>JAPYXD010000466.1:3310833-5836666 GCA_030998225.1 Diplolepis rosae
ACATGCAATTAAGAAGTAAACTATAATGCACGGAGAAAAAAATGTTACTGTTATAGTAGGCTATGGTGTCATATGCTGTCAGAGCAATTTTCTCGCCTTACTACGGTTGTAAGAAACTCATCCTATTTCAGTATGAGTTTTTTTACAACCGAGAGAACACGCGAGGCGCTATGTTCGAAAGTAGGCGTGGCCTAACATCTCGGTTGTAAGGGAACTCATACTGAAATAGGATGAGTTTCTTGCAATCATAGTAAGGCGAAGTTCGAACTATTTTCGCAAGGCATAACTGCTCTACAAGCATGAAACTTCGTACTTTTTCAGCATGAAGGGATCCGTGCTCAAAACGTATGATTTTTTCACCAAGATAGCAAGAACGAAACCTGCTACAAAAGCATAACTAGTGTTCTTACTATTATAGTCAATTTTCTTTTCTCCGTGTATTATTGAAGGAAGAAAAATTGATGAGAGTAATTCTAAACAAACTAAGGAACTTATAAACGGAGAAAATGTCATTAAGAATAAGAATAATCGAAGAAATTATGATGAATTAATTAAATGAAGAATATTTATTGAAAAATGATTATGACAATGATGAAAAATGTTGTAATGAATTAGATTTTGAGGATATAAAAAAAGGAACGATTTATGGAAACAATGAAAAAACCATCGAACAAGTGGGCGAAGAAAATTTATTTAACAAATAATAAGGTACAAAAGAAGGGTGGAAGACCACGAAAAATTATTCAAGAAATAAAATTACAGGAACCAATCAAAAAAAGAGATAGACCCAGAAAAGTTATAAATAAATCACCTAAAAATGATAAAAAACGTAAATTTACGGAATCTGAAGACGAATCTGATTCTGCTCCAGAGTATTATGTTAAGCAAAAGCCAAAAGTAAATAAAAAGAAGAAACGTTTTAAGGTAAATGAAGACGAAGAATTAAAAGGAAAAAGTTATTTTGAAGCAAATTCTGACTTATCAATTGAAGATGAAAAAGAAGAAGAAACTCAGGAAAATTTCCAGAACGAAGAAATTGAAAGTGAAAACGAGAAATTGGATAAATCAGAAATAGAGAATTCTGAAAACTCTGATGTATATGATTTTACAGAAGAAAGACCACCCCCAGAGTCACCCCCTGATGAACCTTCAAAACATCTGGATTGCCTGAGACACAAAAGAATATAATTAAATGTCGCGACCAATTAACAGTGAGAAAACATAATTATGCATATTTTGTAAACAATAAAGGAGAACCCCGCAATGTAGGCTCTAAACTTTTGGAGAAATGTGGGAAATTACCTAATTTTAGAAATTTACAAACAGGGATAGTTCAAAACTCACGAAAAGGAAATCAAAACTATTTTGTACTTCCTATTGAAGACGAATTTAAGGGAAATCTAGGAGAAACTACTAAAGATATGAAATTTGCAATTTATCTCTTCATTCAATGATAGAAAAATTGAATCTTAAATCATTAAGTATTGAAAAATCACCACACATTAACAATATTTTGTGGGGAGAAATTTTAGCCACATCATAAATAGCATTTTTAAATTCTACAATTAAAATAATAATTTGTATCGGAATCGCACAATATCCTACAAAAGAATAAAGAAGTCAATTAATTGAAGAAGCTCATTTATCTGCTATAGGAGGACATGAAGGAGTAACAAAAACTTATAATAGAATCAGACAAAGATATTATTGGGAAAATATGAAATTGGATATACAAAAATATATACAACTCTGTTTACGATGTCAACCAAAGAAACTTGTTAGGGTTAAAACAAAAAAGTCTATGATAATTACTGATACCCCAGAACCAGCATTTGAGAAAATTTCAATGGGTATTGTTGGAAAGTTACCAATAACTTCATCACAAAATCAGTATATACTTACTATTCAAGATAATTTTACTAAATACGCTTTAGAAATCCCACTCCCAAATCATCAAGCTGGGACAATAGCAGACGCTTTTGTTAAAAAATTTATTTGCATATATGGCTCGGCAGAAGCATTTTTAACAGATCAAGGACCAGATTTTCTAAGCAATTTGTCAATTTGAGACTACTGCTTATCACTCTTAATCGAATGGATCCTTGGAAAGATCCCATCACGTTCTTAAAGAATATCTTAAACAATTTATAAAAAATAATGCAGAATGGGATGACTGGATTGAATTAGCAATATTTTCATATAAAACAAGCATTCATGAAGAAACGAAATGCACACCTTATGAATTAGTCTTGTGAAAATTAGTACGTTTACCATCTGGCGATCCTTTACCAAAACACGAAAAAATGGAAACTTATGATATGTACATGAATAATTAATTACAAAATTACATGAAATGCGTGGAATAGCAAGACAAAATTTAATAGCAGCTAAAGAAAATAAATAGAATATTACGACAGGAAAATTAATCCACAAAATTTTAAAATTGGGGATAATGTATTTTTACTAGAAGGTATTCGAAAATCAATATTCAGGACCACACGAAGTACTTGAAATGTTAGGAAAAGGAAACATTAAAATTTCAGTCAAAGATAAACCTAAAATCGTTAACATTAATTGAGTTAGACTTTCATATATAACTCCACCAGCAACCAATCAAAGACAGAAAAATTAAAATGAAATAAAAATGATTCCAGAACAGGATGGAACCTAAACATCATCAACGCATTACTTTATTTTGTGATATAATGAGTGACAATTTTTTCCATAACTTTCTAACTTACAAGGATTTTAACGTTGACAAAGGAATATTTTCCACATCATATTGTAGAGTAGGAAATCAAGCAGTAATAGCTACAATAAATATAGAAATAATAACTGAAAATGAAGCAGCATTTAAACAAATAAAATTGATACAAGAACCTTACGACCTCTGTGTAGAAAAATATGAAGATTCAATAGCTCAAAAAACTTAACTCCAAAATAAAGGTAGTCAAACAGATATTCGTCCAAAATTAGTACCTATATGTAGAAAATGCAGAAATTTGAACCACATCTCTAACAATTGGTCAAAAGAAGCAACAAAAACCAAAAAGAAAACAATTTTCTCGAAATTTATAAACCTTTTCTCATAAGCAAATCTATCTATGAAATCTATCTAACACATAAATTTACTTCAAGGTCACAAACTAATGCTATCTGTTTTTCTTTTTCTAGGACATAGCCTGCAGAGAAGTGACATATATGGGCAAATGTTAATTCTTTTCAATTTTATCATACTGTCTAACTCACTTCTTGACCACAAATCTAACTTTAGTGACTATTACATAAAAATCAAATTTGAAAATTCGAAAGGGCTTTACTTTGAAAGTATTGAAAAAATAAAGTTTTTTTGATGAAAAAGCCACTTAATGATTAACATAGCCATTTATGAAATACACATTTTACAAAATAAGTTTATCAACATTTACGAAACTGCTATTCATATCTGTAAAAACATTCAAGAAAACATATGTGACGTGCCACGAGAAATGGGGACTAACGCGGAAAATATCGCAATCTGTTTTTGGTCTCTATCGATAGTTTCGGAGTTGCTCTATCTAGCAAAAAAATCAGAAAAAATTTTTAAGCATTATGTATACCCATGAAATAGCTTATTAGAGGGCCGTAAATGTAGCATTTCTGAGCTAGACTACGTACCAACGAATACACATACAGTAGAGTCTGTCTGATTTCAGAATCGCGTGGTTTTCTTGCGGGAACAGAAGCGAGAAACACGGATACTGGGACATGACTAGAGAGAGTGTAGTTGTAAGTAGAGGGGCAGGTTTTTAGGAGTCGCCTATCACTGAGAAAAGGGCTCCACTTCTATCGCTCGCCCTGTAAAATTCTAGTTTTCCGCGTTAGTCCCCTTTTCTCGTGGCACGTCACATATACACTGAATCAAATGCTTGGGATTTATCAGCCATATGAATATAGCTGAATGTTTTTTAGTAATTCAACAAAGAATATTCGACAGTTAATCAAAAATATTGCTGCAATAGTAATTTATATGGTTGGAATATACATACAGGCTGAACTAATACAAGCAAACCTTGGTTTTCGGTAAATCTCCAATATAATATAGGTCAAGGAACCACAATTATGTCTGTATCGTCGAATTTTTTTTTCAGTGTACTGTATTAGAAATTATAGTAACAAAAGATTCAATAGCCAGAAATTCATAACAGCAAATTTAATAGAAAAAATCCACTTTCTATTTAAAGACACTAAAATCATCATTCCAAAATTTTTACCAAATTCTATAAAAGATGACTTTAAACTCAAAAAGGAAATAATTAATATTTTTGAGAGGCAAAACATCATTCATATTCATCTTCACACCCTTTAAATAAGACGATGGCAAATCTCAATACTACTTTTAACGGAGTTACTCAGGATGAAGAATTAACGAACAGAAAAATCTTAAAATTTGCGGAGCGTTAGAATATAATTAAAAAATTATCCGTACGAAATTTCAAGGTCTGAGGTGGGTTTTGTAGTGAGATATTCATGTTTCTATTTTGCGCCTCTCTACTTCATTCAACATGGGCTCTTATGAGAAATCGCGGAGGTTATCTTGTATTATCATTGATATCTTTTCAGCTGACGAACAGATCATAACGGGATTTGAACAGTAGAAAAATAAGATGTTCAGGAATAGTTATTAACTTTAATAACATTCAAAGGTGGGTTCTAAAAGTAATAACAAATACGATGAAGATTGGAAATTGCTGTGATTTTGGTCTTTGGTTAGGTATGTGGCAACGTCGCATTCGTAGGTTATGTGCGTGAAATCTGAAATGTCTGCGTTATATCTATTCAGCAGCTCGTACCAACTGGTGATTAAAATTTGTTATGAAAATCATGTTTTTGATAAATGAAATATAACATATTAATTATTCGTATGATAAATAAACGAATTAAGTACATACAAGCAACTTTATTTACATACATATCATAATACGCTGTACGTAAAATCTTTCTCAATGACATATTAAATCTGTCTTATTTTCACAGTCTTGAATCGATATAACAATTTTTCATTAATTATTATTTAGAATATTTGATACATATACAATAAATATATACCAACTAAACTAAAGTAAATTAGTATTTTGTTTTAACATAATCATAGATTGTATTTTTAACCTTCCTATTATTTGTCACACGAATTTTCCCGTTTTTATCAGCACCAAACAAACGAGATAATCCATCAAAACCATGTTCTTTGTATGCATCAATAACCATAGCTACCGTGATGTCAGAGGCAATCATTTATTTTCTCATTTGGACGGATGTAGAACTTTTTAATTCATTGTATAATTTCATGTCTGAGAAACGTTTCTTAGGTACTGACGTGACCATATGTGCGACTGTACACCTGTACGCACACGAACAAACAAGATGTGACGTTGCCAGATAAAGTACTACTGTAGTCAACCTGCGTGTTGAACCCTGTTTTGACTAGGCGGGTAGGTGAGTAACTCCTTTAATATAAAAAGTATTAACAATTTTTGGATACAGGATAATCCTGAATGTGAAAATATATAAAATATATAACACAAGTGTACACGAAGCCACATGTACGCTTTATGAATTAGTTTTTGGTAAATTATCCCGTGAACCCTCTAGCAGCCCTATCCGACTCCCTGCCTGCAACGGCGAGAACTTGATTCCCTTAGTGATTATAGTTTCTATGTGCGAAGTTTTGTCACCAGAGCAGCGCTGCACGCGGCACGCTCTACAAAAGCATTATACTAATAGACAAATATTTAAAAAATTTTAAATAATTAAGTTTCTGAACAATATAGTTTTTTCTTCGGATTAAAAAAAAACCATTTAACAATGAACAAAAAAATTTTTTGCAAGCACTGTCGCCTACGCCAGAGATTCATGAGTAGAACGCAAAAAAAAATTTCGCAATCCGTTAATTAATGAATTTTTCGAGGTGAGTGGATTAAAATAAAACATGGTTTCTATGCTTTAAAACCAACACACTTTTTATTAATTTACTCGAAAATTTGCAACGTTATAAAAAAACTGTAAGAGGAAACTGACATTCATTTTTCACGAGCTATAAAACCATGTTTTTGGTTTTTTCGAATTTCGATTTTCAATTTTTGACTGTGACATCATGAGGCGGACTTCGATCGCCTGTCGCCTTATTGAATATAACTCTTCAATCCTTGAGAACCTGAACAAAATTTTTTTTATGTTATCCCAATATAACTGAGACTATATTTAAAAATAAATAAAAAGCTTAAGCTTCTTAATTGAAGTATTTTCCATTTTTATTTTCCAGCTTCAAACGAATGAAATGAAAAATAAATATTTTGCTAAGCCCTGTGTTCAACATAAAGAACCTTGTGAAGGGAAATATATACTCAATTAAAAATTTGTAAATGTAACAAAAAATATTCATTACTATAAAATTTGCTAGTGCATATTTTTAACATATTTTAAATTTTTAAGATGTACAGATCGATGATTACTAGTTAAGTGTCGCAAAGCTTGGCTGCTTTTTTTCCAGACGCTAACTTTTTTAATTTCAGCCATTTCCTGTCTTACGAATTCCCTGTACGAAATATGTCGAACATAACCGAAGACATATTTACATATGTATTCATTTTAATATGACGTGTTTGGCAGGAAAGATAAACTAACGTTTATAATATTGATATTAAAATATTTATTTTAATTACTTTATACTTAG
The DNA here is from genome assembly GCA_030998225.1 of Diplolepis rosae. Classification (NCBI taxonomy): domain Eukaryota; kingdom Metazoa; phylum Arthropoda; class Insecta; order Hymenoptera; family Diplolepididae; genus Diplolepis; species Diplolepis rosae. The sequence continues at coordinate 3,317,546 of JAPYXD010000466.1, forward strand.
TATTTTTTACGCGTATAGTAAAATATCTTTATATAAAATCTAGTCTAATATTTTATTTCCAAATACGTTCATATTACTCATCACGGTACTTATTTAATTCCAAAATTTATCTTTATATCCCTTCAATCCATTCCATTTCATCCGAATTCTTCCAGTGAAATATAAATATCGAAGAAAGCACTTTTATATTTTTTTACAAAATGGGTTTGTATAAGAAATATAGTGTCGTTGATGTTGCATTCAAAATCCATTTAGTATTTCTTTAGCTTCCTTAATTTCAGAAAATTTAACTGAACAAGATAAAAATATTTTATTCAGTACACTGAGAAAAATCGGCTTTGGTTCCTGTGCACATAGCACACAAATTTTTTGTACAGTAGTTGCCTTGACCAAAACAGTTGAGAAAAGCTACTACTTTTATAGTTATCATGACAGTAATTTGGACTTTTTTGTGTATTCGGTTGTTGTGACCAAAGTTGATGATTAGAATCAGCTTTATACGTACCCCAACGGTTAGTACACGTACATTTTCTTTATGTGTACTGCCAAGCTCCTTTGGTTACTACAACCGCAGCGTTCGCTGTTGCGCTAGACAAATCAAGTATAACTTTTATTTTTTACAACGAGGTAAGCCTGTCGTGACAACTATTAAATCTTGTAATAGTCACACAATTTAACTTGCACTGCACTGGAGATAAGTAGTTACTTCCAAAAAGATATGCAGCCTAAGTTGAATCCTGCCAATTCTCGTTCTCGATTCCTGGACTATATTTCACCATGCCAAGCATTATCAGGTAAATAATTCTATTATAAATATAGTTTGACAATGCTTTCTAAATGTAAACGATTTTGTTCGGGGACAATGCAATGCGTTCCAATGTTGCTGTCTCGTCGTATTTTGTCAAAACTATAGTCAGTCAAAAAAAGTTTATGGTGATGAAAAAAGTGACAATTTTTTAACTTAATCGACGAAAGTTATCATAAATATCTTTATACCGGATTATTTTTCTTAGATCTTTTCGGTGAAACTTTATTTTTTCTAATCAAATTGAATTCGTACTTTGATAACTAAGAGAACCATACCTATAACCTCAAAAATAATTTTGGCTGGGTATTTACTGTCCGTAGACTTAGTCATTTTAACTAAGCTATATGCGCGGCTTTACGATGGACTTTGGTTCCTATAACCGCAGCGCTGTGGTATTTCAAGTACCAGAATCGTGGTCTCAATAACGTTCCTTGCAGTTGGAGGAAACACTTTTCCAATGTATGACAGCCACTACCATAATTGTCATGAGAACTTTAAAATTTTTGTAAAGACGATATTCACAAAAAAACTTTGGTCAGTGAAACCTAAAATTTCTCTGTGCGTATGAGATTTCGAATGGAATATTATCAATACTGTATTAAAGTTTCACTAATTTTTTGTTCCTTTCCTTTTGTTTAGAGATTTTTTGGCACTATGAGATTAGCTGGAGGAACAAATGATCATCCTTGTACACCAACCTTCTTGCAAATATACAAGATATTAGCTGCCTTTAGCATTTTGAAACCTCCAAAGCTCGGAAATTGTAGTACTTTCGATGGCAACCCTCCACAGCCCTTAATAACAATTACAAAATTGAAAGAATTACATCAGTCGAATTGTAAAAGCGCAATTCAAGAAATTCGAGAAAAGTTAACGTCTTGAAGAAAAAAGCAGCCAAGCTTTGCGACACTTCACTCTAAAAACAAGTGTGTCACTTCTACACGTGAATCACGATAGTAACTTTTTAGGCATTTGAAGTGTGTATTTTTAACACACATTACAAACGTAACGTTTAATTTTCAAACACTTTAACGTTTTGTACCCAAAATGTGTGTTAAAAATACACACTTCAAATGCCTAAAAAGTTACTACCGTGATTTACGTGTAAAAGTAACACACTTGTTTTTAGAGTGTTACCTAGTCATCATCGGTCTGTACATGTTAAAAATTTAAAATATGTTAAAAATATGTACTAGCAAATTTTATACTAATGAATATTTTTTGTCATGTGAAACAAAATTTAATTTTCAATGCAAAGAACATGCCAATGAAGCTGTAGAGATGTTAGTATATGTGATTTAATTTTATTTTAAATAAGAATGAGACAATTCGTAAGACAGGAAATGGCTGAAATTTGGAAATTTAGCGTCTTGAAAAAAAGCAGCCAAGCTTTGCGACACTTAACTAGTCATCATCGATCTGTACATGTAAAAATTTAAAATATGTTAAAAATATGTACTAGCAAATTTTATAGTAATGAATATTTTTTGTTACATTAACAAATTTTTAATTGAGTATGTATTTCCCTTCACATGGTTTTTTATGTTGGATACAGGGCTTAACAAAATATTTATTTCTCATTTAATTCGTTTGAAGCTGGAAAATAAAAATGGAAAATACTTCTATTTAGAAGCTGAAGCTTTTTATTTATTTTTAAATATATTTTCAGTTATATGGGGATAACATAAAAAAAATTGTGTTCAGGGCCTCAAGAATTCTTCATGCGTATCCACAGTATATATTTTACGAAGTTTAATGTGTTGTTTTTTTTATTTTGTATTAATTGCATCATGCAAAATGTGTATTTTATGTCCTAGAATCATTTTAGGAACATTTCTTCATTTCATATTGTTCAGAAACTTAATTATTTAAAATTTTTTAAATATTTGTCTATTAGTATAATTCTTTTGTAGAGCGTGCCGCGTGCAGCGCCGCTCTGATGAGAAAACTTCGCACATACATACTACAATCACTAAGGAGCCGCCATTATGTTTTTGGTCGGACAGGGCTGCCCTCTAGTGAACCTCTATCACAAAATGAAACATTGCAAACCTATGATGATTATTTGATCAACTTTGTCACCCAACTGCATGAAATGCGGATACAAGCAAGAGAAAATCTCATAACAGCAAAAGAAAAATCAAAAATGTACAACGATAACAAAATTAATCCTTTAGAAATAAAAATTGGGGATAGCGTATTTTTATTAAAGGGAGGAAAAATTAAAAAGCTCAATAATTAATACACAGATCCTCACGAAGTTTTAGATGTACTAGGAAAAGGAAATGTGAAAATCAACATAAAAGGTAAACCGACAGTAGTTCACGTCAGTGGAATAAAAAGATCGCACATAAATCTACAACCTCGGGAGAGGGAAGGAAGCCCAGAACCTTCTGATGCAAACTGCCAAGGAGAGGGGGGCCGATGTGTTGCTCATTAGTGAGCAACACAAATGGTCTGAAAACTCTGCTTGGTACCAGGATGCATCACGGAGGGCTGGGATCCCTTGTCCATAGCCCTGATTTAAACATCGGGGATTTCCTGGAGACCGACGCGGGGTTTGTTTGGGTGCAGGTGGCGGGGGTACGTGTGTACAGCTGCTACTTCTACCCCAACGATCCTTTCGAGATCTTTGAGACCCAGATCCTCCTCCTTGCGGAAAGCCTCAAAGAGGCTAGTGGGCGGTCCCTTATTGCGGGCAACTTCAATAGTAAGTCGCCCGAGTGGGGAGAAGCCCGTCTGGACAGGAGGGCAATCTTGGTCGGTGAGATGGTCGCCAGGAATGACCTGATTGTATTGAATCGGGGCAGGGATCTTACGTTCAGACGAGGAGCGGGGGGGTCGATTATCGACCTCACGATTGCCGCGCCCCGTCTTGCCTCAAGGATAGGCGACTGGTGTGTCCTCGATGTAATAACATTGAGTGACCATCAGTGCATTGAGTTTAGCATCCAGGAACGAAGTCACCCTATGAATACGGAAAGGGGCGGCAAGGTAAGGAGCCCCTCCTGGAACACAAAACGACTCAGCAAAGACAAGCTTCGGGAACATCTCGAAGAAACCAGGCTCATAGATGAGCTTGGTTGGGAAAGGTCTGCTGGGTCGTTTGAGGACACTGTGCGGGCGGCGAGGCGGAAAGTGGTCGCAGCATGTGACCACTCCATGCCTCGCCGCGGGCGCAGGCGTACCGGGGACTCGATGTACTGGTGGAACGACCAGATGTCCGTCCTGCGTCGAAAGTGCCTTACAGCGCGGCGGAGTTTTACCCGCTCAAAGGGTGATCCTCTGTTGCGCGAGGCATGGAAAAAAGCAAAATCAGCTCTGAGGCAAGGCATAAAGAAAAGCCGACTTCAGTGTTGGAAAGACTTGATCGGAGAAGTCGAGAAGGATCCATGGGGTCTGGCCTTCAAAATAGTCACGAAGAGATTGGTGACTAGAAGAAAGACCCCGGGCCTGGATAATGCCGATCGAGTCAAGTACATCGTGCGAAGCTTGTTCCCGCAAGTAGAGCCGTTCCAAAGACAGGACCGAAGTTCCTGCGTGGTCCGGGGCGAAGAACTCTTCACTCTCGAAGAACTAAAGAGAGCGGGAAGTCTTTAACTCCTGTCTTCGGGAGGGGAGGTTCTTCGTAGACTGGAAGAAGCGGAGGTTGGTCCTGCTAAGGAAGGGCAACAAACCTCTAGGGGATGCCTCATCGTATAGACCAATATGTTTATTGGATACGATGGGCAAACGTCTTGAGGAAATGATCCTACAAAGACTACAGGGTCACATGGTCGGCGAGAACGGTCGCTCGGAAAACCAGTTCGGCTTTCGGAAAGGCAGGTCCACAGTTGACGCCATCCAGGCAGTGGGGGACATCGCCACTAAAGCAAGAAGAGGAACCGGTAAGCTTAAGTGATTCTGCGCGTTGATCAGCATTGACATACGCAATGCGTTCAATACCGCGAGATGGAACATCTGCATCGAGGCGATGGTGCGGAAAAAGGTTCCAGACTACCTGTTGCGAATGATAGATGACTATCTGAGCGACAGGTGGGTGATATACGAGGGCGACAAATGGTCTCTCAAGGAAGAGATGACATGTGGCACCCCTCAAGGGTCGCGGGTAGTTCCACTCGTTTGGAACGTCATGTACGACGATTTCCTGCGCATGGACCTGCCTGCTGGACCGAGCATCATCGGCTTCGCGGATGACGCACTTGTCGTGTGCGCCGCTGACGACGTCAAAATCCTGGAGCTGAGGATCAATGATAGTCTGTGGCGGGCAGAGCGTTGGTTGGATAGCAGATGCCTGAAAATGGCCCCTGAGAAGACCGAGGCTTTGCTGGTCACAGACAGGAGATCCTTCAAATACCCGAGGATCGTTCTCGGGGAACATGGAATCAAGTGGAAAAAGAGCATTAAGTACCTGGGTCTGCAGTTGGATCGAAGGCTTAGCTTCGGCGAACACCTGCAGATCGCGACTGCCAAAGCCATCCAGTGTGGGGCCGCCCTGACTCGGCTCATGCCCAACATTGGTGGTCCTAGGGAAGCTAAGAGAAGGCTGGTGGCGAGCGTGGTAAATTCGAAGCTGCTTTATGCAGCTCCGATCTGGACAAGTGACCTTAACAACCATGCTATCCTGAAGAAGCTGTTCTCGGCACAGAGAGGTGTGGTGATGAGAATTGTCTCAGCATACCGAACTGTGTCGACGAGTGCTGTGCTGGTCCTGGCGAGCGTCCCGCCAATAGATTTATTGGCGGAGGAAAGGCAGGAGACCTTTCAGCTTCGCAACGAGCTTACCTGCGCCGACCTGCAGGAAATCGCTCGCACGAAGGAGGCCATCCGCGAGGATGGAAGGCGCAGACTCGTCGAGAAATGGCAGACGAGATGAGTCGTGCTGCTACTGTGGTTCTCTTGTGGAAAATGCAGAGCACACGCTCTTTGTCTGTGCCAGGTGGGGCGCGGAAAGGGAGGGTTTCGGTCGCGCAGTGGGCGCACAACTCACTACTGACAGGATGGTCTCTCTCATGCTCCAGTCTGAACAGATATGGATGCTTATTAAGTCATTCGTCACCCTGGGGATGAAGACGAGGGAGCTCGATGGGGGTGCAGAGCGCGGCAACAATGGGGGCCAGTAGAAATCTTCTTAATCCTTTCCTGGCTGGCGCGGCTAGCCGGCCTGCCTAACGGACGTGTTTCCGCGGATGGGAGTCCCGGGCGAACGGACGACGGAAGAGTCGTACGCGACTTTAAGCTGAAACCAACTGCCCGCGTAGTTTAAAGCCGAAAAGCGGTTCCGCGGGCGGTGTATTGGTTCGTGAGAGAGGGTTTTTTGGTTTTAACAGGTATGCCTAGACCCGTCCTAGGAGAGTCCTGTACAACGTCTATAAAAGATTTCGGCATTTTTCCTCCTCACCAAAAAAAAAAACAAAACAAAAAACAAACAAAAAAAAACAAAATTGATTAACTGAATTTGAATTCAAACTCAAAATAGTATAAACTTTACATAAAACCAAAGCGTGTAGGATATCTAAACGAGGAAGTGTTTAAGACAAAAAGATCTTTTGGAATTTTATTCTAATCTTATTTTTTCTTTTTCGAATATTCAAGAAGCTCACTGAACCTTCAAACTGCAATGAAAAAATTTGAATACATTACATGTTTTTTTTCCAGAGTAAATTAAACTTCTCAAACTAGTAAGTATTTATTAAATTATTCAAAATTATTCAAGTTTTCTCTTCTGTTCAGCACAAACTAAATATCTAATATTATCACCCAAAAAAATTATATTCCTTTAAAATTCTTATAAGTCCATTCTTTACATTTGATTCAATCAATTTTATTTTTGTTCATTGACAATTTAAAAAACAAATTAAAAACCTGTTTAGTAGAACAAATTTTAGTTTCCATTCGAGTAATCATTTTTTTATCACTTAACGAAGAATATAGAAATATTAGCATTTTTTTTCTTTTTTGGATAAAAAAAACACCAAACAATGGATAAGCAAGAATAAATAAGCACTGCATAATTAGTGCCATCATAAATATAATTTCAATTTTTTTTTCTTCCATCAATGGAACTTTTCTTGATTCCCATCCTATTAGAAGAACAGTTTCTACAAATATTGAGTCTGTAAATGTAAACTATGCGATGGCGTTACAAAATTGTCAATGTGAAAATTGAATAATTACTATTCTTCACATTTTTTGATGCACAAATAATTCTATTAATTTTACAAAAAACATTAGAAAAACAATTAAAAGTACAAGAATCGTAGGAAAATCTATTCCCCTATTATGTAAAATTATTTTTCTTAGGATTATTTTATTTATTTAGTGATGTGCCAATCAAGTTGGGATTCGTACGATTAATTTTTAGAAACTTGTAAAAGTAATAATAAGCAATCGCAATGCCATTCTTTGAAGAAATCAATTTTAGACTTAAGCAAGTTTTTTCTCTTCAATGTACCAATTTACAACGTCTATTAATTCATATATGTAATCAACGATCGTAATATTTTTTAATCTCTATTATTGATATTATATATGCCAATTTCTCTTTTAATTATGTTACGAGCGTATCAAGGCGGCGGAATTTTTCCAAAAATTGGTAATAATAATTCATTAATTAGATTTGTATGCCACTTGAAGCGCCCGTAACCCGAGCACCTTGACAAGACCGCTGATGCAGCTCAACATTGCTCGGGTCGAAGACTTTAAAAAATGGTTGGTTCAGGAAGGAAATTCCCAATCTTGCTACTTTAAGCCAAATAAAAAAATAACTTCGTGTTTAAGATGCTATTGATTTAGATGTACTTAAACATACAAATGGTAGATCAAAGTTAATACAATTGTATGTCATGAAAAATTGGTATACAATCATATTAAGTTAAATAACTTTTCAATAAAAATATATCAAATTCAATGTTAGCATTATTAAAATATATGCATAAAGTATATTAAAATTGAAGTTAAAAGTTGTATTCTTCTTAAGAAGGAAGTATTTCGAATTTAATATGCGCTACTGAAAAACAAACTTCCATCATATGCGATGAAAGTTTAATACAGAAATTTCTAACAGTATTCCAACAAATTTTACCTGAGTAATAATTTACCAAATTAATTCGAATTTGAAACTAAAATTGGAATAAAGGCAGGATCATCATAAAAATAAATGACGAAAACTAATAGGTAAATATCTGTGGCCACTTATATAATCACATGTGTTATATTTGTATATTCTGGGTTATATTATATTGTTTTAGATTATTAATGTAAATAATAAAAACTAACGCGCGAATATCTGTACGAATTAATATAATCGCACATTTTGGTTTGTATAAATTAAATTAAAAATATTATAAATTGGCACAGGATTCAGATGACTGGAAAGTAAAAGCAAGAAGGAGAATGCAAGTCTTAAAAAAATAAATTTAAGAATCGAAATATTTGAAAAATAGTACGCTAGCGCACATAGACATTTATCAGCTCTATCTGGCTACGTTGTGAGAAAACAATACATTAAAATCAGACTCAAAACGTGGAAAATCTCTCAAACACAAGTATCAATGATGTTTAGTTTTTCCATAGTTTCCAAATAGTTTCGACCTAGTTTTTATATACTTTTCCCTACATCCCCTTCCGAATTTTCTATTTATGTTTTTGTTAAACGCATAAGTACTACGGTGCCTTTCCATAAACACTATAAACTATAAATACTATAAACAAACTTTGATAGCTGCAAGTTACCATAGCCAGTGCAGACGATATTTCTGAAAAAGATCTGAACCATTGTTTTTTCTAACTATGAAAAATATTTAAGGTGTCAGAGTCCAGAATTAATAATCAACGAAATCGATTTAATCATTTTATATCGATGTTTGATTTATTGGTGTCATGAAATATGATCCAAACATTTCAACTATGTCAGAAATAACCATTTCATCACAAACTTCACTTGGCAACAGGTAATAACAAGTAGGCTACCAAGTAGTTAGGCAATCGGTAATTGCAAAATTACCGGTAAGCATAAATTCCTTCCAAAAATCAGGCCACCCAGAAAAATCCCAAAATCATCAAGATACCCCACCTAAGCATCATCGATACAAGTCTATAAAACGAATCAATTAGAAATCAAAATTCGCAGTTACTCGAGCAACCTGGTACTAACCAGAACTACTCGGACAGTAGAGAATGTAGTTTTTCTACTTTGCCCGTCCGCGGTTCGGAACAAGTACGTCCTATCACCTGGATAGATGACTTAGATTCGTAAAAAGGCCTAGCCAGGGCCACGAATTGGGGATTGTACTTGGGCGGACGTAAATAATTATAAAATATTCTCTCCGACGGAAGCCAAACGCATGATAGTGACACTGAGAGTATTCAAAAGTACTCTCACTGCTAAGTGCGGGTTTTTATTATATAGAAGCTCGCCGGTGGTCAATTGGTCGCAAGTACCAAAAGTGGGTCGCGATCTGGAGCTGAAAACCTAGCTAGTTAAATACTAACTAGCTGAGGAAATCTACATCTCGTCGAATCTCAAAACGATGAGGAGTTATTTCCTTATAACCAGAAATAGGTTTATTGTGAGACAGGAGTGGCGAAGGACAGGCAATTTAAAAGTACTGCCTCCCTTCTAGTTCAAAGCTATCCATTTCTTTCTCACCTTAAAGCTATAAGGTTAAAGCAAAGAAAGAGGGTGTGTGCGCGAGTGAGTCGCGGAAGGACAAGGGTGGTTCCTTTTTGGAACCACGACAATCTCAAATCGAATTTGGCCCTGATCTCCAGGACTTCAGCAGCCAGAACGTATTCTCCTTCTTTGCTTTTGCTCCCAGGACGTCCGGTAGGATTAAGGAACTAGAATAAACAAAAGGATGCGGTAATGTACAAAATCCAAACATTGTATCGTTCTCATTGATATTTATTCCGTATTTCTAAAACTCTACTAGAAAAGTGTTCACATCGGTCTGTTATTTTGCTTTTCTTAAGAATAAATTGTCTTTTTTATTTATGTGAATTTTAGCCACTTGATTCGAAATTATTTGAAGCACCTTTTCCCATTTTCTTTCTTTCAAAATTAAAAGTGATAAGCGTAGGCGTGTAGAATACACTCTCAGTCCGAGAGTAGAAGACCAGCGACCCCACATAATAATAAACGAATTTAGCTAATATTTATATTAACTAAATTCGGCAGTTTGGATTACCTCCGCGTACTCATTATACTAATGAATAAAATATGTTAAGGGTAATTGTTTTTTTTTTTACTTTTTATGCATTTTATTTAAATTAATAATAGCCGTACGTAACAAATTATAATCAAAGATTTATAATGCTTTCCAGATTTAATTTTTACTAATGTATACATTAACGTTCGTAATACTTGGAAATTACTCTCTAATATTTTATATCTAATTAATACATTTTTATAATTTTTCCTTTTTTTCATCAACAATCATATTGTTTGGAGGTTTACGTAACTATTATAAATCAAAATTTTTTTTATCATTACTATATATATAACATATATTATCAACGGTCTAATAATTCCAAATTGTCTTATCTTTTGTTCTTAAACATTTATGTAACATTTTGTTAGAATTTTTCTTATTTTTTACAAAAAAAAAAATTAAAAATGTTAATTCCAATAACTATGTTTCAAACGAAATTTTGGACAGAATACAATTGTTAAATTAAATTTAAAAAATATGTTCTTGATCATGTAAGCACCTTGGATTTAATTTATTCTTCTACAGAATTTTCGATCGTGGATCGTTAAATCCCCGCGCTTGAATTAAGGGGGGAGATGTCACGTCCCGCGACACACATAAGAGTCACAACATGTAACTGGTAACAACATGCAACTTGTCATAGCATTTAGCTCGTCATAGTTGACCTTTCAAAGTCCTATAAAGAGCAAAAGTTCCAATAGAAGTCAGTCCAGTACAGCCCTAAGCGACTCCCTGCCTGCAACGGCGAGAACTTGATTCCCTTAGTGATTCTAGGTTCTATGTGCGAAGTTTTCTCACCAGAGCGGCGCTGCACGCGGCACGCTCTACAAAAGCATTATACTAATAGACAAATATTTTAAAAATTTTAAATAATTAAGTTTCTGAACAAAATGAAATGAAAAAATGTTCCTAAAATGATTCTAGGACATAAAATACACATTTTCCATAAATCAATGAATACAAAATAAAAAAAAGAACACATTAAACTCCGTAAAATATATATTGTGGATACGCATGAAGAATAATACATAAAAGAATAATAAATACTATACTTTCGACAAAGTATTGGCAACAATGTTTTTCACGCATATATCTCACATGTCAATTTAAAATTACTAAAAAGTCTTATTCTTTGCGTTTTTCGCGTATCTAGGATTGGTAATTGCATTACGGGAGTGATTTTTACTATTAATACAATACTTTTGAAAACGTATTGACAACAAAGTTTTTTTACGCATATATCTTACATGTCAATTGAAAATGACTTAAAATTCTCTTTCTTCGCGTTTTCGCGTTTTCAGGATCAGTAATTGCATTATGGAATAACTTTAATATAAATACTATACTTTCGACAAAGTATTGGCAACAATGTTTTTGACGCATATATCTCACATGTCAATTTAAAATTACTAAAAAATCTTATTCTTCGCGTTTTTCGCGTATCTAGGATTGGTAATTGCATTACGGGAGTGATTTTTACTATTAATACAATACTTTTGAAAACGTATTGACAACAAAGTTTTTTTACGCATATATCTTACATGTCAATTTAAAATAACTTAAAATTTTTATTTTTCGGGTTTTCGCGTTTTCAGGATCATTAATTGCATTATGGAATTACTTTAATATAAATACTATATTTTCGACAAAGTATTGGCAACAATGTTTTTTACGCGTACTTCATACAGGTGAATAAAAAATCAGACCTATTATCTTTCGCGTACCTACACGGCCATTATAACGTATATAACAGTGAGTTCGTTTAATTATTTTTGCCTTGGCATTGGGTCAGTTTCGTTACGTTAAAATCTTCAATTTATGGACATATTATAAAAAGAGGCTAAAAAACAGAATCATATAAATCATAGGGAAGCTAAACAACAATTCATAAAATTAATAAAAAATGGGGTGAGGGGGGTTGGGGGTTTAAGGCAAACGTTTCGGCCACAAATGGGGGCCCTCTACAGTGCCAAAAAATGTTTTTCAAGGACTTAATAACTAAGCTGTAAACATGCAAAAATTTTTGATGTACATATTAAATTAGATTTTTTCTTTTTTGTGTTTTTTGGTTTTTTTGTTTTCTTAAATTTATTATTTAATAAAAACATGCAGTCGACTTATGTAAGGGTGGGGTAAGATCCAAAACATCCAGGGACGAGACAGCTCAAAACCCAGTCCTCAGAATTAAAAACATGAACTCCAGTTCGGCAGATTCGTAGAAAGTGTTGATCGCAAAGTCCGCTTCTCCTCAAAAGTGAGCACCAGACAGTGAAATGGGGATGATTTTTTAAATAATATTTTTTTTATAAGAAATCAAACACAACTTTGAAAGACACAATTTTTGACACAACACACTTGAGGAGCCTGCACAACACAACACAAAACACGAACGCGGAACGGCGGATCTATGTTGATAAAAGGAAAATTGAAACTAAATTAAGAAATTTTCTTGAAATCTATTCTCGATTTGCCGGCGCGCAGAGGAAGCAGAAAGATAGAACTGCAACACTCGGTTCGTTGTCAAAAAGAAAACTGACTTCAAGGAAAAGTAATAACGTTAAAAACTAACGTTGAAACAAGTAATAAATGCAGTACCACTTGTTGTGGAGGGTCAAGTTTCAAAACCCATAAAATCACAAGTGCAAGTTCTATGTCCTGAATACCTAGGACCCCAATGTGCTCGAGTGTTCGAAGAACAGATAGAAAAAAGGATAAAGTGTTGAGATATATATATATATATATATATATACACACACATACACATACATACACATACATATATACATATACACACATACACACACATACATATATTATACATACACGCATACCACACACATACAACATATATACATATACAACTTATTGGTATAAAATATAGGAAAATGTAAGATATATAGGAAATATATATTGGCAGCCTAACTCGCGTCTAAAAATGATGTGTGACGAGGAATACGTGTGAATATATTCATTATTTTATAACTGAAACAAGCGCGAAATTCATAAAGAATATAAGTTGGAGGTCTAACTCGCGTGTAAAAATGATATTTAGCAAGGAATACGTGTAAATGCATTCATTATTTCATAACTGGGTCGAGCGCTAAACTCATTATCTCCAAGATTATATTAAGCCACATGATCAAAAGTTGCCATATCCACACCTATATAATATATGCATACATATATACATACACTGGAACACACATATAAGATACATATAATATATATAAGACATACAATACATATACACATATATTGGTGTACACATGTAGGACAACATGTAAGATATATAAGATAATTCACTTACATTAAGGATTATTTAAAGCCGTTTGTACGGAAAGGAGGTATATATATTTTTAAACACACACATATAATCATATGTAAATAGACACACTTATTGGTATACAACTATGAGGCAATACTCACAAATGGATTACTCTAAACAATTTAACCAAAGAGTCTTCCTCCTACGTTGTAGGAAACTCCAAGTTTTTCCCAAACACTTACAATCACAAGGGTTGCAACCTATTGCATTTTTCTGCACTAATATGGAGAACAGACTCTCCAACATACGTCATAATTTTCAGAAATCCATCTTAAATCTAGAAATCCGGGACCTCTGCGCTTCGATTTTGAGATTGAAGAACTATATTTCATTTCTAGAAAACCAAATTTATAATTTTTTCCCAGATCATGTCACTCAGAGATTTTTTCAGTTTGAGTCAATCAAAATAAATCGCGTGTTTCATGAATGTAAACTAAAGTGCAAAAACAAAATCGACAAGCTGCTTAACTCCCTGGGGCGCAGTGTGAAGACTATTTCCAACAGTGATCTTAATCCCAAATGGTTCAAAAATCTATCTGGAACTCAAATTCCTGAAAATGTCGCAAAAATTGCTAGTTTAGGTACCAATTTTGGTTTGAAAGTAGAAAATCGTGAAATTCCTACCTTTAACATCATTGCAGATATCGAGTCTAACATCAGTAAAATTCCCGTTAAATCACAAGATGAGGCTCGCCTCAAAATAGTAAACTGCGTTAATAATTTCTGTAAGAGTGGTACTAAATCTAAATCAAAACTCTAACAACCGTTCAAGGAAATTAAAGAGGCAAAGAATTTCATCAAAAATAACCCCGATATAATAATTACCAAAGCTGACAAAGGTAATGTTACGGTTGCATTAACGCGTACTGATTGTAACACAAAAGTAAAAAACCTACTTGATGACGTCAGTACTTATGAAGTTAGGACTAATGATACGACCACTAAAATACAAAATAAGGTAAACACACTCATTAAAAAATGGGAAAATAAAAAACTAATTAATAATCTTTTGGCAAAGGAACTGAGAACTTCTATCGCTGTTCCTTCCAGACTTTATGGTCTACCTAAAAGCCACAAAGTGGGTCATCCGGTTAAACCCATTGTCTCCTATGTGGGTAGTCCCACTTATAACCTTGCTTCCTTTTTCAGTAACGTCATCTCAAGAAACGTTACACCTCCACAATCCAAAGTTATCAACAGCTTTGAACTAGTGGAAAAACTTAAAAATGTAACCATTCCCGATAATTCAGTTCTCGCCTCTCTGGACGTTGTATCTCTTTTCACAAACGTTCCAAAAGAGGCAGCAGTATATTCAGTCAAAAGTCGATGGCGAGAGATTCAACCAAAAGTTAAAATGCCATGGGAGGACTTCGAAGAAGGCCTACGACTGTGTTTAAACAGCACAGACTTTAATTTTAATGACGTAACTTATTTTCAAAAACGAGGGTTACCCATGGGCTCTCCTTTTTCCCCAATCCTAGCCGATATAGTCATGGACGATTTGGAAAAAGAAAGGTTATCAAGCCTTAGTTTTCAACTACCACTATACTTCCGCTATGTTGACGATATTTTAATCGTGGTTCCTGTCACAGAGATTGACAACATTCTTCAATTTTTTAACACTAACCAACTCAACATTAAATTCACACTAGAAAAAGAGAAAGAACGTACAATTAATTTCTTAGATATCTCTATTACTAGAAAACAGGACCAAAAACTCTCCCTCAATTGGTACAGAAAACCGACTTAGTCTGGCAGATACTTAAACTTTTTTTCTCACCACCCCTTGAGATACAAAAAAAGTGTAGTCAACAACCTAGTTGACAGAGCCATCCTGCTTTCAGATAGGGAATTTCACTTAGAAAACCTTAATCTTATAACAAACGTTCTTGAAGAAAATTTTTACCCTCCAACCTTTATACAGGAGATGGTTGATCTCAGACTACAGATGTTAGAACGTAAATCAAGACTAGGTACCAATCAGCTAGTTGCCGATGCAGAAATTCAACCCTTTATTGGTATCCCTTACGTGGAAAGTCTCTCGGAAAAAATCTCAAGAATTTTGGGCAATTACAATATTAAAATTGCATTTAAAAACCACAAAAGCTTGAAAATTATTTTTAAATCAACAAAATACCGGTTAAAAAAAGAGAAACATTCTCATATCGTTTATAGCATCCCCTGTCAAGATAACAACTGTAAAGCCGTTTACATAGGACAAACAAAGCGGTTTTTGCAACCTCGAATTAAAGAACATAAAAATAATATTAAAGAACCCCCTTCAAAACAAAACGCGTTAACGAAACACACAATAGAAAAAGAGCACTTTTTTGATTTTAGAAGTACCAAGATCTTATCCAGGGAATGTAATAATAAAAAGAGATTGCTGTTGGAGATGTGTCACATTGCAGCTACGAAGGAAGCTGTCAACCTGAGAACGGATATTGAGAACCTTTCCAAGATTTACAACCCCATCATAAAAAATAGGGTCTCTTGATCTCTCTGCACCATAACATCCAACTACATGCCCCCCCCCCCCCAGAGTAAAAAGGAAAAGTCATTTGCTAACAATGAAGAAACCTTATTAATTTTCATTAGTTTTCATTCATAATATATATAAACATTACGAAACATTATAAATGTTAAATAAAAAATATAATTTGGTGATAATTGAATTTTCGCGCTTGACTTGGTTATAATATAACATATACATTTACGCGTATTCCTCTCTACACATCATTTTTACACACGAGTTATACTCCCAATATATATATATATATATATGTATATATGTTATATATCTTACAAGTGACCTATATTTGAATACCACGTGTGTGTTGTATTTATGTATGTTTGTACTCATGTATTTATGTATGTATGTATGTATGTATGTTTGCATGTATGCATGTGTATATATATACGAGTATATTTATGTGTGAATATCTGTATACGTGTTATATGTTGTGTGTTTAAAATATATATATCTCACTTCGAACGAACGGCTTAATATAATCGTTAATATAAGAAAATTTTGCACTTGGCTCGGTTATAAAATAATGGATACATTTACACATATTCCCCGCTACACGTCATTTTACACACGCGAGTTAGACTGCCAAAAGAGATATATATCTCATATTCTTACATGTGTCTTATATGTGTATAACAATATGTGTGTGTGTATTTATATATGTGTTATATGTGTGTGTTTAAAATATATATTATACGTGTGTGTTTAAAATACATATTATAGGTGTGTGTTTAAAATATATATGTCTCACTTTCGAACAAACGGTTTAATATAATATCTTTAATATAAGTGAAATTCGCGCTTTCTTGGTTATGAAATAGTGAATGCATTTACGCGTATTCCCCGCTACACGTCATTTTTACACGCGAGTTACACTGAAAAAAAAAGTTCGACAATACAGACATAATTGTGGTTCCTTGACCTATATTATATTGGAGATTTACCGAAAACCAAGGTTTGCTTCGAACATGTGGTATGGGGTTTACTTTCCTCGAACGCTTTAGCACATAGAAATCTCGAGTGCTCGGGACGTTAAAAAGATTTTTGAGTGTGCATACTCTTTGAGGTTGTAACTTGACTCCTCATAACAAGTTTTCTCGTATACAGAAAATTCTCAATATTTTCTAAATCAGTTTTCTCTCTGTCTTGTAGCGGAGTGGCAGTCTACCATACTGCCTGTCGACTCCGTGATCGAAAAGAGAAAAAAATTAATTTTTTTCTTCCCAAATTCAAATTTACCGGTTTTCGACTCACCCTCAACTTCTCGGGTTCGTGTGCGTGTGTGTGTGTTGCGCTGTGCGTTCTTCATCGAGGGCTCACGATTGGATTTATGACCTGTGTTTTTTATGGAATTAATTGTGGTTGTGTGTCTTTGAGGTCGTGCGTTCTGCATTTCACGTCTTACACGAGTCTGACAGGAGAGGATTTCTGAGTAAGGACGGTCTATTCGCATGGCTCAATTCTATTTTTGAATTAAATTGTTCAAAAAATAAAAGGAAAGAAAAAAAAAACAAAATAATTATTAAGTTTGCATGGATTTTGCCTGTCTAGTGCATAAGTTTTTTTTCTATTTTTAATGCAAATTAAAATTGTTGGCACTGAAGAGGGCCCCCATTTGTGTCCGAAACGTTTCCCTTTCTGATGTTTATGTTTTTTACGACATAAACATTTTGTAACTAAACTGACCCCATGCCAAATTAAATATCACAGATATAGTGCCCATAATCTTTTACCCGTTAAATTACCCTCACTACGGGACTTTTGCTCACACAGTCGACCAGTTGTCACCAGCTCCTGCCAGCGGGGGTTCTTTGTTCTCAATAGGCATTTAATTAAGGCTATGGGCCATGCAGTTCACGTGGCAAAAATTATGTGTTAATCCACCCATGTAAAATAACTTTTTTTACATTCTCATCATGGATGAGAAGGTATATTAGTTTTATTTTTAATTAAAATGGTAGATTGTATACCTTGCTCAAAATTTGGTATAGGTATCAGAAGATAGTAAAGAACGTCTGTTAACTTCATTTTAGTAAAAATTCTGGAATTTTTTTCATTCTATTATATAATATTGAAGTCTTATTGACATTTACACACAGAAAAAAATTAATAGTTGAACAAACAATATTTATCCCCGATTTCACCGTTAATATCCTCAAAAACGAACAAAGGATATTGAGAATATAGTGAAAGCGGTGATGATTTAGTATTACTTGTTCTGACTATTATTATCGACCGAGCACATTTCGGAGTATTCAAATCAGAGATATCATATAATTGAAATAAGGATGTAAAAATCTAGAATTTAACTGTGTAGGTTTTATAATTGTAATGACATAGTAGAAATAAGATTAAGGAAGATGAATACGGAAATATGGAAACATACATATAGCTTATGTATCATTAAAAATAATTCGTTCTTGTAAATATTTTAATGTTAATCAATTGTTTTGTATAGATATTGTATAGGAAGAAATAAACTACTGTGATCAGCAATTAGAAAAAAATTTAATTAAGAAAGAGATACCCTAGCGAACTGGCTGAACGGTAGCTTTATGCTGTACCGTAAAGCTATCGTAAATCTGTTGTAAAGCTATCGTAAAGTAGCATTATAACTTATGAATGAGGCAAAATAAACATTCAAAATGTTTTTATCCTTATTCTACGTTGAAAATAACGTTAACTGGTAATTGAAATATGCAATCATTTTATTTATTTACGCTAAAAATTGAAAAAAAACATAATACCTGTCATTCAAGGCAGTGCAGTGGTTCATCACTTTCCATGTCTTCACCGTCAGGATTGAAAATTTGTTAGAGTGAGATGAAAGTATAGTTGTGTCTCACTCCAACCAATGGTCAACTTTAACGGAGAAGTTCCACAAAAGGGTAACCACTGCACTGCCCTCAATGACAGGTATTATGTTTTTTTAATTTTTAGCGTAAATAAATAAAATTATTGCATATTTCAATTACCAGTTAACGTTATTTTCAACGTAGAATAAGGATGAAATCATTTTGAATGTTTATTTAGCCTCATTCATTAGTTATAATGCTACTTTACGATAGCTTTACGATAGCTTTACGGTACAGCGTAAAGCTACCGTTCAGCCAGTTCGCTAGGGTAATTATAGGAAATGAAATTCGTTATTGAGAGGTTTTCGTTGTAACTATACCCGAGTCGAAATTCTTGCCTTCTCTTTGTCCTCGCTACACTTTCTATTTAAAACATCGAGTTTTTGTCGAGTGTGAAGCGAATATTATGTCCCAAATTCTCGAAAAACTGAAGGTGAATAGTTTACAAGTTGAACGCAGAGAAGAACGAATACGAAGCGATAGTGAAACGAGAGCGAAGTGATATTGAAAATTACAATTCCAAGATTAGAAAATTTAGAATTCAAGAAGGTATAATTAATTATTTGGGGCAGATGTATATAGTTGCAATGAGTAATATGCATATGGGATATTCTTATATTTTTGTAGCTTCCTTTTAATAAATTAACCAACACGTATAACGGGATTTAAAAAAAAAAATTTTGTTGAGAGATATATTAATTTAAACTTTTGATAAAATTGGATAAAATGCTAAATTCTCTTATAATTATAATTAATTATTTCCGGTTGAAATAATCAAATCGATTTTGGGTTTGTTTCATTTTCTAGCTTGTTACGTTAGGTTTTCAGATAAATAATTTTATAAATTTTATTTTCTTAATTAACTACAGATATAGGCAATTTAATTGTTTAAACAATTTTTTCATGTTTGCCCCCTCATTAGAAAAATTTGGAAAAAATATTATCGTATGCGCTATTTCTCAATATAACTAGCGCATATTTAATAAAAGTGGAGACTCAGTTAGATCGGACGATATTAAATATTTTTGAGCGCCCGACGTGTTTAATCATGTCCGAGTCGAGCCGCAACTAGTCTTCCTCGAGACATAATGTGCTTTTGGTCGACTCAGACAGGATTAAACACGTCGCGCGCTCAAAAATATTTAATATCTTCCGATCTAATTAAGTCTCCACTTTTGTTAAATATGCGCTAGTTATATTGAGACATAGCGCATATGATACTATTCTTTCAAAATTTTTCTACTGAGAGAGCAAACATGCAAAAATTGTTTAAACAATTAAATTGCTTATATATGTAGTTAAATAACAAAATAAAAATTATAAAAATATTTATCTGAAAAAAATGCAAAAATTTTTCAAACAATTAAATTGCCTATATCTGTAGTTAATTAACAAAATATAAATTATATAATTATTCATCTGAAAACCTAACGTAATAAGGTAGAAAATGAAACAAACCTAAATTCGATTTAATTATTTCAACCGGAAATAATTAATTATAAGTATAAGAGAATTTAGCATTTTATCCAATTTTATCAAAAGTTTAAATTAATAAATCTCTCAAAAAAATTTTTTTTTTAAATCCCGATATACGTGTTGGTTAATTTATTAAAAAGAAGCTATACATTTTTTTTAATGCATTACATAAAATTGAAATAAAATTCATATTTTCAATATATACAACACGGAAAATAAAAGAACCTTCTTATATATATGCCGCTAAATTCATCGTATAATTCGTTTGCTTAATTTAATTTAATGTGACTACATACAATTGCACGAAAAATCAATATTGATATTGTTTCGGTTTTGGGCGTACTTTCGGCTGGAGATCAAGAAAAATAGTATACAACCCACGGCCAGAATGTTTGATGCCCTAGGGTCGTAATATAGTATTACACAAGATACTTTTTCATAATAAATAATGCAATTTTTTAATGTATATTTCAAACTTTAGTTTCATTAAACTTTATACGTAGTTATGATAAAACTGCATGCTAAATATCAATTAATAATTATACTATATATATCAACAATCATAATTACAAAAATTAATTAATTAGTTACATTAATTTAAAAATAAATCATTATTATATGGAAAATTTGTGAAAAAAGTTGATTTATTTTTACTTGAATAAGGCTAAAAAAACTCTAGTTACGACACTTTCTCTCACAAGTTCTGAAAAACTCTTGCAGTCATCATATAAGAAAGTTTCGAATTTTATGTCTCATCATTGTAAGCGAGCGTGAGCGTGATTCGACGAAAGCGTATCGTACTATATATAAGTGTAGTTATTAGGTTTATATATGTAAGGTTACATGTTTAAGTGTATTTGTGATTAAAAATATGATTGGCTACGACTGAATGGTGTGAATGTATTTGTATTCTGTTTATGTATGTATCGGACAGCCCCGTCCGACTCTAGTATTTCAGCAGAAAACTTTCGGTCTTTATTGCTACGAGTTTCTATCTTATAATTTTCGCCGTACGGCGGCGCTTCCCGCGTGTAGGCCTACTCTGACATGCAGTTGTATGTAAACGATGTAAACAAATGAGATAAATACAGATAAATATGGGTTGAAAAAACTAAATAATATTGAAATAGTAGTGGATTAAATGATAAAAAAATAGTGGATTCAATTTAAAAAATCTAGTGCTTTTTTTTTTTTTTTTTTTTTTTTTTTTTGGTGAGGAGGAAAAATGGCGAAAAATTTTATAGACGTTGTACAGGACTCTCCTAGGACGGGTCTAGGCATACCCACTGCTTGACCGAGGGCCTCCCTTGCCGCGCCCCACTTTGCCCAGACGAAGAGTGCGTGCTCTGCATTGTCCACAAGGGAACCGCAGAAGCGGCACGACTCATCGTCTCTTTTCTTGAAGCACTTCAGGTACGCATTAAAGCAACCATGGCCCGAAAGCGCTTGCGCCAGGTAAAAGCCGACTTGACCGTGCTTTCTATCCAGCCAGGTGGCGAGTTCCGGGATCAGACGGTGTGTCCATCTCCCGGTTTGGTCACCATGCCATCTCGTCTGCCATTTCTCGACGAGTCTGCGCCTTCTATCCTTGCGGATGGCCTCCTTCGCGCGAGCGATTTCCTGTAGGTCGGCGCAGGTAAGCTCCTTGCGAAGCTGAAAGGTCTCCTGCCTTTCCTCCGCCAATAAATCTGTTGGCGGGACGCTCGCCAGGACCAGCACAGCACTCGTCGACACAGTTTGGTATGCTGAGACAATTCCCATCACCACACCTCTCTGTGCCGAGAATAGCTTCTTCGGGATAGCATGGTTGTTAAGGTCACTTGTCCAGATCGGAGCTGCATAAAGCAGCTTCGAATTTACCACGCTCGCCACCAGCCTTCTCTTAGCTTCCCTAGGACCACCAATGTTGGGCATGAGCCGAGTCAGGGCGGCCCCACACTGGATGGCTTTGGCAGTCGCGATCTGCAGGTGTTCGCCGAAGCTAAGCCTTCGATCCAACTGCAGACCCAGGTACTTAATGCTCTTTTTCCACTTGATTTCATGTTCCCCGAGAACGATCCTCGGGTATTTGAAGGATCTCCTGTCTGTGACCATCAAAGCCTCGGTCTTCTCAGGGGCCATTTTCAGGCATCTGCTATCCAACCAACGCTCTGCCCGCCAAAGACTATCATTGATCCTCAGCTCCAGGATTTTGACGTCGTCAGCGGCGCACACGACAAGTGCGTCATCCGCGAAGCCGATGATGCTCGTTCCAGCAGGCAGGTCCATGCGCAGGAAATCGTCGTACATGACGTTCCAGACGAGTGGACCTACCCGCGGCCCTTAAGGGGTGCCACATGTCATCTCTTCCTTGAGAGACCATTTGTCGCCCTCGTATATCACCCACCTGTCGCTCAGATAGTCATCTATCATTCGCAACAGGTAGTCTGGAACCTTTTTCCGCACCATCGCCTCGATGCAGATGTTCCATCTCGCGGTATTGAACGCATTGCGTATGTCAATGCTGATCAACGCGCAGAATCCCTTACGCTTACCAGTTCCTCTTCTTGCTTTAGTGGCGATGTCCACCACTGCCTGGATGGCGTCAACTGTGGACCTGCCTTTTCGAAAGCCGAACTGGTTTTCTGAGAGACCATTCTCGCTGACCATGTGACCCTGTAGTCTTTGTAGGATCATTTCCTCCAGAAGTTTCCCCATCGTATCCAATAAACATATTGGCCTATACGATGAGGCATCCCCTAGAGGTTTGTTGCCGTTCCTCAGCAGGACCAACCTCTGCTTCTTCCAGTCTGCGAAGAACCTCCCCTCCCGAAGACAGGAGTTGAAGACTTCTAGGAGGATCTCCGGGTATACCCCGATCACCTCTTTGAGGATCTCGTTCGGCAACCCGTCGATCCCCGACGCTGTATTATAGTGGATCAGTGATAATAAAATGGTTAATAAGTGCATCGCCCCAAACTGTTCATCGGGTTACAGTTCAACTCATGTTAACTGCGAGAAAATTCATTTTTTCAAAGTGCCTAAAGATTTAGTTGCTGAATATCAAAAAGCAATGAAAAGAAAAAATTTTATTGCAACAGCCGGGCAGTTTGTTTGCGAGAAACATTTTCTTAAAGAAGAGGTTATTTGGAAGAGAGAAGTAAAGGATCCTGCTGGAAATGTTATAGCATCGGTATGTATAAATAAATATATAAATAATAATTAATATTTGTGTAAAACTTAATGTGATAAATTTAAAAAAAATTTTAATAGATATCATTTTCAATTTTTATTGCTTCAATTGTAATGTACGAATTCTATCCTAAAGAAGATGTCTGTTGTTTCCCGGCTGTTCCTCTGACTTTTTTTTCCATCTCTTATTATTCTTGAGTTCCTTTACGTTTGGGATCCTTTTAATTTAAATAAATAAATGAAAATATAACGATATTACATTAGCTAATTTTCTTACCTTTTATTGCAATAAAAATTTTTTTTCAAATTAATTCCAAAATTTTTCCCAATTATTCCTTGAATTAGTAAGCCAATTTTCCAGAAGAATATTTTCCTTAAAAAAAGTAAAATTAGCGAAAAATATACATAACGAAGCTAATTTTAAGCAAATCGCATGAAACAAAATTTATTGTTAATGCGATATTTTTTCATTTCTTCGTATTGCAGGAAAATTATTTAGTACCACGGCTGAAAAAAGGCACGATACCAACTCAGTTTCCTAACTGTCCAGCATACTTGTCTAAAAATTTGAAAAGGCGCAAATCACCTAAAAAGATGTCTTCTGATCTTTCCGCTGCTATCTCTGGGTCTGCTGAGTCTTCTCGGTCTTTTGAATTGCCTTCTGTGTTACTTCCTGACGTGTCTCCTGTTCTTCTCTCTCATGGAATTACTAATCATGATTCTACAGTTACTGATGCGCCTTTTGTTCCTCCCACAATTGAGGTTTCGGAGGATTCAACGGTTGAAGACAGTAAACAGAAGGAACTGGAAAGAATTGCCTTATTTGAATCGTTAATTTCAAATAAAGAAGCATTTAAATTTCCTACTGCGTGGACTCGATGTGACGTTAGTGACGGGATCTTCCAAGCAATCACTTTTGTTTAGTGGACAGGACGAATAAAAGATGGGAAATTTAATACGGTATGTACCAAAAAGGTTGTTTTGTACAAAGACATGACCGTTCATGCCTACGTGTTCGATACTCCAGTAGAAGTCGAGAAACTAGGATTCATGAGAAAGCTTGTATCTTGCCCAGAAGAAATCGAAGTGCTAATTCAAACTTTTCACAAAATTAAAACTTGTGAAGGATGTGCGGTTCCTAACTCAGGGAGAAATTTTGAAACCTCCGTTACTGTTCGTGATACCTCAGGACACTTGCGACATCAAAATTGTAATTTAATCCTGGACTCGGCTAGTCTCCCTCACAAGAAACATTGCTTACCTTGTAAGAAAGCAAAAGCAACACTGAGAAATAAGACTGTGAGACTGCAAAAACAAAAAGATTATCGAAGACTGAAATTCACAGCATGTAGCCCTAATAAAATAAAACTTGGTCTCATGAGAGAAAAGTTGAAAAAAGTAACAAAGAAAATGGACTACAATGAAAGGTCGAGAGACCTTCTAAAAAAGCAGATGATTGATGCGAGGAAAAAATTGGCTTCCGCGAATATGGTTTCTTTAGAGGCAGAACTGAATGCAAAAAATATTTCTCAAAATGAAAAATTGGTCATTACGGAAATGTTGGAAGCATCACGGCACAAAAGCAGAAAAGGGCATCGATACTTTGATGAGTGGATCGTCTTATGTCTCATTTTCCACATGAAATCGCCTGCAGCTCACCGAATTTTGAGGGAAACGAATGTCTTGCCACTGCCTTGTAGGAGTACAATTAAAAGGTAATAAAATTATAACTAAAAATTTAAATAATTTTATATTCACCGCTATTGTTCTTTTAGGAAAAAAAAAATTTTAATGTTTTATTTTGTTCAATATAGGTACCTATCTGTAATCGATAAACCATGTGGTTTTCATTAGCCGATGTTCGATTTACTGGAAGAAAAATTGAAATCCATGCCAGAGATGAAACGACATTTTATCATATCTCTTGATGAGATTAAGACACGTAAAAATGTCCAGTTAAATACGAAAACAATGGAACTAAGTGGACTAACTGACTATGGTGACGGTGCAGCTGCCGATATCAGTGATCAGGTGGACTATGGATTGGTAATTCTGCTTCAACCTCTGATGGATGATTATACTCAACCTATTGCAGTTTTTACCTCGAAAGGGCCAACTGGTGGAGTAATGCTGGCTATTGTGTTGTTGGAGAATGCTGGAGAAATCCATGGTGTGGTAAGCGATGGAGCTTCCACGAACAGGAAATTCTGGTCAGAATTAGGAGTGAGTGGACAGCTCGGACAATCAAAAAGTTCGTTTCCTCATCCCACTATAGATGAGCGAAAAGTTTACGCTTTTTCTGATCCACCTCATCTGATTAAGTGCATTCGAAATCGCTTATATGATAAGCAAGAATTGAAGGTAAGTTGAAGGTATTTGCATGTGCTTTTGTCTAAATTTAGTCGCTTTTTGATTCTTGGATTTTAAAATATTTTGAAATCTAATAATTTTGTTATTAAATTGTTTTTTGGTCATTAATGAGGATTTTAAATTTAGATTTATCTCAATTTAATTTCATAATTTTTGAAGGTGTGTATAATGTTAATAATCTCTAATAATCGCTGATTTTCAAGATTTATTGCTTTAATTCTGAAAGTTGACTTTTGATATTCTTTAGGTTCAGCCGGATAAGGATCCTGTTAAATGGAGTTACTTTTCTGACTTATTCGAGATAGACCGACGTAACCCTAATGGGAGATTATGTCCTAATCTCACCTACGACCACATCAACCCAAATAATTTATTACAAATGAGAGTTTATCTCGCATTGCAGGTACAACATAATTTACAATATGAAATATGTATATATTATGAAATATAACAATCAAAGAATAAATTTTTCTTTAATAAAAGTTTCAATATTTGTTCTGTTATCAGTCGGACGACTTTTTAACTGTTTCAACGAGCGAAAGACTACGAGTGACTTTACAGTCTATGATCGATTTGCAATTGACTTTACTTGAAGAGTATAAGTTTGAATATGTCCTAACTGGAAAAATTAATCAAGATCCATTGGAGGTATTGAAAGCACATTTTTCCAATTTATAAAAAGAATTTAGTGACATCCCATTTTGCTAAATGGAGTCATATTTTCTCATCAATATCATTATGGAAAAATGAGTAATCTTCTGTTTCTTTTCCTTATAACAATTCATTTCATTCGTTTTTTAATTTTATTTTAAAAAATTATATTTTAGTAAATACAATTTAATGTCATCGGGTTTTCCTTCCTTATATTTTATTTACAAAAATAGAAATGAATGTCGTCGCTTTTCCTTAATTTTTTAATTATATTTTTTTGTTTTAATTTTGTTTTAGAAAATACAAATTAATTTCGTCGGTTTTTCCTTCGTCATATTTTATTTTATTTACAAAAATAAGAACAAATGTCGCCGCTTTTTCTTCATTTTTATTTTTATTTTTTTTGTTTTAATTTTATTTTAGAAAATACAAATTAATGTCCGGTTTTTCCTCCATTTAGCATATATTGTTCTGATGCTTTGTTGTAATTCATCTTCTGGAAATATGAAAATTAATATTTCTCTATGATGTGTACATATATAAACCTGTATAAACATATACATAACATACATATTTATACACATATATTATTGTAATTGCTTCGTTTTATTTGATCTACGAAGGAATATGAAAATAAATATTTCTCTATTAGTTTTACACATAATATAAATGTCTTTGATTTTTTTCTCACTTTCCAGAGAAAGATTGAATCGTGATATATCGTATATGACTAAATCGTAATCTGATCTCATCGATTTTCGATTTTATGTTTAATATTGTTTATTTTCTATTCAGCGTTTTTTTTGGCACTATTCGGTATGCTGGAGGATCCAATGACCACCCATGTACACCCACGTTCCTACAGTTATATAAAATCCTAGCAACTTTCAGTATTTTGAAGCCCCTGAAATCAGGTAATTGTTCAGTTTTTAACGCCAATCCACCGAAACCACTAATAACAATTTCAAAGTTAGAGGAACTCTTCGAAATTAATCAGAAAACTTGCTTTGAAGAAATCAGAGATAATGAATATTATCTAAATGAATATTATATAAATTATATTAATCAGATTAATAATGAAGACACAGACATCAGTGATTTCATCGACACTGTAGAAGCCGAAAACGACTATCGGTTACCAGCCATCACTGATTGCGTGCTTTTTTATACCACTGCTTGTGTTTGCAGATATATTAAAAAGCGTGTCAAGTGCAAAATTTGCCTAAGCGCTTTTCTCTCGGTATCCGATGTTGGTAAAGATCAATCTTTTTTCACATCTGAACAGTTGCCACTTAGCTACTAGTCCAGTCGAATTAGGATGGAAAATTGGGATACATGGATGTGAGAGCAAGATCAGAGATTTTTATTGGAATCGCTCAAAAATATCATAGTAATTGACGTACCATGTTTTGCGCCTCGAGTTTCCTTATGCGTTTTGTAAAACAAATGTTCAAAGCCAAAAAGTGCGAAAATAGGCCATTTTTTAAATACATTTTCTCATTTTACTCTTAAAATATAAGTTTTATGATGAAATTCTATTAGAGCAAAGTTGTAGAGCACAAAATTTGCTACAAAATGTTGTGGTTTGAAGTTTAAAGATTTAATATTCCTCCGCCACAGCGGCCGAACAATAAATAAAAAATAGTCGAAAAATAGCTATTTTTTGCACGCGCAATTAAAATTGAAAATATTAATACATATAAATGGTTGTTTTGCCTTTAAAATATTTAATTCTTTACCTTTTGAATGCCGGAAACTCGAGTTCAATATCTCTTTTAGTTACCGAGTAATGTAATTGTTTATTAAGAATTTTCAAAATAACATAACTTTTAAGAATTAACTAATACACCAGGAAAATTTTTTCACGCATAGCATGATTTTTTTATACATACTGCAAGTATATAAAACTATCATATTCAATGATTAGATGAGTGGTTTTTATTTTTTAACACATCCAAACGATTATTTAAAAGGGGGTTGTAATTTTTACATTAATTGCAAAATGAATAACTCCGTGGTTTTTTCACAAATTCCAAATCTGAAGAGACCCTGTGAAAGTGCTTGCAGAAACGAATCTTACAGCGCATTGAACGCTTCAATTTGACCTTCCAATCTGAAGTTATTGAATCCCAAAGTCGGCTGCATGTGAGTGAGATTTCAGCAACAATTAAATGAAAAAAAAATTCCAGCATATAGCTTTATCAATTTACTTTCGATATATTGTTAAAGAAAACCGATTAATTTGACGATCTATGTGCAATTAATTCTAACAGCTGGGCAAACGCGCGCGGGATGGCGAAAATCGGAGTGGAGGGGATCAGTCAGCGTGTCGCAAAAACTTGATTCGGCGCCTTCAAAATCGTCGCGCGCTCTTCACTGCCACTTATCTCGGCTTCTAATCGACCAAATTTTACGTTTATTTTTTTAAATCTATATAGCAAATCAAGAGGAATCTAATGATGTACATACTTCTAGTCTGTTTTGAAAAGTTTATGAATGGTTAACGTCATTTGGGATTTTTCTAATTTTGACATTGCACAATCATACAATTTTCGAAGATAATTCTTAAATACGCAAATACTTTTGCAAATCGTACACCCATTTTGAGTTCAGAATTTAGATTCGCACAAAATTTTTTTTACAGCTTCTTTTTAATAAATTAACCAACACTTTTATCGGGATTTTCGAAAAAAAAAATTTTGAGAGATATATTAATTTAAACTTTTGATAAAATTGGATAAAATGCTAAATTCTCTTGTGCTTAAAATTCATTATCTTCGCTTGAAATAATCTAATCGATTTCGGTTTCGTTTCATTTTCTAGCTTATTACGTTAGGTTTTAGGATAAACATTTTTACAATTTTTATTTTGTTAATTAAGTACAGATATAAGTGGAGACTTAATTAGATCGGAAGATATTAAATATTTTTGAGCGCGCAACGTGTTTAATCATTTCCGAGTCGAGCCGCGACTAGCCTTCCTCGAGACATAATGTGCTTTTGGTCGACTCGGACATGATTAAACACGTCGCGCGCTCAAAAATATTTAATATCTTCCGATCTAATTAAGTCTCCACTTTTGTTAAATATGCGCTAGTTATATTGAGACATAGCGCATATGATACTATTCTTTCAAAATTTTTCTACTGAGAGAGCAAACATGCAAAAATTGTTTAAACAATTAAATTGCTTATATATGTAGTTAAATAACAAAATAAAAATTATAAAAATATTTATCTGAAAAAAATGCAAAAATTTTTCAAACAATTAAATTGCTTATATATGTAGTTAAGTAACAAAATAAAAATTATAAAAATATTTATCTGAAAACCTAACGTAATAAGCTAAAAAATGAAACAGACCCGAAATCGATTTGATTATTTTAATCTGAGATAATGAATTTTAAGCACAAGAGAATTTAGCATTTTGTCCAATTTTATTAAAAGTTTAAATTAATATATCTCTCAAAAAAAATTTGTCTTGTAAAAATCCCGATATACATTTTGATTAAAATATTAAAAAGATGCCACGGAAAAAAATTTAAGACTTTTAAAAATGTGAACAATTTTTTTTTTCAAATCTGTACGATTTGCAAAAGAATGTCCCACATACGCAAATAATTTTGCAATTTCAAGGTAGAACACAATTTCAGTTATATAAACATTTGATCAAAATAATTCTAGTTGCTATTAATTTCATTTTTATAAAGTTTACCCGACAAGTTACAGCTAGTGAGGTACAATGAATTTTTTTTCCAAGCAGACGGTACCTTTTTTTTATTCATAATGATAGTCATATAATTGTTAAAAAATCAATCCTTTTTGTTAAAAATGGAATGCATTTATTTTTGCAAAATAAAAAGTACACATTCTGTATAGATTATGAAACATAAATTTATTATATTTAACATAAATAAAAATTACAAAAATATTTATCCGAAAACCTAACGTAATAAGCTAGAAAATGAAACAAACCCGAAATCGATTAGATTATTTCAAGCGAAGATAATAAATTTTAAGCACAAGAGAATTTAGCTTTTATCCAATTTTATCAAAAGTTTAAATTAATATATCTCTCAAAATTTTTTTTTTCGAAAATCCCGACAAAAGTGTTGGTTAATTTATTAAAAAGAAGCTGTAAAAAAAATTTTGTGCGAATCTAAATTCTGAACTCAAAATGGGTGTACGATTTGCAAAAGTATTTGCGTATTTAAGAATTATCTTCGAAAATTGTATGATTGTGCAATGTCAAAATTAGAAAAATCCCAAATGATGTTAACCATTCATAAACTTTTAAAAACAGACTAGAAGTATGTACATCATTAGATTCCTCTTGATTTGCTATATAGATTTAAAAAAATAAACGTCAAATTTGGTCGATTAGAAGCCGAGATAAGTGGCAGTGAAGAGCGCGCGACGATTTTGAAGGCGCCGAATCAAGTTTTTGCGCCACGCTGACTGTTCCCTCCACTACGATTTTTGCCATCCCGCGCGCGTTTGCCCAGCTGTTAGAATTAATTGCACATAGATCGTCAAATTAATCGGTATTATTCAACATTATATCGAAAGTAAATTGATAAAGCTATATGCAGGAATTTTTTTTTTCGTTTAATTGTTGTTGAAATCTCACTCACATGCAGCCGACTTTGGGATTCAATAACTTCAGATTGGAAGGTCGAATTGAAGCGTTCAAAGCGCTCAAAGATTCGTTTCTGCAAGCACTTTCACAGGGTCTCTTCAGATTTGGAATTTGTGAAAAAACCGCGGAGTTATTCATTTTGCAATTAATGTAAAAATTACAACCTCCTTTTAAATAATCGTTTGGATGTGTTACAAAATAAAAACCACATATCTAATCATTGAATATGATAGTTTTATACTTACAGTATGTGTAAAAAAATCATGCTATGTGTGAAAAAATTTTCCTGGTGTATATGTTAATTCTTAAAAGTTATGTTATTTTGAAAATTCTTAATAAACAATTACATTACTCGGTAACTAAAAGAGATATTGAACTCGAGTTTTCGGCATTCGAAAGGTAAAGAATTAAATATTTTAAAGGCAAAACAACCATTTAGATGTATTAATATTTTCAATTTTAAATGCGCGTGCAAAAAATAGCTATTTTTCGACTATTTTTTATTTATTGTTCGGCCGCTGTGGCGGAGGAATATCAAATCTTTAAACTTCAAACCACAACATTTTGTAGCAAACTTTGTGCTCTACAACTTTGCTCTAATACAATTTCATCATAAAACTGATATTTTAAGAGTAAAATGAGAAAATGTATTTAAAAAATGGCCTATTTTCGCACTTTTTGGCTTTGAACATTTGTTTTACAAAACGCATAGGGAAACTCGAGGCGCAAAACATGGTACGTCAATTACTATGATATTTTTGAGCGATTCCAATAAAAATCTCGGATCTTGCTCTCACATCCATCTTGAATTCTAATTCGACTGGACTATACAGTAAATTCCCTAATACAAACAAAGAGCTCATCCATACAAACGTAACTCTGTATAAATTAATCGCCGAAGTAGAATGTCGCATTTTTTAGTGGAACTGGTAATTGGAAAAATGTGGAAGATTGAATTTCAATTTATTTAAAAAAACATCTACGTTCATTTTTTCGCGAACCTTTCTACCCGTAATTCGTGTTGGATAAGATAGCAACAACTTCTGCATGCAATTCCTTCATAAATGAAAATCAGTGACCGAGGTCGATTTTTTCAGCAAAAAATAAGTCTACTAAAAAATCATATTATCTAATTTATTGAGATTTTCCAACAATCTTGACAGTAAAGTACACCATTTCATTACTTTGTAACACTTATTACAACATTCTTATTACATTTCATATTACCTTGCATAGAAAATAAAATAATTACGTTGGAATTAAATTATTGTATGTTATCATACTAAAAATTCATTGTTTTAATAAAACTTTTATTGTCTATACTTCAAGAAAAATTTATTTATTGGGACAATGAAAATTTGTTCATAATATAGACAGTAAAAATTGGAGTTCAATCTTCCACATTTTTCTGAATACTAGTTCCACTAAAAAATACGAAAAACAGAATTTGCATAATCAGCAAATACTGACTCAAATAGCGATAGTAGAATTAAGAAATTATCAAGAAAATTATATCACCGATTAAACGAATAACGTCTACAACAAAAACCGGCAATGATACATTTCTAACGACGAGTACCATTGAAACCGCCGATTTTGGACATTATCGATTTTTTAAGTGTCGTCCACATTTTTTAAAAATCTGAAAAAATTATGACATACGCGTCTTTAGTAGACATGGTATTGACGAAAAACTCAACTTTGTTCTCGGCAAATGCCTTCGAATACTTGATACCAGATCTCATTTGCGTTAGGGGCCGTTTTTACATGGAAACCCGGATAGGCCCTTTGGTCAGTAATATAGAAAACTATAAAAGTTAATTATCTCGAATCATTTTTTTTAAATACATTAAACTCCGGAGAATCTGACATTTTTGACGAAAATGAGTTTTTTATATCATTAGAATTTTGAAGAAACTCTGCATTTAACTGCGCTGAAATTTTGAGAAAAATCCATTAGTTTTTTATTACAGCAATGCAAAGAACGAAAAGACCAATTGAATAAAAATTGTATTTGAAAAAAAACGTTAATTAACGCAAATTTTGGAAACGTTTGTGAATACGTCACAGTTAAAGATTTAGGAGAGTTCTTTCGTGGGAAATTTTTTGGGACGTGAGCAACTTTACAAAAATGGACGTTTTTTGATAAAAAAAAGTTTTTGGCCTGTTCCTCAATTTCAATCGAAATGCAGTTGACGGTTCTTTTATTTTGGACGGTAGAAAATATGTTCCCTAATAATATGAGCTTTACCCAAAAAGATAAACACATAAAAATCACATTTCAATTATCTTTTATACAAAATTGAATGCAACGTCGGCCACACTGTACGTCTCTCCCCTATTTACGATATTTTATATTCTTCTACACGTCTGTAGTTTTTTAACATAATGGTAAAAATCGTTTTTATTTGAAAATAAGAAATGTGTCCATTTCACTCGTTTTCTATACGGATACATGCAAAAGGTACTGTTTTCAAATAACAATATTCGCGTTCATAGACTCAATATTGAATTAAAAATTCCAAGATTGTTGTATAATAATCTTCTAAATATATTGTGAAAATCTGAACAAATTTTGAAAAAGCGTTATTTCACGACAATTACCTTAATTATTAATTTTACCTGAAACTTCAATCAGCCTTTTCTAGGTTTACTAAATATTTTCAACGAAAGAATATTTTCTTTTTTTTCAAACATACAGAAAATTAAAAGTAAAGATAATATTTTAGCTTTTCTCTTTCTCATCATACATATATTTTTTAATTTCAGCTTGTGATATTAAAATAATTTAATAATCGTTCTTTCTCATGAGATGGCTTTCTCTATTGGTGGAACTTTACAATTTCTATAAGTTTATAGATTCAAACTTCTTGCAAATGAAATTATTTAATAAAATGTACTAAAGCAATTGCTGGTTCAGTGAATTACAGAAAATTTTACATTTATTCTAATTTCTAACTTAGAAAAAAACTTATCGTTAGAATCGTGAGAATTTGAAGATGAGGAATATAATGTTTCTTAATATAAAATTTTTAAAAAATTATATATTTCATATTTTAATCCTTATTGTGGACAAAGAAGCCCCGTTGGCAAAAGTCGGCGACAGCAGTTCAAACATCCCTGGGCCGCGTGAGGTAAAACCACACAGTGGAAGTAAAGTAAGCAGGTAGCTGGCGATCCAATAAAATTTGCCCATTTAACTATACTTGCAGTTTCGGCACCAATAAAGATAATTCTATTGTATTTCACTTTACCTTTGAAACCGGACGATTTGCATTTACAAAAGTCAGAATTTCCAAAATGTAAGCTTACTTATTATTTATATATGAACATTTTTGGAATCTTCTTAAGAATTTTATGAAGGGTTATAGGGATGAAAAACGGCAAAACTATTTGTTATACAGAAGATGATGTTTGAATGCAATTTTTATTTATAATTTATTCGATATTCTGTAAAAATTTCTGTAACTGTCTAATAAATTATATAATTAAAATGATTTATTTTCTTCGAAACATCTCAAAATGGAAAAAACGTCCTAGACTTTATTTAAGGATACGATTTGGCATTTTAATGCTTTTTTCGTATCTCACATATTTTAATTAAAAAATGGAATTTATTATTTTTAATAGTAGTTTTTAAAATCAAAATATAAGATATATAATACATCCTGTCGAAGAATATTCCAATGAGAATTTGAAGACCCTATTCTGGAAAATGATTCTCTATCTTAACGTTTTTTT
The DNA here is from genome assembly GCA_030998225.1 of Diplolepis rosae. NCBI lineage: Eukaryota > Metazoa > Arthropoda > Insecta > Hymenoptera > Diplolepididae > Diplolepis > Diplolepis rosae. The sequence goes on from JAPYXD010000466.1 coordinate 3,352,322, forward strand.
CGTTTATGTTGGACGAAATTTGTAGACCTTATTAAAGTGAACAATTTTGCATTCTTACGTTTTTTTCGTATTACACATATTCTGGTCAAAAAATTGAATTTTTGATTTTCAACAGCATTTTTTTAAATTAAAAACAAAAATATACATCTTATAAAAAATGTTGTGTTTCAAATTTGCAAATTTTTTTATGTACGTATAAAAAACGTTGTAAATGACAAAATTTTCGACAAATTTAAGATTTGAAAAAATAAATATATCAAAAACATTATTAATACATTAATGAAGCGATGTTTCCCCTCTTCAGGCCAATTCCGAAATAAACGTAAAGGTCGAATACATAATATTAAATATTAAATATTATATATTATATTTATATAAATATTATATAAATATTAAATAATAAATATTATTCAGAAACTTCATCTTTTCTCCTTTGTTTAAAGGTTATGTGAAGAACCAAAAACATCCCTTCACATTTATTTTCAAATTGGCCTGAAGAGGGGATATTTTTGATCCTGAAACGTCGATTCAATATTATATTAAAAAGGTTTTTAATATATTTGTTTTTCGAAACCTTAAATTTGTCCAAAGTTCTGTCATTTACAACGTCTGCACTTGTACGTTAAGAAATTATTTCTCGAACACATTTTATCGATTTTATATTTCTTAAATTCGTAGATTTTTTTGTAGTAAAAAATTTTGTATCATAATAGTCTTTTAGTTTCTTCTCTAGTTTACTGGAAATTGGATTTTAATATTGTCTTTTTTATGGTCTTAACTTACTGTAACTTTTAAAATTTTGGTTTAATCGAAAAATACACTGAGAAAAAAATATTATTGAATTAATAGCATTTTTGCTAAAAGCATGTATATCATTGTTACGTCCCATCGAATTAGACGTGTAGTTAAACAGATTAGTAACATCGGTTAGATTTAGATCAGAAGAAATTGTATCAGCCGGTAAATGTGGAAAAACGCCCTATAAAATGGACCTTGTCCCTTAACAAACAGACTGAGCACTTGAGATAAGAGTGCAACTGCCGGTCCAAGGTGCGATATCCGGTGCATATACTGATTGACTCAACCCACCTTTTAAACTATTCCAATATAATTTTATTATATTTTCCTTTTCTTTGAACAAATATATATGTAACTATAGATAGGTATGCGTATAAAATAGTTTTAACAAACAAGTATTATAATATATATATATACAGTTGAGTATATAGACATATATATTGTAATACTATATATACTAAACGTGCAAATAAGAATTGCGTTCAATTAAATATGTACATCTAAAACCCGATAAAAATATTTTAAATAATAATCATTTAAGATTTCACATAGACTTTCCATAAATTTAATATATACAAATATTACCTTCTTATATTCTAAATAGAAATATTTTTCATGTCAACCCAGGCTTACAAATATAAACTTACGCACATAAATAACAATTTTCCTGAACAGAGTATAACATACAGGAAATAACAAATGCAAGATATGAATAATAGATTCATGTAAAAGGCAAGGAGAATACGAGGACACTCGGTATAATCCTTATCTACACTCTTGCTCTCCTTGTCTTACACATAGCCCTTATGGGGGTTAAGGCATATAAATACGAGCCCAAATTTTAACGGGTGTCAGTCTTCGATCAGATATAGATCTGAGGTTTTTACCTCATCTAGTTTCTACAATAAGCACTAGTTCAACTGTGCGGCGTTCGAGTTCAATTTGTACAACTTCAACTTTAATAAATTACAAGTAAGAAAATAACGTTTTTCTTCAATTTCTATTTCTTTTACATTGAAATCCATTTGTTCTCCCAACTCTCAATTTGCTAAGTTTATTTTTCACAATTTTCCAAATCCTCAAATTTATATTTGTGTGATCAGGCCTTTAATATAGCTTACTACAGTTTAAGTTTCATGGCTTTATCAATTCTCGAATTTTATATTTATGTGGTGTCAGGCCCCTAATAGAGCTTAACACATTTGATGCTTTCTTCTGATTTTACCAATTTCTCGTAATTTATATTGGTGCAGTGTCAGGCCTTTAATAGAGTTTAGCACAGATACATTTCTCTCAGATTTATCTTAGTGCCAAGGTGTTTAATTTATATGGTGCCAGGCCTATAATAGAGCCTAGCATATATTCAATTTTCCATACCTTATACCAGGAGTGATGTTTGACATACATGAATTGTCCATCAATTCACCAAACTATCAACGTTTTGAATCGTAAAATTTATATTTGTTAGGAATTTCATCATAATTAAGGATTCTGGGGTTCAACCCTTAATATTTCCTCCAAACAAGGAATTAATGCTTAGTATCGGTCCGTAATCATCTCGTATCTCACGTTTGCTAACAACCTATTTTACATTAGGCGTTCCCTAGGCTATAGCACGTGGGTGTTGGCCTAAAGGATAATCAACAACATTTGTTGATTTTAAATTTGTGCGTTTCCGGACGTAACATCATTGATTCAAATCAATATGTTGTAGAACTAGTAGCATATGTAAGTTTTATTGGCATATTTTTTTGAATCAATAATATACATGCTTTTGATAGAAATTTTATAAATTCAATAGCATTTTCTTCTCAGTGTATTATAAGGATAATTGTTAAATATTTATAAGCAGTCTCAGAAAACATTATTGTAATTTTTTCAAAAAGTTTTTTTCAAAAATATAAAAAGTACTCTCATTTTCACAATTTTGGTCAGATGTGGCTGGTTAATAAACTTGTCCTTACTTTTTCGGCTCCGATAAAGTATGCCAGAGCTCAATTCAATCCGTTAATTTTATGTTTAAAATTGCGCAAATAAGAGCATTTTTTGTGTTTTTGAAAAAATCCAAAATTCCAATACTTGTTTCTGATAGTGCTCATAAATCTCTACTGATTATCCTAATAACATTTTTCGATTAAACTAAAATTAGGAAAGTTACAGTATGTTAAAACTTTAAAAAAGTCAATTTCTAAATTCTATTTTCCAGTTAAATTATACGAGATACCAAGATAAAACGTATATTAATCATTTCAATTTCAAAGAAGACGATTAAAATTTAAAAATTCAATTTTTTAAACAAAATATGTGACATACGAAAAAAACGTTGGGATGGAAAATTATCTGCCTAAATGAGGTCTATAAATTCTCAGTTAGACATTTTTTAACAAGATGTATATTTTATGGTTCAATTTTAAAAAATACGATTAGAATTTAAAAACTCCATTTTGTAAACAGAATATGCAAGATGAGGAAAAGGCGTTAGAATGAAAAATCGTTCACTTAAATAAACTCTACGATTGTTTTTCCTCCTTGAGATATTTGGCAGAAAATAAATTATTTTAATCATGTAATTTATTAGAAAGTTACAGAAATGTATACAAAAAATCGAGCGCGAAGCGCGAGTGTCAGGATGAGAATATACCACGGGTGTTAGTTGAAATTTGCCGGTTTTACTCATAGATTTTGCTAGAGATATGTATACATTTTTATGATTTGGCATCTATGTCATATTTTTCTATGGACAATAACCTTCAAAAATACACAATTAAATTCTGCCAAAATAATAGCATCATAGTTGTCCACCTCAGCGAATATGTCGAGTTTCTTTCCAAGTAAATCGCATTTGCAGCATTCGTTGCTTTTCTTATTTCATCAAAAGAAAAAAGCAGTTGAAGCTCATCGATTGCTGGTAGAAACTTATGGTGAACATGCTCCAGTGATTAGAACATGTGAGACATGGTTTCGTCAATTTAAAAGTGGAGATTTCGATTCAACGGACAATGAATATCCTAGTGCAGCGAAAAAGTTCGAAGACGAGGAATTGCAGGCGTTATTGGATGAAGGCCCATCCCAATCGCAACAACAATTGGCACAAACACTAAATGTGACCCGAGGAGCAATTTGCCAACGTTTAAAAGCCATGGGAAAAATCCAAAAGTATGGAAAATGGGTACCACACCAACAGAACGATAGACAAATGGAAAATCAAAAAACCATTTGTGGAATGCTGCTTCAACGGTTCGAAAGGAAATCTTTTCTGCATCGAATTGTCACGGAGGATGAAAAATGGATTTATTTCGAGAACCCGAAGCGGAAAAAATCATGGCTTTCACCTGGTGAGGTCGGCCAATCGACTCCAAGGCCAAATCGCTTTGGCGAGACGGTGAATACGAATCGCTACTGATAACAAATTATCAATTTGAATCATGCGTTGATCGAAAAACGGCCGGAATGGGCCCGAAGACATGGCAAAGTTATCCTACAACATGACAACGCACCGTCTCATACCGCTGAAGTGGTGAAGAACACATTAAAAGCATTGAATTGGGAAATATTATCGCACCCGCCGTACTCTCCAGACCTCGCCCCGTCCGACTATCACCTTTTCGCATCGATGGGACACTCACTCGCAGAGCAGCGCTTCGCCAATTTTGAAGAAGTCGAAAAACGGCTCGTCGAATGGTTTGCCTTGAAAGAGAAAAAGTTTTTTTGGAATGGTATCCATGATTTGCCTGAAAGATGGGCAAAATGTGTAGAATCCAATGGTCAATACTTTGAATAAAAATTTTTTGAGATTCCCTTGAGAATTAAGTGTTTTCTTTATTGAAAAAACCGGTAAACTTCAATTAACACCCCTGTTATTCCTTAAGGCTCTACAAATTTGGAACACAACTTTTTTTCATGAGATGTATATTTGCCTTTTAAATTTAAGAAAATACTATTGAAAATCCAAAATTTAATTTTTTAACAATAATATGTGAAATACGGAAAAAACATAAGAATGCAAAATAGTTCATTTTAATAAGATTTACCAAGATATAACGTATATTTATCATTTGAATTTCAAAAAAGACGATTAAAACTTTAAAAATTCAATTTTTTAATCAAAAGTTGTGACATACGAAAAATGCGTTAGGATGGGAAGTATTATCCGCCTAAATGAGGTCTACAAATTCTCAGTGAGACATTTTGTAACAAGCTGTATATTTTATGATTCAATTTCAAAAAATACGATTAGAATTTAAAAACTTCATTTTGTAAACAGAATATGTGAAATACGGAAAAAGCATTGGAATGTAAAATTGTTCACTTAAATAAACTCTACGATTGTTTTATCCTTATAACTTAACTAGAAGATAATTTTAATAATTTATCAATTCAAATAAGAAAATAGTTGCAATAAACATTTTCACAGCGTTGCTTAGTTACAAATTTACCAGACATGTTTGAGTAAAAGATACTCTCGTTTTAAAATTTTTCTCCTGTAATATATGTAGGCATCAAATGTACATATTTTATTTGTCAAATTTTACAATTGCAGCACGAAATTAGCGTTTAAACGCAATATCGAGTGGTTCACGCTTGAACCTAAAGGAAAGTTTATTATCATTCATTTAAAATTTTTCTCCACACGTGACTTTAAAATGCTCTGTTTTATTCATTTGTGCATAAGAAATATATTTAATTATGAAAAGTTTTTGGTCAAAACATCAATGTAGACACAAAAGTTATAACTTCTTTTAGTTAGGATGAATATTTACTAATAATATTGTATAATTAATTTAGATGAATACAATACTTACATTCGGAAAAATGGTGTGTTACTCCATCCAAAGTTTAGTTGGGTTAACCAAAAAATTTGCTTATCATACGATTGGACAAATTTTTTATTGATTGAACCAAAAAATTTGTTCTATGCAACCAAAGATGGTTTGTTTTATACGTTCTTGTTGAATCAAAGAAATAGTTTAGCTGATTGAATCAAATTTTGTGTCACTTAACCAAATATTTTGGTTGATCTAACAAAATGGTATGATTAAATCAATTAAATTTTTTGTTGGGTGTAGGAGCCTCACGTAACTAAAAGGAATACTAGCCATAGCTGTATGTTCATTTTCACTATTTTAAAAATAATTTCAAATAAAAACTGAGTTAAAATAATTACAGTGGAAGAAATCCCCATAGTAATTTTAGCTGAAATGTCCTAACTAAGTATTTATAGTAGAAACTACTAAAAACTTGATTAATATAATAAATATTAGCCATACTTTTCAAAGTGACATGCTTGATAACATGTCTATTATTACTGTCTTACTTAAAGTGAACAAGTGTTTAGTAGTTAAAATTACTTTAAAGATTTCTACCAGTGTAAGTTAACATCAGAATATTTTAAATAACTTCGACTAAATGATCAGTTGAAATAACTAAAAACCAATAACTCCTCATATGTAATAAGAATGTAAAAAGTAATATAAATGAACTCGGTTATTATACTTGTAGGAATACTCTGCTTAGTTCCTGAAGGACTCTTTGTATTTTTATTTAGCTTTAATTAATGAAAATGATGTATAATTATATACATATATGTATAATTGTATTATGGGCCAAAGATCTCATTCGTCAATTTTGTGTGAAAAATGCTCAATTGCAAAATCCATTCTGATTTCAATAAGAGTAGTTAACATCTGGGGAAACCCCAAGTATTTTGAAAATTTGTAGATTTCTAGAGCAATTCAAGGTTTCCCAAGCAAAGCTTATTTTCCCTTTCTTCAAAGTGGATAATTTTACTTTGTTAAGAAATTAGAAGAGTACAAAAGTTTTAGTTTAGTATTATGAGACACTAAAGTTGTTTCCTAAACAAATGGGCGATTATCTGGCTATCAATCTCACCTCAGTTACATAAGTACTTTTCATTTATGCACTAGCTAGTACAAAGAGTTTCTCGTCACCTCCCTCATCTAGTGCCATAATACAATGTTTACCGATACCTGCGGTTCAGTACCACCAAAGAGGACCCAAGGTACATTAGCCATAAATATCCATTATGTTGTGGCAAAATTTGCATTTTGTATTTGAAATGATAAAATTACACATATACACTGAATATACGCTAAAGTCTTGTAACTGGATAATCAGTGCATACGCACTATTTTGCAGTGAATTTTACTGTTCAGATTGAGGGAGTAACTTTTCATCGCATCCTGTGTAGTCTGACTGGAATATGCAATTTAATTATTCTGTTTTTTTTTTAAGTTTTACACTAGTTCAACTTTATTAAGTTTTTGCTAATTGAATAATTTCATAAGGACGTTTTTTTGAGCTTTTTGAACACTATCAGAAATCAATATTAAATTTTTGTCGGATATGGCTAGTTAATGAACTCATCTATTTTTATTTGGCTTCAATAAGATGCATCAAAGCACATTTCTATCTGATCATTCTTTCGAAAGTTATCATGTTCACAGGCAAAGACGACAACGACATATGAAAAGACGAGTAGACAGTGTTGAAAAAACCCTTTCTTTGCTTGCAGGTTATCATTATATTTGGTTATCTGTTTAAAAGAAACAGATGTCAAATTTTACACAGATCTAGTACCTTTTCATATGTGATGAGAATGTAAAAATGGACACGGTAATCTCATTTCCTTTCATGAAAATTATCATTTTGATATTTGCATTATGTCGAATATTGGAAATATTTTATTAAGGCCGTAGATCGACTAAATAATATAATATTCCATTCCTTTAAGAAGATTTTCGTGATTTACAAAATATCCAGGAAAGTCAGGAAGTCTCTTAACTTTTTGGAAAAAGTTTGATATAAAAAATGCAACATTGTATGACATTTCGTTAGGGGTATATGTTAAGACCCGAATCGACTACTTCAACAAAAATTTAAAAGTGGTTGTAAACAGTAAAGGTTAGAAAAAGAGTACTTAGATTTTTCTATTTTCAAACAAAATAATGTATGTTATCGTACAAAAGTATTCTTTCCTGCTACATTTCTGTATTTATAATTTTCACCCGGCAAAAGTACAGGGTGGGCCATATAAAATTTTAAATTTAAAAAGTCAATAAAAAAAAACGGCTTGATATTTTTCAAAGGTCTAACATTTATTTGAAAGGTTGTTTTATGAAATTTATTTGTGGAAAACAATTTCGGACAAATGACCACCACGGCTGAGTTTACAGTAGCTTATCCGATTCACCCAATTTTGGAGTACTTTCTCGATGGTTTCAGGCCTTATGGCAGCAACAGCAGCTTGAATCTCGTACTTTAGATCTTGAATTGTTTCTGGATGGTTGGCGTAACATTTATCTTTAACAGCTCCCCACAGAAAATGCCAATGCACCCAGCACGAGTCACTGTATGGTGCGGATTTTGGTCTGGTGGAATCATCGGCCCATTTTTCTTCGAAAATGAAGAAGGAACCGCCGTAACCATCAATGGTGAGCGATATCGCGCAATTTTATCCAAATTTTTCTTCAAGCAAATTGAAGAGGAAGACTTGGACAGCATTTGGTTCCAGCAGGACGGCGCTAGTGCCAAACAGCAAACGCTACACTCAATCCCAGAAGCTGTGATTTAACTCTGTTGGACTATTTTCTGTGGGGAGCTGTTAAAGATAAATGTTACGCCAACCATCCAGAAACAATTCAAGATCTAAAGTACGAGATTCAAGCTGCTGTTGCTGCCATAAGGCCTGAAACCATCGAGAAAGTACTCCAAAATTGGGTGAATCGGATAAGCTACTGTAAACTCAGCCGTGGTGGTCATTTGTCCGAAATTGTTTTCCACAAATAAATTTCATAAAACAACCTTTCAAATATCAAGCCGTTTTTTTTTTATTGACTTTTTAAATTTAAAATTTTAGATGGCCCACCCTGCAGCATGAACTTTGCACGTTTATAACTTGAATTTGTTACAATTTAAACTAGAAACTTTAAAAATGAGGAAATAATTATCAATCGAAAGAATTTAAGAAAGTTCTGAAACTTTTTTAATTCCATTTTATTTCATCTAATGAAGTGTAGAGATTTATCGTTGGTACGATTTCTTAATAATCAAAATCGACTACCTTTGCCTGGTTATAGAGAACTACCTTATCCTAGTTATGAGAACTCAACGTTTCAACCACGACCAGGTATTCAGAATAAGGCTACCATGGCTATAAATCATGTTACTATAGCCACACGCAAAAAAGGAATTTCTGAAAATCAGAAGATATCTAATTGAATTTTATCAAGTAGCTTGCTGATTGGTGGCTTCGGGTAGATTTGCTAAATTTTAGCATATAGTATGCTAATATAATGTAGAGTGCGTTCTAAATCACCGCAAGTTATATTTAACAAATTAGATATTTTCATTTAAAAATTATATCTTGACATGCTGAATTAAAGTAAAAATTTCTGAATTGTAGCAGTAAACTTTTCGGATTTCAGAATGTCGCGCTCTGAGATTTAGAATTTTGGTCTTAATCTTAGAAGATGGCTAGTGATGACGGGTAACTGTTTATCATTTTCGCCGGCGGATTATTACATAATTTTATCTTTAAAAAATCTAATAGCCCCCACTGGGGTTTGAATCTCGGATGCTGACATGACACGCTCGTATCTTAACCACTATACGCTAGTCTACGCTTAGACTACTGGTTCTCATGAAAGAATATAGTATGCCGAAAATTTCAATGAGATTCACATTGAATTTCAGCAAGTGATATGCTAAAAATTAGCAAATTGTTGCTGCTCTTAAGCATTTTCATGCATAAATAACAGTAAGTCTTTTGCTTAACATTTCAATGAGATCCACACTGAATTTTAGCAAGTGATATTCTAAAATTTAAGACGTTTCAGCTAATTTCGAGCATCTTCGTTCACTGATTTTTAGCATCTTCATGTCTCTATAAAACATAATAGAATTTGCTTGTTGACAGCAATATCCTACTAATTTACGGGATACCGTATATTTATTTTCAGCAAGTGGAATCTAGCAATGGACTACTCGATTTCAGAAGAAAATTTTATAAAATTTGATACTTATTCGCTGATGTGTAGTCATTTTTGTACCGTTGCGCCGAATTGGTAAAATCTAGAAAGCGCTTCCTGATATTCAGAATCAGATATTCAAAAAAATGTATATCGCCTAACCACTGTAATAATATTAAATTAGATGGCTGAGTTCGAAATATTTCCCACTGTCTACATTATCGGAGGATCACTAGCAGAGCCGTAGCAAGGGTGTGGCGACTGAAGCATTTGGCTCGGGTGCCATCGCAAATGGGGCGCCAAATGTCGGAAAATTTGAAATAACTTTTTCAGGGTGGAGAGGGGGGGGGGATTTCGGAATTAGCTTAGGGCGCCAAAAGAGCTTGCTACGCCTCTGATCACTAATCAAGTTTCAGATAGAATACGTTCTTGACTAGTCATCCTCTGATAATGTAGATAATAGCAGAAATTTTGAACTCAACCATCCAGTTTGAACACAATAAAATTATAAAAAGTAAAATTGAAAAAATCCAAACTATCAACAATTATTAACTAACTAGACCCCGTAAGTGTAATTACATATAAAAAACTTGATTTGTTTATATACAGCTTATTTACGTATGGGCAGGGTATAATAGCTAATATATTATTCTATCAAATTATTATAATCTATACGTGGAAAAAAATTTATTAACTGAGTACCCTAATGATAATCAAATGAGGATGCCTCGTAACTAACTAGACCCCGTAAGTGTAATTACATATAAAAAACTTGATTTGTTTATATACAGCTTATTTACGTATGGGCAGGGTATAATAGCTAATATATTATTCTACGACGTTATTTAAATCTATACGTGGAAAAAAATTTATTAACTGAGTACCCTAATGATAATCAAATGAGGATGCCTCGTAACTAATTCGACCCCGTAAGTGTAATTACATATAAAAAACTTGATTTGTTTATATACAGCTTATTTACGTATGGGCAGGGTACAATAGCTAATATATTATTCTACGACATTATTTGAATCTATACATGGAAAAAATTTATTAACTGAGTACCCTAATGATAATCAAATGAGGATGCCTCGTAACTAATTCGACCCCGTAAGTGTAATTACACATAAAAAACTTATTTTTGTTTATATACAGCTTATTTACGTATAGGCAGGGTACAATATCTAATATATTATTCTACGACATTATTTGAATCTATACATGGAAAAAATTTATTAACTGAGTAACCTAATGATAATCAAATGAGGATGCCTCGTTGTAACTAATTCGACCCCGTAAGTGTAATTAGATATAAAAAACTTATTTTTGTTTATATACAGCTTATTTACGTATAGGCAGGGTACAATATCTAATATATTATTCTACGACATTATTTGAATCTATACATGGAAAAAATTTATTAACTGAGTAACCTAATTATAATCAAATGAGCACGCCTAGTTGTATACAAAGCATTTTCAATAATCGTATACCTCAGGAAAGAGGTTAGACTCCCCGGGAGCCTATTCCCGACTGCCAGACCAGGGATTCCGATCACTAGAACGTTAATAGTAAATTAATCCTGATTTTCACTTTGTTTCACACACGGTGCACCATGAAATCACCGCCCGGTCGATGTCGATCAATACTCCCGCCACGGACGAGACTTCAAAGAGATGGAGAGAATAACTCGACACGGCACCACGACACTTCAGCACACCACGAAGAGGATCCTTGGTGCGTCAGGCGAATGTGACTCCCGCCTGCTCAAGAACACCAAGGAGAGGAGTTCGCCGTCGCTTTGTTGACAGTTTGTCAACAAACTAACCTGTGCGACGAGGTTAATTTCGTTAATCGCCACGTGGCGGCGCTAAAGATCGGCGTACCTCCGCCACCTGTTGCTTGCGACTTAGAACTCAGCGTAAATGTCGGTTTTTCGTTCGAAGTAGTAGGTGTGCCAAGGGAAAGACTTTAAAAGCCTATCTGATTTAATTAAAAATTCCAAGGATGGCAAGTCGAGCAAGCTGGCGGGGACGCCGAAGGATTTCAGGTAGAATTTGATCTTCTCTCTCTTTATGTTGAGTTTAAATCGTAGTAAAATAAAGTAAAACTGCAAATTCGGGTGGTGTGCGAAGCTAACACCTCGCCACGAGAATTCCGTGGCGGCAGACTCTGGGTCAGCCTCGTTAGTTAAAGTAAAATTAGAGTCAGTGTCCGCGAATTTAATTGACTGGAACTCGCAAGGCCGTTTTAAGGGCACGGGTTCTTGCGCCCACTAATAATAACATTACAAATCTAACTCGAAGTGTCCGTGATCGCGAGCAGTGACGCTGCTCCTTACCCCGTGCTCTCCGCGGTAATTCAGTGGTCCTTGTAGCTTCGGTTGCGAAGGTACAGGGTGACCCGTCACGAGTGGGCCGATCGATTAATATCTAGTGGTAATTAAATAGTTAGTTTGGTTATTTTGAAGAAAATAACCTGGCGCTCAACTCTGTACACTAGCCGAGTTTAAGGATAGATTCGGAAATGGTCTTGTGGTAGGGTTAGGTTACCCGGGGTAAAGTAAATTACCCCTAACTTTGTAAATACGACTATTCTTCATAAATATTGTTTATCCGATACGTGACGCAGAATAGTAGTCCATCATTATTTCGAGAAAATAACCTAACCTCACCATCCCCTTAATCAATAGTAAAAATTAGGTTACAAAATGGCACACAACAGTAGGGCTTGAGTAGCGTCATAGCGTGGCGAATCACGGACGCATTCGAACTCGGAATCTCAGGGGCGGGTCGGCATGATGGAACCCCTCTTTTTGAAAAATAATTCATAGTAGACGTAATATTGGTGATTAAATTTTGTAGATGTAACATTTGTAATTAATGGCTTCTACAATTTAGGACTGACGTGACAATTTGGCGGAACAGATAATAATTCAGAAATTAGAAATTGCTAGTATTTATTGAAAGGTGGACTTGACCTTCAGGGGTTTTGACTCGAACCAGCATCCGGTAGGGAAGCTGCAAAATAAATCAGCCATTTTAAATACAGTGCTGATTAAGAATTTATCTCAAAACAATAGAATTTGAGATGAAAGGGCCGGAATTCCTGGAAGTGGGTGATACTGGGATACTGGGATCCATAACCAATTCCGATGCAGTGTCAGTAAGTGGAAGATTTGTATTCAATTTTCGTAAACAATTGTCACGTCAGGCTCTATGGGTTCGGGACTGGTTTTGAAGATTCGCCAGTCGTGAATCAACTTATATAATAATATTTATAATTGTTTATCTATAGTGATTGGCTGATTAACAATTTTTATGCTTCTTCGATTTATGCGTAATTTTTGGTACATTGTTTTAAATTAACAGGCATTCTATAATACCTGTCTAGTGCAGGTTTCATTCAAGTTTTAAACGCTAAACGAATGCGAAGTCACTCATCACTCAAATATCAGGTTAGGCTTTGAAGTTTCGCCTTCCCTGGTTCAGAATAGAAGTGCTATTTAAAGAATTTTGAATAATTTGGAAGAGGTGTCCAACAAATATTAATAGATTCTTGGTTTACTGAAGTTCGATTCGAGTATAGAATTTCGAACAAGGAGTGACATCGCATCCGGTTTGGCTTTAGAGAGTTGGCTCGTATATGACGCCAACCTGATCTCAATCCGATGAAAAGCCCTGCCGCCAATCGCCTTAGAATCGGGGTCAGAGAGTAGCGGTGACTCTTCCATGGAGCGACTGCTACAAGAGATGAGGGCCTTCGTCGTGAGGTTGGATTCAGGTGCGGCGGAAGCAGCCGCCCAAGACCATCAGCAACACCCGCAACAGCAGCCAGAGCCAAGCCTCGGCGAGCCCTGCAGCTGTACAGCGCTTCGGGACCCCACAGAGAGGGCTCTACTCCGGATTAAAAAGGACCCGACATTCCGGAGGACTAAGAATGCCGGTTAGTGGGACCGGCACAAGGCGATGAAAGGCCTTTGCCATAAGTGCCGCCAGGCGAGGCACAAATACCTTCACTCCCCCCTGTGGGACAAACCCCAACGCCCCACAGAGGAAAATTGATTTTTTTTTTAAATTATTATTAAATTTCCTTTTTTTTTGTTAAATTTATATTTTTTTGGTGTGTTGCCGACAGACAGGCACGCCTGTGAGCCCAAATTGTGGGGGTAGATACCCCAACAAATAAATAGTTTACATTTATAGACAGTGTCAATTTTATTCAGTCTAAACGTAGCCTAAGTTACAAGTAGAGTAGGACAGTAGCTTAAGGTAATTCATAAGGGCTTATAGCTTAAGCGGAGCCGGTTTCTATCATGAGCGGGCCCGTCATACTCGTAGTGCTTGGTTATAACTGTAAAGCTAAAGTCACAAATTAAAATATTACAAAGAGAGATGTTCAAGCTCCTGTTCGGTCCCCTTAGGCTTCATCTTGGGTATGGGGAGTTGTGACGTGGTACTTTTCCACGCACAAGGATTGTTGAAAAAGTCTTAATTTTTGGGAACCTCGAGAAAAGAATCATGCCCGAGGCCGCCTGTGGCAATCATAAGTCAGGGGTCGAGCGTAATGTGCGCGGTAGCCTCCTGACTTTGATTTCTAGTTATTTTTGTTGATAAATTTTAATGACAGGTTACCTGAGTGGAGAGGTTAGACTCCCGGGGAACCTATTCCTATCTGCCAGACCAAGGGTTTCAACCATACACAGGACTGAATTTTAATCACTATTCTTTTCATGTTCTTCACACACGGTGCACCACGAGATCTACCCGCACGAGATCACCACCCGGTCGATGGCGATCAATACTCGCGTCACGGCCGAGGCTTCAGGACGATGAAAGAGAGGTTACGACACTGCGGCACGAAACTACAGCACACCACAAAGAGGATCCTTAGTGCGTCAGGTGGATATGAGTCCCGCCTGCTCAAGAGCACCAAGGAGAGGAGTTCGCTGTCGTTTTGTTGACAAGTTGTCAACAGGTTGTCAACAAACTAACCTGTGCGACGAGGTTAATCCCGGTAATCGCCACGTGGCGGCGCTAAAGATCGGCGTACCTTCGCCACCTGTTGCTCGGGACTATGAACTCATTGTAAATTGCGGTAATGTCGGTAAGCTTTGTAAGCGCCATCGTCTTTCGGTTTCGCAAGCACGCCAGTGGATCTCGTCATTAATGCACTCTCTGTTCGGTGTTCGAGGTGGCAGGTGTGCCAGAGTATCGATTGTAAATTCTATTTTATTT
The DNA here is from genome assembly GCA_030998225.1 of Diplolepis rosae. Taxonomy (NCBI): domain Eukaryota; kingdom Metazoa; phylum Arthropoda; class Insecta; order Hymenoptera; family Diplolepididae; genus Diplolepis; species Diplolepis rosae. Next base: position 3,367,344 of record JAPYXD010000466.1, read on the forward strand.
AATAACAACGAAAGAGGATGGCGAGCCGTGGATGCTGGCGAGGGCGTCGACAATCACAGGAAGATTTTGACCTTTTCTCTGTGTTTTAGTGAATGATAATAGTAATAAAACGGGAACTGTAACTTGGGTGGTGTGCGGACATAACAACGCGCCACGAGAATTCCGAGGCGGCAGACTCTGCGTCAGCCTCAATATTAATAGAAATCAAATTCAGTGTTCGCGAGGATAATTGGTGTGAACTCGCGAGGTAGTGTAAGGGCACGGGTCCTAGCGCCCACAACCTCTTAAATTATTATTATCGAAATATTAAGTGTCCGTGGTCGCGAGCAGTAACGCTGCTCCTTACCCCACGCTCTCTGCGGTATTTCAGTGGTCCCTATAGCTTCGGTTACGAAGGTACAGGGTGACCCGTCACGAGCGGGCCGGTTAATTCATAGACTTCCTTATTAATTCGAAATTTTGGTTATTTTCGAGTAAAATAACCTGGCGCTCAACTCTTTTATGTTAGCCGAGTTTAATGTCAACTTCGGAAAATTGTAACTGGTCGGGTTAGGTTGCCCGGGGTAAATTAAATTACCCCGAATTTTGTAAACACGTTCTTCATTAATAAATATTGTGAAGTGGACCTATGTGAGTTATTGGTGGAGTTGGTTTAGGAAAAGTTAACCTAACCTATTTTAACCTAACCTAACCTCGAATCCATCATTAAAATAAAAAATTAGGTTACAATACATACATACATAAACAGCATACAACAGCATTCACACCATTTAGTCGTAGACAATCATATTTTGAATCACAAATACACTTAAACATATAACTTAACATATATAAACCTAATAAAACCTAATAAAAAAGATAAAAAAATAGATGAAAAAGGGGGTTAAAAAAGGCAAACGTTTCAGCCACAAATGGGGGCCCTCTTCAGTGCCAGCTAATTTTCGGAACTTAATGACTAAGCTGTAAGCGTGCAAAAACCATAATTTACAGTAAAAACTAGATTTTTTTATTTTTGTTTTTATGTTTTTTGTTTTCTTAATTATGATATTTTATAAAAAACGTGCAAAGGGACTTATGTGTTGGGGCAAGCTCCAAGGCCTCCAGGAACCAGGCCGCTCCAAAACCACAGACCTCAAAAAAACAAGAAGAAAGGCTCCTGTTTAGCTGATTGGCGAAGAGTAATAATAAGCCGCGATGCGCTCATCTCATATGCGAGAACAGGTTGTAATAACATGCCGAATAATGTATTACACATATAATACGTATAATAATCACGTATAATACATTATACGTGTTTTCTAAATTATAAAACAGCTTATCGACGGAAGTTGTACTTTTAATAATATAACATAACTTTTCTACTAAACGCTCATCGCATAATTGCAAACCTTGCGCTTAAGAAACTCTCCGAGATTTCGAAAATACGCGGCCGACATTACTTACCCGCAAATTTTACTTTAAAAAAAAATACATACCAATTGCATTTATATTTTCGGCCTGCAAATAGCTTTTAGTGTGCTGCATTGATACGCTATGAAAATGATATCACAAAAATAAGCCGCTAAGCGCTAAACTCACACGCGAGAACCGTCGCTTAGTATAGTCTCTGAAAGATTCGCGCCTTGGAATTGGTTATAAGAACCTAAAATACGTTACACGCTTATCCCTGCATACATTATTATTATGCACGTGAAATTTATTTTGTCATTTTATAACTCATACCAAATTCATTTACCTTTTCGGCCTGAAAATGTCCCATATTCAGCTTTATCGATAAGCTATGAATATGAGATCGAAAATATAAGCTGCTAAGCGTTCAACTCATATGCGAGAACCGCCGTCTAATACAATCTCCAAGATAATTAAAAATTAGCGCGTGCCATCTTTCACAAAATATTGTACACATTACACACTTTTTGCAGACATGTAAGTTTACACACGCGAAATTTTACATTAATAATATTAATATTTCTGGTAAAAATTGTATTATATTCGGTTGCAACAATCCAAAATATACCAAATTCCTTTACCTTTTCGGCCTGGAAATGTCTCATATTCAGCCATACCGATAAGCAATGAATATGATTTCTCAAAAATAAGCCGCGAAGCGCTCAATTTATATGCGAGAACCTCTGCTTAGTATTCCTTCCAAGATAATTGGAATTTCGCACCTACCATTGGTTACAAAATATTGCAAATTTATACGCGCGAATTTTACTGTTAAATTACATACAAATTTAGTTAGATTTTCGGTGTTAAAAAATGTATTATTTCGGTTGCAATAATACATTCTTATATGCTAATACTAAACTAAACAAAACATAGCCTTCTTCATTGTGTGACCCCCCCCCCCCCTCCAACCCCCTCGTAATCCCTTCTTTTATATATTAAAATTCACTAATTAAAATGAAATAAAAATTAATTTTCTATAAAGAAATTTGACCTCCAATTTAAAAAATAAAATAAAATATAAAAGTATAACATTTTCCCAGAATTAAAATTGCTTTTTCTGAGGGATTCTTTAAAAATGTGGTCTGAGACCTTTTTCTTTCTTTTCTTTGAACACTCAAGCATATTCGGTTCTCGAGTAGCCAGGACATAGACTGTGTATGGGGTATGTTTATGCGTTTTGGAACTTGACCCTTCACAACAAATGGTCATTGTATATATTAATTTTTTACGCTAGTTTTAAACTGTACTGCTCTCTTTTCCAAGCAGTTTCCTTTTGACGCTGAACAGAGCGTGCAGCTAATTCTATCTGCTGCCTCTGTGTCCAGGCCTGGTTCCTGGACGCCTTGGAGCTTGCCCCAACACATAAGTCCCTTTGCACGTTTTTTATAAAATATCAGAATTAAGAGAACAAAAAACATAAAAACAAAAATAAAAAAATCTAGTTTTTACTATAAATAATGGTTTTTGCACGCTTACAGCTTAGTCATCAAGTTCCGAAAATTCATTCAATTAAAAATTCTCAAAATAAATGCTTTTGTGGAAAACTACGTTTAATCGCAAATGCTGAAGAATTCTTGTTTTTTGAATTTTTTTTTTTGTGGCCCCAATCCAGCTATCTCCAACTCTTCAGGGTAAATTTGAGTTTTAGTTTCATTTTCAATTTCACAATTATTATTTTCGGTGAAATCATTCTCTGCAACAAATAAATAATTTATATTAAGTTATCATATTTAAAAAATCTGAAAAATGTAATACAAGCTGTGAGACGGTTCAGTCAAGATATGACAACATTTAGATACTAGAGTTAACTTACTGAAATGCGCATACTTGCAAAACTGGTTTTGTGAAACACAATTTTTTTGCGGAACATCGCTCTTTTCTGATAAGGCATTTTCTTCATCACTTTCGTTTACTTCGCTTGCGGAAGATGCACTATCTGATTCTTCGACTGAAAAATAAATTTGTTAAATCATATATCATTCAACTTTTAACCAAAAGATTTTTCAATTACTATTTTGAAACATTATGTTCAATTTTCGATTTTTTTTATATCGATTTGTAGACATTTACATATTCAGTATTAAATATCATAATAATAATATTGAGATAAATGCAATACCATTTGACACAATTGATTGAAGGAGATCTTCGTATGTCTTCCCTGTAAGAAGTTTACTAAGTTTTGGAACGTTCATGATTTCTTTAAGATCAATAGAGGTTCCTTTTGCTTTCATGCGATTGAAAACCGATGTTGCTTTCTCCTTTGAATCTATGTCCGACTCGCTACTGTAGGCAGTATTTTTAGTATTTAATATAAGTAATCTCCTTTCTGCTTCTGCATATGTTTCTGTGGAAAGAATAAAGAAACTCGTGAATTAAGCATTACAAAGCGGTCCCCAGGTGTGTGAGTGTGTGTGTGTTATGGATGGCATACATTTATATTAATAGTCCAGTAGAATTAGCCGAAAACGGCTTTTTTCGTCTACTCTGTAAATTTTCTTAAAAATCATAAAAAATGCTAGAAACATATAGAGTAAGAAAAAAAGACCGTAAATAGCGTGCACAAGTTTTGGTGGCGAGTTTAAGTTAAAAAAGTGTATTTTTTGTCTTTAAGGCGTTTCCGGCCAAAATCTATGAGTCGGAAAAAAAAGTTTTCAAGCAAAATTTGTAGCCAGATAATTATTGAACAAAATGTCACAAATCCGATTCCGAAAAAATTATTTGTTTACGAAGTATGAGATTGTTAATAGAAAATTTGACCTTTTTTATTTCAATCGTGTAGCCGCAAATAAAAAAGTTACAATGTTGGTTACATTGTCTGAAAATTTCAAGTTTCCCCGATTTATATTTTTTAAATTATTAAATTGGCAATTTAACGAAAGTGTCCCTATTTAGGCCCTTGTACTTTTTTTGTTAACAATCTCAAATGGTGGTAAAGTGCTGGAATCCATCCAATGGCCACTTGACTTCAATTTGCAATCAAGAAATTGCAATTTCTTTACTTATTTATATATTTTTTCATTTTGCAACAAATTGGCACTTTTGATTTTCGTTTTAGAGTTAACTTTCATTTATTTCAAAATTCGCTTATTCTAATGCGCTTTTTTTCATTTTGAAAAAATAGAAATTTAAATTAAATTAAATTATTTATTTTAAGTTTTTTTCCGACTTATAGTTTTTGGCCGGAAACGCCTTAAAGACAAAAAATAGACTTTTTTCACTTAAACTCGACAACAAAAGTTGTGCACACTATTTACGGTCTTTTTTTTTACTCTATATGTTTCTAGCATTTTTTATGATTTTTAAGCAAATTTACCGAGAAGGCGAAAAAAGCCGTTTTCGGCTAATTCTACTGGACTGTAAGATGATTACTCGAAGAGGGTTGTAGAAAATTTGATGAAATTTGGAGGGGCTATTATCACTACTAATATCTCAAAATTGATGCACGGATTTTTGAAATTATTTAATTTTAGATGTTTCATGTACTTTTATCAATTTTAAAAACTGGGCTTTGAGCTATAATTCTTCAAATTATTCCAAGTCAAAGTTGATGTATGGAAAAGGAAGATTTCTCGCATCGAGACCAATCGATTTACCTAATGTTACTGTCGTTGATTAAGAAAATTATGATGACTTATAATATTGAATTTACAGTATGATAACAAATCAATAATGCTTTCTCTGTGAGGAAACAAATAAGCATTTGCATCAAAAATCATCAAACAAGCACCACAATGAGATATAATGGGACACACGAGATTGAATTCACAGCTAGTTTTTAATGTGAAATGCATAACTTATTCGAATCCTTAACAGCATTGAATACAAATTTTCATATATAAGATAGGATAAAGAAATATTTTTTTTATAAATAACTTACTGGCATGACCAACAAGCTTGATGTGGTATTCTGGCCAATGATCTGGGGCGTCTAATTCCCCTTCAACCATCATGCGAACAATCGCTTTCGTTTTTTCGGTATATGGAGGTGGAATATATTTCGCCATAAATTTTTTCTTCTCTATATCAAATCTAATCCACTTGATTGTAAGACAATCAACGCATCTTGCGATTTTCTTTCCTTTAGTAATGAATTCAACCAAGTGGAATGGATTTAAATTCAGAGAATCCATTGATGTAGCAAACTAAAATACATTAAGCATTTGAGTTTAACATGTAATAGATGTATAAATGCCATTTGTTTTTAGATTAGAAGCTAACTTTAAAGGAAGTTATAGTTCTTATACGCATAGTTTTATTCATCTCCCTAATAGAAGAAGCAAATTCAGTGCATTTTAATTTGTACAATAAATTTACATTAAAAAATTAAGTAAATACAAGTATGAACAAAAGATATATTTATATAATATATATAAGATATATATTTAATAATAATACTCTGTGGAATATATTACTACTTAAGCTTTAAAAAAGAATTGTTGACTCTACATCTAAAGGGTTTCCCAATAGGGGTGATATGATTTTGAATGTCCCTATCGGGCTCATTTGAACTGAAATTTTTGACGTCTGCTGTCAGTTGTCATCAGTAAGGTTTGCCATTTTATCATGAGTAGTTTCACGCTTCCACAACGTTTGGAAATTGTCCAATTATTTTATCAAAATTCGAGAAGTTTTGTCGGTGTTCAAAGAGCATATCGTGCAAAATATGGTCGTCATTCTGCTCCATCCGCGCTCTCAATTCGTCGAATAATCGATAAGTTGGAGAGTGAATTTACTCTATTGGATACTAAGCCTAAAAATCGTATGCGTACCGCACGTTCTACACAGAATATAGCCGCCGTACAGGCCAGTATCGAGGAAAACCGTGAATTGTTCGTGCCACGCCGATCTCAGGAATTGGGCCTGTCCAGGATGACTACCTGGCGTATTTTGCGATTGGATCTTGGCCTGCATCCCTATAAGATGATTCTGGCCCAAGAACTGAAGCCTAATGACCATCGTTTGCGTCGGAAGTTAGCGGATTGGGCTCTGGAATCAATTGAAAATGATCCCAATTTTCATCAAAAAATCATCTTTTCTGATGAGGCGCATTTTTGGCTCAAGTCTCGGGGGACATTTGGCCGATATATTGTTTAAATCATAAATGGCATAGAATATCCAATATAATAAAAAAGATTTCGATCAATTCCGAATGAATATTCAGTGTTTTTTTTCAATTTCAAAACATATCACCCTTATTGGGAAACCCTTTAGCATCAATAGATTATTATTCATATTCATTTTGAAGAAAAGCACAAAAGATATAATTTTCGAATTAAAGTACGTAAAAAGAAATTGAAATTATACTTGGAAACTTAAATCATACAAAATAAATACATACCGTCTCTAATAAAGTCGAGTGAAAATACCGTCTCTAATAAAGCTGAGTGAAAATCACAACAAAATGGCGACACTGGCTCCAATGCAATGCTGCTTATCCTCAGACGCAAAAGACTTTGGCTCAATGCTTATGAAGTATAAAAAAAAGATATATTTATATAATATATATAAGATATATATTTGATAATAATACTCTGTAGAATATATTACTACTTAAGCTTTAAAAAAGAATTGTTGACTCTACATCTAGCATCAATAGGTTATTATTATTTCAAATTAATTAGTTGAGTTTGAAATTTTTGTCACTGCCTACATTATCGGAGGATCACTAGTCGCGTATCAGATAGGATACGTTGTCGACAGGTGTCCTCGTAGACAATTTCAAACTCTTATATCGCAAATAATGCAAATAAATTCAATATTTAAAGAATTTGAAAATCTTTCTGTGGAAAAAATGACGCTTTCGACTGCGCTGGGATTCGAGCCCAGGTCTTTCGATTGCCGGTCGACTGCTTAACTCATATTCATTTTGAAGAAAAGCACAAAAGATATAATTTTTGAATTAAAGTACGTAAAAAGAAATTGAAATTATACTTGGAAACTTAAATCATACAAAATAAATACATACCGTCTCTAATAAAGTCGAGTGAAAATCGCAATAAAATGGCGACACCGGCTCGAATGCAATGCTGTTAATCCTCAGACGCAAAAGACTTTGGCTCAATGCTTATGAAGTATGAAAAAAAGATATATTTATATAATATATATATTTAATAATAATACTCTGTAGAATATATTACTACTTAAGCTTTAAAAAAGAATTGTTGACTCTACATCTAGCATCAATAGATTATTATTATTATTCATATTCATTTAGAAGAAAAACACAAAAAAGATATAATTTTTAAATTAAAGTACGTAAAAAGAAATTACAATTATACTTGGAAACTTAAATCATACAAAATAAATACATACCGTCTCTAATAAAGCCGGGCGAAAATCACAACCAAATGGCGACACCGGCTCGAATGCAATGCTGCTAATCCTCAGACGCAAAAGACTTTGGCTCAATGCTTATGAAGGAATTTTAATTACTATAAGGCGACTTATTTAAAACTTCACTTTGTTAAAAATACTTCATATTTCAAGTGCACACTGAAATAAAGTTCTTTTAAATAGGATTATAACTTTTCTTTCGCAATTTTCCTTCTCGAAAAGACGAAAACTCACGTCTTTTGTTTTAGCAAAGTTACCGCTCTGATGATCCAGTGGGGGAAACGCGAACCGTTGTGTGACAGAGAAGGAAGAGTCCGGTAGGATCTTTCTCTCTTTCTGCTCGAAAGTGATTGGTTGAAATAATCGACATATAGACATTTTAAACCAATCACTTTCGAGCAGAAAAAGAGGGAGATCCTACCGCTCTCTTCCTTCTCTGTCACACTGGATCAGCAGTCCATACCGATAATCGAAAATCGAGTTTGGCCGCGCGCGGCAAGTTCAAATTTATGTGAAATTACATAAAATGAATATAGTTGAAGTTTGCAAAATTTGAATGAGTCCATTACACACATTTCAAATAAAATTGCTCGAATATTACCAAAAATATGTTAATAATAGTATTTACTCAAAGAACTTGATGAATTTAAAAACAGTATATTAATTTTGACATGATTGTAGGAAATGAGTTCCCAATATTCCATCATTTACCTCAAAAAGTAATGCATTTTTATTAATATTACTGTAAATGAAGAGAAGTTTATGCAGGAGATTTGTTAAATTATACATTATTAAAAAAAAAAAATTAATTTTGAAATATTAATTATAAATTTTATTTTGTTTAAAATTATGCCTTGCGGAAAGAGTACCATTATGTCAATCTCTAAATTCCACAAAGTTTAATAGTAACATGAAAAAACACCAATTTTCTAGATTTTAGATTTATTAAACAACTAATTCGATGTTACATAAATAAAAAAATGGGGAGTTATATAAAACATATTGTTTTGTATCAATAAAACGTAATAATGTAAACAAAATGAACCTTCTTACATTAAACAAATTGTAATACTGCCACGTTATACAAAAAAATATATTTTGTATTTTAACGAAAACGCTTCAGAGTCTTATTACCTTCATCAGATTATTATCCATGATGGAGAAGAGGCATGGTGTAAACTCGCATGGTTCCTCCAGCTTTCAAATTCATTGAAAGTTTTATCATCTTAAATTTAACATGATTTATGTTACATTGAATCCTTGTGTTTTGTGGTTTGTTTCGAAGCTGCCACATATACAAATATTTAGAATCAGTCGGATACAGAAATAAAGATCTTTTTGTTTTCCAAGGATTTCCTTCTATTTCAACTCCTTCTGGAGTTCGAGTTATTTGATTTATTTTTAACAGAGTTTTGTCCCAGAGCATTACAAAATTGTCTGGTTTTTCAGTAGTCAGTGTGCATTCTTTATATCTCACTTTCAAGATATTTGTTTCTTCTGATTTCAATATTTGTATTCGAAAAGGTATTTTTGGTTTCGGAGGGTCTACTGTAAACAATTCGTGAAAATCTAAACTCAGTAGCTTTAAATTTTGGCAAGAAGCATAAAGACCGCGTTTTTCGTTGGAATTCGCACGGTATACAAGTTCGAAGAAGTAAAAGTCTTCTAGAAACTTCAATTTTCAATCTAACACCAAGTTTTGCACGTCCTTTTAAAACAAACCAACTAGACAAAAGTCGTTTCATTACTCCTAAGCAGAATAAGTGCATGAAATCGAGAACAAATGTGGAGATCATGTTTAAGAATGGCTTTTTTATTCGCATAAGTGGAGTTATTCCTCTATGATGACCAGGTTGTGTGTGATTTCGGAACGATTCATCAGTTCTCTCCCGACAATGTATATCCGGATACTCTGTTACATTATTTGTTTTAAACGCCGATTTGAAATTACAATCCCGTTAGACTGTAATTGATTCCCTTCTTTAATGCAATCATTGAGATACTCATCTACACTAGCTGGCTTTGAATTTCCAGAGTAAATCGCAACAGGAAAAGGTTTATATACGCCTGGCTTATAGTGTACCTTTCCCGAAGTCACCCAAAACCCCTTTGTACCGGATTTGGTTAAAGCCACACCATCGATGTTAAATTGAAGGAAAATGGTTGTCTTTAAATGGACATTAATATCGATGTACTGTTGAAGTGTGTTTTTAATTCCGAAGTACACAAACTCACCCTGTGAACCATCACAATCTTGCATTGCTTGCATATTATATTTTGCAGAACTTGTTCCAAGGAATGTTTTTGCTGATCTTGGCAACTCGGGGATGAGCCTTGGTCTCAGTATATCTAGCATTCGGTTCACATGGATTTGTTTCATCCCACTCGTTACCGCAAATTCTCGAAGTTTATTTACTTCATCTGGTTCATCTTCAATTCTTTCAATGATACCAACTTGAAACCCATCATCTGAATCAGCGATTTCTGTAGAATCTAAAAAAAAATATTACATAAACTTGTAAAAAATTATTCATTTTAAAAAAATTGAGGATTTTAGGAAACGTTGAACTGAAGCAGGCCCCTGAAATCGTTTGCGTAAATGCAAAATCCGCGGGCCTCCTCACCACGCTACCAAAGATTTGATGTCTGGTCCTTACACTTGACACTTTAATTATAATCATGTTTCAATCGTTTCAAAAGACTACAAAAAAAAACATCGTTTCATTTAGTAAATTTGGAAAGAAGAATCTACTTTTACCTATGGGAAGTTAGTTTGGCCCACAATTACTAATTTAATAACATTTAACTATTCAATTTTTAACTTGATACTTTATATTTAAGGGGATCTGCCACCTTTAATATTTTTATTTTTTGAGTTTAGACCTTCCATATATTTTTTGATAAAGTAGCTACACATTGTAAGGAACAAAATAAGAAAAGAACCATGACAATTACGTAAAAAACAAAAAAGTTATTCAAAGTCGAAAAATGTCAAAAAATGATCAAAATTTTTAGTTTAAAAATACATAAAGGTACTGGAATTTTAAAAGAGCCCAAAACCTTTCTAAATAAAGATACTAAATATAAAAAAAAATTATATGGAACGTCTTAACTCAAAAAATAAAAATATTAAAGGTGGCGGATCCCTTCAAGATTAAATCTATAAAGGTCCAGGAATATACTCAGAGATTGATAATGGAGGTTAAATCAAAATTGTAATTTTTAGGAAGGATTTATTTCAAAAAGGACTTAAAGCTTTTACCTACAAGTCTTTTTATCTAAAACGTTAATTCTTACCTGAGTCTGTTGCGGTTTCAAGTACATTATTATCTGGATTTTGGTCTTCAATTACGACATTTTCTAAGTTAACTTTTTCAGGGCCTTCGTCTGAGTCAAAAGTTTGTATTTCGGCTTCAGCGTTCTCCTGAATTGCATTAGGAAATATCATTATCATCTGCATCTACATCTATAATTGAATGGTATGATTGATCAAATTTTTTCTTCATCTAATCCTTCTAGAATAATTTTTGAAATTTAAAATGTAGTCCGAGTCATATATTTTAATATTGTTTACAAATATTTTGAATTTAATTGGACTATGAGATTACACAGAAACCAAGTATGAACTTTCTTAAAAACTTTCAATAGAGTTCACGACAGCCCTTTTATTTATTAAAAATAAAAGTGTCAAACACGCAGTTAAAATGAATCAAAAAATTTAACACTTTATTCCAACCTCCAAAGTCCAAAGATTCAAAGTCTAATCTACAAATTTGATTTACTTACTATCGTTTTCACTGCTTAATCTTCTTGCTTTAATTATCGCGCGATGCCTCCGAACTCGTCCAGTGCTCTTTATTTTGGGCATTTTAATTAGCACGCACGTAAATCACATGCATACACTACCGAACATAATCATTAAAATCACTGGCATAATTTAAAGAACCCGGGTTCAAGATTGGAGGCGATCTAAAAACACAAGCACAGCCAAAGTAGGTGGCGCTGTAACCGCAACAACTATTAAACAAGGATCCAGGTTGGCTCCATGCCACATCCAAGACATTCGCCATGTTGTAGCCAAATAATAATTTTCCAAGTTGGGCCAAACTTGTAATAGGGCAAAAATCTGGCAATTTCCACACGGGTAACCTGAAAAACAATAAAATTTTGTCTTCAACTCACGAAAATAAAAAAACCTCTGAATATTTTCTAACAAAATTTTAGCACGCAATTTTTCAACTCTTTACACGTCCGACTATAATCGATTCAGAAGTCTTCATTCTAATTTATGATTGCTTTGTGATTTTTTGAAGAAAAAGTTCGTAATTTTTTAGGACTAACTTCGGATTAAAAAAGATTCGAGGGAACTTTCGAGTTAAAAAAACTTGTTGCGACAAAGTTGTTCCTTATTTATCAAAGAAGTTTTTTGGAGAGTTTTAGATGAAAATATCCATTAGTTACAAAATGGCAGGAGTTTTTATATTGCCGTCCGTAAAAATGGCACAGCCCGGCCAGCCTCAGCGGGCGTGTAATGTACGGTGTTCCACCTTAGTTACGTTCTGACGTAACGATGATTGTGAAGTATTTTTATTAAAACCAGGGATAACTTAATTCATTCAGTTTTTTGAAATAAGAAAACCTATGCAAGTATTTTGTTAATACTTTTAGGTAGACAGGTTTAGGTAGTACTTTTTAGGTAGACAAACGATTAAAAACAGGATTTATAGAATTTTTAAATATTTATTTCAATTATTGAGAATAGTTATAAACCAGCTTATACTTAATCGTTTTTTTACATTCTCATCATGGATGAGAAGGTATTGGTTTTATGTGAAAAATGACTTTTGAAATTTTTATCAAATCTTTACGTTTTGAGACCCCCTGAGTCAGAAAAACGGTTTTTACGAAAGTGTCTGTCTGTCTGTCTGTCCGTCTGTCTGTGTGTCTGTCTGTAGGTCGTGTGCGGCATAACTCTCGATAGAATCATCATATTGAATTGAGCTTTGGTACACTTTATCGGAGCCGAAAAAGTAAGGACAAGTTCGTTAACCAGCCACATCCAATCAAAATTGAGGGATTGAGCACTGCTTTTGTGTTTTTGAAAATAACTTTTTGAAAAAATCAAAAATTTCAATACCGGTTTTTGATAGTTCTCATAAATCTCTACAAACTATCCTGATAACATTTTTTGATTAAATCAAAATTAGAAATGTTACATCATATTCAAATTCGAAAAAAGTCAATATCAAAATTCCATTTTCCAGTTAAATTATACGAGATACGAAAAAACGTTATGATACAATATTATTGAATACATAAAGACCTACAAATTTGAATTGTAACATTTTTTCATAAGATGCATATTTTTCTTTTTAATTAAAAAAAAAACTATTGAAAATCCAAAATTCAATTTTTTAACAATAATATGTAAAATACGAAAAAAACGTAAGAATACAAAGTTGTTCGTTTCAAAAAGAGCTACAAATTTTGTCTGACGCAATTTCTGGTAAAACATATATTTTTCGTTTTGATTCCAAAAAATACGTTTAAAATTCAAAAATTCCATTTTTTAGACAAAATATGTGAGATACAAAAAAATGTTTATCTGGAAAATTGTTTGCCTAAATGAGGTTTACAAATTCTCATTAAGACATTTCGGGACAGGATGTATATTTTATGTTTTGATTTTTAATATTAAAAAAATTCGATTTTTTTCACCAAAATATGTGAGATACGAAATAAGCGTTGTTCTGTAAAATCGTTTCCTTAAATAAGTTCTACGATTGTTTTTTCTTTTCTAGAGATTTCGAAGAAAATAAATTATTTTAATCATGTAATTTATTAAAAAATGACTGAAACGTATACAGAAAATCGAGCGCGAAGCGCGAGCGTCATGATGAGAATGTGTTCCTTAAGGCTGATAGAGCCTTAAGTAAATTGAATTTCCTGTTTAACTTAAATTCAAAAAGAAATAGAGTGACTTGGAGAAAATGTGTAATTCACATCATCTGTAATATAATTATAAAATTAGTTTGAGCTTCAGTATCAAATTATAAGAAATAAACTGAAATTTTTTTCTTTCATGGTGTTGTTTTCCGTTTTTAATGTAGATTTTTCTTGTTTCATTTCTTCTTTGATAAACGTTGAATTTATGATTTGTCTTGAATATGTTTGGCCTTCAGGAGTGCAATAGTAATAGTTTTTGAAAATCTTCATATTTTTCTTTACAAATTCCTTTCGTTTTTGCTGGAGTAGCTGTTAATAAAATATCCACAGTTTGAGTCTTATTCATCTTACTTGTTTTGTGTAGTCCTTTATAAGAGTTAAAATAATCTATTTGGCCATCGGGATAATAGATAATTTTTTTTACTTTACTTATTTGTATTTTTTTCAATTCCGAATCAATCGGTAATATCGATTCATAATCTCTGATGTTTAATTTTGAGACGCCTACCATTTCAAAAGGAGGATCTCGTGACTTTCTAATCAAATCTACGTATTGTTGTATGGTTTCAATGTATTCTTGCGAATTTTTTTTTTGCCCTACAAGCCGAAATTCCTTTCACATTGACAGTATGAATGTCCTCTAACTGGAAACAGATGTTGAATTTCGAGTTGATATTTTTTTGATAGTAAAGAATAAAATCGTAGAGGCAAATAATTTCTATTTTGACCACCAGCTGCATCAGAATACAAAAAAAATTTTATTATAATAATTAAATAATTAAAGTATTTAGAAAAAGTTCTTTCATCTATCGGAATATCAGAATCGCCTGTAACTGCAGCATAATAATCAAGAAATGAAATATATAATGTGTGTAGCGTTATTGAAGAGTCATTAAAATAATTTAGTTGGGCTTTTCGTGTCTGTAATGAGACTTATGATGAGGTATGATCTCACAATGTTATTGGATTAATTTTTCAACATCTTCGGTCAATTTCACACGTTGATTTCCGTGTTTTCCTCGCCTGTCAGCTAAACGTTCACCTTGAATGATTTTTTTTGTATTGCATTGAGTCTTGAATTATTAACTTGAAAAAGGTTACAAATAAAAGTTTTGCACAAATCAACGTTAGCGCCCTCATTATGACAAAAAAATCCCATTGTGTACGTTTATTTTAATCTGCACATTTCCTTTGTTCCATCATTGAGTATAATAAAACATTACTAGCTTGATAATCTTCACACCAAAACACTGTATATAACTCCTTTTGCTTTTCCACACCGATTTTAAAGAAACATTTCTTTTTACAGCAGCTTACCACTTTTTTTTTTTTTTTTTTTTTTTTTGGTGAGGAGGAAAAATGGCAAAATCTTTTATAGACGTTGTACAGGACTCTCCTAAGACGGGTCTAGGCATACCTGTTAAAACCAGAAAACCCCCTCTCTCGAACCAATACACCACCGCGGAACCGCCTTTCGGCTTTGAACTTCACGGGTGGTTGGTTCCATTAAAGTCGCGTGCGACTCTTCCGTCATCCGTTCGCTCGGAACTTCCACCCGCGGCCACCCGCCCACTAGGACAACCGACCAGCCGCGCCACCCAGGGGAGAAACAAACAGATTCCTCCCCCGAACGACGCGGACAGTCAAGTCTACCCGAGATGCAGCACCGCGGGCGCAGGCCCCGATGCGATTTCTACTGGCCCTCCCCGTTGTTTCGCTCCCGACGCCCATCAAGCTGCCTCGTCTTCATCACAAGTGTGACGAATGACTCGATGAGCGTCCAGAACCGCTCAGACTGGAGCATGAGGGGGACCATCGTGTCAGGAGTAAGTTCGGAACCCACCGCCTGACCGAGGACCCCCCTAGCCACACCCCATTTTGCGCAGACGAAGAGTGCGTGCTCTGCGTTATCCACCGGGGAATCGCAGTAGCAACACGTCTCCTCGTCTCTCTTCTTAAAGCGCCTCAGGTACGCGTTAAAACAGCCATGACCCGAGAGCGCTTGTGCCAAGTAAAAGCCGACTTCCCCGTGCTTTCTGTTCAGCCAGGTGGCGAGCTCCGGGATCAGGCGGTAGGTCCATCTCCCTGTCTGCTCACCATGCCATCTAATCTGCCATTTCTCGACGAGTCTGCGCCTTCCATCCTTGCGGATGGCCTCCTTCGCGCGAGCGATTTTCTGCAGGTCGGCGCAGGTAAGCTCCTTGCGAAGCTGAAAGGTTTCCTGCCTTTCCTCCGCCAATAAATCTATTGGCGGGACGCTCGCCAGGACCAGCACAGCGCTCGTCGAGATAGTTCTATATGCCGAAACTATTCTCAGCGCGACAAGTCTCTGCGCCGAGAACAGCTTCTTCTGAATAGCATGGTTTTGCAAGGCATTGGCCCAGACCGGAGCTGCATAAAGCAGCTTCGAATGGACCACGCTCGCCACCAATCTTCTTTTCGCTTCCCTGGGTCCACCATTGTTTGGCATAAGCCGGGCCAAGTTTGCTCCACATTGGATGGCTTTGGCGGCTGCGATCTTTAGGTGTTCGCCAAAGCTAAGCCTACGATCCAGCTGCACCCCCAGGTACTTAATGCTTGTTTTCCACTCGACTTCATGCTCTCCGAGAACGATCCTCGGGTATTGGAAGGATCTCCTGTCCGTAACGAGCAAAGCCTCGGTTTTCTCAGGGGCCAATTTAAGACCTCTGCCATCCAACCAGCGCTTCGCTCGCCACAGACTTTCATTGATCCTCAGCTCAAGGATTCCGACGTCGTCAGCGGCGCACACGACAAGTGCGTCATCCGCGAAGCCGACGATGCTCGTTCCAGCAGGCAGGTCCATGCGCAGGAAATCGTCGTACATGACGTTCCAAACGAGTGGACCCACCCGCGACCCTTGAGGGGCGCCACATGTCATCTCCTCCTTGAGAGACCATTTGTCGCCCTCATATATCACCCACCTGTCGCTCAGATAGTCATCTATCATTCGCAACAGGTAGTCTGGAACCTTTTTCCGCACCATCGCCTCGATGCAGATGTTCCATCTCGCGGTATTGAACGCATTGCGTATGTCAATGCTAATCAACGCACAGAATCCCTTACGCTTACCAGTTCCTTTTCTTGCATTTGTGGCGATGTTAACCACAGCTTGGATGGCGTCCACCGTGGACCTGCCTTTCCTGAATCCGAACTGGTTTTCCGAGAGCCCGTTCTCCCCGACCAAGAGAGCCTAAAGCCGTTGTAGAATCAACTCCTCCAGAAGCTTCCCCATCATATCCAATAGGCATATTGGTCTATACGACGAGGCGACCCCTAGAGGTTTGTTGCCCTTCCTCAGCAGGACCAACCTCTGCTTCTTCCAATCTGCGAAGAACCTCCCCTCCCGAAGACAGGAGTTAAAGGCTTCTAGGAGGATCTCTGGGTACGCCCCGATCACCTCTTTGAGGATCTCGTTCGGCACCCCGTCGATACCTGGCGCTGTATTTGCCTTAAGCCTCCCACCCGCTCTCTTCAGTTCTTCGAGAGTGAAGAGTTCTTCGCGCCGGACCACGCAGGAACTTCGGTCCTGTCTTTGGAACGGCTCCACGTGTGGAAACAAGCTACACACAATGTACTGGACTCGATCGGGATTATCCAGGCCCGGGGTCTTTCTTCTAGCCACCAATCTCTTGGTGACTATTTTGAAGGCGAGACCCCATGGGTCCTTCTCGACCTCACCGATCAAGTCTTTCCAGCATTGAAGTCGGCTTTTCTTTATGCCTCGCTTCAAAGCTGTTCTTGCCCCTTTTCCATGCCTCGTGCAGCGTGGCATCCCCCTTTGAACGGGTGAATTTTCGCCGCGCTGCGAGGCATTCTCGACGTGGGGCTGCCAACTGGTCGTTCCACCAGTACATCTAACCCTTGGCTTGCCTGCGCTTACGGCGAGGCATCGAGTAGTCGCAAGCCGCGACCACCTTCTGCCTCACCGAGCTCACAGCAGCTTCAAACGACCCAGCAGGGCAGACCCAACCAAGCTCATCGATGAGCCTAGTTTCTTCGAGGTGTTCGCGAAGTCTTTCCCTGCTGAGTCGTCTCGTGTTCCAGGAGGGGCTCCTTCCTTCGCCGCCCCTACCCTTATCCACCGCCTGACACCGTTGTTCTAGTGTGAATTCGATGCACCGGTGGTCACTCAAGGTTATTACCTCGAGGACCGACCAGTCGCTTATCCTTGAAGCGAGGCGAGGTGCGGCAATTGTGAGATCAATTATTGACCCCCCCGCCCCTCGTCTGAACGTAAATTCCCCGCCCTGATTCAAGACGATCAGTTCGTTCCTAGCGACCATCTCGTCAACCAAGATTCCCCTCCTATCTATCATCGGTCACACGTTCAAAATTGTTCAAGTCTTGTATTTGTATGGGAAAAAATTTTTTGTGTGTACAGTTCTTTTACATTTAGTTTTATACAGATTTTACAGTTCCACATGTACAATTTATTTAGATCGGTTTTACCACAATGTTTTATCTTTCACACGTAGTTAGTTTCGATTGTGCAATTTGTTTATATTGATTTACCACAATGTTACCCGTCACACGTGCTACTTTTAAGTTTCTATCTTTAGCAATCTTACAAATTAAGGATTTATAGTTTTACCCCTTTAGAAAATTTATTTATTTATACCATTCTTATAGTCTCAGATTTGCAATTCTTTTACATAATTTTTTTTCAACAGAATGTTCATCGGTCACACGTTCAAAATTGTTCAAGTTTTGTATTTGTAGGGGGAACAAATTTATTGTGTACAGTTCTTTTTACATTTAGTTTAGACAGATTTTACAGTTCCACATGTACAATTTATTTATATCGGTTTTACCACAATGTTTTGTCTTTCACACGTACTATTCTTTATGTTCTTTTCAGTAATTTTACAGAAAAAATTTTTTGCACACTTATTGTACAGTCTTACTTTATCGCAAATTTAGTTTTTTAGTACAATTCTATTGTTTCACATATTTTTACCACAATGTTTATCCGTCTCACGGTAATTTATAACTTTTCCTCCTTTGTATTTTTTATAGAAATAAATCTCACTGATGAGGACTCCAACCTGAGTCGAAACGTTTGAAAATATGAAACCTTGAGTTTACATTTTTTCTGGACCCTAAAGCCAACTAAGTACAACAAAAATATTCAAATTTTAATACTAAGGGTCGATATAAGTCCTGTTTATTTTTACGAAAGTGTCTGTCTGTCTGTCTGTCTGTAGGTCGTGTGCGGCATAACTCTCGATAGAATTATCAGATTGAATTGTTCCTTGGTACACTTTATCGGAACCGAAAAAGTAAGGACAAGTTCGTTAACCAGCCACATCCAATCAAAATTGAGGGGTTGAGCACTACTTTTGTGTTTTTGAAAATAATTTTTTTAAAAAATCAAAAATTTCAATACTGGTTTTAGATAGTGCTCATAAATCTCTAAAAATTATCTTGATAACATTTTTTGATTAAATCAAAATTAGAAATATTACAGCATATTCAAATTCGAATAAAGTCAATATCAAAATTCCATTTTCCAGTTAAATTATACGAGATACGAAAAAACGTCATGGTACAATATTATTGAATAAATAAAGACCTACAAATTTGAATTGTAACATTTTTTCATAAGATTCATATTTTTCTTTTTAATTCAAAAAAAAAATATTGAAAATCCAAAATTCAATTTATTAACAATAATATTCGAAATACGAAAAAAACGTAAGAATACAAAGTTGTTCGTTTCAAAAAGATCTACAAGTTTTGTCTCACGCAGTTTCTGATAAAACATATATTTTTCGTTTCAATTCCAAAAAATACGATTAAAATTAAAAAATTCCATTTATTAGACAAAATATGTGAGATACAAAAAAAACGTTTAGATGGAAAATTGTTTGCCTAAATAAGGTCTACAAATTCTCATTAAGACATTTCGGGACAGGAGGTATATTCTATGTTTTGATTTTTAATATTAAAAAAATTCGATTTTTTTCACCAAAATATGTGAGATACGAAATAAGCGTTGTTCTGCAAAATCGTTTCCTTAAATAAAGTCTACGACTGTTTTTTCTTTTTGAGAGATTTGGAAGAAAATAAATTATTTTAATCATGTAATTTATTAAAAAGTTACTGAAATGTATACAGAAAATCGAGCGCGAAGCGTGATCGCCATGATGAGAATGTCTTCCTTAAGACTGATAGAGCCTTGAGTAAATTGAATTTCCTGTTTCACTTAAATTCAAAAAGAAATTGAATGACTTTGAGAAAATGTGTAATTCACATCATCTGTAATATTATTATAAAATTGGTTTTGAGCTTCAGTATCAATTTACAATAAATAAACTTGAATGTATGTGAAGAGCACAAGAACGAGCGCAAAGCGCGAGGTCCAGAAAGAACGGTGCGCGAAGCGCGACGATCAAATCGCGCGCCCTAGGCGCGGTCAAACTTGCGAGCGAAGCGAGCTGCGCGCGATGAGAATGTGCCCGCGAAGCGGGCAGATTTTTCTAAATAATTTTATCGGTTAATTTTCTCCTTTCAAATCAATATTTATAATGATGTTTTACCTTATTTCTGTTTGTTTTTGCAACTAATCCAGAAGGTCGCATAAAATTTAATAGTAAAACTGTTCTTAAATAACCTAACCACACTCCGAAGACCACTGGGAATGCAAGAGGTATACTGTTATATCTTTAACAAGGCAATGCTTACCGTCATTGTCAAATTCATTTGTTTTTATTCTTGATATAACAAGAGCTATTCGCAAACGCTATACGTGGTTTACTATATGCATGTACGTGTGAAGACATTATGTCATTTTCATTTGACAGCTATGTGAAATGAAATTCAAAATAATTTTCTTTTATATGTAAATTACATTTGTTTCATATAAAATCAATTTTTGATAAAAAAATGTTACATTGAATTACACGCCCGCTGAGTCTGGCCGGGCTGTGCCACTTTTACGGACGGAAATATAAAAACTCCTGCCATTTTTTACGTAATGAATATTTTTATCTAAAACTGTCCAAAAACTTCTTTGATAAATAAGGAACAACTTTGTCGGAACAAGTTTTTTTCAAAAAATCACAAAGCAATCCTAAATTAGAATGAAGACTTCTGAATCGATAAGTCGGGCGTGAAAAGAGTTGAAAAATGACGTGCTAATTTTTTGTTAGAAAATATTGTGGTTTTTTTATTTCCGCGAGTTGAAGACTTTTATTGTTTTTCAGGTTAGTAAAAAAATGACGTTTTTGATAGATCACTCAAAAACATGCAAAAATTCAATGGAAAGATTACATATAAAAAAAATCGCAGTGAAATTTTCTATAGATTGGTATCAGTAAATTTTCAATTTGAGAAATTTTAAAAATTCTCCCCGATTTGGGCCTTCGTCAATCTTCGGTTGGACTATAGTCCAAGCAACAGGGCATTTATTATGAATGATTTATGACATTATTTATTTTAGAACAACGGGGAGGGTCAGTAGAAATCGCATCGGGACCTGCACCCGCGGTCCTGCGTCTCGGGTAAACTTGACTGTCCGCGTCGTTCGGGGGAGGAATCTGTTTGTTTCTCCCCCGGGTGGCGCGGCTAGTCGGTTACCCTAGTAGGCGTGTGGCCGCGGATGGAAGTTCCGAGCGAACGGATGACGGAAAAGTCGTACGCGACTTTAATGGAAACAACCACCCGTGAAGTTTAAAGCCGAAAGGCGGTTCCGCGGGTGGTGTATTGGTTCGAGAGAGGGGTTTTTTTGGTTTTAACAGGTATGCCTAGACCCGTCTTAGGAGAGTCCTGTACAACATCTATAAACGATTTTGCCATTTTTCCTCCTGACCAAAAAAAAAAAAAAACAAAAAAAAAACAAAAAAAAAAATCTCAATAACATCCATTAGAAAATTGTTGACAATTGAATCGCGAACAAAATGAGCTGTCGTTTGATCTGATTGGATAATTAGAAGCGGAGAAAATTTCGAAAAACCGGGAAATTTAGCTTTTGTTAAACAAATTAATATCTCTGTTAATTTTTAACTTTTTCGGTTGAGGTTTCGTGGAAAAATAGCAGACTTTATGCTTTTCAAATGTATAAAAAAACGGACACTTTAAGATAATACGTTTCCGCGCTATTGACACTTTAATTTATTTAATACGTTAATTGCAAAATGTCTGCTTGCCGCATAGGCGGTCCGATTTTTATTATGAAAACGGCTTTTAAAGATATAAATCAAGCCCAACAGAACGTCAATCTTGGTTTTTCGCTAAAATGTTGCAAAGTTTATTTAAAAAAGCCTCAAACATGGCTTCAAACGCATGAACGCAGCAAAGGACTTAGTGAGCCGACTTGCCATCTCCCCCCACCACTGTCACTTTGCTGCGTTCAGGCGTTTGAAGCCATGTTTGGAGCGTTTTTTTAATAAACTTGGCAACATTTTGGCGAAAAACCAAGATTGACATTCTGTTGTGCTTGATTTATATTTTTAAAAGCCGTTTTCAAAATAAAAATCGGACCACCTCTGCGACAAGCAGACATTTTACAAGAAACGCATTAAATAAATTAAAGTGGCAATAGCGCAGAAACGTATTATCTTAAAGTGTCTGTTTTTTCATATATTTGGAGAGTATAAAGTCTGCTGATTTTCCACCAAACCTTAACCTAAAAAGTTAAAAATTAACTGAAATATTAATTTGTTTAACAAAAGCTAAATTTCCCGATTTTTCAAAATTTTCTCTATTTCTAATTATCCAATCAGATTAAGCGACAGCTCATTTTATTCGAAATTCAATCGTCTAAAACTTTTCAATTGATGACATTAGGATTGGATAATTACCTTTAATGTTATAAACAAAAAACTAAAAAAAGTGCGATTTTTTGGTCTTAAATGTTGATAAAAAATTTATAAATCATATTTCGTTGTCCAAAACATGACGCAATTACTCCATGACCAACCTTTCTTCTGATGGCGCAGTCCGTTTTCTGAAATAAATAATTTCCTAAAAAATCCCCTGTTGCTTGGACTACTAGGCCGTGCACTGCTGCGCGCTAAGGTGGTTCTTGCAGCACCCTCCTCATTTGAAGAATTTGAAAATCTTTCTGTGGAAAAAAAGACGCTTTCAAGTGCGCTGGGATTCGAGCCCAGGTCTTTCGATTACCGGTCGACTGTTCTAACCAGTGACAAAAATTTCAAACTCAACTAATTAATTAAATATAATATTCAAATATTGTTGATGTTCTTAGTTGTCTTTAGGGTCCAGTAAAAATGCCTGCATTACATTTTGTCTGGACCCTAAAGCCAACTAAGAACATCAAAAATATTTGAATATTAATACTAAGGGTTGATATAAGTCCTGTTCATTATTATTAAATATAATAACGTGGAACATGAGTATGTTGAAAATACAACACGTTTCTGAAATTAAAAAATGTTAATGTGTGGCCAAGCGCAGATTACGTTCATTCGTTCCTGCGTGAATAGATATAGCTGGTGTAATAAATCTTGCGATTCACAGTTTACTCAACTCTCGATTGAAGCATAGAGTAGAATGAACGTAATGCTCTACTATTTTTATGATTTAATAAAAGATTCGTTTTTCATAATTTTACTACGAGTAATAATATATATATTTAGTATCTTTTAATGCACGCTTTCAAACTTCACCCTACACTTTTGAATTTTACTCAACTTTGATTCATTTTTGAACATTTAATATATCAGAAATAATTACAGTGATACTAAATAACTTCTAACTTGTCCATATGTCCCAAATTTGGTCGGAAGTTGAGTAAAATTGCTTCAACTATTTTTCTCCGTGTAACCATCCAGAGACGATTGAGGTCTTGAAACACGAAATCGAAGGTGCCATTTATTGGATTGAAGACTAAACAAACGAAAATGTACTGAAAAATTCGGTTGATCGAATGGGATACTGTAAGGCCATGGTAAAGTTTATTATGTCAATCATTACTCGCTGTCTGTCTGAAATTTGAGTTTAATAATGAGACATAATGCGAGTAGCAGCATTCATACGAGTATCATTTTAGTGAATCTTCTGGTGTAAATATACGTCATCGTATAGAGCAGAGTTTTGGCATCAGCGCGCGTTTGAAAATGGAAATATTGAGGCAAATTTTTACTATCTATGATGGGTACGTTTCACTTTCGAGCAATCTCATATTTTGACTACCGTAGGGCTTAGAAAGTCAAATTAATAAAAGTGGCTTTTACAGTCTCCGATGGTAATAATTCCATATTGAAGAAAAAATTTTGATTTTGATTTCATCATTTCGT
Source organism: Diplolepis rosae (assembly GCA_030998225.1). NCBI lineage: Eukaryota > Metazoa > Arthropoda > Insecta > Hymenoptera > Diplolepididae > Diplolepis > Diplolepis rosae. Next base: position 3,391,358 of record JAPYXD010000466.1, read on the forward strand.
AGTATTTGAACTTTTTTGAACATTACGATTATAATATTCCGTAAATATGTGAAAGTAATATTGTAACCAACCTTTAAAGGTACATTTTGTGAAAACAAAAGTTGACATATGAATTTTCAATTTTTACCATCATTCTTGGTGATATTTCCCGAAACGTGTTACATTAAGCTACATATTTCTGGGACTAACTGACAGAAATTCTTAATGGTTCTGGTTTACCGTCAAAAATGGTACTTCCAATCATCAAATTTCTATCCGTGTACGAGTTTGTAGAAGACTAGCTCATACGAAGTCATATTATTGTCATATTCGCACTAATAGCCTTATTTTGCAAGCTTCCTGTGACCACTCCGTATATGCATATAATATTTTTTATACATAATTAATTATATAATTGTAATTAAAACCATTTTACTTTTAATGAACTCATCCTTTAAAAATTTGTATTAAGGGTTGTTTTGGGCATTTGAATTTAATTTTGAGAATATTGCAAATTGACAAGTTTATTGTGGGAGTTGAAGTGAAAAAGACGTAACTTAATATTTTCTTTTGGAATCCGGAGCCTCAATTATGAATAATAAAAGTAATTAATTTTCATAAGGAAAGGAAACAGCTAAATTCCTTGAAGGAATTAACTTTTGAAAAGTAAAGGACAACTAGTAAATGGTGTACAATAAGCGTAGAATTATCTATCGAGTTCCAGTTGAGAAATGGGGTGTGTATGTCAAAGCTTGAATCCAGGAAGACATGAAACAGGTATGAAGTGTCAGCATTTGTTACTTCAGTTCCACTTATTCGTGTTATTCAAATCTGGTAATTCTGCTGGTCAACCCCTGAACAATTGTAAATCCTATTTCAGCAGCATCCCTCTTTCCCTCTCACCTTTCACGCACATTGCACTTCTGCCATTCTTTTACCTGAATTCGTGATTGGCAGTCTGTGTACAACCTTCAAAGTGTTCATATCATTTTACGAAACTTCAAGTTTTGTTTCATTTCATTCTTAACGTAACAATGAGTACGTCTCCACATTGTAGAAAGCACGTTTCTTATTACTACGACGGTGAGTATTCAAGCAAATATAATATTATATTATCGGTTAATTTGGATATTCTGTTTTAAATCACATTACTAAAGAAATATATTCTAAATGCATATTTCATAAGTCTTTCAGTATTTATTTTTTATAATATTCATTATCTGCACCTAGAAAAAAGTTTTATTTAAATGTAAGAAATCGTTTTTTTAACTTCATTTGTTCAATTCGAAGTAAAAGTACCTTTAGACCAATTATAAATTTATTTGACTTTAATAAATCACGTTTTTAGACATTTAAAAACGTAAAAACTATTTTTTTAACATTATTTATTTGAGTTAAAAAAATATTTTTTTGATTTAAATACAGTACTGGCAGAAACTTAAGAAATAATTTATTTAATTTTATTACCTTGAACGAAGAAGCTTTTTTCTTTAAATCACAGAAAATATTTCTATGAATTACATTACGTATGTATTGTGCAACTGCGTATACATATATTTCTTTAATTCACAGGAAGAAAAATAATCAAGAAATTTCTTTGACCCTACAGCAATGCACAAATTTCTTTGATTCAATGAAATTTTTTTCTGGGTGTGATTATAATGATATAAATATTTTATTATATTTTTATAATATTTAATAATAATATATAATATTCTTTAATGTTTATGTATTGATTTACATTAATATCTTTCAACCTTACATGAATGCATGGAAAATCTTTAATATTATATGAGTAAAAATTAACAATTTGAGGGCTATTACCACACGGAGAAACTTTTTGTTGTAAAATCTAATACCATAATATTTATTTTCATAAAATTTCGATGATAAGCTAGAATATTACCCTATAAAAATATAAAGAAAGATAAAAATATAAAAAAGAAAAAAGCAATTCCTAAATTTTACCATAGTCAATAATATATTTGGCACACAATGACAATAGTTGTACATATTAGAAACTATAATTATTGAAGTTATAATTTCACATTGAATTATATTCTGAGCTGAAAAGACGTATTTTCATTTTTTAGCCAAATTGAGTTAAAGTCAACAGTACATTCTTTACGCTTCCCCTAAATAATTCATAAATGAAAAATAGAAAAATTTGGATTGGAAAACTGTTAACTTTGGGAAATGATTTTTCCGTATCTACACTTGATACGGTCCGTGCAAATGGAAAAGAAGGTATCTGTGAAATCGAAATTGCGCATGCACGTAGTGCAGTTACGTCCTTATCTGGGGAATATCGTGGAGCATATTTAAGGGCGTATAGTAGGGTCTTACGCAAGCTATTACAAACAACAGTCTTATTAACAAAATAATAATTTGATTAAATTTTCTGCAGAAAACAGTAATGCGTTCAATTTTTGTGCATTTCTGTCTCCTCCCGAAAATTTGGTAAATTTAGTATTTTATTAATTAATAGCCGTATGTAATTAGTGACGCTTCACTCTACCACACAGCCTTAACGTAAAATAATATAAATTCGTAAAAATTCAAATTAATTTGAAAACTCCAACCATAGTTGCAGCCAAAAAGTTTGGAAGTTCGATAATTTTTTATTTATTCATAAGGTTTATAAGTTTACAGGTAAATAACTTTTTTTACTTTCTAAGAATGAGTAGAGTTTTTAAAACGGAAATAAAGGGATCAAATACTTAAAGAAGTATTTTGGATCAATTCAACGTATTATTAGGATGTAAGAACGCATATTTTGGACAAATAATTTAATCGGAATTTTAAGAATTTCAATCTTATTAATCATGGCAATCGAAAGACCCGGGCTCTAATCCCAGCGCAGTCGAAAGCGTCTTTTTTTCCACAGAAAGATTTTCAAATTCTTTAAATGTTATTAATCATAGTTTCTTTTAGACCTTACTTTTTTTTATTTCTCAAAAAGACCGCAGCTTGAAAAGTAGTAACACAAAAACTAACCTTCTTTTTTAAATATCGTTATAAGTATTTTTCTGTAAAACCTGTCCCTTCGACTAAAATAATTATATAAAGGCAATGAATGACTGACACAAATTAAAATAAATATAAGCATTTATAATTATGTATAGATATAGAATAATAATTTATTTATCAATGAATAATAAGAAGAATAAATCATGTTATTGAATTCACCTACAGTTCACCGTTGAAATATGTACAATTACAATATTATTACCTTAAAAAACAAAAAGAAATTTCAGTTTGCTGAAACTTTATTATAACTATGTAGGATTTTTATTGAAAGACGGAATATTATTCAGAAATGATCCCATGCAAGAACCTTCGTGAGATCCTATGAATGTCACTATGTATACACCTTTCTGAAGATTGTTAATTAGGAACTATATTATAATACTAAAAAACATACCATTGATTGGATACAATTTTTTTATGGTAAATTTTTCTTATATCAGTTGACATACAATCAGAATAAGTTTGATATTCTCAGGTATCTTAAATGATTTTTACTCTACATGAAACAATATGTTGTACATTTAATTTTTCACAATCACATATATAGTAAGAAATAATACAGTAACTCAGATAGGAACACATAATTGTGGAAGTGAGGATTAATAAAAACTGAATAGTTACAATTAATTTCATTTAATAAAACACAAGTCCATTACACCAGAAAATTCGTCGTGCTCAATCAGGCGTACAAAACCGATCTGCCTTTACCCTCTCGACTGCTGGGGGTTTCATCCCTCAGTACCCCCCTCTCTTCTGAACGGTGCCACTAAGGGCCTAGACCTATCTTACACCTACGCATTACTTACAGCGAAACTACTGATATACCGAAAATCTACATTCCTACATAAATGTTCCCGCGTATATACATACACTCTAAAAAAGTCTATTGATAGTGAAATTACGTTTCATAGACGAAGAAAAATAGTTGAAGTAATTTTACTCAACTTTCGATCAAAGTTGGGACATATGGACGAGTTAGAAGTTATTTAGTATCACTGTAATTATTTGTGATTTATTAAACGTTCAAGAATGAATCAAAGTTGTATAAAATTCAGAAGTGTCGGGTGAAGTATGAAAGCGTGTATTAAAGATTTCTAAAAATATATATTATTACTCATAGTATAATTATAAAAAACCAATCTTTTATTCAATCAAAAAAATACCAGAGCTTTTCGTTTATTCTACTCTACGCTTTAATCGAGAGATATGTAAACCGTGAGTCGTACACAGAAAAAAATGTGTAGCAGTCACAAGGATTTGTTAGGTTATATCAGCTATCTTTATGGTTAGAATAGGTAATAATATAACTGGAACAGTGATATGTTTCTTTGTGCCAGCTACACATTTTTTTGCGTGTAAGACTCTTTCCACAAGCTATATCTATTCACGCAGGAACGAATGAAAGTAATCTGCGCCTTGGCCACACATAAAAAATTTTTAATTTGACAAACGTTGAATTTTCAGAATACTGATGTTCCACGTTATTAAATTTAATAATCGAAACAAATTATAAACATACAAAATACAATTGAAGGGTCGAATTCTATAACCAGATGTGCGCACAAGCCAACTCAGCGTACCCCTGAGAGCATGCAACCTACGCTTGACGTGATTTGATGCCAATCGACGTTATAATTTATATATTTCTTAAAAAAAACATTGAAGAAAAATTCCCCGTTTTCAAGTTTTAGCATTGGCGTCTAGCGCAGGTTGCATACCCTCATGGGCGCACCGAGCTGACTCGCGCGCACATCTGGTTACAGAATCTGGCCCTCCATTACAGTTTATTTCAATAGGAAGTTATTAATTTGATCCTAATAGATTGAATTTCACGCTCCTCACGAAAAATATTAACTGTCAAAACTGTCTTTAATTGTCATCGACTTTTGGAGTTGACTAATCAATGGGAATTTCGACCACTTTTTTAGAAGCTTTCATTGAAAGATGTATGGAATTATTAAAATCGTCAATGCATTTTTTTACAATTTCAGTCCTATCCAAAAGTCGATGACAAGTGATCTCAAATAAAAAAAAATTCTTACCTCGAGCCTGCCAATAGTCATTCGGTACATACATAAACAACTTACAAATACATTCACACCATTCAGACGTAGCCAATCACATTTAAAATTACAAATACACTTAAACATATTACTTACATATATAAACCTAATAACTACACTTATATATATAGTACGATACGCTTTCGTCGAATCACGCTCACGCTCGCTTACAATGATGAGACATAAAATTCAAAGATTTGTTATATAGTGACTGCAACAGGTTATTCAGAACTTGTGAGAGAAAGTGTCGTAACTAGAGTTTTTGAGCCTTACTCAAGTAAAAATAAATCAACTTTTTTCACAAATTGTCCATATAATATTTTTTTAAATTAATGTAATTAATCAATTATTATAATTATGATTATTGATATATATAATATAATTATTACATTACAGTTAGTATACATTTTCATTATAACGACGTATGAAGTTTAGTGAAACTAAATTTTCAAATGTACATTAAAAAATTGCATTATTATTAAGAAGTATCTTTTATAAAAACATTTAAAAGAAGGTTCTTTTATTTTCTGTGTTTTATATTTTGAAAATATGGATTTTACATTTGCGAATTCCAAATTATTATTCTGCCTGAGTAATTTATGTGATATTTCATATTTTATGTGATACACTTATCGACTTTTTTCTGTTTAAATTTTCATAATATCAATTTAATTTTAAGAATTTAAGTTTTTGAAATTAAACATTTTTTATGTGTGCCCAAGGCGCAGATTACTTTCATTCGTTCCTGCGTGAATAGATGTAGCTGTTGGAATAAATCTTGCGATTCACGGTTTACTCAACTCTCGATTGAAGCGTAGAGTAGAATGAACGGAAAGCTCTACTATTTTTGTGATTTAATAAAAGATTGGTCTTTTATAGTTATACTACGAGTAATAATATATATATTTAAAAATTTTTAATGCACGCTTTCATACTTCATCCTACACTTCTGAATTTTACTCAACTTTGATTCATATTCGAACATTTAATATATCACAAATAAATACAGTGATACTAAATAACTTCTAACTTGTCCTTATGTCCCAAATTTGATCGGAAGTTGAGTAAAATTACTTCAACTATTTTTCTCCGTGTACAATAATAATTTGGAATTCGCAATTGTAAAATCCATATTTAAAAAATATACAACACAGAAAATAAAAGAAATTAAATTAAACTTCATAATTATAATAATTAATTATATTAATTTTAAAAAATATTTTATGAATAATTTATGAAAAAATTTGATTTATTTTTACTTGAGCGAGGCTCACGAACTATAGTCTCAACACTCACTCTCACAAGCTCTGAATAACTCTTGCAGTCACTATATAAGAAAGTTCCAAGTTTTATGCCTGAGGATTGTAAGCGAGCGTGTGCGAGTGTAGTTATTAGGTTTAAATATATAAGGTTATATGTTTAGGTGTATTTGTGATTTAAAATATGATTGGCTACGACTGAATGCTGTGAATGTATTTGTATGTTGTTTATGTATGTACCGGATGACTATTGGAAGGCTCAAGGTAAGAATTTTTATTTATTTAAGAGAACCATACTATTGCCGGTTGAAGTAATACGCCCGATGCTCATTTAACACAACTATCGTTCGAAGCTCCTCGAGCGTCGGTGATATACTTATCCATTTCATGTTAACCCACTGACACATGTTGATGCACTATCGTCGATAACGTTTTACTCAACTCCTTCCTATTTCCTATTCAGCGCTTATTGTTATTTACTTTGAGTGAATTAGGTATTTATCAAATTTATTTCACTCGACTAGAGTTTAAAAGATGTTCAAATTTCTTTACGTCCCAAGTTTAATCGACAGAGTCGAGTAAAATTACTTCAACTATTTTTCTCCGTGTTCAGAATGCATCCATGGAAATGAAGCAGATTTCTTTTGTCTATCAACAGAATCGTTTCACTGCTAAAAAAAACTCATCTGTAAAATGCAAAACGAAAATAGTTTTACTAATAAACGATTTCTTTTGACTCCGAAAATAAATCGAATCGTATTCCAATTCACATTTATAATTCAACACTTATTATTTTTCATAGAATTCAAATTTGTAATTAAACAATTATACAAATTTAAAATAAGATCTATAAGACAAGTTTCAATTTTTAATAAAGAATAATTTCAAAATAATATAATGAATAAAAATGTCGACATTCAAAGTTTATATGGAAATTCATACTAATATGATTGATAAAATTGAATGAAAACATTTTTTAAATGAATTTTGAAAACACTTACTTAAAATTACATTATACAAACCAAGATACTAATATTTTTTTCGTATTTTTGTATATAATATCATTATAAGTAAATATTGTATTTATATTTATATCGTATATACCAACTTTTTAATATAATTTTACAATTTAAAGAATTTTAAATCTTTCTGTGGAAAAAAAGACGCTTTCAACTGCGCTGGGATTCGAGCCCAGGTCTTTCGATTGCCGGTCGAATGCTCTAACCACTGAGCTACACAGGCGTTCGACATCTCTTTCTCTACAGGAAGATCTCCTTAATCGCCTAGTGGCTCAGCCTTGCGGCTGTAAATGATTCCAAATTTATTAGCTGAGTCTAAAATTCTTGTTGTTACGTCCGAAAACGCACAAATGTACATCACGTGAAATGATGTTTGCTTTTAGGTCAACGCCCGCGCGCTATAACCTAGGGAACGACCTATCGTGATTAGAGGTTTCGGCAACGACCTTAATCATAGGAAAAATCACATTCGGCTAAGAGAATAATTTAACGCTAACCGTTGACTCGTGATTAGTTTTTCTCAAGACCAAGAGTCAAATCATCAATCAATTTATCACCTATCCCAAATGTCCTGTTAAAGCATTTGACCTAATTAAATCGGTGCAAAACAATGTGTGAAAATTCTCGGCACAAAATTCGATATAATTTAATAAAGAAATATCGATATTGAAATGTATTATTCGCTTGGAACGGACGACACTAGGTTTAGATTGGATGAATAAAGAATAATTTGATATTAAATGTTCTATTCGATTGAATCAGTGCAAACCCGTTATTTAGACGGTTAGCACCAGATTTAGATAAATAAATGAAGAATTATTTGATATTGAATGTTCTTTCGACTGAATCAGTGCAAACCCGTTACTGAGACGGTTAGCACCAGATTTAGATAAATAAATGAAGAATTATTTGATATTGAATGTTCTTTCGACTGAATCAGTGCAAACCCGTTACTGAGACGGTTAGCACCGGACTCGGTATAATTGAAATTTGATATTAAAATGTTTTATTTGGTTGAATTAGTGCAAACCCATTATTGAACGGTTAGCACTAAATTCAATATAAATGAATTAATAAATATTGATATTAAAATGTGTTATTCAATTGATTTAGTGCAAACCCATTATTCAACGGTTAGCACAAAACTCGGTATAATTGAAATTTGATATTAAAATGTTTTATTTTGTTGAATTAGTGCAAACCCGTTATTGAACGGTTAGCACTAAATTCAATATAAATGAATTAATAAATATTGATATTAAAATGTGTTATTCAATTGATTGAGTGCAAACCCATTATTCAACGGTTAGCACAAAACTCGGTATAATTGAAATTTGATATTAAAATGTTTTATTTGGTTGAATTAGTGCAAACCCATTATTGCACGGTTAGCACTAAATTCGATATAAATGAATGAAGAAATATTGATATTAAAATGTGTTATTCAATTGAATCAGTGCAAACCCGTTATTGAACGGTTAGCACTAAATTCAATATAAATGAATGAACAAATATTGATATTAAAATGTTTTATTTAATTGAATTAGTGCAAACCCATTATTCAACGGTTAGCACTAAATTCAATATAAATGAATGAACAAATATTGATATTAAAATGTTTTATTTAATTGAATTAGTGCAAACCCATTATTCAACGGTTAGCACTAAATTCAATATAAATGAATGAACAAATATTGATATTAAAATGTTTTATTTAATTGAATTAGTGCAAACCCATTATTCAACGGTTAGCACTAAATTCAATATAAATGAATGAACAAATATTGATATTAAAATGTTTTATTTAATTGAATTAGTGCAAACCCGTTATTGAACGGTTAGCACTAAATTCAATATAAATGAATGAACAAATATTTATATGAAAATGTTTTACTTAGTTGAATTAGTGCAAACCCATTATCGAACGGTTAGCACTAAATTCAATATAAATGATTAATAAATATAGATATTAAAATGTGTTATTCAATTGATTGAGTGCAAACCCATTATTCAACGGTTAGCACAAAACTCGGTATAATTGAAATTTGATATTAAAATGTTTTATTTGGTTGAATTAGTGCAAACCCATTATTGCACGGTTAGCACTAAATTCGATATAAATGAATGAAGAAATATTGATATTAAAATGTGTTATTCAATTGAATCAGTGCAAACCCGTTATTGAACGGTTAGCACTAAATTCAATATAAATGAATGAACAAATATTGATATTAAAATGTTTTATTTAATTGAATTAGTGCAAACCCATTATTCAACGGTTAGCACTAAATTCAATATAAATGAATGAACAAATATTGATATTAAAATGTTTTATTTAATTGAATTAGTGCAAACCCATTATTCAACGGTTAGCACTAAATTCAATATAAATGAATGAAGAAATATTGATATTAAAATGTGTTATTCAATTGAACCAGTGCAAACCCGTTATTGAACGGTTAGCACTAAATTCAATATAAATGAATGAACAAATATTTATATGAGAATGTTTTACTTAGTTGAATTAGTGCAAACCCATTATCGAACGGTTAGCACTAAATTCAATATAAATGAATGAACAAATATTGATATTAAAATGTTTTATTTAATTGAATTAGTGCAAACCCATTATTCAACGGTTAGCACTAAATTCAATATAAATGAATTAATAAATATTGATATTAAAATGTGTTATTCAATTGAACCAGTGCAAACCCGTTATTGAACGGTTAGCACTAAATTCAATATAAATGAATGAACAAATATTTATATGAGAATGTTTTACTTAGTTGAATTAGTGCAAACCCATTATCGAACGGTTAGCACTAAATTCAATATAAATGAATGAACAAATATTGATATTAAAATGTTTTATTTAATTGAATCAGTGCAAACCCGTTATTGAACGGTTAGCACTAAATTCAATATAAATGAATGAACAAATATTGATATTAAAATGTTTTATTTAATTGAATTAGTGCAAACCCATTATTCAACAGTTAGTACTAAATTCAATATAAATGAATGAACAAATATTGATATTAAAATGTTTTATTTAATTGAATTAGTGCAAACCCATTATTCAACGGTTAGCACTAAATTCAATATAAATGAATGAACAAATATTGATATTAAAATGTGTTATTCAATTGAACCAGTGCAAACCCGTTATTGAACGGTTAGCACTAAATTCAATATAAATGAATGAACAAACATTTATATGAAAATGTTTTACTTAGTTGAATTAGTGCAAACCCATTATCGAACGGTTAGCACTAAATTCAATATAAATGAATGAACAAATATTGATATTAAAATGTGTTATTCAATTGAACCGATGCAAACCCGTTATTGAACGGTTAGCACTAAATTCAGTATTGATGAATATTGACTTGGAAAAAGTTTATTTACTTAAACTTGGAAAAGGGAATTTTAAAGGGAATAAACTCGTCAAGGTTGATTTAAAGAAATTCGAAAATCTTGACTTACTTGTAGATTTTATTCGTCTGATGGAAAAATATACAGCGCTGCCCTTCGAAATCGTACAAATTGCTTCACTCACAATGCTGGCTTACAAAATTTAGTTTTGGGAAAAGTTAGACTTGAATTTAATTTGGAGATGGGACGAGAGCCCAAGTTGAACTGACTTCTTCCAAAATTCGTCGCCTATTTATATGATTTTGGTCCTACAGGCCCTTTGAGTAAGACAAAGAGAGCATGAGGGATGCTTAGGTTTATACCGGGTGTCCTCATATTCACTTTGCCTTTTACAAAATTGATCAAAAATAAGCCTAGTTTCTTAAGTTTACGCTCATTTAAAGTCCTATCCGGTAAATTGCGTTGGAGTTTAACTTAAGTCGCAATTTTAAATCATTCGCAATGGTGAATTTCACCCTTTCTTACTTGCCCTTTGTACTTATTAAATTTAACTTATTATACAACAATTCTATATAATTATTTATTAGTTCATCTTATGCTTGCATATTTTCCGCATGCAAGATTGACAATGGTGCTCTATTTGTAAAACAAAACAAAAAAACCTTTTTCATATGTAAGTTCTTATTACTAAACTAAACTTAAATAACTAAAGTGAGATTTATCAAACATCTGAACATATAATTCGAAGTTATTGCGAAACTCTATTGATGAAATAGTGAAAATTAAGAAAATTCTCAAAATATTATTCTGATATTATTAATTAATCTGTTAAAATCTGGAAAATACTCTAAGTGCAGTGCCTTGAGACTAGGGGAGCGTCCTTATCATGCACTTTGGCATGTTTATTACCCTCCTGCAGTCCGGGTCAGCTCCATACAAGTGTTCATTTCCTGTATATACTGGATGACCGAAATTCTTCAGAATCACTCTATTTATTCCTTATTCTACATTATTTGATGAATATAAACCTATGCAGGATGTAACACCCCCCTCCTAAAACGCTTACTAGTAATTTTTTAATTCTAGTGAGCGTACGCTGCGTATAGACTGGAGTTTCTCATATCCTGCATGTGCTATATGCTACACGTTGTTCACCAGAGGTTCGTGTGCCTTAAGGTGTATATGTGAAGAACTTCCTTTTAGCCTTTCCTTCTGGTTCTTGTGTGCTAGTTGACTCGACACATTCCTCCGTTTTTGAAATTGTGCTGTACAGAGGGTGAGTTTGGTCTTCTGCTTCAACAGATTCAACCTTGTGTTGGACGTTATATGACTTGGTTGGTCTTTGGTCAGTAGATCTTTTTCCCATCATTATCAGGCATTGCGTCAATAAGCTTAGAATGGCCCCGAAAATGTGGATGGACCACCCGTAAATGCGGTGTAGAAGGAAACCGTTTATGATGACTTTAATTATCATCTTGATCGCTTGGAGTACTAGTAAGATTGCTATGACTCCTGCACTGGCCGTCCCAAATGTCATAAATTTCTTCCATAATCTGTCCCAGGTTGATTCTATTATCTTCTCCATAGTCTCTTCATTCATTAGCTTCATTAGATTTCTCTCATGGTCGGCTACAGTATGTCCATGCATCTCTCGAGCTACGTCGTTTAATAAGGAGGACCTTTCGACTGGAAACATAATCCTATCTCGCAGTTCTTCTAGGTCTTTCTCAGTGTAAATCCCGCTTGTGGTTAAAGATGCCGGGCTGATATATTCCCAAGTTGCTTGGACCGAAGGTTGTATTGTGATGGGTTCCACACCCTCAGTTGGTTTTGGTAATAATTTATACCAACTACCTTCAACTAAGTAATACGAAGGTAAGATCGTATTACAAGAAACCTTTGTGCCTCTTGCTTTAATTATGTGTGTCCTGGGTGTCAGGAAATAAGTTGAATTTCCTTTCGTCACCTTTAGTTCTGCATAGCACTCATCTCCGTGTTGAATCATAACCTCAACCGGTATGCATTTTATTACATGGACCACTTCTCCTGCGGTTACTGCCATATATCCGGGTCCTTTCATCAAATTGTAGGCGAACTCATCCGGTGCCTGTGTAGCAATAGCTAGTGCATTCTTCAGTGTCTCTCTCTCTAGGTTGCATCGTTGTAGTAGAACGTCTCTATACAAGTTTCTGATCTGCGTCTTAATATGCTTTTCTACATATATGAACTTCGAATTTACATAGGTAAATAAATCTAGATTGTCTACAGCTAATTTGTAATTTCCTGCAAATGATTCTCCCTTAACAGTCTCAAAAATGACTAACTTAGGATGTTCGGTGCGAAATACCGTATATCCGCAAACGCTATCCGCCGATTTTATCATTAGAGCGAAGGTTATGTCATCTGTTGCTAACGAGTATACAGTCTGGACATGATTATGAACCAAATCATTAATTTTATTTGCATATCCTTCATATAAAATGCTATACTTGTAAAATTTACAGTTACTTACTGGGATGGGATTCCAAAATGTATACCCACCTTCTATGTCCATGCAAGTTGCGTCTGATAAGGTGCAAGGTGTACCGGAGCGTAAATGTATCAGATTATTGGTTAAATCTACTTTAGCTCTCTGCTCTTGCAGGGTTACCTTTATTGTTCCTTGAACTACTACAGCTTCCCAATCTCCATAAGGATCTGAATATGAGGCTCCGTTACACCTACCTTCACTATCTAGATACCCTGCGAAAAGCATGGGGCGTGTTGTAGTACTATTTATTTTGACACCGCTAATAATATGATTGCCGAATCTAAGTATTCCAGTGGTATAAAGTTGTCTACAAGTTTCTTTGCTAATGTCGTATAAATAATCATGTTCTCCATGTTTGACAATTGAAATATGTGAATACATTCCACAATAGAAAACCGTGCGATGAACTTCAAGCTTACATTGAATAGCCTGAGTTTCTACAAATTCGTTTACTTGTAATAATTGTACATATTTCCTTGATACATTAAGTGTATTCGAAGGCATTTGACATGGCCCTACATCTAGCAACGATATTGTTGTTATATTCAACGATCGCGAACCGCAGTCATACCCAATTAGTGCTGTTGTGGCTTCAAACAGCAAGACCAAAGATAAGATTGCGAACATCTGTAATCAGAACATGAATATAGTTATTCATCTTCTGAGCAATCCCTTTTTGGTTTTTTTCTTTTTACTTTGATTTCATGATTAATATGTGATATTCTCAGTCTATTGGCATGTACTATTTTACTATTTCCCTTAAACTGGATTTTAATGTTATTCTTATTAATAAGTTCTAAAATTTTATGAGGACCCGTATAATGGTCCCCGAATTTCCCAGGGTTAGGTCCCCTTAATAAAAAGACGTAATCTCCCACTTTAAAATTTACATTATTTACTTTCTTGTCATATTAATTTTTGGACCGTTTTTTTGAATCAACAAGGTTATTATATACCACTGTTCTTATTCCCGTGAGGCGGGTGACAGGGTCCTTAATATACCCCTGGTAAGTTGGTTGTAACTCGTCCTCTCGGAGTGGTTCGCAGGATGGTGACCTTGCTAGCCGTCCGAAAACCACTTCGAAAGGTGTATGTTTTGTACCTTCATGTACACAGGTATTATAATTGAATATTGCTATGTCTATCCACTGATCCCACTCGCAATCCTTGTCAGAGTATTGCTTCAAAAATTCACCTAATGCGTGATGTGAACGTTCTAGGGAACCATTGGATTGAGGGTGAAATGCAGTGGTTCTTACTCTTTTGATTTTGAATCTTTTTGCTATTTTCTGAATTAAGCTGCTAAGAAAGTTTCGGCCTTGTTCGGTCAAAACAACCTTAGGTGCTCCAAAGATGCAAATGAATTTCTTTATGAACGCGTCAGCTATAGTAGTAGCTAAAGCATTTGGTAAAGGTGCTGCTAGACTGAATTTTGACAATTGGTCTTGCATAGTGAGTATATACTCATTATTATCCTTCGTTTTGGGCAGAGGGCCCACTATGTCTAATGCGATTTTTTCGAAAACTGTCCCTGGCGTGTCTGTTATCACCATCGGTTGTCTAGTCTTTAGTCTAACCAACTTTTTTAGTTGGCACTGTATACATTGTTGTATTCGTCTTTGTATGTCTTGTTTTAAATTTTCCCAGTAAAAGTTTTGCCGAATCCTATTGAAAGTTTTGGAAACACCCCTATGACCGCCAATTGGTGAATAGTGTAGTTCCTTAAAGATTTTATCGCGTTTGTCTTCAGTAACGTATTGTAACGTTCCTTTACAAATAATTATTTTTATGAAATTGTTCTCGAATATAACCTTTATAAGCTCCACTATGTCATTCCAAGGAATATTTTCGATATAATGACTCTTAGCTATGCTAAATTCTTTAATTTTTTTGGTTATTAAAGTCTCACGAAGGAGTGTAAATGTTGCGCACAAGTTTTCTTTAATTGTTCCCAACGACTCTGGAGTTTCTCCTCGCACGCATAATCCGAAAATATACTTTCCGTTACTCCTTTTGGATTCGCTTATACTACCTATTTGTAACGTTTGTTTACGAGGGATTTTATTCGCTTCTATTAACCCGCGACTGCCCTCATCGCAAGGGCTTCCATCGCTAGCTACAATATATACGATATTGTCTTTACGGAATTGAAAAATTCTTTAGTTTCAACCAGATTTCGAGAATACGGAGTCTGTATCGAAATTTCTGTTTCTGATTGATGATTACTCCCGCTCGTCGACCTTTTCCTTAACTCCTGCGGGCTGCCAATTTCTTTGCCTGTTACCTCTTGTCTTGAAATTGCATTCTGGTTAACCTCCGTGTCTGTAGAGGATAGTTCAGATCCTGTGTTTTTGACATCAATGTCTAAACCCTTGAGGATCGTTCGATTTTGACTGGGTTCATCATTGGTGGGACTAGTTTGATAATTTTTTAAAACTTTCTTCTTCTCTGGTAACCTCGCTTCTGCTTCATAATCGCTTTCAATATCGCTCTCGGCATAATTTATGACTTTTTTCTGATTTTGTTTTGATGTTCGTGCTTGTATTTTGGTTGGGATGACCCTTTTGGACTTTGGCTCTTCCCTTTGGGCGTTTGTTTCCTTTACACTACTTTTCATCAAGGCTTGCCTACGAGTTATTACGTTAATTTGTTTATACTCAACTGGGTTTCTTGAAAGAGCATCTGCATTAGCATTCATTCTCCCAGGTTTATATATAATTTCATAATCATACTCAGATAACTTGAACCGCCATTTTTGTACCCTGGTATTTATATCAGCTGTTTTAAACCATATCAGGGGTTGGTGATCCGTGACTATCGTAAATTTCCTACCGAATACGTAAGGCCGAAATGTTCGTACTGCATGTATTACTGCTAGTGCTTCCTTTTCATAAGTATCGTATTTTAGTTCTGGTCCTCTTAATACTCGTGATGTATAGGCTACCGGCAGGTCGCTTCCAATTTTTCCTTGCGATAGAATCCCACCGACAGCATAGCCAGACGCATCAGTTGTTATTACAAATGGTTTACTCATGTCTGGAGATTGTAATAAAGGTGCGGTACACAGAGCTTCTTTCAATTTTGTGAATGCCCTTTCTGCACCTTCAGACCAATTAAAAGTTTCATTTTTCTGTAATAATTTAGTTAGTGGCTTAGCAATCCTAGCGAAATCTTTTATAAAACGCCTATAATACCCTGCCAATCCTAGGAACTGTCTAACTGCCTTTACGTTTTTAAGTCTGGGGAATTCTTTAACTGCTTCTATTTTCTTCGGATCAGGATTAAGCCCTTTTGCGCTAATAATGTGCCCTAAATATGTGACTTCTCGTCGTAGTAATTCACATTTCTTTGGTTCTAGCTTCCAGCTAGCTCTACGTAGACGATTCATTACCTCGTCAAATATTCTTCCATGTTCTTCAAGAGTTTTAGCATAAATGACAATATCGTCTATGTATACAAATACGCCTTTCCCTATCATACCATCAAGAGTTATGTTCATTGACCTTTGATATTCTGGTGCTGCATTACGGAGGCCAAAAGGCATTCTTACAAATTCGAAATGTCCACTTGGAGTCGAAAATGCTGTTTTATGAGCATCAGCTTCGTCCAAGGCAATTTGATGAAAACCCGAAACACAATCTATCACCGTAAAGTATTGTGCATTACCCACTTGATCAAAAATATCGGTAATGTTAGGGAGCGGGTATGCCATAGGGATGGTTTTTTCATTTAGCGGTCGAAAATCTAATACTACACGCCATCTGGGTTTGCCGCTTTGGTCTGGTTTTTTTGGGACTACCCATAGGCTGGTGTTGTAGGGTGATTTTGACGGCCTTATAATTCCTTTCTCTAATAATTCGTTTACCTGTTTTTCTACTTCTTCCCTCAAACTGTGAGGTAGTCGATATTGCTTAGTATTGACTGGATAATCGTCAACAGTGAGAATTCGATGCTTACTCACGTTGGTACAAGATAATTCGTCGCCTTCTAATTGAAATCTATCCGAATGTTTCTCAATTAGTTTGTTCATTTGTTCTTGTTCTACTTCACTTAAATGGTCCAGTTCTAACAATTTATTTAACTTCTCGAGACGAGTTTCATTCATGATGTCGTTTCCAGGATTATTATCCTTGTTAAATATTGAAAATATTCCTAGATGATTCACACCAATTAAGTTCACCTTTTCTGCAATCCCTAGATCTTCCAACAAAGTTTGGTTGTTAAACTGAAGATGGTATTGATTCCCTAAGCTAAGGTTATCTTCCCAAATATCAATGACATCGTTATCTGACCCATTATTTTGATATTCGTTTATTTGATTTGATTCGTTTGAAATATTGCTCGTTTCTGATTCTGTTGAAAATACCTTTGGTTCAGAGAAACATCTGTCCTTGTACTCGACTGGTTTCCTAACCTTAAATATTGATCGCTTTTCACCGACCTTTATAAACTTGCGCTCAAAATCTAACAAAGCGTGTGAGTTGTCAAGGTATTCAACGCCCAATAATCCTTCGCAAGGGATTGGAAAGTCGTCTGAAACTATCTGAAAATTCGTCCGATGACCAAATATTGTAATCTCTGCTGATCCTAAAGTTTGAATCACATCTTCGCCGATCCCTTTTAAATATACAATTTTATTGATATCTATCTCACAGTCCGCCGGTAGGGACCCTATTTTGATCAGATTCCCTTCTGACCCTGTATCTATTAAAAATTGTCCAATATATTTCAATTCGCGATTTAAAACATCAATTAATGGTAATGTCTGCTCGCTTAGAAGTTGGTTAACACTGAATATCCTATCAGTGTTACTATGTCTCTGATGTCCTTTATTTTGTTTAAATGGTATCTTATGGTTGCTAAAGTATAAATTTTTACTGTCGAAGTCTATAATCACCTTGTTCTTGTTAAGAAACTCTACACCCAAAATGCCATTATAAGGGATCTGTATTGAGTCCTGAATGACATGAAATTTGATCAACTGGTTGAACAATTTTATATTTACTGTTCCAATTGTAAAAAACGGATCGTCCGAAATTCCCTTAATCCATATTCTTTCATTATGATTTATTTTAATGTCGTATGGCAGAGCATCTGATTTTATTACGTTCCCT
This sequence comes from Diplolepis rosae, assembly GCA_030998225.1. NCBI lineage: Eukaryota > Metazoa > Arthropoda > Insecta > Hymenoptera > Diplolepididae > Diplolepis > Diplolepis rosae. Next base: position 3,409,730 of record JAPYXD010000466.1, read on the forward strand.
TGTGATCCAGAATCTATCATCAAATCTATTTTTCCCTCAATGTAGGGATACTTAAAAGATATAAACGGGATTAATTCGTACATCTTGTTTATTCTAATGGTAAAAGTTCGCAGTTCTGATTCTCTGTCTGGAGAAAGTTTGTTGAGCGCATTTGGCGTTGCGGAGTCTCCGTTTCTGCGCTCATACCCGGGAGACCTTGTCCGTTTCCCGCCCGTGATCTCTCATTGTATTGACGTTTGCGGCATTCTTCAATGGTATGCCCCTTTGTCTGACAATAATTACAATTTTTATTAATGTTTATTCGACATGTAGCGGCTGTATGTCCAATCCTCTTACAAACTTGACAGCTTAAATGTGATCTGGCCTCCATTTGCGGGTTTGGCCTGTCCGTTGCGGGTCTTGATTGGAAACACCGACTCGCGATGTGTCCTACCTTGCCGCATATTTGACAGTTGTCTATTCCAGTACCTTGAGATCGACATAGCCTTGCAGAATGTCCTTGTTTCCCGCATACCTGACATTTGATTAAACTCCTACATTGATTTGCCGCATGGCCTTCCTTATTACATATTTGACAGGTTATTTGTGCCAAATTAACTCTACTAAACCTATTGCGACATTTATCCGCCGTGTGTCCTGTCTTACCACAAAATTGGCAAATAATTGACATTTGTGGACCAAAGGTGTCTCTCACCTTTTCGCGCTCCTCTGCATTAAAGATTTGGGATACATATGTTCCCCTTTTCACTCCCTTATGTTGAGATAAGTCTTCAAATTTACATCCACCTCCTCTTAACGCCTTCCTGGCTTCTACTAACCTTTCCGCCTTAATTGCGTTTTCCACAATATGCTGCATGTCTTCAGCATTTTCTATCCTTTGTTCAATTTCACCTTTTAATCCACGCTTAAAACACTCTACCGAATTACTTTCAATCGATGCTTTGAATCGTGCTTCGATATTTCCGGTATTTACCCTTTGCGTCTCAATAATACGTCTACCCAGATCGCGAATTCTATTTGCAAATGAAATTACCGTCTCGTTATCCCTTTGATATTCATTTCCCATTTCTCCTAAAAGTTGGTGTACTGTTTTTGCAGGAGCGTAAATTGCTTTGATGAAGTCTTTTAGTTCTCCTATTGTTGCAAATGCCTGGCCATAAATAGCCTTGCGTGCTTCCCCCGTCAATTTCGACCTGATTAATTTTGCCAAATTCGGCTCGTTTTCATCTGTTATCATTTCCTTAGCTTCGTCGCATCCTTCTAAAAATACGCTCAATGGTATATTTTCACCATTGAATTCTGGAACCACGATTAAAACGTCCTTTAATGGTATCGCTTGAACCGCCATTGTTGATCTGCTACTCCCTGGTAATGATTTATTTAGGGTTTTGTCTAGAGCTTTAGCCTTTAGTTTAGGTTTCGAATTAATTTCTGGTTCCGTTTCAGTTTCCTTGACAGATCCCTCTTCTGAATCACCGCGGGGAATCGATCTAGTTGACGTGAAAGGATCGAATGCCTCGATTTCCCTCCTAAGTTCCTCGTCGCCTTTTGCTAAATTCCGAGTTATGCTCGAATTATTCATTAATTGATTTTTATTTGACTGGATTAAAAAGGATTTTTTTTGTAAAATTAATCAATAAAGATAGAACTAATATTACCTTATTTAATATAAGTGAATTCAGGTAGATAACGCAATGAATTAATTAGACGCAAAATTGAATTTTATTCTCATTTATCTAATTTTATTTATTTATTTGTCTTACACTCAATCGGAGATGTCTGATTCTCCGAATAGGTCCCTGAGTTTGCTTCTTAATTCTATTTCATTCCTACTTCTAGATTCTTGTTCTAATTGCGGTACGCGATGTACATAAAAATAATTTAGTTCAAAACAGCCTTTACAAAAATTATCCTTCGGTCTTATTGCACACGTTGCACAAGCTAAAATCGGGCGTGAATTTAAAGTTGAATTTTGTACCCTTCTACCGGGGTTGAAGTGTACCCCTTGACGCTTGGGAAGTGTTTTTAAATTAACAGTTTTTTCGATAGTCGGCGGAGGATTCTTACAAATTATTCTCTCGCCCGATCGAGGAGGAGTTACTAAACATATTAGCGGTGGCTTGTATACTGTTTTTAATACCACTACCTCAGGTGAGGTTTGTTGTGTCACTCTAATCTGATCTCCTAAATCTTCTATTTTATATTTATTTACAACCGCCTCATTACTAATAATTTTTGGACCCCTTTTTATATTTATCCGCTGTGCCTTACGAGGAGGACAGTTGGTGACGTCTCTAAACGTTGCTATTAAGTTGAGTCCTTCCTTGTCGAATTCCTCCTGTAATTGCTGTCTCCGCCTCCTAAGTCTTTCGCGAGTCTTTTTATTATATTTTCTCCTTTTATTTTTGGTCTTAACACCAAAATCTTGTCTCTCCACTGAAAATAAACAAGTTATGTCAAAAATTGTATTCAACCTTCAAGTCACGCAATAAGGTTAAGATTTCTTCTTGAAATTTTATAGTTTGCGCGTAATTTTCATTCAATTGGGCGATTTGTTCCTTTAAATTTTTATTTTCCTGTTTAAGTTTCTGGTTTTCTTTTTCCAATTCCTTAAAACCCTTTTTAAGTTTTTCAAAATTACTGCATAAATACGCTACAGTGGACCAGCGATCCTCATCTAAATCTTCTAATTCCGATATTCTTTCTGCAGCCTTTCTTAAGTTCTCGAAAATGATTACTTCCGAAATTGACACCTCTAAATCGCTCAACATGCTATCGGATTGTAAGTACGTTTGCCCATTTGGGTACTTCGTACATACGACAGAGTTGATGACCTGATCTACGCCTTTATGGATATTCGAAAACAACTTATGAAATATAAGATGATGCCTAGTATTCTCTAGATCACTATTGCGGCTATCCCCCCGGGGCCTCCAAAAATTTTCTTTGTTACGTCCGAAAACGCACAAATGTACATCACGTGAAATGATGTTTGCTTTTAGGTCAACGCACGCGCGCTATAACCTAGGGAACGACCTATCGTGATTAGAGGTTTCGGCAACGACCTTAATCATAGGAAAAATCACATTCGGCTAAGAGAATAATTTAACGCTAACCGTTGACTCGTGATTAGTTTTTCTCAAGACCAAGAGTCAAATCATCAATCAATTTATCACCTATCCCAAATGTCCTGTTAAAGCATTTGACCTAATTAAATCGGTGCAAAACAATGTGTGAAAATTCTCGGCACAAAATTCGGTATAATTTAATAAAGAAATATCGATATTGAAATGTATTATTCGCTTGGAACGGACGACACTAGGTTTAGATTAGATGAATAAAGAATAATTTGATATTAAATGTTCTATTCGATTGAATCAGTGCAAACCCGTTATTTAGACGGTTAGCACCAGATTTAGATAAATAAATGAAGAATTATTTGATATTGAATGTTCTTTCGACTGAATCAGTGCAAACCCGTTACTGAGACGGTTAGCACCAGATTTAGATAAATAAATGAAGAATTATTTGATATTGAATGTTCTTTCGACTGAATCAGTGCAAACCCGTTACTGAGACGGTTAGCACCGGACTCGGTATAATTGAAATTTGATATTAAAATGTTTTATTTGGTTGAATTAGTGCAAACCCATTATTGAACGGTTAGCACTAAATTCAATATAAATGAATTAATAAATATTGATATTAAAATGTGTTGTTCAATTGATTTAGTGCAAACCCATTATTCAACGGTTAGCACAAAACTCGGTATAATTGAAATTTGATATTAAAATGTTTTATTTTGTTGAATTAGTGCAAACCCGTTATTGAACGGTTAGCACTAAATTCAATATAAATGAATTAATAAATATTGATATTAAAATGTGTTATTCAATTGATTGAGTGCAAACCCATTATTCAACGGTTAGCACAAAACTCGGTATAATTGAAATTTGATACTAAAATGTTTTATTTGGTTGAATTAGTGCAAACCCATTATTGCACGGTTAGCACTAAATTCGATATAAATGAATGAAGAAATATTGATATTAAAATGTTTTATTTAATTGAATCAGTGCAAACCCGTTATTGAATGGTTAGCACTAAATTCAATATAAATGAATGAACAAATATTGATATTAAAATGTTTTATTTAATTGAATTAGTGCAAACCCATTATTCAACGGTTAGCACTAAATTCAATATAAATGAATGAACAAATATTGATATTAAAATGTGTTATTCAATTGAACAAGTGCAAACCCGTTATTGAACGGTTAGCACTAAATTCAATATAAATGAATGAACAAACATTTATATGAAAATGTTTTACTTAGTTGAATTAGTGCAAACCCATTATCGAACGGTTAGCACTAAATTCAATATAAATGAATGAACAAATATTGATATTAAAATGTGTTATTCAATTGAACCAGTGCAAACCCGTTATTGAACGGTTAGCACTAAATTCAGTATTGATGAATATTGACTTGGAAAAAGTTTATTTACTTAAACTTGGAAAAGGGAATTTTAAAGGGAATAAACTCGTCAAGGTTGATTTAAAGAAATTCGAAAATCTTGACTTACTTGTAGATTTTATTCGTCTGATGGAAAAATATACAGCGCTGCCCTTCGAAATCGTACAAATTGCTTCACTCACAATGCTGGCTTACAAAATTTAGTTTTGGGAAAAGTTAGACTTGAATTTAATTTGGAGATGGGACGAGAGCCCAAGTTGAACTGACTTCTTCCAAAATTCGTCGCCTATTTATATGATTTTGGTCCTACAGGCCCTTTGAGTAAGACAAAGAGAGCATGAGGGATGCTTAGGTTTATACCGGGTGTCCTCATATTCACTTTGCCTTTTACAAAATTGATCAAAAATAAGCCTAGTTTCTTAAGTTTACGCTCATTTAAAGTCCTATCCGGTAAATTGCGTTGGAGTTTAACTTAAGTCGCAATTTTAAATCATTCGCAATGGTGAATTTCACCCTTTCTTACTTGCCCTTTTGTACTTATTAAATTTAACTTATTATACAACAATTCTATATAATTATTTATTAGTTCATCTTATGCTTGCATATTTTCCGCATGCAAGATTGACAATGGTGCTCTATTTGTAAAACAAAACAAAAAAACCTTTTTCATATGTAAGTTCTTATTACTAAACTAAACTTAAATAACTAAAGTGAGATTTATCAAACATCTGAACATATAATTCGAAGTTATTGCGAAACTCTATTGATGAAATAGTGAAAATTAAGAAAATTCTCAAAATATTATTCTGATATTATTAATTAATCTGTTAAAATCTGGAAAATACTCTAAGTGCAGTGCCTTGAGACTAGGGGAGCGTCCTTATCATGCACTTTGGCATGTTTATTACCCTCCTGCAGTCCGGGTCAGCTCCATACAAGTGTTCATTTCCTGTATATACTGGATGACCGAAATTCTTCAGAATCACTCTATTTATTCCTTATTCTACATTATTTGATGAATATAAACCTATGCAGGATGTAACATTGTCATTGCCTACATTATCGGAGGATCACTCGACTAGTGATATATAGTTTTCGGGTATTTCTCATACAAATATCGTAACTTGCATTCATTTCAATGCAGTTAAGGGGGGTACTCTACCTGGAACTTTCAAAAAATCGATTTTTCTTTTTTCGCTTTAATCTATAGCTATACTATCCGAAAATATAATCTGGAAGTTTGAAATAAGTACTGATAATAGTTTCGGAGCTCTCCAGCAGGAGCGGAGCCGCGTCAAGCGGTCGTAGCCACGCACACCGAAAACTTTGAAGCGCGTTTTCTTGAAACCACCTTTTTTAAGTCGGTAATCACGATTGCGAGTAAACCACTGAACGTAGAAAGCTCAATGACCACTTTTACACAAGTGCTTGAACCTCTAAAATCTATATAAACAAATTGTTTAAACAATTTTTCAGTCGCTCATAACAAGAAAAAAACGGAAAAAATTTGATTTTTTTTCCAATCGTATGATATTGTTACTAAATTTCAAGATTTATTAACTTTTTAGAGGTTCACGCATTTAAGACAAGCCTTATCTGTACAACAACAAAAATTTCATATGTTTCAGATGATTGGTTTGGGCTGTAGGATGATTACCGCAAAGATCGATTTTTCGGAGAATTTTCGGAACATGGTTGCTACAGCCACCATTTTGAAAAATTTTCATACATAAAAAATTAAAAATTGTAGTTCAGACATGTATCTAAATATACGCAAATGACTACAAAGCTGTCGCATCGCTTTCTTGTTTTAAAAAAATTAAGAAAAACGACCATTTATTGAGGCTCCAGGTAGAGAGCCCCCCTTAAATGGCACTCGGTTACTCGCATTACACTGATAAACAAAAATGACCTATGTCCTCGCTGAATAGATATTTGCAATTAAAGTTGTTAATCAAAAATTGTTTAAACATTTTTTTAAAGAGTGAAATTTTTTTTTTTCGACATTAACGCAGGTCATTTCGATGTGTTTTTTAACGCAGTTTGCGAATATCGTCTTATTTTAGCGATATTTATAACGGTTTTTGAGATATTCTTAAAAAATTAGAAAAAAGTGCTAAAAATCTACTGAAATTTCAGTGCTCTGTAATTCAGGACATATTTACTTTCTTTCAATAAAAAATAAGTCGATTATTTTGATTTTTCATGAAGAATAATTATCTGGAAAAAAGTTTAACCCTCCAACACCAAACATATGAGGGATTCCCTCAGTGGGGTCAGTTTTTTCAAAATAACTTGTAATTTACGCTTCACACAGTCTGATCAACAATAAAAAATGTTCAAGTAGAATACTCATTCAATAATTAATTCTAAAAACCAAAGGTGACGTGAATTCTGAGAGAAACCCTCTATAAATTGGCTTTTGTGCAATGGAAATAGCATGAGTACTTGAGTGCGGTGTTGCCACATTTTGATGTCACACGTTCAGTCAAGTAGTCGCAAAATTTGGCAACACTGCAGATGTTCTAACGCACAGGGGAAATCCTCTAGGGCTTGGTAACCGTTTAATAAATTTGAAGGTAGGTATCGGAGGGTTAAATTCAGATTATCCGTTTCTGAAACATCTTGAAAAATGCCTACCCTTCTTTTCAATTTCCGAAAACTTGTACTAAATGCTGTAATGGGCATCAGATCTTCATTTATCCATATTAAAATGTTCGACGTTTGTTTGAGCGAATATGTTTTTTGATCGAATCGTCAAGGATGAGACTCCAACAATAATCAACCCTGATATCTCTTCTTAATAGTTGCTATATCTTGATGGAATCTTTTTCCGTGCTTGTCGCTGACTGGTCCGAACTTTCCAGGAAAGAAATCTAAGTGTGAATATAGAAAATGTATTTTTTATGACATGTTCACTTTTAGGCCATGAAATTGCGTCAAAATTTCATTCGCATACCGCTTATAGTGCTTAGATTTGTGATTTCCGAGGAAATTTCAGATCACATTCTTTACGGATAACCAGGTTTCACTGCACAAGCATTCATCAAATTCTGAGTCTTGCATAAGCTCACGAATTTGAGGCCCTATGAAAACCCTTTCTTTGATTTTCGTTTTGCTAAGTTTTGGGAATTTGGATTTTAGATAGCCAAATGCGTTTCTATTTCGAACTATTGCTTTTACGAAGTTCTTAACTATCCCACGTTTGATATGTAGAGGAGGCAGAATAACATTTTTAGTGTCTATCAGAGGGTCTTCAGCGACGTTTCTTTGCCCTGGTTCAGACGAGTCGCGTTCAGAACAAACCTAGCCGGCTGTCCTAATAACATAAGAAGCAACAATACTTCATGTATCCTGCCTGCAGTCCTAACATAATAACAATGATTTTAAAATCTGAATAGATTGACCAACAGTGTAGGTGGTAATTTATTTTCAAAAGAAGCATTTTCATAACTTCGTAGCACTCTTTTAAATGTGAAGCATAGGCAACAGGTATGGATGGAAACTCATTACCATTATACAGAAGAACTCCTTTCAGACTAGTCTTATTTGAATTGATGAATAAACGCCATTCGCTGGCTATGTGCTTATGTCTGACAGCTTTCATCAATTTATTTACGTCGTTACAATAAATAAGATCTATCTTTTGATAAATTAAGATTTCTTATGAGATCGTTCAATTCAGCTTGATCGAATAAAATTGGGTTTTTCTTCGAACATTTCTGTTCCGGTTCATCCCAAGCTATTCTCTGCTTTAGGCACATGTATAAAAATAGGCTTGGCCATGGAAAGGACTTCAGGATAAACAGCCTGTTGCTTATTCTTTGCATTAAAGCCCTCTCTGAGTGTGGTATTACAGAAATAACAATCCACATCATGATTTTGTGGTTCATTCCAAAGCATTGATGTACAAAAATTTAGATTTAGATGATTTCCTCGACGTGCAGACCTCAGTTTAATCGCATAATGAGGACAGCAATACTGAGGTTCTCATGACTAATTGAAATTTTTCAAAATCCTACCGGAGGATAATCCATATCCTGTTTTAATTGCGTCGGTAGGTGTTTAACATTTTCTCAGCTTATTTCAACCCAAGAAAAAGTACTGAATTCCTAATGTATATGTACAGACCTTATATCTACTGACTTAAAACGAAAAACACAAATATGTTCACGTTATATCTAATGAATTAAATCTTATTATACAAAAACACAAATGGTAGAAACCCGACAAGGGAATGAAAGATGAACGTACTGAGAGGATTTTCGTAAGAGTAAATGATAAAATTGAATGAAAGTTTAGTATAATATTGTTTTAAAATGGGTAAAGCCGAGGTTTTATTACACTTATTTATATTATGGCATCAAAATTCAATATAGTCACAACAGTCTTTAAAACGTGTAGAAGAAAAATTAGTATATTAAATATTATGAATCTCCATTCGAAAAATAAAGAGTACTAGGGGGCTTCGCCCCCTGCTCGCTTCGCTTCGTTCGCGACTCTTAGTGCATTTTTAGAACTCTTTTCCTGTTTTTGAAGAATATCTCAAAAACTATTGTAAATATCGCTGAAGTAAGACGATATTTGCAAACTGCGTTAAAAACCCCATCGAAATGACCTGCGTTGGTGGCAAAAAAAAGTTTTCACCTTTAAAAAAAATTTTTTATTAACAATTTTAATTGAAAATATCTATTAAACTGGACATGGTAGCAACAAATGGAAGCCAGATTCGTGTTCCGCATTGAAAAGTACTTCGGAAATGATATGCCGCATTCAGCGAGGAGATAGATCATTTTTGTTGATCAGTGTTATCTATAACAACTTCATACACGTAAACAAGTGAATAAGGTTTATTGTTGCCAGTAATTCTTGAAAAATGTTTACTAAAGTGGTAAAGTTAAAAGTTTAGACACATCTAAGTATTTTTTTCTGAAATTCAAATTTTAAATTCTAATTTGGATCTTCCCACACATTTATATAATCACATATTATTTTAGTGATTCAATATTCATTTAAAAAAAGGAAAATACAATATTTTCTATAAAAGGATCTGACGTCAAAAACCACACACAAACGTGAAGAGCATATGCAGGAGTATTTAGTGCTTTCAGTATTCTGATTAAATTTAACAAATGTTTAACCATGTGAATCTTAAGTGTAGCAAATATAATGTATTGTTTAAATGATTTAACATAAAATAAATATACAATTATTAAAATACTTTAAAGCATCATTTAATTCAGTGCCAATACCTACTCACTTACTTAAGTTCAGTACTTAACTCCAATACTTATCGCCAATACTTTCGACGCGAAAAAAGTATTGAATTTACCAATACTTATTCCAATACTTGATCCAATACTTTATTCATAAGGAAATCTACATCGTGAATGAAAATTTACACATTATCTGAGACTTTTACAAATTATAGCCATGGACCGAACTGATCGCGTGACTAGATTCCTACTTTACCGGTAATTAAGTTTGTGTAACCCCAGTTCTATAAAAAATAAAATAGGTAACCAAAAATTTGTAGAATTAAATCAAATGCATTAATAAATGTCAGTCTGGTCATAAATTTTTATAATTATGAGAAGGGATTTCTTCGAAAAAAAATAATTTTATAATTATAAACATTCATGACCAGAAAGACAGAAATAAGTTTACAAGAATTGAAAATTCTGGTAAGGTAGGAAACTAGTCACGTGATCCGATTGGTCCATGGCCTTAAATGTTTTCATAAAACGCCTGTGTACCTCATTTGGTTAGAGCAGTTGACCGGAAATCGAAAGACCTGGTCTCGAATCTCGGCACAGTCGGATGCGTCTCTTTTTCTACAGAAAGATTTCAAATTATTTAAAACCTAGTTATAACCTGTCTTTGTCACGCGAGCCACGTGGTTCCTATGCGAGTTTTTCTAAAAGAGAGTGTGAATTGGTAACGAACTTCTATCGTACGTACCGATAGTTTTTTATTCGTTGAACCAAATTCACGGTTGTCATAGATGGTAGAAGGTCCCCATAGACAGGATCCAACTTCGCTTTCATTTCTCCGCACGTTTTTTCATCTAAAAATAAGAAAAGAATTACGGATCGATATTGTTCTTCTTCCATTATATCGAAAAAAATCAAACACGTTGAATATAAATTGTTGTCAAGTCAAAGCTAACTTATGAATCAATATGAAATTTTGTATGACGTCGTTTGAAAGATGGTAGTACAAGATGGTAATGCCAACTTCCCGCAGCAACGTCACCTTTCTTCAAACACGGATACTCATTAGTCCACCCTCTTACTTAGATTTTAAAAAGTAATATTTATTCTTATCACACCTCCATCATACTATAAGTGTGAGTTTAGCGCCTTTGGGCGAGCACCGAAACAGCATTTCTAAGCCTAGGCTGTAAAACTCTTTACTTAGGGTCCTAGGGCTTTAAAATATCGCACGTTCGATCCAGCGAACATCCTGGGCCAGTTCATGGTCCTGAAGTGTTCCTGGGTCAATTCACAGTTCTTGCTTGCTGAAGTGAAGCAGGAGGTGTAGCTACCCCAAAGTATATGGCCGATTCCCTCAGGAACTTGTCAACGTGCAGCTTCTTGGCTTTGTGTTAAAATAGAGGGGCCGTAGAAGTTAATAGGTCTCGATGGAACTTCCAAGTGGACTTAATGGTGCTCTGAAGAGGCCTTAGGAAACGCCGATGAGAGCTGTAGACAGAGATCGAAGAACTTTCTTCCTTTGTAGGTAAAGTCCTAAAAAGGTCTGTTTCTAATATGTTCGGATGACAAGGTGTTCATCGTAGAGGGTGGGAGAGGATATCCTACGCCGAGACGTAGAGACGAAAAAAAGTCTTCTTGAGGAACTTTCTGTATTTTCCGATTTCTCCTCTGGCAAGATCGGAGAGCGAATTTCAGCTTGATCGAGCCCCTGGTCGTATATCGTGACGAGGAAGAACTAGTCATACACATTACTCATGCTATTATAGTTACATGGAGAAAAATAGTTGGAGTAATTTTACTTGACTCTGTCGATTAAACTTGGGGCATAAAGACATTTCAACATCTTTTAAATCCTAGTCGAGTAAAATGAATTTGATAAATACCTAATCCACACAACGTGAATAATAGTAAGCGTTACATAAGGAATAGTAAGGAGTTGAGTGAAATGCTGTCGAAGTCAGGGCATCCACATGCATCGGTGGGTTAACATGAAATGTTTAAGGAGGTTCTATCGTAAAACGAATTAACGGTCAGAAAAAGATGAAACTTGAAACATAGTTATTTAAATGCATAAAAATGAATCAGTCAAATTTTCATGACTCCAAGGTACCTGTGAGCTAAGATATTTTAATAAATATTTTCCGTCATTTTTAACATGTGATCTTATGGACAACTACCTTTTCATTGTTTTCAATTATCCACCACACATTTATTAACGGTTGAATATCCATGAAATCTTTTATAATAGTTAGAAAAATATCTAAAAAACATTTTCAGCTTACAATATTGTTAGAATAAATGAAAATGGAAATAAATGTTACCAAAATCATGATATTGAGTGATAATGTAGTAGATATGGCAACACCGCAGCCGAGTATACGTTGGTAGGTTATGGCGTGCTAATCAAAAAGAAACATTGAGCATACATACACTTTTGCCCGGTCATAGTATTCACACCTGAATGCCTTAGATTTATAATCTAGTTCAATAAAATGCCTCTTATGATGCCAAATTTAGAAGGGACGCTAAAAAAAAGCGAGGTGGTGTTGCCACATCAATTACTTCGTGAGTCAACTGCACGAAATGTTTTGTTCTGACTAGCTATGTACCGAAAGAACCTCCTTAAGTATATTACCGGCGCTCGAGGAGCTTATTCAAACGATAGTTGAGTTAAATGAACATCGGGCGTATTACTTCAATTCGCAGTAGTATGGTTCTCTTAAACAAACAAAAATTCTTACCTCGAGTCTGCCATTAGTCATCCGATAAATACATACATATGCATCATACAAATACATTCACACCATTCAGTCGCAGCCAATCATATTTTTCATCACAAATAAAATTAAATATACAACCTCATATATATAAACCTAATAACTATACTTATATATAGGACGATACGCTTTCGTTGAATCACGCACACGCTCGCTTTCAATGCTGAGTCATAAAAAATAGAACTTTCTTATATAGTGACTGCAAGAATTATTCAGAGCTTGTGAGAGTAAGTGTCGTAACTATAGTTTTTGAGCCTTACTCAAGTAAAAATAAATCAACTTTTTTCATAACTTACACTTACACATACCACATATGAAGTTTAATGAAACTAAATTTTGAAATGTACATTAAAAAATGGCAGTATTATCAAAAGATTTCGTGTTTAAAAATATTTATAAAAAGATTCTTATATTTTCTGCGTTTTATATTTTCAAAATATGGATTTTACAATTGTGAACTCCAAATTATTATTGTGCATAAGAAATTTATGTGAAATCTAAATCCTATGTAGATTTTTCATATTTTATATCATACACTTATCAAGACTTTTGGTATTTGGACTTTTGTAAAATTAATTTAATTCAAGAACTCAAATGAAAAATAAAGAATTAATTATAAATGAATTGAGAAAAAATTATGAATCAAGAATTTATTAAACTTAAAGAATCTTTAGTAGTAGATTATGCAAAACTTTTAAATATACTGGATTGACTATAGTTTTTATACTTTAAAAGTAACGAGAGATTCATATGGAATGGGAATAAAAATTCTTATTGCAGTCACTTGTCATCGACTTTTGGATACACTGTAAAAAAAATGATTGGAAGTTACCACATTAATCATTGGACATACAGATAACTCTGATTAATCGAGGTAATATTACCAAAATGGTGTACAAGTAATTACAAAGTTGAAAATTACATTTGGAGACAAAAATTCTTGTAATATCATTTTCAGACAGTGTACTTTTACGTTCCTAATGTAAAATACAACTCTCAGTGTAAAATGTCAGAGATGTATTTCATTGCGCATGAGCTAGGCTATCACAAGGATTTCAACATTGAAAAATATTTCACAAATAATTTTTTTTATTTCTCGTTATTTTGGCATAGGGTCAGATTCTTTTTATTTTCTTCGATTAAAATTTTTACTATTAGGTATAAAAATACTCAAAAAGAAAGCAAGGCAAACGTTTCGGCCACATAATCCAATATAATAGCAGACATGTTATCTAACATGTCACTTTAAAATTAAAAAATGGCACATTCAGTATAAAGGTTGAATATCTCATAGTTCTGACCATTTTCAGAACAAATTAAATTTAATAATACTTTTTAAAATTAGATACTTAATATCACGAATACTGAAATTGCATTTTTGTTATTTTTTAAAGATAAATGTTCAAAATTCAAAACATCTCAGAATAAATCTGAATGCAGTAATAAACAACTTTCAATTTTTTTATATTTATTTCTTAACACACTAAAATAATATTGAGTAAAACTACATGTATAGATATTATAATAATTTATGTTTCTATAATGCCTTGCTTGCAAATTCAATGTTAAATGGATTGTCCGTGAAGCTGATATAAAAAATCGTTTCTTGAAAAATAAACGCCTTCGTCTACTCGTGAAAATCACCATAAATGTCTCGAATTTCTTAACTAGGTATAGGACAATAGTCTTCTTCAAGGAGGAAAAGAACCTCTCAGGATTGCTTATATAAAAAAATTTTCGGTCAGCAAAGCCACATGTCTCGAGTCGGTTTTGAAAACAGTTCAGATCATTCTGTGAGAGACTCCGGTAACAAAGTCTTCACGAAAATTTTTTAAAAATGTAAACCTTGTTCGCGTTTTGCCATTGATAACCAATTTCGCATCCTTCTTTAATAATAAAATTTTTTCAAATTGCGGTCGGTTTGTGTGCAAAAATTTTTATGTTTTCCGGTTTATATGTTATCCGGTTTTTTATTCACAGTGAACTCTAAATATTTTTTCAATTCGTGATGCTGCATACTGGACTACTTCATTTTGAATTGCAAGCTATGAGATAAGTTTTTCAATTCTATAATAATCCTTATTTTAATTATCTCCGTTTTACAGAAATTTTGAATTAATCTTTGAATGTAAAAATTTTAATCGAAGAAAATAAAAAGAATCTGACCCTATGCCAAAATAACGGGAAATAAAAAAAATTCTATGAATTTTGGGTCAATGTAATAGCAAACATGTTATCAAACATGTCACTTTAAAATTTCACAAATAGTTCGAAGATTTCATAAATGCTTCATGTCTTTCACAACGTTTTCAAACATTTAAAATGATTTTAAAAGATTTGAAATATTTCAAAAATCTCAAGCATTTAAGAATATTTTACAAAGATTTCAAAGATTTCAAAACATTTCACAAAAATTTCATAAATTGTTTATATTTAAAAAATTTTAGAAGACTTTATGACAAATTAAAACATTTAAAAAGATTTCACTAATATTTCAAGCATTTTGAATATTTAAAGAGATTTAGAAAATTTCACAAAAATATCTAAGATTTCATACAAATTTTATATGACGGATAAAAAAATCCAAGAAATTACCACAAATCGTGAAAATAAATACATAACCTTAAAATTTACAAGCCGCATAATCTGTAATTCTGCACCCTTGTGACAACCCTATTTCTACACAAGCTTAACAGTGAAGTTTTTTACTTACCGTATTTCTTATTTGCATATCACATTACTCAGAAGAAACATATATTTTATATCTTGTGAATATCGCAGCGCCACGATTCACGAAACGTTTAACGCTGAAATTGCAAATAAATTGTGGTGAAATTTCCGTCGTTCTGCTATTTTACACTTTCCTTGTAATGTGGATTACATTACATTCAATGAATTTAAAGAAATCTTGCAAAAGTGCTCAATAATATTGGTTACAGTATGGTTGAAATTTATCACACTAATCGTAGTTATCTTTATGTCCACTGATTAATCATAGTAATTTTACAGTTTTAGAATAAAATTAATATAACTATTGTTAAATTCCACAGTTAATGGCTACAAGTTTACCAAAAACTTGTAAAATTAACCCATTAATCATAGTAAAACGATTACAAACCGACTTGTAATTTTCAACCACTTTTTTTTACAGTGCAGGACTGAAATTGTAAAAAAATTCATTTGACGAATTCAATAATTCCGTACACCTTTCGATGAAAGCTTCTAGAAAAGTTGTCGAAATTCTCATTGACTAGTCACATCAAAAATCCGATGACAATAAATTAAAGAAAGTATCGACAACTAAAATTTTCTGTGTAGGAGCGATAACTTCAATCTACACGGAGAGAAGAACATTGCTCACGCTGCTATAATACACAGCCGTCCGTATATAAAATTAGAGAAAACACATGTACAGTTTATTACTTCGTTCTATAGGTATATTTTTTAAATTTCTAGGTGACATTGGAAATTTTTACTATGGAGAAAGACATCCAATGAAGCCTCAACGTATAAAAATGACTCACAATTTGATATTAAACTATGGACTTTACAAAAAAATGGAAATTTACGTGAGTAATTTATCCGTGCATTTATTATACATAACACAGTTGCTAACGGTGCTAATTTTAAATACATTTTTTTTAAATATTTTCAGCGACCATTCAAAGCAGATGATGAAGACATGGAAAAATACCATAGTCCTGAATACATCAAATTCCTAAAATCAATTACTCCGCACAACGAGTCAACATACAGCAAAAATATTTTGGAAAAGTGTAAGAAAATAAAATTTTTAATATTTTTTACTCGCTGGAATACATTAGTCACCTAATTTTCAGAATTTGAAGCTGTTTATTGTATTACTTTACTACAAGAATTTTTTTCTAAGAATCATAAATATTTCTAAAACGTTTTAAGATTGTTAAATTGCATTTAAGGAGTCGTAGCTGTGTATGAAATATGATCAGGTTTTGTAAATATGCTACTCTCTGCTGAGAAAAAACTCACTTGATTTTCTATTTTGCTTATACTAAATAAGTAGTATTAATCAAATAGAACAATAATGACTTTCTGTCATCTTGCTTTTCATTGTGATAACAATTCGATGGTCCCGAGCGATTTTGACTTAACTCGCAAACAAGTGAACAAACTGTCCAAACTGAAAATCTCCGTTATATTTTCACTCAACTGAAAATGTCAATTCCAGTTTGATTAACTGAAATGACTCGTGATATTTTGTTATAACTGTTATTTTGTGGTTTTTTGACATTTGTGATAACAATGATAATGAGGCAAAGATTTATCCTACATGAGAGTGTAAAGAAGCAAATTTCGATTATTCATTAAGAAAAGGGCACGTTTCCTTTTATTGTAACTGCAAATTATCATATTCGTTCCATTCTACTTTGTCTCAACTCGATCGACGTAGAATATTTTTTGTCTTGTTTACGAAAAAGCAGACAATCAGTGGATTTTGCCAGACATTTTTTTCAAACTTCGAAATGGAGGTAATCGAAGAAAGTGATTTTAATCCAAATATTTCCAAAGGCAAATATAAATTCGTACTGTCAACAAAAACTTATCAGAAATATCCTCAAAATTCCTTTTTAAACAAAGTTTATAATCTATATTGGAATTTACATCAATTACAAGTTTTAAAAATGTTTCAATGCAATGTTGCATCACAAAGTAACTTTTTCGTATTTGTTTTTGATTTTTTTTCTACATTCAAATACACATCAATATTCTAGTTTGACATGATAATCTATTTATCTTCAGCAATTATTACAGCAAGAAAAAGTATTAAATAATTTTGGATAAGTAAGGAAAAAAAATTCAATTTTCACGAATTTTTGTTAAATGTAAATGACATCGTATTAGATGATCCAAAAATGAAAGTACGTGAGTTTTAGCTGAGACCACAGGCATATCAGTTCGGCCAGTGCTTAAAATTTTGCATGTGGATTTGGTCATGAGAAAGCTAACCGCAAAATGGGTGCCACGTTTGCTAACAATCGATCAAAAACGCCAACGCGCTCATGATTCAAAGAGTTGTTTGGACCTTTTTAACCGTATAATTGGGGCACTGGTTACCCCAAACTGACGAAAAGCTTGCGAGAGAACGGCTGGCCCAACTATTTCGCGTAACGGCTCGCCTAGTTTGGAGTAATGGTTCCCCCAAATTGGCAGAGCTGTTCAACCAAACAGAGGTCGCGCAGCTCTCCGTGTGCTTAGCGCATCAGTTCTACGTGTTGGGCGAGCGGATTCACCAAACTTTTCTCCCTGCACTACACACCAGAATTAAAACAATAAGCAAAATAGTGGCTGGGACCCGATGGAACTGCACCAAAGCGAGCAAAGACAAAACAATCGGCTGGAAAGATTATGGCTTCTATTTTTTGGGATTCTAGCGGCATATTGTTCATCGACTATTTGAAAAAAAGAGGAACAATCAACAGTGACTGTTACTGTACATTATTGGACCGATTGAAAGAAGAAATCACAAGAAAACAGCCTTATTTGTTGGAGAGAAAATGCGTCTTTCTGCAAGACAATGCATCAACTCACAAATCAATCAAAACAATGGAAAAAATAAATGAATTACGCTTCAAATTGCTTTCCCGCCCACTTTCTTCTCTGGATCTGGCCCCCAGCGACATATGTGTATCCAAACTTAAAGGGATGGCTCCAGGGACAAAGATTTTTATCAAATGAAGTGGTATCGAGTCATCGAAATGTTGAAAGATCGTTGGACCAAGTTTATCGAGCTGAAAGGAGATTATGGTGAAGAATAAATAAGATTGTTGCCAAAAATGTTTGTTTTTTTGTCATCCTAAGGACTAATTGAACACTCTAGTACTAGTTACAATCAGCATTTGGTTTTGTGTTTATCAGAAATATTTATTTCACAGTTCTTTAATTTGGCAGTTATTTTTACTTCTTATGTGGAAATGAAAATACATTACATTATCTCTCCTATTTGCGAAAAAGAAAACGAAGAACTGTTAAAAATGTTATAAAATTTAATATAAAACGACAATTTAATTATAATGTATAGACCCATTATAATTGCAGCCACAGTCTTTTTTACATGGGAAGTATTATAATGATAATAATTATATTATTTTGTAGAAATTATTTCTTGGAGGTTGTTTTTATATTAAATTTACTTGTATTTTGAATATTACTCATGCAACTTATTTCATTAGTAATAAAGAATTTTAAATGTTTCTAATTACGTAAAAGCAACGAGAATTTTGAGTGGGAATCGAGAGCCACAATGGTATTAATTTTTACGCAACACTCATAGTTAATGGCATGAAAAAAATCCTTGGGAAAATCCACTTGGAAGTGTTCAAATGTACACTCCAAATTCACGTGAAAGGATATAGCAGGATAAGCATATAGGTATGAGTTGCCCCGCTCAAATCTGTATGGATTTATTTTTGTGAGTTCGTACTGATGTAAGGTTAAATTGTCCAAAGGAATATAATTGAAAAAAAATTTTTATGGAAGTTATGGATGTGAGTAGAAAAATCGAAATAAAAATTGTGTCGAGAATGGCTGAACCGAGTTTGATGGGGAGAGAATATGTTAATGATTGTTCAAGATTAGAATTGAAATTGTCATAAATTATATTTGACAAAGAATAAAATGCGCTTTTTAATCAATACGTTCTTAATTTGCCTACAATAATTGAAGTTTTTAGAAACTACCACTTGGTGTGGTTCATTGTTCATTGTGAGTCCCCTAGCCTCTCACTCTCGGGGTGCTTAATTAAAGTGAGCCTCCTCCCTTCTGACGAATCCAGGTGCTTATTATTGTGAGTCCCCTCATCTCTCACGAATGTGGATGCTTCTTATTCGTAAAATACTTTTACTCTTCGTGACTGACACTTTCAATAACAGAAACAAAGTTACTTTGGGAAAACATTTCACTGAGGATATCATCAGGTTTCACAATTTCAGCTAATAACATGCGTGGGACAAATAGTAGATGATTGCAGCGATCTTTAGGTTTTAACTGTATTTTAAACCTAGGATCATCAAAATCTGTGTTTGATGGATAGCTTTCATCCTGGAAAGTTGCACTTTCAAGATCATGATGAAGCTTCTTTTTATATCGAGTAATCACTTACAACTGTTATTCTAAGCCTAAGAATTTTGTTCAACAACAGCTTACTGCATCACCCCAAAAATCAGTTATAAAGTACTACCAGCGAGCGAGAATAAGGTACAAATAAACATACATGAGGTGCTTATAGTACCAATAACGTGTTTACTTTTAACGCAAAAAAATAAGTTATTGAATTTTGCTTACGCATTGATTCTTATGGCTCTAACAAGGAACCCTAGGTAGGTGTCCCCCTCCGATTTTGTTCGTTCGCACATATGTTGTAGTACTCGAAACACTGAGTGACACGTATCGTTTTTTACGTGCCCAAAATGGTATTTAGGGGGTAAAAATCACCCCCGAAAAGTGCGGTACCAAATATCCATTTAATTGTTTCACATATAATAACAGAATCTTTCACAATCAAACCAACTCGCAAAATATCCTCACCATGAGAGATAATTCATGTGATTTTGTCAACTCATTTATTATTTTTAAAGGTAAATACTGTTATTATAATATGTTTTTTATTGTTTTAAATAGTTTCTACTGAACAAATAATATTACGGGAAAAAACTCAGTCTCCGATATGTTATTTTAAGCCAGTTTGTAAATATAATTCTCATCCCTGATGAGGTGATACATTTTTGATCTCGTAACGTTTGACCTTCTTAATGACTTAGTCCGAAAGCGTCGTTTTTTCTACTACATCTTTGATGTGTATAGCTTACAAGGAACCCTAGGTAGGTGTCCCCCTCCGATTTTGCTCGTTCGCACATATGTTGTAATACTCGAAAAACTAAGCGGCACGTATTTTTTTATACGTGCCCAAAATGGTTTTTAGGGGGTAAAAATCACCCCCGAAAAGTGCGGTACCAAATACCCATTTAATTGTTGCACATATAATAACAGAATCTTTCACAATCAAACCAACTCGAACAATATCATCACTATGAGAGATGAAATATGTGATTTTGTCAACTTGATATAAAATATTTTTGTGGGGTAAACTATCCCACAATAAGTTTTAATTATACAAAAAATTTTCAAACAGACATTATTTCAACCCGAAAAATCTGGAAAAATATATGTTGCACGTGATAATAAAATAAAGTTTACGTATATTTGCATTTTCATGAGAAATTAATTTATAAGGGGTAACCACCCTTAAGTGCATGTTATTATATTTCTACAAAATAAAGTAAATTTCGGGTACAAAACCAAGCAGAAAAAATTCTTTCACACAGAGGGTTGAAAAATATAAATTGCTTAATTTAGTCGAAACATTTTATGGGGGGTAAACTACCCAAAAAAAGTTACGATTATACGAGAAAATTACCAAATAGGTTAAATTGAAGCTGAAAATTCTGAAAAAAATATATATGCCACGCGATAATAAGATAAACTTTACATATATTTGCATTTTTATGAGAAATTAATTTATAAGGGGTAACCACCGTTAAGTGCACATTATTATATTTCTTGAAGAAATTTTCTGTGAAAAAAGGAACGCTTCCACTCCGCTGGGTATCGAGCCCAGGTCCTTTCGATTGCCGGTCGAATGCTCTCTCATCTGAGCTACGGAGGTTCCACAACTTTTCTCACAGAAACTTGTTAACGCCAATTTTGGCTACGGATAGGTTGATAAGGTCGATATAGTAGAGTTCCGTTATCACGTATAGTGATACACTCTTCTAATGATCGACATAATCGACTGAAATGATTTAGAAATATCAGAAAATAGTTCCCGGTTTATCCGTAGCCAAAATTGGCGTTAACAAGTTTCTGTGAGAAAAGTTGTGGAACCTCCGTAGCTCAGATGACAGAGCATTCAACCGGCAATCGAAAGGACCTGGGCTCGATACCCAGCGGAGTGGAAGCGTTCCTTTTTTCACAGAAAATGTCTTCAATAATTATAATTAAAAAATTCCATCTAGTCTTGCGAGACGTTACATTAATTCTAAATCATAGGTTGATAAGGTCGATATAGTAGAGTTCCGTTATCACGAACAGTGATACACTCTTCTAATGATCGACATAATCGGCTGAAATGATTTATAAATATCAGAAAATATTATATTTCTACAAAATGAAGTAAATTTCGTGTAACTAGCCCAAAAAAAGTTACGATTACACAAGAAAATTACCAAGTAGGTTAAATGGAAGCTGAAAATTCTGAAAAAATATATATGCCACGCGATAATAAAATAAACTTTTCGTATATTTGCATTTTTATGAGAAATTCATTTATGAGGGGTAACCACCCTTGAGTGCATTTTATTATATTTCTACAAAATAAAGTAAATTTCGCGTACAAAACCACCCGTGCAGAAATTGCCTAATTTGTTTCCAAGTTCCGATCTGGGCCCGATCGGATTTTCCACATGTGGCCGCAGGAGGGCACATGGTGTGGCCCGAGTTGGAACCACATCGGATTATGATAGATAAGATTATTTTCGAATTTTGTGTTGTGGTCCTGATATTGTATAGTGACTATATTGATATTAAAATGCCAAAAGCAAAAAGTACATGGTGAGTTCGGAAATGTTTTTTTATTAACGGTAATTTGAAAAGAAAATTATAATTTTAAGTGTAGAACGTTATTGTGTTTCGTTATTTTTTATATCGTATATTCAATTTTCCAAAATGGATTTTTTAGAAAGAAAATTATTAATAATGTAATTTATTTTTAGATACAGAAAAATCAAATAGTTCTACAGACTACGAAAATGGGTTTGAAGATTATACTGTTTTTATACTTTTAATTATACTGTTGCATCACTAATCTGAATTAATGAAATAGATTTTTTTGAACCAACTATTTATTGTTATTAAACGAAAACTTATATATTCCTACAAATATAAACTTATATGTATAATATAGAGTTCTTTAATTTATAGAAGCATAAGAAAATGTTCTTAAAGGTGGTTACCCCTTATAAATGAATTTCTCATGAAAATGCAAATATACGTAAAGTTTATTTTATTATCGCGTGGCATATATATTTTTTTCAGAATTTTCAGCTTCAATTTAACCTATTTGGTAATTTTCTTGTATAATCGTAACTTTTTTTGGGCTAGTTTACCCCCATAAAATGTTTCGACTAAATTAAGCAATTTATATTTTTCAACCCTCTGTGTAAAAGAATTTTTTCTGCTTGGTTTTGTACGTGAAATTTACTTTATTTTGTAGAAATATAATAACATGCACTTAAGGGTGGTTACCCCTTATAAATTAATTTCTCATGAAAATGCAAATATACGTAAACTTTATTTTATTATCACGTGCAACATATATTTTTCCAGATTTTTCGGGTTGAAATAATGTCTGTTTGAAAATTTTTTGTATAATTAAAACTTATTGTGGGATAGTTTACCCCACAAAAATATTTTATATCAAGTTGACAAAATCACATATTTCATCTCTCATAGTGAGGATATTGTTCGAGTTGGTTTGATTGTGAAAGATTCTGTTATTATATGTGCAACAATTAAATGGGTATTTGGTACCGCACTTTTCGGGGGTGATTTTTACCCCCTAAAAACCATTTTGGGCACGTATAAAAAAATACGTGCCGCTTAGTTTTTCGAGTATTACAACATATGTGCGAACGAGCAAAATCGGAGGGGGACACCTACCTAGGGTTCCTTGTAAGCTATACACATCAAAGATGTAGTAGAAAAAACGACTCTTTCGGACTAAGTCATTAAGAAGGTCAAACGTTACGAGATCAAAAATGTATCACCTCATCAGGGATGAGAATTATATTTACAAACTGGCTTAAAATAACATATCGGAGACTGAGTTTTTTCCCGTAATATTATTTGTTCAGTAGAAACTATTTAAAACAATAAAAAACATATTATAATAACAGTATTTACTTTTAAAAATAATAAGTGAATAGAAAATACAACTTGTTATGTGGAATAAAAAAATGTTTAATATGTTTGAAAGCAAGAGCACACGGTTCTGCTCCCGACTTAACTGAATCTAAATTGTCGTCAACTTATCGTCGTCTACGACCATATTTGACATTTCCCACACATGAATCACTATTAAAAGTATTTTTAGTCGAAATAATTTTTCTTTTATTATTCCCGCATCGAAACCCACAGCATATTTTTTTCTCATCAAAATCAGTTTAGCCATTCTCGAGAAAAAATTTCATTTCGATTTTTCAACATTATTATAAGAAATTATTATCTGGAAACTACTTGCCACTAACTCCGGAATTTGCATTTGTATTTTAATAGTTAACATTGGAACCGACTGCCCCGTCTTCGAAGGCATATATGAATTCTCCCAAATATCTGCCGGTGGGTCATTAGCAGCAGCCGTAAAGCTTAATAAGGGAAAATCCGATATTTGCATAAATTGGGCTGGAGGCTTGCATCATGCTAAAAGTAAAGAGGCTTCGGGTTTTTGCTACGTGAATGACATAGTCCTCGCTATTTTAGAAATGCTCAAATATCATCAAAGGGTTTTATACCTAGACATTGATGTACATCATGGGGACGGAGTTGAGCAAGCTTTCTACTTAACCGACAGAGTTATGACCGTTTCCTTTCATAAGTATGGAAATTACTTCCCAGGCACTGGTGGGGTTGATGAAGTTGGTTGTGCGGAGGTAACAAAGTCCAAAAATATAATTCTGCTTTGCTCTATAAATTCTTGATATATATTGAGATATATCATAATGAATATTATTAATTTTTTTTACAGGGAAAATACTACTCAGTTAATGTCCCTCTTTTAACTGGAGTAACTGATGATAGTTATGAAAAAATTTTTGTACCAGTGATGGAAGCTGTGATGACATCTTACCGACCTTCAGCAATTGTGTTGCAATGTGGCGCTGATTCTCTTGCAGGTAAATAATTTCAAACTAACTAAAGAAAATTAAAAAATTGGATTTCAGATTTTTTCAAATGGGTTCAAATAGATAAGAGCAAATTGTAGTAAGTCTATTACAAGTCTTGTGAGAATAAGTATAAACATAATTGAAATAAAAGAATACAGAAAGGAGTGAGAGAAGAGTTGCCCAAACTGAATGAAAATGAGTAAAAATTTGGTACATTCTCTCGTTTAAAAATCGACAAATATTTTTTTTTTTTACTCGCAATATAAACAAGTACAATTCGTAAAAAAAAATATTTTTTGAGTTTTTCACGAGAGAGTGTATCAAACTTGCATTCATTTTGGATCAGTTCGGACAGCTCTTCTCTCACTTTTTCCTTCACTCTTTCGAATTACAACGGTGAAGTAGTTTTAAAGCAAGTTTTGAACCAGTTAGTTTCTAAATTTCAATTGCACGGAGAAAAATATGATCGAATGAAGACATAAGCGTTTTGGTGAACAGTCTTTTACCAGAAAGTATACTGTATAAACTGTAAACGACTTTTAAAGGCGTTATTCCAGGACCCTTTTGAAATTCATAATTCATTTTACCCACATGTTAATAAAATGAATACTTAAATAAATTTGTTTATACAAAGTAACAATTATATCGAAACTTGATCACGAATAATAATTTTTGGATATTAATTATAAAATTGTGACTTGTAAATGGTTTTATTTGTTTTTTAGTAAGATAAAACAACGATTTTCAAAAAAATTAATGAGACTTGGCAAAAGGCTCTCACTAAAATCTAAGCCAATCGAAATCTAAGAAATGTCCTCAAGTAATATGACCGCCTCCCCACTGTTTCCACTGTTTCCCCTTACTTATTCCTTAGCGGACCCGCTTAAGTGAACGATCAGCGAATTCGCTCACCATTCACTAACCCCCTAACGGGCCCGGTTAAGGGCATGTCATACTTAGCAAATTAGCGAATATTATTGATTTTAGGCTTCTACATTTTTGTGTCCAAAATTCATCAAATTTTGTTTTTAAAATTTAGGAAATGGTAGAGAAGATAAAAGCAGTCATAGATAGACTACTTTTGGTTTGACGAATCAAAAAAAATTCAAATTTAGTCAAATCTATCAGAATTTTTGTTTTCATTATCAAAACTAAGTAGTCTATCTACGTCCATTTTTACCTTCTCTATCAATTCCCAAATTTCGAAAACAAAATTTTATGTATTTTGGGCATAAATATGTAGAAACTGAACCAAGTCGTTCACATTAATTTACTACTTTTCTTAAGTATCACATGCCCTTAAGAGAACGGTCAGCGGAATTCGCTGACCATACGCTGACCTCGTAATAATATGAAAAAGAGGAGCATAAAAACACTTAAATTGTTGCTATTGCGATTCTGCGGTACAATAACTACAATAATTTTATTTTTTAGCGTCGAAAAACTAAATAACATAATATCTGTCATTGAAGGCAGTGCAGTGGTTCTACAGTTTTCATCTCTCCACCGTAGGCTTTGACCATTGATTGGAATGAGACAAAAATATTTGTGTCTTACTCCAACCAAAGGTCAATCCTGACGATAGAAACATGGCAATTGATGAACCTCTGCACTGCCTTCAATGAAACGTATTATCTTTTTTAAGTTTTTAACGCTAAAACTACCTACTTCGAGCGCTCGCTATGTAAAATTGGCTTTATCAATTTAAGGTCCCGATGAATTGTTTTTAGTTTCCATCTGGACATCTGTCAGCAATGTCCAAACATTTACCACCGATGTTTACTTTTCTCTGTGTAGTTAAGAAAGTATCTAACGAGTTTAAATTAAATTTGAAATTATATATTTTTTATAAATATTTTTAACTTCAGTGATAGTTTAGCTTTGCTTTTTTTTCTCTGATTAGGAGACAGACTTGGGAGCTTCAATCTTACTACACAAGGTCACGGAAAATGTGTGGAGTTTATGAAAAAGTATAACTTACCTCTTTTGCTGCTCGGTGGTGGTGGTTATACAATTCGAAACGTGTCCAGATGCTGGGCTTATGAAACTGCAGTCGCCCTTGATTGCAAGATAGCCAACGATATTCCGTATAATGATTATTACGATTACTTTACCCCGGATCATGAACTTCACATTAAACCTGTGAAAGGGCTGGGAAACCAGAACACTGATGAATATTTGGACAAAATAAAGTACGTAGTTTTTAAATCATAATATACAAAATTAACAAGAGAGCTACAAATATTACGCGTTTTTTGTGACATTTTCAGAATGCTAGGTTTTTTGTTGCCTTCTAAACGTTTTGTGTCCGAAAGACGTCTTTGGAATATGAGACGTTTTCGAGATAACAAAAGTTGCCTTTGGAGTCCGCAGGACGTTCTTAAATCATCTCAAAAATATCTGAAGCCCCTACATTGAGAAAATTTGTTTAATGGCCGTTACAATTTTGTGTCAAAGTCGGTCGTAGAGACATTTCAATAAATTTAAACATTATTTTAGGACAATATAAGACATAGTAAAGTTTAGTTAAAATAACTAATCTAAAATTTATTCATTTACAATTGGTATGAAATATTTTTTTATGAAAAGACATATTTATTTCTTTTATTTATATGCAAATTCGTAAATATACATTTTGAAAGTATAAAAAAGATGATCTGTAAAACCCAGCATGAAACTGCAATGTATAATTAGAAGAAAGCAAAAAATTCTATAGATATTCTTGAACAAAATTAACCATTTTTTTCGGTTTTGTTTTCTGTAAGGGCTTTGCAGCATTTTGTAAATTTTACAATTCAAATTATAATCGTTTCTGGATTTTCGTGAGCGATAAAAAGGTGTACGTTAATGAATCATGATACTACTACATTAAAGCAGAATTTTATTATTGCTTGCTTACTACGTTTTCAGGAGATACTCCTATCGTTCCTCATAAATTCCTTTCTGGTTCAGTAGTTTCTCATATAATTGCTTTTATAATACTGGATGTGAACATTTACCGAAATATCCCTAATTCAATTTTACAAAACATTATTGTAATGGTTACGGAACAAATTTTCTCCGTGTGTGTTCTTTGGGCCGATAACCAAATATTTTCTTGACATTTTACCATAGTTTTGTACCGTTAATTTTCTCATTAAATTATTATTCTTTTAGAATGCATGTGATTGAAAATCTACGGTTGCTAGCTCACGGACCAAGTGTTCAAATACATGATATTCCAAAAGATGCAATTGAGGAAAACAACATACATTCTTTGACAGAAAATATAAATCCTGATACAAGGTTGCCACAGACAGACCTAGATCGCAGAATACAATGCGACAACGAGTACAGCGATAGTGAAGATGAAGGCGAAGGAGGTCGTAGAGATAATCGGACATTTGAGGTATATTTGTATATTTTATTTGTGTTTGATACAACAAAAATAATTATCTGTAGCTGTTCAAATATTTATTATGTTCATAGTTGTTTATAACATATCATTGTTTTTTCAGATGCCAAACAAATCTCCAAGGATGGAATTGATTGAACAGTCAAAAAGTTCTAAACTGGAAGAAATGAAAAATGGACACAGTTAGTGATTGGTTGTATCACGGAGAAAAGAACGCATTGCTGACGCGTGCACGGGACACGATTCAGACGTGTTCCTTATTTAATAGAATTTAAAGAATATAAAAGAATATAAAGGGAATTTTAAGAATTTATGGTTTCAATATCAATATTTATGGTACCCTTATAATTAAACAAATAATTTATAATTAACAAATAAATGCTTTTATTAACTCCCACTGTTGTGAAGTAATTCCAATATTAATACAAAAATTTAAGATTTCCATACAATAATTTCTGCAATAATACTAAATGATACTAAATACTATAAAACTAAATGTTTGGAAAATAACCTACAGTATTATTACCCTTTTAGTTTACGTTTTTCACTTTCTTCCACATAAATAAAATAAAGATATAAAGTTTAAGAGATACTCTCATTTTGCAGTATTAATTCATTTTTATTGTTTAATGCGATTAACAAGCCAAAATAACAAAATTCTTATAAATTCTAAAGGAATTTATCTGCCGGTTATATTCTTGGTAATATTCTCATTTTTGTTACCGTTCTCAATGTAATATAACCGACTCCAAACTCTATGCTTTTCCACAGCAGAGCTGTGTGCAGACACGGCAGAGCAGTGCCCAAATACTTCCATGCCGTGCGCGCGACAATTTTCATGGAAATTAGAAGCCACTTGAACTACATCACGAATTGAAAAAAAAACACAAATCTCAGCAGGACCATCGAATGAGCCAGCGCAAATCGCATTACATGTGGGAGTGGGGACGAGCATAACAATGGTCGCGTGCACGACGTGAAAGTATTTTGGCACTGCTCTGCCATGTCTGCACACGGATGTGCTGAGGAAAAGCATAGCGTGTTCAGTGCATGACTGCTCCATGCGCGGAAACGCATGAGCCGTCTCAGCCAGGGACGGATCTAGAAAAATTTGGGGGGGGGGGGGGGTCCGATCGAAAAATTTAAAAATAAAAGATATTTTGGCTTTTACAAAACGTGACGTTAGAATTGTGTTAGACAAACTCGAGTTTTTTCGCTAGTGATTGCTTATTAAATTGTGTGTTTATTCGCGTTATTTGAGTTTCATTTTCTCAAATCCGGAGACCGTCTCTTACGTTTGAAGGACCGTGTGCTGTACGGGTATTGATATTTGAGGGAGTCTGATATTTCGGGGGGGGGGGGGGGGGCCGGACCCCCAGGACCACCCTTCTGGATCTGTCCCTGGTCTCAGCCCATTGACACTACGGGTCCAACGCCATATTTAATAAGGAACACGTCTGAATCGTGTACCGTGTACGCGTCAGCAAAGCATTCTTTTCTCCGTGTACTTAACATAACAGTGATCTCGTTGAATTTTTTGTGTTTTTAATGAAAAGAGAATCGCAATAAGAAGTTAACACAATAAAAATATACAGTTCTATGCGAATTGATAAATTATATCGAGTATTCAAAAATCATTTTTTATCTTGTAGAAAACGAGGCTTCGTAAATGACGTGGAATTTTTACTCGTTACAGAAACGTAATTTTAATTGTTCATTATGAATAATCTTTTCCGTGTGTACATTTTATGGATGGAAAAATAAAGAAGTTATCTTAGCTTTAATTGTATGCAATAGAAGGGTTTGTGCTGGAAATTTTTCAAGTATTGGGATGTTGAATAAGTTCTTGCTATTTTCCAACAGATGGCGTTACCAGAACTGCATGCATGTAGTTTAAGATTGTAACGCATCTGCAAAGAAGTACTATAAGCAAGCTTGAAATTCAGAGTATGCCATTCCGCCGAAGTGTTAATAATTTCCTTTCCATAATGTCAAACATTTCGAATTTTGTGCGAACCGTCGCATTAGCGGTGGATAAGCCGCTTCTCTTTGGTTTACTGTGATGATTACTCCAAGATTGGAGCACCAGTTACACCGGGCTGACGACAAAGCTTGCGAGAGAAAGGCTAGCCCAAGCCTTTCGCGTAATGGCTCACCTAGTTTGGGATAATGATTCTCCCAAATTCGAAGAGCCGTTCTCAGTGTGTTTAGCGCAACAGTTATATATATTTATGTATAAAAAATATTACTATTTATCTCTTATCTAAAGTTTTCCTTTTAAGTAAATGTAAAATTTTCTGTATGTCAAACGAATAAGATAAAAATAAAATAAATATTCAAGAAATCAGATCCATTCTCCATAAAAATAATTACCCTCCCAGCATAATAAATTCCAACATTAAAAAAAGGTCAAATCATCTTTCATTGCAATCTTTAGATATGAACTTACAGACACACGAGACACAGCAGATTATCTCCTCACACACAGACTACATATCCAAACCCAGATGGTCATAGCTCCAACACACAGAAATCTCTAAAATATATGTCACCATCATGTGCATTAAGCCTCTCATAGAAGCTGTCAGACATTCTCAAACTCTTCAATATCAAAATTGCATCACGCAATGTGAATAATCTAACGCGTTTTTTAATATGTACGACAGAATCTCTAAATTGGACGCATCTAACAATATTTCATGCACTGAGATGCAGGTTCTTACTCAGAACCTGTACTCTTGACAAGAGTCATTATTTAATAGTATATTATGTGCCTAGGCGCATAATGAGGGTTATTACGCGACGAGCGACAATGCTCGCAGGAGATCGAAGTCAAGGCGTAATCGAGGCGTAGTTGAGGCGTAACTGAGGCAAAGCCGAGACGAAGCCCAGACAAAGCCGAGGTGCGATTAGTCCTGCGAGCATTTTAAGCGACTCTCGTAATCACCCGAATTGTGTGCATTGGCACATATTCTATTTTATGTTTATATTATATTATATTTTATCTATTCATTATGATTCTCGTCTATTTTGCTTGATATTTCGTGACTAGTTCCGTCCATTTTTATTTTCTCAATCTTGTATAGTAGTAGCGTATTGTAATAGACGCATACGCAGTTCAAATGAATTGTACAAGGCTTTGTCAGTACGGTGCCAACGCTGTACGAAGAAGAAGATTACGCTTCGCTGTATGGGTATAGGCGCATGCCCGGTTCGATTTTTACATTACATTCCTCTGTATCGTAATACACAACATTGCGCTACTCTCAACTGTAGCGTAAAAACGAGTTTACGCACCGGAGGCACATAAAATAGAATATTTGCTAATGCACACAACTCGGGTGATTACGAGACTCGCTTGAAATGCTCGCAGGACTGGTCGCACCTCGGCTTCGATTTCCTGCGAACATTGTCGCTCGTCGCGTAATAAACCTTATTATGTGCCTCCGGCACGCAAACTCGTTTTACGCTACAATTGAGAGTAGCGTAATGTTGTGTATTACGCTACAGAGGAATGCAATGTAAACATTGAACTGCGCATGCGCCTATTACGATACAGCGGAGTATAATCTTCTTCTTATTCTCCGTACAGCGTTGGCACCGTACTGACAAAGCCTTGTACATTTGAACTGCGCATGCGTCTATTACGATACGCTACTACTACACAAGATCGAGAAAATCAAAATGGCCGGAAGTATTCGCAAAATGTCAAGTGAGATGGGCGATAATCACGACAATTTCGACCTTTTCAGATTGGATTCGAGTGTACACATAAAGGCTCGTATATGCGCCGAAGTCACCTAAAATAGAATATGTGCCAATGCACACAATTCGGGTAATTACGATACTCGCTTAAAATTCTCGCAGGACTGATAACGCCTCGGCTTCGATTTCCTGCGAGCATTGCCGCTTGTCGCGTAATAACCCTCATTATGCGCCTAGACACATAATATACTATTAACGAAACTGAAAATGAAAGAGGAGGGTGATAATAAGCTCTAAAAGTAATTCTTTTTTCTTATGCGTGCACAGAAGTGGCCACTTTTTTGCCCGTAACGCGGGAGGGGAATCCCCTTTTTTTCGAGAAATTCGAGAGTTGTAAATTTAAATTTACAAGAGGAATGTGGGAAATTGACGTTACTAAAGTTTTTACTTAATTATGACGTTTTTATTATTTTAATGAATTTTACCATTGACTGTCATATTTTGACTTAACCATTATATTCCAAAAATTCCATGTAAAGTAATTTATGGCTGAATTTTGTATGCCCTGATGATGCTTCTGGAGTGGAAGCGAAACGTTGAGAAAAATTTTTAAACATCTGAAAATAAATGTCCGAATTGTACCTGTTTTCTTCTTCATAATTATCAACACTTGGACGTTAAACATACCTAAATTAGATTTCTACATGTTTGTGCCTAGAGCACATCAAATTTTCATTTCAATGCTTGAGTAAAGGCAGAGAAGACAAAAACGGACATAGATAGACTACTTCTGATTTCGAAATTGAAAAACAATTCAATTTCAGCAAAATATATCGGGAATTTTTTTCCCATTGTGAAAACCAAAATTGGTGTATCTACGTCTGTTTCTAGCTTCTCTACAATTTCCCAAATTTTGAATACAAAATTCTATGTATTTTCGACACAAACATGCAGAAACTAGATCAAATTATTTACATGACAGTTCTCGGCTGATATTCACAGTCGAAGGTCTTCGAGCTTAGTGCTTCAAAATAACAATTCGGAAAAGCTAAACCAATTTCCCTGATCCCCACTCAAGTTTCATGGTTGGCTCATGGTCAGGCAGGTAACGCCGAAACAGATAGCCCAGGAAAGTATAGTTGTACAACTCTCGTGTCACACATAAATGTCATTTTATGTCATCATCAATTAGTGATCTAGGAGTAAGTTTCAGAAAAAGTGAGAGAGGGAGATACTCAGAAATCTGAGTGTCTGGAAGGGTTTAGAGATTGAGATAACTCTTAGTGATCTAAGATTAAGTCTCAGAAATAGTGAGAGAGAGAAGGAGATTCTCAGGGATCTGAGAATCTCGAAGATTTAAGGGGGTCTCC
The DNA here is from genome assembly GCA_030998225.1 of Diplolepis rosae. Lineage (NCBI taxonomy): Eukaryota > Metazoa > Arthropoda > Insecta > Hymenoptera > Diplolepididae > Diplolepis > Diplolepis rosae. Next base: position 3,442,645 of record JAPYXD010000466.1, read on the forward strand.
TTATCCAGAACCTTCAAAAAAGGCACTTTTTCCCAATTTTCTTTGAAGCAGAAAATAAAAACACTGGTCAAAGATTTTTCGCATATATTTAGGTACATATTTGAACTTGTTAAAAAGAAATTTTCATTTGAAAACAAGAAAAAATCTCGGACTTATCGAAGATCCCGCGCAGCGTCTCACCACGGACAATTAATTTTGCGTGCATGATATTGTCCAAAGTTTTCATCTGAAACACATATATATTATTTTTTCTTATTGAGAAGGGTCTTCCGCTTATAGTGAACCTACAAAATTGTAAAAAAAAATTTTTTATCAATCTTTTCAGTTACTTTCCAGAAAAATCAAATTTTTCACCATTTTGTTTTGTTTAAAATGCGTTATTTATAATGAAAATAAATACTGTATCATGAAAACTAAAGTTTCACTATATGCGCATTTTAATTACCTACAAATAGAAAAAAAATGTTATAATAATAGCTTAATTGGTTCTCCTTTAATCGTGCACACAATTTTGAAAAATGTGGTTTTGAGAAAACGCGCTTTAAAGTTTTCAGACGGTGAAAAATCAAATTACGCAGAGCCAGCCACTGTTTGGAACTCTACCATCAAAACTATTCCGATATGGACTGTAAAATTTTGCGACAATATTCTCTGATAATAGTTCCATCGATTGAAACAAAAAAAAATCGATTTTTCGAAAGTTCTGGATAAGGAGACCCCCTTAAGAGGTTGAGATAACTCTTTAGTGATCTAAGACAGTGATCTCAGAACGTGGGAGCTGGCGGCCCCCACCATAGATGCCACGAGCTCATTGTGTCTTCCTCATTCAACCAACCTATGGCAGTCGAGCGAGGAAGAAGCCATGAGCTGGTGGGGACTATGTTGGGGTCTGCCAGCTCCCACGTTCTGGAATCACTGATCTAAGAGTGTCTCGAAGAATAAAAAAAATTAAGATGACTCTTAGTGATCTAAGAGTAGGCCTCAAGAAAAGAAAGAGGAAGAGAGTTGGAGTTAGAAACTATGGACTTACAGGCTTCTTAGTCTAGATCTCGGTGGGCGGAATCAAACTCGGCAGTTGTTGGTTGAACATGTTTATTTCTAAGTCATAGCTTGCTCTTGGTTGGCGTAGGTCAAATACTCTCGACTCAAAGTGAACTGACTATCAAGCGTCTCGACGTTCTTTCCATAGGAATGGAAAATGAGGAGAAATGTCGCAGTGGAACGAGGCAGCCCCCTGTATCTTTCCACCAAATGCATGAGAAAAAAATTACGTGAAAGTTGACTGCCGCCGGTGGTGGCGCTGACTGTTCATAGGCCCTATATTCAAAAAAATGCATGGGAAAGAGCATAAAAAATTAATTTTCTCCTAATAAAAACTATTTTATCGCATTTTTTCATACATGACAATAATCTAATAAGATCTTCATATTTTTCACAAAAATTTATTCTCTTCGAAAAGGTTAAGAAATTCACTTTAGGCAAAAATCTGATTTCTAAATTTTGGCGGGAATTGCATTATTTGTGTAATGTCTTTTATTTTATTATTGTTTTGCGTTCATTTAAATATTAATACTAATAATTAACGTCGTTATAATAAAATTTGATTAAATTTCATATTATATAACATATATATAATATAACATACAAGAAAAACATATACTATATATTACTAATGCAATTAAATGAAACTCCTTTTCAAAAAAAAACATTTCAAAAATACTGTTTGGAACTTGGACTAATAATTTGTTAATATAATACTATGAAATATATTAATATATTATTATAATATATTATAATTCAAAGCAGTGAAATAGTTTTAAAACAAATTGCACTTAGATTATATAAATTATAAATAACATCGAGTAAAAGTGATTTTTTAATTGACTGGAGTTTATCTAATAAAAGTAATTCTCTAATAACTTATATTAACGTCTAATTTTTTTCTTTAGTGATACGGTGTTCTCATCTATTTTGAACATTTCATAAATATAATATTTGATATGTGAGCACATTATTAAGTTAGGCCTCAGTGATCTTTGCTGCCTTTTTCTTTTCAAGATTGGCGATTGCTTGAACAACTATTTTCGCTAATTTATCGCCAGACATTGGTCATTGGAAGTGAATACTGCGATCGGTTGTGAGTAGTTTTCATACAGTGGGTGGAACATAAGCACTAAGGCATGATCAGCCATTTGTGTAATGATATCTTGGGGTGCATTGTCACCAAGGTCAGCTACTCCTTTCATGGTCATAGTTTTTTGATCCAGTAGTAGATTCTTCCTAGTAGACATTTCGTCCAAGAGTAAAACTCCATGTAGCTCTTCCCTATTGAAAAACTTGACGTAAAAAACGACGTCAAAAATGACATAAAAAACGACGTCAAAAATTACGTCAAAAATGACGTAAAAAACGACGTCAAAAATCACGTAAAAAACGAAGTTAAAAATTGGGACACTTTTTTACGTCGTTTTTTATGTCATTTTTGACGTCGTTTTTTACGTCATTTTTGACGTCGTTTTTGACGTACTTTTTTGTCTTTAAGAAGCCTTACATTTCCTATTACATTTTTGTGACTCCTTTACGAAATGCCCATTCCACTTTGAAATAAATTATTTTATTATACAATAGTTCTTTTACTGATAAGCATTTCTCAATTACGATATCCTATGAACGACCGAATATAAATTGTTAAGGCTTCTTAAAGTCGAAAAATTACGTGAAAAACGTCGTCAAAAATTTTTGACATCGTTTTTTACTTAATTTTTGACGTCGTTTTTTATGTCGTTTTTGACGTACTTTTTTGTCTTTAAGAAGCCTTAACAATTTATATTCGGTCGTTCATTGGGTATCGTAATTGAGAAATGCTTATCAGTAAAAGAACTATTGTATAATAAAATAATTTATTTCAAAGTGGAATGGGCATTTCGTAAAGGAGTCACAAAAATGTAATAGGAAATGTAAGGCTTCTTAAAGACAAAAACGACGTCAAAAACGACGTAAAAAATGACATAAAAAACGACGTCAAAAATGACGTAAAAAACTGTCCCAATTTTTTACCTCGTTTTTTACGTAATTTTTTACGTCGTTTTTTATGTAATTTTTGACGTCGTTTTTTACGCCATTTTTGACGTCCTTTTTTACGTCACTTTTTACGTTATTTTTTACGTCAAGTTTTTCAATAGGGTTTCCCACTCTTATTTGCGAAATGCTGCTTTATGATTTCAAAAAACTTAGGATCGAATCCACATGGACAATCCATATGTGCCAGATAACTGTAAAACTGTTGTTTATATATTTGATAAGTCAATTTTAAATTTTATTATCAATTTTTAGTCAACTTTGTTATCTATGAGTGATTTATTTTAGCTTAATTAAATTCTATTAAAGTTGAATAGTTATTAAAACTTACTTTCGAATACTTCGTTCACAAGGAACAAGCAATATTCCAAGATCTCTTATCAAGCGGTATGTGGCTGGCGAACGCATGTGCAGAAGAACGCATAAAATAATCCAATCGTCGGAATATCTACGACCTTTCGGATCTTTTACTTTTGAATCCTTCAGGATCTGTTGTATAGCTAATTTCTCATTCTTGGAAATATTTTTCTTGTCAATCAAATCATTCACAGCGTTTTCTGATACGCTTACAATTTTATTTTAAGATCGATGCACAACGTTTCTCAGCAAGCGAACATTTACTTTGGCTCGTTCAACTGTCCTTCCTTTGTAGTCAAGTTGCCTTTTTAATTTTAACAATTTACCCTTCTTTCTTGGACTTAAATCATTAATTCTAAGATAATTTTTATTTTTGTTTTGCTGTCTTCGAATTATTTTTTTATTTAAAACTGTATTTACGGACTTGCAAGACTTACAGCTATTAGAATTTTCATTATTGTTAGTTGTTAATGAGAGCAAGCAATGATTGTTGCGAATAATATCACTTTTGTCCACATAAGTGAAGGACTTCAAAAGATGATAATTATCTGATGTCGGTGTGATATCCGGACAACCTTGACATATTTCACGTTTGTCAATGATATTTATAACATCCATCAAATTTGCAGCCGAGTTTAAATGATCGCTTTCAATATTAATTAATATTGAGACATTAAATTTTATTATATTATGAAATTAATTGTTAAATTCTTTATTAAATAAAATGTTTTATTTTAAACTAATTAAGAAAATAAACAATGTGTTCGACATACTTACTCTTCCCAAAACTGTTACTCCATCGGGCGCATAGGTTAATCTCTCTTGAACAATATCTTCTGGTTTAAAATGCTTTTCGCAAATCGCATGACCTGCTTTTAATTTGATGTCATCGCGAAGGATAGCAATTTGCCATAATTTTATCGTATTTCCATCCTTCGGTACAATGAAAAAACGAACTTTGTCAGAGCAAGACATCGGATTTGCACCCAAAACAGACACATTTCACAATTTTTTACATCAATTTTTTTGGACATTTGATTCTAAATTCGCGAACTTTATATCACTACCGTTCAAGAACTCGAAAATTTGATAATTTATAGGGAAAAGCTTAAAAACTACGTTTTATAATGTGATTTTCGTGTAAGTTAAATTACTATAAATAGTAAGACCACTGTCATGATTGAATGAAGTAAACCAGGACTAGTTACCCTCCTGTATTTAAATAAATTACTGCATCTATATGGTGGCTCCCTCTTTTTCACTAGTAGCGGGCGGAAGACAGCAAAAGTGGCGACCGGAGCGACACCTATAGAGAATTTTGGCGGGCTGAAACGACGAAGCGGTAGAGGTCGAGAGAAAGAGGAGACACTTCTAGTGTGACTTCGTAAGAGTAGCGTCGAAAGTTGACCAGAGGCAAAAATTTCCGTTGGATTACGAAGAAAAAGGAGGCGATTTACGAGCTGGTTTTGGAGCGAGACGAGATAGCGAGGAGTGGCGTTCGGCGTTGAAATAAATTGTGATAGTGAGGTAGATCTCTTTTGTATTTGGCGAGAGAATATTTTTTGAGGTTAGACGCCACGTGCAGGCGCCAAGTAAAATAGTGCTAAGAGAATACAGTGTGGAAAATTTTATTAAGTCGCGTATTTTTGGGGTTAAATATTATTGAGTGTTTTATCGATTGAGAACAGTGTCGCGTAATATTAGTGAATTCGAGTGGTAACAAGGATCTTGCCTTTGAGGTTGAGGCTTGTACGTCGTGACGCGTAATGGAATCCTCAGCCAATTAATGGTGAGACCACGTGAGAAATCTCGCGGAGTAATTGCGATTTTGAGTAGTTGAATTCTCACATGTGCTCCGGAATTTTAGCGATCGGGTTTATGGAACTATTGTAGAGTAATTTCGAGATTTTTGACGAATAGTGCACGTGTGAGGATTTAATATTTTTCTCTTATATATGTATATCGAACTTTGACCAAGTGTAGAGTGTGATTTACGAGCTTCTATAGTAGGATTATTATTGTTACTATATATGGTATGTTATTATTGTATATCTTGGAGTGCTATTATTATTATTGTCGTAGTAATAGCTTGAGATTAAGTAATGGCTGTGGAATGAGAGGAGGGGAAGTCCTAGCCTAGAAGTCAGGTTAGTTAGTGATATCGGAACCATTTATAGGTTAGATTGACATCTTAGATTTTTACAGGAGTAGTTTTTTTGGAATGTTTAAAATAAATTAATTAAAAGCAATTTCGACCGACTAACTCGCCTTGCGGCGAATTAGCGAACTAATGGCGTTTGTTTTGCGGTATATTGAGATCATTATTTTGCGTATATTTTGAGGTTCAGGCGAACCTTAACAGTTCTTTTTTGTACGACCGGGAATTTTCTCTTTCAGATAGTGTAATCTGACGAACAAAATGGCGTCTTTAGAGTATCTTACCGAGTATGCGTGTTAGACTTTAGTCTTTTTTGTATTGAGTGGGCTTTAACGGTGCGAATGAGGTTAGGATTAAGAAAAATTGTGTGTTCACTAGAATAAAAGTGGCGGGTCGAGTTTTTATCGAACTTTAAAGTCGAACTAACGAATCTACCCTGGTGTCAAAGGCCGATTTTGCGAGCTAGCGAAACAAAATGGCGTGGCCGGCTCGGTATTGAATTACTACGATTATTGCCGTTCGGACTAGGATTAGCTTATTATTGTATTATTGAAATTTAGGAATGTCGCCGGACAGCGGATTTAATTATAAATAAATAGAATTTTATTAGATTTTATTTCAGCTCCTTTATTTTTTTTGGGGGATTGAAGCCTTTACTTTCCCGACCGTGCACGAACTCCGCGCTCCACCATTATCCAGAATTCGGGACTGAGCTAGACCGATTATGCCCGGTATACAGTATTTCTGAGTTTTGGATTTATTTTGAGGTTAGGTTTTGTTGATGCTTATGGTCTCGCGATGCGTTGTGCCGGGACATAGGATTCTAAGTTGGTACTTGTTGTGCTCTTGTTTGCGATGCGCTCTCAGGCGAAAAGTGACCCCCCCCCCTTTTTCGTGAGTGTGACATTGACCCAAGAAAGGTCTGGCGCTCTGAGGGTTTTGATTTATTCAGTTCAATGTAAGTTCGTTTAATTTATTCATTACGGAATTTCCACAAAACATTGAGCAATTTGTTTAGTTTAGTGATAGAGTGTTTAATTTGTGTATGTCAATTATTAATTTAAACATTGAGCATAGTAATTAGATCAATGATTAATTTGTTTATCTCCATCACCAATTAAGACATTGAGTAGAATTACTAGTGCAGTGTTAGTGCGTTTAATTTTTTTATTTCAATTATTATTTAAACATTGAGCATAATAATTAGTTCAGTGTTTAATTTGTTTATCTCGATTACCAATTAAGACATTGAGCAAAATAACTATTTCCGTGTGAGTGAGTTTAATTTTTTTATTTTAAATATTATTTAAACATTCAGCATAATTTTCAGTTCAGTGTTTAATTTGTCTATCTCGATTATCAATTAAGACATTGAGCATAATAATTAGTTCAGTGTTAGTGCGTTGAATTTTTTCATTTTAATTATTATTTAAGCATTGAGCATAATAATTAGTTCAGTGTTAGTGCGTTTAATGTGTTATTATAGTTGTAGTTTGAAACATTGATCATAATAATTAGTTCAGTGTTAGGTATAAATATTTTGTTATTTTCGAGTTCTTCAATTGAACATTGAGCAATCACATAGTTCAGTGTTCGGATATTTAGGTTGTGTATTTTGGAAATAATATAAGGAATACTATAATAAAAGTACGGGTGTGGAGGCTTAGCAGGCGGCCCTTGGGCCATAGAGATTGCAGTGTCACGATGAATCGGTGAAAAAATGCGGGGGGCTCTATAAATGGGCTTCTTCCAAGTTGCCTAAAGGGTGCCCTATAAACGGGTTTTATCCCAACTTGAGAGAAGGTTACGCTATAGACGCGTTCATCCTCACGAATGGGAAAGGATGTATGTACGGCATCGCAGTGTGAATGGTGCAGATGGAGCTATGAGTGAACTAGTGGATTGAACCTCCTGAGAGGACACTGTAATTCTATGCAGCCTGCGACTAAGAACAGTCCAACTGATTGCTGCCGTATAGTGTCCCACTGGGAGTGCCCCGCCGGCTGCTGGTATCTTTTCCGACCCATTAGAAGGCGGGGTCGATGTGAGCCTGCTTCTGCCGAGCTGGTGCACCGTGTGGGATCAGGAGCCAGCCCCTTCGGGACCTTGATCAGGAAGTGCGTATTGAACACAGGTGTCGGAGCCTGTGTTGCTTCGAGCGAGTCCAGTCTGTCCTTGTATTCTGGGACCGGCTAAACGGAGGTTGGACCTCAGTGAACTGGAGTAGGACTTCGGTCCGAGGATACTCTAGTTCCCAACTATTCCAACCTGCTCCTCTACGCACGCTGCGCTGGTGGAAAAATTTATGAATTCCAAAATAATAAAAAAGGGGAACAAGGAGTGTGAGATTCTTTCGTGAGATGGAGGATTGAAAGACATCCTCTAGCTCCTGAAAGAGCAAGGCGAAAAAACGAAGAGGCTGGGCATGGCCCTTAAAGTAATACAAGACGGTATACGTCAGAACACCCCGACCACCGTGAAAACGAGTGTTGGAGAGGCTGCCGAGGTTTTGAGCAGCCTCTTTAACACTCACGAGTGTCTGATGAGATGGCATGGTGAGCAGACCGGGAGATGGACCTACCGCCTGATCCCGGAGCATTCTTCATTCGCGCAAAATGGGGTGTAGCAAGGAAGGCCCTTGGTCAGGCAGTGGGTGCCGAACTTACTCCTGACACGATGGTCCCTCTCATGCTCCAGTCTGAGCGGTTCTGGACGCTCATCAAGTCATTCGTCACACTTGTGATGAAGACGAGAGAGATCGATGGGCCTCGAGAGCGAAACAACGGGGAGGGCCAGTAGAAATTGCATGGGGGCCTGCACCCGCAGTCCTGCGTCTCAGGAAAATTTGACTGTCCGCGTCGTTCGAGGGAGGATTCTTTTTAGTCTTCTCCTGGCTGGTGCGGCTTGTCGGTTCGCCTAGCGCGCGTGTGGTCGCGGATGAAGGTCCCGGGCGAACGGATGACGGAACAGTCGTACGCGACTTTAAGCCGAAACCAACCGCCCGTGAATTTATTTAAAAACTGAAACTAGGAAAAATTCTGAAAAAAATTACACAAACGTATCATTAGATGGCCGATGTAGTAGTATTTTTCGGAGAAATTTTTACTTCAAAATTAACAATAAAAAAAAATGTTTCACTGAAACAAATCGATTTTTTGAAAAAACGCCATCTTTGAAAAATCTGCAAAAATTAATAGTGATAGCTCCGAGTATTATGCAAATTTTAGGTATTTAATTAAGGTGCGCACTCGAAAATTGCGCGAAATATAAATTTTTTTGTAAAGTGATGCGCGTGGAATAACGATCTTCGATCGACGGTGTCGAACGAGACTTCCTCTAATACTGTATTACTGTCTACTTTTTCGAGAACGTTATTATCAAAAAGTGATGAGAAGTGATAATTCATTGCTTATATTATGTACATGTTAATATTAATATATTATGTTCACATGAATTTGCATCTTACCGCTTCTGTTACGTAATATGTGCCACAAATGTTATTAGCTTTGAAAATTTCATTCGATATATTACAATTTAATTTTTCTCGACGTAGAACTATTCGAAACCTCTTGCATAAAAATGCTGTTCACCCGCAACTCCAAAATCTATTAAGTGATGCGATAAATTGATAAAATTCATTTTGTTCTTGTACTATTGATGTGCTCCATCAGAAAAATATTTAATTCTGTTAACGACTGTGACATTTTTTTTTCAAAGATGCAACCAATTTTTTTGTAATCAAGTGTACTGCAATTGTTTCATAGTTGAGGCAATCCGATATGCCAACATAAGATACATGTTCTATTTTATTAGCTTTAATATTTTTGTAATAAATAACAAACGGGTGGACCGTTGGCTGATTATTATTCCAGTGGAAACCTTGAACGGCTTCCTGAACAACAAACGCCAAATTTTCTGAAAAATCCAGAGTAACGACGAAATTGCCGGTTTTCGAATTATCTTTGGCACTTCTGAAAGCGGTAAGATGCAAATTCATGTGAACATAATATATTAATATTAGCATGTACATAATATAAGCAATGAATAATCACTTCTTATCACTTTTTGATAATAACATTCTCGAAAAAGTAGACAGTAATACATTATTAGTGGAAGTCGCGCTCGACGCCGTCGATCGAAGATCGTGATTCCACGAGCATCATTTTACAAAAAAATTCATATTTCGCACAATTTTCGAGTGCGATTTTTTGTTTATTATTTTTTATTTGTTATTATTAATTATATAATTTGTTTAACAAAAGCTCAATTTCCCGATTTTTCTGAATTTTCTCCGCTTCTAATTATCCAATCAGATCGAACGGCAGCTCATTTTGTTCGCAATTCAATTTTCTACAACTTTTCAATTAATGTAATCAAGATTGGATAATTACCTTTAATGTTATAAACAAAAAACTAAAAAAGTGCGATTTTTTGGTCTTAAATGTTAATAACAAATTTATAAATCATATTTCGTTGTCCAAAACATGACACAATTTTATAACCATATAGGAAATGGACACTTAAATGCAGCTGATTCGGAGTGCAGGACCGCAATAAACATGTCAATTGCGTAAGATAAGAACGCTCCCCTAGTCTCTAGGAACTGCACTTAGAGAAGTTTTCGAAAATTTTAGATTTTCGTCCAAATAATAATTTCTAAATTTAAAAAAAAATTAAACTCTCTTAATGAAATAACCACAGAAATCAAGTGTATTTGCACATCAAAGTGAAATATAATTTTATTTCGGTTATTCAAGTTTATTTTAAAAAATAACACAATCCAAACTCAGTTTCCATTAAGGATTAGAATTTCAATATTTTAGTGTGTACATCAAATTCAATACATATATATATAAATATACTATAACTTAACGCATAGTAAGTACACTTTCTTTTATGTATGAAACAAATATCTACAACGTTTAAATAATAAATGATAAAATTGAGTTCAATTGATTAAAACTCTATGAGATAAGTAATACTAGAGGTATAATTTAGAATGATAATCTTGTAAAGACTAAGAAAGTAAGAGGACACCCAGTATAACATCTGTCAACTCTCTTACTCTCTTCGTCTTACACATTGGCCTTATGAGGGTCAAAGTGTATATAAACAGAGTCAAATTCAAAGATGACACTTCGAAAACGGACTAGTTCTAGGTTTGAACCTCGGCTAGCTCCTAAAAGTTTGCTTCCAAATTGTGGCCATTGTATGACGTTTCAAAATTCGCTTAATGAAAATTACAAGTAAGTGTAACTATCTAAGCATTTAATTATAATATAATATAATTTAACTAATTTATCCTTTCCGCATTCTAAGATAAAAATATTCAGAATTTACTTTGAGGAAAAGGAAACTCGCTATAAGAAAATAATTCGATCGGATAAAATCTCGCATTTACGAATTCTTTGAAGAAAGGCAGTACGCTGGATTCACGAATATCGGTTTCAATTACTATGCTCTATCACACTTTTACGGCTATCCCTCCGGGGCCTCCAAAATTTTTCTTTGTTACGTCCGAAAACGAAAAAATTTTATCATTAACAGGGTTGAAGAAAGAACTCTTACAAGCAGAGTTTGACAAGGAAGGTCTGAACCTTATCGCGACTTACAGGGATGTGACTAGTTGTCCTCCGGTCAGGGAGCAATTTCATAAGAAAATTCGCAAAGCCAAAGGTCATCGATTCCGTCGTTTTACGAAAACCGTATGAAATTAAAGATTTGGGGGATAAAATATTGGTTAAACCACGAATTTGTTTTCGACCATTACGACCAGTTGAACCACCACTAATTTGTCTTGTCTCGAGCTGACTTTTGTAAAAAATGTTTCGAATGTAATTATTATTATAATCACGCCCAAAATATATTAAGCGATAAGCTCAGAGATTTATTTGGTGAGTCGGATATATCAGATTGGAAATAAATAAATATATTAGATAATAAATTAATGTTGTGCTTGCGTGTGTAAATTATATAATAAATTAAGATTACGAAACATTTATATCATTTGCTAATCGTATCAGGGATTTAGAAAAATGTATTATAGAAACTCATAGAGTCAACACGGGGAATATTGACGTCGCGTTCAAGACATCGATTGAAAATAATTGTATAGAATGTTTTAAATTTTTAATGCCATCAAGGCAGAAAGGTTAGTTGAGGCTAGAAGAAATTTGAGAATGGAAGATAGAAATAATATTAAAACCATGCATCCAAAGAGGGAATTTAAGAAGGGTACGAATATAACTCAAGTTTATAATTCGGAAGAAACTAAGGTAGGGGTACGAGCCATTAGCCCCCAGTTGTTACTTATTTGTCAATATTGTAATAAATCGGGACATTTCACAGATAAATGTCGAAACCGAATTACCGGAATAAATTACGCCTGGGTGGTTTGTCAATTATGCAGTAGGGATGGTCATTCAGCTAATCAATTTACAACTTCAATCAAATGCCAAATATGTGAGAAACCCGGACATTCTGTAAGACAGTGCCGATCTCAATCTAGTGGCATGAATAAGTGCCAGATTTGTAGCAAGGTCGGGCACGTAGCGAATCAATTTTATCTATTTAAATTCGCTACGGATAGGTTAAATTTACAAATAGAATCCAGATTGCATTTGAATTGTCAGATCTGCGATAAAGTTGGGGATACTGCTGCCACTTGTCACGTGAAAATCGAAAAAAATTTGCACCTATTGTCAAAACAAGGGGCGTACAATTGAAGAATGCCGTAAACGCCAATATAATAAAAGGATGAGATCGGGAAATGGGCAAGGTCTCCCGAATGCGATCGCAAGTACGGAGACTCCTCGACACCAAATGCGCTCAACAAACTTTCTACAAACAGAGGATCAAATTTGCGAACTCTTACCATTAGATTAAATAAATTTTACGATTTAATTCCGTTTGTTTCTTTTAAATATCCGGGTAGCAAACAGGGGATAGACCTTATGATAGACTCTGGTTCGCAAGAAAATGTAATTCAAGTTGACGTACTACCACGTAATATTGAAATAAATTATTCAAAAAGAATTTGGATTAAGGGAATTTCTGACAAACCTTTTTGCACACTAGGAAGTGTAACATTCAAAATCTTTAACCAGGCGATTAATTTTCATGTAATTCAGGATATATTACATATTTCATACGACAGTATATTGGGAATAGATTTTCTTTATAGGTACGGAGTGCTTGTGGATTTTAAGCATAAGAATATACATTTCGGTAACTATACGATACCTTTTAAACAAAATATGGGTCAGCATGAGAACAGTATGATTGATGAAATATTCAAAGTCAATCAACTCTATCAGACGCAAACTCTACCGCTCATCGACGTTTTAAACCGAGAACTTACATACGTAGGGCAATTTTCATTAGATACCGGATCTGAAGGAAACCTAATTGAAATAAGTTCTTTACCGTTTGATTGCGAAATAGAAAACAGTAAAATTGTTTGAGAGTCTGTTTCTACCTTGGGAATAGCCCAAATTACAATTTTTGGCCACCTAACTAATTTTTAAGTAGTGCCGGAACACTTCCCAATTCCTTGTGAAGGATTATTAGGTTCTGAATATTTCGAGATTTCTCACGCTATACTGAATTTTGAGCATAAATTCATACAAATTGGAAAAAAATATTCCGCATTTAAAGAGAGAAAACTAGTGAATCACAAAAGTGAAGAGGTAGCGAAGAACAATAAGGAAGCATTAGGGACAGAAGAAGACGATACCTCGGTGCAATAAATAGAAACAAACGATCATCAATCTAATGAATTGGAATACAGCATTTATGAAGTGTGGGATAATAGGATCATTCTAGGAGAACTTCATCACTTTCAGAATGTTAACATAGATACTGTGGAAGATTTAAGCATCCCAGAGATGAAAAAGGATGTGAATTTGAGTTGTGTAGAAACATTTTTGATATTCGATTCAGAGCATGTAATGAAACACCCCGTAAATTCAAATAAGCACAATTTAGATTATGCAAATCGCTTCGGCAAACTAAAAGAAATCCTGGAATTAGATAAATTAAACATTGAAGAACAAGAACAGATGTATAGGTTATTAGAAAAACATGCGGATAGATTTCAACTAGAAGGGGACGAATTATCGGCCACAAACATAACTGAACATCGGATTCTCACGGTAGATGAATATTCAGTAAATGCAAAACAATATAGAATGCCTCATAATTTGAGAACGGAAGCTGACAAACAAATAAGTGAACTATTGGAGAAGGAAATTATAAGACCTTCAAAATCTCCTTACATCACGAGCCTATGGGTAGTTCCTAAGACACCTGATCAAAGTGGCATACCAAGATGGCGGGTAGTATTAGATTTCCGACCACTTAACGAGAAAACAATTCCCTTCTCATATCCCCTCCCCAACATAACTGATATTTTCGACCAAGTCGGTAATGCATGTTATTTTACAGTAATAGATTGTGTCTCTGGGTTTCATCAAATTCCTCTAGATGGAGCTGATGCCCACAAAACCACGTTTACTACTCCTAGCGGACATTTTGAATTCGTAAGGATACCGTTTGGACTTCGAAATGCAGCCCCAGAGTATCAAAGGGCTATGAACATGACATTTGATGGAATGATAGGAAGAAAGTGTATATCGACGATATTTTAATCTATGCAAAAACCTTAGAAGAACACGAAAGATTATTTAACGAGGTAATGAATCGATTAAGTAAGGCAAGTTGGAAACTAGACCCAAAAAACTGAGAATTATTACGACGGGAGGTAACATACTTAAGCCATATCATTAATGCCGAAGGGCTCAACCCTGACCCAAAAAAGGTCGAGGCGGTCAAGGAATTTCCCAAGCTTAAGAACGTTAAAACCGTTAGACAATTTTTATGGCTAGCGGGATATTATAGGCGTTTTATTAAGGATTTTACTAGAATCGCGAAACCATTAACAAAACTATTACAAAAGAATGAGAACTTTCATTGATCGGACGAAGCAGAAAAGGCGTTTGTGAAATTAAAGGAAGTATTATGCACAGTGCCATTATTACAACCTCCTAATATGAGTAAAACTTTTATCATAACAACAGACGCATCTGGATACGCCGTTGGTGGAATTTTATCACAAGGAAAATTCGGGAGTGACTTGCCTGTTGCTTATACTTCTCGGGTACTTAGAGGACCAGAATTGAATTATGATACATATAGGGCAAAATTCGTCAAGTGTACCCGCCTAAAAACTTCTTGTCTCCGATTTCCTTGAAAGTGGCGAAATTATTGTCCCAGTGAACCTCTTTTAATTCCCCTAAGAGAACGTCTCTGGTACGACGGGTTGTTAGTATACAGGGGCTCGAATTTTCAACCTTTTACCGCGCATGCTGATACTCAATTAACCATAACTTCTACAAAAGTAATGCAAATTAATTTTTTTATGAAGGTCTTACAAACTTTTTTCATCAGCTTTACGCTGAAGGCAATGGTTTTAGATTGAAAAAATTATTTGAGCTTCATTTTTCAATTTTAAACATATTTTTGAGTTTTTCTCCAAGTACGGCAGATAATTTTCTTCCCAAAGAAAAATTATTATCGTTTTAAATTATTTGACGGTAATAATTTTTATTACTTATTGGACAAGTAAAACTCACTTAATGTCGATACTTCATTTTTAAGACTTTAGAGAGGATTTGAAAAACCCGCCGAAAAAATTAGTACACATATTTGACCACTAGATGGATGACTTCGATACCTTCCTCGCAACAAAACTCATTGTCAGTTATTATAATTGCCAATTATTTTTCGATCAGAAATTGCTTTTATGCGATTCAGCTTCGGCTCATTCTGACGTCATAATACTGCAGGTTTGTACTTTCCCGTATATTATTTATTCCCATTTACTTTTCCCATTATTCAAAATAGACATAGTATTGCTTAAATACTATATTTCGATCACTTACCCACCTTCCGTGGTTGGAATCGCATTGTTATTCAATGCCTCAACTTAGCTTTTTCTTCTGCTTAATTTTCCATCATGCCAAGAAGAACCAGCTTGGGTGGTCGTTGTTATAATCCTTTTTCCAAGGAAAATCACAAGCGTGATCCGTTCAGTTTAAGAACATTTTCTGCAACTCTTCAAAAAAAAGTATCCCAGTATACCCATCGTTGCGAAACTGTTTGTAAATTGATGATATTGAAGTTTGAGACGTTTCAAACCCAAACTTGTGACGAATTGTGAGACGAACTATTAGGTGGAAAATTCTTCTATGAGACGGAAATTTATCCCTAGATCAGGTAACGAAGGAAGACAATATAAGCAATAAACATTACCTCTATAAACAGAGGGACTCTTATACCGAAGTTTGGGATAAAATTTACCTAAAGGAAACCCTTGTCACTGATCAGCATTTTATGACTTTTAGGTTGACACAAAATTATCATAAAAAACTTTGCTCATATGTGAACGCTACTTATGTAATGTAAATGATGACTAATATGGTATTCAAATCAAAAGTTATAAAAAACTGAATGTTACAAAAGAATTTTTCTTTAATGGATTTTTACAAAATATTTTTCTAAAAATTCAAAAAATGCAGTAGATGACGATAGAAAAACGTGATTCAACATAAAAAAGTTTATATATGATTTATTCACGTGGCCTGATAGAGAAATTGCCTTAACCACGCAACTAAAAATATGACATTGCAATGATGAAAACACAGATTTACAACGTTTATATATGAACATTGGAGTAAATGGGTGGAGTAAAGATGATATATCCTGAATGGGTTTTCACAAACGAGTATTTCGTAGCAAGAGACGAATAGCGTTATGAAATACAAGTGAGTCGGAGCGAGTAGATAACTCTAGTATTGCGTGTGCATACGTGTATATCAATGTCTGCGCGCGAGAATGTGCATCAAGTATCGACAGATCAGCGCGAATTCTCCCGATAGCTTATAATTGGAGATGACGAGTACCAGCGAGTCTCGGCAAGTCGCAGAGAGTCGCGGTTAGTATTTATTGGACTGGAGTTTTAACGGTATTTGGCTTTATTTTTCATTATTAAGGGAAGAAATACTTTAGAGACAGTTTCATTCGGAATCGACTCATGAATGGAAACCCACTCGATGTAACCCTTATTCCCTAAATTGAAAAATATGTAGTGTCACAGACATGTTCAACGAAAACAATAGAATAGTGGAAAAATTTTTAGAAAGAATTCGATGTACGGAACAATCCGTTGATATGTCGATAGTAATTATGTAATATATATAAAGGATTCCGATTCTTGGAATGTGAAAACATTTTGATAATCTGCATGAAAGATGAAGATTTAAAAAATAATATATTCTCTTTAATGTCATCAAAACATGACTTGGTAACACTAAGAACAAAAAATTACAACATGTATGTACGCATGTGCAATAGGCAGATAAAGAAAAGATAGAATGCAGCTTTTTTCGTAAATAAAGATACATGACATAATGCAGAAGTTCATTAGGATCAAACAAGACGTTAAAAGACACTTTAGGATAAATAGGATGACTCCGTTGTGAGGAAAGCAAACATTCCCCATCCTTAGATATGAGCTAACTCACTAGACGATAAAAATGAATGTGATGCAACCCTTTTTTCAAACTTTTAAAACTAGATAGGTTAGAGAAAGAGATGAGAAATCGAATTAAAAAAAATCAACATAAAACACTGCTCATATGTGCATACTACATAGGTGATGCACTTAAACGAATGGGATTTATAAAATTTGATAACATGATAATGATTTGAACGAACTTTAGGAATTTTGGAAAAACCATTTTCTCTTTAATGTTATGGTGACACGTTTTCCAGTAAATGTGCACAAAGAATCTTGTTCTCTTTTTATTTACTCAAACAAAGTTTAATTGATTTATATTGTACATAATTTTGAAACATGGAAAAAACTTGTCTTTGTAACACTGAAAACAAAAAGTTACAACATGTTTTCATGCATATCAGACTAAGAAGATGAAGAAGTGATAGAATCAACTTTTCTTGTAAATTGATATATATGACATAATGCAAAAGTGCATTACAATGAGATAAGATATCAAAAGACACGTCAGAATGAATAGGTACAGACCGTTGTGAAAAAAGAGAAAATTTCATATATTCAGATATAGGCTGACTCACTAGACGGTCGAAATGACTGTGATGTAACCCTTTTTTTTAAACTTTTAAAACTGGATTGTTTAGAGAATGATATAAGGAATCGATTAAACCCTGTTAGATAGCTCGGGATCAATAAGAAGTTACTTTTTTAAACGATAACAATAGAGAAAATTTGTCTCTTTTTAAAAGTTCTACCACGCCTTTCTAAACATTCCAAATTAATAAAATCTTAGCCCAGGTAATAGAGTGAATTCTCAACGTTCAATTGTATATGTAGAAAAGAACATGAAATGCATAGGGGTTGAGATTTCGCTGTTTTCCTGAGTGCATAAATTCGTCTTACTTTCAAGAAATTGAAATTTCCATGCACAAACTTAAGACGATTTGGCCCCACAATTTTTGACAGCCAGCTCGAAGTCGAACCCAAAAGCAGGTAGTGGGTCATTACAATAGAGGCAATAAACCGTACGTACTGCGTACTCTTAATTCTAAATTGACATTATACTTAAAGAACACATGAGTTTTAACATCATAGAGGTTTTTCGCGAAACACATCATATGAGTGCAATGTCACATATGAGAACACGAATTGTGGAATGCCCATAAAGTGGCTGTAATTTAAAAAAAAAGTAATCTCAAGTGTTGAATTTGAATCAAACATACTTTTTTGGAAATGTAATAGAGTATAAATTTATCATACTTCATACATCATACTTTATTTATATGCGTTTCTCGGTGAGTTACGTTACTTTTTGTGAACGTAACAAGTCGTAATAAAGTTACTTTTCGAAAAAAGTAATTTATTAATGTTAAAGTTCGTAGAGACGAAACAGATGATACTGATTTGAACGAACTTCAGGAATTTTGAGAAAAACATTTTCTCTTTAATGTTATGGTGACACGTTTTCCAGTAAATGTGCACAAAGAATCTTGTTGTTCTCTTTTTATTTACTCAAGCAAAGTTTAATTGATTTATATTGTATATAATTTTGAAACATGGAAAAAACTTGTCTTTGTAATACTGAAAACAATAACGTTACAACATGTTTTCATGCATATCAGACTAAGAAGATGAAGAAGTGATAGAATCAACTTTTCTTGTAAATT
Source organism: Diplolepis rosae (assembly GCA_030998225.1). Lineage (NCBI taxonomy): Eukaryota > Metazoa > Arthropoda > Insecta > Hymenoptera > Diplolepididae > Diplolepis > Diplolepis rosae. The sequence continues at coordinate 3,461,477 of JAPYXD010000466.1, forward strand.
GATATATATGACATAATGCAGAAGTGCATTACAATGAGATAAGATATCAAAAGACACGTCAGGATGAATAGGTACAGACCGTTGTGAAAAAAGAGAAAATTTCGTATATTCAGATATGGGCTGACTCACTAGACGGCCGAAATGACTGTGATGTAACCCTTTTTTTTAAACTTTTAAAACTGTTTTGTTTAGAGAATGATATAAGGAATCGAATAAACCCTGTTAGATAGCTCGCGTTCAATAAGAAGTTACTTTTTTAAACGAAAACAATAGAGAAAATTTCTCTCTTTTTAAAAGTTCTAACACGCATTTCTAAACATTCCAAATTGATTGAATCTTAGCCCAGGTAATAGAGGGAATTCTCAACCTTCAATTGCATATGTAAAAAAGAACATGAAATGCATAGGGGTTGAGATTTCGCCGTTTTCCTGAGTGCATAAATTCGTCCTACTTTCAAGAAATTGAAATTTCCATGCACAAACTTGAGACGATTTGGCCCCACAATTTTTGACAGCCAGCTCGAAGTGGAACCCAAAAGCTGGCAGTGGGTCATTACAATAGAGGCAACAAAATCAACCTCTATAAACCGAGGGTCTTTCACTATAGCCTAGAATAAAAATTAATCTTAGGCAACCCTTCCAATCGATCAGTTTTTTATGATTTACAAATTATCAAAAAATTACCATAAAACGCTGTTCATATGTGCATACTACATAGGTGATATACGTTAAAGATTGAGATTTATAAAATTTGATAACATAATAATGATTTGAACGATTTTTAGGAATTTTGAAAAAACTATTTTCTCTTTAATGTTTCCGTGACATGTTTTCCAGTGAATGTGTACACAAAATCCGGTTTGTCTCTTTTTATTGATCGAAACAAGCTGAAATTTTTATTTCTAGAAACTTTTGTTTCTTTGAAAAAAACTGATTCGAGATTGCCATGCAACGGTTGAGGTTTCAAATGTACATAATAATGTTGTAGAAAGGACATCGTTTCTCATTTATTAAGGAAAATTTTTTATTTATTGTAATGCTATGAATATAAGTTATTCGTAATTGTAATTAATTTAATCAAAATTAGGGGTTTTCTGGGATATTTTTAAGTCTGCCGTTGAGTCGTATTTGACACTTTTATTACACACAGTATTAAAGTGTGCTCGGCTTCTTTTTGCGCTCGACGCAAGGATTACCTTTAACGGAAGCTTCCAATCAGGTTAAATTGAATATAGTTTTTTTTTCGAATATTCAGTTCAACCAAATTTGAATTCAATGATTTTTTATAAAGTGTATCACTCATTTCCACACCACCCATGAGGTAGAGTAATTTTTGGTGCGTTTTATTTTGAGTGGTGTCCCCTGTAGACCTATTCCACTAAAGTTATTTCAATGTAAACTATTAATTCATTATTAACTATTTTTAGTCCTAAATATCTAAAAAATAGGTATGAGCATCCGAATGTAGTGCTAAATAACTGGTTAAACCGTTATGAGCAGCCAAGTGTAGAGCTTAATAACTGATGGAACAGTTATGAGCATCCCAATGTAGCGCTACATAACTAATAAAACCTTTATGAGCAGTCAAGTGCAGAGCTAAATAACTGATAGAACAGTTATAAGCATCCAAATATAGCGCTAAATCAGTGATTCCAGAACGTGGGAGCTGGCGGTCCCCACCATAGATGCCTCGAGCTCATTGTGTCTTCCTCATTCAACCAACCTATGGCAGTCGAGCGAGGAAGAAGCCATGAGCTGGTGGGGATTATGGTGGGGGGGCTCTAGCTCCCACGTTCTGGGATCACTGCGCTAAATAACTGGCAAAACAGTTAAGAGCAGCCAAGTGTAGCACTGAATAGCTAATAAAATACTTATGAGCTGCCAGATGCAAAGCTAACCCGTGAAGTTTAAAGCCGAAAGGCGGTTCCGCGGGCGATGTATCGATTCGAGAGAGGGGGTTTTTTGGTTTCAACAGGTAGGCCTAGACCCGTCCTAGGAGAGTTCTGTGCAACGTCTATAAAAGATTTCGCCAGTTTTCCTCCTCACCAAAAAAAAAAAAAAGAAAAAAGATGCAAAGCTAAATATCTGATATAACAGTTATGAGCATCCAAATGTAGCGCTAAATAACTAATGAAATAGTTATAAGCTGCTAAGTGTAGAGCTGAATAACTGATAGAACAGTTATGAAGATCTAAATGTAGCGCTAAATAGCTGATGAAACAGTTATGAACAGCTAAATATAGAGCTCAATGAATATAAAGAGTTGTGGCAGTTACTCATGTTCATCAAGTAGAAACGTACGTACAAATAGGCTAGCATTAGCATAATCATTTAAGTGTACGAACTCATTCTGTACGTCTCATAAGAAGACGAGGATGTTTCATCCAACTCCTTGGTCGTTCCTTGCAGAGAATACATATATATTGAGCAGAATCGCTCGCCCACTCTGCTATTGTTTTCTTTTCTCCAGGAATGCAACTGTTATGTGCAAATCGTCTGCAGAAAGTGCACATTACCAGATCATCTCCATCAAAGTGCGAGTTTACCACAAAGCAATGAATGCAATACCCTTTCATGTCTTCTGATTTTTCAATTAGAAATTTTGCCATTTTACGCCGGAAATTTGCAGGATCAAATGAAACCTCCATTGCAGTATTACTACCAATACACTGCATATAGTAGGCAATGAATGCTCCATGCTCCAAGACTATCAGTCTGGAAAGGTCTGCAGTTTGTCCATTGTTCCCTTTTCCATATAACGTGACGTAGTCCATAGAAAGAACATCTTTGTGGGCATTCAGATATGAATTTCTTGAAATTCCTTATTACTCTTTTTTTCTCGACTTTAAAAGTGCAACTTCTTTTTTTGGTTACTCTAATGGGATCGATCAGAACAAACGAATTTCTATCACAATTTATTAGTAAAATACGCCAGTGACCGTTGAACAGGTAAGGCATAAGAATTTTACCTGAAAGCGGTAAATATACATCGTACATTCGAAATTCTTTAGGAATATTTACATCATTAAATCCAAAGAGGGATCTAGTGTAATATGTTGGCATATAGCAAATATGATGCCAATTTATATCCCACATCATGATGTATGCATCAATGACAGACCCATCAATCCAATTCTCTCCTTTTAGTGTCTGAAAAGCATTAAGAGATACATGTAATTCAGGCACAAGTGACAGAATTGGCGAGTCTGTTCTTGGTTTATAGGCCCCAAAAGGGATATCCACTTCCACTTTTCTGTATATGTAATAAGAAACATCACGCATCAGTCCATTTTCCAGCGCCAGTTCATGGATGGAGTTATCACTTTGGTTATATAGTGATAACGAAACGTTGTCCCATGTTTCAGAGTTCATTCTTGTCGCTTGCGACTGAAAAGAAGTTTGGTCTACTATACCAGTTTCTGATGTTTGTAAGTCTTCAGTTTTGTCTTTCTCATTTGTATTGCTTCGTTTGTTTAGAATGATATGTCTTTTACAAACAGTCATTTTTTTTTTTCTTGAAGCTTTTCTCTTTTTTTTATCTACTTTAGACTCTTGCGATTGAGTACTTTTCTTAAAACTGTGGCATTCCAAGTGACTTTGAGCTTTTCTTTTTCTTCCTCTTTTATTCTTCTCCAAACTTTCTTCAAGAGAAGGATCTAAAGGAATTGGGATCATTTCAATTTCATCACTTTCTGAATCAGCAGTTTCATTTTCCTCGATTTTTTTTTCGTTTTTCTTCCTATTCTGTGGGTACAGGGGCTTCATTTCTTTGCGACTTTTTAATAACACTTTTTGTTTCTCTTCATGTGCCAATTCACTTGGGTATTTTTTTAATTTGCGAATGAATCGCGCAATTGGCAAATGTCTTTGATTGCGCAAAACCGCATCTTTAACGGTTTTGAAATGAGCTTCAACATAAGCGTTACTCAATCGCGAAGCTTCAGGTAATACATTTTTAAACAAAATAGCTGCAGCCATTATTATGAAGGACATGAAATGATTCAAAATAAGTTTAGCCACTTCAGGACTGTAACACTTATTTGTAGGATCTTCATCATCGTTTAATGATCGCATGCTACTTTCGACTTTTTGAAAAATTTCATAGAAGTGAAAGAAGAATGGCGAATTGATGGCTATACCATCTTTGTCATCATCATCGTCAAACGTCAATTCTATGTCAATATTACTATTGTTTGCTATCACTTCAGCAAAACCTTCCTTGTGAAAACTATTTAACTTCTCCAATTTCTCATCTGCGACAGATTCATCGGGTGACAGAAGGATTGAAATAGTCGATTCAAAAGCTGCATCTAATTCAGTTAATGTTTGACACATTATCATGAATGCTATGCAATCTAATACAAGATTGCATCCAGGATATTCTGGAAATTTTCTATCTAAATTATCTGCTGCTCGATGCATATAATATGAGCAGAAAGTGTGAATGATCACCATATCTTTAGGAAATGCAATATTTTTCTTAGCACAGTCGTACGCTATCTTGAGGTATGTTTGTATTTCTATGTGATTCCATTCAAACAGTAACCCATGGATCAGTACCCAACTCCAATCCACTACAACAATTGAAAATGTAGGCCATTTGTATCCATCTTGTACTACAAACTTCCGATAGTCTTTTAAAAAATGAATGATTGCTGTTGTATCGTGTTCGGAAGATATCAACTCCGCTAAAGGTATTGTTGAATTTAGAAATCTTGCTACAAGGGCGTAGTACAATATACGTTTACAGTCTTCACTGTCTGCTTCTCTAACGACAGAACCGGTTGCATCGAGATGTAATACCCATAGTTTTTTACTTTCAATTAGATGTAATTGATTTTTTGAGTACATCATCGCAAACACAGGAATCCCTACTCGTTGCAAATAGGGATCACTTGTTTTGCGGTCATTACAACATTGCTGCATCAAGTCGCCAATATGATTCGATTTCAATCTTAAATCATACTTGCAGTTTTGTTCAGATTTTGCTTTCTGAAACGTGCTAAGCAATTTTAAATTTTGCATATTACCATCTGCAGCGAGTTCCTTATTCGTTTCGCGACCTAGTTCCAGATGCATCTCTCTTGGCTTAACAGCCTGCAAAACTTTTTGTGTTTTTTCTCGCGCCTTGCCAGCTAACTGGTAGTAATGCCTTGGTCCATCATGAATAACCTCTCCAGCTACATCGCTGTAAACGAAGAGTGTTACTTGACCGTTATCAGAGTAGTCGATGTCAAATTTGAATCGTTGGGCATGAGATTTGTATCTACAGAGACCATACATTACGTAGAAATCTTTATTCTTTCTGAAGCCATAAAAGCGCAAAGTGCATGTGATATTCAATTCTGTTGGTAGTAAGTCAATTAGTGTTTGACGAGTGACGTCTTTTTTTAAGTGACCATGTTCATCAATCAAATTTGAAGCTAGTAAGCAATTTCCTCGATCCTGAGAAAATACGGCTCTCAATTTTGCGGACATAGGAGGTCGAGTAATATCCGCTTCGTTTTCTAAAACGCTCTCCTTATCTTTCTTGTTATCATAGTCGATGTCATTGTATCCAAGTTCAGTATCTGTATCAGTATTGAAGTCATAGACGTCTTTTCCGCCAGTTTTGTACTTCGAAAGGCGATCTTGGTCTAATTCGTCATTTAGAGTGTCGTTTTTAAATGATTGCAATGATAGACAGGAAAGAGATTGAATGATTTTCTGAGTTCTTGTAATGTGTTCATTTGTTGTGCTGTTTGCAGCAGAATGCCTCATGTTACATGACTTCAGTGCGCTGGAGACATATAAATCTGAATACTCGATACACTTTTGACTGTTAGTCGCGTCTGGATTTTGAATGCAGATGTCTTCTATATGGATCTCTTCATTCATTTGTTTATTTTGCATTATTTCTTCAACAATGTTTTGAATACCGCCAATATTATGATCCCAAATATGTTGCAACTTGATCATCTGCTTACGATCACTGCCAATCCTTAGTTTACGACAAATCTAATAGGATATTGAATCCTTTGAAAAAGCAGTAAAGGAGACTGCACTTATTGCTGGTACATATTCAGCTATGATTTCTGCCATCAATTTAAAACGCTTTTAGGCAAGTGTCCTCTTCTCCCCTTCACGTTGCATTTTGCGAAAATTTTAATTGCAGTTTTATATACTAGTTCAATTTTTTTGAAACAAGTTGACTTCTCCTACAGGAAACAACAAAACTTCTATTTCGGAAGAACTGAAACTGAACGAAATGAATAAAAGACTCAATGAGATGTTTCCAAACACCTGTTAAGGCAAAAAAACAATCAAGAAAAAGAAGCTCAATAAACTTTTTTATTGGAATGGAATATTTCAATTTCACAGTGACACGTTGTTGACGAGATACTTGTCTATATGTCCTAAAAGAGAAAAATTTTGTTAATATTTCGAGACACAAAAATAAGAATCACTTATTCTAAATTTGTTTCACAAGGCTAGAAATTGCGATGTCGGATCAAAGAACTAGTTCAACCCTCGAAAACGCGTAAAAGAAACTTCCCCAAAGCCGCATAACATGAAAATTTCTAGTCGTAGAATATGTATATTTTTCTCATGCATGCATAGAAATGGCCACTTTTTTCCTGAAACGAGGGAAGAAAATCACCTTTTTGGGGTACACACGAAAAATGCGGGAGTTATCTATAATTCCCCTTGAGAATTATCAATAACTTCCGCATATGGAGGAACAATTGTTTCTAATTTTGCGGTCCCGCATTGTCATGAGAGGAAGTTCTTGGTTGGTAGAACATGTGTCTCAGGACGGCTTTTAAGATCGTTACCTCGCGAAAATTTTTTTTTCTGAAATAGCTATTTTTTTTAATGGTGGGGAAAACGAAAAATTGCAAATGAGTGGTTGTTTCTTCCAAAAGGCCACTGAAAATTGTACTTTCACCGCTAAAACGGTGAAAGTCGCTATTATTCCAACTTGTGGGGATGATATCAACAGTTGTCAAAAACAGCTTGAGAAAGTATAATTTTTTACTAGACATGTTAAGAAAAATACTGTTTAATTATAATCATAGAAAGTGCAAGATTCATATTTATGATATTATTTCTTTAAAAATGTTCTTTTAAAATTTCTGGTCTTGATTTGAGTGCATGCAGGGTCGTATTGCTAAAATAATAAAATAAACATTAAGATAATGGGATTTTCACCTTTTTTGAGACTTTCTCTGTATCGGCAAAGTTCGAAGAACGTCTGTAATGAAGCTTGATGTTAAATTTTTATTTTTAGGCCGTGATGAATTTAGTTTGGCAAAACATTGATTTAAAAAAATTTTAAAAGTTCGATTTTCATTTTTTATTTCCAGAAATAATTGCACTATTGATTTCTTATAGCGCTCATAGATCTCTATTAATTATCCGGATCTTACATCTAAACACATAAGGTGGCTATCACATAGTTGAATACCTAGTTATTAACTCTAAACATCAATTTTTCTCTGTACAGTTATATCATACGAGATACAAAAAAAAGCTCTAATACAAAATTGTTTACTACAAAAAGATCTATAAATTTCAATTCAAAAGTTTTCTTGAGAAATCTATATTTTTTATTTCAATTTTAAAAAATAGGATTATAATTCAAAAATTTAATTTTTTAAACAAAATATGTGAGTTACAGAAAATACGCAAAGATAGAAAATTATTTGCCTAAATGAGGTCTACAAATTCTCAGTAGAACATTTTTTTAACAAGATGTATGTATTATATTTTGGTTTTAAAAAAACAGTATTGAGAATCAAAAATTACATTTTTTGAACAAAATATATGAGATACAAAATAAGCATTAAAATAAAAAAACATTTGCTTGAAAACAGTCTACGAATTTTTATCCTTTTAGAGATGTTTGGAAGAAAATAAATTATTTTAATCATGTAATTTATTAATAAGTTACAAAAATGTGTACAGAAAATCGAGCGCGAGTGTCATGATAAGAATGTGCTCCTTAAGGCTGATAGAGCCTTAAGTAAATTAAATTTCCTTCTTCATGTAGAATTAAAAATAAATTTAGTAACTTCAAGAAAATGTAATTCACATCTACATTATTATAAAATTGACTTGAGCTTCAGTATCAAATTACAAGAAATAAACTAACACTACCGGTCAGAATTGTGGGACCACCTGTTTTTTGATGATTGTTTAAATTATCTTAATTTTGATTTTGTGAATTATAAAAATTTTTGAAACTTTTGAAATAATCAATATTTTTTAATGATCCTGTGCTCGTTTTGAAGCTAAGATTCTAAAAAATTGCAGTAAATTGTGCTCCGGAATTTTTGAACGTCGCGCTTCGCGCTCGGTCTTATGTCTTCGCATACATTTAAGTTTATTTCTTATAATTTGATACTGAAGCTCAAACCACGTTTATAATAATATTACAGATGATGTGAATTACACATTTTCTCAAAGTCACTTTATTTCTTTTTGAATTTAAGTGAAACAGGAGATTCAATTTACTAAAGGCTCTATCAGCCTTAAGGAACACATTCTCATCATGGCGCTCGCGCTTCGCGCTCGATTTTCTGTATACATTTCAGTAACTTTTTAATAAATTACATGATTAAAATAATTTATTTTCTTCCAAATCTCTCAAAAAGAAAAAACAATCGTAAACTTTATTTAAGGAAACGATTTTGCAGAACAACGCTTATTTCGTATCTCACATATTTTGGTGAAAAAAATCGATTTTTTTTAATATTAAAATCAAAACATAAAATATACATCCTGTCGAGAAATTTCTCAATAAGAATGTGTAGCCCTCATTTAGGCAAATAATTTTTCATCTAAACGTTTTTTACGTATCCCATATATTTTGTCTAAAAAATGGAATTCTTGACTTTTAAACGTATTTTTTGGAATTAAAACGAAAAATATATGTTTTATCAGAAACTGCGTCAGACAAAATTTTTAGATCTTTTTGGATTTTCAATATTTTTTTTTTGAATTAAAAAGAAAAATATGCATCTTATGAAAAAATGTTACAATTCAAATTTGTAGGTCTTTATGTAGAAAATAATATTGTATCATAACGTTTTTTTGTATCTCGTATAATTTAACTGGAAAATGGAATTTTGATATTAACTTTTTTCGAATTTGAAGATGCTGTAACATTTCTAATTTTGATTTAATCAAAAAATGTTATGAGGATAATTTGTAGAGATTTATGAGCACTATCAAAAACCAGTATTGAAATTTTTGATTTTTTCAAAAAATTATTTTCAAAAACACAAAAGTAGTGCTCAATCCCTCAATTTTGATTGGATGTGGCTGGTTAACGAACTTGTCCTTACTTTTTCGGCTCCGATAAAGTGTACCAAAGCTCAATTCAATCTGATAATTCTATCGAGAGTTATGCCGCACACGACCTACAGACAGACAGACAGACAGACAGGCAGACAGACACTTTCGTAAAAACCATTTTTTCTGACTCAGGGGGTATCAAAACGTAAAGATTTGATGAAAATTTCGAAAGTCATTTTTCACATAAAACCAATACCTTCTCATCCATGATGAGAATGTAAAAAGTAGGGAAAATTTGAAAACACTTCATCTGTAAGCAAATGATAATAATAATCATATGGATCTATATTTTAAGGTGATTTCATAGAAAATGAATGATTATATGTTTTATATATCTTATAAAAATGTTTTTCTCAGCAAAAACAATATTGGAATTTTCCCAACTTTTCTATTCGAACTTTAACCTCGTGCACTATGTGAGAAAAAAATTACACATAACTTTAAATAATTAAGTGCGATTCTATAGAAATTAAGCTCTGTAATGAGTCCAAGAACATTGAATTGAATTTGTAGACCTCATTTAGGTAAATAATTTTCTATCTGCGTATTTTCTGTAACTCATATATTTTTTACATTCTCATCATGGATGAAAAGGTATTGGTTTTATGTGAAAAATGACTTTCGAAATTTTGATTAAATCTTTACGTTTTGAGACTCCCTGAGTCAGAAAAATGGTTTTTACGAAAGAGTCTGTCTGTCTGTCTGTCTGTATGTAGTAGGTCGTGTGCGGCATAACTCTCGATAGAATTATCAGATTGAATTGAGCTTTGGTACACTTTATCGGAGCCGAAAAAGTAAGGACACGTTCGTTAACCAGCCACATCCAATCAAAATTGAGGGGTTGAGCACTACTTTTGTGTTTTTGAAAATAATTTTTAGAAAAAATCAAAAATTTCAATACTAGTTTTAGATAGTGCTCATAAATCTCTAAAAATTATCCTGATAACATTTTTTGATTAAATCAAAATTAGAAATGTTACAGCATATTCAAATTCGAAAAAAGTCAATATCAAAATTCCATTTTCCAGTTAAATTATACGAGATACGAAAAAACGTTATGATACAATATTATTTTCTACATAAAGTCCTACAAATTTGAATTGTAACATTTTTTCATAAGATGCATATTTTTCTTTTTAATTCAAAAAAAAAATATTGAAAATCCAAAATTCAATTTTTTAACAATAATATTCGAAACACGAAAAAAACGTAAGAATACAAAGTTGTTCGTTTCAAAAAGATCTACAAATTTTGTCACACACAGTTTCTGATAAAACATATATTTTTCGTTTCAATTCTAAAAAATACGATTAAAATTCAAAAATTCCATTTTTTAGACAAAATATGAGAGATACAAAAAAAACGTTTAGATGGAAAATTGATTGCCTAAATGAGGTCTACAAATTCTCATTAAGACATTTCGGGACAGGAGGTATATTTTATGTTTCGATTTTTAATATTTAAAAAATTCGATTTTTTTCACCAAAATATGTGAGATACAAAATAAGCGTTGTTCTGCAAAATCGTTTCCTTAAATAAAGTCTACGACTGTTTTTTCTTTTTGAGATATTTGGAATAAAATAAATAAATTATTTTAATCATGTAATTTATTAAAAAGTTACTGAAATGTATACAGAAAATCGAGCGCGAAGCGCGAGCGCCATGATGAGAATGTGTTCCTTAAAGCTGATTTGTATAACAACGTTTTTTTTGTATCTCGTATGATATAACTGTAAAGTGAGAAATTAATGCTTGGAGGTAATATCTAGATGTCCAACTATGGGATAGCCATCTTATGTTTTTATTTGTAATATCTAAGATGTCAAAATATGCACAGATTAATATCTTGGATATTAGAGTTAAACATATAATATGGCTGTCTCATAACTGAACATCCATTTTTCTCCGTGTGTATAATGGAATTTCTATATTGCATTTTTTCAAGTTTTAACTTACTGTGAATTTCCAAATTTTAATTTGGTCGAAAAATGTTATCCAGATATGATGATTCTATGGAGAGAAATCGTGTTCATAGACACTTCACAGACAGACTGACAACAGACGACAGGCACTTTGATGAAAATCATTTTTTCTGACTCAAGGGGTCTCAAAACGTACAAATTTGATGAAAATTAAAAAAAGTGATTTCTCACATAAAATTAATAAATTTTCATATTATGTGAATGTAAAATATACATGTTGTGAATAATGTTTCATACTAATAATGTTTGTGTCTTCAATAAATTTTTTTTCTTTTTGATGACTAAAATTCATTTTTTGCGAGTAAAATATTGAAATAAGTGTTAGAATAAATATGAGAATAAGAATTGGTAAATCCAATCATTTTTTTTCGTCGATAGTATTGGAGAGAAGTATTGGAGGTCAGTGTTGTTGATAAGTACTGAACTGCAATATTGGCGATAAGTATTGGAGATAAGTATTGGTGATAAGTGTTGAAGTAAGAAATATCGGGGAGCCCTAAATTGAATATTTCAAAGTGATTTTATAATTATATAATTAGGCAACTCATTTCAATATTTATATCCAATACTTATGGCCAATACTTAAGTTCAGTACTTATCAACAACACTGAACTCCAATGCTTATAGCCAATACTTAAGTTGAGTACTTATCAACAACACTGAACTCCAATACTTATCGCCAATACTTTTGACGTGAACAAAGTATTGGATTTACCTATACTTATTGCAGTACTTATTCTAATACGCGATCCAATTTTTTTTTTCATAAGGTGAGTTTTTAGACAACTTTCACATCAATTTATTAACCTATTAAGTTCCTGGCACCAGTTCAATAGCAATGTTTTTTAGTACTTTAAATTGGTTACATAAAAAATGTCTTGAAACAAATTTTCAAAATTCAATACAAAAAATTAATTTGCGTACAGAAGTTGCTTAGAGGTTTTGAATAACAAATGGAATTTGATAATTTCAAAAGTCAATAGGTGATTCTGTAAATTATAACGTTTTTTTCGTATCTCGTAAATTGTTGTTGAAAATGGAATTTTCTCATCCTAATAGTATTTTTGTTAGCTAAAACAATAAATATACATTCTCCACAAAAACGCCTGAATTAAAGTTTTTGTTCGAATATGACCGGTTAAGAAACTTTTCTCTTTTGGTTTCGATAAAGTCTATCGGAGCATACGTGACAAGAATGCACAAAAAAAAATTCTGCGACTTGGAAATTTGTCACGTCTTGAAAATAATTGGATTTTACTTTTATTCGTCCTTGAACATTGAGCTAGTCTATTCATCAGAACCCTCAATTACGAGTCAAACGCGTGAATGCTGTATGTACAATCAATACGATCATTATTTAAATAATGGGTTCTGACCAAAAAAAGGGTTGTCGTAAATGAACAAAATATTTTTACCCTTGACCTAGCACAACTAGAAGATTTAAATTAATAAACACAATATCAATTAATTAACATAAATTGGAAGAGCAAGAATTTATTCACCCTACCTTTTGATATTAAAATTCAAAAAATTATATACTATTCATATTCTGGACTTGCATTGACCTTTGAATAATAATAATTGAAAATCACCATTGATTTATATTGGGCCTGAAGAATACTAAAAAGAATTTCGCTAACTAAGGGCTTCTTTTATAGGAAATTTTAGTATCCACATCTTTTTTCAATGCACCGATAAAAACTTGGAACTGCTTTCGACTAAAATACTTTATAAAAGAAATTGAAAAGTTAATAATTTTTTTTACAATGAATTCGAAACTTCAAAATAAATGCGTGGTATCATACTAAAGATTTTCCCAATTGTGGGTTTTCTTTGTTTTGAGTCTAAATATAAAATATCTATGTAAATATTTCTTTGGTATAGAGCAAATGAGAATAACATTGTTTGCGAATAAATTAATCTGAAATTCAAACATTTTTTGAAATAAATTGATAATTTGGCCCAAATATGTAGATGTAAAAATGTTGGAAAACATTTTTTTTTAATTTGTGCATAATATTGTAAATCGAAGTTTCTTTGGTGTAAGGTAGAGTTCAGAAAACATTCACATTTTTTCGGCAAAATTGCGTAACCACGTGTTGAAGATTGTACAAATTGTTAATTATGGAAGAAATTAAGTCGAATGCTTCAAGCGTACATAAGATTGTGTCGATATTTACATATAATTTTACATGTTAAGTCTTTTTGATAGCAGGCTAAGTATTGCTTTGTACCAAAAAAATATTTATATAGGTATTTTATATTTAGACTCAAAGCAAAGAAAACTTTATTCATATATGAAAACTTGGGTGCATTTGGTGTACATTCTGAATAATGAATCTCATTGTCCATACCCACAATTGGGAAAATCTTTAGTATGATACTACAAATTTATTTGGAAGTTTCGAATTCATTGTGAAAAATTATTAATATTTCAATTTTTTTTAAAGGTATTTTAGTAGAAAGCAATTCCAAGTTTTTATCGATGCATTAAAAAAAGACGTAAATTTCTTTTGTAAATACTCAGTTTAGCTCCAATATAAAAATGCGAGACTATAGGGAACCGATATAGTCCTATATAGAGACATAAAGTAACACTGAAATGTGGATTTTGGAAAAATGAAAGTTGTGTTGAGTTGTGATAAGCGAGCATAGTAAATGTCTTTCGAAATAATTTCCCCCTAGACGCATATGTTTCAAAATAGATTTATTTAACTTATCCTTTCTTTTTAAGGTCAGATCAGCTGGCACCTCCATAACGGAATATCACTAATCACTTTATGCCACATTTTTGTGGTACTTATGGGCTAATTTTGGGCGGTAATGCCGATTTTAGGGTTCTTGTATTTTTTTGAAAAACCCTATCACTGACAAGCAACCCTTAATTTTGAAACATACTTTTTGGGCAAAACAAACTACTTCAGAATATCGGGTTATTTCAAAAATGTCTATATTGATTTTTGGGCTCCAACCCTTAACATCAAAATGCACCCCTGCATGGCCAGGTAGACATGACTTTGACTAAAAATCATCTTTTTGTGAACTTTATCGTATAGAAATACTTTTTGACTTTTGGGCTTTACAAACTCGACATAGACATTTTTGAAGAGCCCTAAAATCAGAGAAAATTCCTAGACCATAAAATTCAGAAAAAGATGATTTTTAGTCAAAGTCGTGTCTACATGGCCATGCAGGGGTGCATTTTGATGTTAAGGGTTTGAGCCCAAAAATCAATATAGACATTTTTGAAGAGCCTGAAAATCAGAAAGTATTCCTAGACAATAAAATCCACAAAAAGATGATTTTTAGTCAAAGTCGTGTCTACATGGCCATGCAGGGGTGCATTTTGATGTTAAGGGTTTGAGCCCAAAAATCATTATAGACATTTTTGAAATAACCCGATATTCTGAAGTAGTTTTTTTTGTCCCAAATGTATTTTTTTAAATTAAGGGTTGCTTTTTAGTGATAGGGGATCGGACCTTTTTTTTAGGCCCTTGAGAAATATGCCAAAGCACAATCCATTCCGATAATTTATTCGTAAGTTGTCGTGTCCATAAACACCAAACGGACGAACGGACCACGACGGACAGACAGACAGACAGACAGACACTTACGTGCAAACCGTCTATCTTGATTCAGGGGGTCCCAGAAAGTAATGATTTGATGAAATTTTCGAATGTTATTTTCCACATAAAACTACACTGAGAAAAATATATCTGAATTTTTCCTGTTTTTTATAGGAATTCTACCTCAGGGGGTAGAAAAGAGGAAAGTTTGCTAGTTGAAAAGAAGTATATACTATTGCAAAAGTGAAATAAGAGGATGAAAAATAAAATTATTTACTTTTATTATAGGAAATTTGTTATTCAAATTTTGATGGAAATAGTACCTTACACGCAGAGAAAAGATCAGTAAAATTTACAGGAAGTTCGGTACTTATTTGAACAACTTGACTTTTGAGTAAATTTTACCAGAAGTTGAGTTCAATTAGCAGATTTTCTGTACGTTTCACTCAGCGTCCAATAAAATCTACTGAATACGAAAAAATCCGAGTTAAGTTAATTGTACTGTACGCTAAGTGAATTGTACAGAAAATCTGTTAATTGAACTCAACATCTTGTAAAATTTACTAAAAAGTCATATTGTTCAAATAAGTACCGAACTTCCTGTAAATTTTACTGATCGTTTTTCTGCGTGTACTTAAAGAAAATGTGTACAGTTACTGAATCTAAAAAAGTCCGATAAATTATGCGACTTTCTATGGTCCGTCAGATTTCCGATAAATTATCGGAATAAAAACCTCAAGTTCAAGGCAGATTTTACTGGTTTTTTTCGGACTGATGGCATCAACTATACACGACTCTGTGCATTAGTGTGCGGCATGCTCACGTGAGCAGTGTACTTGTGTTCGTGTGTATAAGACGTGCGTCATGCTCGAATGTAGTAATGTATTTTTGGCGTACAAAGTGACTTAGCGTACATGTGTACGTGTACCTATTTGATGAAGTGAACTTGAAAAAATATTTATAAATTTTTGTTTTTTTTTAATAAAACGCTACTTTATATGAAATAACAAAACTTCATAAAATTAATGACTTTTTATGAAGTCAACTTTAAATTTCATAAAAATACTGACTTTTCATAAGGTCAACTATACAAAAATTTTATGAAATTTAATCTTTTAATAAAAAAAAAGGTCTTTATAAAAATAGAAAACTGTATAAAACATTCATAAGGTTTACTATATACAAAATTGGTACATTTATTCAGTTTTCATAAACTTACATTATTAATACTCATATTTAAAGAATTTGAAAATCTTTCTGTGGAAAAAATGACGCTTTCGACTGCGCTGGGATTCGAGCCCAGGTCTTTGCGATATAAGAGTTTGAAATTGTCTACGAGGACACCTGTCGACAACGTATCCTATCTGATACGCGACTAGTGATCCTCCGATAATGTAGGCAGTGACAAAAATTTCAAACTCAACTAATTAATTTGAAATTAATACTCATAATGTATACATTTTCTTATAATATTGACTTTATAAAAAAACACGTCAATTAAGTCAATCTTACAAAAAACTAGATACAAACTTTACAAATATTCTAAACAGTTCATATAAAGTCATTTTATAAAAACTTTATAAAAATACCAATTTTCGGTAGAGTCAACTATATAAAAATTTTACAAAAGTTGAGAGTTTTTATAAAGAATTGTACCTTTATAGAAAGACAAAACTTTATAAAAGTCAGTGATTTTATAAAGTTTTGTATTTTTATACAAAAAACGCATTTCATGAAGACAATTTTTATAAAATGTTCATAAAGTTAGCTTCCTAAAAATTCACTAATTTTATAAAATTTTTATTTTAAAAAAGTGGCTTTATAAACTTTTATAATTGCTAAGGACCATCTGTATATTGCTATGTAGAATCTACATTTAGAAAAACAAATTTGTTTTTCTACTGTTGGGAAACGATTTCACCAACAACAGTAGAGTTTTTCAAAGTAAAACTCGTAAGAAAATGGGGCATCTCAGGCTGTGGGTCATGTAACTAATAATCGAAGTGCCGTTGGAATGGTTTCACAGGTCAGCGGTCTACGTTCTAGCCTACGGACCACAAGTGCGCGAGTTCCAACCCAGCTTGGAGCAGAATTATTTTCACATTTTTTCAGCTTTACTACATAAATCCGAGCGAACGGATGACGGAAGAGTCGTACGCGACTTTAATGGAACCAACCACCCGTGAAGTTTAAAGCCGAAAAGCCGTTCCGCGGGTGGTGTATTGGTTCGAGAGAGGGGGTTTTTTGGTTTTAACAGGTATGCTTAGACCCGTCCTAGGAGAGTCCTGTACAACGCCTATAAAATATTTCGCCATTTTTCCTCCTCACCAAAAAGAAAAAAAAATCTAAAGAATATACATATATAGGGACTTCCCTAACTCGATTTTTAATTTATATATTCTTTTATTATAGTACTATGTGACTACAATCAAGAAAAAAAAAAAAAAAAAGTGTTCTAAAATCAAAATTCAAAAAAATTTGGTACTTCAAAGTTTTCAAATAATTTTTGAAAATCTCATTTTTGAAAGTTCTAGGAGTTCTGTTTAGAGTTCTGTATTCTACTCAATTAGTTCTACAAATAAGTCCAAATACACTTTGTCCTAAAATCAAAATTCAAAAAACTATAGCACTTCAAAGTTTTCAAATAATAATGATTAGGACTTGTATCGACCCTTTAGTGATAATAATATTCAAATGCTGTTGATGTTCTAAGTTGGCTTTAGGGTCCAGAAAAAATGTAACTCGAAATTTCATGTTTTCAAACGTTTCGACTCAGATTGAAGTCCTCATAAGTGAATTTATTTCTATAAAAATACAAGGGAAAAAACTTAAAAAATTGCCCGTGTGACGGGTAAAACATTGTGATACAAAATGATATGAAAAAATTGCACGTATGAGACTGTAAAAGTGGTCTGAAATAGCTAATTTTACAGAAAATTAAATGTGTACAACATATTTTTCCTTTAATACAAAGGGGAGAAACTTTAAAAATAGCACATGTGACGGATAAACATTGTGGTAAAGCGATATAAATAAATTGTACGTATGAAGCTATAAAATTGGTCTAAATAACCAACTTTCCAACAAAAATACAAATAAAGACTCTAAAAAAAATTTTTTCCTGTAGAAATACCAAGGGGAGAAACTTAAAAAATAGCACATGTGACAGATAAAGGTTGTGATAAAAACGATATGAGTAAATGATATATGAGTATATACAAACTTGGCAAAACTTTTATTTTTTTTAAATTGACATTTTTGAAAATTACATGTTCAGATAAATTGTCAAATTCATATAAATGAACTTATTTTGACATGGATGCGTCTGAGAGAAAATTGTTCCGGACGAGGTTTATTGAATTGACCTAGCACAACTTGGCATAACTTTTATTTTTTTGAAATTCAGATTTTTTTAAATTACATGTTTTAACAAATTATTTTGCCAAATTTTCTAATCATTATCTGCCATTTTGAATAAGTAATGGAGGATTTTACCATTTTCGTTTTTTCTTTTTTTAGCTAAACTAATTATAGGGGAATTTTGAAAAAAAAATCAGAGTTGTTTTTTCCAATAGAAGACACATTTGTAAATTATTGCAGACTTTTTCATGCATAATTCGCGATGCAAAAAATTGCGAAAATTTTTACACGCAATTTTGTTCGTGTTTGAATTGCGCGACCACTCTTTTGAATTATTCTATTCATTAGTTACCTACCGATGATTAAAACAGAATTTTTGCAGATTTTTGCAAGGTGTGGACGGGGGTAAAAAAAAATAAAAACCGTAAAAATACGCATTCTTTCAACGTCTTACCATTAAAACACATTTCATAATAACAGTAGACAAATGAAAAAAAAATGTATTTGGTAATCAATCTCTAACGCGGTTTACTGCTGAAATTTTTGCAAAAATTTTGCAAAATATTTTGCTAATTTTTTTTTGCGAAAAATTGAAATTGTTACATGCATTGTAAACAAATGTTTGATTGTCGTTATTCGCAAGTTGAAATAGTGTTGCGAAAATTATCTATTTATATTCTTGAATAGTTTTCGAATATACAGGTTGAATTAATTTCTCTTTGTTAAAAATAACATACTCTTTTTACCATACAAGACATCGAAAATGCCCTCAAATCGTCCTTCATTTACTTAACTTTTTGAAATTTTAATGAGCACAAATAATAAGAAAAGCTCGTAAATTAAATAAGTAATTAACTTGGATTTCTGGATAACAAAACATTTTTAGCAGTTATTTTGCATTGCAATACTTGGATTTTCGTTACATTTTTTTATAAAGTTTTGCCTGTTAAAAAACCTAGTCCGTTAAAAAACTGTCCGTTTTAAATAAAAGTGGTATAAAAAATGTAAAATTGGTTTTCCTACAAAAATATATTTTTATAGCATCGAGTTTTTACAAATATAGACGGTTAATTGTACTTTCATAGCACTTCATATTCCATAAGTGGCTGAACATTTTCCAAGCATAAAATTTTATTTTTCAATTATAAATTAGTCATCATCGCTGTCTTCGTTTATAACTGTAAGTTTGTAGAAAAACCAATTTTACTTTTTGTATACCAGTTTTTTATAAAACGGAATTTTTTTGAACGGACTAAATTTTCAACGGGCAAAAGCTGTATATTCGAAAAATATTCAAGAATATAAATAGATAATTTCCGCAACACTCTTTCGACTTGCAAATAATCACACTGAGAAAAAATATTTGATTGAATCAAATAAAATAATTTGTTTGAAGGACTTTCTCTGATTTAAAGAAATGATTTGTTTAAATGAAATAAAATTTGTTTGATTCAAACAAAATATTTTTGAACCAAATAAATATTTGTTTGAATCAAATTAATTTTTCTGCAAAACAAAGAAATTAATGCATTAATATATGGTCAGAAATATAATTATTTTGATTTAAGGCAGAAATTTATTTGATTCGAATAAATATTTATTTGGTTCAAAGATATTTTGTTTGAATCAAACAAATTTTGTTTCATTCAAACAAATCATTTCTTTAAATAAAAAAAAGTCGTTCAAACAAATTATTTTTTATGATTCAATCGAATCTTTTTTCTCAGTGCACAATCAACCATTTGTTCACAAAGCATGTAAAAATTTCAATTTTTCGCAACAAAAAAAATTCGCAAAATATTTTGCAAAATTTTTGCAAAAATTTCAGCAGTAATCCGTGTTAGAGATTCATTACTGGAAAACGTGTCACCATAACATTAAAGAGAAAATGTTTTTCTCAAAATTCCTGAAGTTCATTCAAATCATTATCATCAGTTTCGTTTCTACTAACTTTAACATTAATAAATTACTTTTTTCGAAAAGTAACTTTATTACGACTTGTTACGTTCACAAAAAGTAACGTAACTCACCGAGAAACGCATATAAATAAAGTATGATGTATGAAGTATGATAATTTTATACTCTATTACATTTCCAAAAAAGTATGTTTGATTCAAATTCAACACTTGAGATTACTTTTTTTTTAAATTACAGCCACTTTATGGGCATTCCACAATTCGTGTTCTCATATGTGACATTGCACTCATATGATGTGTTTCGCGAAAAACCTCTATGATGTTAAAACTCATGTGTTCTTTAAGTATAATATCAATTTAGAATTAAGAGTACGCAGCACGTACGGTTTATTGCCTCTATTGTAATGACCCACTATCTGCTTTTGGGTTCGACTTCGAGCTGGTTGACAAAAATTGTTTTTAAAGTTTTAAAAGTTTAAAAAAAAGGGTTACATCACAGTCATTTCGACCGTCTAGTGAGTCAGCCCATATCTGAATATATGAAATTTTCTCTTTTTTCACAACGGTCTGTACCTATTCATCCTGACGTGTCTTTTGATATCTTATCTCATTGTAATGCACTTCTGCATTATGTCATATATATCAATTTACGAAAAAAGGTAGATTCTATCACGTCTTCATCTTCTTAGTCTGATATGCATGAAAACATGTTCTAACTTTATTGTTTTCAGTGTTACAAAGACAAGTTTTTTCCATGTTTCAAAATTATGTACAATATAAATCAATTAAACTTTGTTTGAGTAAATAAAAAGAGAACAACAAGATTCTTTGTGCACATTTACTGGAAAACGTGTCACCATATCATTAAAGAGAAAATGGTTTTTCCAAAATTCCTAAAGTTCGTTCAAATCATTATCATGTTATCGAATTTTATAAATCTCATTCCTTTAAGTGCATCACCTATGTAGTATGCACATATGAGCAGTGTTTTATGTTGATTTTTTTAAATTCGATTTCTCATCTCTTTCTCTAACCTATCTAGTTTTAAAAGTTTGAAAAAAGGGTTGCATCACATTCATTTTTATCGTCTAGTGAGTTAGCTCATATCTAAGGATGGGGAATGTTTGCTTTCCTCACAACGGAGTCATCCTATTTATCCTAAAGTGTCTTTTAACGTCTTGTTTGATCCTAATGAACTTCTGCATTATGTCATGTATCTTTATTTACGAAAAAAGCTGCATTCTATCTTTTCTTTATCTGCCTATTGTCACATGCGTACATACATGTTGTAATTTTTTGTTCTTAGTGTTACCAAGTCATGTTTTGATGACATTAAAGAGAATATATTATTTTTTAAATCTTCATCTTTCATGCAGATTATCAAAATGTTTTCACATTCCAAGAATCGGAATCCTTTATATATATTACATAATTAGTATCGACATATCAACGGATTGTTCCGTACATCGAATTCTTTCTAAAATTTTTTCCACTATTCTATTGTTTTCGTTGAAAATGTCTGTGACACTACATATTTTTCAATTTAGGGAATAAGGGTTACATCGAGTGGGTTTCCATTCATGAGTCGATTCCGAATGAAACCGTCTCTAAAGTATTTCTCCCCTTAATAATGAAAAATAAAGCCAAATACCGTTAAAACTCCAGTCCAATAAATACTAACCGCGACTCTCTGCGACTTGCCGAGACTCGCTGGTACTCGTCATCTCCAATTATAAGCTATCGGGAGAATTCGCGCTGATCTGTCGATACTTGATGCACATTCTCGCGCGCAGACATTGATATACACGTATGCACACGCAATACTAGAGTTATCTACTCGCTCCGACTCACTTGTATTTCATAACGCTATTCGTCTCTTGCTACGAAATACTCGTTTGTGAAAACCCATTCAGGATATATCATCTTTACTCCACCCATTTACTCCAATGTTCATATATAAACGTTGTAAATCTGTGTTTTCATCATTGCAATGTCATATTTTTAGTTGCGTGGTTAAGGCAATTTCTCTATCAGGCCACGTGAATAAATCATATATAAACTTTTTTATGTTGAATCACGTTTTTCTATCGTCATCTACTGCATTTCTTGAATTTTTAGAAAAATATTTTGTAAAAATCCATTAGAGAAAAATTCTTTTGTAACATTCAGTTTTTTATAACTTTTGATTTGAATACCATATTAGTATTATATTCATCATTTACATTACATAAGTAGCGTTCACATATGAGCAAATTTTTTTATGATAATTTTGTGTCATCCTAAAAGTCATAAAATGCTGATCAGTGCCAAGGGTTTCCTTTAGGTAAATTTTATCCCAAACTTCGGTATAAGAGTCCCTCGGTTTATAGAGGTAATGTTTATTGCTTATATTGTCTTCCTTCGTTACCTGATCTAGGGATAAATTTCCGTCTCATAGAAGAATTTTCCACCTAATAGTTCGTCTCACAATTCGTCACAAGTTTGGGTTTGAGACGTCTCAAACTTCAATATCATAAAATTGGCATATAAAAAATGTTACGTATTTCAAAAAATTGTATTCAAAGTATTTTACTGTAAAGTAAAGGTTTATCGAATTAGCTTCATACCAAGAAAATATCACGGTGTAAATTCGTATGCTAATTCAAATATACTTTTTACATTATAAAACCTTTATTTACATTAATTAATAACCCTAAAAATAATTAACATTTCAAGAACTTTTAGTCTTATTTTAAAGTTAAGTCTTCATAGTATTTTCCTATAACTAAATAAGATATGTTTAGAATTTTTACCCGAATTCTTCTCTAGGGTCAAACACGGTACTAGAAAGTCGTCAGATTCCAAACAAGAACTGTACACATATATACTGAAATTGTCATCTAAAATATGTTGAGTATTCTAAACGATTCTTTCAAGGTATTTTATTCCAAAGGAATATTTTTAAATTTTACTTCATACCAAAGAAAGTTATTATAGATTTTGTGTGCTAATTTTGATATACTTTATGTATTTGTCAAATATTCAAACATTTAAAATTTTTTTGGATTTAAAATCAGTCGAAAAGGTCTTTTTTTCCACAGAAAGATTTTCAAATTCTTTAAATATTTTTTTAATATAACACTAAATATTTAAAAAACATATTAAATATTAGTACATTCATAATTACATACTTAAACTGTCGTGTACGAATAGCACATATTTTAAGAATTTTTATAAAAGTATTTTACTCTATACAATGGTTTGTCAAATTTTAAACCTGAACCCATATCACCACTGACCCGGATTTTTCTTAACGTCCAAACAAAAGCACAATTAAAAACTTCAAGGACTCGGAACCACTCGAATCCTCAAAACACAAAAAACAACCAAATTTGAACCAAAATCACCACACCTCAACAGAACACTAAAAAACAAACCGTGAGAAAAACAAACAAAAAAGGAGGAAAGAAAAAAGAAGGCAACTTTCCAAAACCCCTTCATTCTTTTTCTTTCTTTCGTCCTCTTTTTTTTTATTACCCACCACCATTTACATAAATAAATTTTAAATTATTGCCGACGTTTCGGTGCTCTTCCAGCACCCTCTTCAGAGCTGTAACACTACAAGAAAAAAAGAATTATTTAAATAAAATTGTCTCCTATCGCCCTCCATGGGGACGCAGACCCTCCTCCACGGTACGCCAACAGGAAACTGAAACAAGACACCGTGCATCCCTCCCTCCCAAGCACCTGAAAGACCCCAAGGGTCATTCAATAAATTTTAAATTGTTTCGCAGAATCTAGAATCCTCAAGGATATTTACTAGTAACATTGTCATTAGAGATAACTTATGATGCTGTCATAACATCCATTGTACTTAACCAAATCTGTTTTCAAATTTATAGAATATGTTCCCTCTCTTTTTATATATAACATTTCCATAAACTCTCTTTTTCCCTTATTACTTTCCGAGTGTAAAATCTCTGCATTGTTCCAGTCAAAGTCATGATCAACGTATTCCTTTCTATGATCAGACAAAACATTATGATAATTACACTTTCTCCCAAGATTCTTTTTGTGTTCTTCTACTCTAGTATTAAGAAGTCTGCCCGTTTGTCCCACATAAGTCACTTTACACCTTTTACAAATCAGTTTGTATATCACCCCACTTTTTCTAATCTATTCAAGATGTCTTTACCCAAAGTTATAAGTCCTTTCATCTTAAACGGTATTCTAAAAATTGTATGGATTTGAAACTTTTTTAACATAGATTGAATTGTTTCTGAAATATGACCAAAATATGGAAGAACAATAGTGTTATTTTTATCAAAAATTTCACTTTGTGTATCCGTGTCTACATTTCTACTCTTTCTACTTTTAATTTGTTGAATTCTAATTTTTATATGTTTTTCAATCAAATCTTGTGGGTAGTGATTAAAAAATAAAATCTTTCTAACAACTTCTAAATGTTCTGAATGGAATGATTCATGAGACAAACAAACAGCTCTGTCAACTAGATTTTTAATAATAGCAACTTTATTTTGAAAGGGATGATTTGAGATGAATTTAACATTCTACCAGAATATGTACTCTTTCTGTACTAATTTGACACTATTTTACCATTATCAAGTTTGATTATTTCCAAGTCCAAAAAACTAATTCTATTGTTCCTTTCCATTTCATGGGTAAATTGAATTCTTGGGTGATAGTTATTGAAAGTATCTATAAGTTCTTGCAACTTATCCAAAGGTACACACAAGAAAGTATCATCAACATATCTAGAATAAAAGGGCACAACAAACTTCAACCTCTCAAAGACAGTCTTTTCCAAATCTTCCATGACTATTTCAGCCAACATTGGAGAAATAACAGAACCTATTGGAGTACCAAACTTTTCTTTATAGAATTTACCATTAAATTTATATTTAGTAGAATTCATAATGAAATCTAATCCTTTGAGAAACTCTTTTTTATCTAATTTTGTATGTGATTTAACTCTTATCCATCTATTTGAAACAGCTTGTTTGACTAAATCTAACGGAATGTTCGGGAACATTGCAACAACATCCAAAGAAATCATTACATGACCATCAGGTATCGTCTTTGTGACTATAATCTTTTGAAATTCCCAACTATTTTTAACAGTATAATTTGACTTTGATAATGAATTTTTAAGTATCATATTAAAATTTTGTTTTAAAAATCTAGTAGGTGTATTAATAGTCGAAACAACTAGTCTCAAAGGATAGTTTTCCTTATGAATCTTTCTCAAACCATAACATCTAGCCAAAACAGTATTCGTTGTGTCAATATCTTTCCATCTAGTATCCTTCCCCAATAGTCCTTTCTTCCTTCAATTGTCCGCCATCCTAAAACTACTACTTTTTAATTTTTTCAAAGGATCTTGATCCAAGATTTCAAAGTTCTCAACATTGCCAAGCAGCTCCTCCATGTCCCTTATGTATTCCGACCTTTTCATGAGTACTAAAATATTACCCTAGTCCGCATTTGTACACATTAAATCTTTGTTTTTTCTAAGGAACTCTTTAGTTTTTTTAAAATTATTAACAAACTTTCTATCTATACTGTTCTGTTGAGGTGTGGTGATTTTGGTCAAAATTTGGTTGTGTTTTTTGTGTTTTGAGGATTCGAGTGGTTTCGAGTCCTTGAAGTTTTTAATTAGGTTTGTCAAATTTACTCCACAGCAAATAAGTCTCAAAGTGCAAGATCGTATGCGAATTCAGATATCATTTATACTTTTCTTGTAATATTCAAAACCTTTCTTTACATACCATCGGAAATTAGAGGTTCACCTGTTGTTTCAGCTATTCATTGAAATATTACCATATATACCTATTGTCTATCAATTTTTTTAAATTCCTTGTAAAGAGTTACACATTTTCAAAACTACACGAATTTTTTGCATCATGTTTAACCCCAAGATAAAATATAAGGAAAAATTCTAAAAATGTTTTGATTAGTTAACAAAATACTGTGAAGAGATATTTAAAAAAAAAACCTTTTAAAATGTTAATTTCTGCAGACTTATTAATATCCTTCAAAGAGATCACAAAATTTGACGTTTTTCGTGATATCTTTCTATGAAATTGATATTTTTCTTTCAACTTGAGCTCATTACATGCAACATTCTATTAACTTTTATTCTATCATTTTCAAAAATTTTTAACTTTTCATTACATAAAATAAAACACTTCAACAAAAGTTGAAACTCCAGTTAAACCTATAAATTCCGATGGTACTTTATATATACAAATTGTCATGTAATAGATGATAAATTTCAGAAAATTGTATTCAATGTATTCACAGTAAATCCTAGTTGATCAATTTGATCCCAAAATTGCATCAAAATGATCTGCAACACTTTGATAGAAATTTCAGGTTTTTTTTTTTAATTCGAAATTGCGAATCAAAATGATCTGATTATCGGAATCAATTGCCTGCTACTAAACTTCAAAAATGATATAAACGATCGTAGTGCAGGTATAAAGTTAGTCATGACCATCTTCATGCAACGTAAAGCCTGCCTTTAAAAAATGCATTTCATTTCAAAGCTTACTTGACAGTTCTAATAGAAATTTAATATTTCCGGATGGGTTTTTCAAAGATCTCGTCATCTTGTCATTTTGATAATTCAAGATACAGTAAACCTTAATAGATCAAACTGTTGCAGATCAAACTGACAACCAATTTGGGATCAAAATGATCCACTTTTGAAAGTCAAAAAATAAATATGTGTACAAGTTCACTCGTATCTATCGAGCGGCAATTGTTACTTGTTTATTTATTTCTGAATTTTTCACTATGTGAAATAGCATCAAGTTGGTAAAGAAATTTGTTTTTATATTTTTTATATACAGAATAAAGCAACAGAGATGACACTAAGTATATCATTTTTCACTATATAATGTGACATGTTTCAGAACATGTCTGCCATTATATTGACCCAAAATCCACAGAATTTTTATTTATTTTGTTATTTTGAAATAAGGTTAAATTCTTTTTATTTTCACATTAAAAATTATCAATGACAGGTATAAAAAAAAAACGTAAAAAGTAAGGCAAACGTTTCGACCACAAATAGGGGCCCTCTTCAGTGCTATAAATTATAAAATTAATTAAAAATTTCATTAAAAGTTTAAAATATAGAATATTATTAAAATGAAGAAAGGCATCAAAATCAAAAATTGCCATTGGTAATTTTTAATGTGAAAATAAGAAGAATCTGACCCTATGCCAAAATAACAAAATGAATAAAAATTCTGTATACTTTTTGTTGAGGTGACCCAATTATACCGCCAAAGATTTTTAATATATTTACTAAATATTAATTCTCAGTATTTACTAAATACTGAGAATTATTAAGTAATTAAAATTAAATATCAAAATAATTGAAAAATTATGAACTTAAAGGAAGTGTTGAAAATAGATCTTTCTCGAGGAAGTTTAGTTAAGAACAGAAATTTATAATGACACTCGGATTATTTTTTCAGAAGTCTCGTTGTTGTAGAAATTAAACCTGGTAGTCCAGAGGTCTCCAAATGCGGGTTCTGATAGGTGCTCGGAAACAGATTCTGGAAGTAGCTAGGAATAGTTCAAATTGATTCAGAATCAATTTCAATCCGAAATTTTCTCCAGAGACATCTTCCTCGAGGAAGGTGTATTATTAACTCCTGGACTATTAGGATTACTTAATCGAATGACGAGACCTTTCAAAAGCCGTCCGGGTATTTTAAATTTGATTTATCAACTTAACTTTCCTGAAGATGTATTTTTTACACCAAGATTACTTATTCCAGCGACGAGGCCTTTGAAAAACCATCCGGGTATATTAAATTTCAGGTCTTAACCTAACTTCTCCGACGAAACTGTATTTTTAACACCTGAACTATCAGGATTACTTATTAGAACGACAATACCTTCCAAAAACCATCCAGATATCTTAATAATTAAATTTAATGTCTTTCCACAATTTAATAATAATTTTTCAATAATTTTAATATTTAATTTTAATTACTAAATAATTTTCAGTAAATTCGTATGCAAATTCAGATTTAATTAATTCGTTTTTTAAAATTATGAAACCCCTAACTTGCATTTATTTATAGAAATTTTCATGTGAAAAATGTTACATACTTCAATAAATATTCAAATTTTGAATTTGTCGTCTACTTCGCGTGTCTTTTACACGAAGTCGAGAGAAACATATTTCTCGATTTTGACTCAACAGCCGACAGCGTCAAATCAAAGCGAAGTAGTGGGGACACACCGTCACGGCGTGCTTGATTTTGTGTGCTTCCACATGGGAGCGTGATGGGGACCGCCAGATCCCACATTCTGGGATCCACGAGTTCCTAGACTGACATCAATGGCTCATCTAGTATCTAGTCTAGTAAAGCGCTTGCCTTGGAGGCGAGAGACTAAGAGTTCAATTCAATGCTTGCTGCCGTCAATATTCTTTACTCATCAAAATGCTTTTTTACCTAATTTCTTGATAAAAATTATTGAAATTATGCCATTTAATCAATATTTGATAATTATTTTTCAGTAAAAATTCTTTTCCTCAAATTTCAATCATGTCTCGTTTGGAAAATCGTTTACTTAACGTTTACTTAATTCTTTACTCTTTAGTATTTATAGTTTCAAATCAAAGCAAGAACGAAGTATTTTCATAAAACTCAGTGTTAAATACGAAAAAAATGTTTTTTTTTAAACTACCAAAAGAAAAGCTCAGGAATGATGATCAATTATGTTTAATGTATTCATAGTCTAAAGAATGTGCATGGTATAATCTCATAAATTTACATGGTATAATTCTTTAATAAGAATTATCAGATGTATCGCACAAATCAGATGGGATCGGATGAAGCTGGTTATTGAATTTTGCCTTTATTTTTTGGCTCTGATAAAGTATGCCAAAGCTCAATTTAATCGGATAAGTCTATCGAGAGTTATCGAGTATCCGACCTGCTACTACTACAGATAGACGCTTTTGTAAAAATCGTTTTTTGTTCTTACTCATGGGAGATCAATACGTAGAGATGTGATGAAAATTTCGAAAGTTTTTTTTCTCGTAAAACCAATACCTGCTCATTCATGATGAAAATGTAAAAATGATAATATAATATTCAATATAGTATTGACCATATGACTCGTAGAAAATATTCATTTATCATTTCACTATCATAAATACTGAAACTGATTATAAACAAATAATTTGTAAATTCGGTTTTATAACTTTTTTAGGGCCATGTCACAAATCTGACTTCATCTAATACTTTTCGTCTTCATTCTTAAATTCATAGCGCAAGTGGATTTTTTCTAGCGCATTCCCTAGCTAACTGGCCCTCGGGCCATGGAAGTTGTAGTGTCCCGATGAATCGGTGAACAAATGCAGAGGGCCCTATAGACGGGCATTTTCTCAGTGCGTGAAGAGTGCACTATACACGCATCTATCCCAGGTCGAAAGCGGGGGAAGCTATGCGGGGATAGGAGCGTCTATCACTCCTATCCTCATGCATGGAGAAGGATGTATGCACCAGGCAGCGGCGCTGTAAATGGGTCTGTGAGTGCCTGCGACGAATGAGTGTTTTGAATGAATGGCAGCGCCGTATGACTGTGATATGTGTCCTTTGAATGCGAGAGAAGAACCTATAGACGAGCTCTCTCTTGAATGCCGTGTGGCATCCCCCTGGGAGTGCTTCGTCGCTGAGTGGTGTCTTCCCCGCCCCACGAGGTGGCGAGGCTGATTTGAGCCTAGCTCTGCCGAGGTGGTGGGCCATGCGAGATCAGAAGGCAGCTACTTCGCGACCTTGATCAGGTGGTGCGTATTGAACACAAGTGTCGGAGCCTGTGTTGCTTCAAGCAAGTCCGGTCTGTCCGTGTATTCTGGGACCGGCTAAGCGGAGGTTGGGCTTCAGGGAACTGGGGTAGGACTTCGGTCCGAGGGTACACCCGTTCCCAACTATTCCGACCCGCTCCTCTACGTACGATGCGTTGGTGATAGAATTTATGGATGCAAAATTGAAAACCCAGATCCTCTTTTACTTTAATAGTAAGTCGCCCGAGTGGGGAGAAGCCCACCTGGACAAGAGGGGAATCTTGGTCGGTGAGATGGTCGCTAGGAATGACCTGATTGTATTAAATCGGGACAGGGATTTTACGTTCTGATGAGGAGCGGAGGGTTCGATTATCGATCTCACGATTGGAGCGCCCCGTCTTGCCTCAAAGATAGGCGACTGGTGCGTCCTCGAGGTAATTACCTTGAGGGACCACCAGTGCATTGAGTCCAGCATCCAGGAACGGAGTCACCCAGTGAATACGGGAAGGGGTGGCAAGGTAAGAAGCCCCTCCTAGAACACAAAATAACTCAACAAAGACAGGCTTCGCGAACATCTTGAAGAAACCAGGCTTTTCGATAAGCTTGGTTAGGCAAGGTCTGCTGAGTCGTTGGAGGACACTGTACGGGAAGCGAGGCGGAAAGTGGTCGCAGCATGTGACGGCTCCATGCCTCGCCGCGGGCACGGGCGTACCGGCGACTCGATGTACTGGTCGAACGAGCAGTTGTCTGTCCTGCGTCGAAAATGCCTTACAGCGCGGTCGAGATTTAACCGCTCAAAGGGTGATCCTCTGCTGTGCGAGGCATGGAAAAAAGCAGAATCAGCTCTGAGGCAAGACATAAAGAAAAGCCGCCTTCAGTGTAGGAAAGATTTGATCGGGGAAGTTGAGAAGGAACCATGGGGTATCACCTTCAAAATAGTCACTAAGAGATTGGTGACTAGAAGAAAGACCTCAAGTCTCGCTTGTTTCCACACGTAGAACCGTTCCAAAGACAGGACCAAAGTTCCTGCGTAGTCCGGCGCAAAGAACTCTTCACTCTCGAGGAACTAAAGAGAGCGGGTGGAAGGCTTAAGGCAGGTCCACAGTTGACTCCATCCAGGCAGTGGTGGACATCGCCACTAAAGCAAGAAGAGGAACTGGTAAGCGTAAGGGATTCTGCGCGTTGATCAGCATTGACATACGCAATGTGTTCAATACCTCAAGGGTCACGGGTGGGTCCACTCGTTTGGAACGTCATGTATGACGATTTCCTGCGCATGGACTTACATGCTGCAACGAGCATCATCGGCTTCGCGGATGACGCACTTGTCGCGTGCGCCGCTGACGACGTCAGAATCCTGGAGCTGAGGATCAATGAATGTCTGTGGCGGGAAAAGCGTTGGTTGGATAGCATATGCCTGAAAGTGGACAATGGAAAAGACCGAGGCTTTGCTGGTCACGGACAGGAGATCCTTCCAATACCCGAAGATCGTTCTCAGGGAACATGAAATTGAGTGGAAAAAAAGCATTAAGTACCTGGGTGTGCAGTTGGATCGAAGGCTTAGCTTCGGCGAATACCTGCCCCAGGGAAGCCAAGAGAAGGCTGGTGGCGAGCGTGGTAAATTCGAAACTGCTTTATGGTCAAGTGCCCTTAACAACCATGTTATCCAGAAGAAGCTGTTCTCGGCACAGCGAGGTGTAGTGCTGAGAATGGTCTCAGCATACCGAACTGTGTCGACGAGTGTTGTGCTAGTCCTGGCGAGTGTCCCGCCAATAGACTTATTGGCGGAGGAAAGGATGGAGACCTTTCAGCTCCGTAAGGAGCTCACCTGCTTGACCAACCTGCAGGAAATTTCTTGCGCCAAGGACGCCATCCATAAGGATGGAAGGCGCAGACTCGTCGAGAAATAGCAGACGAGATGGCATTGTGACCAACCCGGAGATGGACACACCGTCTAATCCCGGAGATCGACACCTGGCTGGATAGAAAGCACGGTCAAGTCGGCTTTTACCTGGCGCAAGCGCTTTCGGGCCATGGTTGATTTAATGCGTACCTGAAGGGCTTTAATAAAAGAGACGATGAGTCGTGTCGCTACTGCGGATCCCTTGTGGAGAATGCAGAGCACACACTCTTTGTCTATGCCAGGTGAGGCGTGGAAAGGGAGGCTGTCGGTCGGGCAGTGGGCGCACAACTCACTCCTGATACGATGGTCTCTCTCATGCTCCAGTCTGAACAGATATGGATGCTTATCGAATCATTCGTCACCCTGGTGATGAAGACGAGGGAGCTCGATTGGCGTACAGAGCGTAGCAACAACGAGGGCTAGTAGAAATCGCATCGGGGCCTGCACCCACGGTCCTGCGTCTCGGCCGGGCTTGGCTGTCCGCGTCGATCGGAGGAGGAATCTTTTTATTTCTCCCCTGGTTGGCGTGGCTAGTCGGCCTGCCTAACGGGCGTGTGTCCGCAGATGGGAGCCCCAGGCGAACGGATGACGAAAGAGTCGTACGCGACTTTAAGATGGAACCAACTGCCCGCGAAGTTTAAAGCCGAAAGGCGGTTCCGCGGGCCGTGTATTGGTTCGAGAGAAGGGGTTTTTTGGTTTCAACAGGTATGCCTAGACCCGTCCTAGGAGGGTCCTGTACAACGTCTACAAAATATTTCGCCATTTTTCCTCCTCACCAAAAAAAAAAAAAAAAAAATGATCGCAAATATATTTTTGGATAAATTTGATTCAGATTCAGATTCACTTCATGACCTGCTATTAAATAAAATAATTAATATTTAATTTGCAAGCTTTTAATAGTATTAAGCGTGGTCTTTTTAATGAAAAATTATATCTTGAATCATGAGATAGAAAATATTCTTCAATTTTTGTATACAAATAATAAAAAATAAAACACAATAGCAATATGTAATCCACATTAATTTATTTGACAAATTAGGTCAGACAAAATTATAGCTAATTAAATTAGTATTATTCAAATATGAATGAGTAGAAAATTACAAGTTATTGATCAAAATACTTACTAAAGTAATCGGTGAGCGATTCCGAACTTTCACAGTATGAGACTTCGGATATTACATTTTTTCACAAATGAATTTTTTTAAAAATATTCTGAAGCTTTTTTTGTTTTTATTCTTTTAAATCAATTCATCATTTACCTTTGAAAAGAACACATGTACACTTGGTAGAACTTATTATTAAGCCTGTGGAAAAGTATTAATATTCGAATGACAATTAAAGAACATTATCAGCATCATAATTCTATTATAGTTGATTCATATAATTTTGATCTGTCAAATGAAATGTTTTTAATAATAGGTTGCTTGTCTTCCATTTTCACGAACATTTCGGATATTTATCTCACAAAACGTATTAGTCCTCAAAAATTCGACAAATTTTGAGGAAATGTTCAATATGTAACTACCAAACCTGTAATAAGGATTATTTTAACGAAAACGAATTGGCAAAAATGATGTTGCAACTCTGTCAAATCGCTTGCTCCCGGCATGGGTGCATCTCTTTTCCTCCGCGTTCGATCGCAGTTTTGGATTAAAAAATCTCAAAAAATATTAAAAAACTGCCTGAAAGCCTACTGAACAACTTTCTCGCTGAAAGTTCTCTCAACACTAAACTTCCTCGCGTACTTTTTTTCTTTGAAGTTGCAAAATAAGAATTCTGCCAGCCGCAACTGTTATAATAAAAATTGTTAACAAATTGAGAATTTTTTTATGTTGAACATAACCATTTGAAGTCCTATGGTTTTTTGAGTCTGTTGATAAAATTTCAGACCATTGCGGACAAATTTGTACGAAAAGAGTGAGTTGATTGTAAAAAATCGATTGATTTCGTACGTTCAAAAAATACGATTTTCTCTGATTATAAATAAACTAGAGTTATTATTATAACTCATGAATGAGGCAAAATAAACATTCAAAATGTTTTTATCCTTATTCTACGTTGAAAATAACGTTAACTGGTAATTGAAATATGCAATAATTTTATTTATTTACGCTAAAAATTGAAAAAAAACCTAATACCTGTCATTCAAGGCAGTGCAGTGGTTCATCACTTTCCATGTCTTCACCGTCAGGATTGAATATTTGTTAGAGTGAGATGAAAGTATTATTGTGTCTCACTCCAACCAATGGTCTACTTTAACGGAGAAGTTCCACAAAAGGTGAACCACTGCACTGCCTTCAATGACAGGTATTATGTTTTTTTAAATTTTTAGCGTAAATAAATAAAATTATTGCATATTTCAATTACCAGTTAACGTTATTTTCAACGTAGAATAAGGATGAAAGCATTTTGAATGTTTATTTTGCCTCATTCATGAGTTATAATGCTACTTTACGATAGCTTTACGGTACAGCGTAAAGCTACCGTTCAGCCAGTTCACTAGGGGCGGTATCCCCTCTTTTGCCTACTGGGCCACGCGCTCTGTCGGTTATGGAATCCGGAGCCACAATTACTTTAGTTTTCTACCTATTCAGATGAAGAGACTATATTGAATTAATTTTGATAACATATACTTTTTTATGATTCACAGACAAATTTCTTCGAATTTTTCCTACATAGCAAAACAAATATTTGTATTCTTCGAATAAATTTTTCTATAAACAAACATTTTTTCTAAATATGAAGTTTACTTTTTGAACGTAAATAATGATTGAAGAGAATTTGTTTGATTAAAAATATATAATTTCAGACTTTCAGATTTGCCTATTCCAATGGCGCTGAATAAAGTTAAGTTAGCACATTTTAACGTAGTATTGAGTCTTACAGATCTACTTTAGATCTATTTAGAATAAAAAGACATTTCATTTATATAATTTACAAATTTTTTCATTAATTTATATTATCCTAAATTTTTCAGTTTCAAATATTTTCCTAAATTCTTTTGATATTTATCAGAGGTGCCTCTCTGTGAAACACATTATTTCTAAAAAAAATATTTGATTTTCTTAAATTTAATAAAAAGATATTAACATTTTAAAAGTAGCATTAAAAAAGAATAACTGTTTTCATTTCTGAAACTGTTTATTCACTTATAGAATCGAAATATACAATTTTTTGTTTATTTATTACTTTCAATCCTATCCTATTAAAAATTCCGACGTTGGAAACGACATCGGGAATGACATTGGAAACGGCATCGGAAAAGTTATCGTAAGCGATATCGTAAACTTTTTTGTAAGTGATATCGTAAACGACGTTGGATTTTGGGACCATATCCGATATCGTTTACGACCTTTTTTTTAAATTACAATAAATAAGTCAAAATGTTTTATTATTGTTAAAATTTAAATCTATTTAACTATATAGAAGGAGTATGAAGACAATGGGAACTGTTATAAATATATTGATTTGATTTTGTACTTAAAACGCGAAAAAAATTGTTTGTTTTTTATAAGAGAATTTTAATGAACCAATATGTTTACATCAGTTTCCATTGTCTTCCTATTCCTTCCATATAGTTGAATAGATTTAAATTTTAACAATATTAAAATATTTTGTCTTACTTAATATAAAAAAAAGGTCGTAAACGACATTCGTGACGCAGTGCTCCCAGATCGTGGATGGAATTTACCCCCTTCACTCTACCAGTTTATTGCAAAAAAAACAATTTTTCAAATATAATTTGGGGAAATTTTTGAAGTATATTACTTTTTCAAGTTATTCTTAAATTATATTAGAAAATTTGCCCAAATTAAACTTAAAAAATTGCTTTTTTTCAATTAAATGTCAAAATGGAGGGGGTAAACTCCATCCACGATCTGGGAGCACTGTCGTGACGGTGAAGAGCGAGCTTTATGCGTCTTGTATAATTTCAAATTATTTCCAAAATATGAATCATAATAAGAAATAAAAATATATAATGTACTTGAAACTGAAAGAGTTCGATATAGTCCTATATTAATTTTAATAATGTTTGCGGACCCAAAGGCGTTGGAAAGAATTTTATATTTTTATATTTATTTTATATTATATTGAAATCTGGTGCTGCCCAGTGTCCCACACAGCGCTAAGATATAACAAAAGATATAAAAATAATTGTAGTCCACGAAATGTAGATGGCGCGGCTATCGCAAAATTATATATTCAATTTTTACATTATCTTCAAAGGTAGTATTGCCCAGTGGCCCACACAGCGCTGAGATACATCAAGGAGTAACAAAATAGTCGCAGTTTACTATGCGTAGGTGGCGCGTCTGTCGCCAAAGACATATTTAATTTTTATGTAATTTTCGGTGATGGTGTTGCTCAGTAGCTAACACGACGTAGAGAAATATAAGAGAATGTCGAAATACTCGTTCTTTACAATGTACAGATGGCGCTACCATCGCGAAAAGATATCTTTAAATTTTATACAATATTCAATAGGCACCGTGCGAAGTCATGGTAGGGAGAGTTAAATCGACGCCAGCGCACGCAGTGGATAATTTAGGCGTTAAAGGAGGCTGTTTTATATTTCCGAGCAATCAAAATACATGTGCAAATCTAAATTTTGTTTTAATTAAAAAAATATAGCTGAAATGAGCCACCGAAGTTGTTGTGTTGTGAATTGTAAAAATACAAGCAGGAAAAGTGAGTGTAAATTTTATAAATTTCCAACGTCTAAATGGAAAATAAATCAAAGGAATAAGTGGGTACTGTAGGGTGTTGCATGAACTGATGCTTGTCGAATTATACGAGATTTTATTAAATAACTTTCATTATTTCTACGGAACTCTTGGACATCTCGTACGTGTTCTGCCAGAACGAGATTTTTACCTTTAATTTTCGTTTGTGGTTGAAATTCTATTGTATGTTTAATTGATTGAAAACCTGTTTTAATAATTATATCCATGATGAATTTGAATCTGAAAATAAACAATTAATATTTATTTACTCAACAAGTACCTAAAAGTGTCATCATGAAATTAAAATTTCATTCTTTATTATCTTTCTAGTCTGTTTTGATCTGTCATTAACTTAAGGTAGTCGTCATGCCAAAAAACAGTCTCTAGAAAAAGAAGTTTTTCTATGATTTCAAGACTGAGAATTATATCATCAGCCGTGACATATGTAAGAAAAGACTATTTTTAATGAAAAATTTTAAAAATTACGAAAAATAATATTTTAATAATGTTTTTTATAATAGGATATTTCTTTACTATCGCTTCTTACCAATTTTTTGAAAATGATTGAAGTTTCTTAAATCATAGCTTATTTTTTCGGGGGAAATATTCTCTACAACTTAAGCGTTTCCAATTTTTGAAAATAAATCAATTATTATCAAATACAGCAATTTGTTTATAAAAATTTTGCTTTGGAAAATTGATTTTTAATTATTTCAGTCATTAAAGAATTTATTTTCAAAAATTGGAAACGGTCAAGTTGTAGAGAATATTTTCCACGAAAAAATAAGCAATGATTTAAGAAACTTCAATCATTTTTAAAAAATTGGTAAGAAGCGATAGTAAGGAAAAATCCTATTACAAAAAACATTATTAAAAAATTATTTTTCGTAATTTTTAAATTTTTTCATTAAAAAGAGTGTCTTTCCTTACATATGACACGGCTGATGATATAATTTCCAGTCTTGAAATCATAGAAAAACTTCTTTTTCCAGAGACTGATTTTTGGCACGACAACTACCTTAACCTTATATTTACTGGTTTCTATATCATTTTTATTATGGAAAATACTTACTTTTTACTGCTGATTTCACACAAATACTTCACAAGGAAAAACAATCGAATTTTAAAGTGAATCAAATTGTTTTTTTGTTTGTTTTTTTATTGATAATAAACATTTTTATAACTAAGTCCCATTATAATACATTGTAAAAGTTCTCGAACAGCCTCCTTTAGTTCACTCATGCTATGGCGCTGCAGTCACGCACGGTGCCTATAGTGATGTTGCACAGCGGCTAACATGAGGCCGAGAAATATAAGAATTATCGAAGTAATTGTATTTTGCAACATGCAGATGGCGCGACTATCGCGAAATAATATAGTTACAAGCGGACAAACTAAAATTACTTGGCCATCCAGACGATGTGCACAAACATTGAATAAAAATCAGTAACTTTATCATCTTCAAAACGCGATTAATGCTGAAGACAGTTATTCACATGGAGACTAGATATAAGGAGACCAATCTCTTATGGCCGTACTTTACAAAACACGAAATGAAGTTCTGCCAAGTACTTAGTTAGGAAACTTTCCGATGAGGGCACGTGTGTTCCCTGACTGCAAAATGGCGGCATCCGCGGTTTATAACAGCTCTGTCCGACAAAAAACAAAATGGCGGTTCCTTAGTGATTATAGTTTCTATGTGCGAAGTTTTCTCACCAGAGCGGCGCTTCACGCGGCACGCTCTACAAAAGCATTGTACTAATAGACAAATATTTAAAAAATGTTAAATAATTAAGTTTCTGAACGATATGAAATGAAAAAATGTTCCTAAAATGATTCTAGGACATAAAATACACATTTTGCAAAAATCAATTAATACAAAATAAAAAAAAAGGACACATTAAACTTCGTAAAATATATACTGTGGATACGCATGAAGAATTCTTGAGACCCTGAACAAAATTTTTTTTATGTTATTCCCATATAATTGAAAATATATTTAAAAATAAATAAAAAGCTTAAGCTTATAAATAGAAGTATTTTCCATTTTTATTTTCCAGCTTCAAACGAATGAAATGAAAAATAAATATTTTGTTAAGCCCGGTGTTCAACATAAAAAACCATGCGAAGGGAAATATTTACTCAATTAAAAATTTGTAAATGTAACAAAAAATGTTCATTACTATAAAACTTGCTAGTACATATTTTTAACATATTTTGAATTTTTAACATGTACAGATCGATGATGACTAGTTAAGTGTCGCAAAGCTTGGCTTGCTTTTTTTTCAAGACGCTAAATTTTTTAATTTCAGCCAATTCCTGTCTTACGAATTGTCTCATTCTTATTTAAAATAAAATTAAATCACATATGCTAACATCTCTGCAGCTTCATTGGCATGTTCTTTGCATTGAAAAATAAATTTTGTTTCACATGACAAAAAATATTAATTACTATAAAATTTGCTAGTACATATTTTTAACATATTTTAAATTTTTAACATGTACAGATCGATGATGACTAGTTAAGTGTCGCAAAGCTTGGCTGCTTTTTTCTTCAAGACGCTAACTTTTTTAATCTCAGCCATTTCCTGTCTTACAAATTGTCTCATCCGTATTTGAAGATAAAATTGAATTATATAATGCTAAGATCTCCACAGCTTCATTGGCATGTTCTTTGCATTGAAAACTAAATTTTGTTTCAGATGAAATTAAATCGTCTAGAATTAGTACAAAAGAATTGCTAGACCGGCAATGTTTGTTAAATAGATATTCGACAACTGTGATAAGCTTGTATAACTTAATATTTGGATGTATGAAATCTTTATTTATTTTTGCAAATCTACTCAAACTTTCAGGTAACTGATCACTAGAAAAAGATATCGTATCTGCATGAATTTCAGAAGTAGTCGAAAATGCCTTGAAGCATGTCGAACACTGAGTGTGTTGTTTAATGTAAGCAGTTATACGACCAGTTGTGTAAAAAATCAAATAATCTCTAACAGCTGGTAAAGCATAATCGTGCGCTACTGCATCTACAAAATCACTAAAATCAGTGTCTTCACAATCGATTATTGCTTTCAACTTTTCTCGAATTTCTTGAATTGCGCTTTTACTATTCGACTGATGTAATTCTTTCAATTTTGAAATTGTTATTAAGGGCTGTGGAGGGTTGCCATCGAAAGTACTACAATTTCCAAGCTTTGGAGGTTTCAAAATGCTAAAGGCAGCTAATATCTTGTATATTTGCAAGAAGGTTGGTGTACAAGGATGATCATTTGTTCCTCCAGCTAATCTGATAGTGCCAAAAAATCTCTACACAAAAGGGAAGGAACAAAAAATTAGTGAAACTTTTATACAGTATTGATAATATTCCATTCGAAATCTCATACTGAATAAAATATTTTTATCTTGTTCAGTTCAATTTTCTGAAATTAAGGAAGCTAAAGAAATATTAAATGGATTTTGAATGCAACATCAACAAATCCATACAAATCCATTTTGTAAAAAAATATAAAAGTGCTTTCTTGGATATAAAAGGATATAAATTGGATATAAATTTTGGAATTAAATAAGTACCGTGATGATTAATATGAACGTATCTATATTTTATTATACGCGTAAAAAATACTAAGTATAAAGTAATCAAAATAAATATTTTAATATTATTATTATTAACGGTAGTTTATCTTTCCTGCAAAACACGTCATATTAAAATGAATACATATGTATATATGTCTTCGCTTATGTTCGAAATATTTCGTACAGGGAATATAGATATATTAGATACTTTATCAGATATCTTTATATAAAATCTGGTCTAATATTTTATTTACAGATACGTACATGTTAAAATTTTAAAATATGTTAAAAATATGTACTAGCAAATTTTATAGTAATGAACATTTTTTGTCATGTGAAACAAAATTTATTTTTCAATGCAAAGAACATGCCAATGAAGCTGTGGAGATGTTAGCATATGCAATTTAATTTCATTTTAAATAAGAATGAGACAATTCGTAAGATAGGAAATGGCTGAGATTTAAAAAGTTAGCGTCTTGAAGAAAAAAGCAGCCAAGCTTTGCGACACTTAACTAGTCATCATCGATCTGTACATGTTAAAAATTTAAAATATGTTAAAAATATGTACTAGCTAATTTTGTAGTAATGAATATTTTTTGTTACATTTACAAATTTTTAATTGAGTATATATTTCCCTTGACACGGTTTTTTATGTTGAACAAAATATTTATTTTTCATTTCATTCGTTTGAAGCTGGAAAATATTAATGGAAAATACTTCTATTTAGAAGCTTAAGCTTTTTATTTATTTTTAAATAGATTTTCAGTTATATGGGGATAACATAAAAAAAATTTTGTTCAGGGTCTCAAGAATTCTTCATGCGTATCCACAGTATATATTTTACGAAGTTTAATGTGTTCTTTTTTTTATTTTGTATTAATTGATTTATGCAAAATGTGTATTTTATGTCCTAGAATCATTTTAGGAACATTTTTTCATTTCATATTGTTCAGAAACTTAATTATTTAAAATTTTTTAAATATTTGTGTATTAGTATAATGCTTTTGTAGAGCGTGCCGCGTGCAGCGCCGTTCTGGTCTAAAAAAAAAAATTTCGCACATAGAAACTATAATCACTAAGGGAATCAAGTTCTTGCCGTTGCAGGCAGGGAGTCGGATAGGGCTGATGGTAATGCATCTTTTCCTGGGAAAAAGTAATTTTCGTTCATTGGCCTACCACCCTTGTTGATGTTTGAATTATAATTTTGACAGTTATTAAGGAAATGACAAGATTCGCGAACGATACTCAAAAATTAGATTAGCTTGCGCGCGCACCAAAACTTTAAGTCCAGCATATACGTAATTTACGTGTAGAAAACCTCCACGTAATATACATGATAAATTACTTGTAGAAAACCATGTAAATTACGTTAGGTAATTTACCTTTGCATCCCTGCTCTTAGGTGGATCCGCCAAAAGGGCACATTTATCAGCCTAGTTTTGTTGAAATCTCTTTTCCATAAGGACTGGCAATATCCCACCTCATCTCTGCGTTTACTCTTGTCGTAGACTATGACTTAATGAATTTTGTTAGTTGTTGAAAGTGAGTGGATTTATTTTCCAACATAACCTAACCAACTTAGGATAGTAGGCACCTGCCCTGAATACCAAATAGCCTACATATTTGTAACGAGCGACTAATACCTCGCTCGTTCTTCACTAGATGGCAAGAATTCACATTCATAATTTCGCGCAATCATTTGAAATAAAATATGTGTAAAATTGCTAAAACTCACGCTCAAATTATAAAATATATAAATTTATAAACAAAATAGTATTCTTAACATGGAACTGATCTGAAAATATCCCTGAATAGGAATCATAAAAATCTCTCTTTCCAATTTAACTTAAAATTAATAAATCATGTAAAATAGATTACTTTTAGCTTTTAGAAATATTTACTACTTAGAACTTATATTTTATCTTAACGATCTTCTAGAATTGTGAAATGTTAAATCTGAGAAATCTTTTATTCTTATATGCTGTCGAAATCATAAATTGTAATATTAGACTTAAGGACTCACTGTCAGTAATAAACTTTCATTCTGTTAATATAGATTTTAAGCTAAGATGATGTCTGAATTAGAATCGCGTTAGTTAAGACAGTTTTATTACTAATATTTCAATCAATTCGATTAGGGTTAGTTTTGAGAGAAAAAACGTACAAGAAATCATTGAGATACTCCAGCCGCGAGTTTAGACATTTCTTTATATTTATGTTTAGTTTAAATTTAAGGTTATGTTATATGAAATCTGGAGCCGATGCACTTAAAGGTTTCCAAGAAAATCCATTTCAGTGGTGAGAGTAGTAAACTAAAGGACTTAGTTAAGATTCTTATAAGGAGTCTGGGAGCATGTATTCGTATGTATGCGTCTGTGTGCGCACGCGTGAATAGAGTGATCAAGGCTATCAAGGGTGTGAAAACTAGTGCATAGTTTTGAAAGAGGGCATGCTTTCTTCTTGACACTCTCGACAGTCAGTCGTTAGGAGTCACGCTTCGGAGTTAGTCATTATAGCTCTTGTAAATTCAGACTTCGCCTTACCTCGGTTTCTTATGATTAAATCTAAATAACAAATTATCTGTGTTATATTATTACAAATTTTCCGGTTTGTTCCTACAATTTGTTCTCGAATGAACCAATCAATCGCCAGAACACCTTCGACCATGCGCATTAGTCGCGGCTCGTAACATATTTTAGCCAGACGCAACGTCTACAATCTTCACGAGGAACTAGGCCTGCACCGCATCTAAGTTTATAATATCTTTGACACAGTTGGTCTCCTATTGTCTATTCTCCATGGTTTCAAACCATGGCAGCGTTCAGTACAACACGTTTTAAGCTATTTAAGTTTCCTGCATCATTTAGGTTCTCACTGCCAATAGTGTTAAATACACCTTTAGTTAGGATTAGAATTTTGAATTTTAATTTACCTTTTCAAAACTTCAGACAGTTTTCGAAAAATGAGGAAAGTGCACCTAAAAACCCCTTCGGAACACCAGAGTTTGCCAGAAAAAAGACTGTACCAATACAAAAAATTACTTTACTTTCCCCAGAAGGTATTTATCATAACCTTTAAAATTTAACATTATCATAATTTTAACCTTCACGTGCATCCCCTCTTACCAAGAATAGAATAGAATAGAAATCAAATATTTACAATCTTGCTATATATATATGTATTTATGTATATATATATATATATATATGCTTCCAAAATTAAAGTAAAGCTTTTTGTACATATGTTCAGGCCATCGATCAACCAGACCATATGATCGATATGGTGATTAATTTATCTGTAAACTTTTGTTCATGCAAAGTAAGATATGAAGTAAAAAATTTGTGAGATCAAATAAAAACCACTATGGACGGTCTTTCAACTTTCAAAATTTTGAAATTAAAAAAAAGAAATTTTTTGAAATATATTTTTTTATAATTATACAAATTTAAAAGTTGGCAGACCTTTTTTAGTGTCTTTTCATTGATCTCACAAATTTTTTACTTCATATCTTACTTTGCATGGACAAAAGTTTACAAATAAATTAATCACCATATTGGTCATACTAGGGTGTTTGATATTAATGTGATAAAATGAACAAGAATTAATTCTTTTTGGCAAAAATCTGTTTTATCTCTCAATTTACTTTTCTTTTAGCTCAATACAACGAGTCCAACAATCTTTCAACTTTTCTATGCCTTCCGAATAATCGATTTGTCAAACCCTCCAAATACTCTTCTGTTTCCCATTCAACTTGTTCGTTCGACTCAAAACGCCT
The DNA here is from genome assembly GCA_030998225.1 of Diplolepis rosae. Classification (NCBI taxonomy): domain Eukaryota; kingdom Metazoa; phylum Arthropoda; class Insecta; order Hymenoptera; family Diplolepididae; genus Diplolepis; species Diplolepis rosae. The sequence continues at coordinate 3,505,434 of JAPYXD010000466.1, forward strand.
ACCACACAGCCATCTCTTGAGGTTTCAGAACAGATAATAGTCGCTGAGGGTCAGGTCTAGAGAATACGGTGGATGCGGAAGCGATTCGAAACCCAATTCATGCTTTTTTGCCTATACTATATTCGATGTGTAAGATGGCGCATTGTCATCATGAAAAAGGATTTTTTTCTTCAAATGTGTCCGTTTCTTCCTGGTTTCGTCAACCAATCGATCCAATAATGCAGCATTATATGTTCCAGTAATCGCCCTTCCTTTCTCAATGTCAGGCCTCACAGACTGGTCCCTATATCCCCTATTGTCCTCTATATTCAGTTGAGGTCCCTAAAGTCCCCTATTTTCAAGATTTGGTCCCTAAAGTACCTTATTTTCAGCCATTAGTGTACATTTTTTAAAATTTGTATACAATTCTTCGTTTTCTTCGATTTTGATTCTCAGTTTTTGTAACACCATAAATACTGAAAATTGGTTTAGGCTGTGGTAAATAATTATAATTTGTTTTACGATGTAATGATATATATCAACAAGCCTGATCTTCATAATAATAGGTAAAACCATCGAAATAATGATATAAATATCATTCGGGATTTAAATGACCTGAGAATTTAAAAAGAAGTCCATAGTTGTAACCGTTACAGTAGTATTCTTTTAGTAATTTATTTAAACTAAGAATTAAGTCAAGAAAATTCATATTGTGTTATTAGAAATATACTTATAATTGAAAAGACTCAAAATTTAAAGAAATAACACTCATACTTAATAGCTTTAAATTACATTAGTTATATAGATATGAGCGGATTTCGTTGAAAGTAATCGTAAGGATACTAAATGTATAGCAAGTGAGATTGCTTATAAGTACCTTTCTTTAACCAAAGTATAAAACATCTAAAAAAAAGAAATTTTGTTGAGAGTTAATTGAAATTTAATTTAAGTAGACTTGCATACATAGTCGTGATATGTAGGTAATTTCCTATTTGATATTAAGAATACTCAAGTCCCAAAATTTGTGAAGTGCAGTTGTGTACGAAAATATTAATACAGTAAAACCCCGTTTATCGCAAATACGGAGGGGTTCCCACTCCTCCACTACCAGCCTGACCAACTGGCTGTCAGCGCATGCGCCTCAAGTAGTTTCGCGGGCGTCCGCTGTTTATCACAAATTTAAAAGTGAGAGGTATTCCCACCTATTTTAAAATGACATGCTTGATAACATGTCTAGTATTATATTGACCCAAATTCATAGAATTTTTGTTAATTTCTTGTTATTTTGGCATAGGGTCAGTTTCATCTTATTTTATTTGATTAAGAATGTCACTATTAGATGTAAAAATGCGCAAAAAGAAAGAAAGGCAAACGTTTCGGCCACATATGAGGGCCCTCTTCAGTGCCATAAATTCAAAGATTAATTCAAAATTTCTGTAGAACATTAGAATATAGGAAATAGTTAAATTAAGAATTATCATAGAATTCAAAAACTTATCTCATAGCTTTCAATTCAAAATGAAGTAGTCCAGTATGCAGCATCATGAATTGAAAAAATATTTAGAGTTCACTGTGAATAAAAAATTTTATATAATATAGATATTATAATAAGCTTGAAAATTCAGTGTTAAATGGATTGTCCGTGAAGCTGATATATAAAATCGTTTTCTTGAAAAATGCACGCCTGCGTCCACTCGTGAAAATCACCATAAACGTCTCGAAATTCTTTACTAGGTATAGGACAATAGTCTTCTTCAAGGAGGAAAAGAACCTCTCAAGATTGCTTATATAAAAAAATTTTCGGTCAGCAAAGCCACATGTCTCGAGTCGGTTTTTAAAACAGTTCAGATCATTCTGTGAGAGACTCCGGTAACAAAGTCTTCACCGCAAAGTTTTCAAAAATGTAAACTATGTTCGCACTTTGCCATTGATAACCAATTTGGCATCCTTCTTTAATAATAAAATTTTCTAAAAAATTCCGGTCGGTTCGTGTGCAAAATTTTTTATGTTTTTTCATTTATTCGGCTTTTTATTCACAGTGAACTCTAAATATTTTTTAAATTCATGATGCTGCATACTGGACTACTTCATTTTGAATTGAAAGCTATGAGATAAGTTTTTGAATTCTATGATAATTCTTAATTTAATTATTTCCTATATTCTAATGTTCTACAGAAATTTTGAATTAATTTTTGAATTTATGGCACTGAAGAGGGCCCTCATATGTGGCCGAAACGTTTGCCTTTCTTTCTTTTTGCGCATTTTTACATCTAATAGTGACATTTTTAATCAAATAAAATAAGATGAAACTGATCCTATGCCAAAATAACAAGAAATTAACAAAAATCCCCACCTATCCTTTAGAATCACGTGACCTCTCTTACCAATAGGAGGGGGAAAAAATGGTAGAGTTTATTGCGATAAACGGTACAGACAAGTTGCAATAAACGGGAGTTTGCAATTGACGGGTGTTGCGATAAACGGGGTTTCACTTTATATTTATTACTTACTAAAATAAAAAGTATTACTTCTTTATTTACCTTTTATTAAGAGTTTATTCCTTTCATAACTTTCTTTCATACCTAATTTTTGTTAAAAAAAATGTACCCTATGAACGTAAAAAAGGCCCCTGTGAGCGAGAAAAAAGGTCCCTATACACCCTATTTTTTTATCCCAATCGGACTGTGAGGCCTGCGATGTTATTAACACATTAGCCATAACTTTCCCAGCCGATTGTTGCATTTTCGGACGATTTAATGCACTTTCACAAGGTTTAACCCACTGTTTTGACTCTTCAAGTGACTCTGGAGTATAGTGGTTTATAAAAAGGTTTTTCCACATCTAATTGATAGCAATATTATAATCATTTTCAGCGTTATAAAATACTCTATTAAATATAAAATACTCTATTAAGTATAAAATATTATCGATTTTGTATAATTAAAAACTATTGTATTGATTAGTGCTAGCAATTTGTAAACATCATAACTAATAATTGTATCAAGTAATAGCAGATTTAAACAACTTACAAAAGTTGAACAATTATAACAAATAGATTTGATTGACAAAAAGATTAGCAATAAGTCTTATAAATAAAAATTCAATTCACTTTTCTGAGGACTCAAGCTTTTAAGTCATTAGTCTTTCTAAGAAGTATATCGATTAGACATTGAAATATAGATGTTCATTGAAGTACTATACAGGATAATACATTAGAATGCGCGACTCAACAAAGGGTTGCTAACTTTGTTTGTACCATCGAAGCCAGTATCACTGTGATTTTTACCAGCAGTCATACTGAACAAATCATCAGTCTGCTCTGCACTAAGTTCTCCAAAAAATCAGTCAAGTGATCGCCAAGATGTCCTAGCACTGGCCCCACCACCGAAGTCTCAAAACCTATAAAGTGAAATCTCCTGCCTTAAATTTTACATTTACATTTATCAAAATTTCGGTACATATAGCTAGTTTTTTTCGATATGCATAAACACTAACTTTTAATAAATAACAGTAATTATTCATGGAAACCAGTTGAATCAGAAATTAATTAATTTAAAATAGTCTTAATTTTCCAATTGCAAGAGTAAATATTTTAAAAACTTTCATAAATTATTCCATATTAATTAAATTAATCAATTTTTTTTAAATATTCAATATTGATGTACTTTATATATTTGAATAAACTTTTTGTATCACAATCTATACACAATACCATATAACAATCGTGTACATATACATACATATGATGATGCAAGAGGGAAAAGACCTAAATGCTTCTTTTTTTATTACAATAATGTTGTAACAATAAAAAATAACGTGACAGAAAGCTATTTATGTTTTTTTTCTGTATGATTTAGAATTATTCGGTAAAAATATTCAAATTTTATATTAGCGCACTAAATATAAAAGCATTATATATTTGGTTCAACTACTGTTTTTCATTGAGTGGCAGTAACTGCCTCGTAATATAGAAGAGTTGTTACGGTTGGAAAATTTTCGGGCAAGGACAGCTTATTCGTTTTTATCTTGCTATGCCCTTTTGTCTTATTGGACTTAAATACAATACAAGTAGGGAGTTCTTACATTCATCATTTTTATTGTGCATTGACTGCCCAAAATGTATTCACTATACGTTAGAAAAAGGCATACACAATTTATGTTCCCGTTCACAACTTTATTGTATTCAGGACTGCTATTCTCGAGTTCGTTCATATAATTATCGTATGCAAAAATATAGTACTATCCTTTTTTGATTAATTTTGATTAATTACAAAATAAAAATTATCTGTATGGTTTTTTGTTTAAGAGCATGGCATTGACGTGACTTTATCCAATACTTATTGTGGTTCAGAAAAGTATTGAATAAGGTCGCACCAATGACATGCTCTTGAAAACTTCATTTTTTTGTTTTCAAATTCTGGGTTATTGACATCGTTAATCGTTAATCGTTAATCGTTAAAGACTAGTTACTTTCTCAGTATTTTGCAAGAAGCAATTTTAACTCAATTTTCACCACCCTGAAAAAAAATTTAATTGAAATTAATTGACTTCAATTGCAATATAAAATCGTTGTTTGATAATTGTTGTCAACAAAAATTCATCTCACATATGTATGGTCAATAGAATTCAATATTTAATCATTTAACCTCAGTTAAGAAATTTACCCGTAAATTGACCTGAATGTCTGAAATTGCAGTGAGTTGTAGGTACTCAATACGCAATAGAATCATGATAGAACTCGCACCGTAGAAGATAGGGGCCGAGAATTAATTCGTTCGTGTAATGTTGTAACAATAAAAACTAACGTGATAGAAAGATATTTATGTTTTTTTCTGTATGATTTAGAATTATTTGGTGAAAATAGTCAAATTCTATATTAGCGCACTGAATACAAAAACATTATACATTTAGATCAACTATAGGGTGACCAGACGTCCCCGTTTACGAGGACATGTCCTCTTTTTGGCTTGATTATCTCTGTGTCCCCGTTTTTTGAGCGAACAATAGAATTTACCTTTTTTCATAAAAAATTTTCCGTAACTTGAAGTCACTGAAAATTATTTTTTTTGTCCCTGTTTTTAGTCAGTCGCTTCTGGTCACCCTAATCAACTACTGTCTAAGAAGCAGAAGTATCCTTTAATATGCTCGAAAGATAAGAACACGTGTTTATTATTTTATCTTTCAAATAAATTTATGCTAATTTTTTCTTTTAAAAGTATTGTATTAGTTATGTTCTACAGGAAAAATTATCGAACAAGTAACGATGGAAAAAGCACAGAATATAGCAAAAAACAAAAATTTACAGCTAGTACAGGTTATCGATCTCAGTTTCAAGTCAACAATAGCAACATATCAACTCATGTCTCAATCTCAACTTATTGAAGAGGAGATTCGTGCAAAGAGTCGAAAAAATTTGGACAAAAGATCTGCTGCGAAGCAAACGAAACTTATCATAATTTCTGCGAAGATAGATGAACATGATTTGCAGGTCAAAGTAAACAAATTAGAAAGATTGCTCAAAAAGAATCACAAGGTGGAAATTTTTATTTCCAATGAAGGAAATGACGCTGCGGTGGTAAGACATTTTTTATAAATTATTTTTTAAATGAAATCGTACCCAAAAGATATTAGTTGAGTTTCATGATTACTAAATATAAATAGCAGTTTCACTTATTTACAGGATGCTGTTGCTAAATCAATCGGAAAAGGTTTATCTGACAATGGTAAATTGCAAAAGAGAGTGTCAAAAAAAACTGGTATAAAATTGTACTTTGAACCAAATTTACCCAATCACACACAAGAAGATGATCCTTCGTAGCAAATAGAGGAAAACGATTTTAGGATGTAAATAAGTAATCTAAATATTTCTCCTTTTTTCGAGAAAAATTAAGTGAATAGTTCAAGTTTTTAAAACGTATTTTTATTTTTTAGTTACATACTATAAAAGATGAAAACGAAGTATTATTTATACCCCTTATTATTACAAAATCTTAGTTTGCCTTCATCCTTGACTCCGAATTTAATGCTGGAGTATCCACAAAATTTCTTCGTCTCTTATCTTATTTTTTTCCCCGTCACTTCATGGCTATGGATCGACCTGACTATATGATTGGATTCCTACGTTCCTGGAATTTGTTGGTCTATAAAATGAGTACAAAGTGAAATATCGAGTTGAATATGTACGAATTGGAAATCTCATTTTGTATGGACATAAGTTTAAAGACAAGAAAATTCCATTAAGGTAGAAATCCGATTATATGATCCGGTTAATTTATGGCCTTATGCGCATGTGATACTTAAGACAAGGAGGAAGTTCATATGAACAAATTTTGCTAAAATTTAACTTTTCTCTATTTTCAAAGCCAAAAGAAGTTTATATACGTCCATTTTTATCTTCTCCACCATTTCCCAAATTTTAAATACAAAATATTATGTATTCTGGACACAAACATGTAAAATTTAAATCAATAAAATTTGTGAATTTCACAAGTATCACATGTGCTTAAAACTGTTAGTATTAGTTTGCTGTTTGGAGACTCGTAAGTTTTTTTTAAAGTTTCAACGACGCATTTGGATTTGAAAAGAAACTTTACAAAAGTCCTTGTCGTTTTAAATCCTCGTACGTTTTCCGATTGACGACGTTGCCGAGTGAATCTTCAAATTCCTCCTCTTGTTCTGGTTGCCATCGTTCCGCTTGTTTTTGTGCCTTCAATTTTTCCCACAAAGCCAAGGCATCTTCGATCTGTGTTACGTTAGCGAAATGGGCCGTGTTTGGAATACCAAGACATCGCATTCCGTGAGCATGTCTCCATTCTGCAAAATGTCTCTGAAAAGCCTTTGGTCCCTTGTACGTAAAATTGCCACAGATTTCGCAATTGTAGCTAATATTTAATCCGTGGAGTTTGTAAAGCCAGTAAGGAATCGGTTTTCCGTCCCAACCCAGGGGAAGGTTTTTGGGATTATACGGAACTTCGTTGTCGTCGTCGTCTTCAGAATCAGTTGCACTGGCTTCTGCATCTGAATCTCCTCGTTCTCCTTCGGTTCTTGCTTGCTTCCTTTGGACGTTTTCTTTTGTCGCAACTCTTTGAATAGATACTAATTCTGCAAGTTTATAAACCTGGAATAAAGGATGCAAAATTTATTACGTACATATTATAATTAATTTTCAAGAAGTCCGGACAAGATCTTTAATAAGTTATGAGAAAATTTACAAAAATCAGAAAATAAAATTTTTTGCGAATTGACTTGATCAATTTTGATGAACAAAAAATATATTATGAAAACTACCAAGAATAAAAAAAAATCAGAATCTGATTTGAAACTTAAAATGGTACATAATAGACATCAATATAAAATTCAAAGTAAATTTAAAGAATTGCAATCGAATGTAAATGCGTCACCGCGATGTATATTTTGAAAATTATTGATTTTTATAAAATAAAATTTATTTTAGAAAAGACAAATTTTTCGGCCTTGGTATTTTTTAAAATGCTGCCACTATTTTGGATTATTTCCATTACATGTAGTTACAGAAAACAGAAAGCCCTTCTCTACTTTCTTATTATTGTGCTTCGTCCCTGGTCGACGATTTTATTTCCTGCCAGCGTATGTATGTTTCCGATAGATTTTTCTAAAATTAAACTTTTTTTCATTTTCCAAACCAAAAGTTGTCTATCTGCGTCCGTTTTCATCTTCTCTGCTGTTTCCCAGCTTTTATATACAAAATTTTATCTCTTTTGGACACAAAAATGTAGAAATGTAAAGTCAATACAATTTTCCAATTTTCCATATGTCACATGCTCTTGAGGAAGAAGAAAGTCAACTTTTTTGGAACAACCTATCGCGACTCAACACTTCCCCCCATTTTTCAAGTCCAGTGAAGTTTTACTGTACTGCTGTCAAAAGTGAACTCTTCCTAGAGGATTATTCATATATGACCATCTGCGACGAAAGGGACCCAACGCTGCAAACCTAAATTTTACAGCACAAGCGATCGTAGGTGAGGGTGAAAAAAAAGGATAGTAGAAGTGTAGAACATCTACAAAACCCAGTCCCTTCATTATACCACTACATGCTTACGCGCTGTTTATACGCGCGTTTCTCTTTCCGACACGTGTTATGGCCCACGTGTGTCGTCAAACATAACTATAACTTTTGAAAAGTCGTTGATATTTATGAGAAAGTAGTCACTATTATTAGATATAATTTTGATTCTACATAAATTTAATCAATAAATAATATCTTTTCATTGATGAAAAAATCGGTAAAGTGATCATGTAAAATTTTATTTATTACTGCAATGACATTCAACGATTATTATTTATCCCTCAATAGGCCAAGAATCGGCATCTCTTTCAGTTCTGAGTCACGCTGATACGTGTGAGAAAGAGAGGCATAGAAAAATAAGGAAAGGTACAGCCGAAGACTTACGAATCGAGCGACACCAGTGAAAGAGCTGGTGAATACAGCGTGTAAAGATGTAGTGGTAAAGTGGAGGGGCTGGTTTTAATTGACTTAAAAATTTTTGGTTTTCTGTAAATGAAAGACAAACTCAAAAACTATCGATCAGTAAAAAAAAACTCGAAATCAATCTTTGCAGCGTTAGGTATTGGGCTGAAGTTTGTAACAACATCTGGTGTAACGATTTTTATGCAAAGGGAAAGACGTTTTCTTTCGTCATTTCGGGAGGGGTCGTGCCAATAGCCGAAATAAGCAATATTCAGGGAGGGGGACTTTTGCCGTCCATGGACGACAACAAGAAAATAATTGCCGCTTACGCATGCTCGTTGGCGCTTGGAAACCTGTCGGTCGACTGCTCTAGCTCGAATCCCAGCGCAGTCCAAAGCGTCTTTTTCCACAGAAAGATTTCAAATTCTTTACATTTACATTACGCTACTCTCAACTGTAGCATAAAAACTAGTTTACGCGCCTGAGGCACATAGATGCATATTAAATTCAAATGTAAAGAATTCGAAATCTGAAATGTAATGTAAAAATCGAACGGCGCATACGCCTATAACCATGCAGTGTTGGCACCGTACTGACAAAGCCTTGTATGTTTGAACTGCGCATGCTCTATTACAATACGCTACTTCAACCCAAGATCGAGAAAATCAAAATTGCCGGAACTAGTCGCTAAATATCAATAAAAATATCAAGTAATTACCCAAATTGTGTGCATTGGCACGTGTTCTATTTTATGTACCTCCGACGTGTAAACTCGTTTTACGCTACAGTTGAGAGTAGTGTAATGTTGTGTATTACGATACAGAGGAATGTAATGTAAAAATTAAACTGCGCATGTGCATATAACCATACAGCGGAGCGTAATCTTCTTATCCTTCTTCGTTCAGCGTTGGCACCGTACTGACAAAGCCTTGTACATTTGAACTGCGTATGCTCTATTACAATACGCTAATACTACATAAGATCGATAAAATCAAAATAGCCGGAACTAGTCGCGAAATATCAAGTGCAATGGACGAGAATCATGATGAATACTAAACTAAATTCGAGTATACGCATAAAAACTCGCATACACACCGAAATAACATAAAATAGAATATGTGCCAATGCACACAATTCGGGTAATTACTTGATATTCTGGAACGTCATGTACGACGATTTCCTGCGCATGGACCTGCCTGCTGGAACGAGCATCATCGGATTCGCGAATGACGCACTTGTCGTGTGCGCCGCTAACAACGTCGAAATCCTCGAGCTGAGGATCAATGATAGTCTGTGACGGGCAAAGCGTTGGTTGGATAGCAGATGCCTGAAAATGGCCCCTGATAAAACCGAGGCTTTGCTGGTCACAGACAGGAGATCCTTCAAATACCCGAGGATCGTTCTCGGGGAACATGAAATCGAGTGGAAGAAGAGCATTAAGTACCTGGGTGTTCACTTGGATCGAAAACTTAGCTTCGGCGAACATCTGCAGATCGCGACTGCCAAAGCCATCCAATGTTGGGCCGCCCTGACTCGGCTCATGCCCAACATTGGTGGACCCAGGGAAGCTAACAACCATGCTATCCTGAAGAAGTTGTTCTCGGCACAGAGGTGTGGCGATGAGAATTGTCTCAGCATACCGAACTGTGTCGACGAGCGCTGTGCTGGTCCTGGCGAGCGTCCCACCAATATATTTATTGGCGGAGGAAAGGAAGGAGACCTTTCAGCTCCGTAAGGAGCTCACCTGCTTAACAAACCTGCAGGAAATCACTCGCGCAAAGGAGGCCATCCATAAGGATGGAAGGCGCAGACTCGTCGAGAAATGGCAGACGAGATGGAATGGTGACCAATCCGGGAGATGGACACACCGTCTGATCCCGGAGCTCACCACCTGGCTGGATAGAAAGCACGGTCAAGTCGGCTTTTACCTGATGCAAGCGCTTTCGGGCCATGGTTGCTTTAATGCGTACCTGAAGCGCTTCAGGAAAAGAGACGATGAGTCGTGTCGCTACTGCGGATCCCTCGTGTAAAATGCAGAGCTGTCGGTCGGGTAGTAGGCGCACAACTCACTCCTGACACGATGGTCTCTCTCATGCTCCAGTCTGAACAGATATGGATGCTTATCGAGTCATTCGTCACCCTGGTTATGAAGACAAGGGGGCTCGATGGGCGTGCAGAGCGCGGCAACAACGGGGGCCAGTAGAAATCGCATCGGGGCCTGCACCCGCGGTCCTGCATCTTAGGCGAACTCGGCTGTCCACGTTGACCGGGGGAGGAATCGCTTTATTCCTCCCGTGGTTGGCACGGCTAGTCAGCCTGCCTAACGGGCGTGTGCCCGCGGATGGGAGTCCCGAGAGAACGGACGACGGAAGAGTCGTACGCGACTTTGAGCTGGAACCAACCACCCGCGAAGTCTAAAGCCGAAAGGCCGTTCCGCGGGCGGTGTATTGGTTCGAGAGAGGGGGATTTTTGGTTTTAACAGGTATGCTTAGACCCGTCCTAGGAGAGTCCTGTATAACGCCTATAAAATATTTCGCCATTTTTCCTCCTCACCAAAAAGAAAAAAATCTAAAGAATATACATATATAGGGACTTCCCTAACTCGATTTTTAATTTATATATTCTTTTATTATAGTACTATGTGACTACAATCAAAAACCAAAGTCTCTATAAATGTCTCTTTTTAGTTTGCGAGATAACACTGGCCAATAAGAAGAAATTTTCTGTTTGCTGCAAGGTATACATCAACTTTTTTAAGGTCATTTGGGGACGCTAAATCCAGAAATGACCATTACTTTGCACAATCAGCTCTTGTTTTTGAGATATTAATAATAACGCAATAAAGAAGATAGATTAAGCTACAAATTCAGTAAACTTTATTAAAATTGGATAATTGCCGAATCTTGGCTAAAATATAGAGTTTTGTTAATTTAAACATGGTTTTCAAAGCTACATTACGAATGATCTTTGGTTAAAGTACCTGATAAAAAAAAATATGAATTTGAATGTTTGCATATCGAAAAAAGCGGTTACCCTAGAAAATTTGTTGTCTACCCTGTAGCAAAATGGCTGTTGACCACTGTAATTTAACGCCTTTGTTCATAAATGGCTCACTTTGGTCAAACTTTGCTAATTTTGGTCTCGCTCCGCAAACTCAATTTTTAATAAATTTTTTTTATTGTAGCACTATGTGACTGCAGTCAAAAAACGAAGTCCTTTTATATGTCTCTCTTTTAGTTTTAGAGATAATTCAACGTTCTGGTCCATAAATAGTTTGTTTTCATTGAACTTAAATAGTATATTACGACCCTAGGTCAGAAAGTTTGATTTCCTGGCGTATGTGATATCAATGCCGAAGCGAAGCCGAGGCTTTACATCACATACGCCAGGGCATCAAACATTCTGGCCGTGGGTTGTATACTATTTTTCTTGATCTCCAGCCGAAAGTACCCCCAAAACCGAGGCGAAGCCGAGGTTTTGTAGGGGGCAGGGGGAGGTCCGCCCGACTTTTGCAAAACCGAGGTTTTTGCTGGTCGGGCGGGCATTAGAAACTTTAAAATAAAATTCAATCATACAATAACTGCAACAAAAAAATTGAAAATCAAAATTTTTTAAAAAATTAACAAATACCATAGAAAATTTATTCTTCGATAACAATATTAATATTGATCAACAGTAACTTTAAAATCACACATCCAGTAATACTAATCTTCTTATCTTATTTCTTTTTAATAGTTAGTCTTTTGTGCAATTGCACGAAGTTACATTAGATACGCAATTGTTAAACGTTAAAATTAACTTGAAAGATTAGCGTACTATTTATTAATAATTTAAAGTTACATACAGATGAATTAAACAAATTAAACAAACGAATTATACGATGAATTTAGCGGCACTACTGAGCCACAAAAATCGTTGTTTCTGGAGTGAAATGCGGCCAGGAAGATCGTACTTTCGGCTAGGAGATCAAGAAAATTTTTTTAGTGTAGAGTGATTTTTTTTGTCAAAAATCACTATTCTGTATATTTTTGATTATTTTGGAAACCATACGACGAAAAACAAAATCATCACGCAAGACGTTACAAACTTCAGCCCAATACGTTAGATCCCTTTCATCGCGGACGGTCACATATTAGAATCTGAAATCTTGGGTTTGCTAGTGGTTGTTTTCAATATTAACTTTCCGAGTGCGCTCTGAGATCTCCTGTAAAATTAGCCTAAGCTTCGCTAGGGCCTTTTCTTAGCGAGAGAAGATATTACGGCTTGAGCAAGCTTACAATTAGTTTCAATTGAAATCTTTCAGACATATCCAGTATTTTTGACTCAGATAAAATTTTGCATCGTGCATCCTCTCATTCGTCTCCAAGCGGAAAAAAGCCGAGCTTAACATGAACTAACATGCTTAACTACGCTGTAGATTATTATGCCACGATATAAAAGAATGGAACAGTATTCAAGTTTATACTTGGCGTTCCAATCTTCATTTTGCTCAGGTCTACTCAAGTCTAATTCTGGAATTTTTAAATTGTCTCAGTAAGCTAATGGAACCAATACTCGATCAGTAACCAATACTCGATCACTTCGGTATGAATTCATGTTTATTATGAATTCAAAAGAGCAAAATACTGCAAAAAAATTGTAACATTTAAAAAAAATACTTAAGAATATTATACTGCCCAATTATTATTCAAAAATATAACATAGTGTATGAGAAAAATATTTCCCCTACGCGCTCGTTGAATTTCGTGCGTTACAGTCGCCTGCGCCGTCGATCAGTGGTGCCGCCAACTTTCATGTGTCCGTGCTAAGTTGGACGATAATCAGAGAAAAGTTGGAAAAATCGCGCGACAGAAGGCATTACCAGGCCTATGAAGGCTTCTTCTATTATTACAGACAGGTAATTATAATCAAAAATTTGATTAAATATGTAAAAAGCGCTGATCGTCTTTTGGTATACAAAAAGCGAAGGGGAACCAAAAGTCGATCAGCCTACCGCGATGCTGTGTTCGTTTTTTTTAATTCTTAAAAATGAGTTTTTTAACTTCTGGTCAAAATTTTATAGTGCTCGATTAGTGAAAACTATAAAAGAAGTGATATTTTTCAAAAATTTTCACATAAATGCTTTAATTTTTGTATGTATGTTTTTGAGGTTATATGATTGTTTTGATGTGCATATAATACTTTCACAGTGACCTATATTTTAAATTTAACTATGAGTTACAGTACATACTACATTAATAAAATAATCATTTGCAGATGGTGAAGATCAGAAAAGAAAAACTTTACTCTCCGTAAAACATCTGATCACAAATGACATGATCGACTATTGGTCCCTTGCTGATCGACTACTGGTTTCGCGGGGTTTTCGGTGATCGAGTATTGGTACCCAAAAGTAATGTTTTAAAAACGCCTAATTCATTTACAAAACGACACAAAAAAATTTTCTGCGTCTGGAATTCGATAAAAAAAACCTTTCTCTACAATATATACACAAAAGTTTAATTTATTACTCTAATGCTATACACTTTGAAAGGTCTTTTTCCGTAACCTACATGGATGCTGATCGAGTATTGGTTCCATTACCTTACTCACTATAACATATTGTTCGTTTATTAAAATCAACCAGACCCGAGGGGAAAACCACTCTAAAATCATGATTTATAAAAATTAAAAATCAACGGCTAAGAAAAGAAATCACAAGTGCAGCTATATGCAACGCGCCGCAAAAAGAAATAACGATGGGATAAGCGTCGAGTAAGAAACAATAGCATTCGATCGTTTACTACAGCGTTCATATACGATGAACGGTCTTCGTTTTAGAGTGTTTTACCCCTTGACCAGACCCATTCGTAGAGAATTTAATTTTCCGATTTTTCTAAATTTGCTTATAGCTTCTGAAAAAAAATATTTTCAGAATTTCATGCCTTTAGCACATTATATTATTCTTATAATACTAGAAGTACACTGACACGAGAATAACCATGCTTGTCCTGCTACATCCTTTACTTACTTGTGCCTCGAGCCTTGCTATTTCTTTCTGCTTTTCAACGTCTTTTCCTTTACCAGGTTTCCTCTGTTTTTTTTTAGCGAGTAGAGTTGGATCTAGACTTGCTTCACCTTTTGTACTGAAAAGTCTTTGCGCTCTTTCTTCTAAAGTTCCTCCACATTTAAGTCCAAGAGCCATGAGCGCGGATTTGAGTCTATCAAGTCCTAAGGAAGCTAACTCCTCCCAGGAAGAAAAAGCAGATAGTTCTAAGTGTGCTCCTACGTGAGTTAATGCACTTCCTGCCTCTTTTGGCCATCCTGGAAATGTGTTGTTTTCCCAATGCTTCTCAAATTCCCTGTTGTGAAAATTCCAATTTCATATAAAATAATTTAGCATGTATTATTTTTTATTGTTTTATTATGCAATGAACAGAATTTTATTAACATTTTGTAGGAACTCATAGTTTAAGAACGAATAAGATTAATTCAGGGAAAAACTCAAGGTCCGCGAGGTCTTACTACGACCGACAGTCGATAATTCTCCATACTAGCAGACGTCGATCTGCTCCCTGAATTGCTCCTATAAGTGATTCCAACGGTGACCCCTTTTTACTGTGCTTGCGTTAAATAGTGAACACTCATTAGCTACTGTTGGCGGATGAATTCAAATTTTACATTAATTAAAAATTTACTCTAAAAAATTTTATAATTACAATAAAGTATATATGAGTATATAATTAAAAAATTATTTTGTAAACATTAAAAACACAAGTTGTATTGGCCCCCAATTTTGAATATAAACTGGTACCTTCAAGAAAAAGAAAAAAAAACGACCTCGAAAGTTAACGAGTTATTAAAAAATATTCCACTAACTACGTGAAAGATTTTAATAAAAGTCACTAATGAAGAGTCCAATCTAAGCCGAGAGGTCTGATTAAATCGACAATCATTTATGAACCCTAAAGCTAATTGTTCCAACAACGTACCAGTTTTTTAATAAACATTATGAATAATTCAAAATTTTAAAGAATTTTAAATCTTTCTGTGGAAAAAAACACGCTTTCGACTGCGCTGGGATTTGAGCTCAGGTTTTTCGATTGCACGTAGACTACGCGACTAATGATCCTCCGATAATGTAGGCAGTGGCAAAAATTTCAAACTCAACTAATTAATTTGAAATCATTACAGCCGCAAGGCCGTGCCACTAGGCGATATAAGGTCTTCCTGTGGATAAGGAAATGTCGGAAGCCTATCTAGCTCAAAGGTCAGAGCAGTCGACCGGCAATCGAAAGACCTGGGCTCGAAGAGTTTAAAATTGTCTACGAGGACACCTGTCGGCAACGTATCCTATCTGATACGCAACTGGTGATCCTCCGATGATGTAGGCAGTTGCAGAAATTTCAAACTCAACTAATTAATTTAAATTCATTATGAATAATTACTTGCAACTAGATTTTACTAGAATTTAGGAAAAAATTTGATGTTAATCTGGCTGAAAATAATTATTTATAATGTTCATAAAGTCATTTTTTAATTATACGCTAATACATACTTTATAACTTTCTTCGAGAAAATTATTGACAAAAACGCAATTTGAATTTGTCCTCCAATAGCAGCAAATCAATATTTACGTCTTAACGCAAGCGAAGTAAAGATGGGCCACTGTTGGGATCACTGGCTCTCATATGGTCTCTACTTAGTTATTCTATTTTTTAAATATTTGTGTTCCGAGAATAAAAGAAAACGAAAAGTCCTTGAAACTAGAATACTTATCTTTATGTTAAGATTAGAACATTTTTGGATGACTTTTGAATTTAGATACTTTCAAATTCAAAACTTTAATGTCTGGAAGCTTTTCAAATTTCGAATGAATAATAAACAAATGAGTAAAATAAAAAAAAAACATACTTATTTGCTTCGTAGAGATCAGCATTAATGTCGTGAAGGGGCCGAACCCGGGTCAAAAAATCAGTTAAATACTCCAATAAAGACTCTACATAACGTCTATATTCCGCATTTTTTCTATCCTTAGGGATATCAAAAAGATGATCGAACACTGAAAGATAGGTTATGTAATCAAGCTTTTCAACGCCTTTAAGGTTAATATACTTTTCATAACATTCGTGTAAATCTAAATATTTTCCATAACCTTCCTCGTCTGTGAATTCGACTAAATTCGCAAGTTCTTCACTAGGATTTTCTCTCATTTTTGCAAGCTCCTCAAATTCCACGGACATTGGAACGCTAATTTCATTAGGATGTCGACGATAGAATTCTTTGATTGATTTTAATCTGGAGTAGAATTCAGAGAACTCATTAGGCCCCGAAAGAGCTTGGACTTCATCTTTTCTCTGACCATCTTTATCTTCGTATAATTCTTGAAGTTGAGCTGTGCTGTCTGCAAAATGATCCAGAAGGATTTTTAAGCGGTGCTCGGAATTAACGGCTTCACGATGTCCAGCCTTTTTATAGAGCATCTCTTTCACCATTGCATCCGTTAATCGTTCACGTTCTTCATGATAGCGACGCTGTTGCTCTAATATAGTCTCCATGATATCTCTCTATTCAACACCAACACTTGAGTTATTTTTTTGTCGATTTTGTAAATTATTATTTACGTTTACATCACTTCCGTACGTCCAATATCTATTTAGACTTGAGCAGGGTGAAGTAACGACAAAAAAAGTAACATCACAAATCGCTAACTACCTCACCAAAGTCGAGTCCGTCATGGTGAATTTATACCTCTGTCTGCCTGACCGGTGCGGACAGAAAATACATAAGAGCAAAAAAGACTGACGTTTTCTTTTTGTCCAATTTTACACTGTTTGTCTCCTTTACTCTTATGTAATTTCTTTCCGCACAGGTCAGGCAGACAGAGGTATAAATGCACCATCAGGGTGCAGTCCCATGACGGCGTTTTTACGCGGCGTAAAGCAGAAATTGATGAGACAGAAAGAGAAAGTATCTCTTTCTCCCTCATAATTTTCTGCTTTACACCGCATAAAAACGCTGACATGGGACTGCACCATCATGGTCTGAGGTGCCATCCCATGGGTGTGCAAAATGCAAAGCAGAAAACGAACAACCAATTACAGAAAACCTTAAAGAAGAAAGAAATCCAAAGCTTTTCTGCAATTAGCTGTTCGTTTTCTGCTTTCCATTTTACGCTCACAAAGGAACGGCACCCTGAGCATAAAAGTCTTTGTAGAATAGGATTTTTGAAACCGACGTAACATCGGCATGACATGAACCAGAGATGAGTTGTGAGATTTCTAAAGTAATGTATTTAATTTCGAGTGATTTTCCGCAGTGCGCCCTGTATAAAAATGCTCTTGGGAACTAAAATAAAAGGTCCATGCTACTACTTGAAGGGAAAAACAGAGCTACTGTTTATCACTTTTGCAGCGCCTCCAATAACGTGAAGCTTTTTTGAACTAAAATTAAAGGTCCGCGCTGCTACAATAATATGTGGGAGCACACACAATGAAGCGCGTCATGTCAGTGTATCCCCACCAGCCGTATGCATCAATCCGTATTCACGGTAGTATAGACAAGTCTGGTAACTCCCGTGGTGGGGGATGTTCCCTTATCGTGACGAGGGGTAGTTTCGAAAGTGACCGCCTGGGCAGCGCTGCAATCGAGTAGTTAAAACAATACCCGTGGTTTACAGACAGCTTTCACAGCTGACTACGTTCTGGGTATATATATATATACATACATGCTATGGTGCGGTCATTCGGCCACTACTCGATACTAGCGCTATTCGTGGCGAAAATATGAAACATTCTGACTACAAGAAGGGAACATCCCCCACCACGGGAGTTGCCACACCTGTCTGCACTACCGCATCTCTGATACTACCGTTCCCGTATTTCACGATTCTAACGTGACCCCGTTAGTGTCCTAAGTTGAATTCCTAAGCTAGTTTTCCGAACCGTCACACGCGGCGCTAACTGTACCATCACTCCCTGAAAAAGCACAGTGACATAGGAAGAATTTAATATAAAAAATTTTAAAAATATATTATTCAATGCCATAAACAAATAAAAGAGATCAGACTTATAATATTTAATTGTATCCATATCATGGCATTTATATTATTTTTTTGAGGTAAAATTAAGTTGGAAAATAAAAAAAAATTAAAAATTCTGAACAAGGAACGAAGTTGATGAGAGTTGTACTTAGTTGTTAATCATTATAAATAATTAAAGAAAATAGAATATGAAATAAGGTGAATATTAATTTATATTTTTAAAATAGTTAACTAACATTAATAAAAACAGTATAATGAGAACAATTAAATTCTTTTTTCATTTTCAAAACCAAAAGTAGTCCATCTACGTCCGTTTTCATCCTCTCTATCATTCACGAAATTTTGGAAACAACATTTTATGTACTTTGGGCACAAGCGAGTAGAAACTGGACCAAATTATTCATATAAACTTGCCACTCTTCTCAAGTATCACGTGCCCTTAAAGCTCATAATTTTAGTAATAGATCAAATAAATTACATTTCTAGAAATCACGTCAGAGCCTAGGTAATGAAATTTTGCATTTAGTAACCTAAAAGCGAGGTGTTTTTGTGCAGCATTGATAAAAATAATGCAAAAAAAGTTCATATTTCATAGTTTTAACCATTTTTAATAACACCTACAGCAATGAACTTTTCAAAATTTTTGTTCATCTGTCAAGGTCTTTACAGAATAAGATTTTAGAAACTGACGTAACATCGAAACGACATAAACATAGACTTTACGTCGTGCGCGCGCATCTATTGCCAACTGCAGAACTTTCATTCCGTTATTCCCGCAAGAGGAATGTGAATGCGATATAAGTTTTGCAGTTGGCAATAGATGCGCGCGCACGACGTAAAGTCTATGTTTATGTCGTTTCGATGTTACGTCAGTTTCTAAAATCTTATTCTGTAAAGACCTTCATAACCCAATGAGCACACAATATTAGAAACGTTTATGTAACATTCTACAAACGTTCCAGGAACTTCTCTATGTTCGATGTCCTACAAACGTTGTTAGAACGATTTTGGAACGTCTTTCGGACATTGGACATAGGGACCCTAGCGAACTGGCTGAACGGTATCTTTACGCTGTAGCTATCGTAAAGTAGCATTATAACTCATAAATGAGACAAAATGATCATTCAAAATGTTTTTAACCTTATTCTACGTTAAAAATAACGTTAACTGGTAATCGAAATATGCAATAATTTTATTTATTTACGCTAAAAAATTTAAAAATTCCATTTTTTGGAAATTATAATGAATTCTTTAATGGCTGAAACCATTAAAAATAAATTTTCCAAAACAAAATTAATGTAAAAAAATTGCTGAATTTGGTAAAAACTTATTCATTTTAGAAATATGGAAACGGCTAGGTTGTATTAAATCTTCTTCCTGAAAAAACGATTCTTGATTTATTTGAATCACATCATTTTTTTTTTAAATTTGGTATGAAGCGATAAGAAAAAAAGTCGGGGTAAAAATAAAACTTGTTAAATGTATTTTTCAGAATAACTTTCAGAATGCATAACTTATGTTAAATGAAATTTTCAATATATAAGTATAAATAAAAGGTTTGAATATTCAAAAGTAAAATATATTATATCTAATATTTTATCGAACAGCACACTTTCAGATTTCATCGGTATGGGGATACAAATTTTTAAAATGGCACGACTGTTTATAACATGTTCAACCCCAAGATATAGAATCCAGAAAAGAATTTCAAAAAATACTTTAGTAATTTAATTTTTTAATTGGGTTAACAAATCACTATGAAGACACACTAAAAAAATCTTTTAAAATGTTAATTTTTTTACAGACTTATTAATTTCCTTCAAAGAGATCTAAATTAGAATTTCTTTTGTAATATCTTTCTATAAAATAAATCACTTTAACGAAAGTTGAAACTCCAGGTCAACCTGTAATTTCCGATGGTAGTTTATATATATATACAAATTGTTATGTAGAAGATGTTAAATTCCAAAAAAAGTTATAGTTACAAAGCTTCAAAATTTTATAATTCAAATTTTAATATAAAACTTTAAGCATTTATTGAACTTGAATACCATTGGAAAATTTGTTGTTTACTGTTCATATCTTCCTCCGATTTCAGAAGAACAGACAAATTAAAAATTACAAAATATTTCATTAAAAAAATTGAACTCGTCCATATGATCTGGTCATATTGTAACAAGATTTGAACACTTCGGACAAAATTTTTTATGTAAAATTTGATACCGATAAATATTTACATGTTCATATAAAGACATTAATGAACACATATTTTAGCTTTTTAATTTATCCACATCTATTAGAAAATTATGTCAATTTTAAACTTGAATTTTATGTTTGTTTCTTCTTAATAGAAAATATCTCTCTGACTAAAAAGTTTTTAAATGTACAAAATTGATAAGAAGTATGGAAATTTGAATAGGAAAATATATATTGATTCAAATATGGAACATTTATTGGCTTATCAAATTTTACACAATATTTCAAATTTTTTTCAAAATATCGAATACGTGAAATCTAAAAATAGCATTGCATGGAGGAAGCGCGGAGAATAAGGAGAAGTGGGACGAGTCGTTCTCGCATGCAAGAGAGACACGGAAGAAACAAGGGCAGCGCGCGCCGCTGCCCCTCCATAGAAATTCTGATGGTAAATCACATGGAGACTCACTGATCTCTATATAATAATAATACACTGGATGCACAATCAATGCAAAGTCGTGTGCTTCATTCACGAAGGAATAATAAGGAGACCAAACGGCCATGAGAAACTTTTCGGAATCTGGCAGGAGCAACGGCACGGTAAGTGCCCGGCTTGTAAGTTGGAAGTAGTGGAAAGGAATGCGCAAGTACGCAGTTCTCCTCTTCTTATTCCCGGGAAAATGTGCGAGTGAGACGAACTTGTCAAATTGATCTAAGCCAGAGAGGTTATGCAACCCGGTACGCGACACGACATTGCAAAGAAAAAAATTTATTATATCACATGCGATCTTCAAAATATTGAAAATTTCTCGGATTAAATTCCCTCACCTTTCAAGAAAAATACTATTCAACATTATTCAACACACAATTTACGAAGTAATAACAAATACCATAATTTCAATTTCAAGATTTACAATCTTATATTCGATATATACTTACCACTTTTATAATGCACTCCTTTATCTTTATTGTAGTCCTGAGATAATAATTTTTTTTTTAAACTAAATTGAAATTGAACAAATATCTGCCGCTTGCAAATGATCAAAACATCGATCAACATAACCACTTTGGCTTAGATCAATTTAACAATTTGACAAATTCGTCTCACTTGCACATTTTTTCGTGAGTAAGAAGAGGACAACTGCGCACTCCTTTCCACTACTTCCAACTTACAAGCCGGGCACTTACCTTGCCGTTGCTCCTGTCAAGTCGCTTACATGGAGATAGGTCTCCTTAAGGGTGCCGTCCATGTGGGTGCAAAATGGAAAGCAGAATACGAACAGCCAATTACAGAACACCTTAAAGAAGAAAGAAATCTAAAGCTTTTCTGTAATTGGCTGTTCGTTTTCTGCTTTGCATTTTGTGCGTACATGGGACGGCACCCTTATTATTCCTTCGTGGCTTCATTGAAGGCTGAGCCGACATCTTTACTTAGGTTGATTACAAAGAATGTTGCGGTAAATTCAAATATAGTAAAAAGGGAAAAGAGTAAATATTAAAGAAACAACATGTAATCCATGCTTTTTTACCGGTATTAGTGTTGATAGTATACATAATTAAACTAACGAAATGAAATTTATTGAATAATACTAAAATATAACTCGGTAATATTTATTATTATGGTATATAAGTTGTAATGTTGTAATATAATATAATGTAATATGTATTTATTTCTTAACTATAATTAAATATAAATTTATTATAAATTTATCAAATATAGATTACAGAATTCAACAAGTAAACGTACCTTGGAGTAGTGTAAAAATTATCTCACGATCTGAACGTGAACTATTATTAATAGTCACATATAATAACTATTTTTAGTATAAATTAATTCGCGTTTCATAATTCAATCCTTATGTACCTGTAAATAAACGGTTTTAAAAACTGAAAAAAAGCTCCATCCCCTTCTGTTTTAAAAAATGTTGAATTACTCGATCTTGTTGGCGTATTTCAGCATACGTTTAAATTGCTCAGGAGTAATAATTTGCTCCAACTGAAAGAAGTAATAGAAATAATTTTAAATATATACAAAAATTATAAACTATTGTATTTTGGTCGTTTACGAACATTTTAATTTATTAGAAAATAATAAAATTGGAAAAGAAACAAACCCTGAAATATAATTAATACTGAATGCAGTTATTACGTGAAAATTAAGTATGTACATGTGTAACGTCTTGGTTACTCACCTTTTATTATATTATTTATTTTTTCCTCGTTTTTCGTTCAGAAAAGAGACCTGAAAAAATATCTCAACCGAAACAAGGGTTGAGGATAGCCAACAATAAAACTCAAGAATATTACAATTATTAACCCTTTTATTTAATATTTTGAATACAAATGTGATAGAAATTCCCCTTGAAAGTTCCTCCTGGAAAGCAGCTAGAAAATGAAAGGGGAGAATTTATAGATATATTCAAGTTAAATTAGGGACTTAATAAAAATTTGGTACTTACAATAAATGCTTTATGTTAGTGAATCGAGTCCACCAAATCCTTATTGTTTCTACGAAGATTCCAACATTTTCTCCAATTTGTATCCATAGCGACAAGATTCTAATTTTAGTCCCACTCAGTAACCGGTCTTTTAAATTTTCTTGCGTGTTCCTCTAGCCTCCCTATTTTCCTTAGGTGAATGGAAGTAGGAAGGAAGTAGGGTTAATGGTTTTTGTACATAACTCATTATAACGCATTCCGATGGGGTTCCCCAATAAATACAATTTCGTTTTGTCTAGAAATTTAGGGTTTTTCGACGATCGATATATAGAGATACCTGTTGCTTTTACATATTTAATATTTTCAAATTATTAATTTTACACATATTATTTTGTAAATAAATATTGATAGTCGCGGGACGTGACACCTCCGCCCTTAGTTCGAACACGGGGATGTAATGACCATGTTGGAACTTTCGCTTCCAAGTTAACTAATCGATTCAGATTAAACTTTTTTTAATATCAAAATTCCTTTTATCAAAATGAATCAAGAGATATTCTTATCATTCGTGATTTACATTGATACGTACTTATTAGGTTAATAATTGTGTTCATTGCTAATACATTAAAATTAATACATTGAAATTTGATACATAGAAATAGTTTTTGTACAATTAATACTGATACACGGAGAAAAATAGTTGAAGTAATTTTACTCAACTCTGTCGATTAAACTTGGGACATAAGGACATTTGAACATCTATTAAATCCTAGTCGGGTAAAATGGATTTGATATATACCAGCCCAGTGCCACTCTTCTGGAGGCCTGTAGAATAAAAGTTGGCTGAGAGTTGGATCACGACCACCAGGCGAAATGGTGGCGCTGATTACCTTTAGGGCCGACTTGCTTTCAAATGCATGGCAAAAATGTAAATATTTATGTTTTTTTTAAATTTAAACTGCCTTTTCGTGTTTTTTTTTGTTACAGAAAAATAAAGTTAAATGTTTCTGGCATATAATAATACAAAATATATAAGAAAAAAAGTGAAATATATTGATTTTCTGAACGATCAAGTAGGAGTGAAAGCAATAAGAAAAATTTGTCCCAGTTAATGAATTGAATAAAATAAATATAAAACGCGAAGTAATAACAATAAAATTGTCATTAATCGAAAAATTAATATAATTAGTATATTAATGAATTTTAGTGCAATGATTATAAGTTATAATCAAATAGAAATACATTTATTTGTGCAAGTAAACATTAATATTTAGTTTTTCATATATTTCAATTATGTCATAGTAATTGGGAGAAGTAAATAAATGTGTGGAAATTGTTGGTTTTTAAAATCAAAATTCTAAATTGGTTATTGTATTTTTTTAAACTGTAGTTGTAAATTAACTAACTCAACTGTTTATTAAAATTTATTTAACATGATGAACGATTTTTACTAACACAAATTACATTTTGCAATTATAAAAATAGCAATAACCAAGAGACATTAGTGATGTATATAGGATTTATAATAAATAAGGCAATTTTAAAATTTCAAGATTTTGTGATTTAATAAAAGATTGGTTTTTTATAGTTATACTACGAGTAATAATATATATATTTAAAAAATTTTAATGCACGCTTTCATACTTCACCCTACGCTTCTGAATTTTACTCAACTTTGATTCATTTTTGAACATTTAATATATCACAAATAAATACAATGATACTAAATAACTTCTAACTTGTCCTTATGTCCCAAATTTGATCGGAAGTTGAGTAAGATTACTTCAACTATTTTTCTCCGTGTAACATACACAATTGTTATAATTGGAAATGTTTAAATATTTAGTAATTAGTATGCATACATTGAAGCTTGTTATACAATTACAAGATATGTCAATACATTATCTTAAATATTTGGGCAAACATAATCCTAAATGAATACAATGCAAAACGTTTAATTTTTTTTTTTGAGATTTTGTTTTTGTATAATTTTTTATTCATTAATTTTAATTAGTACGACAGCGCATTTTACAAAATTCTAGTTCGCAAAACCCTAAAACCTACATATTAATGAATAAATTTCAATTATTTCATAAATACTTAAATATGGCTAAATATAATTCCGTAAAATGCCCATTATTTTTTAATATAAGAGAAACATTTATTACACACACATAATTCTTTTTAATTTTTATTGCTTCTTTATTATTTTAATGAATGAATTTGCATACACACACATAAACATTCCGTTCTATATTTATTTTTTATTTAAATAATTCAGCATATATTTCGAATAAACATTATTTGTCTATAAAGAAATAACTACATTTATATTGATATAAATAAATTACGATATATTTTTTATTTATTACAGACATAAATTCTTGTATTTTTTATTTCAATTAAATTTTTAATGAATAAGTTTTTATCGTCGAGCATTAACTATTTTGTCACATGAAATGTTTTATAAGTTTGTCTACATACATATTTTTCAAAAACATTAATTAGCGCATATTTTAAATACTTATCTGGATATAATTTAAATATAGACAAGATATATTATTTAAAGGGTATAAGGCATATTCTTTGAACTTCGTAAACATAAGTATTTGGTTACACCATTAAGCAAATTCGTCAAGTTTTCTCGCTAATATCATTAATTATAGAGTAACAGCATTCAAAGCCAACCTTTAGTTACTTACTAAAGCTACTATCATTTTTTTATTTTAATACATTACATTTTGTTATTATTAATTTTCTGGTAATATAAACGCTCGTATACAATATCGAATGCATTTATGATCATTTTTATCAATATTATATCAAATATATGAATTAATCAAACAAATACATAATTAGTGAATATAATCAATTGCTTCCAATATATTTCCATGCAGGTTAAATGTGGATCAATATAATTTCAAGAAAGAGAAAAAAAAATTTCTTATTTTTAAGTCGCATTTGTAATAGTTACGGGACGTGACACCTCCCCCCTTTTGTTTGGACATGGGGATAAAATCAACATGTTCAAACTCTTTTAATTTCCATTTACTTACTTTATATTTTCTTTATTAATAGTGTGTCACATCACGTAGTTATAAAAATTTCATATTCGCTTTTATTTTGATTTACTCTATGAACTTTTTATTTCGCTTTGGCGCAGTACAATTCATTGGTTTATGACCTCTTTGATAGAATCTTTCACATGTGCCGGTCCATTTATATAATATAACTTTTTCTGATTCATTTTCCATAGGGTTTCCGAATTTAAATTCAGGTTCTTTTTGTTCGCTAAACAAATAGTCCTTATACAAAGATTCTAATAACTTATGTGCTGAACTATGTTTAGATGCTTTTTTTGTTTTTGACTTTTCTCCTATACTTACATACGTTTTTGAATCTTTCTGAATTTTACATGTTGCTACAAATATTGGGATATGATTTGACGAATTACATTGAACAACTTCAAATATTGGATCGTCAAAGTCATATTCTAAGCTAATTTCATGTATAGTTTGCACTGGACTGTTGGTTAATGTAATATTTCTGCCTTAAATTTTCCCTTCCACTTTCTGCCCTACTTAAAATGCCAGGTAGAAATCGAGTAGATACCGGAAAGAAACCGGATGCAAACCCATTCGGGTTTTACCCGGTTCTTTACGGTTTTTATCTGGATTGTAATTTCATTTTTCGGGATCTATCTGGGTCTATCCGGTCCTTATCCGGGAAGTGGTGACAGAAAATAAGTTGTATAAATATTGTACCCGGTCTTATCCGGTTCCTATCTGGCATATGGATCCAGAAATTAAAATACGAATATATGTTTCTACACGGATCCTATCTGGTTTCTATAAGGCAGTTGTCGTCTTGCAAATTGTTAAGGTGAAAGTACATCTGCTACCCGACCCTACCCGGTTCCTATCTGGCATATGGATCCAGAAATTAAAATATAAAAATATGTTGCTACCCAGATCCTATCCGGTTTCTATGAGGCAGTTGTCGACTTGCAAATTGTTAAGGTGAAAGTTCATCTGCTACCTGGCCCTACCTGGCTCCTATCTGGCATATGGATCCAGCAAAGTAAAATACAAAAACATGTTTCTACCCGAATCCTATCCGGTTTCTATAAGGGAGTTGTTAACTTGCAAATTGTTAAGGTGAAAGTGCATCTGCTACCCGGCCCTACCTGGCTCCTATCTGGCATATGGATCCAGCAAATTAAAATACAAAAACAGGTTTCTCCCCGGATCCTATCCGGTTTCTATAAGGCAGTTGTCGACTTGCAAATTGTAAAGGTGAAAGTGCATCTGCTACCCGACCCTACCCGGTTCCTATCTGGCATATTGATCCAGCAAATTAAAATACAAAAATATGTTTCTACCCGAATCCTATCCGGTTTCTATAAGGCAGTTGTTAACTTGCAAATTGCCAAGGTGAAAGTGCATCTGCTACCCGGCCCTACCTGGTTCCTATCTGGAATATGTAAATAGAAATTAAAATTCAAAAATATGTTTCTACCCGGATCCTATCCGGTTTCTATAAGGCAGTTGTCGACTTGCAAATTGTAAAGGTGAAAGTGCATCTGCTACCCGACCCTACCCGGTTCCTATCTGACATATTGATCCAGCAAATTAAAATACAAAAATATGTTTCTACCCGAATCCTATCCGGTTTCTAAAAGGGAGTTGTTAACTTGCAAATTGTTAAAGGAGAAGTGCATCTGCTACCCGGCCCTACCTGGTTCCTATCTCGCATATGGATCCAGCAAATTGAAATACAAAAATTTGTTTCTACCCGGATCCTATCTGGTTTCTATAAGGCAGTTGTCGACCTGCAAATTATTAAGGAGCCGGATACAAACCGGATGAAAATCTCAAAATTCCCGGATTAGATCTTATCCGGAAAACCGGGTACACTGAGAGAAAATTATCACGTTATTTTACGGTTTTCGGAGGTATAGCAAGGATATTTGTTAAAACCAAGAACTTTTACTGTCCCGTAATTTTTTTTCTGTGACTATCCTTAAAATGTACTTGTTTGCACCGCAATATTTTTTTCAGTAATTTTCACAGTACGATGTTTTAAAAGTTTCTCTTGATGTCAGTTATAAAATACAAGCCTAACAGAAAAATATGCCGTTAGTGTGTTTAAAGAAATACAATTCCTATACGAGCGACTTTTGTTGTGAGTTGGTTAAAAAAACTCGGGAGTCAGCAAGCAATTATGTAATGTAATCATAATAATCATATGCGAGCACGTGTGTGTATGTGTGTATATCTGATTGTGTCGAGGTAGTAACAATAACGGGGCCCAAACACTTTTTACACGGCCCTGCAGTAGTTGCAGGTTATAACCGCTATTTCCTTTCTTGTATTCCAAGCGTTCGCAGCCGAGAGGCTTAGTCGTTAGTTTACTAATGCGATAGTTATAAGTAGAGAGGGTTCGAACCCGCAGCGTTAAGAATAATTTTTAATACTGTCTAAACGAGCGTTTATGTAGTGTAGAGGGGGGTGTGTGTTTGTAGGTAAGTGTGTATATAAAAATAGTAAGTTAAGTGCCTACTTAATAGTAAATACAGTTTTGAAATATACTAAGAGTATTCATCGATTCAACTACTGCTCTTATTTGATTTACCTATGTTCCTACAAATCACTTAACTTAAAAAAATAACACTGGAGCCTTTACGAACAACGAAAAGTAAGTTAAAAAGTAGTCAAACCTACTGAGATTTTTTTTCGGTGTACGTGTAACGAAAAAGTATTGTCAATTTACTCAAATAAAATTTCCCAGCTTGAAAACAGATTTTTTACTGTGAAAACAGTAAATTTAACCTTCCAAGCGAATATTCCTCCATTGCCATTAAAAACGGTAAATACTAGTCTTAACTCGAATTTTGCCTGTACTTTTTCTCTCAGTGTAGATATTATGCGATCCCATATAGAACCCGGTTAAGCTCCAGGTATAAACCGGGGACAAAGACCGGGTAAAAATCCAGTAACGCCGGATAAGAACCGAGTATACGTATTTCAAGGACCCGACTACAAACAGGATAACACTTACAGAGCCCAGATAAGAACCATATAGAAACCGGACAAAATATTATATCAACCCAGATAGAATCCGATTAAGTGCTGGATTAGAACCGGGTATAAGTATTTTAAGGAGCCAGATACAAACCAGATAAAAATCTCAAAGGTCCCAGGTAAGAACCATATAGAAACCGGGTGAAGATATTATGCGATCCCAGATAGAACCCGATAATCTCCGGGTACAAACCGGGTACAAATCCATTAGCGCCGGATAAGAACCGACTTTTACTCGGTTCTTATCTGGGTTCTATCCATCATTTTAAGCCGGGTGACACAGAATTTTCGTAATTTTTTTTGAAAATGTTTTAAATTAGCTTTAATTTTTTTTTAAAATACTATGTAGTAAATTATATGCAAATTATTTTGACAGAATTATTTCAAATTACATCAATGCCATTTAATTCGTTTATATATATTTCGCTTGTAATATTCGCAAACAAACAATGATTTTTTACTTTGATTTCATATCCTAAGTTTATTCTACAAATATGATCCAAATATTGCTCGATGCAATCTAAACATTTGTATGCTGGTTGAAATCGTTTTACCAATTCTGTTTCGCAAAATTGGCATTTTGTATTCATAACTTCATTTTTTACTATTGAATGCCAAGAATTTTCAAGGTTATAACTGAAGCGGAAAGGAATTTGTATCTGTAGATAGCATAATTCGCAAATTTTGAACATTGTGATTTTATGGACGTATATTTTTTCTACTTCCGGTAACAAGGAAATGCATGAACAATTCAAGAGAATTTGATAAGCTCTTGGATGATCTTGTGGACAAACACCATCTATATATCTTGGAGAATCTGTTGAAGGGATTTGGAATTGTTGGAATCATTACGTAAAATGTGATTCAATTAAGGTTAAAAGAAAAATGTTTGCCTCAATTTGTAAGTTATTCTCTTGATTTATTTAATTTTTTAAAGTAAGTGGAGTCTTATTTACTGAAGGTAAGTATTTTTTATTATCTGTATCATTTGTAAGTGACTCCTTTGTAAAATAATACTTCCTGAAATAAATTTGATTCTGTCTTATTTTTGTTCGATTCCTTATTTATAACAACTTTTAATTTGTTCAATCAACCATAATATCCGTTTTTATCTAAATTTTATTACTTCTTACAATTTGAATCCAACAAAGTTTTGATTTAAGCTTGTTGAAATGAATTTAATGTTATTGGATTGAAAAGTTCTGGGTGCCAAATTCCATGCTATGCATAAACTGTGTATTTCATAAATGCCTATGTAAGTCATCAAGTGGCTTTTTCATCAAAAAACTTAAAATTTTTTTTTCAATATTTTAAAAGTAAAGCCCTTTCGAATTTTCGAATTTTATTCTTAATTATATTCACTAAAGTTAGATTTGTAGGCAAAAAGTGAGTTAAGGAGTATGATAAAATTGAAAAGAAATGACATTTTTCCATATATGTCACTTCTCTGCATGTTATGTCCTAGAAAAAGAAAAACAGATAGTATTAGTATGTGACCTGAAAGAAAATTTATAATGTTAGATAGAATTCGCAGATGGAATTTTCTTATGTGTAAAGGTTTATAAATGTCCTGAAAATTGTTTTCTGTTCAGTTTTTGTAGTTTCTTTTGAACAATTGTTTGAAATATAGTTTGACTACCTTTATTTTGGAGTTTAGTTTTTTTTTTTTTTTGAGCTATTGAATCTCATATTTTTCTTCACAAAAGTCATAATGTTCTTGTATCAATTTTATTTGTTCAAATTCTGCTTTATTTTCGGTTATTATTGTTATATTTCTTGTAGCTATTACTGATTGATTTCCCACTCTACAATACAATGTAAAAATTATTCTTTTGTCAACGTTAAAATTCTTGTAAGTTAGAAACTTACGGAAAAATTATGTCTCATTATTTCTGAATTTTTTTTGTATCTTTAGACCAATTTGGTACATTGTAGTCGTCATACCTAAATATCCCATTTATAAATAAATATGGCCATAATGTTTTATATCTACTTGACG
Source organism: Diplolepis rosae (assembly GCA_030998225.1). NCBI lineage: Eukaryota > Metazoa > Arthropoda > Insecta > Hymenoptera > Diplolepididae > Diplolepis > Diplolepis rosae. Next base: position 3,536,598 of record JAPYXD010000466.1, read on the forward strand.
AACGATTAAATCACATAATAAATCAATGCGTTGGCGATGTCTAGTTTCCATCCTGATCTGGATCCAAATTTTTTTAAAAGTTTAGAGCCTACATCGCGAGGTTCTCCTTTACTCTTTTAAAAATATGCATGATTATCCTTTCTCATTGTTAATTGGTCGCGGCATTCAATTATATTCTTCTGTGTCCTAGGCAATCCAGATATTGAAAGATGATCAGGGGGTGGCTCTGGGGGTGGCCTTTCTTCTGTAAAATCGTCTTCGTCAGAGTTTTCACAATTCTCTATTTCTAGTATATACGGTTCTTCGTTTTCGTTTCCATGTTCTACATTTTGAGAATTTTCCTGGATTTCTCCTCCTTTTCGTCTTCACTTGATAAGTCAGAATTTGATTCAAAATAACTTTCTTCTTTTAATTCCTAATCTTCATTTTCCTTAAAATGTTTCTTCTTTTTATTCGCCTCTGGCTTTTACTTAACCTCATATTCTGGATCAGAATCAGATTCTTCTTCGGATTCCACAATTTTACGCTTTTTATCATTTTCAGGTGGTTTATTTATAACTTTTCTGGGTCTACCTCTCTTTTTGATTGGTTCTTGTAATTTTATTTCTTGAATAATTTTTCGTGGCCTTCCACGTTTCTTTTGTACCTTATTTGTTACTTCAACATTTCTTATTGATTTATTTTTTATATTATCTTCATTATTATTACATATATTCTTCGAATTTTTTAATTGACTTCTTGTTTGCATAGCATAGCATTTATTTTTATTTTCTAATAAAATTGGAATTGAATCCATAACACATTTTAAAAATTGGGAAACAAATTTTTCCGAAATATTTTGATCTTTGATTAAAGCGTTTACATTTCCTTCGTCTTTCATTTTATTTATTATTATATTAATCAACCTTTTATTAATTACGTTAAATAAATTTTCTTCTTCGAATTGTTCAATAGTTTTTTCATTGTTTTCGTAAACTGTTCTCTTTTTTATATCTTCAAAGTCTAATTTCATACAACATTTTTCATCATTCTCATAATCATTTTTCAATAAATACTCTTCATTTGATAATTCTTCATATTTTTCAGTATCATTTCTATCAGTTTTTCCTACATAATCATCATCATAATTGCGTTTTTTATCATCAACATTTTTAAATAAAGATTCTTCGTATAATTTTTCGATTTCTTCAAAATTTTCATGAATTCTTCGCTTATCAAAATCTTCATAAATTATATCGTCATTATGATTCTTACCTTTCATATTCTTAATTAAATTTCCATCGTTTATCAGTATTTGTTCGTTTCCTCCAATTTTATCATTATTTCCATCTTCAATAACCTTATATTTTAATTCATCATAATTTCTTCGATTATTCTTATTCTTAATTAAATTTTTTTCGGTCATAAATTCCTTAGTGTCTTTAGAATTACTCTCATCAATTTTTCTTTCTTCAATAATATCATAGTTTATTTCTTCATTGCATGTAAGATTTATTTCTGGTGCTTTGTTTCCACGTTTAAATCTAGATATGCATTTTGTATTTCCTTGTTTAATTGGATTTATTTCAATATTGTTTTTATCATTTATATCATTGTTTTCTATAGCTTCTAAATCTATAGGATTTCTTGATAAAGCATCATAATTTATATCATCATTATATTTCTTATCTTTCATATTCTTAATTAAATTTCCATCGTTTATCAGTATTTGTTCGTTTCCTCCAATGTTACCATTATTAATATTTCCATCTACAATAACCTTATATTTTAATTCATCATAATTTCTTCGATTATTCTTATTCTTAATTGAATTTTTTCCGTTCATAAATTCCTTAGATTCTTTAGTATTACTCTCATCAAATTTTCTTTCTTCAATAATATCATAGTTTATTTCTTCATTGCATTTCCTTGTTCAATTAAATTTATTTCAATACTGTTTTTATTATTTATGTCATCATTTTCAATATTTTCTGAATCAATAGGGTTTCTTAATTCTTCTGCTGAAAAAATCTTACTAGGAATTGAATTACTTGTGCTTATATTAACTTTTTCAGTTTTATTTTCACTGAAATTAGGTGCATTTAATTGTTCATTTAAGCCCTCCTTTGTGCACCCGTTCCAGGAAGGGCATTGGAGTTTTCCTGATGATTAAATTCTTGTTGTTGGAATTGTTGTTGTTGTTGTGGTTGTTGTGGTACTTATTGATTAGTATTTATTTTCTTGCTACAATTCCTAAACGTATGTCCTGGTGTATTGCACGAATAGCAAATAACTTCAAAATTTTGAACTTGATTTGGGTTTTGATTAAAATTTGGATTTTGCTTTCTATTTTCATTGTAATTCATATTAAAATTTGGTCTTTGATTAAAATGGGGGTTTTAATTGAAATTCCTACCTTGATTTTGAACTTGATTAAAATTTTGACCTTGGTTGAAATTTTGTCCTTGGTAGAAATTTCTATTGAAATTTCTGTTGAAATTCGAATTTTGATTAGAATTTCTATTGAAATTTGGATTTTGATTAAAATTTCGACTTTGATTAGAATTACGGTAGATATTTTGATTATTTTGGTTGAAGTTTGAGTTTTGGTTGAAACTATTTCCTTGGGAAAAATTAGGGCGGGATGGGAAACTATTTATACCTCTATAATCCTTTCTATTCCCTTGTGAATTTAGGCTTTGCATCTGGTATCTCTGTAAGGGTCTCCATTGAGTTCCCTGACCTTGCCTATTTCCCTCGTATTGATTATTTTGTCTAGTTAAGTTATTTCTAAACTGATTGCTCTGTGAATTTTTATTTGTTAACTGTTGAACATATTGAAAACAGGCTGCTGCTGTGTGGCCTATTTTCTGACAGATTTGACATTTTATTGGTTCTTCTCGTGCTAAGTTTATTTTATTTGTTTTTGCAAATTCGCGGTTATTATGTGATGGTTTATCAACTTCTTGGAATAGTGAATGTTGTCTATTTCCTCTTCGCAGTTCGTTTCTGGCTGTTAAATTTCTTTCTTCTCGTATTGCTCTTTCTACAATTTCGTCAAATTTATTGGCTGTTCCTATTCATATCTCTAATTATAGTTTTAGGCCTCGAAGAAAACAATCTATCGCGTCTCTTTCCAGATTTCTTTCGAATTCAGCAGCTTCCTTACCATTATTATTTTGTTTATGACATTCTAGGATTTCTGCTGCTATTTCTTGTATGCGTGTTGCGCAAGATAAAACACTTTCATTTTCCCACATGTATATTCTACCTAAATCTCCTTGTAATTGGTATACGGTTTTTGTTGGTGAAAAAATTGTTTTTAACCTTGAAATGAAATCTTCTAAATTATTATAGTAATTTCCTATTATCCATCTTCTTGTTTCTCCTGTGAGTTTGCTTCTTAATAATTTTACCAAATTTGCTTCTGCATTTAGGATCATTTCTTTGGCTTCCTTGCAAGCCTTAATAAAAATGGTTAATGGCACTTTGCTTGATCCGTCAAAATATGGAACAATCTCCAAAGCATCTCATAGAGATACTTGTTGATTTGTAGGTAAACTCATCATTTCGGTAGGTTGTGTTGTTAGATTATTATTTGGTAAATTATTTGCTAAAATTTCTTTATTAGATTTCCTGGAGGTTGAAGACAGGTGTGAAGATTTTAGCGAATCAAAAGCCTGTTCGATATTTGCAGAGTCATCAGGTGCAATTTGATTGATTTTATTTGGTAAAGTTTCTTGAACCTGTTCAAATTCTGGATTTGGATTTTTAAATATTGTTGTTTGATTGAAAGATTCTGGAGTCCTATTTAGTTGTGATTTTGTTTCAAATGGATCTATTGATTGGTATCTTTTTTAAGGTGTGTTAAAAATTTTATTATTTGAAATATCACCAAATTGATCTGGGCATAAAGTTCTATCACACAATGTAGAATTTGCTAATATCTAAAAGATCAGTTTGACCTAATTACTTGACGATTCAGAATACTGTAAATTTCCTTCTTGAGTTTTTCGTTTTGGTTTAAGTGGAACTTTCTTCAACTTCTTTTGCTAAACTTGGATTTCTCCTTGCTTGACTAAGAGTTACAGTGCCCTTTTTACTGATATCTCGTGGCGGAATCGACATTGGTATTTTGCATATTATTTATTTCTAGAAAATGACTTGTTATTCTATTCTTATTTCGGAATAATTTTTTCTAAGTCTAAAACTCTTTAATCAATTTAACATTATTTTTTCCTAAACTACGAATATCTGTTATTCTAGATAAGAAATTTTTATTATAGGCAAAAACAGGTTCCTTGGTTTCTGTTTCAGATCCTGAATCTGATGACATATCCAAAATTTCGATATTTGGAACAATACTTTCGCGAGAATTAGAAATTTTCTGATTTGTTTCGGGGTCAAGGTCTGAACTGCTATTTGATATTTTGATATATATTGATAAATATTTGATATTTAATTTTATATATTACTTGTTGATTCTGCTTAAGAATTTCTTAACTGAAAACCTCCTGGTACCAAATTAATTAGGCTCGACTCAAGCACAAATTTCCTGCTTAATTCAGGTACTTACAAAATTCTGATAATCGTCAGAAATTGAAGGTGTCAGTTTTTTGTTAATAAAGGAAAAATAAAAGTTAGAACAGTAAAAATGCAAGCACTTCGAGGTTTGCCTCACCCAAATGATGGTGACCGTTCGACGAATCCAAAGAGGACTTATGGTTTCGTGTGCTCTATTTTTTTCTGTTTAAAACTTGAATTTAATCACATTTAACAAATGATGAATTCTTGCAGTACCAGATTAGACAAGGATGACTCAAGCACAAGCCCTGAATAATCTGTGCACTCGCAGAAATTCAAAAATAAGAAAAAAATGTTGTGTTGTAATAAGTGTTTAAAAAAATGAATAAATAAATTTGCCACAAAAAAAAAATTTATTTAAAATTTGCGAAAAAATTTTAATTAAATATTACATGTTACGAGCGTATCAAGGCGGCGGAATTTTTCCAAAATTCGTAATAATAAATCATTAAATAAAATTGTATGCCACTTGAAGCGCACGTAGCCCGAGCACCTTAACAAGACCGCTGATGCAGCTCATTAATGCTCGGGTCGAAGACTTTAAAAAAAATGGTTAGTTCAGGAAGGAAATTCCCAATCTTGATACTTTACGCCAGATAGTTATTAACATAAAATTATTATTATATAACTTCATCATTAAGATGTTATTGATTTTGATGTACTTAAACATGCAAATAGTACATCAAATTCAATGCAATTGTATGTTATGAGAAATTGGTATACATTCATATTAAATTAAAAAACTTTTCAATCAAAATATATCAAGATTAAGGTTAGCATTATTAAAATACATGCATGAAGTATATTAAAATTAAAGTTAAAAGCTGTATCCTTCTTAAGATGGAAGTATTTCGCATTTAATATGCACTACTGAAAAACAAACTTCCATTATATGCGATTAAAGTTTAATACAGAAATTTTTAATAGTATTCCAACAAATTTTATCCGAGTAATAATTTACCAAATTAATTCGAAATTAAAACTAAAATTGGGATAAAGGCAGGATCATTATAAATATAAATGACGAAAACTAAATAGGTAAATATCCGTAGGGACTTATATAATCACATGTGTTATATTTCTATATTCTGGTCTATATTATATTGTTTTAGATTATCAATGTAAATAATAAAAACTAAGGCGTGAATATCTATATGAGTTCATATTGTCGTACGTTTCGGTTTGTATAAATTCTAAATTATACTATATATATATGTATAGCTTAGAACTACAAAACAACGCGAATTCTTCAAAATTTTCATTCATACTGTTTCTAAATAAATGTAAACTGTAGGAAAATATTATAAATTGGCACAGGATACAGATGACTGGGAAGTAAAAGCAAGAAGGAGAACGCAAGTCTTAAAGAAATAAATTCAAGAATCAAAATATTTAAAAATAGTACGCAAGCGCACATAATCATTTTTTAGCTCCATCTGGCTACGTTGTGAGAGAAGAATACATTAAAATCAGACCCAAAACGTGGAAGATTCCTCAACACAAGTATCAATGATGTTTAGTTTTTGCATAGTTTTTGCATAGTTTCCAAATAGTTTCCACTTAGTTTTTCTATAGTTTTCCCTATATTCTCTCCAAAAAGTTCCTATTACGCATAAGTACTACGGTACTTATACTATAAACACTATAAACCATAAATACCATAAACAAACTTTGATAACTACAAGTTACCATAGCCAGTGCATACGATATGTCTGAAAAGGATATGAACCATTATTTTTTCAAATTATGAAAAATATTTAAGGTGTCAGAATCCAGAATTAATAATCAAAGGAATCGATTTAATTATTTTATATCGATATTTGATTTATTGGTGTCATGAAACATGATCCAAAAATATCAACTACATCAGAAGTAACCATTTCATCACAAATTTCACTTGGCAACAGGTAATGACAAGTAGGCTATCAAGTAATTAGGCAACAAGTAATAACAAGTAGGCCACCAAGTATTTAGGCAATTGGTAATTGCAAAATTACCGATCAGCATGAACTCCTTCCAAAAATCACGCCACCCAGAAAAATCCCAAAATCATCGAAATACCCCACCTAAGCATCATCGATACGAGTCTTAGAGGCAAATCTAAATTCAATCAAATTCGCAGTCACTCGAGCAACCTGGCACTAACCAGAACTACTCGGACAGTAGAGAATGTAGTTTTTCTAATTTGCCCGTCCGCGGTTCGGAACAAGTATGTCCTATCACCTGGATAGTTGACTTAGATTCGTAAAAAGACCTAGCCAGGGCCACAAATTGGGGATTGTACTTGGGCGGACGTAAATAATTATAAAATCTTCTCTCCGACGGAAGCCAAACGCATGATAGTGACACTGAGAGTATTCAAAAGTACCCTCACTGCTAAGTGCGGGTTTTTATTATATAGAAGCTCGCCGGTGGTCAATTGGTCGCAAGTACCAAAAGTGTGTCGCGATCTGGAGCTAAAAACCTAGCTAGTTAAATACTAACTAGCTGAGGAAATCTACATCTCGTCGATTCTCAAAACGACGATGAGTTATTTCCTTATAACCAGAAATAGGTTTATTCTGAGACAGGAGTGGCGAAGGACAGGCAATTTAAAAGTACTGCCTTCCTTCTAGTTCAAAGCTTTCCATTTCTTTCTCACCTTAAAGCTATAAGGTTGAAGCAAAGAAAAAGGGTGTGTGCGCGAGCGAGTCGCGTAAGGAAAAGAGTGTTTCCTTTTTGGAACCACGGCAACATTAAATACAAAATCCAAACATTGTATTGTTCTCGTTGATATTTATTCCGTATTTCTAAAACTCTACTAGAAAAGTGTTCACATCGGTCTGTTATTTTGCTTTTCTTAAGAATAAATTGTCTTTTTATTTATGTGAATTTTAGCCACTTGATTCGAAATTATTTAAAGCACCTTTTCCCATTTTCTGTCTTTCAAAATTAAAAGTGATAAGCGTAGGCGTGTAGAATACACTCTCAGTCCGAGAGTAGAAGACCAGCGACCCCACATAATAATAAACGAATTTAGCTAATATTTATATTAACTAAATTCGGCAGTTTGGATGACCTCCGCGTACTCATTATACTAATGAATAAAATATATTAAGGTTAATTGTTTTTTTTTACTTTTTATGCATTTTATTTAAATTAATAATAGCCGTACGCAACATTACATAAAAAATATTTATTTAAAATTAACGAAAAAATTTATTTAAAATTTTCGGAAAAGATTTAATCAAAATTCACAAAAAAATTTTATTTAAAATTTGCGAACAATTTTAATCGAAATTTTGAAAAAAGATTTTATTTAGTTTCTTTCTATTCATTTATTTTCTGAGAGAGATCTGAAGTTCAAGATGTTCCGACGGTCACTTGTTACTTTTCTGAGAAGAGATGCGATTCTGAAGATGGTCCGACGGTCACTTTTAAGATGAGTTCCGAGGTTCAAGATGGTCTGACGGTAACTGAAGATTTGCGGATTTGCAGGTGCTTTTATAGACTGTTTTTTTTGTTTGATATCCACCATTTTTCGACCGATACTGACATGACATTTGCAAGATGTTCCATAAAAGCTTTTCTTCCAGCCAGATGAAACCATAATTGTTTCTACGAAGATTCCAACATTTTTTTCAATTTGTATCCATAGCGACAAGATTCTAATTTTAGTCCCACTCAGTAACAGGTCTCGAAATTTTCCTACGTGTTCCTCTAGCCTCCCTATTTTCCTTAGGTGAATGGACTATGCAGGAAGTAGAGGGTTAATGGTTTGTGTACATAACTCATTATAACGCATTCCGATGGGGTTCCCCAATAAATACAATTTCGTTTTGTCTAGACATTTAGGGTTTTTCGACGATCGATATATAGAGATACCTGTTGCTTTTACATATTTAATATTTACAAATTATTAATTTTACACATATTAATTTGTAAATAAATATTGATAGTCACGGGACGTGACACATGCTGTGACTAGTATGTTACTAAATAATAGAATCTTATTCTATAAAGACCTAAGTTATAATATAGAAGATTATCACTAAATAGTACAAAACATCAGGTACGAAAGTACTTCACAAGCAGCAAATCACTTAATTAAAGATTACCAGAATATCACAAACAAGAAGTTTTAAATGTCAAACTAAAGTAGTGACTAATTCAACACCTTAATTTTTTAAACTACATGCAAAAGTAATAATTAAACAATTCTTGAAAGAAAAAAATCAAAAACAATTACAATAATAAAAAAATAATAAATAAATAATAAAAAAATAATAAATAAAATCATTGTTTTCTTTTAAGAATTGTTTATTTATTACTTTTGCATGTAGTTTAAAAAATTAAGGTGTTGAATTAGTCACTACTTTAGTTTGACATTTGAAATTTCTTGTTTGTGATACTCTGGTGATTTTTAATTAAGTGATTTGCTGCTTGTGAAGTACTTTCGTACCTGATGTTTTGTACTATTTAGTAGTAATCTTCTATATTATTACTTAGGTCTTTACAGAATTGGATTCTATTATTTAGTAACATACTAGTCACAGCATGTACATACTTAATTTTCATGTAATATCTGCATTCAGTATTAATTATATTTTAGGGTTTGTTTCTTTTCCAATTTTATTATTTTCTAATAAATTAAAATGTTTGTAAACGACCAAAATACAATAGTTTATAATTTTTGTATATATTTAAAATTATTTCTATTACTTCTTTCAGTTGGAGCAAATTATTACTCCTGAGCAATTTAAACGTATGATGAAATACGCCAACAAGATCGAGTAATTCAACATTTTTTAAAACAGAAGGGGATGGAGCTTTTTTTCAGTTTTTAAAACCGTTTATGTACAGGTACATAAGGATTGAATTATGAAACGCGAATTAATTTATACTAAAAATAGTTATTATATGTGACTATTGATAATAGTTCACGTTCAGAACGTGAGATAATTTTTACACTACTCCAAGGAACGTTTACTTGTTGAATTCTGTAATCTATATTTGATAAATTTATAATAAATTTATATTTAATTATAGTTAAGAAATAAATACATATTACATTATATTATATTACAACATTACAACTTATATACCATAATAATAAATATTACCGAGTTATATTTTAGTATTATTCAATAAATTTCATTTCGTTAGTTTAATTATGTATACTATCAACACTAATACCGGTAAAAAAGCATGGATTTTATATTGTTTCTTTAATTTTTACACTTTTCCCTTTTTACTATATTTGAATTTACCGCAACATTCTTTGTAATCAACCTAAGTAAATATGCAGAGCTGGGTAACTTTTTCAAATGAATCCATTTCAAATACCTATTTGAAATGCAAAATACCAATTTCCATTTTGTATTTTAAATGGGAAGAAGAAAACCATTTTGCATTTTCCATTTTAAATAGGTTTTCAACCTATTTTCAACTTAAAATACTATTTTCTACTTTTTTTCGGTTCTGCCCTGGACAAGTAAAAGCACATATTGGCTTCCCACCGGAGAAATGTTGCCATTGGTCAAAATTTGGCGCGCGATTTGAAATTAAAATTATTTAATTCGATATTGAATCGCGCGCCAGTTAGCAGCCGATGGCAAAATTTCTCTAGCGGGAAGCCAACACGCGCTGGCCGCGCAGGCAGCCATTTTTCGGAACACTGATTTTATTTTACTATTTAGTTAAGCAGGCATAATTTTGCGCCCAAGAAGAAGATCCATGGGAGACGCAATATTCCAGAAGCAATTGCTACCTAAAGCAAATGAACACACCCGCAAAGAATAATAAATATTCTTGATATAATTTTTTGTATTATTAAAAATCCATTTTGCATTTTGTACTAACCTATTTCAAATATACATTTTGCATTTTTCATTTTAAGTAGAAAATAGGAAACCATTTTCTATTCTGCATTTTAAATGGGTTTTGCGAAACTATTTTGCATTTTACATTTTAAAAACAATTTGAGAACCATTTTACCCAGCTCTGTAAATATGGCGGCTCAGCCTTCAATTGGGCACACGACTTTGCGGACTTTCCCATTGGCATTGTGCATCCAGTGTATTATAGAGATCAGTGTGGAGACTCGATATAATAAGACCAATATCAAAGATATTATAAACCTGGATGCGGTGCAGGGCGTCAGAGTGGGGGAACGTTATATATAGCTAACCACTTTTTCCGCCATGTGATGATCGCAACTGCGCTCTCATCTATTTTGCGGATTGCGAATAAACTAGATCGAGCGTTCATGAACTCGATTCAAATTCACTTCTTCGGTACGTACGTAATTGTACGTAACAAAGAAATGCCGTGGGAAAATTCAATTTCGATTTTACTTAAAATACTTAAAAAGGCATAATAAATCTTAAGGTTTATGATCAAAGAGACTTTTAGTATTAAGAATAAATATAAATCTTTTAGTTTTATTGACAAAATAACAAGAGTTGGTTTATGTCACTTTATATGTACGGATACGTGCAACAATCTCACGGTTCTTAAATTGTTAAAATGAAATTTAATGTTAATTTACATGCTGAAATTTACCAGATCAAGTTGACATTTAAGAGAATTAATAAATAAACCAGCCTTGTTCCTTAGAATAATTAAATTAATGGTTTATTTTCAGATTGACAGGTTGTCTGGAAACCTTCGAGGAAATGCCTCACTAGAAATAAATAATAAATAGTTTTAAGAGCCTTCCTTTGTTCTAAATAGGACCAGACTATGTGAAAACCGTTCTGGAGAGTTTAGGAAATGTCACTAGCGACTAATAAATTCTAAAATTATTGCCATCTAGTATAAGTTTTTTGGTTTACAAACCATGAATTTCGCTAAATACTCTAAGCCAATTATTAACAACAACATCGTATAGAATTTTCATCTACTATCACCATGTAATTAGGAATGTAGATTTTTAACCTTAATTTCTTATTTAAAAGAAAAAAATATTTTCCATTCGAATATTAAAGAATTTGTAAATCTTTCTGTGGAAAAAAAGACGCTTTCGACTGTGCTGGAATTTGAGCCCAGGTCTTTCGATTGCCGGTCGACTGCTCCTAATTAATTTGAAATCAATTTTCCATTTAATTTTTTAATTGATATAGCTGATTCACGTACTAAAAAATTTTTTAAAAACTATTTTATTTGAAATAAATATTTGTATTTTATATAAGAGAAATCGTAAAGTGTAATTTGGTATGCAAATTTAGATGTGATTTTGGTTTTTTGAATACTGAAACCTTTTATTCACAGTTTTATAATAAAATTCATATGTGAATAATATTACGTATTTTAAAAAGTTTTTTGAATATTTTATTTCAATGAATTTTTTTTCAATTTGCCTCATACCAAAGAAACTCTATCGTATAATTTCGAGTGTATAACTAGATATAATTTATGTATTACTTAAGTATTTTAATATTTTATTTTTTAAACTACAATATCATATTTTACCATTCCTTAATATATAATATTCTCTACATAATTTTCTAATTGAACTATTTGATTTGCACAGCTAAAAAATATTGAAATTGATATTTTGTTTTGAAACTTTGAAAATTTATTGAGTTTAAATTTTATAGAAAATCATCTTTTGAGTATTTAAATCATCCTATAATTTAAAATAAAATGTTTAGATATTCATTTTAAGTGAATGATTTTGGAAATATCAAAGAAGAAAGGTAATATCCTAAATGATAAATTTGGTGATTTTAAACTTGTCGTCTGCTTCGCGCCACTTTGACACGAAGTCGACAGAAACATAATTTTCGATCTTGGCTCAACAGACGAAAGCGTGAAATCGAAGCGAGGAAGTGGGGGACACACCGACACGGCGCGCTTGATTGTGTGTGCTCCCACATGGGAGCGTGGTGGGGGCCGCCAGCTCCCAAGATCTGGGATCTCTGGTACACTCATGCACTGTATCTCACTATAGTTTTCTGCCTTTTGTCAATTCCTTTCTTCCTTCGCCCATGCACATGCCCCATATACCCGTCTCTTTTTGAAACTTTTAATGTGCTCTGCTGTGCATCGTGAGGCTAGCATACATGCCGTTTTCACACTTCCTTCTCGTACGCCTATCCTTGCTTAGATGGTTTAGCCAGCTGATCTCCCACAACAAAGGCCACGTGCTTTTTGTAATCAAAACCTAAAGGACTCATCTGAATATTTAAAATAATTAGGATGAAAACGTTTTCGTGATAATATCAGCAATCGATAGATAAAGCGTAGTTTTATAGTAAATTTTTTTCCTGAATTTTTAAAACGCATATTTGCCTGTAAAATGAATTGTTGAAAATTTCACATTTTCAAACAAGATTCAAACGCCCCAAAATCATGGCGCGCGGCTAGCAGAATAAGGCCCTGTGACGTCACGATTATAAAACTGGGATACGTTAACGTAGGATTTGATAGACTCGCAGGTTGAAATAGATTGTTTTCAATAATTTATTGTACAATGAACGATAAAAAGACAAGTTAAAACCAAGCAAAGTTTAAAAGGCTATCGAGCATGTTTCGTTCCGTTGTGCGGGAACATTTCAAAACGAATCCTGATAAAGTGTTCGTTCACGTTCCCATCGATGCCAAAAAAATGTCGTGACACTCCTACCAATTCACATTATTATTGTTTCCAGGATCATTTGAATGTAAGTACACTACATGTGAAATACGAAATGTAAAAGTTATCGTTTATTACACTGACCTAACCTACAAATGACTTCGATTTTTATTGATTGTAGATTGAGAATGATCTTGAAAGTTACACGCGATTCAAATTTAATATCAAGTTTTTAATATTTACTTACTCGTTCATTTTTGAATTTCAAACTTCAGGATCATTGAACCTCTCATCATTTTTTACATAATCTAATACCATAAAAATATTCACTTTTGGAAGATTTCCAGTCAGCTTTTACATAACTTGACACCACCTTTTTACTCATTTTTATTTTTTGTAAAATAATACAATTGAAGTCCGTTTATTTTTATTAATAAATACGTTGGCCGTATGAACTCTATAGAAAGATCTCAAGTTGTTATGATAGTGACGTCACTGCCTTCATGAGTCAGTAGCAAACATGGCCGCCCGCTGTTTGAAAAGTATTTAAAAATATGCATCTTAAAATTAATTTTAAAAAATATTTTAAAGGACAAAAAAGTTTTTTTTTAATATAAACATTTTATATATAACATGTAGATTGTACTTTAAAAAACGCAGGTTGTTTGAGTAAAATTTTTTGTACCTAATTATGTAAGGCTTTATAATTCATATAATGATTATAAACCTAGACTAATTAAATATATATTTCAATTTAGCACGAAATATATTAGAAACTAAAAGCGTTTCTACAATTTGATGACAATGCATCAAATACTAAAATTCGATGAGCGCATTTCCTTTCTCACGATAAGTGTGGAAATAGGGGAGAAATATTCGACATCTTAAAATCAGCAAATGATGCAATAACTGAATCAGCATGGTATAAAGCCCATCTAAATTCCTAAAACCTCCCTACCATTATTTCTTTGTCCAATCAGATTCCTTAATCATCGAAAAACCCTACCATTTTCACCTCGCGATGAAACAGTAAAACAGATCAATGCCAAGCCAAAATTCGCAGTTACTCGAGCAACCCGGTACTATACGGAACTACTCGGACAGTAGGGAATATACTTTTCTCTACTTTTGCCCGTCTGCGGTCTAGATCGACAGTTCCTAGATACTCGTTAGTTGATTGAACCCGACTTTTGCAAAACCGAGGCGAAGCCGAGGTTTTTGCTGGTCGGGGCGGGCATTAGAAACTTTAAAATAAAATTCAATCATACAATAACTGCAAACAAAAATTGAAAATCAAAAATTGTTTAAAAATTAACAAATACCAGAGAAAATTTATTCTTCGATAACAATATTAATATTGATCAACAGTAACTTTAACATCACACATCCAGTAATACTAATCTTATTACAATAATTATTATTATATTTATTAATATAATTATTAATATAAAATAAACCGTGTGCATAAATTTTTTATCTCTTTTTAAGAGTTACTCTTTCGTGCAATTGCATGAAGTCACATTAAATTAAATTAAACAAACGAATTAAACGATGAATTTAGCGACACTACTGAGCCGAAAAACAAAACAAAAAAAGGCCACAAAAGTCGTTCTTTCTGTAGTGAAATGCGGCCGGGAGGACCGTACTTTCGGCCAGGAGATCAAGAAAAAATATTTTTAGTTTTTTTTATAGAATTTAAAAAACACCTCAAATTTGTAACTCTAGACTAGAATACCCCCTAAAGCTGAGTGAATAGTGACAAACATATAAGATTGGAATCCTATTCACATAACCCAGGGTATTATATTACCTTTTTTTAAAATAAGAACTAAAAGCACAATATATAATGTAGAAACCTTGTTTCAAGTACTTACTGATCACATTTCAAATTTTAATTAACGCTGAATATAATATGTATGTAGTACTGAACTATGCTTACCTGAGAAAGTAATGTTAGCGTTGAGATATTTTTAATTCTAAGAATAAATAAAAGTTTAACATACTTCATAGGATTTGCAAGTATGAAATTTTTTTAAGGATATTTCAATATTATTAATGAAAATTAAACCATAAGATTCACAGTAACAGCATTAATTTTCAAAATCAACCTAGATTGAAGTAATGATACCAATTAATATTATACTACTGCACATATTTTCATTTATGAAATTAGTTATTTAACATTGATATATTCTTGAAATATTTAAAAGTTTAACATACATCGTAGGATTTGCAAGTATGAAATTTTTTTAAGGATATTTCAATATTATTAATGAAAATTAAACCATAACATTCACAGTAACAACATTAATTTTCAAAATCAACCTAGATTGAAGTAATGATACCAATTAATATTATACTACTGTACATATTTTCATTTATGAAATTAGTTATTTAACATTGATATATTCTTAAAATATTTAAAAGTTTAATATATGGTATAGGAACTGTTTAAAATAATTATCTTTAAATCTTTTAGAGCAACAAAATAATAGACGTATTATGTCCAACACATCTTAGAAGCTATATATAATCAACACTAGGAAAAAGCTTTCATTTTGTGAGAAGTAAAAAAGAAATGCTGTCAGTTCTTCATATTCATCAGATTGATTAAAATCTTTTTTTTTCAAAGAATAATATATGTCTACTAATTTCTTGGATCTATCGGGATTCAATATATTTCTAATCGAATTATGTACCTAGGGCCAATTAGAAAACAGTCTTTTTAACTGTGCTGTTGAAGCGGGTATTTTTAAAAGTCTCTGTGCAAGTTGAGACATGCGCTGGTATTTGTTTTCTGCAAATGACCAGAATGTCAATGGAGACTCGATGTTTTTCGTGAACAGCACTCTGAAAAATTCTTTTTTATTCTTGTTATTATTATTTATTATTATTATTATTGTTATTATTAATTATTCTGGTATTCTTGTGCTTCGTTTAAACCGGAAGCGTCCAAATTTTCTAACAAAAAATTTTTAACATCGTCCATCTCTTTGAAAATTAATTTATGTCCTTGATATCTCGGATGCAGATGATTTGCAACAAATACATGTATTTTTAAAGCTTTTTTCGCCTATAGTTGAAAAATTTTTCAAATTTTTCATGCCCTTCTGGAACAACTAATTGAAGACATTCTTCTGAAGCATCTGCTATACTGAAATGTGTTGACTGCCATTTATGTATAAGCACGCAAACTGGATCAAAAACGTTAACGCAAGATCGCACTCGAACTTCCAACTCTTTATCAAAAAGAAGCATTTTCACTTCTTGCTTCACTTTGAATTGTCCCTCAGCATTAATGGTTCCCATAGGATTTAAATTACGTATAAAATTTACAAAATGATCTCGATAAGTACACCACCTTGTGTCATACACTAAAACAATTTTAACGCCTCCTTTTTTTAAAATTTCTTTTTCTAGGTCAGGATGCTTGAAATTTTTAAGAACTGTACTAACATCTTTTGCTATATCTAAGTTAACAATGTCTTTAGCAAGCAAGTTTCCGCTGTGACTATTACAAGTGAAATGCCATGCTTCTATATCTTTGCCCATTCGAACCATTGGAAAAGCATCCCTAGCGAACTGGCTGAACGCTATAGCTTTACGCTGTAGCGTAAAGCTATCGTAAAGTAGCATTACAACTCATGAATGAGGCAAAATAAATATTCAAAATGTTTTTATACTTATTCTACGTTGAAAATAACGTTAAAAGGTAATGGACATATGCAATAATTTTATTTATTAACGCTAAAAATTGAAAAAACATAATACCTGTCATTGAAGGCAGTGCAGTGGTTCACCTTTTGTGGAACGCAGCCGTATGCATCAGCCCGTATTTCACGATTCTAACTTGACCCCCTTAGTGTCCTAAGTTGAATTCCTAAGTTAGTTTGCCGAATCGTCACACGCGGCGCTAACTGTACCATCACTCCCTGAAAATACACAGTAACATACGAAGAATGTAATAAAAAAATTTTTTAAAAGTTATTATTCAATGCCATAAACGAATAAAAGAGATCAGACTTTAAATAATAATATTATTAGAATATTTTAAATTAAATTTTCCCCTTTTGATTCATATTTATCTCGTACAAAAACTATTTTGAAACATTCAGTTGATATTAGAATTTAAATATTAATATCTCTTTTATTCCTTTTTCGCATTGAATAATAACTTTTTAAAATTTTTCATATTTAATTGTCTACATATTACTGCATTTATATTATTTTTTTGAGGTAAAATTATGTTGAAAAATGAAAAAAAATGAAAAATTCTGAACAAGGAACGAAGTTGATGAGAGTTGTAATTAGTTGGAAATCATTATTTATAATTAAAGAAAATAGAATATAAAAAAAGGAGAATATTAATTTATATTTTTAAAATAGTCTACAAATATTAATGAAAATAGTATAATAAGAACAATTAAATTTTTTTCCATTTTCAAATCCAAAAGTAGTCTATCTACGTCCGTTTTCATCCTCTCTAACATTCACGAAATTTTGGAAACAACATTTTATGTACTTTGGACACAAACAAGTAGAAACTGGACCAAATTATTAATATAAACTTGCTACTCTTCTCAAGTATCACATTAATTAAAACCATTTTTAATAGCATCTAAAGCAATGAACTTTTCAAAATTTATGTTCATCTATCACAAAGGTAGATTTACGGAAAATATCCGATGTATATGAAAGAAACTGTAATCATTTTTACCTGGATGCTGTGAAAGTTTAAATTTAGGGAAACAAAGTTGTAAAAGTTCAAATTCGTGAAATCATTCATAAAAAAAATATAAAAATACTTTTAACGTATTTCTAAGTTAAATATTTTCTATTTTGTTCCCAATAATTAATTTTTACAATTTGTAGGATCCGCTTTTTAGGTATGAAAATACTTTGAATTTTTACAACTTTTTGTTTCCCTAAATTTCAATTTTCACATTTCGTGAATGTTAGAGACGATGAAAACGGACGTAGATAGACTACTTTTGGTTTTGAAAATAAATAAAAAAATTAATTGTTCTTATTATACTGTTTTCATTACTGTTAGTAGACTATTTTAAAAATATAAATTAATATTCTCCTTTTTTTATATTCTATTTTCTTTAATTATTCATAATGATTTCCAACTAATTACAACTCTCATCAACTTTGATCCTTGTTCAGAATTTTTCATTTTTTTCCATTTTTCAACTTAATTTTACCTCAAAAAAATAATATAAATGCAGTGATATGTAGACAATTAAATATAAAAATTCTAAAAAAGTTATTATTCAATGCCATAAAGAAATAAAAGTGATATTAATATTTAAATTCTAATATCAGCTGAATGTTTCAAAATAGTTTTTGTACGAGATAAATATGAATAAAAAGGGGAAAATTTAATTTAAAATATTCTAATAATATTATTATTTAAAGTCTGATCTCTTTTATTTGTTTATGGCATTGAATAATATACTTTAAAATCTTTTTATTAAATTCTTCGAATGTTACTGTGCATTTTCAGGGAGTGATGGTACAGTTAGCGCCACGTGTGACGGTTCGGCAAACTAACTTAGGAATTCAACTTAGGACACTAACGGGGCGCCATTTTCTTTTCTGATGCATACGGCTGGTGGAACGTCTCCACGGTTAAAGTTGACCATTGGTTGGAGTGAGACACAACTATACTTTCATCGCACTCTAACAAATAGTCAATCATGACGATGAAGACATGGAAAGTGATGAACCACTGCACTGCCTTTAATGACTGGTATTATGTTTTTTTTATTTTTAGCGTTAATAAATAAAATTATTGCATATTTCAATTACCAGTTAACGTTATTTTTAACGTAGAGTAAGGATAAAAACATTTTAAATATTTATTTTGCCTCATTCATGAGTTATAATGCTACTTTACGATAGCTTTACGCTACACTGTAAAGCTACCGTTCAGCCAGTTCGCTAGGGATTGTCAGATACTACCGCATAAATTTTTGTGTTATACATTTCTTTTGCTAGAACTATGGCCTCTTCAAAAACTTTAGTTAAATTTTCAGCGTTATCATTTTGTCCCGTAAAGTCCCAGGATTTGAGGAAATATGTTGGATTTGGTGCATTGTGCAACATGTATACAACATTTTTAGTATTAGCAGAAGAGTTTTTCCAGCCATCAATGAGTAAGACCGATTCTTGATCAATTGCGTTTCCACATGCCGAATGTTTCTCATAATCTTTGTCCAGCAAAGTCGTAGAGAGTGTTTTTCTCGTTGGGGGTTTATACCCCGGTCTCAGTTTCTTCATTTTTCTTTGTGGAAACGGAGTAAAAAAATCTAGGCTTATGTTGAGAATTTACCTTGCTAAGACAACTTTTTTTTCGATGACGAGAAGCAGGCATGTTTTTTACAGAATTCACATCAGGGCTTTGGTTTGATTCCTATAGTTTGAAATGCAACAGAAAATTAAATTTTTTCATAAGAAAAGTGATTTTGAAATTACGTTAACATCATTATAATTATTTTTACTTACACATTCTTCAACGTAGAAGTTTAGTAACAGAAAAGTAATATCCATTAATGCTTAATTTTCTACAACAACAAAGGTTTTTAGACATGTTTTAGACAGAATCCACGTAATCCGCGAAACGAAAATCTCACAAGAATTGACCGTGGCCGCTAGGGGCGCTGATTGTTCATGAGGCCTGAATTCATTTTAATGCATGGGAAAAATGCATAAAAATTAAATTTTTGGGGATAAAAGCTACTTGATCATATTTTTTTTTTTACAAGACATTAAATTAGAAAGTTTTAAATATTATTCAAAGCAATTTTTACTGATATAAAGGGTAATATGCTTAAAATTTGGGCGAAAATTATCTGTAATTCTGGCTGGAAATTGAAATCAAAGTTCTGTTATCTTCGTTTTAACATTAATATTTACATTGTGATTATTAAATAAAAATACAATATTTATTTATATTATCAATATTACTGATATTATATCAGTCTTACATATTATAATAGAAAAATTGGCTTTTGGAATTCCATCAAATTGAATTATAATACGGGTATTAATTATATCATCTTGATTTTGTTAGAAAAATTAGATTTTATTATAGGACATTTTGTATTTTATATTTTAAAACTTCTCAGTAATTGAAAAAATTACATTTTTATGAACAAAACTTTCACATAAGGAATGAACGTACATTTGAAAAAGTAACAAATATAAACAATTTATAAAATTCCTTTATAAGTATTTGAAAACACTAAGAACAAAGATGTTTGTAATAAATAATAATCAACATAATATACTATATTTCATAATAATATAATGGATATTTAGATCTCATATGCACATAATTTATTATGTGTATTTTATCTATAATTAGGGATGGGCGATCTCGATTCGATTCTACGGAGATCGATCTTTTTTACTCGATTAATCGGTTGGATTGATATATTTTTTTTTCGGTCTTTACGAACGATTCTCCTTTCTTTTTTTCCTGTTTCCTATTTCTATGAACTTTTCCTATGAACTGTTTTTTAGTTTAAAAGTGAGATCAAGGGGTCGACCACGAGAATATCCTTAATGTGATATACAAAGTATATTAATATTATAAACTTTATAATAATACTCCATATTTATGCCAGAAATTTTATCATAAATAATACTTTAAGTGATATGCAAAGTTCAAAGTATATTAATATTATAAACTTTATAGTAATACTTCATATTTATGTCAGAAACTTTATCACTAATAATACGCATTGCTTTAGAAATTGTGCAATTTTAAAAAATAAAAAACGTCCCTGATTCGCAAATATAGTGTGTTTTTTAAGCCTAATTTCCTTTTTTATTGATATAAACACTTTTTTATTTTGATAATTTAAATTCACAAAATATGCAAGTGACAATTATATCTCCAATTGTTATAAAACATTTTAAAAAAAGGTTATTTTACAGAAATTTATCATTTTCAGAAAAAGGTATCGATTTTTGAAGATCGATTCAAAAATCGATCTTTTTAACCGATTAATCAATCAAATTGAATCAATAATTTCAGAAACAATTTTTTTTTTTGAAGATCGCCCATCCCTATCTATAATACCTTAAGTTCAGTCAGTCAGCTTTGTTGATTTTGTTATTCAAAGCATTTTAAATTTAGTATAGATTAAATTTTAATAAGTTAAAGGCGCTCATGATAAATAAACCACAAAACAATGCACTTTTTCAGAGCATTACGTGTAGCCTGTTTTGCAACCTACAGCAACAAATTTCCGCATTTTCACTTAAATTTGTATATCACCGACTGTTAAAACCATTCCAATTTACCTAAAAAGCACACAAAAGCACTTCAGACACCAATTTTTCACAAAAAACGTTAAATTTCAATGTTCTATAATGCTAATCTGTATAAGGTCGGCCTCATGAACAGCCAGCGCCACGGTGGCCAACGGTCAACATCTGTGACATTTTCAACTCCAGAGATTCCGGGGGCTGTTTTATAGCTGCTTCAGCATTTGGCGACATTTCGGTACTTTCACCAAAGTTTATATTATTTGACGCGATTTCATCGTTGTTAGCGGTTTTTGACGGCAGCTTGCAAACATTTCTATATAAAAGTCTTATTTTCATTTTCTACTCTATTCTATAAATTAATTGATACCTATTACAGTTTACTTGTCTTCCATTAAAATTTTAAATATAGAACCTCCTGAAACACCCTATATAGAAACCTTTAGAAGGACCTGCTTGGTGACATAGAATTTATTCAGGTGCGCAGTAGTTATATCTAATATTCGAAACAAATACATATTAAAAAATAACCTGTGAGCTTTTAGTGTAGCGACAGCAGTGTTTGCAAGAATTTTCCTGCAAACCAAGCAACGTGCTACACTCTTTTTAGTATTTTCATCCTTTTCTTTTTTATAACCAGCTTCTCGCCAATGATTATAATTTGGTCGACCAGTCCTACTCATTGTTACGCTAGACATGTTATAAAAGAAAACACTTTATCAGAAAAGATAATTTATTATTTGATAAAGTATACTCAAATTCTAACCTAGAAAAAATATACTTAATTTTAAAACACCAGTTTATAAAATAGTTTACCATATTTACCTCAATTTCATGAAAATAGAGGCGTTTAGTATCTTTAATAGTTTTTGCTAATAACACTTGCCCACTTATTATAAACGATTTTAATAATACTTAATCTTTCTTACTTTCTTTATATTATTTGTTGCTTGATTCTTTTAATATGAACCGTTAATGTCTTCAAATTTAGAATTTCGCGGCCTACAGCCAGTGTGCTCAGATTGCAAACCGGGATACCTACAGACGCGATTGCACGCCGTGTCCGTGTGAAGCGAGTAGGGAGAGACGACGGGGCGCGCTGCTTTTGTTTCTTCCTCGTCCTTCTTGCGTGCGAGAACAGCACCTCCAACTTCTCCTTATTCTCCCCGCTTCCTCCTTGCAATGCTATTTTTAGATTTAATGCTATCTGTTAGAGAGTCGAAATTGAGAATTGTATTTTTCTCGACTCCGTGCAAAAGGAGCGGGAAGCAGACGACAATTTCGAATTTACGAAATATGTAGTTATACAATTAATACTTCTTTTTTCAATATTTTTGAAAAATCTGCTTGATATGAACATCTGAAATCTCCTACAAAATTGTATAAGGATTTTAACACTTGAGAAATAATAAATTTAATAACAATCAATATTTACAATTTTAACCAATATAGAAATTGAATAGAATTTTAGGTTTTCAAATTAAATCTTAAATCATGAATTTCGGATTCCCATTCATCTTACCCGTACATTTAAAAAAATTTTAAATAGAGAATTATTTTCTATTAAAAAGAATGTCTTAATAGCAAATTTAAATTTCTATTCAAGCTTAAAATTGATATACTCAATTTTAGGTAAGAAATATTTTCATCTTACATTTTTTTAAAAAAAATGAAATACTCTACGTAAAGGAAAAAATTTCTAATAGAAGTACATAAATTATATTTTCATATTTTAAACTCAAAATGTATGCTTAGGCTAAAAAAAATTAAGATAAAAATAATTTTACTATAGAATTGAATATATCGATTTTGTACTTGAAAAATAGTTGCCTGAATTAAACTGTTGGAAGATCTTGTAAAACTAATAGGAGATTTAAAAACTTGAAATATAATTAACTAATAAAATAAAAGGTCAAAAAATGTTTAAAATTTCACGTCAATATATTAATTTAAAAGTTCTTTACATTTTAAGACAATTACTTTATATGAAAAAATTCTCTTTTTCGTACAGCATATAATTTTTTAAATAAAAATCTCTGCTTCAATATTTTTAAAAAAATCTGCTTGATTTGAACATCTGAAATCTCCTACAAAATTGTATAAGGATTTTAACATTTGAAAAATAAAAAATTTAATACCAATCAATATTTACAATTTTAACCAATATAAAAATTGAATAGAATTTTAGGTTTTAAAATTAAATCTTAAATCATGAATTTCGGATTTCTATTCATTCATTAAAAAAATTTAATCAGTGAATTATTTTCTATTAAAAAGAATGTCTTAATAGAAAATTTAAATTTCTATTCAAGTTCAAAATCGATATATTCAATTCTACAGTAAAATTATTTTAATCTTAATTTTTTTTAGCCTAAGCATACATTTTGAGTTTAAAATATAAAAATATAATTTATGTACTTCTATTAGAAATTTTTTCCTTTACGTAGAGTATTTCAGTTTTTGTTAAAAAAATGTAAGATGAAAATATTTCTAACCTGAAATTGAGTATACCAATTTTAAGCTTGAATAGAAATTTAAATTTTCTATTACACTCTAAAAACGGAATATTGACTGTCGAACAATTCCGTTCACTATGAATGGATTTTCTACTCAAAATTGGCATAAGAGGAAATCCTCTAACAGTTGAAGTATTTTCGTTTCAAGTGCTATCATTTTATTGCCAAAGTTTTTCCTTTGGTCTGGAAATAAAATCCTTTGTCATGTGAAGGAAGTATAATTTCGATGTTAAAATAAAAAAAATTCTATGATATAACAATATTTAAAGAATTTGAAAATCTTTCTGTGGAAAAAATGACGCTCTCGACTGCGCTGGGATTCGAGCCCAGGTCGTTCGATTGCCGGTCGACTGCTCTAACCACTGAGCTACACAGGCGCCCGACATCTCCTTCTCCACAGAAAGATCTCCTTATATCGCCTAGTGGATCAGCCTTGCGGCTGTAAATGATTTCAAATTAATTAGTTGAGTTTGAAATTTTTGTCACTGCCTACATTATCCTATAAGAAATATACACAAGCCAAACTATGACAAATCCCAATATTCAATCGATCATTTTCAATAATATAATAACGACCCGTCTTTAGATTTCAGCTTAAAGAAATTTTAAGATATAACTTTGCTTACATTACAAATTGTCCAATACGTGTAAAATTAAATCTATTAAATATATAATGTTGGAAAAGTGTTACAAAATTATTTTTAAACTTTGTTGCATTTTAAATTTCACAATAAATTCTATAGTAAACATTTTACTAATAAATTTGAATCAAAATATTTTTTTACAAATAAAAAAAATATATTCTTCGTAGTTGGCACCGTACTGAGAAAATATCTGTGAACAGATTAGCATCAGACGATGTACACTCACTAATGCGCCGGCGCACTTCGTCTCCTAGTCTAGAAATGCAATCCTTACATAATTAGAGGATTTCTTTTCAGAGTAAAAAAAAATCGTTCATTGCTAGAAATATTTTCTTTTTGCATCTCACAGATGAGTTTTGTAACAGGAAAAAGATTCTGTTGGTAGACAAAAGGAATATGCTTAATTTCAATGGATGCATTCTGAAAAGAACGTAATTTCACTATGGATAGACTTTTTTTTAGAGTGTAAGAAATTGTTTTTAATAGAAAATAATTCTCTGATTAAAATTTTTTTAAATGTACGGGTAATATGAATGGAAATCCGAAATTCATGATTTCAGATTTCATTTGAAAACCTAAAATTCTATTCAATTTTTATATTGGTTACAATTGTAAATATTGATTGTTATTAAATTTTTTATTTTTCAAGTGTTAAAATCCTTATACAATTTTGTAGGAGATTTCAGATGTTCCAATCAAGCAGATTTTTTTTAAAATATTGAAGCAGAGATTTTTATTTAAAAAATTATATGCTGTACGAAAAAGAGAATTTTTTCATATAAAGTAATTGTCTTAAAATGTAAAGAACTTTTAAATTAATATATTGACGTGAAATTTTAAACATTTTTTGACTTTTTATTTTACTAGTTAATTATATTTCGAGTTTTAAATCTCCTAATAGTTTTACAAGATCTTCCAACAGTTTAATTCAGGCAAGTATTTTTCAAGTACAAAATCGATATATTCAATTCTATAGTAAAATTATTTTTATCTTAATTTTTTTTAGCCTAAGCATACATTTTGAGTTTAAAATATGAAAATATAATTTATGTACTTCTATTAGAAATTTTTTCCTTTACGTAGAGTATTTCATTTTTTTTAAAAAAATGTAAGATGAAAATATTTCTTACCTAAAATTGAGTATATCAATTTTAAGCTTGAATAGAAATTTAAATTTGCTATTAAGACATTCTTTTTAATAGAAAATAATTCTCTATTTAAAATTTTTTTAAATGTACGGGTAAGATGAATGGGAATCCGAAATTCATGATTTAAGATTTAATTTGAAAACCTAAAATTCTATTCAATTTCTATATTGGTTAAAATTGTAAATATTGATTGTTATTAAATTTATTATTTCTCAAGTGTTAAAATCCTTATACAATTTTGTAGGAGATTTCAGATGTTCATATCAAGCAGATTTTTTTTAAAATATTGAAGCAGAGATTTTTATTTAAAAAATTATATGCTGTACGAAAAAGAGAATTTTAATTTTAATTAATTAATTAATTATAATTAATTTTAATTTTAAAATGTAAAGAACTTTTAAATTAATATATTGACGTGAAATTTTAAACATTTTTTGACTTTTTATTTTACTAGTTAATTATATTTCGAGTTTTAAATCTCCTAATAGTTTTACAAGATCTTCCAACAGTTTAATTCAGGCAAGTATTTTTCAAGTACAAAATCGATATATTCAATTCTATATTAAAATTATTTTTATCTTAATTTTTTTTAGCCTAAGCATACATTTTGAGTTTAAAATATAAAAATATATTTTATGTACTTCTATTAGAAATTTTTTCCTTTAGGTAGAGTATTTCATTTTTTGTTAAAAAAATGTAAGATGAAAATATTTCTTACCTAAAATTGAGTATATCAATTTTAAGCTTGAATAGAAATTTAAATTTGCTATTAAGACATTCTTTTTAATAGAAAATAATTCTCTAATTAAAATTTTTTTAAATGTACGGGTAAGATGAATGGAAATCCGAAATTCATGATTTAAGATTTAATTTGAAAACCTAAAATTCTATTCAATTTCTATATTGGTTAAAATTGTAAATATTGATTGTTATTAAATTTATTATTTCTCAAGTGTTAAAATCCTTATACAATTTTGTAGGAGATTTCAGATGTTCATATCAAGCAGATTTTTCAAAAATATTGAAAAAAGAAGTATTAATTCTATAACTACATATTTCGTAAATTCGAAATTGTCGTCTGCTTCCCGCTTCTTTTGCACGGAGTCGAGAAAAATACAATTCTCAATTTCGACTCTCTAACAGACAGCATGAAATCTAAAAATAGCATTGCAAGGAGGAACCGAGGAGAATAAGGAGAAGTTGGAGGTGCCGTTCTCGCACGCAAGAACGACGAGGAAGAAACAAAAGCAGCGCGCCCCGTCGTCTCTCCCTACTCGCTTCACACGGACACGGCGTGCAATCGTGTCTGTAGGTACCCCGGTTTGCAATCTGAGCACACTGCCTACAGCACGTCTACATTGGAAATGACCAATAAATAATAATAAATAATAAATAAAAAATAATTTACGACATGTCGTTACCCATCCCTGTCCTATTCTGTAAAGACCTTAAAGGAGGAATTACACCTTTGCATGCAGGCATTATGCATGCAGGTTACCATGGTAATATATGAGTGGGAAAGAAACAGGAAAATTTCCGTTCTCTTTCTCTCTTGTATGTTACCACGGTAACCTGCATGCATAATGCCTGCATGCAGAGGTGTAATTCCTCCTTAAAAGAGCAGTTCTGCTTGCTTTATGAGTTACGAGGTATGTCTGCACCTTAGGCTGGTCCCACAATGTGTCCTAAGACTCGTACATATCGTCAAAGATTATATGAACCTAGATGCGGTGCAGGCCTAGTTCCCCGCGAAGATTGTAGACGGCGCGTCCGGAGAAAATGTGAAACGAGCGACTAATACCTCGCTCGTTCTTCAGTAGATGACAAGAATTCACATTCATAATTTCGCGCAATCATTTGAAATAAAATATGTGCAAAATTGCTAAAACTCACGCTCAAATTATAAAATATATAAATTTATAAACAATAGTATATTACGTGCCTAGGCGCACAATGAGGGTTATTGCGTGACGAGCGAAAATGCTCGCAGGAGATCGAAGCCGAGGCGCGATCAGTCCTGCGAGCATTGTCGCGAGTCTCGTAATTTCCCGAATTGTGTGCATTGGCACGTATTCTATTTCACGTGACTTCGGTGCGTATACGAGTTTTTATGCGTACTGAAACATTTCGATTCTTGAGCTTTTATTTTATTTATATTTGAATATTTTGAACACGAATTTTTGTCCTAATTTAGCCAAAAGTCTCACTCTTCAGATTCGAGTTTAAATTTAAATCTGCGATTCTTTTATTAGATCGATCTTCTAAATTTTTACATTGCAATTTTGCCTATTTTGGGTCGAAATTGCTACTTTAAAATCTGCGTATGGGTCACACGAAGGGTGGAAATTTCGCGAAATGGAATTCTTAATTTTGAGAGCTAGAATACCGAAGAGACTCACGATTTTTAACTTAGGAGAGAGCGAGTGCCGACTTCACGAATCCTTGTTTTCGCAGCGCGTAATTTTGAAGTGTCGTATCTAAAATACGTAAAGAAGACCTTCATTAATATTTTGACCTAATTTCGCGCAGTTGCGCCATAAAAACAAAGATAACACCTTCTAATTTTGGTGTTGATCCCTACTTCTGAAAACAATGTTGTTTTTGACCTTTTGGATCTGGCAGACTCTTTTTTTGACCCATTTGATTACCCCGTAAATTTTTCAATTGTTCCGTTTTGCACGTCACCCTGAATTTAAAAGATTTATCAATTACGCGGCATCAGTATAAGTCGGTTCCAAATTTTGGAAATTATGAGCATAAGCTCCCGACGAGGTCATCATTTGCCCTTTTCCTCCTACCAAAATAAACCATGACGATACTGGACCTTGGTTGACCCTATTGGAATTTTATAAGGAAGATAAAAGGAAACGCCGTGGCAGTGAAGCGCCCTCAGGGCTCCGACACTGCTCGGCACCAACAAAAGATTATGTGGATGGGAGCTTTCTCCGAGTCTCACTTTTTGTGAGTGTACGGATACTTGCTTCCCGGGTTGACCACTATCCAGTATTTTTTTACTCGAGCTTATTGCTCGCTATTTTTTATTTAAAAAAGAAAACCTCACGTGAATATAAAAAACCAGACGTACAATCATTTAAAAAAAAAAAAACTAAATAAAAAATGATCCAAAAGATCACTAATTGCCAAGGGGGAACTGGAAGGCATAGGCGACTTGGTTCTCAAAAGATTAGGTGCGGTGATGCTAAAATGCACCACACCTAATCTCGAGCCTCGAGTCTCGTGAAAATGGTATAAAAATGCCCTGGTGTCGAGCTGTGCTCTCACCTTTTCGGGCTGCGCATCTGGAATGAATTTCGAGGATCCGCAAACAAACACGTTACCTGGGTTTTCCACCTCTTTAATAATTTCCCCCCTTAATTAATATGCGCGCGCTTAAATTAGCGGCCGCGATCAAGTCCAATTTAATCGATAAATCATGAAATTAATACACGATGTTTTCCCCCTTTTGACGATCGTTTTAAGGTCGGAAACCGGTATCAGAGGAAAGATAATGTTTTCGCGATTCTGATGATGTTTTTCAAATTCCAAATGGTCGCATATCATGTCCGGTGGAGACGTTCAAAAATTGGTACGCGCTTAAAAGAGAAAGCACGCCGCGCGACGATGACGAGAAAGCCTTTCCCCCATTTCACTTCCCGCTGGCGTGTGCTACCTGCGTCAGTGACTCCAGAACATGGGATTTCTCGGCCCCCACTACGTTCCCATCTGAGAGAAACACATGCAAACGTGGCGTGTCGGTGTGTCGGCTGTGCTACACGCTGCTTCTACCAGCTTCGTGTGAAGCCGAAAATGCACGAAGACGAACTTCGTTCCCATGCTTGGGTT
Source organism: Diplolepis rosae (assembly GCA_030998225.1). NCBI lineage: Eukaryota > Metazoa > Arthropoda > Insecta > Hymenoptera > Diplolepididae > Diplolepis > Diplolepis rosae. The sequence goes on from JAPYXD010000466.1 coordinate 3,566,149, forward strand.
TACAAGTTATTTTTAAACATTCATTAATTGAAAATTTTACTCAAAATTTAATCTTGCAGCGTTTCAATATTCCCACAATTTTACGAAATCTTATTAATCATTATTTTAGTCGAATTCTTATCAAAATATTAAAAAAATAAGTGTAAATATTTTGATTAAATACTCTGTCAAATTTTGCATTTGACTGATCTTGTAAAATTGTTGAAAGTTTTGAATACCGATAGAAGAAACTTTTAATGAAATTCTATGTCCATAAATGCTTAAAGTTTTATATAGAAATATCAACTACAACATTCCCAAATTTTATAAATCAACTACTAAATTCCGAAAGTTTTGGATTTTTTTAAAAACTGTACAAATTTCAAATATAAAGTGTACTCTGTACATTAATCAAACAAATTTATGAGATGAATATTTTAATAAATATTCCTAAATATTATTCGAATATGATACATATCGATTTAGAAAAACTTCTTCAATGTACGTAGACATTTCTCTTATTTTACGACATTTTTGCACCATGTTTGACCTTTCGGTAGGATTCAGGAAAAAAATTGTAGACATACTTTTATTACTTAGTAAAATACTATGAAGACTTGCTTTTCAAATTAAATCGAAAGCTTTTAAAACCTTTAACAATCGGTTGCGATAGATTCGGCTCTAATCTTGGACGCAATTAGAGAAATAGGTTTTTTTGCTTTTTTTAGATCCAGTTTTTTCCCTAAACATAAAAGAGAGAAAACACATTTGAAATATTAAAATAAAAGAGCTGGTTCGGGGTTCGGGATGTTTTCGGGTGCTTGATTATTGTGAGTCCCCTTGCCTCTCACTTATGCCCAAAGCGTGATATTACTCAATGTCAGTAGGTTTTCTTACTCACAAAATAATAATTAAAACTAAAAAATGTCCATACCCGAGGCACGTGAAGAAAGGAATAAAGAACGTATCTCTGATATAAGAAATAAAATGTAATTATTTTGTGAGTAAGAAGGGGATTTGAAATTGATTAACGCCATGCCTTGGCCATTAGAATTAATCCTCTCCTTCGTGAGCGAAGAGTGACAAACCACTTTTCCTATCACTTTCTGCCATCTCATACAGATTTTCGGTCATTAATTGCAAATGCTTCAAAGTGATGCTCGTTGTTCTGGCTGTTTTAGCTCTCGCCTTTAAGGCTGATCGAGTAACACAAATTGAGTTGACCGTCCTGTTTCCTAGGCGATTTCTTTCGGGAGTTTTCGCGTCCGTGAGCATGGAGAAACCTCGCTCCGTCTCAGCATTTGAATGAGGAAGTCTCCGAACACGATTCAATACTGAGGTCAAATTTGGAAAAAGCTTTTCTCCTGTACTCGTCGTAGATACACCGATACTAGACAACATTTCGTCAAAAGATAAATTCGACCACTTTTCTTTGAGTTCCAGACTGATTTCGAGTAAAGAATCCCACTCTTTTTGTAACCTTATTCTATCAAACGACCCTAAATCTTGACAAACTTTCCAGACCCTAGGAAAAGTTTCGCTTCGATCAGCATAGAAAGGTACTTGAGGCCGGAAAACAGCAACGCAAGACAAAAAGATGTCATCAAAAGGAAGTCGATTGCGAATTTCTTCGCTTGCTGTGACATAAAATTTCAAGCAATTACGAAGAAATAGATTAACTTCTACTATTTGTAACTTCTTGTTTGTAAGTTGCTGCTGGAAATATTCTCGCGTTTCCTTACCAACGTCAATGTCTTGAAGCGGCTTTTGATTACTAGGATCTGCAAAGTTAACATTTCTAATGATTTGAAAGAATAAATTGGGTTGAAAAAGACCTTCTTTCAAATAACTGCTAAGAATCCATACGAAGAATTTAGCCAAGTATGGCTGGAGTTCCTGAACCATTGTTTCGCGACTTTGAAATTTCGCATTGTATACGTTGAACTTATTCAAAGTAAATTTCAAGAATAGGAAATATGCAAGTGTCAAAGGATTCTGCATTTTTCCTAAGAAGTCTTTGGCCTTCTCTACCTTCTCAGATACGAGGACCATAAGATACTGAAGAAAAACTCCCCAAATATTTATTATATTATCTATGCATCGACAGCGGACAAGCCAGCGAGTTTCAGAATGACTAGGAATTTTATGATAGTCATTTCCTAATTTTAAAACAATCGATCGAAAAATAGCCGTTCGCTTGGAGTTAGCATTAAGAAAAGCTGGCAAATCTTTAATTAAATCCTCTACATCTGGGATTGTGTCACAAGCATATTTTGCTGAAATTGCCGACGAATAAGAAAAATGTCTACGTACATTGAAGAAGATTTTCTAAATCGATATGTATCATATTCGAATAATATTTAGGAATATTTATTAAAATATTCATCTTATAAATTTGTTTGATTAATGTACAGAGTACACTTTATATTTGAAATTTGTACAGTTTTTAAAAAAATCCAAAACTTTCTGAATTTAGTAGTTGATTTATAAAATTTGGGAATGTTGTAGTTGATATTTCTATATAAAACTTTAAGCATTTATGGACATAGAATTTCATTAAAAGTTTCTTCTATCGGTATTCAAAACTTTCAACAATTTTACAAGATCAGTCAAATGCAAAATTTGACAGAGTATTTAATCAAAATATTTACACTTATTTTTTTAATATTTTGATAAGAATTCGACTAAAATAATGATTAATAAGATTTCGTAAAATTGTGGGAATATTGAAACGCTGCAAGATTAAATTTTGAGTAAAATTTTCAATTAATAAATGTTTTTAAAGAATTGAGTGAAAGCATCAATTAAAAAATGTTTTTACTTCATAAATATGATTAATTGCAGTAATAAGAAAATTTTGACTTTCTATAAAGCATTTCATTTTTCTGATTAAAAGTCTGTGCATACGTCACTAAAACGCAAGATTAAAAAACTTTAAACTACTTTTACCATCAATCTATGAATGTGGATTTTAACCGTAATTTAATGTGTCTTATTTTTTTTGATAAAATATTTTTCACATAATTTTTTGCTTAAAATAGCCGATTTACTCGATTGAAAATTGGCAACTTGTATATTTCAAAATTCTATAATAAAAGTATTTTCATATTATGTTTTTGCATCCTATGCGTAGAATTTTAGTTTTAAAATTGAGATTTCTCACAAAGAAAAAAGATTGTCTTATTAAAGCAGTTTATTCCCAGAAATTAAAAATCATTTACTTAATATTTCGATTCCAAACATTGTATATTTATTGAATTCGAATAAAACAGAAACATTTTTTTATGAAGTTTTAAAATCTTTTTACAATGTTACGAATTGGGCCGAATTTAGAATTACGAAATCTTTCATTAGAAAAAGAAAAAGTCACTCACCTGAAATAAACTTCTGTAAGAATTATTAAGATTGAAGAGATGTTTAAGTATTTGAAAAATAATGCAATTGTAAAATTGCAATTTATATCAATATTTGACAAATTTTTAGCTTTCTCAATTAAAGCGTAATCTGGAAATTTTTAGTTCCTATAAAAAGATGGAATATTTATCAATTTCTTGAATATTCATACATTAAAAAAATATCGAATTAGAGAATTATATGCAAAGTATTTTTCATGAAGAAGACATGAACATGACATAATTAGTTTTATATCTACATTTTCAGCTTACTTTTTTGTGACTTAAGCACACATTTTGAATTAGAAATACAAAAATGATCTACAGAGTTGAAGTATTTCCTAAATCAATTATTATTGATCCTGAGTTCTATTGGAAAATTTGTTGTTTACTGTTCAAATCTACTACGATTTCAGACGGACAGACAAATTAAGAACTACAAAATATTTCATCCAAAAGATTGCACTCCTCTATAAAATCTTGACAAATTGTAACAAGATTTGAACACTTCGAACGAACATTTTTATGTACAATTTAAAATTGATTGATATTTATATGTTAATACAGATGTACCAATAAACACATATTTTAGCTTTTTAATTTATCTACTTCTATTAGACAATTTTTCATTTCCGTAGAGATTTTAATTTTTGGAATAAAAATTTGTGCTTAGGCTACAAGAATGTTAGATGAAAATATATCTAACGTAGAATTGTAAATATAAATTTTGGTCTTGAATTTTAAATAACAAAAATATTGTTTTAACTGAAAATTTTTTAAATGTACAAAACTGGTAAGAAGTATAGAAATTTGGATGGGAAATTATATAGTGATTCAAACTTTAAACGTTTACTGGCATTAAATATTACTAAAATTTTGATTTTAAAGTGTTAAGGTAGTTGTTGCGCCAAAAATCAGTCTCTGGAAGAAGAATTTTTTCTATGATTTCAAGACAGGTAATTATATCATCAGCCGTATCATATGTAAGGAAAGACACTCTTTTTAATAAAAAAATTAAAAAATTACGAAATGTAATATTTTAATGTTTTTTGTAATAGGATATTTCCTTATTATCGCTCCATACCAAATTTTCAAAAATGGTGCGATTCTGATAAATTATGAATCATTTTTTTAGGAAAAGGATTCTCTACAACTTTACCGTTTCCGATTTTTGAAAATGAATCAATTATTATCAAATTCAGCAATTTGTTTATAAAAATTTCGTTTTGGAAAATTCTTTTTTAATGATTTCAACCATTAAAGAATTTATTTTCAAAAATCGGAAACGGTAAAGTTGTAGAGAATCCTTTTCCTAAAAAAATGGATCATGATTCATCAGAATCGCACCATTTTTGAAAATTTGGTATGGAGCGATTATAAGGAAATATCCCATTACAAAAAACATTATTAAAATATTATTTTTCATAATTTTTAAATTTTTGTTATTAAAAAGAGTGTCTTTCCTTACATATGATACGGCTGATGATATAATTACCTGTCTTGAAATCATAGAAAAAATTCTTCTTCCAGAGACTGATTTTTGGCGCAACAACTACCTTAAAATCCATCATAAAATTTTTTGAGATCCTTTTGATGTTTATTTCATGCAGACTTTCTTCAAAAAAATGTTATTTCTTCAACTAGATATTTCGTAAATTTGAAAATCCATTTCGACTGGATGAAGCCGAGAGCGTGAAATCTATTACATATATATAGCGCAATCTAAAAATAACTTGTAAACCCAAGCATGGGAACGAAGTTCGTCTTCGTGCATTTTCGGCTTCACACGAAGCTGGTAGAAGCAGCGTGTAGCACAGCCGACATACCGACACGCCACGTTTGCATGTGTTTCTCCCAGATGGGAACGTGGTGGGGTCCGAGAAATCCCACGTTCTGGAGTCACTATGACCTGCGTAGGCGCGGGCTCCCATTGTACAGCAGAATGGGAAGGTGTGAACTTTGTGTGAAGATTTAAAAAATAAATGAAATTCTAAAAGGAAAGATTGGATATGTTGCTTATAGATGATAATAAGTTTTAAAATGAAAAATATACAAAACCATTAAAATGAAACCCTATGAAAATGAACAATGGTCGCATGTTATTTCCATTACTTAATATTAATTTATTATCATTTGTAACTTATATTAATTATAATCATTACTTATAATATTTAATATCAATAGTATTTACAATGTGGCAATAATTATCCTTATTCATAATATCTACAACGCGGTGATAATTATATTTATTTATTCATGATGCAATAATAACTATATTTCTTCATTTATAACGTAATAATAACCATATTTATTCATAATAATTATATTTGTTCATTTGTTTATTTATTGGTTTATTCAATTATTAATTATAATTTCCTTTCATGTAAATGATTGAATATTCATGCAATAAATAATGTAAAAAAAAATAGAAGAAATAACAGCATGGGACGCGCACCCATCCAGCGAACCATGCCGCAAGCTGCTTGACCCGAGCGAACGGTCGAGTGGAAGCAAACACAGGTTAGTGTGGTGTTCGCTGAGAATACGAACGAAAATGTTCGTGTAAAGCGGACTGCCTCATTCTCGCCACATTCACTTCCGGTTTGGAAGTAAATCATTGATTACTGGGCGAATACTTAATTAGGCATCGCAAATCTTTTGTGCGAGCTTAGTGTGAACCTGCTTGTTCACTAGGTTAGTCTAATTTCGCGGATTCTGCCCCCGTTTCGTCGCAAAATGTGGATACCTTAGGCTGGGCCGTCTCAACGCCCTACCAAACGAAGTGATCCTTTGCTTACAAAGGATGAATACGTTTCTCTAAGCGGCACCGTAATCGTACATAGTCTTTCTATATAACTATAAATAAACAATACTTAAATTCTAAATAAAAAAAGGAAACATAAAATTAGTATAAAAGCGTATATATTTTTTCTTTTTGTGTTTTTCTCTATTTTGTTGTGAAATATTATTTATTAAAATTTTTAAATAAAAAAAAATAAAAGTGGAAAATAATTATTTACTGATTCGATAATAATCATAAAACTACTATTTTGTTATTAATTGTAAAGACCAAAAAAAAAAGAAGATTGGAATTGATAATAGTTATCCTTACTCTCATTCATGATTGTATTTTACTAACTATCCAAAACTTAAAAAAAAATATAAACATGAGAATTGATAATGGTTTTTCATACCCTCTTATTGTAATCTTGTAATCATTTTATTATTTTCTGGGTTAAAATTGTAGTAAACCATCTCAGTACACTCGAATCTAATCTAGTATTGTAGTTGTTTGCGGCACTAGTCATTACACTTGATATGTCACGACTAGTCCTGGCCATTTTGATATTATCGATCTTGTGTAGTAGTAGCGTGTTGTAATAGAGCATGCGCAGTTCAAATGTACAAGGCTTTGTCAGTAGGGCGCTAACGCTGTACGAAGAAGAAGAAGAAGAATAAGAAGATTGTGCTCCGCTGTATGGCTATAGGCGCATGTGCAGTTAAATTTTTACATTTCATTCCTCCGTAGCGCAATATACTACATTGCGCTACTGTTAACTGTAGCGAAAAAACGAGTTTGCGCGCCGGCGGCACATAAAATAGTATTCTTAACAAGGAACTGATCCGAAAATATCCCTGAATAGGAATCATAAAAATCTCTCTCTCGCGTTTAACTTAAAATTAATAAATCATGTAAAATAGATTACTTTTAGCTTTTAGAAATATTTACCATTTAGAACTTATATTTTATCTTAACGATCTTCTAGAATTGTGAAATGTTAAATCTGAGAAATCTTATATTCTCATGATTTTTGATGCCGGAATTTGAAGCCCGTAATCCCCACGACATTTGGTTCCAACAAGACGGCGCTACATGTCATACAGCCCGTGAAACAATGGATTTACTGCGTAGTCGTTTCGGTGAGCAATTTATCTCTCGTTTCGGACCGGTGGATTGGCCACCAAGATCGTGTGCTATCACACCTTTGGACTTTTATTTGTGGGGGTATGTAAAGTCTAAATGTTTTGTGGATAAAGCAGCTACTATTGAGGCATTGGAAGCCAACATTACTGAAGTTATTGGCGAGATACCGACCGAAGTCCTCGAGCGAGTCATTCAAAATTGGTGTTTACGGATGGACGAATTAAAGCGCAGTTGCGGCCAACATTTGAAAGGGGTTATCTTTAAAAAATAAATTTCGTGAATGGTTACACACAAAAATAAAAAAGATTGTCTTTCAAATTGAAATTTCGTTGTTTTATTTCAATTTAAAATCCTATACCTCTAAATTGATCACCCTTCAGTTTTTGTATCACCTTCCTCTCTTTCTCTAGACATGTTGCTATGTAATTCGATTCTCGCTGGAGTCCTGGCGAGTCTCAGAAATTCAAAGCCAGGGTCCGGTGTTACCCTTTAGTTTGTTTATATGAATTTAAGTGGACGACCAGAGTTTTGTCCCTTCTCGAAATTTATAACTTTCCAGAAATTGTAAGGAATTAATTTACTGCAACTAGCCTAAGTTTCTCGAAAATAAAAGAGAGGAAGAGCTTTGTTAAGTTTAATTTATAAGTTTTCAAGGGTCGTTTCGTTAGAAGGCTCGTAAAAGTCAAAAAGGTTTATATTTTCCAGATTTCGTGAGAACTCTTTTAAACATATTGTGAAATCTCTGATAACATTTCCTTGGGAAACAAAAGCGAGTTCTTATTTCTAAATCTAAATTTAATTGTTCATCTCCTCGACGAGAGTTTTGCCTAACATTTATTAATCTAGTCTAGTTCTTATATTTAAAATCGCCCGCGTATATGGGCAAGGTAGGATTCGTGACATCGATTCAGCAATCGCGAATACAAAGTCGACTTATACCTAACAGGTGGCGTTCTAATTAATCGATATTTTATTCGTACGTTACACCTCCGCCGTTAAAAAGAAAAAGTCGCTCAACAGTAAAGCGGCTTTTTCAAAATTACCGTTAGGACTCTACTTCGTACGAATAAAATTCTTCTTATTCTAAATTATCCTATTTGAATATTTCTAATCGTGTGCTCGGTACTTATATATTGTTAACGCTATTATCATTACTACCTGTTACGTAGAGAGTTATTGTTCATTTTCGAGTATTACAGGCAAGGCAGCGAGTTTTAATTTATCGACATGAAAGATTTTTATTTTGTTTTGGTTAATTCTAATTTGGGCGTTCGAATCGCCAAAGAGTTTTTCTAAAATAAATGGACCGATATAGTGAGCGTCGAGTTTCGAGGTTCCTTCAGTAGGTAGACATGATCTCCTATTCGAAAGTGTTCAGGGTTTGACTTTAGATCATAATATCGTTTTGATCTCAGTAGGTAGACATGATCTCCTATTCGAAAGTGTTCAGGGTTTGACTTTAGATCATAATATCGTTTTGATCTCATTTTAGCAGCGATTAAGTTTTCTATTGCAGTGGCTTGTATGTCGCCGATTTTGCGGAGTATTTCTCTCATAATTTTTACGTAGGTCGCCGGTACCTTATCGTCAGAGATGCTAGTCGGGAGTCTTGCTTCTCTTCCAAATACTATAGCGGGTGGTGTATAACCGGTGGATTCCTGGACCGCAGTATTATAAGAAAACATCGCGTACCTCAGCCAATCATCCCAGTTTTGTTTAGTCGCGAAGATTTTTAAGTTTTCGATCAGGGTGATGTGACTTCTTTCGAGAGAACCTAGAGTTTGCGGGTGAAAGGCCGTAGAAGTGATTCTGTCGATTTGAAAGATTTTGCAAAATGTTTTCATGGTGTTTGAAGTGAAGTTACTACCTTGATCCGAATGTATAACTCGAAGACAGCCGAATCGAGAGATAAATTCTTCAGCAAGGGCTTATGCAACAGCGATGGAATTTACTGAGGGGAGGGGAATCGCCTCGGAGTATTTGGAAAAATTATCCTGGATGGTTAGAATATATTTATTTCCTGAGTCGGTTTCTGGGAGAGGTCCCATTATATCAATTTGTATCTTTTCAAAAGGTTGGGTCGGTGTGTCAGTGATTCCCATTGGTTGGCGATTTTTTATTCGGTCCAATTTGTTTTCTTGACACTTCCGACACATCCTTATGAAATTTCCTACGTCTGTTTTTAGGGTTTTCCAATAAAAATTTTCGCGTATTCGCCAATAGGTTTTCGAGACCCCTTTATGGTCGCCGAACATTGACCCATGGTTTTCTCTAATTATTTTCTCCCGATCTTCTTTTGGGGGAAAACGAATTTCACCAGAGCAGACATAAATTCGCAATCCTGAACCTGTAAAGTGTTCACGGATTATTTGTTCGATTGAAGTCCACGATATTTCGTCTAGATCGTTTCCGTTTCTTGAGACTTTTATTGACGATATTTTTAATACTTGCATTGATTGTTTTAATCGCGAAATTGCTCCCGAAATTATGTTTAAGAAGGGTTTATCACTCGATTTGTTTTTTACAGCAACGTTGAAAATGTATTTATCTCTCATGGCTTAAACCGTGACGTGGCCCAGTGGAAGATTTTGTTTTTTCAATAATTCCGCGTCTAACAAGTTGTTATCAATTAGCTCTCTATTTAGTGGTGAATTTAAAGTACAATCTGAAGATACATAGTTCAGCACATGTGATTTCCCCATACAAATCTTGTTTTTACTATAAGATATGCATGAATCCACCATTACCAGAACTGAGATATCTTTTGAATTTACTGATTGGTTTTGACATCCCTTATTATTTTCTTGCAATACACTTGTCGAGCATTCCGTGTCAGAGGCCGGGCATCCCTATTCCCCATCGACACCTTCGTTTACTACTGCAAACCCGCGACCATCAATCCCCCCCACTCGAAGCTAACGTGGGATGTATCCGTTCCGATAGTCGTACCTGGGGTGCCGTCCTACCTGGACCATTGGCGGTTCTGTTTGCTTCTTCAGAGTCCACACCCAAGATTTTGTCGTTGAGGCAAGTATGAGTAGAGTTCTAAATTTCTCGGACATTTAAAATCCGGTCACGTTCTCGCGACTGTGACCGTCATTTTAAGACAACTTGAGAATTTACAGAGAATTTAAGGGAATTTTACCATACCTTCATCAATATTTTCATTATCATTAAACCTTATAATATTGTAAATTTATTTCCAAACACTATGAATTGCAATAGTGAAGGTTTCATAAAAATAAACTACAAAAAATGTCAAGTTTTATCGGAATTCAATATCAAAATTTTTTTTTTTTTATGTCCATTATATTAAATTCAAACATAAAGAACAAGTAATTCAAGTTTTCTTCGCACAGATTACGCTTTGATTTAAATAATTGTTTGACAGTTTCGGGACAGTTTATGCACTTTTTTACGTGCTCTGTTTGTCGAGTGGCATGCTTTCTGTACATCTGATCACAGTATTTGCACTTGAAAGAAGCTTTATTTTGTTTATCAATCATTTTTTTTTTTTAAATTCCAAACTATATTCTTTTTTTTTCCATTTTTATTGCGCACGTTACACGAACTTCCAGAACAAAGCATTTATCAAAAACAATTGAAAGCTTGAACCGTTACGGAAAAATATTTTTAAATTCTCATAAATTCTCGAAGAGCACATTCATCAGAGAAATTCTCAGTCATATTCCCGTGCTCTCAGACATATTCTCGGTCACATAAACTCTTTAGAAATCTAAGTATGAGGTTTATGGGACCCATCGACTTTCCAGGGTTCGGGAATCCCGCGACTCGGAAAAACACGCTCGACAAGATTTTCTATGAACCTTTCCGTTCTCTGATTATCTGTGTTGGTTTCCCCCCTTCTCGTCATCCCATCGCTCAGCATGTGGTGTGCACCTTCCACTGCTGGATCGACCGGAGCCGGAGAGGTGGCAACTACACTTTGATTGTTTACTATGGCGTGACAGGTAGCAGAATCGCAAGGATTTCGTCAGAGAGCGTCTGCGTTTATATTTGCACTACCTGGTTTGTAAACTATTTCGTATTCAAATTCACTAAGTTTAATCTTCCATCGGGCCATTCTGAAGATTGGATCTTTTAAATTATGAAGCCAGACTAAAGGTCGATTGTCGGTAAAGAGGGTGAATTTGCGCCCATAGAGATACGGACGAAAATGTTGTACAGCCCAAACAATAGCTAAAAGTTCCTTCTCCGTTGTACAATAATCAATTTCCGCTGGGTTCAAACTTCGTGAAGCGAATGAAATTGGTAAATCCCGACCGATAGTCCCCTGGATTAAAACAGCTCCTACCCAGGAAAAAAAAACCGATAGAACGCGCGTCTCTTTGAATTGTGTATCTGTCATTTGCATATTCAGGAAATAAAAATTCAATCGGATGGTGACACTTGGAAACTGCCATTTGTGCGCAATGTTTTAAATCTGCCACTCGACATTGGTTAAATCGTTAAGTGAATAGAGTTGAATAAGACTGATTAACCTCAAATAATTTCTAATGGCAATGTACGATTCATTGATGTTCGCATGAATCGGTTGAAATTCCAAATGAAATGGAAGTCTTAAAAGGTCACTCTGAATAAGAGAAATACAATAAAAACAGAATACGAATTGTATTGTAAACGATTGTTCACTTTAAATAAATTATTTTCTATCGGAAATATTGGTTTTCAATCTGTTAATGCTGAAATTCCAGTGACAGATACGCAATTCAGAACACCTCAAAGCCCATTCAAATTTAACGCAAGTGAATGGTTTTTTGTTTCCTGGTAACGCAAAATTAGAAGCATCGGTCGTCACGATGAAGATTTCATCAAACTTTGGAAATTATAGGATAGGTTCGCGACAGATATTGTCTCGAAGTATTTCAAAGGCTTTTTGATGCGCACGTGTCCATTGAAATCTATTTCCCTTTTTCAATAAGTTGTCAAGTATCTTTGCGAATTTCATGAAGTCTTGGATGAATCGACGATAATAACCTATCAAGCCTATGAATTGTTTGACATTTTTCTGGGAGCTGGGAACGGGAAAATTTTTAACCGCTTCGATCTTTCGAGGATCTGGTTTCACGCCAGATTGAGTGATTACGTGGCCCAAATATGTGATTTCCTTTTTCAGAAAATGACATTTGTCCGGTTAAAGGGGTTAATCCAGCAGACTTTAATCATCCTAGCAAGGCCCTTAATTTTCTGGAATGGTCTTCAAGTGAGTTACCATAGACGACAATGTCGTCCATGTACTAGGTCTAGAAGTATGAAACCGGAATTTTTTTGCAAAAGTTACACATCTGTTGCATGAAAATGATCAAAAATATTTTATTCAAAGTAATCTTCATTGCTATTTACACATTTTTCCCACCTCTCCGGAAGGTGATGAATGCCACGCCAATAAAACTGTTCGTCTTTTAAATCAAACCAGTTATCCAGCCATTCTCGTACATTTTCGTACGAAGTGAAGAGTTGTTCAGCGAGACCGTGGCCCAGTGATGCGAACAGATGGTAATCCGACGGAGCCAAGTCTAGAGAATAAACGGCATGTGCCAGAATTTCCCAACTGAACGTCTCGATCGTTTCCTAGACCCGTTCCGCTTTGTGTTGCCTTCTTCGATAATCCGGTCGTTTTTCTTGTAATGCTCGATTTAAATAGATCATTTGCTGTTGATTTTTTAAACCACTCGAAACACTGTGTTTTGCCAAGAGCATGTTCACCTTAAGCTTCAACAAGCATTCGATGCGATTCTGCAGCAGTTTTCTTCAAGTGATAACAAAAAACCAGTGCTGTCCACAAATCGTAGTTCGTAGGCACAAAACTCGACATGTTGATGCTTGTAGTAAATACACTGGTATATCGAACTTGGGTTGTTGTCTACTGAAAATCTTTCTCAGCTGCTAGAGGGAGAAGATGGCGCTGCAGAAGCGGTCGTACGGTCCCTAAACCGATGGCAAGCACAATCTATAGGGAAATTCCGGTTTCATACTTCTAGAGCTGGTATAAAAACAGCTCTATTCCTTGAAGCCCGTTTAAAACCCTGTCCTTTAGCCGCTAAAAAGTGGCGGGGGCATTTTCTAAACCGAAAGGCATTCTTGTGAACTCTAAATTACCATAAGGTGTTGAAAATGCAGTTTTTTCTCTAGAATCAGGGTGGAGGCGGATTTGATGGAAGCGTGATGCAAGGTCTAAAACAGAAAAATAACGCGCGCCGCCCAATTGGTCAAGTATGTCAGTGATGTTTGGGAGGGGGCAGGCATCACCTACCGTTTGTTGGTTTAGTAATCGAAAGTCGATTACCATTCTCCATCTTTTGTTCCCAAGTGTATCAGGTTTCTTGGGCACAATCCACAAGGGTGAATTGTAAGGTGAGTTAGAGGGTTGGATGATGTCATTTTCATAAAGGTCATGCACCTGTCTACGAATTTCTTGCTTGAGAATTTGGGGGCTGCGATATTGTTTTTGATTTATAGGATGTTTATTTACCGTGATTATTTCATGTAATACTTCGGTTGTTGACCCTAATTTGTCACCAGGCAGGTGGAATTGATACAGGTAGTCGCCGAGCATTGAAAGCATACTTTGACTTTCCTCTTCGTTCAATTTTTTTAGGCCAGTAATCCGTAGAAGGGTGGCAAGGCGGGTGGCACGTTCCTTCTGTCCCTCAGAGGAGAGGGGAGAGTAAGCGCTGGTTCGAGCACATAGTGAGACAACCGTATACTCTTGAAGACTTTCTAGGTCAATAGGTGACAAGGAGAGTTCGATATCCTGATTTGTACTATTTGTAGCGTAACACTTGGCAAAGTTTCCACTTCTGCTGACAAGTGCCTCGCCCAAATATATCTCTGGACCAGCATTAATTTTACCTATATATCCCTGTTCTAAATCTGTTTCCATTTCTAAGATGGTGGATCGAAATTTACGAAATTAAACGATTTCGCTCTCTAATGTCAAGTTTCTGACTGTAAATTCCATTCACAGACTATCAAAACCCGCAAGCACAAATTTTCAAGATAAATTTTTGAATGCAGAATGGTATGCACCAAAGAGTCAATGTGAATGCTCATAAGGTTGTTCGGATAAATGTCAAAACTTGATAAGGCCGTATCTTTGTGAAAAAAATAGCTCGTGACTGTTTAATAGCACATTTTGAAGGGTAAGAGTAATGCTAAATGATGACATTTGAGAAAAAAACCAAAAAAATTTCTTGCGCCCTGTAATAACCTCAAAAGTAGCAAAAAACCCCATTTTTCGAGCACATAACCTCAAATATCTTAAAATCCTGACGTGATAGGCTGATTCTGATTCCGGATTCGGATTCTACGTCAAAAATTACTCCGGAAACGACCCATAGCATTTCAACAACAAAACCTTGCAGACCTGTGTCTACCTGCCTTACACTGTTCTACGAACATTATCACAGACATGTTCGTTCCGTCAAATTCGGGGATTAATTCTTTCGCGAATCTAAAACCTTCTCCTATTCTCTTTACGGGCGTTTGAGTCGCAAGAGAAGTGTCGGGGATGAGAATTTGCACAGGAGATGAAGTCACATCCCATTAGAAATCCTATTAGTTGTGCTGACTTAAAAAGGTTACAACTAAATATTTTGAGTAAGCAGTATCAAAAATATGGTAAAACTTAACAGTGCTCAAAAGTGCATGGAACCAAGTATACTACTAATTTGTAAAATTGATCAAATTCATTTAATTTGAGAAATGCAAATATTTCATTTCCATATGCAATATCTTATGTAATTATAAATCTTTGATAGTAGTAAACTTCAAGAAATAATTATACAGATGAATTAGATTTTATCTGCTTACTAACTGTTCGAATCGTTTTGAAATTTACAAAATAGGTAACCACGACTATTACTTTCTCTTAGTGTGCAAATTCTTATTTGTGTCTATATAATATATATATATATGGAGATAAGAAGTAAAAATAAGATAACTAAACCAAGGACTTACTACTTGTTGCGGTTAAATTATCCATTTCCACAACACAAATTCACTACACACACTCATATTTATATATCTATACAAGGCCAATAGCACTAAATTGTCGGTAGGTTTCTTGATTGTAGATTATCTTCTGTTAAGCTGCGTTTCCTGTCTTCGGATAAATTTGTTGTCCCTCGATGGATCGTACTTCACGCACGATCCTCCCTCGTTGGATTTCAGGGCCGTTCGACCTCCAGCGGTGGATCGCACTTCACGTGCAATCGTTGGTCCTAAAATTCCTCGTTGATTCAATCCCCAAGTGAGTACATAGAATGAGAGTATTCTCGATGGAAGTCAGCATCTCAAAGTTTTCAATGACATTTGAATTCAACGTCTGTGGTAGAATTTCGTCCTGGGTTTAGATCCTTCAATATGTGAAATCGTCGAGTGTTGTTTATTGAATAATACTTTTTTTTCTCTCTAAATTGCACTTCTCAAACATTTGTTTCGGCTTGCTCCTGGCGTTTGCAGTTTCTTAAACTTCCCTCCTTTCAGGTGCAGCTATCCCACCGCTGCCACCAATAATATGTTACGTCCTAGACAGGGATGACAGCCTTTGAGAAATTAAAATGGTGGAATAGTCGCTGCGTTTTCGCTGTTGAAACAGCAAACCTGGAGGTTATGGAATCGACCGGCGAATTCAAAAGTAATAATTTTCTTATTAGAGAATAATAATCCGTTCGACAAACTTTATTGAATTTATTGACAAATTCAGTTGTGATAAAAGGCCAGTCAAATAACACTAACAAACGAATTCGTATATACTAATGTTATATTCCTTAAGATAGGGTGGGGCGGGGAGAATATAATAGACTCGTTCCATACACCGAGCCCTATCCGACTCCCTGCTGCAACGGCGAGAACTTTTTTCCCTTAGTGATTATAGTTTCTATGAGCGAAGTTTTCTCACCAGAGCGGCGCTGCACGCGGCACGCTCTACAAAAGCATTGTACTAATAGACAAATATTTAAAAAATTTTAAATAATTAAGTTTCTGAACAATATGAAATGAAAAAATGTTCCTAAACTGATTCTAGGACATAAAATACACATTTTCCATGAATCAATTAATACAAAATAAAAAAAAGGACACATTAAACTTCGTAAAATATATACTGTGGATACGCATGAAGAATTCTTGAGACCCTGAACAAAATTTTTTTTATGTTAATGCCGTATAATTGAAAATATATTTAAAAATAAATTAAAAGCTTAAGCTTATAAATAGAAGTATTTTCCATTTTTATTTTCCAGCTTCAAACGAATGAAATGAAAAATGAATATTTTGTTAAGCCCTGTGTTCAACATAAAAAACCATGCGAAGGGAACTATTTACTCAATTAAAAATTTGTAAATGTAACAAAAAATATTCATTACTATAAAATTTGCTAGTACATATTTTTAACATGTTTTAAATTTTTAACATGCACAGATCGATGATGACTAGTTAAGTGTCGCAAAGCTTGGCATGCTTTTTTTTTCAAATCGCTAAATTTTTAAATTTCAGCCATTTCCTGTCTTACGAATTGTCTCATTCTTATTTAAAATAAACTTAAATCCCATATGCTAACATCTCTACAGCTTCATTGGCATGTTCTTTGCATTGAAAAATAAATTTTGTTTCACATGACAAAAAATATTTATTCCTATAAAATTTGCTAGTACATATTTTTAACACATGTATATATGTCTTCGGTTATGTTCGACATATTTCGTACAGGGAATATAGATGTATTAGATACTTTATCAGATATAGCTGATTTTTTTCGTCTTTTTTCATTATATTCAATCAATTTTTGTAAGTATTGAACTTCGCGGAAAAATATGAACATATGTATTCATTTTACTATGACGTGTTTTGCAGGAAAGATGAACTACCGTTTATAATAATAATATTAAAATATTTATTTTAATTACATTATACTTAGTATTTTTTACGCGTATAATAAAATATCTTTATATAAAATCTGGTCTAATATTTTATTTCCAGATACGTTCATATTAATCATCACGGTACTTATTTAACTCCAAAATTTATCTTTATATCCCTTCAATCCATTCCATTTCATCCAAATTCTTCCAGTGAAATATAAATATCGAAGAAAGCACTTTTATATTTTTTTACAAAATGGATTTGTATAAGACATATAGTGTCATTGATGTTGCATTCAAAATCCATTTAGTATTTCTTTAGCTTCCTTAATTTCAGAAAATTTAACTGAACAAGATAAAAATATTTTATTCAGTATGAGATTTCGAATGTAATATTATCAATACTGTATAAAAGTTTCACTAATTTTTTGTTCCTTTCCTTTTGTTTAGAGATTTTTTGGCACTATCAGATTAGCTGGAGGAACAAATGATCATCCTTGTACACCAACCTTCTTGCAAATATACCAGATATTAGCTGCCTTTAGCATTTTGAAACCTCCAAAGCTTGGAAATTGTAGTACTTTCGATGGCAACCCTCCACAGCCCTTAATAACAATTTCAAAATTGAAAAAATTACATCAGTCGAATAGTAAAAGCGCAATTCAAGAAATTCGAGAAAAGTTAAAAGCAATAATCGATTGTGAAGACACTGATTTTAGTGATTTTGTAGATGCAGTAGGGCAAGATTATGCTTTACCAGCTGTTAGAGATTGTTTGATTTTTTACACTACTGGTCGTATAACTGCTTACATTAAACAGCACACTCAGTGTTCGACATGCTTAAATGCATTTTTGACTACTTCTGAAATTAATGCAGATACGATATCTTTTTCTTGTGATCAGTTACCTGAAAGTTTGATTAGACTTGCAAAAATAAATAAAGATTTCATACATTTAAATGTTAAGTTATACAAGCTTATCACAGTTGTCGAATATCTATTTAACAAACTTTGACGGTCTGGCAATTTTTTACGAAAATTAATGTGTTCTTTTTTTTATTTTGTATTAACTGATTTATGCAAAATGTGTATTTTATGTCCTAAAATCATTTTAGGAACATTTTTTCATTTCATATTGTTCTGAAACTTAATTATTTAAAAATTTTTAAATATTTGTCTATTAGTACAATGCTTTTGTAGAGCGTGCCGCGTGCAGCGCCGCTCTGGTGAGAAAACTTCGCACATAGAAACTATAATCACTAAGGAACCACCATTTTGTTTTTAGTCGGACAGGGCTGCATACACCATTGATTTCAAACAAAAACTTAAGTGATTTTATTCTGTACCGTATATAACACGTAGTACCTCGCACGGTTCACACACTCCTCCTCTTTCTTTCTCTTTTTTTCTCTTCATGGTGCAGTCCCTTGTCAGCGTTTTTATGCGGCGCAAAGCAGAAAATAATGAGGGAGAAAGAGATATACAGATACATCATTCTCTTTCTGTCTCATGATTTTCTGCTTTACGCCGCGTAAAAATGCCGTCGTGGGACTGCACCCTTACATGCGTCCCTCAGGACTGAACATAGTCGCGCTCCCCCTCTCAACGAACTGCACTTATTCATCTCGCATCATAACGCAGTCGAACAGTCGTCTTTCGTTCCTTTTTTCTTTTCCTCTCCTTCTAGCGCTAACTCCTATTCCGTAGTTCCGCTTCTTTCTGCCTTCTTGCTGCTACGCGACTTACGTTTGTTTACGACCTGCCGGTACATACATGCGTTTTTCTAACATTCGTTCATCCTGACCAGCCCCCGGAATCTATGGAGTTGAAAATGTCACAGATGTTGACCGTTGGCCACCGTGGCGCTGGCTGTTCATGAGGCCGACCTTATACAGATTAGTATTATAGAACATTGAAATTTAACGTTTTTTGTGAAAAATTGGTGTCTGAAGTACTTTTGTGTGCTTTTTAGGTAAATTGGAATGGTTTTAACAGTCCATGATATAAAAATTTATGTGAAAAAGCGGAAATTTGTTGCTGTAGGTTGCAAAACAGGCTACACGTCATGCTCTGAAAAAGTGCATTGTATTTTGGTTTATTTATCATGAGCGCCTTTAACTTATTAAAATTTAATCTATACCAAATTCAAAACGCTTCGAATAAAAAAATCAACAAAGCTGACTGACTGAACTTAAGGTATTATAGATAGGGATAAGCGATCTTCAAAAAAAGAATCGATTCTGAAATTATTGATTCAATTTTATCGATTAATCGGTAAAAAGATCGACTTTTGAATCGATCTTCAAAAATCGATACCTTTTTCTGTAAATGATAAATTTCTGTAAAATAACCTTTTTTTAAAATGTTTTATAACAATTGGAGATATAATTGTTACTTGCATATTTTGTGAATTTAAATTATCAAAATAAAAAAGTGTTAATATCAATAAAATAGGAAATTAGGCTTAAAAAACACACTATATTTGCGTATCAGGAACGTTTTTTATTTTTTAAAATTGCACAATTTCTAAAGCAATGCGTATTATTAGTGATAAAGTTTCTAACATAAATATGAAGTATTACTATAAAGTTTATAACATTATTATACTTTGAACTTTGCATATCACTTAAAGTATTATTTATGATAAAATGTCTGGCATAAATATGATGTATTATTATAAAGTTTATAATATTAATATACTTTGTATATCACATTAAGGATATTCTCGTGGTCGACCCCTTGATCTCACTTTTAAACTAAAAAACAGTTCATAGGAACAGTTCATGGAAATAGGAAACAGGAAAAAATGAAAGGAGAATCGTTCGTAAAGACCGAAAAAAAATATATCAATCCAACCGATTAATCGAGTAAAAAAAATCGATCTCCGTAGAATCGAATCGAGATCGCCCATCCCTAATTATAGATAAAATACACATAATAAATTATGTGCATATGAGATCTAAATATCTATTATATTATTATAAAATATAGTATATTATGTTGATTATTATTTATTACAAACATCTTTGTTCTTAGTGTTTTCAAATACTTATATAGGAATTTAATAAATTCTTTATATTTGTTACTTTTTTAAATGTACGTTCCTTCCTTATGTGAAAGTTTTATTCATAAAAATGTAATTTTCTCAATTACTGAGAAGTTTTAAAATATAAAATACAAAATGTCCTATAATAAAATCTAATTTTTCTAACAAAATCAAGATGATATAATTAATACCCGTATTATAATTCAATTTGATAGAATTTCAATAGCCAATTTTTCTATTATAATATGTAAGACTGATATAATATCAATAATATTGATAATATAAATAAATATTGTATTTTTATTTAATAATCACAATGTAAATATTAATGTTAAAACGAAGATAACAGAACTTTGATTTCAATTTCTAGCCAGAATTATAAAGACAATTTTCGCCCAAATTCCAAGCATATTACCCTTTATATCAGTAAAACTTGCTTTAAATAATATTTAAAACTTTCCAGTTTAATGTGTTGTAAAAAATATGATCAAGTAGTTTTTATCCCCAAAAATTTAATTTTTATGCATTTTTCCCATGCATTAAAATGAATTCAGGCCTCATGAACAATCAGCGTCCCTATCGGCAACGGTCAATTCTTGTGACATTTTCGTTTCGCGGATTACGTGCATTCTGGCTAAGATGCAGGGGGCTGATCCTGACATAGCTTGGTCTCAAAGCTTGAGCATTAAAACTAATTTCAATCGTCGACTAAAAAATTTCTTTTCTTGACTGGCCCCAATAAAAATGACAATGAAACTGACTAACCTTTAGTTTACATAATCTCTGAACTTAACAGGTTTTTGACGCATTCGAGTTGTTCGGCGTATCGTTGCATCTTTAACAAATACGTTTTCATCAACGTCATTTTCGGATTCGTCATCATTGTCGCTGCCATTTGGGCGCCCTTGCCAAATTTTAAGCTGGCTCACATGAGCTGTAGTCGGTCGCGTGGATTCGCCTTTAGCTGCTAGATATTGTATTTTATACGTGTCACTCGGCCATACTTCAGTAATCACATACGGGCCCTTATATCGCGTTTGCAGTTTCGTCGATTCGCCGGTTGCATACTTTGCCGCTTTCACCGCAACAATATCACCGACATCAAATTTTACATTTTTAACTCGTGATTTGTCATATCTCTTTTTTGCACGTTGTTGTTCGTGTTCGATATGATCCCTTACTTAGAGTCGAACTTCTACAGGCAGACGATGAGTTTCAGAGCGTTCTGTTAACTCTCGCGAAAATCCTTCATTAAAACGTGTCGTGTAACCGTAAAGCATCTCAAATGGTGTACGTCCGGTTGTTTTGCTAATTGCGGTATTTAAATCTCGCTCAATTTTTGGAACACTGTCGTCCCAGTGACGTCCTTCCTCGTCGGTCTAATTTACTTGAATCGCTGGTAATATCGTCTGATTTAAACGTTCGACTTGGCTGTTAGCCTGAGCATGTCGACTCGAATTAAGGGTGTGTTTTATATGATCGTGAAGATGGCACAACAACTGTAAAAAAACTAACTTTTTTTCTATAGAATCGTTTGATGGTCGTTTGTTGGTGTATGATAGTCAATTTTGGTCGTTTGATAGTCAAAATTAAAATAGTAATCGATGTTTTTAAACTAGGGTGCCAACTTCACACTTGCACCACACATTATTTTTAGACTTTGCAACAATTTTCTTTTGAATCGTTTGTTGCTCGTTTGATAGCGTTTGATATTCGATTTTTGTCGTTTGATAGTCAAAATTCTTGTGACTATTAATATTTTAGAAAAATTATTAGTTAAGGGTCCTAGAGCCCTACTGCTATTAACATGATACTAATGCGCGTGCACTCATTCATTAGGCGGGATATTCAAATACCTAGAGTACTGACTCTTAACAGTACTGTTTAATGTTTTAATAATTAGAAAAACATTTTACTGTGTTATAAAGTAAGTAAATATATTTTATTATTATTATCTTTTTTGTTTTTTCCTGTACTAAATATGAATTTTGTAGACTTTTGTGATTAAGTCATTAAACAGTTGTCGGTGAAGCAGAGATTTCGATTTCCTGGTGAGTAAATTTAGCCGTTATTTATTAGCAGACTGTTTAATGCTATAATCATAACAGTAATTAAGCACTGCTTGCGGATATAAAGTAAGTAAATATATTTAATTATGATTTACTTTGTTAGTTTTTCTGTACCAAAAATAAAATTTGTAGAATATTGTATATTTTTAACGGAATTAAATGATTGTCGGCGAGACAGAGACCTTTATTTTCTACTGAGTGAAGCTTATAATTATTCAAATCTTTATGTTCAAAATTACGACCAAGATAATCTTTGTAAAAAAGAGTGAATTTAGTGGTATAGTACAATAAAAATCAGAACATAGAATCATTTTCGTTTTACTGTTATTCGAAGAAAATAAATTGGAATTTTACAGACTAAAAACTAAGAAAACAGTTTTTAATTCACCTGAATTCCTTTAGCGATTACAATAAATTCAAATATCTCTATGTAATTGACACCTTGTTGGGCAATTTACTCACAAATATTATGGACTAAATTGAAATTGAAAAATATTTATAAACCTAAGATTGTAGTGATTATAAGTTATGGCACTTGGAAAAGCGGACGTACAAAAGGACGTATGAAAGTGCATATAAAAGTTCGTACAAAAGAACGTGGTGAATTGGGATATAGAATGACGTCCTTTTGTACGTGTTTTTTTACGCCCTTCCCTATTGAAAAACTTGACGTAAAAAATAACGTAAAAAATGACGTAAAAAAGGACGTCAAAAATGGCGTAAAAAACGACGTCAAAAATGACATAAAAAACGACGTAAAAAACGAGGTAAAAAATTGGGACAGTTTTTTACGTCATTTTTGACGTCGTTTTTGTCTTTAAGAAGCCTTACATTTCCTATTACATTTTTGTGACTCCTTTACGAAATGCCCATTCCACTTTGAAATAAATTATTTTATTATACAATAGTTCTTTTACTGATAAGCATTTCTCAATTACGATACCCAATGAACGACCGAATATAAATTGTTAAGGCTACTTAAAGACAAAAAAGTACGTCAAAAACGACATAAAAAACGACGTCAAAAATTAAGTAAAAAACGATGTCAAAAAGTGGGTTAGTTTTTTACGTCATTTTTTACGTTATTTTTGACGACGTTTTTTACGTAATTTTTCGACTTTAAGAAGCCTTAACAATTTATATTCGGTCGTTCATAGGATATCGTAATTGAGAAATGCTTATCAGTAAAAGAACTATTGTATAATAAAATAATTTATTTCAAAGTGGAATGGGCATTTCGTAAAGGAGTCACAAAAATGTAATAGGAAATGTAAGGCTTCTTAAAGACAAAAAAGTACGTCAAAAACGACGTCAAAAATGACGTAAAAAACGACGTCAAAAACGACGTCAAAAATGACGTAAAAAACGACATAAAAAACGACGTAAAAAACTGTCCCAATTTTTAACTTCGTTTTTTACGTGATTTTTGACGTCGTTTTTTACGTCATTTTTGACGTAATTTTTGACGTCGTTTTTTATGTCATTTTTGACGTCGTTTTTTACGTCAAGTTTTTCAATAGGGTTTTGTACGTCTTTTTGTACGTGCTTTGGTACGTTCTTTTGTAAATTCTTTGGTACGTCATCTTTTCCTACTTTTAAAAAAAATCTCTGAAACACCGGATCGTTATTGGTTTAACCAATTTTATAATTTTGAAATGAGAAATGAACATAGTTATAGAAAGTACTTTATTGAAATAAAGTAAAGCTGATATCAACTTTCAAAATGGAGGAACAAAGAAAAATTGGAATTATTGATTAATATAACGCTAAAAATGACTAAATGTATATTAAATAAATTATGGCAAGAAATGAAACCAGTCACTCGTGTCTACAATGGCCGACAATATTTGACTCTACCACCAGGTGTATGGTCTGATATCATACCTGATAATTTTTGGAAGCAGTATCGAATGCCTTGTGCATTTACTTTCAAAAAGGCCACAGTTTCTTTGAATCCAAGTAGACCCTTTTTGAATATAATAGGAAAGTGCAAGAGCAGCGAGTGTGACAATAAATTTCAAGCCATTGCAGAAAAAGAACCAATTCGTGGTAAAGATTTGTGGCTTTCTGTATATTTATCTGAAGACACAAGAGACGTTCCTTTTCACGAAGATATTCAGAGACAACTGCGAAATGAAAAACGTAAGGTTATTGGAGCACAATTACTAAAAGAAGGAGCTGCTAATTGCAGAAGAAATATTGCTAAAAAATTAATTCAATTAGGAGATGTGAAACCACCTATTTTGTATAGTAGTGACGTTTTGCGTAAATTACTGCAAGAATGCAGAGACGAAGAACTAGGTGTCGATCCAAAAGATGGAAGTGACCCAGTTCATATTTTACAAAAGTTAAAATACACATCTCCCTACATAGGTTCTATCGTATTTATTGCTTTAGACGAAGTTCAATTGCACTACCTTTTGCCTGAGCAAATTTTTGTTTACAAAGAATACTGCCGCCTCTTCAAGAACCATGCTAAAGTATGCCTTGACAGTACAGCAAGTCTTGCTACGGCACTGAAGATATTGGACAATATTATATCTCCTGTGATATTTCTGTTCGAAATAGTGATAAATTTTTATGGCATTACAGTGTCAGTTGGCCAAATGCTTTCTGCATCGCAAGATACCAATACCATTCTTTACTGGCTGAATAAATGGTTAGTAAGTGTAGGTATTAAGCATAAGGAAGCTGTTTCAGATTATTCCAAAGCCCTTTTAGGAGGAATCTCTCTATCGTTTAATAATCTTACTCTGAAAGATTATATGCGAGAATGTTTTTTGTTTTTAACAAATCAAAAAAGTGGACGTCGTCCTGCAGCTACTTTTATCAGAGTTGCCGTAGCACACTTCATAGCTATTTTTCGTCGCTTAAAATGCTTTACTGAAGATAATAAAATAATAAAAGATTTTCTTATCCGCTGCATTGCTCTTATGGTATCGTGTGAAGATTTTCACCGATTTGAAGAAATTTTACTACTGACGTTGACAATTTCAATACATCATTATTGTTTTATAATGGATTGGGGTAAAATAATGTGTTTATTAAAATAATCTGTGTCACACTAACTTAATAAATTTTCGATACTATATAAACTTAAGAAAAATCTTTATTGTTAAAATTACAAAAAAGAGAGGCAAATCAAGCAGCACAAGCTTCTCGCTTCGAAGCTGCAACTATAACTGATTGGAACCGAAGTCTTCCCTTCAACGGTCATCTCGTATATTTTTTCTTTGAAAACTTTACAACCAGACTTATAATATTCCCACGCTTACAGGAAAAGGCTATTTTCGAATTTCAACCCGCTTTCACTTCGCCATGTTACTTAGCTTACCATAAAACGATCTTCAACATGTGTCCACTCTGTAAAGCTTTCCCTCTATTTTTTCCTCGATATACCTAGGAAATTTATGACTAAGTATAACTATGCTCATTAAGAAAATGGAGGCTACTGGTTTAAATCTTGACCCGAAAAACCCTAACTGCTTTGTTAATCAAGAACCTGACGCAAACGTGAATATTCTGGAATGGTTTAGAGCCTTAAAACTGAAAGCTGAGGAAGGTATGGACGTAATACATGCACGAGCTAACGCATACCGCTTACCCAAATTTTATGACCATTTGTGCAGACTAGCTCCAGAATTTGTTATGTGGACAGCGGTAATGAACAGATTTTTCAAATCAACAAAAATAAATAGCAAAAGATAGCAGCATCTGCTATCGTCACAGCTCGTATGCGTATGGCCGATAAAGAGAAGAATCCACAAAATATACCAGACGTTACCAATCAAGTAGTTGATGAGATCGCTAGTGAACTGTCAAGCTGTTTTGACCACAAAAGTCGAATACTTGCACATATCAGTTCACTTGATCTCGAAAATGAACGTCTTTCTGTTTCAATTAATAATTGTGAGAATGTCCGAACCGACTCTTGTCAATTATTACTTCCAGATGACCTAAAAACAGATTTAAAATACCGTAACTGGTTTCAAGAACGTTGCGATTCAGAACCAGACTCGGACATAAATGAGAAGGAAAACTGGCGAAATAAAGGACAAGAAGAGGATACTTCATTAACGAAGAATATTGTATTGGATGCAAGATCTATCCAAATGATAAATTTGAAAAGTACGGGTCAAGACAATTCTTTCCTAACCCAGCATTTTGAAAAACCTGATTCTATCTTGAAAGAGAAAGAAAACTGGCGTAATAGATTAAATAAAGATGATGTTTTACTCAATAAAAGTCTTAAGCTTGATTCGAAGTTCGAAGAACAGAAATCAAAGAAAAGACAATGCGAGTTAAAAGGTAGGAAGCCTTCGAAATTTTTCAAGCGGTGTCCAGATATTGAAATTCGTCAAAATACTCCAGCCCTTCAATACTCAAAAAATACAATTATGCTTTTAAAAAATGGAAATAGTTTTATGAAACCCATTGAACTTGACAATCGTAAATTTATAGTTCGCGACACATGCCCGTTCGATACTATCAAGAAATATACTTCTGGATTTTTAGAAATTGAGGAAATTCCTGTTTTGTATGTTAATCACCAAATCATTGCACAAGAAAGCTTTAAAGCAATTCAAAAATCCATTTTAGAGCCGGATTCAATAACTGAGGAAAAATGCACTCAAGAAAATTGTGGTCTCAGTAGATCTATTGAAACGAAAACAAATTATCACCTTTTTATTGAGGCAGATATAAGAAAAAGTACTTCTCTCAAAACTTCAATGACCTGCAAAGTTAAAAATTTTCCAGTCTATCTAATCCTGCATGGTGAAAAATTCAGGTTTGTTAAATACTATTCTTAAAAATTTTTTGTTCATTTCTCGTTATTTTGGCATAGGGTCAGATTCTTTTTATTTCCTTCGAATAAAATTTTCACTATCACATATAAAAATACTCAAAAAGAAAGCAAGGCAAACGTTTCGGCTACATATGGAACCCCTCTTCAGTGCCATAAATTCAAAGATTAATTAAAAATTTCTTTATTATTAAAGAAGGATGCCAAATTGGTTCTCGATGGCAAAACGCGAACAAGTTTTACATTTATAGAAACTTCTCGGGTTTTAATTTCCATGATAACCCCTTTCTAACCATCTTCTATATTCTAATCCTTTACAGAAATTTCTAATCAATCATTGAATTTATGGCACTGAAGAGGGCCCCCACATGCGGCCGAAATGCCCGCCCCTCTTTCCCTTTGCGCATTTTTGAATCTAATAACAATTTTAATCAAAGAAAATAAGAAGAAACCGACCCCATGCCAAAACAACGAGAAATGAACAAAAATTCCATGAACTTGGGTCAATAAAATAATAGACATGTTATCAAACATGTTTTCACTTTGAAAATTATAAGGTTTAATGATAAAGAAAATATTGGTGAATGTATGGTAGAATTCCCTTAAATTCTCTGGAAATTCTCAAGTTGTCCGAGAAATTTATAACTCTATTTATACCTTTTTAAAGTGACATGTTTGATAACATGTCTGCCACTATATTGACCCATAATTCATAGAACTCCGCCATTGCCGGTCCCAAGCCCGGATGCAACACAACCAATACCCGAGACGGCGTTTCGCGGGAGGGCAGCGTCAAACCCAGAGGAACGTGTGAGGCCATGCACGGAGCAGACGCGTCCTGCAGCCCGCCAATGGTAGTAGCCGAAAGGACTCTGCCAACAGCTGGGCTGTCGTCGTCAGGATGGCCGTCAAGGGAGTCTTATAGACAGACTTTCCCTAGCGGTGGGCCTGCCGGGCACACGCGTTCGAATGGTCTCTCCTCAACCTTCGGACGCGTGTGGACGCGGTGCGGAGCAAAAAGCATCAGGGGACCTTGAACAGGTTCCTTGATGCCGCATGAGTGGAAACAGTGTGAATGCGGGGGGGCCCCTTAATCGGGGTATCAACCCAAATGCGCATGCGGCGGTGGCGCTGAACTTCCCTCGTGCCCTTCTCGCGGTCACATCACAACCACATGCACGATACCGACACCCACACATACAAGTACGAATGCGTTGCCGAGTGAATGGGCTGCGGCCGGCGCCTGGTGGATATTCCCGATAGACTAGCCAAGGGAGGAGTAGTAGCCTCCCGACCAGGGTAGGACGCGATGTCAGTACCTTACCTCTGTGGAAGTAATATGGGTAAATGTAAGTCCCTCCGGTGTTCGGCCGCGAAGGGCAAAGATCCCGTGAAACCACATGTTAAACTGGGAAAACCGCTCACGTTTCTACTGCCTGGAGCCAATTTCGGGGTTGAAATCATGGACGCCCGGGCGCAGGAATGAAGGATTACCTGGTCAGTATTTCCTTATACCCGACGCTGCGTAGGATAAATCGCACACCGTCTAGCCTGAAGTCCGGGTCAGGTGTCGGGGCGGACCTGGCACCGCTCGCTCGATAGGGGTGACGTTAAACCTTTAGCATCATTATGGCGCGGGCCTATCCCGTAACCTTTTTTACTAGCTTCATTTAATGTGCCGATAGGATCGACCATCCGATAAGCCGCTTCTCGGTTTCGGTGCACATAACTAGGGATCTATACAGGCGGGGATAGTAGCCCTACTGCGGTAGGGCTCCCATGATGGGCGAACCGTCTTAAGACACGACGAAATTAATATGAATTTTGAGAATAATAAAAGAGATGAAGCGGTGAAGGCGCCTGATGCGCACTCACACACTCCTCCAGGGGCTGATGGATGGAAAGACGTCCTTCAGCTCCTGAAGGAGCAAAGTAAGAAAATGGAGAGGTTGGCCAGGGCTCTCAGCGTTATCCAGCAGGGTATGCTGAGAAACAACCCTGGCCATGTTAAGGACAGTGTGAGTGAGGCTACGGAGGTGTTGAGCGGAATGCTCAACACCCACAAGTGCTTACTAGAGAGCGGGGTGGAAATCCAGAAAAGGATGGAATCCCACCCCGCCGTCAAAAAGATGGGTATCTTCCGGAGACTGCGCTCTGCGTCTCTGGGAGATACCCCAAAAAAGCTGACAAAGGGGGAGAAGAGGGTTGCTCCTTCTCCCCCCGAAGATCGGCTTCCCAAGAAAGGGAAGGGCGGCATATCGCCCACTTACGCTGCGGCCACCAGAAGCCAAACCCCAAAAAAGGATGGGGAATGGCAGCTGGTGGAGAAGAAAAAAAAGAAAAAAAGAAAAAAAGAGAAGAAAAAAGAGGTTCCTGTGCCATCTGCGCAGGAACCTAAAACAAAGGTGAAGTTGGCGAGGCGCTCTCCGGCCGCACGGTCGGGCGACGCTATCAGGGTGTCGGCGAAGGATGGAGAGTCCTACGCCGATATCCTGAAGGCTATGAAGGCGAAAGTAAACCCCCAAAACGCAGGGGCGGAGGTCCTCTCCATTCGGAGAACCAGGAGGGAGGAGATTCTCCTGGTCCTCAGAAAGGGGGGCGACGTCTCGACCTTCGAAAAGGCGCTCGACCAGGCGGTCGGAGAGAAGGCCGAAGTTAAATCTTTGGTCTCGAAGAGGTCCCTTGAAGTTAGGGACCTCGACGAGACAGTCACAAGAGAAGAGGTTGTTGCCGCGCTTTGCATCGCACTGGGCAAGCCAGACCTCGGGGACCAGTGCAGGCTGTACAAACGCTTCGGCGGTGTGCAGACTGCGGTGGTCCGTTTAACCGAGGCGGACGCCAGGAGCTTGCTCGGGCTTGGTAGATTAAGGGTAGGGTGGGTGAACTGCCGCATCCGCGAGCATGTCGAGGTAACACGGTGCTTCAGGTGCCAGGGATATGGCCATGTGTCGCATGGCTGCACGATCCCAGGCAGGAAGGATGACTGCTGAAGGTGTGGGGGCGCGTCACACGTGGCCAAGGAGTGCAAGGCTCCCCCTAGGTGCCTGACTTGTACTGATAGGGGCGAAAAAGATGTCACCCATGCTTCGGGGAGCGGTTCTTGCCCAATATTTAGGGCGGAGCTCCGGAGGTTGAGGGGTGGAAACTGAAATTTGCACAGCTCAACCTCGGGAGACGGAAGGAAGCCCAAAACCTTCTGATGCAGACCGCCAGGGAGAGAGGGGCCGATATGATGCTCATTATTGAGCAACACAAATGGTCCGAAAACTCTGCTTGGTACCAGGATGCATCAAGGAGGGCTGGGATCCTTGTCTGCAGCCCTGATTTGAGCATCGCGGAGTTCCTGGAGACCGACGCGGGGTTCGTTTGGGTGGAGGTGGCGGGGGTACGTGTGTACAGCTGCTACTTCTCCCCCAACGATCCTTTCGAGATCTTCGAGACCCAGATCCTCCTCCTTGAGGAAAGCCTCAAAGAGGCTAGTGGGCGGTCCCTTATTGCGGGTGACTTTAATAGTAAGTCGCCCGAGTGGGGAGAAGCCCGTCTGGACAGGAGGGGAATCTTGGTCAGTGAGATGGTCGCCAGGAATGACCTGATTGTATTGAATCAGGGCAGGGATTTTACGTTCAGACGAGGAGCGGGGGGGTCGATTATCGACCTCACAATTGCCGCGCCCCGTCTTGCCTCCAGGATAGGCGACTGGTGCGTCCTCGATGTAATAACATTGAGTGACCACCGGTGCATTGAGTTTAGCATCCAGGAACGGAGTCACCCAGTGAATACGGGAAGGGGCGGCAAGGTAAGGAGCCCCTCCTGGAACACAAAACGGCTCAGCAAAGACAAGCTTCGCGAACATCTTGAAGAAACCAGGCTCATAGATGAGCTTGGTTGGGCAAGGTCTGCTGGGTCGTTGGAGGACACTGTGCGGGCGGCGAGACTGAAAGTGGTCGCAGCATGCGACCACTCCATGCCTCGCCGCCGGCACAGGCGTACCGGGGACTCGATGTACTGGTGGAGCGACCAGTTGTCCGCTCAAAGGGTGAACCTCTGCTGCGCGAGGCATGGAAAAAAGCAAAATCAGCTCTGAGGCAAGGCATAAAAAAAAGCCGACTTCAGTGCTGGAAAGACTTGATCGGAGAAGTCGAGAAGGATCCATGGGGTCTCGCCTTCAAAATAGTCACTAAGAGATTAGTGACTAGAAGAAAGACTCCGGGCCTGGATAGTGCCGATCGTGTCAAGTACATCGTGCGAAGCTTGTTCCCGCATGTAGAGCCGTTCCAAAGACAGGACCGAAGTTCCTGCGTGGTCCGGGGCGAAGAACTCTTCACTCTCGAAGAACTAAAGAGAGCGGGTGGAAGGCTCAAGGCAAACACAGCGCCGGGGATCGACGGGTTGCCGAACGAGATCCTCAAAGAGGTGATCGGGATATACCCGGAGATCCTCCTAGAAGTCTTCAACTCCTGTCTTCGGGAGGGGAGGTTCTTCGCAGACTGGAAGAAGCAGAGGTTGGTCCTGCTGAGGAAAGGCAACAAACCTCTAGGGGATGCCTCATCGTATAGGCCAATATGTTTATTGGATACGATGGGGAAACTTCTGGAGGAAATGATCCTACAAAGACTACAGGGTCACATGGTCCGCGAGAATGGTCTCTCGGAAAACCAGTTCGGCTTTCGGAAAGGCAGGTCCACAGTTGACGCCATCCAGGCAGTGGTGGACATCGCCACTAAAGCAAGAAGAGGAACTGGTAAGCGTAAGGGATTCTGCGCGTTGATCAGCATTGACATACGCAATGCGTTCAATACCGCGAGATGGAACATCTGCATCGAGGCGATGGTGCGGAAAAAGGTTCCAAACTACCTGTTACGAATGATAGATGACTATCTGAGCGATAGGTGGGTGATATATTAGGGCGACA
Organism: Diplolepis rosae; assembly: GCA_030998225.1. Classification (NCBI taxonomy): domain Eukaryota; kingdom Metazoa; phylum Arthropoda; class Insecta; order Hymenoptera; family Diplolepididae; genus Diplolepis; species Diplolepis rosae. Next base: position 3,598,159 of record JAPYXD010000466.1, read on the forward strand.
AATGGTCTCTCAAGGAAGAGATGACATGTGGCGCCCCTCAAGGGTCGCGGGTAGGTCCACTCGTCTGGAACGTCATGTACGACGATTTCCTGCGCATGGACATGCCTGCTGGAACGAGCATCATCGGCTTCGCGGATGACGCACTTGTCGTGTGCGCCGCTGACGACGTCAAAATCCTGGAGCTGAGGATCAACGATAGTCTGTGGCGGGCAAAGCGTTGGTTGGATAGCAGATGCCTGAAAATGGCCCCTGAGAAGACCGAGGCTTTGCTGGTCACAGACAGGAGATCCTTCAAATACCCGAGGATCGTTCTCGGGGAACATGAAATCAAGTGGAAAAGAGCATTAAGTACCTGGGTGTGCAGTTGGATCGAAGGCTTAGCTTCGGCGAACACCTGCAGATCGCGACTGCCAAAGCCATCCAGTGTGGGGCCGCCCTGACTCGGCTCATGCCCAACATTGGTGGTCCTAGGGAAGCTAAGAGAAGGCTGGTGGCGAGCGTGGTAAATTCGAAGCTGCTTTATGCAGCTCCGATCTGGACAAGTGCCCTTAACAACCATGCTATCCTGAAGAAGCTGTTCTCGGCACAGAGAGGTGTGGTGATGAGAATTGTCTCAGCATACCGAACTGTGTCGACGAGTGCTGTGCTGGTCCTGGCGAGCGTCCCGCCAATAGATTTATTGGCGGAGGAAAGGCAGGAGACTTTTCAGCTTCGCAAGGAGCTTACCTGCGCCGACCTGCAAGAAATCGCTCGCGCGAGGGAGGCCATCCGCAAGGATGGAAGGCGCAGACTCGTCGAGAAATGGCAGACGAGATGGCATGGTGACCAAACCGGGAGATGGACACACCGTCTGATCCCGGAGCTCGCCACCTGGCTGGATAGAAAGCACGGTCAAGTCGGCTTTTACTTGGCGCAAGCGCTTTCGGGCCATGGTTGCTTTAATGCGTACCTGAAGCGCTTCAAGAAAAGAGACGATGAGTCGTGCCGCTACTGCGGTTCCCTTGTGGATAATGCAGAGCACACACTCTTCGTCTGCGCAAAGTGGGGCGCGGCAAGGGAGGCCCTCACTCAGGCAGTGGGTGCCGAGCTCACTCCTGACACGATGGTCTCTCTCATGCTCCAGTCTGAACAGATTTGGATGTCTATCGAGTCATTCGTCACCATGGTGATGAAGGCGAGGGAGCTCGATGAGCGTGCGGAGCGCAGCAACAATGGGGGCCAGTAGAAATCGCATCGGGGCCTACACCCGCGGTCCTGCGTCTTGGGCGGACTTGACTGTTCGCGTCGACCGGGGGAGGAATCTTCTTATTCCTTTCCTGGTTGGCGCGGTTGGCCGGCCTGCCTAGCGGGCGTATGCCCGCGGATGGGAGTCCCGGGCGAACGGACGACGGAAGAGTCGTACGCGACTTTAAGCTGGAACCAACTGCCCGCAAAGTTTAAAGCCGAAAGGCGGTTCCGCGGGCGGGGCATTGGTTCGTGGCATTGGTTTTAACAGGTATGCCTAGACCCGTCCTAGGAGAGACCTGTACAACGTCTATAAAAGATTTCGCCATTTATCCTCCTCACCAAAAAAAAAAAAAAAAAAAAAAAAAAAAAAAAAAAAAAAAAATTCATAGAATCTCTTGCCAAATTGCTTATCAATGGCAGAACGCGAACAAAACCGGATAACAAATAAACCGGGAAACATAAAAAAAAAAAATTTTTCCACACGAACCGAACGCAATTTAAAAAAATTTTTATTAAAAAAAGAATGCCAAATTGCTCATCAATGGCAGAACGCGAACAAAACCGGATAACAAATAAACCGGGAAACATAAAAAAATTTTTCCACACGAACCGAACGCAATTTAAAAAAATTTTTATTAAAAAAGGATGCCAAATCGCTCATCAATGGCAGAACGCGAACAAGGTTTACATTTTTAAACTTTTCGTGAAGACTTTGTTACCGGAGTCTCTCACAGAATGATCTGAACTGTTTTAAAAACCGACTCAAGACATGTGGCTTTGCTGACCGAAAATTTTTTTTATATAAGAAATCTTGAGAGGTTCTTTTGCTCCTTGAAGAAGACTATTGTCCTATACCTAGTAAAGAAATTCGAAACGTTTATGGTGATTTTCACGAGTGGAAGAAGGCGTGTATTTTTCAAGAAACGAATTTTTTTATATCAGCTTCACGGACAATCCATTTAACATTGAATTTGCAAGCAAGGCATTACAGAAACATAAATTATTATAATATCTAGACATGTACTTTTACTCAATACTATTTGAGTATGTTAAGCAATAAATAAAAAAAAAATTGAATGTTGTTTATTACTGCATTCAGATTTATTCTGAGATTTTTTGAAAAATACTACATTTATCTTTAAAAAATAACAAAAATGCAATTTTAGTATTCGTGATATCAAGTATCACATTTTAGGAAGTATTAATAGATTTATTTTGTTCTGAAAATGGTCAGAACTATGAGATATTCAACCTTTATACTAAATGTGCCATTTTAAAATTTTAAAGTGACATGTTTGATAACATGTCTGCCATTATATTGACCCATAATTCATAGAATTTTTTGTTCATTTCTCGTTATTTTGGCATAGGGTCAGATTCTTTTTATTTCCTTCGAATAAAATTTTCATAAAATGTAGTATTTTTCAAAACATCTCAGAATAAATCTGAATGCAGTAATAAACAACATTCAATTTTTATTTATTTATTGCTTAACATACTCAAATAGTATTGAGTAAAAGTACATGTCTAGATATTATAATAATTTATGTTTCTGTAATGCCTTGCTTGCAAATTCAATGTTAAATGGATTGTCCGTGAAGCTGATATAAAAAAAATCATTTCTTGAAAAATGCGCGCCTTCGTCCACTCGTGAAAATCACTATAAACGTTTCGAATTTCTTTACTAGGTATAGGACAATAGTCTTCTTCAAGGAGCAAAAGAACCTCTCAAGATTTCTTATATAAAAAAATTTTCGGTCAGCAAAGCCACATGTCTTGAGTCGGTTTTTAAAACAGTTCAGATCATTCTGTGAGAGACTCCGGTAACAAAGTCTTCACGAAAAGTTTAAAAATGTAAACCTTGTTCGCGTTCTGCCATTGATGAGCAATTTGGAATTCTTTTTTTAATAAAAATTTTTTTAAATTGCGGTCGGTTCGTGTGAAAATTTTTTTTTTATGTTTCCCGGTTTATTTGTTATCCGGTTTTGTTCGCGTTCTGCCATTGATAAGCAATTTGGCATCCTTTTTTAATAAGAAATTTTTTTAAATTGCGGTCGGTTCGTGTGGAAATTTTTTTATGTTTCCCGGTTTATTTTTTATCCGGTTTTTTATTCACAGTGAACTCTAAATATTTTTTCGAATCGTGATGCTGCATACTGGACTACTTCATTTTGAATTGCAAGCTTTGAGATAAGTTTTTGAATTCTATGATAATCCTTAATTTCATGTCTCCTATATTCTAATGTTTTACAGAAGTTTTGGATTAATCTTTGAATTTATGGCACTGAGGAGGGCCCCCGTGTGTGGCCGAAGCGTTTGCCTTGCTTTCTTTTTGAGTATTTTTGTATGTGATAGTGAAAATTTTATTCGAAGGAAATGGGAGGGGTCTGACCCTATGCCAAAGTAACGAGAGGTGAACAAGAGATTCTATGAATTATGGGTCAATATAGTGGCAGACATGTTATCAAACATGTCACTTTAAAAAGGTATAAATAGAGTTATAAATTTCTCGGACATTTAAAATCCGGTCACGTTCTCGTGACTGTGACCGTCATTTTAAGACAACTTGAGAATTTCCAGAGAATTTAAGGGAATTCTACCATACATTCACCAATATTTTCTTTATCATTAAACCTTATAATTTTCAAAGTGAAAACATGTTTGATAACATGTCTATTATTTTATTGACCCAAGTTCATGGAATTTTTGTTCATTTCTCGTTGTTTTGGCATGGGGTCGGTTTCTTCTTATTTTCTTTGATTAAAATTGTTATTAGATTCAAAAATGCGCAAAGGGAAAGAGGGGCGGGCGTTTCGGCCGCATGTGGGGGCCCTCTTCAGTGCCATAAATTCAATGATTGATTAGAAATTTCTGTAAAGGATTAGAATATAGAAGATGGTTAGAAAGGGGTTATCATGGAAATTAAAACCCGAGAAGTTTCTATAAATGTAAAACTTGTTCGCGTTTTGCCATCGAGAACCAATTTGGCATCCTTCTTTAATAATAAAGAAATTTTTAATTAATCTTTGAATTTATGGCACTGAAGAGGGCCCCCATATGTAGCCGAAACGTTTGCCTTGCTTTCTTTTTGAGTATTTTTATATGTGATAGTGAAAATTTTATTCGAAGGAAATAAAAAGAATCTGACCCTATGCCAAAATAACGAGAAATGAACAATAAATTCTATGAATTATGGGTCAATATAATAGCAGACATGTTATCAAACATGTCACTTTAAAACTATTCTTAAGGTCATGCATCGGCCAGTACAGCTGACTTAATCAATAAAATCAGTTTCCCCCAAGAGTTTTCCACAAAAATAAATTTTTTTAGCTGAAACTTAAGGACATAAAGGACATATTAACGAGTGGCTGTGGACTTTAATTATTTCTAAACAATAAAAAAAAAGTTTCCTGTTTTACCGACTCTAAAATTTTTTATGATTGTTAAGAACTAATTAAAGTCTACAGTCACATGCAAATATGTTATTTATTATGTCCTGAAGTGTAAACAATTCGGTTCAGTTTCTACATGTTTGCGTCGAAAATACATAAAATTTTGTATTCATAATTTGAGAAATGGTAGAGAAGATGAAAACGGACGTCGATAGACTACTTTTAGTTTTGATAATGAAAAAAATATTTCCGATAGATTTTGCTGAAATCGAATTTGTTTTATTTTGAAAACCAAAAGTTGTTTATCTACTTCTGTTCTCATCTTCTCTATCATTTCCCAAATTTTGAAAACAAAATTTTATATATTCTGGACACAAACATGTAGAAACCTAAAATCTATAAAATTTTCTAACTTCCTAAGTACCACATGCCCTTAAGGCCGTGTGGTAGGGTCTGACGTCACCAATTATATACGACCACTTTATTTATAAAATAATAGTTTAAATAAACTTTCCGGAGAAGACAGCTATGCAGAAGAATGTAACGCAGAAAAATTCTCCGGAAAATTTGTTTAAATTATTATTTTAATCATAAAGCGGTCGTATATAATTCATGACGTCAGAGCCTATCATACGGCCTTAATAGTCCGAGATCCCACTGCAAAGTACCTTCACCGAAATGTTAATAGAACAAAACGCGTCGAAACTAGTGCATTATATATGTCCTAACACGAAATGGCTAGGTTGTCTAAGCATAGCCGGGTCCTTATGTCAAAAATTATTTATTGAAAATCCTAATTATGGGAGTTAACTACAAATAAGATTAATAAGATAAACATAGTACCAATTGAAAGATGACGACTAGAAAAGCGAAAAATTGTAGGGTTGTCAACCCCAAGGTGGGTCTAAACATGGGTTGTTTAAACATTTATACAGATTTTTTGGCGTTCAACTTCACCGGCTGTTTAATAGAATAATAAATACTTGAATCAAAAGCATACGATCTGCGTTTCGAGAAAATATAGGGTTGCTGCGTAATTCCGGGTTCAAAGTGAGACAACCCTACGCGAAAACTTTTCATTTTGCGCGCGCGATAGAAAGGAATGGAGCATCACTGCAACTACAAGTTGAGATTCGAAAAACGGTATTAACGTGACTTGTCCTTCCCCCCTTGTACTCAAATCTGTAATGGTGAAAATTTCACCATTTGAATTAGTGAAAATTATTTTACTATTGAAATAGTAGAATTAGTTTTATCACTATCTGAATCGCTGAAATCCACTGTTTGAAATAGTGAAATGGACTTTTTGAATTAGTGAAACCCACTATTTCAAATAGTCTATTTTGCTATTTTTAAAATGACCTATTTTCTTTTAATTCCAATAATGAAATTTCACTATAAAATATTGAAATTCATTATTTAAAAGTAGTACTTGCGTGTATAGTGTTTGACTAGATTTTCTTGAAATTTGGTAATAACGTTCCTTTAATGCCGAACATCCCGGGAGCATTATTTTAGAATTTTTGATTGTTCCATTTTTGAGTAATCAATCGTCAAAATTGCCAATTACACTGAGAACAATATATCTTAGTTTCTTCTTTTTTTTTTGGCGAAATTCTCCTATAATTTATGGCATTTTAACCCCAGAAAATCCTTATAGAACATTTTCCTATTTTTTATCGGACTTTACTTACCACCGGAAATTGTGCTATAAAATAGTGGGCTTTTTCCGAAAAAACATATAATTTCCCACTCAAATGGCTAATTAATACTTTTTCAAAACAGTAAAATATCACTGTTTTGATTCCGGAATTTTTACTGTTTTTTATCGGATTTTTTCCCGTGATTGGAACACTAAAAAGTTCATATAAATTTGTCAGAATTTTTCCTCTTTTTTATCGGACTTTTTCGACGCAAAAAAAATAAAAAATTTATTCTCCCTTTTATCGATCCTTTTCACCTTCTTCCCTCTCTTCTCTTTACAACGTTTCTACCTTTATTTTTCTATACTTATCATTGACAACCTATGTGAAAGGAGAAATTATTCAGACTTTTATTATCATGCACAATTATGAAACAATGTTATTAATTATATTAGGAAATTTAAACATTTATGTAGTAAAGACGAAGAAATCTGAAAATAATTCTGCTCCAAGCTGGGTTCGAACTCGCACACTCGTGGTTCGTAGGCTAGAACGTAGACCGCTGACCTGTGAAACCATTCCAACGGCACTTCAATTATTAGTTACATGACCCACAACCTGAGATACCCCATTTTATTACGTGTTTTACTTTGAAAAACCCTACTGTTGTTGGTGAAATCGTTTCCCAACCGTAAAAAAACAAATTTGTTTTTCTAAATGTGGATTCTACATAGCGATATACAGATGGTCCTTAGTAATTAAAAACATTATAAAGCCACTTATTTTATATAAAAAATTTATAAAATTAGTGACTTTTTATGAAGTCAACTTTATGAAAATTTTTATAAAAATTGTCCTTATGAAATGCGCTTTTTTTAAATAAAAATACAAAACTTTATAAAATCACTGACTTTTATGAAGTTTTGTTTTTTTATAAAGGTACGATTTTTTATAAAAACTTTAAACTTTGCAAAATTTTCATATAGTTTTTTTATAAAGTGAACATTATAAAAAAATGGATACATTATGAGTATTAATAATGTAATTTTATGAAAACTGAATAAATGTACCAATTTTGTATACAGTAAACCCTATGAAAGTTTTATAAATTTTTCTATTTTTATAAAGAACTTTTTTTTATTAAAAGACTAAACTTTATAAAATTTTTGTATAGTTGACCTTATGAAAAGTCAGTATTTTTACGAGATTTGTCTTTTTTTATAAAAAATCGCATTTCATAAAAAGGCCGGACTCTATAAAAAAATTTAAAGTTAACTTCATACAAAGTCATTAATTTTATGAAGTGTTGTGTTTTCATATAAAGTAGCGTTTTATAAAAAAAATCAAAAATTTAAAAATATTTTTTCAAGTTCACTTCTTCAAATAGGTACACGTACACATGTACGCTAACTCACTTTGTATGCCAAAAATACATTACTACATTCGAGCATGACGCACGTCTGTATACACACGCACACAAGTACACTGCTCACGTGAGCACGCCGCACATTAATGCACGGACTCGTGTATAGTTGATGCCATCAGTCCGAATAAAACCAGTAAAATCTGCCTTGAACTTGAAGTATTGATTCCGATAATTTATCGGAAATCTGACGGACCATAAAAAGTCCCATAATTTATCGGACTTTTTGAGATTCAGTTACTGTACATATTTTCTGTAAGTAAGGGACTATTTCCGTCAAAATTTGAATAACAACTTTCCTATAAAAAAAGTAAATACTTTTATTTTTTATCCTCTTATTTCACTTTCGCAATAGTATATACTTCTTTTCAAATAGCAAGTTTTCCTATTGTCTACCCCCTGAGGTAGAATTCCTATAAAAAACAGGAAAAATTCAGATATATTTTTCTCAGTGTAACATAGGCAATTATCAAATTATTAGTATTTTACTATTTTAGTAAATTACCAAATTACTAAATTACATTATTTTAGAATTTCTGATTGACCCATTTTTGAGTAACAAATCGTCAAAGTTGCGAATTGGCATATGCAATTACTAAAGAGACAAAGAGAGGCTCCATGAAAGGTCTCTGAAATTCGATGGTTTGAGACCTGTCAACGTGCTTCTTTTTCTTTCTTTAGTAATTGCCTATGCCGATTCGCAACTTTGACGATTGATTACTCAAAAATGGGACAATCAAAAATTCTAAAATAATGCTCCCGGGATGTTCGACATTAAAGGAACGTTATTACCAAATTTCAAAACAATCTAGTCAAACACTATACACGCAAGTACTACTTTAAAACAATGAATTTCACTATTTTATAGTGAAATTTCATTATTGGAATTTAAAGAAAATAGGTCATTTTAAAAATAGCAAAATAGACTATTTGAAATAGTAGATTTTACTAATTAGAATAGTGGGTTTCACTAATCTATCGCGCGCGCAAAATGAAAAGTTTTCGCGTAGGGTTGTCTCACTTTGAACCCGGAATTACGCAGCAACCCTATATTTTCTCGAAACGCAGATCGTATGCTTTTGATTCAAGTATTTATTATTCTATTAAACAGCCGGTGAAGTTGAACGCCAAAAAATCTGTATAAATGTTTAAACAACCCATGTTTAGACCCACCTTGGGGTTGACAACCCTACAATTTTTCGCTTTTCTAGTCGTCATCTTTCAATTGGTACTATGTTTATCTTATTAATCTTATTTGTAGTTAACTCCCATAATTAGGATTTTCAATAAATAATTTTTGACATAAGGACCCGGCTATGCTTAGACAACCTAGCCATTTCGTGTTAGGACATATATAATGCACTAGTTTCGACGCGTTTTGTTCTATTAACATTTCGGTGAAGGTACTTTGCAGTGGGATCTCGGACTATAAGGTAAGTTTAGAAGAATTTTTTCCTAACGCTAAATCTTTACAACCCTCAAAAAGATAAGTTTTCCAAATACCCACGATAAGAAGAGGTTGGCTGGAAACTGGAAAGCGTTAAAATAGAATTATGGATGGAACAGACATTTCAATACTCTTAAATATGCCACACAATGCTTTTCACGAAACAAGCTATCAAACATAGAAATCAGAGTGACATTTTCAATAGGGCAACGATGGGCCCAACATTTAAACCAATATGTTGGGTTGAATAATAATAAGAATACAAAGCTTTTAAGATTTAGTATTAGATCAATTTTGATATTAGATTGATTTGAATTTCTTCGGGATGAGATGAATTGAAAATTTGGTTCATATTGGGTTGGATTTATTCGATTTGAACTTCTCTGTAATGCATGGATTGAGACGACTTAAACTTTGGGACCAATGTAATAAACAATGCCTTCTTCGAGCTAGAAAAAGTACTAAAAAGGCGAATGTCTTTCAATGCCACCAATCAACCCCTTTTTACCAGATAGTTAGCAAAGTTTATTAACATTAATTACTTTTAATGATTTTCATAAAATGTATGAATATAAAAATTTTCTTCCCAGATAGCACAACATCATTCAGCAAGCTTGCCGAAAGTAAGAAAATGTCTGCCTGGCCACAAATTTGCGAGGCAAACTTGAGAGCAGCTTGCGAAGCAATATTGATTAATCAAAAATCACGCAAATATGAATTATATATATATATATATATTATTGAAGAAAGTCATGCAAAGGTGAATTATTTATATATAATATATATTGGGTGATTTTTACATTATCATTACATATGAGAAGGTATTATATTTTGTTATTTTTATAGAGCGCTCACTGAACAATGCATGAATACTGCTTCGCAAGTTATGTTAAATATTGCGATGCAAGATTCTTTCAAACTTGTGATGCAAGCTTCTGTCAATTTTGCCTCGCAGACTTAAGTCAGGCGGACTATTTCTTACTTGCGGCAAGCTTGCCTAAACCTTTCCATGCAAACTTCCGAACCTTCAAGAAGTTGTGCTATCTGATGGGTTTCGAATTTACAATTTAATCTGCATGAAAATTAGTACAATAAAAAATATTAATATTTACAGATTGACAGGAATCATTACCCACAATGGACTAAACCACTATATAGCTCTTTGCCGAAGAATCGATGGCAATTGGCAAATGCACAACGATTGCGCTGAGAAAATAACGATTTTCAAACGAGGAGATTACAATAAAAATTTCATACCTCAGGCTGTTATATACATTAAAGTTATAGGATAAGAAATATCAAAAGCAATAATAATTTATAATTTTGAAGCTTCTAGAATATATTTACAGGCTGTGTGAGTATTACTTACTGTTGAAAGTGTCTTGAATGAGGCAAGAAATATTTATTATAAAAATCAATGCGTTCGTACGTAGCAAATATCATATTTATGCAATACTTATTACGATGTTTATTGTAAACATTATTGTGATATCTAAGTTTTTAATACACAGATTATATTGTACGATTTATCAATAATTTTAATGAGGATAAAAAAGAATGAATATAAATGTGACGCGATCTGAGAAAAAAGGGCCTGATCGTCCCAGTGAAGATTTCACGATTAGATGAGCTTTCGAACCACTAATGGAAAAAGTCTTACAGAACGAAAAATATTGCACAGAAAATCATTCTGATTCCACAATCTTAAAGAGGGACATTAAATTAATTTGAAACGATCATAATCTGGAAAATGATTTTTGGACGCTGTGAAGTCCCTCTTCTCATAGATCGTGTCAAATATTAATTAATGCTAATTATACTAATTGTTGATATGTTGGTTCGAATGCATATAGTATTAAAAAACTTCAGTAGAATTATTGTTAAAAAGCATTTGGTATCGCAACATCTTCTGACTTATTTTGTAAAATAAAAATAATAGTTATTTTTTTATAGTACATTTTCTAAATTCGCGGAATAGTTACTTATTTCTATTTTGAAATTCCTTCGAAGAATCTGGGTTATGTCAACATGTAATCAGGAATTCTAGGACCAGGATAAGAGATTTAATAAGATCAGATGCTTTATACCTATGATTTAATTGATTTGAAAATAGAAAAAACTTGAATTAAGGACATATCATTGACGTGGCTTTATCAAGTACTATTCGTCCTTTCCATTCTTAACTTCTTAACTTAAATGGATTTCCCATAGCAGATAAACATACCTTCATCTTTCTTTTACGTTTATCTGCTATGAAAAATCCATTTGAGTTATTAATTTAAGAATGGAAAGCATATCCCTATTGAAAAACTTGACGTAAAAAACGACGTAAAAAATGACGTAAAAAAGGTCGTCAAAAATGGCGTAAAAAATGACATAAAAAACGACATAAAAAATTACGTAAAAACGAGGTCAAAAATTGGGAAAGTTTTTTACGTCATTTTTTACGCCGTTTTTTAGGTCAAGTTTTTCAATAGGGATGGAAAGTATTGGATAAAGTCACATCAATGACAAGCCCTTAAGGCCTTGTCCCAAATGTGACTTCCGTCAATTCATTTCGTTCTTCTCATTCTTAAATTCAAAACTCAAATTGAATTTCCATAGTATTTGATAAACATAACTTGATCTTTCTTTTACGCATGCTATACAAAATCCATTTAAGTTATTAATTTAAGAATGGAAATGATGAAATGTCTCGGATGAATAAGTCACGTCCGTGCCATGGCCTTAAAATAAATTTTTACTTTTCAATAATTAAGATATGATGTATCTTAAATGTGAGGTATAATGAATCCAAGTTTTAAAATGCATGTAACGGAAACTTTTTCAGTTTTTTTGGAAAAGTTTGTATAGTGCATGTAATGTATTTTAAAATTACGTATTAACTTGACTAATATCATGCTCAATGAAAAACAGATTTTCAGTACTCTAGGTATTTGAATATCCCGCCTAATGAATGAGTGTACGTGAATTAGTATCATGTTAATAGCAGTAGGGCTCTAGGACCCTTAACTAATAATTTTTCTAAAATATTAATATTCACAAGAATTTTAACTATCAAACGACAAAAATCGAATATCAAACGCTATCAAACGAGCAACAAATGATTTAAAAAAGAATTTTTGCAAAGTCAAAAAATAATGTGTGGTGCAAGTGTGAAGTTGGCACCATAGTTTAAAAACATCGATTACTATTTTAATTTTGACTATCAAACACCAACAAACGACCATCAAGCGATTCTATAGAAAAAAAGTTAGTTTTTTTACAGTTGTTGTGCCATCTTCACGATCATGTGTTTTATACCCTGTAGCTTACAGAATCTCCCAAATGCATCAGACGTAAAACTAGTACCCCTATCCGTTATGAAGCGATTCGGCGCAACAAACTGTTCCACAAACTTTTTAACCCTTTTGACCGTCGTCAAAGCCTTCGTATTCGTCACTGCATACAATTGAAAAAACTTTGTAAAATTACACACGGCTGCTAGAATGTATTTGTTACCACGCGCCGACGTAATAAAAGGTCCAAGATTAATATTATATATATTGTGGGCAGTATTTCTTTAATATTTTTATTCAATTTATAGTTTTCATTTTAATTTTGGTAAAAATGCCTAGAAGATCTACAAGTAAAAGGACAATTCCTACACCGAGCCGGACTGAAATTTCAGACGAAAATCAGTCCTCTATAAGAAACAATGTTGCGGGAAATTCTGTTAATGACAATCAAGTTCGAAATAACGAGAATTCTATCGCTATAAACTATTCTCAGGATCCTTCCACTATTGAGCGCATAAATAGTGAAAATATGACCGATGCTAGCGGATTGTCGAATTCAATGCGTAACAATAATAATCGAAATAATCTGACAAACGGAATTCGACATCCATTGATAAATAATCACGAGACTGAAAGATTTCACAGGGCAACATGGTTCTTTTCAAATCTTCTCTAATGAATGTAAATTTGCCGAACAAAGTATCAGTCCTACACTGCGACCTCTTTTTGCAAGATTTTTACGTTCAAAAATTCAGGAAGATGCACAAATATACACGGAAAAAAATGAAATGTCTGCTACTGCTAACTGCAGTTAGCTGTCGACTAGTTAATTGTGATTGATAAAAAGTTTGCTGAGAGAGTTAACAGTTTGCTGGGACAGTTAAAAAATATTAGCTGCAATCGAAGTTGAAAATTTGCATTGGACTCCTTAGCGTATTAAGAGGTGTAGCTAATCATTTGGTTGTTGCTGCTAAAACAGTTTACTTTCCTAGAAAATCTCAAAATTCGTACTCGTAGCTTTTAAAATTTTGCGCTGATATGTAAGAAGTTAGCAGCGGTTGCTAACGGCTGCTTAGACATCCCGCCTTTTATGCGCACAAAGCGCGACTAGTCAGATATTCTGCTGTAAATGGTAAGTTGTACACCTGTCGCGTTGTTTTAAATTTAATTTATATATAATTCGACGATTCGCGTTAATTTATAATGCAAATGACTGATTTGTAACTGATCTCTGAAGATTGTATTGTAGGTTTTGTAATAGGTTCTTTATTGTGCTATTTATTATCTTCTTACTGAGGTTATCTTAATTCTAAGTGTTGTATACTTGTACAATTTTTGAAAACATTATATTGGACTGGCAAGTAAGTCACTACTGTTCCCGGTAATGTTTCTACTTGTAGCTATAAGTTTGGTTATCAAAGAAGCTCACGTTTTATTCTTATTCTTGAAAAATTATGCTGTGATTAAGGTTAGAACTGAATCAGTTTTTTTTTCGTTTTTAATTTTGCAGGTTACGATATGTCGCAAGAAATTAGTTGTTTTGATATAACTTGCCAGCAGACTTTTGTGAGTATAGAAGGGTTACGACATCATTTTTTTCTTAAGCACCCAAGGTGTAACTGTATTTAAATGTAGGTTTGGAAGTTCAAAATCAATGATTTTGAGTGCTACCTCTATTTGCAGCAATTGCTAATAAAATTAACTAGTACTTCAAACGCTGTTAGAACAGGAAGATACCACGACCGATAGGCTACTGCTCACAATCGTTGTTACCAGTGCTAACGTAAATTAGCTGGCATCGCTAAAGTACTGTAGCGAATAGACATTAGTATTAGCAGCTAAGACATTCGCTGTCCGTATATCAAGTAACTTTCTTAGCTGTGGTAGCGAATATTTAGCTAATGCAGCTAATTATTTTTTTCCGTGTATATTAGGAGTTTTCACTTCAGTTGCGTAGAAAAATTATTATCAATTTTAGAAAATGCATTTGGAATTTCGAAAAGTTTATTTCAAATACAATCAGAGATCGCTCATATAAAACAAATGAAAAATGAAACCATTCTTTCTTATGGTGCCCGCGTTATGAATCTTTTTAACAAAATAGTTGAAATAACAAAACAACAATCCCCTGCGCACGTTGCTGAAATTAAAATTAAAGAATACAACTTGGAAGTCGCGACCTGTTTTCGCTTAGATTTAGAAGGAGAACTAGAAGCTAGAGTTCGACAAGAGAATCCCTACACCCTCAATGATGCCATTAATATTGCTATTCAAGCAGAAAAAGATCTCTCAAGACGAAAGAGATTGAGACCCGAAACAAATAACGCAATTTATTTACCTGACAGAAACATGTGTCTTTCTACTTCTGGGTCGAATAATTCAAATAAAAACCTAAAGCCTTGCTATCAAAAAAAAAATCAAGTTCAAAAACCTTTAAATAATCTCATATGCTACACTTGCGGAGAAAACGGGCACACCTCACGAAATTGTGCTAAGCGAAAAACGAATCCCGTTCCTAATGCACATAAATTTAAAAACAAAAATTTTCAAAATTCTAATTTTAATAATAAAAGAATAAAAACAGAATGCACGTATTGTAACTTAGGAGGACATACCTTCGAAACTTGCTATAAAAGAAGAGCTGAAGAAACTGAAAAGGCTCTTGAAAATTATAAGAAAATTCCCTCGACTTCAAATTATTTAAACTTGACAAATGCTCGACGACCGGGTGCAACGACGAGCAGGAATTCAAACAACTTGCACCAATCCGCCGGACAATCCTTACAATCACAAAACAAGCAAACGAAAAACTCATCTTAGTAGATGTAAATTCACCAAATTTACATAAAGGTAAAGGCACATTTCTAATCGACACTGGTTGTGATTTAAATTTATTAAAGGAAAGTTGCGTAACAGGGAAAATTCGGAAAAATAAATCAGAAATATTTTATTTAACAGGAGTAGGTCATGGTATGATAAATACTCGTGGTTTCATAGAGAGTAAAATTAACGATAAAAATACTAAATTTTATATAGTAAATAAAACATTCCACATTCAATCTTGCGGCATTTTAGGACTACAATTTTTAAAGGAAAATTCCGCAATTATGTTCTTTAATAACGAAAATGTTATCTTAAATATTAAAGAAATTAATCATATTGAAAATCAATTAATTACATTGCCCGCGCGATCAAGAAAAATAATCACAATCAATACAAATAGTAATTTAAAAGAAGGATTTCTGGAGCGAATTGACGCAGGAAATGGAATATTTTTAGGAAATAGTCTTGTAGGATGTGAAAATGGAAAAATAAAGGTTTTTGCAATAAATTCAACCCTCCGCGATGTTGAACTAACCCTACCTCCGGTCGAAATACAATAATTTGAAGCCTTGAACACAGATGAACCTAAGGGACAAATCAGTCATAATCTTGAGCAATCAAACACCTTAAACACTCGATTATCAAAAATACTAGAAGTTCTCAATCTCTCCTGCTTAAATGACGAAGAAAAGTCGAGTTTAATAGAAATTATTTCTAAGTACCCACACCGATTTAAAATTGAAGGCGATATTTTAGGTAGCACTAATGTTGTCATGCATGAAATACGTACTACAGATAACAATTCTACTTTCCAAAGGCAGTATAGAATCGCGGAAATTCATAGTGAAGAAATCCTCAATCAAACCAATGAATTAATCAAAACAAACTTTATCGAGGACTCAGATTCCCCGTATAACTCACCGATTTGAATAGTCCCAAAAAACCTGATGCTCAAGGTAACAAACGCTGGAGAATGGTGATCGGTTTTCGCCAGCTTAATAAAAAAACAATTAGTGATTCATATCTCCTTCCCAATATCACTCATATCCTTGATCAGTTAGGAGGCGCACAATATTTCTCTACTTTGGATCTTGCAATGGGTTTCCATCAGGTCCCAATGCATCACAATTCGAAATCTAAAACAGCTTTCTCCACTCCTTATGGACACTTTCAATTCAAAAGAATGCCTTTTGGACTTAAAAACGCCCCAGCAATATTTCAACGATTAATGAATAAAGTCTTATCAGGTCTTCAAGGGCACGAAATCCTCGTCTATATGGATGACATATAAGAAAAACATACAAGAAATTATCGAAATACTCCAGACGCGAGTTAAGACATTTCTTTATATTTATTTTTAGTTTAAATTTAAGGCCATGTTATATGAAAACTGGAGCCGATGCACTTAAAGGTTTCCAAGAAAATCCATTTCAGTGGTGAGAGTCGTAAACTAAAGGACTTAGTTAAGATTCTTATAAGGAGTCTGGGAACATGTATTCGTGTGTATGCGTCTGTGTGTGCACGTGTGAATGGAGTGATCAAGGGTGCGAGGACTAGTGCATGGTTTTGAAAGAGGGCATGCTTTCTTCTTGACACTCTTGAAAGGCAGTCGCAGGGCAGGTCAACCTCTAATGTATTGGGTGTCCCCGTAGGGTAGTTCAGGTGCAGGGATATACGCGGCGCTAGTTGTCGGAGGCGGATGGAGTGCGGCAAGGGGAACGGCTTCGTATGAGTTCCGCCATTGTTGTATACTCTTTCTGAGCTACATCAAGCTACATGCCATTGGTGAAACCGTTTCAGAATTAAATAAGACAAAATATTTTATTATTGTTAAAATTTAAATCTATTTAACTGTATGGAAGGAATATAAAAACAATGGAAACTGTTATTAACATATTGGTTTATCTATAAACGCATTTTTATTTATGATCTTTCGGCATCATGAAAGTTTAATAAGAGTGCAAATTCGGAACGACACACAAATATTCACAACCGTGCGAAATTAAATACACATATATAATATGTTTTTATTAATTTCCATTGTCTTCATATTCCTTTCATACAGTAAAATAGATTTAAATTGTAACAATAATAAAATATTTTGTCTTATTTAATAAAAAAAAGGTCGTAATCGGTATCATTTATGACATCGTAAACGATATCGGATATGGTCCCAAAATCCTACGTCGTTCACGATATCACTTACAACAACGTTTACGATATCGCTTACGATAACGTTTCCAATGTCGTTTCCAACGTCGGAATTTTCAATAAGAGATAGATTAGCCGCCATTTTTGGACTCACGAGTCTTCTGGTCGATAAAACCAAGAGTTTTTTAATTTTATGATTATGTTTATTGAAGCCTTGTATAAGCTGTAAAATTAATATTTTTTGTCTCTCTGATTTCCGTTGAAGTCAGCAGTATTATTATTTTTTATAATATTTTTTATTATTAGTATATTTCGTATATTTTCTGTATATTTTCTGAAAATAAAAATCGATAAAAATACAAATTACAGATAAAATAAATTGTTGAAAATTGCACATTTTCAAACAAGATTCAAACGCGCCAAAATCATGGCGCGCGGCTAGCAGAAGGCCCTGTGACGTCACGATCATAAAACTGGGATACGTTAACGTAGGATTTGATAGACTCGCAAGTTGAAATAGATTGTTTTCAATAATTTATTGTACAATGAGCGATAAAAAGACAAGTTAAAACCAAGCAAAGTTTAAAAGGCTATCGAGCATGTTTCGTTCCGTTGTGCAGAAACATTTCAAAACGAATCCTGATAAAGTTTTGGTTCACGTTCCCATCGATGCCAAAAAAATGTCGTGACACTCCTACCAATTCACATTATTATTGTTTCCAGGATCATTTGAATGTAAGTAAACTACATGTGAAATACGAAATGTAAAAGTTATCGTTTATTACACTGACCTAACCTACAAATGACTTCGTATTTTATTGATTGTAGATTGAGAATGATCTTGAAAGTTACACGCGATTCAAATTTAATATCAAGTTTTTAATATTTTATGGTCCTAACCTTGCGGGGAAAGACGCCAGGGGTAGGTAAAGTTCCAGAACCAACCACGGGGATCGACACTTTCGAAAGTCACCAAAATCTCACGGATAAGAAGTAAGTTGTAGGAGTAAGGCCCTAACTTGTGTTGGTGAGTCTGCTGTATTCATGATGGGTCAGGTAGTCCTTGTCAATTCATCCCTAGCTTGTCGACAGAATTTCACAAAATAGCTTTTTACCTCTTTTCCTTCTACTTCGCTCTTTACTAGTCTTTTCCTAAAATCGGCTATATATTTTTTAAAAAAAGATATATAAACTTCCAAAATATCATCATTAATAATTTATTTCCATTGTCTATATGTCTTCAGTATTGTAATCAAGATAATAAAAGAATATTGAAAACATTTTGTCAATAAATTTGTAATAAATTTAAGAAAAAAAATTGTTAATTTAAATATATTTAATATATATATATAATATACATATATTTAAATATATATATATATATATATATATATATATATATAAATAATATAAGAAAGAAATAAAATTCTATTATTAGATTATGAATCTAAAAGTTTAAAATTAACTTATTTTTATAATTTTAAGTTACAATAAACTATTAATCTTCAAAATTAAATAAATAATTTAAATATTATAAATTATATTTAATATGGCAGATTAGTGCAATGAATTTAAAATTCATATTGGCAAAACAAACGTCCACGGCGGGCTTAGGGGCGCTGCTGCATGAAAACAATCATGGTTGCCGCAGGGCTTCGGCGTTCACGTATTTTACTCTTGACCTGAATAGGACTTTTCAAATTACGTTTATCTGTAAGTGCTAAAAGTGCTTTTGTTGCCGTTAAATACGTTACGCGAGTACGTACAAGCACTGCCTTTACGAGTAAAGTCCTTTCCTTTCCTGTGCTTCGATGAGAATTCCATTTTCACGCTTATATTTATTTATGCACTTGTCACTTACTCTTTATCTTAAGTATATATTTATTTGTCAAACACTTGATTAATTACTGCGTTACACTGTGAGCATCTGGCTTTAGTATAGTATACACAATGCTGCGCGAAGCCCAACGGAAGCCATATTAATTAGTTCGCTTGTCGACCACCAGGTCTCGCATTGCAAGTTTGAATTTTATAATTTTTATTAAAAATAAAATATTATATAATAAACTATTTAATTTTAAATTTAATTCAATTAATTCTAATTTTAATCAGAATTGCCTTTATTACATTAATAGAACGAAAAATTCTTAGGTATATACAAGATCGAAAAGGACCAAACAAAGTTGCTATAATAGGATTAATTCAACCTTTTAGAGACGCAATTAAATTATTTTTAAAAGAAAATATTCTTTTAAAAAATTTAAATTACATTATATACATAATCAGACCAATTATAAGAATTTGATTAATATTAATTATATGAATAAATTCTCCAAATTTTTATATTTTAAATTCTAAACTAAATATTTTATTTATAATTTGTTTATTAAGAATAAATGTATACCCAATAATAATTATAGGATGATCTTCAAATTCAATCTATTCAATATTAGGGTCAATCCGATCAATTGCCCAAACTATTTCATATGAAGTAAGAATAATCCTTTTTATAGTAATAAATTTAATATTAACTGAAAGATTTAATATCCTAGATTTACATGAACATCAGAGAATACCCTTTACATACTACTTACCCCTCACTTCATACTTATTTTTTTACTCACTAATTGCAGAATTAAACCGTACTCCTTTTGATTTAGCCGAAGGAGAATCAGAATTACTATCAGGATTTAATACAGAATATATAAGTGGAAGATTTGCATTAATCTTCCTAGCAGAATATGGAATAATTATCTTCATAAGAAACTTATGAATAATATTTTTGTGAATAAATGATGATAATAGAACAATTTGATACCAAATAAAATTATTATACACTATTTTTTTTATTATTTGAATACGAGCTTCATTCCCCCGAATACGATATGATCAAATAATAATAATAATTTGAAAATCTTTTCTACCAATTTCATTAAATATATTAATTTACTTTAATTTTATTAAATGATTAATAATTTATTCATAAAAAATTAGTTAAAATATAACATTAATATGTCAAATTAAAATAATTAATAAAAATTAATATTTTTTAATCCCTCAAATAAAACCTATAAATTGATTAATTTTAATAATTTATTTTATTTTAAGTTTAATTATAACATTTTTATCAATATATTACTTTAAAATTAAATTACAATCAAATAATAAAATTAATAAATTGAATAAAAATTTAAAAATTATATGATAACAAATTTATTTTCAATCTTTGACCTCTCTCCCATGTCGTCCTGACCGTTAATTGGCTTTATCGTTTCAATTGCTAACTTGGCTCCCATTTTCCGTTCTTCGTGTGGTGCTGTTGGGACAGTTGTTGGGAAAAATTGTGATTGACCGTAAATATTTTCCTGCCTTGGTCTAAATGTTTCTTTTCTTTGGAATGTTTTTTCTTCGACCGAAGAATGGTCGTCTGTCGCTTCTGGTCGTTGCTGGAATTCACTATCTGTTTCTACTGTCCCTGCTCCTCCTAATTTCTTTGATAATCTTGAAATTTCATCTATCCTATTTTCGTTTTCTTTTTTCAGGGCGTCGAATGAGATAGTCAGAGTTTCCATTTGGTTGAGAACCCTTACTAGTAATTCGTCAGTGGTGTAAGAGGGGGACTGGGTCCTGACGGGAGATTGTGCTCGAGACATGAGAGTGGTTGTGATTGGGAAATTTAAAGAGGATGAGTCCGAATCGTCGGATGAGTCGGTTTGATAGAGCGTGCTATCTCGGTGTTTATCAAACGCCAGTGTACCTACTTATCTATTGTTTGTGACTCGGGTGTAGAATATCGCGATAAAATTTTAAATGTTTATTTTTTTAATACAACAAAATGCAGTATAAGTTGCTACAAACTGCTACTGATTTTGAGGTAGTGATACTTAATTTGTTAAGGGTGGCCAGTGCTTGTGAACACAGAGTATAGCCAACCCGATCTTGCCTCAACTTTACCTCACCTGTACCGTAGTACAGTCGCCGTGCAACGTACGTAAAGAGGATTTATACTCTAAGGCCCAAGATCGATTGAGAAATGTTTAAAATACTTTCACTTTCTAGAAGTAATGCTTACTGTGCTACTCGTGGCCTGATGTGGGATCCGTAGACCGCTTGCCTTCCTTGACGTGTCGAAGAGATGAGTAAGCTTCTCACTGCTGCTAACCGGTTGCCTGGCTGGGCGTTGGCTGCTTACCTACGCAGATGCGTCTTCCGCCTGATTGCGGGCCTCGTTCAATTTTAATGGAATCTTTCACTGATAATTTACGTGGTATAGTGGCTACTAAATTCACCAACTAATTTTTATTATCAGCTACTTATTCCTGTTTTCGGGCTTACCATAGTGAAGTCCGGAGTTCTTATTTTTAAAACTTCGTAAAGTTTCTTTAGCTTCTTGGGTCCGTGGATTCCAAGTCTCGCACAGGTCCGCGTTCTATGTGGATTTTCGTAGAAATTAAAAACCGAGAACTTAAGCGGATCGTGGCAGGATCGCCAAAATGTTATAGAGAAAACTAAACTTTCTAATTTTTAAAGGTAGTGACATCAAACTGATGTCACTTTGTATGTTTTTATTCGTGAGAGATGTTAGAGAAGAACTGACGAGGCCTGCCTGAACCTCTACATATATAGACAGCTAAACCTAGGAGGGGGAGGTCATCAACCTCTACATATATGGGTAACTAAACCTGGGGGAAGGAGGTCATCATCTGGCCTGGTAACAATGTATCAAAAAATATTCATTACTATAAATTTTGCTAGTACATATTTTTAACATATTTTAAATTTTTAACATGTACAGATCGATGATGACTAGTTAAGTGTCGCAAAGCTTGACTGCTGTTTTTTCAAGGCGCTAAATTTTTAAATTTCAGCCATTTCCTGTCTTACGAATTGTCTCATTCTTATTGGAAATAAAATTAAATCACATATGCTAACATCTCCACAGCTTCATTGGCATGTTCTTTGCATTGAAAAATAAATTTTGTTTCACATGACAAAAAATATTCATATTACTCTAAAATTTGCTAATAAATATTTTTACATGTACAGATCGATGATGACTAGTTAAGTGTCGCAAAGCTTGGCTGCTTTTACTTCAAGATGCTAACTTTTTTAATCAAAGCCATTTCCTGTCTTACGAATTGTCTCATTCTTATTGGAAATAAAATTAAATCACATATGCTAACATCTCCACAGCTTCATTGGCATGTTCTTTGCATTAAAAACTAAATTTTGTTTCAGATGAAATTAAATAGTCTAGAATTAGATCAAAAGAATTGCTAGACCGGCAATGTTTGTTAAATAGATATTCGACAACTGTGATAAGCTTGTATAACTTAACATTTGGATGTATGAAATCTTTATTTATTTTTGCAAATCTACTTAAACTTTCAGGTAACTGATCACAAGAAAAAGATATCGTATCTGCATAAATTTCAGAAGTAGTAAAAAAATGCATTTAAGCATGTCGAACACTGAGTGTGCTGTTTGATGTAAGCAGTTATACGACCAGTTGTGTAAAAAAACAATCTCTAACAGCTGGTAAAGCATAATCGTGCGCTACTGCATCTACAAAATCACTAAAATCAGTGTCTTCACAATCGATTATTACTTTTAACTTTTCTTGAATTTCTTGAATTGCGCTTTTACTATTCGACTAATGTAATTTTTTCAATTTCAAAATTATTATTAACGGTTGTGGAGGGTTGCCATCGAAAGTACTACAATTTCCAAGCTTTGGAGGTTTCAAAATGCTAAAGGCAGCTAATATCTTGTATAGTTGCAAGAAGGTTGGTGTACAAGGATTTCTCTGAAAAAATGATTCACGATTCATTAGAATCGCATAATTTTTTAAAATTTGGCGAAAAGCGATAAGAAAAAGAATTGGGTAAAAAAAAGAATTGGGTAAAAAATAAAATTGATTAATAAAATTATTTTTCTGTGTTTCAAATTTTTTTCATGTAAAATAATCTTTTCTCTTTCAAAATAGCCCTTCAATAATAACATTGGTATTCTAGAAAGCAAAATTATCTATTTTTGCCTGAGGTCTAATTTTCGTGGGTGATAACTACCTTAAACTTGGAAATTTCGATTGTTCTTATTTTAAATTTAAATTTAAATTAAATGATTTCAGCCAAATGTGAATCATATTTGTAAAAATGTAGTTTCACGTTAATTTCTGTTAGCGAATCCGGCGGGATTGTGAATTAGAAGTGCACAATAAACAAAACAATATACAACAGAGAAAATGAATGCGACAAATACATACCGTTCCCAAAACAATTCCGTCAGGACCAATAATTGTTCTTTCGCGGAT
Organism: Diplolepis rosae; assembly: GCA_030998225.1. NCBI lineage: Eukaryota > Metazoa > Arthropoda > Insecta > Hymenoptera > Diplolepididae > Diplolepis > Diplolepis rosae. The sequence goes on from JAPYXD010000466.1 coordinate 3,621,859, forward strand.
GATGTCACTTTCAGCAAAATGTTTGTCACAAACTGCTTGACCTTCTTTGACTTCGATATCGTCTCTTAAATTTGCGCGTAGCCATTTTTTAATTAAATTTTTATCTTTTGGCACATAAAAAAATCGACGAGCTTGCTCCTCGGAACTTCGTTAATTTTTGTAGCCAGAATTACACTTCACGACAATACACTTCACCATTTTTTATTGTTTTTTACATCCTTACACCAAGAAAACTATTCACTTTACTTTTTCAACAAAAAACACGATAAAAACACTACTAAATATCAAAAAACCTCGAATAGTTAGTCGGCCCTAAAGCTTATCAGCACCGCGCTCGGTCACATTAAGTACTAATGCCCTCGCCAGTCAAAAGTTAGCCCACTTTTAGTTTTAAGTTGCAGAGGGTTGGTCGTGTGCTTCATTGAAGGCTGAGCCGCCATCTTTACTTAGGTTGATTACAAAGAATGTTGCGGTAAATTCAAATATAGTAAAATAGAGAAAAGAGTAAATATTAAAGAAACAACATGTAATCCATGCTTTTTTACCGGTATTAGTATTGATAGTATACATATAATATTAAACTAATGAAATGAGATTTATTAAATAATACTAAAATATAACTGCGTAATATTTATTATTATGGTATATAATGTTGTATATATTTAAATAGGCATATGTATTTATTTCTCAACTATAATTGAATATAAATTTAATATAAATTTATCAAATATAGATTACAGAATTCAACAAGTAAACGTACCTTGGAGTAGTGTAAAAATTATCTCACGTTCTGAACGTGAACTATTATTAAAAGTCACATATAATAACTATTTTTAGTATAAATTAATTCGCGTTTCATAATTCAACCCTTATGTACCTGTACATAAACGGTTTTAAAAACTGAAAAAAAGCTCCATCCCCTTCTGTTTTACAAAATGTTGAATTACTCGATCTTGTTCGCGTATTTCATCATACATTTAAATTGCTCAGGAGTAATAATTTGCTCCAACTGAAAGAAGTAATAGAAATAATTTTAAATATATACAAAAATTATAAACTATCATATTTTGGTCGTTTACGAACATTTTAATTTATTAGAAAATAATAAAATTGGAAAAGAAAGAAACCCTGAAATATAATTAATACTGAAGGCAGATATTAGGTGAAAAGTGAGTATGTACATGTGGAACGTCTTGGTTACTCACCTTTTATTATATTATTTATTTTTTCATCTTTTTTTGTTCAGAAAAGAGACCTGAAAATATATCTTAACCGAAACAAGGGTTGAGGATAGCCAACAATAAAACTCAAGAATATTACAATTATTAACCCTTTTATTTAATATTTTGAATACAAATGTGATAGAAATTCCCCTTGAAAATTCCTCCTGGAAAGCAGCTTGAAAATGAAAGGGGAGAATTTATAGATATATTCAAGTTAAATTAGGGACTTAATAAAAATTTGATACTTACAATAAATGCTTTATGTTAGTGAATCGAGTCAACCAAATCCTTATGTCCCCTGGGTACTATGATGAGGATAATTTATGTAGATCCAATATTTAAATTCCTCAACAGCACTGATAATCCAATTGATATTCACAATGATGAACTAACTGATACTGGATGGACATGAGTGACGATTAAAATTACTTTCTATGAAAAGTACCGAGTTCCGAAGTTTACTTCTCTGAGGAGAGTTGCGAGATTCAAGTTACTTTTTAGGAGAGTCATTTTTCTGAGAGAGATCTGAAGTTCATAATGTTCCGACGGTCACTTGTTACTTTTCTGAGACGAGATGCGATTCTGAAGATGGTCCTACGGTCACTTTTAAGATGAGTTCCGAGGTTCAAAATGGTCTGACGGTAACTGAAGATTTGCGGATTTGCAGGTGCTTTTATAGACTGTTTTATCGGTTGATATCCGCCATTTTTCGATCGATACTGACATGACATTTGCAAGGTGTTCCCTAAAAGCTTTTCTTCCAGCCAGATGAGACCATAATTGTTTCTACGAAGATTCCAACATTTTCTTCAATTTGTATCCATAGCGACAAGATTCTAATTTTAGTCCCACTCAGTAACAGGTCTTCTAAATTTTCCTGCGTGTTCCTCTAGCCTCCCTATTTTCCTTAGCTGAATGGACTATGCAGGAAGTAGAGGGTTAATGGTTTGTGTACATAACTCATTATAACGCATTCCGATGGGGTTCCCCATTAAATGCAATTTCGTTTTGTCTAGACATTTAGGGCTTTTCGACTTGGATATATAGAGATACCTGTTGCTTTTACATATTTAATATTTTCAAATTATTATTTTACACATATTATTTTGTAAATAAATATTGATAGTCACGGGACGTGACACATGCTGTGACTAGTATGTTACTAAATAATAGGATCTAATTCTTTAAAGACCTGAGTTGTAATATAGAAGATTGTCACTAAATAGTACGAAACATCAGGTACGAAAGTATTTCACAAGCAGCAAATCACTTAATTAAAAATCACCAGAGTATCACAAACAAGAAGTTTTAAATGTCAAACTAAAGTAGTGACTAATTCAACACCTTAATTTTTAAACTACATGCAAAAGTAATAAGTAATCAATTCTTAAAAGAAAAAAATCAATAATAATTACAATAATAAAAAAAATAATAAATAAAATCATTGTTTTCTTTTAAGAATTGATTACTTATTACTTTTGCATGTAGTTTAAAAATTAAGGTGTTGAATTAGTCACTACTTTAGTTTGACATTTAAAACTTCTTGTTTGTGATACTCTGGTGATTTTTAATTAAGTGATTTGCTGCTTGTGAAGTACTTTCGTACCTGATGTTTTGTACTATTTAGTGATAATCTTCTATATTATTACTTAGGTCTTTATAGAATTGGATTCCATTATTTAGTAATATACTAGTCACAGCATGTACATACTTAATTTCCATGTAATATGTGCATTCAGTATTAATTATATTTCAGGGTTTGTTTCTTTTCCAATTTTATTATTTTCTGATACTATAAATTAAAATGTTCGTAAACGACCAAAATACAATAGTTTATAATTTTTGTATATATTTAACATTATTTCTATTACTTCTTTCAGTTGGAGCAACTTATTACTCCTGAGAAATTTAAACGTATGATGAAATACGCCAACAAGATCGAGTAATTTAACATTTTTTAAAACCAAGTTGTAAAAGTTCAAATTCGTGAAATCATTCATAAAAAAAATATAAAAATACTTTTAATGTATTTCTAAGTTACATATTTTCTATTTTGTTTCTAATAATTAATTTTCACAATTTGTAGGATCCGCTTTACAGATATAAGAATACTTTGCATTTTTACAACTTTTTGCTTCCCTAAATTTCAGCATTCACAATTCTGGAAAGTTAGAGACGATGAAAACGGACGTAGATAGACTACTTTTGGTTTGAAAATGAAAAAAAAATTTAATTGTTCTTATTATACTGTTTTGTTGATGAGAGTTGTAATTAGATAGAAATCATTATAAATAATTAAAGAAAATATTATATAAAATAAGGTGAATATTAATTTATATTTTTAAAATAGTTAACTCACATTAATAAAAACAGGATAATAAGAACAATTAAAATTTTTTTCATTTTCAAAACCAAAAGTAGTCTATCTACGTCCGTTTTCATCCTCTCTAACATTCACGAAATATGAAAGTTGAAATTTAGGGAAACAAAAAGTTGTAAAAATGCAAAGTATTCTTATATCTGTAAAGCGGATCCTACAAATTGTGAAAATTAATTATTAGAAACAAAATAGAAAATATGTCACTTAAAAATAGATTAAAAGTATTTTTATATTTTTTTAATGAATTATTTCACGAATTTGAATCTTTACAACTTTGTTTCCCTAAATTTCAACTTTCACAGCATCCAGGTAAAAATAATTCCAGTTTCTTTCATATACACCGAATATTTTGCGTAAATCTACCTTTGTGATAGATGAACAAAAGTTTTGAAAAGTTCATTGCTTTAGGTTTTATTAAAAGTGGTTAAAACTATGAAATTTGGATTTTTTTGCATTATTTTTGTCAATGCTGCACAAAAACACTTTGTTTTTAGGTCACTAAATGCAAAATTTCATTACCTCTGACGTGATTTCTACAAATGTAATTTATTTGATCTATTACTAAAATTATGAGCTTTGAGGGCATGTGATACTTGAGAAGAGTAGCAAGTTTATATGAATAATTTGGTCCAGTTTCTACTTGTTTGTGTCCAAAGTACATAAAATGTTGTTTCCAAAATTTCGTGAATGTTAGAGAGGATGAAAACGGACGTAGATAGACTACTTTTGGATTTGAAAATGAAAAAAAAATTTAATTGTTCTTATTATACTGTTATTATTAATGTTAGTTAACTATTTAAAACAAAAAAAATTATATTCACCTTATTTTGTATTCTATTTTTTTTAATTATCCATAATGATTTCCAACTAATTACAACTCTCATCAACTTCGTTCCTTGTTCAGAATTTTTCATTTTTTTTTTCCATTTTTCAACTTGATTTTACCTCAAAAAAATAATATAAATGCAGTGATATGTAGACAATTACACATAAAAATTTTTAAAAACTTATTATTCAATGCCAAAAATGAATAAAAGAGATATTAATATTTAAATTCTAATATCAGCTGAATGTTTCAAAATAGTTTTTGTACGAGATAAATATGAATAAAAAGGGGAAAATTTAATTAAAAATATTCAAATAATATTATTATTTAAAGTCTGATCTCTTTTATTTGTTTATGGCATTGAATAATATATTCTTAAAATTTTTTTATTAAATTCTTCGTATGTTACTGTGCATTTTCAGGGAGTGATGGTACAGTTAGCGCCACGTGCGACGATTCGGCAAACTAACTTAGGAATTCAATTTAGGACACTAAGGGGGTCAAGTTAGAATCGTGAAATACGGGCTGATGCATACGGCTGATTGACGGGGTGGAGCAACGGCGCTTTTACAATGTTAGGTTAACCTGCTGCCAGCGCCAATGTAGCGTTGGAAACTCACGTTAATCCAGCTATGTAAGCTAGTGATGCACTATCGAAAGGAAAATATCGATATTTGCAATATCGATATATCAGGATGGTAAATATCGATATCATTGATATATCGGCGAAAGTTTCCGATATATCGATATAATATCGATATTAAAGTTTTTTTAAAATTTTAAATAATAATTCAGGCACTTCATTCAATGTAAAAGTAAAACAAATAATTTTCTTTAATTCAATTTAGGTAAAACGACTGCTGTAACAGTGTTCTTATATCGTAGATCAAATTTACCCCCTCCATTTTACAATTTTATCAAAAAAAATAATAATTCGTCGGACATAATTTGGAAAATTTTTGTAATTATATTACTCTTTTAAGTTGTTCTTTAACTATATTATAAAATTTTCCAAAATTATTCTTTTTCAATAATATGGTAAAGTGCAGGAGGTAATTTTCATCCACGATCTGTAAGCACTGTGCAGTAATCTTTTTCTTTATTTATCAAGATACAAAAAATTAAGAAGTTAACTTAATTAACTATTTTACATGTTCAATATTTTTATTGACAACATTTTTGAGAACTGATACAAAAAATCTCAAAAACGCATAGAACAAAAATAGAATACTGTATTTTTAATGTCCTGGAAGTTAGAACCGCAAACATAATATTTTCAGAGAATAAAAGTTGTGCTCAGTTGTGCTAGAGTTGTGCTGATTTGTGCCGCAAACGATTTTTTGAAAAATCAAAGATTACGACCGTACATTTTGAAGAACTTTTTTTTTTGCTAGAACCGCAACTTTGCCGTAACATAAAACTGACAGTTGTGCTAGGTACTCTCAAGTGCACCCAACTTTGTGCTGCTAGCAGAAATTTCGCAACTTTGCCTGCTTTTCGAAAAAAGCAAAAAAATTTTGAATTTACGAAAATAAATGTTTTTCTACATTTTTACAGGTCAATAAAATGTTTATTGAGTAACAGATACAAATTTCATTGCTTTGCTGTAATTCCGAACCCCTAATTTTAAAAATATTTAAAAAAAATTCGGAATCAAAAAATCAGAATTTTATAAAAAAATAATTTCAGGAATTGGAAACTTGTGCCGAATTGTGCGATTTTTCAAAAGATGTTAACAACTATTCTTACTTTTGCTAACAATCAAAAGAACAATTGCGAGCAAGCAACCGGCTCGGGTGACCGCGTGACGTGTGTACATGTAGATTTGATTAGCCTTTGCTCTGTCACTGCTTTCTTCGATAAAGTGTTCTGCAATGTGAAAACAATTTTTTTTTATTTCCTGTCGGCAACGGATTCCACTATTTCCATTTAAATGTTAAATATCGATCAGGAAAAATATCGGTTTTGGGGAAAATATCGATATCCCCTTTCGAATATCGGTATGTAAAATATCGATATGAAATATCGGTATATCAAGAGGAATATATCGATATTTTCGATATACCGACATCGATATTGCATCACTACCTACTAATCAAATTTCACCAGCAGTATCTCCAGTCGGGACTCATGTCCCAGCAGCAGCACCTCTGGAAAGCAGCCAAAGGGCCACCGAGGAGCAGCAGCAGCAGTCTGGTAAAATATTTTTCTGGTATTGAAGAACTCTAGGAGTATCTTCCAATTTAAATTAATGTAACTTATCTTCTGGGTACGCCACCCAGGCTCCAGAAGATAAGTATTGCTTGTGGGTACGCTGTCCAGGCTCCACTTATAACCTTTTGTGCTTCCACCCGATCTCTAGTCCGCTGCCCAGGCGTAGAGACGGTATTCCAACCTCCCAAGAGAGAGATGTACGCTGCCTAAGCTGTCTCTCTTTCCTTCCATGGTGTACGCTGCCTAGGCTGTCATCTCTAACACTCCTTTCCACGGTGTACGCTTACTACTGGCTACCGTGAAGAGTACTCTTTAAGACAATTCTGATTGCTGCACGCTGCTCAGGCTGCCAATCACAATTTTTCTTTTAACGCTTGTGCACGCCGTCTTGGCGGCTAAGTGAACTTAGCTTGCATTATTTGTACCAACGATAGATTAGGGGGCTTTTCCCTTTTTAGCAAGAGCAGCGTCATCTGCTCACTCCCACAAACCGTATTTGTTAAATCTTGTGCGGAACTGCGTTACCGACCGCAGAACGCAACGATAAAGGTGTGAGTAAAATTGCATTGATTTATATTCGCGACGATAGCGCCACCTGTTCTTTGAGATTATTATTTGTTAAGCATTTTTCTCATATATTCCGCAAAGGGATTTGCCATCGAGCAATCCGCGATAAAGAGTGGGTATTCACTCCAAGTTATTGGCTCGCGACGACAGCGCCACCTGTTCTTTCAGATTATTATTTGTTAAGCATTTTTCTCATATATTCCGCAAAGGGATTTGCCATCGCGCAATCTGCGATAAAGAGAGTGTGTTCACTCCAAGTTATTGGCTCGCGACGACAGCGCCACCTGTTCTTTAAGATTATTATTTGTTAAGCATTTTTCTCATATATTCCGCAAAGGGATTTGCCATCGAGCAATCCGCGATAAAGAGTGGGTATTCACTCCAAGTTATTGGCTCGCGACGACAGCGCCACCTGTTCTTTCAGATTATTATTTGTTTAGAGATTTTCTTTTAAATTTTGCAAGGGGATTTGCCACCGAGCAATCCATGATAGAGAGAGCGCATTTGCCTTTATTCATTATTGTGACAATAGCGGCACCTACAATTTTATTACTTATCTTAAGTATTACTTGCGCTTTCTAGACAACTAGAGGTTTGAAGACTGACGTACTATCTGTGATAACGCCATCTATTATTTTTATCGTTGTACTTTGCGAGGATCTCCATACGCGACTGAGTTATTAGTATACCAGCCAGCTACACATTGTTCAAACAATAAACTATAAATAAAAACTTATTTTTATCCAAATTTACTTGCTTAAAAATTATTTCCACACCTTTGGGTCCACAAATATTATTTAAATAAATACAAATAAATAAAGGACAATTTCGAACTCTTTCAAATAAGAAACCACAAATTGATACCAAATATTCTTAAATAATTTGAAGGACTTACTTGAGAATTTCCATTTTTTAGTTCAGATGTAGAAATATCATTGTCCGCAATTATGATGTCCTCACTAATTGGAGTATTATTTTCTTCAATAGCATCAATGCCGCTTAGTCGACTGCAAACATTCCTTAAATAAAATGTTTAAAATAATTCACATAAATTTATTTATGTGAAATAAATGTTTTTTTATGTGAAATTCATGTTTATTTATGTGAAAATAAAAAATTTAAAAAAATTAATTTTATTCATCAATATCCCTATTGAAAAAATCCTCGAGGAAATCCTCGTGTTATTCTCGGACGAGGAAAATACGAGGGAATCCGCGAGTCAGAGAAGTAATCCTCGCGGAATTCCTCGAGGAATTTGAAAATCCTAGCAGATTTCCTCATGTTTTCCTCGTCCGAAATGAACACGAGGATTTCCTCGAGGATTTTTTCAATAGGGTATGGGTCATTCCATATCATATTTACAACTGACAAATAAAATGGCCCCGAATGTATTTTTTAATGAATTAGATACAAAATAAATTGACCCGTATTTTTTTATTTCCGCATGATATGTGAAATTTCCAACTTACCGATACTTAAATATTTAAAGAGTGGAAAAGCTCATTTTTTTCGAAATTTTCTAGTTCGTTAACGAATTTATAGAAATTCACGAAATTTTGGGAGTATGTTCGTGATGAATCAGACCTTATTTATCCGCTTGAAGGAATCAACTACATTGTTTTTTTATACAACAAATGGGCAATTGTTATAAACAAATTGTAGTTACAAAAAATGGGTCTCTTTAAAATCGTCTTTTTGATTACTCAAATATTTGTCGTACCATCTAGAATAACTGGTTAAAATTTCTAAGTGGACCGTTCATTGGTTTTGGAGATATAATTAATTATACACAGTCTCTCCAGCCCGAGCGCGTCGTTGCGCGCTGTCCAATCAGGCTGCGCAACGACATGCTTGCTTGAAATAGCTTTCATGCGTTATTCTTGTGATTCTATCAAATTATTACAATTCACGAAATGTATATAATGAGATAAGGTAATAAAGAGATAACATACGAGTATAAAAAATCAGAAAATGTGAAACCATCGGCTGCACGTATTTATTATGTTCAATATGTCATCGTCGTCTAAAATTTCTGAATCACTTGTTGGATCGTCACTCAAATTTTCCGAATTTGATCTAATTTGTTGTTTTTTTTCTTCAAAGGTGCTAGAATAATTCATAAAAAAGGTTAAAAACCCAACGATAATTTTTGAAAATTTAGATTAACAACTGTCTATTTTATTAAGATAATCTCTAAGTTTCAGAGCAGTCTATAATTTTTTTCAAAAACGATCAAGCCACCTTAAGCACAAAACTTCTCCAAAATATGAATAAAAAACATATGAACAGCTTTCAGTTTCACATATTAAACAACATTTTATAATAATAATAACGTATGGTCGTGAAAAATATTTTTTAACCACAGATAAAGCGGAGACACACTAAATGCAAAGAAAATCTAAAAAATCTGTTACGTCAGAAACGTAACATTTCTCTTTTAAAAGATAGGTAGGTATATAAGATAGTAGTATATATATATACTATATATATATAATAGTATAAAAGATAGGTATATAAAATATATTTATTGACAATTGAAATTTTATCAGGTAAGCACCACGGAAATGTAAAATAGAATCAAAATAAGAAATACCCTTTTAGTTAACCTGAGTTTAAATTGATTGATGATCAATTCAGTCCAGTAAGCGAATGTGGTCAGTTGAGTGTAACTTGTAATCTTCAGATAGTTGCTGTTGTATAGTAAATTCGTAATCTAGAAAGTTGATCTAGTTGATTCTTCGATTCCAGTTTCGAGAAAATTTGGAAGGCGATTCCCCTTCACTTTCTAATGTCGCTGAACTCAGCGTCGAGTTAGAATTCGGGTTGAGTAGTGGTAGAAATCTGGTGAAGCTGGACTGACTGGAGTGCATTTGCGGTATAGATTCGATGGCACTGGACTGGACTCGCGTTGGTCACATTGTAGAAATCGGACGTTGACTAACTAACTGAACGGTAGTGTGTTGGTATTGTAGGGCTTCATTCACTTTCTCTCTGGGTCAGTCGATTTGTTATCATGTGTGGGTATTAAAACGACATATGGTAATTTCATATTGATCATCCTATTGATCTGTAAATTTGTCTATAACTTGCGTCGATAAAATCACACTCGCTATAATGCTGTCTTGATCCCTTTATTGGTTTCTAAATCTGCTTGTTACTTGTGGCGGTAGAGTCGCGGGACGTGACAAATCTATAAAAATTTACATAGGTTATTATAAAATAAAATTTACTGATACATACATGGAGACACTTTTAAAATTGCAATACATAAATATTAATTTGGATCAACAGAAAAGTTTTTCAAATATCTTTCGTTTTAAAATATTTTTGTAATTAATAAATGTGATTAATAATTTGTTATTAGAAAATATGAATTGTCTCAATGTTCCGGGTCAGGTAAATTTATAATCATCAATCAAAATTCTTAAAATAATATGCCTTAATTCTACCAATTTCCATGTGCTTACAGAAAAAATATTTATTTAGAATTTTTTGTTTCAAATTTATTCTTATTGAAACTAATTTTGTTCCTTGTCTTACCTGGGATACTTGATATGTTTTTTAAATATAATTGTTGAATGGTATAGGTCATAAATGGGTTTTAAATAATTGTTACACTCACAAAAAAAAATTTTTTTTTTTGTTATATTTTTTATTATACACACATAAACAAAATTATAAATTAAACAGAATTTAATTAATGCAAGATTGGACAAGCCTGACTCAAGCACAACATCTTGGTCAATCGTTTGCAATTAAAAATATTCTGTTAGTTAACAGAGTTAAAATAAAAGTTTCAAACGATACTGTATGAGTACTTGAATTTTGCCTTACCCAATTGGTCGTAATCAAATGGTGACCGTTCAACGAATCTAAAGAGGACTTATAGTCTCTTGTGCTGCTTTTTCTCGTTTTAACTCGAATTAAAACTTAGTCAACAATTTAGAATTAAAGAAGTACGAGATTAAACAGGCATGACTCAAGCACAAAATCCTATGTAATCTCTGCACCTTCAGAAATTCCGATAATAAAATTTCAAATAAAATAACTCTTTTGATCACTTAGGTTAGCCTCAAGGTCAAAGCCTTGCGTGACTCAACAGAATTTATTTTATTTTAAGACAGTTTGTACAAAATAACAAGAAATCAGGAAATAAAACAATATTTCAAATAAAATAATTATTTAATCACTTAGGTTAGCCTCAAGGTCAGATCCCTTTGTGATTTGATAAAATTATTTTATTTTAACAAGATATGTGTATAAAATTTTAAATAAAATAAAATGTTTATTTAATCACTCAAGTTAGCCTCAAGGTCAAGTCCTTTCGTGATTTTATCAAATTTATTTTATTTTAACCAATATGTGTGTAAAATCATATAAATTGTAATTGTAATTTATTAATGTTTGATTCCTATTAATTATAAAATTTCGATATCCCATTCACTGACTGTGATTCCCGGCCGATGCACCAAAAAAGAGATTGGGTATGTTACGTCAGAAACGTAATATTTCCCTTTTAAAAGATCTCCTCGTTTTATGTCAGGATCAGAAGGATCCTCTCTAAGGGATGAGGAATAGTCAGTGATTGAGAAGGGTTAGGTATATAAAATATATTTATTGACAATTGAAATTTTATCAGGTAAGCACCATGGAAATGTAAAATAGAATCAAAATTAGAAATACCCTTTTAGTTATCCTGAGTTTGAGTTGATTGGTGATCAATTGAGTCCAGTAAGCGAATGTGGTCAGTTGAGTGTAACTTGTAATCTTCAGATAGTTGCTGTTGTATAGTAAATTCGTAATCTAGACAGTTGATCTAGTTGATTCTTCGATTTCAGTTTCCAGAAAATTTGAAAGGCGATTCCCCTTCACTTTCTAATGTCGTTGAACTCAGCGTCGAGTTAGAATTCGGGTTGAGTAGCGGTAGAAATCTGGTGAAGCTGGACTGACTGGATTGCACTCGCGGTATAGATTCGATGGCACTGGACTGGACTCGCGTTGGTCACATTGTAGAAATCGGACGTTGACTAACTAACTGAACTCGCGGTGTAGAGATGATGGTACTGGACTGACTTCTCTTGGAACTTTCGCTTTTTATAGAACTTTGAAAGGTCAAGTATGACGAGTAACATGCTATGACCAGTCGCATGTTATTACAAGTCACATGCTATTACAAGTCGCATGTTGTGACGGTAGTGTGTTGGTATTGTAGGGCTTCATTCACTTTCTCTCTGGGTCAGTCGATTTGTTATCATGTGTGGGTATTATAACGACACATGGTAATTTCATATTGATCATCCTATTGATCTGTAGATTTGTCTATAACTTGCGTCGATAAAATCACACTCGCTATAATGCTGTCTTGATCCCTTTATTGGTTTCTTAATCTGCTTGTTACTTGTGGCGGTAGAGTCGCGGGACGTGACACCACCCCCCTTAATTCGATCGCGGGGAGTTAACGATCCGCGATCGAAACTTCGGTAGAAGATTACATTTTAAATTCAAGATGCTTACTCAATCAAGTACATATTTTTGATTTAACAATTTATATCATAAAAAATTTCGTTTATACATAGGAATTAACATTTTAAATTATTGTTGCGAATTAAAAATTTATAACACGTTTTATATAAATGCATAGTAATAACAGAGGATACAATTCTAAAAATATTACAATCGTTGATTACACGTGTTATAGTGGTAGTTAGGTAATTTGACAATTTTTTTTTTTTTTATAATAACTATTCAAACTTACAACATAATGATTGTTGATGAAAAGAAATTAAAAATTGTAAAATTTTATCGAATAGGTATAAAATACTAAAGAGTAATTTCCCAGAATTACGATCGTTGATGTATACATTAGCAAAAAGAGAATTTGACATATATAGTATTAATAATAGAGATTTAAAAATATTAGTTTCGTTGATTACATATATGAATTAATAGACGTTGTAACTTGGTACATTGAAGAGAAGAAACTTGGTTAAATCTAAAATTGGTTTCTTCAAAACATGGCATTGCTACTGCTTATTATTTCTTGTACATGTTTCTAAAATTAATTTCATGAACTTCAATTTCATTGGTGTATTATTAAATGAATAAAATAATCATAAGAAAAACAATTTTACATAATAACAGGGTAATAGATTTTCCTGCAATTCTTGTACTTTTAATTGTTTTTCTAATCTTTCTTGTCAAATCAATAGAGTTATTTGTGCATGAAACATATGAAGAATAGTAAATGTTCAAATTGTTATTAATTTCTATTTATTCTATTTCTATTGGAAAAGCAATTTTTACATTAACAATTTTGTAACGCAATCGCACAGTTTACATTTACAGACTCAATATTTGTAGAAACTGTTCTTCCAATAGGATGGGAATCAAGAAAAGTTCCCTTGATGGAAGAAAACACAAAATTGAAATTATATTTATGATGGCACCAATTATGAAGTGCTTATTTATTCTTGTCAGAGAAAGTCTTTTTTTCATCCAAAAAAGAAGAAAAATGCAAATATTTCTATATTTTTCTTTAAGTGATAAAATAAAATGTTGATTCGAATGAAAACTAGCATTTGTCTTAATAAAAAGGTTATTAGTTTGTTTTTTAAATAGTCAATGAACAAAAACAAAAATGATTGAATCAAATTTAAAGAAAGTATTCATAAGAATTTTAAGGAGGTATAATTTTTTGTGATGATATTAGATTTTTAGTTTGTGCTGAACAGAAGAGAAAAGTTGAAAAATTTTAATGCATTTGATAAGTACTTGCTAGTTTGAAGAGTTTAATTTACTCTAAAAAAAAAACATGAAATCTACTAAAATTTTTTGATTGCTATTACAGTATTACATTACAGTGAGCTTCTCGAATGTCTGAAATAGAAAAAATAAGATTAGAATAAAATTCCAAAGGATATTTTGTTTAACACATTTCCTGGTTTAGTTATTCTAAACGCTTTGGTTTTATGCAAAGTTTATATTATTTTAAGTTTGATTTAAAATTCAGTTAATCAATTTTGTATATTTATGTGCGATCTTTTTATTCGATTGATGTGAACTACTGTTGGTTATCCTTTTATGTTGATTTTTACATTTTCTTTTCCCAGTACATCTAAAACTTCATGAGGTCCTGTGTATTGATTATCCAGCTTTTTAATTTTTGCTCCTTTTAATAAAAATACATTATCCCCAATTTTCATTTCCAAGGGATTTATTTTTCTGTCGTGGTACAATTTTGATTTTTCTTTTGCCTTTATGAGGTTTTCTCTTGCTTGTGTTCGTATTTCATGCAGTTGTGTGACAAAGTTGATCAAATAATCATCATAGGTTTGCAATTTTTCATTTTGTGATAGAGGTTCACTAGAGGGTTCACGGGCTATTTTGCCAAAAACTAATTCGTAAGGCGTACATTTTGTGGCTTCGTGTACACTTGTGTTATATGAAAACATTGCTAATTCTAGCCAATCGTCCCATTCTGAATTTTTTGCTACAAATTGTTTGAGATATTCACCTAGGACATGATGTGATCGTTCAAGTGATCCATTGGATTGAGGGTGAAAAGCTGTCATACGAAATTGTTTGATTCTAAAACGTTTTGCTAATCTTTTTAATAAATTGCTCAAAAAATCTCTGCCTTGATCCGTTGGTACTCCTTTTGGCGATCCAAATATGCAAATAAATTTTTTCACGAACGCGTCTGCTATTGTACCAGCTTGATGATTAGGAAGAGGTATTGCCAGAGAATATTTTGTAAAATTATCTTGTATAGTAAGAATATACAAATTTCCAGACTTTGTTTCTGGTAGTGGACCAACAATATCCATTGATGTTTTTTCGAAGGCAGTAGTAGGTGTATCAGTAATAACCATACGATTTTTAGTTTTAACCCGAACTAATTTTTTATTTGGCATTGTGAGCAGCCTTGAATATACTTTTGAATATCGACTTTCATATTTTCCCAAAAAAATTTTTGGCGAATTCGATTATAGGTCTTTGTGACGCCTTTATGGCATCCTAATGCTGAGGAGTGTGCTTCTTCAATTAATTTTGATCTTTGTTCTTTTGTTGGATATTGCGTTATGCCATTACAAATTATTATTTTCGTAAGTGAATTTGCAAAAACTAAATCAAATATTAATTTTATATCTTCCCAAGCTATATGGTTGATTTTTGAAGTCTTTGAAATACTAATTGATCATAGATTCAATTTTTGAGATAATTCATGTAATGCATAAATTGACAATTTTATATTATTTAAGGTTTCAGATAAATTGTCTTGAATTTCTCCCTCAATCGGAAGAGCAAAATGATAATAGTTTCCTTTTTTAATTTCTTTCGCTGTTCCCTTCTGTAAGTTTTTAAATTTTGGTAAAGTTTCACGTTTTTCTAGACTTTTTGATCCATTATCTCGAGGATTTCCATTTGTTGTAACAAAATATTTATTTTATTTATTTCTGGTAATTCATTTTCATATATTTGTTTTCTTGGTCTACCTCTCTTTCTTTTTGTTTGAGAGGGAATAATTTTTAAATTTGTAAGTAGAGTTTTTCTTGGCCTACCTCGAGGTTTTTTCACAAGAGGTTTAGAAGAAAAATTTTTCTCTAATTTTTCTTTGATTTCGATTTGATTTAAATTTTTTAGATTTTTATGCTCATTTGAATTTTTCATTTGTTCTTGTTTTTTCTTTTTACCCCTAGTAGTCATGGTTTTCCATGGCGAATTTTCATAATTTTTTCCAAGTATTGGACTTAAGAGTATAATAGTCATAAACAGAAGCTTTGATGCTAAAAGTTTCAATAAACTTGTATATTTCATAAAATTGTTACAAATGTTATTAAATAATTCTTCATTGGGAGAAACATTAAAAGTTTCTAAAAAATTAGGATTGATATTTAATATTGGATCTTGTGATGATTCACTAAAGTTATTTATATCATCTTGGGTAAATATCGAATTGAAATATTCTCTTTTGGAATTATTTCCTTTTTTGATATTATGTTCTTCGTTATTTTTCATAAAGGTATTCTCAAGATTCGTTTTTTCTTGAGATGTCATAAAGGTATCGTCATCATCTTCGTGTAAATTTCTTGATCTCTCTTCATTAATAATAGGGTTTCATGAGAGAGCGTCTGCATTGACATTCATTTTTCCTGCCTTGTATACTACATCAAAATCATATTCAGCGAGTTTTAACCTCCAGCGCGAAACTCGTGAGCAAGGGTCCTTAGAATTTTGGAACCAAACTAGTGGTTTATGATCAGTTACTAGGGTAAATTTTCTTCCATATAAATAAGGACGGAAATGAGTGACACAAAATATTATTTGCAAGTGCTTCTTTTTCATATGTATCATATTTTTTCTCAGCGTCACTTAAACTCCGTGAAGCATATGCTATTGGCTTATCTTTGCCTATTTGACCTTGTGATAATATACCTCCTACTGCGTATCCTGAGGCATCTGTTGTGAGAACAAAGGGTTGAGAAAAATCGGGTCGTTGTAAAAGTGGTTCTTCACATAATCTTGATTTTAAAATATCAAAAGCTGTTTGCTGTTTATCGGTCCAGATGAAAGGGGTATCCTTTTTTAGAAGTTGATTAAGAGGAATGGCAATTTTTGAAAAAGCTTCGATAAATCTACGATAATATCCTGCTAATCCTAAGAATTGTTTGACATTCTTTTGTGTTTTTGGAACTGGAAATTCTTTTACGGCTATTATTTTTTTGGGGTCCGGCCGAACTCCATTTTTATCAATTATATGACCTAAATATCCTATCTCAGGTCGCAGAAATTCACATTTGTCTGGTTGTAAATGAAGGTTTGCTTTTCGAAGACGTTGTATTAAATTATTAAATTTTTTCTCATGTTCTTCTAGTGTATCTGCAAATATGACTATGTCATCAAGATATACAAAGAGTTCTGTCCCTATTAATCCAGTTAAAGTAATATCCATTAACCTTTGAAATGTTGCAGGGGCGGTTTTTAAACCAAAGGGCATTCTATCAAATTCATAATGGCCATGAGGTGTAGAAAATGCAGTTTTATGAGAGTCTTTAGGGTCCATTTTTATATGGTGAAAACCAATAGCTAAATCGAATACTGAAAAATATCTGGCAGATCCGAGTGAATCAAGTATATCATTTATGTTAGGTAGTGGGTAAGAATCTCCGATTGTTTTTTCATTAAGTTTTCTGAAGTCAAGAACCATACGCCATTTTATTTTACCTTTAGAGTCTGGTTTTTTAGGAACAATCCAAACTGGAGTGTTATACGGTGATTGGGAAGGCTTTATTATTTTATTTTTTAATAATTCGTCAACTTGTTTTGTAATTTCTTCTTTATGAACAGGGGGAAATCTATATTGTCTTGAAAAAATTGGAGAATCATTTGTAGTTGGAATTGAATTTTGCAAATCTTAGTAGCTTGAAGTGGTTCTCCTGGGATTTGAAATCTGTCTGCACTGTTAATAATTAATCTTTCTACATGTTCGTATTCGTCTTGATTCAAATGATCCAAACGAAGAAGTTTTTTAATGCATTCTATTCTTTCTTCACCTGTTATGTTAAAAAATCTGCATGGATTGTTGAAAAAATTTTCGGTTTTTAAGAAGCTATTCAGTATTTGGTTAGATAAATCGTCATCACTTAAGTTTTTTAAATTGCTTGATTGACTTGTTACATTTTGAAAGTCGCTTTCTTCAAAGTCTTCTAAAGTAATAGCTGGTATTGATATCGTTACTGAAATTTCGTTTGTATTTGCAAATTTTATATAAGCTTTACCGTTGCAATTTTTTACAATTGCGTCTCCTGCATAAATTCCTTCGCCAAAATGTAATCGAGGTACGTAACCTTCGGTTTTTTCAGTATTTTCAATTGGAATATAAAATGTTGTTACTGTTCTAGCTGGAATTGTTAATATCTGTGTTGATTCAAATGGATACAGTTTATTTCGAATTTCTAGACATTTTGATACATAATTTATATTGACTTTATTTTCTGGAAAAAATTCTGAACCTAGAACTTCGTCTTCATCTATTGGAACTTCATTAGGAATTATATTCAATATTGTTGGATATCCTAGAATGTTTATTTGTATTTGTCCCATTGTAAAAAGTTGTAAATCATTTATTCCTGTAAGTTTTAACACTATTTTTTCATCTATTGGCTAGTTAGGATTTACGGAATTTTGTTTAATCAAATTACGACCAGCACCGGTGTCTATCATCATCCGAGCAGGGCTTTGAAGACCGTCTGCGCATATCATTATCGATGGAATTATACTTGGTTTGGAAACGCTTATCTTTATAGACGGTTGATCGTTAAAAGTGGATGCTTCTGGTTCTTGCCTTATGCTTTCCTCAGTGCATCCGTACTGGGGAGAGCGTTTGAGTTTTCCGAATTTTGCGATTGTTGTTTAATTAATCTAACGTTACAATTTGTTATAATATGTCCTGGCTTTTTACAATAGTTGCATATAACTTCTGACTTTTGTGGATAATTTTGATTTGGTCTACTTAATTGCTGATTTCGCATTTCTCGTTGGCTATTTTGATTTAAAAATTGTCTGTGATTTGCATACCTGTTGTGATCTAGATTTTCTTGTCTATTATCATTATTTCAGTTTCTCGAAAAATTATTATCATTGTAATTATGGAATCTATTGCTGTTAGGATAATTATTTCTGTTACTTGAAAAGTTATTGTAATTGTTGTTCCTGTTCCTCGAAAAATTGTTATTCGGATAATTGTTTTGTGCAAAGTTATTATTATTATAATTGTTATTTCTGTTTCTTAAAAAGTGGTTATTCCGGTAATTATTTCTTGCAGAATTATTGTAAATATTTTCTCGTCGTTGGTGATTATTACTAGGCTGTTGATTTTGCATAAAAAAATTGGCATTTTGTTTTCTAGATACTGCTTCTTGTGCTTTGATTAAATGATAACAATTTTCAGCAACATGACCTGGTTTTTTACATATTATACAATTTATGTTGTTATCTCGTGCAACATTGAACCGACTTGTTTTATTATTTCTATTATTCATAGATTCATCCATTTTTAAATAATCTGAATTTTTATTTCTCCGTAGTGCGGATGATGCTGCCAAATCTCTTTCTACGTTGATTGTGTCATTAAAAACTTCTTTAAATGTTTCCTTTGTTTTTACTCGGATTTCTAATTCGGGACGCAGAACGCGAATAAAGCATTAAATAACATCTTTTTGAAGGTTCTGTTTGAAGGTATTATCTACTTGTCCATTATTGTTGAGTCTATAAGCGTCTTCGATTCTGACGGCAATCTCCTTAATTCTAGCTGCATAGGAAAGTACGTTCTCTTTTTCCCACATATAGGTATTCCCTAATTCTCCTTGTAATTGATACACACTTTTGCTGCGGCGTATACTCTTTTGAGTTTTTCAATTAATTCTTCGATATTGTTATAGGTCGATCCAAAGATACATTTTCTCGCTTCTCCTGATAATTTACTTCTCAATAATCGTCCTATATTTTCTTGAGCTGCGGGTGTTGTCAGCATTGCCTTTGCCTCATAACATCCTTCAATAAAATGTGATAATGGAATGTTACTTCCATCAAATAAGGGTACTACTTCTAACGCGTCGCGTAAGGATACTTGTTGATTATTAGGTAGGACCATTTCGTTGTTTCTAATTGGATTAACGTTTTCTGCAGGATTTTCGTGAACAATTTGTTCCATTTGTTAGTTGTCGGTACTATTATCGTCGCTATCGTTATTACTTAAAACTGTTGGGCGTTTAAGAGAATTTTCTGATAAATTTATTTTAGTTCTTTCTTCGACTGTGTTTTAGGGAATTATCGTTGAACTAAGTAAACTTATATCTTCGTTGTCAATATAAGTAGTTTCGTTTTTTAATGTTTCGTCCTGATCAATTGATCCACAAATAATACTTGAATTAGTTTTTGAATTTGAATTAAGCCAATTATTCGAATGAGATAAATTGCTTGTTCCGGCAGTTTCGAATTGTTCAAACGTTAAGGTTTTCTCTAAAGAAATATTATCTAATTGCAAACTGATATTTGTTTTATCCTTGTTAGAAATATTTTCAAAATTATCTTTAGTTACCTTTTCCTTTACAGTAACTGTTCTTTTTGGTTTAAGGGGACCAGTTTGATTTTGTGCCACAATTTTTGCAAGTTCAGTATTTTTCTTAACTTGACTGCGCGTAATAGGATTTCCTTGAATTTGTGATTTCCCTAATTCACTGGGATTGGGTCCCGACATAGGTTATTATAAAATAAAATTTACTGATACATACATGGAGACACTTTTAAAATTGCAATACATAAATATTAATTTGGATCAACAGAAAAGTTTTTCAAATATCTTTCGTTTTAAAATATTTTTGTAATCAATAAATGTGATTGATAATTTGTTATTAGAAAATATGAATTGTCTCAATGTTCCGAGTCAGGTAAATTTATAATCATCAATCAAAATTCTTAAAATAATATGCCTTAATTCTACCAATTTCCATGTGCTTACAGAAAAAATATTTATTTAGAATTTTTTGTTTCAAATTTATTCTTATTGAAACTAATTTTGTTCCTTGTCTTACCTGGGATACTTGATATGTTTTTTTAATATAATTGTCGAATGGTATAGGTCATAAATGGGTTTTAAATAATTGAGCACCTGGATTCTAAAACTCGCCGCGCTCTCGGAAACAGGTAAAAGTATTGTCCACTGGGTCAAAATGAAGGTTTGAAAAAAATGTTTTTGAATAAAAAAAACTAATTATATATTCGAGTAGAGCATGTTCAGCCCCATATTTTTCCTAAGTGAAATTTTTTTATCCGTTCATTATTTTCTTCAATAAAAAATAAAAACACAAAATTTTTCCTTCGAGAAAAAGTGGTTTTTTAAACATTTAACTCGTCATTTCTCAGCAAAAAATGTATGAAATGATTTGAGACTTCCAGGACTTATGTAAAACATACCACTGAAGCCGGTAAGATCCTTTAAATAAATAAAATATGCAATGGTTTATAGATATTTAATAACAAATTGATGCGCACCGTATTTCGTGTTTTTCTAACTTCGCCGACAAAAAGTATCTGGGGAAGTTTAACCTACAAAAAAGTTCCAGCGAGAAAGTTGTTCCCATATGTACAAAGAAATTTTTCTGAAAATTTGAGATAATTCGGCTGAAAACTACAGTAGTTCTATGGATTATTATTAAAAACTTCTCGGCAGCCGCATCTCGCCTCGGGCATCGAGCACGTGCCAAAGTGCAAGTTGCCGGTCGCATCTCCTTTTTTCAATGTTTCTATTTACAGGATCGTTACCTAGCGTGTAATTTAACATAACAGTAAAACCCGCTTCATAGCCAATTTCGAAAAAGAAAATCTTTTTAAAAAATCCTGGTATCTCTTATCCTTTGCTATGTTAACGATTCACAATGGATCTGTTAGGGTAGTGGTAGTGCTCCAGCTTTGTAATTATTCGAAGTTGCGTGCTTGATACTCGTTGACTGCATAATTTTTTTTTTTAATTTTATTTATTAAAATGTTTATTACTTCACTTCTCTGATAAAAGTTTTTAGAATTATGCAAATATAATACTTTTTAACACTAATTTTTTATTTTAAATTCGCTTTTTCGACTATTTTATTACCTTTTCGCAAAAAATCTTTTCTCCTACTAAAATTATTCATTCTGTTTTTATAATATTTTGTAATATTTGTATATCAATAAATATTTTTAAAAATAAAACAAAAAATAAAATGGAGTCAGCGAGCATCGAGCACGCAACCTTCCACCTAAAAGGCTTTTTTTAATCGCACCTTGTAAGGGTTATTAATAAAGTAACGTTGATTCAAAATTCAGCAAGGATTATATATTTATTTCTCGTTTCTACAATAATTTTTTTTGCATTGCTTACTTTCTAAACTGGAATCCGAACATTCCTCTTAGTACAGTTTCCCAGAATGTGATATGTACTCCTTTTCCTAGTAATTGAATATGTATTTATAACAAAGAGTTAAAAATAAACACAATTCCAACAATAGAAACGCTCACCTCGTTTTTGGCTTTTTTAATAATATTCTTTTTGTAAGAACTTTCATTTCTAGTTCTTTTTTTACCATAAAACTCTTTATCATTTTTATCACACATCGTAAATAATTTATAAATAAAACATCTAAAACAACCGGACAAATGATTGCAAAAATACTGCGAAACGAATACAATTTGTAGGAGCCGAAAAAAACATGAATCTTCAAAATAATGCTTTTATACTCTCTACTTTTTTAAAAGTGTCCTTGAATGTATGTAAACAAAAACATCAAAACAAAAGAGATGTGACCGGCAACTTGCACTTTGGCACGTGCTCGATGCCCGAGGCGAGATGCGGCTGCCGAGAAGTTTTTAATAATAATCCATAGAACTCCTGTAGTTTTCATCCGAATAATCTCAAATTTTCAGAAAAATTTCTTTGTACATATGGGAACAACTTTCTCGCTGGAACTTTTTTGTAGGTTAAACTTCCCCAGATACTTTTTGTCGGCGAAGTTAGAAAAACACGAAATACGGTGCGCATCAATTTTGTTATTAAATATCTATAAACCATTGCATATTTTATTTATTTAAAGGATCTTACCGGCTTCAGTGGTATGTTTTACATAAGTCCTGGAAGTCTCAAATCATTTCATACATTTTTTGCTGAGAAATGACGAGTTAAATGTTTAAAAAACCACTTTTTCTCGAAGGAAAAATTTTGTGTTTTTATTTTTTATTGAAGAAAATAATGAACGGATAAAAAAATTTCACTTAGGAAAAATATGGGGATGAACATGCTCTACTCGAATATATATTTATTTTTTTTATTAAAAAACATTTTTTTCAAACCTTCATTTTGACCCAGTGGACAATACTTTTACCTGTTTCCGAGAGCGCGGCGAGTTTTAGAATCCAGGTGCTCAATTTTTACACTCACAAAAAAAAATTTTTTTTTTTGTTATATTTTTTACTATACACACATAAACAAAATTATAA
Source organism: Diplolepis rosae (assembly GCA_030998225.1). Lineage (NCBI taxonomy): Eukaryota > Metazoa > Arthropoda > Insecta > Hymenoptera > Diplolepididae > Diplolepis > Diplolepis rosae. The sequence continues at coordinate 3,645,098 of JAPYXD010000466.1, forward strand.
ATTATACAGAATTTAATTAATGCAAGATTGGACAAGCCTGACTCAAGCACAACATCATGGTCAATCGTTTGCAATTAAAAATATTCTGTTAGTTAACAGTGTTAAAATAAAAGTTTCAAACGATACTGTATGAGCACTTGAATTTTGCCTTACCCAATTGATCGTCATCAAATGGTGACCGTTCAACGAATCTAAAAAGGACTTATAGTCTCTTGTGCTGCTTTTTCTCGTTTTAACTCGAATTAAAACTTAGTCAACAATTTAGAATTAAAGAAGTACGAGATTAAACAGGCATGACTCAAGCACAAAATCCTATGTAATCTCTGCACCTTCAGAAATTCCGATAATAAAATTTCAAATAAAATAAGTCTTTTGATCACTTAGGTTAGCCTCAAGGTCAAATCCTTGCGTGACTCAACAGAATTTATTTTATTTTAAGACAGTTTGTACAAAATAACAGGAAATCAGGAAATAAAACAATATTTCAAATAAAATAATTATTTAATCACTTAGGTTAGCCTCAAGGTCAGATCCCTTTGTGATTTGATAAAATTATTTTATTTTAACAAGGTATGTGTATAAAATTTTAAATAAAATAAAATGATTACTTAATCACTCAAGTTAGCCTCAAGGTCAAGTCCTTTCGTGATTTTATCAAATTTATTTTATTTTAACCAATATGTGTGTAAAATCATATAAATTGTAATTGTAATTTATTAATGTTTGATTCCTATTAATTATAAAATTTCGATATCCCATTCACTGACTGTGATTCCCGGCCGATGCACCAAAAAAGAGATTGGGTATGTTACGTCAGAAACGTAATATTTCCCTTTTAAAAGATCTCCTCGTTTTATGTCAGGATCAGAAGGATCCTCTCTAAGGGATGAGGAATAGTCAGTGATTGAGAAAGGTTAGGTATATAAAATATATTTATTGACAATTGAAATTTTATCAGGTAAGCACCATGGAAATGTAAAATAGAATCAAAATTAGAAATACCCTTTTAGTTATCCTGAGTTTGAGTTGATTGGTGATCAATTGAGTCCAGTAAGCGAATGTGGTCAGTTGAGTGTAACTTGTAATCTTCAGATAGTTGCTGTTGTATAGTAAATTCGTAATCTAGACAGTTGATCTAGTTGATTCTTCGATTCCAGTTTCGAGAAAATTTGGAAGGCGATTCCCCTTCACTTTCTAATGTCGTTGAACTCAGCGTCGAGTTAGAATTCGGGTTGAGTAGCGGTAGAAATCTGGTGAAGCTGGACTGACTGGATTGCACTCGCGGTATAGATTCGATGGCACTGGACTGGACTCGCGTTGGTCACATTGTAGAAATCGGACGTTGACTAACTAACTGAACTCGCGGTGTAGAGATGATGGTACTGGACTGACTTCTCTTGGAACTTTCGCTTTTTATAGAACTTTGAAAGGTCAAGTATGACGAGTAACATGCTATGACCAGTCGCATGTTATTACAAGTCACATGCTATTACAAGTCGCATGTTGTGACGGTAGTGTGTTGGTATTGTAGGGCTTCATTCACTTTCTCTCTGGGTCAGTCGATTTGTTATCATGTGTGGGTATTATAACGACACATGGTAATTTCATATTGATCATCCTATTGATCTGTAGATTTGTCTATAACTTGCGTCGATAAAATCACACTCGCTATAATGCTGTCTTGATCCCTTTATTGGTTTCTTTATCTGCTTGTTACTTGTGGCGGTAGAGTCGCGGGACGTGACAAATGTATAAAAATTTACGAATTTGAGGTTAGAATATTAACCGGTTTACTCAAGAAAATAGTATTAATACATAATCGCACAAATATTTGAATGAACAAAAATAGCAATATTCTACAATTGCTTACCTGTACAACTACATACCTGTGTCCCAAAAGGCGATTATATCCAACATTTTTTAACACTTGACTACAAAATAAACATTGTGCAACATTTTTATTATTCTCTTGCAGGCGCAGAAAGTTCAATTTATTCCATGGAATATATGGAAGCCCGAAGTGGGATTTCATTTTCCCCCGTTTATTTTTAGTTAACATTGATGATATTATTTAATTAACAATGTTCACGTTTAAAACAAACTTTTCGGGAACGGAACTCTGTAAAAGTAAATTTATATACAGTTCTATAAGGCCGCCATCTTGGCACGTTATTTATTAGGTATTGTACCAGTTTTTTACGTAAAATACCTTACATAGGTAATTTACGTAAAAAACCTCGAGTGACGCGTCACTGCACAACCCTGTGCTGAACGTCATTTTTAATAGAATTTTTTTTATTTCTCGTAATTTTGTTATAGGGTCAGATTCTTTTTATTTTCTTCGATTAAAATTTTCACTATTAGATATAAAATTACTCAAAAAGAAACCAAGGCATCGGCCCGAGAAACACAAGTCAATTGAAATTTAACACATTGATTATTAATAGTGAATAAATAAATGATTATGAAATATTATTTCAACTTGAAGACTTAAAATTTCAATAAAATAGGGTGATTATATTGTTCATAACTTTAATTTTAACTCTGTTAAGGAACAGAATATTTTTAATTGCAAAAAAAAAATTTTCCAAGGATTTGTACTCAAGTTAACTTATCCAATATAATCAGAATAATTCGAATGATCATTGTTATAAACAAATTTGTTTAATTGTTATAAACAATTTAGAAATAAATAAAATAAATTATTTCAAGTTACATAAAAGGCACATGCAGTTGGTAAAGAAAAATATTTTATTATTTTAAGAAATTTATTATTAAAAATTGTAAATTTACAATCAATTGAGCGATTATTTATTTAATTGAAATATTTGAATTAATTATATCTTTATATAAGAATTAGATAAGACTCTTAAGTTAGATGATTCAAGTTTAGACAAGACTAAATAATAATCAAAGTATATCAAGTCAAAATTCAGAAAAAACTAGCGGGTTTCATTCAAGTTTCTGTCCAGACTTAAGCATTGTAACAGGATCTAGTAATCAAGATCAAACTTTAGCGAACGAATTATCTTATTTTGACGAATTCAATTTGCTAAGCTCAACAGTAATAACAATAGACAATAAAACTTTGAAAGAAAAATTGGAAACCTCATTGGCACGCGAATCTATAATTAGTAACAACGACAGCGACGACGGCAATGCGACACAGAAGTCATAAATCAAGATAATCCAGTAATAGAAAATAACGAAGAAAAGGCCGTAGTCATACCCAACAGCCAGCAGGTATCCTTACGCGACGCGCTAAAGGTGGTCCCATTGTTCGACGGAAGTAACCTCCCATTGTCGCATTTTATTGAGGGTTGCATAGAGGCAAAGGCAATGCTACCGACACCTGCAGCTCAAGAAAACCTCGCAAAGTTATTGAGAGGTAAATTAACTGGAGAAGCTAGAAAATGCATTTTTGGTTCAACTTATGCAACAGTAGAGGAATTGATAGAAAAATTGGAAAGAGTATATGCCCCTGCGAAAAGCCTGTAACAGTTACAGGGAGAATTAGGTAACACATTTATGTGGGAAAGAGAAAATGTCCTTTCCTATGCCGCCAGAATTAAAAAAATTGCTGACAGAATAGAAGAAGCTCACAGACTCAATAATGGCGGTCAGGTAGATAATGCTTTTAAACCAGCCCTATCCGACTCCCTGCCTGTAGCGGCGAGAACTTGATTCCCTTAGTGATTATAATTTGTATGTGCGAAGTTTTCTCACCAGAGCGGCGCTGCACGCGGCACACTCTACAAAAGCATTATACTAGTAGACAAATATTTAAAAAATTTTAAATAATTAAGTTTCTGAACTATATGAAATGAAAAAATGTTCCTAAAATGATTCTAGGACATAAAATACACATTTTGCATAAATCAATTAATACAAAATAAAAAAAGAACACATTAAACTTCGTAAAATATATACTGTGGATACGCATGAAGAATTCTTGAGATCCTGAACAAAATTTTTTTTATGTTATCCCCATATGACTGAAAATATATTTAAAAATAAATAAAAAACTTAAGCTTCTAAATAGAAGTATTTTCCATTTTTATTTTCCAGCTTCAAACGAATAAAATGAAAAATGAATATTTTGTTAAGGGGGTCGTCTATCTTCGCGGGTTGGAAAAATCGTTTTTTTTGTGTATATTTTGAATGTAGACGTTATTATAAGGAACACGCCATATGAGGGATTTTTTTAAATACGCTTTCTTACGTAGGTATTGCCGATTAAGGTGGCTTGGGCATTTGGTGTCGTATGAAGTGAGGGACACCGTGGGGGCACGTGTTACATGAAAGCTCATTGCTACTTATTTTTTTATTAATCATATATATTGTAGTTACATCTGAGTAGAGGGGTAAGAAATCGCGGAAATGTCCCCTGAAAAAAGCGATAGTAAAAATTTATTAGTTTCACCTCGAGGCGGCTTTTTATATTCTGTACTTTTCTCGCAATTTTCTCATGATTGAAGTCGTCAACTCTTTGTTTTTATAATACTAATAGATTCCTCGAAATCGAAAGTACTATTATATATTTGATTTATGGGGACTTGTGTTTTGTTCCGGAGTTTCGCCGATTTTGATGAGGAATCCCATAAGACTACGTGTTAAACTGACATTTTTTCGGTAGCAATTTTTTCGGCATTGACATCGCCATCCACGGTATTTCTTTTTTCCAAATGAATCTAGCATATTTTATTAAGATAATCTCTAAGTTTCAGAGCAATCAATCAATTAAATCGTAAGTTTTTCAAATCATGTTTTACACTGTCATTTATCTTGAAACGTGATTTCCCAAAAGTTACATTTTTCAAACTTTGTGGTATGACTTCTTCTAGAAATATTGATAGAATTTGATCAAATTTTTTTTCAGTTATTCAATAAACATATAGCTATGTTTTCCCAGAGGCGAATTTCAAATTTTTACTTTGTTGAATTTTAACAGGCTCTAATAGGTCAAAAAACAGGTCAAAAATCGATTTTTTTTAAGAACAATTGCGTAATATAAACACATTTTACAATAGAAAAAATTGACTCTGGGAAAACATAGCCAATGTAACACAGATTACAGATATATTTCATTTTATTGGTTTCAGACAATTTAAATGGCCAAAGTCTTACCACAAAGTTCTTAATGACATTTCTGCAGCGTTGAGGTCAAGGACGTTCCAAGGTCGCGGATGCATTTATTATCAAGTGAAAAATAGATTTTTTCGAAGGAAAAACATGTAATAATAACAAAAATGTTAACTGGCGTGAATATCTTTAGTAGTGTTTTTGCAATTCATTCCCAAAAATAGGCTAAAATTCTCGGCTCGAAGGTAGACGACCCACTTAAGCCCTGTGTTCAACATAAAAAACCGTGTGAAGGGAAATATATACTCAATTAAAAATTTGTAAATGTAACAAAAAATATTCACTATTATAAAATTTGCTAGTACATATTTTTAACATATTTAAAATTTTTAACATGTACAGATCGATGATGACTAGTTGAGTGTCGCAAAGCTTGGCTGCTTTTTTTTTTCAAGACGCTAAATTTTTAAATTTCAGCCATTTCCTGCCTTATGAACTGTCTTATTCTTATTTGAAGATAAAATTGAATTATATATGCTAACACGCTAACATCTCTACAGCTTCATTGGCATGTTCTTTGCTTTGAAAAATAAATTTTGTTTCACGTGACAAAAAATATTCATTACTATAAAATTTGCTAGTACATATTTTTAACATATTTTAAATCTTTAAAGATCGATGATGACTAGTTAAGTGTCGCAAAGCTTGGCTGCTTTTTTCTTCAAGACGCTATACATTTTTTAATCTCAGCTATTTCCTGTCTTACGAATTGTCTAGAGTTCTGAGTCGGTTATATTACATTGAGAACGGTAACGAGAATGAGAATATTACCGAGAATATAACCGGCAGATAAATTCTCTTAGAATTTATGAGAATTTTCTCATTTTGACTTTTTAAATGTTTTAAACAATCAGAATCAATTATTTTTTGCGTATAAAATTATAGTTCAATATTTCAAATATATTCTGATTGTATATGATAAGCTTCTGTCGAAATTTAATAAGTATCATAATCATAACACGTCTTTTGCCTGTTGCCGGTGGTTGCCGTGTCTGCAAGTACTTATCACGAAAAGTTGATCCTAATGAGACTGAATGAGACGAAGCGAAGAATTTAGAGGGCTAAAGATAATTATCATGCCCTATGTTCGTTTTGCATTTTACAGATGAGTTTTTTAACAGTCAATAGACGTTTTTCTAGAGTGTATGTTATATTATTATCAAATGCAATGGAAACATTAGTTTATTTAATTAGAATACACTACCGGTCAAAATTCATGATTATATGTTTTATATACCTTATAAAAATGTTTATCTTAGCAAAAGCAATATTGGAATTTTTCCAATTTTTTTATTTGAACTTTAGCCTAGTGCACTGTGCAAGAAACAAATTATTGGATTTCAGTGAATCATGGATTATTCTTTTGGGGAAAAGATTCTCTACAACTCTACTGTTTCCAATTTTAAAAGTACAGTTTTCTGTTATTAAAAGCGTTGAAGCAATTTTTCAAAAAGAATTGTTTTTCAAAATAGCTATATTTGAAGATTTTCCACTTATTTTCAAACTGGGAAACAGTAGGGTTTTAGAGAATATTTTCCCTGTTAATATAGGCCATGATTTATGAAAATTCCATTATTTTCAAAAAATTGATAAGGAGGTTTAGTAAGGAAAGATTCTATTACAACAAATAATGTTAAAAGTACTATTTTTCGTGATTTTTAAATTTTCTCCATAAGAAATAATTTTTTTTGTTTTATATGAAACGACTAATGATATTATTTCAAGTCTCAAAATCATAAAAGAACTTTTTTCTTCAGAGACCTGTTTCTTGGCACGACAACTACCTTAATGATAATATGGTTGCCTCATATTTTTCGACAACGATGGGTACATATACTTAGGAATAGGTAGAATATAGAATAGGTAGAGAATAGGTATAAGTGATATCAATACTTTTTATATTTTTTAAGCGTTTATGAAGGTCAAATGTTAAATAATTTTTTTAAATGTAGCTTAAGATATATTACTCTATATTTTATACTAGGTCTTAAAAAGTTGAACAGTATTGAGGAAAATGAAAACAAAAGGCTGAAAATGATTACTAAGATTCTCAAGCTCATTAAAGTAATGTGTTTTACATAATTAAAATATAATAATGTTCTATTTTGTTCTAATAAAAATTGTTTAAAGAATTTCATGCAAATAAGACGTTTAATTTACTGAAGAAATTAATATAATTCATTGAAATTTTTATAATTATGGAGATAATGTTAATTTAATATCTTTAGTATTAAATTCAAAGTGAACATAACCTAAAATTCTCCAAATTCTCTTTATATTCTCTTATATTCTTTAAATTCTGTAATATTCTCGGTTATATTCCACCAACTTAAATTCTCGAGAATTTAAGAACTCTAGAATTGTCTCATCCGTATTTGAAGATAAAATTGAATTATATATGCTAACATCACCACAGCTTCATTGGCATGTTCTTTGCATTGAAAACTAAATTTTGTTTCAGATGAAATTAAATCGTCTAGAATTAGATCAAAAGAATTAATAGACCGGCAATGTTTGTTAAATAGATATTCGACAACTGTGATAAGCTTGTATAACTTAACATTTGGATCTATGAAATCTTTATTTATTTTTGCAAATCTACTTAAACTTTCAGGCAACTGATCACAAGAAAAAGTTATTGTATCTGCATGAATTTCAGAAGTAGTCAAAAATGCATTTAAGCATGTCGAACACTGAGTGTGCTGTTTAATTTAAGCAGTTATACGACCAGTTGTGTAAAAATCAAACAATCTCTAACAGCTGGTAAAGCATAATCGTGCGCTACTGCATCTACAAAATCACTAAAATCAGTGTCTTCACAATGGATTATTGCTTTTAACTTTTGTCAAATTTCTTGAATTGCGCTTTTACTATTCGTCTGATGTAATTCTTTCAATTTTGAAATTTTTATTAAGGGCTGTGGAGGGTTGCCATCGAAAGTACTACAATTTCCAAGCTTTGGAGGTTTCAAAATGCTAAAGGCAGCTAATCAGTGATCGACATGCTTAAATGCATTTTTAACTACTTATGAAATTCATGCATATACGATAACTTTTTCTTGTGACCAGTTACCTGAAAGTTTGAGTAGATTTGCAAAAATAAATGAAGATTTCATACATCCAAATGTTAAGTTATACAAGCTTATCACAGTTGTCGAATATCTATTTAACAAACATTGCAGTGCTAACAATTCTTTTGATCTAATTCTAGACGATTTAATTTCATCTGAAACAAAATTTAGTTTTCAATGCAAAGAACATGCCAATGAAGCTGTGCAGATGTTAGCATATATAATTCAATTTTATCTTCAAATACGGATGAAACAATTCGTACGACAGGAAATGGCTGAGATTAAAAAAGTTTTTAACAAAATTTAGAAGGAGATGTAATTGAATCCACCATTTATTTTATAATTTAATCCAATATTATTTCAATATTATTTAGTTTTTTCAACACATATTTATCTGTATTTATCTCATTTGTTTACATCGTTTACATACAACTGCATGTCAAAGTAGGCCTACACGCGGGAAGCGCCGCCGTACGGCGAAAATTATAAGATAGAAACTCGTAACAATAAGGACCGAAAGTTTTCCGCTGAAATACTAGAGAGTCGGACGGGGCTGGAACGAGACTGCAAGATACGACCAAATAACCAATCACAAACAGCTCATCAGGAAAACTCCAAAGCTCTCCCCAGCACGGGTGCACTGAGGAAAGCATAAATCGAGAACCACTGGCATCCACTTTTAACGATCATACAACAACGACAATAAATATTTCAATGTCCACTTCAATTCCATGGATTATAATATCAACGGAAGGTTTAAAAAGTCCAAAACACATGATGATTGATACTGGCGCTGCTCGAAATTTAATTAACCAATTAACGCCCAAAATCACAGACTTTTTAACTCATTTTTGGCCCTTATTGCCAAAGCGAAAAAGTGAATATGTCATGACCAAACCTTGTATACTTAATATTTTTGGGTCTCCTCTTTCGATTTATGAAGTCAAAATTTCCGTGCACTGGAAATTTTTTTTTTATTCTTTTTTTTTCAAATGGATAAAGCATATTGATCTATTTCAAACTATGGAAAAAGGTGGACAAAATAGTTGTAGTTTATGAAAAAAATTGTTTAGCCCAGCTCCTTATGTTTTATCTTTTCCAAAATGGCGGAAAACTATGGAAGTTTGGAAAAATACGCGTTTTTTCATGACATTTCTAAGATAATTGGATAATGCACGAAATTTGATTGATCAAACTGTCAAAGTTTGATTGGTAAATTATGTACAGATCTCTTCTAGTATATCTAATGACCTGATTAATGACAGATTCAAAATGGCGCTTGGAGAACCTGGGAAATACCGAGTTTTTTCAATATTATCGTTGGTGAAAATCCCTGAACCTTTATTATATTCAATTTTCCTATGTTTCTTGGCACATTATATGAAAATCCGGATACAGTGTTGGAAAATTCAAAATGGCGGATCTAATATGGCGGTCCGAATATTGAAGATTTAATTATATCCTAATGAAAAAAATATTTTCATATTTTATGAAAATTTGTGATAAAAAATGTATCTAGCCATTTTTCGATTGAGAGCGCTGATTCAACGGAAAAAATTCGTAAAGTTCTGAATTTATATTTCACGATCTGCTGTTTGCTTTAGCTTTCTTACTATAAACGATAATTTGCTATGGAAAACATACAAAAAAAATTATTATACAGAATTATATCGTCCGTTCGCCGTTTCTTATAAACATTTTCCAACTCTTACCACGAGAAGATGGGTGGTCAAGAGTCTTTTTTTTAGTTTTCTTCTTAATTTTTTGGATTTTATAATTTTTTTGTCATTTTAAAAATTTTATGTTTTTTTTCTTGCATATTTTTGTTATTGAATAAAATTCGCCATATTGGTTTTCCAGTGCACGGTAATGTAATTCTGACTTCATAAATCGAAAGAGGAGACCCAAAAATACTAAGTATACAAGGTTTGGTCATGATATATTCCCCTTTTTGCTTTGGCAACAAGGGCCAAAAATGAGTTAAAAAGTCTGTGATTTTGGGCGTTAATGGGTTAAACAAAAGGTTGTCAACCCTGAAGTACCAATAAATAGCCAAAACGTATTAAAATTTACATGAATTAATGATTTACCACTTTACACATTAGGACATCAGGTAAAAATAAACATTTTCGGTTATCCAACAATATTTAACATTATTCCCAATGAAGTCCCGGTAGAAGAAGATGGAGTATTAGGATCATAATTTTTTCAAGATAATAGTGTAAATATAAACTATACTTCAAAATGCTTAGAAATTGAGAACCATTGTTACCCTTTAAAATTTACTAATACATTTACTATTCCAGCTCGGACAGTTACGACATTTTATGTTAATATAAAAAATACAGAAAAGAGTGAAAGGTATGTACCTCGATTACATATCCAAGATGGCGTCTACGTAGGTGAAGCAGTTGTAAAAATGGCAAGGGAAAATCTTATTTAAAATTTGCAAATACAAATGAAATACCAATAACATTATCCGCCCCAATAGTTAATTTAGAAGATTTTGAAGAACAAGAATGTTATAAACAAATTGAAAAATTACATAATTTTAAACAATCAAATAACGACGATTTATCAAGTAAAATATTGAATAACTGTATAAGAACTGACAATTCGCTAATTAACTCGTGCAAAATTTGTAATGTAACAGACGAAGACAGAGTAGAATTTATTAAAAAACTTCTTTGATTAGACCATTTAAATCGAGATGAATATGAACATGTAGAAAAATTAATTAAAAATAATGCAGAATGATTTCAAATCCCAGTAGAACCACTTGAAGCTACTAATGAATTACAACATTCAATTCCTACTAGATGACGCTCCACTTTTTTCAAGACAATATAGATTTCCCCCAGTTCACAAGGAAGAAATTACAAGACAAGTCGATGAATTATTAAAAAATAAAATATTCAAGCCCTCACAATCACCATATAACACTCCAGTGTGGATAGTTCCTAAAAAATCTGATTCTTAAGGAAAAATAAAATGAAGAATGGTTCTTGATTTTCGTAAATGAAATGAAAAAACAATTGGCGATTCGTATCCTCTACCCAATATAAACGATACACTTGATTCTCTAGGATCAGAAAAATATTTTTCAGTGTTTGATTTAGCTACCGGTTTTCACCATATAAAATGGATCCAAAAGACTCGCATAAAACCGCGTTTTCTACACCTCACGGTCATTACGAATTCGATAGAATGCCTTTCGGTTTAAAAACTGCACCAACCACATTTCAGAGATTGATGGATTTAACATTAACTGGATTAATCGGAACGGAACTTTTTGTATATCTCAATGACATAGTTATACATGTAAATACTCTAGAAGAGCACGAAATTAAATTTAACAATTTAGCAGAAAGACTTAGAAAAGCAAATTTTCACTTGCAACCAGACAAATGCGAATTGTCACGACCCGAAGTAGGATATTTAGGTCATATAATTGATAAAAATGGAGTACGTCCAGATCCAACAAAGATAATAGCTGTAAATAACTTTCCAGTCCCAAAAACACAGAAAAATGTTAAACAATTTTTAGGCTTAGCAGGATATTATAGACGATTTATTGATGAATTTTCAAAAATTGCAAGTCCTTTAAATCAACTTCTCAAAAAAGATATACCTTTTAATTGGACAGAAAAACAACAAACAGCTTTCGATAATTTAAAAGCAAAACTTTTACAACGACCTGATTTTTCTCAACCCTTTCTTCTCACAACAGATGCCTCAGGATACGCAATAGGAGGTATATTATCACAAGGTAAAATAGGCAAGGATAAGCCAATAGCATATGCTTCACGTAGTTTAAGTGACACTGAGAAAAAATATGACACATATGAAAAAGAAGCACTTGCAATAATATTTTGTGTCACTCATTTCCGTCCTTATTTATATGGAAGAAAATTTACCCTAGTAACCGATCACAAACCTCTAGTTTGGTTTCAAAATTCTAAAGACCTTTGTTCACAAGTTTCACGTTGGAGATTGAAACTCGCGGAATATGATTTTGATGTAATTTACAAAGTAGGAAAAATGAATGTAAATGCAGACGCTCTCTCAAGAAACCCTATTGATGATAACAAAGAGAAATCAAACAATTTACAAGCCGATGACAATAATACATTTATGACTTCTCAAGAAAAAATGTTTTCCAAGAAAACTTTTACAAGAAATAAACGAGAAAACTCTAAAAATGAGGTAAGACCTTTGAAACGAAGAAACATAAATCCAGGAATCGTACCAGACGACGTAGATCATTTTAGCGAAATTTCAGAAGCCCAAATATTAAATATTGACTCAAAAATTTCAGAATTTTTACAAGAATTCCTTGGTGAAGAATCATTTAGTGAGATTGATAAGAATATTTTAAAATACACAAATTTATTAAAAAATATGGCTTCAAGACTTATTTTTATGACAATATTTTTATTAAGTCCAATGTTTTCCAAAAAATACGAAAATTTATCATGGAAAACTATTGCTACAAGAGCTCAAAAGAGAATAGAGCAAGAAAAAGCAAAAAATTTGAATCGAAATGAAACTCAAGAAAAATTAGATGAAAATTTTTCTTCTAAACCTCTTGTGAAAAAACCACGAGGTAGGCCAAGAAAAAATCTACTTACAAACTTGAAAAATATTCCCTCTCAAACAAAAAGAAAGAGAGGTAGACCAAGAAAACAAATATATGAAGATGAATTACCAGAAATAAATATGCAAAAGGGAAGCCGAACAAAAGTAGAATCAGATTCTGACTCTGATCCTGATTATTTATATTATTTGAAACAAACTCAAGCAAAAAGCAAAAAGAAGAATGCCAAGAAGCCAAAAATATTAATGGATTTGAAAGCGAAGAAAGTGAAAATTATTTTTCAACCTCAGAAGATGAAATCAACGACATTGAAATTACACGAAGAAAATGATGGAGAAAATTATGAATAAAATTTGGAAGAGAATTTTGAAGATGATCTTGAAGACAATTTCGAAAAGAATTTCGAACAGAATTTTGAAGAAAATTTTGATGACAATCTTGAGGAAAATGTTGAAGAAAAGTTTGATGGAAACCAAGAAGAAAACTTGGAAGAAAAATTTGAAGAGCCTTATTTTAATGAAAATTTGAAACTAAACCGAAGATCTCAAATAAATTCTGGAAAAAACGATAATGATCATGATAATTATAATCGTCCACCCCCAGAACCTCCTCCTATAAATTCTCAAACAGAAAAAATTATAGCAAGGAAAAATTTAGTTGAATGTCGCGACCAATTAACTATGCCAAAAGATAATTATGCATATTATGTTACAACAAATGGAACTCCTCACGACAACGGATCAAAAACTTTAGAAAAACGTGAAACATTACCAAAACTTAATAATTTACAAAAGGGAATAGCAAAAAAGATTAAAAAAGGAAACTACTACCATTTTGCACTTCCAATTTAAGAAGAAACTAAGGACAATTTATCAGAAACTTTAAATAATATAAAATTATCATTTCACTCATTACATGAATTATCTCAATAATTTAAATTACGATCAATTAGCATTACAAAAACTTCCAGAATTAATCCTGTACCTTGGGAAGAAGTGAAATAAATTTTCGATTCAATTTTTGCAAATTCAACTACAAAAATTATAGTTTGCAATGGAATAACGCAATATCCAACAAAAGAACAACGAACTCATTTAATTCAAGAATCTCATTCTGCAGCATTAGGAGGCCATAAAGGCGACACAAAACTTATAGTCGAATTCGCCAAAAATTTTTTTGGAAAAATATGAAAGTAGACATTCAAAAATATATTCAAGGCTGTTTACAATGTCAACAGAAAAAATTAATCAGAGTCAAAACAAAAAATCCACACCCACTACTGCTTTTGAAAAAATATCAATGGACATTGTTGGTCCACTACCTGAAACAAAATCTGGTAACTTATATATTCTAACGATACAAGACAATTTTACCAAATATTCTGTAGCAATACCTCTCCATAATCACCAAGCTAGTACGATAGCAGATGCTTTCGTAAAAAAAGGGCATAGCCGGGTTTCCATGTGAAATCGGCCTTAAAACTAAATCAAATTTCGCATAAACCATATGGAAGGGGTTAGGCAAGAGATTATTTTGTCATTTTAAATGATTATTTTGTGCGATTTTAAATGAGTAATGGTGGATTTTACCATTTTCTTTTTCTTCTTTTTTTAGCTAAACTAATCATAGGAAAATTTTGAAAAAAATCAGGGTTGTTTTTTCCAATAGAAGACACATTTGTAAATTTTTGCAGATTTTATCATGCATAATTCGCGATAAAAAAAATTGTGAAAATTTTTGCACGCAATTTTGTTCATGTTTGAATTGCACGACCACTCTTTTGAATTATTCTATTCATTAATTATCTATCGATGATCAAAACAGAATGTTTGCAGATTTTTTCAAGGTGTGGACGGGGGTAAAAAAAAATAAAAACCTTCAAAATACGCATTCTTCCAACATTTTACTATTAAAGCACATTTTATAATAACAGTAGACAAATGAAAATACAATTTTATTTGGTAATCAATCTCTAACACGGTTTACTTCTGAAATTTTTGCAAAACTTTTGCAAAATATTTTGCGAATTTTTTTTGTTGCGAAAAATCGAAATTTTTACATGCATTGTGAACAAATGGTTGACTGTCTTTATTCGCAAGTCAAAATAGTGCTGCTTAAAATATCTTTTCGTATTCTTAAATAATTTTCGAATATACAGGTTAAATTAATTTCTCTTTGTTAAAAATAACATACTCATTTTACCATACATGACATCGAAAATACCCTCAAATTGTCCTCCATTTACTTTACTTTTTGAAATTTTAATGAGAACAAATAATAAGAAAAGCTCGTAAATTAAATAAGTAATTAACTTAGATTTCTGGATGACAAAAAATTTTTAGCAGTTATTTTGCATTGCAATACTTACATTTTCGTTACATTTTTTTATAAAGTTTAGCCCGTTAAAAAATTTAGTCCGTTCAAAATTAAATAAAGGTGGTATACAAAATGTAAAATTGGTTTTTCTACAAAAATATATTTTTCTACCATCGTGTTTTTACAAATATGGACGGTTGATTGCACTTTCATAGCATTTCATACTCTATAAGTATATTCAAGAATATAAATAGATAGTTTTCGCAATACTCTTTCGACTTGCGAATAACGACAATCAACCATTTGTTCACAATGCATGTAAAAAATTTCGATTCTTCGCAACAAAAAACTTTCGCAAAATATTTTGCAAAATTTTTGCAAAAATTTCAGCAGTAAACCATGTTAGAGTTTGATTACCAAATAAAATTGTATTTTTCATTTGTCTACTGTTATTATTAAATGTACTTTAATAGTAAGATGTTGGAGGAATGCGTATTTTGACGGTTTTTATTCTTTTTTACCCCAGTCCACACCTTGAAAAAATCTGCAAAAATTCTGTTTTAATCATCGATAGGTAACTAATGAATAGAATAATTCAAAAGAGTGGTCGCGCAATTCAAACATGAACAAAATTGCGTGCAAAAATTTTCACAATTTTTTTCATCGCGAATTATGCATAAAAAAATCTGCAAGAATTTACAAATGTGTCTTCTATTGGAAAAAACAACCCTGATTTTTTTTCAAAATTTTCCTATGATTAGTTTAGCTAAAAAAAGAAAAAAAAGAAAATGGTAAAATCCGCCATTACTCATTTAAAATGGCAGATAATGATCTGAAAATTTGACAAAATAATCTCTTGACCAACCCCTTCCATAAGGTTAATGCGATATTTGATTTGGTTTTAAGGCCGATTTCACATGGAAACCCGGCTATGCCCTTTATTTGTATATTTGGATCACCGAAAGGAGTACTTACTGACCAAGGCAGAGATTTTTTAAGTAATTTATCGAAAAGATTGGCAAAATGGGATTCAGAATGGGATGATTGGCTTGAACAAGCAATGTTCTCATATAATACTAGTGTACATGAAGGCACAAAATGCACACCCTATGAATTGGTTTTTGGTAAACTAGCTCGTGAACCTTCCAGTGAACCTTTATCACAACAAGAGAAATTACAAACGTATGTCGACTGTTTAATTAATTTCGTAACACAACTACATGAAATGCGAACACAAGCAAGAGAGAATCTTATTTCAGCAAAAAAAAATCGAAAATATATTATGATAAAAAAATTAATCCTTTAGAAGTGAAAATTGGAGATAACGTATATTGGAAGTGTTAGGAAAAGGGAATGTCAAAATAAGCTATAAAAGCAAACCTACTGTAGTTCACATTATTAGACTAAAACGCTCACATGTACAAGTACAAAATTAATAAAAATGAAACAAAATGTCTTCACTGTAATTATAAAAAAAATATATATATTTATATATGAATACATATACTATTTAAATAAAGATAAAGAAATTTTATTTTTTCAATAAATAGTAATAATATTTTTTAAAAAAATTTCTCTATAAAAATATATGTTTTATATATAAAATAAAATATATATATATATAAAACAAAATAAAAATAAAATTTCAGATATAACACATTATTCCAGATATAATGGAACAAATTCATCGCAAACGCATAGATGATCTCATTGAAATAGTTCCCTGTTTTATCGACATTGTAGCCCTCTGGCCATACTTAATTCAAACTGGAATTTTTAAGCAAGATGACTGTAATATTCCCACATGGAGCAGAAACCTAAACAATCCAGATATAATAAAAGACATTTTTTCAATAATCAAAACACGCAAAATACAAAAAGTAAATCAATAACTTCAAAACTATACATATGTAACGATAAAACATTTTTCTATTCTTATATTACAAAGCAAGCTGCTAATTGGAACCTTCTTTTTCCAGAGATGGGATTACGAGGCTTCCTTTTGGCACTGCTCACTTGCATCTTCAACTATATAATAACAGTCTACGCCATCATAGGATTCGATTGCGGTTCAAATCAATCAAATATTACGACATTATCTTTACTAGAGGTAGGAGAATGTTCTACCTCGATGTCAAGTACATGTTAAAAGAACTTATATACAATTTTTACAATTAACTGGATTTTCAAATACAAAAGTAATACAATGCAAAATAGAAATTCGACGCGCCATCTCTCATTGTGGTATGCATTCTCACAGTTCCATAGTGGCAAATGGCCACAGTGAATATATACATGATGTTACACGAGATCAATGTAATCAAATGCATACAATAGGAACATTTTTAGTAACCCCTACTCTTCAGATATCAAAGTTAAAAGTAAATGAAGCTTCATTTCATAGTGTTACTTTAACAGGTTCTGTAACACCTAATGGAGACTGTACTGGCGTACACAATTTTCTGACCCATACGGAACATGGAATAATGTCGTAGTCCAAGCCATATTCAAAATAACTTTACAAGAACATTACGCAACTATTCATTTAAATTCAAATAAAATTCAATTAGGATCTGGAATAACATGCACACTTTCAGACACATTCTGTACAGACGTAGAATATGGACAAACATTCTGGGATACATTACCTAATGGCGTATGTAATTTTAACAAATATGAAATTATTTATGAAGGACCAGCAAATAAAACATATGACAACACGACAGACAACTCTGAAACCTTTTATTCTTTAACGACTGAAGATATAACTTTCGTACTAGCTGAAAAAACAAGAAAACCAGTTTGCAGTTACGTTTTAATACAAACCGAACATCCAAAATTATTAATTTTTGAAACCAGACCTGGAAATTCATTTTTAGAAGTTCAAAATATGGACATTTTTACATACGTTAACTCTAAATTCATGTATGTGGAAAGACACATACGCACTAAAATAAATAGACTTTATCACGACGTTTTTACTTAACGATGTATACTTGAACAGCAAGTTTTTAGAAATACATTAACTTTATCAACCCAATCACCAGACGAATTTGCATATCATTTAATGAAAGGCCCAGGATATGTGTCAGTAATTGCAGGAGAAGTAGTAAATGTCGTAAAATGTATACTGGTTGAAGTAAAATATCGCAAAACTGAAGAATTTTATCTACAACTACCAATATTTAGAGGAAATTAATCCTTTTTCCTTTCTCCACGAACTCATATATTTAAAAAATCCGGTATCCAAACAAATTGCAATTCTTTCCTTCCACCAATGTACCTTTTTGGAGAAACCTGGTACAAATTACTTCCAAATCCTGTCGAATCCCTAGCACCAACTATGGTTAAACCTCTCACAAAAGCAACCTGAAAATACACAAATCCTTCATCCTTAGCAACAAGTGGCATTTATTCTCAATCTGACCTTGATAAACTGCGAGATCATATTACTTTTCCAGCAGAGAAACCAATGATTCTAAATTCTTTAGCTAGAGAAATAACAGGACATCCAACTATTAATCAAGGAATATCATTAACGAATTTATTCAATGAAGATTTAATCGATAAAATTGCAGAATCCGGATGGGGTAGATTTTGGACAATTTTTACAAGTTTTGGAACTACTACACAGATTATTTGGATGGTCTCTCCATCTACTAGGCGCCTTCTGGGATTCGGTCACTAACCTCTTATTACACTTAGGTTCCCATCGACCTTCTGGACCTCCTGTTGAGAGCCATCAAGAACTGCTAACAGCTTCAGCGCCACAAAGCTCGAAAGAGGCACCTCAAAGTTCATCGTATTACGCAAATACTACTACAGTAAAACCCCGTTTATCGCAACACCCGTTTATCGCAACTCCCGTTTATTGCAACTTGTCTCTCCCGTTTATCGCAATAAACCTTACCATTTTTTCCCCCCTCTTATTAGTAGAAGGAGTGGTCACGTGATTGTTAAGGATAGGCGGGAATACCCCTCACTTTTAAATTTGTGATGCATATATTTATTTGAATTTTTGTATATTAGGGAGATATGAAATTATTTGTAGCCATTAATTTATTAAAAGGATTTTATTACATTTTTTTAAGCGTTTTTGGAATCCGTACTTATTTTGAGAGGGACATTTTTTTTCTTATGAAATGCATAAATGTTTTTGAAATTCTTTATTTAGCAGTTCTTTTCAAACTATCGTTTATGTATATATTTCTACATATTTGTGTTTTATATGTAACAGAAAAATATATAAATTTTTCACATTTCAATGTATATTAATATGACAAATTATAGCATGAATTGTGCCTAGTACAGCAATCGCTTTACCAATTGCGAATCAATTGTTTTACAAAATGCGGGAATATTTCTACTGAAAAAAATTCAATCATGCATTCGAAAATTATAAGAGAAATATGTAAGCTTTAAAGTAATTAAAATGTATTGTTTGTACTAGTCGTTTACGTACCATCGTTCGGTTCCACGTTTTTACTCATTTATAATTGCACATATAATGACAATAAAAAAACGCATTCGAGGTTGTTGAAACTCGACTGTAAACAATGATAAACAGCGAAAGCGCGTGAAACTATTCGTTTAGCCGCATGTGCTGATAATCAGTTGTTCAAGCTGGTGGCGAAGAAGTGGGAACCCCTCTGTTTTTGCGATAAACGGGAGGCATTTGATTGGAAGGTGTTGCGATAAACGGGGTTTTACTGTACAGGTAAAGAACACAATAATACAAACACAATTCTTTATCCTCACTCTGAACTAAAAGAAGAACTTAGTAGAACCCACTACTCTATCCAAATCTAACATCTTCAGAATGTCGCATGTTCCTTTTACAACCTTACTAAACAAAATTATTCAACAAAGAGGGGATCCATCCCTCATTTATGAGATACTCATTGAACAAACCAGTAATAATGAATGTCTATTTCACGTTAATTTACAATATAAACATTATATAATAATGAATAATGGCAAAGATAAATAAAATGTAAAGCAAAAGGTAGCACAAAATTTATATAATGCCTTAATTAATGAATCAAAGGAAACAAATCAAAACGTCCAACCAAATTCTATTAGTAAAAATTGCAAAAAATTAGACGAAATTTGCACTCAAAATAAATTTGAGTATCCAAAATATACAGTATTACGAATAAAAACCTTATAAAAAGACTAAACATACATAGCAATTTCTTTCATTAACAAAATTAAACAAATAGGAATAGCAAACTCGATAGAAACCGCTAAGGATTTTGCTGTCATAAAGGTTGTTAATTCTCTTTCGCATAAAGACGAGAAATGTGAACTAAGTTTGATAAACTCACAAGAACATTTGCATGTAACAGTTCAAGAATCATCTTTAAACGATCCAAAACCATCAACGAGTAGCCAAATAACAAAACCTATTACTTCAAATAACAATCGTGTTAAAAATACAAATTCATATAAAATGAAAACAAATAATAATCGTACTGCATCATCTTTCTCTACGAAAAGCTTTAAAAAATGATTTAAATGCGGATATAGACCTCCCAACCAATACAATAAATTCTAATATAAACATTCCATACCGATTCAGGAAATCAACTGCAATGGAGCATTACTACGACGAGCCTACCCACGTACCAAGTTACCAAAAAAAGAAATACAGAACAGACTCCATGGGATTTTCAAATCATGTAGAAATGTTAAGAAATTTTACGATAAAATATGGACTGCCTTTACCGCAGTATACGGTCTATCCTGATCCAAATTCGAAAACAAACTCATTTTTTCTTGCACAAATTAATCTGAATGAACATTTTGTTATACAAGCCGGCCCTTCTAGTGAATTAGCAGAAAACAGAGCAGCTTTAAAATTACTATTACTAATACTTGGTACGCTTGCATTGGCTTTAGGGTCCATAAATGAAAAGGTCTATTTAATCAAACGTTTCGGCTCTGATCGGAGCCCTTATCAGTGATATTTATTAAAATCTAGAAGATACAAAAAAGATGCTGTCACTAATTTCACATATTTTTTCTGAATAACTAGAGTACTAAACGTATTATACAAAAAAAGAGTACTTGATATATTAAATGAAGAGGAAAGTTTGGATATATTCTTTGGTGCGAAGCTGAATGTAAGTAGTTTGGTCTAGACTATTAAGGCTATCTTTTGACCATTTTTTCCGAAACTATTTTAAAACTATTTATAAACTATATATAAAAACATTCACATTCTTTTATGTCTAGTCCATATTTTGACTGAACAACACATTTTTAAACTATTTCTAAAAAGTTCTTTAACATACTATACCAAAAGGGGGGTACTTGATATATTAAATGAAAAAGGAGGTTTTACTACTAATGAGATCATAAGATCTCTGCGACGAAAAATTTTATAATATTGATGATAAAAAAATGCAAAAAACCAAAAATTAAAGTATTCAAACCGATTCAAGACCAAAATTAATACCTTGGGAAAATTCCTGTAGATTTTGTAACACGCAAATGCATGCTACAAAAGAGTGCCGTAGACGAAATATTTTTAAAGTAGACAAATCAACCCAATTTCCCCCTCCAGTTCCACCAAGAAACTCCTCAACATTTAGTAGACTTTTTTCTCCAAAAAACTTCTAGACCTAAATCCAAACACATGTAAGCATCCTATTTTTTCCAATATTAATCCTACTTTTCTTTTTCAGCCTTCCGAGAAGCCTAACGAATTTCCTTGATCAACTAGCATCCAGAGTGTATTTAATTTTAATTCCAATCCTTTGTTCCAAAGCAGAAAAATACTTCAGACTCACAATTTTCTCATTCTTCAGGGATTTATTTTGAACCAATTTCAAAGTTCGTCTTTTTTCTGAAATATACCATTTTATATCTTATATCGATATCTTTCAACCAGACGTACTTAAATACAAAATAAGAGATTTCTCACATAAATTATATGAATATTGCATACTTTCAAATATTGCCAATAATTGTAATTTATACGATCATCAAACACAACTTGACTTTATAGAACAAAGAATCAACTATTTTCTTGAAGAAATATCATTTATATCTAGACAAGCTCGTAATATCACGAATATTTCTAAAACTAATGATCCATTCCTGCAACAGATACAAAAAGTACTTTTAGAATTGAGAATGAGACAGGAAACCTCCCTTTACTGGCCCAAAGAAAATTTATTTCTACTTCCAAACCCATTTTTACAAAAAGTTACAAATCTTTCTTCAAAACTTGACAACATTATGACCTACATAAGATGGCATAATTCTCGAAAAGATCCAAATATTCACCTATATCGAATATTAGCAGCAAATTGGCTCAAAGACCTGCATGAAATTTCTCAATATTTTCCTTTTACTCCTTGACCAACTTACGGAAGCTATTACCCATGTCGCAACTAATTTATGGCACCCTATGTTACTTCCTCATACCTTCCTAGACTTCAAATTTAACAAAGAAGACCCATACCTTTCAACATCTCTTTTTTCTATGCTCCTTCCCTTTGATAAAATAAAATACCTTTTATTCGATAAGTACTTGATTTCAACTATGACTATACCAATCTCATCTACTGAACAATTTCAATTATTTAAACCACATCCAATTCCAATGTATCTTGATTTTAATACTTACGTCATTTCCTCTGTTTACATGAAACCCCAAATTTCTTATCTCGCTATTTCTTCAAATAATCAATCGTACTTTACAACAAATGAAAATTTTCTAAATGCATGTCATCAAAATGGATTGCAAACATTTTGTCACTCATTAAGATCTATATCTAACACCAAAAATAATCCTATTTGTGAGACATCATTGTTTCTAAATTCTCAACCATACAAGTGTGAAATATTCATCAGTTTTAGTGAATACCCCTTTCTAACACTATTGCAATTTCATCATGGATGGCTATACTCAACAATTTTCCCCCGACAAATTTTCTTATCATGTCTAAAAAAACTCTAAGACCTTAATCACACTCCAAGGAATAAGAATTTTGCAAACAAAATCAGGTTGCAATCTAAATTCATCAACTCCATATTGCCATTTCCAAAACCATTTCAATATAATAGATAATTCAATTCCAGTCAGCAAATCAACCACATCACTTGCTATAATTTCACCATTTTTATATAATATTTCTATTCAAGAGCCTCACTTACTAAAAAAAGTATTACTTCTTCTTAAACAAAAAGCAGACATGTCATTATCAATCTTTGAAAACCATGTCTTTATCCTCACAAAATATGCAAACATTCAAAAAATTATTCCATCTATTTTTATTTCTAGTGCACATAAATTAATATTAGCACTAATCATTATCACTTTACTTATGATTACAATTTTAGGATTAATACTATTGAAAATTCAAAAAATGTCAAAAAAATAAATAAACAAAACATCGACACATATAGAATTTGTACAAAAGACACCTTTAAGCTGAGTGACAAAACCTTTACTGACCGACTTGACATTTATCTTTTGACCTTTCCTTTATTCTATCCTCCTTTTACCCCTTTTTTTTAGTCACTTTAGAAATTTTTTTTCCGGATACGGGTATATTCTATCCTCCCTTTTCTTAAAAATCACCTGCATGATAGTTGAAAGTTCTATACCGTCAGAAGGACAGTTTTTGTACCCACGCCTTTAATGTTTCTAACTAAAGAAATAACAAACTGTAATATAAGAGTTATTTTTCTGACGGAAAGTAAAATACTTCTAGCAAAATCTTTTACCTTGCATGATTAGAAAAAGTATACAAAGTTATTATTCAACCTCCTTATCAGACCTTAATAAAATAAATCTATTCTAACAATTTGTAGAAAATGATACCAACTCCAACTGAACCTATTGTTAACCATCTTGGACCAGTAGGCGGTGTATGTCCGCAAGAATATCCGATAGCATACGCGAACTTATTACAGATTTATTGTTTCGAATTAGAACCCTCGGCATTGTTTTTATATTATAATCACCAAACCACAAAAAGATATTGTCAATTCTGTTTCGAGAAATTAGATCAGGAAACTCAAAATATCTGTGACTTTTTTACCTCATGGCATTCCATTTATAAATTGGAATGCATATATATAAATTGCTATGGTTGTCAAGAACTATTAATTAATCCGCGACAAAGAGCAGCTAATTGTAACGAATGCATCGAAACATATTTAAATAATAAATTCAAAATTAGTCAAGGAAACGAAGTTCTGGTAGAAACATCCCCGCATGATTTATAGGCATGTACCTTCCACGCATGTATTCACGCATAAAAGATTTTGTGAATTTTAATTGAATTTTTAATACAAGAAATTGTAAAATTTTGCAAATATTTTAAATTCTTTAAATATTGTAAATTTCTCCTTAGAAAAATGCTGCCCCAAGAAATCGAAACAATCGAAGCAGAAGAAGTTCGAGCAAGCGAGCTGGATGTTCAGCCGTATTTTGAACATCATTTATGGTCAGAATACTGCTGCACAACCCTTATCGAGAATTTCTACATGAATGTACTTGAAAAAAACCTTTTTTGCGAGGATTGTTGGATGACAAAACTTAGCTTCTTTGAAACCGAAGTAACATTACCTGTCCGAATAGATCACATAGTCAACTTGTGCCGAACGTGTAATTCATTTATGCCAACAAAAAGCATTATATAACGACGTCGATTCCGAAGCATCCACCATTATTTATAATAACGACGAATAAAAATAATAAATCAAAACATATCTTTTATTATTTTTTTTCTAAATATAAACAATATCTATTAATAACTTTCATTAAAAAGATGTTCCCCTTTTATTTTTATTCGTTGTTTAAAATCATATTGCATATACATCACTAATTTTCCTTAACCACCATAATGTAAAGACCAACCTTAATAAATTAAAATGTTCTATCGGCGAGAAAAAAAAAAATTTTTTTTGTACATCTTAAAGCAGACCACTGTCGTTGAGTGAAGATAGGTATAGAGGAGACATCCAGGATCCAGCGATCCAGGGCGATTGAATGGTCTTAAACACGGAGACTAGATATAAGGAGACCAATCTCCATATATCCATTCCCGAAATGAAGTTCTGCCAAGTACATAGTTACAAAACTTCCCGATGAGGGCATGTGTGTTCCTGGGTGCAAAATGGCGACGCCTAATACACGATGCTTATGAACCTTGGATGCTGCCATTTTGCACCCAGGGAACACACGTGATCTCATCGGGAAGTTTCATAGCTAAGTACTTGGCTGAACTTCATTTCGTGTTTTGTGAAGTAAGGCCATAAGAGATTATTCTCCTTATATCTAGTCTCCACGGTCTTAAAGTTGCAGGGAAAGACGCCAGGGGTAGGTAAAGTTCCAGAACCAAACACGGGGATCGACACTTTCGAAAGTCGACAAAATCTCACGGACAAAAAGTAAGTTGCAGGAGTAAGGCCCAAACTTGTGTTGGTGAGTCTGCTGTATTCATGATGGATCACGTAGTCCTCGTCAATTCAACCCTAGCTTGTCGACAGAATTTCACAAAATATCTTTTTACCTCTTTTCCTTCTACAACAATGTTTCCTTTTTTGACGAATCATGTCAATTGCTCTTTGAAAATAAACTCTCGTGGATTTTTTACGAACAAATTTATTTTTATGATAATAAAAAAAATTATTTTTTTGATACTTTATGTATAATCATAAAACTCATTACATTATTCATATGTTATGAGTATAAAGCGATAATTAAATAATTAATAATCACTTCCCATCGCTTTTTGATAGTAACGTTCTCGAAAAAGCAGATAGTGATAGAACATTAGTGGAACTTGCGCCCGAAACCGTCGATCGAAGATCGTGATTCCACGCGCATCACTTTATAAAAAAATTCATATTTCGCACAATTTCCGAGTGCGCACCTTGATTATATATCTAAAATTTGCGTAATACTTGGGGCTATCAGTATGAATTTTTTCAGATTTCTCAAAGATGACGTTTTTTCAAAAAATTAATTTGTTCGAAAAAACTTTTTTTTTTATTATTAAATTTGAAGTAAAAATTTTCCCAAAAAATACTACTACATCGGCCATCTAATAATACGTTTGTGTAATTTTTTTCAGAATTTTTCGTCATTTCAGTTTTTAAATAATTGAAAAAGAAGAAAAATATTTTTTTTTTCGTTTATCCCATAACTTTTCTAATTTACTTTATTTCTAATTTAGATCTGAAGAGTAGCTAGCCCGTTTCCTATACACCATCCAGGAGATAGAGCTACAGCGCTTTTTTTCAGTGGTTTCCCATGTATACCATACACAGGCCTATCCACCCTGCCATTTAGAAAATAAAATGGCAGATTAATTTCATATTAGGTGTATTAGACCTAATACAAATTTTAAACATTTTGAAATGAAATCAACATTTTTTTAAGATTTGGTCTTAGCAAAAGGCAAAAAAAAACTTACCTTATTATAAATGTTTATACATCAATTGATTTGAGTTTTTTTGAAAAACATTGATCTATATTTTTTTCAGAAAAGTGTGGAATTATCACTTTTTTAATAAGACAATACAAGAACTAGCCATAAATTACAATGATATTTTAAAACATTCTGACAAGTGTGAGTCAAACAAATATTTTAGAAATTACAAATTATTGAGCTTCGGACAACTTTCTTCTTTAAATTTTCAAAAAAATTTTCTGTAAACATAGAGCTTTAAAAAAGGAGAAGACTTCAACATTTAAACTGGTAAGATATTGATTTAAGGGTATGTGATACTATACCATGAAAGCTATTTAGTTTACACAGTTGTTTTTCCACAATTTTGAATTTTTCAAAAAAATAATAGTGCCGAGACGTAAAGAAAATTAACACTGACGTCTGGGCACTATTATTTTGTTGAAAAATTAAAAATTGTGGAAGAACAACTGTGCAAACTAAATTGCTCTTATGGTAAAGTATCACCTGCTCTTAAGTATAAATTTTCAATTAACAATTAACTAATTATTAATTTGAATAATATTTGAAAAGAATAAAAATCCTGGAAACTAGAAGTTGTTCATAATGAAAAAAAAAAAATTAAAAATACGAAAATATGAAAATAAAAATTAAACTTTTCAAAAATAAGAAACTAATTCTCTTTCTATTTCATACATGTTCAAATTATAATAATTATATATTGGTTTTTCATTCAGGTACTTATCTTTCACTGACAGAAAGTTAATTTAGCAATGCATGTTCACTGTAACCTATTTCAATATCAAAATGATACTATAAAGCAAAATAAAATACACATAAAATAACATTGAAACACTTTACACGTCGTTTTTCCTTGCTTTGTTTACCAATTTTTAATTTTCTTCAATGTATATAATTTAAATTAAAATTTTTAAAGCGCGCTTACTGTTTACGGTATCTCAGCGGGTGGAGGGGATTGGAGGGAGATACATTTAGCGCCTCTATAATGCTTTCGAGGAACTAATTTGTTAAGAACCTATGGTGTGGTGAGAGGCAAGAGGGGACCGGTAAAACACGCCGACAGCGACGTCCGCATTTATGTCTACCGGACTAAAATTAGCCGCATCTAGGTTTATAATATCTTTGTTCGCGTTTTGCCATTGATAACCAATTTGCCATCCTTCTTTAATAATAAAATTTTTTCAAATTGAGGTCGGTTCGTGTGCACAAATTTTTATGTTTTCCGGTTTATTTGTTATCCGGTTTTTTATTCACCGTGAACTCTAAATATTTTTTCAATTCGTGATGCTGCATACTGGACTACTTCATTTTGAATTGCAAGCTATGAGATAAGTTTTTTAATTTTATGATAATTTTACGTCACAAGTACGTAAATACATACTTTGATCGAATATTCCTGGTTTTAAGTTAGGATCGAATGATCCTCGCTTAGGGATGAGGATAAGTCAATGAAAAGACACAATGATTATCAGATAATACAAATTTAATTTATTAAAATTATTATGTGATATTTCTAAATCATTTCAGTCGATTATGTCGATCATTAGAAGAGTGTATCAATGTACGTGATAACGAAACTCTACTATATCGACCTTATCAACCTAGGATTCAGAATAAATGTAACGTCTCGCAAGACTAGATGGAAATTTTTAATTATAATTATTGAAGAAATTTTCTGTGAAAAAAGGAACGCTTCCACTCCGCTGGGTATCGAGCCCAGGTCCTTTCGATTGCCGGTCGAATGCTCTGTCATCTGAGCTACGGAGGTTCCACAACTTTCCTCACAGAAACTTGTTAACGCCAATTTTTGGCTATGGATAAACCGGGAACTATTTTCTGATATTTCGAAATCTATTCAGTCGATTATGATCTTCTAATGATCGCCGAGGGCTGCATGGCACCAAGGAGTGGTGTCTCACACGGTGTCTCTAGGAAACCAGGCCACCTCCTAGAGTATTGAGGCCTTACCCCTGCATGCGGGGCTCTGCAGGGGCGGACCGAATACTTTCTTAGCTACTCGTGGGATTAAATATGGAGCTGTCAAATATAAATAAAACAATGAGTGAAGAGATTTTCGGAGGGGAGTTGGATGTAACGGAGGAGACGCCGGATTCGTTCGAGACGGATAAGTCCCAGGTACGGCAGTACCGGGACTGGCTTCACGAGCGGAACGAGAAGCAATTGGAGATCCTCAAGAAGGTGGAATCGGCGCTGGAGAAGATGGAGAACTTCTCCAGAACAAAGAAGAATATGCACCTCCCTATCAGGGACGGCATACAGGAGGCGAAGAAGGAGCTCGTGGCGCTGCGGTATGATATAGAGGATACCGTCTGCTACCTCGAATCCTTCGAATACCTGATGAGAGGCCTCATGGTACGAAAGATGAAGGAGGTAAGACCATCAAAACAGAAGGAAGTTGCAGACGAGTGTAGCCTAACCCTCCCCCAGCCGGCTGCGAGGTCCACACCGGACACCCGCAAACGGCCGAGAGAATCAACAGCGAGCCCGGAGGTGTCTGCGGCGAAGAAGCCGGCAGAGAAGAGGCCGAGAGCCTCTAACAAAGAAAAGGAGTGGGTGGAGGTCCCTAACAGGAAGGACCTCCGAAATAAGAAGAAGAAAGAGAAGAAGCTCTACACAACGCCGGGAAAATCTCGCCGTGCGCGCCCAGAAGCGGTGCTCATTAAACCAGCAGAGGGAATGAGCTACGCTTCTATCTTGCGCGAACTCAAGAAGCGCGTCAACCCTGACGGTTATGTCGATCATTAGAAGATCATAATCGACTGAAATGATTTCGAAATATCAGAAAATAGTTCTCGGTTTATCCGTAGCTAAAAATTGGCGTTAACAAGTTTCTGTGAGAAAAGTTGTGGAACCTCCGTAGCTCAGATGGCAGAGCATTCGACCGGCAATCGAAAGGACCTGGGCTCGATACCCAGCGGAGTGGAAGCGTTCCTTTTTTTACAGAAAATTTCTTCAATAATTATAATTATTATAAATTGAAAATAATACGATGTCGGTACAATTGGTTTATAATTGGAGGCACAGGCTGATTAGTCGGAAAAAGACAGAAGATGAAGAGAGAGAGAGGGAAGAGTTCGGTACCTTTATGATTTCCTTTTGTTTCTTTCAGTGTTCCTCACAGGTATGACTGTGATGCGATTCCCACAGGTGTGACTGCAAAGGAGTGAATATCCACAGGTGTGACAAGGACACAACAACTATTCACCATTTTTGGCATTGAGTCTAAGATCCCTTCAAGGATAGTAAAACGGACCACGGTAAATTTATGACTCTCGGGTTTTCACTCTGTCAAACTGCGCGGTATAATTATCTCACGCTGAGAATCCTTTTTAGTTTTTTATAAAATCTCGCACTTAAATTCTGCTCACAAGACTAGTTTTCCCTTGGCAAAGTGTCCTTTTTATATTTATTGGTGACGTCACGCATTGCGCAGTGTCCCGCAGCGTGTGACGTATTATACCTCTCTTTTCAATAGGTGGTTTTCTCTCTCGTTTAGTACTTTCCCCAGATTTTTCTCTAGACCTAGCCCGTGCCTATAGTACATTCAAATACGTCGCGGGACGTGACACCTCCCCCCCTAGTTCGAGCGCGGGGGTGAAATATCCGCGATCGAATTTTCGGAAGAAGAATACATTCATTAATGTTTTTGAAGAGATACATTCAAATTCTTTTTCTGATATAGTAACAAAATGTGAATGATAAATACAACATTCATTTCGGCGTCTGTTTTACAATTTGTATCCTTTGTATTTTACTATTTGATACATTCCAATATCGAACATTTTTTACATTCTCATCATATGAGAAGGTACTGGTTTTATGTGAAAAATGAATTTCGAAATTTTCATCAAATCTTTACGTTTTGAGACCCCCTGAGTCAGAAAAAACGGTTTTTACGAAAGTGTCTGTCTGTCTGTCTGTCTGTAGTAGGTCGTGTGCGGCATAACTCTCGATAGAATTATCAGATTGAATTGAGCTTTGGCACACTTTATCGGAGCCGAAAATGTAAGGACAAGTTCGTTAACCAGCCACATCCAATAAAAATTGAGGGGTTGAGCACTACTTTTGTGTTTTTGAAAATAACTTTTTGACAAAATCAAAAATTTCAATACTGGTTTTTGATAGTGCTTATAAATCTCTACAAATTATCCTTATAACATTTTTTGATTAAATCAAAATTAGAAATGTTACAGCATATTCAAATTCGAAAAAAGTCAATATCAAAATTCCATTTTCCAGTTAAATTATACGAGATACGAAAAAACGTTATGATACAATATTATTAAATAAATAAAGACCTACAAATTTGAATTGTAACATTTTTTCATAAGATGCATATTTTTCTTTGTAATTAAAAAAAAAAAATGTTGAAAATCCAAAATTCAATTTTTTAACCATAATATGTGAAATACGAAAAAAACGTAAGAATACAAAGTTGTTAGTTTCAAAAAGATCTACAAGTTTTGTTTCACACAGTTTCTGATAAAACATATATTTTTCGTTTCACTTCCAAAAAATACGATTAAAATTCAAAAATTCCATTTTTCAGACAAAATATGTGATACAAAAAAAAAGTTTGGATGGAAAATTGTTTGCCTAAATGATGTCTACAAATTCTCGTCAAGACATTTCGGGACAGGATGTATATTTTATGTTTTGATTTTTAATATTAAAAAAGTTCGATTTTTTTCAGCAAAATATGTGAGATACGAAATAAGCGTTGTTCTGCAAAATCGTTTCCTTAAATCAAGTCTACGATTGTTTTTTCTTTTTGAGAGATTTGGAAGAAAATAAATTATTTTGATCATGTAATTTATTAAAAAGTTACTGAAATGTATACAGAAAATCGAGCGCGAAGCGCCAACGCCATGATGAGAATGTGTTCCTTAAGGCTGATAGAGCCTTAAGTAAATTGAATTTCCTGTTTCACTTAAATTCAAAAAGAAATTGAGTGACTTTGAAAAAATGTGTAATTCACATCATCTGTAATATTATTACAAAATTTGTTTGAGCTTTTCAGTATCAAATTATAATAAATAAACTTAAATGTATGCGAAGAGCGCAAGACCGAGCGCGAAGCGCAAGGTCCAGAAAGAACGGAGCGCGACGTTCAAAAATTCCAGAGCGCGCAGCTAAATGTCCTCTTTGAAAAAACCTTTCACAAGAGTTGATCCATTTTTGCAAGGTTTCTTTACTGATTTCATCACTTATTTTGAAAATTTTGGATTCCGGGATTAAGCTTTTTCCTTCCATTTCTTCTAAAAATACATATCTTGTGGAAAGCATTTCCAAGAGTTTAGTTGCTGCATTTTGCTTTGCAGACTCTTTTTGAGGGGCCCGTTCCCCAATACAAGAAAAAGTTATTTTATTTTTAAAGATTTCGCAAGTTGCTTGGAACGGCGGCAGTTCTTGGTGTTTTCCAAGCGATTTTACAATATATGAGGGTTTGGAGAAATTATACTCTATGCTTATCTTATTTAAAACTTGTACAGCAGTACCTTTCGATAAGTCTCTTGTCTGCAGGGCCATTGTTTTGATCTGTAAAAGAATTACCTGTTTGAGTTGATGATCGTATGTATTAAAATTCTAAAGTTAGTTAGTTTTTTTCTTAATAATTTTGTGTTTGTTGATATATTCATTTTTCCGCGTTTGCTAACTCAAAGAGATATCTCATGCAGAGAGAACAGTGGCGTTGAGTGAAGATAGGTATAGAGGTGACATCCAGGGCGATTGAATGGTCCAAACCTTGCGTGTAAAGACGCCAGGGGTAGGTAAAGTTCCAGAACCAAACACGGGGATCGACACTTTTGAAAGTCAACAAAATCTCACGGATAAGAAGTAAGTTGTAGGAGTAAGGCCCAAACTTGTGTTGGTGAGTCTGCTCTTTACTAGTCTTTTCCTAAAATCGGATATATATTTTTTTTAAATAATACATAAAAGAGTATATATAAAATATTTTATATTATAATTCTTATAATATGATATATATTTATATTATATTTATTATATATATTATTATTATTATATATATATATATATATATAATATTATATTTTATATTATACATTTTGTATTACAATATATAAAATAATATATATAAATATTAAATATATGTAAATAAACCATGTATTGAAATTACCAATTTTTTTTTTTTGAAATTTATTACATATTTATTGACAAATTGTTTTCAATATTCTTTCATTATCTTGATTACAGTACTAGTGACATATAGACAATGGAAATAAATTATCAATGATGATATTTTGAAAGTTCAATATTCATACAATATAATTTTCGTTTATACAATACGGTTACAAAGTTTATATTATTCTCTATAGGGATACCCGTGTGGAAAAATTTCATGGCGTTGGCCAGCGCCAGACCAGACTGGTTTCCAGTTTTGGCGCTAACTATGGACCTGGTCTAGGGCTGGCCAGAACTGTAACGTTTTTGTACCATCAGCCGCTAGTCAGCTACTAATTCTCGTCTGGTTAGTCACTAATTGGTGGTCAGTTAGTGTAATTATAAAGAACCATCTCTTCGATCGTCATCTTTACAGATTATAAATCTCAAATCCACCTACCTGCAGGTGCAAAGTATAGGCGTTATGAAAGAATTTTTACAAAGGATTTATAAAATCTTAACTTATAGTTTTCAGATCTACAGAATTACGACACGGAAGAACATTATTATTTGTACGAATACATCAATATTTTTCTTTTGATTTAAACAAATTTGATTTCAAACTAATTCCTGTAAATTATCTTACTTATTTCAATCAATTCAATGGAATTTAATCAATAGAATATATTCAATAAAAAATAAATGAATTTCCTTCTACTTCGTTCTTAACTTGTCTTTTTCTAAGATCGGATTTATATTTTAAAAAAATGAAGATATTCACAATTTTTTTTGGAAGTTATTACATATTACAAACCAAAAATAAAAAATGAAACATTTTAACTTTATTACTTCCTTACTATACATTAATTAAAATAATTTTTCTCTGTTTAAGTAATAAAAAAACATTTTTAATCATAATTAAAAATTGCTGGGGACTCAAATAATTAATTTACGTAAATTCTGTCATTTATTTTTTATTGAATAAATTCTATTTACAAAATTCCATTGAATCGACTAAATTAAGACTGATAATTTACAGGAACTAGTTTGCAATCAAATTGTTTTAAATTCAAAGAAAAATATTGATGCATTCGTACAAATAACAATATTCTTTCATGTCATAATTCTGTAGATCTAGAACCTAAGTCAATATTTTATTGATCCTCTGTAAAAATCCGTTTATAATGCCTACACTTTGCACCCGCAGGTGCTTGGATTTGATATTTATAATCTGAAGAGATGACGATGGTCGAGATGGTTCTATACAATTACGATACTGCCTTCCAGAAACTATGAAACTGTAAACCAGTGGTAAAGAAGCCTTTTTGCCTATCTTACTGTCAAAGTCTACAAAATAACTTTTATTTAGAAGGCAAAGAAAAATACCTGAACTTTTCAATCATAAAAATTCATTTCAACCATTTTATATTTTGTTCAAAATTCACATTTTTGGAAATTATATGTTTATGCAAATTTCGAAATTGACAAAAAAGTATTTATTTTCAAAATGATGCGTCTGAGAAAAAATTGTTGAGGAAGAGATTTAATAAGCTCGCTTAGCAAAAATCAGAATAAATTTTGTTTTTTCAAAAAAACAAAATGGTGGTGCTGGTAAAAAAACGTTTTTCAAAATTTCGGTCCTAATTTTTATTTTTTTCAAAAATTGTTTGCGGCAACATTCATTACAAACTTAAAGCAATTCAGCACAGCTTTTGTTTTTTTCAAACACAAAATGGTGGTGCTAACTTCCTGGACATAAAAGATCTTCTTTTAATTTATTTATGAAAAGTCGGAATATAAAATAGTGGTGTGGTATCAAGCAAAAATTTTAATATATAATATTACATATTTTACATATATATTATATTATAATATTTATAATATAAAATTTAATATAATACATAATATTATATAATAATAATAATAATAATAATAGTTTTTTTTTTTCTTTGTAAGAAGGGAGAAATGCTTTATGCACCGTCAAGGGGGCTCCGTGCCCCCCTGGTGTGTGGGACTCTGCTGTTCGCGCAGCCCTACCCACGAAAACTCCCTCCCTGTCTCTAGGCCGTGGAATCCCACCCCGGGACCGCCGTTAGGCATTACTTCAGGGAGGGGGCCATCTGAAGGCAATGTGAGCCTCTCCTCCTTGCTTCTTCATCTGTTTCCTGGCACAACAGATCCAGGTTCTCTCCCATAGCGGCCTTTCTAAGGCTTCCTATTCGGGGCTGCCTCCCGAAAGGCCGCACAGCGCATAGTCCCCGGTATATGGTCATTCCGGGGCTTTTCCTCCTTTGCGTCACAGAGAAAGCACCTCGGCTTTCCGTTGCAGAAACCCGCGAGATGCCCTCCTTCACCGCATCTCCAGCAGCTCTTGCTGCGGTCTGGCCCTCGGCAGTCCGCCGCTATATGGCCAGAGCCAAGGCAGCGGAAGCACCGGTTCACCTCCTTTTTCCTGCGGACTCTGCAAGAGACCCACCCGATCTTGATGTGGGCTCCTTTGAGCAGCTTCAGCGCCCTTGATTCCTCCAAAAGCACATACGCCTTCCGGTTTCCTCTATAGGGTGTCTTGCTTAAAGACACCCTTAGCTCCAGCTCCGTTCCTTGGCCGAAGTAGTTCCTGACGGCATCCTCAACGTCTTCCGCTTCGATGGTTGGTTCCGGGTCGGCGATCTCGACCTCGATCCTGGGGATTAGATGTCGGACCGCCCCCCTGGCTCTAACCACCTCTTTAAAGGCATTTTCGATCTTCTTTCTGCTTTTTGTGGAACATTTCAGTTCCACCAGCAAATCCTTGTAGCGCGTCTCCCTAATTCCTTGAACTGTGGCGCCCAGTTCGTCAGGGTTGACGCGCTTCCTGAGTTCGCGCAAGATAGAAGCGTAGCTCATTCCCTCTGCTGGTTTAATGAGCACCGCTTATGGGCGCGCACGGCGAGATTTTACCGGCGTTGTGGAGAGCTTCTTCTCTTTCTTCTTCTTATTTCGGAGGTCCTTCCTGTTAGGGACCTCCACCCACTCCTTTTCTTTGTTAGAGGCTCTCGGCCTCTTCTCTGCCGGCTTCTTCGCCGCAGACACCTCCGGGCTCGCTGTTGATTCTCTCGGCCGTTTGCGGGTGTCCAGTGTGGACCTCGCAGCCGGCTGGGGGAGGGTTAGGCTACCCTCGTCTGCAACTTCCTTCTGTTTTGATGGTCTTACCTCCTTCATCTTTCGTACCATGAGGCCTCTCATCAGGTATTCGAAGGATTCGAGGTAGCAGACGGTATCCTCTATATCATACCTCAGCGCCACGAGCTCCTTCTTCGCCTCCTGTATGCCGTCCCTGATAGGGAGGTGCATATTCTTCTTTGTTCTGGAGAAGTTCTCCATCTTCTCCAGCGCCGATTCCACCTTCTTGAGGATCTCCAATTACTTCTCGTTCCGCTCGTGAAGCCAGTCCCGGTACTGCCGTACCTGGGACTTATCCGTCTCGAACGAATCCGGCGTCTCCTCCGTTACATCCAACTCCCCTCCGAAAATCTCTTCACTCATTGTTTTATTTATATTTGACAGCTCCATATTTAATCCCACGAGTAGCTAAGGAAGTATTCGGTCCGCCCCTGCAGAGCCCCGCATGCAGGGGTAAGGCCTCAATACTCTAGGAGGTGGCCTGGTTTCCTAGAGACACCGTGTGAGACACCACTCCCTGGTGCCATGCAGCCCTCGGCGATCATTAGAAGATCATAATCGACTGAAATGATTTCGAAATATGAGAAAATAGTTCCCGGTTTATCCATAGCCAAAAATTGGCGTTAACAAGTTTCTGTGAGGAAAGTTGTGGAACCTCCATAGCTCAGATGACAGAGCATTCGACCGGCAATCGAAAGGACCTGGGCTCGATACCCAGCGGAGTGGAAGCGTTCCTTTTTTCACAGAAAATTTCTTCAATAATTATAATTAAAAAAATTCCATCTAGTCTTGCGAGACGTTACATTAATTCTGAATCCTAGGTTGATAAGGTCGATATAGTAGAGTTTCGTTATCACGTACATTGATACACTCTTCTAATGATCGACATAATCGACTGAAATGATTTAGAAATATCACATAATAATTTTAATAAATTAAATTTGTATTATCTGATAATCATTGTGTCTTTTCATTGACTTATCCTCATCCCTAAGCGAGGATCATTCGATCCTAACTTAAAACCAGGAATCTTCGATCAAAGTATGTATTTACGTACTTGTGACGTAAAATTATCATAAAATTAAAAAACTTATCTCATAGCTTGCAATTCAAAATGAAGTAGTCCAGTATGCAGCATCACGAATTGAAAAAATATTTAGAGTTCACTGTGAATAAAAAACACGTATTTAATCAATACGTCCAAGGTCTCAAAATGCTCTGCGGATATCCAATTTATGTTTACTCTTTTTTTGTTTAAATCTGTACGGTAGTTTTTTTATAGTTTGAGGATAAATGTGCTGGAAACTCGATTTCCCATAAGACTACGTGTTAAATAAGTAATAACTAAAATGCTTATAACTTTTCTCATACGTACCCTGGCCTTACAAAAAAATTTTTGAGACACTTTTATTCCTATATGAATCGATATATTCAATTTCATTTATATCGTTGCGTTATTTAATTAACGACGGTATACTACCTTAAGCAATTGAACACTTTGTTTATAAGTTCTATTTAAATTATCTACTTACAGATATGACAGAAATTTAAATTTATTAATTTAACAAATTTTTACTTCAGTAAGATTTGCATAATCACTGTGAATTGATGTTAAAGTTTTTTACTATAATTATTACGCTTTTTTGTTTTAATGATTTTTACGATTGACTGTCGTGTTTTGACTCAGCATTATTATCTAAAAATTCCATGTAAAGTCTTTTATGGCTAATTTTTGTATGCCCTGATGATGCTTCTAGAGTGGAGGCGAAATGTTGGCAAAAATGATTAAACATCTATGATTAATTGTCCGAATTGTACCCGTTTCCTTCTTCATAATTATTATCAAACACTTGGACGTTAAACATACCTTAATTAATTCTACACGTAAAGGGAAACTATACTTTATTGAAATATTATTTGCACAATCACTGTGATTCTGAATTGTGATAAAATACGCATATTTCTTAATAAAGTACTTTTACTTAAGAATTGAAGTGCGGATAATTTATTATATTTATATTCCAGGGACACATAATACTGTACTTGAATTTTATACATATATCGAATATTATAAATAATAATTGAATTTAGCAGTTGATGCAAAACATGTTTATAATATTTTTAAAATTTGATAGTTTTCATTTGCAATTCTCTCAAATTGTTATAATATAATAAATAATTATATTCGACTATAATTTATTGTATAAATAAATTATTTTAAAAACTGTTATTTAAGGTAAGCATTTTTCTTAATTACTTTATTTACAATTATTATAACATATATCATTCAAATATCTATAAAGGCTTAGGTGAAAGCAGTGACTTGTTTTTAATTTTTCTCTTATATTTTTATGTTTTTTTCAATGCTTTTTCTTACAGAAAATAATAATCATGTTTCAGTGAATAAATTGACATTTTCTACGATTTTTCACTATGAAATGATTTCTTTATCTTATTTCCATCATTATCTCCTAAAAAAGTAATGTCAAAACCGGGCGCAACCACAGCTGCGCTTCCTAGCTGAGTAGTTTTGGTGACGTCACAAGTGGAAGTATATATTCGCCTAAAGGTGCCGTCCCATGTGGGCGCAAATTGCAAAGCAGAAAACCAACAGCCAATTACAGAATATTTTTAGAAGAAATAAATTTCAAGCATTTCTGTAATTGGCTTATCGTTTTCTGCTTTGCATTTTACGTCTACATCGGATGGCACCCTAAGGTTTTCGGGTTAAAACCGGGGTGTCGGACTGAGTCGGACAGGGCTGTTCTATAGGACCTATAGGACCGTGCCTTGACGTCCGTGGGTTCAAGCATGAAGACTAGATATAAGGAGACCAATCTCCAAATATCCATTCCCGAAATGAAGTTCTGTCAAGTACATAGTTACAAAACTTCCCGATGAGGGCATGTATGTTCCCTGGGTGCAAAATGGCGACGTCTAATACACGATCATGGAGACTAGATATAAGGAGACCACGAAGGAAAAATAAGGAGACCTATCTCCATGTAAGCGACTTGGCAGGAGCAACGGCACGGTAAGTGCCCAGCTTGTAAGTTGGAAGTAGTGGAAAGAAGTGCGCAAGTGCGCAGTTGTCCTCTTCTTACTCATGAGAAAATGTGCGAGTGAGACGAATCTGTCAAATTGTCAAATTGATCTAAGCCAGAGTGGTTATGTTGATCGATTTTTTGATCATTTGCAAGTGGCAGATATTTGTTCAATTTCAATTTAGTTTAAAAAAAAATATATATATTATCTCAGGACTTCTATAAAGCTAAAGGAGTGCATTATAAAAGTGGTAAGTATATATCGAATATAAGATTGTAAATATTGAAATTGAAATTATGGTATTTGTTATTACTTCGTAAATGGTGTGTTAAATAATGTTGAATAGTTTTTTCCTTTAAAGGTGAGGGAATTTAATCCGAGAAATTTTCAAGATTTTGAAGATCGCATGTAATATAATATAATGCATTTAATATAATAAATTTTTTTCTTAGCTATGTCGTGTCGCGTACCGGGTTGCATAACCTCTCTGGCATAGATTATTTTGACAAGTTCGTCTCAATCGCACATTTTCCCGGGAATAAGAAGAGGACAACTGCGCACTTGCGCACTCCTTTCCACTACTTCCAACTTACAAGCCGGGCACTTACCGTACCGTTGCTCCTGCCAGATTCGGAAAAGTTTCCCATGGCAGTTTGGTCTCCTTATTATTCCTTCGTGAAGGAGACCAATCTCTTATGGCCGTACTTCACAAAACACGAAATGAAGTTCTGCCAAGTACTTAGTTAAAAAACTTCCCGATGAGGGCACGTGTGT
Source organism: Diplolepis rosae (assembly GCA_030998225.1). NCBI lineage: Eukaryota > Metazoa > Arthropoda > Insecta > Hymenoptera > Diplolepididae > Diplolepis > Diplolepis rosae. The sequence goes on from JAPYXD010000466.1 coordinate 3,684,801, forward strand.
TCCCTGGGTGCAAAATGGCGGCATCTACGGTTTATGAGCATCGTGTATTAGGCGTCGTCATTTTCACACACGTGCCCTCATCGGGAAGTTTCCTAACTAAGTACTTGGCAGAATTTCATTTCGCGTTTTGTGAAGAACGGCCATAAGAGATTGGTCTCCTTCACGAAGGAATAATAAGGAGACCAAACTGCCATGGGAAACTTTTCCGAATCTGGCAGGAGCAACGGCACGGTAATAGAGTTCAAAAATTCGCGGTGTGTCTTTCTTTAACTTATAGCGGCGTCCTTTACTAGAAAAACATGGTGCTATAGGCTAGAAAAAGACACACCGGGAATTTTAGAACACTACACGGTAAGTGCCCGGCTTGTAAGTTGGAAGTAGTGGAAGGGAGTGCGCAGTTGTCCTCTTCTTATTCCCGGGAAAATGTGCGAGTGAGACGAACTTGTCAAATTGATCTAAGCAAGAGAGGTTATGCAACCCGGTACGCGACACGACACGACATTGCTAAGAAAAAAATTTATTATATTACATGCGATCTTCAAAATCTTGAAAATTTCTCGGATTAAATTCCCTCGCCTTTAAAGGAAAATACTATTCAACATTATTTAACACACGATTTACGAAGTAATAACAAATACCATAATTTCAATTTCAAGATTTACAATCTTATATTCGATATATACTTACCACTTTTATAATGCACTCCATTCCACTACTTCCAACTTACAAGCCGGGCACTTACCGTGCCGTACTGCCAAGTCGCTTACATGGAGATAGGTCTCCTTATTAAGGAGGTATTACACTTTTGTATGCAGGAATTATGCATGCAGGTTACCATGGTAACATACAAGAGAGAAAGAGACGGACAATTTTCCTATTTCTTTCCCACTAATATGTTACCATGGTAACCTGCATGCAGAGGTGTAATTCCTCCTTTATAATGTTCTGGCCAGCCCTGTCCGACTAAAAACAAAATGGCGGTTCCTTAGTGATTATAGTTTCTATGGGCGAAGTCTTCTCACCAGAGCGGCGCTGCACGCGGCACGCTCTACAAAAGCATTGTACTAATAGCCAAATATTTATAAAAATTTAAATAATTAAATTTCTGAACAATATGAAATGAAAAAATGTCCCTAAAATGATTCTAGGACATAAAATACACATTTTGCATAAATCAATTTATACAAAATAAAAAAAAGAACACATTAAACTTCGTAAAATATATACTGTGGATACGCATCAAGAATTCTTGAGACCCTGAACAAAACTTTTTTTATGTTATTTCCATATAATTGAAAATATATTTTAAAATAAATAAAAAGCTTAAGCTTATAAATAGAAGTATTTTCCATTTTTATTTTCCAGCTTCAAACGAATGAAATGAAAAATAAATATTTTGTTAAGCCCTGTGTTCAACATAAAAAACCATGCGAAGGGAAATATTTACTCAATTAAAAATTTTGTAAATGTAACAAAAAATATTCATTACTATAAAATTTGCTAGTACATATTTTTAACATATTTTAAATTTTTAACATGTACAGATCGATGATGACTAGTTAAGTGTCGCAAAGCTTGGCCTGCTTTTTTTTCAAGACGCTAAATTTTTAAATTTCAGCCATTTTCTGTCTTACGAATTGTCTTATTCTTATTTAAAATAAAATTAAATCACATATGCTAACATCTGTACAGCTTCATTGGCATGTTCTATGCATTGAAAAATAAATTTTTTTTCATCAGATGAAATTAAATCGTCTAGAATTAGATCAAAAGAATTGCTAGACCGGCAATGTTTGTTAAATAGATATTCGACAGCTGTGATAAGCTTGTATAACTTAACATTTGGATGTATGAAATCTTTATTTATTTTTGCAAATCTACTCAAACTTTCAGGTAACTGGTCACAAGAAAAAGTTATCGTATCTGCATGAATTTCATAAGTAGTTAAAAATGCATTTAAGCATATCGAACACTGAGTGTGCTGTTTAATGTAAGCAGTTGTACGACCAGATGTGTAAAAAATCAAACAATCTCTAACAGCTGGAAAAGCATATAATCGTGCGCTACTGCATCTACAAAATCACTAAAATCAGTGTCTTCACAATCGATTATTGCTTTTACGTTTCTCCAGTCTGTCTTCTTTTTCTTTTTTCTTCTTTCCAACATAGCGCGTGGATGCGCAACCATCAGTAAAACAATAGACCATATTATCTTGCACACACTTGTTTATTAATATATTTAAAACTTCTCGCACATGTATGGCAATGACTGGTAAGTTTTGTTTGTACAAATCACGCTTACATTATTATGACCACCGACATTTTTGAAACTTGTGTTGCAACGCTTTTCCGCAAGCGGCGCAACGAACGATGCAAACTAACTAAATCTGAATCTACGTGTCCAAATTTTCCAAAGGCTGCATAGAAGTGGGGTCTCCTTATACTACTTCGTGATTCTCATAAATTCTCGAAGAGCACATTCATCAGAGAAATTCTCAGTCATATTCCCGTGCTCCCAGACATATTCTCGGTTACATAAACTCTTTAGAACTCTAATATAGATATACCCAGAACGTAGTCAGCTGTGAAAGCTGTCTGTAATTATAGAGTTCTAAAGAGTTTATGTGACCGAGAATATGTCTGGGAGCACGGGAATATGACTACGACTATTTTAGGGGCTTCAGCTCAAAAAACCGGGTCAAGAAGAATTTGTTGTGTAGTACACGGGAAAGGAACTCGGTAGTTTGCTCGCTCGCGACAGTGGCGCCGTCGTCGCGTCAAACTGTTGCAGTTAGACGCCTGACGCACGCACACTCTGGGCGCGTGACGCCACTGTCGCGAGCGGGCAAACTGCCTAGTTCCTTTTCCGTGTAGGTTGCTTAAATACGGAGCAGAAAAATCCGGAACTACAATCACAGTTTTGATTATGGCAGCTGTTCAGTGAGGATATATCTGTGGCGTCTCTCCAAATTGTTTAAATTACCTGTGCGTGATTTCATTATCACGCGTTTTGTTCTTTGTGCGCTGTGCCTTAATTTTGGCCAAGCTTGATTGAATAAGTACTTGGACTCATTTTCATTTGTGTTTCTCTGGTTAATGATTAAGATTTTGCCTTAACCCAGTGTCTCCTTGGCGTCACTTTCGCCATTTCTTGCGCGTCTGCTGTGAATACGCGCGTCGTGTCAGACATAATTTCTGTGTAAGCCAGTGTAAGTGCTGCTGTGCATATGTGAATCCGCTGCCCCAGTGCACCACGAATACTTTGAGATCTCCTGCACCGACGTGCATGGTGGCTAACTGCTGGATCGCCTCCACCTACATACTCTGTTTGTAATAACTCTCATGGACAAGCCCTGACATTCCGGTGTTTACTTCTGTGACCTTTGGAGCTTGGATGTTTATGAGTACACCTATCTACAAGTCTTGTTACTGGTATCACAAATTGTCTTTCCATATACTCCAATTTCTCTCTCTCCGTCAATTTATTTCTGCCTGTCTGTCCTACACGCAAGATTCTCTTAAGCAATTATGCTACCTACACATAAACTCTGATCTGAGCCCATGCTACAAGGTATTTTTTGTTTTTCTGTATATTTTCATTAATGTTTGATTTCTGCTCTGGAGTGCTTACTGCTTCTCTGCTCTCCCACTACGTTTAATAATAGTTATTTATTATATCAATTGGTTTAAAAATTTTTCTTTTTCTTAGATACCAAATCACAAGGAGTAGTACCAGCTTCAGGATTCCTGTTAAGTGAGAATTTTAAATCCGGTTGATTTATTAACTATTTGTGTACAATATACTAGTTATTATCTATATAATTAATTCTTATTAGCATACTTTATTTACTTTCTAACCACGTAGCTAGTTTAATTAATTTTACTCACCTTGGCCTTGGCATCGCTCTGCTTTGTACCCTAAAGTGGTTTTGAAAATTTTAATTTTAATTTTGTGGCCTATTTCTAGCCACATCTTTAATTTAATTGAACTAGTCTAATATGTTTTGCATGTGCAATTGAACTGTTTTGGGGTGGTCTTGGTCCGGCAAACTATAACGTGGTCACGCCCACGCCTGCTTATTTAATTTTCTGCTTCGGCTGCTCAGTGTCGCGCTATGGTCTCGCCTGGGTCATCTTCTTGCTCTTCGTCGCTGTCCCGACAGGGACAGGCACGGGGCATGGGTCGCGGTCGTGGTTTCTGCTCTGGGGGAAATGTCCTGGGCTTGGTACCTGCTGGTTCGGGCTTGGTTGTGGACCTACCTGTTGGGGGGCGGGCTGATGTGGCCCCTGATTCTGAGGGACGTAAGAGGCCTTTTTCTTCCCCGCCTTTATATGGCGTTGCTGAGTCCAAGAGGAATAGGACCTTGCCCTCCCCTGAACATCTTGTCGACCTGGAGCAGGATATTTCCACCCTCATTGGGAAGAAAATAGAGGAGTTTTTTGACCCCCCCCCCCTTGTATCCACTCAGATGACCTTCTGTGGACTGGCCCACATGATCCGGCTAATGATATTTTTCCAGATTCCTCTCCACCGCCATACATCGTGCTGATGGAGAGTACTAGGCCCTGGAAGAACTTGGGCAAGTACGACCGTCTCGCCCTAGCTGAATGCATTGATCTGGTTGTCCGGGGGGCGAGAAATATATTCTATAATGGGATCAACCAGGTCAAAATTCAATGCGAAGATAGGGAGGATGCTAACACCCTTTTTCGTTCACAGGAGCTCATGCGTGGGGGATTTAAGCTCTTCATTCCTGCCTCTCTGATTCGAAAAAAGGCATTTACGGGCCCCATAGATCCGAAATATTCGGCGACTGAAATTGTTTGCAAACTGGACCCGTCTGTTCGGGAGTCTGTTGTTGCGGTGAGGAGAAGAACTAACGAGGATGGCTCCCCCTCGGCTAGGGTCGAGTTCACCATGGCTGTGTCTCGGGTTCCTCGCAACCTACGAATCATGGGCTATTCCTACCCACTGACCCCGGTCATCCCTCCGCCTAGGAGGTGTTTCACTTGTCAACGCTTTCGTCATATCTCCGATCAATGTCGTAGCTCGCGGCCCCTCTGCGAGTTCTGCTCGGAGCACTACCATACCGATGCGTGTCCCAACAAACTGAGATCGGCCTTCTGTGCCAACTGCTGTGGGGACCATGTAGCCTCTTCTAGGGACTGCCCGGTATATCAATATGAGTTCGAGGTCAGCAGGTATTGTTACTGGAACGGATGTGGTTTCGGGGAGGCGGACCTTGGCTTGAGGGAGCGTGGGATTCTCAGGCCGAACCGGGGGCCTGGTGCGGAGATTGATCGGGTTTCTTTGGGTGCCCCTTCCTCATTTCTTCGGGGCCTTGATCTTGATCCGGGCCCATCGGTTTCGGTTTCGATTCCATCGGGCCAGGGCTCGGCTCTGGAGGTCGCTAGGTCCCTCTTGGACCTTGGCCGTCCTCCAGAGGCGGTACCTGCGGTTGACGTCATTGGAGCTGAGCGGCGTCCTGGTTCATCTATGGCCGTTCGGCCCCACTCCCCGATGGTTTCTGGCGTTGGCTTGTCAGGGGCTCGGGGGGCGCTGGACTCTGGCCCACCCCGCTAGTTTATCAGGCTCTCTTACTTATTTCTAGTTATTTTACCTACTTAGTTTTTGTTTAAAGCTCCCTAGTTATTACATTGTTTCGTTATTTAGTTCATAAGTGCACATATTAGGTTTTCTTTCTTATCTTTCGTTATTTTACCTACTTAGTTTTTGTTTAAAATTCCCTAGTTATTACATTGTTTCGTTACTTAGTTTATAAGTGCACATAGTCGTAGGCTGGGTTAGTTGTTCGTCTTTGGTGTTGTGATTCGCTTAAGTACCTAGGGGTTATTTTGGATGCGCGGATCACATGGATGCAGCACGTGAAGTATGTGGCGAGCAGGGCCCTACGGGCTGTGGGTTTGCTTAGGGTTTTGTCCAGGGTCTCTTGGGGTGTGACGCCTTCTCTGTTGCTGCTCGTTTATCGTGGCTTGATCAGGTCCTACCTGGAATGGGGTGCTCCCCTCTTCATGGCTGCCAGTCGATCGACCTTTGGCATACTGGATAGGGTGCAGTATGAGGCTCTGCGTGTTGTTCTGGGCTGTATGCGTTCGACCCCGGTATCGATTCTTCTATCGGAGGCTAATGAGCCACCTCTTGGCCTCCGGCGCTCCTTATTGGGCGGCCGTTTCATCCTGCGTCACATGTCTTGGCGGGACAGTCCTCTGGTTCCCAGGCTCCGCCTTCTCTCAGAGAGGGCTAGGCTGAGGGGCTGTAGGCTGAACCCTAAGAGATGTGCCCTTCCGACTGCTTATGAGGGAGCCCGAGGCGTGGGGGAGTTCTGTTTCCGCTCCGTTCGACCTCGGTATTTCAATTATGGGTGGGGTGAGATTGCTGGCCCTGTCTTGCTGGATTTTGAGATTGGTCGGGAGGTCAGGGGCTCCGAGGCGCCGAGTGCGATGTTTAACGAGCTGGTTCGCGACAGGTATCCGGGCTCGGTCATTCTGTTCTCTGCTAGGGCTCGGAACCCTGACAATGAGAGAGTGGGCGTGGGATTCTGTGTGCCGGCTTCGGGATACAGATTTGTGGTCCGTCTGCGCGATTTTATTTCCGCTCTCTCGGCTGAGCTCTATGCGGTGTTCTGCGCGTTGAAGTACGTCTACGGGCTGCGGCCCCCTGCGGCTGTCATCTTTACCGACTCTATGTTTTCCCTCTATCATCTGAGGGACAGACTCTCGTCCTTCCGCATATCGCCCTTTGCATATAAGATCTTGCACCTTGCTGCACTCATCCGGGATAATGGGGATTCTGTTGGATTCGCCTGGGTGCCTGCACACACTGGCATCGCGGGCAATGAGATGGCTGACGCTGTTGCCAGGTCCGCCTCGGGTCTTCCTTTTGTAGTTAATTGTGGGGTCCCGGGGGGGGATTTGAATCTTCTGCTCGAGCGGGACCACCAGTCTTGGTGTCGGCGTCTGTGGCCATTTTCGTCACCATCCTCTAGTCGTAACCGCTACTTTGATACGGTTTCCTTTAAGACTCCCAGGCCTTGGTTTTCGGGACTCAGATTCTCCAGGGGCTACATCAGCTTGGTCACCCGCTTGAGGTCGTCACATGTGTGTACTGGGACCCACTTTGGGAGAATGGGATGGGACTTAGATGTGGGATGCGGATGTGGCGCGGCCCTGAGGAGCCTTTCTCACCTAGTCTGTGACTGCCCGATCTTATCAGAGCGGAGACCAAGATTCTTCCGATTTCTGTCGGAGCGCTTCCCGGGCAGGCCCCCCGAGCGGGTTAATCTTGATGATCTCATCTTCCCACCGGATTCTGAGGCTGTCGGAGAGCTGGGAAGGTTCTTGTGTTCGGCTGAGTAGATCATTTGATCTGCTCTGTAACGACCTGCCCTTGCTGCATGTGTCTCGGTCTGTCCTCAGTGTCTGCCCTTCCCGAGACAATTTGTGGCTGCTACCACCTGATGGCTTGGATCGACTGCTGCTGAGGATGTACTCTGACTGCTTTTGATACCGCTTGCTGCTTTGATTTTACTGTGCTTTGCTATTTGAAGGAGAAATATGAATACTAATGTTATTATTGTGTGGTGATATGGCTATTTGCTAGTTTCAGCAAGAAGCCACAAACAAGAAGAAGAAGAAGAAGAAGGAACTACAATCAGTGGTCTCAGAACGTGGGAGCTGGCGCCCTTCGCCATAGATGCCTCGAGCTCATTGTGTCTTCCTTATTCAACCAACCTGCGGCGGTCGAGCGAGCAAGAAGCCATGAGCTGGTGGGGCCTATGGTGGGGACCGCCAGCTCCCACGTTCTGGGATCACTGACTACAATTTTGCTTTTTTCCGGGACACTGGTGGCGAAAACAACGGAGAAAAGTGTGGTTAGCTGCTGTCCGCATGGAGCAGTAAGATAAACATGAAATTATATTTGTAGGTTATGTATCCGAAAAAGAGTTAAAACGTAGAATTATTCGAATTTTTTAAAACGTATAGCTTAACCTATATTATTCAAATATTTACCGAATAAACAATATTTGTACTTCTACACGTTATTTAATTTATTATTATAGAAAGGATGGAAAGTCCTGGATTCCAACTAGAAATTTCAGTATTTGTAGTGCTCAATCACAATTTTGTATTAAGCCTATACATATTGAAAGGCTTTCTTTTCGGAAAACTTCAAGATTTACTGATTGAAAACCACTTTGAATTATAATTACTATTTTTTAAATATATTTTATGAATGATTTAGTTTTTATTTCTCACGTGTTTACATACAGCCTCATACAGGCCTTCAGTTTAACTCACCCACCCGTTTGAAAAAAGATCCATCAGACGACGCTACGTGCGTCCCGCCAGAGATACTTGGGAGCTCTATTCTGGTACAAAAGAGTTTTTTTTCTTGTTTTCGCGATGCGAAATAGAAGAAAAAACATTCTTTTGTACCAGGATAGCTCCACTTAAAGATATATATTTCCGGATGAAAAGATTACACAAATTTAATATTTTTTGAAAATAATGAGAAAGCTGAATAAAGATGCTAGAAATTAAATCATAAATATTTTTGATGTCTCAGGTAAAGCTTTTAGTAACGTATCACTTCTATAGTGTACCTACACATAATATAATAAGAGTTTTTCGTATAGAATAATCGAGCTCTATTTGTATCTTCATAAAAAAAACACATTTTTTAACACGTATTCGACGAATAGTACGCCTTGTGTGTAGAAAACTACGTGAAATACATGAGTTTTCGACGTGTTACGTAGAAAGTAGCTTTTAATGTGTCGTTGCCCAACCCTGAATGGTGGTTATGTTCAGCCCTGTGCATTTCAAACAAAAATGGTGATTCCTTAGTGTCACGAGTTGTGTTAGTTCCTATTTTCTACACCGGCGCTAGTTGAAACATCACTTCCAGTTTTTCCATTGCTGTCAATGGAACGGAATTCGTTTTTTTAAAATGTTCTTTGTTTATCGTGAAAGAATTATTTAATTTTGAAATTTTAGGTAATTTTACCTTTTTCTGTTTATCTGAAAATGTAAAATTTGACCAAACATGGGAGGATCACGTTGTATTGCTCCAAACTGTACACAAGGTTATGACAGCAACAACATATCCCTACTTTTCAAATCAATTAAACATCCAGAAAGTTTCGTTGAATTATTACGCTGTAAGTTAAATTGATTGATCATTTTTTCTGTTATTTTACAACAATGCTGTTTTATCTGTTTTCGTTGCAATAATTTAGTAAAATGTATTTCTGAATGAAATTGAAATCAGTTTTTAATGTATTTACTCAAAATTACTTTTTATAACTTCTTTTCTTTTTGTTCACTGGCCGCGATTTTTTGGGACTGTACGTTTAGTCAGCGGCACTAACAATTATCCAGCAACTCCTACCTTCTTGCAAACATAAAATCCTAGCAGCATATAGTCTCCTGAAACCTCAAAAATTTGGAAATTGTACACCTCTTTATGACGAACCTCGTAAATCCTTGATATCAATATCCAAGCTGAAAGAAATGAATTCCTCCAAAAAATCAAGTGCTCTTGAAGAAATTAAGGCGAGATTAAACATCGCAATTTCAGACGAAGATTCAGACTTTAGCGACGTTATCAATTCAGTAGATCATAACTATAGTTCACCACCTGTTATTAAATGTATAATGTATTATTCCGCTGGAACAGTGTGTGCAAAATACCTAAAGCATTCAAACTGCTCAAATTGTAGGCACGCTTTCTTAAGTTCAGCTGAAGGGGTGAATGATATTGAATCATCAATTTCCATGAATCGGCCTGAGGCTAGATTTATCAACGCTGAGGGCCTTATTCATCCCAATTAATCTATTTTCAGTGTTATAGAAACTGTGGAGAAAATGTTTTCTAAACACTGTCGATCTACCAACGTCATCGATCTCATTTTGTATGAGTTATGGAAGAAAAGAATTTTTAAATTTCCTTGCGATGAACACAGCAGAGAGGTCTTAGCCCATATAATCCAAAAGTACTTAGAAACACGAATGCGGCAGTATACTAAACATAATATGGCTGAAGAGAAGAACGATAATAGAAGCAAAAAAAACTAGCAAATCTCACGAAGACTTAATTCTTTAATTTCTTAATATTGAATTATTTTTTTAAATCTTTAACATGTATCATAGCTTTTAAGATATTTATAAATTCTATGTATATATATATTGCAGGTTTTAAGCGTTTTAAGTGTTGAAAAAATAGAAGATATAATATTTATAATATTTATACAAAAACACAAAATCTTAGCCTTATTTGTATCTAAAAGCAATATTTCTTACTAGGCTTTCACTCTCAGAAAGGTAAGCTCGTTGCAAATATATTTGTTCTGTTCTACAAAATATACACATTTCAAAAGTATTAATAATTGGGTACATTATTTTTACTTAATGTTAAATTAAATTTTTTCAAATATTCCAATGATAAATATGGTGAGTTTGAAATGAATATGTGTATGATTAATATCTTTTTTAAGGAAATTCTTTTTACATTTTCTTATTATATTGTTATTTGGGTTTTTAGAAATTAATTTTAAATATCAAATCATATAAATTTGTTATTAGAATTAAAATCTAAAAAATATATTTGTTTTCGCCAAGAATTATGTTATGTCCATTAAATTCATATTTTACCTTTAGTAATCATATAATCTTTTGCAAAATTGTTTTTGAATATTACACTAACAATATCCTTTTCATTTCATATTTTCGCATAAAAACCATTTTGTTGATTAAATACACCATAAAAATTTTTAAAAAACTAATCCCGCCCCATTGCCAGCAATGGAAAAACTGGAAGTGATGTGCCAACTAGCGCCGGTGGATAAAATAGGAACTAACACAACTCGGGAAACTAAGGGGGTTACGTTAAAAATCATAAATGTGGAGAGATGCACAGGGCTGGTTATGTCCACGGCACGAAGGAATAAAGCACGGTCGAATAGACAGGTCTGGCATCTCCCGTGGTGGGGGATGTTCCCTTATCGTGACGAGTAGTAGTTTCGAAAGTGACCGCTTGGGCAGCGCTGCAATCGAGTAGTTGAAGGAATACCCGTGGTTTACAGTAGTGATGCAATATCGATATCGAAAATATCGATATTTTCCATACCGATATTAGATATGGAATATCGATATTTTCCCCAAAACCGATATTTTTTCTGATCGATATTTAACATTTAAGTGGAAATAGTGAAATCCGTTGCCGACAGGAAATATAAAAAAAGTGTATTCACATTTTTAGCAAAAGTAAGAATTGTTGTTAACATCTTCGTAAATCGCACAACTCGGCACAAGTTTCCAAATCCTGAAATTATTTTTTTATAAAATTCTGATTTTTTGAACTCCGAATGTCTTTAAAATATTTTTAAAATTAGGGGTTCGGAATTACAGCAAAGCAATAAAATTTGTATCGGTTACTCAATAAAAATTTTATTGACTTGTAAAAATGTAGAAAAACATTCTTTTTTGTAAATACAAATTTTTTTTGTTTTTTTCGAAAAGCGGGCAAAGTTGCGCCTCTTGCAAAAAAACAGTTCTTCAAAATTTACAGCCGCAATTATTATTTTTTTCGATAAAATTGTAAAATGGAGGGGGTAAATTTGATCCACGATATAAGAACACTGTTACAGCAGTCGCTTTACCCACATTGAATTAAAGAAAATTATTTGCTTTGCTTTTAAATTGAATGAAGTACCTGAATTATTATTTAAAATTTAAAAAAAAACTTTAATATCGATATTATATCGATATATCGGAAACTTTCGCCGATATATCAGTGATTTCGATATTTACCTTCCTGATATATCGATATTGCAAATTTCGATATTTTCCTTTCGATATTGCATCACTAGTTTACAGACAGCTTTCACAGCTGACTACGTTCTGGGTATATCTATATACATACATGCTACGCTGCGGTCATTCGGGCCACTACTCGATACTAGCGCTATTCTTGGCAAAAAAATTGAAAACTAAATTTTGTTTCAGATGAAATTAAATCGTGATCACAAGAAAAAGATATCGTATCTGCATGAATTTCAGAAGTAGTCAAAAATGCATTTAAGCATGTCGAACACTGAGTGTGCTGTTTAATGTAAGCAGTTATACGACCAGTTGTGTAAAAAATCAAACAATCTCTAAAAGCTGGTAAAGAATAATCGTGCTCTACTGCATCTACAAAATCACTAAAATCAGTGTCTTCACAATCGATCATTGCTTTTAACTTTTATCGAATTTCTTGAATTGCGCTTTTACTATTCGACTGATGTAATTCTTTCAATTTTGAAATTGTTATTAAGGGCTGTGGAGGGTTGCCATCGAAAGTACTACACTCAGAAAAAATATTTGATTGAATCAAAAAAATTATTTGTATAAAACACTTTCTTTGATGTAAAGAAATGTTTTGTCTTAATGAAACAAAATTTTTTTGATTCAAACAAAATATCTTTCGATCAAATAAATATTGGTTCGAATCAAATAAATTTCTGCCTTAAATCAAACAAATTATATCTTTGACCATATATCAATGCCTTAATCTCTTTGTTTTGAAGAAAAATTAATTTGATTCAGACAAATATTCATTTGGTTCAAAGATATTATGTTTGAATCATAAACAAATTTTATTTCATTTAAAGAAATCATTTCTTTAAATTAAAGAAAGTTGTTTAAACTAATCATTTTATTTGATTCAATCAAATATTTTTTCTGAGTGTACAATTTCCAAGCTTTGGAGGTTACAAAATGCTAAAGACAGATAATATCTTGTATATTTGCAAGAAGGTAGGTGTACAAGAATGATCGTTTGTTCCTCCAAAAGGAAAGGAACACAAAATTAGTGAAACTTTTATGCAGTATTGATAATATTCCAGTCGAAATCTCATACTAAATAAAATATTTTTATCTTGTTCAGTTAAATTTTCTATAATTAAGGAAACTTAAGAAATACTAAATGGATTTTAAATGCAACATCAACAACACTATATTTCTTATACAAATATATTTTTTAAAGAAATATAAAAGTGTTTTTTCTATATTTAATTTATAATTATATTATATATTATATATTTATTTAAATGGTTATTTAATTACACTTTTTCAGAAAATCACCCGTTCAACACAATGCTTTTGTAGAGCGTGCCGCGTGCTGCGCCGCTCTGGTGAGAAAACTTCGCACATAGAAACTATAGTCACTAAGGGAATCAAGTTCTCGCCGTTGCAGGCGAATGTTTCATATTTTTGCCACGGATAGCGCTGGTATCGAGTAGTGGCCGAATGATCGCACCATAGCATGTATGTATATAGATATACCCAGAACGTAGTCAGCTGTGAAAGCCGTCTGTAAACCACGGGTATTCCTTCAACTACTCGATCGCAGCGCTGCTCAAGCGGTTACTTTCGAAACTACTACTCGTCACGATAAGGGAACATCCCTCACCACGGGAGATGCCAGACCTGTCTATTCGACCGTGGGCTGGTCCCAGGCAGCCCCCGGAATCTCTGGAGTTGAAAATGTCACAGATGTTGGCCGTTGGCCACCGTGGCGCTGGCTGTTCATGAGGCCGACCTTGTACAGATTAGCATTGTAGAACATTGAAATTTAACGTTTTTTGTGAAAAATTGGTGTCTGAAGTGCTTTTGTGTGCTTTTTAGGTAAATTGGAATGGTTTTAACAGTCGGTGATATAAAAATTTATGTGAAAAAGCGGAAATTTGTTGCTGTAGGTTGCAAAACAGACTACACGTAATGCTCTGAAAAAGTGCATTGTTTTGTGGTTTATTTATCATGAGCGCCTTTAACTTATTAAAATTTAATCTATACTAAATTTAAAATGCTTTGAATAAAAAAATCAACAAAGCTGACTGACTGAACTTAAGGTATTATAGATAGGGATTGGGCGATCTTCAAAAAAAAGAATTGATTCTGAAATTATTGATTCAATTTGATCGATTAATCGGTTAAAAAGATTGATTTTTGAATCGATCTTCAAAAATCGATACCTTATTCTGAAAATGATAAATTTCTGTAAAATAACCTTTTTTTAAAATGTTTTATAACAATTGGAGATATAATTGTCACTTGCATATTTTGTGAATTTAAATTATCAAAATAAAAAAGTGTTTATATCAATAAAAAAGGAAATTAGGCTTAAAAAACACACTATATTTGCGAATCAGGAACGTTTTTTATTTTTTAAAATTGCACAATTTCTAAAGCAATGCGTATTATTAGTGATAAAGTTTCTGACATAAATATGAAGTATTACTATAAAGTTTATAATATTAATATACTTTGAACTTTGCATATCACTTAAAGTATCTGTGCCAGGTGGGGCGCGGAAAGGGAGGCTGTCGGTCGGGCAGTGGGCGCATAACTCACTCCTGACACGATGGTCTCTCTCATGCTCCAGTCTGAACAGATATGGATGATGATCGAGTCATTCGTCACCCTGGTGATGAAGACGAGGGAGCTCGATGGGCGTGCAGAACGCGGCAACAATGGGGGCCAGTAGAAATCGCATCGGGTTTCACATCCGCGGTCCTGCGTCTTGGGCGGACTTGGCTGTTCGCGTCGACTGGGGGAGGAATCTTCTTATTCCTTTCCTGGCTGGCGCGGCTAGCCGGCCTGCCTAGTGGACGTGTTTCCGCGGATGGAAATCCCGGGCGAACGGACGACGGAAGAGTCGTACGTGACTTTAGGCTGGAACCAACTGCCCGCGAAGTTTAAAGCCGAAAGGCGGTTCCGCGGGCGGTGTATTGGTTCGTGAGAGGGGGTTTTTTGGTTTTAACAGGTATGCCTAGACCCGTCCTAGGAGAGTCCTGTATAATGTTTATAAAAGATTTCGCCATTTTTCCTGTTCACCAAAAAAAAAAAAAAGGTATATGTATTTATTTCTTAACTATAATATAATATAGATTACAGAATTCAACAAGTAAACGTACCTTGGAGTAGTGTAAAAATTATCTCACGTTCTGAACGTGAACTATTAATAGTAGTCACTTATAATAACTATTTTTAGTATAAATTAATTCGCGTTTCATAATTCAACCCTTATGTACCTGTTGAATTACTCGATCTTGTTGGCGTATTTCATCATACGTTTAAATTGCTCAGGAGTAATAAGTTGCTCCAACTGAAAGAAGTAATAGAAATAATTTTTAATATATACAAAAATTATAAACTATTGTATTTTGGTCGTTTACGAACATTTTAATTTATCATAAAATAATAAATTTGGAAAAGAAACAAACCCTCAAATATAATTAATACTGAAACAGATATTACATAAAAATTAAGTATGTACATGCTGTGACTAGTATGTTACTAAATAATAGAATCCAATTCTATAAAGACCTAAGTAATAATATAGAAGATTATCACTAAATAGTACAAAACATCAGGTACGAAAGTACTTCACAAGCAGCAAATTACTTGATTAAAAATCACCACAGTGTCACAAACAAGAAGTTTTAAATGTCAATGGAAGTAGTGACTAATTCAACACCTTAATTTTTAAACTCCATGCAAAAGTAATAAATAAACAATTCTTAAAAGAAAACAATGATTTTATTTATTATTTTTTTATTATTTATTTATTATTTTGTTAATAGTTATTTATAGTTCACGTTCAGAACGTGAGATAATTTTTACACTAGTCCAAGGTACGTTTACTTGTTGAATTCTGTAATCTATATTCGATAAATTTATAATAAATTTATATTTAATTATAGTTATGAAATAAATACATATGCCCATTTGAATATATACAACATTATATACCATAATAATAAATATTACCGAGTTATATTTTAGTATTATTTAATGAATTTCATTTCATTAGTTTCATTATGGATACTATCAATACTAATACAGGTAAAAAAGCATGGATTTAATATTGTTTCTTTACTATTTACACTTTTCCCTTTTCACTATATTTGAATTTACCGCAACATTCTTTGTAATCAACCTAAGTAATGATAGCGGCTCAGCCGTCAATGAAGCACACGACTTTGCTTTGATTGTGCCTCCAGTGTATTATAGAGATCAGTGGTGTAGAACCCCAAGAGTTGGGAACAGGAAGACGTTATTTTCAAGGCTACGAGTCACTGCAAAAAGAGGAACAACTTTTGGACTTGACTGGAATTAGATATGGCACTTTTGATTTTTTGTTAGAAAGAACACTCGTACCATCAGATAACTGTAAATTTAGTCAAAAGAATGCTAATCCTGAAATCCATAATTAAATTATTCAAATCTGGTCATATTTTTGATTTACTGAAAAAAATTTTACCTACTGAATGTAAATACATATACAGAAAATAACTACGAACTAACGACCTTACAATCGTCATGTAAACATATCACGTACATAACCTTACATGATCGAGTCTAACTTAGTAAAATCACAGTTTTCCACTGTCATACTTACTGTTTATAATTTTTATATATTGACACTCGATGTTGCTAATACGATTAAGCTCCAATCGATGCTTTGTAACTATTCTATTTTGATATACAAATTATTTTCATGCTATTTACCTGAAATTGCTGCAAAACCTTTACTCCATTAGTTCGTCTCCTTTAGTCACCAGATAGCGCGACCCAGATGCGGTGCAGGGCATCAGAGTGGGGGAACGATATATATAGCTAACCACTTTTTCCGCCATATCGAAGTGCTGCCCTCATCGTACGACCAAGCCAAATCAAACCCAGCAAAGAAATGCCGATAACGTTTGGGTAAAGCAGAGCCAAAAATTCTTTTCAAAGACTTTTAAGGTTAGGAATGTCAAAGCTGACAGCTTGACAACATAATGTAAACAAAAGTTATGGCATAATGATTAATGAAGAATTACAATCACGAATAAAAAATAATTTCTAAATAAGTGTCAAACTTTTAAATTATATTAAATTAATAAGAAAGATTTTTTTTTATTAATTTTTATTAATTAATAAAGATCCAAAATTTTTTTAAAGTATTTTAATTGAAGATATGTGTTGTTGTTGACAATTGGCTCTAGGGTCCAAAGTAAATAAAAACTTATATTTACATAGTTATAGAAGTTTTGGTTATGATCGAAGCCCTCATCAGACATTTATTTTTAAAGTAAAAAATGCATAATAAAAAGTTATTGACTTAGGATTTCTTTGATGGAAATTTTTAAAAATCAACATTTGAGTAAAAAAACTTGTAAAAAGCTGCCTGAAATTATCATTAAGTCCTTTCATCCATATGAAACCAAATAATTATATTCTGAAACTTTATTTTTAACTTGAAGAATTTGAATTCTTTCTATTGAATAAAGACGCTTTCGACTGCGCTGGGATTTGAGCCCAAGTCTAAGTGGACAAATTTCGAACTTAACCTATTAATTTAAAATTATTTTCAATTATTTTATACCAAAGAAATATTTTGAAAAATTGTTGAATTCTTTCATCCTCACCTTTCTTAACAATGTCAAGTTTCTCAATGTCTCGCATGTAAAGCTATGTTTCAGGGACTTCTTTTAGATTTGAAAATTTAAATTATAATACAGTAATTTCTTTGTAAAAAAACTTGATTTGCATAATTTTAAAAAGACTAAGAAATTAAAATAATTCAAAATTATATAAAAAAATCACGTGACCTGTTGCAAATATCATTAGATTCAACTTAATATACTCAAATCTCACATACAAAAATAGTGAAACAATGATTGTTAATGACAATGTCTGTGACACAAAAACTACTAATGAGGCGTGGGGTATTTGTTGAAACCATTAATTGATTAGTTTTTACAATATGATAGATTCATTTATGTCGCAATATAAATTTCGAATTTTCAGCCCTCTTTTCTTTTATTGCTTAAACATAATCAAATTATAACATTTTTTAAGTGAATCGTCACCTTCTTTCGATCAAATTTCCAGCTTCTTTAATGATTCTAATAAGAAGTCGATGTCATTCTCCTTTTCTACAATCACATCTTCCAATTTGGTTACATTTGATTTGTACTCTGCTTCTTTGTTCGATAAAGTTGTGAGTAACACATATTTTTGTCCTTCACTTTCGTAACGAGAAGTTTCAGTTCAGTTACTTCTTGACAGAGTTCTTTGTTTAGATTCTCCAGGTAATTTACTTGATGTCGCAAATCATTTTTCTTATTTTTTGATTCCTTGGAATAATTATGAGCAGTAATAAAAAACATTACAAGAATGAAAAATAAAAGTCAATCACATTAAATTGTGCAAGTTACAGTAAATGCCATTTGATACAAGTAAAATGATTCAACTGTGAACCAAAAAAAGGAGTGTAAACAATAAAATGACAATGATTTGGTAACTAAAAGAAGTATAAATTTGATCTACCCTGTCATCTTTAATACTTCGTGAATAATGTAAAATGAAACTCACCTCTGTTAGAGACGAGCTTTTTCGTGCTAGAATGTCGCTGGAATTATTTTCATCAATCTCATTCACCTATAAAGAATGGACAAAGCAAGAGTAATAAAGGATATTCACATTACCTTGATAAGATAGTGCATAATAATGGATAATATTCTATAATTTTTATTTAATTTTATTTTTTTATTTTAAATTTTATTTAATTTTATTTTTTTATTTTAAATTTTATTTAATTTTAATTTTAATTCTATAATTTTGGTTCTGATTCACCATCTATTTCTAGCTTTGTTTTACCCATCAATCGGTCCTCCTTCAATTTTCGCAATCTTTCCATACGAAGGGTTTCGTATTTTTCTTTTTGGGACGCGGAATTTATTTTCTGGGAATTAAAGAATAGACGAATATAAATGAGAGATCAAGGCACAGAAGGGTTAATAAGTTTAAAAAATCAAAAGAAAAGTAAATTCGAGTATATACCGATTTTTCTTTTTCTACCGTTTCCTTGGCATCGCTCTCTTCTGCTTCTGTGGCGCTCTGTAAGAGTCGAGAGGGAATTCCAGCTCCTCGACATTTTTTCATTGCTGTAATTGCAGCATCTTCCGATTCTAAAAAACAAAGTCATCAATGCATGATTATTAAAATTTTGATGTAAATGATTTTGTTTTTTTTTATAAATTAATGTAACCAAACCTACATTGAGAAATACAATTAATAAAAGAACTCGAAAACTGCTCATCAAATGTTTCATTGCAGATAAAAGGAATGACTTTATGCATAAAAAAATATCGAATTTAAGATAAAAAAATTCAATTATCATCGTAATGCATAAATTACCGTGTGCAGATATAATTTGTGCCTCGCCAACGCTTAAGTCGCCGTAGAAGTTGTGATTTATTTTGTATTTCGCTCCTTTTCGAAACTTCGATTCTTCGTATTTGTTTCCCACCATCATCATTTTCGATGAATAAACAAACTTGTCCTCCCCTCCTTGAGGAGGATCGAGAAATTTAATCACGTACCACTTCATAGCACTTTGACACGCGATTAATTGCGATTAATCTAGTCTGGTGATTACTCTTGTGTGACGTCCTAGCGACATCACACAAATATTTAAATTAAATATTTTAAGCCTGAGCTTTCGCTCAATAGCTTGGGACCCTTTAGAAAAAGCTCCTTAACCTAGGGGAAATCATTTGTGAATTGAAAGGAATGGTTTTCCTAGTACTCCAACCAAGCTGGAGCTTAAAAGAAAAACCAGGAAGGTTTTTAGGAAGGAAAGGAGCAATCCGGTCCTCGTACAGGACTATGGACTCTCCTTGGAGGAAAAAAAAACTATCGTTCGAGAAAAAAAAATAGGCTAAATATAATTTTAACAATCAGAAGAAGGAAAGGTAGAGACAGCAACAATGTTTCGGCACTTACTTTTCTTTATTTTGAAGAAATATAATCCTTGATGAGAAGAATCCTCAGAAGCCTCAATTGAAGATGGGCCGAAGTAAGGGCTGCAACTTGTGAAACCGGAACTGGTCGTACCGAAAGTTTCTTGAGAATAAAAATCAACCGCGGGGAATAAAAACTGATGAAGACTTGAAATTTTGACTTTGTGAAAATAACCGTACAACCGAACAAATGAATTTGAAAGAAGAAAGTTAAAAGCTTTTTGATTCAAAACAATAATTTTCGTGTGTATAGCAACATCCTTCAGTTTAAATGTTTATATTAAAAGAAATAAGTATTAATAAGAGGAGGTTATAGTATATAAACTTAGGCTTTGCGCATAAGATGATCAGTTAAGAAGGTTTACGGGCCATAAAAATTAAATGGAATAATTTTATAATATAATATTTAATTAGGTCTTTGAGAGTAATCTTTCTTCTTTTTAAAAAATAACTTTCCCACGCGAGAAACATCTGTTTAATCTAGTTAAAGTGCTGTACAACAATTGGTCCTGGGAAAGTTTATATTAGAAGGGTTGAAGAAATCTGGAAATCTGTTCTTCTTTCATTTTTATTACTTTTTTCCATTAAGTTCTTCAATTCTTCTGAATTTGTAAATATTCTATATGCCGTCTGTCGCGGAAGAAAGCTGTTGCCTTAAGAGGGACTGATATGGCGCCAAAGTGGGGCCATGTGTACGGCGCGCGGCAAACGTTTTTAAACTCAAAGAAAATCAAAGGGTAAAAAAACAGCTGGAGTTAGAAAGGGTGGACATGACACTTGTACGTTTTTTTTGCTTTTTTTGCACATGCTATTTTTTCACTCAACCTCAAATTTTTTTCTAGGTAGAGATAAACAAAAGAGTGCTCGCACACACACATGCACACACATGGCATACACAGAAGTGCAGAAGTGTTACGAGCACATGGGTAAAATGATTAAAAATAAATGCTCGCTACTTGTATTTGCAGCTGCGAATAATTACTTGTGTCATAAATTGAAATGAGTTGTGCGTGAGAAAGTTACAATGCTGAAATTTTCAGTGGCTATTACATTGTAAGTACGACGTATTACACTGTCATTTTAGATCATGTTCCTCGTAAACAATGAATTCAAAAATTATATTCGTTTTATAAACATATATGTATTTGAATTACTATATGTACACTCCGCGCTCCCTTATACGACCATTTGCCGCTCTCCTATACGACGGGAAGGTCGTTCCCCTCCATTCCCACTTTTTCGCTGTAAAATTACATCAAATCCAATTCTGAAAAGAGTTGCTATGGAAAATAATATGCATTAGTCGAAATAAAACATAATGGATTCAATGAGTGTGAATGCAGCCCTCGTCTCGCTTGGGCAGCAAACTTCACACTCGTTGCAATCGCTATGCTTCATCCCTCATAATGTAATATTATATTGTATAGTGGCAGGGTATAGGCGGGTTCCTCTTGCGCTGTCGTATAAAGGAAAGTTCTCGGTCCCGAGCTCGTCATATAAGAGAGCGTGGAGTGTAATTGTAAATTTCATCGTTATACGTAACGATAACCAGTCTTTTTTTAATAAAAATTCGATTTAAAGCATTAAAATTGCCTGGTTACGGAATATTAAAATTACCATTAAAACATTTTTAGAAATGCATAACATTTTTATTGAGTAAAAGTGCAGAAATAAATTGTATTTATATGATTTAGTTTCTTTTTAGGTAGAATTTTGCTGTAAAAATGTTCACGAATCAATATTGCAATGCGAAACATTTACCAGGCAGTGACTCATCTCGGTAAATATATTCGCAGCACATCTAATAATGAAAAAAATTGAATTAATAGTTTAAAAAATTTCATATTTTTTACAGAGAAAGGAGATTCTACAAATTGCCACTAGATCGTGTGCTCGATATGCCAGAAGTAATTACGCGAAACTTTTTTTGCTTCAAGTGTTTCAATACTTTATGTTCCGGAAACGTCTATGTTGATGAAGCATCAATTCTATGCGATAAATGTGCAACAGTAAATGTCATATATGCGCTGGCGCCGAATTCATTTTATTCAATCGATTTGGAATATCAAATGAATTTACTCTTAAGAAACAAAGAAATGAAACATGATATTTCTGATTTTTCTAAATCATTTCAGTCGATTATGTCGATCATTAGAAGAGTGTATCACTGTATGTGATAACGGAACTCTACTATATCGACTATATACTATATCATAATTATGATAAAATAATTTAATTATGATTAAAAAAAAATTCCATCTAGCCTTGCGAGACGTTACATTAATTCTGAATCATAGGTTGATAAGGTCGATATAGTAGAGTTCCGTTATCACGTACAGTAATACACTCTTCTAATGATCGACCTAATCGACTGAAATGATTTAGAAAAATCAGAAAATAGTTCCCGGTTTATCCGTAGCCAAGATTGGCGTTAACAAATTTCTGTGAGAAAAGTTGTGGAACCTCCGTAGCTCAGATGACAGAGCATTCGACCGGCAATCGAAAGGACCTGGCCTCGATACCCAGCGGAGTGGAAGCGTTCCTTTTTTCACAGAAAATTTCTTAATAATGATATTTCTGAAAAACTGTACAGGAGAAGAAATGGACCAGAATTCGATGGAATCATGAGAGATGTAGAGCACGGTAAAATTTTGCAGCGATTATATGAAAACTCAGAAAATCTCATAACGTTCAATTTAGGGTTTGATGGCGCTCCAATATTTAATAAGTCGTCGCAAAGTTTATGGCCACTTCAAATAATGATAAACGACGCAACTTTTCAACACAGATATGGGAATATGCTTCTTGCAAGTGTGCTATTTCACTCAGGGGAACCAACAATTGAATTATCAAACGTAATAATTAGCGATTTTCTCGAGCAGTTACGAAAATTAAACGAAAAAAATGTTTCATTTACGTCGACCATCACTGGCAACTTAATGAGTTTGCAGTTTTCCATTAATTGCGCGTGTGTGGATTCCGGGGCCCGACCTTTGATTCAAAATCGTGTGAAATTCAATGCTTATTACGGCTGTCCTTTTTGTTATGACAAAGGTGAATGGTATTCCGGATGCGTTCGTTATCCTGTTGAAAAAAGTTCAGGTTTGTTAAGGACTCCTATTCATTATTGGAAAGACGTTGAAGCTTATGAAAAATGTAAAAACATTAAGAACAAAAGAAAATCAACAATTGTTTCTCGTGGAGTCAAGGGTCCTTGTGCCATTTCAGCAGAACAAAATTTCAATGTCATATGGGGTGTACCTTTTGATATAATGCACACTGAGTTTCTTGGAATAGTCAGTTTTCAATACGATTTGTGCATTACATCGAAAAAAGTCAAGGAACAAATTGATTCATATTTGTCGCAAATCAAACCCATTCGCGAAATGCAGAAGAAGCCAGAGTTGATTTATAAAAACTATTCAAATATGAAAGCTAAGGATTGGCGAAATTGGATCCTTGTTTATAGTGTGCCAGTCTACAATGAATTATTTAAAAATTCACTGATGGACAAAGATTTGTTGGTTCATCACGCTACTCTCGTAAACGCGACTTACACATTGTTGAAAAACGAAATAACTGAATGCGAGTTAGATAACTGCGAAGATGACTTGACCGGATACGTCATAGATTTTGAAAGTTTATACGGGCTTCAAAATATGAGATTCAATGTCCACATGCTCGAGCACTTTACGCAATCGGTCAAACATAATGGTCCAGCGTGATCACACTCAACGTTTCCTTACGAATCAAATATGCGTGTTTTCAAAAGTTTAGTGAATGGCACTCGAGGGGTAGAGCAGCAAATCATGAAAAAAAGCTTACAAATGCTCGCTTTCAAAGTAGAATGTTCAGAAGTGAATTTAAGCGCCGCGGCAGAAAAGTTTTGTAACTCGTTATTTTCCTCGTCGGCTTTTGTAAATTCTGAAGATGTCTTATATTCCGATAAATCAAAATTTTACAGTGACATTTCAAACAATTTTACGTACAATAAGTGTGCTTATAAACATCACATTTACACATTAATTGATTATAATCGAAGCCAAGTTTACGATGATTCCAATGTTAAACTTTTGACTGGACAGTTTTGCGAAATATTAGAAATTATTCGATGCAAGGGCAATAAATGTAAATTAAAACTACGAGAACTAGACGTTGCTCCGTTAAAAGTTATTAATGTGAATATGCATCACATATGGAATGTAATTGGCAGAAAACAAGAGTTGTACGCGTTTATTAATGAGATAAAATGTAAAGTTATTTCTATGAATATTAACAATTATGAATATGTAGCAGTTCTTCCCAATAAAGTCGATGTATTATAATTACTGTCTATTACTTAGTAAGTTAAGGTAAAGAAATTGTTCCAGTACAAACGTAACAGAGATAATTTTTCAATTTCTTAAATTAAATTAAATTAATTATTTATTTAATCATTTATTTAATTAATTATTATTTTATAATCATATATAAGTTAATTTAATATTTTATTTATTATTTAATTTAATTATTTATTCCTACAATAATAACATCAACAGAATTGTTTTAATTTTATTACAATCTTTTCTTGTACAAAATAGAAAACATTGGCTGGATGTAGTTTTTAATTTATCCCAGAAACATTCAGGCTGTTCTCTAATAGAACATTACATGCCAATGAACAAGCCCATAGAAAACTTAATACGAAAAATGAAGCATTGGCTGAATGCAACTTTCAATTCTTCCCAGAAACATTCGAGCAATTCTCATGTCGAACATAAATTGCATATGCACATTGGTTCAGTAAACTTAATACAAAAAAATAAAGCATTGTCTGGATGTAACTTTTAATTCTTCCCACAAACATTCAAGCAATTCTCCAGTAGAACATTAAGTGCCAATGCGTGAAATTAAAGTAAACTTGATACGAAAAATGGAGAATTGGTTAAGCATGACTTTCAATACTTTCCACAAACATTAAAGCTATACCCTGGTAGAGCATTAAATACCAAAGCTAATTAATGCGTTCACATAAGTAAAAGTACGACGTGAAAAAAAAAGTATAGACGGGTTATGTCATTCTATGTTAAAATTTAGAAAAGATATTAAACATGATTCAAAGCATTTGGCTTTCTAAATGGTTCTATTTTCACTCATTTGCAGGGCAAGGCGCAGATTACTTTCATTCGTTCCTGCGTGAAAAGATGTAGCTGTTGGAATAAATCTTGCGATTCACGGTTTACTCAACTCTCGGTTAAAGCGTAGAGTAGAATGGACGGAAAGCTCTACTATTTTTGTGATTTAATAGAAGATTGGTTTTTTATAGTTATACTACGAGTAATAATATATATATTTAAAAATTTTCAACGCACGCTTTCATACTTCACTCTACACTTCTGAATTTTACTCAACTTTGATTCATTTTCGAACATTTAATATATCACAAATAAATATAGTGATACTAAATAACTTCTAACTTGTCCTTATGTCCCAAATTTGATCGGAAGTTGAGTAAAATTACTTCAACTATTTTTCTCCGTGTAATCAAAATATTTTTAGAAATTCATTCCTGGATTCTATCTTGAGGTTGAACAGAATTCAAAAAAATCATGCAATTTTTAAAATTTGTAGCTTCTTCAAGAAGTTTTTAAAAATCGATGTATATCATATTTTAATAAATTTTGAAATTTTTATCAAAATATAGATAGTTTGGATTTTTTGAATTCTTCAAATAAATGTAGTACAATCGTCATTTGAAATTTGATGATTTATCATTACCATCTTTGATTCTAGAGCAGAATCTAGCAGAAAAATTCCAAAAACATCTTAATTAGTTAAAAAAATACTATGAAAACTTACCTTTGAAATGAGACTACAGACTTTTGACAATGTTAATTAATTTTAGTTATTAATATTATTAAGAAAGATCTAAATTTGATGTCTTTTAGATTCTCATCATATGAGAATTAAGGTTTTGGTTTTATGTGAAAAATAATTTTTGGAATTTTCGTCAAATCTTTACGTTTTGAGATCCCCTGAGTCAGAAAAAACGGTTTTTACGAAAGTGTCTGTCTGTCTGTGTTTCTGTCTGTCTGTCCGTCTGCAGTAGTAATAGGTCATATACTCGATAACTCTGGATAGAAAAAAATTGTCGGATTGAATTGAGCTTTGGCATACATTATCGCAGCTGAAAAAGTAAGGACAAGTTCGTTAACCAGCTACATCCGACAAAAATTGTCAAAATAGGAGGATTTTTTGTGTTTTTGAAAAAAACTTTATGAAAAAACCAAAATTTTTAAGACTGGTTTCTGATAATTCTCGTAAATCTCTACTAATTATCCTGATAATATTTTGCAATTCAAATAAATTTAAGAAAAAAGTCAATATCCATTTTCCAGTTAAATTATACGAGATACGAATAAAAGTTATGATAAAAAATGGTTTACTACATAAAGATCTACAACAGTAATAACTGTAAAGTGACATGTTTGATGACATGTCTGCTATTATATTGACCCAAAATTCACAGAATTTTTGTTAATTTCTCATTTTTTTGGCATTGGGTCAGCCTCTTTTTATTTTCTTCTATTAATATTATCAATGCTACTTACGATAAAAAACGCAAAAAAAGAGAGAAAGCAAACGTTTCGGCCACATATGGGGGCCCTTTTCAGTGCCATAAATTAAAAGATTAATTCAAAATTTTCGTAAAAGATAAAAATGTAGAAGATAGTTTATACTAAAGTTTCATATCATTATTATAAAGTTTAGTATTTTTACTAACAAAAATTCCCAAAGTCATAAGTTTTTCCCTAAATTGAAAAATACTATAGTAAAAATTGATATAAAAAGTTTCTCCGTGTTGGTGAGTTTAATTCAATTTATCGTATCTTCGTCTCTCTATCCTACAGTTTGTGTTGCTTCATCGGATTGTACACACCGTATTATAATGTAATTTTAAATTATTGAAGCCCTCAATCTTTGAGGCTTTAATTTTAATAACATTTTCAAGAATAAGACTGAATCTTCATGTGTGCTTTCGTTTTTTTTGTAATTTATGTAAGTACTTATTTATTATATCAACACAACATATAAAATAGTTCTCTTTGGAAAATGAAATTTGATGGTAAATTGATTTGTTCAATTTTTAGTGACATATATATTCCTTGAAAAAGACCCGCAGTGAGGTTGAAACATAGGAGAATTTTTGACCAAATATAATGAAGAAGTTTTTTATAGAAGGTTTTTTTATTGACCGCAAGACCGACGAAACCAAACCTATATGATATATAAAGATCTATAGAAGTTTGAACTGCAACATTTTTTCATAAAATGTATATTTTTCTTTTTAATTAAAAAAAAAAAATACCATTGAAAATCCGAAATTCAATTTTTTAACTAAAATATGCGAAATACGAAAAAAACGTAAGAATGGAAAATTGTTCGTTTCAATAATATATACAAATATTTTCAGATATAGTTTCTAATAAAACGTATATTTTTCACTATAATTTAAAAAAATACGATTAAAATTCAAAAATTCCATTATTTGAACAAAATATGTAATATACGAAAAAAACGTTGAGATAGAAAATTATTTGCCTAAATGAGGTCTACAAATTCTCAGTAGGACATTTTTTGACAAGATATATATTTCATGTTTTGGTTTTAAAAAATACAATATTGAAAATAAAAAATTCCATTTTTGAAACAAAATATGTGTGATACAAAATAAGCGATAATACAAAAAATCGTTTTCTCTAAAAGAGTATGAATTCTCCTCCTTTTTTAAATATTTGGAAGAAAATAGATTTTTTGTAATCTTGTAAATTATTAGAAAGTTACAGAAATGTATACAGAAAATCGAGCGCGAAGCGCAAGTTTCATGATAAGAATGTGTTCTTTAAGGCTGATAGAGATATTTCTTTTTTCATTTGAAATCAAAAACAAATTTAGTAACTTTGAGAAAATGTAATTCACATCGATAATATTATAAAATTGACTTGAACTTAAGTATCAAATTAAAAGTAATAAATTTAAATAATAATAAAACAGGACTTATATCGACCCTTAGTATTAATATTCAAATATTGTTCATGTTCTTAGTTGGCTTTAGGGTCCGAAGAATATAAGACCGAGTGCGACGATCGAATCGCGCGCCCCAGGCGCGCTCAAACTTGCAAGCGAAGCGCGCCATGAGAATGTGCCCACGAAGCGGGCAGATTTTTTGTAATATATTTTTACAAAATTAATATTATCCTCTTAACTTGGGCTTATTAGAAGCAAAATTGTGTTAACTTTTATTTTAGTGTTACGTCAGAAACGTAACATTTCTCTTTTTAAAAGATCTCCTCGTTTTATGTCAGGATCAGAAGGATCCTCTCTAAGGGATGAGGAATAGTCAGTGATTGAGAAGGGTTAGGTATATAAAATATATTTATTGACAATTGAAATTTTATCAGGTAAGCACCATGGAAATGTAAAATAGAATCAAAATTAGAAATACCCTTTTAGTTATCCTGAGTTTGAATTGATTGATGATCAATTGAGTCCAGTAAGCGAATGTGGTCAGTTGAGTGTAACTTGTAATCTTCAGATAGTTGCTGTTGTATAGTAAATTCGTAATCTAGACAGTTGATCTACTTGATTCTTCGATCCCAGTTTCGAGAAAATTTGGAAGGCGATTCCCCTTCACTTTCTAATGTCGTTGAACTCAGCGTCGAGTTAGAATTCGGGTTGAGTAGCGGTAGAAATCTGGTGAAGCTGGACTGACTGGATTGCACTCGCGGTATAGATTCGATGGCACTGGACTGGACTCGCGTTGTTCACATTGTAGAAATCGGACGTTGACTAACTAACTGTACTCGCAGTGTAGAGATGATGGTACTGGACTGGACTCTCTTGGAACTTTCGCTTTTCATAGAACTTTGAAAGGTCAAGTATGACGAGTAACATGCTATGACCAGTCGCATGTTATTACAAGTCACATGCTATTACAAGTCGCATGTTATGACGGTAGTGTGTTGGTATTGTATGGATTCATTCACTTTCTCTCTGGGTCAGTCGATTTGTTATCATGTGTGGGTATTATAACGACACATGGTAATTTCATATTGATCATCCTATTGATCTGTAGATTTATCTATAACTTGCGTCGATAAAATCACACTCGCTGTAATGCTGTCTTGATCCCTTTATTGGTTTCTTAATCTGCTTGTTACTTGTGGCGGCAGAGTCGCGGGACGTGACACCTCCCCCCTTAATTCGAACGCGGAGAGTTAACGATCCGCGATCGAAACTTCGGTAGAAGATTACATTTTAAATCCAAGATGCTTACTCAATCAAGTACATATTTTTAGTTGAATTTAACAATTCATAACATAAAAAATTTCGGTTATACATAGGAATTTACATTTTAAATTATTGATGCGAATTAAAAATTTATAACAAGTTTTTCATAAATGCATAGTAATAACAGACGACACAATTCTGGAGATATTACAACCATTGATTACATATGTTATAGTGGTATTGGGTAATTTGAAAATTTTTTTTTGATTGAAAATATCTATTTAACTTACAACATGATGATTGTTGATGAGAAGAAGATTAAAAATTATAAAATTTTATCGATTAGATATAAAATATTATGGAGTAATTTTCAAGAATTACGATCGTTAAATGTATACATATTAATACATACATATTAATAGACGTTGTAACTTGGTACATTGAAGAGAAAAAACTTGGTTAAATCTAAAATTGATTTCTTCTAAACATGGCATTGCTATGGCTTATTATTACTTTTACATGTTTCTAAAAATTAATTTCATGAACTTCAATTTCATTGGTATATTATTAAATGAATAAAATAATCATAAGAAAAACAATTTTACATAATAACAGGGTAATAGATTTTCCTACAATTCTTGTACTTTTAATTGTTTTTCTAATCTTTCTTGTAAAATTAATAGAGTTATTTGTGCATGAAACATATGAAGAATAGTAAATATTCAATTTGTTATTGTTGCACATTAATTTCTATTGGAAAAGCAATTTTTACATTAACAATTTTGTAACGCCATCGCACAGTTTACATTTACAGACTCAATATTTGTAGAAACTGTTCTTCCATTAGGATGGGAATCAAGAAAAGTTCCCTTGATAGAAGAAAATCAAAACTGAAATTATATTATTAGTTTTTGCTGAACATAAGAGAAAAGTTGAAAAATTTTGACGCATTTGATAAATACTTGCTAGTTTGAGAAGTTTAATTTACTCTGAAAAAAAAACATGAAATATATTGAAATTTTTTGATTGCTATTTGAAGGTACAGTGAGCTTCTCGAATCTCTTGATACACGCCACGGTCGTATAAATATAATTCGACAAAAGAATTTAACCAAATTTGGGACGGAGAGAGGATTTAAAATTTACTCTCTAGTTTGCAGCTGCTAAGGCTTATCCTTGAAAGAATTTCATATAGCTAATAAATCAAGTAATAAAAGAGAGTGAAAGTTGGATTCCAATCTCCTCTCAAGACGACCTTTTCCAGTTTTAAATTGCTCAGCTATTGAAAAAATCTTGGAATTTCCAAATGAAATAATAGGATTAGTAAAACAGATGCTGAAAAGCATCTATTGACCAGCCTCAATTGCGACCTTTCGAAAACATGGGTCAATATACCTCATTGGGAAATTTTATACAATTTAAACTTTTAAGCTTTTCTTTGCATCTGGCAGCCAGCCCAGTATAACCCTGCATAAACTTAATTGCCCGCTCTTTTTTCTACGTACTCGGGTCTCCTATTCATAGGCTCGGTACAGTTAGACCCTTACTCTCTCTTTCTAACGCACTCTCCAAACCTTGTACTTCTATCACTTCGGTGCTAGCCCCTTCCCCCTCTTACCTCGTTCTCTCTTTTCAACCAACGCTTTTGTCATCCGTCCTTTATGCTCCTGTGGCTGGGCTGACGAAATTATATTCTAATTATACGCGTTTTGTTTTATGCTTATTTATTTCATGCTATTTAAATGTTTGTTTTTCTCCTTTCCCCTTAAGAAATTATCCTCAGCGGCGAACTGAAGTAGGACCCTTTTTTTACAGAATCCGATTATAACTATAGGTTTTGTTTTAGTTGCGATATAATAGTAATAATAATACTAGGATAAGTTAATAATAAGTTAAATTTAATGTTAAATGTAAAAACTATAACACAATGATTAGATTTAGATTTTTTATTTTATCTTCAACTTTATACTCATCCCTGTAATAATTAAGCTAGTAAGAATATTTGATAACATTCTATTTTTACGTAATTAATTTAGTAGGAGTTTTCAGACACTTTGTTAAAAATTCATCATTAAGATTATTCCTGTAAACTTTCTTATTACTGTCGTTCTTTATAATAATTAATTTAGTGAAGTTAGTAACATTAAACTTCATGCGCCGCGCGAGACACGGAGAGACGGTAGGAGAGAGCACATGACATCCCCACCACTCGGCCCGTTTTCTCACGGCCGCCACGGGCTACTTCCTGGATTCTATTCCGGGGACACTCCTCGACTGCGAATCCCCAGGCAGCCGCGACCCTCATATCCAACTGGGATGCGTGCCGGATTCACCCCGCACCTAGTCCCCACGCCCTCAATCCCCTGATCCCCTCATTCATTCTGCACCTAGTCCCCACACTCCTCTCCTTAATTCCTCGCCCCTGGAGCAACGGTGAGACGGGGCGAACGTGCCCCGACGAACCGGCCGAAGGGCCATGGGTCTCCCCCCCACAAAGAAACTCATCAGTCGGTTGCCTTGACACTCCCAGGATTGTCGCCGCGCGAGTGGCACTCATACTCCAGCGGCCGAACGCGGCCTCCCCTTTTCGCAATCCCCTCTACCGACAGCCTACGCCTCCCCGCATGGGGACAGAACGTAGCACTCTGAAATAGAAAAAATAAGATTAGAATAAAGTTTCAAAGGATCTTTTTGTTTAGAAAATTTCCTGGTTTAGTTATTCTAAACGCTTTGGTTTTATGCAAAGTTTATATTATTTTAAGTTTGAATTCAAATTCAGTTAATCAGTTTTGTATATTTATGTGCGATCTTTTTATTCGATTAATGTGAACTACTGTCTGTTTTCCATTTATGTTGATTTTTACATTTCCTTTTCCCAGTACATCTAAAACTTCGTGAGGTCCTGTGTATTGATTATCTAGTTTTTTAATTTTTCCTCCCTTTAATAAAAATACATTATCCCCAATCTTTATTTCCAAGGGATTTATTTTTCTATCGTGGTACATTTTTGATTTTTCTTTTGCCTTTATGAGGTTTTCTCTTGCTTGTGTTCGCATTTCATGCAGTTGTGTGACAAAATTGATCAAATAATCATCATAGGTTTGCAATTTTTCATTCTGTGATAGAGCTTCACTAGATGGTTCACGGGCTAATTTGCCAAAAACTAATTCGTAAGACGTACATTTTGTGGCTTCGTGTACACTTGTGTTATATGAAAACATTGCTAATTCTAGCCAATCATCCCATTCTGAATTTTTTGCTACAAATTGTTTGAGATATTCGCCTAGGACATGATGTGATCGTTCAAGTGATCCATTGGTTTGAGGGTGAAAAGCTGTGGTACGAAATTGTTTGATTCTAAAGCGTTTTGCTAATCTTTTTAATAAATTGCTTAAAAAATCTCTGCCTTGATCCGTTAGTACTCCTTTTGGCGATCCAAATATGCAAATAAATTTTTTCACGAACGCGTCTGCTATTGTACCAGCTTGATGATTGGGAAGAGGTATTGCCAGAGAATATTTTGTAAAATTATCTTGTATAGTAAGAATATACAGATTTCCAGACTTTGTTTCTGGTAGTGGACCAACAATATCCATTGATATTTTTTCGAAGGCAGTAGTGGGTGTATCAGTAATAACCATAGGATTTTTGGTTTTAACCGGAACTAATTTTTTTATTTGGCATTGTAAACAGCCTTGAATATACTTTTGAATATCAACTTTTATATTTTCCCAAAAAAATTCTTGGCGAATTCGATTATAGGTCTTTGTGACGCCTTTATGACGTCCTAATGCTGAGGAGTGTGCTTCTTTAATCAATTGTGATCTTTGTTCTTTTGTTGGATATTGCGTTATGCCATTACAAACTATTATTTTCGTAAGAGAATTTGCAAAAACGAAATCAAATATTAATTTTATTTCTTCCCAAGCTATATGGTTGACTTTCGAAGTCTTTGAAATACTAATTGATCGTAAATTCAATTTTTGAGATAATTCGTGTAATGAATAAATTGACAATTTTATATTATTCAAGGTTTCAGATAAATTGTCTTGAATTTCTCCTTCAATCGGAAGAGCAAAGTGATAATAGTTTCCTTTTTTAATTTCTTTCGCTGTTCCCTTCTGTAAGTTTTTGAATTTTGGTAAGGTTCCACGTTTTTCTAGACTTTTTCATGCATTATCTCGAGGATTTCCATTTGTTGTAACAAAGTATACATAATTATCTTTTCGCATCGTTAATTGATCGCGACATTCAACGATATTTTTATTCATTAAAATTTGCCTGGTAGATTTTCAGTTGAGTAGAGGGGGTTCTGGGGGTGGACGGTTTTCTTCGAATTCTGAAATATTATCATTTTCGAGATTTTCCCTGGTTTCTATTTGTCGATTTTTCTTTATTTCGGAATTTCGTTCATTAAAAGTGTCTTCGATATTTTCATTTTCAAAAATTTCTTCAATACAAGAGCTTTCAGAGCTCTCTTCATCTTCAGGTTCCATATCAATTACTTCCTCTTCAGAAGTAGAAAAATAATTTTCGCTTGTTTCCTCTTGAGGTATAATAAATTGTTTAGGCTTTTTGCCATTTTTATTTCCTTTATTTTTTGCTTCGAATTCCTTTAAATAGTCTAAATATTCAGGAACAGAATCAGGATCAGAGTCGGAATCTGATTTTACTTTTGTTTGGCTTCCTTTTTGCATATTTATTTCTGGTAATTCATTTTCATATATTTGTATTCTTGGTCTACCTCTCTTTCTTTTTGTTTGAGAGGGAATAATTTTTAAATTTGTAAGTAGATTTTTTCTCGGCCTACCTCGAGGTTTTTTCACAAGAGGTTTAGAAGAAAAATTTTCGTCTAATTCTTCTTGGATTTCATTTTGGTTTAAATTTTCTAGATTTTCAGGCTTAATTGAATTTTTTATTTGTTCTTGTTTTTTCTTTTTACCCCTAGTAGTCATGGTTTTCCATGGCGAATTTTCATAATTTTTTCCAAGTATTGGACTTAAGAGTATAATAGTCATAAACAGAAGCTTTGATGCTAAAAGTTTCAATAAACTTGTATATTTCATAAAATTGTTACAAATGTTATTAAATAATTCTTCATTGGGAGAAACATTAAAAGTTTCTAAAAACTTAGGATTGATATTTAATATTGGATCTTGTGATGATTCACTAAAGTCATTTATATCATCTTGGGTAAATATCGAATTGAAATATTCTCTTTTGGAATTATTTACTTTTTTGATATTATTTTCTTCGTTATTTTTCACAAAGGTATTCTCAAGATTCGTTTTTTCTTGAGATGTCATAAAGGTATCATCATCATCTTCGTGTAAATTTCTTGATCTTTCTTCATTAATAATAGGGTTTCTTGAAAGAGCGTCTGCATTGACATTCATTTTTCCTGCTTTGTATACTACATCAAAATCATATTCTGCGAGTTTTAACCACCAGCGCGAAACTCGTGAGCGAGGGTCCTTAGAATTTTGAAACCAAACTAGTGGTTTATGATCAGTTACTAGGGTAAATTTTCTTCCATATAAATAAGGACGGAAATGAGTGACCCAAAATATTATTGCAAGTGCTTTTTTTTCATATGTGTCATACTTTTTCTCAGTGTCACTTAGACTGCGTGAAGCATATGCTATTGGCTTATCCTTGCCTATTTTACCTTGTGATAATATACCTCCTATTGCGTATCGTGAGGCATCTGTTGTGAGAACAAAAGGTTGCGAAAAATCCGGTCCTTGTAAAAGTGGTTCTTCACATAATCTTGATTTTAAAATATCAAAAGCTGTTTGCTGTTTATCGGTCCAGATGAAAGGGGTATCCTTTTTTAGAAGTTGATTAAGAGGATTGGCAATTTTTGAAAATCCTTCGATAAATCTACGATAATATCCTGCTAATCCTAAGAATTGTTTGACATTCTTTTGTGTTTTTGGAACTGGAAATTCTTTTACGGCTATTATTTTTTTGGGGTCCGGTCGAACTCCGTTTTGATCAATTATATGACCTAAATATCCTATCTCAGGTCGTAGAAATTCACATTTGTCTGGTTGGAAA
This sequence comes from Diplolepis rosae, assembly GCA_030998225.1. NCBI lineage: Eukaryota > Metazoa > Arthropoda > Insecta > Hymenoptera > Diplolepididae > Diplolepis > Diplolepis rosae. The sequence continues at coordinate 3,719,985 of JAPYXD010000466.1, forward strand.
TGAAGGTTTGCTTTTCAAAGACGTTGTATTAAATTGTTAAATTTTTTCTCATGTTCTTCTAGTGTATCAGCAAATATGACTATGTCATCAAGATATACAAAGAGTTCTGTCCCTATTAATCCAGTTAAAGTAATATCCATTAGACTTTGAAATGTTGCAGGGGCGGTTTTTAAACCAAAGGGCATTCTATCAAATTCATAATGGCCGTGAGGTGTAGAAAATGCAGTTTTATGAGAGTCTTTAGGGTCCATTTTTATATGGTGAAAACCAGTAGCTAAATCAAATACTGAAAAATATTTGGCAGATCCGAGTGAATCGAGTATATCTTTTATGTTAGGTAGTGGGTAAGAATCTCTGATTGATTTTTCATTAAGTTTTCTGAAGTCTAGAACCATTCGCCATTTTATTTTACCTTTAAAGTCTGGTTTTTTAGGAACAATCCAAACGAGTGTTATACGGTGATTAAGAAGGTTTTATTATTTTATTCTTTCATAATTCGTAGACTTGTTTTGTAATTTCTTCTTTATGAACAGGGGGAAATCTATATTGTCTTGAAAAAATTGGAGAATCATCTGTAGTTGGAATTGAATGTTGCAAAACGTTAGTAGCTTCAAGTGCTTCTCCTGGGATTTGAAATCTGTCAGCACTGTTAATAATTAATCTTTCTACATGTTCGTATTCGTCTTGATTCAAGTGATCCAAACGAAGAAGTTTTTTAATGCATTCTATTCTTTCTTCACCTGTTATGTTAAAAAATCTGCATGGATTGTTGAAAAAATTTTCGGTTTTTAAGAAGCTATTCAGTATTTGGTTAGATAAATCGTCATCGCTTAAGTTTTTTAAATTGCTTGATTGACTTGTTACATTTTGAAAGTCGCTTTCTTCAAAGTCTTCTAAAGTAATAGCTGGTATTGATATCGTTACTGAAATTTCGTTTGTATTTGCAAATTTTATATAAGCTTTACCATTGCAATTTTTTACAATTGCGTCTCCTGCATAAATTCCTTCGCCAAAATGTAGCCGAGGTACGTAACCTTCGCTTTTTTCAGTATTTTCGATTGGAACATAAAATGTTGTTACTGTTCTAGCTGGAATTGTTAATATCTGTGTCGGTTCAAATGGATACAGTTTATTTTGTATTTCTAGACATTTTGATACATAATTTATATTGACTTGATTTTCTCGAAAAAATTCTGAACCTAGAACTCCGTCTTCATCTATTGGAACTTCATTAGGAATTATATTCAATATTGTTGGATATCCTAGAATGTTTATTTGTCTTTGTCCCATTGTAAAAAGTGGTAAATTATTTATTCCTGTAAGTTTTAACACTATTTTTTCATCTATTGGCAAATTAGGATTTACGGAATTTTGTTTAATCTTTATAGCCGGTTGAATGTTAGAAGTGGATGCTTCTGGTTCTTGCCTTACGCTTTCCTCAGTGCATCCGTACTGGGGAGAGCGTTTGAGTTTTCCGAATTTTGCGATTGTTGTTTATTTAATCTAACGTTACAATTTGTTATAATATGTCCTGGTTTTTTACAATAGTTGCATATAACTTCTGATTTTTGTGGATAATTTTGATTTGGTCTACTTAATTGCTGATTTCGCATTTCTCGTTGGCTATTTTGATTTAAAAATTGTCTGTGATTTGCATACCTGCTGTGATCTAAATTTTCTTGTCAAATTATCATTATTTCTGTTTCTCGAAAAATTATTATTATTGTAATTGTGGAATCTATTGCTGTTAAAATAATTATTTCTGTTACTTGAAAAGTTATCGTAATTGTTGTTCCTGTTCCTGGAAAAATTGTTATTCGGATAGTTATTATTATCATAATTGTTATTTCTGTTTCCTAAAAAGTTGTTATTCCGGTAATTATTTCTTGCAGAATTAATGTAAATATTTTCTCGTCGTTGGTGATTATTACTAGCTGTTGATTTTGCATAAAAAAATTAGGACTTTGTTTTCTAGATACTGCTTCTTGTGCTTTGGTTAAATGATAACAATTTTCAGCAACATGACCTAGTTTTTTACATATTATACAATTTATGTTGTTATCTCGTGCAACATTCAACCGAGTTGTTTTATTATTTCTATTATTTATAGAAGCATCCATTTTTAAATCATCTGAATTTTTATTTCTGCGTAGTGCGGATGATGCTGCCAAATCTCTTTCTACGTTGATTGTGTCATTGAAAACTTCTTTGAATGTTTCCTTTGTTTTTACTCGAATTTCTAATTCGGGACGCAGACCGCGAATAAAGCATTGAATAACATCTTTTTGAAGGTTCTGTTTGAAGGTATTATCTACTTGTCCATTATTGTTGAGTCTATGAGCGTCTTCGATTCTGTCGGCAATCTCCTTAATTCTAGCTGCATAGGAAAGTACGTTCTCTTTTTCCCACATATAGGTATTCCCTAATTCTCCTTGTAACTGATACACTCTTTTTGCTGTGGCGTATACTCTTTTGAGTTTCTCAATTAATTCCTCCATATTATTATAAGTCGATCCAAAGATACATTTTCTCGCTTCTCCTGATAATTTACTTCTCAATAATCGTCCTAAATTTTCTTGAGCTGCGGGTGTTGGCAGCATTGCCTTTGTCTCAAAACATCCTTCAATAAAATGTGATAATGGTACTATTATCGTCGCTATCGTTAATACTTAAAACTGTTTGGCCTTTAAGAGAATTTTCTGATTAATTTATTTTAGTTCTTTCTTCGACTGTGTTTTTGGGAATTATCGTTGAACTAAGTAAACTTATATCTTCGTTGTCAATATAAGTAGTTTCGTTTTTTAATGTTTCGTCCTGATCAATTGATCCACAAATAATACTTGAATTAGTTTTTGAATTTGAATTAAGCCAATTATTCGAATGAGATAAATTGCTTGTTCCGGCAGTTTCGAATTGTTCAAACGTTAAGGTTTTCTCTAAAGAAATATTATCTAATTGCAAACTGATATTTGTTTTATCCTTGTTAGAAATATTTTCAAAATTATCTTTAGTTACCTTTTCCTTTACAGTAACTGTTCTTTTTGGTTTAAGGGGACCAATTTGATTTTGTGCCACAATTTTTGCAAGTTCAGCATTTTTCTTAACTTGACTGCGCGTAATAGGATTTCCTTGAATTTTTTATTTCCCTAATTCACTGGGATTGGGTCCCGACATAGGACATTATAAAATAAAATTTACCGATACGTACATGGAGACACTTTTAAAAATTGCAATACATAAATATTAATTTGGATCAACAGAACATTTTTTCAAATATCTTTCGTTTTAAAATATTTTGTAATGAATAAATGTGATTAATAATTGGTTACTAGAAAATATGAATTGTCTCAATGTTCCGAGTCAGGTAAATTTATAATCATCAATCAAAATTCTTAAAATAATATGCCTTAATTCTACCAATTTCCATGTGCTTACAGAAAAAATATTTATTTAGAATTTTTTGTTTCAAATTTATTCTTATTGAAACTAGTTTTTTTCCTTGTCTTACCTGGGATACTTGTTTTTTTTTTTATATATAGTTGTCGAATGGTATAGGTCATAAATGGGTTTTAAATAATTGTTACATTCACAACAAAAAAGTTTTTGTCATATTTTTTATTATACACACATAAACAAAATTATAAATTATACAGAATTTAATTAATGTAAGATTGGACAAGCCTGACTCAAGCACAACATCTTGGTCAATCTTTTGCAATTAAAAATATTCTGTTAGTTAACAGAGTTAAAATAAAAGTTTCAAACGATACTGTATGAGCAATTGAATTTTACCTTACCCAATTGATCGTCATCAAATGGTGACCGTTCAACGAATCTAAAAAGGACTTATAGTCGAGTGTGCTGCTTTTTCCTCGTTTTAACTCGAATTAAAACTTAGTCAACAATTTAGAATTAAAGAAGTACGAGATTAGACAGGCATGACTCAAGCACAAAATCCTATGTAATCTCTGCACTTTCAGAAATTCCGATAATAAAATTTCAAATAAAATAATTCTTTTGATCACTTAGGTTAGCCTCAAGGTCAAATCCCTGCGTGAATCCACAGAATATATTTTATTTTAACACAGTTTGTAAAAAATAACAAGAAATCAGGAAATAAAATAATATTTCAAATAAAATAATTATTTAATCACTAAGGCCAGCCTCAAGGTCAGATCCCTTTGTGATTCGATACAATTATTTTATTTTAACAAGATATGTGTATAAAATTTCAAATAAAATAAAATGATTATTTAATCACTCAAGTTAGCCTCAAGGTCAAGTCCTTTCGTGATTTTATGAAATTTATATTATTTTAACCAATATGTGTGTAAAATCATATAAATTGTAATTGTAATTTATTAATGTTTGATTCCTATTAATTATAAAATTTCGCTATCCCATTCACTGACTGTGATTTCCCGGCCGATGCACCAAAAAAGAGATTAGGTATGTTACGTCAGAAACGTAACATTTCTCTTTTTAAAAGATCTCCTCGTTTTATGTCAGGATCAGAAGGATCCTCTCTAAGGGATGAGGAATAGTCAGTGATTGAGAAGGGTTACGTATATAAAATATATTTATTGACAATTGAAATTATATCAGGTAAGCACCATGGAAATGTAAATATAGAATCGTAATTAGAAATACCCTTTTAGTTATCCTGAATTTGAATTGATTGATGATCAATTGAGTCCAGTAAGCGAATGTGGTCAGTTGAGTGTAACTTGTAATCTTCAGATAGTTGCTGTTGTATAGTAAATTCGTAATCTAGACGGTTGATCTAGTTGATTCTTCGATCCCAGTTTCGTGAGAATTTGGAAGGCGATTCCCCTTCACTTTCTAATGTCGTTGAACTCAGCGTCGAGTTAGAATTCGGGTTGAGTAGCGGTAGAAATCTGGTGAAGCTGGACTGACTGGATTGCACTCGCGGTATAGATTCGATGGCACTGGACTGGACTCGCGTTGTTCACATTGTAGAAATCGGACGTTGACTAACTAACTGTACTCGCGGTGTAGAGATGATGGTACTGGACTGGACTCTCTTGGAACTTTCGCTTTTTATAGAACTTTGAAAGGTCAAGTATGACGAGTAACATGCTATGACCAGTCGCATGTTATTACAAGTCACATGCTATTACAAGTCGCATGTTATGACGGTAGTGTGTTGGTATTGTAGGGCTTTATTCACTTTCTCTCTGGGTCAGTCGATTTGTTATCATGTGTGGGTATTATAACGACACATGGTAATTTCATATTGATCATCCTATTGATCTGTAGATTTATCTATAACTTGCGTCGATAAAATCACACTCGCTGTAATGCTGTCTTGATCCCTTTATTGGTTTCTTAATCTGCTTGTTACTTGTGGCGGCAGAGTCGCGGGACGTGACATTAGCATCATGAAAAAATGTTAACCTTTTATTATAAAAATTATGTTACTTTAACAATAGCTTAAATAACATATGAACCTCTAATTTCCGATGGAAGTGTCTGTGTAAAGAAAGGTTTTAAATATTACAAAAAAAGCATAAATTGTATTTAAATTCGCATGCGATCTTGCACTTTGAGATTTATTCGGTGTGAAGTAAATTCGACAAATCATTACTATAAAGTAAAATACTTGAAACAACATTTTCAAAATATTTAATATTTTTACACGAATGTACATACAGTCGACCGGCAATCGAAATACCTGGGCTCGAATCCCGGTGCATTCGAAAACGTCTTTTTTGCACAGAAAGATTTTCAAATTCTTTAAACTTAAGTATGTAACTATGAACGTATTAATATGTTTAATGTTTTTAAATTATTCAATGTTTTATTAAAACAATTAAAACAGTAAATTGCAATGACCCTTGATTTAATTTATAATAGACTTCTTCATTTATGGACCCTAAAGCCAATGCAATTTATTAAAACATTTTGAATTCAAAATAATTCTGAATGTTTGAGTATAAAAGGTTTAAATATTTTAAAAATACATAAATTATATCAAAATTAGCACACGAAATCGTACACTAACTTTAATTTGGTATGAAGTAAAATTGAAAATAAATCCTTTAGAATAAAACATTTTGAAAAAACTTTCAGAATACATAACATATTATAAATGAAAATTTCAATATATAAGTATAAATAAAAGGTTTGATTATTTAAAAGTAAAATATATTATATCTAATATTTTATCGAACAGCACACTTTAAGATTTTATTGGTATGGGGATACACATTTTTAAAATTGCACGACTTTTTGTAACATGTTCAACCCCAGCATATAGAATCCAGAAAAGACTTTCTAAAAATATTTTAATTAGGTCAACAAATCACTATGAAGACATACTAAAAAAAATCTTTTAAAATTTTAATTTTTTTACATACTTATTAATTTCCTTCAAAGAGATCTAAATTAAAATTTCTTTTGTAATATCTTTCTATAAAATAAATCACTTTAACGAAAGTTGAAACTCCAGGTCAACCTCTGTAATTTCCGATGGTAGTTTATATATATATATATATATATATATATATATATATATATATATATATACAAATTGTCATGTAGAAGATGTAAATTCCAAAAAATGTTATAGTTACAAAGCTTCAAAATTTTGTAATTAAAATTTTAATATAAAACTTTAAGCATTTATTGACCTTGAATTCCATTGGAAAATTTGTTGTTTACTGTTCAAATCTTCCTCCGATTTCAGAAGAACAGACAAATTAAAAATTACAAAATATTCCATTAAAAAAATTGAACTCGTCCATATGATCTTGTCATATTGTAACAAGATTTGAACTCTTCGGACAAAAACTTTTATGTAAAATTTAATATCGATAAATATTTACATGTTCATATGAAGATATTAATGAACACATATTTTAGCTTCTTAATTTATCCACATCTGTTAGAAAATTTTTCCTTTCCATAGGCCATTTCATTTTTTTAATGAAAAGTCTGTGCTTAGGCTACAAAAATGTGAGATGAAAATATTGCTAACATAAAACTGAGAATGTAAATTTTAAACTTGAATTTTATATTTATCTCTTCTTAATAGAAAATATCTCTCTAACTAAAAAGTTTTTAAATGCACAAAATTGATGAGAAGTATGGAAATTTGAATAGGAAAATACATATTGATTCAAATTTGGAACATTTATTGGCATCAAATTTTACTGAAATTTTATTTTTGAAGTGTTTAAATGCTTATACAATTTTACACGATATTTCAGATTTTTATTTTAGGCAGATTTTTTCCAAAATATCGGAAAAAAAGTGTTGTCTCTTAAATAACATATTTCGTAAATTTGAAATTGTCGTCTGCTTCGCGCCTCTTTTGCACGGTTTCGACAGAAATACACAATTCTCAATTCCGACTCGATAACCGAAAGCGTGAAATCTAAAAATAGCATTGCATGAAGGAAGCGAGGAGAATAAGGAGAAGTGGGACGTGTCGTTCTCGCGTGCAAGAGCGACGATGAAGAAACAAGGGCAGCGCGCGCCGCTGCCCCTCCATAGAAATTCTGATGGTAAATCATTTCTGGATTTTCTAACTTTCATTATTTACCGACGCGCAAAGTACACCTTTTGCGCAACGCGTTCAGAGGGCGCGTTTATCAGCCTACTTTTGTGAAATTCTCTTATTCCATTACTTTAGCAATCTCGCAACTCATCTCTGCCAATGGACACATGCAATTGTTTCCGTACTTTCGACCGGGTAGCAAGAAAAATAGTATACACTACATGGGCAGAAATTCGTATTGAGACCTTCCATTCCCTTACTACCTCTCCATTACAGGAGCATAGTGTATGCATCAAATGTAGCATTCTGAAAGATGCATTTAGGCTGCTTTTTCGCACCACGCCATTATAAGGCGACACAGCATATGATGCTCAAATAAATAACTCATGACTTTAAAATAACATGTGAGAATATTTTTTGGGTTGGTATAGAATATATTTGGCCAATAAGTTTATCACACAAATGCAAATTTATTTTCAGGCTACTTAGCGAAGTTGAAAATTAACATTGAGTACTGCTTACATAAAAATCATTAACATTAATGCAAAATCCTAACCTTCATTTTTTTTAAGTAATAAGGAAACGAACCTCAAGTGCCTCACTGACATCACGAACCAAACAAACAAAAATTCTCGGGTTAACGAATTCTGATGAAAATTATTGGAACACAGAAAAATGTTGTAAAAACCAAGAGAAGTAGAATAATATTACAAAATAAAAGCAATTTATCCGAATACCACTTGGCACGTGACACAATAAAACCTAACATTCAACGAAATAGAGGTATTCTTTCTGTAATCCCAAAAATATATTCCGCAATTTTCAGCCATCGATAATATTTTCGAAGAGTTCATGCGTATAAATATTACGTAAACCTAAACATTTTTTTTACGAAGTTCGAATTCTGTATTTTTAATGTGATGCGCAGCGATAAAATTTTCTATTCTCAGTTATTAGGCAAATTTCGGAGAATCTTGCTGTCACACAATACAATACAAAAGTCTCAATAATGCATAAATATGAAAGTAAATCTCGAATCACTCTTAACTCTGTAATGATTGAAACATCCTATACGAGTTCACGCACTCCAACGCATGACACTGTGATGTTGCCTCTATTGACAGAAGTCTGCGGCGTCTTTAATGACTGACTGAATGCTCATTCGTGGTAGAATCGTATTCAACACATGATTGCGAAAAAAACACGATAAGATGTGACCCCATATTTCTGTGTTATTCCGGCATCACATGTTAACGCGTTAATCACACGTAAATACACAATGAATAGTACACTGGAAATACTCAACAAATCTTTTTCATGAATAAACACAAATAAGTATCAATCATTGATACATATAAGTCTTTCATTTCAATTGACGAAATGTTGAGCACAATCTTTTGCTATCGGGGCACCACCTGGCTGGATAGAAAGCATGGTCAAGTCGGCTTTTACCTGGCGCAAGCGCTTTCAGGCCATGGCTGCTTTAATGCGTACCTGAAGCGCTTCAAGAAAAGAGACGACGAGTCGTGTAGCTACTGCGGATCCTTTGTGGAAAATGTAGAGCACACACTCTTTGTCTGTGCCAGGTGGGGCGCGGAAAGGGAGGCCGCCGGTCGGGCAGTGGGCGCACAACTCACTCTTGACACGATGGTCTCTCTCATGCTCCAGTCTGAACAGATATGGATGCTTATCGAGTCATTCGTCACCCTGGTGATGAAGACGAGGGAGCTCGATGGGCGTGCAGAGCGCGGCAACAACGGGGGCCAGTAGAAATCGCATCGGGGCCTGCACCCGCGGTCTTGCGTCTTCGGCGGACTTGGCTGTCCGCGTCGTTCAGGGGAGGAATCGCTTTATTCTCCCCTGGCCGGCACGGCTAGTCAGTCTGCCTAACGGGCGTGTGGCCGCGGATGGGAGTCCCGGGCGAACGGATGACGGAAGAGTCGTACGCGACTTTGAACTGGAACCAACCACCCGTGAAGTTTAAAGCCGAAAGGCGGTTCCGCGGGCGGTGTATTGGTCCGAGAGAGGGGTTTTTTTTATTTTAACAGGTATGCCTAGACCCGTCCTAGGAGAGTCCTGTACGACGTCTATAAAAGATTTCGCCATTTTTCCTCCTCATCAAAAGAAAAAAATCCAGAAATCCAAGTTAATTAATTATTTAATTTACGAGCTTTCATTAAAATTGTGAAAATTTCGATTTTTCGCAACAAAGAAAATATGCAAAATATTTTGCAAAAATTTCAACAGTAAACCGTGTCAGAGGTTGATTACTAAATAACATTTTTTTTTCATTGGTCTACTATTATTATAAAAAGTGCTTTAATAATAAGATGTTGGAAGAACGTGTATTTTTACGGTTTTTATTTTTTTTTACCCCCATCTACACCTTGAAAAAATCTGCAAAAATTCTGTTTTAATTATCGATAGGTATCTAATGAATAGCATAATTCAAAAGAGTGGTTGCGCAGATCAAACATGAATAAAATTGTGTGCAAAGTTGTTCGCAATTTTTTGCATCACGAATTATGCATAAAAAATCTGCAAAAATTCACAAATGTATCTTTTATTGGAAAAAACAATCCTGATTTTTTTTAAAATTTTCCTATGATTAGTTAAGCTAAAAAACGCAAAAAACGAAAATGGTAAAATGCATCATTACTCATTCGAAATGGCGAATTATGATCTGAAAATTTGATTTGGTTTCAAGGCCGATTTCACATAGAAACCCGGTTATGCCCTAATTAAAAATGATGCGATTCTAATAAATCACGGTTCATTTTTTTAGAAAAAAGATTCTCTGCAACTTGACTCTTTCCAATTTTGAAAATGAATTCTTTAATGGCTGAAATTATAAAAAGACAATTTTTCAAAACAAAATTTTTATAAACAAATTGCTGTATTTGATAATAATATAATATCAATACAATGTAGGAATGCATAAAAATAGTCCCGGCTACGAAACGGACCGCCTAATCGGATTTTGTATGTTTTAATAAAAATTTTAAGTATTGCTACTTAGTTAATCTAGCTGCAAGAACTAAGGTGTTTAGATGATACAGAGTAAAAAACATACTTGTGACCCTTTTTACATAAAAAAATGGGTAGCCATGACTAATACTTTCTCTCAGTAAGTATAAACAAAATTTGAAGCAAGAAATAAGGTCGGCGGTATTATAATATATATACTATCCATCATATATACATATATTCATATATATCTATATATATTCTTGCAATTCATATATATTTAATAAATTATTTTAAAATAATTATAATTATAATCCAAGAGACTTCTATACCCTCTTTACTTCATTTTGCAAATTCTTTTCCTCAACTATAAATTTAATAAAGTTTGGTAAACATTTAAAAATGGAAATAAGTAAATAAATTCTTTTGACAATAATTTTGATCAACTTGGAGTGTCATAGTAATTTAATTAAAAAATCAAAAAAAGTGAGTAAAAAATAAATGTATCAAATTTTATACGATATTACTACATTTTTGTATTTGAAAGTAAAATTATGGTTTATAAATAACAATTCTTATATTTATTCCATCGTAACTCAAAATATTTTCATTATTCAATAAAACAACTCCCAATATCTTCCAATATCAAAATACCAGAACTTCCAATTTCGAGAACATATTTTCTATGATTTGAATAATTTTCTTCTTAAATAGAGTCTTTCTTTACGAATACGTAATATATATTTTTTTCTATCCATTAAAACAATGAAAAAAGTTCACAAAAATATTACTGGTTCATTATTCAATACGTTAATTTAGTACTGTAAATTTAACTTAATTTAATCCTATTGTTTTAATTTGAATCAAGTAATGTTAAGTGTAGAATATTTAAAGAGAAATATTTTGACGAACTTTTTTCATTGATTATTTAATCGAGAATTTTTGTATCATGGGAATAACCATTTAAGTGAAATTTATCACATATAGATGCTATTTGTTGCATTTTTGAGTGGGATATGCTTGCTAATAATTTTAAGTTCTGTTCTATACGATATATAATTTTCCCATGGAAGAGCTATAAAGAGGAGCTATAAAGTCATAAACTTTCCAACTTTGGAAAATAAAATTGCTATGCCTCGTCTTCTTTGCTTAAATAATTTTATTTGAAGTTAAACAATTTTTAAATTTAAATGAAGAAACAAGACATTTTTTTGCAAACAGTTTAAGTTAAAAGTATATCTGAATCTTGTTTTTTACATAGGCAAAAAAAGTCTATAATTTCTATTATCGTCTTATTTCAATATTTCGATATCTCTTCTTAAATGCTGTTTTGAAATTGTCTGTAAAAGGACTGGAAAATATTTTTATGTGCCACCGGCGCGCAAACTCGTTTTTTCGCTACAGTTAACAGTAGCGCAATGTAGTACATGTCGCCAGAAAGGAATGAAATGTAAAAATTGAACTGCGCATGCGCCCATAGCCATGAAACGAAGCTCAATCCTTCTTATTCTTCTTCTTCTTCGTACAGCGTTAGCATCTTACTGGCAAAGCCTTGTACATTTGAACTGCGCATGCGTCTACTAAAATCCATTGCTACTACACAAGATCGATAAAATCAAAATGGCCGGGACTAGTCGTGACATATCAAGTGTAATGACTAGCGCCGCAAACAACTACAATACTAGTTTAGATTCCAGTGTACGCATAAAAACTCGTATACGCACCGAAGTCACATAAAATAGAATACGTGCCAATGCACACAATTCGGGTAATTCCGAGACTCGCGACAATGATCCTCATTCTGCGCCTGGGCACGTAATGTACTATTCTATTGTCGTGTTTTTTTATAATTAATCTATTAATTTAAATACTATATCGAGATATAAGTTGAGATTAATAGTAGTTTATTTTTGGAAAAGATTTGCTTTGAGGTCCACAAATGATAAAATTAATATCAATCTTACATTTCAGCTTAGATCGGAACCCTCATCAGTGTTTTTTATTAAATTATGAAAATATACAGAAAAAGTGGGTTGTTAAATAGACTTAACATTTTTATATGACAATTGTAATAGTTTGCGTTTACTCAATTTTCTGTGCAGAAAATGTTACGTAAAGAATTTCTTTGAAATATTTTGGTTGAAAAAAATGTTTTTAGGATTCAATGCAGTTTATTTATATTGGCATTGGGTCCTAATTTTTCATTAAAAATCAATGTTCAAGGAAACATATCAAAGATTTTAAGATGCAGAAAATATATTATATTATAGGGAAGAAAAAGGCAAACGTTTCGGCCACAAATGGGGGCCCTCTTCAGTGCCAAATTTAATGTACTTAGTGTCTAAGCTGTAAACGTGCAAAAAAAGTTATTAGCACTAACATTAGATTTGTTTGTTTTTGTTTTTTTTTTTGGTCTTTATTAATGATATTTTATAAAACATGCAAAACTTATGTGAGAAGGCAAGATGGCAAGCTCCAAGGCATCTATTAGGAACGAGACCGCTCCAAAACACAGCCCTCAAAAAAAGGTGTGAGAACTCCTATCTGGCAGATCCGCGAAGAGTGAATCCGTAAAACTGCCCCTCCTCAAAGGTACACACAAGAACCACCTATGGACACTGATATCTCCTACAAAATAAGCACAGATCCTGCAGAAAAAACATCACCATCCACAAGGGGCTCACAACACCCACAAGAAGTAAGCACTTCACAGAATCACAACACACGAACCCGGAGGGAGATTTTTCGTTAAAGGGCAGAAATACAAAATTAATAGTTTTTATTTCAATTTCTAATCTTCTATTTTCCTTTAAGACACAGAGGCGGCAGTTAGAAGTAGCCACACACTCTGTTTGGTGTCAAAAAGGAAACTGATTTGAGAAGAGAGCAGTACCGTTTGAAAACTAGCGTAAAAAATTTTAATATATACAGTGAAAATTTGAAAAAGGGCTATGTCTTATTCAGTTCGTATATTTAAAAATGCATTATTTTGTATGTATAACATTTTATGTCCTGATTAAAACAAAAATATCATATTTAAGATGGTAAGAATACGTATAAAAATCGCATTTCTTTTAAAGGTACCACTCGCATGTGTAAGTTATTATGTAGAGTTGAGTAAGTAAAGAATGTATTCATAATTTTAAACCGGCGTTGAATCAAAATAATTCTCAATTGCTTTAATTCCGCGAGAAGTATTAGCATATGTGATAGAGTGAACGCTTCACGGCTTGTTTATGCGATTTAATATTCGCATCGAACTAACGTTGAGCAATCTCATATATGAGACGTTAACTGTTAATAACAGTCGTATTTATTTCATAAGTAAAACTCGCGTGTAAAAATTTTATGTAGCGTTGAGTAACTGTTTAAAGAATCCATCATTTGATAAACGACACGGGGCGCGAAATTCAAATATCTCGGAGATTATATTCCGCGAGGCGTATTCGCGTATGTAATATATTGAACGCTTTGCGGCATGTTTATGCGAATAGATGTTCACATAGGACTAATCCTGACGAATCTCATATATGAGACGTAAAATATACATTAAATCGTATTTATTTCCAAAAGTAAACTCGCGTGAATAAATTTTATGTAGCAATAAGTAACTGTTGAAAGAATCCATCATTTGATAAACGACACGGGATGCGACATTCAAATATCTCGGAGATAATATTCCGCGTGAAGTACATGCGTATGTAATATATTGAACGCTTCGCGGCTTGTTTATGCGAATTGATATTCACATAGGGCTAATCCTGACGAATCTCATATATGACACGTTAAATATACATTAAATCGTATTTATTTCCAAAAGTAAACTCGCGTGTAAAAATTTTATGTAGCGTTGAGTAACTGTTTAAAGAATCCATCATTTGATAAACGACACGGGATGCGACATTCAAATATCTCGGAGATTATATTCCGTGTGAAGTACATGCGTATGTAATATATTGAACGCTTCGCGGCTTGTTTATGCGAATTGATATTCACATAGGACTAATCCTGACGAATCTCATATATGAGACGTTAAATATACATAAAATCGTATTTATTTCCAAAAGTAAACTCGCGTGAATAAATTTTATTTAGCAATAAGTACCTGTTGAAAGAATCCATCATTTGATAAACGACACGGGATGCGACATTCAAATATCTCGGAGATTATATTCCGCGTGAAGTACATGCGTATGTAATATATTGAACGCTTCGCGGCTTGTTTATGCGAATTGATATTCACATAGGACTAATCCTGACGAATCTCATATATGAGACGTTAAATATACATAAAATCGTATTTATTTCCAAAAGTAAACTCGCGTGAATAAATTTTATTTAGCAATAAGTACCTGTTGAAAGAATCCATCATTTGATAAACGACACGGGATGCGACATTCAAATATCTCGGAGATAATATTCCGCGTGAAGTACATGCGTATGTAATATATTGAACGCTTCGCGGCTTGTTTATGCGAATTGATATTCACATAGGACTAATCCTGACGAATCTCATATATGACACGTTAAATATACATTAAATCGTATTTATTTCCAAAAGTAAACTCGCGTGTAAAAATTTTATGTAGCGTTGAGTAACTGTTTAAAGAATCCATCATTTGATAAACGACACGGGATGCGACATTCAAATATCTCGGAGATTATATTCCGTGTGAAGTACATGCGTATGTAATATATTGAACGCTTCGCGGCTTGTTTATGCGAATTGATATTCACATAGGACTAATCCTGACGAATCTCATATATGAGACGTTAAATATACATAAAATCGTATTTATTTCCAAAAGTAAACTCGCGTGAATAAATTTTATTTAGCAATAAGTACCTGTTGAAAGAATCCATCATTTGATAAACGACACGGGATGCGACATTCAAATATCTCGGAGATTATATTCCGCGTGAAGTATTCGCGTTTGTAATATATTGAACGCTTTGCGGCTTCTTTATGGGAATTGATATTCACATAGGGCTAATCCTGACGAATCTCATATATGACACGTTAAATATACATTAAATCGTATTTATTTCCAAAAGTAAACTCGCGTGTAAAAATTTTATGTAGCGTTGAGTACCTGTTGAAAGAATCCATCATTTGATAAACGACACGGGATGCGACATTCAAATATCTCGGAGATTATATTCCGCGTGAAGTACATGCGTATGTAATATATTGAACGCTTCGCGGCTTGTTTATGCGAATTGATATTCACATAGGACTAATCCTGACGAATCTCATATATGAGACGTTAAATATACATAAAATCGTATTTATTTCCAAAAGTAAACTCGCGTGAATAAATTTTATTTAGCGTTGAGTACCTGTTTAAAGAATCCATCATTTGATAAACGACACGTCGCGCGAAATTCAAAAATCTCAGAGATTATATTCCGCGAGAAGTATTTGCGAATGTAATATATTGAACGCTTTGCGGCTTGTTTATGCGAATTGATATTCACATAGGACTAATCGTGACGAATCTCATATATGACACGTTAAATATACATAAAATCGTATTTATTTCCAAAAGTAAACTCGAGTGAATAAATTTTATGTAGCAATAAGTAACTGTTGAAAGAATCCATCATTTAATAAACGACACGGGATGCGACATTCAAATATCTCGGAGATTATATTCCGCGTGAAGTACATGCGTATGTAATATATTGAAGGCTTTGCGGCTTGTTTATGCGAATTGATGTTCACATAGGACTAATCCTGATGAATCTCATATATGAGACGTTAACTGTTAATAAAAGTCGTATTTATTTCAAAAGTAAAACTCGTGTGTATAAGTTTTATGTAGCGTTGAGAACCCGTTGAAAGAATTCATCATTTGGTAAACGATACGGCGCGCGAAATTCAAAAATACATATAACATTTTTTAGTTTTTTTATCAGTTCAAAACTGTTAATAACTTTGGACTGTGGAGGTGTAACGTTTTTCAAGATGACGTTACTAAAATAGGATGCTAGGTTATATGTACGACTACCCACATAGGAGACGATAGGTCTAAGAGGGTGACCCACTTTATGAATCTTAGGCAGACCATATAATCTGGAAGGAACTGTGATAGAAGTTCTGAGTTCCTTTGCCAAGAGATTGTTTATTAGTTTTTTGTTTTCCCATTTTTTAACGTTTTTGTTGACCTTATTCTGTATCTTGGTGGTCGTATCATTCGTCCTAACTTCGTAAGTACTGACGTCATCAAGGAGGTTTTTTACCTTTGCATTATAGTCAGTTCGCGTTAAGGCAACAGTAACGTTACCTTTGTCAGCCTTGGTAAAAACTATATCAGGGTTGTTTTTAATGAAATTCTTTGTCTCTTTAATTTCTTTAAGGAGTTGCAAAAGTTTTGATTTAGGTTTACTACCATTCTTAGAGAAGTTGTTAACGCAAGCTACTATTTTCAGGTGGGCCTCGTCTTGTGATTCAACCGGAATTTTATTAATGTTCGACTCAATATCCGCGATGATGTTAAAGGTAGGGGTATCGCGATTGTCCACAGTCAAGCCGAAATTGATGCCTAAACTAGCAACTTCCGCGACATTTTCAGGGATTTGAGTTCCAGATAGGTTTTTGAACCATTTCTGGTTAAGAACACTGTTGGAGATGGTCCTCGTACTGCGTTCGAGTGAGCCAAGCAACCTGACAATTTTTTTTTACACTTTAATTTGCAATAATGAAAAATCCTATTTATTTTAATTGTCTCTAACCGGAAAAAATTGTGCGAAACGTGGTCTGGAAAAAAGTTGTAAATTTGATTTTCTAACTGTGAAATATGATTCTTCAGCCTCACAATAGAAGCGCAGAGGTCTCGAATTTCCAAGTTCAAGATAGATTTTTGGAAGTTGTGACGTATGTTGGAGAGTCTGTTCTCCATATTTGGACAGTAAAAAACACACTTAGGCGTACTTAGGTCCCGAGTTTCCAGGACATAGACCGTGTATGGGGTTTGTTTATGCGTTTGTAACTTGACCCTCCACAACAAATTTTCACTGTAGATATTAAAATTTTTACGCTAGTTTTCAAATGGTACTGCTCTCTTCTCAAATCAGTTTCCTTTTTGACTCCAAACAGAGTGTGTGGCTACTTCTATCTGCCGCCTCTGTGTCTTAAAGGAAAATAGAAGATTAAAAATTGAAATAAAAACTATTAATTTTGTATTTCTGCCCTTTAACGAAAAATCTCCTTCCGGGTTCGTGTGTTGTGATTCTGTGAAGTTTTAAAATATATAATTTATTTACCATGTAAAAAAGCTACGTCTTTTCAAATCTAAAATATTTCATCCCAAGAAAATCTCAATTCAGCTTCCCACTTTTTCTGTGTTTTTGTTATGTTTTAATAAAAAACACTAATAAGGGCTCCGATCTGAGCCAAAATGTCAGATTCATATTAACTTCATTATTTGCGACCAGAAAGTCAATCTTTTCCAACAATTAACCAGTATTTAAGACCAAAGGTCAATACAACTTGAACTTTCAATTAATAGTATAGTACACGAAAAAACTTTTTCTATCAATTTTCAATAAAGTATTTTTCAATTTAGTGAAAAACGCATCACTCTTAAGACCTTTTGTCAAAAAAAATACTAATCTTTAGAAGAATGATATGAAACTTTAGTCTGAATTATATTAAAATTTGTTATGAAATATGCTAAAGTTTCATATAATTCTTCTAAAGTATATTTTTTTTTTTTGACAAAAGATCTTAGAGTGATACGTTTTTCCCTCAATTGAAATATATAAAGAGTATATAAATATAGAGAATATATAAATATAAAGAGTTTCTCCGTGTACCTAAAGAAAATAGTGTATAATGATAAAAATTGAATTGAAATATTATGAAGGTTAAATAAAATTGAAATTATATTTAAAAGTGTTATACTTAATTTTGTTCTGAATATTTTCAACTTACAAAAAATTTAGAGATTTTAATTAGGAACTTATAGGTATGAATTACAATTATTTCAGTACAGGATTTTTTTCACGTACTCCTGTATTCTGTTTCAGATATACTTGTATCTGCATAATACGAAAAAATTTAAATAGTGAACAATAAATTCAATTCACTTTGAAGAAACATTATTACAAGTACTTATTTGCTGAGGAAATTGATTCGGATTGTAAATTAGAGTCAACATATAAACTAGACAATCGTTGTTATTTTTTTTTTTTAATTCCGAAATTTAGCTTTGTAGAAAGAGAGTTTAATGTGGATATATGTTTGAATATTATTTATATTTATTTATTAAAATGATTGATTAAAATTTAATAATTTATTATTAAATTATATTTAATTATAATATAATATTTAATAATCAATTATAATTTAATATTATAATTAATTAATAAATTAATTTTTAATGACTACCATTAAACTTCTGATATTAAAATCAATAAACGATTCAAAATCAAACTCATCATATTATAGCCCAAATTTACACCATAATATCTTGCGCTATATCGTTTGAATTGAACTTGAACAAGTAAACGTACCTTGAAGTAGTGTAAAAATTATCTCACGTTCTGAACGTGAACTATTAATAATAGTCACATATAATAACTATTTTTAGTATAAATTAATTCGCGTTTCATAATTCAACCCTTATGTACCTGTATATAAACGGTTTTAAAAACTGAAAAAAAGCTCCGTCCCCTTCTGTTTTAAAAAATGTTGAATTACTCGATCTTGTTGGCGTATTTCATCATACGTTTAAATTGCTCAGGAGTAATAAGTTGCTCCAACTGAAAGAAGTAATAGAAATAATTTTTAATATATACAAAAATTATAAACTATTGTATTTTGGTCGTTTACGAACATTTTAATTTATTAGAAAATAATAAAATTGGAAAAGAAACAAACCCTGAAATATAATTAATACTGAGTGCAGATATTACATGGAAATTAAGTATGTACATGCTGTGACTAGTATGCTGCTAAATAATAGAATCCAATTCTATAAAGACCTAAGTAATAATATAGAAGATTATCACTAAATAGTACAAAACATCAGGTACGAAAGTACTTCACAAGCAGCATTATGGAATCAACCTAGGTAAAGATGTCGGCTCAGCCTTCAATGAAGCACACGACTTTGCATTGATTGTGCATCCAGTGTTGCCATTTAATCATGAGTAGTTTCACGCTTCCACAACGTTTGGAAATTGTCCAATTATTTTATCAAAATTCGAGAAGTTTTGTCGGTGTTCAAAGAGCATATCGTGCAAAATATGGTCGTCATTCTGCTCCATCCGCGCTCTCAATTCGTCGAATAATCGATAAGTTGGAGAGTGAATTTACTCTATTGGATACTAAGCCTAAAAATCGTATGCGTACCGCACGTTCTACACAGAATATAGCCGCCGTACAGGCCAGTATCGAGGAAAACCGTGAATTGTCCGTGCCACGCCGATCTCAGGAATTGGGCCTGTCCAGGATGACTACCTGGCGTATTTTGCGATTGGATCTTGGCCTGCATCCCTATAAGATGATTCTGGCCCAAGAACTGAAGCCTAATGACCATCGTTTGCGTTGGAAGTTAGCGGATTGGGCTCTGGAATCAATTGAAAATGATCCCAATTTTCATCAAAAAATCATCTTTTCTGATGAGGCGCATTTTTGGCTCAAATCTCGGGGGACATTTGGCCGATATATTGTTTAAATCATAAATGGCATAGAATATCCAATATAATAAAAAAGATTTCGATCAATTCCGAATGAATATTCAGTGTTTTTTTTCAATTTCAAAACATATCACCCTTATTGGGAAACCCTTTATCTACATATATACATGCTATTGTGCGGTAATTCGGGCCACTACTCAATACTAGCGCTATCCGTGGCGAAAATATGAAACATTCAGACTACAAGAAGGGAACATCCCCCACCCTGCTCTCTCCATAGAGGCTCTCTAGTTTGCTCTCCGTATGCCTATTCTTCCTGGTCTGTAAGCACATGCTCCAAGGAATGCATTTTGAGATATACTAACCTCAAATATTACTGAATTTTAAGTAAAGTTGTTTCCAGTTATCAAACATTTTTATCAAGTTATTCAGGATGACAGAAGCAAGTAAATAATTTTCGTTAAATTAAGTTCTTGTTTCAGTTCATAGAAACTCTCAAATTCGATTGTTTTCTATTCTAACCTAAATTTCTCAATTCCGGTTTTTGGGTTTTTTTATAAGCTTTTAAAACATAACTATTTTTTAATTAAAAATAATTGCATTATATTCAGAGATAAAATTGTAACGTTTTTTAATTCATAAGCGAAACAGAATTTCTTACTCTTAAGCATATAATAAAAATCTTTTGCATATTGAAGTTAATGTTAACTTCAAATCATATTTCAGTTTTGATCTCGATTCTAAATATATTTTTAGCTGAAGTTAAATAGAAAATTTTTTTGGGCGAACTGCACTTTCACCTCTTTCTCATATTTAAACCTATAGCGGGTTAAAGGAACATTTTTTCTGAACATTCAGATTTTTTATTTGCGAGAATGTGATTCATTTTATTTTTTTTATTATTTAAAGTGACATCATAATTTTGAATGATATAATATTAGTAAATTATGAAGAGAATTCTATTTTGATTCATTTGGGAAACATTAATTTACGTATTTGTGTTAAAAATATAAAATAATTTTTTTTATAAATGACTAATATTATTCTAGGCTCAGCGATACGAAATTTCCAAAATCCAATGGATGGTTTCAGCGATAGTGATAGTGGAGACGATTGGGATGAAGTTGGAGAAGCACAATTAATTACATGCTTGTTTTGTACGCAAAATTTCAGCGATCGATTCAACGCTTTAAAACACCTTGAAGTTTTTCACAATTTTAACCTCCCTAATTTTAAAGTCAAACACGCCCTTGATATGTATTCTTACATCAAACTCATTAATTTTATCCGAAAAAAGAATGTTTCTTCAGAGGACCTCAACGATCTTAATATAAAAACTTGGGACAGTGACGAATATTTGAATCCTATTATTCCAGACGATGCCTGGTTAATGTTAGGTACCAAAAAATGAGACATGATAAAAGTAAAATCTAAATTAAAATAAAACAAGTACTTTTTGAAAATTATAAATGTTTGATACTTTCTTTGATCACATTAAAAGAAATTAAAGGGCTTGAGTCTATTGTTTTAATAAAAATGTATAATTTAGGCTTAAAAGTCCAGAAAATTTTGCCATAAATATTTCTTTTTGGAAATTAAATATATCATTAAAAAAATGATTTCGTTACTCCTGACAACTTTGTTTTCTTTTTTATTGAAGACATTGACGAACTGGAAGAAAAAGTCACGAGACCAGTCGCTTATCCGGTTAATTCCGAAAATGGTTGCGTTACACTTTCAGAAATTCATTTCGCAGAACTCCAAAGAACCATTCAGTCACTGAAAGCACAATTAGAACAACGAGAGTTAGCTTGTCTCTTAGCAAAACAGGTATTAGAAATATTCAATTCCTTGTCACTAAAATAACATTTTTAAATCAAAATACTCTAAAATACAAAATATTTCTACTTTAAAGGTTTTGAACATGATGAGTTATGTCCTTAAGTTTTCATAAAATCGTATTCAGCTATAATAGTACTTTTTCTACTAGCGGGTCATAATGTGCATTTTATTATTCCCTGCGTGGGAAACAAATTCATTCTTTGACTCCAAAATAGAAAAAAAATCATGTGCAACACGGGAAAAACACTTATTTTACCCGCGTGATTGTTGCCCTTGCTTTGCTTGGGCATCAAATTTCACACTCACAAAATAAACTTTTCTTTCTCTAGTTTCACAATATACTATTGTTATACTAGTGTAAAAAAGAGGACTTTTGATGAAGGTCATGAAGTTGACCCCACAAATCAGAAGCGAGTATTACACGCTGTAATAAATGTCTACGAAATTTGACATAGTCTGTCGTATGTTAAAAAGAAACAATGAAACTAAGTTTATAGCTAATTTAAACATTCAAAGTTTTTTTCTGCTCATACCTGTTTGAAAAGCGCCTCTTTTGGCATTCTTGCAGATACAAAAAAAAGGAATTTTTGTGCATGCATATGTACATTAAATTCTAATTAGAATGTCTTTAAAAAAGTACATCACTTCATATAAATGAAAATTCAGTTTTTGAATTATAATTTCTTTTTATTGCTTATATAATTAGATTACATAGATTTTCTACTAATTCCCAAGAGCTTCAAATAAGAAATAATTACAGTAAATTTGTTTCAGCAAATAGATAAAATGAAAAAGCATGCACACCGACTTCTTTTGGATGATGACCCACCGGAAACGAAGGAAAGATGTGTTAAAAACGTTTCTTGGGAAGTGGATAAGGGATATTTTAACACCTATAGTCACTTTGCGATTCATCATGAAATGCTAACGGTACTTTTGTTTAAAATTATTGGTGTCTGAATACCTGGGAAATACCTGAAATTCACTAGAATTTTCACACTCAATCCGGAAATTTTAATTTATGAAATTTTCATCAATTTAGGTCGCTGATATTTTTTTATAACCTCAGACGTAAAATAACTATTAACATACAATTGATTAAAAAATATATATCCAATAAATTAAATATTTCAACCCTTTCCGAAAAAGAGCACTACAAAATTTACTTTCACTTCAATATGAACATCAGATCTTCTAACAACATTTTGCGTATTTTCCATTATAACTAAAAAATCTAGTCTACAGTTTTTTAAAAATAATTCTTTTAGATTTTATTAGAATTCAGTTAAGCTAATTAAAATTCAGTTGAATTGTTGAATCGACCTAAATTATCTTTTAATTATTAATTATTAATTCTATAACTTTATTCAAAATTTGTTCAATTTACACCAAATAATGTTTAATTAATTTCAAATTCATATGAAAGGTATTACTGATTTCATGAATTTATGAAAATTAGATTAAATACAAGAGAATGATACATTTTTATTTTTTCTTCATTAGAAAGTATGTTTTTAACGGTTCGGAAATTCACATGCGAAAAAAAAATCAAGGAAATTTCTTTTCAAAATTTAAGCTGACTATAATATAATCGCCTTCAGTTGATTTTTTTTGAATTTACAAAATATTTGGAATCTATTGAGTTCTTGAATTAAGAAATGTTTTAATTTATTTTCAAATATTTGTTTCTTATCCTGAAACAAATCTGTCTCTATTGCGTATTATTTTTGAAATTTTTAATAATTAATTGGACAATTTATATTTTTTATTGATTACTTAGGATAAAGTTCGAACCGAGAGTTATCGAGACGCATTGCTGATGAATTCACATATTTTTGAGAATTGTGTGATGCTTGACGTTGGTTGCGGAACTGGAATTCTTTCTATGTTTGCAGCAAAATCTGGGTGTCGAAAAGTCATTAGCATCGATCAATCTGATATAATTCATCATGCCATGGATATCGTCAGGTACGTTTTCATTTTCTAGTGTTATTTATTCGTGCTTGAATAAACTTTTATACAAAAAAAGATTTAAATCATAAAATAATTAGGGAAAACAATTACAAGATTTATTATTATATTTTACAATAGAGAGAACAATCTTCACAATAGTATAACTTTAAAAAAGGGACGATTAGAAGATATTGAATTAGGGGTGGATAAGGTTGATGCAATCGTCTCTGAATGGATGGGATATTTTTTACTTTTTGAAGGAATGCTGGATACTGTGATTTATGCAAGGGATCATTATCTATCACCTGGCGGAAAACTTTTGCCAAACAGATGCACTCTCAGCATTGTAGGCAGTGGAGATACTAGTAAATACTAAAAACATTAAACCTTGTTTTAAACTACAAAAATTAGACAGAAGTTCAGGACGTCGCCGCAGACGAAATGTAAATATGAAATTAAAAAAACCATATAAACATAGAAGAGTTAAATAACAACAAACAACAAATATTCGATAGTTTTTGATTTAAAAAATAAAATTAACAGAAAATATATGACACTGGCTTTCATCCTTTAGATGAGTTCCTTAAAAAAAACAAAAAAAGAAATGACCAATCTATACTTTCACAGTCAAACCTGTGGATAAGGTCGCTTTCAATGCGATAATTTCTTCTAATCCTCGCTCGAGCTTGCTGGAGCGTTCCCCACCCACTCTCGCGTTAACCTCGGAATTCGTATCTAACGCTTCCAATAACGCTAGCAGCAAACAGCGCCAAATATTTATATCTATTGTAATCTGCGTAGCAGATTACAATGACAATGAATGCAAAAATATTTAACATAGTCCAACCCAATCATCTGTGTTATTATTAGGTGAACAACTTTGCTTCCGCCGTTTTTTTTTAAATTTGAGGCAATTGTCGGATACCATCTCGAAAAAACGATGCGTCTTTTGAGGTGATCCACGAATCGATCCATTCTTTGACTTCTTCATAAGAGCGGAAATGCTGATGAGCCAAGCTGTGTATCATCGAACGAAACAAATGGTAGTCGGAAGGAGCAACGTTTTGGAAGTACGGTGGGTGGGATAGGACCTCCCATTCCAGCGTTTCCAAGTATGTCTTCACCGATCAAGCGAAATGTGGCCGTGCATTGTGATGATTTCACTCAGTTTCAACAGCTCATAACACACCACACCGAGCTGGTCTCACTAAATGCGGAGCATAACCTTGGCACCGTGAATATTCGGCCTGGCCGTCGACGTGGAGGCATGTCCGGACATTCCCCTTGATTTTCTGCGCTTGGGAATATCGTAGTGATCCGATTTTTCGTCGCCGGTCACAATGCGATCTAAAAATCCCTTTCGATTATATCTTTAAAGCAGCTGTTCACAAGCAAAGAAACGCTGTTCAACATCTCTCGGCTTCAACTCGTACAGAACCCAATTTCTGTGCTTCTGAATCATTCCCATGGCTTTGAGGCGTTTCGAAATGGCTCGTTGAGTCACTAACGTTCTTTCACTAAGAGCAGCCTCACCGTAAGTACTTGAGAGCATTCGATAAGCCTCAGCCGCAGTTTTCTTCAAGTAAAAGCAAAAAATCCAAATTTACCGTAAATAACGAGAATTTGGCTTGAAGACTGACATCTTTGATCGAAAATAAATTTATGATGCAATCACAAATTCACTAATGTTGTGCTGTCGTTATGTTGACAGATGGCCAAGCTTAGTGTGTGGCACACTGTGTGGCGGAAGCAAAGTTGTACCCCTACTATTATTTGCGTTTAAAATCTTGAAATTTTTTTTATAAAGACCGAAAAACATGAAAATGGCTATCTCTCTATGCTGGGCTTATTGGAAGCGTCGGATAAAGATTTCGAGGTTAGCACGAAAGTGAGGTGGGAGCGCTCTAGCATGCTCGAGCGAGGATTAGGGGAAATGGCCATATTGAAATTGGCCTTATTTACAGATTTGACTGTTCTATAAAAAATCTTCCCAGCTCTCTTTAGAAGCACGAGCACACTTTCATCGCGCGCTGTTCACACAGCTGAAAAATTTTAATGTATCTACGGCGTGTAATTCGATCACCGAGCTTCCGCTTCGACATTAATGGTTAAAACGCAAGAACTGAAACTCGCGCTATCAAGATTGAGGTATACATCCTCATTAGGACACTCACGACTCGAGCTCGATATCTGTCGTTTTTAAATGAAATTAAGTTTTGCACTTCTTAAACTAAAAAATCTCATTCTCATCGCGCTCCTAGGGCACGCAATTTAATCGTTGCCCTTTGACCGTTCCGTAGTTTTTTAAATTTATGCCGGTCCGAAAAATAAAGTTTTTATAAAAAGTACCTGAAACTGAGGTAAAAATTTACGAATTTTTCAGAAAGTGGTTTTTACAAATTTTGCAAATGGTTTAATTTTCTGAATTGTTGTTGGATGAATCTGGCTTACGTAATCATCCTTTTTTGGGGGACCTTGATTATGTCTACTAAGGCGCATTTTAATCCGATAATTCTTTCGGAAGTTAACATGTTTATAAGCAACAAACGCCTGGGTGATGACATTGGGGCAAAAATTTAGAGGTCCAGACAGTCGTCTACAACACACAATTTGGATTTCTGAGAAATAATAACAAAACTTACCTGTTTATAATTTTTTAGTATCAAAGATATAAATAACAATGTACTACTAAAAAATATAAATAAATAATGACGAACTATAAGTGTAGTTACAGCAGAACACGAAAAAAATGGTACAAATGATTGAGTACGAAACATATAACATATTTTGAATTTACGCAAAAATGAAACACAAGATATATCTATATTTTTACAGGTCCATAATTATAATAAAGTATTATGACGAAAAGAAATTGAATTAAATTCTTCTTTCAATTAAAAACTATTAAATACATAAATATATGTTATTTGCTGTTATTCAACTCTTCGATGCTTATATAGTTTTTGAAAATTCATATTTAAATTTCCCTCAAAAAAGCGTTTCGTAGATATCGAAACAGCAAATTATAAAAGTATTTCTACAGAAAAATGTGTTATATATGGGGCAAAATTCGTCAAGTGTTATGGTTAATTGAGTATCAGCGTGCGCGGTAAAAGGTTGAAGATTCGAGCCCCCGTATACTGACAACCCGTCGTACTAGAGACGTACTCTTTGGGGAATTAAAAGAGGTTCACAAGGATAATAATTTGCGGACTTTCAAGGAAATCTGAGACAAAAAGTTTTTAGGCGAGTACACTTGACGAATTTTACCCCATATATGGTGTGTTTCATGGCAAATCGGACGGGTTCACGACTCCATGTTTCCGATTTACTTGAAATTTTAAGGATTGATAGACTAACATAAATAATGAAGAAACCCAAAATTTGAGATTTTTTCATGCATTATTTAAAAAGTTGTGCGATAAACAAAAAAAATATGTTTTTGTTCTTTTGCAATTATTTAAAAACTGAAACGAGGAAAAATTCTGAAAAAAAATACACATGTGGGCTGTTCAAATAATACGTAACTCTACTTTTCTTTTGTTTATGTAGATTTGCCGTTGTCAACTTCACGACAATTTTATTCTTATCTCTTTTTAAGCCAATGAAAAAGGCGTGACGTATTATGTGAACGGCCGATGTAGTAGCATTTTTTGAAAAATTTTAACTGCAAATTTAATAACAAAAAAATGTTTTTTTCAAACAAATTGATTTTTTGAAAAAACGTCATTATTGAAAAATCTGAAAAAATTCATAGTGATAACCCCAAGTATTGCGCAAATTTTAGGTATATAATTAAGGTTCGCACTCGCAAATTGCACGAAATATGAATTTTTTTGTAAAGTGATGCGCGTGGAATCAAGCGCAACTTCCACTAATGCTGTATTACTGCCTACTTTTTACAGAACGTTATTATAAAAAAGTGATGGAAAATGATTATTTATTGTTTTATGATCTCTTTATATTCATAACATATGAATACTGTAATGAATTTTATGATTATATATAAATTATCAAAAAAATAATTTTTTTTATTATCATAAAAATAAATTTGTTCGTGAAAAATCCACGAAAAAATTTTTTACGTAAGAAAGTATAGAGAGTTTTAGTAATTTCGTACACGGGAAAATAATTAAGTCCAATATGTGAATAATGTTAGTTTATTTAATCGAGCTGTAGAGAGGTGCTCAGGACGGAAGGTCAAGACTTACTGAATTTTTGAAATTAAAAATGGAGGGTGTAAAGAGTGAGTGAACTAGAGAGTGAGAAATAGGTATAAGGACATGAAAGAGTAGGGGAAATACACAGGTAATTGGAAAGAGTACCTCAGGGAAGGTACCAACAAGACTATCAACTCAAGGCATACAAATGTTTGGATTCGGATTAGGAAAAACCCGACAGCTGGGCGACAATTACAAGATGCCGATTTTTATTATCGACCGTTTTGAAATTTTTGAAGAAAAGATGTTAAATGAGGTTGTCTTCAGTAACTTACTTAGGCAAGGCTTCTAGAGCTATAAAGGCGTAAATTCTGTAGAAGAATAATAGAAAAAGAAAGTGAAATTGAATAGAAGCTGAAATACAGAAATAGAATTAGAAATAGAAATAAATGAGAAGAGTCCTGAGCACAAATGTACAATGCAAAAAACAAGACTATAAAATATGAAAATTTAAGCATTGGGAATTCTGGTGAATAAATGTAACATTAATAATGTGTTTTATGTATGATGTGTTTCCGTAGTATATAAAAAACAAAAAACTGATTTAATGAGTGGAGTATGTGATAACAATCACCACAGAGTGATTTTTTTAATTGTATGCTGATGAGAATGTGAAGAATCTCAAGGTATCTGATTTTTCGTCAATATTATTGTCTTCGACGGATTCTTGGAATCAGAAGGTACCTGGAAGCCGTGAAAAGGAAGATTTTGCGAGTCATTCGCCGATTTCTGATAATTTTAACAATTAAGAAAGAAGACCTAAGTGCTAGGCGGAACAAATTTTATTCTTTTCCATCCTTCGTCTAGAACTTTATCTTTCATAACTCTTATCCTGCATGTGTTTCAAAGAAGTGCATTTTTTTTCAACATTTTTGAATTTACTGAGAAAATGCTCTGGGAATGCCCTCAGACTGCTTGCATTCGATTCTGCGAGTATAATTTATTAAGAGGAAAATGAATTTCAAGCTCATGCTTGATAAATTAATTATTTATGTGATGTATGTGATGATTTTACTATATTTAAATCGGTTTTGAAAACTTAAAAATTTGAATTCATTTGCATTATTTCCGATATAAGAGTTTGAAATTGTCTATGAGGACACCTGTCGATAACGTATCCTATCTGATACGCGACTAGTGATTCTCCGATAATGTAGGCAGTGACAAAAATTTCAAACTCAACTAATTAATTTTAATCTGTATCGAGCAGTGTAAAATCACGTAATATTCACTTACGGTTTTTGTTTTTGTATGGATTAAATAAACTAACATTATTCACATATTGGACTTAATTATTTTCCCGTGTACGAAATTACTAAAACTCTCTATACTTTCTTACGTAAAAAATGTTTTCGTGGATTTTTTACGACCAAATTTATTTTTATGATAATAAAAAAATTATTTTTTTGATAATTTATATATAATCATAAAGCTCATTACAGTATTCATGTGTTATGAATATAAAGAGATCTAAAACAATAAATAATCATTTTCCATCACTTTTTGATAATAATGTTCTGTAAAAAGTAGACAGTAATACAGCATTAGTGGAAGTTGCGCTTGACGCTGTCGATTGAAGATAGTGATTCCACGCATATCACTTTACAAAAAAATTCATATTTCGCGCAATTTTCGAGTGCGAACCTTAATTATATACCTAAAATTTGCGTAATACTTGGGGCTATCACTATGAATTTTTTCAGATTTTTCAATAGTGAAATTTTTTCAAAAAATCGATTTGTTTGAAAAAAACATCTTTTTTGTTATTAAATTTGCAGTTAAAATTTTTCAAAACATGCTACTACATCAGCCATCTAATAATACGTTTGTGTAATTTTTTCAGAATTTTTCCTCGTTTCAGTTTTTGAATAATTGAAAAAGAACAAACATATAACAACAAACATATAAACATATTTTTTCTGTTTATCGCACAACTTTTTAAATAATGCATGAAAAAATCTCAAATTTTGGGTTTCTTCATTATTTATGTTAGTCTACCCAGGAAACAAAAAACCATTCACTTGCGTTAAATTTGAATGGGCTTTGAGGTGTTCTGAATTGCGTATCTGACACTGGAATTTCAGCATTAACAGATTGAAAACCAATATTTCCGATAGAAAATAATGTATTTAAAGTGAACAATCGTTTACAATACAATTCGTATTCTGTTTTTATTGTATTTCTCTTATTCAGAGTGACCTTTTAAGACTTCCATTTCATTTGGAATTTCAACCGATTCATGCGAACATCAATGAATCGTACATTGCCATTAGAAATTATTTGAGGTTAATCAGTCTTATTCAACCCTATTCACTTAACGATTTAACCAATGTCGAATGACAGATTTAAAACATTGCGCACAAATGGCAGATTCCAAGTGTCACCATCCGATTGAATTTTTATTTCCTGAATATGCAAATGACAGATACACAATTCAAAGAGACGCGCGTTCTATCGGTTTTTTTTCCTGGGTATCAATCCTTAAAATTTCAAGTAAATCGGAAACATGGAGTCCTGAATCCGTCCGATTTGGCATGGAACACACCATATATAATGTATTTAAATGTGATGAAAGAACTTTTTTTTTCTATATTTCGAATTATGTCGGATGAATATACGAACACATAAATGACTGGATTCTAAAAGTTAACCTCATTTCATTTTTTCAGAGCGATACGTAGATCTCGTTGACTATTGGTCGAATGTTTACGGCTTCAAAATGAGTTGCATGAAAGCAGAAGTGGTAAGAGAAGCCAGCATTGAAATCTGCAATGCTCATGAATTAATAACCAGTGTCGCCC
Organism: Diplolepis rosae; assembly: GCA_030998225.1. Lineage (NCBI taxonomy): Eukaryota > Metazoa > Arthropoda > Insecta > Hymenoptera > Diplolepididae > Diplolepis > Diplolepis rosae. Next base: position 3,750,935 of record JAPYXD010000466.1, read on the forward strand.
AACTAAAATCTTTCGATTTATATAAAGTTAATATAGATTGTGTCAATTTCTCGTCTTCCTTTGAACTTTCGGTGAAGAAAACGGGTTCTTTGACTGCCATAGTTGGATACTTTGACGTCTTTTTCGATTTAGACAATTCTATATCCTTCAGCACTGGACCACAAGCTACACCAACACATTGGAAGCAAACTGTCTTTTCTCTTAGTGAACCAATCAGCATTTCTGAAGGTAATTTATTCTTACTATTCTATTGGTGTAATATAATTGATAGTTTATGTTCAATTCTTACTATAACTGTTATATGAAATACTTTTTAATTTACGCAGTATAATTTTACTATATTTCTACATAATAGAATAAAACTACTATTTTACCTGATTTTTTCAGGAGAGACAGTAACTGGAAAACTAATTTGTCGACGACACGTAAAGGATATTCGAGGTCTGATAGTGACCATCAAGATTAAAAACGTAACTCAAGTTTATTACTTAGATTGAAAATCGATTTAAAACACGATAATTTGGATTTATAAAACTGCCATATGTCGCTTTACTTATCTAAATACTAGATAAGTGAATTTAAGCCTCATACTTTAAAAGTTGGTAGTCTTTATTCGCTGAAAAGTAATATTTTCTAATCGGTTTAAAGAAAAGTATTATAAATATTTTTCTATGAATTGAAAAACAGTCTTTTTAGCGAATGAAAAATTTCCAATATTTTCCTTAAAATTTTCAAAAAGAGATTTAAAAAGAGCGCACAAAAAATATATTAGAATTGACTTTCGGTTAAACTAACTGGCTCCAAGTATTAGTATTATTGGATTAAAATAATAGTGATCCAGTCATATTAACCAAAAGACAATTCAAACACATTTTATCCTTTAAAAATCTACATTTTAATCAGTTAATGATTGACTGAAAATTTGATTAGGAACTCCTTAACCAGAAAGACTTTCGTCTGGAAAAGGCAAATTTGAAAATCTCTTCCATTTTAAGGGCCTTTAGAACTCCACCGTTGTATATTGGTTGAGGTGTAAAAAAAGCTTTGTACTTTGTGCTCGTACTATTATTACACCAAGCACAAATTTTCCCGCATAAATTAAACATTCATTTATATCTGTGTAGCAAATTTTTACGGCCCAGGTCCACAGATCCTTTGAAAATGAATGTTCGAGCTTTTTTATAAAATTATTGACAGTCAAAAGTTAAACTCGCACGTCTTTGAATATTACAAATTTAGTGATATTTTTAATTCTGCAAACTACGTAGAAATTTATGCATTTAATATTTTTCAGCATTTAGATTTCTATAATGACAAAATGTAATGGAATGTTAACACGATTTTTTTCTGAATGACAAACAAAATATGATGGGAAAAATGAGAAGAACTTTTTTATTTATAAAAGTTTATATTATTTTATTTTTAGAAATTTCAATAATACTTAATTATATAAACTGAAGTACAGTGTGACGTCGATTTTGTGAACTACAATTCACTTGACAATGCCCTATTCTGCCTGTCCAATTTTTTAGCTGGTGAATCAAAAACTTGTCGCAAATAACTCGTTTCATTTAAAGTCCTCCTGAGTTCTTAAGACAATCGAAAACGGAAAACTTCTATACATTTTTTATGTTAATGTTACATATTTTTTCTATTGATTTTTAATCACTAAAATATTTTGTGCTATGATTAATTTAGTTTTTTCCGCGGTTTTCCTCATATACATAAAGTCTATGATTTCACATATCTATTCTGTAGTAGGGGATCGTCCAATACTACTCTACTAGCTACCTATGTAAAATACATTTCAAAAAAAGGTTTTGTAGAATTTGACTGCTTACAGGAAATAATAAATTACGTAGATAAGAGTATGGTTTTAAAGGCGGATCATAAGGTTAACGAACATTAAAAATTATAAAAAGTTCTTGATTTTTAGAAAAATTTTAAAATAAAGAGAAATTGAAAACATATTTTTAATGAAAATGATGTACAGAGGATGTCACAACGTACAAACAGGTTTTAAGAATATTACTGAGTCATTCGCTTAAGAAGCTCAGTAGTTACTATTTTATTGGTCGGAAAAGAACTGAGAAGCGGGCCCTGCGCCCTACATTATATAGGCCTTGAGTGCGAATAGAAGGGGTATCTTACCGTTGGGCATAACAACTCATAACGTATAAATTTTTTTATAATGTTGACTTTATAAAAAAACACGAGCTTTTATTAAGTCAATCTTAGAAAAAACTAGATACTAACTTTACAAATATTCTAAACAGTTCATATAAATTCATTTCATAAAAACTTTATAAAAATACCAATTTTCGATAAAGTTAACTCCAATATATAAAAATTTTGGATAATGAAGAGTTTATATAAAGAATTGTACCTTTATAAAAAGACAAAATTTTATAAAAGTCAGTAATTTTATAAAGTTCCGTGTTTTTATAAAAAAACGCATTTTATAAAGACAATTTTTATAAAAAATTTTATAAAGCTGACTTCATAAAAAGTCACTAATTTTATAAAATTTTAATGTTGAAAAAGTGACTTTATAAAGTCTTTAATTACTAATGACCATCTGCATATTTACGGCATGGTTGAAGTTTTTCAATAATTTTTATTTTTCTTAATGAAACATCATGAAAAAATGAACGACGCGCTTCACGTTATTATCCAAGAAGCGCATCGGTTACGATTGTCATTGATTTTAAGCTTTATTTTCGAGTTTTCCAAGACAAAACACTTAAAAATGTTTTGAAACGTATTGTGTTTTTCTCTGGTTTTCCAAGTTGATAAAACGATTTTGGTAATTGTTATTGAATAAAGTTATTTAGTTATATTTAGTTATTAAATAAAGTCATTTGGCAAAACCGATGGTTTAGCTATGTAGAGTCTGTATTTAGAAAAACAAATTTGTTTTTTTACGGTACACTGAGAAAAAAATATGACAGTAGCGCCCGGAAAGGAGTGGTTCATGTCCGAAGACGAAAATTGAAAATAGACATCACTGTCTCCTTGCTAGACATAAACCACTTATGTCCAGAACGTACACACTAATGTCTTAGGCATTAATAACGCGCACAGGACTTAGCGCTTTCTAGACAGTATTCAGTCATGTCCAGCACCGGAATGACAACGCGTTGCGGACCTTAGTAGACCAGGTTTTAAAAAAACCTTAGTTTTTTTAAACTAACTAATTTTTTTTAAATTCTCGCGTGTAGCCCAGGTCTCACTTAAACCTGAATTTTTGGTTTCAAATATTCTACATTTTTCCCTCACAAAAATAATATAGAGTTTCGAATTAGGACACGCAATTTGTTTTGTATAATAATTTAATTTCTTTCATTTTTATATCTTTCTAGTAGTTGGTTTAAGGCTAAAATGTCTGTAGTTTCATAATATTTCAAATAGATATCTCCATTTAACTGCCGAATATATTTTCATGTCAAACAACACAGAAAATTAATAATCATCTTGATGTGATGATCTATTGATATTGATAGTCTTTATCTCATAAATTCTAATAATGAATCGATAATTTATGAATAATTACAGTAATAATTACAATAATGTTTAGCGCGTTGTCGTTCAGGTGCTGGCCATGATTGACTACTGTCTGTCTAGACAGCGCTGAGTCCTGTGCGCGTTATTAATGCCTAAGATAGTGTGTACGTTCTGGACATGAGTGGTTCATGTCTAGCAAGGACACAGTGATGTCTATTTTCAATTTTCGTCTTCAGACATGAACCACTCCTTTCCGAACGCTACTGAGTCATGTTTTTTTTTCTCAGTGTAGGGAAACGATTTCACCAACAACAGCAAGGTTTTTCAAAGTAAAACTCGTAAGAAAATGGGGCATCTCAGGCTGTGGGTCATATAACTAATAACACAGGTCTGCATGGTACACCGTGATATAATCACATTTCTTATTACTGTGAACAACTGGAGCTGCATAGCTTTTACTTAGTGACCACGATCCCACAAAATATAAATAATCAGAACTTACCACTCTGATTTAATCAGCAAACTTTCCTCCCTTTTCCTTAATTTCCGAACCTACCGTCACCTTAGCTTAGGACGTAATACAAACGTTTCGGTAAGAAGGTGTGGATTAAATTAGGTAGAAACGTTTCTAATCAATTCAATACCGTTTTTGAAAATTACGTTCCAATCTAGAAGAGTATTAAAGAAGTGAAAGAAGCGGAATAAAATGAATCCACCTATCGAATCGGGATTAAAACTTAGTCAAAAGTACCGCTTTAGTGGAACGGAATTGAACAGAATTAGCCTCAAAAAAGAAAGAAAAAAGTTTATTTGACACTGTTTTTTGAATATTAGTTAAAGGAAAACTAAAAACGCAATCGAGATGCGGTTTGTTGCATTCAACTTGTTTATTTAAATACATTTAACACTAATTTTACTGAAAATTTGCCGTCTTCGATTTGACCGTGACTTGATCTTGAAGTGTCCCTTGCAAAAAATGTATACACAAATGGTTGACACGATTCAGCTCATAAAAATCGTCTGAAACAAAAAAAATCAAAATGATTTAGGTTTTTTATCACCTTGGCTATCGTTTGACAGATGGGATTTTCAACATTTGAAAATTTCGCAGAACAGTCAACTTTAAAAAAAAAATTTTTTTTTTCATGTTTTCGAGGTTAAAAACATCTGTAAAAATGGTTTAAATAAAAAAAATCTAAAAAGCATCTGTCAGACGATAGGCACATGTTTTTCACAAATTTTGATATATAACTTCAATTAATCAATCAATTAGTTTTCGAGATATCATGTCAACCAGTTACAAAAACGCAACTTTTGGGAAATCGCATTTAAAGATATTCATGCATGAATCGCGGAGTGGAGCGGAGATATATTTGACGGCTCTGGAAACCCCGAAATAATAAGATTTCAGTTATATCCTTTTAAGGGTATATTCCTAACACCTTCTGGGTTGGAAAATTAAAAAAAAAAAATCTAATTTTTTGAACCAACAAGGTAGAAGACCCCCTTAAGTTTACAAGTCATTTTAACTTATGAATTGAATTTATTCTCAATTATGTATCATTTTAAATTGATTAAATCAATGTGCATTTAATTTTTACAAGAGTCTCACTCATTTTTTTCATATTTAGTAAATATAACGTTTATTGTATTAGTTGACAAATTTATTTAAGATATATTAATTTCATATTTATTATTTCTCTATTGCATTTTTTACGGGAATTTATCTAAATTATTTAGAACAAATTTGCAAAATAATTAATTAGAATCCAAACTGCTGCCATTACAGTGGTCAAATCAAATTGAATTGACTTCAATTTTTGACGAGGAAGAACAGAATTAGTTTGTTTCACATATCCACTCACATGATGAAATTAAAATGACTTCAACTTCTTAGGTTATGCTACGTAATTAAATTAAATTACTTTTGTTATGAGAAAAATATAATGTAACCTTAGTTAACTGCTTAGGGTCCATTAAATGAAAGTACAGATTATTTAGGTCTGGTTTCACCAAATACGGTTAATTATTAATCGATGGTTAAACCATTGGACAAACCAATCAGAATTTAGAATGACGGATTAAACCGCCGATTAAAATTTAATTAACGTTGGTGGAATCGGCCCTTAAAATCATAAACTTGACTTTACTTCAACAAAATAACAGTTATGTTTTAATCCTGTACGAGCCACGGCTCATGCGACGCTTCGCTCCTTTCGCAATCTCACACCACACTCTTTCAAGTTCTTTCTTCTTCGATCCGCTGCTAAATCGCTCCCTCCTCTCCGTCTGCTAGCGCTGCCAACCATGGTACCAACCATTTCAAAACACAACTATAACACTCGGCCATCCTGCGAATAGCTTGTTCTCAAGCTATAATAGGTGAATTAAGACCTTTATATTATGAAGTCGGCAAATATAGTAGGCAAACGTCGCTCTCGCTTTCGTGTCCTCTTTTCTATATTATTTTCAAGTTCAATGATCCTTCCTGCTGGGATATTATCATACGAACTCATATCATTTTGATTATTATCTTCGGACCAATTCTCCACACACGAACCTCCGCTATCAATCTGCTCTCGCGTAGAAATTACAGGGCTTTCATCCTCGAAATTGGAGTCACTTGACGTATCGCTGACCTCAACGTCGTTGATATCATCTATGAAACCTCTCCAAATTTTTATTTGACTAACATGAGCATTCGTGTCTGTTCGCGGTGCTGAAGCCTTGGTATTTAAACTTTGAACTTTATACGCGTTCGAAAAGAGGATTTTTACTATAACCAATGGGCCCTTAAAACATCTCGAACGGAGTTTTTCCGGTCGTTTTGGACTCAGCAGAATTTAAATCCCGTTCCAACTTTACTAGTTCGCGATCCCAATGTCTTCATTCCAAATCTGTTAAATTCGCTTGCATCGCCGGTAAAATTGATTCATTCAATCTCTCCACTTGGCCATTTGCCTGAGGGTGACGAGACGAATTTATTGAGTGTATGTGAAATACCGTGCTTTTTACAAAAATTTTCAAAGTTACTTGAAGTGAACGACGTTCCTCTATCAGTAATAAATTTACGAGGCACTCCGAAACGATTTACGAACTCATCTAATTTCTCGACCGTAAACAATGATTTTACATTTTTGACGGCATACAATGACGCGAATTTAGTCAGGTTACAAATGACTGCGAGATCATATTTATTCCCACGCGTTGACGACATAAAAGGACTTAAATGGTCGAGGTGACAAATTTCCATTGGTCTTCTACCAGTTGGAATTACGTGTAGTTCTCCAGCTTGTCTGTCGACTTTATTTGTAGCTAGGATACACTCAATGCAAGCACTAATGTGTCTTTTAATATACCTGCGCATACCAGGAAAATAGTAAAATTCTTTTAATCGAGCGACCGTTCTGTCCACACCGAAATGACTCGCGAGATAATGATACTTAATTACCAAAGCTTTTCGAATTTCAGGAGGAACTACATATAATTCTTTTGCTCTTTCCTCATCTATCTTGTACAAAATTCTATTCCTGAGAACATAACCTTTGACTTCGCCTTTTTCTCGCCGATTTCTGCCATACACCTTTCTTTCTAAAGTCTTAACTTTTCTATTTAAAATTTCGTCATTTCGTTGACACAATAAAATTTCATCTTCGTGGGTTGATTAATACGAATACATCGTTGTTTCTTCTAATAAATTATTTTCCGCAGGCTCTACAGGAGCTCGAGAAAGAGCATCGACATGTCGCATTTGTTCTCCTTTTTTGTGAAAAATATCAAAGTCATATTCCGCTAACAATCCGAGCCATCGGATAATCTGGTCATTTTTCGTTCACATCGTATTTATGTGTACCAACGCTTGACAGTCCGTAAAAATGAGAAACTCTATTCCGATTAAAAATTGCCTATCAACCGACCAAACAATAGCTAATAACTAAAGTTTGCTGGAATGATACATTCTTTCTGTTTCAGAGGTTCAGCGACTGACTGCATAACCCTGCAAATGAGTGAAAATAGAACCATTTAGAAAGCCAAATGCTTTGAATCATGTTTAATATCTTTTCTGAATTTTAACATAGAATGACATAACCCGTCTATACTTTTTTTTTCACGTCGTACTTTTACTTATGTGAACGCATTAATTAGCTTTGGTATTTAATGCTCTACCAGGGTATAGCTTTAATGTTTGTGGAAAGTATTGAAAGTCATGCTTAACCAATTCTCCATTTTTCGTATCAAGTTTACTTTAATTTCACGCATTGGCACTTAATGTTCTACTGGAGAATTGCTTGAATGTTTGTGGGAAGAATTAAAAGTTACATCCAGCCAATGCTTTATTTTTTTGTATTAAGTTTACTGAACCAATGTGCATAGGCAATTTATGTTCGACATGAGAATTGCTCGAATGTTTGTGGGAAGAATTGAAAGTTGCATTCAGCCAATGCTTCATTTTTCGTATTAAGTTTTCTATGGGCTTGTTCATTGGCATGTAATGTTCTATTAGAGAACAGCCTGAATGTTTCTGGGATAAATTAAAAACTACATCCAGCCAGTGTGCTCAGATTGCAAACCGGGGTACCTACAGACACGATTGCACGCCGTGTCCGTGTGAAGCGAGTAGGGAGAGACGACGGGGCGCGCTGCTTTTGTTTCTTCCTCGTCGTTCTTGCGTGCGAGAACGGCACCTCCAACTTCTCCTTATTCTCCTCGGTTCCTCCTTGCAATGCTATTTTTAGATTTCATGCTGTCTGTTAGAGAGTCGAAATTGAGAATTGTATTTTTCTCGACTCCGTGCAAAGGAGGCGGAAAGCAGACGTCAATTTCGAATTTACGAAATATGTAGTTATATAATTAATACTTCTTTTTTCAATATTTTTGAAAAATTTGCTTGATTTGAACATCTGAAATCTCCTACAAAATTGTATAAGGATTTTAACACTTGAAAAATAAAAAATTTAATACCAATCAATATTTACAATTTTAACCAATATAGAAATTGAATAGAATTTTAGGTTTTCAAATTAAATCTTAAATCATGAATTTCGGATTTCCATTCATATTACCCGTACATTTAAAAAAATTTTAATCAGAGAATTATTTTCTATTAAAAACAATTTCTTAATAGAAAATTTAAATTTCTATTCAAGCTTAAAATTGGTATACTCAATTTCAGGTTAGAAATATTTTCATCTTACATTTTTTTAACAAAAAATGAAATACTCTACGTAAAGGAAAAAATTTCTAATAGAAGTACATAAATTATATTTTTATATTTTAAACTCAAAATGTATGCTTAGGCTAAAAAAATTAAGATTAAAATAATTTTACTGTAGAATTGAATATATCGATTTTGAACGTGAATAGAAATTTAAATTTTCTATTAAGACATTCATTTTAATAGAAAATAATTCACTGATTAAATTTTTTTAATGAATGAATAGAAATCCGAAATTCATGATTTAAGATTTAATTTGAAAACCTAAAATTCTATTCAATTTTTATATTGGTTAAAATTGTAAATATTGATTGGTATTAAATTTTTTATTTTTCAAGTGTTATAAAATCCTTATACAATTTTGTAGGAGATTTAAGATGTTCAAAGCAAGCAGATTTTTTTAAAAATATTGAAAAAAGAAGTATTAATTCTATAACTACATATTTCGTAAATTCGAAATTGTCGTCTGCTTCCCGCGTCTTTTGCACGGAGTCGAGAAAAATACAATTCTCAATTTCGACTCTCTAACAGATAGCATGAAATCTAAAAATAGCATTGCAAGGAGGAACCGAGGAGAATAAGGAGAAGTTGGAGGTGCCGTTCTCGCACGCAAGAACGACGAGGAAGAAACAAAAGCAGCGCGCCCCGTCGTCTCTCCCTACTCGCTTCACACGGACACGGCGTGCAATCGTGTCTGTAGGTACCCCGGTTTGCAATCTGAGCACACTGCATCCAGCCAATGTTTTCTATTTTGTACAAGAAAAGATTGTAATAAAATTAAAACAATTCTGTTGATGTTATTATTGTAGGAATAAATAATTAAATTAAATAATAAATAAAATATTAAATTAACTTATATATGATTATAAAATAATTATTAATTAAATAATTGATTAAATAAATAATTAATTTAATTTAATTTAAGAAATTGAAAAATTATCTCTGTTACGTTTGTACTGGAACAATTTCTTTACCTTAACTTACTAAGTAATAGACAGTAATTATAATACATCGACTTTATTGGGAAGAACTGCTACATATTCATAATTGTTAATATTCATAGAAATAACTTTACATTTTATCTCATTAATAAACGCGTACAACTCTTGTTTTCTGCCAATTACATTCCATATGTGATGCATATTCACATTAATAACTTTTAACGGAGCAACGTCTAGTTCTCGTAGTTTTAATTTACATTTATTGCCCTTGCATCGAATAATTTCTAATATTTCGCAAAACTGTCCAGTCAAAAGTTTAACATTGGAATCATCGTAAACTTGGCTTCGATTATAATCAATTGATGTGTAAATGTGATGTTTATAAGCACACTTATTGTACGTAAAATTGTTTGAAATGTCACTGTAAAATTTTGATTTATCGGAATATAAGACATCTTCAGAATTTACAAAAGTCGACGAGGAAAATAACGAGTTACAAAACTTTTCTGCCGCGGCGCTTAAATTCACTTCTGAACATTCTACTTTGAAAGCGAGCATTTGTAAGCTTTTTTTCATGATTTGCTGCTCTACCCCTCGAGTGCCATTCACTAAACTTTTGAAAACACGCATATTTGATTCGTAAGGGAACGTTGAGTGTGATCACGCTGGACCATTATGTTTGACCGATTGCGTAAAGTGCTCGAGCATGTGGACATTGAATCTCATATTTTGAAGCCCGTATAAACTTTCAAAATCTATGACGTATCCGGTCAAGTCATCTTCGCAGTTATCTAACTCGCATTCAGTTATTTCGTTTTTCAACAATGTGTAAGTCGCGTTTACGAGAGTAGCGTGATGAACCAACAAATCTTTGTCCATCAGTGAATTTTTAAATAATTCATTGTAGACTGGCACACTATAAACAAGGATCCAATTTCGCCAATCCTTAGCTTTCATATTTGAATAGTTTTTATATATCAACTCTGGCTTCTTCTGCATTTCGCGAATGGGTTTGATTTGCGACAAATATGAATCAATTTGTTCCTTGACTTTTTTCGATGTAATGCACAAATCGTATTGAAAACTGACTATTCCAAGAAACTCAGTGTGCATTATATCAAAAGGTACACCCCATATGACATTGAAATTTTGTTCTGCTGAAATGGCACAAGGACCCTTGACTCCACGAGAAACAATTGTTGATTTTCTTTTGTTCTTAATGTTTTTACATTTTTCATAAGCTTCAACGTCTTTCCAATAATGAATAGGAGTCCTTAACAAACCTGAACTTTTTTCAACAGGATAACGAACGCATCCGGAATACCATTCACCTTTGTCATAACAAAAAGGACAGCCGTAATAAGCATTGAATTTCACACGATTTTGAATCAAAGGTCGGGCCCCGGAATCCACACACGCGCAATTAATGGAAAACTGCAAACTCATTAAGTTGCCAGTGATGGTCGACGTAAATGAAACATTTTTTTCGTTTAATTTTCGTAACTGCTCGAGAAAATCGCTAATTATTACGTTTGATAATTCAATTGTTGGTTCCCCTGAGTGAAATAGCACACTTGCAAGAAGCATATTCCCATATCTGTGTTGAAAAGTTGCGTCGTTTATCATTATTTGAAGTGGCCATAAACTTTGCGACGACTTATTAAATATTGGAGCGCCATCAAACCCTAAATTGAACGTTATGAGATTTTCTGAGTTTTCATATAATCGCTGCAAAATTTTACCGTGCTCTACATCTCTCATGATTCCATCGAATTCTGGTCCATTTCTTCTCCTGTACAGTTTTTCAGAAATATCATTATTAAGAAATTTTCTGTGAAAAAAGGAACGCTTCCACTCCGCTGGGTATCGAGGCCAGGTCCTTTCGATTGCCGGTCGAATGCTCTGTCATCTGAGCTACGGAGGTTCCACAACTTTTCTCACAGAAATTTGTTAACGCCAATCTTGGCTACGGATAAACCGGGAACTATTTTCTGATTTTTCTAAATCATTTCAGTCGATTATGTCGATCATTAGAAGAGTGTATCACTGTATGTGACAACGGAACTCTACTATATCGACCTTATCAACCTATGATTCAGAATTAATGTAACGTCTCGCAAGGCTAGATGGAATTTTTTTTTAATCATAATTAAATTATTTTATCATAATTATGATATAGTATATAGTCGATATAGTAGAGTTCCGTTATCACATACAGTGATACACTCTTCTAATGATCGACATAATCGACTGAAATGATTTAGAAAAATCAGAAATATCATGTTTCATTTCTTTGTTTCTTAAGAGTAAATTCATTTGATATTCCAAATCGATTGAATAAAATGAATTCGGCGCCAGCGCATATATGACATTTACTGTTGCACATTTATCGCATAGAATTGATGCTTCATCAACATAGACGTTTCCGGAACATAAAATATTGAAACACTTGAAGCAAAAAAAGTTTCGCGTAATTACTTCTGGCATATCGAGCACACGATCCATTCTGTGTTGCGAAATTTTCAAATCATTGAATTCAGGTCCGGCGCAAGTTTTAACCAAGTCAATTAAACTCGACCTTGCCTCCTTTGTCAACGAATGTTTCAAAGAAAAAGCTGAGCAAAGGTACACAACGTCATTTTTGTTTCTTTGGAATCGTCAATTTCCATGTCATTGGTGTTTGATGATGTTGGACGTTCGATCCTGCTGATGAAGTCACTCATTGTATCAGTTTTTTGATACTTCTCTCTTGAAACGCTGTCAACTTTTACGTTGAACATTGCATCGTTCCTCTGCGCTGATGTTGCGATTTCTTCTGAAACTGGAAATAAAAAAAATGATATTTGTGGGCTGTGATTAAGCAGAAATAGATAATGTATGATGTACTATATTTAAATGTTTCAACCTAGTTCATACTATTGTAATACTATGTCAATTATTAATATACCAGATAATGACATGTTACATTAAAAATTCCATGAAACATGACAGCAATTGGTACACGGAGAAAATATTATAACGAAAACAGCATGGAACATCCCATATTTTTGTTTCACGAGACGAATCGTACCGAAAATGCACGATTGTATACTACTATTGCACAGCTCTATGCCAAAAAAGCATAGGAGCCGTGCAATTAAAGTATCGGCTCGTGCATTTTCGGTGCAATTCGTCCTGTGAAACAGAAGCATGCGATGTTCAATGCTGTTTTTGCTACAGTATAACCTCCGCGTAATACATTGAAAACAAAGACATTTTTAATTATTGAATTTGTTATACTGTTTATTCGATTCTCACTAATTTGAGTTTTCTCGTGTCGAATATTCCATCTTTTTCTCGTCGTTTCGGATACCATTGAAGGATGAAAATTCGGATCTAGTGGCAATTTGTAGAATCTCCTTTCTCTGTAAAAAATATGAAATTTTTTAAACTATTAATTCAATTTTTTTCATTATTAGATGTGCTGCGAATATATTTACCGAGATGAGTCACTGCCTGGTAAATGTTTCGCATTGCAATATTGATTCGTGAACATTTTTACAGCAAAATTCTACCCAAAAAGAAACTAAATCATATAAATACAATTTATTTCTGCACTTTTACTCAATAAAAATGTTATGCATTTCTAAAAATGTTTTAATGGTAATTTTAATATTCCGTAACCAGGCAATTTTAATGCTTTAAATCGAATTTTTATTAAAAAAAGACTGGTTATCGTTACGTATAACGATGAAATTTACAATTACACTCCACGCTCTCTTATATGACGAGCTCGGGACCGAGAACTTTCCTTTATACGACAGCGCAAGAGGAACCCGCCTATACCCTGCCACTATACAATATAATATTACATTATGAGGGATGAAGCATAGCGATTGCAACGAGTGTGAAGTTTGCTGCCCAAGCGAGACGAGGGCTGCATTCACACTCATTGAATCCATAATTTTTTCTTTCGACTAATGCATATTATTTTCCATAGCAACTCTTTTCAGAATTGGATTTGATGTAATTTTACAGCGAAAAAGTGGGAATGGAGGGGAACGACCTTCCTGTCGTATAGGAGAGCGGCAAATGGTCGTATAAGGGAGCGCGGAGTGTACATATAGTAATTCAAATACATATATGTGTATGCACTTCTGTATATGCCATGTGTGTGCATGTGTGTGTGCGCGCACTCTTTTGTTTATCTCTACCTAGAAAAAAATTTGAGGTTGAGTGAAAAAATAGCATGTGCAAAAAATGCAAAAAAAGCAAAAAAAAAACGTACAAGAGTAATCACCAGACTAGATTAATCGCAATTAATCGCGTGTCAAAGTGCTATGAAGTGGTACGTGATTAATTTTCTGGATCCTCCTCAAGGAGGGGAGGACAAGTTTGTTTATTCATCGAAAATGATGATGGTGGGAAACAAATACGAAGAATCGAAGTTTCGAGAAGGAGCGAAATACAAAATAAATCACAACTTCTACGGCGACTTAAGCGTTGGCGAGGCACAAATTATATCTGCACACGGTAATTTATGCATTACAATGATAATTGAATTTGTTTATCTTAAATTCGATATTTTTTTATGCATAAAGTCATTCCTTTTATCTGCAATGAAACATTTGATGAGCAGTTTTCGAGTTCTTTTATTAATTGTATTTCTCAATGTAGGTTTGGTTACATTAATTTATAAAAAAAAAACAAAATCATTTACATCAAAATTTTAATAATCATGCATTGATGACTTTGTTTTTTAGAATCGGAAGATGCTGCAATTACAGCAATGAAAAAATGTCGAGGAGCTGGAATTCCCTCTCGACTCTTACAGAGCGCCACAGAAGCAGAAGAGAGCGATGCCAAGGAAACGGTAGAAAAAGAAAAATCGGTATATACTCGAATTTACTTTTCTTTTCATTTTTTAAACTTATTAACCCTTCTGTGCCTTGATCTCTCATTTATATTCGTCTATTCTTTAATTCCCAGAAAATAAATTCCGCGTCCCAAAAAGAAAAATACGAAACCCTTCGTATGGAAACATTGCGAAAATTGAAGGAGGACCGATTGATGGGTAAAACAAAGCTAGAAATAGATGGTGAATCAGAACCAAAATTATAGAATTAAAATTAAAATTAAATAAAATTTAAAATAAAAAAATAAAATTAAATAAAAATTATAGAATATTATCCATTATTATGCATTATCTTATCAAGGTAATGTGAATATTATCCTCAATATCCTTTATTACTCTTGCTTTGTCCATTCTTTATAGGTGAATGAGATTGATGAAAATAATTCCAGCGACATTCCAGCACGAAAAAGCTCGCCTCTAACAGAGGTGAGTTTCATTTTACATTATTCACGAAGTATTAAAGATGACAGGGTAGATCAAATTTATACTTCTTTTAGTTACCAAATCATTGTCATTTTATTGTTTACACTCATTTTTTTGGTTCACAGTTGAATCATTTTACTTGTATCAAATGACATTCACTGTAACTTGCACAATTTAATGTGATTGACTTTTATTTTTCATTCTTGTAATGTTTTTTATTACTGCTCATAATTATTCCAAGGAATCAAAAAATAAGAAAAACGATTTGCGACATCAGGTAAATTACCTGGAGAATCTAAACAAAGAACTCTGTCAAGAAGTAACTGAACTGAAACTTCTCGTTACGAAAGTGAAGGACAAAAATATGTGTTACTCACAACTTTATCGAACAAAGAAGCAGAGTACAAATCAAATGTAACCAAATTGGAAGATGTGATTGTAGAAAAGGAGAATGACATCGACTTCTTATTAGAATCATTAAAGAAGCTGGAAATTTGATCGAAAGAAGGTGACGATTCACTTAAAAAATGTTATAATTTGATTATGTTTAAGCAATAAAAGAAAAGAGGGCTGAAAATTCGAAATTTATATTGCGACATAAATGAATCTATCATATTGTAAAAACTAATCAATTAATGGTTTCAACAAATACCCCACGCCTCATTAGTAGTTTTTGTGTCACAGACATTGTCATTAACAATCATTGTTTCACTATTTTTGTATGTGAGATTTGAGTATATTAAGTTGAATCTAATGATATTTGCAACAGGTCACGTGATTTTTTTATATAATTTTGAATTATTTTAATTTCTTAGTCTTTTTAAAATTATGCAAATCAAGTTTTTTTACAAAGAAATTACTGTATTATAATTTAAATTTTGAGTTTTTAAATGAAATGAAGATTTTTCAACAAAAAGTTTATCTTTATAAATGGTGAAAAATCGGTCGATTTAGATACAGTCCAAAATATTTTGCAGATTGCTTCAAATATTGGATCATTTCTTTTTTCAGAACTTGTCAATAACTCAGGAACGTCGCAAAGAGGTCCTGCGATTGTTGAAAAACCTGATGTCGAAGCATCCATTTTCGAAAATGATGGGAATGGATATGTGAGTTAAAAAGTGTTATATAACAAATTACTGATTGGGATTCATGATGTATTGAATTTTGAGATTGGCTATTTGTAATGGATTTTTGGGTTAGAATTTTTAATTATTAAAAATTAATTTTTAAGAAGTGGCTACTTTAAAATGACTTTTTCATTATTAAAAATGGATATTTAGTAATGAATTTATGAACGCGTTCCAAAATCTTCAAAGACATTCATACCGCAGCCCATAAAATCAATTATTAATGGAATTTCAATTAATTTTAATTGAAATGAAATTTATCTTGAAAAATTATGATAGAAAAAACGAAACTCATTTGGTGTACAGGATGATTCTCGATTCGAAAGTATTATCACATGTTTACATTGGTATGCTACAGTTTTTTTTTAAACGAAAGCAAATAACATTTAAAGTTCAATGAAAATGAATAGTTCGATTATAAATGAAACGGGGGATTTGCATCAATTTTTTCGTTTTATTTAGAAATAAATTGAATGAATTTGTAATTTTTTATGCATGGTATGATGGTTCCTTATTTTAAACATTTCAAAGTTTTGCTAAACTTTTAAATTCACCAACAATCTTAGAACATTTTCAATTTACTGTCATTTCTATATTTGTTAAGTTCGGTAAATGGTGGCTGTTAGATTATTCATTTGCATCACTCATAATGAATGCTTGCTACAAAAATGCAATGGGGAAAGTGTAATAAATCATATGAGAATGTCTTTTGTCGTAGATTTACATTGGGCAAAAATTGTGGCTCCAAAGAATGTATTCGACATGATTTACAACGAATGTAAGATTCCAGCCAGTTTTGTGAAAAATATGACGATTGCTGTCTTTGGATACGACATTTTGCGGAAATCAACGATAACTGGTCGAGGAAGCAATAGAAATATCAAAAAATCAAAAGGACAAGAAATGGAACAGTTGGGCCCCCTTTGTGTATTGGCCATTAAAGGTGAAAATAATTTACCTATGAATTAAAATTCGATTGACAATCTCTTTACACCGCTTGAATATTCGTCGGTACATGTGTTTCACTTATTTTATATATTAGTTTAAGCAAGTAAACATATTCGAGAGCTCGAGCTTTTATTTTTTTCTACTGACGTCGAGTGCATTTTTTATTACATGATGAACAGATTCGTTCAAGAAATTTCTCACGGAGAAAACGAAAATATCCTCCGTTACCGAGATTGACGACCTGGTCGAGTCAACGAAAAGTATTATTCGAAGAAAAGCTGCTCAAGTAAAAGCTGGTACATATCTTTGAAATTATTTTATAATTATTAATAAAATCTAGTTCTTGTAGGCAAAGATAAATTGATTTTCAAACATACGAGTTTATTAATTTTTAAATACGAACTATCAGATTACACACAAAAAATCGACTGGACACCAAGGAAAAGGAAGCCTCGTGAAAACCTCGAAGGATAAAGCGTAGAAGGAAGTGAAGAAATCGCGAACGAATCAGGAAACGATGACAATTTGAACGCAGAAACTACCGACAACACCAACGAGCTCCACGATATAGATCCCGAGAAACAAGAGGATGGAGAGCCATCCAATCCAGACAAAAATCCTATTGAGGCGATTATAGAGGTAGACCCCTCTATTCTCCCAGATGAAATGGAGGCCCTCGTCGAAAGTTTCGACAAGGTCCAAAAAGGTTAAATTCATGGGAATACACTTGTTTTCACATGTATTAAGTATTTTAAATCACATTTTTCTGTTATTTGAAATGAACATCGAAGCGAAAAAATGTATTCCATTTGTATGAACGTTATGTTATAAGATAAAATACACATAATATAATATATATATATATGTTTTTGTCGTATTATCCTTGATGAAAGTTTCGTATTGGATTTCAATCCGACGTATTCCGAGCTATTCCGGGCCATTCCGTAATTTTCCTCCGTTTCAATCCGTGCTATTCCGAATCGATCCGATGCAAGTTTTGAATCCCTTCCAATCCGAGCGTCAACCTCGAGTTCAAATTCGAATCAATCTGTGGCAGTTCCTTAGAAGCTGTTTCACTCCATTCCTTTAAAAGAAGTCAAATCTGAATGAACCCGAAACAACCTTTGAATCCTTTTGAATCCGAATGAAATTGAATCACATCCTGACATACTTTTGAATCCGAATCAATCCGTCTGCTCAATCCGAATGAATCCGAGACTCAACTGGACAAACTTTTGAATTCTTCTCAATCCGTCACCCTGTCTCAGTCCAAACCGATTCAATCCGAAATAAGTTCTGAATCATCTTTTAAATCCGAAGTTTTCCTGAAAATTCAATCCGAAGTCAAGTTGAAAACCGTACTAAACCGTATATTTTCTCGAAGTTCAATCTGAATCAATCCGAACTCGAATTGATCCAAACCGAATTTTCAATGAGAATTAATCCGAACGAATCCAAGGTCGGAATGATTCGAATTTATCTGGATTGAAAACTGAGTTTCGGATTTGTTCGGATTAATTCGGATAGTTGCCTCGGATTAAATCGTATTAAGTCGGATTGAATGTTCTCTCCAAATTCCGGATTAGGGCGCATTGGTTCGGATTAGAATTTCTGTGTCGACTTCGAATTGGGTCGGATTGGAATCATTTCGCCATCACCGGATTGGGTCGGATTATAATTTTTCTGCTGACTTCGGTTTAGGTCGGATTCGATCGGATGCGATTCCTATATTTTTCACGGAATGGCTCCAAATATAACTGATTGGGACGGAGACAGATTTCGGAATAAGACGGATTAGAACGTATTGGATTTTTTCAGCAATAAATGAGTCAAAAATTGAAGTACTAAAGTAAGCAGCGTTTTAATATTCTGCGTAGGCATTCAATCCACATGCATTTTAATCCTTCATATGAGAGCATACAAAATTTGTCTACACAAATTATTCATTGCCAAAGTCTTTGGATACCTACAGAAAACATTGACGACGATTCTTCCTATTCTTCCCGTTAACATTGAATGCACGTGACTTTAAATGAAAATTTAATACCTACAGGAAGAATTCAGAAACGGTATTAAATCCCATTGGCTTTCTAAACGGCTCTATTTTCACTCGTTTGCCGGGAAAACAAGTGTAATAGATTCTGATCGTTAGTTTGGAGCAACATTGCTCCCAAACCTTCACTTGAAGCATCAGTGTATAATTCAGTCCTAGACGCGTTCGAATTGAAAATTCCCAATATTGGTTCTTCCTCGAATTTTAATTTAATTTCACCAAAACACGCTTCCTGACGAGAGGTCCATTCAAACGACCGAACGGATTTTAAGAGATCAATTAGCGGATTAACGATCTTTGCAAACAGGTGTAAACCTCCTAAAAAAAATGGCAAGGCCAATAAACATTCGAACTCCTTGTACGTTTGTAGGGATCGGAAAATCAAGAATCGCTTGCAACTTACGTCGTCCGGGTTGAATGCCCTTTTCGCTGACCGTGTACCCTAGAAATTCTACTTCCGTGATTACAAATTGACACTTTTTTAAATTCAAGGTTAGACCTGCATCGGATAACAGTTTCAAAACTTTTTCCATTTTTTCTAACATTTCTTTCCTGGATTTAGCATGAATAAGAATATCGAATAAGATCTTATAAGAATCTTATCTTAATCTTATCTTATAAGAATAAGTTAACGCTAGACTGTTCCCATAGGGACCAAAGATTATTTTCATTAATTTATTAAAATAAAAGGGAGCATTCATCAGCCGGAATATTGCGCGTTCGAATTGTCCGGTTTCATCTTGAGTTATAAACGCTGTTTTTTGTTTAGCATTTTCGCTTAAAGGTATCTGTATATACCCTGGAGCAAGATCTAAGGTCGTAAACAAAACTGCTCCATTTAAACTTTCAATTTCATCATCTAAATTAGGCATAGGAAAGTTTAATCTCACCGTCTTCTTATTCAAGCGTCTGTAATTAATTACTAATCTGTGACTGCCGTCTGACTATTTGGCAAAAAAACTTTCCTTTCCTCTTTACCTGAACGGTAGGGCTTTGCAGACGGAGGCTCGGTTCCAGGCTTTTCTACTATCTCCATTTCCAAAAGGTGCGTTAGACCGATTTCTGATACATCTCTAGCAACTGTTTGTCGGCATTTGTTAATCAATTCTAGCAACATATTCTTTTCTTCAGACGATCGACTTTCGTGTATAATTATTTGCTCAGTAGTAACCGGCTTTTTATTCGTAGAAATCTTTGGTAAATCTTTTCCTAAAACCATTACGCAATGTCCAAGGGAATCATCCTTCTTTATTTCAAATTTTTCTTTTGATTCATTTTTAAACGTAACTCAAGTTCGGATTCGCTAATATTTACTTTAATTTAAAAAATTGAGGCAGGATTTAACGAAATCGTTTCCGACGATTTTATTTCAATAAGATCAGATTTAGGGCCTTTTTCAAAAATATCCGGACTGAAATGGAACTTATCACGATCTAAAAACTCCAATTTTCCGTCGATCTTGAAATGTGTGACATGAGGCAAATCGATAAAATTTCGACCATTAATAGCGTCATGTTGTTGAACGTCGTCAGGTATAATCCTAAATAAAACGTTTTCGGCACTAAATGGTCAATTGTAACTTTTTCGCGAATGATTCCACAAGATTTAATGACATTTCCAGATTAACCGAAACCAAGCAGATTACTTGAAACACGGAAGATTTCAAAACCATTCTCAATAACGACAGATGCTTTAATTGTGCAGTCCGAACTGCCCGTATCAATCAAAGCATTAACAATACCATTGCCGATCCGTACCAATTTACCATAAGTTCCGATACTTTTTTCAGAATCTGATATTACCAAATTAATTTTACCCTCTGAAAGAGACTTTGGCTTAGTGCACTCTTTAGCAACATGCATCATTTTAGGTAAGTGTTTATCAAAATATCAAAGTCGAGAGAAACATAATTCTCGATCTTAGCTCAACAGCTGCCAGCATGAAATCGAAGCTAGAAAGTGGGGACACACCCAGACGCCGCGTTTAGTTGTGTGAGGATCCAAACAGTTCAGTGGTGGGGGCCGTTTACGTCCACGTTCTGCGAACCAGCCCTGTCCGACAAAAAACAAAATGGCGGTTCCTTAGTGATTATAGTTTCTATGTGCGGAGTTTTCTCACCAGAGTGGCGCTGCACGCAGCACGCTCTACAAAAGCATTATACTAATAGACAAATATTTAAAAAAATTTAAATAATTAAGTTTCTGAACAATATGGAATGAGAAAATGTTCCTAAAATGATTCTAGGACATAAAATACACATTTTGCATAAATCAATCAATACAAAATAAAAAAAAGAACACATTAAACTTCGTAAAATATATACTGTGGATACGCATGAAGAATTCTTGAGACCCTGAACAAAATTTTTTTTATGTTATCCCCATATAACTGAAAATATATTTAAAAATAAATAAAAAGGTTAAGCTTCTAAAAAGAAGTATTTTCCATTTTTATTTTCCAGCTTCAAACAAATGAAATGAAAAATAATTATTTTGTTAAGCCCTGTGTTCAACATAAAAAACCGTGTCAAGGGAAATATATACTCAATTAAAAATTTGTAAATGTAACAAAAAATATTCATTACTATAAAATTTGCTAGTACATATTTTCAACACATTTTAAATTTTTGACATGTACAGATCGATGATGCCTAGTTAAGTGTCGCAAAGCTTGACTGCTTTTTTCTTCAAGACGCTAAATTTTTAAAATTCAGCCATTTCCTGTCTTACGAATTGTCTCATTCTTATTTAAAATAAAATTAAATCACATATGCTAACATTTCTACAGCTTCATTGGCATGTTCTTTGCATTGAAAAATAAATTTTGTTTCGCATGACAAAAAATATTCATTACTATAAAATTTGCTAGTACATATTTTTAACATATTTTAAATTTTTAACATGTACAGATCGATGATGACTAGTTAAGTGTGGCAAAGCTTGGCATGCTTTTTTTTCAAAACGCTAAATTTTTAAAATTCAGCCATTTCCTGTCTTACGAATTGTCTCATTCGTATTTGAAGATAAAATTGAAATATATACGCTAACATCTCCACAGCTTCATTGGCATGTTCTTTGCATTGAAAACTAAATTTTGTTTCAGATGAAATTAAATCGTCTAGAATTAGATCAAAAGAATTGCTAGACCGGCAATGTTTGTTAAATAGGTATTCGACAACTGTGATAAGCTTGTATAACTTAACATTTGGATGTATGAAATCTTTATTTATTCTTGCAAATCTACTCAAACTGTCAGGTAACTGTTCACAAGAAAAAGTTATCGTATCTGCATAAATTTCAGAAGTAGTCAAAAATGCATTTAAGCATGTCGAACACTGAGTGTGCTGTTTGATGTAAGCAGTTATACGACAAGTTGTGTAAAAAATCAAACAATCTCTAACAGCTGGTAAAGCATAATCGTGCGCTACTGCATCTACAAAATCACTAAAATCAGTGTCTTCACAATCGATTATTGCTTTTAACTTTTCTCGAATTTCTTGAATTGCGCTTTTACTATTCGACTGATGTAATTCTTTCAATTTTGAAATTATTATTAAGGGCTGTGGAGGGTTGCCATCGAAAGTACTACAATTTCAAAGCTTTGCAGGTTTCAAAATGCCAAAGGCAGCTAATATCTTGTATATTTGCAAGAAGGTTGGTGTACAAGGATGATCATTTGTTCCTCCAGCTAATCTGATAGTGCCAAAAAATCTCTAAACAAAAGGAAAGGAACAAAAAATTAGTGAAATTTTTATAAAGTCTTGATAATATTCCATTCGAAATCTCATACCGAATAAAATATTTTATCTTGTTCAGTTAAATTTACTGAAATTAAGGAAGGTAAAGAAATACTAAATGGATTTTGAATGCAACATCAAGGACACTATATTTCTTATACAAATCCATTTAGTAAAAAAATATAAAAGTGCTTTCTTCGATATTTATATTTCACTGGAAGCTGTGGAGATGTTAGCATATATAATTCAATTTTATCTTCAAATACGAATGAGACAATTCGTAAGACAGGAAATGGCTGAGATTAAAAAAGTTAGAGCCTTGAAGAAAAAAGCAGCCAAGCTTTGTGACACTTAACTAGTCATCATCGATCTGTACATGTTAAAAGTTTAAAATATGTTAAAAATATGTACTAGCAAATTTTATAGTAATGAATATTTTTTGTTACATTTACAAATTTTTAATTGAGTATATATTTCCCTTCACATGGTTTTTTATGTTGCACACAAGGCTTAACAAAATAATTAATTTTGATTTCATTCGTTTGAAGCTGGAAAATAAAAATGGAAAATATTTCTATTTCGAAGCTTAAGCTTTTATTTATTTTAAAATATATTTTCAGTTATATGGGGATAACATAAAAAAAATTTTGTTCAGGGTCTCAAGAATTCTTCATGCGTATCCACAGTATATATTTTAAAAAGTTTAATGTGTTCTTTTCTTTATTTTGTATTAATTGATTTATGCAGAATGTGTATTTTATGTCCTAAAATCATTTTAGGAACATTTTTTCATTTCATATTGTTCAGAAACTTAATTATTAAAATTTTTTAAATATTTGTCTATTATGTTACGTCAGAAACGTAACATTTCTCTTCTTAAAAGATTCCTCGTTTCATGTAAGGATCGGAAAGGATCCTCTCTAAGGGATGAGGAGAAGTCAGTGATTGAGAATGGTTATTGATATAAAGTATGTTTATTGACAATCAAATTGAGAAACGAATAAGCATCATGGCATTGGAAATCGAATTGAAATTTAGATGTAACTTTGTAATTAACCCGAGTGAAATTTGTCTGATGATTTATTGAGTCCAGTGGAGCGAAGGTGGTCAGTTGAGTCTTCGTTGAGATCTTTGAGATAGTACTTGTTTGATGGGAAATTCGTTGTTGAGACGGTTGGTCTAGTCGATTCTTGATCCAAGTTTAGAGGGAATTTTGGAAGGTGATTCCCCTTCACTTTCTAATGTCGTTGAACTCAGCGTCGAGTAAGAATTCGTCTGAGTAGCGGTAAAATCTGATGAGGCTGGACTGAACTCGTAGCGTAGAGATAATGAAACTGGACTAGACTGAACTGAACTCGCCGTGTAGAGATGATGGTACTGGACTAGACTGAACTGAACATATTTTTAATTTAATTTAACAATTCATAACATAAAACTTTCGTTTATACGTAATTATAGGAATTAAAATTTTAGCTTATTGTAGCGAATTAAAAATCCATAACAAGTTTTACATAAATGCATAGTAATAACAGAGGATACAATTCTGGAAATATTACAATCATTGATTACATATGTTATAGTGGTAATTAGGTAATTTGACTAATTTTTTTGATTTATAATAACTATTTAAACTTACAACATGGTGATTTTTCATGAAAAGAAGATTAAAAATTGTAAAATTTTATCGATTAGTTATAAAATACTAAAGAGTAATTTCCAAGAATTACGATCGTTAATGTTTACATTAGTAAAAATAAAATATGGAAAGCATTATAAATTATTATATATATTATTAATATAATATTAGTAGAGATTAAAAAAAATATTAGGATCGTTGATTACATATATTAATTAATAGACGTCGTAACTTGGTACATTAAAGAGAAAAAACTTGGTTAAATCTAAAATTGATTTCTTCAAAACATGGCATTGCTATTGCTTATTATTACTTTTACATGTTTCTAAAAATTAATTTCATGAACTTCAATTTCATTGGTGTATTATTAAATGAATAAAATAATCATAAGAAAAACAATTTTACGTAATAACAGGGTAATAGATTCTTCTACAATTTTTGTACTTTTAACTGTTTTTCTAATGTTTTTTTTTGTAAAATTAATAGAATTATTTGTGCATAAAATATATGAAAAATAGTAATTATTTAATTTGTTATTGTTTCACGTTAATTTCTATTGGAAAAGCAATTTTCACATTAACAATTTTGTAACGCCATCGCACAGTTCACATTTACAGACTCAATATTTGTAGAAACTGTTCTTCCAATAGGATGGGAATCAAGAAAAGTTCCCTTGATGGATGAAAATAAAAATTGAAATTATATTTATGATGGCACCAATTATGAAGTGCTTATTTATTCTTGTCATAAAAAGTATTTTTTTGACCCAAATAAGAAGAAAAATGCAAATATTTCTATATTTTTCTTCAGGTGATAAAATAGAATGTTGATTCGAATGAAAACTAGCATTTGTCTTAATAAAAAGTTGTTAATTTGTCTTTTGAAAGGTTGGTGAGCATGAATAAAATTGATTAAATTAAACGCAAAGAAAGTACTCATAAGAATTTTAAAGAAATATAATTTTTTTTTGATGATATTAGATTATTAGTTTTTGCTGAACAAAAGAGAAAAGTTGAAAAATTTTGATGCATTTGATAAATACTTGCTAGTTTGAGAAGTTTAATTTACTCTGAAAAAAAAAAATGAAATATATTGAAATTTTTTTATTGCTATTTGAAGGTGCAGTGAGCTTCTCAAATCTCTGAAATAGCAAAAATGAGATTAGAATAAAATTTCAAAGGATCTTTTTGTTTAAAACATTTCCTGGTTTAGTTATTCTAAACGATTTGGTTTTATGCAAAGTTTATATTATTTTAAGTTTGAATTTAAATTCAGTTAATCAATTTTGTATATTTATGTGCGATCTTTTTATTCGATTGACGTGAACTACTGCCGGTTTTCCTTTTATGTTGATTTTTACATATCCTTTTCCTAGTACATCTAGAACTTCGTGAGGTCCTGTGTATTGATTATCCAGCTTTTTAATTTTTCCTCCTTTTAATAAAAATACATTATCCCCAATTTTTATTTCCAAGGGATTTATTTTTCTATCGTGGTACATTTTTGATTTTTCTTTTGCCTTTATGATGTTTTCTCTTGCTTGTGTTCGCATTTCATGCAGTTGTGTGACAAAGTTGATCAAATAATCATCATAGGTTTGTAATTTTTCATTCTGTGACAGAGTTTCACTAGAGGGTTCACGGGCTAATTTGCCAAAAACTAATTCATAAGGCGTACATTTTGTGGCTTCGTGTACACTTGTATTATATGAAAACATTGCTAATTCTAGCCAATCGTCCCATTCTGAGTTTTTTGCTACAAATTGTTTGAGACATGATGTGATCGTTCAAGTGATCCATTGGATTGAGGGTGAAAAGCTGTGGTACGAAATTGTTTGATTCTAAAGCGTTTTGTTAATCTTTTTAATAAATTGCTCAAAAAATCTCTGCCTTGATCCGTTAGTACTCCTTTTGGCGATCCAAATATGCAAATAAATTTTTTCACGAATGCGTCTGCTATTGTACCAGCTTGATGATTAGGAAGAGGTATTGCCAGAGAATATTTTGTAAAATTATCATGTATAGTAAGAATATACAGATTTCCAGACTTTGTTTCTGGTAGTGGACCAACAATATCCATTGATATTTTTTCGAAGGTTATCAGTGATAACCATAGGATTTTCAGTTTTAACCCGAACTAATTTTTTTATTTGGCATTGTAAGCAGCCTTGAATATACTTTTGAATATTGACTTTCATATTTTCCCAACAAAATTTTTGGCGAATTCGATTATAGGTCTTTGTGACGCCTTTATGGCCTCCTAATGCTGAGGAGTGTGCTTCTTCAATTAATTGTGATCTTTGTTCTTTTGTTGGATATTGCGTTATTCCATTACAAACGATCATTTTTGTAAGTTCATGTAATGAATAAAGTGACAATTTTATATTATTTAAGGTTTCAGATAAATTGTCTTTGGCTTCTTCTTCAATCGGAAGAGCAAAATGATAGTAGTTTCCTTTTTTTATTTCTTTCGCCGTTCCCTTCTGTATGTTTTTAAATTTTGGTAAGGTTCCACGTTTTTCTAGACTTTTTGATCCATTATCTCGAGGATTTCCATTTGTTGTAACAAAGTATACATAATTATCTTTTCGCATCGTTAATTGATCGCGACATTCTACGATATTTTTATTCATTAAAATTTGCCTGGTAGATTTTGGGTTGGATGGAGGGGGCTTTGGCGGTGGACTTTGGGGTTTTCTTCGCATTCTGAATTATTGTCATTTTCGAGATTTTTCCTGGTTTTTATTTGTTGATTTTTGTTTATTTCAGAATTTCGTTCATTAAAAGTGTCTTCGATATTTTCATTTTCAAAAATTTCTTCAATACAAGAGCTTTCAGAGCTCTCTTCATCTTCAGGTTCCATATCAATTACTTCGTCTTCAGAAGTAGAAAAATAATTTTCGCTTTTTTTCCCTTGAGGTATAATAAATTGTTTAGGCTTTTTGCCATTTTTATTTCTTTTCTTTTTTGCTTGGATTTCTTTTAAATAGTCCAAATATTCAGGATCAGAATCAGGATCAGAGTCGGAATCTGATTTTACTTTTGTTCGGCTTCCTTTTTGCATATTTATTTCTGGTAATTCATTTTCATATATTTGTTTTCTTGGTCTACCTATCTTTCTTTTTGTTTGAGAGGGAATAATTATTAAATTTGTAAGTAGATTTTTTCTTGGCCTACCTCGAGGTTTTTTCACAAGAGGTTTAGAAGAAAAATTTTCGTCTAATTTTTCTTGGATTTCATTTTGATTTAAATTTTCTAGATTTTTATGCTGATTCGAATTTTTCATTTGTTCTTGTTTTTTCTTTTTACCCCTAGTAGTCATGGTTTTCCATGGCGAATTTTCATAATTTTTTCCAAGTATTGGACTTAAGAGTATAATAATCATAAACAGAAGCTTTGATGCTAAAAGTTTCAATAAACTTGTATATTTCATAAAATTGTTACAAATGTTATTTAATAATTCTTCATTGGGAGAAACAATAAAAGTTTCTAAAAACTTAGGATTGATATTTAATATTGGATCTTGTGATGATTCACTAAAGTCATTTATATCATCTTGGGTAAATATCGAATTGAAATATTCTCTTTTGGAATTATTTCCTTTTTTGATATTATTTTCTTCGTTATTTTTCATAAAGATATTCTCAAGATTCGTTTCCTCTTGAGATATAAAGGTATCATCATCATCTTCGTGTAAATTTCTTGATCTTTCTTCATTAATAATAGGGTTTCTTGAAAGAGCGTCTGCATTGACAGTCATTTTTCCTGCTTTGTATACTACATCAAAATCATATTCTGCGAGTTTTAACCTCCAGCGCGAAACTCGTGAGCAAGGGTCCTTAGAATTTTGAAACCAAACTAGTGGTTTATGATCGGTTACTAGGGTAAATTTTCTTCCATATAAATAAGGACGGAAATGAGTGACACAAAATATTATTGCAAGTGCTTCTTTTTCATATGTGTCATATTTTTTCTCAGTGTCACTTAAACTACGTGAAGCATATGCTATTGGCTTATCCTTGCCTATTTTACCTTGTGATAATATACCTCCTATTGCGTATCCTGAGGCATCTGTTGTGAGAAGAAAGGGTTGAGAAAAATCGGGTCGTTGTAAAAGTGGTTCTTCGCATAATCTTGATTTTAAAATATCAAAAGCTGTTTGCTGTTTATCGGTCCAGATGAAAGGGGTATCCTTTTTTAGAAGTTGATTAAGAGGATTGGCAATTTTTGAAAATCCTTCGATAAATCTACAATAATATCCTGCTAATCCTAAAAATTGTTTGACATTCTTTTGTGTTTTTGGAACTGGAAATTTTTTTACGGCTATTATTTTTTTGGGGTCCGGTCGAACTCCATTTTTATCAATTATATGACCTAAACATCCTATCTCAGGTTGTAGAAATTCACATTTGTCTGGTTGTAAATGAAGGTTTGCTTTTCGAAGACGTTGTATTAAATTATTAAATTTTTTCTCATGTTATTCTAGTGTATTGGCAAATATGACTATGTCGTCAAGATATACAAAGAGTTCTGTCCCTATTAATCCAGTTAAAGTAATGTCCATTAACCTTTGAAATGTTGCAGGAGCGATTTTTAAACCAAAGGGCATTCTATCAAATTCATAATGACCATGAGGTGTAGAAAGTGCAGTTTTATGAGAGTCTTTAGGGTCCATTTTTATATGATGAAAACCAGTAGCTAAATCAAATACTGAAAAATATTTGGCAGATCCGAGTGAATCGAGTATATCGTTTATGTTAGGTAGTGGGTAAGAATCTCCGATTGTTTTTTCGTTAAGTTTTCTGAAGTCAAGAACCATTCGCCATTTTATTTTACCTTTAGAGTCTGGTTTTTTAGGAACAATCCAAACTGGAGTGTTATACGGTGATTGTGAAGATTTTATTATTTTATTTTTCAATAATTCGTCAACTTGTTTTGTAATTTCTTCTTTATGGACAGGGGGAAATCTATATTGTCTTGAAAAAATTGGAGAATCATCCATAGTTGGAATCGAATGTTGCAAAACGTTAGTAGCGTCAAGTGGTTCTCCTGGGATTTGAAATCTGTCTGCACTGTTAATAATTGAGGAGTTATATTCAATAAGGCGACAGGCGCTCGAAAACCTGTAAAAGTATTGTCCGCCTCGTGATGTCATAGTCAAAAATTGAAAATCGAAATTCGAAAAATCCAAAAACATGGTTTTATAGCTCGTGAAAAATGAATGTTAGTTTCCTCTTACAGTTTTTTTATAACGTTGCAAATTTTCGAGTAAATTAATAAAAAGTGTGTTGGTTTTAAAGCATAGAAACCATGTTTTATTTCAATCCACTCGCCTCGAGAAATTCATTAATGAACGGATTGCGAAATTTTGTTTTGCGTTCTACTCGTGAATCTCTGGCGGAGGCGACAGTGCTTGCAAAAATTTTTTTTGTTCATTGTTAAATGGTTTTTTTTTAATCTGAAGAAAAAACCATGTTTTTCGAGCTTCGGACCGAAAAAGTGAGCGAGGAAGTTTGAGCTACAGTAAACTTCCCGCGAACAAGTTGATCATTAGTATATGGAGCAACTTTTTGGAAAATATCAACTCAATTGAACAATTACTTTCGAAAATACAACGAGTTGAACAGAAATGCGAATCAGGTTTCTGACGCTCATTTTCATCGCATGCCACTCCTACTCTCTTTCTCTATCTTCCTTCGCTTTTACTCATCGGCGCGCCTGCATTGCTCGTAACAAAACCGGTAAAATCGCGTCAAAACCTAATTCGCATTTGCGTTCAACTCGTTGTATTTTCGAAAGTAATTGTTCAATTGAGTTGATATTTTCCAAAAAGTTGCTCCATATCCTAATGATGAACTTGTTCGCGGGAAGTTTACTGTAGGTCAAACTTCCTCGTTCACTTTTTCGGTCCGAAGCTCGAAAAACATGGTTTTTTCGTCGGATTAAAAAAAAAACCATTTAACAATGAACAAAAAAATTTTTTGCAAGCACTGTCGCCTCCGCCAGAGATTCACGGGTAGAACGCAAAACAAAATTTTGCAATCCGTTAATTAATGAATTTTTCGAGGCGAGTGGATTGAAATAAGACATGGTTTCTAAGCTTTAAAACCAACACACTTTTTATTAATTTACTCGAAAATTTGCAACGTTATAAAAAAACTGTAAGAGGAAACTAACATTCATTTTTCACGAGCTATAAAACCATGTTTTTGGTTTTTTCGAATTTCGATTTTCAATTTTTGACTATGACATCACGAGGCGGACAATACTTTTTCAGGTTTTCGAGCGCCTGTCGCCTTATTGAATATAACTCCTCAATTAATCTCTCTACATGTTCGTATTCGTCTTGATTCAAATTTTCCAAACGAAGAAGTTTTTTAATGCATTCTATTCTTTCTTCAGCTGTTATGTTAAAAAATCTGCATGGATTGTTGAAAAAATTTTCGGTTTTTAAGAAGCTATTCAGAATTTGGTTAGATAAATCGTCATCACTTAAGTTTTTTAAATTGCTTGATTGACTTGTTACATTTTGAAAATCTCTTTCTTCAAAGTCTTCTAAAGTAACAGTCGGTATTGATATTGTTACTGAAATTTCTTTTGTATTTGCAAATTTGATATAAGCTTTACCATTGCAATTTTGTACAATTGCGTCTCCGGCATAAATTCCTTCGCCAAAATGTAGTCGAGGTACGTAACCTTCGCTTTTCTCAGTATTTTCAATTGAAATATAAAATGTTCTTACTGTTCTAGCTGGAATTGTTAATATCTGTGTCGATTCAAATGGATACAGTTTATTTTGTATTTCTAGACATTTTAATACATAATTTATATTGACTTTATTTTCTCAAAAAAATTCTGAACCTAGAACTCCGTCTTCGTCTATTGGAACTTCATTAGGAATTATATTCAATATTGTTGGATATCCTAGAATGTTTATTTGTATTTGTCCCATTGTAAAAAGTGGTAAATTATTTATTCCTGTAAGTTTTAACACTATTTTTTCATCTATTGGCAAATTAGGATTTACGGAATTTTGTTTAATCAAATTTCGACCAGCACCGGTATCTATCATCATGCGAGCAGGGCTTTGAAGGCCTTCTGCGCATATCATTATCGATGGAATTATACTTGTTTTGGAAACGCTTATCTTTATAGCCGGTTGATCGTTAAAAGTAGATGCTTCTGGTTCTTGCCTTACGCTTTCCTCAGTGCATCCGTGCTGGGGAGAGCATTTGAGTTTTCCGAATTTTGCGATTGTTGTTTATTTATTCTAACGTTACAATTAGTTATAATATGTCCTGGTTTTTTACAATAGTTGCATATAACTTCTGACTTTTGTGGATAATTTCGATTTGGTCTACTTAATTGCTGATTTCGCATTTCTCGTTGGCTATTTTGGTTTAAAAATTGTCTGTGATTTGCAAACCTGTTGTCATCTAGATTTTCTTGTCTATTATCATTATTTCTGTTTCTCGAAAAATTATTATTATTGTAATTATGGAATCTATTGCTGTTAGGATAATTTTTCTGTTACTTGAAAAGTTATTGTAATTGTTGTTCCTGTTCCTTGAAAAATTGTTATTCGGATAGTTATTATTATCATAATTGTTATTTCTGTTTCCTAAAAAGTGGTTATTCCGGTAACTATTTCTTGCAGAATTATTGTAAATATTTTCTCGTCGTTGGTGATTATTACTAGGGTGTTGATTTTGCATAAAAAAATTAGGATTTTGTTTTCTAGATACTGCTTCTTGTGCTTTGGTTAAATGATAACAATTTTCAGCAACATGACCTGGTTTTTTACATATTATACAATTTATGTTGTTATCTCGTGCAACATTGAACCGAGTTGTTTTAATATTTCTATTATTTATAGAACCATCCATTTTTAAATAATCTGAATTTGTATTTCTTCGTAGTGCGGATGATGCTGCCAAATCTCTTTCTACGCTGATTGTGTCATTGAAAACTTCTTTAAATGATTCCTTTGTTTTTACTCGAATTTCTAATTCAGGACGCAGACCGCGAATAAAGCATTGAATAACGTCTTTTTGAAGGTTCTGTTTGAAGGTATTATCTACTTGTCCATTATTGTTGAGTCTATGGAGCGTCTTCGATTCTGTCGGCAATCTCCTTAATTCTAGCTGCATACGAAAGTACGTTCTCTTTTTCCCACATATAGGTATTCCCTAATTCTCCTTGTAATTGTTACACACTTTTTGCTGGGGCGTATACTCTTTTGAGTTTTTCAATTAATTCTTCGATGTTATTATAAGTCGATCCAAAGATACATTTTCTCGCTTCTCCTGATAATTTACTTCGTAATAGTCGTCCTAAATTTTCTCGAGCTGCGGGTGTTGGCAGCATTGCCTTTGCCTCATAACATCCTTCAATAAAATGAGATAATGGAATGTTACTTCCATCAAATAAGGGTACTACTTCTAACGCGTCGCGTAAGGATACTTGTTGATTATTAGGTAGGACCATTTCGTTGTTTCTAATTTGATTAACGTTTTCTGCAGGATTGTTGTGAACAATTTGTTCCATTTGTTCGTTGTCGGTACTATTATCGTCGCTATCGTTATTACTTAAAATTGTTTGGCGTTTAAGAGAATTTTCTGATAAATTTATTTTAGTTCTTTCTTCGACTGTATTTTTTGGAATTATCGTTGAACTAAGTAAACTTATATCTTCGTTGTCAATATAAGTAGTTTCTTTTTTTAATGTTTCGTCCTGATCAATTGATCCACA
The DNA here is from genome assembly GCA_030998225.1 of Diplolepis rosae. Classification (NCBI taxonomy): domain Eukaryota; kingdom Metazoa; phylum Arthropoda; class Insecta; order Hymenoptera; family Diplolepididae; genus Diplolepis; species Diplolepis rosae. The sequence goes on from JAPYXD010000466.1 coordinate 3,784,165, forward strand.
AATAATACTTGAATTAGTTTTTGAATTTGAATTACGCCAATTATTCGAGTCAGATAAATTGCTTGTTCCGGCAGTTTCGAATTGTTCAAACGTTAAGGTTTTCTCTAAAGAAATATTATCTAATTGAAATCTGATATTTATTTGTCCTTGTTAGAAATATTTTCAAAATTATTTTTAGTTACCTTTTCATTCACAGTAACTGTTATTTTTGGTTTAAGGGGACCAGTTTGATTTTGTGCCACAAATTTTGCAAGTTCAATATTTTTCTTAACTTGACTGCGTGTAATAGGATTTCCTTGAAATTGTGATTTCCCTAATTCACTGGGATTGGGTCCCGACATAGGTTATTATAAAATAAAATTTTACTGATACGTACATGGAGACACTATTTAAATTGTAATATACATAAATATTTAATTGGATTAACAGAAATTTTTTTTTCAAATATCTTTCGTTTTAAAATATTTTTATAATTAATAAATGCGATTTATCATTAGAAAATATGAATTGTCTCAATGTTCCGAGTCAGGTAAATTTATAATCATCAATCAAAATTCTTAAAATAATATGCCTTAATTCTACCAATTTCCATGTGCTTACAGAAAAAAAATTTATTTAGGATTTTTTGTTTCAAATTTATTCTTATTGAAACTAATTTTGGTCCTTGTGTTACCTGGGATACTTGATATGTTTTTTTTTATATGATTTTCGAATGGTATAGGTCACAAATGGGTTTTAAATAATTGTTACTCACAAAAAAATTTTTTTGTTCTATTTTTTATTATACACACATTAACAAAATTATAAATTATACAGAATTTAGTTAATGCAAGATTGGACAAGCCTGACTCAAGCACAACATCTTGGTCAATCTTTTGCAATTAAAAATATTCTGTTAGTTAACAGAGTTAAAATAAAAGTTCCAAACGATACTGTATGAGTACTTGAATTTTGCCTTACCCAATTGGTCGTAATCAAATGGTGACCGTTCAACGAATCTAAAGAGGACTTATAGTCTCCTGTGCTGCTTTTTCTCGTTTTAACTCGAATTAAAACTTAGTCAACAATTTAGAATTAAAGAAGTACGAGATTAGACAGGCATGACTCAAGCACAAAATCCTATGTAATCTCTGCACTTTCAGAAATTCCGATAATAAAATTTCAAATAAAATAAGCCTTTTGATCACTTAGGTTAGCCTCTAGGTCAAATCCCTGCGTGACTCAACAGAATTTATTTTATTTTAGCACAGTTTGTACAAAATAACCAGAAATAAGGAAATTAAACAATTTTTCAATTAAAATAATTATTTAATCACTTAGGTTAGCCTCAAGGTCAGATCCCTTTGTGATTTGATAAAATTATTTTATTTTAACAAGATATGTGTATAAAATTTCAAATAAAATAAAATAATTATTTAATCACTTAGGTTAGCCTCAAGGTCAAATCCTTTCGTGATTTTATCAAATTTATTTTATTTTAACCAATATGTGTGTTATCAGATGAATTATAATTGTACTTTATCAAGTCTTGATTCCTAGTAATTATAAAATTTCAATATCCCATTCACTGACTTTAAGTGTTTCCCGGGCCGATGCACCAAAAAAAGAGATTGGGTATGTTACGTCAGAAACGTAACATTTCTCTTCTTAAAAGATTCCTCGTTTTATGTAAGGATCGGAAAGGATCCTCTCTAAGGGATGAGGAGAAGTCAGTGATTGCGAATGGTTATTGATATAATGTATGTTTATTGACAATCAAATTGAGAAACGAATAAGCATCATGGAATTGGAAATCGAATTGAAATTTAGATGTACCTTTGTAATTACCCCGAGTGAAATTTGTCTGATGATTTATTGAGTCCAGTGGAGCGAAGGTGGTCAGTTGAGTCTTCGTTGAGATCCTTGAGATAGTACTTGTTTGATGGGAAATTCGTTGTTGAGACGGTTGGTCTAGTCGATTCTTGATCCAAGTTTAGAGAGAATTTTGGATGGTGATACCCCTTCACTTTCTGATGTCGTTGAACTCAGCGTCGAGTAAGAATTCGTCTGAGTAGCGGTAAAATCTGATGAGGCTGGACTGAACTCGTAGCGTAGAGATAATGAAACTGGACTAGACTGAACTGAACTCGCCGTGTAGAGATGATGGTACTGGACTAGACTTAACTGAACTCGCCGTGTAGAGATGATGATACTGGACTAGACTGAACGGAACTCGCCGTGTAGAGATGATGGTACTAGACTGACTTCTCTTGGGATTTTTGCCTTTTATAGAACTTTTGCAAAGTTGCTTATAGTGGGAGCAAAATCAAGGTGTACCACCTTTGGTATTAAGATCGGATGAGTTGCCCTCTCTGATGACTCGTGCTCCAATGAAATTCATTACCTGGCACTAATGCCGCAATCTATTTTATCTGTTATTCGATTCTAACGAAAAGGTCAACTAATGTGGAAGTAAAAACAAGGTGTATCATCTTTTCCATATTTGGTATTTTAAGATCGGATGAGTTGCCTTCTCTGATCACTTATGCTTCGATGAAATTTATTACCTGGCATTAGTGTCATAGTCAAATATATCAAGTCTATTTTATCTGTTATTCGATTCTAACGAAAAGGTCAACTACTGTGGAAGTAAAAACAAGGTTTACGATCTTTTCCATATTTTGGTGTTTAAAGTCGAATGAGTTGCCTTTACCGATGAGTCACGTTCCGATGAAATTTATTACTTGGCGTTAATGTTAATATTAATATTGTTTGAATATTTTATATTAAATTTTCCCCTTTTTATTCATATTTATCTCATACAAAAACTATTTTGGAACATTCAGCTGATATTAATATTCAAATATTAATATATCTCAAATTAATTAGTTGAGTTTGAAATTTTTGTCACTGCCTACATTATCGGAGGATCATATTAATATATCTTTTAAGTAAAATTTATGGTTCAATAAGTGTTTAAAGTCTCAAAACAAAATATCGATTTATATATTTTTTAATTATAAATAACTGGCCTATATCGACCCTAAATAATATTAATAGATAGATGATTTTTTACTTCGACATTATTTCTGGACCCTAAAGCCAAAGTAAAAAATCATCTATCTATATATTTTTTAGCCTTGTAAATGAATTATTCGAAATTGAAAAATTATATGGACAATTATTTATATCAAGATAAGATAAATCATGAGATTCAGATTTAAAAAAGAAAAAGTTCAAATAAAATACTTTGGAAGGTTTTTTTGAATATAAATATACTTCTTAAAATTACTTTGATACGTAGTAAACTTGAGAAATATTTTTTTGGAATAAAATACTTTAAACATTTTTTAAAAATAATATGTAACATCTTTCACATGACTAATTGAGTATAGAAGTGCGAATAAAAGGTTTCAATTATTACGGAAATAAATAAATTATATCTAATTTTTTACACAAAATTACACATTGAGATTTCTTTGTTATGAAGTAAAATTGACAAATTTTATAATAATAAAATACTTTAAAAAAACTTTTTTGAATACTTAGCAACTTTTATATGGCAATTTAATATATAAGCGTGAATAAAATTTTTGATTAAAAAAAAATTAATAAATGTATTTTATTATTATATTTGTCAATTTTGCTTCATACCAAAGAATTCTCAATATGTGATTTCGTATACAAAATAAGGTATAATTTATTTTATTTTTAAATAATCAAACCTTTTATTTACATTTATTGGTTGAAATTGACATAAAATATGTCAAGTATAATAAAAGTTATTTTTGAGGTATTTTATTCCAAAGGAATTTTCATAAATATCATTTCATGCTAGAGGAATTTAAGGTGTAATTTTCAATACAAAATTAAATATGGTTTTTTATTTTTTCAATAATCAAATCTTTTATTCACAATTATGTATTGAAAAAGAGGCTCTTAAAAAGTGTTACATATTTTAAAAGCTTTTTCAAAGTATTTTATTGTGTAATTTTGTATGCAACATTAGATATAGTTTATATATTTCAAAATAATTATACCTCTTATGTATACTTTTATATTGAAGTAGTCATACGAAGGATTTTAAGTATTCTGAAAACTTTTCTAAAGTATTTCACCCCAAAGATATATTTTTCAATTTTACTTTATGTCAGGGAAATCTCATGATGTTATTTCTTATGCAAATTTAGGTAAAATTTATTTTGTTTTATAATCAAACCCTTTATTTATACAGGCATGGAAATTATTCTATAATTACACATCGGTAATTAAATGTTCACCATTTCTTGTTTCAGCTTTTGTTCAAGTGACTTAATTTTTATAAAAACAATTTAAATTTTTTTATTTTACCTGTTGTTTCATTTATATTGTAAGTGACTTAATTTTGATAATAACAACTCAAAAAAAATTCCTAATAATGTCATAAAAGTTAATAAAATTCTGCATCTAGTGAGCTCAATTTGAAAGAAAAATGTTGATTTCATGAAAAGATACTACAATAATGTCAAATTTTGATATTTTTTCATATGAAGAAGTTACCTTACACAAGCTTTTACAGAAATTTCGTCAAGTGTTCTTGTTGATCAAAATAATGTATAGATTATAGTCATCATGAAATTTTACTACTTTTTAGTCAACATTGTTATTAATATCCCTAAATTTCATTAAAGTATGGTATACATTGGTTTTTAAAAAAATCTTGTAAGAAGTTACACGTTTTTAAAATTATACAACTTTTACTGTATCATATTTGACCCTAAGATAGTATACAGAAAAAAAATACTAATAATATTTTGATTAGCTATCAAAATACTATGAAGGCATACTTTTGAAATGAGGCCAAAAAATTTTTACACTGTTAATTTTTTCTAAGAGTTATTAACATTTTATTGATAGTTTGGATTTCTCAAAATAATGTATAGACTATTGTTATGAGTACTGATGAAATATCCCCTCCCTTAGCCCTTAAGTGTATAAGCAAGAACTCGCTGCAGCGGCAGGCAGTTCTGTCCTAACTTTCTAACTGTGTATTTGAGAAATACAGAAGCTGAGCATCGAATCGTGACTCATCAGTAATCGGAAAAGTGCTAGTTTACTGAATTCAACGCATAACATTTTGGCGATCCAGCCAGGATACCGCAAACTTCTCGAATTATAATTCCACGGAATCCTCAAGAAACAATTCACATAGAAGCGGGAAAAAACCTGGAATAATGTCGAAAAAACAAGGACATATAAATATATACGGATATTGAAGACAGAACTCCGAACTCTCTACGGAAGTTCGCATTGAATATCGAATAAAACTAGATCCTGAACCTAGTAGGGACTATACGACGTAAATTCGATAATCTTGGAAATTGAAAGGGTACGCAACAAACCGTGACAATATTCCTACGAGACCCACAATCAGGCGGAAGACGTAACGGTGTGATTACAGTCCAGCAACAGGAGAAAGCAACAAGTTATATCACCAACTAAGGCGGAAACTCGAGGACATAATACACCGTATGTTAAAAATAAAGTGAAAGCTTGTAAAAATTCATCGAAACTTTCCTTGGCCATAGAGAATAAATCTCATTTGCCTTCGTTGAACGGGGACTGTACACTACGGTTACAGGTTGAGTAAAGTTGTGGAAGGAAAGGGTGAGGCATACTCCTGGTGATCCAGAGCACTACCTCTCCTCAACAAAATAAATAACACTACTTTGGAATCTACGTTATTGTCTTAGAGCGATAAAGTTGAATTCCACAGTAATAAAATAATAAAAACTTAAAATTGTATCGCGACATACACTCGATAACACAAACAAAGTACAAGGTACAAAGTACAAGGTACACAGTACTCATATCACACTGGCATTCCACCAATATAGAGATAGGAGAGACGCTAGATACGAGACAGACGAAAACATGAGTGACTCATCTCTTTCTCCCGAACAACCAACGTACATAAGAGCAATGACCTCGCCCAGGGCACAATCTCCCAGTCACTTGACTACGGATGAACTATTAACAAGAGTACTATCTCAAATGGAAACATTGACCAATGCATTCAATTCTCTAAAAAAGGAAAATGATAACCGTATAGAGGAAATATCACAGTTGGCCAGGAAAATAGGATGCTCAGCGGAAGTAGAGACAGATAAAGAAGCACCATAATTAGAAATAATAGAAGATACCTGCGATGGAGAACAAGAAGACGGAAGAGTTAACCCAAAAGAAAATATAAACCGATCAAAATTTTGTACACAACCCACTTACGAAAGCGAAGACCCCATCAATGCTACTATAGCTCTCGAAAGTATAAGAACTTTGAATGGATAAGACGACATAGGAGTAGAAGATTTTGTGAAGTCAGTAAAAAGAGCCAGAATGAAAACATCACAACCAAATTTATTACTAGATTTGATTATAGCAAAGAAAATTCAGGGATTAGCAAAAAAGGCAATCAGGTATCAGCAGATCAACTCTTTTGACGACCTCTACGAAGCATTAAGACAGAACCTTAGACAAACTAGCTCCATATTAGCCCTTATGTCTAAACTGGAATCATGTAAACAAGGCCTGACCGAAACTGTACAAAATTTCACGTTGCGATTTCGCCAAATAGTAAACGAAATAAACGATGCCATCCAATCACAACACATAAACTTGATCGAAAGAAGGTTAAAAATGAAACTCGAAGAACTGGAAGCGGTAAATAGGTACCTACTTAATTTAAAAAAAGAAATCGGAATACAAATTAGATTATTGAAACCAGCCACCATCAACGAAGCCCAAGCACATGCAGTTGAAACAGAAACGTGGATAAGAGAAAACCAGCCAACACGAATAACCACGCCTAAAACTGTTATGACAAGTAAATTTATCAAACCGCAGGTATTTAGACCAAGTGCAAACACAACTAGTAACAGAATACCCAATAAAAGTCTGCCGTTACTAGATGGAACAAAAATGAACTGTAACAAGTGTTGCAGAATAGGACACCTGGCCAACCAATGTTATAAACAGGGTTTTCAGGTTGGTCAAAATATAAAAAGACCCCCACAGCCAATAAGAATAATATAAGAAGAGGAAACAGAGAAAGAATGGATGTCCCAGGAAGAAATACAAGAGCAATCAAGGTACGAGGAATCAGCAGAATATCAACTGTTAGCGGAAGACTTAGATCAATCCATGCAAAAATAAGAACCGGAGAATACCGTCTATTGGTTGATACAGGAGCAGCAATAAATATAATAAATGAAAAAACTCTGGACAAAAAGGATGAGAGAAAAGAATGCGAGAAAACCTTTTCTATGGGAAAAGATGTACATATATCAAAACAAAAAACCACTCTAAATTTTTTTAATAAGGAGCAAACTTTTTACATAGTACCAGATGACTTTTCATTACCTGAGGAAAGAATAATCGGAATAAACTTCCTCTCTCAATACGACAGATCCTCTATAACACCAAAATATCTGATAATAGATCAAATAAAACTACCAATATACGAAGATGGGGAATTCGTTTTGCCCAACTCAGAAAAAATATGTAAAATAAAAATAAAAGAAGAAGTGAATCAGGGCATCCTAATTTTGGATCAGGAAAATATCCCTGATGGTATTTACAGAGCTAATGAAGGATTTGTAAAAATCTCTATACGAAATAATACCTCGAATCCACTACAAGTAAAAAATAACATAGAGAAATATGAATCGATTTTTGAAATTAGAGAAAAAGAGGAAACAGCACTCCAACATAATGAAAACATACACCAGAGAACATTACAAATATTGCAATCATCAAAACTAAATCACTTAGAACCAGAACAAAGAGAAATTATCGAGAAATTAATAGCGCAATACCAAGAAGTATTCTCGATCGATACCGAGCCCTTACCCTGTACAGATCTGACTGAACATGAAATAACATTAAAATCTGGAAAAATCATAAATTTAAGATCACATAGGCTACCAGATAAACACAGAGAATTTTCGCTGGAAGAAACTAATAAATTATTTGAAAAGGGAATCATTAGGGAATCACAGTCCCCATATAACTCCCCACTTTTGATAGTACCAAGAAAGGGAAACAAATTATGAATGGTCATAGACTACAGGAAAATCAATGAGAACACCGATCAAGACGCCTACCCACTACCAATTATAGACGATATATTAGATTAACTAGGAAATGCAAAATTCTTTTCTGCCTTTGACCTCTCCGCAGGATTTCACCAGATCCCCATGAGAGAACAAGATAAGAAATACACAGCATATTCTACTTCACAGGGACATTTTGAGTATAATAGGATGACTTCTGGACTCAAAAATGCCCCCGCAACGTTCCAGAGAATAATGGATAATGCATTCCGAGGACTGATAGGAAATAAATGTTTTGCGTACATCGACGATATTGTGATATTCGGAAAAACACTAGACCAACAGAATCAAAATTTAGAAGAAGTGCTCCAGAGAATAAAGGAATTAGGACTGAGACTGGAGCCGACTAAGTGCGAATATTTGAAACCTGAACTCGAATACTCAGGACATATTATAACTAAAGAAGGGGTAAAACCCAATCCTGAAAAATTAAGCACGATACAAAATTTTAAAAAATTGGAAACCGTCAGGATGTACAATCCTTCTTGGGACTAGATGGATATTATAAAAAATTTATAAAAAAAACTCTGAATTGCGAGAAAGTATTCTACGACCTAAAAAATGCCTTGATATCTGCGCCAGTCTTGAAATTTCCCAACTTTAAGGAACAATTTATTTTAACCACAGACGCCTCAAACTTAGGCTTAGGAGCCGTCTTGAGTCAGAAGGGACACCCTTGCCTATTCATATCAAGAAAATTAAATAAAGTGGAGGGAAAATATACAACATCGGAAAAAGAACTCTTAGCAATAGTTTGGGCGATGAAAAGACTGAGACAATATTTATTGGGTAATAAATTCAAGATACAAACTGACCACAAAGCCCTCGTATGGTTACATAATGTAAAGGACCCAAGCTCAAGACTTTTAAGATGGAGATTACGTATGGAGGAATACGACTACGATATTGAATATGTGAAAAGAAAGGAGAATAGAGTAGCAGATTGTGTCTCTCGATTATTTCCAATAAACGATAACGATATCCTTAGGCAGACAATAGCAAACGCAGAATTAAACTTAGACAGCGGGAAAACGAGTAAAAAAATGTTGGAACACATAGAAAGCAATTTACAAGAAATAAAACCTACAGGAAATCGCAAGTCAACGGTTATAGAAGATAGGATTTTAGAAAATGAAGAAAAAATCAAGATTCCTCACAGAAAAATACGGGAACCCCCGATAGAAGAAAAAACCCCGTCAACGAGCCATCCCAGTAATTCCGTATACAGCGATTTCATAGAATGGAAACTAAACCCATCCTATGGGAAAGTCAAAACAAAACCAAATGCCGTAAGCAAACTATGAAAAGAGATAAAAAAGGAAGATATGCCGCCATATACCGAAGAAGAATGGTTGACAAAACTCACCTGGACCATAGAAGAAATAGAAAACAAAAAACTGACAATAATAAGACTAATTTTCGGAGATCCGTTGTTTACACCAATTGAAAAAGAGAGTATTCAAGAATTGATAGAATTTTTGACAAACCACTATCCTCACCTAAGTCTTCATGTATGCTTTTCATCAACCAGAGAATTAACCAAAGAAGAAAAAAAGAAGATAATACAAGAAGCCCATTCCACACACCTTGGGGAAAAGAATACTATAGAGAAAGCCCGTAAAACAGCAATATGGAATGGAATGGACGAGTACATAAAAAGATTTGTGCAATCCTGTCCAATTTGTCAACTTCAAAACACAGTACGAATAAAAAATCAAGCCGAGAGTATAATCCCACATATACCACTTGCCCCAAACGAAAAAATATCGTTGGACATCTTTGGACCACTTCCGATAACCAAGAAGGGAAACAAATACATACTAAGCATTCAGGATAAACTAACACGTTACATTGTGCTAATACCACTACAAGACGAAACATCGAATACTATAGTAGAAGCACTCTTAGATCACAGCATTTATACATTCGGAGCACCTAAGAATATTTTAACAGACCAAGGAACCAATTTCTTATCAGAACTGGTAACATAATGTTAAGAAGCTTTAAAGATAAAGCATATAAAAACTACATCATTCCATCCACAATCAAACGGCAATATAGAACGAATGTAGTCCATGATATTAAACCTTATCAAAACAAGTATAGCTGAAAATAATAGAGAATGGGATGATAACATAAAAATAATAAATTTTACTATAAATACTACGCCAAATCAAACTACGAAATTCACACCATACGAGTCAACGTTTGGAAGAAATCCCAATGTTCCATCGGCATTAAGAACATCCACCAATCTCACCCACCAAGACTTGATAAGAAAATGGAAAAAGAAACACGAAGATACTGTGAGAAAAGCTAAAGAAAGTATACAGTTGGAAATGGAAGAAAAAAAAAAGATTGGACGAGAACATCACACGAAAACACCCCGTTTATAAAATCAAGGATAAAGTAAAAATAATAAACAACACAAAAAATAAATAAATTAGAACAATCCTGGAAAGGCCCTTATGAGATAATAGATTTACTAGACAATAATAATATTGTAATTCAGAATAAGGAAAAAATATTGAAGATACATATAGACCAATGCCTGCCTTATTTTTCAGATGATAGTGAAGACGACCTTCCCTCTACTTCTACTAACGATCGTTAGGGGCAACTACACCATCAACGATATTGCAAGAAATATATACATTGAAGAAGAAAGTAAAATTCATCTATACCACGAAACTTGGAGACTAATAGTTGGAATCAATATGACAAATAACAGAGAAAGAATCAGCGCAATAGACAAAACAATATCAATATCAGAACAAGCATGCATTAAAAAGTGCCTACCCCAATATGAAATAGAACTCATTCGAAGAAGGTACAATAGACTGATATTTCGAAATTATATATTAACAAAGCTATTAGGAAAACAGCGCAATAAACGAGGATTGGACAACTTCGTCAGAGACATCTCTAAAACATTATTTGGAACCTTAAATGAAGGAGACATTGCTCAAATTAATAGCGAATTCGACAACTTATATAGAGATAATAAAAATATTGCTTCCATCTTGACTAACCATACTAAAATACTTAAGTTGATCCTGGATTCAACCTCAACAAACCATGAATCGACAATGTTGCAGGAAATTTAGGAAAGAGCGATAGCAAGGAATTTAAGCAATGGAATTAATAAAGCTACACAAGAAAACTTTATAAACAGTAAGCTAGTAGTAGCGGCTCTCTTAATAGTTGAAATAAACGAAGATATCGATATGGCGACAAACGCTATTAACGATGGAAAACACGGGATTATACATCCTCAAATACTAACACCTGCGATGTTAAAAGAAACAATTAAATAATTCGAAAACAACCAGAGAGCAAGATACCAGTTTGATAATAGTGAAGAGAATTATCTACACATAATGGATATAAGTACATTATCAGTAGCCATCATAAGAGAACTCTTTACCTACATACTAGAGATTCCGATATTAGAAAAAGAAGAAGGAACGTTATTACATTTGATCCCAACACCACACTTATACCAAAAAACCTATTTCTCCTTAAGGCGGTATTCTAGTCTAGAATTTTAAAAAATAGATTTTTTTTCTTTCCCATATTTTTAAAGAATAGACCTTTAAGAATATTTCCTCCGAAGGGATTTAAAAAAAAATTTAATTATTTACGGAATTATATCTTTTTTAGTGATGCAGCGCGCGAACCGGTCACATGTATTGTCCACCTGGTTCATCAAGCTGGTGTAAGTGGCAAAAAGCAGCGGTTGAGGGTACATTAGATGACTTTGTTCACGAAAATCTCCCTCTGAATGACAAAATATTAGAAGCAATCAAGCCGATATACGAAAGTTTATCCGATGAAAATTTGCTGCACCGTTGTTTGGGCTCGGAAACCCAAAATAACAATGAATCGCTGAATTCATTGATTTGGACTTTTGCGCCGAAACACGTTCATGCAGGAAAGAAGACATATGAAATTGCAAATTATTTAGCAGTTTGCATTTTCAATGAAGGCTTTTTACCAATTTTGAAAATAATAAGCGTCATGGGAATTACAATTGGTCCAGAAGCCCATGCGTTCGCTAGCAAACGGGACGAAACTCGGATACGCCGCTCCGAAGTACGAGCTTCTGATGCTTCTAAGAAAGCTAGAACTGCTCGTCTAGCAGAAAGAAGCGAAGAAGAAGATCTATTTGAACAAGAGAGGAAGGTCCCATGTATGGAGCAGGAATCGCCAATTAACGAAATGTGAGTAAAAACTGCCTGCAACTTTTCTTAAATCTTTAAACGCGTTTTTCTCGAAACTACTTTTTCCAACACGTTTGACATGATTTCTCAAGTTCTAATGAACCGATTAACTTGAAATTTGGCGTGGACCTTCTTTATATATCCCTCTATCGTTCAAACTAGGATTATGTGAAAATTTTGATTTTTACTATTTTTCAAAATTTTAAAACTTTATAGAAAACAGGGCAAAAACAAACTTTTTTTTCAAACAGTCGCCATTTTGTGAAAATTTTTTTTTTGTTTTTTTTCCCTATTTCAGGCGATAGCGATATTCTTACTCGTTAAGAATCTATTTTATTTTTTTTTTTAGATCACCAGAAGGGTTGGAATTGTGTCAATATGGACGCACCCTTTTTTTCACCCCCGCCACTTTCACCAGCCTGTAGCTTTGTCAATTTTCAAATTTTTTTGATTTTTAATTTTTTTGTATTGTTAAAATATTAATAAATATTTCATAAAAAATGGATCGTAAAAATATTTTTAGTTTTTACATTCTCATCATCATCAAAAATGACTTTCGAAATTTTCATCAAATCTTTACGTTTTGAGACCCCCTGAGTAAGAAAAAACGGGTTTTACGAAAGTGTCTGTCTGTCTGTCGTGTGCGGCATAACTCTCGATAGAATTATCAGATTGAATTGAGCTTTGGTACACTTTATCGGAGCCGAAAAAGTGAGGACAAGTTCGTTAACCAGCCACATCCAATCAAAATTGAGGGATTGAGCACTACTTTTGTGTTTTTGAAAATAATTTTTTGAAAAAATCAAAAATTTCAATACTGGTTTTTGATAGTGCCCATAAATCTCTACAAATTATCCTGATAACATTTTCTGATTAAATCAAAATTAGAAATGTTACAGCATATTCAAATTCGAAAAAAGTCAATATTAAAATTCCATTTTCCAGTTAAATTATACGAGATACGAAAAAACGATATGATACAATATTATTTTTTACATAAAGACCTACAAATTTGAATTGTAACATTTTTTCATAAGATGCATATTTTTCTTTTTAATTAAAAAAAAACTATTGAAAATCCAAAATTCAATTTTTTAACAATAATATTCGAAATACGAAAAAAACGTAAGAATACAAAGTTGTTCGTTTCAAAAGGATCTACAAATTTTGTTTCACACAGTTTCTGATAAAACATATATTTTTCGTTTCAATTCCAAAAATTCGACTTTTTTCACCAAAATATGAGATACGAAATAAGCGTTGTTCTGCAAAATCGTTTCCTTAAATAAAGTCTACGATTGTTTTTCCTTTTTGAGATATTTGGAAGAAAATAAATTTATCAATAATCATTTAATTTATTAAAAGTGACTGAAATGTATACTGAAAATCGAGCGCGAAGCGCGAGCGTCATGATGAGAATTTGTTCCTTAAGGCTAATAGAGCCTTAAGTGAATTGAATTTCCTGTTTAACTTAAATTCAAAAAGAAATAGAGTGACTTTGAGAAAATGTGTAATTTACATCATCTGTAATATAATTATAAAATTAGTTTGAGCTTCAGTATCAAATTATAAGAAATAAACTTAAATGTATCATTACAACCTATAAATTTAGATATAGCATGCGAAACATTTGTTAAACACGAAGAAATTGTAACACCTAAAAAGCTGGAGGGAGAAAAATGTAAAGTTTATAATGAATATGTCGATATTTAATAATAATTTAATAATAACGAATATTGCGATTCTATTTTGTTGATAGTTTCATTAAATTCTTTTTGAAGGATTTGTATTTGGTTAGTTTTCTTGGTTAAATCTTGGTGAATATTATTCACTTCTGCTTTTATTATGTGGATTTGTTTTCCAATTATTTTACTGATGTTATTTTGCTTTTCATAAATATCATTTATTGCTTCGTTGTATTCCTGTGCGTCGTCGGAAGTCATGACTCCTATTACTGGTCCTAGAATGCTGCCTATGAATCCTAGAAGAGGTGCTCTTCGCCTAAGCATGGTCCTGGGAGGGATTATTTCATGGGGTATGTCCTGGTGTAATTACATTAATATTGTACTTAAATCCTCATTTATAGTTTCAAGTTGATGTAGCTTTTCATTGAGGCTATCCAATTTTATAATATCTTTGCAATTAGTACTTTTCAGTCGATTTGGGCATATCTTGTAGATTTTCTGAATTTCTGATTTTATTTTGTCGAATTGAATATGCTCCTGTAGTTTTTGGGGGTCCATGAATAGTATTCCTGTACAGATCATTGTTGCTTGGCCTAGGATCTGGGCAATCATCCTGTTGTTTGTCTACTTGTCTACAAAAGTAAGGTTTGTGTTAGAATTTTATCAAATTTTTATCAGGGATGTTATCTTCTGTTACTTTATTGTGTTGATAAGGGAAGAAAGAATAAGGCAACCTCCATATCCTCTCCCTTGATTTCTTTATTCCCTTATTTTCGTGAACTCAGAATATGCCGACGTGAAACAAGAAAAAAAAAATTATTAAATATAAAAGTGATGTAATTATATATAAGAATATGAAATAGTTAATGAGTTTTTGAGACTACCAATCAATTGCATAAATTTTATCAAATACTATAGGTGTTTTGGGATTTGAATTATTGCTTGAACTTTTTATGTTTAAACTCTTTCAAATTTATTTTACAAAGTTTGTATAGATAGGTATAATATAATTTGTACATTGGTATAATGGTAATGTACGACTAATCTAGTTATAATGTGTATCTGAGAAATTATCTATAATACTAGTAGTGATATATGGTATGAATCATGAGTAATGCTAACTAATTATAACTTTGTTAATCCTATAATGTATAGCTTTATAAGTTGAAAGATAATAATGAAGATGTTTGTTTGTTATAACATTAGTGGTAATGCGTCTGTCGATGCATAGTAGGGGTTTCCTAGCGAATTTTACTAGCTAAGTTGTATTCTATGAATTTCATATTGAAGGAAGACTTCTCTAGGGCGTCAGATAGATAAGATTTGTATTTTCATCCCCTTGTGGAGGACCCCAGAAGTCTTCTTCAGTATATTCCTGATCGTCGGGAAGCCGCTTGTTTCGTTTAATTTGTTTTTTACAATTTGCCATAGTATGGCCCCTCAAATAACAGTATTCGCAGCAAGTTTCCCATTTGTACAATTTGATTAATAAAGTCGCGGGGTTGTCCATACAAATAACGTACTGTTCGTCCCTACTATTACAATCATTTTTGTGCTCACTAAAAAAATACAGCTTTTCAAGGGCCGTTAACATTTTTCTCGCGGCCTCATGTTCTGCGCTACGTATTTTTCTTTCCCCGTTGCTTATGGTACTGAATTTATTCTCGCGTCTGCGGTCTTCTACTTCGCACCTAACGACGAAAACTTTTGCGTTATCGGCTCCCGTGGTTTCCTCTAATGTGTATTTTGGTTTAGTAAAACTTTACTCTGCCGCCAGCTCCTCTAACTGCCCTTTAGCGAACCGCAGGTTATTTATCTCCCCTTTTGGATGGAGGGTAGCGGGATATATCTTTCCCTTTGGTGGTTGCGTATTAATGACGGACATGAGTTTCCTGTAAAAGAAAATTGGGTTAGTAATTTTAAATTTTAGTAGTGTACTAACTTAAGTTTGTTAAAATGTTTCTGGAATAGTTTTCCGTCGGGTTTTTCCAAGATGGCGTTGTTTTTGTCTAATATTTTTATAAGGGTGTAGGGGCCATGATATTTACTATCCAATTTCCCGTGCGTTTTAACTTCCCTTTGGACGTATACTTGATCTCCTACATTTCCTAAAAATGGCCTTACCTTTCGGTCATAATTTTCTTTTGAGTGTTCCTTCGCGGTGATCAAACTTTTTGCTGCTATTAATTAATTTGCGAAGGGTAGAAGTTGGTCCCAATCGTCGTAGGTTTCTGCATACGTCCTTGTGTAATCCATTAATACGGCATGGGTCCTTTCCAGGGATCCGTTTGATTGCGGTCTATATCCAGAGATGGTAACTTGTTTTACCCCGAAAATTTTTGATAATTTTCTGAGTAAATTATTGATGAAACTTCCTCCCCTGTCTGTGAGTATGGCTCTCGGGGCTCCGTATTGTGAGAATAAGTGTTTTGCTATTGCATGAGCGATAGTAGTTGCCGAAATATCCGGTATGGGGACGGCTATGCAGTACTTAGATAAATTGTCCTGCATAGTGAGAATATGTTTATTACCGTCAGGGGTGGTAGACAATTTTCCTACTGTGTCTAAGGATACTTTGTCGAAGGTGTCGAGGGGTGTATCGGTGATTAACATGGGTTCGTGAATTTTTGCCCGTACAATTTTTTGTTTCTGGCAAATGTCACATGTTCTGACAAATTCAGTAACTTGATCTTTTAGTCCTGGCCACATGTATCTTTCTCTAATTCTTCGATACGTTTTATTTATGCCTTTGTGACCCCCAATTTTACTCTCATGATTTTCAGAAATAATTTGAGTACGTACCTCCTCTGGAAGTATATTTACGTTGCCATAACATATCGTTATTTCTATTTTTGAATTAGTGAATTCTTGAGTTAGTATCTCGCGCAATTTTCCTTTTGGTAATGTGTCACTAAAATCTCCATGTTTTGAAATGCGAAATCCCGAAATATTTTCCTTTTCTAAAGCTATTCTCAAATTATGTACGGCTACTCTAACGTATTCTTCGTTTATTTCATCAAAATGGTTTTGTTTAACTATGAGTGAATATATGTTAAAGTGTTTATGAGGGGTGATAAGCACTTCCCCTATTTTAGGTTTCCTATCTTTCAGGTCCTGAGGGTCTACTGCTCCCAGGTCCACTAGTAGTCGGCTCACGGGGGTGACAAACTCACAGTCAGCCGAGAGAAAATGTACATAGTTATTCTTTAAATAAGTGAGATTCTCTCGACAGCTATTTAGTCTGACCGGCACGTTTTTACTACTGTGCGTCTCCGTTCTACTGGACATTTCACAGGCCCTAGGCAGTGCCGGAGGGATGCAAGTGATTGACGGTCGCGAATGGTCAGACGGCAAACTAGTGGTATCCATGGTAAGTTCGTCTGAGTATGTAGGTATATTTATTCCCATTCTGCGAGTATTATTTTTGTCAGTTGATAGATTGAAATTAGGGTCGTTATCGAGTTTTTCTGGAAAGGGCGTGGAAATAGCCCTGGGTTTTCTTAGTGCTGAGGGGGTATATTTCCCTAAAGCATCCGGGGTTGAAGCTATTCCAGGGTGAAAAGTGACACTTTTTCTGGTGTGAGCGTGTAAATTTCTGACCGGGGCTTCTTCATCTGAGGATGAAATACCCGGGTCCAGATTTTCCTCAATTTCGGAATTTGTCACCTTTCTTTTTTCCTGAGTCTCTTTTAGTATTTCTTCAGCTATTTTTATAGCTGATTCAATTCTGTTCGTGAATTCGGTCTCGCTTTCAGGTTCCATTTCTTCAATGGCATCAAGGAGCTCTTGATTATTTTCTCCTTCCGAAACTGCTGTGACTTCAAGAAGTGGGGCTTCTTCATTCACTTCTGTCTTCTCCAGCCAGTCTTCATGTGCCTTCAAGGATTGTTTAAATCGTGAAAATGATTTCTCTATATTTTCTTTAGTGGAATCAGGCCTTTTTTGTTCCATCTGGTCTGTTTCCTGTTCTTCTTCTGTCATACTGTCATCACTGTCGCTGGGTGGCGGACTCACCGTTTTAATGGGTCCTGCTTCTTGCTTTTCGGTCATAGGGGTTAACTCTTCCTGATCTTCTGGGAAGAATTCAGTTGAGCACTCTGGTGCTTTTGCCGGTGCACTCTTAGGTATTGTTGACGATGGGTACGCTGCAGGTGGTAAATTCAGGCTCGGTAACATACTTTTTCTTTTTCTGAGGATTGGGGGTGGTTCTTGATCCTCTTCTGTGTTTTCCGAACTACTATCTTCTTTATAATCTGGTCGATTCTGAACTCGTTGAGTCTCTATCCGTCGCCTAATCAGGCGTTTAGTGATGGTGCTCCTGTCCAGATCAGCTGATGTTGATGCACTAGATTTAGACCTAGCAAGGGTTGGTTTTTGAGGTTTGGAAGTAGATGGTTTAGAAGGTAAAATCCTAGACGTGAATCCTTTTTTAGTCTGAACCGCGGGTTTATTCTTGGCTTCAGGTTTTGAACCAAGCTTCGTGCTATTTTCCTCTCGTTTATTAGCTTGCCTAGTCAACATTGGCAGTAACCTGGCAGTCTGTTTTTCTTCTTTGCCTTCTTTGTCAGAATTTTCTACGATTGGATTTCTTGATAGGGCATCAGCATTAGTATTTAATTTTCCTGGTTTGTATTTAAATTCATATTCGTAGTTTCTTAATTTTAGTCTCCAGCGAATCAGTCTTTGGCCTGGATCTTTTACAGAATCTATCCACCTGAGGGGCTCATGGTCGCTCATGAGGGTAAATTTTCTTCCATAAATGTAGGGTCGAAATTGTTGTACCGCGTAAAGCACCGCAAGGCATTCCTTCTCCGTGGTAGAATAATTTAATTCAGGTCCAACTAACACCCTTGACATATATGCTACAGGGTATTGTAATATGGGGCTTTCGCACAGAGCCTGTCGTAAATCCTTGAAGCTCTTCTCTTCCTCCGGTCCCCATTTAAATACTACTTCCTTTTTTAATAAATTTGATAGAGGCTTTGCTCTTGCTGAGAAGTCCCTGATGAATCTTCTGTAATATCCAGCTAGTCCTAGGAATTGTTTTATGTTTCTTGGTGTTTTTGGTCTGGGAAATTTTTGAGCAGCCTCGATCTTTTTAGGATCTGGCTTTACTCCTTTGTCTGTAATTATGTGCCCTAAATATGCTATTTCCTTGAAAAGAAATTCGCACTTTTCCGGTTGTAGTGACAGATTGGCTTCTTTCAGTTGCTTGAGAAAACGTCTTACCTTTTTTCCGTGATCTTCTAAATCTTTTGCGTATATTACTATGTCGTCCAGGTAGACAAATAGTTCTGTCCCCTGTAGCCCTAATAGGACTTGGTCCATTAGGCGCTGGAATGTAGCCAGTGAATTTTTCAATCCCATGGGCATTCTGACGTACTCATAATGCCCATTCAATGATGAAAATGCTGTTTTTTGTCTATCATTCGGATCTAGTTCTATTTGGTGGAAACCACTGGTCAGATCAAAAATAGAGAAATAATGTGCAGTACCTAAGTGATCTAAAATATCTGCAATATTTGGCAATGGGTATGCATCCCCAATTGTTTTCTCGTTTAGAAGCCGAAAGTCAATTACTATTCTCCATTTCTTCTTTCCTGTGGCGTCTATCTTTTTGGGTATAATCAGTAGGGGTGAGTTATAAAGAGATTTTGAGTTTTGAATTGCTCCTTCCGTCTTCATTTTTTGTATTAGTCTCTCAACTTCTTCCCTTTGAGAGGGTGAAAATCGGTATGGTCTGGTGTTAATAGGTACGTCGTCCAAGGTGTGAATTCTGTGCCGTACTAAATGAGTAGGGTTTAGGGATTCTCCTGGAAGATAAAAATTATCAGGAAAGTCTCTAATTATTTCTAGTACGTGTTCCTTTTTCTCGGGGTTTGAATGATCTAGTCGAAGGTGTTTTATCACCTCTTCAGCCTTATTTACTGGGGGTGAATAATCTTCGTCGGTAGAGTATTCGTCGCAATCCTCTCTTGGAAATTTATAATATTCAAAGGGGATGATTTCTTGCGGGGGTATTTCTATTTCGAGGTCATCATCGGTGGTGTTAATAGCGAATACATGACAAATTCCATTCGAGTTGGTTACGGCTGCTTCGCCTAATAGCAAGCCTTCTGTAGTTTTTATTAAGGGTAAGTACCCTTATTTTAATTCTGAATTTATCACTGCTATTGGGTTAGCTCGTCGAGTCCTGGCTCTTACCTTGATTGGTCCTAGTAGAGGTTCTTTGTAATCTGTGGTATTTTCTAACGCTACTCTAGATTCATTGTCTATGAACGGTATAGGTTTTGTGGGGTTGGAATGCGTCACAATAGTGTTATGCCAAAAGGATATTTCCACCTTCTCTTGTCGAAGATATTCTCGACCTAATATACAACATGAAGAGTGATTTTAGATTTCATTAATTCGATGTTTACAGTGCCTATGGTCGAAATTCTACTTTGTGTGATTCCTGTAATTTCTATTGCTTCATTTTCATTAACCAGTAGGTCCTCATCTAAAGCATCTAATTTAATAACATTTATGTCTGCACCTGTGTCCACTAGAAACCTTGCCTTTGACTGTAAAAGTTCCTTTGACGAAAGCTCTACTACTGGGGATTCTCGACTGAGTTTGGTACAGAAGATTTTTCTCGCTTCTTGAGAAATCTCACGCTGTTCTGACGCTCTGTTTTCTCCACGCTCGTCGTCGCGTCTGTTCGGCGAGCGGAGTCGAAGTTTAAATCATTTTTATTAGCTGGAGCGGGTGATTGTGCTCTCGGGGGTGTATTAGTTCCTTTATATGGGTAATTGTGATTAGGGTAAGGGTTGTTTGATGCGAGCGAACCTGGGTAGTACGGATAAGGTTGATAGGGTAAATAAGGTGGGTATTGAAATGGGGGTGCGTAATTATTTGGGTAATTAGGCACTATTGGTGATGTAGGTCTCCTTATTATCCCTGTTGGTCCTTGTCTGGATTCCATTGCTCTATTCCTATCCGGTGATGACGCAAACCTAACATGAGGGCTCGGGCTTCTATCTCTTGGTCCTATATAAGGTGTGGAATATCGATTTTCCGCAATATTATTGATAGGAAAATGTGGGTTTAATTGATGTCGAGCCTCATACTCGAGTGCGTATTTTAATGGTGCTTCTAATGACGAGGGATTCCGTGATTCCACCATTCCTGATATTACATCGGGTAGTCCTCGGATGAAAGCCTCTAAGGCGCAATCATTTAAGGGTAGTAGCATTTACTCCGCGTGCTGATATTTATGTTTTAACGCCGCTTGAGCTCCGGATTTTAATAGGGTAATTCTGTCGTAGAACTCGCTTACGCTTTCGCTGCGAGACATCCTAATTGTGGATATTTCATGCACATACCACGAGTAAGTTTTGTGGGGGGCAAAACGCTGTTTGAGATTCTGTATTAAATCGCTTATTGTGGAAAATATTTTTCCGTGAGTACTATCTCTTGCAGCACCCTTTAATCGCGCTAGTACCGCCATTATGTACTGCCTTTCGCAATTTGCAGGTACACTGGATTCTCCGTTTAGAACATCTTGAATAAAATCTCTAACTGGCATATTTTTTCCGTTAAAAGTGGGTATATTCATCACTCCTTGCTGTATAGCAAAACATTCCGCCATTGAAGTGACCATGGCGTCACTAAGGGTGCGTGAGATGTTCCCTGTGAACTCTCCACCCTGCGTTTTGCCATGAGTGGTACTATTTTTGTCGTGAGGCACTTTGATTTATTTTTAGTTATTCGGCAAGTTAAATGCAATCCGTTATAATATAGTTTTTCCAGAAAACGGGAGTTTCGAATGCTCCTTGTGTGTGAAATTATATTGAATTTAATACCTGATACTCAATTTCGATTATTAATAAAAAAAAACCGACTTTTTCAAAAATTAATTAAATTAATTAAATTAATTATTATTAATTATTCATTATTATTCATTAAAAAATTAATAAATTAATTAGATTGCCAGTGTAATGCCAAAATTTGTTTTTGAAACAAAATTGTTTTTGTAATTAGTCCTTCCAAAATTAGGTTGCCCTATATAAAATGCTTATTGTTTTTAATTATTATAATTATATCGATTTTTATTTCCAGTATTGTAATTTTTCTAAGAAATATTTAGACTTTGTCCGGAATATTTATTTTGAAAAGAGTTGGAAATGATTTTCCAATTACTCCGGACATGCCTGTACCTATTTCTGGATTTATAATGTTGAATTCGATTTCTTGCTTTAATATGGGGATTTTTACTACACCACTTGTTGTAAGGGTGGCGTTGTGTATAATGTAAATTTTGAGATGATGATGATGTTATTGATGATGGCAGAGCTTGTGATCACACGAAGTATACCAACGCTTAAAATAAGATAATTTATTTTAAGATTTTAGTCCTAAATATTTAAATTTTGACAAGTAGAAATATGTTATCCAATTATTTCTACTAAACTTATAATTTTGTAATTTTGAAAATTCCTAAAATTTGAAGCTTTATTTATGTACAATTTTTAATCGAAATAATTGCACATATAATTTTGATTAGCTTCAATTAAATATTTTTTAAAATTATTATCAATTGTGACAACAAAAGTGACAATCCCACCGCTGCCACCAAATCAGCTGTTACGTCCCGAGCAAAAGGCGAGGGTAGGTTGGATTTTTGGTTGTAAGGGAGGAGGTTAGCTGATTATATCAGGTTGGTAAGGCCTGATAATTTATTTTTGTTTGTGGGTACGTTGTCACTTGTCAGGTCTATGGGCCCTGAGTTGTTCACAATGATAATAAAACACTGAATTTACGAATATATAAGGTAATTTATTATAAATAAATAAGTTGTTGCACAAGTTTTCATAAAATGATACTTAGTTGGTAACTTATACTACTTCTCGAGATGAGAAGGCAATGTTATGAGTTTTATGCGGTTATGAGCCAAATATACAGGTTTTGAGATGCCTATATATGTAACTTCCGCAGTTGATTGTGGACGTTTTACGCTAATATACTAGGTTTTGAGATGCCTAGGTATACAACTCACGCTCCACATTCAGCGTTATAGTTAATATAATAAGTTTTGAGATGCTTATTTATATATATAACTTACTTGTCTACCTCTTAAATTAGAGGGCAAAAGAGAGAATTGTCGTTTATAACTCCTAATATTGCAAGTCAACGCGCACAAATCCTTGCAGGATAGCTGGGTTTCGTTTGAGTCTCCGTGAGGTAGCAAAACAACGATAAATTTTGCAGGACGTATGGTGTAAGGGATGCAAGTCCACTAGCAACTGATGTGATCAATTATCCGCTTACGTGTCTTGTTAAGTACACGAGAAATGAATCAAACATGCACTTGTTGACAAGATAGGTTAGTTCGTCCCGATTTCAGAAATAAATCACTATTAACCGACACGACTAAATACGACGATACACGTAATCCAAAGGAACTATCTAGCACTACGGCTTCCGGACTTGCACCACTTAAGGACCAAGGATTTTATTTACCAAGTACCGAATGTTGAGTTGCTCATAGAAATCCAATGAGACTTACGTTTATCGAAGGGTCTGCTCACGACGTTGAACTACCGGTCCAGACCTAACAACCGTACAACTGTTCGGAATTTAATGACAAACCTCGAGTGGTGAATCTGGGGTATATATATTATTGGATCTTCCAATAGTGACTGCAGTGGGAGTGGATCGCGCAAAATTGAATAAAGTCACGCGCCGTGCAAATTTGTATAAAGTCACGCGCGGCGCAATTCTGTATAAAGTCACGTTCGATCAAAGATCTATGTTTCCTCCCACCACGGTATATTACTATTGGTCAATGTTGATCTGCAATTTGGATGTTATATCCCTTCTATTCTCTCTCTTACCTATTCTTATTTCTAATCAACAAGTAAAGCCAGGTATGACTAAGAATACCTGTATCTACCTAGTTGTAGCTTATATTTTATGTGTTACAGCCTATAATTGATTGATTGATTGATTTTCTATAATCAATCAATCAATATTTGTGATAACATGTTTTCTTATTTGTGGCTGGTTTAAGATTAATTAATAAATTATTTTTATCAATATAAGTAATAATTGTATGCTTAAATACTAACAGGGATGGTATATTAATTATTAATTAAAGCAGTAATTAGTCAATGTTAATGGCGCCATGCCAGTCAGGTCACTAGCGCTGCATCACTATATTATCGACGCGTGGCATGATTCACTGACTAATTAGCGGGCGGGTAATTACCATATGGACCGACCGATGCTCTTCTTTATCACTTGTTACCAAGTGTCGAGCCGATTTATCGATGTGAGGTAGCGCATTAGTTTACCTCCGTAGAACAATTACCCGGTCCAGGTAGTAATTACCATAAGACTAAATTTAAAGAGTATTTAGTACTTATTTACGCTTGTGTATTACGTATTGCTCCTATGCAGGGGCAATAATTAAAATTTTAAAACTTAATGTTACCGGGATGTAACAGTGTCTTCTAGAAAGCGGGGTGGACTTCCAGAAGAAGCTGGAATCCCAAGCCACCTCGAAAAGGATGGGTATCTTCCGGAGACTGCACTCTGCGTCTCTGGGAGATACCCCAAAAAAGCTAACGAAGGGGGAGAAGAGGGTTGCTCCTTTTCCCCACCGAGGATCGGCTTCCCAAGAAAGGGAAGGGCGGCACATCGCCAAACTACGCATCCGCGAGCATGTCGAGGTTGCCCGGTGCTTCAGGTGCCAGGGATATGGCCATGTGTCGCGCGGCTGCACGCTTGCAGGCAGGAAGGATGCCTGCTGGAGGTGTGGGGAGCGCGTCGCACTTAGCCAAGGAGTGCAAGGCTGCCCCTAGGTACGTGACTTGTGCTGATAGGGGCGAAAAAGATGTCGCCCATGCTTCGGGGAGCGGTTATCAACCTCACGATTGCCGCGCCCCGTCTTGCCTCAAGGATAGGCGACTGCTGCGTCATCGAGGTAACAACCTTGAGTGACCACCAGTGCATTAAGTTTAATATTCAGGAACGGAGTCACCCAGTGAATACGGGAAGGGGCGGCAAGGCGAGGAGCCCTTCCTGAAACACAAAACGACTCAGCAAATACAAGCTTCGCGAACATCTTGAAGAAACCAGGCTCATAGTTGAGCTTGGTTAGGCAGGGTCTGCCAGGTCGTTGGAGGACACTGTGCGGGCGGCGAGGCGGTAAGTGGTCGCAGTATGTGACCACTAAATGCCTCGCCGCGGGCACGGGCGTACCGGGGATTCGATGTACTGGTGGAACGACCATTTGTCTATCCTGCGTCGAAAATGCCTTACAGCGCGGCAGAGATTTTTCCTTTGCTGTGCGAGGCATGGAAAAAAGCAAAATCAGCTCTGAGGCAAGGCATAAAGAAAAGCCGACTTCAGTGCTGAAAAGACTTGATCGGGGAAGTCAAGAAGGACCCATGGGGTCTCGCCTTCAAAATAGTCACTAAGAGATTGGGGACCAGAAGAAAGACCCCGGGCCTGGATAATGCCGATCGAGTCAAATACATAGTGCGGAGCTTGTTTCCACACGTGGAGCCGTTCCAAAGACAGGACCGAAGTTCTTGCGTGGTCCGGCGCGAAGAACTCTTCACTATCGAGAAACTAAAGAGAGCAGGTGGGAGGCTTAAGGCAAATACAGCGCCGGGTATCGACGGGGTGCCAAACGAGATCCTCAAAGAGGTGATCTGGGCATACCCGTAGATCATCCTGGAAGCCTTCAACTCCTGTCTTCGGGAGGGGAGGTTCTTCGTAGACTGGAAGAAGCAGAGGTTGGTCCTGCTGCGGAAGGGCAACAAACCTTTAGAAGATGCCTCATCCTTAGACCTATTTGTCTATTGGATACAATAGGGAACCTTCTGGAGGAAAAGATCCTACAAAGACTACAGGGTCACATGGTCGGCGGGAACGGTCTCTCGGAAAACCAGTTCGGTTTTCGGAAAGGCAGGTCCACAGTTGACGCCATCCAGGCAGTGGATGGCAATGGTCACTAAAGCAAGAAGAGGAACTGGTAAGCGTAAGGGATTCTGCGCGTTGATCAGTATTGACATATGCAATGCGTTCAACACCGCGAGGTGGAACATCTGCATCGAGGCGATGGTACGGAAAAAGGTTCCAGACTACCTGTTGCGAATGATTGATGACTATCTCAGTGACAGGTGGGTGATATACGATGGCGACAAGTGGTCACTCAAAGAAGAGATGACATGTAGCGCCCCGCAAGGGTCACGGGTGGGTCCACTCGTTTAGAACGTCAGGTATGACGATTTCCTGCGCATGGACATATTCGCTGGAACGAGCATCATCGGCTTAGCGGACGACGCACTTGTCGTGTGCGCCGTTGACAACGTCGAAATCCTCGAGCTGAGGATCAATGATAGTCTGTGACGGGCAAAGCGTTGGTTGGATAGCAGATGCCTGAAAATGGCCCCTGATAAAACCGAGGCTTTGCTGGTCACAGACAGGACATCCTTCCAATATCGGAAGATCGTTTTCGGGGAACATGAAATCGAGTGGAAGAAGAGCATTAAGTACCTGGGAGTGCAGTTGGATCGAAGGCTTAGCTTCGGCGAACACCTGCAGATCGCGACTGCCATAGCCATCCAATGTGTAGCCGCTCTGACTCGGCTCATGCCCAACATTGGTGGCCCTAGGATAGATAAGAGAAGGCTGGTGGCGAGCGTGGTAAATTCGAAGCTGTTTTATACAGCTTCGATCTGGACAAGTGCCCTTAACAACCATGCTTAATCTTGCTAAACAAACCTGCAGGAAATCGCTCACGCGAAGGAGGCCATCCGCAAGGATGGAAGGCACAGACTCGTCGAGAAATGGCAGAAGAGATGGCATGGTGTCCAAACCGGGAGATGGACACACCGGCTAATCCCGGAGCTCGCCTCCTGGCTGGATAGAAAGCAGGGTCAAGTCGGCTTTTACCTGGCGCAAGCGCTTTCCTGCCATGGTTGCTTTAATGCGTACCTAAAGCACTTCAAGAAAAGAGACGATGAGTCGTGTCGCTACTGCGGATCCCTCGTGGAAAATGCAGAGCACACATTCTTTGTCTGTGCCAGGTGGGGCGCGGGAAGGGAGGGTGTCGGTCGGGTAGTGGGCGCACAACTCACTCCTAACACGATGGTCTCTCTCTTGCTCCAGTCTGAACAGATATGGATGCTTATCAAATCATTCGTCACCCTGGTGATAAATACGAGGGAGCTCGATGGGCGTGCAGAACGCGGCAGCGAAGGCCAGTAAAGTCGGCCTGCCAAGCGGGCGTGTGTCCGCGGATGGGAGGCCCGGGCGAACGGATGACGGAAGATTCGTACGCGACATTAAGCTGGAACCAAGTTCCCGCGAAATTTAAAGCCGAAAGGCGGTTCCGCGGTCGGTGTATTGGTTCGAGAGAGGGGATTTTTGATTTTAACAGGTATGCCTAGACCCGTCCTAGGAGAGTCCTGTACAACGTCTATAAAAGATTTCGTCATTTTTCCTCCTCACAAAAAAAAAAAAAAAAAAAATATTAGAAGTTTATTGGTAGTCATTTAACATTTATTAATTATAATATTAAATTATAATTAATTATTAAATATTACATTATGATTATATTATTATTAAATATTATGTAATAACAAATATAATTTGATAATAAATTATTAAATTTTGATTAATAAATAGATCAATTTTAATCAATTATTTTAATAAATGAATATAAATAATATTCGAACATATATCCACATTATACTCTCTTTCTACAAAGCTGAATTTGGAAATTATAAAAAAAAATAATAAAAACGATTGTCTAAATTGTATGTTGAGTCTAATTTACAATGCGAATTTCTGTATACAGTTCAGTAACTTTTTAATAAATTACATGATTAAAATAATTTATTTTCTTCCAAATCTCTCAAAAAGAAAAAAACAATCGTAGACTTTATTTAAGGAAACGATTTTGCAGAACATCGCTTATTTCGTATCTAACATATTTTGGTGAAAAAAATCGAATTTTTTTAATATTAAAAATCAAAACATAAAATATAAATCCTGTCCCGAAACGTCTTAATGAGAATTTGTAAATCTCATTTAGGTAAACAATTTTCCATATAAACGTTTATTTTTATCTCACATATTTGGTCTAAAAAATTGGAATTTTTTAATTTTAAACTTATTTTTTGTAATTGAAACGAAAAATATATGTTTTATCAGAAACTGCGTCGGAAAAAAATTGTAAATCTTTTTGAAACGAACAACTTCGTATTCTTACGTTTTTTTCATATTTTACATATTATTGTTAAAAAATTTAATTTTGGATTTTCAATAGTTCTTTTTTAATTAAAAAGAAAAATATGCATCTTATGAAAAAATGTTACAATTCAAATTTGTAGGTCTTTATGTAGAAAATAATATTGTATCATAACGTTTTTTCGTATTTCATATAATTTAACTGGAAAATGGAATTTTGATATTGACTTTTTTCGAATTTGAATATGCTGTAACATTTCTAATTTTGATTTAATCAAAAAATATTATCAGGATAATTTGTAGAGATTTATGAGCACTATCAAAAACCAGTATTGGAATTTTTGATTTTTTCAAAAAGTTATTTTCAAATACACAAAAGTAGTGCTCAATCCCTCAATTTTGATTGGATGTGGCTGGTTAACGAACTTGTCCTTACTTTTTCGGCTCCGATAAAGTTTGCCAAAGCTCAATTCAATCTGATAATTCTATCGAGAGTTATGCCACACACGACCTACTACAGACAGGCAGACAGACAGACACTTTCGTAAAAACCGTTTTTTCTGACTCAGGGGGTCTCAAAACGTAAAGATTTGATGAAAATTTCGAAAGTCATTTTTCACATAAAACCAATACCTTCTCATCCATGATGAGAATGTAAAAAGTGCTCTTTCACCAAGACAATGCGCCGTGTCACAAGTCGCTCGCTACCATGGCGAAATTTAATGAATTGAGTTTCGGATTGCTTCCGCACCCACCATATTCACCGAATCTGACCCCTAGCGACTACTACCTGTTTGCAGACCTCAAAAAAATGCTCCAACTCTTGCCACAAACAAGAAGAAAATGCTCCAACTCCAACGAGGAAGTCATCACCGAAACGAACGCTTATTTCGAGGCCAAAGATAAATCGTTCTACAAGAAAGGTATTGAAATGTTATAGAAGTGCTGGACTGATTGTGTTGCTTTTGAAGGAGACTATGTTGATGAATAAAGTCGAGTTTTGCCAAAAAAATGTGTTTTTCCTAGTTAGTCCCGGGGCTTATTGATCCACGTGTTAGAAGTATATCCGAAATAGAATACAGGAGTACGTGAAAAAAATGATGTACAGAAATTTTATTTAAACTTCATAATATTTCAATTCAATTTTTACCATTATACACTATTTTCTTTAGGTACAAGGAGAAACTCTTTATATCAACTTCTACTATAGTATTTTTCAATTTAGGCAAAAACGTATCACTCTAAGACATTCTGTCAAAAAAATACTAAACTTTAGAAGAATTATATGAAACTTTAACATAGTTCATAACAAATTTTAATATAATTCAGACTAAAGTTTCATATCATTCTTCTAACTGACAAAAAATTCTCAGAGTGATACGTTTTTTACCAAATTGAAAAATACTATAGTAAAAATTGATATAAAAAGTTTCTCCGTGTATTATACTCTTAATTGAAAGTGCAAGTTGCATTGACCTTTGGTCTTAAATACTGGTTTATTGTTGAAAAAGATTGATTTTCTGGTCGAAAATGATGAGTTTAATATGAATCTGACATTTTGGCTCAGATCGGAGCCCTTATTAGTGTTTTTTATTATAACCTAAAAACACACAGAAAAAGTGGGAATTAAAGCTGAATTGAGATTTTCTTGGAATGAAATATTTTAGATTTGAAACAACGTAGCTTTTTACATGGTAAATAAATTATATATTTGAAAACGAAAGGCTTGAATATAAGACAATCATAAAAACATTTCTTTCAAGTGAAGTATTTCAAAGAAATTCTTCACGTGACATTTTCTGCACAGTAAATTGAGTATGTATTGTATGGGTGTAAAATACATAATTTATATTTCTTGGAATAAGTATACTTAGTAAACCTCAGAAACTTAAACTATTACAATTGTCACATAAAAATTTTACGTAAATTTAACAACCGACTTTTTCTGTATCTTTTCATAATTTAATAAAAAAACCCTGATGAGGGTTCCGATATAAGCTGAAATGTCAGCTTATAAACAAATCTTTTCCAAAAATATACTACTATTAATTTCTACTTATATCTTAATATGGTATTTAAATTAATAGATTAATAATAAAAAAACACAATAATAGAAAAAATATGTTTTTAATCCTTTTACAGACAATTTCAAAACAGCATTTAAGAAGAGATATCAAAATATTGAAATAAGACTATAATCTTAGAAATTTTAGACATTTTTACCTATGTAAAAAACAAGATTCAGATATACTTTCAACTTAAAATTTTTGCAAAAAATGTCTCATTTTTTAATTTAAATTGAAAAATGGTTGAACTTCAAATAAAATTATTTAAGCAAAGAAGACAAGGCATATCAATTTTATTTTCTAAAGTTGGAAAGTTCATGATTTTATAGCTCCTCGTAATAGCTCTTAGACTTCCGTTTTTACAACAAAATCATATACATAATATAGAACAGAACTTAAAATTTATTATTAGCAAGCATATCCCGCTCAAAAATGCAACAAATTGCATCTATGTGGAAAATATCATCATACAGAAATTCTCGATTAAATAATCAATAAAAAATCTGCCCGCTTCGCGGGCACATTCTCATCGCGCTCTTCGCGCGCATGTTTGAGCGCGCCTAGGGCGCGCGATTTGATCGTCACGTTTCGCGCTCCGTTCTTCCTGGACCTCGCGCTTCGCGCTCGGTCTTGTGCTCTTTGCATACATTTAAGTTTATTTCTTATAATTTAATACTGAAGCTTAAACAGGCCGCACAAACGCCAATCTTTGCAGCAAAAGTTAAAAATTCCTTTAAACATGAGAAGGATTGCGATGAAAGTACAATCGGGTTGCATTAATTGGCAACCAGATGAAATTTCTCCTGATGAAAATAATTTATCTGTTGAGGAGAGAAAAAATTATCTTCATCAAATCGATCTTCATAAAGTTCATACTGAAGACGAAATCAGAATGATAGTTGAAAACTTAGATATGACATATGGATCACAACGACAGTATTTGAATGATATTTCCAATATTCCAAAAATAACAGAAATTTCAACACAATGGCAAATACTTCTGCAAAAAAAAAGCCCTATTTTGGCATTTTCAAAAATTAACTGGCCACACAGTGCGGGGATGTAGCCACAGATTTACACAAAACCTGCATTAAACTCTACGTTTTTGGAAAATTAAAAATGTTTTTCAAAGAAATAGGAGAAGGTTGCACACAGAATGTTAAAAATCACGATGCAATGTCAGTTCCACCGAGGATATTCAAAGAAACCATGAGTACTTTGATCATACTTCATCCAGTAAGTTTTTCGATTAGCCTATTTCTTAATTTTTCATTGCACTTATTCATCATTTATATTAAAAAGTATACTTAAGTTATGTAAAAGTATATAAATATGTTAATTTTCTATAGACAAAAAGAAGCAAAGATAATGCTGATCTTGAAAACAGTGACGTTATTCCCGTTGAACATCCTTGCATTCTTTATAATGACAAGTCAACTTTAATTACTTTATTTAATTCATATGATTATAATTGTCATTAGAACTTACAAAAATTCTAATTATCCTTTTTTGCTTAACAGGGGACAAAACGAAATACTGGCTAGCTATGGATGAACAAAAGTTTGAAGAAACGGACTGTTTCATAGAAGCTCTACAAATGCTCCTATGCGTTTACTTTGTTTTTAATCGGACATATCCCAAAAGTAATGTTTGCATGCTGCTTTTTATTGAGATGTATTTGTGCAACATTATTTCAGAAAAAGGGACAAGAGCATCCCAATCTGACAAAAGTAAAGTCCTAACTTTATACAGAAATTTAAGCAAACTAGAAGTGGATTGTTAAATTGAGTTTTTATGTTGAAGGTAATCAGAGACGGATCCAAGGGGGTGGTCCTGGGGGTCCGGCCCCCCCCCCCCCCCCCGAAATATCGGACTCCCTCAAATCTCACTAGCGAAGAAATTCGAGTTTGTCTAACACAATTCTAACGTCACGTTTTGTGAAAGCCGAAATATCTTTTATTTTAAAATTTTTCGATCGGACCCCCCCCCCCCCCCCAATTTTTTTCTAGATTCGTCCCTGAAGGTAATATTTGATATTTATTTATTCATTGCAATGGTTATTTTCTTTACGAACAATTTAAGTGCGCATAATTTTACAATGATTAGTAGATATTAGATACAATGATACTACCTGTACTATCTTTCATTTTTTTCCAGATTGTCAAAGTTGGAAAATCTCCGTTGCTTCTTTTGAAAAAAAAATGTTTTGAAAAAGTTTTCATGTTTTTAAGGTAATAATCAAAGTTGGTAATTCCTTTTGAGATTTATGTAATAATCCTCTCCTAGCGAACTGGCTGCACGCTAGCTTTACGCTGTAGCGTAAAGCTATCGTAAAGCTATCGTAAAGTAGCATTATAACTCATGAATCAGGGAAAATAAATATTCAAAACGTTTTTATCCTTATTCTAAGGTAAAAATAACGTTAACTGGTAATTGAAACATGCAATAATTTTATTTATTAACGCTCAAAATTTAAAAAAAACATAATACCTGTCATTAAAGACAGTGCAGCAGTTCATCACTTTCCATGTCTTCACCGTCAGGATTGACTATTTGTTAGAGTGAGATGAAAATATAGTTGTGTCTCACTCCAACCAATGGTCAACTTTAACCGTGAAGACGTTCCACAAAAGGTGAACCACTGCACTGCCTTCAATGACAGGTATTATGTTTTTTTAATTTTTAGCGTTAATAAATAAAATTATTGCATATGTCCATTACCTTTTAACGTTATTTTCAACGTAGAATAAGGATAAAAACATTTTGAATATTTATTTTGCCTCATTCATGGGTTATAATGCTACTAAACGATAGGCGTTCAGCTAGTTCGCTAGGGTCTGAAATTGATACAATGATACTATACTATTTTTTTTTTCAGATTATCAAAGTAGGAAAACCTCCGCTGTTTCTTTTGAAAGAAAAATTTTGTCGTTTTGGAAAAGTTTTCATGCTTTTAAGATAATAATTAAAGCTGGTAATTCCTTTCGAGATTTTTGTAATAATCCTCTGAAATTGATACAATGATACTATACTATTTTTTATTTTTTTCCAGATTATCAAAGTTGGAAAACCTCCGCTGTTTCTTTTGAAAATAAAATGTTGTCGTTTTGAAAAAGTTGTCATGTTTTTAAGGTAATAATTAAAGTTGGTAATTCCTTTTGAGATTTTTGTAATAATCCTCTGAAATTGATAGTGATACTATACTATATTTAAAGAATTTGAAAATCTTTCTGTGGAGAAAAAGATTTTCAAATTCTTTAAATATTTGAATTCAATTGCATTATTTGCTATACAAGAGTTTGATATTGTCTACGAGAACACCTGCCGACAACCTCACCTAATTAATTTGAAATACTATACTATCTTTCATTTTTTTCCAGATTATTAAAGTTGCATAATGGTTCTCAAGAAGGAGTTTCAGCTAATAGTTTTAAAAAGTTCCTTTTATTAAGGTAATAAATTGTGTTTAATAATTACTTTAAACTGATTTATAACGAACGTTCCATCAGACACAACTTTATGTCACTTTTTTTTCCAGATCTCCTTCAAGAACGAGAAAATAAATTTTATAAAATGTATTAATATAAAATTATCATTCTGTTTCACAATAAAATATTTCTTTTTATATGTTTCTTATACGTTTTTTATTTCACCTTATTTTATCTTATTTCTTAATTATAAATTAATATTCTAAATATATATACATAAATTTATCACATCCGCAATGTAATATTACTGACGCCTGTAACGGTGTACCGGTTTACGGTACTAGCTATAAGGGGTTCTAGCACCCTTTCGCTCATAACCAAATATGCTAGTAAAAGCGCGGTCTGAATTACCGACCAATTCAGCGTGAAAATTCGAACCTTCAATAGTTAGATTTTCAGTCTAACGTGAGTAAGTTCTAAATCTGCTTATATAGATATGCGAATAAGTAAAACGTAGCTTCTCTGTCTATAGTTGCGACGTTAAATATAGTATTGCGACATTGTAATCAGTAATTACGACGCAGAATTGTAAAACACGTGCAAGAATGCTAGGAATGCGAGAGAATACGTCATTGTTATCGTTATAGATGACTCATAGGGCTATTTATAGTGACAGAACGTGCCTTAAGCTCCAAAACGACCGGATGTAATGTTCATAAACTTTACAAAGAATTACGATATTTGATCCTAGAGTGTTTATAAATGTCAATCATCGACTGACTCATTCTGCGACTTAATTTTGATGGGCGGTCCTACGTGACCTATTCGCCCATTCGTCGATAGAACATAAAATTGTGTTACGTCGGCACTTTGATTGGCTGAAGGCTATGGAGAGATGGCAAAATCCCACCTAAAGCACTTATTATAAATATAGCTGCAGAGCGCAAAAACGGCAGATTTTGAATCTCGAAAAGCTCCTTGAGAATATATAAACCTGCGACTCATTGTACAAAGAACTTAGAAATATTTCGTCTGAAATCGGACTTGTAAAAATTGTCGGTAAGTCAGGCGAGCAAAGCCTGACAGTTGATTTGTAAACAGGTGTAAAGCAACAAAACAATTATTAAACTCAATAATAATAAACGTTGAGTGACTTTTGAACAAGTGTTTAGTTCATTCAAACCAAATCTTTCCTCGCGGGTACTCGTTTCAACGAGTCAACGACAGCAACGAATTCCACAATCAACGA
Organism: Diplolepis rosae; assembly: GCA_030998225.1. Lineage (NCBI taxonomy): Eukaryota > Metazoa > Arthropoda > Insecta > Hymenoptera > Diplolepididae > Diplolepis > Diplolepis rosae. Next base: position 3,819,189 of record JAPYXD010000466.1, read on the forward strand.
ATCAGGGCCCAGCTACGCAATCAACGTAAGGGAGCAACCAACTACAGAGCTGGGTCGTAACACGCTAAGAAAACTTACAGCGGATTGGAAATTTTTTGAAATATATACGAGAAAATTACTATAACCTGTACATTTCTGTACCGATTGTAAATTTACAACTGTCACTGATGTTTCACGTAACCTCAAAGTAAAATAACAGAGAGAATTGTATTTTTGCTGACTGACGTAAAAATCCTACGTTAAGCGTGGATAATCGACTCTACGTTGAACGTGGTAAAATTACATAAAAATTTTTTACAGTGTATGTATTTAGCTTCATTGGTCTGGTTCCGCGCGCTCATTTGAAATTGTTCCACAATCAAGCAGTTATACAAACCAATCGTTCAAATGTACATTTATATTTTGTAACGTGCCAGACGTTCCACAGTCTGGCAGTTATTCTCCTCTACATGGGACTGCGCTCGAAGTAGTATAAGGAGGCCGAACTCCATACATTCGAGTTTGTCGCAGTGACTGTACAATAAGTAACAAGCTTGAAGAAATGCAACCAATTCTAAGTATGAATCGCATCTGCACATCTATCTCCTTTTCTTCATAGAAAATGTTAGAGTGAGAATTTGGGTTCACCCCAATAAGAAAGTACGCATTAAATGGCATTAAATTTGAGAAAAAAACGACATCGAGAATGAAACTTTTGAATGCGTATTAATGTCTGGTCATTGAAATTCATCCAAAAGTTTCACTTTCAATTCCGTTACTTTCCATATTTAAACATTTCAATGGCATAAAATGCGCACTTTTTACTGGGACAGAATCAAAGTACCATTATAGCTTAGATTTTTTTTCAGTACCAAACAGACTTTCTTTGCTTGTTGAATAGAAGTTGATGGATCATTAAGGGCTTTCTACTGCATTCAGTGCTAAATTTAATAACCATATATACTGTAATTGCAATTACTGACGTAATCACATCACTGTATTCTTCAAAAATAATATAAATTTTATTGGATGAATTTACATTGAATTGAACAGATTTAAAACAGGATACATTTCTAGCTAGAAACTTTGTGAATTTCCTGATCCGTAAGTTTTATCCCAATCGATATAAACATTAAGATCTGCTGGAGATACACTAGGGCGAACAAAAGCGAGCGCATCCTTAAAATCCTGGACAGTGGTTTTCCTGATATCTTCTGGGTTGATGTTTTCAATTTGACTGAACGGAATACTTCTAATTGGACCCATACTCGCTTCTTTACAGAGATTGGTCATATCAGCTCCAGAATATCCTTCAGCAAGTTTTGCAATTTCAACAATATCTTCCTTTGTGAGCTGGTGCTTCTCGGTCTTGAGAAGGTTTTCTACGATTTGAACTCTGGCTGAAAATTCAGGTAGGGGGATGTAAAGACGCTTGACAAGTCTCCGACGTGCAGCTTCATCAAGTTCATAGGGTCGATTTGTAGCACCGAGAACAAGGAGTCTGTCTTTATCGCTGGTCGCTGCTCCATCCAGTTGTACGAGAAATTCGGTTTTCATTCTTCTAGAACTTTCATGTTCCTGGTCTGACCTTTGACTCAATAAAGAATCAATTTCATCGATGAAGACTACGGATGGCTGATACACTCGAGCGACTGCAAAAAGTGCTCGGACCTGCACAGCCGTTTATTTATTTTATAATTATTTTATATCAGTTCGGGGGTATGTCTCGACAGTAGTTAACACGTTCCGTGCAGCGTGGGACGTATACAATCACAATCCCCACTGCGGCCTGAACATAATGACTTTAAGGAGTATGGCGCGGAACGTATTAAAATCTACAATTTTTGTGGTCAGATTTAGCACAGTGGTAAACCGCGGAACTAATAGCACTGGCAGGGCCGAATTTAAGTATGTGCACTTTGGGCAACTGTCCAGAGCAGCACATTTGGGGAACGGCAAATTTTGGATGAGAATTTTTTTTTTCATTTTTTGGGAATTTGAAATTTCATTGAAAAAATGTCATTCTATTTTCGAAACAGCAAAATTTAAATGAATTATGAATTTCGTATTCTATTTCGACTCCTCTCCTATTAGTACAATTTTATAGAGTTACTTTTTAAAAGAATGTTATTAGTTAACTCTGTAATTCATTTAGTATTTGCACATTGACCAGTGAAAATTTGTCGAAAAAATTTAAGGCTAAAATGGGGAAGGTGGGGGGAGGGGCTGGATTTTACTACTGCCCAGGGGGTGCATGAAGGGTAAATTCGGCCCTGAGCACTGGGTATCACTATAGCAGGATTTTATACAGTGGTTTACGTACGAGTATGATTTTAAAATTTCATTCAATTTTATTTGATGCATGCTCCATTTAAGTGTATTAGTTTATAGAAAAATCCGTTTTATACAAATAACTATGAAAAAATAGATGTTTCCTGAATTAGAATCATATCTAGAAGTACATCTGAAATACATAAAGCTCATTATTTTTACATTTCAGTTCACATAAGTAAATTAATTAATTGAAGAAAAATAAAAACAAGCTTTCGAAATCTATAGCTTTTGTTGTGATAAGAACGTAAACAAATATAAACAGTCAGACACAGTGCTACCCAACTCCAAAAGTTCTGCTATTTACGAATCTCATATGTGATCTCACAAAAATGGTCACTGTGTTTTACTCCTGTTAGGCCTAACCCCTGTTCAAGTTATACAAGCAAAAAGAAATACTCACCAATTTTTCACCTTCGCCAATCCACTTGGAAGTCAGCGAACTCGCCGAAATCGAAAAGAACGTAGATTTACTCTGCGAAGCGATACATTTTCCAATTAACGTTTTCCCTGTTCCTGGGGGTCCGAATAGTAAAATTCCTTTTGGAGGTTGACGTAACCCAGTAAACAATTCAGGCCGAAGCATCGGGATGACTACTACCTCTTGGATAATCCTTTTTGCGTATTCCAAACCGGCAATATCGTCCCAAAAAACTTTCGAACCTGAGTCCATAATTTCATTCTTAATTTGTTCAATCATCTTTGGTTCAATATTTTTCAGCAATTCATTTTCGCATTCTGGCAACCTCAAGTCTTCTCCGGAACTTCCATAGGATTCAGGAACTTTGTCTCTTTCTCCTCTAAGAGGACAAATGAACCTAGAACTCACAGTTGATTGAGCACCCAGAGTTTTTCGCGGAGGTTGTCTATTTTTTTTTGCCTGCTGGGCAACTAATTCCGCTTTAGCTGTTTTAAAACTCGAGAATCGGTTGTTATTTGATTCTGGAGTTGTCTCAAAGGTAGTTTGCTTTTCTTTAAACAAATGTGAATTAAGATTATGTGAAGGTTTCTGCTCAATTTTTCTTTGGAAATGAGATATAACTCTCTCTGGTATTAAGCTGGTTTTAGTTTCAAGATTTATTTCAAAATTGGATGGTCTTTTTAATTTTCTATGTCTCGTGCATATGTTGTTTTTCCACATGTCCAACAAATTTCCTACGTGTCTATCACGAAATTCTTTTCCCTTGCAAGGTAGAGTATTGTCTTTTTGACAAGACAAAGGCTTTAAATGGCGAAGAAGAGTTTGAGGATCAGTTAAGATTGACTTCCATTGCTTTGGATCATTTTCGGTTTTTATGCCCAGTTCTTTGAATTGGGTCCAATAATTGTTTAGCTCATTTATATTGTCTACCTTTGTTCCGTAATGTTCCAGATTTTGAGACAATAAACTGACTTCCATATCTTGCGAATCGCTGCAAAACATTGCAATGTTACACATGTATTAAATTGTTTAATCATGCTATTGTTTGAATTCTTTTTTTCGCATTTGAAATAACTGTTTCAGAATTTAAATTCAAGAGTAAGAATTATTTAACCTTTATTTAAAAATAAATTAAAAAATATATATAGAAAAGTAGTTTATGAAAAAATTATAATTTCAGATTGTCATTGTAATAAACATTGTAAGCACTATTGTTAAAATATTTAGAAATTAGTTTCGTCTCAGTTCATTAAAGTGAGTAAGCGGTTCTAAAGATACAACTTACACTTTTTGACCGATGTAATATTTGATAGCAAGACATCTCCGTTCGATATCGACAACTTTCGTACCTTTTTTAGTATTTTTAGAAAACTCGATTTCCTGAAACGCTGCTAAAAAACTGTTCTTTAAATTTTCATCTATCTGATTTTTAACTTCCATTATTAAAACTTATGACTTTAACTGTAAACTTGTTTGGCACTTTTTTTTTATGTTTTGATTTGTAGTTTATGGGCTTATAACCGTATCACGGTAGTATAGACCAGCCCTATCCAACTCCCTGCCTGCAACGGCGAGAACTTGATTCCCTTAGTGATTATAGTTTCTATGTGCGAAGTTTTCTCACCAGAGCGGCGCTGCACGCGGCACGCTCTACAAAAGCATTATACTAATAGACAAATATTTTAAAAATTTTAAATAATTAAGTTTCTGAACAATATGAAAAGAAAAAATGTTCCTAAAATGATTCTAGGACGTAAAATACACATTTTCCATAAATCAATTAATACAAAATAAAAAAAAAGACACACTAAACTTCGTAAAATATATACTGTGGATACGCATGAAGAATTCTTGAGACCCTTAACAAAATTTTTTTTATGTTATCCCCATATAATCGAAAATATATTTAAAATAAATAAAAAGCTTAAGCTTCTAAATTGAAGTATTTTTATTTTCCAGCTTCAAACGAATGAAATGAAAAATAAATATTTTTTTAAGCCCTGTGTTCAACAGAAAAAACCATGCGAAGGGAAATATATACTCTATTAAAAATTTGTAAATGTAACAAAAAATATTCATTACTATAAAATTTGCTAGTACATATTTTTAACATATTTTAAATTTTTAACATGTACAGATCGATGATGACTAGTTAAGTGTCGCAAAGCTTGGCTGCTTTTTTTCAAGACGCTAAATTTTTAAATTTCAGCCATTTTCTGTCTTACGAATTGTCTCATTCTTATTTAAAATAAAATAAAATCACATATGCTAACATCTCTACAGCTTCATCGGCATGTTCTTTGCATTGAAAAATTAATTTTATTTCACATGACAACAAATATTCATTACTATAAAATTTGCTAGTACATATTTTTAACATATGTATATATGTCTTCGGTTATGTTCGACATATTTCGTACAGAGAATATAGATATATTAGATACTTTATCAGATATAGCTGATTTTTTTCGTCTTTTTTCATAATATTCAATCAATTTTTGTAAGTAGTGAACTCGCGAAAAAATATGCACATATGTATTCATTTTAATATGACGTGTTTTGCAGGAAAGATAAACTACCGTTTATAATAATAATATTAAAATATTTATTTTAATTACTTTATACTTAGTATTTTTTACGCGTATAGTAAAATATCTTTATATAAAATCTGGTCTAATATTTTATTTCCAGATACGTTCATATTAATCATCAGGGTACTTATTTACCTCCAGAATTTATCTTTATATCCCTTCAATCCATTGCATTTCATCCGAATTCTTCCAGTGAAATATAAATATCGAGGAAAGCACTTATATATTTTTTTACAAAATGGATTTGTATAAGAAATATAGTGTTGTTGATGTTGCATTCAAAATCCATTTAGTATTTCTTTAGCTTCCTTAATTTCAGAAAGTTTAACTGAACAAGGTAAAAATATTTTATTCAGTATGAGATTTTGAATCGGATATTATCAATACTGTATAAAAGTTTCACTAATTTTTTGTTCCTTTCCTTTTGTTTAGAGATTTTTTGTCACTATCAGATTAGCTGGAGGAACAAAATGATCATCCTTGTACACCAACCTTCTTGCAAATATACAAGATATTAGCTCCCTTTAGCATTTCGAAACCTCCAAAGCTTGGAAATTGTAGTACTTTCGATGGCAACCCTCCACAGCCCTTAATAACAATTTCAAAATTGAAAGAATTACATCAGTCGAATAGTAAAAGCGCAATTCAAGAAATTCGAGAAAAGTTAAAAGCAATAATCGATTGTGAAGACACTGATTTTAGTGATTTTGTAGATGCAGTAGAGCACGATTATGCTTTACCAGCTGTTAGAGATTGTTTGATTTTTACACAACTGGTCGTATAACTGCTTACGTTAAACAGCACACTCAGTGTTCGACATGCTTAAATGCATTTTTGACTACTTCTGAAATTCATGCAGAAACGATATCTTTTTCTTGTGATCAGTTACCTGAAAGTTTGAGTAGATTTGCGAAAATAAATAAAGATTTCATACATCCAAATGTTAAGTTATACAAGCTTATCACAGTTGTCGAATATCTATTTAACAAACATTGCCGGTCTAGCAATTCTTTTGATCTAATTCTAGACGATTTAATTTCATCTGAAACAAAATTTAGTTTTCAATGCAAAGAACATGCCAATGAAGCTGTGGAGATGTTGACATATATATAATTCAATTTTATCTTCAAATACGGATGAGACAATTCGTAAGACAGGAAATGGCTGAGATTAAAAAAGTTAGCGTTTTGAAGAAAAAAGCAGCCAAGCTTTGCGACACTTAACTAGTCATCATCGATCTGTACATGTTAAAAATTTAAAATATGTTAAAAATATGTACTAGCAAATTTTATAGTAATGAATATTTTTTGTCATGTGAAACAAAATTTATTTTTCAATGCAAAGAACATGCCAATGAAGCTGTAGAGATGTTAGCATATGTGATTTTATTTTATTTTAAATAAGAATGAGACAATTCGTAAGACAGGAAATGGCTGAAATTTAAAAATTTAGCGTCTTGAAAAAAAAGCAGCCAAGCTTTGCGACACTTAACTAGTCATCATCGATCTGTACATGTTAAAAATTTAAAATATGTTAAAAATATGTACTAGCAAATTTTATAGTAATGAATATTTTTTGTTACATTTACAAATTTTTAATTGAGTAAATATCTCCCTTCGCATGGTTTTTTATGTTGAACACAGGGCTTAACAAATCATTTATTTTTCATTAATGTGTTCTTTTTTTTATTTTGTATTAATTGATTTATGCAAAATGTGTATTTTATGTCCTAGAATCATTTGAGGAACATTTTTTCATTTCATATTGTTCAGAAACTTAATTATTTAAAATTTTTTAAATATTTGTCCATTAGTACAATGCTTTTGTAGAGCGTGCCGCGTGCAGCGCCGCTCTGGTGAGAAAACTTCGCATATAGAAACTATAATCACTAAGGGAATTAAGTTCTCGCCGTTGCTGGCAGGGAGTCGGATAGGGCTGGTTCTGGCCATTTGAATCATTTGTTCACCGAACAAGAAGCCATTAAGTGAAGTGAAGAGAAGAGGTCTGCTTATTATTCCTTCGTGATGGGTTCAAGTCAAAAGAACTGATCTATGTTAACTCTTCCTTCCTTGTATTATTGCTGGGAGCTAAAGAAGTCAAAAGAATTAAGGAAGGTGAGAACAAGTCAATATTTATAATTTTTTGAGAGCCTTATTGATGAAAATTTTGTTTAATAATGCTGTTATCTATGCAGGTTTTTTTCTATTAAAAGTAAAAGATTTATTCTCCTTTGTTTTTTAATTGGAAATGGTAAATAACCTTACTTTTTTTATATCTTAGATGTCTCTGACATTTCAACAAATTATATTAGACGCGAAGAAGTTAGTAGGTCGAATATCCGATGAGGAAAATGAAGCCGATAATTTAATTTGCGAAATTCAGTCAATATGCAGCCAAATTGATGGAATGAAGCAGGTAAATAATTTTAACCACCTTTTCTGAAAATTTAATGTTATGATGTTGATTTTTCTTTACACATATATGATAATACTTAAGAGAAGAGCTCATTTCACTGAATTTACGGATGATATTTGAAAGTAGAAACTTTATAGAATATGTGTCGATTCACAGTTTCTGTAAAACTATCACGTTCAAACTAAACTGTAAAAAAATATTCATGTAATTTTACCACATTGGACGTTAGCTCTAATACAAACCAGATTCTGCGTTGAATAATCGCAAAAATGGGGAATATTATATCTGTAGTTATTCTACCTTTAGGTTATGTCAATTTACAGCTTGCACTGTAAAAAAGTAGTTCGGTAGACTTACAAAAGCAGTTGTAAATGTATAAAGCGACTGTAAAAATACTACGTTGCACGTTATAAAATTATTTATATTCTGTGAAATTACATTTGAATAGTAATTATGCTACGTGTAACGTTGCATTATTATATTTTGCTTTTTAAAAAAACAATATGTCACGTAGCTGTTCAATTGTAATTTCACAGAATATAAATAATATTATAACGTGCTAGTTAGTATATTTACAGTCACTTTATATATTTACAACTGCTTTTGTAATTCTACCGAACTATTTTTTGACAGTGCGCATTTGTAAATTCAAAATTCACAACGCGATATAAAAATGGTAGGTTATGATAATTTTCATAAATAGAATGTAGGAGATTTCCAGCGCTTTGTAAGTTTCCTTGGCCATTAGCATAATTGCAGTAAAGGTAAAAAACTTTCTGTTACGTATAAAGTATATTTGCCGATATAAAATAGAATTAAATAAGATATAATTTTAAAAATGTTCATTTTTGAAATACTAATGATTATAAATAATTACTAGAATTTAATTGCATCACTTACCCTTACATTTCTTGAAAGCGTCGTATTCGAAAAATAGAAGAAGAAAAACGTTGAGATACAAATACGGGAAATAGAAATATTGATACATATTTATACTATTTCCGATTGGTTCCGGTAGTTTTCAAATCACAAAAATGTTGATGTAGTGGACTCTCACCCTGTATTATGAATGTTGCAAATTTTATTAACCATTTATTTATAGAAAATATCCTAAATAATATAGAAAACTTGAAATTATAGACCTGAAAAACCTGGAAAAGTCAGGGAATTTTTGTATCTGAAAATAGTGAGAACCATAATTCTAAGTTCTAAAATCTTCAATTTTAAAAGCATCATTTAAAAATTTTCATAATATGCAAGAGACGCTTTTAACAATAATCATATAAAATTTGCATCGATTATTTAATCATTTATGATCTGTGTTACAGTATCAGGAAGAAGTAGATGCTTTAAACGCCGAGGCGAAGCAAACCCCACATTTCCAAGTGATTGCTGGCATCAAACAAGAAAATAGGCTACTTAGAGAGATACAAGCTGAGAATCGAGAACTAAAAAGTGCTCTTGAGGACCATAAAACTACTCTCGAATTAATTATGTCCAAATACAGACAACAAACAGCTTCTCTCTTGAAGCTAGGCAAAACTGACTATAAATCTCTCTATAACTCCAAATATGCAAATGTATATATACCAAGTCTTCTGTAAATTAGATAATATCTCTAACTACAGGGCTTACCATCGGCGACTTCTTTTTTCAATAGAAACAATTTTGGTTAAGATGACAGTATTGATATTTAGTTTTTTGACATATATACAGTAGAAGCTTTGCCATTCGTTATAATGTCTTTTATTTCGATCGAAAATCGTATTTAAATAGTTCAAATATTCTGCTCCCTGAATGTTCCCACGAAAAGTTCTACGAACGTTCGCTAGAAGTGTTCTCTGAATGTTCCTGCAGAAGGTTCGAGAAACGTTCTTTGCGAATATTCTCTTAATGTTCATGCGGAAGGTTCTCTTAACATTCCTTTTGAACGTTTCGCAGGAACATTGCTTTGGAACGTTCATAAAATCCGGACCCGGAAGAATCGATGGTTGTAAGCGTGGTCGTGGTCGACATTTAAAGGATATTATTCTTCATTCATAAATGGCAAACTTTCCACTTTATACATCAATAAAGATCCGCAGCATTTTCATCCAAATTGTGTGTTTTATTTTGAAACCAAAAAAGAAGTCGCCGATGGTAAGCCTTGTGTATATATTAAAATCTCTAATAACCAAATGAAATTTATTCCGGCAGATCATTACAAGCCAGGCGGAAAAAATAAACGAAATGGCGGCTGTAATGAAAACCGCAGCTTCTTTAGATGAAGAGAATGAAATGAAAGAAAAAGAATTAATTGCACGTTTGAAAGAAGAAAACGTTGTTCTTCGTCAAATCGTTGATATAGCTAATAAATGTGGTTCAATTAAAACTGATCCTCCTGCGGAGAGTAAGACAGTTCAAACAGATGAATAATGTTAATTCAAATCTAATTTTAAGTAAATGCGATGAGTTTATTTTTTTATCCCGTTACTTTATATTTTATGTGTGATATTTATTACGATATTCAAGCGCAGGGGATCGAACTTTATATTAGGGTTCAATTTGTTTGCCTCTTCCCCAAGTTCAAAAGTATAACAATTCATTTTGTTACAAAGGAGTAAAACTATGTTGAGACTCAGTTGAATCTATAAGTTTCATACTAACGATCCATCTTATTTGTGGTACGTTGCAATTCTGGAAAAAGCCATAACCTAAATAATGATTCTTAATCAGAATGTTTTAAATTTACGTAGTCAATGTTTTTTTCTTGAAGGAAGAGTACTTTATAAGAATTTAGTTCTAATTTACTGTTTCTGAGATATTACGGCTCTTCCAGAGATCTTTATATTTATCCTTTTGTTCATAATTATATATTCACGATAAAAAATGAATAAGTAGTTTCAGTCACCTCGGAAATTAACATGCTACATCTTCGTTGTTTTTAGTAGGAAAAATGCTTAAGATATTTTTGGCCAATATTTTCACTTTTTCAAATTAATTAGTTGAGTTTTAAATTTCTGCCACTACCTACATTATCGGAGGATCACTATTCGCGTATCAGATAGGATTCATTGCCGACAGATCTCCTCGTAGACAATTTCAAACTCTTATATTGCAAATAAATGCAAATTAAATTCAAATTTAAAGAATTTGAAATCTTTCTGTGGAAAAAAGACGCTTTCGACTGCGCTGGGATTCGAGCCCAGGTCTTTCGATTGCCGGTCGACTGCTCTGACCACTGAGCTACACTGGCGTCCGACATCTCCTTCTCCACAGTAAGACCTCCTTATTATATCGCCTAGTGGCATTGCCTTGCCAAATATATATTTTTATAAACGATAAGATTTGGAAGCTTATTTTTCATAAAAAACCTCGAAGATGTAATCTTGATAAAATAAATATTTCGTTTTGTTATCAAACACTGTTCTCTTCTAAATCATTGACTACTATCACGGTGTGCCCACTCTCATGTATTACAAAGGGGTACTTACAGATGATGGCGAGGCGAATGAATTTATATCAGCGACATCTAGGGGACGTAGCAGGAACTAGATTTCATGAAAACTACCTCTTCCCCCTCACGTCAGATCCAGTAATGAAGGGCGCAAAATTTTTGCCTTCCCATGCGAAAAAGGAAAAATTCGGATTTTATTATATTTGAGGTTGCTTTACATGGCTTAAATCAGCTTTGAAGAGGACTGGAGTTTTATCTTTATCGACACTTGAATGCGGATTTAAATGAAAATAAACAAAAATACTTTTTAATGCAAATTTTCTTACCGCGTTTTGCAATATAATACGTAATGAATTTTTATAAACAAAACGAGAAACCAAGCCTTTATGAGTTTTATTTGAGATTCAAAACAAAAGTTATTGGTGACTTACCCGATTTGCAGCTACAACTATTTTCATTTGGAGGACAAACAGTAAAGCACTGCTGATTGTTGGCACATTAGTCTAGCTATTAACACTTTAATGATCGAAATTCATTAAAATCACTTGAACTCGCAATCAATTTTAATCAATTACAACATGCAGACAAGTGACAACATGTCTACCGCGCATGACGTTCATTTCGATGACACACTAGCTAGACTAATGTGCCAACAATCAGCAGTGCTTTACTGTTTGTCCTCCAAATGAAAATAGTTGTAGCTGCAAATCGGGTAAGTCACCAATAACTTTTGTTTTGAATCTCAAATAAAACTCATAAAGGCTTGGTTTCTCGTTTTGTTTATAAAAATTCATTACGTATTATATTGCAAAACGCGGTAAGAAAATTTGCATTAAAAAGTATTTTTGTTTATTTTCATTCAAATCCGCATTCAAGTGTCGATAAAGATAAAACTCCAGTCCTCTTCAAAGCTGATTTAAGCCATGTACAGCAACCTCAAATATAATAAAATCCGAATTTTTCCTTTTTCGCATGGGAAGGCAAAAATTTTGCGCCCTTCATTACTGGATCTGACGTAAGGGGGAAGAGGTAGTTTTCATGAAATCTAGTTCCTGCTACGTCCCCTAGATGTCGCTGATATAAATTCATTCGCCTCGCCATCATCTGTAAGTACCACTTTGTAATACATGAGAGTGGGCACACCGTGCTCAACACTCAACTCGGCGACAGACGACAACGAACGAACCTCTCCTCCCCTCGAGAATTCTCGGGGAATTTCGTACTCCCTCGGGCCCAGGACTGTCCCTCATTGCCTCGCGCCCCATGTCTCCATATGATAGTAACCCTATGATAAACCCTGGCCCCCCCTACCCGCGGGGGCCAGGGTTTATCGCCCTGGTTGGTTCTTCTCCAACTCTTCGACATGGTTTTTCTTCCTGTAACATATATTTTGAAGAGAAAAAAAAAGTAAAACTACAAAAACAAAATTAGGTAGAGTAATGTCAGTGTTTTTCGTCTTGGGTCGCTTGTTTGTCCGAATGAAGGAAAATGAATTCTGTCTAATTTGTCTTTATTCAGACTTCTACTACATTAACCATTGCGGACTTTTTAATCTTTTTTAATTTTAAACCCTGCCTTCTGGCAGTCCTTTAGATAATCCAATTCTCTCCTTCTTCTCAGTAGTTTCCACTCCTCCTCATTCCTCTTCCATTCCTCCTCCCGTTGCTCTTCTCTCTTTGCCCTTTCTTCCCTTTTTCTCTCCTCATCCTCCCTTTGACGCTCACTCTTCTCTCTTTCCCTCCATTTCTCCTCTTCACTCCTGCCCATCTCCTCCCACCCCTTGTTAATAAATTTTCGCATGTGTCGATGGGGGGTGGTAGGTTATTTGGTCTTCCGGAATCCCGGACTTCCGTTGGGACACCCATTTCAGTGCCAGGCAACCCCTGGCGTGTTCCGGCATGATCGCCTCTGTCCAGTGTTCGCAGAACGTGGACGTAATCGGCCCCCACCATAGATGCTTCGAGCTCATTGTGTCTTCCTCATTCAACCAACCTATGGCAGTGGAGCGAGGAAGAAGCCATGAGCTGGTAGGGTCCATGGTGGGGGCCGTTTACGTCCACGTTCTGCGAACACTGCCTCTGCCACCACCAGCATTTTCGCAAAGTGTTTATTTTCCTGCTATCAATATACATTTCGTTGTTTTTGTCTTTTTGATGGGAGTCGGTCTTGTGTTAGCTATCAAAAGAAAAAAGAAATTTCAATTGTCCGATCGTTTTGAAGTGGGAGTCAAATTGAGTCGTCCAGTTATGTTAAACCATTTATCTATAGCTTATATGTTTCTGTTGCTACTTATTTTCTAACTTAATATCATTTATATTCCATTCCCCTATGCTTTTTCCTTTGAGGTCTTTTTATTCGTAAAATGTAGGGGAAATTTTCCTCTTAATTAAATAGGGACCTTCGTATTTATCGAACAGTTTCCCTGCCTTACTATACGTTTTATTTGAGAATTTGGTCGTTATTTTCCAAACCCTATCGCCTGTCTTAAATTCTATCGGTCTCCCACGTAGGTTACAGTGAGTGGCCTGTTTTTCATTAGCTTTATCCAAGTTCTTTTGGACTTCTTCTTTAATTATTTTTAATCTTCTTAACCCTCATCGGGACCGTCAAAACTACGTCTAATCGGTTCTTGTGTATACGAGCATATACACAAAAAGTTTGAGATTTGTTTGAAATGTTTCAAAATGAAAAAAATCATTTTTTTTTGTTTATTTATTTATTTTTGAATTTTTATTTTCATTATAAATCAAATTTGTGAACATTCATGTGGAATTGGATGAAAAAAAAATCCTGTTCAAAACATCAATTTTTTGGGAAGTAACGGAAAGTCGCAAAAAATGTATACGGTCGTATACATAGAACCGATGAGGGTTAATCTATCTGTCCATTTATTTTCATCTTGGAATACACTCTCGTCTTCCTTTTCGATGTTTTCCCTCAGAGATTGTAATGGTTGCAGTTCGCTGCCTAGATTCAAAAATGCAGGGGTGTATTGTCTTGATGCTTCTTTGCTCGTATTTATTGCGAAGTGTAGATCGTCAACATTTTCGTCCCATGTTGTGTGGTCGTTTTGTAGGTACGCTTTAATGAGCTGTTTTAACGTTCTATTATAACGTTTTTGTGGGATTTGCCTGGGGGTAATATTTAGGCGTTTTCGTGTGTCGGATTCCGAATTTTTCCGTTCATTCCCATATTGTCTTATTCACGAACTCCGTACCGTTGTCCGTATTGAGAATTCGCGGGGTTCCCCAACGCGATACGATTCGTTTATGGAATTCGGATTTAATCGTTCTCCCGTTAGCTTTTTTAATAGGTATGATCTCGACCCATTTGGTGAAAAGATCTACAAATACCAATATATACTGGTTTTTTCCTTCTTTACTCAATAGAAGCGGTCCCATGATGTCAGCTGCTACCATGGTCCACGGCTCCTCGATAAGTCTTATTTTTGCCTGGTTGTTCGTTTTCGTCCTCTGACAGGTTTTGCAGTTTTTTACATACCTAATTACCTCCGAATACAACCCTGGCCAGTAGTAGCATTCAGATATTCTTGTGTATGTTTTTTTCGTATCTTTGTGAAAAAAATCGCTCATGACTGTTTAATAGCTCATTTTGAAGGGAAAGAGTAGTGGAAAATGATGACATTTGAGAAAAAAACCAAAAAAATTTCTTGCGCCCTGTACATAACATCAAAAGTAGCGAAAAACCCTATTTTTCGATCACATAACCTCAAATATCTCAAAACCTATGTAATTGAGAGCCTCTAATTCCCCAATTTTCATGATCTTCTGGTTTTTTCCTTACTTGTCTTATTTTTGTTACATACCAGTCATCTGTTTCGTATTGTGTTTCCGCTTTTGGTTTTTCTACACTGCATGCTAACGCGAATGCTGTTGTTTTTGTTGCTTCGTTATAACGTGACAGGGCGTCTGGGACTAGGTTTGATCTTACTTTGCTATAGACTACTTCATAGTCGAACTCGAGTAGCTGCAACGCCCACCTGGCTAATCGTCCTCTAGGGTTTTTTAGGTTGTGTAGCCATTTTAGTGCCATGTGATCTGTTATTACCTTGAAACTATAACCCTCAAGGTATGGTCTGAACTTCCTAATCGCCCATACCACTGCTAGACATTCTTTTTCTGAGGCCGAGTATGTGTGATATGTGTCCTTCGAATGCAAGAAAAGAACCTATGTACTGGCTCTCTCTTCAATGTGGCGCAGAACGAATTGGTGTATGGAATCTCCTGGGGGACACTGCAAAGCCTCCGCAGTCCGTGACCAAGAACAGTCCAAACGATCGTTTCCGTATGGCATCCCACTGGGAGTGCTTCGTCGCCGAGTGGTGTCTTCCCCGGCACGCGCGGAGACAAAGTTGATGTGAGCCTAGCACCTCCAAGGTTGTGTGCCATGTGGGATCAGGAGCCAGCCCCTTCGGGACCTTGATCAGGTAGTGCGTATTGAACACAGGTGTCAGAGCCTGTGTTGCTTCGAGCAAGTCCGGTCTGTCCGCGCATTCCGGGACCCGCTAGGCGGAGGTTGGGCCTCAGGAAACTGGGGTACGACTTTGGTCCGAAGGTACACCCGTTCCCAACTATTCCGAACCGCTCCTCTACGCACACACGATGCACGGTGAGTTCTACGCTGAGATCCTGAAAGCCATGAAGGCCAAGGTAAAAATAAAGGACCTCCGCTCACGAACTTTGGGAAGTTCGTGAGCGGAGATCCTCTTAATCCGTAGAACCAGGAGGGTGGAGATCCTCCTGGTCCTGAAAAGAGGGGGTGATGTCTCGGCCTTCAAGAAGGCGCTTGATCTGGCAGTCGGGCAGAGGGCCGATGTCAAGTCTTTGGTCTCGAAGAGGTCGCTGAAAGTTAGGGACCTCGACGAGACCGTCACAAGGAAAGAGGTTGTTACCGCGCTGTGCAACGCGCTGGGCAAGCTCGGGGACCAGTGAAGGCTGTACAAGCGCTTCGGCGGTGTGCAGACTGCAGTGGTCCGTTTAACCGAGGCGGACGCTCGGAGTTTGCTCGGACTCGGTAGGCTAAGGGTGGGGTGGGTGGACTGCCGTATCCGAAAGCATGTCTAGGTTGCCCGGTGCTTCAGGTGCCAGGGATATGGCCATGTGTCGCGTGGCTGCACGCTTCCAGGCAGGAAGGATGCCTGCTGGAGGAGTGGGGGCGCGTCGCACGTGACCAATGAGTGCAAGGCTGCCCCTAGATGCCTGACTTATGCTGATAGGGCTGAAAAAGATGTCGCCCATGCCTCGGGGAGCGGTTCTTGTCCTATATTCAGGGCGGAGCTCCGGAGGTTGAGGGGTGGAAAGTGAAGTTTCTACAGTTCAACCTCGGGAGAGGGAAGGAAGACCAGGAACTTCTGATGCAGACTGCCAGGGAGAGGAGAGCGGATGTGTTGCTCATTATTGAGCAACACAAATGGTCCGAAAACTCTACTTGGTACCAGGATGCATCACGAGGGCTGGGGTCCCTGTTTCTAGCACTGATTTGAGCATCGGGGATTTTCTGGAGACCGACGCGGGGTTTGTTTGGGTGGACGTGGCGAGGGTACGTGTGTACAGCTGCTACTTTTCTCCCAAGTATCCTTTCAAGATCTTCGAGACCCAGATCCTCCTCCTGGAGGAAAGCCTCAGACAGGCTAGTGGCACTCCTTTATTGCGGGCGACTTTAACAATAAGTCGCCCGAGTGGGGAGAAGAACGTCAGGACAGGAGGGGAATATTGGTCGGTGAGATGGTCACTAGGAATGACCTGATTGTATGAAATTGGGGCAGAGATTTTACGTTCTGACGAGGAGCAGGGGGGTTGATTATCGACCTCACGATTATCGCACCCCGTCTTGCCTCAAGGATAGGCGACTGGTGTGTCCTCGAGGTAATAACCTTTAGTGACCACCGGTGCGTTGAGTTCAGCATCCAGCAACGGAGTCACACAGTGAATGTGGGAAGGGGCGGCAAGGTGAGGAGTCCCTCCTGGAACACGAAAAGACTCAGCAAAGACAAGCTTCTGGAACATCTTGAAGACACCAGGCTCATAGATGAGCTTGGTTGGGCTGGGTCTGCTCGTCGTTGGAGGACACTGTGCGGGCGGCGAGGCGGAAAGTGGTCGCAGCATGTGACCGCTCCATGCCTCGTCGTGGGCAAGGGCGTACCGGGGACTCGATTTACTGGTGGAATGACCAGTTGTCTGTCATGCATCGAAAATGCCTTACAGCGCCGCGGAAATTTACGCGCTCAAAGGGTGACCTTCTGCTGCGCGAGGCATAAAAAAACAAAATCAGCTCTGAAGCAAGGCATAAAGAAAAGCCGACTTCAGTGCTGGAAAGACTTGATCAGTGAGGCCGAGAAGGACCCATAGGGTCTCGCCTATCGAAATAGTCGCCAAGAAATTGATGACTAGAAGAAAGACCCCGGACCTGGATAATCCCGATCGAGTCGAGTACATCGTGCGAAGCTTGTTTCCGCATGTAGAGCCGTTCCAAAGACAGGACCGAAGCTCCTGCGTGGTCCCGCGCGAAAAACTCTTCACTCTCGAAGAACTAAAAAGAGCGGGTGGAAGGCTCATGGCAAACACAGCGCCGGGGATCGACGGGTTGCCGAACGAGATCCTCAAAGAGGTGATCGGGGCATACCCGGAGATCCTCCTAGAAGTCTTTCAGTCCTGTCTTCGGTAGGGGAGATTCTTCGCAGACTGGAAGAAGCAGAGGTTGGTCCTGCTGGGGAAGTGTAACAAACCTCTAGGGGATGCCTCATCCTATAGTTCGGCTTTCAGAAAGGCAGGTCCACAGTGGACGCCATCCAGGCAGTGGTGGACATCGCCACTAAAGCAAGAAGAGCAAGTGGTAAGGAAGCACAGTCAAGTCTGCTTTTACCTGGCGCAAGCGTTTTCCGGCAATGGTTGCTTTAATGCGTTACTAAAGCGCATCAACAAAAGAGACGATGAGTCGTGTCGCTACTGCGGGTCCCTTCTCATTCCTCCCCTGGTTTGCGCGGCTAGTCGGCCTGCGTAACGGGCGCGTGTCCGCGGATGGGAGTCCCAGGCGAACGGATGACGGAAGAGTCGTACGCGACTTTAAGCTGGAACCAACAGCCTGCCAAGTTTAAAGCCGAAAGGCGGTTCCGCGGGCGGTGTATTGGTTCGAGAGAGGGGGATTTATGGTTTTAACAGGTATGTCTAGACCCGTCCTTGGAGAGTCCTGTACAACGTTTATAAAAGATTTCGCTATTTTTCCTCCTCACCAAAATAAAAAAAATAAAAAAATCATAATAGGAATGATCACTTGTCCAATTATTTCTACCGTTTCCCCGTTTGCTACTATAAGACTTCGAGAGGTCGGTTTAGAGATTGGGTAATTTAGACTTAAACTTTTCTGTAATAATTCGTTGCCAAAGTATGAGTGTGTGGCCCCTGTACAATTAATATTCTGTATTGGTTGTTTTCAAATTTCATCATTAAATGAAACCTTGTTTCATTGCCTTGGGTAATTTCCGACGTTCTCACTTAATTCAGAATTCTCCTCTGATTCTCGATCATATCGATCCGCTCGTGAAAGTCTGGTTGGCCTATTCTGAATCGTTGCTCAGCGTATTCTATTTTGATTGGAATTTTTTCCGAATTCCAGTGGTTCACTATGGTCTGTATCAGAAGTTTGGTGAACGTTCCTTCTCCTATTTCTTAAATTTATCGATTGTTTATTTAATATTTCATTTCTTTTTTCCATATTTTCCGTTTCCGATTTTTCATGGTTCCTAAATTCTTTTTGAAATAAGCTGTGGGCTGTAGGTTTCGCTGTTCTATTTATCCTTTTGTTTTTCTTTTCTATTTCTCTACTGAATTTCTCGCGTTCCCTAATCACCTGTTCATCGTAATGTCTTAGCAGTTCATTTGCTTCTGCTAAGAATTGGTTATTATCCTCTAAAAATGAGTCTATTTGGAATGTCTCATTAATGTCTGATTGGGGATTGGTTGATTTTGAGACGTCTGGAAAAGGTAAATCTATACCGTCCCAGAGAAGGGATCGGTTGGAGGTATTTGGGACAGTTCTCCTATTTTGTAAGGTTTCTAAATTTGTTCGCTTAAATCCTCTGCCACGTCCTGCAGAGCGGTTTATCATTTTAGGGATTGCTCACGGGCTAAACTGGGTTACTGCTTGTCCCGTTGTTAAGCTAACAAAATTTATTTCTGGGTTTGGAAGCCCCCTTGCTTCCTCAATATTTAAAGTTTCCTGTTCTGGTTCTACCTGTCTATCTTTCGCCATTTTGTTTTTCGTTCGGCCTGATCTAAGTAACATCGACTAATGTACAAGGTGCGTTCCAAAATAAACGAGACTGAGCTAAAATAGAAACGACAGGAGCTTTGTTCTGATAAATTCGAGTTTATTTATTCAAAATAGTCCCCTCCGGCCTCGATACACTGTTTTGCGCGATCCAAAAGCTTTTCGAAAGAGTGTTTCAGGTCATTAACCGGAATGTCCTTCGGGATGTCGGTACAAGCCATTTGGATGGCCTCTATGGACGCAAAACGTTTTCCTTTCATGGCCAAATGCAATTTTCCGAATAGGTAGAAGTCACAGGGAGACATATCAGGCGAATATGGTGAGTGGTTGACGGATAAAATGTATCTGTTAAAACCAAAAAAACCCCTCTCTCGAACCCAAACACCACCCGCGGAACCGCCTTTCGGCTTTAAACTTCGCAGGCTGTTGGTTCCAGCTTAAAATCGCGTACGACTCTTCCGTCATCCGTTCCCCGGGACTCCCATCCGAGGACACGCGCCCGTTAGGCAGGCCGACTAGCCGGGCAAACCAGGGGAGGAATGAGAAGGAACCCGCAGTAGCGACACGACTCATCGTCTCTTTTCTTGAAGCGCTTCAGGTACGCATTAAAGCAACCATTGACCGTGCTTCCTATCCAGCCAGGTGGCGAGCTCCGGGATCAGACTATGTGTCCATCTCGAATTTACCACGCTCTTTACCAGCCTTCTCTTGGCTTCCCTGGGGCCACCAATATTGGGCATGAGCCGAGTTAGAGCGGCCCCACATTGGATGGCTTTGTCAGTCACGATCCGCAGGTGTTCGCCGAAGCTAAGCTTTCGATCCAACTGCACACCCAGGTACTTAATGCTCTTTTTCCCATCAATTCCATGATCCCCGAGAACGATCCTCAGGTATTTGAAGGATCTCCTGTCTGTGACCAGTAAAGTCTCTGTCTTTTCAGGAGCCATTTTCAGGCTTCTTCCAGTCTGCGAAGAATCTCCCCTTCCGAAGACAGGACTGAAAGACTTCTAGGAGGATCTCCGGGTATGCCCCGATCACCTCTTTGAGGATCTCGTTCGGTAACCCGTCGATCCCCGGCGCTGTGTTTGCCATTAGCCTTCCACCCGCTCTCTTTAGTTCTTCGAGAGTGAAGAGTTCTTCGCGCGGGACCACGCAGGAGCTTTGGTCCTGTCTTTGGAACGGTTCTACATGCGGAAACAAGCTCCGCACGATGTACTTGACTCGATCGGGATTATCCAGGCACATTAGATGAAGCTAGTAAAAAGGTTATGGGATAGGCCCGTGCCATAATAATGCTAAAGGTTTAACGTCACCCCTATCGACAGAGCGGTGTCGGGTCCGCCCCGACACCTGACCCGGACTTCAGGCTAGACGGTGTGCGATTTATCCTACGCAGCGCCGGATATAAGGAAATACTGACCAGGTAATACTCCATTCCTGCGCCCGGGCGTCCATGATTTCAACCCCGAACTTCGCTCCAGACAGTAGAAACGTTAGCGGTTTTCCCAGTTTAACATGTGGTTTCATGGGATCATGCGTGTGGTTGTGATGTGACCGCGAGAGGGCACAAGGGAAGTTCAGCGTCACCGCCGCATGCGCTCTTGGAGCGATACCCCGATTAAGGGGCCCCCCGCATTCACACCGTGTCCACTCATGCGGCATCAAAGGGCCTGTTCGAGGTCTGCCGATGCTTTTGCTCCACACCGCGTCCTCACGCGCTTGAAGGTTGCGGAGCAACCATTCCAACGCGTGCGCCCGGCAGGCCCACCACTAGGGAAAAGACTGTCTATAGGGCTCCCTTGACGGCCATCTTGACAATGACAGCCCAGCTGTTGGCAGAGTCCTTTCGGCTACTACCATTAGTGGGCTGCAGGACACGTCTGCTCCGTGCATGGCCTCACGCATTCCTCTGGGCGAGACGCTGCCCTCCCGCGAAACACTCTCTCGGGTGTTGGGTATGTTACGTTCAGTGTACTCAAGGTTCCTTACTGAGTCGACTGTACACAGAACTTTTCTGAGTTAATTGTACCTGGAATAAAATTTTGTACTTCAAATAATTGTTTAATTTATATTATATGTTTATATTTTAGTTCAGTCTTATTTTCGCCGAGGGATGCTTTTTTTATAAGATACAGCTCGACCTTATGACTGTTGACGTGCGAAAGCGTACCCCTTAACCGTGCGCATTTGCCTTCTATGCTACCTACGCTTCGTCAATTCCCTTACTTCTATTAATATCACAGGTCTGCAAGGTTTTGTTGTTGAAAAGAGGATTTTGAGATATTTGAGGTTATGTCCTCGAAAAATGGGGTTTTTCGCTACTTTTGAGGTTATGTACAGGGCGCAAGAAATTTTTTTGGTTTTTTTCTCAAATGTCATCATTTAGCACTACTCTTTCCATTCAAAATGAGCTATTAAACAGTCACGAGCGATTTTTTTTCACAAAGATACGGCCATATCAAGTTTTGACATTTATTCGAACAACCTTATAAGCATCCACATTGACTCTTTGGTGAATACCATTCTGCATTCGAAAATTTATTTTGAAAATTTGTGCTTGCGGGTTTTGATGGTCTGTAAATAAGAATTTACATTCAGAAAATCGACATTAGAGAGAGAAATCGTTTAATTTCGTAAATTTCGATCCGCCATCTTAGAAATGGAAATGTCAATTTTCTGACTGTAAATTCTTATTCACAGATCATCAAAACCCGCAAGCACAAATTTTCATGATAAATTTTCGAATGCAGAATGGTATGCACCAAAGAGTCAATGTGAATGCTCATAAGGTTGTTCGGATAAATGTCAAAACTTGATATGGCCGTATCTTTGTGAAAAAAAATCGCTTGTGACTGTGCAATAGCTCATTTTGAAGGGAAATAGTAGTGCAAAATGATGACATTTGAGAAAAAAAACCAAAAAAATTACTTGCGCCCTGTACATAACCTCAAAAGTAGCGAAAACCCCCATTTTTCGAGCACATAACCTCAAATATCTCAAAATCCTGACGTGATAGGCTGATTCTGATTTCGGATTCGAATTCTACGTCAGAAATTACCCCGGAAATGATCTTTCGTTTTCCAACAACAAATACAAACCCATTATTTGCAGACCTGTGTATTTTATTTCTACTCTAGCGTAATTATTCTATTTCTATCAATTTCTTATTCCTATTTTCCCATTAAAGCTAACCATTTCAAAATTAATTTTCTTAATCTTCAGAATACACTTCGCCCAACCAACTATTTATTTTCATTAAATTCCGACTTAATTTTTTCGAGGATTTTCTTCCGAACTGGTTTTCTTATCACTTATGAAACTATCTATTTGTATCAAATCCAACACAATCTTAATATTAAAATCAAACATTTTCCTAAGCTGAACAAGCAATAGATAAATGGTTTGAAAAATATGAACTTACTACCAACACAAGCGTCAGAGTTCCAGTCTGGTGGCAGTTAAAAAGAATCCTTGCATCCTTGTCCTATTCTCGGCGGATTTTCACTTTAGGAAAAAGGTTTTTTATGGGTTTTTATGTTGGGCGCCAGGTATAACGAGGTTGTTATCCGAGGTGGTGAAATGAGGAAAAGGATGCCGAGAATAAGGAGAATTATGTGACACAGGCCGAAAACGATCGAAAACGGGACAGCAACTCACAAGCCAGCGACGATAGACTCAACTCGGCGATAGACGACAACGAACGAACCTCTCCTCACCTCAACGATTCTCGGGGAGTCTCGTTCTCCCTCAGGCCCAGGACTGTCCCTCTAGCCTCGCGCCCCTTGGCCCCATATGATAGTAACAGCTATGTTACATATAATTATTTATAATATTGTAATAATGAATAAGACTTATATCGACCCTTAGTATTAGTATTCAAATAGTATTGATGTTCTTAGTGGGCTTTAGAGTCCAGAAAAAATGTAACTCAAAGTTTCATATTTCCAAACGTTTCGACTCAGATTGGAGCCGTCATCAGTGAGAATTTATTTTTATAAAAAATACAAAGGAAGAAACTCAAAAAATTTGTACGTGTGAAGGATATACAATGTGGTAACAAACAATATAACGTGTGTGTACGTGTGAAAGCTGTAAAATAGTCTAAATAGCTGAATTCATAAAAAAACTGTACACAAAACATTTTTTTAATCTACCCTAAGAAAGATTATATATGCAGTAAAATTGTGGAAGTTGAGAAGAATTATTACAAAATAAAAAGTCTAAAAAATGCGAACTCATCACAATAAAATATTACCAAACAAAAACTGACCTGTTATTTGATTAAGTAGACGAACAAATCGTTGGTGAAAAAAATAATTGAAGTGTCAAAATCACAAATTTTTTTTATCTCACATATTTTGTCTAAAAAATGGAATTTTTGAGTTTTAATAGTATTTTTGGAATTGAAACGAAAAATATATGTTTTATCAGAAACTGTGTGAGACAAAAATTGTAGATCTTTTTAAAATGAACAACTTTGCATTCTTGCGTTTTTTCGCATTTTACATATTATATACATGTAAACATGTAAACATACATAATTTGTAGATCTTAATGTAGAAAATAATTTTGTATTATTACTTTTTTTCATATCTCGTATAATTCAACTAGAAAATGGAATTTTGATATTGACTTTTTTCGAATTTGAATATGCTGTAACATTCCTAATTTTGGTTTAATCAAAGAATGTTATGAAGATAATTTGTAGAGATTTATGAGCACTATCAAGAACCAGTATTAGAATTTTTTATTTTTTCAAAAACACAAAAAATGTCCTAGTTTCTTCAATTTTGGTTGGATATTGCCGGTTAACGAACTTGTCCTTACTTTTTCGGCTCCGATAAAGTGTGCCCAAGCTCAATTCAATCTGATTATTCTATCGAAAGTTATCGAGCATACGACCTACAGACAGACAGACACTTTCATAAAAACCACTTTTTCTGACTCAGGGGGTCTCAAAACGTAAAGATTTGATGAAAATTTCGAAATTCATTTTTTAGATAAAACTAATACCTTCTCATCCATGATGAGGATGTAAAAAGTGTGTAAAGATGTCTACAAGATGACCAGAATACTGTGACAAAAGAGGGCTATGGAATTTGAAACTAGTCATAAACAGTCTGTATATAACTGTTAGAAATTTCCACCGCAATCTATCGAAACATGTGACTGGGGTTTTTTATTCAGTCACATTATCGCAAGATTAAGATTGTATTGAATTGAGTTGAATGTTATAATATCTGTAGGGTAAGTGTGCCAATTACTGCGGATCGAAAATCAAGACGGCTTTTAAAGTTAAAAAAAAAGATTTTGAGATAAAAAAGTCGTCACGAATTAATTTTTAAAGCAGTATTTGGTATTAAGTAAGTAGCATGCAGTCCTTAAACCCTGAAAAGAAACCAGATTTACTTAGAAAATGCGAATCTAAAAAAAATGTTCCATGTAGGTATTACTGCGGGTTTGCATGAATTACTGCGCACCAATTACTGCGGAAACCCCAATTTCTGCGCGCGTAATACTGCGATATTATTTTGAGTGAACTTACAATTAATTTAGGAGTGTTTAAAATTTTATTTAATCTCAATTATAAAAAGTAAACACGACGAAGCATTCGTAACAAATTAAGATTAATAATTTTATTAATTTTATTTAATTTAACTTAAAATTATATCACTTGAGTTCCTCTTGCATCTTTAGCAACGATTAAGGAGTGTTGAACATTTTATTTAAGCTAAATTATAAAAAGTGAACGTGAAGTATTTTTAACAAATTAAGATTAAATAATATTATAACTCTTATTTAATTTACCTTAAAATTATATTACTTGACTTTCTCTTGCCTCATTAGCAACGATTTTGGAATTTTCAACATTACGTTTAATCTCAATTATAAAAAGTAAGCATAACGAAGCATTTGTAATAGATTGAAAGGTTATGCAGTGCCGCCTGACAGATCGCAGTAATTCATACACCTATGAAAATCATGTACCAAATACTGTTTTGGTAAAATAATGATTAAAAAACGTATTTTTTGTTATTTTGCATAAATATTTAGAAAAATAAAATATTTACTTTGCAGAAAGTAATATCACAATAAATATTTTATTTTCAGAAACGGAATTATAACAAGTTTTTCAGAACGTGTTCATGGCCTGTCAACAAATCTAAGCATTAAAACTATGGGAATCGGGAATATGAGAGTTTCAAATTGAAATCAATTAGCTACAAATATCGTAACTATTGATAATTCGTTGATACTTATTATGCTTGGATTAGAAATTGATTGTTTTTAGTTGTTCTGTAGCGTTATATATCTTTAAAACATTGTATATCATTAATTTTATTTGAAAGCGCAGTAACTGGGGCATCCACAGTAATACCCACACTTACCCTATCTGGAAATTATGTAACTTGTGAAAGAAATAAGTTTACGTTTTTTGGAATTTTAAATGCATATACAAATTGTTAAATGTTCTGATACCCGTATATGGAAATTGTAACAAATAATTTTACGTTTTTGGGTAAATGGAATTTAGTGCAGTTGCATATAATTGAAAGTTTTGTTAACGTTTTGCAATTTGATGATAAATTTGATAAAATTCGATAAAATTCACAGCATTCACAGTTTTTCAGAAAGCCCTTGTATATATGGCAAGGGTATATATTTAGGGTTTTGACCTGCGGGGTGTATGTGTATTGTGTGTGTGTGTGTGTGTGTTGCCTTTCAAGTGATGGTGGGTGCAGGCATTCTTTTTGTGAAGATGGTTTATTCTGTTTTTTATTACGTGATTGATAAAATTGATCGGATAATTGTCGTTGAAAAAGATAGTTTTTATTTTTTGGATATTTCTCTTGTGAAAAGTTACATGTGCTAAAGTAATGCGTCTGTCAACCAGATGGTTGATCACATTAATTTTGTAGTTCAGTGGATGATGTGAATAGAAATTTAGAAGTCGACCAGAACAAGTTCGTTTTTGGCACCAGCTAGTCTTAATTTTTTTCCCATCTCTGATAATGAGAACATCCAAAAAACAAATTTTTCCATGTGATTCCTCTTCTATTGTAAATTGTATTTTATGGTTGTAGCTGTTAAATGTGTTTAAGATTGTGTCAATTTCATTAGTAGGTACTGCTGTCATGATGTCATCCACATATCGAAAAAAGAAGGGTAGTTAAAAAGGTAAAGATGCTATACATTTCGTTTCTAAATCATCCATGGCTGTATCAGCTGCAATGGGAGAAAGAGGGAAACCCATGGGAAAGCCAGATTTTTGTTTGTATGATGTGTTTTGAAAATTAAAGAAGGAGTTTGATGAGCAGATCCTAATATAATATTATTTATTGTTATTTGTATAATTTACTCATGTATGAGCGTAATAACCTTTTTCAATTTTCAAATAACGCGCCCAATTGGGCAACAAGTGGGCGGAACTTAATGGTGGGAGGTGCTGAGAAGTGGGGTGTCCTTCTTTTCCTATCAAGCCATCTGGTCACCCTAGTTAGAAGGCCTCTGATAAATAAGTCCTAGTCAATGCGTTTTGTGGAATTAAGATTGATAGAGATAACCAATTCAATGGAATGCTGTCTGGTGATCTAAAAATTGAATGCTTGTCAATGCGCGTTTTGTGGAATCAAGAGTGAAAAAAAGCTAATTCGAATGAATGCCGTCCCCTGGCGAAAGTATCGGATAGTAATTCATTCCAAGCCAATCGGAACTATTCCGATTCATTCCGGTATCTGTATCCGAGCCAATGCGAATCATTCCGAACCAATCCGAAAAACGTTTTGTATCTTGATTTATGAAAAACGGTAAAAAATCTATCAGACCTAATCGGATTTAATCCGAGTCAACAATCCGTATAAATCCGAACCAATCCGAATCAATAAATCCGAGCTCGGATTGATTCGGATTGAAAACTTGGTTTCGGATTGGTTCGGATTCATTCTGATAGTTGCCTCGGATTAAATCGGATCAAGTCAGATCGATGTTTTATTATTTTTCATCAAACGAGTTACAAACCGTTTTTCGGATTGGTTCGGAATGATTTGCATTGGCTCGGATACAGATATTGGAATGAATCTGAATAGTTCTGATTGACTCGGAATGAATTCCTATCCGATACTTTCGCCAGGGTCAGGCGATACACAAATTTAATGGAATAGAATATCGCGTCTGTAAGACAGTACAAGCAAGGCAAGCAATCTACTAAAAGTTATGTACATACCAGCGACGCCAGATTTAAACTTCGCAATCATACTTACCATATGCTTTTTAACAAAGACGATAACTATTGATAAGACTATCATTTGCCTAAAAAATCAAGTCAAATGGCAGTTTAGATAATCAGATAGATATTTAGATAATCCTGCAGCTGTAAAGAATGTTTAAAGCTACAGGATTATCTATGAGGAAAGTTTCCTAAATTGTGAAGCAAATAATTCCAGGAACATTCATTTAAAATGTTTTCGCAAAAGCTTCCAGAAACGTTCTCTTTGAATGTTCCCGCGAAAAGTTCTACGAAAGCTCGCTGAAAATGTTCTCTGAATGTTCTTGCGGAACGTTCGAGAAACGTTCTCCACGTATAGTCTTACAATGTTCCTGCAGAAGATTTTCTCAATATTCCTATTGAACGTTCCACAGGAAAATCCAGAGAACATTGTCTTAGAACGTTTAGAAAACGTCCCAATGGTACCTTCCAAACGTTCCATGAGAACGTCGAGGGAAGGTACTGTGCTATGGGGGTCTAAACTGCCATTCAACTTGATTTCTTGGGCAAATGATAGAATTTTGTTAATAATTATCGTCTTTGTTGAAAAGCATATAACTTTTTTAAGGTGGGGGGTGGGGGATTTTGGCATTTGCCTAGGGCGCCAAAGAGTTTGCTACGGCTCTGAATAGAACAATCTATAATTATATTAGATCACTAGATTATAAACATTTTATAAATTACAGATTTCTCAAGGCCATAAATCAACTTAATCACCTACCATTCCTAATTGCAACTGCAGCCTGTAAGATTATTCAAAAATCAATATTTTTTTTTTGTGCACGGAAAAAAATTGTCGCTTAAAATCAGCCGTATGCATCAGCCCGTATTTCACGATTCTAACTTGACCCCGTTAGTGTCCTAAGTTGAATTCCTAAGTTAGTTCGCCGAACCGTCACACGCGGCGCTAACTGTACCATCACTCCCTGAAAATGCATAGTAACATACGAAGAATTTAATATAAAAAATTTTTAATAGTATATTACATTACAAGGGGCGAAACAGAGCGATTACATGAGTGTGAAGTTTGCTCTTCCCGAGTGAAACGAGGGCTGCAATCACACGCAATGTTTTCGCTGTGTTTTGTTTCGAGTAATGTATACTATTTTTCATAGCAACTCTTTTGAGAATCTGATTGGCTGTAACTGTGGAGCGGGACGAAAGTGCGGTTTGCAACCCTACCTTTAAAGTTTCGCCCCTAGGGTTGAAAATCGCAGTTTCGTCCCGCTTCGCAGGTACCGAAAATCGGATTTTCAAAAGAGGCGCTATGAAAAATATATTATTCAATGCCATAAACAAATAAAAGAGATCAGACTTTAAATATTAATATTATTTGAATATTTTAAATTAAATTTTCCCCTTTTTATTCATTTTTATCTCGTACAAAAACTATTTTGAAACATTCAGCTGATATTGATATTTAAATATTAATATCTCTTTTGTTCCTTTATGGCATTGAATAATAACTTTTTCAAAATTTTTATATTTAATTGTCTACATATCACTGCATTTATATTATTTTTTTTAGGTGAAATTGAGTTTAAAAATGGTGTTTTGTGCGCCACGTCTGGTTTGACGCAACGTTCTTCTAAGCTAACTAAAGATTATGCCAGCTAGAAGTTAAGGGTAGACGACAATGATGAAAAGGCACCTTGCTAAATTATGTATACTTTATTAATTTAAGTGTCCACGGCAAGGATCAAACCTGATCACATTGGTTGGCGAGAGCACGAGCTTGTTACTCGTCCAAGTGAGAAAATGTATCTGAATCTAATCTAAGAAGTACATAGTGAAAATGGACAAGCTAAGACAAAAATCAGCTGTTGCAGAAAGGGAGGGGATGGATAGGATCGAAGATGTACACAGTAGATGGATAAGCTAAGACAAATTCAGTTGTTACAGAAAAAAGGGAGGGGAGCAAATAACAGAAGGAACTCCGTATTCTAATTGCCCTGGGTCTATCCCATAATCCATGAAGCAAGCTGGTAATATAAATGCTGATGTCCGGAGACTAGTTAAAAGCTAGGTATATGGTCATGGGGCGACAGACATAAACTGAACCTCATCGCTGCTGAAACTATACAATTAGAAATACCCAAAGGTAAATACAAAAAATGTCTAAGGATCGAAATCCAATTATACAATGGACGTACAAAATACGTAGACCTCGTCTTTCCAAGCTGTAAAGTTTACAATAGAGTTAATACAACTTGACATCTGCTCCTTAGAATAATAAGAAAATACATAAAGCTTAACAAATACTAAATCCGAGCGTAATTGCCAGGTTTTGAAGCGATCGTTGAGACATGGTAGGTACTCAACCTTTATTAGCATTTTAATAATTTGTGATTATAATAACAATGAACAAAGACAGTTTCAATTAGAAAATTCGACTGAATTATCAGGTAGAACACAAGCTTCTTACGTTCGTGATTGCGACGTGACATTGCGGCCCCGTTTGAAAGATCCACGTTCAGAGGAACAGTGTTGTCAAGATAAGAATACGTAGTTTAAAGGGTCAGTGCTGTGGCGCTAAGTTCTATATATGAGCCTTGGTAATCTCTGCAGCACTCTGCACGTTCACTGGTAGAGGTCACAGTTTTTTGAGATCCCTTTTGTAAGTACCAGACGTTGTTTTCACAATTGCTACACAAGTAATTCCATCAGCTTCAGGGTGAGTTTCAATGACTCGGCCCAGATTCCATCTCAAGGGAGGTAGGTTCTCCTCCTTAAGTACAACCATGCTGCCGACAGAGATGCTGCCACTGGAACCAGATTTCCACTTGCTGCGGACGGTGAGCTCGTTCAAATACTCTTTGTGCCACCTGGCCCAAAAGTGCTGTGTTCGCATCTGTACCTGATTGCATGGAAGTGGTCTGAGATCTGCCTGTAGGAAGCTAGTCAATGGTTCACCAATCAGGAAGTGGACAGGAGTTAGGGAACGAAAATCATTTGGATCGGATGATAGAGGATTTAAAGGGAGCGAATTTAGGATAGCTTCAATTTCGATTACATAGGTTTCAAGCTGTTCAAACGTAAGGAGAGTATTCCCAACCGTGCGCGCAAAATGATATTTAAACGATTTGACCGCAGCCTCCCAAAGCCGACCAAAATGTGGAGCTCTGGGTGGTATAAAACTTCATTTAATCCCTTCATTGGATAAAAATTTCAGGACCCTTTCATTGTGCTCATCAGCCGTCAGAAGAGCATGAAGTTTCTTGATCTCGCGACTTGCTCCTACAAAGTTTGTGGCGTTATCTGACAATAATGTGCTGGATTTTACGCGTCAAGAAAAAAATCGTTTTAAGGCTGCGAGGAATGCTTCCGTAGTGAGATTACTTACTAATTCAAAATGCACCGCCTTAGTAGCAAGACAGATAAATACCGAAACATAGCACTTAACGGAACCACGATTTCTGAAACATCTTTCCTTTACAAAAAAAGGACCACAGTAGTCGATTCCTGTATTCACGAAGACGCGAGTGAGATGGAGTCGATTTGCGGGTAATTCCCCATGACGTAGTTTACATCGCGAGGTTTCGCACGAAAGCATGGGACACATTAGCGA
This sequence comes from Diplolepis rosae, assembly GCA_030998225.1. NCBI lineage: Eukaryota > Metazoa > Arthropoda > Insecta > Hymenoptera > Diplolepididae > Diplolepis > Diplolepis rosae. Next base: position 3,850,482 of record JAPYXD010000466.1, read on the forward strand.
ATGACATGGCGTTTGGTGTTACGGCCGTCGAGAGGCCAAAAGCGCTCTCGCACTGAATACAAAGTTGCTTGCATTCCTGCGTGCTTAAGTCGTATTTGTTCACTTCTTACAATAAGATTTGTGACGTGATAACTTCACAGGAGCAGAATGGGGTGCTTCTGGTTAGAGGGAAATGCAGAGTGTATCAGTCTGCCACCCACCCTTATAACCCCATCATCAAGAAAGGGTTTTACCGCGATAAGTTTGCTCTTTCTGCAGACAGTTTCTCCGCGCTTTAGACAATCGATTTCTTTCGAGAAATCCTTTGCTTGCGTGAGTTTATCACTAAATTCATAGCAAGGTCGAGTTCCTCAACGGCCAGAGAGCCGTTGCGCTTACTCTTGCATCTTATATTATGAATAAAGCGAAGACAATAGGCAAGAACTCGTTTAAATTTTGTAAGCGCAGAATATCTTTCTAGTAAAGACCATTCTGAAATTGTTAAATTCATGGAGACCTGGGGATTTGCTGGAGCCCGTAGTTCAGGAATCTCCTTGAGTAGAAGTGTGGTCAAAGGCCACATATCCTCAGATTTAACGAGCCAAGCAGGACCATGCGGCCAGTTAGTGGATTGCACGAATTCCTGCGGCATTCGACCACGTGAAACCGAGTCAGCGGGGTTATCTAAGGTGGGCACGTGTCTCCAGTCCTCAACTTTAGTGAGAGATTGAATTTTTGCCACTCTATTAGAAACAAACGTTTTCAATAAATGAGGTGGCGTCTTGATCCAATTTAGAGCTAGAGATAAGATTTAGAATCAGACCAAAAAAAGGTCTTGCTTAATTTGTTTTTAAGAGCCTGTTGAACGACAAATTGCAATTTTGCAAGCAGAAGCGCTGCACAAAGTTCCAATCGTGGAGAGGACACTGATTCTACGGGAGAAACCCGTGATTTTGAACACACGAGATTTGAAAAATATCGACCTTCCGCGTTGGTAGAGCGTAAGTATATGCAAGCTCCGTAAGCTCTTTCGCTTGCATCGCAGAAGCCATGAAGCTGAACCTCTGTCGAATTAGATGACAAAAGGTAGCGACCAAAGCGAAGGTCGATAACCAGTGGAAGCTGAGACATGTATTCAATCCAGGAAGTGTGAATGTCTATTGGAATGGATTCATCCCAATTAACATTTGCTTTCCAAAGAAGCTGTATAATAATCTTAGCCTGAACAATTATGGGGCCAAGCAAACCGAGAGGATCAAAAAGCTTCGCTACCTTGGACAAGATAGTTCGTTTAGAAATTTTTTACCCTTTACAACTTTCAATTTCGTTCACAGCGTAAAAAATTGAGTCATCCGCAGCATTCCAATGAATGCCTAGTGTTTTGACTGATTTTGAGGGATACAGGGCCATGAGGGAACCTTCTCTGCCATCCTTGAGATCAGCGACAAGAGTGGGATCATTTAATGCCCATTTTCTCAAATGGAACCCTCCCTTGCTGAAATTTTAATGAGGTCATCGCGGAGGGCGATAGCTTGCTCTCGCGTATCAGAACTGGTAGATTTTTATCGATTCATTGCGGATGGCTCGGTATGCAATTTAAAAAAATCAACATTTTACGCAAATTCTTTGTAAAACTTTACGAAAGGAAGTCGTTTTTTCCTATTTTTTCAAAAAAAATTTAATTCAAACAGAACGTGATAATTATATTAATATTGCTGCAAAGTTTCAACAAAATCGGTTCAGTCCAGAATGCAGGTGCTTCGCAGTAAGACACCGAATGGGCGACTTAAAACTAACTAAGTACTAACTGTGCTAAGAATTTGATGAAAAGGATTATGAAAGGAAGGTCCTTATATACCTTATGATCTACATACATATAATTGCAATGCTTTAAATGTTTTTTTTATCGTTCTAAGGCATAATAATGCAAGGTCAGAGAACAGTCAGAGAACGGTTAGATAGCAATGTGCCATTGAAAGTTTCAAAACGTGAAATTTATGACCAACGAAATTTTTGATGAAACTTTCGAAATTTTTTCAATTAATTTTCTAAACTGTGATCAAATTGGAGGTACTTTTTCCAATAGGGTTTTATTGACATGTCACGCGTGACTACTGTCAAACTAAATTCACAATTTTATTCAGCTTTTATTGAATTTTCATCATGGAAGGACTTACACCTCAACAACGTTTACAAATCGTACAATTATATTACGAAAATGGACGCTTTGTGAAAAGTGTTTATCGCGCGCTTAGACCAATTTATGGTGTACATAATCGTCCTACCGAACGCACTATTCGGCATACCATCGGAAAACTCGAGAATAATTTAACATTATTGGATGATACTCGACCGATTAGACCACGTACAGCCCGAACTGTAGAGAATATTGCGGCTGTAAATGAGAGTTTTGCCGAAGACATGGAAGAATCGATTCGGCGCCGATCTCAACAACTTGGCCTATCTTATGGCACTACTTGGGCACTTTTGATGCCGGGAATTGAAGCCCGTAATCCCCATGACATTTGGTTCCAACAAGACGGCGCTACATGTCATACAGCCCTTGAAACAATGGATTTACTGCGTAGTCGTTTCGGTGAGCAATTTATCTCTCGTCTCGGACCGGTTAGCGAGATACTGACCTAAGTCCTCGAGCGAGTCATTCAAAATTTGGTCGTAAATGGTTCTACACAAAAATAAAAAATATTGCCCTGTCAATTTGAATTTTCGTTGTTTTATTTCAATTTAAAATCCTATACCTCTGAATTGATCACTCTTTATATACTATATAAATAAAGGGTTTTGCAATAGGGACGTAACAATTTTATCTATGAATAAAACACAGAAATATTTGAGATATTGAGTTCAAATTTATTGTTGGTGTAGTGCAAGCATTACACATTAGGAATGAAATTCGATCTGGGTCATATGACCACCACGAGCCCGTTTACAGCGGTTGATTCTTTGGACCCAATTTTCCACCACTCCAGCACACATTTCGACCGGAACGTTGGCAATTTCGCGTTGGATGTTGTCTTTGAGGTCGTCTAAAGTTGCTGGCTTGTTGGCATAGACCAGTGACTTGATATGGCCCCATAAAAAGAAATCCAATGGCGTTAGATCGCATGAACGAGGCGGCCATTCGACCGGACCATTTCTCGAGATAACACGTTCACCGAATTTGCCTTTCAATAAATCGATTGTGACGCGTGCTGTGTGGCTAGTGGCACCGTCTTGTTGAAACCACATATCATTGATTTCAAATTCATCCAATTCTGGCCACAAATAATCTTCCAACATAGCACGATAGCGCTCTCCATTGACGGTAACATGACGGTCGTTTTCATCCACGAAAAAATACGGCGCAATCACACCTCTGGCATGAAAACAGCACCAAACAGTCACTTTTTGCGGATGCAACGGTGTCTCAAGAAGCACATTTCGGTTTGTTGCTGACCAATAACGCATATTTTACTTATTAACAAAGCCATTGAGCCAGAAATGAGCTTCATCGCTGATGATGATTTTTCGATGAAATTCTTCATTTTCTTCAAGCTTTGCCAGAGCCCAATTGGAGAAGTTTCGGCGTTTCAAATGATCAAGTGGCTTTAGTTCTTGAGTCAATTTAGTCTTGAAAGCATGTAGGCCAAGATCTTTTCGCATAATTTTCGTGTAATACGACGTCTTTTTGGCACTGGAAAGTTCAATAGTGTAAATTTGGTCTCGAATTTATCCACTATAGCACGCACAGCCTGTCGGGTGGGACGATTATTACATCCGAAAATTGGAGTGAGCGCTCTTAAACTTGCGACCACCGACTCAGAATTTCGGTAGTAATTTTTAATAATTTCCAAACGTTTCTGGTTCGTGAACTTTACCATGATGAAAATGTTGACTTTAACTAACGTTCTGACATTGACAGTTCATTAAAAAAGTTTGAGGGTGATTTCATACAAGGATACGTTATGTCCCTATTGGAAAACCCTTTACAATATTTAAATTTGTAGAATAATCTTGAATTTTTTAGAACACTTCTATTCTTTATTTTCCAGAATCTTGCTAAAGTTAAAAGGATTTTTAATCATCATTTCGTGGTCTTGTAGTATTTGAAAAAAGTTGAATAAAATAAAAACATTTTAATTCATGGCCATGCCTTGAAAATCGGGGTTCTAATATATTCTGATCAAAAATAGAATGCTTAGCCTCTTCCTATTCTCTTTGAGTTTTTCAGTTGATAGACCCTTACATTTTTTAATATTTTAATGACATATATGATAGTATAAGCTCAGCTATTGACTGAATTGATCTTGCTATTTTCAGTAAATAAGCAGAAAATATAATTAATTGTAATAATATATATTTGAGTTGATTTTTTAATACAAAATGTATTTTTTCAGAAATGAGAGCGTCATCAACATTATGATTAATACTCCAGAGCCATTGTTCGTTGAGTGTGTGGGGACAGACGATGAACGTCATACAGAAGAGTACATAGCTGAATTAATTTTCAACGTGCTTCGTAAATACGATCCACAAAAATTTTTATTAGTTGTTGCTGACAATGCATCAGCGATGCAAAAAGCAGGAAAAATAGTTAAAGAACTCTATCCTCATATAACCATGATTGGTTGCACATCTCATACCTTGCACTTGCTAATTAAAGATGTCATCCAGGCCTACCCGACTGTGTGCAAAATTTAGGCAATATAAAATAGAAAAAACGTGAAAATTGTTACAGATATTTTTAATATTTTCTGTGTGATATTTCCAGGACCTCGCATTAATTTTTCAATTTATTGTCGATTACAAATTTTATTCACATTCTCAAAAAGCAACTTATATAAAAGACTCCTATATACATAGTTTCTAAATTTCATATATGGGTACCTTTTGTATAAGTTGCTTTTTGAAAATGTGAATAAAATTTGTAATCGACAATAAATTGAAAAATTGATGCGAGATTGTAGAAAAATCACACAGAAAATATGAAAAAATATCTGTAATAATTTTTACGTATTTTCTGTTTAATTTTGCGTAGATTTTGCATTAATTATTTAATTTATATTCAATTAAAAATTTCATTCCACACATTTAATCCATCAATGTATACAAACGTTAGCACAAATTAATTTTGTTACTTATTTGCAAATATAATAATCAGAGACAAATAACATGCAAGCACAACTAAAGCATAACCTCACTTATGCGTGCTAATGTGACAGTGCAATCCCCTTTTCTCTCTTCGTCCCTCACCGGCAAACATCTGGCGCCACCTACCACCACTTTTATAACTAATCTACCGCCCTCTCTGCCCTCCCTAAGCTCAATCATCGGCCATTTCTACTATACAGAGTCGGGTAGGCCTGATGTCATCGTTTGTCCAAGTGTGAAGGATCATATGGTTGATGTGAGATACGTCATCTCTACAATAAAAAATTCGCATCTTTTAAAAGCTTCATTAAGAAACAGCAAGCAGCCTAACGAAGGAAATTTACCGAAGGCTCAACTGTCAGATCAGCAAACTTCTGAGCAATTGAATTTATGTGCCACCGGCGCGCAAACTCGTTTTGTCGCTACAGTCAAAAGTAGCGCAATGTAGTATACTGCGCTACAGTTAACAGTAGCGCAATGCAGTATATTGCGCTACAGGGGAATTAAATGTAAAAATTGAACTGCGCATGCACCTATAGCCATGCAACGGAGCACAATCTTCTTCTTATTCTTCTTCGTACAGCGTTAGCACCTTACTGGCAAAGCCTTGTACATTTGAACTGCGCATGCGTCTATTAAAATCCATTACTACTACACAAGATCGATAAAATCAAAATGGCCGGAACTAGTCGTGACATATCAAGTGTAATGACTAGCGCCGCAAACAACTACAATACTAGATTAGATTCGAGTGTACGCACCTAGACACGTAATATACTATTCTAATTGAAACAGCTCATTTTATGGGAAATGTAGATCCAGAGGCTGTACTATTAGATATTACTAAATATTCCTGCATACTTGACGCAAGGTCCCTAAAGTTCTCGTGGAAAGTTGCAGATAAAATTCATCCTAAAACATGGTGGGCAACATTTTTTAAAAATATTGACTTATCGAAGGTTGCACAAAAGATTTTCAGCATGCCGACAACTTCTGCTGCGGCTGAACGGTCATTTAGCACATATGGACGTATTCATTCAAAAGTTGACATCGATTGACGTTGCCTAGAGCTGGGAAGCTTTGCTTCATTGCGCATAATTGGAAACTTACTTCTAAATTATCGATAAAATGTATGCACTCCAACCAGGATTTGAAAGAAGCTTTTTAGGAAAGAAATATAGGTCAGATATCAGGTCAGTGTTCGCAGAACGTGGACGTAAACGGCCTCCACCATAGATGCTTCGAGCTCATTGTGTCTTCCCCATTCAACCAACCTATGGCAGTGGAGCGAGGAAGAAGCCATGAGCTGGTAGGTTCCATGGTGGGGGCCGTTTACGTCCACGTTCTGCGAACACTGTATCAGGTGTCGTATATTCTGACGAAAGCTGCGACACAGGGGAAGATGAAATTCCTGATAAAGTTGCAGAAGATAGTGCCAAAGTTCAAAATAATAGAAATGTTTAAAAACTTAAAAATGTTTGCTTTCGCTTTACTAGGATGTTCAATAAGTTTTGAAAGCGACATCTATAGAGCAGTAGAAGAACCAAAATTTCTACGCCATTTTAAGATTTCATCTTTCATATGAACATACCCAAAGTGTCATTCCACTCTGTCAATTCATTGTTTGTTTACAAGCCATTTGAAGTTGACGTGTCAGTGTATTTTTGTACAATGGAAAAAACCGAATATCGTGCAGTGATAAAATTCTTTGTTTTGGAAGGTTTATGAGCAACGGAAATTCATACAAAAATGGTGAAAGTGTTAAAGGAAGCTGCTCCTTTATTTCCAACTGTGCATCGATGGGTTTTAGAGTTTAGACGTGGTCGAAAAAGCGTTGAAGACGATCCACGCTCAGGACGTCCAAAAAGTGCATCAACACCAGCATTCATAGCAAAAGTACAGGATATGGTTTTGGAAGATCGTCGATTGACCGAGAGAGATTTAGCAGAGGCCCTAGACATCTCATTAGGCAGTGTGAGTCATATTTTACGTGAAGTTTTGGGTTACAGAAAGCTCTGTGCACAATGGGTGCCACATTCGCTCACAATGGAACAAAAACACGTTCGAATGCGACTTTCTGAGCAACATTTGGAGCGTTTTCGAAAGGATAAAAAGGATTCTTTGCGTCGATTCATCACTATGGATGAGACTTGGGTCTTCCATCATGATCCTGAATCAAAACAAGAGGCTAAGGAGTGGTGTGAACCAGGCACTTCGGCACCGAAGCGAGTTCGTGTCCAGAAATCGGCGAAGAAGGTGTTAGCATCAGTTTTTTGGGATGCAAAAGGGATTTTGTTGGTGGATTATCTCCAAACTGGCAAAAAAATAAATTCTGAACATTATTGTAACCTTTTGGATGAATTGGATGCAAAAATTCGTGAAAAAAGACCCGGTTTGCAGAAGAAAAAAATCCTTTTTCATCAAGACAATGCACCCGCTCACACAGCTCAAAAAACCATCACTAAAATAACCGAATTAAAGTACGAATTGTTGCAGCATCCACCTTATTCGCCTGATTTAGCTCCCTCTGACTTCTGGCTGTTCCCACACCTCAAGAAATTCCTTCGTGGGAAGCATTTTTCATCAAACGAAGAGGTTATAGCCGTCGCAGAGGAGTATTTTGCAGGCCTTGCAGAAAGTCACTTCCATGATGGGATAAACAAGTTGGAAGACCGTTGGACCAAATGTATTGATCTTATGGGAGATTATGCTGAGCAATAAAAGTGATTTCACCAAAAAAAAAACGTATTTTCATTTCCGCTTTCAAAACTTTTTGAACAACCTAGTATTATAGTTTTATTTTTGTTCTGTTACTCTATTAAATATTTCTGTAGACATATAAACATTTTTAAAAACGTGAAGAACGAATGCAATTCTATTTTAAAGTGACTAATTAATTTTTATACTACATGACAAGCGTTATCCGTTTTAGAAAATAAACCTATAACATATGTAAGAATAAACCAAAGAATGTTCTTGATCTCAGTCGAAATTTATTTTGGTGAAGTATGACTACATTGTGGAAAATGCATGGAAAAAATATATAACAAATGTTCAAATTGAATAAAAAATGAACTTATCTTTGTTTTGCATCCTAAATTCAAAATATAATAATTTCATATCTATATTATTTACCTATATTAGGAGTATATATTGAATTATGGTTTCCAATAGTCACCACGAGCAACGTTGACAAAAATAACAATAAAATACAAATACAACTTTCAGGAAATAATTTGTGAATCATGCTATACATTTCAAACTTCCGCGCCTTTACTAACTATAGGTTAGGTTATAATCGTACTAGTTCAATTTGATTTAGTATTGAACTAGCTTTTTTTTACATTTCTTAGCACTAGAATGTAATTTTGGAAAGAGAAAGCTACTTTAAATATAAATTAGACACTTTAGAGGCATCTGTTATCCAACCAACGCTTCTATCATTGATCCTCAGCTACAGGATTTTGACGTAGTCAGCGGCGCACAGGACAAGTGCGTCATCCGCGAAGCCGATGATGCTCGTTCCAGCAGGTAGGTCGATGCGCAGAAAATCATCATACATGACGTTCTAAAAGAGTGAACCCACCCGTGACCCTTGCGGGGCGCTACATGTCATCTCTTCTTTGAGTGACCACTTGTCGCCCTCGTATATGACCCACCTGTCGCTCAGATAGTCATCTATCATTCGCAACAGGTAGCCTAGAACCTTTTTCCGCACCATCGCCTCGATGCAGATGTTCCACCTCGTGGTATTGAACGCATTGCGTATGTCAATGCTGATCAACGCACAGAATCCCTTACGCTTACCAGTTCCTCTTCTTGCTTTAGTGGCGATGTCCACCACTGCATGGATGGCGTCAACTGTGGACCTGCCTTTCCGAAAGCCGAACAGGTTTTCCAAGAGACCGTTCTCGCCGACCATGTGACCCTGTAGTCTTTGTAGGATCATTTCCTCCAGAAGCTTCCCCATTGTACCTATTAGACAAATAGGTATGTGTGCATACGTATAGTCACCAATGCTATGCCAGCGGCCGACTCCTAGATCGTGCAACACTGCAATTTAAACCTAACTGTGATATGCGTTTGAATAGCTGGATGTCAAAGGTTATTGTTAACAGTTAAAAAAATGTCAGGTCAAGTGAGATGGAAAGGAAGATTCATAAAGAACAAAACTTTAAACTATGAAGTGTGTCGAAATTCGGGACTGGTTGAAGCGAGGAAAAGAAATTTTTTAAAATTTCTCTACCAAAGCGTTTAATTACCACAAATTAAAATGTGGAGAGTGCCTATGCATTGCCCATGAATTACGTGTTAAAATAGTCAAGTTTGACATTAATTATCTTTGCATCGGTACGGTTGAAAAATTTGAAATTAATTTAGCATATAAATAATTATTCTATTTAAATATCAGCTCCTTTTTTGAAAAATTCTACCAGGGATCGATTTTTTTACACACAACCTTTAAAAGATTCAAGTAGTATTAATATTTAAAGTCTGATCTCGTTTATTTGTTTGAGGCATTGAATAATATATTTTACAAAAATTTTATATTAAATTTTTTGTGTATTACTGTGATTTTTCTGGGAGAGATGGTACAGTCAGCGTCGCGTGACGATTTGGAAAACTAACTTAGGAATTCAAGTTGGGACCAGCGTTGCCAGACCGTACCATAATTATGTAATAGTACCATAATTTTGACTCTTGTACCATATACCATCCCTCGCGTACCATACCTCTTAAATGTACCATAATTAAAATGTTTCTATTTTTTATTTTTCATATAACCGAAATGAAATGAAGAAAAAATTAGAATAGCCATTATCCAATGAGAATTTTTTTCTGCCCTATATGAAGCATGTTTGACCAATCAATCATTTTTTTAAATGAAGGCTGAGTAGACTTAATTTTCATGTGATTTACGTAAAGACATTCCAAAGACAATTAAATATTATACTTGTTTTTCACAGATTATAAGCTGTTTTATAAAAAAAAAATGTTCTTTAAAATAAGAGTTAGTTTAAGTAAATGTTACAAAATACAAAGACTTAAAAGAGTAGAAACTGTCTTATAATTATTATTAAAATAGTTTTATTAAAACATAATATTATTATATTTATTAATAAAATGTTATTAACATTTTATTTATGAAAAATATTAAACTTTGAAGTATTTGAAGACATATTAATTTGAATTTCGCGCCGAGCATGCACCTTGTAAACATGTACCATAGTGTACCATAATTTTAACATGCCAATTCCATAATTTTTCTTCGTGGATCTGGTAAGGCTGCTTGGTACATTAACAGGGCGCCATTTTCTTTTCTGATGCATACGGCTGATCCCCTGACTGAAAATTTTGAAAGTGAAAATTTAATAGATCTACTTTACCGTGGACACACAATAGCACAAGGGAAACTTTAAAAAACATGACCAATCCGAAATCTTTCACCGTAAGTATCGATTCTATCCTATAAATCCTGTTGAATTGATCGTTACGGTCTACCGAATAACTGATGTCGAAGCGCAGTAGGTAGTTTTTAAAGAAAATAGGATTTATAAACATTTTAAAGGTGGGAGCAAGGCCCAGGATGCGAAGGCGTTTAAAAGTGTTGGAGATTACAAGAACAAAATATGTGAAACATTTTCCCGAGTTGCACGTGTTGGGAAATTACGGTATGCCTGGGTTAGAGGCGGAAGGCCCCGGATGAGAGGCGAATACCTGCCATCTATTCGTCAAGCCTATACATTTTACCATCTAAATATTAGCCATTTTATATATTTCACGACTTAAAATTAAGTTATAAACTTACGGATGCTAAAAAAAGGGTGCATTGGACTAGCGTTAATCAGATTCATGTACCGTTGTCGAAGTTAAAGTAATAAAAAGATTATCCTAAGATGCTTGGCTGAAGCACATTTTCGAACAACTGCTTTAGAAATTCTGAATTCTTAAGTTTACGCAGCAACGCTAAAATTGAAAACAGTGTTTTTGAATATTGGAGCAAATAATACGTAGTGAACAACGTAAGATCCGACTTCGTAAGCTACGTCGTATACGACGCAGTTTACTATCCCAATTTCCGACGTAGTTTACGACGTCGGATCTTGTGTTGTTTACCACATAGTTTATGACGTAGTTTACGACGACGGAATTTTCAATAGGATAGAGAAAAATTGCAAAGGATTTCATAAAAGTCAAGGAAAAGGTTTACTAAAAATTTATTAAAGTCTCAGAATAATTTTGTAGAAACACTAGACAATTATGTGAATTAAACTTGTTTAACTTCCAGGATTGAAAGAAGAAAATAAATTCTAGACTTATTCTAACATTTGAAAAAAATTTAGACACCAGGCAGTTTGGTAACAGAAACGTAACAATATTTAAAAAGCACCATTGCTTTGATAGTTCAATTATTTTATTATATTGAATCTATCGCTATACTAAATTCAGCCTAATAATAAAAAAGTCCCACGTATAGGTATTTGAAAACTGTGTTTCCTATCAAAATGGTTAAACATATAATTTGAATAAAAATCACATGTGCAGATACGGACACGAGTAAAAAATTAATTATTTCATTACTCTTAGAAACATGTTATTTAACTGTTATATTATTATGCAGTTTGGACGAAATACGTTGTAGCCTGAATGTTACTTTCTACACTGAGAAAAAAATGCTATTGAATCTATAGCATTTCTGCCAAAAGCATGTATATTATTGTTTTAAAAAAATATGCCAATAAAACTGATACATATGCTACCAATTCTATAACATATTGATTTGAATCAATGATATACATGCTTTTAGTAGAAATACTATAAATGCAATAACATTTTTTTCTTGGTGTATCTAACGGTTAGAAGGTGGGAATTGGAGGGCATTCAAATGTCAAAATCTGGAAGAAAAGGGACCGAAAATGAAGCTTTTGAATACCTTTTAATGCCTAGGAATTAAAATGCATTCGAAAGCTTCATTTTCGGTCCCTTTTCTTCCAGATTTTGACATTTGAATGCCCTTCAATGCACACCTTCTTACTAGGATATACAAAAATCTTATGTTAATATTTTTGACGTATAGAAATGATAAATACAGTTTTCTCAATCAGTTCTATAACAGGTATATAACATTTTCATAAAGCTTTATTACAAAGTTAGTCAGATCTGCAGAGTTGAATGCGAAATCTTAGTTGATATCTTGAGGAATAATAGTTTTCATTAAAGTTACCTTAACTACATTCATTTTAAAATTACAATTTGTATTAAAATGAAATTGCTTTGCACGTCCCACAATATAAAAAAATTGGCTGAAATCTTAAAAATGCTCGCCCGTTAAACGGTACTGATAAGGTAACAATACAATGACTACTCAATAAACACATTTCACAACTGCTAGGTAACAAAAAGGCAACAGTGAGGTAACGGTGTTTACTAAAAATATCCTTATTCTACTACATATCGATGCCGACTTATCATAAAATAACATATAGTACTTTTGTTCTTTATTAAGTACTATAAACTTACATTCATCAACGTAAGTGTATAATGTATACATCTATATAAATATTTGTAATGAATGTGACATTATTCTATTAAATGCTAGAAAAAGGAATCGTCATTATTTGTACTTTTCTGTAGCATACATTTTTACATTCTCGTCACCAATCAAAAAGTATTGGTTTTATATTTTCTATCCTATGACAATTCCCTTGAACAAATAGTGATGTGTACTATTTATGTATTCAGTTTATATCAGTCTTCAAGTTTACGAACAGAACAGTTCATTGTACTTTATTATTTTAGGTAATTTTTCCATACATATATGTATGGGAAAAAATGTAGTTGAGCATTATTGCAGTTGTATCCCGGAATAAAATTCGGTAACGATGAGTAACTTAATGATTTTCCTGTAATAATTTCATTCTATTCCATATAGTAGAACTGCTATAACTGTTACATGAATTTTATACAAATTTTGTATAAGAGTTATACACGGAGTACCAAAAAGCAGAACCGGCGGAAGACTTGGGGTGAAGGACTGTCACCACCTAAAAATTTGAGGGTGGAGAATTCTCCACACGCAATATTCCAGCCTTTTTTTGGATTGTGCTGAATTCGAATAATCAATAAACAAATCATTATTAATAAAAATTATCTTGGACCAAATATGGCTGAAACTGGACCCCGGCTCACCAACGAATAGATTTTTTTTAACTTAACATTTATTATGTTCAAAGTTTATGGCGGGAACTTAATCCCTTCTATAAAATTACTGTGCTCTGGTCTATTTGGTACACCGTATATGTCGTAAATGTAATAGCTTTATGCATTGCATATAAATTTAATATAAGTGATTTAAGTTGTTCTATAACGGTTATGTAAATACGTATATATAACATGACTTTTAGGTAACAGTTTATTATCATTTTTTAAAGATGATATTATCTCACGAGTAAAGTAACAAATCATGACTGCGATCAGAGCTGAAAATATTTCATGCAAATTTCGTGTGGAAACACTCGCGAAATTCGCGTAGAAACCACGTGGAATCCGTCTGAATTCGTGCGGAATTCCGCTATGAATTCGCTCGGCGTTTTAAAAGCGAATTTCCTATCGAATTTCGCTCGAACTCTGCCCGAACTTTGCCCGAAATTTTCAGCTGGGATGTCTTATCAATCATAATGCCATATCGTTCAAAGTATTAACATACATTTGTCTATAATAGTTTTTTCTCAAATTGTACTCACTTTGAGAACACTACGCTTTTTCATAAGTAGCGATTTTTAAATTGATTACTCATATTTTATTCCTTTCTCAATACACAATGCTATATTTACACAATTTAGAAATTTTCACTCACACAATAAAAAAAAAATATCATGAATCAATAGCAATCATCCTATTATGAAATTTTATAAACAACATTTCTACTGATATGAATTAAGTCTCACCACACTTAACCTTGCCAGTTAAGATAATTGCTAATACGGACGTAATGTATATACCAGTCTCTGAAATTCAAATGCACTTTCAGTCTTGTTCGAGTTTTTTTAATAAAAATTTTAATGCAGCGTTCCCACAGTAAAATTAATTCAAGAAACTAGTAAAATCGACTATATTTCCAGATAATTTAACTAAAAAAATCGTAATTCTCTTAGCCAACTAATTTTCTATGCCTGATGGGTTTGCATTTTCGCGTTTATTTTTATAAAGCCTCAAAATTAAAATTCTGTGCACAATATTTGGATGTTCATACTGTTTGTGGGCAATACTTAGTAGGAAAGAGTCTTATTCTGTGTAATTATCTCTAAAATATGATAGCACACTGAAGTAGACATAAGTTTAAGTTAATTTAGAAAGGAACTGTTAATTTTCACATATTATAACTTGATTGTTACTGGTACATATTTTGAAGGTAACAATTATGTGAAAGCAATGGAATCCTTTTGTCATTGGTATACTGCTTTTGAAGAACAGTAAATTAATTATTATGTAAATTTTGTGAAAAATGGGAAAAAGTGTTATGCAATCAATATGTTTCACTGACATAACTGGTACCCAACGTTACGTAAGTAATGCATAATCGTTATATAATTAGTATATAATCATTACGAAACTACCATGTGAAAAGTATATAGCAACTTTCACAGATTATAATTAAAATTCTCAGACATTATTTCTCCTCGCTGTGTTGACTGTTATCATCTGCTTCAGACAATCGTTTTGGCGTAGGTAATATAACTCCTCCATCAGATCTCCGGCGCTTTATCGAGAGATCTTCAGGTGTGATTTCAGTATTCGTATTGGATGTCGAAGATTCAATTTTAAAACTTGGACTTGTTCTACTCACATCTACTGGAACATCTTCATGATGCGGATTTCTTCTATACGATTCGGACGACGATGGATTTTCAGCAGAAATTCTACTCGCACTTTCATATTCGCGCTCCACTAAACCAGAATAAATACGCCCATTTATATTACGGCCCATTCCAGATGGAAATGCAGCACTACCACTGATACTTCGCCTTATCACCCTTGTGTTTATCCCCATTTTTTTGGCTTTATCATAGAGTGTGCGAGATGGGACCTTAAACTGCTTAGATGCTGCTATGGGAGAGAGCCCGTCTTTCATTGCCTCGAGGGCAGATTCAAGGTCATGAAGACTGTATTGTTTATATTTCTTCCATTCTGGTTTCTGTACGGGCGTATTTCTTACAGCACCTAGTATAAAAGTGAAGATTCTATAAAAACATAGCGGATTATCAAGAACGGTAAGAATTTTCTATCATATTCAACTAAAGTTTTGTTTGATACAATTTCCATTTACTATCACTAAATTCTAGGTAAATTTTTATAAATTTGAATACGGTAATAACAGGTGAAAAAAATTTCAGAAAATTCAGTTCAATTATATGAATATTATATTATGTACAGTGGACAACGAAAAGTATCTGCACTTTATTGATAAATAATTAAATCAAAGTACATAATAGAAATATGCAGAGAAAAAAATCAACCATTTTCTCCTTTCCATTCGAAAAGTGCTTGAAATGTTGGAGTAATGCAACAAAAAAAAAATTTAGACTTCGAGACCGAACATGTAGTCACATGTAGTCCTCTTGATTTGTGTTATTTTTACCACACATTTTAAAGTTATGAAATTCGGAAAAGTTTCGCGCCCGCACGCTAATAGTGAATGTGGCGTTGCTATAGGGGTAACTGCGCCAGTATATGAATCAATAAATCTATAATAAAAGTAATTGATTGTTGTAGTGTTTAAGATTGATTTCTGGCCTTAATGCTCGTTATATATTTCAATTTATTAATTTTTGTATCATTCATTCATTGGTATCATAAATTAGACTAGTGACCAGCGAATGAATACATTCAACTACTGGTAAACTAAAGCTCGACACGGTTGGGTACCACTAAGTGAATGCACATGCCTTGACGCCAGTGACATTCGAGGTTAGGAAACCTCATGGTTATCATACGGCCGGGCCGGCTAGTCATAGCTCTTATAAGACGTAGCTTTAAATCTTATACTAAAATTAATATTTAAGTTTGTTATGTAAATAAAGCTACAATAGTTTCGAATTATTATCAAGATTGGCAGATTTATATGTGAGCAATGGCAAAATTGACGAGACGGAAACAAACAAAAAGTAACAAGCAAGTACGAGAAAATGTAACAAAAGCAAACAGTATTACAGATAGAAAGAAAAGGAAAGACCACCAACAGAAATGGTAATTGCATTTGTGCGAGAAAAATAAACGTATTACGTTGAAAATCGTGATATTGATTTGTGTTTACTTTTCCACAGATTCTTATACTCCCAAGAAGCGCTAGAGCAAGCTATAGCTCTCGTTACAAACAAAACTTGTAGCTTAAATAAAGCTGCCAAGCAGTATGGGATTCCTGTGGGAACCTTGTTTAATAAAGTACATGGAATAAGTCTTTTAAAAAGACGAATGGGTCCAAGTGCAGTTTTGACAGAAGAGGAAGAAAAAAGAATAAAATAATGGATATTGGATAAAGCTGAAATAGGTTATCCGATGCATCACATGATTGTGAGAGAGGCTGTCAAAAAAGTACTTGATAAAATAGGCAGGCCAAATCCATTTAAAAATAATATGCCTGCACTCAAATGGTTGAAGCTGTTTTTAAAACGTCACCCAGAGATTAAGAATAAAATAACA
The DNA here is from genome assembly GCA_030998225.1 of Diplolepis rosae. NCBI lineage: Eukaryota > Metazoa > Arthropoda > Insecta > Hymenoptera > Diplolepididae > Diplolepis > Diplolepis rosae. The sequence goes on from JAPYXD010000466.1 coordinate 3,867,312, forward strand.
GAAATGTTGTCCCGTGTAAGGGCTGCTGTAACAGAAGCAGTAATCAGAGCTTGGTTTGAAGACGTAACTCAATATTTAAGTAAGGCTAATGCGTTGGATGTTTTGAGTGATCCTTCCAGAATTTATAATTTAGATGAGACTGGAGTGTGTTTATGCCCTAAGACTGGCAAACTTTTAGCTCCAGTAAAGCAGAAGAACGTTTACAGTATTTCTCCAGGCCAAGAACGACAGCAAATAACTGTGCTTTGTTGTTTCAATGCTTGTGGTGTTAGTGTGCGACCAATGATTATATACCCGTACAAGCGCAGCATACCTCATGAAATAATTAATTCTGTACCTGATGGGTATAGTACACTGAGAGAAATTTCGAGATTCACAAACCAAAGTTTTTTTGTTAAAATCGTCTTTACAAAAAATGTTAAAGTTGTCATGACAACCATGGTAGTGGCTGTCATACTTTGGAAAAGTGTTTACTCCAACTGCAAGGAACGTTACTGAGACCACGATTCTGGTAGGCCGAGTGGCAGAAATTTGATTAATGTGTTCGAGGTAACTGCTCTTATGTACTTGAAATACCGTAGGAGCTGCGGTTATAGGAACCAAAGTCCATCGTAAGGCCGCGCATAGAGTTTAGTTAATATGACCAAGAACAGTTCTTATCAAATTGCTTTATTTATAGAATCTACATTATTTTATGAAAATTCATCTTTATTTTTTTAAGTTTTCTGCATAAAAACCAGAATCACTAGGTTATGATCATTTTCTAAGATTAATTTGTAATGAACTGTCTATGGACAGTAAATACCCAGCCAAAATTATTTTTGAGCTTATCGGTATGGTTCTCCTAGTTATCAAAATACGAATTCAATTTGATTACAAAAAATAAAGTTTCAGCGAAAAGATCTAGAAAAATAATCCGGTATAATGATATTTATGATAACTTTCGTCGATTAAGTTAAAAAATTGTCACTTTTTTCATCACCATAAACTTTTTTAACTGATTATAGTTTTCACAAAATATATATATCTTTTTGGAAGTAACTACTTATCTCCAGTGCAGTGCAAGTTAAATTGTGTGACTATTACAAGATTTAATAGTTGTCATGGCAGGCTTACCTCGTTGTAAAAAATAAAAGTTATACTTGATTTGTCTAGCGCAACAGCGAACGCTGCGGTTGTAGTAACTAAAGGAGCTTGGCAGTACATATAAAGAAAATGTATGTGTACTAACCGTTGGGGTACGTATAAAGCTGATTCTAATCATCAACTTTGGTCACAACAACCGAATACACAAAAAAGTCCAAATTACTGTCATGATAACTATAAAAGTAGTAGCTTCTCTGAACTTTTTTGGTCAAGGCAACTACTGTACAAAAAATGTATGTGCTATGTGCACAGGAACCAAAGCCGATTTCTATATTGGTCACAGTGAAACTGGATGGATTACTACTGCGTCTTTCTACGAGTACATAGTTAACTGCTTTTATCCTCAGTTACTGGCAACTGGTGTAAATTTTCCAGTAATTTTATTTTTTGATGGTCACTCATCACACATTAGTATTGAATTACATGACTTCTGTGCTGAAAAACAAATTCTATTATACTGCTTCATTGCTCATGCTTCGCACACAATGCAGCCTCTAGACGCTGGTTTTTTCAGGCCTCTCAAATTATGTTGGCGAAAAGCAGTGGCAGAGCATGCACAGAAGTCAAATAAAGTCATTACAAAAGTAAATTTTGCTCCAATATTTCATGATGCATTTACTAAAGTCTTTAAAAACCCAGAAATTATTGAGAAAAGTTTTGAACGGTTAGGTATTTCTCCGTTCAACGCTGATAAAGTCGATTACTCCAAATGCATTACTTACAGAAGAGAAAATATTACAAAATCTTTGTTACATGAAAGTGATACAGATCCAGTTGTGTGTGCAGCTCCAAGCGCTGATATTGAGTGTCAAATCCCTACAGAAATTTTAAAAGAATTTCAAGAACTCCTTTCTTTAGGAACAGAACCAGCACAAGAAAAGATATTATTTTCAATTTGGAAAAGAATGAAACAACAATATGAAACACGAAATGATTTGAATGTGTCAAGTGAAGATTTAAATAGTGATATGTTAGAGTTTATTGAAACTGCTGTGATTTCTCATGAAAGTATTCTTAATTTAGAAGATCAGAATAATGAATATTTTGATCACTCGTCTTTAACTAATAATGTTAGTATAGAATTTATTGACTGTGAAGACATACCAAATAGTTTCTCAGCAGAAGTAGGTATAGGTCATACAAATGCCACAGAAAATAGTGTCAATGCACTAAATTTAGAAGAAAACGTTGATCAAAATATGCAAGGAAATTTAGAAAAAATTCTAAATATAGATAAACATACTAAAGAATTCTTGCAGGGAGAACATGTACCAAAAGAAATGCAAGTTATTATACAAACAGCTCGTGATGAAAAAGAAAGAGCTACAGATGTGATTGATTTAAAATCTAATACTGTTGCTGTTGAGACAAAGTTGCCGTTAGATATTTCCAAAACAAAATTAACTTCTAAAACTACTAAAACTCATTTTACACAGCGTGAAGATGGAAATTCTAACGACAATGGCGTTTATACCGAGAATTTGAATAGCTTCCAGACTAAAACTATTACAGAGCAAGACGATGGCGTACTAGATTTGTCTTGCAGATCAAAGGTTAATACCAATGCAAGCACTATATCAACGGCACCAACTGTTCTGAATGACAATGTACTGTTAAATCCTTTCTCAAACAGTATCAAAAAACTACCATTCGATAGTACTTCAGCTTTCGCCAGTAAGGGTAAGTACTGTACAAGACAAATTTGTATATCTTTATGTATTTTCATTCAATTTTACTATTTTTTGTACAGATTTTTCAACAATTGTCGGTAATGACATTAATGTAAAAAGAGAAATTTTAGATAGTAATGTTACAATATCACAGTCCAATATCAATCAAGTTTGGAAAGAACATTTACACTTTCCCCGAATTGAAACTTCAAAAGTAAAACAAAGTGAAATCGTCCAAGCTCCTATTTATGCTTTGACTTCAGAGCAATGGAAAATAGAATATTTGAGAAAAAAAGAGGAAGAAGAAAAGCTTAAACAAGAAAAAGAAGCAAAGAAGAAAATTAAAGAAGAGGAAAAACTTCTTAAACAAAAAATAAAGGTAGAGGAAATTGAAAATAAGAAGAAAAGTAGACAAGAGGCAAAGATACTTAAGTAAAAAATGAAACAAGAGGAAGCAGAATCTGGAAAAAAATTGAAAGAGCAGGAAAAATTGAAAAAAATTGAAGAAAAACATAAATTAAAAGAGGAGCAAAGACAAAATAAAACGAAAAAAAAGCGCAGCAAAAAATAGACGATAAACATCTCCAAGCAGAAAAAGAATTGACTAATATTAAATCTACTAAGGAAAAAAGTCTTCGTATCAAAAAAAGAAAAAAAATTGGACAAACTGAATCATCTACTGCTCTTGAAGGAACCAATCTTGCGTTGATGGAAAAAGAAAATTCTACGCAAGTACAAAAAAATGTACAAAGATCCGAAGATTCTTTTAGCCCATCAAAAAAAAAGAAAATTGAAAATATTCTGCAAGAAAAAGAATATATTAATAATATTAATTCGAGCAATATTTAAGTCTTTAACTAGTATTTTAAGAAATGTGATTTTCCCTTTCACAGTATTATTCAAGTGATCATTATAAAAAAAATATGCTTTCAACTGTTAAATAAATTTTAATAATAATGTGAAAATGTTAATGAAAATAAAATACATGTTAAAGATTAAATAAGTGCTGTTCATGTTGTAAAATATTGTGAATACTGAGCAGGTCAGAGGTTCGATAATGCATAAAACATATTCCACTCGTCATGCGTCAACTTCGGCTGCGAAATAAAAAGACTTAGATTTATCTATCATTAGGAAGACTGCAGGCTGGTCAACCAATTCTTAGACGTTTGCGAAATTTTATAATTTACCTTTAGTTACACCTAATGACGTTTTTTCAAGAATTATTTTAGATAATTAAGTTTACTCTTATTGAAAAAAACCTTTTGCGGGCGTAAGTTCGTTTAAAGAGGTTGGGTAGATCACTTGCGGGGCAGGCGGTGAGAGGGATATGCCTATGCTTATACACGGGCGTTCGGTAGTGTGACCAACCTTAGATAAAAAAATTATATGATTTTTTTTACGCTATTTACGTATCGATGTGCAATAAAGTGTAGTGTAAATATCTTGTTTTAGTATTAAATACCAGAAAATTCAAGTTTTATGTGAAATAAAGTTTATTTTTATCAACTTGAAGTTCTTTGAAATAACGAAAGACGTTTGGCAACGTTGTGTTGTTTGAACTGGTTTTTTGTATGCATATAAATAATTATTCTATTTAAATATCAGCTCCTTTTTTTAAAAATTCTACCAGAGATCGATTTTTTTACATACAACCTTAAACACTATAATCAACCGAACATTGATTAGTCTGTAAGTATTGAAAAAATGTTCTTTAGTTTATAATAAGTTATTTTTGATATTTTTTATAATGAGATTGTTTGTACAGCGTTCTAATAAATAAAAGTGATTAAGCATGTAATGTTTCATAAGTACGTTGTTTATTTACAATGAATCCTGTGAATCTGTATTACTATTATAATATAGCAGATACCGCAGCGTTGCCACACTTCTTGATGACGGCTGACCGTTTGCCCCAAAATAACGAATATATTTTCTTCAAGTTCAATTATCTAAATAACTACATTGTAAGTGCACATTTTTTTTGTTTCAAATTATTCAGAAATATTCAAAGTTTATATTGCAACTGAGCTTCCAATGAGTTTATCATTTTTAACAAAAATATTGAAGGGGGATTGATGGACTTCAGTTTTCTCCCATAACAGCCCATGTATACACGCAGAAAAAAGAAAGGCAAAATTTACTAACCAGGAACAGTAAATGATTTTAAGTAAGTGTAACAGTAAAAACTGTTAACATAGCTGAAAAGAAATGTCGGAATTACTGAGCGTTTCGTAAATCTCACTGTAAAATCAAAGTAAATCTAACTCTGTCACTTGTGAGTTAAAAATACCTTTATCATATGTATTAAATACAGGATGATAAGTACCATTCACTGGAACTGAATTACAATACTAGTATAGTACACATTAACGAAAGATCAGTAGATTTTACCGATCTGCGTGTTTTGCTTAACTCGCGCACAAGTAACAAAAACATAACCTTCATGTGTAAATCACGTGTGCCGGCAGCGCTGGGTGTAAACAAAGGAATTTCCAAGTGCAGTGAGAAAACGGATCATAAAACCTGGATGTTAAAAGTAAGGGTAGTATTCGGTAAAATCAAAACATTCATTCTCGGTTTTTCATATAATTCGTTTCAGAATGTCGTCCGAGTGCTTCCGACGTTATCCGAATAGCTTCGTAGACTCGAATCCAAGTCTGGCCAACTCAGTAGTGGCTTATAAGCGACATTTATTTCGGAATATGACATGCGAGAATAGCCGAGAGGCTTTAGGCGTTAGGAATGCGTTTAGTTAATGTAGATATAGGTAGAGTTAGAGGGTTCGAACCCAAAAGCGATTCTGAAATTTAATTTTAAGCGTATGCGATTATAAATAGTGTAGTATTGTGTACTTAAATATGTAAACATAAATGAGGTATGATAATAATATTTGTGTATGTGTTCCCACTGAAACCTCCCCTCTTCTGAGTGCCAAAGCTCTCCCCTCTATCTTTCTTTTGTTTTGCACGCGTTAAGTCTGTCATGTTTCAGTTTATAATCCAAGATATTATCCGATACTATCTTTTTTTTAACATCTACAGATTATGGTTTTAATAATTTTATAGAATTTGAAAATCTTTCTGTGGAAAAAATGACGCTTTCGACTGCGCTGGGATTCGAGCCCAGGTCTTTCGATTGCCGGTCGACTGCTCTAACCACTGAGCTACACAGGCGTCCGACATATCTTTCTCCACAGGAAGATCTCCTTATATCGCCTAGTGGCTCAGCCTTGCGGCTGTAAATGATTTCAAATTAATTAGTTGAGTTTGAAATTTTTTGTCACTGCCTACATTATCGGAGGATCACTAGTCACGTGTCAGATAGGATACGTTGTCGACAGGTGTCCTCGTAGACAATTTCAAACTCTTATATCGCAAATAATGCAAATAAATTTAATATTTTAAAGAATTTGAAAATCTTTCTGTGGAAAAAATGACGCTTTCGACTGCGCTGGGATTCGAGACCAGGTCTTTCGATCGCCACTAGGCGATATAAGGAGATCTTCCTGTGGAGAAAGAGATGTGCTAATTTCACTAAGAAAAATCGGCAAAGCTACTGTCTTATAAGTAATTTTGACATCCGACAAACGTAAAGAGCACTAACATTTCGGTAAACTATACCGTTACAGTAAGTTACATTCTCTTACACGTTATGGAAATGTAACAGAATAATAAGCATTTGTAGCATTTAGAAACAGTGTAGGATAGCAATTGGCTCGGTGAAATTTACTGATCCGCAAGTCAGTACCACTTATTTATTCGTATTTGTAACTACCAAATCTGATAACAGTTACTTGTTCAGCCTAGTAACATTCAGTTAACTGGCCAGTTGTCCATATAAGTACTTGGAAATTAAGTAAAATTTACCGGATTTTCAGTATATTATACGGAACTTTTTTCTGCGTGTAAGAGGACTATTTTGACATTGATTTTCTAGAAAACTGCATTGTCAATCCTTTTAAAATTTTTACGTGATTTTTCTTTAATATTAATCAGTGGATTGTGAAAGTTTCAAAAGTTTTTAATCATTTTCATTCTACTACCTAACCTCCGTAATTAGATAATTTCCAGTGACACAGCTGGGAGAGTTTTTTTGTACGAGAGATTTTGATGACTATATTGACGTAAAAATAAACTGCTGAATTTTGTAGAAAAAAATGTAACGAAACATTTACACCTAAATAATCCTTATTTAAAATTTATGGCGAAACGATACAAACAGTTTTCTCTGCCAGGGTCAAAAAATGTTTATTTATAAGTTTGGATAACGCAAAAGAAATTAGTATAAATTTGCAAAGGGACATTTCTCTCTGAATGTTCCTTGTCTTAAATTTCTTGCAAGACATTTGGAAATTCAACCATTTTTTGTGCCTGGATTTCAATACAGTTTAATGTCCATATGACATTTGTGTTCAGTATTAATTGACATTTCATCATGAATAGACTTACGCCTGAACTACATTTATAAATTGTAGAAATTTATTTCCAAAATCAGTGCTCAGTAAAAAATGATTCTCGTGCTCTTCGACCATTTTATGGTGTTCATAATCGTCCAACTGAACATACTATTCGCGAAACAATCAAGAAAATCTGCCTGCTTCGCGGGCACATTCTCATCGCACGCTTCGCGCGCAAGTTTGAGCGCGCCTAGGGCGCGCGATTTGTTCGTCGCGCTTCGCGCTCCGTTCTTTCTGGACCTCGCAATTCACGCAAGGTCTTGTGCTCTTCGCATACTTATAATTTAATACTGAAGCTCAAACCAATTTTATAATATTAAAGATGATGAAAATTACTCATTTTCTCAAATTCACTCAAATTTCTTTCTCAGTTTAAGTAAAACAGGAAATTCAATTTACTTAAGGCTCTATCAGCCTTAAGGAACACATTCTCATCATGACGATCGCGCTTCACGCTCGATTTTCTGTATACATTTCAGTAACTTTTTAAACTATTTTCTTCCAAGTCTCTCAAAAAGAAAAAACAGTCGTAGACTTTATTTAAGGAAACGATTTTGCAGAACAACGCTTATTTCGTATCTCACATATTTTGGTGAAAAAAATCGAATTTTTTAAATATTAAAAATCGAAACATAAAATATACCTCCTGTCCCGAAATGTCTTAATGAGAATTTGTAGACCTCATTTAGGCAAACAATTTTCCATCTAAACGTTTTTTTTGTATCTCTCATATTTTGTCTAAAAAATGGAATTTTTGAATTTTAATCGTATTTTTTAGAATTGAAACGAAAAATATATGTTTTATCAGAAACTGTGTGTGACAAAATTTGTAGATCTTTTTGAAACGAACAACTTTGTATTCTTACGTTTTTTTCGTATTTCACATATTATTGTTAAAAAACTGAATTTTGGATTTTCAATAGTTTTTTTTAAATTAAAAAGAAAAATATGCATCTTATGAAAAAATGTTACAATTCAAATGTGTAGGTCTTTATGTAGAAAATAATATTGTATCATAACGTTTTTTCGTATCTCGTATAATTTAAGTGGAAAATGGAATTTTGATATTGACTTTTTTCGAATTTGAATATGCTGTAACATTTCTAATTTTGATTTAATCAAAAAATGTTATCAGGATAATTTGTAGAGATTTATGAGCACTATCAAAAACCAGTATTGAAATTTTTGATTTTTTCAAAAACACAAAAGTAGTGCTCAATCCCTCAATTTTGATTGGATATGGCTGGTTAACGAACTTGTTCTTACTTTTTCGGCTCCGATAAAGTGTGCCAAAGCTCAATTCAATCTGATAATTCTATCGAGAGTTATGCCGTACACAACCTACTACAGACAGACAGACAGACACTTTCGTAAAAACTCTTTTTTCTGACTCAGGGGGTCTCAAAACGTAATGATTTGATGAAATTTTCGAAAGTCATTTTTCACATAAAACCAATACCTGCTCATCCATGATGAGAATGTAAAAATTCGATCCAGTTTTACATTATTGGACCTTCATCCTCCGACTAGAGTGTGTAGAATCTAGTCTAATGTGAACATTGCTGTTGTAGCTGAAAGTGTACGTGAAGACCGCAATCAATCGATTCGTCGCTGTTCTCAAGTTTTTGGTGTCTCAAATGGCACATTGTGGCGTATTTTGAAGAGTGATCTTGGTTTAAAGGTATACAAAATACAGCTCGTTCAAGAATTGAAGCAGACGAAACCATCGATTTATTGAATGAAAATTTTCATGAACAAATCATCTCAAGATATAGACCCGTGAATTGGCCTTCAAGATCTTGTGATCTAACGCCGTTGGATTACTTTTTGTGAGGGTATGTGAAATCGCTAGTCTATATTGATAAATCACAATCGATTGATGCATTGGAAGCGAACATAACACGCGTTATTAATGGAATACCAGCCGATATGCCCGAAAGAGTGCTCGAAAATTGGACCCACAGAATGGACTATGTGAGAGCTAGTTTCGGACAACATTTAAACGAAATTATCTACAAATATTGAATGTCATAAACCGTACTAACCTTTCAAATACTATTTTTGATTATTAAATTGATTTTTATGTGTTTTATTTTTTAAAAAACTTCCGGAAGCTCTTATTGGATCACCCTTTATGAATAAAGCATATTTATGATTTATTGCATCTTTTTCTAAAACCTTTCGCATTAAATTTCTTATTTACAAATGATATAAATCATCAAAAGTATTATTTTTATGATATTATTCCTTCTCTCTTAATTCATCAAACAAAGTGAAGAACCCATCGAAACGTGTAATTCAGATTGGTATTTTGCGAAAATTAGTACTGCAAACCATATTTTTCGAAAATGCATATTATTCTTAATATCCTAAAGTATAACATACTCCTTTCATAAGACATATCAGAGAAAACTCATTGCACAGTTGACAAAAATGGTTTTTTCGAATCGCGTTGCCCATGTACTCCCGTGTTAAAAGCTTGAAGTTTAGACCCCCATATCTTAAAAATTAGCACTGCTTCCTTCCCTAAAAAAAAATACCCATATATTTGTTGAATTTTCTATTGCATGATACTTCAAGTTTAAAAATATTTAGAGAACCAGCAACATTTGAACAAAATTGTGAAAATAAAAGCACTTATTTGTTTTTGAAAAAATCAAAAATTGCAATATTGGTTTCTGATAGTGCTCATAAATCTTTACCAATTATCTTCATAACATTTTTCAATTAAACCAAAATTAGAAAAGTTACAGTATGTTGAAACTTGAAAAAAGTAAATATCAAAATTTTATTTTCCAGTTAAATTATACGAGATACAAAAAAACGCTATAATACAAAATTATTTACTACGTAAATATCTACAAATTAGAATCGCAACATTTTTTTTAATGAATTTTTTTTTATACAAAAAATACCATAGAAAATCGATAATTAAATTTTTTAACCAGAATATGTGAATTACCAAAAAAACGCAAAAATGCGAAATTGTTTGCTTGGATAAGGTCTAAAAATTTTGTCTGACATAGTTTCTGATAATATGTATATTATTTGTTTTAGTTTCAAAAAACACGATTGAAATTTTAAAATTCGATACGAAAGAAACGTCGAGATGGAAAATGATTTGCTTGATTTTTACTTTATTTATATTAGAGCCACATTTGCATCAAAGAATAAAACTGTAAAACTGTAGGTTTTTTTATATTAAACAATTCTTTATTATAACATTTCTTTCGCATCTTGTACACGGCGAGAATTGTGGCACAGCAGACGTGCTAAACACTAGGACGAATTAGAAATTCCTTTCGTTTGGCACGGCTGGTGTATCTTTTCAAGACAACAGGCGTCTTACTGCCGCGCAAACGCTGTACCGTTGAGTGTACTAACCACCAAGCAATACGAAAGAAGCAACGGTTGTCCCTCAGTTTAGGTCTGTTTAGCCCGTCTGCTGTGCGAAAATCGGTAGAACAGTTGTCTTGAGCCCATCTTGAGCCACGTGTACAGATGCTGTGCTATAGGTGGCGCGTCAGTTACGCCGCAATTCTTCCCGCATATAATTCAAGTGGAAAATGGAATTTTTATATTGACTTCTTTCAAGTTTTAATATACTGTAACTATTCTGATTTTTGTTGAATCAGAAAATGTTAAAAGGATAATTATTAGGGATTTATGAGCACTTTGAGAAATCAATATTGCAATTTTTGATATTTTAAAAACACAAAAAATACTCTTATTTTCACAATTTTGGTCAGATGTGACTGGTTAACGAACTAGTCCTTAATTTTTGGACTCCAATAAACTTTCATTCAAATTTTCGCAACATCATTTTTTTTAATATGATCTTGACCAAATTTTCATGACATTTTATAGGTGTTCGTAACACATAAAATACTTTGTGTAGAAAAATTATCATATTTATAAATGGCATCTGAAACTTTAATTTCTTTCATCAATTATAATTCTTACTTGCAACATATTTCTAGTAGACTATTTATATGACAGTTTACACTAAGTTCAAATTGGTGATAAAATGTTTATTATTTAATAAACTTTCAACTTCAGAAAAGACGGTACGTTTCCAGTACAGTTTGATACATTCCATTAAGAAAGAGTTCATTGAAAGGTATAGAATGGCATTAAAAATTTTCATGCCTCTAAACGCGGAACAATTCCGTTTTTGACCCAAAATCATTAGATAACATTGAATGACACTCGTTTTTTCGATACTTTCTTCCGTAAAGATCATTATATGAAGGACCACCAGCAATAACTCACCGAGCGCTCGAAATCGCGGAAAACTATTGTCCGTGCACGAAAATCGTTATAAAATTTTTTTTTGGTCATTTACAAAAACAAAAATACCGTTTTGTAGAATTTGTCATGACGCATTTTTTATCTAAATACAATTGTTATGCAACCTTAATAGTTTTTTAAATAAAATTTAAAAATACTCAAATTTTCGTCATCAAAAATGACCGAAAATCAGTGTTTTTCAAAACATAAATTGCTATTACTCGGTCAATTTTTGACGAAATCGTTTGTTATTTTCATCATTAGATGTGGAATGCTTTAGCGGAGCCAATAAATTAAATGAAACATGTCGAAATATTTTTTTTAAACAATATTTTAATGTAAATAAAAAACCATATTTCTGTGGTTGTCCCGGTAGAAAGTCTCTAATGAATTTTCGATTTCGAAAAACTTCCAGCGACAAATTTATTTCTTACCGTTAGAGGAAGCTTTCTGGACATTTTTAAAAATATTTGTTTATTATTGCGGATTTGGCAGCGATTTATTTCGAAAGTCACTCCGCCGTCTTATGCATTTTTAACTGTGTGAAAATAGGGAGCGCTTCACATGGCTAAAAATGCGTAAGACGGCGGAGCGACTTTCGAAATACTTTGTCGCTGGAAGTTTTCCGAAATCGAAAGTGAAAAATGTTTTTGACATTTCGTCAAAAATTGACCGAGTAATAGGAATTTATGTTTTGAAAAATACTGATTTTCGATTATTTTTTATGACGAAAATTTGAGTGTTTTTCAATTTTATTTAAAAAACTATTAAGGTTGCATAGAAATTGCATTTAGATAAAAAAATGCGTCATGACAAATTCTGCAAAACGGTATTTTTGTTTTTGTAAATGACCAAAAAAAAAAATTTTATAACGATTTTCGTGCACGGACAATAGTTTTCCGCGATTTTGAGCGCTCGGTGAGTTATTGCTGGTGGTCCTTCATATGGCATCCAACTAAGATCAGCATTGAAAGGTATTGACCTAATTCAATCCTGACTTTATGAAAAGCATCCCTAGCGGACTCAGTCCAGTGAACGGTCAGCGAATTCGCTCACTATTCACTAGCCATTTACTGACCTCATAATAATATGAATAAGAAGAGCATAAAAAAACATTTGAATTGTTCCAATTATGATTCTGCGGTACACGCAAAAAAATGTGTAGGTGGTACAAAGAAACATATCGCAGCACCAGGTATATTATTAACTGTGCTAACCATAAATATGGCTAATATAACCTAAAAAATCCTTGTGACAGGTACACATTTTTTCCGTGTCCATTTTGAGTTTGAAGGTATCGAAATTAATGCAATAATTTTATTTTTTAGCATTAAAAATTTTAAAAATATAATGCCTTTCATTGAAGGCAATGCAGTTGTACGTGTGAATGGTTGTGCGCGCAGCATAGTGCGTCTTCTGTTCACAGTTTTTATTTTTTAACGCTAAAAAATAAATTTTTTGTAATCAATTAGAACTTAAAATGTACCGCAGAATCATAATTGAAACAATTTAAACGTTTTTTATGCTCTTCTTGTTCACATTATTACGAGTTTAGCGAATGGTGAGCGGATTCGCTGACCGTTCACTGGACTGATTCCGCTAGGGATTAAATAGCATTCAGATTGGAAGATTACTAAACGGCATTAAAAGGAATAAACTAGTTATTTCCATGCGCATTCAAAAATATTGAAATGGTACAGTTTTTATATAATAAAGCACATTTAATGGTATTCGAAACAAAAACGGACTTATTTCGCATTTTAAGGTATTCAAATGTCGGTTTTTTCAATACTATCCTATGCCTCCCAATGAACTCCGTCTTATCGAGATGCTTTCATTATCTGCAAATAAAGGACAATTTAAAATAAATATATGACCTGTCACTGAAGATCCAATTTATCACTGCAGATGAGAATCATTGAAAGAGATATTTTTATATGAAATTTTATTATCTGTGTTCAACATTTCAAACAAATTTCGAATACGGCAAAGAAAGGTAATTCAAATTGAAAGAGCACAGTTGAGAAAAGTTTAGTTAAAAAGCAACTGCCTAAGCTGACAACTTAATAAGAAACTATCATAGGATTAATATTACCTTGTCCCGTAATGCGGCTAAGACTCGGTGTAGTGCATTCATCATCGTCTAACACTAAATCACCATAGGAACTATGCCCTCTTCCTGAAAGTTCAGTACTGTGTCTCCGATGTTCAGTCACTGATTCGTTACTATGAGATCGGTAGGGCCGCTCGCAACTACCTAGTCGCTGTTCCTTTCTTTTCCTAGGATAGTCTCGCTTTTGATCCAATACATTCTCCATTGTTGGTGATTCGTCAGAAATAGGTTCATCTTTTATTTTTTTATTCATACATTCTAAAATAGAAAGAGGAATTTCAGTCTGCGGTTGTGGTGAAGCAAGGTGATGTCCGGAATATGTCCAAAGGGGATTTGAAAATTCATGAGGAGGTACATCAATCTGAGATTTTTCATGAACTTTACAAGAACCTCCTGTTGAGTGGGGGACAGAAATCTGATCACTGTTGTGCGCTGTGCTGCTTTTTGTCCTGTTGCCTATAGTTGAAGGTGGTGATAAGTAAGCCTCAATACCTTCATCGTCATTATCTTCGGAGTGACTTTCGTCAACAAGTCCTTTGACCTAAAAATTTTGATTTTAAATAATGTTTTAATCAATATTATGTATAATAGTTTCCCTATCGGAAATTTCTATATTGTTATCAACAAAAAAACATGAAACAGAATTTTAACGCTGATTAAGTCTACACTGATATCAGTATGATTTTTAGCGTGGACTCTACGTTTTTTCAAATTCATGTTGAAAACTATGCTAAGATCAACGCGGAAAACAAATTCTGCTCCGAATTCTCATGTTGATATCAACGTGAAAAGTTTCTATAGTGTATAAAATAGTAATAATTAAGTAATGTATGATAACATTTTTATAATAAAAAACAGAACTTCCTAGGATTACCTGTAATATATTTGCCAGTTTTAAAAGACTCTTAAGTTGCTCTTGTGCGACATTAGTCTCTCCTCGATATATGTACTCAAGTATTAGCTTCAGCTCTGTGTATTTCACTCCTGGTAACATGACATAAAAATGTGGTTTGTTCGGATTTTCCAAAAATAAATGCTCGAAAACTGCTGAACACGCTGCCAAAACTATTCTGTGGCATTTTATCGACTGTTTCCTATTTAACCAAAGCGTAACGTCTGTTAATCCTTCTGTTTTAAATAGATGCTCAAATGCATCAAGCATGTTGGATAGATGGTTGTTCCAACGCAGACAGTAGTATGATGAAGCCGATCCAACAGACGTCGACGCCATTTTTATTTCTGTTCATAGATAATTTTTGTAAATTCATGTTAGTGAAATTATATTAATATATAATTGAAGCCAAGTATCGACTGGATATCATGAATAAATTATAGCTTAATTTATTGAAATGTAAGATAAATCTTTTAAATACAAAACAATGCAAACTATTATTATACAAAATATATATTAATAATTTAGTTTACATGATCCAATTTATACATGACCTGGAATTTAACTGGAAATCATTTACTTTAATGGTTTTTAAGGGGGGGCAACTAGATATTTCAATTTTTAATAATGGTTAGCCCATATAATGTAAACCACTAGACCCGCTCAGCAGTTATTTTTCAGTCCTTAAGTTCTTAAATTAACTTATACGCTTGATTAATAAAGTACGCTGAGCACTAGTTGAATGTCTCAGCTCCTTTTCAAAAACAAGTCTTCATTCATTCACGCATTAAATTTAAGCGATCCTACCACGATAGGTACTTTGCATTATAAATCTAAAAATTTATAAAAGAATTGACATCTGGAAGCAAGGAACCTGGAATCTACGGACCAAGTAAAAGTGGAAAGAATGAAAGAACTGTATGGAATTCAAAGAAAAAAGGTCCGAACTTCACCACAGTAAACCCGATGAAAGAAATTAGTAATCCTATTTCTAAAATTAACTGACGAATCAAGTAGTCACCATCATCCTACGTAAACCAATAGTATACGGAAGCTTGTATCCGCCAACCTGCCACAGTGTCGCTAGTTGTTGGTCTATGCCAGTCTAAGCGGCTTGTATTCGCCACTACCGACAGTGTCGCAAGTTTCTTCGGCTCTTCCGGTTTGCTAGTCGCAAGCCGGAAGAGCTGATCGCTCTTGCGATATCGCGGTCGCCGGTTTGCGACTCGCAAACCGGAAGGGCCGATTTGCTTATGCAACCTACATAGCATATGTTTTGTAGTGAAGTGAAGTAAGATTATTATTTCAAACAATTTCTTTGATAGGTATTATAAAATTCATAACATTTTAATTTAAAAGTTACTTAGTTATACCCAACATATTTTTCAAAAAGAGGTTATGTGGTATCATTCTTGCTTTTTATATTCAAGTATTTTTGTATTACTTATCTTATATATCAGTAATTGTCGTAAAATTAATTAATCTTTTCTTTGACAATAATCTTTAACTTAAGAATAAGTAATATATGGAAAAATTGAATTACCTGGCTTCACTTCACTACAAAACATGTGCCATGTAGGTTGCATAAGCAAACCGGAAGAGCCGAAGAAACTTGCGACACTGTCGGTAGTGGCGAATACAAGCCGCTTAGACTGGCATAGACCAACAACCAGCGACACTGTGGCAGGTTGGCGGATACAAGCTTCCGTAAATAGTAAGTTAATATTCAAAATTGAATTAGACTCGTAAACAGGCAGAAGAAGCAAGTGTTTAAATCAACGGAAGACTTGCAAAGCTTCGCATAGCTACAGTAATTCAACAAGTCGCTTGACACGTCATTGACCAAATCAGATCCGAATAAAAGGAAAGCAACTCCACGGACTACTCCCAGCGTTCACCAGGAATTGGATCAGCTGAATAAAAAAACTGTAATCATTATTTGAGAATTATCCTATAGCAAAACGAGGCGAAGCAAAATTGACTCTAACGCAAATAGGACAGTTGGTATACTCCGCGTACTTGTGAGTCCTGCCATCTTTAATAAAAATAAAACTACTTTAAATTTCTTGACATTGTTGTAGCACAATCTCGACAAACTAGATTCTAATAGACAAGGTTCAACATTAACACAAAACTGTATGCGATTTCTCATCCGACACGCTAAAAAATAAGATAGGAACACATTACCTCACTAGCATTTCAGAAGTATAGGGAAAGCAGACACCTAAAATTTTGTTGTTGCCTATCTTATTCCAACTCCACCAAATTGTAGTGTTAGTGGACCTCTTTAAATTCTGTAAAGGGGGTGCACCGGGTGTAACGAGTTGTCAAGATACAGGGGCACGAATTTTATTATTATTTTATCCGATTTTACTTTTTTTATTTATGTACAAGTAAGCTTGAAAAAAAGCTCGAAATTTTAGGCGGGTATACTTGGCACATTTTACCCCATGAGCATCAAACCAGATCAAACTAGGCGTCATAGCAAAAGTGAAAGAGAGAAAAGTATACTTCTGCCTC
Organism: Diplolepis rosae; assembly: GCA_030998225.1. NCBI lineage: Eukaryota > Metazoa > Arthropoda > Insecta > Hymenoptera > Diplolepididae > Diplolepis > Diplolepis rosae. Next base: position 3,884,402 of record JAPYXD010000466.1, read on the forward strand.
ATTCACTCCCGCTATGACGCTCACATGGGACGGCACTCTTATGGGAAGAAATTGCTTCGCCTACATTGACGATATAGTAATTTTTGGAGACACATTAGATCACAACAAAAATTTGGAACTCAGAATAAAAAAACTAGAATTAAAACTAGAACCTACAAAATGTGAATATTTAAATCCAGAATTGCACTAGTTAGATCACATAATAACCAGCCAAGGAGTAAAACCAAATCCAGTTCAAATTGAAGCTATACAAAACTTCAAGGAAACTAAGAACAGTAAAAGACATTCAATCTTTTCTAGAATTAGCAGGTTATTACAGAAATTTCATTCAAAACTTCTCTGGTATATTCCGACCACTAACCCAGATCGACATCTTCGGCTGACTCCAAACTGCCAAAATGCTTTCGATACACTAAACACCTCATGATGTGCAGCACTCGTTCTATCATTTCTCAACTTCAGAAAACAGTTCGTTCTTCCCGGTAAGAAGAGCTGAATTGAAATGAATTAAACGGCATTCAAAATGTTAAACAAATCAATTCATAAGAATGCCGAACCAATTCCTTTTCTTTCCGAATTCCAGTTAAGGGGGCGTTCACATAATACGTCACACAGTTTATGGGGGGGGTCTGCAAATTGTGACGTGGTGTGACATGTTGGGAGGGGGGTCTGCCCTCTGCGTTACGTCACACATTAAATGTGTACCCACGAAATTTGAAAAAAAGTTCTGAAAAGATTATCTACAATAATAATTAATAGCTTCTTTTTTTACTGGATTTTGACGCGTTAACAAAAAATGTTTTATAAAATTAAGAGGTGTGACGTGACATCGAAAGGGGGGGGCTGAGGTTTGCGACCATGTGTGACATGGGGGTGGGGGGGGGGGGGGTAAAAATAGCTAAAAATCGCGTGACGTATTATGTGAACGCCCCCTAATACATTTGACAGCAATCAAGTTGTTTTATTTCAATCGAACCCATTCCTCAATACAAATGAATTTTTTCTTATACCATTAACCAGAATTAAAAATAAGACAAAGCGAATGCGATTCAATGCTGTCAGGTGACTTTAAAATTGAATGCGTGTCAATGCTTTTTATGGTAATCAGATTGAAAAAGGGCCAATGTGATTTAATGCTGTCAGGCATCTTAAGAAGGTTGCACACCAACTGACAGAGTGAAATAAGAATTAGGTTAAGTTTGGTTCACGTAGTGATTTGATGAGGCAACGTTGCATGATTCAGAATAAGGGCACTATTGAAAATTGAAAGTATGATGATAGAAAGTATGAAAATAAAGACCATAAATTACAAATATCATTTATTTAAATACATGCTACATTAAATGTTGAGATTATGATACATCACATGTTCATGGCAACTAAGTATAAAGTTATTTATTATCATGTATCATCATCATCATCATTATCATAATTATCATTTTGATGAAGAAAAAAAGCAAAATTTTAAGTAATCAATGTATGAGGCGATTTCAAAACGATTCAAAACAGTTGATAAGCAGGAAAAATCTAATTCCTCTGTATAATTATTTCGTGAAGTTTACTATTATCAAAGATATAGAATTACACGAAATATTACATATGAAAATAAAATAATTACATTTCTCAAACTAAATACATTTGATCAATTTTACAAAAAAACCTAGTAGCATACTTCTCAAAAAATATTTGAGCCGCAATCTATAGAATTAGAGAAGTTATCGGCCACCGAAGAGAGTAAAGAACCTACACACACCAACTTTCACGCTAATGTGATGATTTTTTCAAAAAATGTCTCCCATTTTGTAGCAGCCATTTTGTTTTTTTGGAAAATCCATTTTCAAATTCGGAATCAGCGATCAGCGACAGGTTTAATTTTCGTGGATCAACTACCTTAAGGTAGTTCGTTCACGAAAATTAGACCTCAAACAAAAGTAGATAATTTTGCTTCCAAGAATAGCAATATTATTATTGAAGGGCTAATTTGAAAGAGAAAAGGTTATTTTTCATGAAAAAATTTTTCACAAAAAAATAATTTTACCAATAAATTTTATTTCTGCCCAAACTTATTTTCTTATCGCTTCAAGCCAAATTTTTATAAATGATGCGATTCTAATAAATCATGGTTTTTTTTAGGAAAAAAATTCTCTACAACACGACCGTTTCCTATTTTTGAAAGTGAATTTATTATTATTAAATATAACAATTTGTTTATAAAAATTTTGTTTTGAAAAATTGTTTTTTTATAATTTCAGCCATTAAAAAATTCATTTTCAAAAATATCGCATCAGTTTTAAAAATTTGACTTGAAACGAAAAGAAAATAAGTTTGGGCAAAAATAAAATTTATTGGTAAAATTATTTTTTGTGTTTCAAATTTTTTTCATGAAAAATAATCTTTTCTCTTTCAAATTAGCCCTTCAATAATAATATTGCTATTCTTGAAAGCAAAATTATCTATTTTTGTCTGAGGTCTAATTTTCGTGAACGAACTACCTTAATACAATTACTTTAATACCTAGACAAAATTTCAAGTGTTTATCTTTTAAACTTTTCTCCAGAAAAATTCGAGAAAATGGTATAGCTTTTTGACCCAACAAGGTAGAAACCCCCCTTAACTTGTAACATGAATAAAATTTTTGGCAATGAATGAGCTAGATCAGCCTAAGGATTCATTTAGATACGCATCCTAAAATATTAAAAAGTGGATAGAAATTATGAAATTTCCACATCTAAAAGAAGTCTCTAAAAAATTATGCTGTAGCGAAGTACAAGATCTCGAATCTGTAAATTACCTATTCATACTTGTATAATTGAATGTGCATGAAATTGCAAAAGATTATTTATTTTTTCAAAAAGTGCTTCGGTTCTAATCAGAGCCCTCATCAGAGTTTTATTTTTCGAATAAAAAATGCATAATAAAAACATGCGAGTCTACAAAAAACTTGACATTGTTTTGAAAGAAGAGATTGAAAGAATTCAAATTCATTAAATTGAAAATAATGTTTCGGAATATAATTATTTGGTTTCATATCGATGAAAGGACTTAATGATAATTTTAGGCAGCTTTTTACAAGTTTTTTTACTCAAATGTTGATTTTTAAAAATTTCCATCAAAGAAATCCTAAGTTAATAACTTTTTAATATGCATTTTTTATTTTAAAAATAAATCTCTGATGAGGGCTTCGATCAGAATCAAAACTTCTATAACTACGTAAATCTAAGTTTTTATTTACTTTGGACCCTAGAGCCAATTATCAACAACAACACATATCTTCAATTAAAATACTTTTAAGAATTCACTTTTAAAATATTTTGGATCTTTATTATCAATTTAATATAATTTAAAAGTTCGACTCTTATTTAGAAATTATTTTTTATTCGTGATTGTAATTCTTCATTAATCATTATGCCATAACTTTTGTTTACATTATGTTGTCAAGCTGTCAACTTTGACATTCCTAACCTTAAAAGTCTTTGAAAAGAATTTTTGGCTCTGCTTTACCCAAACGTTATCGGCATTTCTTTGCTGAGTTTGATTTGGCTTGCTAGTACAATGAGGGCAGCACTTCGATATGGCGGAAAAAGTGGTTAGCTATATATATCGTTCCCCCACTCTGACGCCCTGCACCGCATCTAGGTTTATAATAGCTTTACACGAGCCGACGGCAAGTTCTGCAAACCTCACACTCATCGGGAATCACCAACTTTTCACACTAGTATCGTAATGTACTATTATAAATAAAAGATTTGTTTTTACTAGTGGCACACGTAAAATATCTTAAGTTGAACCATCGGTAACACAGATTACTTAATGTTACCGACAGTTTATATTCCCTATAACCTCTACACTGCAGTCTTCGCAGAACGTGGACGTAAACGGCCCCCACCATAGATGCATCGAGCTCATTGTGTCTTCTTCATTCAACCAACCTATGGCAGTGGAGCGAGGAAGAAGCCATGAGCTGGTAGGGTCCATGGTGGGGGCCGTTTACGTCCACGTTCTGCGAACACTGCTACACGGCGAGAAAAAGTTTACAGCACACTGGTATCTCTTAGACATGTGGTGACTCACATGGCTGTACGTGCTTCTTAAAACAATTAATTCAAGAAAATGCTCTATTGGGAAAGGAGACAAGCGACGTTGCAGAAGTAGCCAATACGTTAAAACAGAAGGTATACTTGATATCGAGTCACGTGCTGCTGATACGATTTCCACTTTTTAAATGTAGTTCCACATCCGTCATATGTACACTTCACTTTGAATAAAGGATCGTGTCGATGAAAACGAACAATATGTTTCTCTAAATGAGTTAATATTACACGACAGAAGAAACGCACGGAACATTCAAAACGCTCTATTTTTTGAGGTTATGAGCTGTAACTATAACCCCATGAGAGATTCTATCTTTCGACCACTACTTCTTTGACACTTTACGCGTCTTAGTTTTTTCTAACTTATTGACCTGCTATATCTTACAATTAAAAAACATCTTATGCCAGAACCTTCTTATGACACCCCAAACATCTTAAACTAAAACACATTATTTAACTCAATCAAGTATCTTATTTCGTAAGACGAAAAAAACATCTTTACTCGTATCGAGATACGTAAGTCGTCTTAATTTTGAATATGACACTTCATGAGACATCTTATTTCAAGACAGATGATGGCAAATTCCCATCTTATATCTTAGAGTAAGATACCAGGTAAGACACTTTCTTTTGCAGTATACCCTCGCTTTACTCGGGCATCAAACTTCACACTCACAAAATAAATTTTTTTTCTCTAGTAGCACAATATATTATTCTAAAAATGTTACCTAATTTTGAAGGTTTATTCTTCTATTTTACAGGCATTTTGTTACTAGTGCTATTTGATGCTCTCCAACTTTGAAGGCGTTTTTCTCAAAACTATGTTTTTGCCATTGATGGGAAGGATTGAAAAAAATCTACTGAACAGATCAAGTAGAAATTTTAAGTGATTAATCTAAAAAAATTACTCAAAGTACCCACGTAACGGTTTGCTGAAATTTAGATTTTTGCATTTGCATGAAAAAATGCATTAAAATAATCAATTTTCGGTAAAAAAAAAAAAACCGCCATTTTATCAATTTTAAAAATTTTGACAAAATCCTACGTGAGTACCTCGATCACTTAAGAGCAAATAACGAGATTTTCTTCTTCCGTGTTTTAGACAATTGGTTCAAGCGAAATGTTTCCCACAATTTCACCATTATTTTTTGAGCAGGCCACTTACAACGCCCTGAGTAAATATTAGGCTTCAAATTACACTTTTTAAAAAATTACTGAGTAAAAAAGAAAAATAAAACTTTAAATTAACATATAATTTATTGAAAAATTTTAAGCAGTTCTCCCAAAAAAAAATTCCTGAATTATATATTTTGTAAAAAGAATAAAGTGTATGAAGCAGAGACGAAAGAGTACCCAAGAGAATCACATGAGGGCGGTAAAAAGACCGTAAACAGGGTACAAAAACAATTTCAATAGTACATTGCATAGCAAGCAGGAGAGTGAGGTCTTTTCATGGCAAGGGCAATGTTTTTGGAACGAGTGGTAGGCGAGGGCCGAACACGAGTTTCGAAAATATTGTTCGCGCCGTGGAAAGACATCTCCGTAGCATGCATTGAACTTTTTTTGGTTGAGAAGTGGAAAATGAATACAGTGTTTTGCTGCGTAACAGATTGAGTGTAATTTCTCTTTTCAAGTCGGCGAACCAAGCGCACTGGCGCATGTAAACAAACTTAAATAAACGAGAAAAACAGAGCTGTCAGAGCTGTCACCTTATTTATCGCCAAGCTCCACCATTTTGTATTCCTCACTGTTCTTCAATGAAAACATGGCCATATCTCCGTTTCTTTCTAACCACGTGCGACCGCGCATGCGCCTCTATTTCGGTTCTAGTATGTAATGTTGGACCTCGTACCCTAACACTACTATTCTACTGCGAGTTCCAATATATACCAGGGGTGTTAGTTGAAATTTGCAGGTTTTACTCATAGATGTCACTAGAGATATGTATACATTTCTATGATTTGGCATCTATGTCATATTTTTCTATGGACAATAACCTTCAAAAATACACAATTACATTCTGCCAAAATAATAGCATCATGGTTGTTTACCTCAGTGAATATGTGGAGTTTCGTTCCAAGTAAATCGCATTTGCGGCATTCGTTGCTTTTCTTATTTCATCAAAAGAAAAAAGCAGTTGAAGCTCATCGATTGCTGGTAGAAAGTTATGGTGAACATGCTCCAGTGATTAGAACATGTGAGACATGGTTTCGGCAATTTAAAAGTGGAGATTTCGATTTAACAGACAATGAACATCCTGGTGCAGGGAAAAAGTTCGAAGACGATGAATTGCAGGCGTTATTGGATGAAGACCCAACCCAATCGCAACAGAAATTGGCATAAACACTAAATGTGACCCGAGGAGCAACTTGCCAACGTTTAAAAGCCATGGGAAAAATCCAAAAGTATGGAAAATGGGTACCACGCTATCTGAACGATAGACAAATGGAAAATTGAAAAACTATTTGTGAAATGCTGCTTCAACGGTTCGAATGGAAATCTTTTCTGCATCGAATTGTCACGGGAGACGAAAAATGGATTTATTTCGAGAACCCGAAGCGAAAAAAATCATGGCTTTCACCTGGTGAGGTCGGCCCATCGACTCCAAGGCCAAATCGCTTTGGCCGTAAGACAATGCTCTATGTTTGGTGGGACCAGTGTGGTGTGTTGTACTTCGAGTTATTGAAACCTGGTGAGACGGTGAATACGGATCGCTACCGACAACAAATTATCAATTTGAATCATGCGTTGATCGAAAAACGGCCGGAATGGGCCCGAAGACATGGCAAAGTTATCCTACAACATGACAACACACCGTCTCATACCGCTAAAGTGGTGAAAAATACATTAAAAGCATTGAATTGGGAAATATTATCGCACTCGCCGCACTCTCCAGACCTCGCCCCGTCCGACTATCACCTTTTCGCATCGATGGGACACTCACTCGCAGAGCAGCGCTCAGTGTGTTCAGATTTGACACGCGAACGTTACGCATACAACGCCAACAGCAGTACGTACGTGAGAGTGGTTGCGCGCGCAGTGTAGTGTGTCTGCTGTTCGCAGTGGTTCTCTGAATTTTCTCTGGTTGAAGGCTCCTTGTCAAAGAGAGAAAACCAGAGAAAACTCAGAGAACCACTGCGAACAGCAGACACACTACGCTGCGCGCGCAACCATTCTCACGTACGTACTGCTTCTGGCGTTGTGTGCGTAACGTTCGCGTGTCAAATCTAGACACACTGGCAGCGCTTCGCCAATTTTGAAGAAGTCGAAAAATGGCTCGTCGAATGGTTTGCCTTGAAAGAGAAAAAGTTTTTTTGGAATGGTATCCATGATTTGCCTGAAAGATGGGCAAAATGTGTAGAATTCAATGGTCAATACTTTGAATAAAATTTTTTTGAGATTCCCTTGAGAACTAAGTGTTGTCTTCATTGAAAAAACCGGCAAACTTCAACTAACACCCCTGGTAAACCGTGAATCACAAGATTTATTCCACCAGCTATACCTATTCACGCAGGAACGAATGTAAGTAATCTGCACCTTGGGCACACATTAAAATATTTTTAATTTGAAAAACGTGTTTAATTTTCAGCATATTGATATTCCAAATTCTTATATTTAATATTCAAAATCAATTGAAAACATACAAAATACAATTACAGTTTATTTTAGTACTCTCTAAATCCAAAATAGTGGATTCCACTCAAAAACTAGTGATTTTAAAAATTCAACGTACTGCAGTCCTGTTTGATTGTGTTTTGTCTGTTCGTCACGAAGCTTTCGTACATGCTCCGCAGTGTTAACAACTATTTGTTTTTATGAATAACCACTAGTTTATATAATTTATTTAAAAGTTTCACATAATCTAGTTATATAGATTCTGTAAGTTTAATAAATTCGTGATACAAAATTTGTTCTCAATTCAGTTATAATTACTTATTTCTTTTTCAATTAAGTCTCTTATATTAAATTAATTTTATGAAAATTTAAATAACAAAAGTCTTGATAAGTGTATTACATAAAATTTGAAAAGTCTACACATGATTTAGATTCCACATCAATTTATTAGGGACAATAATAATTTGGAATTCGCAATTGTAAAATCCATATTTTGAAAATATACAACACAGAAAATGAAGAAACCTTCTTTTAAATGTTTTTACACACGATGTTTTTTGATAATAATGCAATTTTTTAATGTACATTTCAAACATTAGTTTCATTAAACTTCATACGTAGTTATAATAAAAATGTATACTAAATATTAATTAATAATTATATTATATATATCAACAATCATAATTATAATAATTTATTAATTAATTATATTCATTTAAAAAAATATTTTATGAATAATTTATGAAAAAAGTTGATTTATTTTTACTTGAGTAAGGGTCAACAACTTTATTGATGATACCTACGACGATACTTACTCTCACAAGCTCTGAATAACTCTTGCAGTCACTACATAAGAAAGTTCCAAGTTTTATGTCTGAGGATTGTAAGCGAGCGTGTGTGTGATTCGACGAAAGCGTATCGTACTGTATATAAGTATAGTTATTAGGTTTATATATGTAAGGTTATATGTTTAAGTGCATTTGTGATTAATAATAAGATTGGCTATGACTGAATGGTGTGAATATATTTGTATGCTGTTTATGTATGTTTGTACCAGACAACTATTGGCAGGCTCGAGGTAAGAATTTTTTTTTATTCAAGAGAAACATACCATTGCCAGTTAAAATAATACGCCCTATGCTCATTTTACTCAACTACGATTTGAAGCACCTCAATCGTCGGTGATATACATTTCATGTTAACCCACTGACGCATGTTGATGCCCTGTCGTCGATAACGTTTTAATCAACTCCTTACTATTCCCTATGTAACGATTATTGTTATTCGCTTTGGGTGAATTAGGTATTTATGAAATTCATTTTACCCGACTAGGATTTAATAGATCTTCAAATGTCCTTATGTCCCAAGTTTAATCGACACAGTTGAGTAAAATTACTTCAATTATTTTTCTCCGTGCAGGGACTGAATTATTCACGTCTCCTGCACGGCCCATGGTATGTAAAGGACGTAGAATACCGAGCGCGAAGCGCAAAGACCGAATCGCGCGCCCTAGGAAAGAATGTGCCCGTCAAGTGGGCAGATTTTATTTACTCTGTTGTCATTGGAAAAAGTTACGGAGGTAAGAATGTAATGGGACTACAGTGCAAATCAGATATTGATATATCGGCCACTCGGTAAGATGGCTTGCATTATCGTTTTCAATACTTCATTCTGCATTTTTGTTGAATCTATGAAATGAGATATGAAATGAGAATATTAAATATGGTAGATCACAACCTAAAATAAAATTTAAATAATGACTTGACTTATACGTTTAAAAACAGCTTCAAAGCATTAAATTTAAAAAATATCATCATATTTGGCATTAAACTAGACAATTGGTGAATACTTCTTTTATTCAAATTCTTTATAGCTGGAAAAGAAAAAAATCATGATAAAAAATGTAAAAAATCATTAAGCATTGTAAATTTATGCGTTGAATGAATTCTAATAACATAAAATGATCAATATAGTGTCTTGAATGAATGCTTTTAAATGATTAATTATTCAACAAAAGCCAAATAAAAATATCAAAAATAATGCTATTGGATGTAATTTTTAATCCTTTTAAAAATTATTAAAGAATATTCAGAAAATTTTCATAAAAAAGTGGCGTAGCTTCACCTTGCGGGGCCCAGGTGGAAACTCCCCCCCACCCCCTCTTTACGTAATTAAAAAAAAATCTCAATGTATACAACAATATATGATCAATGACAGGAACAATAATTAATTAAAAGTTCAAAAATTTAGTAGGACTAATCAATAGTTGACCCGGGAATTTGGGGGTCCCGGTGATTGCTACCTGTAACAGCCCCGTAGTTACGCCACTGCATAAAAATGTAGATTAAAATAGATTGAACTTCTTCCATTTCATATCTTATTTTATAAATTCAAAAGAAAATACATAATGAAGGATTGGTGTGCATTGAATAATTGCACTTTTAAAATTAAAATGATAAATTCTCAATTTATTTCAATAAAAGCCTTTTTTCGGGAAAGGGAAAGAAGCAGAGCAATTTGGTGTCAGTTTCCTGATTCATCGAACATGGAATGAGGGTCCTATCATAACAGCCCCCTGCATCTCAGCCAGAATGCACGTAATCCGCGAAACGAAAATGTCACAAGAATTGACCGTGGCCGCTAGAGGCGCTAATTGTTCATGAGGCCTGAATTCATTTTAATGCCTGGGAAAAATGCATGAAAATTAAATTTTTGGGGATAAAAACTGCTTTATCATATTTTTTTTTACAACACATTAATCTAGAAAGTTTTAAATATAATTTGAAGCAATTTTTACTGATAGAAAGGGTAATATGCTTAACCCTTAGATACACACTTCAAAATAATTGCGTAAATGACACAAGGGGTCTTTTGAACCCCAGCGTGAAAAAGTGTCGATATTTCATAGAGTTTTCAATATATTGCTCTGTAAATTTAACAGGATATATTTGAATACTTCTGAAACAATGGTATAACATGACCTTGATTAGATTTTGTTGTGAAGATATTTTTAAAAATTATTGAAAAATTGTTTTCTTAAATTTTCGATTTTTCACGTAAATAACCACATCTTTGTTAATTTTGAATATTTTTTGCTAAAAATTGAAGGGAGTAAGCTTGAAGTACTACACTTCAAGGTAGAACTGGTAGTTATTGTGAGCTCACACTGTGGGATTCTTTCGACCCCAGACCGGAAAGAAACCTTCTTCCTAGACGCCAGCCAACGAACTGATCTGACCTATACTAATAGAGGGGTAGTCGCATGTCCCAACTAAAGGTAGATGGGGCCTCAAGTCTCCATTCGAGCGGGAACATATAAAAAGTTACATCCGAAAATGACGTGGGGTTCACTGGACCCCATGTGTCATTTGAGGGTTAAAATTTGGTCGAAAATTGTCTTTGTAATTCTGGCTGGAAATTGAAATCAAAGTTCTGTTATCTTCGTTTTAACATTAATACTTACATTGTGATTATTAAATAAAAATACAATATTTATTTATATTATCAATATTATTGATATTATATCAGTCTTACATATTATAATAGAAAAATTGGCTATTAAAATTCCATCAAATTGAATTATAAAACTGGTATTAATTATATCATCTTGATTTTTTTAGAAAAATTAGATTTTATTATAGGACAATTTGTATTTTATATTTTAAAACTTCTCAGTAATTGAAAAAATTACATTTTTATGAACAAAACTTTCACACAAGGAATGAACGTACATTTGAAAAAGTAACAAATATAAAGAATTTATAAAAGTCCTTTATAAGTATTTGAAAACACAAAGAACAAAGATGTTTGTAATAAATAGTAATCAACATAATATACTATATTTAATAATAATATAATGGATATTTAGATCTCATATGCACATCATTTGTGATGTGATATACAAAGTATATTAATATTATAAACTTTATAATAATACTTCATATTTATGCCAGAAATTTTATCATAAATAATACTTTATGTGATATGCAAAGTTCAAAGTATATTAATATTATAAACTTTATAGTAATACTTCATATTTATGCCAGAAATTTTATCATAAATAATACTTTAAGTGATATGCAAAGTTCAAAGTATATTAATATTATAAACTTTATAGTAATACTTCATATTTATGTCAGAAACTTTATCACTAATAATACGCATTGCTTTAGAAATTGTGCAATTTTAAAAAATAAAAAACGTTCCTGATTCGCAAATATAGTGTGTTTTTTAAGCCTAATTTCCATTTTTATTGATATAAACACTTTTTTATTTTGATAATTTAAATTCACAAAATATGCAAGTGACAATTATATCTCCAATTGTTATAAAACATTTTAAAAAAAGGTTATTTTACAGAAATTTATAATTTTCAGAAAAAGGTATCGATTTTTGAAGATCGATTCAAAAATCGATCTTTTGACCGATTAATCGATAAAATTGAATCAATAATTTCAGAATTGATTCTTTTTTTTGAAGATCGCCCATCCCTATCTATAATACCTTAAGTTCAGTCAGTCAGCTTTGTTGATTTTTTTATTCAAAGCGTTTTAAATTTAGTATAGATTAAATTTTAATAAGTTAGAGACGCTCATGATAAATAAACCACAAAACAATGCACTTTTTCAGAGCATGACGTGTAGCCTGTTTTGAAACCTACAGCAAAAAATTTCCGCATTTTCACTTAAATTTTTATATAACCGACTATTAAAATCATTCCAATTTACCTAAAAAGCACACAAAAGCACTGCAGACACCAATTTTTCTCAAAAAAAATTAAATTTCAATGTTCTATAATGCTAATCTGTGTAAGGTCGGCCTCATGAACAGCCAGCGCCACGGTGGCCAACGGTCAACATCTGTGATATTTTCAACTCCAGAGATTCCGGGGGCTGTATCATAATACAGAATAGAGAATACAGAATACGTCTCAGCCAATCAGGGAACCGGGACCCGAAATCCCCATCACGTTTAGTTCGCTTCTCCACGCACCGAAAATGGGACTTGATGCTCTTTTAATATTATATTCTTACCTACTTTTATCCAATTCTTACCTTCATCGACAAAGTAGGCAAAGGGTTCTTATTCCTACTACATTTTATGCTACATATGCGCATCTTGAATTAAAATATATTTAAGACTTGAAAAATTAAAAAAATTTCATTTAGAATTAAATAATATTAACAATTTTCTATTGAATAAAATAAATTAATGGACATAAAAAAGTATATAAATTTCTGCTTTAAAGGTAAATTTGAATTGATAATAATGCTAAAATGAGTATATTTATTTATCTATCTCTTATTAAACTTACCAAATGTTTGTTTTCAAGTAATCCAAGGCTAGTTTAGTATCTCGGTCAGGAAATTCTTGAGAGAAAAGATTTTAGTGATTGAAGAAAAATGACTAAAATTTGACATGTGGCGAAATTCAAGAGAGATAAATGCACTGTACCACGTGTAAGTAATTTTTCTTACACTTGAATCTATGATATGTTTTTTCGAACACTAAAATCTAATAGTAATTCTAAGGTTTAGGCACTGGCACGAAATCTTGGGAAAATAGATAGTGGATAGTTTGATGCTAAAGTCTGACTGCCGAGGAGAGGAACCCCTCCCTTTTCCTAAGAGAGCGAACACTAGCAGAAGACTAGCCTGTTAGAAACTACCAATGATGCGAGTGGAGTAGAATAACGTAGGCCGTAGGGGTGGTATTGGTATGACATGACACATGAGTTGACTAGTTCCTTCTGCGTCTAGTAAGTGCACTGGCGTCGAATCACAGGGCCTTCTACTCACCCTCTTTTTTTACTCATAAATTCATACTAAATTTATTCATTTTTCACCATAACAATTACAACATTCTTTTTAACCACTAAACATTTTTCATCAATTTCATCAAATATTTTACATTACATTATGTTATACCAAATTTATAAAAAAAAATTACTTCATATATACATACTGAGTTGTGTTTCTGGATAGATTACTGTATAACTACACGGAGAATAATAGTTGAAGTAATTTTACTCAACTCTGTTGATTAAACTTGGGACATAAGGACATTTGAACATCTATTAAATCCTAGTCGGGTAAAATCAATTTGATATATACCTAATTCACCCAAAGTGAATAACAATAAGCGGTACATAGGGAATAGTAAGGAGTTGAGTAAAACGTTATCGACGACAGGACACCAACATGCGTCAGTGGGTTAACATGAAATGTATAAGTATATCACCGATGCTTGAGGTGCTTCAAATCGCAGTTGGGTAAAATGAACATCAGGCGTATTATTTAAACTGGCAATGGTACGGTTCTCTCAAATAAAAAAAAATTCTTACCTTGAGCCTGCCAATAGTCATCCGGTACATACATAAACAACTTACAAATACATTCACACCATTCAGACGTAGCCAATCACATTTCAAATCACAAATAAACTTAAACATATAACCTCACACATATAAACCTAATAATTACACTTATATATAGTACGATACGCTTTCGGCGAATCACGCACACGCTCGCTTACAATGCTGAGATATAAAATTTAGAACTTTGTTATGTAGTGACTGGATGAGTTATTCAGAGCTTGTGAGAGTAAGTGCCGTAAATAAAATTTTTTAGCCTTACTTAAGTAAAAATAAATCAACTTTTTTCATAAATGATTAATAAAATATTTGTTAAAATTAATATAATTAATCAATTATTATAACTATGATTATTGATATATATAATATAATTATTAAATTACATTTAGTATACATTTTTATTATAATGACGTATGAAGTTTAGTGAAACTAAATTTTTAAATGTACATTAAAAAATTGTATTATTATTAAGAAGTATCTTGTATAAAAACATTTAAAAGAAGGTTCTTTTACACTGATAGAAATGGTTCGGGAGTTTTAGCCATTCGGTTGCAGGCTGGGAATTTATAATTGTATTTATAAAATAATATGTCTCTCTGAACAACGCAGGATGTTTAATACAGAAATCAAAATATTGTAAGTGAAACTGGTCGAATCAGAAATATAATATGGGAAGGCTAACAATACATTTTTCCATAGCAACCAATAATATGGTTGATTCGTTCATATTTATTCAGTTATATTCGGATGGTTAAAATACAAATCTCATATGGCTGTATCTATGCCAGCAATAAGGTAAGGTTAAATTAATCATAAATATCGTTGTAACAGCCATTCCTTTCTATCAGTGTATTTTCTGTGTTTTATATTTTCAAAATATGGATTTTACATTTGCGAATTCCAAATTATTATTCTGCCTGAGTAATTTATGTGATATTTCATATTTTATGTAATACACTTATCGACTTTTTTTTTGTTTAAATTTTCATAATATCAATTTAATTTTAAGAATTTAAGTTTTTGAAATTAAAATTTTTTTATGTGTGCCCAAGGCGCAGATTCCTTTCATTCGTTCCTGCGTGAATAGATGTAGCTGTTGGAATAAATCTTGCGATTCACGGTTTACTCAACTCTCGATTGAAGCTTAGAGTAGAATGAACGGAAAGCTCTACTATTTTTGTGATTTAATAAAATATTGGTTTTTTATAGTTATATTACGAGTAATAATATATATATTTAAAAAATTTTAATCCACGCTTTCATACTTCACCCTACACTTCTGAATTTTACTCAACTTTTATTCATTTTCGAACATTTAATATATCACAAATAAATACAGTGATAGTAAATAACTTCTAACCTGTCCTTATGTCCCAAATTTCATCGGAAGTTGAGTAAAATTACTTCAACTATTTTTCTGCGTGTATTAAATCTCAGATTAATTTCATGTTCACCCTCATACTTAGTCAGAAAAATTCGTGACAAATTCACCATAATAAATGGAAATTTATTTTTAATTTTACAAAAAGTCGTTCTTAAGGGCATGTGATACTTGAGAAAAGTAATAAGTTTATGTGGTTTTGGTGAAGCAACTTGATCTAATTTCTACACGTTTACGTCGGCAATACCAAAAAATGTTATTTCTAAAATTTGCTGGGCAATAATAGAGAAGATGAAAATGGACGTATAGATATAAACTATTTTTAATTAAGATAATGAATACAATTTTCCGACAGATTTTGCTAAAATGGAACTTTTCCTCATTTTTCAAACTGAAATTTACCTATCTACGTCCGTTTTTATCATCTCTACCACTTTCAAAATTTGGAAAACAAAGTCAATAAATCTTGCTAATTTCTTTAGTATCACATATATGCCTTTAAGGCCATGGATCAACCAATGTAGCTGACATAATAAAGGATATATATTAGCGGATGGCTGTAGATTTCAATTAGTATTTAACAATTAAAAGTGAAATTTCATTCTAGTGGAGTGGAGTTTCACTCCCAATAGAGTGAAAATTTCACTCCAAGAAATTTTAGAGAGAATTTACTGAATTCTAGCCCAAAAGTAATTTGATCTTACATATGAAGAACAAAACATTATAATATTACTACAGTGTAAAATTGTTATTTTCTCTGTCAAACAGAAAGAAATCATTTTTGATTAAATGTAATTTATTGCTTACTTCTCTGGATTAAGTTTTCATTTTAATTTGCTGAGTGCTTGACTTGAATTAAAACTTTTGTGGCTTTAAACTTTTTCAGAAAATAGCCTGCATTAGACAACTGACAATTGCATAGGTAGATATGACCCACCCTATTCTGGCGAATATGTCGACTGGGCCTACACAGGAAGTGAAGAAGATTGGTTCGCACTGATGTGGCAGTTGTTTCAATGTGTTACTAGACTAGTCAAACTCTACGCTAACACAAAGATCTATGCTGCTTGTGCACATATCTTTTCTGTAACATAGGCGTCGAATTTCAAGAATTTTCGACTTTTAACCATTTTTAATACAATATTTAAAATACTGATAAAATCAAATAAATCATTGTAAATTATACAGTTATATATATCATTTTTTATTTATTCAATTTTGAAATAAGAATTTTATTTTATATGGATAAAATATATCTTTAGATTTATTTAAAATACTAAAAAAATTACGGTTCGGCTTAAACAGTACAAATTTACAGAAAATTACGCATTTGAAATTTTATATAGTGTTTTATTAAATCATGATAATTTAAGTCACTGCATTACTTTCACGCATTATATTTTATTATAAAAACATGATTTCCCAACTTTCGTTTTTTAAATTTTATGAATATTTTCAATTAACTGGAAGAATTTTTATACGTTATTTGCAATCTATGAAAGTTTCTTTTCCAAAACTCAATAACTAATATTTTTGTATCAGAAAATATGTATTTATCAGTCAAAATAATCTGAATAGAAACATAAAAAGTTGCTTAAACTTTCCCTTTTTTAATTATTGAACATTTAATAATAAATTATTAGTAAACTTTTACTGTAACACGAGGGTAAAATGTCACTAATATTGTAGCAAAATTTGTATTACAACTTTGATGAATTTTTATACTAAACAATTCCAAAATTTAACATTTACCATCTTAAATGAATTCAATTTGAGTTTGAATCTTCGAAAAATAGCAAAAATGAAGATTAATGCAAATTAAAAAGAATGAAAATTAATTTGCAATATTAAATGTATTATTATAAATATAAATGAATTGAACTAATAAAACATGTGATACAATGTCAGGAAACTTTAACAAATATTAGATTTATAATTTCTGGAAACAGGCTGTGTTTCCAGGTGGAACAAGGTAAATAGAAAAAAAGGAAAAGGAGGAGAATGTGATGACCGTAAGGTGAATCTTTGTCAAGTTGCGCCATCGGGAAATTCCGTATTCTAACCACATGTAGCTGGATAAATTGTGTGAATTTTTCAGACCTGTCTTTCTATATATACCGAAAAATCATCTATGAATAACATAAAATAATTGGGATTTCAGTTATTTTTACTAGACTGTTTACGAGTATAGACGACAAAAATCTAATAGAGTTCATTTGAACGCTCAGAACTTCAGAAACATATTTTACTATTTTTATAGGTTTTTCTATAATTTTAGAATTTCGTTACTATTATTTAATTTCTGGATTCATATCTGCAGTGTCCTTAATTCGATTTAAAAAAACTTCAGAGTGCCATTTTAAAAATACAGGTCAGTGCAAAACTTTCCTGCAGGCATATAAGAGGCAAGCGAACAAAGAACAATTTATCTAACTTGAGGCGGTGAATTCCAGAATTTAAATTCTAGAGGGTTCGCTTTGACTTGAAAATGGAGCTACCTGTCTCCATTAGAAACCAGGTGGGATGAAAAAGGTCGGATAATAAATACCTAGATATCGACGCGCTAGCTTAAAAACCTTTCACAGTCCTCCAACGGTTACGCAATGGTAAGAAAAAATAGCAAAGAAAACTTAAATGCAGCTGCTTGTTATAATTAGCCGATCTATTTCGACAAGAATTATAACAATTAATAATAATTTAAAATGTCTTATGATGTTGTTTTTAATAATTGGCTTTAGATTCCAAAAATAATAACTCAACTCTCTAAATTTGAATCAGTTAAAATCTACTGATTATCAGTGAAATTTGACTGATTCAAATAGCTAAAAAGAGGTTACTGTAAATCAGTCAAATTTCACTGGTTATTTCAGTGGAAATTGACTGATTTGACAGTGGAAAATATTTTTTCACTGATGAATCAGTGAAAAGGCAAATCACTGATTCAATCAGTCAAAATTTGACTGATTCAGATTTTGAGAGAAGGTTATTTTTTCTGTTTAATTTTAATTAAACTTTCTCATGGTTTTCACATTACCAAAGATTCCTTCTAAATATGTTTTATGTTTACTATATATCCTCTCTACCTTCTTTTGATATTTTACAAATGCAGAACAATCAGAAAACTTTTTTTTTAGGATAAAAGTTTTTTATTTTTAAACAAATATTTAAAGATTAGAATTCGTATGAGCAATTCTCAGCTATTTTTTCACTTATAACCGTTTTACGTTTTATACTATTAACGTACTCGTATCTTTACCTTCAATAATATTTAGACACAAATATATTCTAGTCTTATTGTTTATGTATATTTCAAAGTTTATGTGCTAGAATTCAACTGTTATTCTTAAGGAATTTTCATGTGTTTTTATTGAAGTTTTTCTGTATAATTTTACGTAAATGGGTTTTAGTTTTTTTTCACATTACCAAAGTTTACTCCAAAGTAGGGCTCATATGTTCAATATTTTAGCAATTTTTTTTGTTGATATTTCAGAAATAAAGATTACTGATGAGAACTTCAATCGGAGTCAAAATGTTTCAAAATATGTAACCTTCCGAGTTATTATTTCTGGACCCTACACTAAGAGAAATTCACGTCAGTAATATTAACAGAAAATTTTCTGTAAAGTCCTATGCATTAAAAGCAACTGTAGTTTTCGGTTACTCTGAAGAATTTTTTCAGTTAATTCAACATAAATCGCCAGTTTAGTTATACTAACTGACTTTTTCCGTTGTATTACACGATGAAATCATTTTTCAGTTAAAGTAACTGAGTTCCATTGTTGTTCAAAGTACAGTCGCATTTAAAATGGCAACTGGATTTATTATTCATAATAACACAATACTTTAAGTCACTGAAAACATCTTTTTAGTATTAGTAACTAAACTTTTCTTTTATCGTTAGAATCAACTGAACTATTTCAGTTAACATTACGAAGTTTTTCTCTCAGTGCAAAGACAAATTACACAGGTCTGCAAGGTTTTGTTGTTGAAAAGCTATGGGTGGTTTCCGGAGTAATTTTTGACGTAGAATCCGAATCCGGAATCAGAATCAGCCTATCACGTCAGGATTTTGAGATATTTGAGGTTATATGCTAGAAAAATGGAGTTTTTCGCAACTTTTGAGGTTATGTACAGGGCGCAAAAAATTTTTTTGGTTTTTTTCTCAAATGTCATCATTTAGGGCGAAATCGTTCAATTTCGTAAATTTCGATCCATCATTTTAAATCCGCCATCTTAGAAATGGAAATGTCAATTTTCTGACTGTAAATTCTTATTTACAGACCATCAAAACCCGCAAGCACAAATTTTCAAGATAAATTTTCGAATGCAAAATGGTATGCACCAAACAGTCAATGTTTTCCAACAACAAATACAAACCCATTATTTGCAGACCTGTGTTATTATCAACAACAACATCGTATGAAATTTATTATTTTAAAACCAACTATAAACATTAATTATTAGTTACATTGACATACGTTTGATAATCATTTCAAATGTTTAATTGACCCTGAATGTAATTAATATTCAAAAAATTCTTCATCTTGGTAATGAGTCAGAATTTTTGAATATTAAAAAAAAAATTATTTTCAATGAGTATAAAATTTTGTTTAAATTCAGACTTTTCAACTCTCGTGTTTTTAGGACTTCTATTATAGAATGCTTCTCCTGGATTCGAAGATATTAGGATATTTATTCAATTCTTATGATGTTTATAATTTTTTAATGATATGAAAACATTTTTTCTGGTATTTATGACACAGAAGAAGGCCCCCATATGCGGCAGGAACGTTTGCCTTTTTTATATTAATTGAAAAGAATAATTTTTTTGGACAAACAACAATTCTGACCTAATCTCAACTGAAAAAATCTGCCCGCTTCGCGGGCACTTTCTCATCGCGCTTGGTCTTGTGCTCTTCGCATACATTTAAATTTATTTCTTATAATTTGATACTCCCAGGCGGAAAAATCGGTGTACTGCCAATCCTTACAACCTGCGCGGTACCGTTCCGGTTGTAACCCGTGAGTAATGCCAGTGTTGCCGATCAGCACTGTGCCAAGCGTTGGCACACCACTGGGGCGGCACTGGCTAAACACCGGCGCAGTACTGCTTTTCAGTGCTGACAAACAACCAACATTTGTGTATTGCCAAGCATCGGTGCAGCACTGAATCAGCACCGGCGCAGTACCAACATTTAGCGTTGGCAAACAACCAACTTTTTAGTAATGTCAAGCGTCGGTGCAGCACACCGGCGTGGTACCGCTTTTTTGTATTGGCGATCAACAAATATCGCGTAATGTCAAGTGTCGGCGCAGCACTGGTCAGCACTATGCCGTTGTTAAGAATCGGAGTTCCGCCAGCACCACGCCAGCACTGAAGGTTAGCGCTAACGCAGCACTGCTGGTCAGCACTATGCCGGTGTTACCTTTCGAAGCTTTGCCAGCACCGCGACAGACTTCATGAGGATCTACTGCCAGCACTATAGACCAAGCAACAGGGAATTTGTTATGAATGATTTATGACATTATTTATTTCAGAAAATGGACTGCGCCATCAGAAGAGAGGTTGGTCATAGAGTAATTTTGTCATGTTTTGGACAACGATTTATGATTTATAAATTTGTTATTAACTTTTAAGACCAGAAAATCACACTTTTTTTAGTTTTTTGTTCATAACATTAAAGGTAATTATCCAATCTTGATGACATTCATTGAAAAGTTGTAGAAAATTGAATTGCGAACAAAATGAGCTGCCGTTCGATCTGATTGGATAATTAGAAGCGGAGAAAATTCGGAAAAACTGGGAAATTGAACTTTTGTTAAACAAATTAATATCTCAGTTAATTTTTAACTTTTCAGGTTGAGGTTTGGTGGAAAAGTAACCGACTTTATACTCTTCAAACGTATAAAAAAGAGAACACTTTAAGATAATACGTTTCCGCGCTATTGACACTTTAATTTATTTCATGCGTTAATTGTAAAATGTCTGCTTGCCGCAGAGGTGGTCCGATTTTTATTTTGAAAACGGCTTTTAAAAATATAAATCAAGCCCAACAGAACGTCAATCTTGGTTTTTCGCTAAAATGTTGCAAAGTTTATTAAAAAAAGGTCCAAACATGGCTCTAAACGCTTGAACGCAGCAAAGTGACAGTGGTGCGGGGAGAAGACGAGTAGGCTCACTGTGTCACTTTGGTGCGTTCAAGCGTTTAGAGCCATCTTTAGACCTTTTTTTAATAAAAATTAAATTTCCGCCTGGGCTGAAGCCCATTACTCATTTTCTCAAATTCACTAAATTTCTTTTTCAGTTTGAGTGAAACAGGAAATTCAATTTACTTAAGGCTCTATCGGCCTTAAGGAACACATTCTCATCATGACACCCATGCTTCGCGCTCGATTTTCTGTATACATTTCAGTAACTTTTTGATAAATTACATGATTAAAATAATTTATTTTCTTCCAAATCTCTCAAAAAGAAAAAACAATCGTAGTCTTTATTTAAGGAAACGATTTTGCAGAACAACGCTTATTTCATATCTCACATATTTTGGTGAAAAAAATCGAATTTTCTAAATATTAAAAATCAAAACATAAAATATACATCCTGTCCCAAAATGTCTTAATGAGAATTTCTAGACCTAATTTAGGCAAACAATTTTTTGGAATTGAAACGAAAAATATATGTTTTATTAGAAACTGTGTGAGACAAAATTTGTAGATATTTTTGAAACGAACAACTTTGTGTTATTACATTTTTTTCGTATTTCACATATTATTGTTAAAAAATTGAATTTTGGATTTTGAATAGTTTTTTTTTAAATTAAAAAGAAAAATATGCATCTTATGAAAAAATGTTACAGTTCAAATTTATAGGTCCTTATGTAGTAAATAATATTGTATAATAACGTTTTTTCGTATCTCGTATAATTTAACTGGAAAATGGAATTTTGATATTGACTTTTTTCGAATTTGAATATGCTGTAACATTTCTAATTTTGATTCAATCAAAAAGTGTTATGAGGATAATTTGTAGAGATTTACGAGCACTATCAAAAACCAGTATTGAAATTTTTGATTTTTTCAAAAAGTTATTTTCAAAAACCCAAAAGTAGTGCTCAATCCCTCAATTTTGATTGGATGTGGCTGGTTAACGAACTTGTCCTTACTTTTTCGGCTCCGATAAAGTGTGCCAAAGCTCAATTCAATCTGATAATTCTATCGAGAGTTATGCCGCACACGACCTACTACAGACAGACAGACACTTTCGTAAAAAAAGTTTTTTCTGACAAAGTTTTTTCACATAAAACCAATACCTTCTCATCCATGATGAGAATGTAAAAATGTTTCTATATTACTTATTTATCAGTATTTTGTCGCAATAGTATGCTATATTCGACAAATGAAATTTTGACCATTGCACTTTAAAAACAAGTATGTTACTTCTACACGTAAATCACGATAGTAACTTTTAAGGCATTTGAAGTGTGTATTTTCATTACACATTACAAACGTAACGTTTAATTTTCAAACACTTTAACGTTTTGTACCCGAAAAATTGAGTTGGCAATGTTTAGTAAGTACACACTTCGCTCAATTACGCACTTGACAACGTGTGTAGAGTGTAAAAATTACATATTTCACAAAACACTTGTTTTTAGAGCGTGGGAATTAGTTCGTACCAACTGTCTAAAGCTGAATCAGTGAGATTCTCATTGATTTATATTTAGAGAGTTGGTAGAAAATATTATTTCGATATCTCACATATTTTTCGAGTTATTTGTGCAGTTTCGACTGATAGTTTTGAACAAGTTGATGTCGAAAAGCAAAACGGTAACATATATTAATTCTATTTGTAGTCACAGATGCATATTTTTTGAACATGTAATGTTTTCCTTCCCGCACGGAGAAAACTGGATGTTCAACTATGGGACAGCCATCTTATATGTTCAATTGTATTATCTAGATGTTCAACTCTAATATCTAAGATATTAATCTCTGCATATTTTAACATCTTAGATATTACAGCTGAATATCTAGATATTACAACTAAATATATAAGATGGCTGTCCCATAGTTAAACATCTAGATGTTAATTCTAAACATCCACTTTTCTCTGTTCGACGCATGCACCACATATTTACCACTGGTCCAAACTTTTTGAATAATTTGTGATGCTTTTCTATCAACACTTCTAATCTAGTCGCAATCGTCTCATCGATAAGATGCATCAAAGTGATCCACAATATTCGCCTTAAATATTGGTACAATTGCCAGTGTTGGTCATTTTCTTTGAATATTAAATCCTTAACCATTAGTCCAAAATTCAATACGAATTACATATTTTGAGTTAAAGTGATTTTCAGTTTTTTATTCGTCACGTCGGTATTTGCGACAATGGGGGGTCGATTCTCAGAGTCGCGGTATTTGTAAAGTACAAGTCGATAATTTAATGTTTTTAAATTAAAGTATTTTTTGTTCAAACAATGCAATGCGATGTAAATCATTTCTATTTAGCATAAACCTTCGTGAATGTCGTGCATTAAATCGACCGATTTGTTTTGAGTCACATGAAAATTTTCTAAAAGATTGAAAATACACATTTCTTGGATTCCTGTTTCGGTGCTATTTCTCATTTCCAAGTCTGCTTGGTAATTTTATTTATTTCGCAATTTTACGACATTCTGAAAACACTAATTTTTTGCTTCCGATTTACCCTACGTACCTTACAAAATCTACAAAAAAAATTTCCAGAAAAGCTTTTCATGAATCCTAAAATACCATTAATGCCTAAATTATCACCCTGGATGAAAATCACTTGGAAACGCACTCTAAAAACAAGTGTGTTACTTCTACACGTGAATCACGATAGTAAGTTTTTAGGCATTTGAAGTGTGTATTTTTAATACACATTTTGGGTACAAAACGTTAAAGTGTTTGAAAATTAAACGTCACGTTTGTAATGTGTATTAAAAATACACACTTCAAATGCCTAAAAAGTTACTATCGTGATTCACGTGTGGAAGTAACACACTTGTTTTTAGAGTGCGAATACCCAGGTGCGAATTGACCGTCGGTCCACGGTTGGGCCAACCTTGTTAAAGTTGGTCCAACCTTGTTGGCCAGAGGTCGGGCCAACTAGTGAAATGATAACGCTATCCGTCCATTGGCTTGAGCAGTTGGCCCGACGCCGGGTGCCGGAGATGGGCCGTCTTAGGCAAAATATGCTTGTATAACCTCGGGTATCAAAGTTGGGCCAACTTTAGTTTTTGAAGTCGGACCATCATCAGAAATAAATGTTGGGCCACCTTCGGGAAAAAATGGTCGGGCCAACCTGTGAAGTGATAACGCTATCCGTCCATTGGCGTGAACCGTTGGCCCGACGCCGAATACTGAAGATGGGCCATCTTTGGAAAAAGTTGCTTATGCAACCTTAGGGATTAATGTTGGGCCAACCTTGGCTTTTGAAGATGGACCGTTATTGGTATATGCGGTATATGTATATACGTATACAGGGTGTTTCTGGAGTAATAGCGTTTCTTATAGATTCAAGACTGAAATATAAGTGGAAAAGTTCACTTGCAGAATTTGATCAGACTTATATAAGTTTTTATTGAAAGATATTTGAAGTTAAATGGGAAGTTTTGTTGTAAGACAGTGGTCTTCCATCTTGTTCCTACAAGACTTTCCACTTAAATTCAAAGCTCTATGATTCAAAAACTATAAGTCTGATCAAATTTTTCGAGAGGACTTTCCGACTTGTTTTTCAGTCCTGTATTCACCTCAATAAGGAACACTATTACTTGGGAGACACTTTGTATGCAGTATACACATATACATACCGTAAATAATGTTTTCAATTTCATAAAAATTAGTGTTTTGAGAATTTTGAGAGCGCAGAATTCAAATCTGGCATCATATCTTACAAATTCAAAATGTCAGATCCACTATGACGGACCAATAATAACAAAATATAATTCAATTTGCATGAAATTCTGTATTTAGTGATTTTTCTGAATCGCTGATTACAAACAAAGTGGAGTTGAATTTTATTTTATTTCCTTTCAGCCTCCATCGCGATCTGAAGCTCCTGCCAACCAAGAGCTAAGTTCGGTTAAAATCACCGGTTCGGAAGTAGTGTCGGGAAAAAAATCCATAATTACATCTGCAATGTTGAAAAATCAGGTAAGTGATCTTGTTATAGCAATTATTAACTTTTTATATTAAGGATACTATTGAATCAGGGTGTCTAGTATTTATCCTCAATAAAATTCTAGGTCTTTTCCAGGTTTTCCAGATTAAAAAATCATTTTTTCCAGGTACAATTTTTAAATTATCAAATAAATTTTTATCGAAAGAAATTATAAATGAACAAGAGTTTTTTAATACTAACTAGAATCTGTTTCTTCGATTCTTCAATAATAATTTTTCGTCATGTAATCGCGAATTTCCTTTGAACTAGGAATGTGCAAAATCTGATCCGAAAATTGTTGGATCGAATCTCAGGCAGATTCGATCCGAAAAAGTTAGTTCGAATCGAATTTTTACACATGTCTACTTTGAACGCATCTTCCATAATTTTTTTTTCTCATACTTCAAAAGACTACCTTTTCATGAAGCAGAATTTCAGAATTCAAAAAATGATTGCTAAGCAATTATGACTCACATCGATTCCTTTTCTTGACCTAAATTTTATGTATAACCTAGAGTAATTTTGCCAAGAAAAAAATCTACGGAAAAAAGTTAATTTTTTTTTCAAATTAAATTGACTTTTTTGTCTAGATTCTTTTTATGAAAAAATTAATTTTGGTTATAAAAAATGTGGGTTAAGAAGCGAAGTCAATGGAAGTTGAAATTTCTCAGATATTTTTTTTTTTTGAATTCTGAAATTTTTCTCAGTAAATAGGCAGCCTAAGTTGTCCACAACTTTAATTTAAAGCTGGGTATAAGTAGGGCTACCAAAGGCTTTTGTACTTTGGAAAACTGAAAAAAGTGACTAAAAATTATCAATTTTAAAACCAAAAAGTGATTGAATATCACCGATTCCAAATAAATAAAAAACTGAAAGAATGTTTCTACAAACAAACATGCAATTGTTAACAAAGTTGCTAAATTTTCTGAAATATTATATCATTTTCAAGATTTATACAATTATGGAATTTTGATCAAAATTATATAAAGTTTTACAGAAAATAACGAATTTCGAATATAATTAATAAATTTGTGATACAATGAAAAAAGTTTTATTAAAAATGTCAAATTTTATTCAAAATTATATCATTTTTTAAAAATTAATTATTATTGAATTTTCTTCAAAATTAATAAATTTAAAAAAATTTGTTTCCTACGTGATTAATTAATTTGCAACAAAAATCTAGAATTTCTCACAAAAATATAGCTTTTCAAACAATATTATAGAACTTTCAAAATAATTAATAAATGTCTAAAAAAATTATACTATTTCCAAAATAATCTATAATTATAAAAATGTAATATAATATAATAAAAATAATTCCCGAAAAATTTATAAAATTTTCATAAAAATTAATGAATTACAAAACTAATGAATTTCCAACAAAATAATACAACTATCAAAACAGTCAATAAATTTTTAAACCAATACGGTTGAAAGCGCCATTAAATCAATTTTGCCGGAACTTATTGAAAAAGAAGTTCAAATCCAATACTCTGGAGAAGGAAAGAGAAATTCTAAGCTCATCCCAGCAAAAAAGAATTTCAGCGTCACTAATACATTTAAATGCATGAGCGGTAAGATTGTTTTCGCGTATGAAATTATAATTATTGCATTATTATAAAAAACATACCGTCAAAGCAGGTAACTATGGAACAATATGAGATTTTTCCTGCTTCTCGCATCGCCAAAACTTTGTCAGAGGCATACAAATATTTCAATGGTTCAAAAAAATTCTAGTTCTCTGACAAAGTTTTGACCATTCGAGGAACAGGAAAAAAACACTCATTTTTTCCTTTATTACCAGCATTGACGGTACATATTTGAGTATCTTATCTTCAGTAATCCTGCGACTATGATTTCGCTACACATTTTGAAATTAAATATTCAATTTCACAGAGGTTATTAGCAATTTACTCAGCCAGACGGACACTGTTAATTTAAAAGTAATTTGCCAAAAGACGGGCAAGTGGCTGAAAGGAGCCTCCGACAGAGGTGGAGGTCGAAAGGCGAGGATGATTCAACATAGCGATAACATCACGATGGAAGTGTGACTTACAGGTCTAGGAATCATATAGGACGTAAGAAAAAGTGAATGATTGAAAAAATGTTTGGAAATGATAAGAAAGAAAATTTATAATGATCAAAGAAAATTATGGTGATTTTTGGATCGGTATTTTGTATCAACCATAATTTGGCTACTGCGTAATGTAATAAGATGATTTACTTATCGCATTTGGATCTTATTTTTCAACCTTTATTGACTTTTCTGAATCATTTTTCTTTCGTGGTTTAATTAGGAACTTAAAAAATTATTGTTAGGATTGTTTAATTCTTTCCATACCCCTAAAAATTATAAAATTTTTTTTATAAAGTATATAAAAATGAGAAAAATGTTACTGATTTAGATTTTGATTTAAGTCGCTCAATTGAAAATTAAATATTTCCAATTACAAATGTTATCACTAAGCTTCTAGACAACATGGCTAACCCAAATATCATTGGTCAAAAACGTAAGATTATGAAGATTAATGTTACTTTAAGGAATTCAAATTGCAAATATGTTCTAGAAAAGGAAAAATAAAATTGCATGATATTGTAAAAAATGTTTTTCATTCAAAAAATTGTGTATGCAAAATAAGCATTGCTTGGAAAAACGTTTCTAAATTTTTTTATTTTTCATACGAAAGTATAATTGAAAATGAAATAACTTTAATAGCAGGATTTAATTCGTCTTAAATGTGTAATAATGTTATAATGTACGATTTTTTTCCGACTGCCATTAGTATACACTTCCTCTTGATTTGAACCATACATACAGCTTTTCGAGTTTCTTCAGAAGTAGACGGCATTTTTCTCACTTTGTAAATTCCTATTTCTTCGGATTTCATGGGCTTTTTAAAAATGTTTTTAATTCTCGAAATAAAGATGCCTTCCATAAAAAAATTGTGTAAGTCCAATTCTTCGGTATGAGAAGTTATCCTAGTCACTTGAAAAAATGTTCCATTGCTCAATTGAACAATATTGTTAGGATGTGTCGTACCGATCTTAAAATTTTTTATTTCTACACTTGTATAGGAGATTGCTGAATTACAGAAGGATTCTTTACTTTTGCTCGCGTTGCTGATTAGTGGGTAACGCATAATGACTTCACTGCCTGCTGACTTTATTTCAGAGATCCGTCTGAAAACTTGTGCTACTACTCGCTTTGCCGAGCGAGCCAGAGGTTTTATTTTTCCCAGGCAGTTTTCAAAAGGAAAAGCAGAGTAGTCGGATAATGGCGATTTCATGTACTAGTCGCGCCAGTCAGGGGAGAAATAAAGCAATTCCTCCCCCGGACGACGCGGACGGCCAAGTCCGTCCAAGACGCAGGACCGCGGGTGCAGGCCGCGATGCGATTTCTACTGGCCCCCGTTGCTGCCGCGCTCTACACGCCCATCGAGCTCCCTCGTCTTCATCACCACGGTGACGAATGACTCGATAAGTGTCCATTTTTGTTCAGACTGGAGCATGAGAGAGACCATCGTGTCAGGTGTGAGTTGGGCGCCCACTTCCCGACCGACAGCCTCTCTTGCCACGCCCCACCTGGCACAGAAGAAGAGTGTGTGTGCTCTGCATTGTCCACAAGGGATCCGCAGTAGCAACACGACTCGTCGTCTCTTTTCTTAAAGCGCTTCAGGTACGCATTAAAGCAGCCATGGCCTGAAAGCGCTTGCGCCAGGTAAAAGCCGACTTGACCGTGCTTTCTATCCAGCCAGGTGGTGAGCTCCGGGATTAGACGGTGTGTCCATCTCCCGGATTGGTCACCATGCCATCTCGTCTGCCATTTCTCGACGAGTCTGCACCTTCCATCCTTGCGGATGGCCTCCTTTGCGCGAGCGATTACCTGCGGGTTTGTTAAGCAGGTTAGCTCCTTACGGAGCTGAAAGGCCTCTTTCCTTTTCTCCGCCAATAAGTCAATTGGCGGGACGCTCGCCAGGACCAGCACAGCACTCGTCGACGCAGTTCGGTATGCCGAGACAATTCTCATCACAACACCTCTCTGTGCCGAGAACAGCTTCTTCAGGATAGCATGGTTGTTAAGGGCACTTGTCCAGATCGGAGCTGCATAAAGCAGCTTCGAATTTACCACGCTCGCCACCAGCCTTCTCTTAGCTTCCCTGGGTCCACCAATGTTGGGCATAAGCCGAGTCAGGGCTGCCCCACATTGAATGGCTTTGGCAGTCGCGATCTGCAGGTGTTCGCCGAAGCTAAGCCTTCGATCCAACTGCACTCCCAGGTACTTAATGCTCTTTTTCCACTCTATTTCATGTTCCCCGATAGCGATCTTCGGATATTGGAAGGATCTCCTGTCTGTGACCAGCAAAGCCTCGGTCTTCTCAGGGGCCATTTTCAGGCCTCTGCTATCTAACCAACGCTTTGCCCGCCACAGAGTATCATTGATCCTCAGCTCCAGAATTCCGACGTCGTCAGCAGCGCACACGACAAGTGCGTCATCCGCGAAGCCGATGATGCTCGTTCCAGCAGGCAGGTCCATGCGCAGGAAATCGTCGTACATGACGTTCCAAACGAGTGGACCCACCCGCGACCCTTGAGGGGCGCCACATGTCATCTCCTCCTTGAGAGACCATTTGTCGCCCTCATATATCACCCACCTGTCGCTGAGATAGTCATCTATCATTCGCAACAGGTAGTCTGGAACCTTTTTCCGCACCATCGCCTCGATGCAAATGTTCCACCTCGCGGTATTGAACGCATTGCGTATGTCAAGGCCGATCAACGCGCAGAATCCCTTACGCTTACCAGTTCCTCTTCTTGCTTTAGTGGCGGTGTCCACCACTGCCTGGATGGCGTCAACTGTGGACCTGCCTTTCCGAAAGCCAAACTGGTTTTCCGAGAGACCATTCTCGCGGACCATGTGACCCTGTAGTCTTTGTAGGATAATTTCCTCCAGAAGTTTCTCCATCGTATCCACTAGACATCTTGGTCTATACGATGAGGCAGCCCCGAGAGGCTTGTTGCCCTTCCTCAGCAGGACCAACCTCTGTTTCTTCCAGTCTGCGAAGAACCTCCCCTCCCGAAGACAGGAGTTAAAGGACTTCTAGGAGGATCTCCGGGTATACCCCGATCACCTCTTTGAGGATCTCGTTCGGTAACCCATCGATCCCCGGCGCTGTGTTTGCCTTGAGCCTTCCACCCGCTCTCTTTAGTTCTTCGAGAGTGAAGAGTTCTTCGCACCGGACCACGCAGGAGCTTCGGTCCTGTCTTTGGAACGACGCAGCTGTTCTACCTCGCGGTATTAAATGCATTGTGTATGTCAATGCTGATCAACGCGCAGAATCCCTTACGCTCACCAGTTCCTCTTCTTGATTTAGTGGCGATGTCCACCACTGCCTGGATGGCGTCAGCTGCGTTTCTGAAAGCCGATCTGGTTCTCCGAGAGGCTGTTCTTGCCGACCACGTGACCCTGCGGTCTTTGTAGAATCATTTTCTCCAGACGATCCCCAGCTCTGTATTTGCCTTAAGGCTCCTACCCTGTCTCTGTAGTTCCTCAAAAGTGAAGAGTTCTTCGCGCCGGACCACGCAGGAGCTTTGGTCCTGTCTTTGGAACGGCTCTACGTGTGAAAACAAGCTGAGCACGATGTACTTGACATGATCTGGATTATCCAGCCCCGGGGTCTTTCTTCTAGTCACCAATCTCTTGGTGACTATTTTGAAGGCGAGACTCCATGGGTCCTGTTTGACCTCACCGATCAAGTCTTTCCAGCACTGAAGTCGGCTTTTCTTTATGCCTTGCCTCACAGCTGATTTTACTTTTTTCCATGCCTCGTGCAGCAGAGAATCACCCTTTGAGCGGGTGAATCTCCGCCGCGCTGCGAGGCATTCCCGACGCAGGACAGATAACTGGTCGTTCCACCAGTACATTGAGTCCCCGGTACGCCCGTGCCCCCGTCGAGGCATCGAGTGATCACATGCTGCGACCACTTTCCGCCTCGCCGCCCGCACGGTGTCCTCCAACGACCCAGCAGACTTAGCCCAACCAAGCTCATCTATGAGCCTGGTTTCCTCAAGATGTTTATGTAGCCTGTCTTTGCTGAGTCGTCTTGTGTTCCAGGAGGGGCTCCTTCCTTTGCCGCCCCTTCCCGTATTCACTGGGTGACTCCGTTCGCGGATGCTAAACTCAATGCACCGGTGGTCACTCAAAGTTATTACCTGGAGGACGCACCAGTCGGCTATCCTTGAGGCAAGACGGGGCGCGACAAACGTGAGGTCGATAATCGACCCCCCCGCTCCTCGTCTGAACGTAAAATCCCTGCCCTGATTCAATACAATCAGGTCATTCCTAGCGGCCATCTCGCCGACCAAGATCCCCCTTCTGTCCAGACGGGCTTCGCCCCACTCGGGCGACTTGCTATTAAAGTCACCCGCGATAAGGGACCGCCCACTAGCCTCTCTGAGGCTTTCCTCAAGGAGGAGGATCTGGGTCTCGAAGATCTCGAAGGGATCGTTGGGAGAGAAGTAGCAGCTGTACACACGTACCCCCGCCACCTCCACCCAAACGAATCCCGCGTCGGTCTCCAGGAAATCCCCGATGCTCAAATCAGGGCTGCAAACAAGGATCCCAGCTCTCCTTGATGCATCCTGGTATCAAGAAGAGTTTTCGGACCATTTGTGTTGCTCACTAATGAGCAACACATCGGCCCTCCTCTCCCTGGCAGTCTGCATCAGAAGGTTCTGGGCTTCCTTTCCTCTCCCAAGGTTGAGCTGCAGGAACTTCAATTTCTTCCTCTCAACCTCCGGAGCTCTGCCCTAAATATTGGGCAAGAACCGCTCCCCGAAGCATGGGCGACATCTTTTTCACTCCTGTCAGCGCAGGTCAGGCACCAAGGGGGAGCCTTGCACTCCTTGGCCACGTGCGACGCGCCCCCACACCTCCAGCAGGCATCCTTCCTGCCTGGAAGCGTGCAGCCGCGCGACACATGGCCATATCCTTGGCACCTGAAACACCGGGCAACCTCGACATGCTCTCGGATGCGGCAGTTCACCCACCCCACCCTTAGCCTACCGAGCCCGAGCAAGCTCTGGGCGTCCGCCTCGGTTAAACGGACCACCGCAGTCTGCACACCACCGAAGCGCTTGTACAGCCTGCACTGGTCCCCGAGGTCTGGCTTGCCCAGCGCGATGCATAGCGCGGCAACAACCTCTTCCCTTGTGACGGTCTCGTCAAGGTCCCTAACTTCCAGGGACCTCTTCGAGACCAAAGATTTAATTTCGGCCTTCTCCCCGACCGCCTGGTCGAGCGCCTTTTCGAAGGCCGAGACGTCACCCCCTTTTCTAAGGACCAGAAGAATCTCCTCCCTCCTAGTTCTCCGGATGGAGAGGACCTCCGCTCCCGAATTCTGGGGGTTCACCTTGGCCTTCATGGCTTTCAGGATCTCAGCGTAGGACTCGCCGTCCTTCGCCGATACCCTGACAGCGTTGCCTGACCTAGCAGTCGGAGTGCGCCTCGGCAACTTTGCCTTGGCTCTAGGTTCCTGTGCAGGGGGCACAGGAACCTTTTTTTCCTTCTTTTTCTTATTTTTTTTCTTTTTTTCCACCAGCTGCCATTCCCCATCCTTCTGTGGGGTCTGGCCTCTGGTGGCCGCAGCGTATGTGGGCGATGAGCTGCCCTTCCCTTTTTTGGGAATCCGATCTTCGGGAGGAGAAGGAGCAACCCTCTTCTCCCCCTTCGTGAGTTTTTTCGGGGTATTTCCCAGAGACGCCGAGCGCAGTCTCCGGAAGATACCCATCCTTTTCGAGGCGGGTTGGGATTCCAGCCTCTTCTGGAATTGCACCCCGCTTTCTAAAAGACATTTATGGGTGTTGAGCATTCCGCTCAACACCTCTGTAGCCTCGTTCACGCTGTCTTTAACATGTCCAGGGTTGTTTCTCAGCATACCCTGCTGGATGATGCTGAGGGCCCTGGCCAATTTCTCCATTTTTTTGTTTTGCTCCCTCAGGAGCTGAAGGACGTCCTTCCATCCCTCAGCTTCTGGGGAAGCACCCAAGCCCTTGCTTGCTGCTGTAGTGTCCGATGTAGACGCCAAACCAGCAGCAGGTGTCGGCGTGTTCAGCGCCTCCTCCTTCTCTTTACCCTTTTCTTTGTCTTTCGTCTTCATATTAAACGTAGTAGTTTTAAGACGGTTCGCCCATCATGGGAGCCCTACCGCAGTAGGGGTTTATTGGATGGTCTGTCCTATCGGCACATTTTGATGAAGCTAATGAAAAGGTTACGGGATAGGCCCGCGCTATAATGATGCAAAAGGTTTAACGTCACCCCTATCGACCGAGTGGTGCCAGGTCCGCCCCAACACCTGACCCGGACTTCAGGCTAGACGGTGTGCGATTTATCCTACGCCGCGTCGGATACAAGGAAATACTGACCAGGTAATCCTTCATTCTTGCGCCCGGACATCCATGATTTCAACCCCGAAATTGGCTCCAGACAGTAGGATCGTGAGCGGTTTTCCCAGTTTAACATGTGGTTTCACGGGATCTTTGCCCTTCGCGGCCGAAACCCGGAGGGACTTACGGTTACCCATATTACTTCCACAGAGGTGAGGTACTGACATCACGTCCTACCCTGGTCGAGAAGCTACTACTCTTCCCTTGGCTAGTCTATCGGGAATATCCACCAGGCGCCGGCCGCAGTCCCATTCACTCAGCATTCCATTCATTCTGGTGTGTGTGGGTGTCGGAGTCGTGCATATGATTCTGGTGTGACCAGAAGAGCGCACGCGGGAAGTACAGCGTCGTCGCCGCATGCGCATTTGGGGCGATACTCTGATTAAGGGGCCCCCCGCATTCACTCCGTGTTCGTTCGTGCGGCATCAGGAAACCTGTTCAAGGTCCCCTGATGCTTTCGCTCCACACCGCGTCCGCACGCGCTTGAAGGTCGCAGAGCGACGGTCGTGGCGCGTGCGCCCGGCAGGCCCATCTCTAGGGAAAAGCCTGTCTATAGGGCTCCCTTGGCGGCCATCCTGACGGCAACAGCCCTACTACTGGCAGAGTCCTTGCGGCTACTACCGTTGGTCGGCTGTAGGACGTGTCTGCTCCGTGCTTGGCCTCATGCATTGTTCTCGGCGAGACCCTGCCCGCCCGCAAAACGTTCTCTCAGGTCCTGGGTCTGTTGTGTTTCGTGTAGCTGTCAATGTGTCGTGTCATGTTGGTGTTCGTGTAACCCCTCCTCCTTCCTCATCCAGACTTGGGACCGGCAATGGCGGAGTTCGATTTCATGTAGCGAACATCGTCAGACACATGAATTAAATTATGAATGTTCATAACTTGGGACGATTTTCCATACAGATGTGGCATTTCTAAAACAAACTTCCGTAAAAAAGGTCTGCTTCGTCCACCTTTTCGAAAGCTAATTCTCGATTATAAAGGATTCTGCACGCACTGTGCAGAAGGAGAAAGTGACGATAGAAGTCGGACGGTAAAACTTTACGAAAAATGAGAGGACCAGCATACAACAAAATGAACCGGTACTGCGTTGCTTTCCAATTTGCTAGGCCATCCAAAGGAAAAGAGTTCCGTTGAAATTCGGCTGGTACAGAACCAGACATCTGAACCAAAAGATCAGACAGAATTTGTCGATTTCTCAGACTGAGCTTACCCCTGTTTTTTCCGTGCAGAATTTTTTCAAGGATAAATTTCATCGCGCCTTCAGTGAGCAGATGCATACTATCTAATCTGATGATGTTCCGGGTCAAGCTGCTTTTTGAAAGATTTTTTTGTGCGAAGGCGGCAGTTGATATCTGGATAAACGCTCACATTACTTCTTGGATTATTTTTTGTTGTTCTTACTGTTTCTCCTTTTATCACGCATCTTTCACAAGCGTCGAAATCAGTATGTCCTTTAGTGCACTTAATATAAGCACGCGCCGGTGTATCACAAACCAAGGCTTTGAGGACAAAATTAAATTTTTTATTTTTGATTTCAACTCCATTCTTGATTAAATGTGAACTTTCTTCCACAAAATCGTTCAAGAATTCGTTCGGACTTTCAGGTTTGTAATTACCGCTATAAAGTCCAACAATGAAAGGGTTACAATGATAATCTTCGTGAATGATTTTCATTAAAATTGGAGTCATTTCAATGTCCGACTTATTGAAGACAGGAAATGAGTCTATATATTTTTTTTTTTTTGGTGAGAAGGAAAAATGGCAAAATCTTTTATAGACGTTGTACAGGACTCTCCTAGGACGGGTCTAGGCATACTGGTTAAAACCAAAAAAACCCCTCTCTCGAACCAATACACCACCCGCGGAACCGCCTTTCGGCTTTAAACTTCACGGGTGGTTGGTTCCATTAAAGTCGCGTACGACTTTTCCGTCATCCGTTCGCTCGGAACTTCCATCCGCGGCCACACGCCCACTAGGGTAACCGACTAGCCGCGTTACCCAGGGGAGAAACAAAACAGATTCCTCCCCCGAACGACGCGGACAGACAAGTCTACCCGAGACGCAGGACCGCGGGTGCAGGCCCCGTTGCGATTTCTACTGGCCCTCCCCGTTGTTTCGCTCTCGACGCCCATCAAGTTCTCTCGTCTTCATCACAAATGTGATGAATTCGATGAGCGTCCAGAACCGTTCAGACTGGAGCATGAGGGGGACCATCGTGTCAGGAGTGAGTTCGGAACCCACCGCCTGACCGAGGACCTCCCTAGCCACACCCCATTTTGCGCAGACGAAGAGTGCGTGCTCCGCGTTATCCACCGGGGAATCTCAGTAGCAACACGTCTCCTCGTCTCTCTTCTTAAAGCGCCTCAGGTACGCGTTAAAACAGCCATGGCCCGAGAGCGCTTGTGCCAAGTAAAAGCCGACTTCCCCGTGCTTTCTGTTCAGCCAGGTGGCGAGCTCCGGGATCAGGCGGTAGGTCCATCTCCCTATCTGCTCACCATTCTATCTGATCTGCCATTTCTCGACGAGTCTGCGCCTTCCATCCTTGCGGATGGCCTCCTTCGCGCGAGCGATTTCCTGCAGGTCGGCGCAGGTAAGCTCCTTGCGAAGATGGAAGGTTTTCTGCCTTTCCTCCGCCAATAAATCTATTGGCGGGACGCTCGCCAGGACCAGCACAGCGCTCGTCGAGATAGTTCTATATGCCGAAACTATTCTCAGCGCGACAAGTCTCTGCGCCGAGAACAGCTTCTTCTGGATAGCATGGTTTTGCAAGGCATTGGCCCAGACCGGAGCTGCATAAAGCAGCTTCGAATGGACCACGCTCGCCACCAATCTTCTTTTCGCTTCCCTGGGTCCACCAATGTTTGGCATAAGCCGGGCCAAGTTTGCTCCACATTGGATGGCTTTGGCGGCTGCGATCTTTAGGTGTTCGCCAAAGCTAAGCCTACGATCCAGCTGCACCCCCAGGTACTTAATGCTTGTTTTCCACTCGACTTCATGCTCTCCGAGAACGATCCTCGGGTATTGGAAGGATCTCCTGTCCGTAACGAGCAAAGCCTCCGTTTTCTCAGGGGCCAACCAGCGCTTCGCTCGCCACAGACTTTCATTGATCCTCAGCTCTAGGATTCCGACGTCGTCAGCGGCGCACACGACAAGTGCGTCATCCTCGAAGCCGACGATGCTCGTTCCAGCAGGCAGGTCCATGCGCAGGAAATCGTCGTACATGACGTTCCAAACGAGTGGACCCACCCGCGACCCTTGAGGGGCGCCACATGTCATCTCCTTGAGAGACCATTTGTCGCCCTCATATATCACCCACCTGTCGCTCAGATAGTCATCTATCATTCGCAACAGGTAGTCTGGAACCTTTTTCCGCACCATCGCCTCGATGCAGACGTTCCATCTCGCGGTATTGAACGCATTGCGTATGTCAATGCTAATCAACGCACAGAATCCCTTACGCTTACCAGTTCCTTTTCTTGTATTTGTGGCGATGTTAACCACAGCTTGGATAGTGTCCACAGTGGACCTGCCTTTCCTGAATCCGAACTGGTTTTCCGAAAGCCCGTTCTCCTCAAGGAGGAGGATCTGGGTCTCAAAGACATCGAAGGGATCGCCGGGGGAGAAGTAGCAGCTGTACACACGCACATCCGCCACCTCTACCCAGACGAACCCTGCGTCGGTCTCCAGGAAGTCCCCGACGCCCAAATCAGGGTTACAAACAAGGATGCCGGCCCTCCTTGATGCATCCTGATACCAAGCAGAGTTATCGGACCACTTGTACTGCTCACTAATGAGCAGCACATCAGCCCCCCTCTCCCTGGCAGTCTGCATCAGGAGGTCCTGGGCATCCTTCCCCCTTCCGAGGTTGAGCTGCAGGAACTTCAATTCCTGCCTCTCAACCTCCGAAGCTCTTCCCGGAAGACCGGGCAGGAGCCGCTCCCCGACACATGGGCGACATCTTTGTCGCCCCTGTCTGCGCATGACAGGCACCTTGGTGGCGCCTTACAGGTCCTGGCCAAGTGTCCCGTGGCGCCGCATCTCCAACAGGCGTTTTTCCTGTCGGGGTTGCTGCAGCCCCGGGATCCGTGGCCGTACCCAAGGCCTCTGAAGCAGCGGGCGACTTCCAGGTGCTCGCGAATGCGGCACTCTACTCACCCGATCCTCAACTTGCCTAGCTGAAGCAGACGCGCGGCGTCTGCCTCACCTAGCCGGATGACTGCAGTCTTCACCCCACCAAAGCGGGAATGAGTCTATATTGACAATAACTTTAATTGTATTCTCGCTGAGACCAGAATTAATTATCTGTGTCTTCAATCCGGACTTTATTCCCATGTAAACGTACTCTCCAAATTTACCCTTTTTTGACATTATTTCCGTAATTATGCCATTTGTTCTCTGTGTCTTGAGCAAAGTTTCTGTAGCCTTGGGAATTTCGTAATGACCTTCTGATCTTAGTAATTTCAAGAGTTCATCAATAATCGAGTGTGGAAGATGCTTTATATTATTAGTGATCCATATTACTAGTTTTTCACGCAAACTCAACTTTTTCTCACTTGGTTGTTTTGAAGTCTTTACTTCACAATTTGAATCTTTTTCGGACAAAAAATGTTGGATATGTAGCTCATCAGTCGTTTGACTTTCCTGAATTTCTTGAGCAGATGAATCCGAATTACAAGTTTCCAGTTCTCTTTCACAAGATCTACAAAAAGAATATACTGTTAAAATATCTTTGAAAATTTTTTAGAATTCTTAAAAATATGTAAAAAGTTTTAGAAATTTATGTAGCTTTTTCATATCTGCTAAAATCATCGACAAAATTAACGAGGGTTTAAAAATGTTTTAGAATTTTCTTATTCAAAGTACCCATTTTCAAGTCGTAAAATTTTCTAAATCTACAACAAATTTGAAAAAAAATTCAAAATTCTGTGAAATTCTTCATAATTCCAGATTGATCCAAAACCTTTAAAAAATAGGTAATTTTGCAAATTCTACGATAGAATCTTCGATCATGATAAAAAAATCTGGAAATTAATGAAGAAATTTATGAGATTGTATACATAAATCTGATAATTTTGCGACTTTTTACACTTAATGTAAAATTTAACACAGTTTAGCCGCGGGGTATATCACTTCCTCTTCTAGAAAATCCTATTTTTCGAAAATCAAAACCCCTATTTTTCTTTAATTTTTCTCTCAAACCGTTTTGATTATATATATTACATAGACAAAAAAAACATCACTTACTTTAAATCTTCGGGTGGTGCTATCATTAATTCCTGAAAATCATCTTGCATGAAACCTTTGGAAACATCAAGGTCATCTTCGCTCAAAAAGTAATTATTTTCTGGAACAATGTTTTGGGAAAGTGTCTCGTTTTCAAACTCACTACTATCATCATCACTATCAACTCTTTTACGTTTCAATCGCCTGTACTTTTTTAACCTTTCATACGCCGAAATGTTTTCCGCCATTGTTATAATAAAATTCACTTAATTACAAGGCAAAAAGAAACTAGCATTATTCGTTCACGAAATATCAGAAACAATAAGTCGCAGGTTTCATAATTTCAACGAAAGAGGTTATGTGTAACATCAACCAATGATACAAATGAGTAAACGCTATATATGCGTTCTTACATTGTGCTCATATTTGTGTCAGTGTTAGACCAACGGTTGGTCCACATTTGAGCCATAGTTGGGCCGACGGTTTGTTGGCAATGCCAACGGACTCTAGTTAATAATATGCCAACGATTGGCTCAACCATGGCCCGGAGCTGGGCCGGCTGATCAGTCACGGTCATCAAAGGTAAAGCGCCAGGGTTGGCCCGACAGGTCGGTTTGAGTCTGGGCCTTAGTTGGACCGACGGTTGGTCATGCAGTGGCAACGAACTCTAGTTAATAATATGCCAACGATTGGCTCAACCATGGACCAGAGGTGGGCCGACTGATCAGTCACGGTCATCAAAGGTAAAGCGCCAAGGTTGGCCCGACAGGTCGGTTTGAGTCTGGGCCGTAGTTGGACCGACGGTTGGTCATGCAGTGGCAACGAACTCTAGTTAATAATATGCCAACGATTGGCTCAACCATGGCCCAGAGGTGGGCCGACTGATCAGTCACGGTCATCAAAGGTAAAGCGCCAAGGTTGGCCCGACAGGTCGGTTTGAGTCTGGGCCATGGTTGGACCGACGGTCGGGCACATCTTTGGTTGCCGATGTTGGCTGCCAAAGTTGGTACAACCGAAGATACCACAGTTGGCCCAACTATGGTCAACAAACCTCGGTCGCCAGAGTAGGGCCAACCGTGGCCCGATGGTCCAACTCTGGCAGCCGACCGAAATTCGCACCTGGGTAGTGATTTCTTAATTGCCGTTTATTTTCAAAGTTATATTTCTCCAGAAGGATTAAAATTTTCTTGGAAATTGTTGCTTTACTAAAGTCATGAAAGTCATTGGCGTGGTAAAGTTGTAAAAGAAAAATATTCTTAAATTTTGATCGGTGCTTAAGAAGAAGGCAACCAACTGAAGCGTAAACGCCGTTAATTTTGTGCTTTCCCGCATTAGGGCCTAAAGCATATCAGTGAGGTACCTCCATTTTCAATAAAATTCTGCCAAATTTCAGTTTGCACAACATTTGAAATTGTTCTGTGATTTTCAAGAAGCATTGAATAATAAGAGAAGGTTTCATCAAAAACGTTTGGCAATAAATTAAATTGAAATAATGTCGTTAAAACTTAATCTAAGGGAATCATTTGTCCTGTGACAATAATCGATGTTTCTTTGCCTTTTTATTCTTGAGACTTTTCCACCTTCCAAGCATTCTTCAAAAGACAAGGATTTTTTATCATCAGTTAGTTTCGTACTTTGATTTGGTTTGAAATGTTTCACTTTAATATGAGCTTGTAAACTTTTAGAACTCGAAAATGCTCTGTTGCATTGATCTACTTCACACGTAAAACACATATTTGGACGATTCAAATAGAATACAGTGCGACGTTCAAGGAAATTACGAAAAAAACAAAAGGAAGGATCAAACAAACGTTAATTCATAGTAACGTGTTCAAAATAGTAAAGTTCACAATAATGTACTGATCCGTGGAAAATGAACCTTGGGATACGGAATCATACAGTACTCGAAAAAAGAAAAACTATTTCGATGAATTTTTTTCCAGACAATCGACGCGTTGGTACTACATTTGTATTACTGGGGAAACTCGATTCCATAGAGGCATTGGATGAATTCCCAGACAGGTCTTGAATCACTTGGGTATTCTGCACGCAGAAAAAAGTTCCGTATAATATACTGAAAATCGGGTAAATTTTACTTAATTTCCAAGTACTTATATGGACAATTGGCCAGTTATCTGAATGTTACTAGGCTAAACAAGTAACTGTAATCAGATTTGGTAGTTACAAATACGAATACGTAAGTGGTACTGACTTGCAGATCAGTAAATTTCACCGAGTCAATTGCTATCCTACACTGTTTCTAAATGCTACAAATGCTTATTATTCTGTTACATTTCCATAGCGTGTAAGAGAATGTAACTTAGTGTAACGGGATAGTTTACCAAAATGTTAGTGCTCTTTACGTTTGTCGAATGTCAGAATTACTTATAAGACAGTACACGCAGAAAAAAGATCAGTAAAATTTACAGGAAGTTCGGTACTTATTTGGACAACATGACTTTTCAGTAAATTTTACAAGAAGTTGAGTTCAATCAACAGATTTTCTGTACAATTCACTTAGCGTACAGTACAATCAACTTAACTCGGATTTTTTCGAATTCAGTAGATTTTAATGGACGCTGAGTGAAACGTACATAAAGTCTGTTAATTGAACTCAACTTCTGGTAAAATTTACTGAAAAGTCATGTTGTCCAAATAAGTACCGAACTTCCTGTAAATTTTACTGATCTTTTCTCTGCGTGTAGCTTTACCGATTTTTCTTAGTGAAAGTAGCATATTCGTTTCGGATAACACAGTTCTTTTGTTTTGGCTACTTTCTTTGCACACTGAGAAAAATGGATTGTAAACGGTAATGAAAAATATGTTACCGGGTATAATCTTGGACTATTAACTATAGGACAGCGATCTAGATTATTAAAACCATAATTTGTAGATGTTAAAAAAAAGATAGTATCGGATAATATCTTGGATTATAAACTGAAACATACCAGATTTAACGCGTGCAAAACAAAAGAAAGATAGAGGGGAGAGCTTTGGCACTCAGAAGAGGGGAGGTTTCAGTGGGAACACATACACAAATATTATTATCATACCTCATTTACAGGGAAGGATCCAGAGGGGTGGTCC
Organism: Diplolepis rosae; assembly: GCA_030998225.1. Classification (NCBI taxonomy): domain Eukaryota; kingdom Metazoa; phylum Arthropoda; class Insecta; order Hymenoptera; family Diplolepididae; genus Diplolepis; species Diplolepis rosae. Next base: position 3,926,803 of record JAPYXD010000466.1, read on the forward strand.
TGGGGGTCCGGATCCCCCCCCCCCTTAAATATCAGACTCCCTCAAATCTCAATACCCGTACAGCACACGGTCCTTCAACCGTAAGAGACGGTCTCCGGATTCTCCGGATGTCCGTAGACTATTTGTAGACCGTCAAGAACCAGAGAAACTCCTTAAACTGCCCAGATATTCTAATTTCGGGACTGTGTGTTGTACAGGTAATTTTAAACACGAATTATTTGTAGTGTGTACTGTTAATTACACTGACGACGGAAGATACGTTAACTTTATTTAAGAGTATTTTCTTTTCCGAGTCATTATTTGGAAATCCCGTAAATTTCCGTAATTTTTAAAATTTAACAAATACGAAGTTTTAAATATATAAATTCATCGTTTATTTACTGATTGGCATAATTTTATGTTTTTGTTTCGAAGACTTGATAAAATTTCAATTTCGCGTAAACCAACACGTTCTAATATGTCGTATCCCACAAAATTTGAGAAATTGGCTTTTTTTGAAAAATGGATTAATAATAATGTTTTACAGCTTATATTAAAATCTTATGAGCCAAATTGTTTATTTAATATTTTAAAATAAATATTCTAATATGTCGTATTCCACATGCCGATTTTCACGAATTCTAATGTGTCGTATCCCACATCCATAGGTTAACTCAGCGCCAGCGATGTGACAGTCAATTTTTATTTTGTGATTAGTCTTAAGTTTATTTTAAGAAATTATTTAATAAAATGAGTAAGAAGGTAATTACAAATAATATTTTTTACAACTCCAATTAAATCTAGAGCATCCGCTGAAACATCTGTTTGTAGTTCGATTAAAAATAACTAAAAGTAAATGGCAACAATTACAGGCATTAAAAAAAGTGTTGCTAAGAGATACACAGTGCTTCTATGATAATATAAAATATATTGATGATACTGACTCTGCTTCTGACTAATCTCCATCAATAAAAAAATTGGAAGTCAAGAGTAAAAATATAGTTAAGGTAACTGAAGAGACTAAGAGTAAGAAACGGAAAGCTAATGAAGTTAATCTTGAAGTTAAAAGCAAAGTACTGCGTACTAATAATAGATTTAAAAAACCTGAAGATAATTATATTAATTATAAAAAAAATTGTGATAATACCAGACGAAAGAGGACAAGAAATCTTCAACAATCTCAGAAAGAAAATGTACCTGAAGTAAAAAAAAAATGTTTCAAGCAATATTAAAGATAGTAAAAATAAAATGTATCAATAATGTTATATTAAAATAATTATGAATTAAACAATACAAAATAAGAGAGAAAAATGTTATGTATGGGATGAAACAATATATCGTATCCCACATAGACAGTAAGATCAATATATCGTAACCCACATAAATATCATAAAATTTATTTAAATAATTTAGAAGCTTTAGAAAGATTTAAAGACCACCAAACTAAGAGATATCACTTGGACGCCTCCGATGATGCACAGAATTTCAAGCTAATATATGAAAACAAGAAAAATGACGTCATCATTGAGATCGACCAGAGCCGAAAACGGCTGCAATTGGAAAACAGACGTAAGCTTGCTCCAATCATTCGCGCGATCTTATTCTGCTGCAGACAAGGACTGGCACTACGAGGATGTCGAGATGATGGCCCTTTACCACTGGCTATGCCAGAAAAGAATGACGGGAATTTCGGGGCACTTTTGCGTTTTGCTGTGGATACTGGAGATGTAGCATTGCAAGAACATTTAAAGGTAGCGGGTGGTAATGCAACATATCTGAGCCATACAGTTCAAAACGAGATCATCGATGCTGGAGCGGAAATCATCACTAGAGACTTAGTGAGACGCATCAATGAGACGAAGTGTTTCACTGTAACTGCAGATGAAACATCTGATGTCAGTGGGATTGAACAATTCACGATTGGAGCTAGATTCGTTCAAGAAATTGGAGGGAAACACACGATCAAAGAAGATTTCTCATGCTTCGTTCCTGTAGAGGACGTGACTGGCGCCGGCCTTGCAAATACGCTGCTAACAACTTTGCAGAAACCTGGAATGGACACCCATTTCATGTAAGGGCAAGGTGAGCTGAATAAAATGTAGATTACCTAGGACAACGATAACATGAATCAGCTGAAAGTGTAAAAATAAAGCAAGGTTTTGAAGCAGATCTGCAGGTTTCTCCAAATTTGTGGCACGCTGCCTGTAACAGTTGCCTCCAGTGAACGGTCCTTCTCCACTTTGCGAAGATTGAAGACTTATTTGCGCAACAGGACTGGAGAAGAACGACTGAATGGACTGGCGCTGCTTAACATTCACAGAGATGTGGATGTTACCAGTGATCGAATACTGGATATTCTTGCAAGAAAAACGAGAAGAATTGACATTACCCTGTAAATGGCCTGCCTGATTTTCAACACAGTGGATTGTCTACATTCAAATGTCTTTATTTGACTCGTGTACTGTCAATAAGTCATTTTGATATTATATAATATTATATTGTGTGTTGTTAACATCTAATAAAAAAAAATTTTCTATTAAATTATGATCACAATGGACAGTTACTTTTATTAAACTTTTTATTCTTGTGCCTACTTTTCGAAAATGATAACTGAATTTAACGAAATAGGAACAGTGAATAAAAGTCTAAAAAACCCTTGAGCTCATCACAATAAATATCACCAAAAAACAAGAACTGACCTGTTGTTTGATTAAGTGGATGGACAATCGTTGGTGAAAAAATTGAGGCAACACAATCACAAATTTTCCCTTTTTTCTTTCTTTTATTACGTCGCAAACAAGGTGACCACATAATTTTGGTAGATATACAATCCTGTCACCACGGATTTTTCTTCGAAACTGAGTTGCATTTGGCAACAGACTTAGAAAAAGCTTTGTAAAGTAAAGTGGAGGGTGCAGTTTTTAAAATTTTTTTATTCAGTCACATTAAATAAGATTGAATTGAATTGAGTTGAATGTTCTGATACCTATATCTGGAAATTGTGAAACTTGTAACAGAATAATTTTACATTTTTTGGAGTTTTAAATGCAGATACAAAGTGTTAAATGTTCTGATACTCGTATATGGTATTATAAGACTTGTAAAAGAAATAATTTTACGTTTTTGGGTAAATGGAATTTAGTGCAGTTGTATATAAACTGACATTTTTGTTGAAGTTTGCAATTTGATGATAAATTTAATAAAATTCACCACACTGTAAAATCTTTAAAAAAAATTGACAAGTGAAGTATATTTTTGAACTCGAAAAGAAGCATTTTTTTAAAAAAGAGGTTGAAGTTAATTATTTAAGAGAGGAAGGTAAAAAACAGATAGGTTTTCTGTGTCTGTTCTCTGATTAACAACATGAGATTTGCTGGCTATATGAGTCATTTCCAGTGTCATTCGTTTTTTATAATTCCTAGATCTGTCAACTATGTTTACTGCATTAAAATCTAATTTATGGTCTTGGTTCTAGGCATGTTTAGTTAATGCAGTCCATTCATCGGGGGTTAAAGACATCTTTTTTGTATTCAGTAATCCTAGTTTTTAATGGACGTTTGGTTGTACCTATGTAGGATGCCGTGCAACCTGTGCAGGGGATGTTGTAAACGACGTCAGCGGTATCTAGCTTTGAAATGTGACCTTTTGCTGATTTAAAAAAGTGGGATAAGTTATTTTCATTGCGTGGGGAAATTTTTATATCAAAGGGTTTGAGAATGCCTGACAGTTTTTCAGAAAGATCTTGTACATATGGCAAGGGGATATATTTAGGGTTTTGACCTGCGGGTTGTGAGTGTGTTGTGTGTGTGTTTGTGTTGCCTTTGGGTGGATGGTGTGTGCAGGTATTCTTTTTGGGAGGGTGGTTTATTCTGTTGTTTATTACATGATGGATAAAATTAATCGGGTAATTGTTGTTGAGTAAGATAGTTTTTATCCTTTGGATGTTTTCCTTGTGAAAAGTGATATGTGCTATAGAAATGCCTCTATCAACCAGATGGTTGATCACATTAATTTTGTATCTCAGTGGATGATGTGAATAGAAATTTAGAAGTCGACCAGAGCAAGTTGGTTTTTGGTACCAGTTAGTCTTAATTTTTTCTCATTTCTGATAATGAGAACATCCAAAAAACAAATTTTCTTATCTGATTCCTCTTCTATTGTGAATTGTATTTTATGGTTGTAGCTGTTAAATGTCTTTAGAATTGTGTCAATTTTGTCAGTAGGTACTGCTGTTATGATGTCATCAACATATCGAAAAAAGAAGGGTAGTTTAAAAGGTAAAGATGCAATACATTTCGTTTCTAAATCGTCCATGGCTACATCAGCTGCAATGGGAGAAAGAGGGGAACCCATGGGAAAGCCAGATTTTTATTTGTATGAGGTGTTTTGAAAGTTAAAAGAGGACAACGTGTTAGTTCAATTGGAGGTTTTATATTTAAAAGACGATTATCCACACCATCTACTTTTCTTCCTAAGTACCAATGTTCAGCATGGTTTTTTGAATCAAACTTCAAATCTAAAACTAATTTTGTAACACCTTCAGCTACAGAATGTAGGAACTCGGGTGGGAACGAATAGATGATATGAAAGACGGGTAATTTACGCCATTAATATCCTTTAGTTTCTTTTGATTAACAACCTTTTTCACATCTCTTTTGTGCTGCTCCCACGTTCGCCCTTGATGTCTGTCTCCGCAATATACTCGGGTGAATCTATCTCCAAACTCTATCTCTTCGCCAGGATGAAGACAATAAGTACAACCATGTATTCCATTATATTGTTTGAGATTTTGAACTGCACATCGGGCAACTGAATCGACAGGTGCAAGAAGTGTGTGTACCTTAATCGAGATTGGTTCCACATGCAAGAAAGTTGTAGTAAAAAAACCTGCGTTGTGCAATTCAATCAATTCGTCAATAAAAGGTTTCAAAAATAAGTTCATTGGAGTTTCTTTTTAAAGCAAACCACATTCCACAACACAACATATTACCCTTTCGTGATCGGTAAGGTAACTCATCCACTTGAACTAAAGTGGCCCAAATAGCTGGTCTCGATCAAATGAAAGTTTTAATGCCATCTACGAACCACTGAATTGTGATATCATTATCTCCAATATTTCCATGTTCTCTCAATATACGGTAAAAGTCACCGTTTATAATATCTGATTCTTCGTCACTTGTTTTCCGGAATTCTATGAAATATTTGCTTTTAACTAATAGTATCAGTTGATCTTTTAATGGTACATATAGAAAATAATGTCCATTTTTGTGTTTTTCAGATTTTTTAAATTCAACTTTGCAGCCTTCGCATTTTTCTACTTCTGAATCTTCAAATTTCAAAATAAGAAGGCAGTTTATGCAGAAGTAGTGCGTGACAACGTTAAGATTAGGAAACGATTTCAAAAAATGGTATTTGGAATCATGCACACACGGAGAAAAATAGATGAAGTAATTTTACTCAACTTCCGATCAAATTTGGGACATAAGGACAAGTTAGAAGTTATTTAGTATCGCTGTATTTATTTGTGATATATATAATGTTCGAAAATGAATCAAAGTTGAGTAAAATTCAAAAGTGTAGGGTGAAGTATGAAAGCGTAGCGTGCATTAAAATTTTTTAAATATATATATTATTACTCGTAGTATAACTATAAAAAACCAATCTTTTATTAAATCACAAAAATAGTAGAGCTTTCCGTTCATTCTACTCTACGCTTCAATCCAGAGTTGAGTAAACCGTGAATCGCAAGATTTATTCCAACAGCTACATCTATTCACGCAGGAACGAATGAAAGTAATCTGCGCCTTGGGCACACATAACAAATTTTTAATTTCAAAAACTTAAATTCTTAAAATTAAATTGATATTATGAAAATTTAAACAAAAAAAAAGTCGATAAGTTAGATAAGATATTAAGATAAGATAAATATGAAATATCACATAAATTACTCAGGCAGAATAATAATTTGGAATTCGCAAATGCAAAACCGATATTTTGAAAATATCAAACACAGAAAATAAAAGAACCTTCTTTTAAATGTTTTTATACAAGATACTCCTTAATAATAATGCAATTTTTTAATGTACATTTGAAAATTTAGTTTCAATAAATTCATACGTCGTTATAGTAAAAATGTATACTAAATGTAATTTAATAATTATATTATATATATCAATAATCATAGTTATAATAATTGATTAATTATATTAATTTTTAAAAATATTTTATTAATCATTTATGAAAAAAGTCGATTAATTTTTACTTTAGTAAGGCTAAAAAATTTTATTGACGGCACTTACTCTCATAAGCTCTGAATAACTCATGCAGTCACTATATAAGAAAGTTCCAAATTTTATATCTCAGCATTGTAAGCGAGCGTGTGCGTGATTCGACGAAAGCGTATCGTACTATATATAAGTGTAGTTATTAGGTTTATATATGTAAGGTTATATGTTTAAGTGTATTTGTGATTTGAAATGTGATTGGCTACGTCTGGATGGTGTGAATGTATATGTATGTTGTTTATGTATGTACCAGATGACTATTGGTAGGCTCGAGGTAAGAATTTTTTTTATTTGAGAGAAGCATACCATTGCCAGTTGAAATAATACGTCCGATGCTCATTTTACCCAACTACGGTTTGAAGCACCTCAAGCGTCGATGATATACTTATACATTTAATGTTAACCCACTGACGCATGTTGGTGCCCTGTCGTCGATAACGTTTTACTCAACTCCTTACTGTTCCCTATGTAACGCTTATTGTTATTCAATTTGGGTCAATTAGGTATATATCAAATTGATTTTACCCGACTAGGATTTAATAGATGTTCAAATGTCCTTATGTCCCAAGTTTAATCGACAGAGTTGAGTAAAATTACTTCAACTATTTTTCTCCGTGCATCAAATGGCAAATGGCAATCTATGATCCGTAGATTACTATCTAAAGCGCTGTCCGAAAATCGATAGCGAAGAGCTTGAGCTAGTATTATTGTTCGGCTTTCCTCTTTTTCTAATGTACACCTTTCATTAATAGGGATTCTGACCTGAAAATTAAGCGTTGTTATCGTATGTTGAATATAATCCGTGCAGCAAAAATTAATATTCCTTAAAGAATTGCGATTGATAATACGGTAATGCAGGTAATAAGGTAAAATTTATTTATTTTCAATAATATTCAACTTCTACTTTGTAGACATTTTATTTATCCCATGTTAAAGCAGTCAAAAACTTCATGGTATTCGTTGCACAAGTTAATATTAAGATACATTGAGACCTCGCATTAATTCGGCTCTTGCAGTTATTTCACGCTGACTACCTATACGAGTGACGGGGATGGAGAATTCTCCTTCATCGTCACTGTTATGGGCAGTCGACATGAAACGACTACACGAGCCGACTGAATTATGAGATCTGCACGTACTTTTAACCGATATGACTAAAATTTGCAGAATAGTATATTACGTGCCTAGGCGCACAATGAGGGTTATTGCGCGACGAGCAACAATGCTCGCAGGAGATCGAAGCCAAGGCGTAGTCGAGGCGCGATCAGTCCTGCGAGCATTGTCGTGAGTCTCGTAATTTCCCGAATTGTGTGCATTGGCACGTAATCTATTTGTATCTGGCGGGGCCCCGACTAGAGAATCCCTACTTGTAATATTTGTGGTTAAGGTTAGGTCCATTACATACAAAATAACCTTTATTCTTTATTCCCATTAAAATTTGATCTTATCTGAGAAAAAAGGAGATTTTCTGAACACGGTCTTGGATAAGAACAATACTTAAGAGGAACCAAGAACACTTAAGAAAACTATTTCATGATTTTGACTCGAATTCACATGTAATTATAATAATCATATGCGAGCACGTATGTGTATGTGTGTGTATCTTATTGTGTCGAGGTAATAACAATAACTAGACATGTAGTTCAATTTACATGGGGTGAATAGTAAAATCAATTGAAGCATTCATAATAAACATAAGCGGTAGAAGTTACTACATAAGAGTAGTTAGAAAAACAAACTAATGATAAGTAAATAAGTGTACTATTTTTTTAATAGTACTTCATTAGTTGGAATTACTTATTGCGAACTTTAATGCATAATTTCGTTATGCGATAATTTTCTTGATTCAAAAGTTTCATCATATTTTTGGAATTGAAAAAACTCAAATTTTTTAGATCCTGAACATACGCTGATTTTACTCTTGAAAACAAAAATTAAAGGAATCATAACCTGTATAAAGTATCACTAATATATACAATAATAAAAATTAATACTTCTAAAATGTATGTAAATCTTTTTATTATGTAATGTTCATATATTCAAAAATTTGATCTCTTTATTTCAAAAATATTTCATTTTATAAAAGATCGATTTAATAACTAAAAATTTTAATCAGAATCATAAATTGGCATAAAATTTAGAAATTCCCGATTACACGGGGCCCATAAACTTCTTACATGGCCCTGCAGTAGTTGCAAGTTTTAAGCGCTATTTTCTTTCTTGTATTTCAAGCGTGCGCAACCGAGAGGCTTAGTCGTTAGGTTAGTAATGCGTTAATTATAAGTAGCGGGGGTTCGAATCCGCAGCGTTAAGAATAATTTTTAATACCACCTATAAACGAGCGTTTGTGTAGTGTAGAGGGGAATGTGTGTTTGTAGGTAAGTTTGTATATAAAAATAGTAAGTTAGAGTCTGCTTGAAAGTAAATACAGTTTTGAAATGTACTAAGAATATTCATCGATTCAACTACTGCTCTTACTTGATTTACCCCTATGTTCCTGCGGTTCACTTAACTTCAAAAATGACACTGGGGCCTTTATAAACTATGGAAAGTAAGTTAAAAAGTTAGTCAAACTTACTGAGATTTTTTTTCGGTGTACGTGTAATGAAAAAGTACTGTCAATTTACTCAGAAAAAATTTCGTAGCTTGTAAAACAGATTGTTTATTGTGAAAACAGTAAACTTAACCTTCCAAGCGAATATCCCTTCGTTGCCGTTAAAAACGGTAAATATCAGAGTCTTAACTCGAATTTCCCCTGTACTTTTTCTCTCAGTGTGGAAAATCGTTTTTATTTATTATTTTCTCAGTGAGGTACCTGAACAAAATTGGTCACGTGACTCTGCTGATATATGCCCTTAAATTCAATGCGGAGGTCCAATAGGGCCCTAATGGTGTCCTTTTTTATAGGTGGGGTAGTGTAAGGGCTGACCTCACTAAACCCCTACTAGAAAGTCTAGTAGGGCCCACCTCGACAAAAGCGTTACGTTACCGACGGGGCCCTGACTAGTTTTCCATGCTAGATCCCGACTAGAGATAGGGCAAACTCGTCGGGGCCCCACTAGACCCCTATCAAAATTTTTACACGGGATATACTATTATGTGACTTTGGTGCGTATACGAGTTTTTATGCGTACACTCGAAATCTATCGCAATCTCGTATTGTAGTTGTTTGCGGCGCTATTGTTTTGCGGCGCTAGTTGTACGAAGCGGGCTGGCTGTACGAAGAAGAAGAAGAATAAGAAGATTGTGCTCCGCTGTATGGCTATAGGTGCATGCGCAGTTCAATTTTTACATTTCATTCCTCTGTAGCGGAATACACAACATTGTGCTACTCTCAACTGTAGCGGAAAAACGAGTTTCCGCCAGTGATCCCAGAATGCGTAAGATTTTTGCTCCCACCATGCATCCCACCAGCTCATTGCGTCTTCCTCATTCAAGCAACTTCTGGCAGTGGAGCGAGGAAGAAACCATGAGCTGTATTCTATTTTATGTGACTTCGGTGCGTATACGAGTTTTTATGCGTACACTCGAATCTAATCTAGTATTGTAGTTGTTTGCGGCGCTATTCATTACACTTGATATGTCACGACTAATAGTCCCGGCCATTTTGATTTTATCGATCTTGTGTAGTAGTAATGGATTTTAATAGACGCATGCGCAGTTCAAATGTACAAGGCTATGCCAGTAAGGTACTAGCGCTGTACGAAGAAGAAGATAAATAAGAAGAAGATTGTGCTCCTTTGCATGGCTATAGGCGCATGCGCAGTTCAATTTGTACATTTCATTCCTCTATAGTGCAATATACTACATTGCGCTACTGTTAACTGTAGCGAAAAAATGAGTTTGCGCGCCGGTGGCTGTTACGAGCAAACCGTGAATAAAATATTAAAAATTATAATAAGTTGTAATTTCATAAAAATATTTTATTATTACCCAAGCGAAGTATTTACGCAAGACTCAAATAAACAATAAATAGTTCATTCACGGTTCTCGTAACCTCAGCGCTTTTGCACGCTCAGCAGAGGCAGGTAAAGGGGTCGGTTCAAGGACCTAAACATATTAAGAAATCTCAAAATTAAAACAACAATCTCCATGCAATGGGAAAGATTGTTTATAATAATAAATAAGGTTATAGGTATATATGTGTATATGTATGATCTATAATATAATATATATTATATATGCTATGCTATATGTATATATATATCTGATATATATTATATGTGCTATATGTATATATATATAATATATATTATATATGCTATGTCATATATATATATATATATATATATATATATATATATATATATATATATTGTGTATGTGGTTTATGTATATATATATATATATATATATATATATATATAATATATATAATATATATTATATATATTGTGTATGTGGTTTATGTTATATATATATATATATATATATATATATATATATATATGTATACTTTTGTTATATTATTATAGATAATATAACATGGGTTATTCATAATAACGCTAACATGAGCGTTTAGATTTGTGTCCATGTTTGAATGTGTGTGCATATATTCACGTGCCAATTATGACAAAAGATATTGGCACCTAAATGTATGCATGTAAATATATAATAAAATTAAATTAAGCAGGCATGACACAAGAATGGAAGAATGAATTAAAACAATGTAAATGAAATGAATGAAGATTAAGAGAAACGTGGAAGTTTAAAAATTGTAAAGAACGATTGAGAAGAGAATGCGAGAAAACAGCGAACGCAGGTAGGTGGGACAAATAGCGGAGTAAGAAGGAAAAGGAAAACGAAAAGGAAAATGCTCACACACACGTAAGCTGGACCCTAGTGGCTGTAAACGCAGGTATAACCCTTGCGGTGACGTCATGACACCTTACGCCTGCCGTAAGCAGCTTACGCTCGCCTGTACGCACCGACTTTGACGGATCCTACGCATATTAGAGACCACGCGCTAAAATCTTTAACCGCTGATATCGATGTTATGCATGCAATAGTATTCCTGCAACCACCTCAATCCATTAAATCACTATTCGTATTATTTATTATAGCTAAAGCTTGAGTAGCTGAAAAATTGTCGGCCAGTGTGTAATACATTACCAAAAAAATCTGAACTAACGTTTTTCTGAAAATATGAAAAATCGAAAAGATGTCAGATTCCAAAACATTCTAAAGGTCAATCCAAAATCCTGATATCGACCTACGACTTGTTAAAATTCTGGAATAATCCAGAAATTATCATTAACTAATAAAATGCCAAGTCGACAAAAATTCTCACTTGGCAATTGACATGAAGAATTTCAAAACTACCAAGTATTTAGATCTTCAATATTTCCAAATTCTTTCTCAGAAAAAATTCCTCTTCACAGAAATCACGCCACATAGAAATAATTCCAAGTCATCACTATTCCCCACCTTTATGACATCGATACAATTCCATAAAAATCAATCAATTTGAAATCAAAAACGCAGTCTGACGAGCTTCTTACTCCGGGTAAGAACTCTAAAGAGCAAGACACAGTTCTTTGCATTCGCCCGTCCGCGGTTCGGAACAAGTAAGTCCTATCACCTGGGTAGTTGACCTAGATTCGTGAAAAGACCTAGCCAGGGCCACAAATTGGGGATTTTACTTGGGCGGACGTAAATATATCTAAAATCTTTCCTCCGACGAAAGCCGTTCACGGGGTTGTCGCGCTAAAAAATTATACAAATAAAATTTTTATCACAACCCTTCTGAAATAATATTTTGAGTGCGTCGGTGGTCGGTTAGCCGCGAGAGTTAACTGTGCGTGTACAGCCTGGCGTTGAAAAACAAAGTTCCGAAAAATAATCCTGTCGTCGAATCTCAAAACGACGAGAAGATATTTTTCGAGAAGCCACATTAAGGTTATAAACGATTAAAAGTGGAGAAAGAACACAATTTAAAAGTACTGTTTTCTTTCTGGTTCGAAACCATCCATCTTTTAATTTTTATAAAATTAACAAGGCAAAAGTGTCGAGAATTCGTGTGTGTGTGTTAATTGCAAACACGTGCAATCGGTGAAAAATGAACAAGAGTGACTAGTTTTAGTCACGCATCACAGAATTGTTAAAAGCCCAGTTGAGTCAGAAAATCAAGAGTGACATCGAAGACAGCCTTCTTCTCCAACCCTTGTCCTACCAACTGGTAGAATTAACTACAAATATCGGTAAGCTGTATCGTTCTCAATTTATAATATTTTATTTGAATATAGAAGCAAAATCTCCTGATTGAGCCCTTCCAAAATTTAGTAGATATTTTCTTTTCATCGAAATTCTAGCATTTTATATTCCGTTCTAGTAGCCAGTAGAGAAAGCAAAGATTCCGAAAACGATCCTGCTTAAAAATAAAAAAGGGGACACAAAAGTGTCCTACAGTTTGTGAAACCGCCGCGTACACTTTTTCATCTTTTAAATAAATATTAATTTATTATTTATAATATTTAATTATTTATTTATCCCTACCACCCGTACGTAACAGTGGCATATAAAATATGTTTCTTGGCATTGGAAATAATTTCTGCGAATTATTTGGGAAAAAACGAATTTAATTTCTCCCTTTGACATTGAGACCTCTTGAATGTAAAAATTTTTGAAGATTTAAATAAAAAAATTTACTGTACTTTGAAACAATTTCAAAAGAATTAAAAATAATTCAATAAGGTTACTTATAATTACCGGATTTTCTTGTACATAATCATCTACTCCCACTGGATGAATTTCGCCAGTATCATAAAAGATCTCTTCATCTTCATCTGTCTCATTCTCTGCCAGATCATCCTGTTCATAATGAAATTCGAGTTTCCTCTCCAAATTATGCCGGATTATTTGCGAATTCCCCGCGCAGCTTGCATCATCCATATCATCGGTTTTTATTCCCTTCGTTGATACATGAGTAATTGCATAGTCATTCACAATATCTCAATCAGCATTAATAGTTACAATCTACATTAACAATAAGAAATTCAAAATCGACTTTTCAAGTAAATATTGTATTTCAATTTAAAATTCCCTTAACTTGAGATTTTATGATAATGTTAAAACTATGTTAAAGGTCGAATTCTGTACTAAACATTTTTTTAATTTAATTAAATTACAGAAAATTTTACTGACTTCAATGAAGACAATTTTTTGTATTTGATTTTCATTTTTTAACAATTCTTTAATACATTTTTCAAAGAATTGTAAAATTGAAGAAATCTTGTAAAACGATTAGTTATAAAAGTTTGTTTTCTGTTCAATTAAAGATGTTCTCGTGCTATCTCAAACTCAAAATCCATCGTCATTCGTAACTATTTTTGGTGAAAAGTAAAATTCATAAAAAATTGTTTTTATTAAATTGTATCTAATATAAATAAACTTTTCTTTTCAAAATTTGAGAAAGGGTAGAGAAAATAAAAACGGACGTAGATTGACTACTTTTGGGTTCGAAATTGAAAAAAAATTAAATTTTAGCAAAATATATCGGAAATTATTTTTCATTGTCAAAATCAAAAGAAGTCTATCTACGTCCTTTTCTGCTTTCTCTATTATTTTCCAAATTTTGAAAAAAAAATTTTACGTTTTATGGACACAAACATGTGGAAACTGGAACAAATTTTTCACATGAGTTTGCTACTTTTCTTAACTATCACATGCCCTGAAAAGATTCTCTGAAAAAATTTTTAAGTAGAATTTTGGGAAAAAAGTTATTATTATTCCCAAAGAGTTTTTGAAAGAATATTTTGATTAAAAAAACTGTCTTCATAAAATTGAATGAAAATTGCAAATTATCGCTAAGCTAAAAGCAAAAAGACGAAAATCGCATTAACTATTGGTCACTATACAATTGCAATCTGAAATATTTGTTTTTAAAGTTCGCTATGAGTTTTCTTGAAAAAATTATTACAATTTACGATGAAACTATTTTCCTTCATTTCGTAAATCATTTTTTTAAATGCTAAATTTTCAGGATAAGATAGCAAGGAACGTCCGGGAAAGAAATAATTTTCAAGCTAAAAAATACTATATACATATGTATCAAGTCTAAAACTAAATCAAAAATACACCTCATAGTTAAATGTAAATTATAAATAAATGATTAATTATATAAACCTAAACAGGTTCAAAACTTTTGCAATATATTATTTTTCAACTAAAAAATGATATTGTTTGATTATAACACAATACGTCATTAGAAACCTACGTTTTACAAGATTTTTCCTATTTTATAATATGTTACCAAATTGACATTGAATCATAATATTTTGCCAAAAGAACGATGTTTATTAGTAACCAATCAAATTTTGACAATATGTCACGTGACAAGGAGTTTTATGTTTCTAAAAATGTTGTTTGAGTGCATTTGTTCAGTCCGCTCAAAGTTCATAGAAGTTGCAAAAGTGATTCATTTTCGTTTCTTTAAAAAAATAACATCAAATTAGTGTTTTAACCCTATTGAAAAACTTCATGTAAAAAACCATGTAAAAAAGTACGTTAAAAACGCTGTCGAGAAATGGGAAAGTTTTTGACGTCTTTTTTTACATCGTTTTTGACGTGGTTTTTGACGTCATTTTTGAGATCGTTTTTTTTCAATAGAAAAAAACCCGTAAACATTGTTACTTTTTTCTTGCGCATGTACTATTCATCAAAATTAATAATACATTGCTCAAGCATTATTAAAAGACATTGGACGTATCCAAATTGGCCAAATACATTACGAAGTAAATATTTCCACCATTGGATGAAAATAGTCAGTTATCACGTCAACGAAAGTCGGCCTCTTTCCATCCTATGGTGAAAGTATTCACTTCTTAATGTATTTGGCCATTTCGGATATGTCCAAGGTCTTTTAGTAATATTCAAGCAATGTTTACGGCTTTTCCTATTAAAAGAAAAAAATATGTCAAAAAGGATCTAAAAACTGACGTCAAAAGCGATGTAAAAATTCATGTCAAAAACGATGTTAAAATTAATGTCAAAAACCATGTAAAAACGACCTCAAAAACTGTCTCAATTCTTGATATTGTTTTTGACGTCGTTTATTACATGGTGCTTGACATCGTTTTTTACATCGTTTTTTACATCAAGTTTTGCAATAGGGAAGTGATTGTACGTAAGAAATGTGAAGCAATGGAACCACTGTGTAAAGATCAGATGATGAACCTGCTTAAATTGGACCTGCGAATAAAATGAAATTTCGGTTGAAGCCAAACACTGTCTGGATTGACCATGCCGCGAAAATCATTGCTGTTGGTGGTGAGTATACTTTCAGAACGGCAAACTGTAAAAATTAACTATATTAATCCATCATTTACATTCTGGTATTTTACGAGAATACATCCGTATGATATACATTTTTGGAACAATGCCTTTTGGTATACATGTAGAAGTTGTAAATGGTCAGGGAAATTTTTTTAAAAACAATGGGATTCCTTTGACAAGCGAAAATTTTTCATTTATACATGTAGAAGTTGTAAATGGTCAGGGAAATTTTTTTAAAAACAATGGGATTCCTTTGACAAGCGAAAATTTTTCATTAATGTCTCATTCTAAGCTTTTTATAAGTTCTTATTTTAATACGTGAGATTGTTTTACAGTTACAAAAAAAATAGTTAATTATATTGATAAATGATAGATTACTCATAAAAAGTTGAGGTAAACTTTGAGAATATCCAAATTTAGATTATGTATAGTAAACCTCTTGTATAAAAACGTTTCTAGAACTTTCAAAAAATTCATTATGTTCTTAATGGCTCTATTTTGAAGTCATAGCATGATTTTCCTATGTTTAGATTTCAGAAAAATGACTGAAAAAAAATGTAATGCTCAAGAATATAACATCTTAGAACCAACCAAAAGTCAAAGGCAATTACGGCACAAGGCAATATTTCCTGAATACTTTAATGACGACCAGGAAAAAGAAAATAAGAAGAGAAAAAAGGTTTGTTTTTTAGGACTGTTTGAATTTACTAAGTTTTCAATTCGTTCACTTCAATAACTATAAGTCAATATTATTTTTCTAGGGAGGTGAAAAAGGAATGTCTAAAGCAGCAAAGAACAGGAAAGAAGAGAAACTTTTGTCATCAAAAATATTAAAGGATATGAAAAACATACAACCAAGACACGTAAACATTGATGTAAGTGTGCATTCGTTTTACGAGCGTGAAATTTCATAACTCTATTTTGGAACAAATATTTGAGACTAAATTTGTATAATTATTTTACAATCAATTATAATACCCTATTGAAAAATCCTATGAAGGATATGTAATTTAGAGTAATAATTTTCAGCTTTACGTTTCAAATACAAATTTTCCGAATAATCTGAAGTATCAGGATTTCTCGATTCTTTCGAAGGTTCTTATAATCTTCAAAAATTGATAAAAGTTTCGGTATATTATTTCTAGTTACTCTTTCGTAATATTTCCGAACCCTCCCTTTTTCCTCTACTATTTTTCTACAGTTTCATGATATCTTGTTGAATTTTTAAATTCACTTTTAATCTGCTATTATTTTTTGCAATTTTGCTTTAATGATATTATTTTTATATAAAATTTTTATTTTTTCGCAGTCAATTATTTATTTTAAAAAGATAGCTCTTACTCTATTTCCGAAAAACTACAAATTGTCATCCCCGCATGTACTTATTAGGATCAAAATTTTGTGCACATTGCTGAAATTTAATGAAGTAAAATCATTAAATTTCAATGAACATAATTCAAATGTTGAAAAGAACCTATCGAATTATCAATATTTTGTTTAGTTTCAAAACATTTCCATTCATTCGTTATATAAATTCATATTTAAATTTCAGAAATATTTAGAAGATTCATCTTCTTCAGACACTGAGAACAACAATTTTTCTAAAACTGATCTGAAAGATAAAATTAACATTTTGAAAGTGGAAAATTATCGTTTGCGACAAGAAGTTCGTGAATTACGAACAAGGCACAACTTTACAGACAGTGAGTATCTATTACTACAATATTTGTCATGAAGCACTTGGAAAAGTATACCCTAAAATTGTTATATTCCTATGTAACACTATGTATGTATGTAACTTTTTGGCAAAGCATTTTAATCGATCGATTGTTTTTACTGAAGTTCTTATTTTATATATTTCAAAGGAAATCATGATCAATAAGAGATAAGGGCAACAGTTTAAATCAAGTAATTACGATTTGTACTACAAATTAAAACGATTAATCCTTTCCAATCCGTGATCATGATTTTGTTTAAAATATATTATAAAATAAGATTTCTAGTAAAAACAGTCGATCGATTACAATGCTCTGCCAAAAACTACAATAAAAACTGCTAAAGTTGAAGCTTGAATAATATGTAGAAGAGTTTTTTGAAGCAACTTCATAACATGAAAATTCAAAACATCTAGTATTATTTGGTATTTAACTACATTACATCATTTGAAAACTCGACCTACTTAAATTTTATCACCGTTAAATGATTAATCTAGTCCTTTGAAATTTTGTACAGTCATCAGTTGTTTAATAAATAATCGATGAATGAATATTTCGGAAAAATAATGTTATTGAATAGAATGAGGGAACTATTTTTTCGAATTCAGAGTTAGTGAAATTCATTGCGAAATAGCGTATATACAGAGATAAGCAGTTATAAGTATACGTTCCGAAGTTTGCAACGGTATACTTATAACTGCTAAGCAGAGTATATGCATTATTTTATAGTGAATTTCACTGATTTAAATTTAGAGAGGATTAAAATGTGCGTGATAGAATGTCTTCAATCTTGAAGCTATATGTTTATAAATATTCCAACTGAATTTATATGATATATGGCCGTCCCATAGCTGAACATCTATTTTTCTTATTTTAAATTAATGCCTGAAGGCATTGCGTAATTTTTGAACGACCCCTTATTCAGAAGACAATAGTCGATTATATTATACTTATTATTTTACAGATTTGAAAGAATTACAAGAGATAACAAACACGTTGAAACAGAATGTGCATGTAATCAGTGCGTTCTTGCGACAGGATTGTGAAACGATACAAAAGTGGTCACTTGAAAAACAAGCACGAGAAAATACGGTATTTAATGTATTAATACATTTCTTGTATTACATGTGTCTCACCAAACCTCTGTCAACACACAACACTATATTTTAATATTATATTCATGTTAAAAAACATAAAGTAGTTCATTTTCCTTATAGAAAATAATTCCTTTTAGAACTCAAAAAGAATTCGTAATGTAAATTCACACCATGATGGATTAAGCGACACAGACGTAGATGCTGATGAAGTTTTTAAAAGAGTTTATATGGATCCCGGAAATCATGATGAAAATTATAATGAAGAACAGAGACCTGATATGGTAAATAGATATTTTTTGTTGATTAATATATATGATGTTTCATTTTAAATACCTGCATTTCAGTTATTCATTTCAAATGTAAACTACATCAATATTAGTCGAGACTCGTCAGTTCATCATACACTCGAATCAACATAAGTGGCTACTAATTTTCAGACATCGAAAAGAAATCCTCTTCAAAATTTAGTTAGTCGCTTTTTAGATATTTGAAATATTTTCAAAATATCATCCTTAAATGTTGTTTCCTTGTAGGGAATGTTGAATGACGTAAGCGTAATAGGTAGAAATGGGGATAATAGTTTTCCCATGTCGCGACATAATATTGATGACTTCAGCTCCGAATTAGGAGTCGAAACGAACTTGACAAAAAATCCTCCCGCAAACATTGTAAGTTCATTTTGCTAATCATTATTATTTCATGTAAATTAAACCACTGGCTAAATAGTGGAGAATTCTTACTGAATATAGAAATCTCCACTAGTCAATAAGTCAATTGGACGAAGAAAATGAACATTCAGATAATGTTGAAAGTATTTTGAACATTTAATATGATTATTCCCCGAAGGAAAACTCAAGTCAAGAATTTAAAGAACTCATCATCAATGGTCATAAAAGTCCCTCTATGCTGTCGAATGAAATCAAAGACCTTAGCTGTGTTTTCAGTTCAAGATACGGCGTAAATCGTGAAAAACATCCTCCTGAAAGAATTGTAAGTGCATTTTTTACATTACGTATTTTAAGAAATTCTCCATTACAAACAAGTTTATTGCATGAAGAATTCTTATATCATGAAATTTGTTGAATCCATATAAATACTTGTTGAATTTGAGCATTTTCTGCAGGACGCGTCAAATTCTACGGCTTTGGAGTTAATATGTCATTTTCTTATTTTTGATATTGGAATTTGTTCATAACCCACATTAAGAATTTAATAAAAATCGTGCTTTTACTATGGGGAAATCACATTGCAAGATGGAGACTTATTGGGAATACGATTCAGTCTGCTGATGATATAAGTCGGAAAATATTAATAAGAAGTACTGAAAATGACCTATCAATACCACCAACGTCATATACCAATAACGTAAGTGACAAAGTAAAAACTACACATAAACATATTACTTCATTGTCAATGCGGACATTTCTCACTCAGCTTTGAGTATTATGCTCATTATAGAAAAAGCCTAGGAGAATCAGTACTCCGTCAGCAATGGCGCATATTACTGGAATTTATGAGTCTCTGCCTGTAGAACAGCATGAAAGTTCACAAGTAAACTTGCTGTTTGATATTCAAAAGAAAACGATTTTCGTTGTAATGAATAGACGTAAACATGTTTCTTAATTGGGAATGAGCGAATTCTGAATTTGAATGTTAATTTCAATATTCCGTTTATTACAGAAGAAACTGAGAAGAAGCAGCATTAATGTAGGAATGGCACAGGTTATTGATATTGCCGAGCCTCTACCTGCTCAGCAGCATGCAAATGAAAAAGTAAATTCAGATTTTATCGTACAATTGAAAAACAAAATATTTTTATAATTTCCTACTTTAATAAGTTCATCTTTTCCAAAAATAAAGCTCACTATAATGTATACAGTTTTTTTTTGCAGTATTTTACATCTTTTGGCAATCTTTAAATACCTGTACACCAATTCTAAAGCTTTAGTGTTTCTTTCAACATACTCAAACAAATGACCTTCATTTGAACAAAGATATTGTACTGACAGAAAAATAATTCAAAATTTATTTGAACTATTACAGATTACGAAACGCTCATTCATGAAAATTGGAAACAAATTATGCTGCTGCGAAGTTGTTGCCATCTGCAGAAAAACCGATATTTCCAAGTATGTAGCTGACTTGTGTTCAATAGTTTCTGATAAAACGGAGTTAAGATTATCTTCATTGACGGGGACGAAAAGTAATGCTCAGAAAAGCAATGAAAAATACCATTGGATCATATTCGTGTAGCAGCGATGGAAAGTAAGTCTTATTCAGTCGTCTTTATTTCTATCATCTTTCTTGCACGGAGAAAAATAGTTGAAGTAATTTTACTCAACTCTGTCGATTAAACTTGGGACATAAGGACATTTGAACATCTATTAAATCCTATTCGGGTAAAATGAATTTGATATATACCTAATTCACCCAAAGTGAATAATAATAAGCATTACATAGGGAATAGTAAGGAGTTGAGTAAAACGTTATCGACGACAGGGCACCAACATGCGTCAGTGGGTTAACATGAAATGTATAAGTATATCATCGACGCTTGAGGTGCTTCAAACCGTAGTTGGGTAAAATGAGCATCGGGCGTATTATTTGAACTGGCAATGGTATGGTTCTCTCAAATAAAAAAAAATTCTTACCTCGAGCCTGCCAATAGTCATACGGTATATACATAAACAACTTACAAATACATTCACACCATTCGGACATAGCCAATCATATTTCAAATTACAAATACACTTAAACATATTACCTTACATATATAAACCTTATATCTACACTTATATATAGTACGATACGCTTTCGTCGAATCACGCACACGCTCGCTTACAATGCTGAGATATAAAATTTGGAACTTTCTTATATAGTGACTGCATGAGTTATTCAGAGCTTATGAGAGTAAGTGCCGTCAATAAAATTTTTTAGCCTTACTCAAGTAAAAATAAATCAACTTTTTTCATAAATGATTAATAAAATATTTTTAAAAATTAATATAATTAATCAATTATTATAAATATGATTATTGATAGATATAATATAATTATTAAATTACATTTAGTATAGATTTTTATTATAACGACGTATGAAGTTTAGTGAAACTAAATTTTCAAATGTACATTAAAAAATTGCATTATTATTAAGAAATATCTTGTATAAAAACATTTAAAAGAAGGTTCTTTTATTTTCTGTGTTTTATATTTTCAAAATATGGGTTTTACATTTGCGAATTCCAAATTATTATTCTGCCTGAGTAATTTATGTGATATTTCATATTTTATGCAATACACTTATCGACTTTTTTTTTGTTTAAATTTTCATAATATCAATTTAATTTTAAGAATTTAAGTTTTTGAAATTAAAAATTTGTTATGTGTGCCCAAGGCGCAGATTACTTTCATTCGTTCCTGCGTGAATAGATGTAGCTGTTGGAATAAATCTTGCGATTCACGGTTTACTCAACTCTGGATTGAAGCGTAGAGTAGAATGAACGGAAAGTTCTACTATTTTTGTGATTTAATAAAAGATTGGTTTTTTATAGTTATACTACGAGTAATAATATATATATTTAAAAATTTTCAACGCACGCTTTCATACTTCACCCTACACTTCTGAATTTTACTCAACTTTGATTCATTTTCGAACATTTAATATATCACAAATAAATATAGTGATACTAAATAACTTCTAACTTGTCCTTATGTCCCAAATTTGATCGGAAGTTGAGTAAAATTACTTCAACTATTTTTCTCCGTGTGTCACTAAATTATAAAAATTCTCTGTTACGCATGTATATTCGTAAATATTAATATTTTTCTGTTCAAAGGAATGGCATATTCAATATTCAGACATTCACCGCATTATTTTCATTCAACAAGAGATATTGTACTAACAATGAAATATATACAATTTTATTGTCACAATTACAGAATCAAAAATGTAATATGAAAATTGGAAACAAATTATGCAACCTCTTACCTGTACAAAAGTACAGAACAACCAATATGGTATACCCAAGTACGTGCGGCTGACTTGAGTTAAATATTGTTTTTTGCAATACGGAGTTACAATAATCTTCAATGTCAGGGACGAAAAATAATGCACATAAAGACAGTGTAAAACAAGCACCATAATTGATATTACGTACCCACAAGCAAAAAGTGTTTGCTTCTTTCGTTGCTCTCGAATACTTTAATGTTTTCACGTCGATCACTTGTTTCGTTTTAAGTTAAAATGTAAGTATTTTTAAGAAAAAAAATTGTATACATTAGAAATTCTGAAAAACTTAGATAATTGATTGTTATTACTTACCTACAATGAAAAAATGTTTACTTCTTCTAGTGCTTTCAAGCATTTTGATATGTTACCACACGGATCATTTCTTTCGTTTTAAATTAAAATAAATTATGCATTTATATTTTAATCACTATCAGTGTTAATTATTTCAATATTCTATTATCAATTATTTCTATAATGATTTCCCTATAACAATTTTCCTATAATAATGTTCCTATAATAATTTCCCTATGATTTTCCTATAATCGCGAAAAAATTATACGACAATAATTACAAGAAAATCATTATAGGCCTATAATGATTTTCCTATAATATATTTTCGTAAGGGTTGATTTAATCTTGGTTTAATTTTGCCGTGAGCTTTGTGAGGTTTTGTTCAGTTTCCCCTTATTCTGATATCCCGAGTCAAAATCCAGAACGTTTTTTGAACGAATTATGTAAAAGAATATTCACTCTACATCGCTTTAAAAACGACTAAACAAGGCAGACTTAAGGCGAAGAAACTAGTTCATTTTACCAAATCTTCCGTTTGATCGCCCAAAATCCGTCTTATTTTGAGGCGTTATTTAAGCGATTTTGAATGATTTGTTCGAGCACCCAGACCCAATTCACTGCGCATGTGCTACATAGGTAAGTAAAACGCGGGAATTTTCAAAGGCGGTATCAGAGACAATTTATTCATTTTTTTTTACTACTCACATTTACATCCACGAGTCATATTGTTTCATGGTTTTCCGCTGCAAAGTGTAAATTTTGTTGCATATTACATGAGCACACGAAAATACTTCTTCATTTCGTACAGGAGAGTTAAACTATTATTCTAACTTGCTCCTGCTGAAAAAATTAATTTCCAACTGTCATAAGAACTTTTTGATATCAGTTTAAAAAACAACTATTTTTTAATTACCATAAGTTGTTATTGGTGGTTTCAGAGGTAGTTTATCCAAAACATTTTTTTTTGTTGCATTTTGTGGAACTCGTAACTCGCAAAATTTGAATAATGTTGAGAACCTCCCCCTGAAGTCATTTCAATCGGTTCTGCCTCTCTCAGACTGTCATGGTTTTCCACTGCTATGAGTAAAAAATTTTTCATATTATATGAGCTAACGAAAACACTTTTTCAACTCGTACAGAAGAGTAGGACGATAACTCTAACTTGCTTCCGTTGAAAAAATCAATTTCCAACTGATGTCACAAGAACTTTTAAACTTTAGTTTGAAAAACAACTATTCTTCAATTACCGTAGGTTGTTGTTGGTGATTTTTGAGGTTTTCTTCCCAAAAGATTTTTTTTGTATTTTCGTTTGCAGCTTGCGAGATCGTTCACGAATTTGATAAAAGTTTTCCTGACGCCTGGATCACTTGTCAAATTTTTCGCAATGTCTGCAAAATAAAATGTTGCCCAATTTTACTGGCACTTTTTTGAATTTTTTATGCTTGAACTTCTGAGAACCTCTGTTGACTCCAGTAGTAACTCAGTATGATTGTATTTTTTTTTAAACATTGTATTTTCCATCAAATTTTTTTTTAAAAAAAAGAAGGAATGTGCATGAAAATTTTGAAGCTCAACATAAAAACGAATTGCGATATATAATAGATGCAACAAAGAATTTAAGTAATTTATGAGGTAGAACACTTTAAAGGCTAAGCTTCGCGTTGTCAAAAAAATGTTTCTGGTACCTAAATATTGATTACCGAAAAATATTTTTTAGACTTTCAAACTCAACAACAAAATTTGAGAAATTGAGGTTCCTTTAACTGATTGAAAAATAAACAAAAAATGTCTTCTGTATGCTGTGGGCCAAAACAGATCTTATTTGTTTAAAGCAACATATTTTATTAAAATCATACTTTGAATTACCCAATAATGCTTTGAACAGTGGGGGATATATTTTTGGGTTATTGCCACGTTTGCCCAAAGCCGAGTAGTTTTGAATTGAAGACCCATAAATGTCAAGCAAAATCTCTCTGGTGATAGCTTTCCATTTTTCGTTGACATCTGCCTCGTTGTCTCCCATAAGTTTGGCGTATGCCAACTTTTTTTTTGGATAAAAAAACCCAGTTCCAGGGGACAATTCCTCCTACAATTGATCATTGTAAATTAACAAAAATTTTGAAACCTTATTAATCTTAAATTACCAAGGTCATTATGAACTGTTTCATTGTGAAAACTGTCGAGATTGTTCAAAAACTCAAAATCTTTAAAACAGTCAAAAATTTTAATATACATATTGTGAAAAATGTTGAAAGCTGTCAGAACTAATGAAAAACTGTCTTCAACGACAAAACTGTCAAAACATATCAACTGTTAAACTGTCAAACCTTTAAAAAATGGTGAAAATCATAAAAACTGTTGAAACCATTATGAAATATCAAAATTGTCTAAACTGCGAGAAATTTCATATACTATTAAACTGACAAAACTGCTAAACAGCTGTAAAAATAATTTCAATTTTCAAAGTTCAAAAACTGTGCATAAAGTTCTCGAAACTGTTAAAGTGTGGAAAGTCACAAAACTTTTATTAACTGTCATAACTGAAAAAACAACTCTGAAAATCATAAAAACTGTCAAAACTCTTACACTATTTAACTAACAAAAGTATTACGCCTTGACGAAACTCAATACACAATGATTATTTCTCCTGCAATTTTTGTCTGAACCTGATAAACTCAACATCAAAAATTCATATTTTAAATGTATTAAAAGAGAAATTTTCACAAACGAATCCAACTTGGATGATTTAATACATAATGCGAATTGAAATTTTTTCGAACAGTTTCAAATGGAAATTTATAAATAAGTAAACAATCATTACCACGTTGGGCCCAGGTTGCAGAAATTTTGAATCAATCTGGAATCAGACGAAAATTCTTTTATAAAACGTCCTGCAGATTGATAATATTCTGTGCGAGATTAAAATGAAAATGTGAATTTTAAATTCTTACGATTTTATACACAATACTCTGTCATCATTCTAAACTCAAAACTGAACTAGAAGTTGTAAAAGATATATTACTTAGGTCATATTTTAACTGATTTTTTGGTAAAGTGATCAACAGTTTCTTCAATGACTTCAAAATCAGATGCACCTAATATAAACAGCGAATTTTTATCGGATACATTTGGATGTACTTTAGATCAGTGAATTTAGAATTTCTATACAAGATATTTTTATGTTAAAGTTTGAGTAAGTCCTTATTCATGTTAGTATGGTTAGATGTTTGAGATTTAGGATTTTTGGATACTGGTGTATATTTTTAAAGCTGTAAAATTAAATATATTCACGATTTCAACAATAACTAATTCCATGTTAACCATATGTGAATAGATGAGCATTTTTATCTAACATACCTCAATGTTTTCATTGACATCTGCGCTAGTAGAATTTTTGTGCGCCATTTTCATTGCAGCCAGCAACATTTCTTGAAAAGCTATATCTTTCTTTGATACTGCCAAAACTAATAATTTACATTACAAACTCGAAAAATGACATTTTAACAGGCTTGTATATTTTTGCAAAATGGGACATCAGGAAATGTAAAATAATATGATTAATTAAAAAAATTCATATATTTATGCAACACGCTATACTTTTTCTAGACTCTGTGAAATTTAAAACCCTTGGAAATTGATTTATGTTTGAAAATACACTGGAATTCTAATTTATTGCTGAAAGATTGCATGACTAAGATTGGACATATCATGGCACATTTGAATTTTCTGAAATGACATACATGAGATGATTATCGCAATACCTTCTCCCCGCCCTGCAGCTAATGCACATATAGCTGCATCCTTCATCTGCCTTGAAGGTTCCACTTCGGTTTGCAGAACAGAAATCCCGCTATTCTGTAAATTATCATTTTTTCCGACCTCTTCATCCCCTTTGCATCTAGGCGTTTCAGAAAAAGAGTCTTCCTCATCCCCCATGCGATGACTTGGAATGGTTGGAATAGCACTTGTCGTGGTCGAAGTGGTTTTCTTATTTTTTTGAGCAATTTCCAAATTTTCAGACAGCTTTATGTTTCGTACAGGAATTGTAACGATAGGCTGATTTGTATACATTTGGGACGAATTTTCTGGCTGACCCAAGTAGGTTGACTGTGAGTCAGGATAGAGAGGTACATTATTGCATTGGGCCGATATAATCGGGAACCGAGTATGAGGCTGCAGAGGTATTTTACGTGCCACGATGGTATGGCTCAATGACTTAGGAGAAGTCGAAAAATTTTCTTGCAAATTGGGGAATCCATCATTCAAAAGATGTTTCTTGGAATTGGGATCTTCTTGTTCCAGATTTATTTTCTTAGGTTTTGGGTCATCCAATTTTGGAACAATGGATGGGTAATTTTCTGTCCACTAGTGACACTTTTTGACAATTTTTTTTGATTGTCTAGTTTCGTCTTTTCAACAATCGCCTCTTTAGAAAAAATTTGGTCAGCAGGATCGTGGAGCTCTCCCTTGTCAGTGACAATCAGTCGATTCAGCTCAGCTTCCGTGTCTGAAATTGTATCACAACATTTATAAAGAATGATACCCAAGTTGGGAAGCACAAAAATTTATCTCAAAAAAAAAAAAAAAAAAAAAAATTTCACGAATAAAGAATGAATGAAAATACATAAAAATGTAATTTATTGTTTCAAAAATTATAAGTTACGAAATACTTTTATTGTTTTTTGTGTGAATTACGTTCCGCTTATTTTGAAATTGTTTCTTTCCTCGATCACTCGGAACCAGTGTTCGCAGAACGTGGACTTAAACGGCCTCCACCATAGATGCTTCGAGCTCATTGTGTCTTCCTCATCCAATCAACCTATGGCAGTGGAGCGAGGAAGAAGCCATGAGCTGGTAGGGTCCATGGTGGGGGCCGTTTACGTCCACGTTCTGCGAACACTGCTCGGAACTCGGATAGTTCCGAGCGATAGAGGGAAGAAACACTTTTATTGTTATTTTTAAAAAATTAGTGTGTAAAAAATGATACAAAGAAATGATAATAAATAAATTTTAAAAAATTGAAAAAAAAATAAATAAAAATAATTAATAAAGTATCAATCATTAAATTATATGAGTAATTCTTATTATATAAATTAGAGAAAAAAATGATAATTAAATATTTCAAAAATTTTACAAATGAAGAATGATGTAAGTGACTCTGGTTTAAATATTATATAAATTTATACACGGAGAGAAATATCGTGGCTTCAAACCACGGTATTTCTATCCGTGTAGGTTATGATTTCATCGCGGTATACACTCGAAAAGAATCAATAGTTCTTACATGAAATTTATTCACTGTAACAGGTACATAGTATATGCAAACCACTGATTGCGATGATTTTGGCCTGCTGCTTCGTTTCTTTTCCCGTTTTTTTGTTGAACCACAACACTGTTGAAATTCCGCCAACGAATCTGTCGTTTTTAGGAAAAACCGACAAATTTGTCACGTCGCTGTGATGGCCATTAAGCCACCATATTAAAGCAAATTTTTTTGGTCGAACCATTTTTTCAGCTGTACTTGATATTCACTTGATAAGGAATTCACATCCAAAAAACACAAAAAAAGTGGGTGAAAAGAACCAGTCGAGCCAATTTCAAAAACAACGGACGGTGCGCGTGAAAATTGTTGCAAATTATCTGCGCATGCGCATAATCAGATGTGTTTTATTTGAAAATTAATGAATGTTATGTTTTCATACCGCTCACATGGCTCACACAATATCAATACATGATCAAAGAATTAATAAGAATTCTTTTTTTTAATCCAATCAGTACTGAGTTCATTCATGCGAGATAAAAAATGTGTTGATTAAAGGTCTTCGATGAGTGATTGTAAATAATGACAGTAGGTTAGGTAGAAATCGTTGTTTCTGATCGTATTAAACGTCATGAACGTGAACAAGTTACAAATATAAACATTGACAACGAACGAAAAAATCATTTCATAAAAAATAAATAGTGACTGCGGTAAAAAGTAATTTGTTCGTGCAGCATGTCAAAAAAAGCTCTGGATAACGTTGGACAACAACGGAGAGTGCAAAGATTGCGTGTGCTAAACGACGATTCCACGTAAGTTTACTTTTCAAACTGTTGTCTAACCTATATGTTAATTTCTGTTTTGTCATGTTATGTATATGTTTTTACATTCTCATCATGGATGAGAAGGTATTGGTTTTATGTGAAAAATGACTTCCGAAATTTTCATCAAATCTTTACGTTTTGAGACCCCTGAGTCAGAAAAAATGGTTTTTACGAAAGTTTCTGTCTGTCTGTCTGTCTGTAGGTCGTGTGCGGCATAACTCTCGATAGAATTATCAGATTCAATTGAGCTTTGGTACACTTTATCGGAGCCGAAAAAGTAAAGACAAGTTCGTTAACCAGCCACATCCAATCAAAATTGAGGGATTGAGCACTACTTCTGTGTTTTTGAAAATAATTTTTTGAAAAAATCAAAAATTTCAATACTGGTTTTTGATAGTGCTCATAAATCTCTACAAATTATCCTGATAACATTTTTTGATTAAATCAAAATTAGAAATGTTACAGCATATTCAAATTCGAAAAAAGTCAATATCAAAATTCCATTTTCCAGTTAAATTATACGAGATACGAAAAAACGTTATGATACAATATTATTTTCTACATAAAGACCTACACATTTGAATTGTAACATTTTTTCATAAGATGCATATTTTTCTTTTTAATTAAAAAAAAAACTATTGAAAATCCAAAATTCAATTTTTTAACAATAATATCTAAAATACGAAAAAAACGTAAGAATACAAAGTTTGTCGTTTCAAAAAGATCTACAAATTTTGTCTCACACAGTTTCTGAAAAAACATATATTTTTCGTTTCAATTCCAAAAAATACGATTAAAATTCAAAAATTCCATTTTTAGACAAAATATGAGAGATACAAAAAAAAACGTTTAGATGGAAAATTGTTTGCCTAAATGAGGTCTACAAATTCTCATTAAGACATTTCGGGACAGGATGTATATTTTATGTTTTGATTTTTAATATTAAATAAATTCGATTTTTTTCACCAAAATATGTGAGAAATATAAGTGTTAAGAAAATGGCTCACAGCAATTTTCACTTGTTGTCAAATACGACTTTTTTCTTTGTTTCCAAGCGACGCGTTCCTAAGGGCTCCATGGTTAACTAAAGTATTCAAAAAGATGCGCAAGAGGGACTAGCGTGTTAAAAAAGTATGCGAAAAAGTCATAAGTGTGTCAAAAGGGAAGTATAGTTGATTTACGCATGTACAGTACTTTTTGTTTATACTTTACTAAAAAGTGTCACTTTTGGCATACTTTTCAATATGAAAAGAAGGACTTTTCGTGCATGTGTTATTAAAAAAAATTTTTTTTCTTTTTCAGGAAAATTTTTTCTTTGCATGCGCCGCACCTTTACAACCCTTAAAACCAAAACAATCATTTTTGAAAAAAAAAAATTATTTTGTTATTTTCGGTAAACGCTGTTATTTTAAACAAATACACAACATTTTTGTAACCATCGTATTTTTTCATGATTTGTAGCTTTTTTTTGTAGTTTTTGTATATTGCAGCTTATGATAAATATGTTGTTTTTAAATCAACGAAAAGCCAACCAGAGAAATTTTTGGAATTTTTTTGACATAAGAAGCATTTAAAAAAATTTAACAAAATAGTACAAGATGAATTCACTTATAATTTCTTTCTTTATTGTATAGATATTAATACCAGTCGTTTTTAAATTTATTTCAGTAAACTCGCTTATAGAAATATTGGTATTGTTTTTAATAAAATTTCTATCCTGTAATAATATTACTAAAAATATATGAGGTCCCTGAAGCTGGAATTACAACATTACTGAATCAACACAGGAACTACTTCAGAATTTAGTGCTTATTTAGTGCTAATTTGTGCCGCAGGAAATGAATTTTGTGCTGCGTAATTTTTTTTTTGAATGTGTAGTAATGCTAGCTTCCGCTGAAGCTACAACTCTACTTTGTAAAAAATAATCACATTGAATTATGCTTTATACAGGAATTTTGTGCTAATTAAGTGCTCTTGATTCACTCTATGTACATAAACCTAGCATTTTTATTTTTTTTAAAAAAGCGTAGGAGTGCTAGCTTCCGTTGAAGCTACAACTCCACTTTGTAAAAAATAATCACATTGAATTATGCTTTATACAGGAATTTTGTGCTAATTAAGTGCTCTTGATTCACTCTATGTAAATAAACCTAGCATTTTTTTTTTTTTTTAAAGCGTAGGAGTGCTAGCTTCCGTTGAAGCTACAACTTCATTTTGTAAAAAATAATTACATTGAATTATGCTTTATACAGGAATTTTGTGCTAATTAAGTGCTCTTGATTCACTCTATGTACATAAACCTAGCATTTTTATTTTTTTTAAAAAAGCGTAGGAGTGCTAGCTTTTCATAGAAATTAAGTGCTCCTGATTCCCTCTATGCATCTAATCGCTAAACTTTTATGTTTTGAATAGACTGGTAGGATTGTTATATTATAAAATCCAATTGAAATAATTAATCAATTTTAAATAAAAGAATGTGACTACTCTCTAAATCTGAATCAGTGAAATTTCTGTAATTAATTATCTATATTTAAATATATTATCCATGACCTTAATACAAATAATCATATATAAATTTTGGGAAATATGTGTAAAAAATTTTCCTTTTAACATTCTTTATGTCTACGAATTTGAGGAACACTTTTCTCAGAAGTCATCTTCTACCAAGAAAGGTATACGTTTCAAAAACAAGCGACGATCGACACTGATGGCGCTGCCAATATTTGTATCTACTTTGAGTTTATCATTTAGTCAAGGGCTATAACAAAAAGCGATATTAAATTTTCTGTGGATTTTTGTCGTGAGCAGTTCTTTGTAGCCTGTAAACGTATTCTGCAATTTAACAAAATGGAAATCACAAATGTTCGCCCAGGAAGACCGAAAAAAGTGCCTTCAGATTTAATAGTGAACGCTGTTAAAAAAAGAAAATTAGATGTTTTTCAAGCAAACGCGCTGAATAAAATAGTTTCCAAAAAGCTAGAATCTGGAAAGAATTATCGGCCGATTTAAAGCACGAGATAGCGCCAGAAACTATTTATAATTTAATGCTTAAACCAGATTTTCGAAGTTGCGTCACAGGGAAGAATTCTATTGCATCTAGTGCATTAGAAACGGTGAATGAAAGTAACGAGAGTGATGAGTTATCTGAGGAAGAACCAGGAAGCAATGATAATGGAGAAAACTTTATTATATTTGACTTTTTCAAAGACAAAAAAACTTTTGAAGAACTTGTTGAAGAAAAGGTTTATAATGTTATGAACACAAGAATGAATAAGAGGTGCCCTAGGAGATATACAGTTTTTAAAAGTGGTTTGTGGCAAGATTGGATCACAAAGAGCCTTTACAAGCATCGAAAAATCTCTTGCGGTTTTCAGTTTTACAATGAAAGAATAACAAGGGATAGAACTTATGGATATATTCAAGGTAATTTTTTTTTATATATTTTATTTTCATGTTGAATGGGGAATAAAGCTACTAATTTTCAAAAAATGAAAAATAAATGTTTAGTTGTTTTTTCAATCTGCTCCGGAAAATCTGAAATTCATCAGTTTACTAATTTAAACAAAAAAAATCTACCCGCTTCACGGGCACATTCTCATCGCGCGCTTCGCGCGCAGCTCGCATCGCTCGCAAGCTTGAGCGCGCCTAGGGCACGCGATTTGGTCGTCGCGCTTCGCGCTCCGTTCTTTCTGGACCTCGCGCTTCGCGCTCGTTCTTGTGCTCTTCACATACATTCAAATTTATTTATTATAATTTGATACTGAAGCTCAAACCAATTTTATAATAATATTATAAATGACTGGATAATTAGAAGCGGAGAAAATTCGGAAAAACTGGGAAATTGAGCTTTTCTTAAACAAATTAATATCTCAGTTAATTTTTAACTTTTCAGGTTGAGGTTTGGTGGAAAAGTAACCGACTTTATACTCTTCAAATGTTTAAAAAAGAGAACACTTTAAGATAATACGTTTCCGCGCTATTGACACTTTAATTTATTTCATGCGTTAATTGTAAAATGTCTGCTTGCCGCAGAGGTGGTCCGATTTTTATTTTGAAAACGGCTTTTAAAAATATAAATCAAGCACAACAGAACGTCAATCTTGGTTTTTCGCTAAAATGTTGCAAAGTTTATTAAAAAAAGGTCCAAACATGGCTCTAAACGCTTGAACGCAGCAAAGTGACAGTGGTGCGGGGAGAAGACGAGTAGGCTCACTGTGTCACTTTGGTGCGTTCAAGCGTTTAGAGCTATGTTTAGACCTTTTTATAATGAAAATTAAATTTCCGCCTGGGCTGAAGCCCATTACTCATTTTCTCGAATTCACTAAATATTTTTTCGGTTTGAGTGAAACAGGAAATTCAATTTACTTAAGGCTCTATCGGCCTTAAGGAACACATTCTCATTATGACACCCATGCTTCGCGCTCGATTTCCTGTATACATTTCAGTAACTTTTTAATAAATTACATGATTAAAATAATTTATTTTCTTCCAAATCTCTCAAAAAGAAAAAACAGTCGTAGACTTTATTTAAGGAAAAGATTTTGCAGAACAACGCTTATTTCGTATCTCACATATTTTGGTGAAAAAAATCGAATTTTTTTAATATTAAAAATCAAAACATAAAATATACCTCCTGTCCCGAAATGTCTTAATGAGAATTTGTAGACCTCATTTAGGCAAACAATTTTTCATCTAAACGTTTTTTTTGTATCTCTCATATTTTGTCTAAAAAATGGAATTTTTTAATTTTAATCGTATTTTTTGGAATTGAAACGAAAAATATATGTTTTATCAGAAACTGTGTGAGACAAAATTTGTAGATCTTTTTGAAACGAACAACTTTGTATTCTTACGTTTTTTTCGTATTTCACATATTATTGTTAAAAAATTGAATTTTGGATTTTCAATAGTTTTTTTTTTAATTAAAAAGAAAAATATGCATCTTATGAAAAAATGTTACAATTCAAATGTGTAGGTCTTTATGTAGAAAATAATATTGTATCATAACGTTTTTTCGTATCTCGTATAATTTAACTGGAAAATGGAATTTTGATATTGACTTTTTTCGAATTTGAATATGCTGTAACATTTCTAATTTTGATTTAATCAAAAAATGTTATCAGGATAATTTTTAGAGATTTATGAGCACTATTTAAAACCAGTATTGAAATTTTTGATTTTTTCAAAAAATTATTTTCAAAAACACAAAAGTAGTGCTCAATCCCTCAATTTTGAATGGATGTGGCTGGTTAACGAACTTGTCCTTACTTTTTCGGCTCCGATAAAGTGTACCAAAGCTCAATTCAATCTGATAATTCTATCGAGAGTTATGCCGCACACGACCTACTACAGACAGACAGACAGACAGACACTTTCGTAAAAACCCTTTTTTCTGACTCAGGGGGTCT
Organism: Diplolepis rosae; assembly: GCA_030998225.1. Classification (NCBI taxonomy): domain Eukaryota; kingdom Metazoa; phylum Arthropoda; class Insecta; order Hymenoptera; family Diplolepididae; genus Diplolepis; species Diplolepis rosae. The sequence goes on from JAPYXD010000466.1 coordinate 3,960,942, forward strand.
CAAAACGTAAAGATTTGATGAAAATTTCGAAAGTCATTTTTCACATAAAACCAATACCTTCTCATCCATGATGAGAATGTAAAAATATGAAATAAGAAAAGAGTCTTTGAACTATTTAAAAAAAATTGGACACTTAATCTATCTAGAAAAGACATTTTTTTCCTTATTTAAGATTTTATCGGTCCAAATTCAATATTTTTGGCTTCTCCTAATTGCTGCCACGCATTGGATGAATTTATTATATACGTGTTGCTACTTATGTTTTCGGACTCTATCTGGTTTTCTTAAATTATGAGAAAGTCAAAATATTCTCAAGTTGTGACATTGCAATTTTATATTTAAAATCTAACAAAACATGAAAGAGTTATTTTTGTTCATTAGTATATTTTGTAACCTGTTTAATTACTTACGGTCTGAATTTCAATTAGTAGATTTTTTCTTACCAATTTGATTCAGTGATTCGTGTCAGTTTTTGTACGATTTATTGACTGAAAAACCAGTCAGTTCAACTAATTAAATAGTTGGAAGTAAATTGCTGATGGGACTTAGTTAAAAAAAGCTAATGAATAATGTAAAGAGAGTACAGATTAGTTTTCCAATCAGATAGATAAATAGACAATTCATTTAACACTTTTGAATATTCAGTCAGTATAGTCTAGTGATGCCAAAACAGTCAAAAAAGTATTTCTGTTACGTCCAACAGACGATAATTGACTAATTTTATAAAAAGTCACAAAATATAATAGAAGCAATTTCTGAAGCACAGCAGATAAATTTCCAACTGATTATTCAAGAAGATTTCCAACCAATGGTATTATGTGCCGCCCGACTATTTTTCTAAGAATTTTCGTAAAAGTTGTTACAGTGTACTAGAAAAAATTGGATTTTGCGACTTTTAAAATTTTTATGTGCAATACTTTTATGCATTATCGAATACCAAACGAATATTTTGAGCCTGACTCTGAATTATTCTTGATTGACGCTTTGCTAGATATACTAATTAATCAAACTTTATAAGATGCTAATTTCTGAGGTATAAAACGCAGAAAATTTCATTTTTTAAGTTCAAACCCATAAAAATCATGTAGATATAAAAAAATCGGGATATTTTGTATGGTTAAAAGTAAAAAGTTTAAGAAAGAATTAGACGGACACTCCGAAAAAATTTACTCTAAACGACTATTTCTTCAGTTTTCTTTATTCAAAATATTCTTTCAAGTTTCTTCAGTAGAAGTGTGGAAATTTTCATCTTGAATGAAATAAGCCATCAAAAGTTTCCATCGGATAAAATATCAAGATTTTTTGTATTTGAAATTATTAGAGTCAAAAACATGTAAAAACAGCTTAAATTAGTCTATTTATTCCAAATACACACAATCTTCCATTTTTATGCGATTGAAACTTTTAATAGCGCATTTTCTTCTAGATAAAATTTTTCACACTTTTTCTGAAAAAACTCGATAAAATAGTATATTGTGCAACTAGGGAAAAAAAAATTTATTTTGTAATTGTGAAGTTTGATGCCCGAGCAAAGCGCGGGTAACAATCAAACGAGTAAAATCAATATTTTTGACCCGCTAGTAGAAAAAAAGATTTATTCTACTCGTTTGATTGTTACCCGCGCTTTGCTCGGGTATCAAACTTCACAATTACAAAATAAATTTTTTTTTGCCTAGTTGCATAATGTACTATTGTAGTGCATTAAATGTACTTGGGAAGATGAAATGACAGAAGTTGACATTAAATTTTGTTGTATTTGAAAGTCGCTTTATAATTCCATACGTAATTTTTTATCTAGGTTCTTGTAGATGTGGAAGCGAATCGAAGTGTACAATCGACAACAAAATTTTTGAACAAGTGCACATTTCTTGTGAAATGAGTAAAGGAGAAAAAATTAAACAATGAGTAAGCGATACCTACGAAAACCATTTCGCGAAGAAATTGCAAAACTGTTGCAAGGAAAATCTGTGGAAGTATATCGTTCTGAGTTAGCAACAGAATTAATGGATTCTGGTGATGAAAAAGAGCCAGCTGATTTATTTAATTCTGAAGTGCTACGACTTACGCGCAACGTGAAATAGCTTCTGCATGTTTAGATACCACAGGAGGAATTTTTACTCAACTTAAAAAGTGTGATGGCACACCAATGCAGCGTGCTTTTTTGTACCTCGTGGTAATTAATACTGATAATGGTCAATTTTCGGTTGCCCAAATGATCAGCTCGAGTCACGATGCAGTCACAATAGCATACTTCCTTGGAAGATGGGCCGCTTCAGGTGCACCACATCCTAAAGAATTTATTTGTGACTCTGCGAAAGCTATCATATTGGCTATTTTGTTTGTCTTCACGGCTTGTCGAACGATTGAAGAATATTGCAATGCTTGTGACGGAGAAGAAATGCCTACATGTTTTGTCAGAATTGATGCAGCACATTTTATTAAACCTTATGCGACATTGACAAAACAATTAAAATAAAAAAAAGTTCGTATCTTTTACAAAGCAGCAATAGGGCTACTAATTGGAACAAGACTCAAAGAAACTGCGACCAAAATAGTACGAGCTATTTTGCTATCAGCCAGATGCGAAGTTGATGGCGAAGGAACAAAATGTTATAAAGCACGACAGTGGATCATAAAGAGACTTGATCCTTCTCGAGAAGAAAAAGAAGATGATGAAAATGATGCTCCAAAGGAATTTGAAGCTGATGATAAGATTCCATTAAATGACTCTATTTTCACGGAATCTACTTTTGACAACAAATGGTACCAGTGGGCCAAAGAGATCGACAGAAACGTTGTTCAGATAGCAAAGGAAGAAGATTATGAGGACCATGTAAATGCCTACAAATGTGAAGAAATTGCTAAAAAGTTAATTAATGATTTGCGTTGGTTCAATTTATGGTCTAATATTTGCATCGATAAATTTGGATACGGACGTGATGCGGCGTCCAGTTCACCAGTGGAAAGCGAAATAAAAAATATTAAACATCCTTTAATGAAGAGTCAATCAAGTTGTCTAAGACCGGACGCATCCATCGATGTTCACATAAACCACTGGATCAAGGGAAGAATGAATATGATTGGCGCAAAGGAAGACGCATTACTTTTTAAAGAGAAAAGTACAATAATGAATGAAAGTTCTTGCGTTTCAGAGGGAGAAGTTTCCGCACAAAGTTCGGTAAGATCTTATGAGAATGACACTTTTGAATTAGAAGAACAACCACAAAAATCTCCTCTACAATGCCTGGAATCAAGGAAAGTTCTTGATTTAAACCATATTTACAGCGATTCGGAAAGTGATGAAAAAGAAATAGACTCTGGTTCACAATCCTATTCTAAATTGGATTTCAGGTCACTTTCTACAGTTGCATCGAAAGGCATTTTAGTGAATAAAATTGATTGCGTTATTTGTAATGCGCCCGCTGACAATACAACATTAGAATCATTGAATTCCAGTGAAAATGAGAAATTATGTTGCGAATGCAGAAAAATAGATAGCGTACCCATTATACTGGGATCGAGAATGGAAGAAAATTGGAGAGGTTTGATTATGAGAAAGCAAAGTCCAATGAAAAAGAAAAGTAGGGTGAAGACCGAAAAGAGAATCATGTTAGACAAAAAACGTGAAGACAAAGAGAATGACAAGCCACAAAAATCTCAGAGGACGAAAACAGGAAAAATATCAAGATATTTAGATAGGAATCAGAAGACCTTTGACGCTCTATCTAATGAAAATTTGAGCAAAATTCCAGTATTGAAAAATGGAAGTTCAGGGACCCTTGAGGTTAATATTATTTTAGAGCTAATAACATTTTTTTTATTTCAATGAGTTTTAGGCCCTTAACCTCTTTAGAAACTAGAATCACAAGTATTTTTTTTTTATTTCTATTTCGGTTATATATGTGTTAGTTTGTATATATTGGTTTTGACAACAATAGATAACCTACCGTATTTTAGTTCCTTATTACAATTAATTAATTTTCGAAATTAAAATTTTATATTTTAAGCTATCAAGTATATAAATCTGTAAAAATATTCTTTTTTAACAACTTTTTTCTATAACGTTGTATAATATCAAATAAGGTGGTTGAGTTCAAAATTGCCACTACCTACATTATTGAAGGATCACTAGTCACGTTTCAGATAGGATACATTCCCGACAGGTGTCCTCGTAGACAATTTTAAACTTTTATATCGTAATAATGAAAATTAAATTAAAATTGAAATAATTTGAAATCTTTCTGTGGAAAAAGAGAAACGTTCGTCTTTGCCGGGGTTCGAGCCCGGGTCTTTGGATTGCCGGTCGACTGCTCTAAGCAAATGAGCTAAATTACGAACTCTACCACCTTATATAAAAAGTTCTTTCTGTGGAGAAGGAGATGTCGGACGCCTGTGTAGCTCAGTTGATTAGAGCAGTCGACCAGCAATCGAAAGACCCGGGCTCGAATCCCGTCACAGTCAGAAGTGTCTCTTTTTCTACAGAAAGATTTCAAATTCTTTAAATTGTGTATGATAAACAAATAAAAAAATGTTACGTAATTAACAATACATTTTCATATGTAGCAATCAATGATAATTGTTAATTATACATAAATTTATAGAAAAAAGTTGTAAAAAAATAATATTTCTACAGATTCATAATTGACGTGTTAAAATAAAAATTAATTAATTGTGATAAAGTATTGAAATGCCGTAGGTTATCTATTATTATCAAAACCAATATACATATAGCACGTATATAACTGAGATAGAATTATGAGATATCATGTTTCTACTTTCAGTCCCTGAAGAGGTGACGGTTCCTTAACGAAGTTAGGGCACTGAAAATAAGTTTAAGGAGTCATTTTATTCAATTTGAAAATCTCAAACCAAAAATTCAACAACACAATTTCAATTGCAATTAATACACACACGAAGAAAACGTGTAGGATAACTTTTACCGTGTTAGCGTGAGAATGTTCGGGCGAGTGAAAAATATAATATAAGTTACCAGCCGTTATAAATTAAATATTAATCGACAAATAAGGTAACTTTTGTGCAAAAACAGGGGGACATTTACCAAAAATTTGCAAAATTGTGGGGGACTTTTCCCATATTGCTTGGTAAGGCATCTCAAACAACACAGCCGAGATTAGCCTTAAGTATCGGTGATGTCACGTCAACTAGAAGTTACCCTGCAGTATGGCAATAATATGCGTATATGCTAAAGCAGAGAACACAAAAATAAAAAATAAAAATAAAATGATCTTAATATCAATATATTTTTTATATTTATAAACACATAATTATTCTCTCGGGTAACTTATTTCTATTATGATAATATTCCTTAGATAGATCCAATTCTGGCTCACTATGCTACCAAGTCACTTACTTGGGCACAAAACTTTAGACTTAAAAGAAAATAGTCGGCGTGACTTATTTAATACTTGTGAAAACCGCGCGCGTCAGAAGTCCGTACCCGGGTGGAAAACGTTATGTTTCCAGCGCAGTGTCTCCAGAACGTGGGATTTTTCGGCCCCCACCACGTTCCCATCTGGGAGAAACACATGCAAACGTGGCGTGTCAGTGTGTCGGCTCTGCTACACGCTGCGGTCACCAGCTTCGTGTAAAGCCGAAGGTGCACGAAGACGGACTTCGTTACAATGCTTGAGTTTTCAAGTTATTTTTAGATTTCACGCTTTCGTTTATCGAGTCGAAATTAAGAATTGTATTTTTCTCGAGTACGTGCAAAAGAGGCGCGAAGCAGACGACGAATTTGAATTTACGAAGTATATAGTTCAAGAAATAACACTTTTCTTCAATTTCTTGAAGAAAGTCTGCATGAAATAAACATCAGTATGATCTTGGAAAATTTCATGAGGATTTCAACACTTCAAAAATAAACTTTCAGTGAAATTTAGTGACAATAAATGTATAAAATTTGAATCAATATATAATTTTCCATTCAAATTTATATACTTCTTACTAATTTTGTAGATTTAATCATTTTTAATTAGAACAATATTTTCTATCAAGATAAAATGAACATAAAATTCAAGTTCATAATTTATATTTTCAGTTATATGTTAGAAATATTTTCATCTCACATTTTTGTAGCCTAAGCACAAACTTTTCATTCCAAGACTTAAAATCTCTACGGAAATGGAAAATTGTCTAATAGCAGTAGATAAATTAAAAAGCTAAAATATGTGTTTATTGGTATTTCCATATTAACATATAAATATCAATATATAAATATCAACTACAACATTCTCAAATTTTATAAATAAACTACTAATTTCAAAAAGTTTCGGATTTTTTTAAAAACTGTACAAATTTCAAACATGAATCAGTCAAAATCTACTGATTATCAGTGAAATTTGACTGATTTAAATAACTAAAAACAGGTTACTGTGAATCAGTCAAATTTCACTGATTACTTCAGTGAAAAGTAACTGATTTAACAGTGAAAAATATTGTTTCCACTGATGATTCAGTGAAAAGGCAAATCACTAATTCAATCAGTGAAAATTTGACTGATTCAGATTTAGAGTGTATACAAATTTCAAATATAAAGTGTACTCTGTACATTAATCAAACAAATTTAGAAGATGAATATTTTAATAAATATTCCTAAATATTATTGGAATATGATACATATCGATTTAGAAAAACTTCTTCAAAGTACTCAGACATTTTTCTTATTTTACGACATTTTTCCACCATGTTTGACCTTTGGGTAGGATTCAAGAAAACAATTGTAGACATACTTTCATTACTTAGTAAAATACTATGAAGACTTGCTTTTTAAATATAGTATAATAATTAGTTGAGTTTGAAATTTTTGTCACTGCCTACATTATCGGAGGATCACTAGTCGCGTATCAGATAGGATACGTTGTCGACAGGTGTCCTCGTAGACAATTTCAAACTCTTATATCGCAAATAATGTAAATGTATTCAATATTTAAAGAATTTGAAAATTTTTCTGTGGAAAAAATGACGCTTTCGACTGCGCTGGGATTCGAGCCCAGGTCTTTCGATTGCCAGTCGACTGCTCTAACCAACTGAGCTACACAGGCGTCCGACATCTCTTTCTCCACAGGAAGATCTCCTTATATCGCCTAGTGGCTCAGCCTAGTTTATAATTTTTGTATATATTTAAAATTATTTCTATTACTTGTACAGGTACATAAGGGTTGAATTATGAAACGCGAATTAATTTATACTAAAAATAGTTATTATATGTAACTATTATTAATAGTTCACGTTCAGAACGTGAGATAATTTTTACACTACTCCAAGGTACGTTTACTTGTTGAATTCTGTAATCTATATTTAATAAATTTATATTCAATTATAGTTAAGAAATAAATACATATGCCTATTTAAATATATACAACATTATATACCATAATAATAAATATTACCGAGTTATATTTTAGTATTATTTAATAAACTTCATTTCATTAGTTTAATATTATGTAAACTATCAATACTAATACCGGTAAAAAAGCATAAGATTTCATATTGTTTCTTTAATATTTACACTTTTTCCTTTTTACTAAATTTGAATTTACCGCAACATTCTTTGTAATCAACCTAAGTAAATATGGCGGCTCAGCCTTCAATTGGGCACACGATTTTGCGGACTTTCCCATTGGCATTGTGCATCCAGTGTATTATAGAGATCAGTGGTTCCAACTCCCAACTCATCTCTGACATCTGTGGTTTTTATCAAGTGTACTGTCAGAGATGAGTTGGGAGATTGCTAAAGTAATGGAATAAGAGAATTTCACAAAAGTGGGCTGATAAACGCGCCCTCTGAACACGTTGCGCAAAAGGTGTACTTTGCGAGTCGGTAAATAATGAAAGTTAGAAAATCCAGAAATGATTTACCATCAGAATTTCTATGGAGGGGCAGCGGCGCGAGGTGCCCTTGTTTCTTCCTCGTCGCTCTTGCACGCGAGAACGACGCGTCCCACTTCTCCTTATTCTCCTCGCTTCCTTCATGCAATGCTATTTTTAGATTTCACGCTTTCGGTATTTCGGTTATCGAGTCGGAATTGAGAATTGTATATTTCTGTCGAAACCGTGCAAAAGAGGCGCGAAGCAGACGACAATTTCAAATTTACTAAATATGTTATTTAAGAGACAACACTTTTTTTCAGATATTTTGGAAAAAATCTGCCTAAAATAAAAATCTGAAATATCGTGTAAAATTTTATAAGCATTTAAACACTTCAAAAATAAACTTTCAGTAAAATTTGATGCCAATAAATGTTCCAAATTTGAATCAATATATATTTTCCTATTCAAATTTCCATACTTCTTATCAATTTTGTGCATTTAAAAACTTTTTAGTTAGAGAAATATTTTCTATTAAGAAGAGATAAACATAAAATTCAAGTTTAAAATTTACATTCTCAGTTTTATGTTAGCAATATTTTCATCTCACATTTTTGTAGCCAAAGAACAGACTAATCATTAAAAAAATGGAAGGGTCTATGTATTGGAAAATTTTTCGAACATATGTGGATAAATTAAGAAACTAAAATATGTGTTCATTAATATCTTCATATGAACATGTAAATATTTATCGATATTAAATTTTACATAAAAATTTTTGTCCGAAGTGTTCAAATCTTGTTACAATATGACAAGATCATATGGACGAGTTCAATTTTTTTAATGAAATATTTTGTAATTTTTAATTTGTCTGTTCTTCTGAAATCGGAGGAAGATTTCAACAGTAAACAAAAAATTTTCCAATGGAATTCAAGGTCAATAAATGCTTAAAGTTTTATATTAAAATTTTAATTACAAAATTTTGAAGCTTTGTAACTATAACATTTTTTGGAATTTACATCTTCTACATGACAATTTGTCATATATATATATATAAACTACCATCGGAAATTACAGAGGTTGACCTGGAGTTTCAACTTTCGTTAAAGTGATTTATTTTATAGAAAGATATTACAAAAGAAATTTTAATTTAGATCTCTTTGAAGGAAATTAATAAGTATGTATATAAGTATGTATATGTATACCTAATTAAAATATTTTTAGAAAGTCTTTTCTGGATTCTATATGCTGGGGTTGAACATGTTACAAAAAGTCGTGTAATTTTAAAAATGTGTATCCCCATACCAATGAAATCTTAAAGTGTGCTGTTCGATAAAATATTAGATATAATATATTTTACTTTTGAATAATCAAACCTTTTATTTATACTTATATATTGAAATTTTCATTTATAATATGTTATGTATTCTGAAAGTTTTTTCAAAATGTTTTATTCTAAAGGATTTATTTTCAATTTTACTTCATACCAAATTAAAGTTAGTGTACGATTTCGTGTGCTAATTTTGATATAATTTATGTATTTTTCAAATATTTAAACCTTTTATACTCAAACATTCAGTATTATTTTGAATTCAAAATGTTTTAATAAATTGCATTGGCTTTAGGGTCCATAAATGAAGAAGTCTATTATAAATTAAATCAAGGGTCATTACAATTTACTATTTTAATTCTTTTAATAAAACATGGAATAATTTAAAAACATTAAACATATTAATACGTTCATAATTACATACTTAAGTTTAAAGAATTTAAAATCTTTCTGTGGAAAAAAGACGTTTTCGAATGCACCGGGTTTCAAGCCCGGGTATTTCGATTGCCGGTCGACTGTATGTACATTCGTGTAAAAATATTAAATATTTTGAAAATGTTTTTTCAAGTATTTTACTTTATAGTAATGATTTGTCGAATTTACTTCACACCGAATAAATCTCAAAGTGCAAGATCGCATGCGAATTCAAATACAATTTATGCTTTTTTTGTAATATTTAAAACCTTTCTTTACACAGACACTTCCATCGGAAATTAGAGGTTCATATGTTATTTAAGCTATTGTTAAAGTAACTTAATTTTTATAATAAAAGGTTAACATTTTTTCATGATGCTAAAATAAAAGTTAACACAGTTTTGCTTCTAATAATCCCAAGTTAAGAGCATAATATCAATTTTGTAAAAATATACTACAAAAAATCTGCCCGCTTCGTGGGCACATTCTCATGGCGCGCTTCGCTTGCAAGTTTGAGCGCGCCTGGGGCGCGCGATTCGATCGTCGCACTCGGTCTTATATTCTTCGGACCGTAAAGCCAACTAAGAACATGAACAATATTTGAATATTAATACTAAGGGTCGATATAAGTCCTGTTTCATTATTATTTAAATTTATTACTTGTAATTTGATACTTAAGTTCAAGTCAATTTTATAATATTATCGATGTGAATTACATTTTCTCAAAGTTACTAAATTTGTTTTTGATTTCAAATGAAAAAAGAAATTCAATTTACTTAAAGCTCTATCAGCCTTAAAGAACACATTCTTATCATGAAACTTGCGCTTCGCGCTCGATTTTCTGTATACATTTCTGTAACTTTCTAATAATTTACAAGATTACAAAAAATCTATTTTCTTCCAAATATTTAAAAAAGGAGGAGAATTCATAGACTCTTTTAGAGAAAACGAATTTTTGTATTATCGCTTATTTTGTATCACACATATTTTGGTTCAAAAATGGAATTTTTTATTTTCAATATTGTATTTTTTAAAACCAAAACATGAAATATATATCTTGTCAAAAAATGTCCTACTGAGAATTTGTAGACCTCATTTAGGCAAATAATTTTCTATCTCAACGTTTTTTTCGTATGTTACATATTTTGTTCAAATAATGGAATTTTTGAATTTTAATCGTATTTTTTAAAATTATAATGAAAAATATACGTTTTATTAGAAACTATATCTGAAAATATTTGTATATATTATTGAAACGAACAATTTTCCATTCTTACGCTTTTTTCGTATTTCACATATTTTAGTTAAAAAATTGAATTTCGGATTTTCAATGGTATTTTTTTTTTAATTAAAAAGAAAAATATACATCTTATGAAAAAATGTTGCAGTTCAAACTTCTATAGATCTTTATATCATGTAGGTTTGGTTTCGTCGGTCTTGCGGTCAATAAAACAACATTCTATAAAAAACTCCTTCATTATATTTGGTCAAAAATTCTCCTATGTTTCAACCTCACTGCGGGTCTTTTTCAAGGAATATATATGTCACTAAAAATTGAACAAATCAATTTACCATCAAAATTCTTTTTCCAAAGAGAACTATTTTATATGTTGTGTTGATATAATAAATAAGTACTTACATAAATTACAAAAAAACGAAAACACACATGAAGATTCAGTCTTATTCTTGAAAATGTTATTAAAATTAAAGCCTCAAAGATTGAGGGCTTCAATAATTTTAAATTACATTATAATACGGTGTGTACAATCCGATGAAGCAACGCAAACTTTAGGATAGAGAGACGAAGATACGATAAATTGAATTAAATTCACCAACACGGAGAAACTTTTTATATCAATTTTTACTATAGTATTTTTCAATTTAGGGAAAAACTTATGACTTTGGGAATTTTTTTTATTTAAAATAATAAAAATTATAATAATGTTATTAAAATTTTGTATAAACTATAGTAAAATTTGCTATGGACTATGCTGAAGTTTCATATCATTATAATAAAGTTTAGTATTTTTACTAACAAAAATCCTCAAAGTGATACGTTTGAAATTTAAAAATACTATAGTAAAAATTGATATAAAAAGTTTCTCCGTGAATGAAAAGCGTGCTAAAGCTTGAGAATACAAACTTGAAAATCATATGTTAAATAATGCCATGGCAAATTCGATTAATATTCATAATTTCAGCCTTACAATTTATTGAAATAATAATATTTTTATTGATATAAATTGATTCAATAATTTTTCTTTAATGTTGTTTTATTGACCCTAAGACCGACGAAACCAAACCTATATATGATATAATAATATAACGGTCGAAGAAATGGTCATCCGTTCTTTATAAAGGGAAAAAACAAACAAAAATTCTAGCCTGTTGTTTACAAATTTCTAAGTTTTTCGTTCATTTTATCCGGTTTTCTATATACAGTGAATTCTACATATTTTTTCCAATTCGTGTTGTTGCTTACTGGACTTCTTCATTTTGAATTGCAAGCAATGAGATAAGATTTTGAGTTTCATTATTATCCTTATTTTAACTATCTTCTACATTTTTATCTTTTACGAAAATTTTGAATTAATCTTTTAATTTATGGCACTGAAGAGGGCCCCCATATGTGGCCGAAACGTTTGCCTTCTCTCTTTTTTTGCGTTTTTTATCGTAGGTAGCATTGATAATATTAATAGAAGAAAATAAAAAGAGGCTGACCCAATGCCAAAAAAATGAGAAATTAACAAAAATTCTGTGAATTTTGGGTCAATATAATAGCAGACATGTCATCAAACATGTCACTTTACAGTTATTACTGTTGTAGATCTTTATGTAGTAAACCATTTTTTATCATAACTTTTATTCGTATCTCGTATAATTTAACTGGAAAATGGATATTGACTTTTTTCAAGTTTTAATATACTGTAACTTTCTTAAATTTATTTTAATTGCAAAATATTATCAGGATAATTAGTAGAGATTTACGAGAATTATCAGAAACCAGTCATAAAAGTTTTGGTTTTTTCATAAAGTTTTTTTCAAAAACACAAAAAATGCTCCTATTTTGACAATTTTTGTCGGATGTATCTGGTTAACGAACTTGTCTTTACTTTTTCAGCTGCGATAATGTATGCATAAGCTCAATTCAATCCGACAATTTTTTTCTATCCAGAGTTATCGAGTATATGACCTATTACTACTGCAGACGGACAGACAGACAGACAGACAGACACTTTCGTAAAAACCGTTTTTTCTGACTCAGGGGATTTCAAAACGTAAAGATTTGACGAAAATTCCGAAAATTATTTTTCACATAAAACCAAAACCTTAATTCTCATATGATGAGAATCTAGAAGACATCAAATTTAGATCTTTCTTAATAATATTAATAACTCTAAAATTAATTAACATTGTCAAAAGTCTGTAGTCTCATTTCAAAGGTAAGTTTGCATATTATTTTTCTAACTAATTAAGATGTTTTTGGAATTTTTCTGCTAGATTCTGCTCTAGAATCAAAGATGGTAATGAAAAATCATCAAATTTCAAATGATGATTGTACTACATTCATTTGAAGAATTCAAAAAATCCAAACTATCAATATTTTGATAAAAATTTCTAAATTTATTAAAATATGATATAGGTCGATTTTTAAAAACTTCTTGAAGAAGCTACATATTTTAAAAATTGCATGACTTTTTTGAATTCTGTTCAACCCCAAGATAGAATCCAGAAAAGAATTTCTAAAAATATTTTGATTAGGTTAAGAAATCACTATGAAGACATACTGAAAAAACCTTTTGAAATCTAAATCTAAATTAAAATTTCTTTTGTAATATCTTTCTATAAAATAAAACACTTTGACGAAAGTTGAAACTCCAGGTCAATCTGTAATTTCCGATGGTAGTTTATATATATGTATACATACGAATTGTCATGTAAAAGATGTTAAATTCCAAAAAATTGTATTCAATGTATTTTATTTTTTAGCAACCGTTTGTCGACTTAGCTTCATATCAAGAAAAGTTTGAGGTGTAAATTCACATACAATTTATGTATTTTCTTAAATCAGCAAACACTTCATTTACATTCATCTATTGAAATTGCCATATGTCTTAGGTAAGAAAAGATAATTTTGCTTCCAAAAATAGAAAAATTATTATTGAAGAGATCATTTCAAAGAAAAGAGATTAATTTCCAAGAAAAATATTTGAAGCATAAGAAAAAATAAATTTAACAAATTTTATTTTTACCCCGACATTTTTTCTTATCGCTTCAACCAAATTTAAAAAAAAATGATGTGATTCAAATAAATCAAGAATCGTTTTTTCAGGAAAAAGACCTAATACAACCTAGCCGTTTCCATATTTCTAAAATGAATAAGTTTTTACCAAATTCAGTAATTTTTTTACAAGAATTTTGTTTTGGAAATTTTATTTTTAATGCTTTTAGCCATTAAAGAATTTATTATAATTTCCAAAAAATGGAAACGGTTAAGTTGTAGAAAGTCTTTTTCTTAAAAAAATTATCCGTGATTTCACAGAATCACATCATTTTCTAAAATTTGGTATGAAGCGATAAAAAAACAAGTCCGGGTAAAAATAAAATTTGTTAAATGAATTATTTTTTTATGTTTTAATTTTTTTACTTGGAAACTAATCTCTTTTCTTCCAAATGATCTCTTCAATAATAATATTGCTATTCTTGAAAAAAAATTTATCTATTTTTGCCTGAAGTCTAATTTTTGTGGATGAACTACCTGAAATCAGCAAAAACTTCATTTACATTTATTTATCGAAATTTTCATGCCAAAGATGTTACCTATTACAAAAATGTTCAAACCCTTCATTTTTTAAACTTGTATTTCATCTTGAATGATATCTTATTATAAAATATTCTCTACATAATTTAAAAAAAAATGCTGAAATCGATATTTTATTTCGAATCTTTAAGCATTTATTGATTTTAAATTTCATTAAAAAATTATTTTTCAAGTATTTAAATCATCTTAAAATTTCACAAAATCTTTTAGATACTTATTTCAGATCAATATTTTTCAAAGTATATAGAAAAAAGTGTAATTTTTTTAATGTTATATTCCGTAATTTTGAATTCTGAGTCTATTTCGCGCCTCCTTTGCATGAAGTCGAGAAAAATACAATTTCTGATTTTAACTCGACAACCGACAGCGTGAAATCGAAGCAAGTTAGTGGGGATACACTGACATGACGCGCTTCATTGTGTGTGCTCCCACATGTTATTATAACAGCGCGGACCTTTAATTTTAGTTCGAAAAAGATCCGAAAAAGCTGTACGCAATTAGGGGCGCTGCAAAAGTGATAAACAGTAGCTCTGTTTTACGCTTCAAGTAGTAGCATGAACCTTTCATTTTAGTTCCCAAGAGCATTTCGCAATAGGGCGCGCTGCGGAAAATCACTCGAAATCAAACACATTACTTTAGCAATCTCCCAACTCATCTCTGGTACTGTCCAGCCCTGTCCGACTAAAAACAAAATGGCGGTTCCTTAGTGATTATAGTTTCTATGTGCGAAGTTTTCTCACCAGAGCGGCGCTGCACGCGGCACGCTCTACAAAAGCAATGTACTAATAGACAAAAATTTTAAAAATTTTAAATAATTAAGTTTCTGAACAATATGAAATGAAAAAATGTTCTTAAAATGATTCTAGGACATAAAATACACATTTTGCATAAATCAATTAATACAAAATAAAAAAAGAGAACACATTAAACTTCGTAAAATATATACTGTGGATACGCATGAAGAATTCTTGAGACCCTGAACAAAATTTTTTTTATGTTATTCCCATATAATTGAAAATATATTTAAAAATAAATAAAATGCTTAAGCTTATAAATAGAAGTATTTTCCATCTTCATTTTCCAGCTTCAAACGAATGAAATGAAAAATAAATATTTTGTTAAGCCCTGTGTTCAACATAAAAAACCATGCGAAGGAAAATATTTACTCAATTAAAAATTTGTAAATGTAACAAAAAATATTCATTACTATAAAATTTGCTAGTACATATTTTTAACATGTTTTAAATTTTTAACATGTACAGATCGATGATGACTAGTTAAGTGTCGCAAAGCTTGGCATGCTTTTTTTCAAGACGCTAAATTTTTAAATTTCAGCCATTTCCTGTCTTACGAATTGTCTTATTCTTATTTAAAATAAAATTAAATCACATATGCTAACATCTCTACAGCTTCATTGGCATGTTCTTTGCATTGAAAAATAAATTTTTTTTCATCAGATGAAATTAAATCGTCTAGAGTTAGATCAAAACAATTGCTAGACCGGCAATGTTTGTTAAATAGATATTCGACAACTGTGGTAAGCTTGTATAACTTAACATTTGGATGTATGAAATCTTTATTTATTTTTGCAAATCTACTCAAACTTTCAGGTAACTGATCACAAGAAAAAGATATCGTATCTGCATTAATTTCAGAAGTAGTCAAAAATGCATTTAAGCATGTCGAACACTGAGTGTGCTGTTTAATGTAAGCAGTTATACGACCAGTTGTGTAAAAAATCAAACAATCTCTAACAGCTGGAAAAGCATATAATCGTGCGCTACTGCATCTACAAAATCACTAAAATCAGTGTCTTCACAATCGATTATTGCTTTTAACTTTTCTCGAATTTCTTGAATTGCGCTGTTACTTTTTGACTGATGTAATTCTTTCAATTTTGAAATTGTTATTAAGGGCTGTGGAGGGTTGCCATCGAAAGTACCATTTGAAATCTCATACTGAATAAAATATTTTAAACGGTAGTTTATCTTTCCTGCAAAACACGTCATATTAAAATGAATACATATGTTCATATTTTTCCGCGAAGTTCAATACTTACAAAAATTGATTGAATATAATGAAAAAAGACGAAAAAAATCAGCTGTATCTGTAAAGTATCTAATATATCTATATTCCCTGTACGAAATATGTCGAACATAACCGAAGACATATATACATGTGTTAAAAGTATGTACTAGCAAATTTTATAGTAATGAATATTTTTTGTCATGTGAAACAAAATTTATTTTTCAATGCAAAGAACATGCCAATGAAGCTGTAGAGATGTTAGCATATGTGATTTAATTTTATTTTAAATAAGAATGAGACAATTCGTAAGACAGGAAATGGCTGAAATTTAAAAATTTAGCGTTTTGAAAAAAAAAGCATGCCAAACTTTGCGACACTTAACTAGTCATCATCGATCTGTACATGTTAAAAATTTAAAATATGTTAAAAATATGTACTAGCTAATTTTGTAGTAATGAATATTTTTTGTTACATTTACAAATTTTTAATTGAGTAAATATTTCCCTTCGCATGGTTTTTTATGTTGATCACAGGGCTTAATAAAATATTTATTTTTCATTAATGTGTTCTTTTTTTTTTTTGTATTAATTGATTTATGCAAAATGTGTATTTTATGTCCTAGAATCATTTTAGGAACATTTTTTCATTTCATATGGTTCAGAAACTTAATTATTTAAAATTTTTTAAATATTTGTCTATTAGTACAATGCTTTTGTAGAGCGTGCCGCGTGCAGCGCCGCTCTGGTGAGAAAACTTCGCACATAGAAACTATAATCACTAAGGGAATCAAGTTCTTGCCGTTGGAGGCAGGGAGTCGGATAGGGCTGGAGCTGTCCCATAATTTTAGTCTGTTTACCTCTTTCTTTGTGATAATAATGGCAATTATTTCAACTGAGACGTATAATTTAAAAACTGAAATTAGAAAATTAAAACCTGCCGAGATGAATAGCGTGTCACAAATATTGAACAACTCTAACTCGTGGAAAAAATTAATGGCTATCATACCAAAGGAGGGCTCCGAAAATGAATACAAATTTAGCTGGGTTCATTTCAAGTAAGTTTATAATGTTTTGATTTATTTCGAGCTTCTTTTATGAAGTGTCCAATTCGCCGGTTATCTGGATGCCCCATTTCGTCAATTTTTAGAATAATTTTTTCCATCGTTAATTATATATTTTTTAAAGTCTGTTATAATTGAAGGGCCGAATTCTATAACAAGAAGTGCGCGCCAGTCAGCTCGGCTTGCCCCTGAGAATATGCAACCTACGCTTGACGTGATTTCATTCCAATCGAAGTTTTAATATATATATTTCTTCAAAAAACATTACAGAAAAATTCCCCGTTCACAAGTTTTGCGGGAGTGTAATGCTTCATAATAATTTTACCCATAAAAATTGCCTTTTTTAGCAATGGACATCAAGCGTAGATTGCATACTCTGACGGGCGCACCGAGCCGATTCGCACGCACATCTGGTTATAGAACTCGGCCCTTCAATTATAGATCTAATATTACAAACAGTAGAATAGGGTAAGTGTGCCAATTACTGCGGATCGAAAATCAAGACGGCTTTTAAAGTTAAAAAAAAAAGATTTTGAGATAAAAAAGTCGTCACGAATTAATTTTTAAAGCAGTATTTGGTATTAAGTAAGTAGCATGCAGTCCTTAAATCCTGAAAAGAAACCAGATTTACTTAGAAAATGCGAATCTAAAAAAAATGTTCCATGTAGGTATTACTGCGGGTTTGCATGAATTACTGCGCACCAATTACTGCGGAAACCCCAATTTCTGCGCGCGTAATACTGCGATATTATTTTGAGTGAACTTACAATTAATTTAGGAGTGTTGAAAATTTTATTTAATCTCAATTATAAAAAGTAAACACGACGAAGCATTCGTAACAAATTAAGATTAATAATTTTGAAGATATATGTTGATGTTGGTAATTGGCTTTAGGGTCCAAGGTTGATAAAAACTCAGAGTTTTACATAATCAGACGTTTCGGCTCTGATCGGAGCCCTCATCAGTGATTTATTCAAATCTAAAAATACAGAAAAAGGTTTTTGCTAACATAGGATATTTTGTATAAAAAATTTTTTGTAAAAATTTAACAAGTAATTATCATTATGTTTTTACATGTAGGTAAATAAATTTTGATATTACTTTGAGGTAAATATTTCATTCACATAACCTAACAAACTAGATACCAGAAAGCATTTTTTTGGAAGGTTGGAATTAAGTGTCTAAATATAAAAAATATTTTTAATTGACATTCGTGCATGGAATTGTAGATTGAAATTTTTGTGGTGTAGTTTTTAATACAATATATATATATATATACACACACATACACATACACACATACATATACATACATACACACATATACATCACGCATGCAATATATACACATATATATGTACAATATACAATGTACATATACTATATAATATGCATACGTACATACACACATACATACATACATATGACATGCATATAACATTATATATACCACACATATAAAATATTTTCAAATTCTTTAAATATTATTTCTTTTGGTATGAAGTGCAATCTGTAAATTTTATTTAATTTAACATTTTTTTCTTTGGCATATTTTCCTTGGAAATTTGTCCGCTGTGATACTTTTTTAGCAAGAAGAACTGAAAAATTGATAGTTTTTTTGCAATGACTTAGAACATAAAGAGTCCGTAGAGTTATACAAAGGCTTTTCTCAATCGTGGGTATAGACAATGAGGCTGCTTATTCAGAATGTACACAAAAAAGGCCATAAATTTTCATATAATATTGCACATAAAGTTTTCTTTGGTTTGAGTCTAGATCTAAAATTACCTATATAAATATTTCTTAGGTGTAAAGCAATGAGAATAGCACTGTGTAAAATCCAGTTTTTTGGGAGTAAATTGCCGATTTTTTGGTTTGACAAGTAGATGTAAGAAAAAAATATTGTAAAAAATTATAAATTGTGTAAAGAAATTTAGATGCGATTGTACATAGGAAGGAAAAAAAATTTTTTTACATAAATAAAGGTATGAAAAGACGTAGAGAGCCGCGAAAAAAAATTCTAGGAGTAATTTTATCGAAATCTAATAGTAATGTCTTAGTGTTTAATGTGTAGTACTTTCAAATGTGTAGGTATGGTATTTTTTATTATTAAATTTGTGCACAATTCTATCCAAATTTTTAAATCCTATCACAGACTATATATGGAGTAAAAAAGGAGGACTAACCTTGATTAAAATTACGACTTTTTGTATAAATGTTATTATCCAGTTTTTTCTTTTTCCGTTTTTTGGGAAGACACATAACTTAGACTGCACACACTTCTCCCCTGGGAGGTTGACTCGTAAACTGAGTTATGTTTTGGTTTTTAGGCATGCATATTGGGATGAGAGTTTTTTTACAAAAAATTTTTTATACAAAATATCCTATGTTAGCAAAAACCTTTTTCTGTATTTTTAGATTTGAATAAATCACTGATGAGGGCTCCGATCAGAGCCGAAACGTCTGATTATGTAAAACTCTGAGTTTTTATCAACCTTGGACCCTAAAGCCAATTACCAACATCAACATATATCTTCAATTATTAATTAAGGGTCAATATAAGTCCAGAATATGAATATTAATAATTTTATTAATTTTATTTAATTTAACTTAAAATTATATCACTTGAGTTCCTCTTGCATCTTTAGCAACGATTAAGGAGTGTTGAACATTTTATTTAAACTAAATTATAAAAAGTGAACATGAAGCATTTTTAACAAATTAAGATTAAATAATATTATAACTCTTATTTAATTTACCTTAAAATTATATTACTTGACTTCCTCTTGCCTCATTAGCAACGATTTTGGAATTTTCAACATTTTGTTTAATCTCAATTATAAAAAGTAAGCATAACGAAGCATTTGCAATAGATTGAAAGGTTATGCAGTGCCGCCTGACAGATCGCAGTAATTCATACACCTATGAAAATCATGTACCAAATACTGTTTTGGTAAAAAAATGATTAAAAAACGTATTTTTTGTTATTTTGCATAAATATTTAGAAAAATAAAATATTTACTTTGCAGAAAGTAATATCACAATAAATATTTTATTTTCAGAAGCGGAATTATAACAAGTTTTTCAGAACGTGTTCATGGCCTGTCAACAAATCTAAGCATTAAAACTATGGGAATCGGGAACATGAGAGTTTCAAATTGCAATCAATTAGCTACAAATATCGTAACTATTGATAATTCTTTGATACTTATTATGCTTGGATTAGAAATTGATTGTTTTTAGATGTTCTGTAGCGTTATATATCTTTAAAACATTATATATCATTAGTTTTATTTGAAAGCGCAGTAACTGGGGCATCCACAGTAATACCCACACTTACCCTAGTGGTAAACGTGATATACTTTTATATGAATGAAATATTTTTTTCTCTTTTTTAGTCTGAAGTGATTTTTATGTCTGAAATCAGTGATCGCATACACTGTATAAAGATATTTGTTACCGGGTACTATTTTGGAAGCTTAAGTGTATGTTATTGACGTAACTATCCAATTATTTTCGTCCTTCCGATTCTTAAATTGAAAGCTCGAATGGATTCTGTATACCAGACAAACATACCTTGATCTTTCTCTTACGTTTATACGCTATGAAAAATCTATTTGAATTATTAATTTAAGAATGGGAAAGATGAAAAATATTGGATAAAGTCACGTCAATGATATGCCCTTATAGCGATCTGGTATTATTGAGGGGCAAAAGCGACTTCAAAATTTAATTTTTATGTGGGGTTATAGATTCCGGTGTCTCAATTGTGGAAAATTGCGTTAAAGTTTTGTTAAATTAATTAATTAAAACCTGAGATTCACATTTGTGTTATCAACATCTTTAGTAAAAGATATATATTTTTCTTTCTTTACTGGTAAAAATGTGAAATTCCCTTCGAAACTAGTTGCTGAAGCTTTATAGAAAAATGTGAATCGTAAGCGGATAAATTATGGAAAACTATAGAAATTACATATGAGTCTTTATAATCTACATTACAACCTTGATGACCTGGACCACGATATTTCCCAGTAAAGTAACAGTGATCGTGTTGTTTAATATCATGAGCATTGAAGGGTTTTTCACAAATATGACAGTTTTTTACATCTTTGAATTCTTTAATTTATTTTTGTGTCAAAGATTCCATTGGTGCAATATTCTATAGATAAAAATCTACTTTTTCAGTTATACTTTTCAAGTTATTGACAAACCATTGAATGCAGTCTTCTCTTCGATAGATATAAATTTCACCGAGAGAATCATCAAAATTACACTGTAAATAATATGCAGCACTTGTAGGGACGTGCTTTTGATAAGCAGTTGTGGGTGTGCTAATTATCGGCTCTAATAGACATTCAGTATCGGCATAAATAACAAAAGGAACTTTTTTTTTACGTTTATAAATTCTTAAGTTTAAAATATTATAATTTTCATTCGACATAATAACTCTATATTTATTTAAGTTTGCATATTCTTGTTTGTATCTTTGAAAGGAGTGCTCCATTTTAAAATGGCATAAACACCTATCACATATTAAAGTATGATTATTATCTTTTGTTATTTAAGATTTTACTAGTAGAGACAAATTTTTAATCCATGCAAAGAGATATACATAATTTTTAATCAGAATTTCATTATTATCAAAATAATCCTTATCATAAATATCAATTTTGGAATTTTCAATCATTAATCAAATTTTGATACATCAGTCAAGCTAATAGGGAATTTTATATCATCATATTTTAATATTTCGCTAAAACTGTGTTTCACAGCACTGTGCTGTGCTGAAGTAATTGCCCAAAGAAAACAGTAAGGATCATTATTTACAATATTCACAACAGCTCTTTTATTCTAAATATATTTCGGCAAATTGATGTAAGTTGAAAATCCTACTTGAAATGGAGCATACTTAATGATATTTACAAGTAAATTTATAATTTCAATTAATGACCAGCCTGATTTTTCTTGCTCAAATTCTTCAATCATAATTATAATTTTATACTTCACTTTCTCATCAAATCATATACTCAAATCTGTTGATTCTAAAATAATATCATTCTCTGTTTGAAAGTTCTTAACATCTTGAATCATTTCACCCTATTCCAATGCTTTAAATTTTGCATAAAATGTGAGGTTTACTTTTAAATTTCCATTTTGTTTCAAAACATTTTTTAACCTTGAAACCACCATTGACTTTGCATCATCAAAAAAATACTTCATTTCTTCATGCTTCAAATTTACGACTGACCCTGTCCTTATTACTCAACTCGAAAGCGTCATTTTTTCCACAGAAAGATTTTCAAATTCTTTAAAATATTAAATTTATTTGCATTATTTGCGATATAAGAGTTTGAAATTGTCTACGAGGACACCTGTCGACAACGTATCCTATCTGACACGCGACTAGTGATCCTCCGATAATGTAGGCAGTGACAAAAATTTCAAACTCAACTAATTAATTTGAAATCATTTTACAGCCGCAAGGCTGAGCCACTAGGCGATATAAGGAGATCTTCCTGTGGAGAAGGAGATGTCGGACGCCTGTGTAGCTCAGTGGTCAGAGCAGTCGACCGGCAATCGAAAGACCTGGGCTCGAATCCCAGCGCAGTCGAAAGCGTCATTTTTTCCACAGAAAGATTTTCAAATTCTTTAAATATTTTTATTTGTAATATTAAAATATGTAAAACTAATAAAAAGAATTCACAATAAAATCTGCATCAGCAACAGCTTTTAAAAAGTATTGATTAAACGAAAATAGAATGTTCGGAAGTAAAATTGTAATAGGGAGAGAGATAATAGCGAAATTATAACGTCGGGGAAACGTCGGGGAAACCAGGAGGGGAATAACTAAGTCTCCCCCTTTTTCTTCATTACCCAAATCAGAGTGGTAAGTTCGGATTATTTATATTTTTGTGGGATCGTAGTCACTAGTCAAACCTATGCGGCTCTAGTTTTTTTTTTTTTTTTTTTTTTTTTTTTTTTTTTTGGTGAGGAGGAAAAATGGCAAAATCTTTTATAGACGTTGTACAGGACTCTCCTAGGACGGGTCTAGGCATACCTGTTAAAACCAGAAAACCCCCTCTCTCGAACCAATACACCACCCGCGGAACCGCCTTTCGGCTTTGAACTTCACGGGTGGTTGGTTCCATTAAAGTCGCGTGCGACTCTTCCGTCATCCGTTCGCTCGGAACTTCCACCCGCGGCCACCCGCCCACTAGGACAACCGACCAGCCGCGCCACCCAGGGGAGAATCAAACAGATTCCTCCCCCGAACGACGCGGACAGTCAAGTCTACCCGACACGCAGGACCGCGGGCGCAGGCCCCGATGCGATTTCTACTGGCCCTCCCCGTTGTTTCGCTCCCGACGCCCATCAAGCTCCCTCGTCTTCATCACAAGTGTGACGAATGACTCGATGAGCGTCCAGAACCGCTCAGACTGGAGCATGAGGGGGACCATCGTGTCAGGAGTAAGTTCGGAACCCACCGCCTGACCGAGGACCCCCCTAGCCACACCCCATTTTGCGCAGACGAAGAGTGCGTGCTCTGCGTTATCCACCGGGGAATCGCAGTAGCAACACGTCTCCTCGTCTCTCTTCTTAAAGCGCCTCAGGTCCGCGTTAAAACAGCCATGGCCCGAGAGCGCTTGTGCCAAGTAAAAGCCGACTTCCCCGTGCTTTCTGTTCAGCCAGGTGGCGAGCTCCGAGATCAGGCGGTAGGTCCATCTCCCTGTCTGCTCACCATGCCATCTCATCTGCCATTTCTCGACGAGTCTGCGCCTTCCATCCTTGCGGATGGCCTCCTTCGCGCGAGCGATTTTCTGCAGGTCGGCGCAGGTAAGCTCCTTGCGAAGCTGAAAGGTTTCCTGCCTTTCCTCCGCCAATAAATCTATTGGCGGGACGCTCGCCAGGACCAGCACAGCGCTCGTCGAGATAGTTCTATATGCCGAAACTATTCTCAGCGCGACAAGTCTCTGCGCCGAGAACAGCTTCTTCTGAATAGCATGGTTTTGCAAGGCATTGGCCCAGACCGGAGCTGCATAAAGCAGCTTCGAATGGGCCACGCTCGCCACCAATCTTCTTTTCGCTTCCCTGGGTCCACCAATGTTTGGCATAAGCCGGGCCAAGTTTGCTCCACATTGGATGGCTTTGGCGGCTGCGATCTTTAGGTGTTCGCCAAAGCTAAGCCTAGGATCCAGCTGCACCCCCAGGTACTTAATGCTTGTTTTCCACTCGACTTCATGCTCTCCGAGAACGATCCTCGGGTATTGGAAGGATCTCCTGTCCGTAACGAGCAAAGCCTCGGTTTTCTCAGGGGCCAATTTAAGACCTCTGCCATCCAACCAGCGCTTCGCTCGCCACAGACTTTCATTGATCCTCAGCTCTAGGATTCCGACGTCGTCAGCGGCGCACACGACAAGTGCGTCATCCGCGAAGCTGACGATGCTCGTTCCAGCAGGCAGGTCCATGCGCAGGAAATCGTCGTACATGACGTTCCAAACGAGTGGACCCACCCGCGACCCTTGAGGGGCGCCACATGTCATCTCCTCCTTGAGAGACCATTTGTCGCCCTCATATATCACCCACCTGTCGCTCAGATAGTCATCTATCATTCGCAACAGGTAGTCTGGAACCTTTTTCCGCACCATCGCCTCGATGCAGATGTTCCATCTCGCGGTATTGAACGCATTGCGTATGTCAATGCTAATCAACGCACAGAATCCCTTACGCTTACCAGTTCCTTTTCTTGCATTTGTGGCGATGTTAACCACAGCTTGGATGGCGTCCACCGTGGACCTGCCTTTCCTGAATCCGAACTGGTTTTCCGAGAGCCCGTTCTCCCCGACCAAGAGAGCCTGAAGCCGTTGTAGAATCAACTCCTCCAGAAGCTTCCCCATCGTATCCAATAGGCATATTGGTCTATACGACGAGGCGACCCCTAGAGGTTTGTTGCCCTTCCTCAGCAGGACCAACCTCTGCTTCTTCCAATCTGCGAAGAACCTCCCCTCCCGAAGACAGGAGTTAAAGGCTTCTAGGAGGATCTCTGGGTACGCCCCGATCACCTCTTTGAGGATCTCGTTCGGCACCCCGTCGATACCTGGCGCTGTGTTTGCCTTAAGCCTTCCACCCGCTCTCTTTAGTTCTTCGAGAGTGAAGAGTTCTTCGCGCCGGACCACGCAGGAACTTCGGTCCTGTCTTTGGAACGGCTCCACGTGTGGAAACAAGCTACACACAATGTACTGGACTCGATCGGGATTATCCAGGCCCGGGGTCTTTCTTCTAGCCACCAATCTCTTGGTGACTATTTTGAAGGCGAGACCCCATGGGTCCTTCTCGACCTCACCGATCAAGTCTTTCCAGCATTGAAGTCGGCTTTTCTTTATGCCTCGCTTCAAAGCTGTTTTTGCCCCTTTCCATGCCTCGTGCAGCGTAGCATCCCCCTTTGAACGGGTGAATTTTCGCCGCGCTGCGAGGCATTCTCGACGTAGGGCTGCCAACTGGTCGTTCCACCAGTACATCGAACCCTTGGCTTGCCTGCGCTCACGGCGAGGCATCGAGTAGTCGCAAGCCGCGACCACCTTCTGCCTCACCGAGCGCACAGCAGCTTCAAACGACCCAGCAGGGCAGACCCAACCAAGCTCATCGATGAGCCTGGTTTCTTCGAGGTGTTCGCGAAGTCTTTCCCTGCTGAGTCGTCTCGTGTTCCAGGAGGGGCTCCTTCCTTCGCCGCCCCTACCCTTATCCACCGCCTGACACCGTTGTTCTAGTGTGAATTCGATGCACCGGTGGTCACTCAAGGTTATTACCTCGAGGACCGACCAGTCGCTTATCCTTGAAGCGAGGCGAGGTGCGGCAATTGTGAGATCAATTATTGACCCCCCGCTCCTCGTCTGAACGTAAATTCCCCGCCCTGATTCAAGACGATCAGTTCGTTCCTAGCGACCATCTCGCCAACCAAGATTCCCCTCCTATCTAGGCGGGCTTCACCCCACTCGGGCGACTTACTGTTGAAGTCCCCCCCTATGAGGGATCGCCCGATGGCCTCACGGAGGCTTTCCTCAAGGAGGAGGATCTGGGTCTCAAAGACATCGAAGGGATCGCCGGGGGAGAAGTAGCAGCTGTACACACGCACACCCGCCACCTCCACCCAGACGAACCCCGCGTCGGTCTCCAGGAAGTCCCCGACGCCCAAATCAGGGTTACAAACAAGGATGCCGGCCCTCCTTGATGCATCCTGATACCAAGCAGAGTTATCGGACCACTTGTACTGCTCACTAATGAGCAGCACATCAGCCCCCCTCTCCCTGGCAGTCTGCATCAGGAGGTCCTGGGCATCCTTCCCCCTTCCGAGGTTGAGTTGCAGGAACTTCAATTCCTGCCTCTCAACCTCCGAAGCTCTTCCCGGAAGACCGGGCAGGAGCCGCTCCCCGACACATGGGCGACATCTTTTTCGCCCCTGTCTGCACATGACAGGCACCTTGGTGGTGCCTTACAGGTCCCGGCCAAGTGTCCCGTAGCGCCGCACCTCCAACAGGCGTTTTTCCTGTCGGGGTTGCTGCAGCCCCGGGACCCGTGGCCGTACCCAAGGCACCTGAAGCAGCGGGCGACTTCCAGGTGTTCGCGAATGCGGCACTCTACCCACCCGATCCTCAACTTACCTAGCTGAAGCAGACGCGCGGCGTCTGCCTCAGCCAGCCGGATCACTGCAGTCTTCACCCCACCAAAGCGGGTGAAGAGCCTGCAGGACCCCTCACAAGCCGGTCTGCCCAATGCCAAGCACAGGGCAGACACAACCTCTTCTTTTTCAACGGTCTCGTCGAGGTCCCTAATTTCGAGGGACCTCGTCGAGACCAGGGCTGAAATTTGCGCCCTTTCCCCGACCGCCAGGTCGAGCTCCTTTCGGAAGGCCGAAACGTCTCCCCCCTTTGTGAGGACCAAAAGGACTTCTTCCTTCCTGGTCCTCCGGATAGACAGGACCTCAAGTCCTGCCTTCCGGGGGTCGACCTTCGCCTTCATTTCCCTCAAGATGTCGGCGTAGGACTGGCCGTCCTTCGCCGACACCTTGATGGCGTCGCCCGACCTCGCGGCCGGGGAGCGCCTCGGCAACTTTCCCTTTGTTTTGTGTTCCTGCGCGGAGGGCACAGGAACCTCTGGCTTCTTCTTCTCTTTTTTCTTCTTTTTCTTCTTCTCCACCAGCTGCCATTCCCCATCCTTTTTTGGGGTCTGGCCTCTGGTGGCCGCGGCATAAGACGGCGATATGCCGCCCTTCCCTTTCTTGGGAAGCCGATCTTCGGGGGGAGAAGGAGCAACCCTCTTCTCCCCCTTTGTCAGCTTCTTGGGGGTATCTCCCAGAGACGCAGAGCGCAGTCTCCGGAAGATACCCATCTTTTTTGAGGCGGGGTGGGATTCCAGCTTCTTCTGGATTTCCATCCCGCTTTCTACAAGACATTTATGGGTGTTGAGCATTCCGCTCAACACCTCTGATGCCTCGTTAACACTGTCCTTTACGTGGCCAGGGTTATTTCTCAGCATACCCTGCTGGATGACACTGAGAGCCCTGGCCAACTTTTCCATTTTTGTACTTTGCTCCTTCAGGAGCTGAAGGACGTCTTTCCATCCCTCAGCCCCTGGAGAAGCGTGTGAGGGCGTATCTGACGCCTTCACCTCTTCACCTCCTTTATTTTTTGAGACATTCATATTAAAACTGTCGTGTCTTAAGACGGTTCGCCCATCATGGGAGCCCTACCGCGGTAGGGCTACTATCCCCGCCTATATGGATCCCTAGTTATGTGCGCCGAAACCGAGAAGCGGCTTATCGGATGGTCGATCCTATCGGCACATTAGATGAAACTAGTAAAAGGTTACGGGATAGGCCCGCGCCATAATGATGCTAAAGGTTTAACGTCACCCCTATCGACCGAGCGGTGCCGAGTCCGCCCCGACACCTGACCCGGACTTCAGGCTAGACGGTGTGCGATTTATCCTACGCAGCGTCGGATATAAGGAAATACTGACCAGGTAATCCTTCATTCCTGCGCCCGGACGTCCATGATTTCAACCCCGACATTGGCTCCAGACAGTAGGATCGTGAGCGGTTTTCCCAGATTAACATGTGGTTTCACGGGATCTTTGCCCTTCGCGGTCGAACACCGGAGGGACTTACGGTTACCCATATTACTTCCACAGAGGTGAGGTACTGACATCGCGTCCTACCCTGGTCGAGAGGCTACTACTCCTCCCTTGGCTAGTCTATCGGGAATATCCACCAGGCGCCGGCCGCAGCCTCATTCACTCAGCGTCCCATTCATTCTGGTGTGTGTGGGTGTCGGTGTCGTGCATGTGATTGTAGTGTGACCGCAAGAGCGCACGCGGGAAGTTCAGCGTCATCGCCGCATACGCATTTGGGGCGATACCCCGATTAAGGGGCCCCCCGCATTCACTCCATGTACGTTCATTCGGCATCAAGAGACCTGTTCATGGTCCCCTGATGCTTTCGCTCCACACCGCGTCCTCACGCGCTTGAAAGTCACAGAACAACCGTCGTGGCACGTGCGCCCGGCAGGCCCATAACTAGGGAAAAGCCCGTCTATAGGGCTCCCTTGGCAGCCATCCTGACGGCAACAGCCCTACTGCTGGCAGAGTCCTTGCGGCTACTACCGTTGGTGGGCTGCAGGACGCGTCTGCTCCGTGCTTGGACTCATGCGTTCACCTCGGCGAGACCCTGCCCGCCCACAGAACGCTCTCTCGGTTGTTAGGTGTGTTGTGTTTAGTGTCGCTGTAATGTGTTGTGTCATGTTGCTGTCTGTGTGTCCCCTCCTCCTTTCTCATCCGGGCTTGGGACCGGCAATGGCGGAGTTTATGCGGCTTGAGTTGTTCACAGTAATAACAAATTTGATTAAATTGCGGTGTACAAGCTTTATTAATTAAAGGTTTGGTATACAATCAGTTTTGAGATGCTTATGTGTATGACTTATACTACTTCTCAAGATGAGAAAGCAATGTTAAGAGTTTTTATGCGTCTGCAAGTTAACGATACAGTTTTTGAGATGCCTATATATATAACTCACCCATTCAAGTGTGTGCGTCTTCAAGTTATTAATACAGGTTTTGAGATGCCTATATGTGTAACTCACGCGTTTAAGTGTGTGCGTCTACAAGTTAATATACTAGGTTTTGAGATGCCTAGGTATATAACTCACGCACAACAAACGAGCGTTGTAGTTAATATAATAAGTTTTGAGATGCTTATATATATATATGTATATAACTTACGCTTTTTCCCTGCTTGAGAAGGCAAGAGAAAGAGTTTTGTCGTATAATTCTCCTTGTTGGTAGCTGGATAACGGCACAACCCTGGCTGGAGTTAAGTAGTGCTAGTCAAGTAGTACAGGAAGCATATCAGACAATCCCACTTGCTTGCTAAACACTGGTTAAGTTCGTTTTCTGTAGATTTAACTCTCAGAACTCGACTTAATACGACGATACACGTATTTAACGCCACTTATTAATTCACGACCACCGGACTTACACCACTTAAGGGCCAGGGATTATATTTACCAAGTACCGAGGTAATCCTTGTGTAAGATACCGATGAAGTTGCGAATATCGAAGGGTCAAATCGTGACACCGACAGTATGACTTGCGGATGGAGTGATTACCGACGTTAAGGTCTTGAAGACTGAACTGCTACTAGCGAAAAGACAATCTCTAGAGGTAGATCTGGGGTTTATATGTTATTGATTATTTCTATAGTGGGAGAGTGCCTGCTAATTTGTAGATCGGCATGTATAATGATAACTTGTTGATCGGCACGCGTCTGGTGGCAATGTCGATGACCATGCTTGCTGACAGTCGCGTAAACTCGTGAACTCGCGGCTGGTTCTCACGCAGGTCATACTATAGGGATCAAAGTCCATTGGCGCTCGATGCGGTACATCTTTCTCTCGTCTTTTCAGCTATGTTACTTAATATATATATATATATATATATATATATATATATATGTTGACAGGTCGGTGCAATTGTACTAGGTTATAATTGCACTGCCTCATCAATTATTTCATACATTGGTTTATAATCTTATTCTTATGGTATTTATGAAATACATGCTTTATTAGTGTCTATATTTTGAAATATTGTTTAAGCTAGTTTGCGGATACTCAATAATGTGATTGATGTTATTGATTGATTATCCATTATTGGTTATCGCTGATTATTATGTGCTAGTGTTTGATTATTATTATTAACCATTTAACGACTGTTCTTAACAATAATGAATGTTATTGTTATTTTCGTTAAATAATTATTAATGTTTATTGGCCTGGTTTTCTACATTACTGACGGTAAGGCAGTTTTCTTATTTTATGCAAGTCAACTGCCTTGTCGATGTCGGGTAATTATCCTATCGACAAGTAGTTATCATTGCAGTGATGTGATTTACGTCCGTCCATCTTCTGGTTGCGTGCCGGGTTGCCTTGCTGTAGGCGCAATTTTAAATTTTATTAATTTTTACGGAATGTAACAGTCCTCCCTCCTCAGAATAATCATCGTCCTCGATGACAAAAGTTATTAATTAGTTGGCGATGGACGCTTGTAACTCAATTTGTTGTTAATAGCGATCAGTTTATTTTCCTTATTCTTGTTTGAATTTAATCTTATTTTTCGCGAGTTATCGTTTTCTACAATATATTTCTGCGGATTCTGTGAAATAAGTGTATTTTTGTAATGTCTAGTGTATCGTGTCTTGTGTCATCTAGAAGTTCCAAGCGATTCAGGTAAGTGATATTATTCGTTGCATTTGTCTCATATTCTTCATAATTTAGTTGATTAGTTTCTTTAGTTTCAATTTTGCATAGTAAGATTTTGCAATCATCATCAGTTTGTGAGATGGGCAGTTGCAATCTTTTGTGTCGAAGATGTGTCGAAGATGTGTCCAAGGTGAGTGGTTTTCTCCTTCTTTTTTGCTACTATATAATAGCTTCGGTTTGTTCTGGTTATTGCTCAATAGTGTCTTCACGAGTGCTTTTGTTGTTTTTCTTTTGTTTGCTATGCTTCTCGGGCTGAATGATGGACGTTCCCGACGACGTGATGCTTCATAAATTCGTTCCTGGATCGGAGGATGCCGTCGCCGATTTTGATTTATCTCTGCTGGGTGGTGTAGCTCAGCAATGTCCGGTCAACGGGGGTGACGCGTCTTCTTCCGGCTGTTCTTCGAGTTTAATTAAAAATTTTCCTGATTTCTCGACTGGTGCTGGGCGCTGCGTTTCGAGATCAGATAGTTTATCTCTACGCAGTTCATCAATAGAGGAGCGCCTAGGGATCTACCACGTTGCTGTTTAGGGTGTCAAGGTGGATAATATCATCTCGACTTTCGCGACTTGTTGTTCCGACATTTTTGGGTGGTCGGTGTCTGTCCATATGTCCATATGTCCATAGGTTGGATGCTCGTCGCATGGGGTTTCTGCTGACTGTGTCCACCCTTGCCCTTAAACGGCAAATTTTGTTGAAGGCTGCCGATTTTCAGCTTTGAGGGCTCGTCGTAGGGATCTGCTGACGTGTGTGTGGTTGTTGCTTTTAATTTATTTGTGGATTTTAATGTTGTTTTTATTGTTAGTTTTTTTTATTTGCTTAACCATATTTTTCTTTTTCCGGTTATTATGTTCGTGCACCTCAGGTTCCACCTGCCAGATCTATGGGGCAGGTTTACAACCTGACCTCATCTTTGGTGCCCTGGATGAGATTTTTGTGGTTCCTGACGCAAGAACTGGTGTCAGGAATGCAGTCAAGTAGCGGAGCAAGTCGCAAACTTGAGCGGAGTGTGTATGTTGATCTGAACACTCTGGCGGAGGCTTGTCGGGAGTCCCTCAACATAGTTGAAGGGCTGAACCGGCTGGTTGTTTAGGACGTCTCGCCCTTGCCTGCGCGACATCGCCGAGCTTTCTGCCATTCGTTACCTTTTGCTATTTGTCTGGGGTAAATATCATTTTTTATTGTTATTATTATTTCTATTATTACTATTTTGTATATATAATTTTGATCTATTGGTTCATTTTTTCATAATTGTATCAAATCAATACCTCTTATTTTCTTTGCTTTACCATTCCAAACCTATTCCTTTTCTTGTTTAGATTTAGATTTATTCGCTTAAATTAATTTATTGGATTATTTTGGCATTATCCATATATATCTATGTAGGCATATATGGGTATAATTGATGTGTATACCCTATGAGGAGTTTTTTCAATGACCTATATATATGCGAACATGTATATTGTTCGTACTTTTATTAAAACTAGTATTTTGTTGATCAACCGTTCGGTGTTCTTCAATTAATTTTAATATTAAATTCTCTTCCTTTTTTTTCTAAATAAAATTAATTTTTAATTAAAAGAAACGAATTTTGTTAATTACGCTTTTATTAATAATTTTGTATTAAAAATGAAACGAACTTTTGATCAGGATAACATACTAGTGAGATTGTTCCTGACGATGGTAGGCGTGATTGTCATCTTGTCGCTTCCATTGGCATAGAGCACAGTGGGTCCACTTATATAGGAGAAAAGGGGAACGAAGTATAATGTTTGCTATCAACAAGTGGTGGCGCTATTGTCGCTACCGATGTTATTTTTAAACTGTTGTAACCATAGCAACCATATCATTGCCAGTTGAAATAATACAGCCGATGCTCATTTTACTCAACTACCGTTCGAAGCACCTCAAGCGTCGGTGATATATTTATACATTTCAGCTTAACCCACTGCCGCATTGTGATGCCCTGTCGTCGACAACGTTTTACTCAACTCCTTACTATTTCCTCTATGCTGTGGTGTCAGGTTACATGCTCGGTGCCATACTGCTTCTTCTCTATTCTTCGCAAAATTATTTTTCTCGCGCTAGCCATATTGTCGGGAGCGCCTTATCTCGCGCAGGTAAGTTTATCCTGCTGGACTGCATTAATGCTTCGCAGGTTAATCTGATTACAGGAGTCGCTGAGTGGTATTGTAGGTTTCTCTCTATTTTATTTACTTGTTGATGAACATTTTTCGTGTAGTTTTCCATGTCCTCCCTCCTTAGTCTTGTCAGCGTCCTCGATGACACAGGAGGTGGTATTTTAAGCAATTCAGACATTTCTGATTGGAAATTTTGTTTTTTCTATTTGTACCCGAATTTCTTGGATATTTGCTGGTTGTAAGTGTTGTAGTTCTATGGGTGCTTCTTCTTTTAGAGTTCTTTTTGGGTTTTTTAAACATTTTAGGATTGAATTTTTTCCAAAATAAATCATAATTATTATTATTATGATTATAATTGCACTAGATCCTCCTGTCCAGTATTTATTATGTAATTGTTTGTTAAAATTTTGTTCTTCGAATTCTGTCAATTGTTCTTCTATGGTTTAAAGTGATTCCTCTGTGTGGAGTCTTTTCCAATTCCCTGTGTGAGATTTTTCCCACGTAAGAGGTTTTATTTTCGGAAGCTGTTTAATTGTGTCTAATTTCGGAAGAATTTCCGTTATATTCAAGGTAAAATTAGGGTTGTAAATATATTCTTCTGTCCTTTTGTTAATCTGAGTTCCGGTTAGGATGGTATATTTCGTCCTTGCAGTACATCCTGTACCTAATCGGAGTAGTCCTGAATTGCTGAGGTAACCTTTTTCCAATTTTTCTTTCATGCAGTTGATGCTTATAAGCTCCGGATTTTTTGTTGAATAAATCCAGGCAGATAACGAAGGGATGTAGTTCCAATACATTTCTTCTTCTATTTTCATCCTGATGTCACAAAGGTGAATGGTGTCCTTTGATGGTCTTATTAACATCAAATATTCGCATGAAGTGGTTATGGAAACTTGATGCTTGGGCTGGGTGTTTTCGCAGATGGTGTTGTAAACGGTTTTTTGACAATTATTATAGTATTCTTTGCTTATGAGAAAGAATTTTCTTTCATCATGTGCCAGGGCAATATACGGAGTTTTTGGTATTATATAAATAGATCCTGTTGTATTCGGAGATATTTGTTGATACACTGGATGTGCATAAATTTCGTAAAGTTGATACCCTGCCTTATCTAGTAAGAGTATGTCGATGGCGATGAGCAGTCGTCCAGAGCTGATTCCAACATCTGTTTTTCCCAAAGTTGATAATTTTTCTGCTCGTACATGTGAAGTGCGTATTGGAAATTCATATTCACTTATTATTATTCACTTATATTCACTATTAGTTTAAAATGTATTTCAGTAATAATTTAAAACACGACAATCCTCCATATGTACTGGATATACGCTAGGGCTCTACTTTGGCATAAAATAATCCAGGGTTGTTTCTCAACGGTTGAATTTCGTATTGTGTTGAGGTGACTGGAGTTGCAAAAATAGCGATCACGATCCAGGTCCATTTTGCTCGGCTTTGGGTAAGGTGCTTTTGATTGATTCTGCTACTGAATGAAGCTGTACATCAGAAAATTATATAAGTACTTTTTCAAGATAGGTTTCGAATTTTGAATGATTAGGGGTTTATTTTATCAAAATTAAACTTTGTAAGTCCAATGTAATTTATTTTAATTATTTTGAACATACTACATGTGATTACATGGTTTATAGGTGTTATTATAATTGGTACATATATGTAATGGATATTATGCCTATTACAATGTGCCTAATAAACTTCTGATAGTGTGTGAGACATTTATTGAGTGATATAAATTAGATTCTGATTTTTAGTGTTATCTACAGGATTCCAAAAATCCTCTTCTTTATCGGTGTAATTCTCTTTAAAATTTTTATTATGTTTTATTTTTCGTGAACAATTTTCTACTTTATGCCCTCGTAAATAATAATATTCACAACATTGTTCCCACTTATATAGTTTAATAAGCATCCTACTTTTTTTGTCCAGACATAAAACATGAATATCTTCTATTTCGTTATCAACGTTTCGCTCTTCGCTAAAATAATAATTATCCCCTAGGGTTTTTAGAATTTTTCTTGCTGCCTCATGTTTAGTATTTTTAAGCTTGTTTTCGCCATTGCTACTCTCTGAAAAAATCTTTTTATGCTCACAATCTTTTACAGTGCATGATACGTAAAATGTGTCATAGTTTAATTTAGAATTTCGTTTTGCCTTTATCAAATGGTCAGCTGCCATATTTTTAATTTCGGTTAATCTGAAAATTAATTCTTGTAAATATGAACCATAGGTCTCTGATTTTTCATAACTGGGGAATGAACTGGTGGTGCGGGCTATTTTTCTCAACACTAATTCGAATGGGGTGAATTTTGTTGCACTGTGGACAGATGTGTTATAAGCAAACATGGCGAAGGGTAGCAGTTGATCCCAATCGTCATAATTTTCTGCATAGGCTCTAACATAATCCATTAATACGGCATGGCTCCTTTCTAGTGAACCATTAGATTGTGGCCTATATCCTGAAGTGGTTATTTGTTTTATTCCAAATATTTTTGATAAATTACTTAACAGGTTGTTCACGAATATCGGTGAGAATAGCTCTTGGCGCTCCATACCGAGAAATAAGATTGTTTGCTAATGCATGGGCTATTGTTGCTGCTGAGATGTCTGGAATTGGTATTGCTATGCAATATTTTGAGAGGTTGTCCTGCATGGTTAGTATGTGCTTATGGCCATCTGGGGTGGTTGGTAATTTGCCTACAGTGTCTAAGGAAGCCTTATCGAAAGTATTCAGGGGTGTATCTCTTATCAACATAGGTTCATGAATTTTAGCTCTTACAATTTTTTGTTCATGACAGACTTTGCATTTCCTTACAAAATCAGTGACTTGCTCTTTAATTCCTGGCCAAAAATACCTTTCTCGAATTCTTTGGTATGTTTTGTTAACTCCTTTATGGCCTCCGATCTTACTATCGTGGTATTCAGAAATTATTTCTAGACGTGACTCCTCAGGGGGTGTATTTACATTTCCGTAACACATACTTATATCTAGGTTACTATTTTTAAACTCTTAAATTGTGGAGGGCTGTTTGGAGATATTTTTTGTCTAGGTCGTCGAAATGTTGGTTTTTTATTATTATTATTACATTATTATTCTGCGTGGCTTGTATCTAGTGGATGAAGTTACAGTGTTGAGGCGGTCTTCTTTATTACTTGAATATGGGGTTGATATCACTTTAGGTTCCTTGAATGTTGAAGAACTAACGTTTTCTAATATGTCTGGTCTTGCAGGTATCTCGGGCCCAAAATTTACGCTTTTCCGGGTCCGTAGAGGTGGATTGGGTGTAGGTTGATCTTCTTCATCAGAAGATGAAATTCCGGGGTCCAGATTTTCCTTTGTTTCTATGTTCACCTCTTTTCCCATTTTCTGTGTTTTTTTCATCAATTTCTGTGCCGCTTCAATTGCTGTTTTGATTCGGTTGTCAAATTCCGTCTCACTTTCAGGTCCTAGTTCTTCAATGGTCTCTAGGAGTTCCTGATTGTCTTCTCCTTCTGAAACGGCTGTGATCTCGAGGATAGGGGCATCTTTTTCAATGTTTTCTTTGTCTAGCCAATCTTCGCGAGCCTTTAACGATTTTTCAAACAATAAAAATGAGTTTTCCATGCTCTCTTTTAATGGCTTGGGTTTACTTTCTTCTGTACGCTTATTGTCATCATCTGTAGGACTATCTTCACTATCGCTTATAGGTGGACTCACGAGTTTTATAGGTCCTTCATGTTGTGTTGTTGTGTGCATTAATTCTTCTTGTTCATTGAAAGGAAATCCAGTTTCGAATTGTGTAACGTTTGCTGAGGCACTTTTGGGTATGGTTGAAAGTGGATATGCTGCAGGGGGAAGATTTAGACTGGGTAGCACACTCTTTTCTTTTTCGTAGAATTGGAGGTGGTTCCAAGTCTTTCTCTGTATCATCAGAGCTACTTTCTTCTTTATAGTCAGGTCTTATCTGGGCTCTTTGTTCTTCTACTCTTCGACGGATCAATCGTTTACTGATGGTACTTTCATCCAGTTCTGATGAAGTAGAGGTACTGGATTTAGATCGAGATAGGGTGGGGTTGAGTTGCTTTGAAGTAGATGGGTTTGAAAGTTCACCTTTTGGCTTGACTCCTTTTCTGGAGAAAATGGAGGGTTTGTTCATTAGGCCAAAGACTGATGTTTTTGTTCGAGGCTTAGTGCTAGATTCCGTTTTTTTACTAGATTGTCGAGTAAACATCGGCATTATTCTGGGGGGGTAATTTTTGTATTTATTTCAATTTTACTGCGTTATTTTCTACTGGATTTCGAGAGAGGGCGTCGGCATTAATATTTAGTTTACCCGGTTTATACTTAAATGTGTACTTGTAATCTTGTAACTATAATCGCCAGTGAATCAGTCTCTGCCCTGGGTCTTTGACTGAGTATATCCATTTTAGTGGCTCATGATCGCTCATAAGAGTGAATTTTCGTCCATACAAATAGCCCAAGTGCGAAATCATAAACGGACCAACTTTGGCCCAGTAGTGGCAAATATGTTGCCGAAACTTGGCCGCCAGTGCTGCGCCATTACCGAAATGATATCTAAGGGCTGCACTTGGCCGCCTTCACTTGCCCGTCACTGACTGCCAGTATTGGCTCGAAATCGGCATATATTCATGGCCCATTACCGAAATGATATATAAGGGCTACACTTGGCGGCCTATACTTAGCTGCCTTTACTTGACCGTCACTGGCTGCCAATATTGTCCCACAGCTCCATAAAAATAATGGCCCAAAAATGGGTGGAAAGTTGGTTGTCTTTAAAATATTTTGAGATGTCATTTACGAGAAATGAATATTAGGTTAGATTTATATTTTTCAAATTATTAAGAAAGTCTCTATAATCAACGCCTTGTTTACCATTAAACTAGCATGAATTATAAAAGATTGTTAATAAAAATTAAAGAAGGACAAAACCTATAAACCAGAGTTGACAGATGGCAGACTTAGGTTATTTTTATGATTACTGTAAAAGAAAAGGAAAAGTTTTTACTCACTCCTGGGAGACAGCATCATCGCTAAAAGTATCGTCAGATGTGGATCCAGTGGATGAAATATTAAATATTTTCTCTGGTGACTCTTCACTTTTGTCACTCTGATCGATTCTTTTTCTTTTGTTTAGCTCTCGGGATTTGCATGATTGATAATATTTAGACATATTTTTCTTTTAAAAAATGCTTTTTGTGTAAAGTAAACTTTGTGAACTGTTTGCGTACTCGAATTTGAAGACTAGATTTAGTTAACTGTTCTTTGCCGAGCTTTGATACACAAATTGTTAACTCTGGCTCTTCTACGTAAAAGATGGTTTGTTGAAGTAATGATGACTTTTGGCCCAGTATAATAAATTAATAAGATGGGTTGCCAAAGTAATGCCGACTTTCAGTCCAGTAAATTGCCATTGCTGGGCCAGACTCAGAGTTTTTGACTTCAAGTATAGGTTTTCGGAGTCATGGCGACTTTTAGACTCTTGATGGGCCGTTACTGGGCCAAAATTTGTGTTTTTGACTTCCAGCATGGTTTGCCGGTGTAATGCCGACTTTCGGACCTGTGATGGGCCGTTAGTGGGCCGGACACTGGCTTTTTGACTTACAACACGGTTTGCCGGTGTAATGCCGACTTTGCACCCAATAAAGTGCCATTGCTAGGCCTGACACTGGCTTTTTGACTCACAACACAGTTTGCCGAAGTAATGCCGACTTTCAGTCCAGTCAAGTGCCATTGCTAAGCCAAGCTTCGGCGCAAGCATGGGAAATTTTGATTTCCAATGTACCGTGCCACTAATGGGACAACACTGGGCCGATTTAAACGCTGATATTGGTCCAGTAATATTGGCTAACTTATGGCTGCCAAGATTGGTCCAGTACTGGGCCGTGTTTTCAGTTCCGGCAATTTGCACTTGGGAGGGTCTGAATTTTGCTATTGCATATATGTTACATCCCAGTAACTTTTTATTTTCAAAATGCCCCTGTGTAAGGGCAACACGCCACACACCAAGGAGAGCGAGGAAGGAATTATTTAAATATAATAGTGTTCCTATGATAAATTATGATATAGACCGGGTAGCTGTGCGCAGGAGGTAAACCAATGTATTCCTCACGTCGACGGATCGGTTTGACACATGGTAATGAGTGATAAAGAAGAACAGCACTCTGTCTATATGGTAATTGCACCCGCGGTAATGAGTCAGTAAATCACACCGCGTGCCGATAAAGTAGTAATGCTGTGCTAATAACCTAATGAGAAAATGAGAAGTTATCAGCACAGCCTCATTAAGTATAATGTCTAAATATTATACGTAGTTAACTATTATAATTAATTATTGTCATATTAGTAAAACATTACAACTCAGTGATCCCAGAATGTGGGAGCTGGTGGCCTCC
The DNA here is from genome assembly GCA_030998225.1 of Diplolepis rosae. NCBI lineage: Eukaryota > Metazoa > Arthropoda > Insecta > Hymenoptera > Diplolepididae > Diplolepis > Diplolepis rosae. The sequence goes on from JAPYXD010000466.1 coordinate 4,000,772, forward strand.
ACTACGCTCCCATGTGGGAGCACACACAATCAAGCGCGCCGTGTCGGTATGTCCCCACTTCCTCGCTTCGATTTCACGCTTTCGTCTGTTGAGCCAAGATCGAAAATTATGTTCCTGTCGACTTCGTGTCAAAGTGGCGCGAAGCAAACGACAAATTTAAAATCTACACATATATCATTTAAGATATTACCTTTCTTTCTTTGATATTTTTGAAAACATTCACTTAAAATGAATATCTAAACATTTTATTTTGAATTTTAGGATAATTTAAAGACTGTAATGCCGACTTTCGGACCTGTGATGGGCCGTTAGTGGGCCGGACACTGGCTTTTTGACTTACAACACGGTTTGCCGGTGTAATGCCGACTTTGCACCCAATAAAGTGCCATTGCTAGGCCTGACACTGGCTTTTTGACTCACAACACAGTGTGCCGGAGTAATCCCGACTTTCAGTCCAGTCAAGTGCCATTACTGGGCCAGACTCTGAGTTTTTGACTTCCAGCATGGTTTACCAGAGTAATGACGACTTTCGGACCTGTGATGGGCCGTTAGTGGGCCGAACTCTGTCTTTTTGACATACAACACGGTTTGCCGGAGTAATGCCGACTTTGTAACCAGTAAAGTGCCATAGCTGGGCCGGACACTCGCTTTTTGACATACAACACAGTTTGCCGAAGTAATGCCGACTTTCAGTCCAGTCAAGTGCCATTGCTAAGCCAAGCTTCGGCGCAAGCATGGGAAATTTTGATTTCCAATGTACCGTGCCACTAATGGGACAACACTGGGCCGATTTAAACGCTGATATTGGTCCAGTAATATTGGCTAACTTATGGCTGCCAAGATTGGTCCAGTACTGGGCCGTGTTTTCAGTTCCGGCAATTTGCACTTGGGAGGGTCTGAATTTTGCTATTGCATATATGTTACATCCCAGTAACTTTTTATTTTCAAAATGCCCCTGTGTAAGGGCAACACGCCACACACCAAGGAGAGCGAGGAAGGAATTATTTAAATATAATAGTGTTCCTATGATAAATTATGATATAGACCGGGTAGCTGTGCGCAGGAGGTAAACCAATGTATTCCTCACGTCGACGGATCGGTTTGACACATGGTAATGAGTGATAAAGAAGAACAGCACTCTGTCTATATGGTAATTGCACCCGCGGTAATGAGTCAGTAAATCACACCGCGTGCCGATAAAGTAGTAATGCTGTGCTAATAACCTAATGAGAAAATGAGAAGTTATCAGCACAGCCTCATTAAGTATAATGTCTAAATATTATACGTAGTTAACTATTATAATTAATTATTGTCATATTAGTAAAACATTACAACTCAGTGATCCCAGAATGTGGGAGCTGGTGGCCTCCACTACGCTCCCATGTGGGAGCACACACAATCAAGCGCGCCGTGTCGGTATGTCCCCACTTCCTCGCTTCGATTTCACGCTTTCGTCTGTTGAGCCAAGATCGAAAATTATGTTCCTGTCGACTTCGTGTCAAAGTGGCGCGAAGCAAACGACAAATTTAAAATCTACACATATATCATTTAAGATATTACCTTTCTTTCTTTGATATTTTTGAAAACATTCACTTAAAATGAATATCTAAACATTTTATTTTGAATTTTAGGATAATTTAAAGACTTAAAAAATGATTTTCTATTGAAATTTAAATTCAATAAATTTTCAAAGTTTCAAAACGAAATATCAATTTCTATATTTGTTAGCTATGCAAATCAAATAATTCAATTACAAAATTATTTAGAGAATATTATATATTGAGGAATGATAAAATATGATATTGGAGTTTGAAAAATAAAATATTAATATAATTAAGTAATACATAAATTATATCTAATTATACAATCGAAATTATACAGTAGAGTTTCTTCTCTGGTATAAGGCAACATTGGAAAAAATTACATTCAAATAAAATACTCAGAAAACTAATACGTAATATTATTCACATATGAATTTCATTATAAAACTGTGAATAAAAGGTTTCAGTATTCAAAAAAACCAAAATTACATCTAAATTTGCATACGAAATTACATTTCACGATTTCTCTTATATAAAATACAAATATAAAATATTTATTTCGAATAAAATAGTCTTTGAAAAATTTTATAGTACGTGAATCAACTATATCAATTAAAAAATCAAGTGGGAAATGTTTTATTTAAAAAAGATAAGGAATAAGGAATTAAGGTTGAAAATCTACATACCTAATTACATGGTGATAATAGATAAAAATTCTATACGATGTTGTTGTTGATAATTGGCTTCAGGGTCCAGAAATGATAACTCAGGAAGTCACATACTTTCAAACATTTTAACTCTAATCTGAGTCCTCATCAGAGATCTTTATTTCTAAAATTTTAAAACAGTGGATAAAATATTGCACGTATGAGCTCTATTTTGGAATAAACTTTGGTAATGTAAAAAATGTAATAAATGTAAAATATCGTGAGAAAATTTACATATAATTGTACAGAAAGCATCGGTAAATTATGTAAAAACTTCCTTAGGAATAACAATAGAATTCTAACACATAACTCTAATGTAAATGAACTAAAAAACTAGTATATATTTGTGTCTAAATTCTACTGATGATATAGATGCAAGTACATATGTAGTATAAAATTACAAAGGATTATTTATGAAAATTAGCTTAAAATCGCTAATACAAATTCTACACTGTTAGAATTTTTTACCGCAATTTCCCAGAACATGTGAGTGGAGTTTTATTCAGCTACAACCTCCCAAAATTTAGGCAGAATTTCAGGAAATTCTGTTACTTTTTAGTAAATTTATGAAAAAAATTTTTTTTTTAAACTTCAATTCCAAACTGTTGAATATTCTGTATATCTTTCCGTGGAAATACTGATACTTGTATAGAAATAATCTTACGTTTTGGTAACTGAAGTTCAATGCACTTACATGCAGCTGAAAATTCATCCATATGCAACTGAAACTCAGTTACAGTGACGCAATTTTATGATAATTTTATAAAAGTTCTGTTACAGTTTGGTAGTTTCTAAGATACATTTTTTTTAAATTCAGTTGAGCTCCATATAATATTCAAAAAACTTTTATATATATATATATATATAAATTCAGTACATTTCCAAGAATTTCACATAATCTCAAAAATGTTTATATTAGTCGAATGTTTTTCAGATATCAATAAAATTCCATAGTCAATAAGTGTTTAAAATTTCAAGTTAAGGTATTGATTGGAAATTTAGGAGCTTTGTTAGTTAACTATTTTAATCAGAAAATTCTTCATTTTCGTAGATTTTTCAATTTTTTAATTAAAAATCTATGCATTGCCACAAAAACGTGAGGTGAAAATTTGGAATCATCAGCTATAATTTCTAGGCAAGAGAAATTTTAATTCAATTGTGGTAGGGCCCTAGCTATTTTGCCCTGTCAGTAATCAGGTGCTGATAGGAAAAACTAGTGAGAGCCTTAATTAATATGAATTTCTATTAAACTCCTTTCCACACCACCGAGGAGAGAGTTGCAGGCCTAATCCACTTTTTCAAAAATTAGCAATAAGACGAAAGCGAAACAATAGAAGAAAATATATTTGGAATGCCTAATTAACGTGAGTCCCCTTGCCTCTCACATAACTCAAGGCACATAGAAAGAAATACACCTTTTGTCAGTTGCAAATGGGTGCTAATAGATGTTTTTTACCAGGATATTAAACATAGATAAATCAATTTAAAAAATTTTTGGAAGTGCAGGGGTTTGAACTCGCATATGCTGCGTATCAGCCAATTACCTTCACCATTCTAATAAGATCGTTAATGAATACTATTAATTTACGGTCATTATATGATTAGGATGACATATTTTCCCAAATTTCTGAAAAATGATTGTTTATACATTGCATTCAGAGAAATATTTTTCAGAATTGGCTACAATCATGCATACAATGTTATACATTATATAATTAGAACTATTATTTTTCGCTTTCGTCTTATTGCAAATTTTTGAAAAAGTGGATCAGCACCTGATTACTAACAGGGCAAAACAGCTAGGGCCCTACCACAATAATATTAAAATTTCTGTTTTATTGCAGCTGAAGATTCAAAATTTTCACCTCACGTTTTTGTGCCCTATGCATAGATTTTTAATTAAATAATTGAAAAATCTACGAAAATGAAGAATTTTATGATTAAAATAGCCAACTAACAAAGCTACTAAATTTCCAATCAATACCTACCTTAACTTGAAATTTTAAACATTTATTGAGTATGGAATTTTATTGATATCTGAAAAACATTCGCCTAAGATAAACATTTTTGAGATTATGTGAAATTCTTGGGAAATTCTCAGAAAAATTCAAAGTCAATAAATATTTGAAGATTTGAATCAATATATTAATTAAAACATGTTTCGGTTTTATAAATTTGATGAACTGCATCAATTAGAAAATTTTGCCTATGTGTAAAGCATTACTTTTTTCATTGAAAAGTCTATGCATATAAGCCAATAAAACGTAAAATGAGAACATTTTTACATACTATCATCATGTAATTAGGTATGTAGATTTTCAACCTTAATTCCTTATTCCTTATCTTTTTTAAATAAAACATTTCCCACTTGATTTTTTAATTGATATAGTTGATTCACGTACTATAAAATTTTTCAAAGACTATTTTATTCGAAATAAATATTTTATATTTGTATTTTATATAAGAGAAATCGTGAAATGTAATTTCGTATGCAAATTTAGATGTAATTTTGGTTTTTTTGAATACTGAAACCTTTTATTCACAGTTTTATAATGAAATTCATATGTGAATAATATTACGTATTAGTTTTCTGAGTATTTTATTTGAATGTAATTTTTTCCAATGTTGCCTTATACCAGAGAAGAAACTCTACTGTATAATTTCGATTGTATAATTAGATATAATTTATGTATTACTTAATTATATTAATATTTTATTTTTCAAACTCCAATATCATATTTTATCATTCCTCAATATATAATATTCTCTAAATAATTTTGTAATTGAATTATTTGATTTGCATAGCTAACAAATATAGAAATTGATATTTCGTTTTGAAACTTTGAAAATTTATTGAATTTAAATTTCAATAGAAAATCATTTTTTAAGTCTTTAAATTATCCTAAAATTCAAAATAAAATGTTTAGATATTCATTTTAAGTGAATGTTTTCAAAAATATCAAAGAAAGAAAGGTAATATCTTAAATGATATATTTGTAGATTTTAAATTTGTCGTTTGCTTCGCGCCACTTTGACACGAAGTCGACAGGAACATAATTTTCGATCTTGGCTCAACAGACGAAAGCGTGAAATCGAAGCGAGGAAGTGGGGACATACCGACACGGCGCGCTTGATTGTGTGTGCTCCCACATGGGAGCGTGGTGGGGGCCGCCAGCTCTCACGTTCTGGGATCACTGTTACAACTATTATTAACATCCCGGTCAGCAATATTTCAATAATCATATTAATATATCATTATTAGTGCTATGGTGTATTGATTGCCGATAATCAATCGGGATCAATAGATGGAAGTCGATTATTGATCATGGATCATTAATAAAAGATTGATTGATTGATCATTGGCAATCCATTATTAATCATAATTTATAAAATATGTAATAGACAAATAAATGCAGAAATGAATAATTAAAACTGCAATTATTTGGAAACTAGAAATAAAATTGGGCAATAGAAGAGATGAACCCATGAACTCTTGGAGGGATCGTGCCTGGCCACCGATTTACGTTGATCTGCTCCCACTATTGGAAGCATCAATAGTATAAATTTCCCAGATTTACCTCTGGTGGTTTGTCATTAAGTTCCGATCAGTTGTACGATCAACTCGATTCATTTCGGACCAGTAAGTCAACGTCGTGAGCAGACCCTTCGATAAACGTAAGTATCAGTGGATTTCTATGAGCAAGATTCTACCTTTGGTACTTGGTAAATGAAATCCTTAACCCTTGAGTGGTGCAAGTCCGGAAACAGTAGTGCTAGATAGTTTCTCTGTCGCTTAATAGTGATTCATTTCTGAAATCGGGACGAACTAACCTATCTTGTTCACAAGTGCATGCCTGATTCATTTCTCGTGTACTTAGCAAGATACGTAAGCGGATAATTTTTATAGCAGTTGGTGGACTTACATCCCTTACACCATACCTCCTGTAAGATTTATCGTTGTTTTGCTACTTCACGGAGACTCAAACGAAACCCAACTATCCTGCAAGAATTTGTGCCGCTGACTTGCAACTACAGGAGTAACAAACGACAATTCTCTTTTTTCAGGACGCACGGACCATAGTGGGAGATGAGCAGAGCAATACAAAAAGGGGGTGCTGGATTGGAACTTGAGGTTCGGTGGCTCGCAAGCGAGCCGTAAGCAACTGAAAACTGATCTCAGGGCAGGCTAAGAGGTTTCACGTCTTAGACCGAGTTCTGATTGACTTCTTGAGGCGCTCTTTGGCCAGAACAAGGTGTTTCACATCTTGTTTGAGTCTGAATTCGTCTCACCCACTGTGGAGCACTGGGCAGGATAAGGGGTTCTACGCCTTATCTGAGTTTGGTGCCCGCAATTCAAACGCTTACGGTTCGTCTAGATTTCCGATCGAACATCGCGAACTCTCGAAGTCTATTCTCTCTTTAGAAAGAGAGAGACACAGAAATCCTTAAGCGCGTAAATTCAAATTGCGTCAATTAGGGATACTTTATAGGTAAATTCTTATTAGGTAGAGAGAGAAAGAGATATATAGGATAGTTAGCATGTAAATTTAAACTACATCCCGTGTCGTCGATTAGAGATATTTGATAGGATTGCTATTATCAAACCGTTATTGTTAATTCTGGGCTTATGTGGTGTAAGCTACGCATATATGTCAATTAAAAAAAATATAGATTAGAGAATTTTTCTATTAAATTCGGAAATTTATCCTCACCGATAATCATTAAATCAAATACTGTATATTATACTTAAATCAATTCACTGAGTTGTAAGAGGATTTATTTCCCGTTTAGAATAAAGAGTGTGCAACCATATAGAATCTTCACTTCTTCTCTCGTGCATGATCCCATAATTTAATAAAAAATTATATTAGTAAATTTCTACCTTATTTACAAGCTGACATAAATAAGGTTACAATATTTTGGATTTCTTGGCTTAATACAGTGCCAATTGAGAAACCTGATGCATCTGTTGTTACTGTAAATAGTTTATTGATATCTGGGTATTGTAAAATGGGGCTATTACAAAGGGCTTGTCTTAATATTTTAAAACTCTTTTCTTCTTCTCCCCATTTAAATACTGTCTCCTTTTTCAAAAGATTTGTTAAGGCTTTTGCTATTGCAGAAAAGTCTTTTATAAACCTCCGGTAGTATCCTGCTAGCCCTAGGAACTGTTTGATATTTTTAGGGTTCCCGGGCTGCGGAAAACATTGTAAAGCCTCTATTTTTTTGGGTCGGGTTTCACGCCTTCGCTGCTAATGATGTGGCCTGAGTAAGCTGTTTCCTTGAATAGTAATTCGCATTTTTCCGGTTGTAGCGACAAGTTTGCTTCTTTTAATCGTTTCAAGTCTCCTTACCCTTTTACCGTGTTCCTCTAAATTGTTTGCGTATACAACTATGTCGTCTAGGTATACGAATAGTTCTGTCCCTTGTAGTCCTACTAACACTTGATCCATTAGTCGTTGGAATGTGGCTGGTGAATTTTTTAATCACATGGGCATCGTGACATATTCATAATGTCCATTTAATGATGAGAAAGCTGTCTTAGGTCTGTCCGCAGGATCTAGTTCTATTTGGTGAAAACCACTTGCAAGGTCAAATAATGAAAAATACTGGGCTCTACCTAAATGGTCAAGAATTTCGGAAATATTTAGCAGGGGATAAGCATCGACAATCGTTTTTTCATTGAGAAGACGAAAGTCCATTACTATTCTCCATTTTCTTTTTCCGGTGTGGTCCGATTTTTTCGGTATAATTAATAATGGAGAGTTGTAGGGTGATTTTGTATTTTGAATAGCTCCTTCAGTTTTCATTTTAGTTATGACACGTTCTATTTCTTCTTTCTGAGCTGGTAAAAATCGGTAAGGGCGTGTGTTTATGGGTATTTCGTCTTTTGTATGTATTTTATGTTGTACCAGATGTGTAAAGGTTAGCGGTTCTTCAGGCAGATAAAAAATATCTGGAAACTTTCGCACTATTTCTATAACGTGCTCCTTTTCTTCTTGGTTGAGATATTCTAATTGCAATTTGTCAATTACTTCCTCTATTTTGTCTCTTTAAAATTTTAAATTTTCGGTTAGAAAATATTCGTCTGAATCTTCTCCTGGTAAGTTATAATATTCGAAGGGTATTAATTCTTGTGGGGGTATTTCAATGCTCAAATCTTTTTCAGTTGTGTTGATTGCTAATGCGTAGCAAATTCCGTTTGCGTTTGTTACTGCTGCTTCACTGACTAGTACTTCTTCTGTAGTTTCAATTAAGGGTAGATAACCTTCTTTTAATTCTGTGTTCGTAACTTCTATGGGGATTATTCGTTTAGTTCTGGCTTTGACCTTGATAGGTCCTAATGATGTCCCTTTGTAACGTTCCATATTTTCTTTGGCTATTTTAGATTCTTCGTCTATAAATGTTACGAGTTTGGTTGGGTTGGAATGAGTGAAGATTGTATTGTGCCAAACGGAAATCTCTACTTTTTCTTGTCGGAGATGTTCTTTTCCTAGAATTCCGTCAGTGTTGATAAGGAAATCTGGTTCTGTGACGTGAAAGTTCACTATTGAGTTCGTTATTTTTATTTGAACAGTTCGAAGGGTTGCAATTTTGTTCTGGGTTATTCCAGCTATTTCAATTGCTTCATTCTGTGATACTAATATGTCTTCGTCGAGTGAGCTTAGCTTAATTATATTTACGAATAGAGTGATTTGGGTAATAAGGATATGGCTGATAGGGTGTTTATGGGGGATATGGATTGGGGCGGGGGAAACTACTGGGGTAGTTTTGTTCCGTTGGGAAATGGTTTCTTCTATTTAATCTAGGTGAATTTTGCTTATCTTCATTGGGCCTATTTCTTTCTGGAGGAGCCGCAAATCGGATGTGCGGACTAGGGCTGCGATCACGCATTCCTGAGTAAGCAGGTTGAGCAAAATTGCTATCGTAGAAGTTATTATGCAGGGATTGAGGGTTTAACTGATGTCTTGATTTGTATTCTATGGCGTATTTTAGTGCTGCTTCTGTAGAATTTGGATTTCGGTTTTCCACTGCTCCCGAGAGTCCATCTGGAAGTCCATGAATAAAAAACTCTAACGCACAGTCATTGAGAGGGGCTAGTAATAGATCCGCGTTATCGTATTTATCTTCTAGTCCGGTTTGTGCACCAGATTTTAAGGCGATCGTAAAATTCACTTACATTTTCGTTACTGGTCATTTTGATGTTTGAAATTTCGTGTGTGTACCACGTGTATGTTTTGTGTGGAGCGAATCGTTGCTTGAGGTGGTCAATCAAGTCCTTCATGAAAAAAAAACATTTTCCATGTGTGCTATCTCTAGCTGCTCCCTTCAGTCGGGGTAAGACCGCTCTGATATACTATTTTTCACAGTTGGCAGGTATGCTGGCTTCTCCGTTTATCACGTCCTGAATAAAGTCTTTTACTGGCATATTTTTACCATTAAATATCGGGACATTCATTATGTCTTGCTGAATGGGAAAACATTCTGCCATGGATGTTACCATTGCGTCGTTTAAAGTACGCGAAATGTCGTCGGTGAAATCTGTTGTTCCGGTCTTGTCTGATCAAGTGTTTTCTTTGGGCATGTTGGTGGCTTCTTTAAACGCTTAGAAAATTATCAATGAGTGCTCTGAATTGACGCTATTATTATCTTTGATATAATCTTTAGGTCGGTATTTAATGCTCAATTCAAGTTTCTATTTTTTTTTTGAAAATTTTGGGCCAAAATTGAATGTGAAATATAATGTTGAATTTAATTGAATGACACAAAATTTGGTTTTTTACTGATCCAGTTGTTGAAAGAGTGGCGTTATGCAATATCTAAATCTTTAAGTTGTTTATATTGACTTCAGGGATTACTTTATCCTTTTGGATTAAATTGATATTAAGCGTTGGATCGTACAAGAAATCTCCTATTTTATTTTTTAATAGGTCAGAATATATTGAAATTATAATATTGGTTTGATGTTTTATTATTATTTGAGATTGTTTAGTTGCCATATAACGTAGCCAACTTTTGATTTGTTTGTTAAGTATAACAATTGATTTTAAATTTAATATGCTTTTGCTAGAGAATTATGCTATAATTTTAACGCACTGTCGATTTTGGTCGCGATGTATGCAGGTACTCTATGTTCTTAGCCTTGAGTGCTATGATTTCAGTGATGCAAAGGGGGTCATGTCAGACGTATTTAATATTCGCCTGAGTGAGCTTTACATTTGTTAATTTAATAGTTGTTTAAGAGCATTAACAAAAGTTATTTTCAGCGATATGAGATTGGAAAAGCTAGATTTAATGGAAATGCTTGGACAATTTTTGCAATTACAAAATTTGTTTATTGCTAACACATAGCAAAATTGTTTATTATTACAGAATTTTAGTGATGTAAGATTGGACAAACTAGACGCAAGTACAATTTTTGGACAATCTCTAGATTCAAAATTATTCTGTTAGTTAATTAAGTTGAAATTTGCAGTTTATAAACGATACAATATGAGCACTTCAAATTTTGCCTTACCCAATGATCGCAATCACTGGTGACCTTTCTACGTATCTAAAAAAGACTTATACTCTTGAGGGCTGTTTTTTGTTTGTATTAAACTCAATCTGGAACTTAGTTAACAATTTCCGAATGGAAATAAAATTTTTATATTTTCTAACTAAATAAATTTGATTTTCTTTAAAAATTTTAAGTTAAAATGTTCATTGTTTGACTTATTTTTGATTTGATTCTAATTTTTTTTACAAACTTTGATATAAATTTAATTTATTTCGTTTTCCTTTTTATGTGTTTTTATTTATTTTATTAGATATCAATAACTTAAGTCATACAAGATTAGGCAAACAAAATCTTGACTAATTGTAGCAATTAGAGAAGTTATTTAGTCGGGTATAAATTATTGACAATAACGCGGTTGATTGTGTACATTTTACGCTAATACACTAGGTTGTGAGATGCCTAGGTATATAACTCATGCACTACAAACGAGCGTTGTAGTTAATATAATAAGTTTTGAGATGCTTATATATATATAACTTACGCTTTTTTTCTGCTTGAGAAGGCAAGAGAAAGAGTTTTGTCGTAGAGTTCTCCTTGTTGGTAGCTGGATAACGGCACAACCCTGGCTGGAGTTAAGAAGTTCTAGTCAAGTAGTACAGGAAGCATATCAGACAATCCCACTTGCTTGCTAAACACTGGTTAAGTTCGTTTTCCGTAGATTTAACTCTCAGAAGTCGACTTAATACGACGATACACGTATTTAACGCCACTTATTAATTCACGACCACCGGACTTGCACCACTTACGGACCAGGGATTATATTTACCAAGTACCGAGGTAATCCTTGTGTAAGATACCGATGAAGTTACGAATATCGAAGGGTCAAATCGTGACACCGACAGTATGACTTGCGGATGGAGTGATTACCGACGTTAAGGTCTTGAAGACTGAACTGCTACTAGCGAAAAGACAACCTCCAGAGGTAGATCTGGGGTTTATATATTATTGATTATTTCTATAGTGGGAGAGTGCCTGCTAATTTTTAGATCGGCACGTACAATGATAAAATGTTGATTGGCACGCGTCTGGCGGCAATGTTGATGACCATGCTTACTGACAGTCGCGTAAACTCGCGAAATCGCGGCCAGTTCTCACGGAGGTCATACTATCCGGATTAAAGTCCATTGACGCTCGATGCGGTACATCTTTCTCTCGTCTTTTCAGCTATGTTACATAATATATATATATGTTGACAGGTCGGTGCAATTGTACTAGGTTATAATTGCACTGACTCATCTATTATTTTATACATTGGTTTATAATCTTATTCTTATGGTATTTATGAAATACATGATTTATTAGTGTCTATATTTTGAAATATTGTTTAAGCTAGTTTGCGGATACTCAATAATGTGATTGATGTTATTGATTGATTATCCATTATTGGTTATCGCTGATTACTATGTGCTGGTGTTTGATTGTTATTATTAACCATTTAACGACTGTTCTTAACAATAATGAATGTTATTGTTATTTTCGTCAAATAATTATTAATGTTTATTGGCTTGGTTTTCTACATTACCGACGGTAAGGCAGTTTTCTTATTTTATGCAACTCAACTAAAGGGTTTCCCAATAAGGGTGATATGTTTTGAAATTGAAAAAAAACACTGAATATTCATTCGGAATTGATCGAAATCTTTTTTATTATATTGGATATTCTATGCCATTTATGATTTAAACAATATATTGGCTAAATGTCCCCCGAGACTCTTCTTGCAAACCCGAATGCGTTCAAGCCAATTTTCGATGACTTTGTGGAGCATTTCTGGTGGTATGGCTGCTATAGCGGCTCGGATATTGGTTTCAAGCTCTCCAATTGTCTTTGGTTTATTGGCATAAACCTTAGATTTAACGTATCCCCAAAGGAAATAATCCAGAGGCGTTAAATCGCAAGATCTTGGCGGCCAATTGAAAGGGCCATTTCTTGAGATAATCGATTCTCCAAACTTTCCTCGCAATAAATCTATTGTTTGGCCAGCAGTATGGCAAGTTGCGCCGTCTTGTTGAAAGTAAAGGTCCTCTGCATCAATATCATCATATTCCGGAAAGAAAAAATCGGTTAACATGGCCCGATATCGCTCTCCATTCACAGTTACGGTTCGGTTCTCGGCGTTTTTGAAAAAAAATGGTCCGATGATGCCACCATACCATAAACCGCACCAAACGGTTAGTTTCTCAGGATATAATGGAGATGAATGAATGACCTAAGGGTTTAACTTACACCAATAACGACAATTTTGCTTGTTTACAAAGCCGTTGAGCCAAAAATGCGCCTCATCAGAAAAGATGATTTTTTGATGAAAATTGGGATCATTTTCAAATGATTCCAGAGCCCAATCCGCGAACTCCCGACGCAAACGATGGTCATTAGGCTTCAGTTCTTGGGCCAGAATCATCTTATAGGGATGCAGGCCAAGATCCAATCGCAAAATACGCCAGGTAGTCATCCTGGAGAGGCCCAATTCCTGAGATCGGCGTGGCACGGACAATTCACGGTTTTCCTCGATACTGGCCTGTACGGCGGCTATATTCTGTGTAGAACGTGCGGTACGCATACGATTTTTAGGCTTAGTATCCAATAGAGTAAATTCACTCTCCAACTTATCGATTATTCGACGAATTGAGAGCGCGGATGGAGCAAAATGACGACCATATTTTGCACGATATGCTCTTTGAACACCGACAAAACTTCTCGAATTTTGATAAAATAATTGGACAATTTCCAAACGTTGTGGAAGCGTGAAACTACTCATGATTAAATGGCAAACCTTACTGATGACAACTGACAGCAGACGTCAAAAATTTCAGTTCAAATGAGCCCGATAGGGACATTCAAAATCATATCACCCCTATTGGGAAACCCTGTACCTTGTCGATCTCGGGTAATTATCCTATCGACAAATAGTTATCATCGCAGTGATGTGATTTACGTTCGTCAATCGCCTGCTTGCATGCCGGGTTGCCTTGCTGTAGGCGCAATTTTAAATTTGATTAATTTTTACGGGATGTAACAGTCACTCTCCACTAAAAAAGCAACTTCGAGATAGTTAACCGGTCAACTCACTCCATCATTTATTAATCCGTTTCTCATTAGTGAAAAGGTGAAATTGAAGATAAATTAAAATTGACTGTGATTAAGTGATACTTCTTGGATTATCAGTGACTCTAGCTAGGATTAATCTGGATCTTAAAGGGCTCTAATTTCGACTAGATCTTCAGGTATTGGATTACCGGAAGGGACGCCGCATATTCCCCTTCTGTTTCAACTATTTGAAAGATTTATCTACCTAAGTAGTAAACCCGAATTTATTGATCTCCCAGGAGGAATTTTGTAAAACCAGTTCTCCCTCTTTCTCTCCCTCTCTTCGTCTCATAAGTAAATTGTCAAATAAAAGAGGTTAATAATTGTAAAATTAGTGAATTTTGAGTTTTATTGTTGTTGGCTACCCTCATCCTAGTTTCGGTTTGGAAATTCTCTGGATTTCTTCATCGCCCTAAAACGAGAGAATAAAATATAATATTGGAAGAAAGGTAATTAATTTTTTTGTTTTTGTAGAATTTTGAATTAGCCCACCAAATAATATGATTTGCTTCCTACTTCTCTTCTCTGCTACTTTCTCACGCTTGCACAATAAGAAATGTATATAGCAGGTTTTCGACATCACTGGGTTGCAGCATAAAGTTATAAATGCAAGTGTGACAACAATATGCCTACACATACCTTTGTCCTTCTCATAGCTTATTCGGCAACCCACACGTGGCTACTTTTCTATAGCTAAGTTTTTCTACAAAACATTTATTCAACATACCTTTATTCAGTAGGTATTAATTTGTCTATAATTCCAGTTTGCCACAAATTTCTTTTTGAATCAAAAAAGCTTTCTTCTGGGTGTCATGTTTTGAAAAATAGTGTTCAAACATATTTTTTTAATATAAAATTTTTGAACTTTATTTTTTCTAAAATATACTGCTAAAAACACGAGTCTAGCCATCTTGCCTTCAATACAGCACTCACGGACTTTTCGTATGCACAATTGCTCATTGTGCAGCGCACACTCTCTCGACAATTATCTCTACCTGGTATAAATCTTTTATTTCCATACAAAAATATTGTACTCGACAGAGTCAGCTTTTGGTGATGTTCTTTAAGCATATCCTAAGCTTCACGAGCTATCTTGGATCCCTGCATGTGTATTAGCTGGTTGTCCTCCTCAAGAAGAACAATCGTTCCACGTGCTTTATCATCCCTTTTTGACCATAGATTATCCACAGGAGTTGGCATCTCTTCTTCAATCAAATCCCACAAATCTTCTGTTATAAGAAGTAACTCCATTTTCTCGCTCCATATAGAATAGTTTTTACCATTCAAATTTTGTACAGTTGTACGAAGATAGTCAGTCATTTCTTATTCCTGTGCACAAGAAAAAAAATATATACGTTTCAGACTGTCACCTAAACTTCACTGTATATACTTCACAACTTTAAGCCACTTTTGAATGACTCCTTTTTGATGTTAACTTTATACACAAGACACTGGACCCATAACCTGTTGGAAAATTAATAAAAGGTTTATGTGCGTTTTTTGTAAATATATGTATTTTGATTTAATACATTTAACACACTGTAATATAAATGTTCCATCTGGCTAGTGTAAGAAAAAAGGAAAAATACACAATTGATATGCACAAGGCTGTTTAATATAAAGTATTTTTAAAACTGGAAGTACTGTCACTTGCGTGGGTGTCTTTGCTGGATCTTTGTTCCTGACTCAAGGCCGTCAACCTCTAATGGATGAGATGACCGCATAGTTTAATTCATGTTATCATGAAGAAAAAGGAAATCCAGTGTGCTGTTCGTGCATATACCACCAAAAAGCGTCAGAAGTGTGCCCATTCATCGCTTTCCGAAGAGAGGAGATGCTGGACAACGATGGATAGAAACTTGCGTGAACTCTTACTTGTCGAAGTTAGAATACCTCCAAGTAGTGCAAAGGCAATATTTTGTTTTTCATCGACATTTCGATGAACATTATTACTATCGAAAGAGAAATAGTACCTTCGTCTTAAGGTAGTTTCCAAGCACGAAAATTAGACCTTAGGCAAAAATAGATAATTTTGCTTTCAAGAATACCAATATTTTTATTGAAGGACTATTTTGAAAGAGAAAAGATTATTTTACATGAAAAAAGTTTGAAACACAGAAAAATAATTTTATTAATAAATTTTATTTTCCACCCAACTATTTTTCTTATCGCTTCTTACCAAATTCAAAAAAATTATGCGATTCTAATGAATCATTAATCATTTCTTCAGAAAAAAGATTTCCTTCAACTTCACCGTTTCTGATTTTTAAAAATAAATTCTTTAATGGCTGAAAACATTAAAAAACATTAATAACATTGCTAGTCTTGGAAGCAAAATTATCTATTTTTTCCTGAGGTCTAATTTTCGTGGATCAACTACCTTAAAGTGTGGTTTTTTCAATTTTGAAATCAAAAGTAGTCTATTTACCTCTAGTTTTATCTTCTCTGCCATTTCCCAAATTTTATAAACAAAATTTTATGTACTTTAGCCACAAACATGTAGAAATCTAAAATCAATAACATTTTCTAATTTCCTAAGCATCACATACTTTTAAGGTTCGCAGTTCGTTGCATAGAAACATTTTCTGTATATCTTCTGTGAATAAAAATACAAATTACAGATATTTTTGGTTTTTATTTATTACGACAAAACCAAGATTTAATCCAAAATTTTGAATTACATTTTCACAATTTTGCATTAAATCTTCAATTTCCTTTTAATTATATTCTCTGCAACACATTTAAAGACCCTGCGTATGCGTGTATGTGCACTAACAAGTGCACATATAATGATACTTCATATGCACAGTTGTACGCGGCGCTAGTTGCTGATCGTCCAGCATCTATGCATTGGGTTTGCACGGCCTGTCTTGAATAACTGAAACTCTTGAATCGTTACAGGCCCTTGATCCTACCACGTGGTGTAAAGGGTATTGTATAAAAACTGCAGGCCAAATTTCCTCCAAATCCTGTATCCTATAACTGCCTGTGTTTGTGTGTATTTGTGATGGAGTATATTGTCAGTGTATTCTAACAATTAAGAATTTTCTGGCAAATAATATCATTTCCGGAAAAATGTGGGTTAATCCCTTATTTAAATAACAAAAGTTTTTAAACACAGCTTCCGCATGACATTTGACATTGTAAATTACATGAAAGGAAAAATGGACGTTGTTGGATCTACATTCAGAAAAACTTTTCATAGTCCAATATCAAAAGTAGCGAAATTGTCTCAATATATTTTTCTCATTTTCATAAGTACGTATGAAAAATATTGTTAGAAGTTGGATCTATTCAAATTATATGCTTTTTCAAGGAAATGAGAATTGGTTGTGAAAATTGTTTCCATTTTTTATCTCTTCAAGAAATTATTTTATTGTATTTTGATAGTTCTTGCGTTAAGACTGATCGTAAGTACATGAAATAAGATCAAAAGGATTTATACACTTTCGTTTATTTTTACATAAGACAGTAAAAAATAATTCATAATTTGGAAACCAAAAGCAAATATTATTGGTCCAAGCCTTTTCTGAATTTTTAAATGTAATTGAGATTGTTGAAATCACAGACTTTGTCTTAGTTTCTAATCCTACCCATGTAGAAATAGTCCTACATGGGCCCATTAGAAGTAGGGCTATTTCTGCACGAGTATGTAACATTTCTTATTGAAGAAGGATGAATAGTATATTGCATTACAAGAGACGAAACACAGCGATTGCAAACCAACTTCGAAGTCACACGAGTTGCATTCGCTGTGTTTTGTTTCGAGTAATGCATACTATTTTATGTGCCACCGGCGCTCAAACTCGTTTTTTCGCTACAGTTAACAGTAGCGCAATGTAGTACATTTCGCCAGAAAGGAATGAAATGTAAAAATTGAACTGCACATGCGCCCATAGCCATGAAACGAAGCTCAATCCTTCTTATTCTTCTTCTTCTTCGTACAGCGTTAGCATCTTACTGGCAAAGCCTTGTACATTTGAACTGCGCATGCGTCTACTAAAATCCATTACTACTACACAAGATCGATAAAATCAAAATGGCCGGGACTAGTCGTGACATATCAAGTGTAATGACTAGCGCCGCAAACAACTACAATACTAGTTTAGATTGCAGTGTACGCATAAAAACTCGTATACGCACCGAAGTCACATAATAGTACATTACGTGCCCAGGCGCAGAATGAGGGTCATTGCGGGACGAAATGTACTACATTGCGCTACTGTTAATTGTAGCGAAAAAACGAGTGCGCGCCGATGGCACATAAAATAGAATACGTGCCAATGCACACAATTCGGGTAATTCCGAGACTCTCGCGACAATGCTCGCTCGTCCCGCAATGACCCTCATTCTGCGCCTGGGCACGTAATGTACTATTTCATAGCAACTGTTTTGAGAATTTGATTTTCGCTCCTAGGGTTGAAAATCGCAGTTTCGTCCCGCTTTATAGGTACCGAAAATCGGATTTTCAAAAGAGGCGCTGTGAAAATATGCTGGAACATGTACATCTGTACATAGTTATTCTATGTGTATTATCATGCTCCGCTTCTTGGAATTTTTTGTCATGTCCGTCAGAAAATCGCTTATTATTTTGCTTATTTTCTGTAATATATATATAAATAATTAAAATGGTAAATAGTATTTACCCTTGATTTAATTTATAATACTTGGTACGTTTGCATTGGCTTTAGGGTTCATAAATGGAGAAGTCTATTATACATTATAATGTCGCTAATTTCACATTTTTTGGAATAACTAGAGTACTTGACATATAACACAAAAAAGAGTACTTGATATGTTAAATTAAATTTATAATTGAAAATTTTGGATATTCGATCAGGACAAGAGTTGTTAACTTTGATCTTCCATACTAAAACGCTTTACATAGATGTGTTACATTTCTCAGAATAGTTTGTAGGTATTCCTTGAGAAACCATAAATTATATACTTAAGTTTGAACTCAAATAATATAATAAATAAGTGTCATATGAAAGTCGTCACCCCTGCCTGTACCTGAAATGTTTTATCCATTACAAGGCCATAAGGTCCCACCCCGGAACCGCTGTTAGGCATTACTTAAGGGTGGGGGCCCTCTTGAGGTGCCACCTGCCTCTCCTCGCTTCTTCTCCTCTTTTTTCTGGATTCCCTCGTCCAGCTCGGCTCTTTGTTTGGCGACTTTTCACGGCTTCTTCTTGGTGGCTGCTTCCCGAAACGCCGCGCAGCCGAAGTCAAGGCAGCGATAACACTGATTTATCACCGTTTTTCTACGGATTCTGCAGGAAACCCAACCTATCTTGATGTGGGCTGCTTTTAGTAATTTCAAGGCCCTTACCTCCTCCATTAGGACATACGCCTTTCTGGTCCCTCTATAAGGTCTCTGTTAGAGAGACCCTGAGCTCCATAGTAAGTAATATCTTAAGTAATATCTCAATTACAAAGTATTGATCTGAACGTCGTTTCGAATGTTTGCGATCAAGGTCCTACAATTAAAGCAGCTTAAACTCAACTTTGTTTAGAAATCAATAATACCGCGGAAAATTTTTATTTCATAGTTAACGGAAATAAAGTTTTCATTATCTATGATTTTCCTCATTTATTGAAAAACACAAGAAATGCAATACTTCGTTGTGGTATTGAGTCCGATGAAGATAAAATAGCTAAATTTAAATAAGTAGAACAGATATTCAACTTAGATAAACTAAAAGAATTTTCAATGTCACGTAAATTAAAGCGAGCACACTTGTATTTCAAAGATTCTTGTGTAAAAATGAAAGTTAAAAAAGAAGCAGCTCAATTAACCTTTTAGCTGTGGAGAAATTTCAGTACAAGTCGACCTCTTATAAAATGCAAAATTTATACATAAAATCACTGGATATCTCAGGTAGAGCCCCCGACCTGACTGCTGGTTGATATATCGACCAGCCCCGCAGGCAACATAAAATGAAATGTAAAAAATTTGTTTCATTTGTCATGAAGATTTGAGAGGGTATTTTTATGTAATATCACGCATTGAAAATGAAAAAAATAGTGAAAAAATTCCCGCAGACACCCTTGACCTTGAAAATCGCCAGTTCAAGGTCAAATTTTATTTCTAATATAAGGCATGTTTTTAGAAGGTTTTCGTATATAGTTTGATGCGCTGAATACTTAAAAAATAGTAAAAAATTTCCCGCACACACCCTTGACCTTGAAAATCTCTATTTCAAGGTCAAGGATACCTCAGTGATTTTTTCCATTATTTTTTTCGTATTGAGTCCATCAAATTACATAAGAAAACACTCTGAAATTCTCGCCTCTACTAAAAATGAAATATGGCCTTGAAATACCGATTTTCAAGATCAACAATGTTTTGAGGAATTTAAAAACTATTTTTTACGTATTCAAAACATCAAATTTTGCCTAAAAACATTGAATATTTTGTTCCTAAATAAAGAAAATAAATGAAGAAGTTTAGTTTAAGTATGTTTTAAGTAAATTTTATGTGCACTAGAGTTAAAAGTAGATGTTATAATTTTTTGAATATTCGCATATTTTGTGAGTAAGAAAACATAATTTGTTTAGGAAGAATAGTTGAATAAAGCCATCCACAGTTTGAGAACAATGGTGTTGAAAAAGGATATTCATTGGAACTTATAAATGTTTTAAATTTATACGGTTGGTATTTTAAAAACATTGCTGTCTCGCAAATAGGGTTGTTTTTAGTATTATATATGGAATGAGATCAAAATTTTGAATTCCATTTTAGTGACATGAAGCGAGAAAATTTTCATTTGTTGTGAAGTAAAATTCGTTATTTTGAAAAATTACGATATAAGAAATTTGAGATTTTATGAATATACGTGTAATGTAATCAGTATTGAAGTAAAAATGTATTGGGGTTGAATGTGTTTTAAATATTTGAAATTCTTCAGAAGATGGAATTGGTATGGTCATGCTAAAAATTGAGTAGTTATTGAAAGGAAAGTATCGTATTTTAGAAAATGGAATGACCATAGAAAAAAGAGATGTTGGAAGTTGAGGGTCTTCTTTGTTAGATTTAAAGTCTAGGAAGGTATCTGGAGGCAACGTGGGGTGCCATAAATTTGTAGCGGCATGGGTTATAGCTTCCGTCAGTTGTGTTAGGAGTGATAGAAAGAATTGGGATATTTCATGCATGTCCATTAGCCAATTTGCTGCAAGAATTCTATAAATGTGAAAATTTGTGATTTATGTCAGTCTTTGTTCTTCATAACGTTGTTAAGATTGGATGAAAGATTTTCAAGTTGTTCAGAAAATGGATTTGGAAGTAGGAACAAATTTTCTTTAGGCCGATAAAGAGAAGTTTTTTGTCTTTTTTTCGACTGTAGAAGAACTTTTTGAATTTGGTGTAAAAATAGATCACTATTTTTAAAAATATTAGTGATATTACGAGCATGTCTGGATATAAATTATATTTCTCCGATAAAGTAATTTATACGTTTTTTCAAAAATTCAAGCTGAGTGTGGTGATTATATATATTGCAGTTATTGGCGATATTTGTAAGTACACAATGTTCATGAAGTTTGTGAGAAATATCAATTATTTTATATTATAAGTTAACTGGTTGCAAAATATCAAAATAAGAGATAATAGTATATTATGTGCCTAGGCGCATAATGAGGGTTATTACGCGACGAGCGACAATGCTTGCAGGAGATCGAAGTCGAGACAAAGCCAAGATAAAGCCGAGGCGAGATCAGTCCTGCAAGCATTTTAAGCGAGTCTCGTACAGTCTGTTCAACGAGAGCGAGTCCTCGATTTTTCGAAAACTATTAGAAATTTTAAAACGGTTTTTTTAAAAATAAAAGTACTCTCGAAGGACTACGGCGCTACTACCTAATAGATAGTCCAGTCCCCATCGTTGTCCAGAATGGCCTGGCACCTTTTCGGCGTGCTTTCCACTAATTTTTCAGCGTAGTCCGTTGGTAATTCTTACCATATCTTCCTGATTTTTTGCGAGAGCTGTTTCAGGGTGAACACACGTTTTCCCGCAACCTTCCTCTTTAAAAGACTCCAGACATTTTCGATTGGATTCGCATCGAGGGACTGTGATGGTCAGTCCAAAGTTGTGATGCCATTTTCTGTTTTCCAGGCGATGCAGAGACGGCTGCGATGTTTCGGGTCGTTATCTTGTAAGATCCAATCGGCCGTATCAGCTTCAAACATCTTTGTAGCAGACCTCAGAAGACCACGTTCATATATTTGGAGCATTTTCTGAGCATTCAAGTTCTCGGTGAAGAGCTCTAAACACCCAAAACCGCGCTGTGAGAAGCATCCCCAAACATGGACCTTAACGGGGTGTTTAACGGTTCGCTGAAGTAATCTACTGCCAACGGTAGACCAGGCATACTTTATGGGAACCCATGCCCAGAACGACGCTTCATCAGAAAAAATGACATTCGACCAGTCACGGTCGAGATTTTCAGCAGCCCATGTTTTTCGTTTTTCCATATGGGTTTCTGAAAGTAGAGGTTTTTGCCTTCTGCTATGGTATTTTATATTCGATTCTCGTCCATTGCACTTGATATCTCGCGACTAGTTCCAGCCATTTTGATTTTCTCGATCTTGTGTAGTAGTAGCGTATTGTAATAGAGCATGTGCAGTTCAAATGTAAAAGGCTTTGTCAGTACGGTGCCAACGCTGTACGAAGAAGAGGAATAAGAAGAAGATTACGCTCCGCTGTATGGTTATAGGCACATGCGCAGTTTAATTTTTACATTACATTCCTCTGTATCGTAATACACGACATTACGCTACTCTCAACTGTAGCGTGAAAAGGCACATAAAATTATAATTTTCTGAAAATAGACGTATTTTTGAAATTGGTTGAAAATAAATACCAGATGGGTGTTAAAATTGTGAATTGATATAAAAATGTTCTGCTTTAGAAGTAAAAAATAAAATTAACATCAAGTATACGCCAGAAGGTAGTTGGTATAGGAATTTCATTATGCTTCTTGAATGGCTGAAAAAGAAAAAAGGAATAGTATTGGATAAAATTGGATGTTTACATATGGTTGGATTTAGGTATAGAAGTTTTCTGGAAAAAAGGGGAAAATGGACTACAAAATGTTAAGGAGCTTCGAGGTGGAAGTGGAGGGAAATTGTGTCGTTTTGTCGACTTTAAAAATATTCCATCTATGGCACTCTTTTGTAGCATGCATTTGAGTGTTACAAAAACTACATGCATTTTTCCATGAAACTAATTTCGGTCTTGGATCAGTTTGAATACTTTGATCTTTCGTTATCCTTGTTGTTTTACAAGTGTTATTGTAAAAATCCTCATCGCAAAGAGCATGAGATATTAAGACCCGGGCGTATTCTATCTGATACCCAACTAGTGATCCTCCGATAAAGCAGGCAGTGACAAAATTTCTGACTCAACTAATTAAATTGAAATTTATTATCAATAGTTGGAATAATTTTAAAGCTGCTCCATTTTCGGCTAACTCGCTGGTAAGATTCGCTTGAACAACAAAATGATTGTTTGTGTTAACTTGAGTAAGAAAAAATGATTTTGTTTTTGAATTTAGATGAGGATAAATTATTTATTGCGGTAACAGTAATCCATATTTTATTGTGAAATTTCTCGAAATTTCTACGTGGTTTAAAAGTCCCATAGAGTCTACTCTGTATACCTCTTTTTTGTAAATCCGCATGTGGATAGGCCCATCATAGTAATTTACTTCACATTTTTTCTCTTTTGGCAAAAGAGAATTTATCATTTTTATTGCAGCGAAATCCTTTGCTCCTTTGTTGTATTTGCAATACCTATTTGTTTAATGTCATTAATAAAACAAATTCTTATGTATGTTGAGTCCTTTAATGAGGTTTTTATTCGTAATACTGTATATTTTGATATTCAAATTTATTTTCAGTGCAAATTTCGTTTAATTTCTTGAAATTTTTACTAATATAATTTGGTTTGGCGTTTTGATTTCTTTCTTTTGATTCATTAATTAAGGTCTTATATAAATTTTGTGCTACCTTTTGCTTTACATTTTTTTACCTTTGTCACTACTCATAATTATATAATTTTTATGTTACAAATTAATGTGAAATATATATTCATTATCATTGGTGTGTTCAATAAGTATTTAATAATTTAGGGGTGGATCTCCTCTTTCTTGAATAATTTTGTTTAATAAGATTGTAAAAGTTTGTACTATTATGATCTTTACCTGAATTGGTATTTTCGTTATGTGTTGAACTTTTAGGTGCCTTTTTCGAGTTTTGTGGCGCTGAAGCTGTAAGCAGTAATTGATGGATCTCTACGGGAGGTCCAGCAGGTTGGTTGGTACGTAAGTGTAACAAGAGGTTAGTGACCGAATCCCGAAAGGCGCCTGGTAGATGGAGATACCATCCAAATAATCTATGTAACCCGCATCCATGAATAATAGTATCGGCTATTAATTTTATTCCACTAATTATTATAATTAATCCGATCAGACCTGCACTAGTAGTTCCAAAATTTGTAAAAATTGTCTAAAATCTACCCCAAGCGGATTCAGCAATTTTATCAATTACTTCTTGGTTAAACAAATTTGTCTATGATATTCCTTGATTAATAGTTGGATTTCTTGTTATTTCTCTAGCTAAAGAATTTAAAATCATCGGTTTTTCTGCTGGAAACATAATATGATCTTATCAACAGGATTTGGAAGTAATTTATACCAAGTTTCACCAAAAAGGTACATTGGTAGAAAGAATGAATTGTAATTTGTTTAATTGTTCAGTTTTGCGATATTTTACTTCAACTGGTATACATTTTACGTTATGTAGAATAATAATTAATTTCAATAAATGATATGCAAATTCGTCTGGTGATTGGGTTGCTAAGGTTAATGTATTTCTAAAAACTTGCTGTTCAAGTATACAACGTTGAGTAAGAATGTCGTGATAAAGTTTGTTTACTTCAGTGCGTATGTGTCTTGACGCATATCGATACCCACGTTCTAATATGTCGTATCCCACAAAATTTGAGAAATTGACTTTTTTTGAAAAATGGATTAATTATAATGTTTTACAGCTTATATTAAAATCTTGGGAGTCAAATTGTTTATTTAATATTTTTAAATAAATATTCTAATATGTCGTATCCCACATGCTGATTTTCACGAATTCTAATATGTCGTATCCCACATCAATTGGTTAAGTCAGCGCCAGCGATGTGACAGTCAATTTTTATTTTGTGAATAGTCTTAAGTTTATTTTAAGAAATTATTTAATAAAATGAGTAAGAAGGTAATTACAAATAATATTTTTACAACTCCAATTAATTCTAGAGCATCCGCTGAAACCTCTGTTTGTAGATCGATTAAAAATAACTAAAAGTAAATGGCAACAATTACAGGCATTAAAAAAAGTGTTGCTGAGAGATACACACTGCTTCTATGATAATATAAAATATATTGATGATACTGACTCTGCTTCTGACCAATCTCCATCAATAAAAAATTTGGAAGCAGAGAGTAAAAATATAGTTAAGGTAACTGAAAAGACTAAGAGTAAGAAACGAAAAGCTAATCAAGTTAATCTTGGTGTTAAAAGCAAAGTACTGCGTACTAATAATAGATTTATAAAACTTGAAGATAATGATATTAATTATAAAAAAATTGTGATAATACTAGACGAAAGACGACAAGAAATTTTCAACAATCTCAGCAAGAAAATGTACTTGAAGTAAAAAAAAAAAAAAATTAAGAGTACTTAAAATGAAAAAAAAATGATTTAAGCAATATTAAAGATAGTAAAAATAAAATGTATCAATAATGTTATATTATAATAATTATGAATTAAACAATACAAAATAAGAGAGAAAAATGTTATGCATGGGATGAAACAATATTTAATTATAAAACGATTAAGGTAGTACGATCACGAAAATTAGACCTCAGGCAAAAATAGATAATTTTGATTTCAAGAATAGCAATATTATTATGGAAGTGTTAATTTGAAAGAGAAAAGATTATTTTTCATGAAAAAAATTTAAAACACAAAAAAATAATTCTTCCCAAAAAACGGAAAAAGAAAAAACTGGATAATAACATTTATACAAAAAGTCGTAATTTTAATCAAGGTTAGTCCTCCTTTTTTACTCTATATATAGTCTGTGATAGGATTTAAAAATTTGGATAGAATTGTGCACAAATTTAATAATAAAAAATACCATACCTACACATTTGAAAGTACTACACATTAAACACTAAGACATTACTATTAGATTTCGATAAAATTACTCCTAGAATTTTTTTTCGCGGCTCTCTACGTCTTTTCATACCTTTATTTATGTAACAAATTTTTTTTTTCTTTCTATGTACAATCGCATCTAAATTTCTTTACACAATTTATAATTTTTTACAATATTTTTTTCTTACATCTACTTGTCAAACCAAAAAATCGGCAATTTACTCCCAAAAAACTGGATTTTACACAGTGCTATTCTCATTGCTTTACACCTAAGAAATATTTATATAGGTAATTTTAGATCTAGACTCAAACCAAAGAAAACTTTATGTGCAATATTATATGAAAATTTATGGCCTTTTTGTGTACATTCTGAATAAGCAGCCTCATTGTCTATACCCACGATTGAGAAAAGCCTTTTGTATAACTCTACGGACTCTTTATGTTCTAAGTCATTGCAAAAAAAACTATCAATTTTTCAGTTCTTCTTGCTAAAAAAGTATCACAGCGGACAAATTTCCAAGGAAAATATGCCAAAGAAAAAAATGTTAAATTAAATAAAATTTACAGATTGCACTTCATACTAAAAGAAATAATATTTAAAGAATTTGAAAATAATTTTATATGTGTGGTATATATAATATTATATGCATGTCATATGTATGTATGTATGTGTGTATGTACGTATGCATATTATATAGTATATGTACATTGTATATTGTACATATATATGTGTATATATTGCATGCGTGATGTGTGTGTATGTGTGTGTGTGTGTGTGTGTGTGTGTGTGTGTGTGTGTGTGTGTATATGTGTATGTGTATGTGTGTGTGTGTGTGTGTGTGTGTGTGTGTGTGTGTGTGTGTGTGTGTGTGTGTGTGTGTGTGTGTGTGTGTGTGTGTGTGTGTGTGTGTGTGTGTGTGTGTGTGTGTGTGTGTGTGTGTGTGTGTGTGTGTGTGTGTGTGTGTGTGTGTGTGTGTGTGTGTGTGTGTGTGTGTGTGTGTGTGTGTGTGTGTGTGTGTGTGTGTGTGTGTGTGTGTGTGTGTGTGTGTGTGTGTGTGTGTGTGTGTGTGTGTGTGTGTGTGTGTGTGTGTGTGTGTGTGTGTGTGTGTTTATATATATATATATATATATATATATATATATATTTCTGATACTTCTTCTAAAAATATCCTTGCGGATGGCCTCCTTCGCGCGAGCGACTTCCTGCAGGTTGGTTAAGCAGGTCAGCTCTTTACGGAGCTGAAAGGTCTCTCTCCTTTCCTCCGCCAATAAGTCGATTGGCGGGACGCTCGCCAGGACCAGCACGGCACTCGTCGACACAGTTCGGTATGCTGAGACAATTCTCATCACCACACCTCTCTGTGCCGAGAACAGCTTCTTCAGGATAGCATGGTTGTTAAGGGCACTTGTCCAGATCGGAGCTGCATAAAGCAGCTTCGAATTTACCACGCTCGCCACCAGCCTTCTCTTAGCTTCCCTGGTTCCACCAATGTTGGGCATGAGCCGAGTCAGGGCCGCCCCACATTGGATGGCTTTTGCAGTCGCGATCTGCAGGTGTTCGCCGAAGCTAAGCCTTCGATCCAACTGCACTCCCAGGTACTTAATGCTCTTTTTCCACTTGATTTCATGTTCACCGAGAACGATCCTCGAGTATTTGAAGGATCTCCTGTCTGTGACCAGCAAAGCGTCGGTCTTTTCAGGGGCCATTTTCAGGCCTCTGCTATCTAACCAACGCTTTGCCCGCCACAGACTATCATTGACCCTTAGTTCCAGGATTCCGACGTTGTCAGCAGCGCACACGACTAGTGCGTCATCCGCGAAGCCGATGAAGCTCGTTCAAACAGGCAGGTCCATGCGCAGGAAATCGTCGCACATGACGTTCCAAACGAGTAGACGCACCCGCGACCCTTGAGGGGTGCCGCATGTCATCTCTTCCTTGAGAGACCATTTGTCGCCCTCGTATATCACCCACCTGTCGCTCAGATAGTCATCTATAATTCGCAACAGGTAGTCTGGAACCTTTTTCCGCACCATCGCTTCGATGCAGATGTTCCATCTCGCGGTATTGAACGCATTGCGTATGTCAATGCCGATCAACGCGCAGAATCCCTTACGCTTACCAGTACCTCTTGTTGCTTTAGTGGCGATGTCCACCACTGCCTGGATGGCGTCAACTGTGGACCTGCTTTTCCGAAAGCCGATCTGGTTTTCCGAGAGACCATTCTCGCGGACCATGTGACCCTGTAGTCTTTGTAGGATCATTTCCTCCAGAAGTTTCCCCATCGTATCCAATCGACATATTGGTCTATACGATGAGGCATCCCCTACAGGTTTGTTGCCCTTCCTCAGCAGGACCAACCTCTGCTTTTTCCAGTCTGCGAAGAATCTCCCCTCCCGAAGACAGGAGTTAAAGACTTCTAGGAGAATCTCCGGATATACCTCGATCACCTCTTTGAGAATCTCGTTCGGCAACCCGTCGATCCCCGGCGCTGTGTTTGCCTTGAGCCTTCCACCCGCTCTCTTTAGTTCTTCCAGAGTGAAGAATTCTTCGCGCCCGACCACGCAGAAGCTTCGGCCCTGTCTTTGGAACGGCTCTACATGATGAAACAAGCTTCGCACGATGTACTTGACTGGATCGGGATTATCCAGGCCCGGGGTCTTTCTTCTAGTCGCCAATCTCTTGGTGACTATTTTGAAGGCGAGACCCCATGGGTCCTTCTCGACCTGACCGATCAAGTCTTTCCAACACTGAAGTCGGCTTTTCTTAATGCCTTGCCTGAGAGCTGATTGTGCGTTTTTCCATGCCTCGCGCAGCAGAGAATCACCCTTTGAGCGGGTGAATCTCCGCCGCGCTGTAAGGCATTCCCGACGCAGGACAGACAACTGGTCGTTCCACCAGTACATTGAGTCCCTAGTACGACCGTGCCCTCGTCGAGGCATCGAGTGGTCTCATGCTGCGACCACTTTCCGCCTCGCCGACCGCACGGTGTCTTCCAACGACTCAGCAGACTTAGCCCAACCAAGCTTATCTATGAGTCTGGTTTCCTCAAGATGTTTTTCTAGCTTGTCTTTGCTGAGTCGTCTAGTGTTCCAGGAGGGGCTCCTTCCTTTGCCGCCCCTTCCCGTATTCACCGGGTGACTCCGTTCCCGGATTCGAAACTCAATGCACTGGTGGTCACTCAAGGTTATTACCTGGAGGACGCACCAGTCGGCTATCCTTGGGGCAAGTCGCCCGTGAGAATGGACCGCCCCCTAGCCTCTCTGAGGCTTTCCTCAAGGAGGAGGATCTGGGTCTCGAAGATCTCGAAAGGATCGTTGGGAGAGAAGTAGCAGCTGTACACACGTACCCCCGCCACCTCCACCCAAATGAACCCCGCGTCGGTCTCCAGGAAATCCCCGATGCTCTAATCAGGGCTTAAAACAAGGATCCCAGCCCTCCGTGATGCATCCTGGTACCAAGCAGAGTTTTCGGACCATTTGTGTTGCTCACTAATGAGCAACACATCGGCCCCCCTTTCCCTGGCAGTCTGCATCAGAAGGTCCTGGGCTCCCTTCCCTCTCCCGAGGTTGAGCTGTAGAAATTTCACTTTCCACCCCTCAACCTCCGGAGCTCCGCCCTAAATATCGGGCAAGAACCGCTCCCCGAAACATGGGCGACATCTTTTTCGCCCCTATCAGCACAAGTCAGGCACCTAGGTGAAGCCTTGCACTCCTTGGCCACGTGAGACGCGCTCCCACACCTCCAGTAGGCATCTTTCCTGCCTGGAAGCGTGCAGCCGCGCGACACATGGCCATATCCCTGGCAACTGAAGCACCGGGAAACCTCGACATGCTCTCGGATGCGGCAGTTCACCCACCCCACCCTTAACTTACCGAGCCCGAGCAAGCTCCTTCGCCGACACCCTGATGGCATCACCCGACCTAGCGGCCGGAGCGCGCCTCGGCAACTTCCCCTTCTCTTTAGGGTCCTGAGCAGAGGACACATGAACCCTTTTTTCCTTCCTCTCTTTCTTCTTTTTTTTTCTTTTTCTCTACCAGCTGCCATTCCCCATCCTTCTGAGGGGTCTGGCCTCTGGTGGCTGCAACGTTAGTTCGCGATGTTCCGCCTTTTCCTTTCTTCAGGAGCGATATCCTCGAGGGGAGAAGGAGCAAGCCTCTTCTCCCCCTTTGTCGGCTTTTTTGGGGTATCTCCCTGAGACGCAGAGCGCGGTCTCCGGAAGATACCTATCCTTTTCGAGGCGGGATGGGATTCCAGCTTCTTCTGGATTTCCACCCCGCTTTCGAGAAGGCATTTATTGGTGTTGAGCATTCCGCTCAACACCTCTGTGGCCTCGTTCACGCTATCTTTTACAAAGCCAGGGTTATTCCTCAGCATACCCTGTTGGATAACACTGAGGGCCCTGGCTAAACTCTCCATCTTCTTACTCTGTTCCTTCAGAAGCTGAAGGACGTCTTTCCATCCTTCAGCTTCTGGAGGAGCACCAGAATCTTTCTTTGCTGCTGAAGTCCTCGGCGTGGGCGCTGAGACAGCAGCATATGTCGGCGTCTTTAACTTCTCGGCAGTTGTCTTCATAATATAAGTAGTAGTTTTCAAGACGGTTCGCCTATCATGGGAGCCCTACCGCAGTAGGGCTACTATCCCCGCCTGTATAAATCCCTAAATGTGTGTGCCGAAACCGAGAAGGGGTTTATTGGATGGTCTGTCCTATCGGCACATTTTGATGAAGCTAATGAAAAGGTTACGGGATAGGCCCGCGCTATAATGATGCAAAAGGTATATATTTTCTTGCATTCAAAAATACTTACTTTTATGATTGCACATACACGCTGAACTTTCTAAAAAACTTTTAAAAACCACACTTGTATCGGCAAACGCAACTGGCGAACGTAAGCCACTGACGACCATTTTGAAAAATCCCACAACGTATAGTAACGCGCATCACCCAATTTCCGAAAATTAATCCACCGAAAACAAAGGCCCACTCGAGAAAAAGCCGAGACACGTGTCAAATATTTTTTGCTTATCCATCTCAGAGACCTTTTCGGAACTACACCCATAGTATCATATTCTATACTTAATACTCATGAATTGATTGATTTGACTATTTGTATCAATATATATCAATCTTATTTTTAGCCTCATAGAGCAAGCTTCTCATCAACAGCAAAGGGGCTGTGCAGAAATACTTCTCGATGAATGGGGCACGATGGGGAGAAAGAGACCAACCCTTGAAAATCTACTTGATCTTCTGGTGAAGGCAGAACTATACAGAGCTGCAGATTACATTGCCATTTCTGTTTTAAACTGTAAGTCAATTTCAACTTTATTTCAATTTTATTATTTCAATCTCCATTTAATTTCTGAATTCTCGAAATATATTTTACTGTAGGGAAAGAAGGTCCAAAAAGACCAACTACGGGTCCTGCTGCCAAAGTCGATGTGTCAACATTACTAAAAGAAAGTGTAAGCATAAGTTAAAAATATAATAACTTTTATATTTATTAAGGAATTTGAAAATCTTTCTGTGGAAAAAAGACGATTTCGACTGCGCTGGGATTCGAGCCCAGGTTTTTCGATTGCCGTTCGACTGCTCTAACCACTGAGCTACACAGGCTTCCGACATCTCCTTCTCCACAAAAAGATATCCTTATATCGCCTAGTGGCTCAGCCTTGCGGCTGTAAATGATTTCAAATTAAATAGTTGAGTTTGAAATTTTTGTCACAGCCTACATTATCGGAGGCTCACTAGTCAAAGAGTTCAAACTCAACTAATTAATTTTTATTTTTATTTATTGCATATTATTTAAGTCAGCGGATACTTGAGGCTAAAAATAATTGAAGGAGAAAGGAAAGCGGTGTATTGGATGGAGTTTGGGCTCCTGAAAATTGACCCAAATTAGATTCTTGGTTTGCCCACTCAAAAAGTTGTTTCGATGTTAAAATTTGGTGAGTCATTTTTAAACTCCGAACAGACTGAATTTAAAATTATTCAGTATGTTATTTTTAAAATATTTTTTCAAGCCGTCAGAATATCAGACTTCTTGCAAGAAAAAAGATCCTCGAAGAAAGGGTCACCTGTGATGCAAAAGTCATTTTTCCGCGGATCATCAAGTATAGGACCTGGGTATCACGCTGCACTTTTTTGAAATGTTAATTTTCAGAATAAAACAATTCGTTGGGTTCTTTCCGAACAGTCACTAATCCCTCCACAAAAGGAATCATATTTATATATAACAACCTGCACCTTCCTTCCGAAAATGTATAATCTTTTTATGAGAAAAACTATTCATTTAAAACTTTACAGCTGTAAAATATAATGCTTTTGGGAATTCTCCATTAAAAATCATAAAATTATGGAAGCGCCCGGATTGCGCTCGAGGCCGCGCAAGGCTCTTCCAAATTCCATAACTTGCGAATCAATGATCCAGCCATTTTGATTCAATCGTCATACTTTATAACAGACTTCAAAGAATCTAAATCCACGAAAAACAAAATTTCGAAAGGGGCCAAATTCGGAAAAAAACGATTTTGCGTTCATTTCTTTACTTTTGTATGTTAAAAAATATTTAAACAATTTTTTCGCAACAATCTCTGTAAAGAAGAGTCAAAACCCTAATTTTCGCAATTTGGAAAATTATTCGTGCGAACAATTGTTTTCAAGATAAACAGGCTTGAAAGTGCGCTTGCTATATCGAAAATATCATTTCTTAGAAAATCCGAAAAATCGTATACTTGTAAAAAAATACGTGTCTGTTTATTGTTGATAAAGAACCGAAAAAAAATGATCTCGTACAAATCTGCGACATCGACTGTCAATCTAATATGGAATGACCCATATATAATATAAGACGTATATATAAGATATATTTATAATATTATTGTTTCATTATTATATATTATTATTATTATACTATGATATAATACGTATGATAATCAAAAAAATAAGTAGCAATGAGCATTCATGTAAAACGTGCCCCCACGGTGCCCCTCACTTCATGCGACACTAATCGCCGAAGCCACGTTAAATTGCGCAAAGCAATTACACAGGCACACAAAAAAACCAAGTCTCTGATATTTGAACGCGACACATATGTTCCCATGTAATTTGATCCGCTGATCACGAATCCGCGGTCCAATTGACCCCATCACATCTGGGTCAAGGGCATTTGAAGGTCAAAATTGAACACACACATTTGAGTTGAAAAAAATGACTAATCTTTATGTTTTTTGGGTCGCTGAATAATAATTCGAGGTCGGTTTGACCTCAAGTAGTAAAGGTCAAGGTCATTTGAAGGTCAAACGTGTTTGTTTTGGAAATAATGCATTTTTGACTGCAGATTCTGAAAGAACGGAAAATTTTACGTCCAAAACTGTATTTTTTAATTTTTTTAATATGATCCAAAGGTCATTTCAAGGTCATTATAAGTGGTGATGTGGAGAATCAATTTAATCACTGCAAAAATACGAAAATATGGTTCCCTTCACCTAAACTATTGCGGTAATATATTTTGGTGATCGTTGAACCAGAATACAAGGTTCGTCTGTCTCCTCAAGGACAAGATAAGGGTCGCCCCATCAAGGTAAAAAAAGAACTGAATCTCTGAAGAACTATAAATATGAGACTTAGCTATTGTTTTTTCTTCTATAACGCTTTCTTTTACTTTCGAAGGATCTGTGTAGCGGATTTCTAATTATTTTTGCGCTCTCGTCATCTTCTTCATCATCTGACACTCGATCTCTTTTCAGTAACCAACAGTAGTCCGCCAACATATTTACGTCCCATTTCCCTTGCCATCTAGTTTCAGCCTCTTTCAGATCTTGATGGAACCGTTCCCCTTGTTCTTCGCTGTAATCTCCCAAGTTATCAGGGAAATAGCTGAGATGAGCATCCATAAAATGAACTTTGTGACTCATCAAACATCCCAAACACTTATAGTTTCTTATCATATTTGCTACAATAGTTTTTTAGTCATCGCTTTTGTTATTTATCAGTGCCACAAAAGTGGCTTGCAGCATCTTCAATTCTTCTTGTAGCATCATACTCCTTATTAGCCAAGTCACCAACTAGTAAAGAGCTGCGGTCACTTGATGACGATGATTGCGGGCCCGCTTGCTCACCCTGACCAACCGCCGATACTGGGCATCCAAGACCCTGCATCGTAGACTTTCCTGTGCCAGCCATGACGGCGTCATGCCTTCACCCCAGGGCTTAGCCGAAAACAAACAAGAAAAACAATGCCGTTTCCGCCGTCACCACGTGGAGGTGCCCTGGGTGCTGACACAAGATAGGTATTACTGATAGATACTACTCCGTTCTTTCAGAATCTGGAGTCAAAAATGCAGTTTCTTTTCAAAATAAACAAGTTTGACCTTAAAATGACCTTGACCTTCACAGCTTGAGATCAAACCGACCTCAAATTCGAATTCAGCGAACCAAAAAACATAATGATAAGTAGTTTATTCCACTAAAACGATATTTTTCCCAATTTCGACCTTCAAATGCCCTTGACCCAGGTGTGATGGGGTCAAAAAGACCTCGTATTCTGATCCAGCAACCACCAAAATATATTACCACAGTAGTTTAGGTAAAGGAAATCATATTTTCGTATTTTTGTAGTGATTAAATTGATTCTCCACATCACCACTTATAATGACCTTGAAATGACCTTTGGATCATATTAAAAAAATTAAAAAATACAGTTTTGGACGTAAAATTTTCCGTTCTTTCAGAATCTGCAGTCAAAAATGCATTATTTCCAAAATAAACACGTTTGACCTTCAAATGACCTTGACATTTACTACTTGAGGTCAAACCGACCTCGAATTATTATTCAGCGACCCAAAAAACATAAAGATTAGTCATTTTTTTCAACTCAAATGTGTGTGTTCAATTTTGACCTTCAAATGCCCTTGACCCAGATGTGATGGGGTCAATTGGACCGCGGATTCGTGATCAGCGGATCAAATTACATGGGAACATATGTGTCGCGTTCAAATATCAGAGACTTGGTTTTTTTTGTGTGCCTGTGTTATTAATTTTAGAATCTTTTTGTGGATAAAGAGATCCCAGCGCAATTGTAAGCCTCTTTTTCCGTAGAAAGGTTTTTAATTTCTATCTATTAGTTTTACAAAAAATACGTATAGAACATAAAAGGCAAAGAATCTAGTCTCATTTATTTTACTACGTAACTATTCTTCACGTAGATGAACGTATTTTAAAAACGAATTTTTTTTACCTTTTTCAATTTTTTTTTTGAAAACGTAAAAGGACTTTTGGAGCGCGGAATTAGGAGCATTTTCCAGGTCCCCAAACTCTACCCAACGCGCCGCTTTTCTTTTCTTCTTGAATTATTTTTAGGTTCACCATACGAATTTACACCCGTTGACTGAACTATATTTCATGATAAATTAATTATTTATATTTTGAATATTCAGGTCGATGACATCGTGGGGAGTACATCATTAATTCCAGAAGATGTATCTACAAAATTACCTCGCTGTCTCCTGAATACAAGCCTAATTTCGGTTGAATCACAGGAAGTAACAGAATCTGAATGTACCAGCGAATTGTTACAAAATTATTAGAAAAAATAATTTTATAATTTTATATTTTGTTTGAGCACATCAGAGAAAAAAGCCATAGGAAAAACGTCTGCACGTAAAAGAAACACAAATTTTATCAGCACAAAAGACAGTTAAAAAATACTTAAGAGCAAAATGAATATAGGAAAACCGCGAGCGCGTAAACAAAGCATAAGTTTTCTCAGCGCAAGAGACGGAAATCCTGTTTCATGGGTGCACTTCGATGAGAACCGTTTGTCTGAAGTTGAAAATAGATCATATTATTTCGTTACAATCGAATATATTTTTTCGAAATAAGTTTCATTTTGCATGCCGTAAATAATTTCGAAGAGCGTAATAATAAATGGGTTGAATATTTATTTAGTTATTTCTGAGAATTCACGCTTCTATTTAATACGAAGTATTTCAAAAATTGGGAAAACGTTGATTATTTATTGTCGTTTTAAAAATGTATAATAATAATCTATGAATTATGGGTCAATATAATAGCAGACATGTTATCAAACATGTCACTTTAAAATAATTATTATGTTTTGAATTTTAGTAATTATCATTATAACGATTGAAGATTGTATAATAATAAAAATTTTAATTGTGGAAATCCTAACTGTTATAGTAATATTAATCATTATTTATACAGATTTTTCTAACTGTACTATTAGGTTGGCAACAATGTAATTTCGCTTTTTTCCGCTAGATGACTTCATTCGTTCGAAGTCGTTCTTATCTATTGCAATCTTCAGACCGTATATGGTATTTGACAGCTGACGTTTCATAGATTATTCAGTAAAAACGGTCATTTTCGTCACATTTTACTTTATTACTTCCGAAAAGGTAGAAACGCAGTGCAAGCTCGGAAAAAGTTGTATGATGTTGTTTTGCTCGTTTTCGTTCCGGAGATTTTGACCTCAAAGGTGCACCACGCTCTGGACGCCCAACTGAAGTTGACGACGACAAAATAAAATCAATGATAGAGAATAACCTGCGTAGTACGACATGAGAGATCGCAGAAAAGCTTAACATATCACATACATGCGTTGAAAGGCATTAAAAATAACTTGGTTACGTTAATAAGCTCGATATTTGGGTTCCTCACAAATTAAACGAAATTCAACTCACCAAACGAATTTCCTTTTGCGATTCACTGCGATCACGGATCATAACGGGCGATGAGAAATGGGCTGTTTACGATAACGTCGTGCGAAAAAGATCATAGAACAAACGAGATGAGCCTGCACAATCGACATCAAAAGCCGGTATTCATGAAAAGAAGGTTATACTGAGTGTTTGGTAGAATTTCAAAGGTATTGTTTATTTTGAGCTACTCCCAAGGATCCTAACTATCAATTCGAATGTCTACTGTTGACAGCTAATAAAGTTGGACAAAGAAATCAAGGAAAATCGGCCAGAACTGGCAACTCGTAAAGGTGTAATCTTCCATCGAGATAACGCCAGACCACATACATCTTTGGTCACTCGCAAAAAATTATTGGAGTTAGGATGGGAAGTGATACTTCATCCACCGTATAGTCCTGACCTTGCACCATCCGATTATCATTTATTCCTTTCACTTCAAAACCATTTAAGTGGAAAAACATTCGATTCAAATGAGGCTGTCAAAAAAGAGTTGATCCATTTTTTTTCCTCTAAGAACAAAACTTTCTACGAAAGCGGAATTATGAAGCTGACTGAAAGATGGAAAAAGGTCATCGAACAAATTGGTCAATACATAGTTAATTAATGTTTTTTATTTGTATCAATAAACTTGCTTTGAAAGTCATGAAAAAGAACGAAATGACTTTGTTATATAAAGTGGTCTCTTGTAAAATTGTGTTGCTTCGTAAATATTTTAATCATGGATTAAAACAGTTAATCTCCAAAATTATTTTTCAAATTAAAATTCCTTTCTACGCGCTCAATATTATGCTCAATTAATATTTTTCAAAGGATTTAAAAATCCTTCTGTGTGTGTAAAAAAATTATAAAATTATTAAATGCCGTTACGCAATGCAATCAAAAGACCCGGGCTCGAATCCCGGCACAGTCGAAAGCGTCTCTTTTTCCACAGAAAGATTTTTAAACTCTGAAAAATATTAATTGGTTTCGACGATTTAAGTTTGAAATTGTCTGCGCGGACATCTGTCGGAGAGGTATCCAATATGATACCGAGATTTGTGTC
The DNA here is from genome assembly GCA_030998225.1 of Diplolepis rosae. NCBI lineage: Eukaryota > Metazoa > Arthropoda > Insecta > Hymenoptera > Diplolepididae > Diplolepis > Diplolepis rosae. Next base: position 4,038,634 of record JAPYXD010000466.1, read on the forward strand.
CTGATAAAGTAGACAGTGAAATTTCAACTCTACTAACAAAATTATCAAATTATCAAATGCCGTCACACAATATAACGAAGTCTTCCTGTGGAGAAAGGGATGTCGGAAGCCTGTGTAGCTCAGTGTTAGTTAGAGCAGTCGACCAGCAATCGAAAGATCTGGGCTCGAATCCCGGCACCGTCGAAAGCGTCTCTTTTCTTACAGAGAGATTTTTAAACTCCTTGAAAAATATTAATTGAGCAGAATATTAAGCGCGCAAAAAGGAATTTTTATTTAAAAAATAATTTTGGAGATTAAGTGTTTTCGTCCGCGATTAAGATATTTACGAAGCAACATAATTTTACAAGAGAACACTTTATAATTCATTATAGTGCAGTTAAAAAAAATTTGTATAAATAATGATTAATATTATTATAATGATTAGGATTGCCGCAATAAAATTATTTATTATTATATCAGGTCTATAAATAAGTTTCCGCCGTTTTTTATCAAAAATTGGGCATTGACTGTGAAAGAACGGAACCTTATGTTTTCTTCTTGCGTTTGGCACGAATCTTGATCCAATAATGCTTTCAATTCCCCGTCTTCATACAATTTCGGTCTTCCGTTACTCACGACAACTTCTTTCACTTAAGGCAGCCTCACCATATGTTTGTACAAGCAATCGATACGTCTCCGCTGCAGGTTTCTTCAAATTGAAGAAGTAAATCAAAAGTTCCCGCAAATAACGCTTATTCGACTCAAAACTCGACATTTTCGCACACAAGAGAATATATTATATTGATAAAAATTCACTATAATAACATGATCCATTTTTAACTTCAGGCGAGCGGTTCTCATTCAAGTCCACCCACGAAATAAGATATCCGTCTTTTGCGCTGAGAAAACTTATGTTTTGTTTCCGCGCTCGCGGTTTTCCTATATTCATTTTCCTCTCAAGTATTTTTTAACTGTCTTTTGTACTGATAAAATTTGTGTTTCTTTTACATGCAGACGTTTTGCCTATGGCTTTTTTCTTTGATTTGTTCTTTTGTGGTTATCAGTATGGAATGTATATATACATAATGTAAAATTTTATTTTATTTTGTTAAAATATGCAACAGGTTTTCTATAAACAATGATTTTTACTCACTGAGTCAAATTTTTTACATTTTCATCACATATAAGAAGGTATTAGATTTGTGTAAAATTTGACATCTACTTTTTTCAATGAATGCCCACGTTTTATGATGTTCTGAATCCCAAAAAACTGCTTTTTGGTATATTTGAAAACGACTTTTTAAGAGAATCAAAACTTTTAATACTAACTTCTGATATTACAGTGTTACGTACAGCTGTTTAAATTAATAAAAGTGTAAGGGGAAAAAGAAATTTGTTTATAATGCAGGATCGTATTGACTTTCTCTTTTGTCTGAAGAGGCTGTTCCCGGGAAAACAAAAAACAAAAACAAAATGTTTTTGTTCTTTTTCAATTATTTAAAAACTGAAACTAGGAAAAATTCTGAAAAAAATGACACAAACACACACTCGAATGTTAATAATATTTCGTCGCCAGAATGATTACACTTACTCTATTTAATACTAACAGTGAGATTAATTTACATTAAAATGAAATGTACTTACAAGTCCGAGCAAGTATTATAACAGTGTTTTATAATGATTTCTAGTGAAATCCTTTTCGTATTTTTTCTAGTCCCAAGATCGTCGTCAGCCTTATCAGAAGAAGTAGTTTGTAAGATATTTAGATGGTCAAATAGAATTTTAAGTAGATTTTCACCGAAATAACAGGCAAAAGCATATATTAACAATGGAAGGATAAATGAAGGAGCTAGCATGAAGAATTATAAATAAATATTGTAATATCCAGTATCAATTGGTTGAGTGATCGAAAAGAGGGGGACAAGGGAAATAGCAAGAAAGGAGAAAGAAAAAGACGCATGAGAAAAGGAACTGAGAGTTAGTTGGATCCAACAGACAAGCCCTCCGGAGGCACAAGTTTCGCCAATTCTTACAAGACCTAAAAGTATTTTGTTAGGAGTGGATACTCCAAAATCAAAGCGTCAATATCATAAAAAGAAATCTTTTGATAAATTCTCTGCTCGGCGAAATTTATTAGAAACAATAGCTGAACGACAAACATTGTTAGATTTGCAAAAAGAGATCGAGGAATTGCGCCAACTTAACGATCGACAACGCGATGAGATTAATATGCTCAGAGAAAGACAATCGCCGGTCTCACAACAGGGGAATGTTGGAAGTCGGATTGTGAATGATTTGGTTGCGGGCTTAAGAGTTTTGAATATTGATACAAAGGTTCCAAAATTCGAAGATGATTTAAGTAGGAACCCGAATGAGTTCTTAAGCTCATTGAATTCTTACTTTGCCTCGAAGCAGATTCCTGAAAACTTTTGGTAACTGAGAATGCCCTTGGTGGTCGTGCAAGAATCTGGTTCGAACCTCGATATAATTTTCGGAATTATCAGGCATTTAGGGTTGCTTTCTTGGCTGAATTCTACTCAATTCCAGTTAGAGTAAAATTGAAATCAAGATGGGCTGCAAGGAAATTTCATTCTACGAAAGGGAATTTGCAAACATATTTATTTTCTCAATATAAAGAGGCTAGATATTTTCTTCCTATGCTTGGAAGTTATGAGATTAATTATAGTATTATACAACAATTGCCGCTTCGCGTGCGTGAAGCATTGACAGCTATAGATTATTCGGACAGAAACAAACTAACTCAGGCTTTAGCGCATCTTGATTTGACGCATGAAGAACGCGAAAATGGTCGTAGGAGTCAACAGAACAGATATCAGAGTGATATTAAATTAAAAGAGTTTCAACCGAAAATTCGCGGTTTGCAGCATGACCTACAAGGGGTCAATGGTAATATGAGAGGTTTGGGAAATAAGCAATCGAGATTTTCGGCTTATTCCAATGCTTGCAAGTGTCAACATTACAATTGTGACTCTAATAGATCGACACCAGAATATTTGTCAACTAATAAAATCTCTTTTCAATCAAATTCGTCTTAAAATTCTAATTCACATGCATTGCCGAATTTTAGTATTCCTCCACCCCCATTGGTGCAAAATATGAATATGAATAATTTAAACTAGATGATGGTACGACAGCTCTGGCTCCAATGGCGCGCCAAGGCCCGTATGATATATTAGAGGACCTAAAAAATGAAGTTGGGCAAGATGGTAATCCTGAGGGCGTACCGACGGTATCTAAACTGGAAAAATGCTTAATGTTGATCGTCACAGTATTCAATTTCCTGGTTTCGGCTCTGGTAGATACAGGAAGTCAAGTAACCTGTATATCGGAGGAGTTTCATGATTACTTAATGCAACATGGGGATATTTTGGAATTACCCGTGACGAACTGTATTCTTTTAACAGCAATTGGAAAGAAACCAACAAGGATAAAAAACAAGTTCTTTTGAATATCAGAATAGGCACATATGAAAAATTAGTAAAATTTTTAATAGTGCCTGGTTTGTCAAATAAAATAATTTTTGGAAATAATTGGCTTTTGGATGATAAATGGATCCTAGATTTTAAAAATAGAAAGATAATAATGGATTGTTATGATGTTCCTTGTAAGTTAATGTTGTACGGTCGACCTTCGGCCAAGAGAGTATTATCAATAAGTAATGGGGATTACACTTTTATCCCAATTCTTTTGGGTTCAAGGTTGGAAGCAGAGATATCGGGTTTCGCGATTTCTAGCAAAGACACTCGGCAAGTTGTGTCTCATCTGACATGCTCAAAATCAATTGGTATACAAACGGATGAAATAAATAATTGTTTATCAGTAACTGATATGAATAATTCTGTTATTAAAATTGATAATAAGATGTTGTGTAATAATATGAATTTAAATTCGATAAAGTGTAATTTTCAGATAACTAATCATGGCGTCAAAAGCCAGATAGAGAAAAGCGAATGCAACTCGATAGTTGTGGGTACACATGATAATTCAAGAAATATGTCAGAGAATATGAATTCAAACAATAATGTCGATTTGTGTGATTCCTGTAATAATGAATTTAATATTTTGTCGATTCTTTTTGAAAACAATGATTGTGCTCATTATCAGACATGGTCTTTGAGAGTAAATAAGAATATTGATATCTCAAAGGGAAATAATAATTCTGTGAGCTTGATTAATAAATCTATGAATGAGAAATCTGACTTTGAAACTTTTGAAAAGGTAATCTGTGAATCGGATTTGAGTGACCTTGAGCTTTCACAACTAAATATATTACAGGTGGGGAAGGTATATTCAGCATTGGAAGATGGTATTTTTTGGCCGACGTACGATCGATCGCGGAATCCCTTATAACATTGACTTCTGAGGAGCGTGAAATGTTTATAAATGAAATATTAAAGTTCAAAAGATTTTTTTCACACAAAAATGTTGCTGCAGGAAATTATGAATATGAAATCAAATTAAAAGCACATAGTAGAATCACATATAGAACATATCCGGTTCTGTTGAAATTCAGAGAGTCGGTAGACAATGAAATAGATCGGATGCTCTTGGATGGAATTATTGAGGAATCAACGAGCTCATATTATAATCCATTGCGTATAGTACAAAAAAATGATGGGACTATTCGTATTTGTTTAGATGATTAGTTTCCCCATCGTATCCAATCGACATATTGGTCTTTACGATGAGGTATCCCCTAGAGGTTTGTTGCCCTTCCTTAGCAGGACCAACCTCTGCTTTTTCCAGTCTGCGAAGAATCTCCCCTCCCGAAGACAGGAGTTAAAGACTTCTAGGAGAATCTCCGGATATACCCCGATCACTTCTTTGAGGATCTCGTTCAGCAACCCGTCGATCCCCGGCGGTGTGTTTGCCTTGAGCCTTCCACCCGCTCTCTTTAGTTCTTCGAGAGTGAAGAGTTCTTCGCGCCGGACCACGCAGGAACTTCGGTCCTGTCTTTGGAACGGCGTTACATGCGGAAACAAGCTTCGCACGATGTACTTGCCTCGATCGGCACTATCCAGGCCCGGGGTCTTTTTTCTAGTCACCAATCTCTTAGTGACTATGTTGAAGGCGAGACCCCATGGGTCCTTCTCGACTTCCTCGATCAAGTCTTTCCAGCACTGAAGTCGGCTTTTCTTTATGCCTTGCCTCAGATCTGATTTTGCTCTTTTACATGCCTCGCGCACCAGAGGATCACCCTTTGAGCGGATAAATCTCCGCCGCGCTGTGAGGCATTTTCGATGCAGGACAGACAACTGGTCGTTCCACCAGTACATCGAGTCCCCGGTACGCACGAGCCCGCGGTGAGGCATGGAGTGGTCACATGCTGCGACCACTTTCCGCCTCGCCACCCGCACAGTATCCTCGGCAACTTCCCCTTTGTTTAAGGTTCCTGAACAAAGGGTACAGGAACCTCTTTCTTCGTCTTCTCTTTTTTTTCTTTTTCTTCTTTTCCACCAGCTGTCACTCCCCATCCTTTTTTGGGATCTGGCCTCTGGTGGCCGCAGCGTAAGATGGCGATATGCCGCCCTTCCCTTTCTTGGGAAGTTGATCTTCAGGGGGAGAAGGAGCAACCCTCTTCTCCCCCTTTGTCAGCTTTTTTGGGCTATCTCCCGGAGACGCAAAGCGCAGTCTCCGGAAGATACCCATCTTTTTTGAGACGGGGCGGGATTCCAGCTTCTTCTGGATTTCCACCCCGCTTTCTAGAAGGCATTTATGGCAGTTGAGCATTCCGCTCACACCTCTGAGTCCTCGTTTACACTGTCCTTTACATGGCCAGGGTTATTTCTCAGCATACCCTGGTGGGTGACACTGAGAGCCCTGGCCAACTTCTCCATTTTCGCACCTTTCTCCTTCAGGAGCTGAAGGACGTCTTTCCATCCCTCAGTCCCTGGAGAAGTGTGTGAGGGCGTATCTGGCGCCTTCACCTCTTCACCTCCTTTATTATGTAAAAAATTCATATTAATACGGTTGTGTCTTAAGACGGTTCGCCCATCATGGGAGCCCTAGCGGAATAACGCGCAGAACACCGGAGGGACTGACGTCGCGTCCTACCCTGGTCGGAAAACTACTACTCCTCCATTGGCTAGTCTATCGGGAATATCCACCAGGAGCCGGCCGCAGCCCACTCACTCAGCAGTGCATTCATTCTGGTATGTGTGGGTGTCGGTATCGTGCATGTGGTTGTGATGTGATCGCGAGAGAGTACGAGGGAAGTTCAGCGTCACCGCTGCATGCGCATTTGGGGCGATACCCTGATTAAGGGGCACCCCGCATTCACACCATGTCCACTCATGTAGCATCAAAGAACCTATTCAAGGTCCGCTGATGCTCTTGCTCCACACCGCGTCCTCACGCGCTTGAAGGTTGCGGAGAAACCATTCCAACGCCTGCGCCCGGCAGGCCCACCACTAGGGAAAAGCCTGACTATAGGGCCCCCTTGACGGCCATCCTGACGGCGACAGCCCAGCTGCTGGCAGAGTGCTTTCGTCTACTACCGTTTGTGGGCTGCAAGACTCGTCTGCTCCGTGCATGGCCTCACGGATTCCTCTGGGCGAGACGCTGTCCTCCCGCGCAATACCCTCTCGGGAGTTGGGTGTGTTGCGTTCAGTGTCGCTGTAAATATGTAGTGTCTGTCTGTGTGTCCCCTCCTCCTGTCTCATCCGGGCTTGGGACCGGCAATGGCGCAGTCAACATGTTACCGTTTCAGTAGGTTACTAGCGCTGCATCTATCGATGTGAGGTAGTGCATTAGTATACCTCTGCAGAATAGTTACCCGGTCTAGGTAGCAACTACCATAAAACTAATTTACTAATAATAATAAGACTAATACCACTGTGACGTGGTACTTATCCACGCACAATAAATATTACGAATGAATTTAAAATTTCAACCTTGAGCAGAGAATCATGCCCGAGGCTGTCTGTGACAGTCAAAAGTCAGGGGTCGAGCGTAATGTGCTCGGTAGGCTCCTGACTTTGACTTGTATTTATGTTTGTTTTTATAAAGCATTTTAAATGATAGAGTACCTCAGGGGAGTGTTCAGACTCCCCGGGAACCTATTCCCAACTGTCAGATCAAGAGTTCCGATCACTGTAACGTGAATAGTGAATTAATCCTTATTTTGATTTTATTTTTACACACGCGAACACCACGAGGTCCACCCGCACGAGATTACCGTCCGGTCCATGGCGATCAGCCCCCTGCATCTTAGCCAGAATGCACGTAATCCGCGAAACGAAAATGTCACAAGAATTGACCGTGGCCGCTAGGGGCGCTGATTGTTCATGAGGCCTGAATTCATTTTAATGCATGGGAAAAATGGATAAAAATTAAATTTTTGGGGATAAAAACTACTTGATCATATTTTTTTTTACAACACATTAAACTAGAAAGTTTTAAATATTATTTAAAGCAATTTTTACTGATATGAAGGGTAATATGCTTGGAATTTGGGCGAAAATTGTCTTTATAATTCTGGCTGGAAATTGAAATCAAAGTTCTGTCATCTTCGTTTTAACATTAATATTTACATTGTGATTATTAAATAAAAATACAATATTTATTTATATTATCAATATTATTGATATTATATCAGTCTTACATATTATAATAGAAAAATTGGCTGTTGAAATTCCATCAAATTGAATTATGATACGGGTAATAATTATATCATCTTGATTTTGTTAGAAAAATTAGATTTTATTATAGGACATTTTGTATTTTATATTTTAAAACTTCTCAGTAATTGAAAAAATTAGATTTTTATGAACAAAACTTTCACATAAGGAATGAACGTACATTTGAAAAAGTAACAAATATAAAGAATTTATAAAATTCCTTTATAAGTATTTGAAAACACTAAGAACAAAGATGTTTGTAATAAATAATAATCAACATAATATACTATATTTCATAATAATATAATGGATATTTAGATCTCATATTCACATCATTTATTATGTGTATTTTATCTATAATTAGGGATGGGCGATATTTTTTTCGATCTTTACGAACGATTCTTCTTTCTTTTTTTCCTGTTTCCTATTTCTATGAACTGTTCCTATGAACTGTTTTTTAGTTCAAAAGTGAGATCAAGGGGTCGACCACGAGAATATCCTTAATGTGATATACAAACTATATTAATATTATAAACTTTATAGTAATAGTTCATATTTATGCCAGAAATTTTATCATAAATAATACTTTAAGTGATATGCAAAGTTCAAAGTATATTAATATTATAAACTTTATAGTAATACTTCATATTTATGTCAGAAATTTTATCATAAATAATACTCTAAGTGATATGCAAAGTACAAAGTATATTAATATTATGAACTTTATAGTAATAATTCATATTTATGTCAAAAACTTTATCACTAATGCTACGCATTGCTTTAGACATTGTGCAATTTAAAAAAATAAAAAACGTTCCTGATTCGCAAATATAGTGTGTTTTTTAAGCCTAATTTCCTTTTTTATTGATATAAACACTTTTTTATTTTGATAATTTAAATTCACAAAATATGCAAGTAACAATTATATCTCCAATTGTTATAAAACATTTTTAAAAAAAGTTATTTTACAGAAATTTATCATTTTCAGAAAAAGGTATCGATTTTTGAAGATCGATTCAAAAGTCGATCTTTTTAACCGATTAATCGATAAAATTGAATCAATAATTTCAGAATCGATTCTTTTTTTTGAAGATCGCCCATCCCTATCTATAATACCTTAAGTTCAGTCAGTCAGCTTTGTTGATTTTTTTATTCAAAGCGTTTTAACTTTGGTATAGATTAAATTTTAATAAGTTAAAGGCGCTCATGATAAATAAACCACAAAACAATGCACTTTTTCAGAGCATTACGTGTAGCCTGTTATGCAACCTACAGCAACAAATTTCCGCTTTTTTACTTAAATTTTTATATCACCGACTGTTAAAACCATTCCAATTTACCTAAAAAGCACACAAAAGCACTTCAGACACCAATTTTTCACAAAAAACGTTAAATTTCAATGTTCTATAATGCTAATCTGTATAAGGTCGGCCTCATGAACAGCCAGCGCCACGGTGGCCAACGGTTAACATCTGTGACATTTTCAACTCCAGAGATTCCGGGGGCTGATTGCGATCAATACTCGCGTCATGGTCGAGGCTTGAGAACGATGGAAGACAGGTTACGAAACTGCGGCACGACACTACAGCACACCACGAAAAGGATCCTTGGTGCGTCAGGCGGATGAGAGTCCCGCCTGCTCAAGTACACCAAGGATAGAAGCTCGTCGACGCCTTGTTGACAAGTTGTCAACAACCTAAGCTGCGCGACGGGGTTGATTTCGTTAACCACCGCGTGGCGGTGCTAAAAATCGGCGTACCTTCACCATCTGTGGCTCGCGACTACGAACACGACGCAAGTGTCGGTAACGTCAGTAAGCCTTTTAAGCGCCACCGCCATCCGGTTTAGCGAACACCCCAGCGAAACTCGCTATCCATATGCATTCTCTGTTGGGCGTTCGAGGTGGCTGATGTGCCGAAATAATTTTATTAAGTTTATTTTATATAATTTACAGACAAAACAGTATGACGAGTCGTGGATGTTGGCGAGGACGTCGGACATCAGCACGTAGAATTTGAATATTTTTCTTGTGCTTCTAATTTGCCTTATAGTGAATTCGGGTGATTGTGTGGTGTGCAAGTATGGCACCTCGCCACGAGAATTCCTGGGCGGTAGACTCTGGGTCAGCCTCGTTAATTAACGTAAAATTAAAATCAGTGTCTTCGAATTTAATCGGCTGGAACTCGCAAGGCTGTTCTAAGGGCACGGGTTCTTGCGTCCACTAACTATAAATATTGAATATCGAACTCTCAGTGTGCGTGTTCGCGCATAGTGACACTACTCCTTACCCCGCGCTCTCCGCTGTTTTTGGTGGTCCCTGTAGCTTCGGTTACGAAGATACAGGGGTGATTCGTCACGAGTGGGCCGGTCAAGCAGTATTACTTAAATAGTAGTTTTGGTTATTTTAGCGTGAATAACCTGGCGCTCAACTCTTTACACCAGCCGAGTCTAAGGTTATAGTACGTTCGGGAATGGTCATGTGGTCGGGTTAGGTTGCCTGGGGTGCAATGTTATACCCCGAAATTTGTAGATACGGCTCGTATTAATAAATATTTTTAATCCGATATGTAACTCAGAATAGTAGTCAATAATTTTTTTTTAAAATAACCTAATCTCACTATTCCTTCTATCAATAATTTAAAATAAGGTTACAACACATGCTATGTCACGTTTTTACATTCTCATCATGGATGAGAAGGTATTGGTTTTATGTGAAAAATGACTTTCGAAATTTTCATCAAATCTTTACGTTTTGAGACCCCCTGAGTCCGATAAAATGGTTTTTACGAAAGTGTCTGTCTGTCTGTCTGTAGTAGGTCGTGTGCGGCATAACTCTCGATAGAATTATCAGATTGAAGTGAGCTTTGGTACACTTTATCGGAGCCGAAAAAGTAAGGACAAGTTCGTTAACCAGACACATCCAATCAAAATTGAAGGATGGAGCACTACTTTTGTGTTTTTGAAAATAATTTTTTGAAAAAATTAAAAATTTCAATACTGGTTTTTGATAGTGCTCATAAATCTCTACAAATTATCCTGATAACATTTTTTGATTAAATCAAAATTAGAAATGTTACAGCATATTCAAATTCGAAAAAAGTCAATATCAAAATTCCATTTTCCAGTTAAATTATACGAGATACGAAAAAACGTTATGATACAATATTATTTTCTACATAAAGACCTACACATTTGAATTGTAACATTTTTTCATAAGATGCATATTTTTCTTTTTAATTTAAAAAAAACTATTGAAAATCCAAAATTCAATTTTTTAGCAATAATATGTGAAATACGAAAAAAACCTAAGAATACAAAGTTGTTCGTTTAAAAAATATCTACAAATTTTGTTTGACACAGTTTCTGAAAAAACATATATTTTTCGTTTCCATTCCAAAAAATACGTTTAAAATTAAAAAATTCCATTTTTTAGACAAAATATGTGAGATACAGAAAACACGTTTATATGGAAAATTGTTTGCCTAAATGAGGTTTACAAATTCTCATTAAGACATTTCGGGACAGGATGTATATTTTATGTTTTGATTTTTAATATTAAAAAAATTGGATTTTTTTCACCAAAATATGTGAGATACGAAATAAGCGTTGTTTTGCAAAATCGTTTCCTTATTAAAGTCAACGATTGTTTTTTCTTTTTGAGAGATTTGGAAGAAAATAAATTATTTTAATCATGTAATTTATTAAAAAGTTACTGAAATGTATACAGAAAATCGAGCGCGAAGCGCGAGCGTCATGATGAGAATGTGTTCCTTAAGGCTGATACAGCCTTAAGTAAATTGAATCTCCTGTTTCACTTAAATTCAAAAAGAAATAGTGACTTTGAGAAAATGTGTAATTCACATCATCTGTAATATTATTATTAAATTGGTTTGAGTTTCAGTATCAAATTATAAGAAATAAATTTAAATGTATGCGAAGAGCACAAGACCGAGCGCGAAATTTGAGAGCGAAGCGCGCGATGAGAATGTGCCCGCAAAGCGGGCAGATTTTTTAAAGTTTCTTCATTTCATTTATACAGAAATACTGTTTATATTCTTTCAAATTATACATTATACCAAAGAAATTTCAATCCACAATTCCATGCACGAATTTCAATTATAATTGTATACTTGAACATTTAATTCCAACCTTTTCAAAATGTTTTTCTGGTATTCAGAAATTTACGTTATGCAAAAGAAATATTTACCTTGAAGTAATTTTAAACTTTGTGTATCTACACGGAGAAAATGAAAGGTGCGAACGCGCTGTTTCTCACGCTTGAACGACGCGACGTGTGAATGAGAAAATGTGGCTCCGAAATCGGTCTAACCGTGATTGACGTCCCGGAGAGACGTGAGGAAAAGTCGAGGCCCATGCGATTCACGTGTGATACGACAGTGAACCGATTTCAGAGCTGAATTTTCTCATTCACGCGTCCACCACGCGTGAGAAACAGCGCTTCGCTCGTTTCATTTTTTCCGTGTACATGTGTAAAAATGAAATGATAATTACTTTAAATTTTTTATGAATGATATTCTATGTTAGCAACCCCCTTTTTTCTGTAATTTTTAGATTCAAAATAAATCACTGATGAGGGCTCCGAGTAAAGCCGAAACGTCTGATTATGTAAAAATTTGAGTTTTTATTATCCTTGAACCCTAACGCCAACTATCAACATCAACATATATCTTCAATTAATTGATAATTATCAATTAAGGGTCAATGTTGTTTATAAAATTTGGGAAATGGTAGAGAAGAAAAAAACGGGCTCAGATAGACTACTTTTGTTTTCGAAATTGAAAAACAACACATTTGAAAAGAAAGGCACCTTTTCTCTTTTGTTACTAATATTGTTCATCGGAATTTATTTTTTCTTTCTTAATTGTTAAAATTATCAGAAATAATCATCAACGTAACCTCATGTTTCCGATTTACTTGAAATTTGAAAAGTTGATAGACTAATATAAATAATTAGGAAACCCAGAATTTCAATTTTTTTATGCATTATTTAAACAGTTGTCACGTTCCGAGACGTATTTGAATGTATTCAATACACACAGGCTGGATTGAGTAGAAATATATGAGAAAATCAATGAAGAGGAATAAAGAGTAGGGGTAGTAGGGAGCAGTATAGGAGCCCTTCTCTTCTAAGAAAATATGACTACGTCACGATTTACGCTGCCCGTCAATTTGTATGGAAAAATATAAAAGAGGCCCACAACAAGAGCGAGCAGTTAATTCTTCGTCTGGTTCGTCTTCTGGATTTTCCTCCGAAATTATCACCGGTCTCGCGACAATAGTTCAGTGCGGTATCTTCAATTTAACTCCGAAAATCTCTTAGTTTGAGATCAATAAAATTCGACCGGGACAATTCAAAATCGAAGTTCGGAAGTAATAAAAGTCATAGTGGACTTGTATAGATCTTTGAAAATATCTTTGATCCGTGTCATAAATAAGGACCACCGCCTTTACGGAATATACCTATGCGGACTATATCTCCGTCTCTTTCGCACACCTTGTATACACCTGTCGGGATCCTGCACACTACGTACTCACCGCCGTGTGGATTAACCCTGAACTCAGCCTAACAATTAATAAAGGTACCGAAGCCCTCTCTCTATCTTTTTTTCTCTCATTTTTTATTTTTACCAATTGCCTATGCCATACTTATATGCAGTGATTGATATTTCGATTCTTGTAATTTAACTTCATAATTTTATAATATTGATCAACCTTATTATTCAAATAAATTTAATTTGTTCGAAGTGCTTGTGATTGTATTGTTTATAAGTTTAATTTCAACTCTGTTAAGGAACAGAATATTTTTATTTGCAAAGATTGTCCAAGGATCTGAGCTTGAGCCAAACTGGTCCAATCTAGAAAAAAAATAAATTGTGCATAACTTGAATCTTACCTGATCCTTGTTATAAACAATCTTATTTATTTAAAAACAATTTATAATTCAATAAATTAATAAAATAGATCTTATAATTTACAAAGAAAATTTTACATGTATTTTTTTAAATAGTTATATACAATTTATAATTAACAATAAATAATCTAAGATGACGCTCAATAAAAAGAAACTGCAAATTTATAATAACTCAATTTCAAATTCAAATACCCCTGTAGAATCCGCCCAAAAGGTTATTACACGTAGTAAAGCCAAACAAGATTATCAACTTGCAAAAATACATGTTTTTGTAACCGCGCTCCTACCTCTAGCGCTAGACGAGCACGTATTGAAGCGCGCGGGCTTACCATAGTCATCGTGGGACTCAAAACTATCGATATCATCATTATTATCTGTCATTAGAAGCTGCAAAAAATTTTTTCCTTTTGAAAAAAAGAAAAGAAAAAAAAGAATCGTGATGTCAAGAATTCTCTATGCTTTTCATGCTCTTCGTTGGTGCAAAGATAAAAATGAATTCTTTTGAAAAATTGCTTTGCCCACTGAAACAATCTCTCAAGAGATGTTAGTAACAAATCTGTATCTTTTTGAAAACTTGTGAAATACGCGTGTCTTTTGACGGTAACCCCTATTCCATCACAAGCACCTTTGCCGTGGGACGTAGCAAAAATGTTCCACTCTGCATTGATACCGAATTATTCTTATGGTTAATCAAATTCAAAAAATTGTGTTCAGTGAGCAAAGCAATTTTTCAAAAAAACTTGAGAAATTTTGACCCTCAAGTTTCTGACCAGATTTAAGTATTTTAACAGGATCTAGTAATCAAGATCACACTTTAACGAACGAATTATCTTATTTTGACGAATCTAATTTGCTAAGCCCAACGGTAATAACAATAGAAAATAAAACTTTAAAAGAGAAATTGAAAACCTCATTGGCACGCGATTCTATAATTAGTAACGACAGCGGCGACGACGACAAAAGCGACACAGAAGTCATCAATCAGGATAATCCCGTAATAGTAACTAACGAAGAGATGGCCGTAGTCATGACCAACAGCCAGCAGGTATCCTTACGCGACGTGCTAGAGGTGGTCCCTTTGTTCGACTGAAGTAACCTCCCATTGTCACACTTTATTGAGGGTTGCATGGAAACAAAGGCAATGCTGCCGACACCTGCTGCTAATGAAAACCTTGCACTTCTGTTGAGAAGTAAATTGTCTGTTGAGGCACGAAAATGTATTTTTGGGTCAACGTATGCAACAATAGAGGAATTAATAGAAAAATTGGAAAGAGTTTATTCCCCTGCGAAAAGCGTATACCAGTTGCAGGGAGAATTAGGTAATACATCTATGTGGGAAAGAGAAAATGTCCTTTACTATGCTGCTAGAATTGAAGAAATTGCTGATAGAATAAAAGATGCTCACAGACTTAATAATGGCGGTCAGGTAGATAATGCTTTTAAACAAAATCTGTGCAAAACCTCGGGTGCAGGTCCCGATACGATTTCTACTGGCCCTCCCCCTTGTTACGCTCTCGACGCCCATCGAGCTCTCTCGTCCTCATCACAACTGTGACGAATGACTCGATGAGCGTCCAAAACAACTCAGACTGGAGCGTCATAGAGACCATCTTGTCAGGAGAGAGCTCGGCCCCCACTGCCTGACCGAGGGCCTCCCTTGCCGCGCCCTACATTGCGCAGACGAAGAGTGCGTGCTCTGCGTTATCCACAGAGAAATTGCAGTAATAACAAATCTCCTCGTCTCTCTTCTTAAAGCGCTTCAGGTACACGTTAAAACAGCCATGGCCTGAGAGCGCTTGCGCCAAATAAAAGCCGACTTCTCCACGTTTTCTGTTCAGCCAGGTGGCGAGCTCTGAGATCAGGCGGTAGGTCCATCTCCCGGTCTGCTCACCATGCCATCTCATCTGCCATTTCTCAACAAGTCTGTGCCTTCCATCCTTGCGGATGGCCTCCTTCGCGTGAGCGATTTCCTGCAGGTCGGTACAGGTAAGCTCCTTGCGGAGCTGAAAGGTCTCTTGCCTTTGCTCCGCCAATAAATGTATTGGCGGGAAGCTCGCCAGGACCAACACACCAATCGTCGAGACAATTCTATATGCTGAAACTATTCTCAACGCAGCAGATCTTTGCGCCGAGAACAGCTTCTTCTGGATAGCATGGTTTTGCAGGGCATTAGCCCGGACCGGAGCTGCATAAAGCAGCTTCGAATGCACCACGCTCGCCACCAGTCTCCTTTTTGCTTCCCTGGGCCCACCAATGTTTGGCATAAGCCGAGCCAAGTTTGCTCCACATTGGATGGCTTTGGGAGTTGCGATCCTTAGGTGTTCGCCAAAGCTAATCCTACGATCCAAGTGCACTCCCACGTACTTTATGCTTGCTTTCCACTCGACCCCATGCTCTCCGAGAACGATCCTCGGGTACTGAAAGGATCTCCTTTCCGTGACGAGCAAAGCCTCAGTTTTTTCAAAGGGCCATTTTCAGGCCTCTGCTATCCAACCAACGCTTTGCCCGCCGCAGACTTTCATTGATCCACAGCTCTAGGATTCTGACGTCATCAGCGGCGCACACGACAATTGCGTCTTCCACGAAGCCGATGATGCTCGTTCCAGCAGGTAGGTCCATGCGCAGGAAATCGTCATACATGACGTTCCAAACGAGTGGACCCACCCGCGGCCCTTGAGGGGCGCCACATGTCATCTCTTCTTTGAGAGACCATTTGTCGCCCTGGTATATCACCCACCTGTCGCTCAGATAGTCATCTATCATTCGCAACAGGTAGTCTGAAACCTTTTTCCGCACCATCACCTCGATGCAGATGTTCCATCTCGCGGTATTGAACGCATTGCGTATGTCAATGCTGATCAACGCGCAGAATCCCTTACGCTTACCAGTTCCTTTTCTTGCATTTGTGGCGATGTTAACCACAGCTTGGATAGCGCCCACAGTGGACCTGCCTTTCCTGAATCCGAACTGGTTTTCCGAGAGACCGTTCTCCTCTACCAAGAGGGCCCGAAGCAGTTGCAGAGTAAACTCCTCCAGAAGCTTCCCCATCGTATCCAATGGACATATTGGTCTATACGATGAGGCATCCCCTAGAGGTTTGTTGCCCTTCCTCGGCAGGACCAACCTCTGCTTCTTCCAGTCTGCAAAGAACCTCCCCTCCCGAAGACAGGAGTTAATGGCTCCTAGGAGGATCTCCGGGTATGCCCTGATCACCTTTTTGAGGATCTCGTTTGGCACTCTGTCGATCCCCGGCGCTGTATTCGCCTTGATTCTCACAACCGCTCTCTTTAGTTCTTTGGGAGTGAGGAGTTTGTCTTTGGAAAGGCCCCACGTGTGGAAACAAGCTACGCACAATGTACTTGACTCGATCGGGATTGTCCATGCCCGGGGTCTTTCTTCTAGTCACCAATTTCCTGGTGACTATTTGGAAGGCGAGACCCCATGCGTCCTTCTCAAATTCACCGATCAATTTTTTCCAGCATTGAAGTCGGCTTTTCTTTATGCCTCGCCTCAAAGCTGCTTTTGCCCTTTTCCATGCCTCGTGCAGCAGAGAATCACCCTTTCAGCGGGTGAATCTCCGTCGCGCAGCGAAGCATTCACGACGTAGGGCAGCCAATTGGTCATTCCACCAGTACATCGAGCCCTTGGCTTGCCTGCGCTTGTGGCGGAGCATCGATTAGTCACAAGCTGCGACCACCTGTTGCCTCGTCGAGCGCACAGTTTCCTCCAACGACCCAGCAGGCTCGACCCAAGCAAGCTCATCGATGAGCCTGGTCGTCTCGAGATGGACTTTAAGTATCTCCCTGCAGAGCCGTCTTGTGTTCCAGGAGGGGCTCCTTCGTTCGCTGTCCCTACCCTTATCGCTTGGAGCAGTTGTTCTAAATCAAACTCGATGCACCGGTGGTCACTCAAGGTTGTCTCCTCGAGAACCGACCAGTCGCCTATCCTTGAGGCGAGGCGAGGCGCGGCAATCATGAGGTCGATTATTGACCCCTCCGCTCCTCGTCTGAACGTAAACTCCTTGCCCTGATTTAAATCGATCAGGTCATTCCTAGCGACCATCTTGCCAACCAAGATTGCCCTCTTATCTAGGTGGGCCTCGCCCCATTCGGGTGACTTGCTAATAAAGTCACCCACAAAGAGGGACCGCCCGACGGCCTCACTGAGGCTTTCCTCAAGAAGGAGGATCTGGATCTCAAATACTTCGGAGGGATCGCCGGGAGAGAAGTAGCAGCTGTACACACGCACACCCGCCACCTCCACTCAAACGAACCTTGCGTCGGATTCCACGAAATCCACGATGCTCAAATCAGGGCTACAAACAAGGATGCCGGCCCTCCTTGATGCATCCTGAAACCAAGCAGAATTCTCAGACCATTTGTACTGCTCACTAATGAGCAGCACATCGGACCCCTCTCCCTGGCAGTCTGCATTAGGAGGTCCTGGGCATCCCTCCCCCTTCCGAGGCTGAGTTGCAGGAACTTTAATTCCTGACTCTCAACCTCCGAAGCTCTTCCTGGAATACCGGGCAGGAGCGCCCACCAAAAGCACGGGCGATATATTTATCGCCCCTGTCCGAACACGTCAGGCACCTCGGCATTGCCTTGAAGCACCGGGCGAAGTGTCCCGTGGCACCGCATCTCCAAGAGGCATTCTTCCTGTCGGGTCAGCCCCGGGACACATGGCCGTAGCCAAGGCACCTGAAGCATCGGGCGACCTCCACATGCTCTCTGATGCGGCACACAACCCACCCGATCCTAATTTTACCTAGCTGAAGCAGACAAGTGGCGTCTGCCTCAGCTAGCCGGAGCACTGCGGTCTTCACCTACCTACGAATCTTTTGGCGCTTTGAACGCTTCAATTCAACCTTCCAATCCGAACTGATCGAATCCCAAAGTTGGCTGCAGGTGAGAGAGATTTGAGCAACAATTAAACGAGAAAAAGAATTCCGCCGTATAGCTATATCAATTTACTTTCGATACATTGTTGGAGAAAACCGATTATTTTGACGATCTATGTACAATTAATTCTAACAGCTAGGCAAACGCGCGCGGGAATGGCGAAGATCGGAGTGGAGGGGATGAGTCAGCGTGGCGTAAAAGCTTGATTCGGCGCGTTCAAAATCGTCACGCGCTCTTCACTGCCACTTATCTCGGCTTTTAATCAACCAAATTTGACGTTTCTTTTTTAAAATCGATATAGTAAATCAAGAGGAATCTAATGGTGCACATACTTCTAGTCAATTTTTAAAATTTTATGAATGGTTAACTTCATTTGGGATTTTTCTAATTTTGCCATTGCACAATCATACAATTTTCGAAGATGATTCTTATATACGCAAATACTTTTGCAAATCGTACACCTATTTTGAGTTCAAACTTTAGATTTGCACAAAATTTTTTTACAGCTTCTTTTTAATAAATTAACCAACACTTATATCGGGATTTTTGAAAAAAAAAATTTTTTGAGGGATATATTAATTTAAACTTTTGATAAAAATGGATAAAATGCTAAATTCTCTTGCACTTAAAATTCATTATCTCCGGTTACAATAATCTAATCGATTTCGGGTTTGTTTCATTTTCTAGCTGATTACGTTAAGCTTTCGGATAAATATTTTTATAATTTTTATTTTGTTAATTAATTACAGATATAAGCAATTTAATTGTTTAAACAATTTTTGCATGTTTGCCCCCTCAGTAGAAAAATTTCTGAAAAATAGTATCATTTGCGCTATGTCTCAATATAACTAGCGCATATTTAATGAAAGTGGAGACTCAATTAAATCGGAAGATATTAAACATTTTCGAGCGCGCGTCGCGCGCGACGTGTTTGATCATTTCTGAGTCGAGCCGCAACATGCAAAAATTGTTTTAACATTTAAATTGCTTATATCTGTAGTTAATTAACAAAATAAAAATTATAAAAATATGTATCCGAAAGCTTAACGTAATCAGCTAGAAAAGAGATTTTGAACGCGCCGAAGCAAGCTTTTACGCCACGCTGACTCATCCCCTCCACTCCGATTTTCGCCATTCCCGCGCGCGTTTGCCTAGCTGTTAGAATTAATTGTACATAGATCGTCAAAATAATCGGTTTTCTCCAACAATGTATCGAAAGTAAATTGATAAAGCTATACGCCGGAATTCTTTTTCTCGTTTAATTGTTGCTCAAATCTCTCTCACCTGCAGCCAACTTTGGGATTCGATCAGTTCGGATTGGAAGGTTGAATTGAAGCGTTCAAAGCACCAAAAGATTCGTTTTTGCATGCACTTTCACTGAGTCTTTTCAGATTTGGAATTTATCAAAAAACCGCGGAGTTATTCATTTTGCAATTAATGTAAAAATTACAACCCCCTTTTAAATAATCATTTGGATGTGTTAAAAAATAAAAACCACTCATCTAATCACTGCATTTGATAGTTTTATACTTGCAGTATGTGTAGAAAAATCATGCTATGTGTATAAAAATTTTCCTGGTGTATACGTTAATTCTTAAAAGTTATGTTATTTTGAAAATTCTTAATAAACAATTACATTGCTGGGTAATTAAACGAGAAATTGAACTCGAGTTTTCGGCATTCGAAAGGTAAAGAATTGAATATTTTAAAGGCAAAACAACCATTTAGATGTATTAATATCTTCAATTTTAAATGCGCGTGCAAATAATAGTTGGTTTTCGACTATTTTTTATTTATTGTTCGGCCGCTGTGGCGCAGGAAAATTGAATCTTTCAACTTCAAACCACAGCATTTTGTAGAAAATTTTGTGCTCTACAACTTTGCTGCAATTCGATTTCATCATAAAACTGATATTTTAAGAGTAAAATGAGAAAATCTATTTAAAAAATGGCCTATTTTCGGACTTTTTGGCTTTGGACATTTGTTTTACAAAACGCACGAGGAAATTCGAGGCGCCAAACATGGTACGTCAATTACTATGATATTTTTGAGCGATTCTAATAAGAATCTCGGATCTTGCTCTCACATCCATCTTGAATTCTAGTTCGACTGGACTAAATGGAATAACGCAATATCCAACAAAAGAACAACGAATTCATTTAATTGAAGAAGCCCATTCTTCAGCATTAGGAGGCCATAAAGACGTCACAAAAAGTTATAGTCGAATTTGCCAAAAAATTTTTTGGGAAAATATGAAAGTAGACATTCAAAAATATATTCAAGGCTGTTTACAATGTCAACTGAAAAAATTAATCAGAATCAAAACAAAAAATCTTATGGTAATCACAGACACACCCATTACTGCTTTTGAAAAAATATCAATGGACATTGTTGGTCCACTACCTGAAACAAAATCTGGTAACTTATATTTTCTAACCATACAAGAGAATTTCACCAGATATTCTTTAGCAATATCTCTTCCTAATCACCAAGGTAGTACGATAGCAGATGCTTTCGTGAAAAAACTTATTTGTATATTTGGATCACCGAAAGGAGTACTTACTGACCAAGGCACAGATTTTTTATGTAATTTATTGAAAAGATTGGAAAAACGTTTTAGAATTAAACAATTTCGTACCACAGCTTTTCATCCTCAATCAAACGGATCATTATAATGTTCACAACATGCTTTAGGAGAATATCTCAAACAATTTGTTGCAAAAACTTCAGAATGGGATGATTGACTTGAACTAGCAATATTTTCGTATATTACTAGTGTACATGAAGGCACAAAATGCACACCCTATGAATTGGTTTTTGGTAAATCAGCTCGTGAACCTTTCAGTGAAGCTTTATCACAACAAGAAAAATTACAAACATACGATGATTATTTAATTAATTTCGTAACAAAACTACACGAAATGCGAAAACAAACAAGAGAGAATCTTATTTCAGCAAAAGAAAAATCGAAAATATATTATGATAAATAAATAAATCCTTTAGGAGTGAAAATTGGAGATAACGTATTTTAATTAAAAGGAGGTAAAATAAAAAAACTAGACAACCATTATACAGGGCCTTATGAAATATTGGAAGTGTTAGGAAAAGGAAATGTCAAAATAAGCTATAAAATCAAACCTACTGTGGTTCACATTAATAGACTAAAACGCTCACATGTAGAAGTACAAAAGTAAATAAATTTTTAGAAAAGTAAAAAACAAAATATCTTTACGTTAATTATAAAAAAAATATATATAGACATATGAAATTTGAACAAAGATAGAGAAATTTCATTTTGTCGATAAATGGTGAAAATAAAAAAATAAAAATTTGTATAAAAATATATATTTTATATAAAAAATATATATAACAAACAAACAAAAATCGTGAAATTTAGACATAACATATTATTCCAGATTTAATGGATCAAATTCTTTGCAAACGCAAAGATGATCTCATTGAAATAGTTCCCGGTTTTATCGACATGGTAACTCTCTGGACAGTCGTTTTAAAAATACCAATCCTTATAAAATTGTAATGAACCGTACGTGCACACTACGCCACCGCGCCCCTACCGCGGCATTCGGAGGGATACTCCCACCACCGCTACTCACGTGAGTACCTCCACCGACCGCCGAGCCGTGCGCGCAGCTACCTCCACCCGTCGCGAACGATATATAAGGAGGGTCGGAACACCGAGACGAAGAAGTTCGGCTGGAGCGACGATCCAGGTCACACCGAGACTTGACCGTGACCGACGAAACGAGCGACCTGAGGAGAAATCAAGGTGAACGCGCCCCCCGAGGGGAATCAGGCTACGACAACATATTATAAACCGCCGCTTTTCTTAACCCCTACGACCTGGTATGTTTTATTTACAGAAAATTAAGATTGTACACGAATAACCGGTCCACGAGCAGCAAACCGATAGGCCCGTGCTCACGCAACCTCGTAACCACGTAAATTACCCACACACACCCACCCACACACACACACACAGTAAACTCGCACACTTACACCGGCACACCATTTATTATTTTGTATTAACACTCACACATACACACCGTTTTCTTTCATTTATTTTATTATGTATCCTCATTAGATTTAAGTTCTTTTCTAAATAAATTTTATATACTTTAAATATTAAACATACGTCTACCGAAATTATTACATACCCTACTCCCCCACTCCTGCCGAACCCTGGCTGACTGAAGCGTCTGGCAACCAGGGGGAAAGTAGGGATGTTACAAAATAAAAAGAAATAATATTTTTTACTACATCGCCTTTTTCTGGAAAAAGCTTTAAGAAATATTTTAAATGCGGATATAGACCCCCCAACCAGTGCAACAAATTCTAATACAAGTATTCCATACCGATTCAGGAAATTATCTGCAATGAAGCATTACTGTGATGAGCCTACCCACATGCGAAGTTACAAAAAAAAAGATATGTAGAGCAGACTCTGTGGGACTTTTAAACCACGTGGGAATTTTGAGAAATTTAACGACAAAACATGAATTACCGTTACCACAATACATAGTTTATCCTGATCCAAATTCAAAAACAAAATCATTTTTTCTTGCTCAAGTTAACACAAACGATCATTTTGTTGTACAAGCGGGTCCTATCAGCAAGTTAGCCGAAAATAGAGCTGCTTTGAAATTACTACAACTATTCATAAGATCTTAATATGATGTTTGTGATGAGCATCTTTACAATAATACTTGTAAAGGTTCAAGAAAAACAAAGGATCAAAGTGTTCAAACTTATCCAAGACTGAAATTAGTATCATGGAAAAATTCATGTAGATATTGTAACACTCAAATGCATGCTACAAAAGAGTGCCGCAGACGGAATGTTTTTAAAGCTGATGAATCAACACAATTTCCCCCTCCACTTCCACTTCGAAACTTCTCAACATTTTGTATTCTATTTTCCCCTTTTTCCCAAAAAACTTCTAGACCTAAATCCAACCATATTTAAACATCCAATACTAATCCCTCTTTCTTTTTCAGCCGTTCGAGACGCATGATGAAATTCCTATACCAACTACCTTCTGGCGTATACTTGATGTTAATTCTGTTTTTTACTTCTAAAGCAGAACGTTTTTATAACAATTCACAATTTTATCAATCATCTGATATTTATTTTGAACCAATTTCAAGAATACGTCTATTTTCCGAAAATTATAATTTTATCTCTTATTTTGACATTTTGCAACCAGAAAACTTAAAATATAAAATATTAGAATTTATGGCACCCCATGCTGCTTCCAGATACCTTCCTAGACTTCAAGTCTAATAAAGAAGACCCTCACCTTCCGACGTCTCTTTTTTCTATGGTCATTCCGTTCTCTAAAATAAGATACTTTACTTTCAATAACTACTCGATTTTTACTATGACTATACCGATTCCATCTTGTGAAGAATTTCAAATATTTAAAACACATTCAACCCCAATACATTTTTACTTCAATACTGATTATATTACACGTATATTCATAAAATCTCAAATTTATTATATCGTAATTCTTCAAAATAACGAATTTTACTTCACAACAAATGAAAATTTCCTCGCTTCATGTCACTAAAATGGAATTCAAAATTTTGATCACCTTCCTCATTCCATATATAATACTAAAAACAACCCTATTTGCGAAACAGCAATGTTTTTAAAATACCAACCGTATACCATAAATGTAAAACATTTATAAGTTTTAATGAATATTCTTTTTTAACACCACTGTTGTCACACCGTGGATGGCTTTATTCAAGTATTCTTCCGCAATAAATCATTTTATCTTGCTCCAAAAACTTCAAAACCCTAATTGCTCTTCAAGGAATAGGAATTTTACAAATAGAATCTGACTGTAATTTGGATTCATCAATTCCATACTACAGTATTAAAAATTATCCACAAATAATGGATAACTCAATTCCACTTAGTAAATCGACCACTTCTCTTGAAATAATTTATACAATAATTTATATAATAATAATAGATCACAGAACCTCACTTGCTGCAAAATGTGTTACATCGCTTTATCATAAAAAAGATGACATGCTTATATCGACTTTCGAAAGTCATGTTTTCGTACTCACAAAATATCCGAATACAGTAAAACCCCGTTTATCGCAACACCTTCCAATCAAATGCCTCCCGTTTATCGCAAAAACGGAGGGGTTCCCACTTCTTCGCCACCAGCTTGAACAACTGATTATCAGCACATGCGCCTAAATGAATCGTTTCACGCGCTTTCGCTGTTTATCATTGTTTACAGTCGTGTTCCAATAACCTCGAATGCGTTTTTTTATTGTCATTATATGTGCAATTATAAATGAGTGAAAACGTGGAATCGAACGATGGTACGTAAACGACTAGTACAAACAATACATTTTAATTACTTTAAAGCTTACATATTTCTCTCATAATTTTCGAATGCATGATTGAATTTTTTTCAGTAGAAATATTCCCGCATTTTGTAAAACAATTGATTCGCAATCGGTAAAGCGATTGCTGTACTAGGCACAATTCATGCTATAATTTGTCATAATAATATACATTGAAATGTGAAAAATTTATATATTTTTCTGTTACATATAAAACACAAATATGTAGCAATATATACATAAACGATAGTTTCATATCATATAAACAATATATTTCATATATCCCTAATATATGAAAATTCATATAAATATATGCATCACAAATTTAAAAGTGAGGGGTATTCCCGCCTATCCTTAAGAATCACGTGACCACTCCTTCTACTAATAAGAGGGAGAAAAAAATGGTAAAGTTTATTGCGATAAACGGGAGAGACAAGTTGCAATAAACGGGAGTTGCGATAAACGGGTGTTGCGATAAATGGGGTTTTACTGTATTCAATAAATTATCCCTTCTATTTTTAGTTCTGGTGCACATAATATATATATATATATATATACATTTCGGATCTTGAAGTGCTGTATCGGACGTTCTCGTAAGCATACGGTTGTTAGAGGAATATTCTTGGTGGTCTCCCTTCAACCGTTCTCAATCTTGGTGCGATTTATGACACCCAATGCTACCGGGAGTAAAACCACCACAAAACCCTGGTAGAAGATTGCGGCTTCTCATAATAATTGGTTCCAATTTTCCCTTCTCAAGGTTTCACACACACCAGTGAGCTGAAAGCTACTCGATCCACCTTCAGTATCCACTATGCGTGAAAAAAAAAACCCAGATACTACTCAGGTTAATAATGTCTTTTAACAGTTTGTGTGATTGAAACACCAATGCTATAACAGTTCAACAGTTCACTTTTCACTTTAAACCGTCTGTTCGTTTTTTTATTTAAAGCTGTATATTCGAATTATTTATTTTTACATCATTCCGTATAACACACTTCAAAGTTTTTTATTTTATTTAATGATCACTGGCTTCTCTCGTTTTTTTGTCTAACATGTATAATCACATGAAAATATTTTTATTTAAAGTTCAATCAGGTTCCTTATTTGAATATATTTTCTAATCCTTGATTGGTGCAGTATCCCACCGCTGTCACCAATTTGTAATGTCCGAAAGTTTTAATTTAATAGTTTCAGAAGAAATCCTATCTTCTGATTGGGCGGATATTAAGGGATCTCAACACTGTTTTGGTGAGGATTACTCCCTCCAAGGGACTTACAACTAATCATAATGCTGACGTTACACAATTTTATGTCTATTCGACGAATGGCGTGAAAGGTCACATGGCTCCTCCTATCGATTTTAAGACGCATTTAGACTTAGGTGATGAGTGATATTATAAACATTGAAAGTCCAAAGGTTGACATTCCCTAAAATGTTTGTAAACATTACATCCGGTCCTTTTTGAGGTTAAGGCACGTTCTACTACTATAAATAGCCCTATGAGTAATTCGTAATCATAACAATGACGTAATACCCTCACATCCCAAACATTCCTACACGTGTTCTAAGATTTTTAAGTCGTAGTAACATGTTATAATGTTACAATAAAGACATAGGAACTTATTTATGCGCTGAAAATTATGGATTTAGCATTACTTATAACAAATAAACGATTTATCTAGCTACCTTGATTTGAACCTTCGCACAGCACCGGTTGGTTATACAGACCGCCTTTTTACCAACGAATTAGTCATAATCGATAATGTCTAAATTCTCAATAAACATTATGATTTTGATTATAAATGATTAGTGTCAACAATAATTTCAGAATAAAGAAGGCTTGATTGAAGAATATTCTTCCTATTTTGCTTTCCTAAATCAATAATGAAGCATTAGCGTTATTACTTCTATTTGGATCGGAATCATGTCGCCATTTGAATAAACGAATCGATATATCGCAAGTAGATTATGTCGCTTCGAGCTATACCATGTGTTTGTAAACGTGATTTGGTTCGGGTTCTAAAACCCTAAAACCTATATCGTCACAACGTGGGGATCCTGCATACTACGTACTCACCGCCGTGTAGATTAACCCTCAACTCAGCCTAACAGTTAATAAAGGTAACCCCACCCCCCTCCGGCAAACATAACACACTCTCTCTTTCTTTCTCTCTCTCTGTCTCTTTTATTTTCTGTCTCTTTCAAACTTACGTACCAACCAGGCTGTGCCTACCATTATATATGAATTGTATTAACTAATGTGTAGAGTGACCTTATAATCATTTCAATAAATCCAATTACTATTATTTTCAAAATCGTTGTGGTTTTCATTGACTTATCCTCATCCCTAATGGTGCATTTATACCTCTGTCTGTCTGACCGGTGCGGACAAAAATTACATAAGAGGAAAGGAGACAGACAGTGTAAAATTGGACAAATACAAAATGTCTGTCTTTTTTGCTGTTATGTATTTTCTGTCCGCAGTTCCGCACTGGTCAGGCAGACAGCGGCAGAGATGAGTTGGGAGATTGCTAAAGTAATGTATTTAATTGCGAGTGATTTTCCGCAGCGCGCCCTATTGCGAAATGCTCTTAGGAACTAAAGTGAAATGTTCATGCTACTACTTGAAGGGTAAAACAGAGCTACTGTTTAATGTCACGCGCCGAATCAGTTTAAGCGCGAACTGTCGGTAAATTTGAATTTGTAATACACGGAATTAAATCCGGATATAAGTTCTCCACGTTAAAGAGTGGAAACTCACCTCACCACGAGCAAAGTATATTTCGATGAACACAATAAAAGTGCATAAATACAAAACTATAATATTGTGAAAGGAATGGGAAAAGAAACGGAGACCGATTTTAATTCAATTTGAACGGTACTTAAACTTCGATTTATTTAACTGTTGTACACAGTGACTGACTCCTTTACGGTGCTCGGATGTCAGTCGCTCAAACATTAATGAATTTTCTCTGACCATGATGCTTAACCCCTGCTTGTCTAGGCGCGCGGGTAGTTTTTCGTACGAGTTGATCTTCGTCGCTGTTCGGATGTTTTCGGAGGCGATCTCTTGATTCCCAGAGAAAATGAGGCCCCTTTTCTTTCCGACTGCTGGCGGAAGGTATCGAAGCGGAAAAACCCCGAACTCGGGTTTTGAACGGTCGAGAGGCCCTGAGCCACATGGTCGACAGGCGAAGGCAATAAGGTTTAATAAAGGGCTTAACAGTAAAATACATTTCTCTTTTACTGTCAGGGACAGTTATTGAGTATCCTAAAATCGCGTTTTAAGACGGGTTGAGAAACTCGCATTTACTTTATGTATATAAAACACAAATTGCTTTAATGTTAAGGTTTTCTTTCTAAGTTCCAGGTTTTACAATTTTTGAACATCTGTTGCTTATTGCTATCCACTTTTGTGACACATCTGCGATTCTATGTTCGTTATAAATCTAGGTACAAATAGATATAGAAAGGTTGTCATTGTTATAAAATTATCATGCTTCATTCGAATTCAATATACGTTTCTTAATGTCGAATCGCTCTTATTCTATGCCAATCTCATTACATAATATTCTAAATAATTAGTTTCTAGGGTGTTTCTAAACTATCTTGTCTACCTTTGTTGTTTGATTTTTAATCTTGCTTTGAACATTTCGCGCGCGGATCGAGACGCCTCTAGCGTCGAAATCGGCTATCGTTACATTAACACTTTTGCAGCGCCCCCAATTGCGTAAAGCTTTTCCCGTGGTTTTTTCGAACTAAAATTAGAGGTCCGCACTGCTGCAATAATATGTGGGAGCACACACAATGAAGCGCGTCATGTCAGTGTATCCCCAGTAACTCGCTTCGGTTTCACGCTGTCTGTTGTCGAGTGTGACAACCCGATCTCAGGGCCGTCTACACGAAACTTCGCGAATTATATATTTTAAGTTTTATTGCGCGGTTCGATTTCAAATCCTATAAAGATAGGAACGAGAAATTATGAGATTGCTTGATTGAACACTTCTTTATTATCAAAAACAAAGTTCGAACAATTTACTCAAATTGTTTGTTCACAAACAAAAGTCCGCGTACAAAATACGTATTCCGAAGATAGGAGCGTAACTAACTAACAGAAACTGAGTGCGTACGTGCGAGCGCGCGTGTGTACGTATGTCCAGAGAGGGATCCAAGGGGTCTTTTTATCAAAAGTCCCCACTAAATGATTTGAGTTTTTAGGGCGTAGATAATAGATCTAATTGGTTGATTTTTAGTTTTGGGTGTTTCCAAAATAATCTTATTGGATTAGATTTTTCCCTTAAAACAGTGAGGGCGGATACGAACTAGGCCAATAGTGGGTGTCGGGCCCACGTGCGTTCCAAGCATCTCAAGTGCGGCCACTTGAGGGTGTCAAAATACAATTCCTCTTTTGACTCCGGGGGTCCGTCTCTGGTCACTTAACTTCGATCGTAGATCAATTTTTAAGGGTTGACAAGTACCCATGTTCTTTCACATTTTACGATCGTTCTGGGGATTTTGGGTTTATTGAAATTTGGAATCAAATTTCAACGACTATTGAGTATTTAGCGAAATTCATGGTTTGTAAATCAAACAATTTATACTAGATGGCAATCAATATAGAATTTATTAGTCGCTAGTGACATTTCCCAAACTCTCCAGAACGTTTTTCACATAGTCTGGTCCTATTCAGAACAAAGGAAGGCTCTTAAAACTATTTATTATTTATTTCTATTGAGGCATTTCCTCGAAGGTTTCCAGACAAACTGTCAATCTGAAACTAAACCATTAATTTAATTGAGAATATTGTAGAATTATCACCCTCCATGATGTGTATATAGTAGATGTATTGATAAAAATCCACTCAGGAAACTTCAGGAAAAAACTTCTAAGATACTAAAAAATTTTAACGATAATGAATTTTTAAAACAAAAATACCATAACAATCAATTAACTTCAACTATTACAGTCCTTCCTAAGTGCTATGGACTTCCAAAGATCCATAAAAAAGATATTCCGATGCGTCCAATCATTTCCTCAATTAACAGCCCTACACAATTTTTAGCGAAAGTTATTAATGAAGAATTAAAAAATATTATTAAACTTCCGAAATCACATATAAATAACAGTTTTGAACTAAAAGAAAAATTGAAAAATATTATTTTAGACGATGACCACGTTATTTTTTCTCTCGATGTGAATTCTCTTTTTACTAATGTTTCTTGCAACTTAGTTTTAGACAGTTTAGATAGAAGATTTTTTTGCATTAATGAGAATTGTAAAATCCCGTTTGATGACATTCGTGATTCTGTTAGATTTTTGTTTGACAATACCTTCTTCGTATTTAATGATAAGTTTTACAAGCAAATTTATGGGACACCAATGGGGTCTCCTATCTCTCCGTTTTTTGCTGACATAGTTATGGATGATTTGGAGAACTATTGTTTATCCGTTTTAAATAAGGATTTTAATTGTATTCCTGTATTTTATTATAGATATGTCGACGATATTATTCTATGTGTCCGTAAGAAACATATTGATTCAGTGATTAATACCTTTAATTCTTATGATTCCAATTTACCTTTGAGTTAGAACAAGATGAAAGAATAAATTTTTTAGATATGACCTTAATTAGAAATAATAATATGATTATCACTAATTGGTTTCGTAAACAAACATCGTCTGACAGAGTTATTAATTATTCTTCAAATCATCCAACTCAACAAAAGAAAAATATTGTTTTTAACCTTGTTGACAGAGCAATTTTATTATCTCATCATGAATTTCATCATGAGAATTTGTGTAAAGTTTTTCAGATTTTAAAATATAATAATTATCCTTCAAATTTTATTGAGAAGAATATTACAATCCGTCTGGAAAAATTTAGATCTTCTTCTAATTCGACCCATAATGAAAGCATCAGTAATAAAAATAAGTACTTTTCTCACAATTTCAATACTACTATTTGCTTGCCTTTTGTTGAAAGAATTTTTAAAAAATTATCTTCAAGTTTGAAAGTATTCAATATTTCAACTATCCCAATTGTCAATAAAAATTTGAGCTCTGTCATCAAATTAGGTAAAGACAGCACCAAAATAATGGATAGAACCAATGTTGGTTACAAAATCCGTTGCAAAGATTGTGAAGCGTGTTATATTGGTGAAACAAACAGAACTTTAAAGACACGTATAAAGGAACACATTAATAATAAAAATGACGAATCAGTTGTTTGTCAGCATCAAATTAATTTTAAACATGAATTTGATTGGAATAAGACTACTGTAGTGGATTCCGAAATTATTTATAAAAAAAGACTTATATCAGAAATGATTCATATTAAGTGTCAAAAAAATAGTATAAATAAAAAAGATGATATTTATACGTTAAATTGTAACTACTTTCCACTTTTGAAGAGTTTGAAATTATGAATCCTGATTCTTGTTTGAAATTATTATTTAACGTTTAAATACTCATTTGTATAATATACAAGTTTTAAGTTAGTGTTAGTTTATTAATATTAGTGTCCTCCGTCTTATAAATAAGAAAACAAAATTACGAATAGTTAGTTTAATATTTCACTTCGGGACGAAACAATGTGACGAATTAAATTAGATTTTAATAATTAACTAAATGTTTTAAATGTAAAAACTTCAATTTTAAGATAAAATTTGTTTTTGTGACTCTTTAGAAAGTGTTTTTTCACTGTTTTGTAAAAAATTTTGTAAAAATTATTGTTATTCCTAATTTATATGAACTTTTTCATTCAAATATAGCCTGATGAGGTTGGCGAACCAAGCCAACGAAACGTCGCTCATGACAAATTACGGTTGAGTGTTTCAATTATTTTTTTTTAACCCACACCTTGATCGACTTATACATATACATCTACCATTAATTTAATTATTCTAAGGAACAAGGCTGGTTTATTTATTATTTCTCTTAAATGTCAACTTGATCTGGTAAATTTCAGCATGTAAATTAACATTAAATTCATTTTAACAATTTAAGAACCGTGAGATTGTTGCACGTGTCCGTACATATAAAGTGACATAAACCAACCCTTGTTATTTTGTCAATAAAACTAAAAGATTTATATTTATTCTTAATACTAAAAGTCTCTTTGATCATAAACCTTAAGATTTATTCTGCCTTTTTAAGTATTTTAAATAAAATCGAAATTGAATTTTCCCACGGCATTTCTTTGTTACGTACAATTACGTACGTACCGAAGAAGTGAATTTGAATCGAGTTCATGAACGCTCGATCTAGTTTATTCGCAATCCGCAAAATAGATGAGCGCGCAGGTGCGATCATCACACGAGTTAAAATCAGAAATTGTATTTTTCTCGACTTCATGCAAAGGAGGCGCAAAATAGAGACAGAATTCAAAATTACGGAATATAACATTAAGAAAATTACACTTTTTTCTATATACTTTGAAAAATATTGATCTGAAATAAGTATCTAAAAGATTTTGTGAAATTTTAAGATGATTTAAATACTTGAAAAATAATTTTTTAATGAAATTTAAAGTCAATAAATGCTTAAAGATTCGAAACAAAATATCGATTTCAGCATTTTTTTTTTAAATTATGCAGAAGATATTTTATAATAAAATATCATTCAAGATGAGATACAAGTTTCAAAAATGAAGGGTTTGAACATTTTCATAATATATAACTTCTTTTGTATGAAAATTTCGATAAATAAATGTAAATGAAGTGTTTGCTGATTTAAGGTAGTTCGTCCACAAAAATTAGACTTCAGGCAAAAATAGATAAATATTTTTTCAAGAATAGCAATATTATTATTGAAGAGATCATTTGAAAGAAAAGACATTAGTTTCCAAGAAAAAAAAATTAAAACATAAACAAATATAGTAATGCATTTAACAAATTTTATTTTTACCCGGACTGGTTTTCTTATCGCTTCAAGCCAAATTTTAATAGTACATTGTGCAACTAGGGAAAAAAAATTTATTTTGCGAGTGTGAAGTTTGATGCCCGAGCTAATATTTTATAATCTTCTCTTGCC
Organism: Diplolepis rosae; assembly: GCA_030998225.1. Lineage (NCBI taxonomy): Eukaryota > Metazoa > Arthropoda > Insecta > Hymenoptera > Diplolepididae > Diplolepis > Diplolepis rosae. Next base: position 4,071,510 of record JAPYXD010000466.1, read on the forward strand.
ACGTATTAGTTATATTTTCATAGATTTAGAATTACATTTCAGTAGCAAAGGTTGATGAAAAGAGGTAGTTATAATTTGAAACTAAATTTGAGATAGTATATCAAGATATGTGAAGTTTTGTATACCTTTATTCACATAAACCAGCCAAAGTTAAAATATATTTTATATTTGTACAATAAAATACTGGCAATTGTGGATATTTAAGTGAATATTCAAATTGAAATCATTTTTATAGAGAATTATTTGAATTTGTATTCAGAAGTATATACAATTATTAACTTTAGAAGACTTATAATTAATAGAAACAATCAATCAAAAATACAAATTTTTTACTTAGATTGCTTTCACATCTTAAAATCGAGAAAACTTTCAAAACACTGTCAGACTGCAAATTAATTATTAAAAATCGCTTTTAAAATGCCTTAATACCTCAAACTTAAAAAAAATTTAACCACTGATTGTTCAAATGAATATAACCTTATAAAGTCGTTACATCAGTTTTGCGAACCACATTACCTCCCATGTCACACAAAATCGTAAGAAAAAGATTAGCAGAAAAGTCCAGCAACATTCAAATGTATATATCTATATATTAATAATTGTGTACTTACTATCTTCTTTATATTTTCAATCATAAACATCCGAGCACTTGACTTCAGTCACCGGTTTCCAGTGGTTTCCAGAAACACAACACGTGTGCCAACTTCGCCTCTGATTTGAATCTCGTATGCGCCAATTTTGCCGCAAGTGTATCGTTCATTAATTAAATACTTTTTACGTAAAATGCTTATTTTTTCATACAAATATTCTATCCTAATCGTAAGATTAAATATCAAAGGTTATAAAATCGTTGCATCAATCTAATTCACCTTGAATTACTGTTATTTAACGATTTAACTCAATGGCTTCGAACATAACCATTATGCCAAAAAACGATTAATCGCAATAAAACTGTATTAAGCAATTAGATTTTTATAATTTTTTCTATCAAATAAATATCATACAAGAATGCACACGATAGAACTATTTTTATTTTTTGTTATGTTATCATTTTCTGAAAAATAGGGTGCGCCAATTTCGCCGCTTCTCCTCTATATGTGAATTTACACCTCAAACTTTTCTTGATATGAAGCTAAGTCGACAAACCTTTACTAAAAAATAAAATACATTGAATACAATTTTTGGAATTTAACATCTTTTACATGGCAATTCGTATATATATATATATATATAAACTACCATCGGAAATTACAGATTGACCAGGAGTTTCAACTTTCGTCAAAGTGTTTTATTTCATACAAAGATATTACAAAATAAATTTTAATTTAGATTTAGATTTCAAAAGGTTTTTTTCAGTATGTCTTCATAGTGATTTCTTAACCTAATCAAAATATTTTTAGAAATTCTTTCCTGGATTCTATCTTGAGGTTGAACAGAATTCAAAAACGTCATGCAATTTTTAAAATATGTAGCTTCTTCAAGAAGTTTTTAAAAATCGATGTATATCATATTTTAATAAATTTAGAAATTTTTATCAAAATATTGATAGTTTGGATTTTTTGAATTCTTCAAATGAATGTAGTACAATCATTATTTGAAATTTGATGATTTTTCATTACCATGTTTGATTCTAGAGCAGAATCTAGCAGAAAAATTCCAGAAACATCTTAATTAGTTAGAAAAATACTATGAAAACTTACCTTTGAAATGAGACTACAAACTTTTCACAATGTTAATTAATTTTAGAGTTATTAATATTATTAAGAAAGATCTAAATTTGATGTCTTTTAGATTCTCATCATATGAGAATTAAGGTTTTGGTTTTATGTGAAATCTTTACGTTTTGAGATCCCCTGAGTCAGAAAAAACGGTTTTTACGAAAGTGTCTGTCTGTCTGTCTGTCTGTCCGTCTGCAGTAGTAATAGGTCATATACTCAATAACTATGGATAGAAAAAAATTGTCGGATTGAATTAAGCTTTGGCATACATTATCGCAGCTGAAAAAGTAAGGACAAATAGGAGCATTTTTTGTGTTTTTGAAAAAAACTTTATGAAAACATCAAAAATTTTAAGACTGGTTTCTGATAATTCTCGTAAAGCTCTACTAATTATCCTCCTAATATTTTGCAATTAAAATAAAATTAAGAAAGTCACAGTATATTAAAACTTGAAAAAAGTCAATATCCATTTTCCAGTTAAATTATACGAGATACGAATAAAAGTTATGATAAAAAGTGGTTTACTACATAAAGATCTACAAGAGTATAATAACTGTAAAGTGACATGTTTGATAACATGTGTGCTATTATATTGACCCAAAATTCACAGAATTTTTGTTAATTTCTCATTTTTTGGCATTGGGTCAGCCTCTTTTTATTTTCCTCTATTAATATTATCAATGATACTTACGACAAAAAACGCAAAAAAAGAGAGAAGGCAAACGTTTTGGCTACATATGCGGGGGCCCTCTTCAGTGCCATAAATTAAAAGATTAATTCAAAATTTTCGTAAAAGATAAGAATGTAGAAGACAGTTAAAATAAGGATAATAATGAAACTCAAAAACTGATCTCATTGCTTGCAATTCAAAATGAAGAAGTCCAGTAAGCAACAACACGAATTGGAAAAAATATGTAGAATTCACTATATATAGAAAACCGGATAAAATGAACGAAAAACTTAGAAATTCGTAAACAATAGGCCAGAATTTTTGTTTGTTTTTTACATTCTCATCATGAATGAGAAGGTATTGGTTTCATGTGAAAAATGACTTTCGAAATTTTCATCAAATCTTTACGTTTTGAGACCCCCTGAGTCAGAAAAAATTGTTTTTAGGAAAGTGTTTGTCTGTCTGTCTGTAGTAGGTCGTGTGCGGCATAACTCCCGATAGAATTATCAGATTGAATTGAGCTTCGGCACACTTTATCGGAGCCGAAAAAGTAAGGACAAGTTCGTTAACCAGCCACATCCAATCAAAATTGAGGGGTTGAGCACCACTTTTGTGTTTTTGAAAATAATTTTTTGAAAAAATCAAAAATTTCAATACTGGTTTTAGATAGTGCTCATAAATCTCTAAAAATTATCCTGATAACATTTTTTGATTAAATCAAAATTAGAAATGTTACAGCATATTCAAATTCGAAAAAAGTCAATATCAAAATTCCATTTTCCAGTTAAATTATACGAGATACGAAAAAACGTTATGATACAATATTATTGAATAAATAAAGTCCTACAAATTTGAATTGTAACATTTTTTCATAAGATGCATATTTTTCTTTTTAATTAAAAAAAAAAACTATTGAAAATCCAAAATTCAATTTTTTAACAATAATATGTAAAATAAGAAAAAAACGTAAGAATACAAAGTTGTTAGTTTCAAAAAGATCTACAAGTTTTGTCTCACACAGTTTCTAATAAAACATATATTTTTCGTTTCAATTCCAAAAAATACGATTAAAATTCAAAAATTCCATTTTTTAGACAAAATATGTGAGATTCAAAAAAAACTTTGAGATGAAAATTGTTTGGCTAAATAAGGTCTACACATTCTTATCGATAAATTTCTCGACAGGATGTATATTTTATGTTTTGATTTTTAATATTAAATAAATTCGATTTTTTTCACCAAAATATGTGAGATACGAAATAAGCGTTGTTCTGCAAAATCATTTCCTTAAATAAAATCTACGATTGTTTTTCCTTTTTAAAAGATTTGGAAGAAAATAAATTTATCAATAATCATGTAATTTATTAAAAAGTTACAAAAATGCATACAGAAAATCGAGCGCGAAGCGCGAGTGTCATGATGAGAATGTGTTCCTTAAGGCCGATAGAGCCTTAAGTAAATTAAATTTCCTGTTTCACTTAAACTGAAAAAGAAACTTAGTGAATTTGAGAAAATGAATAATTTACATCATCTTTAATATCATTAAATTGGTTTGAGCTTCAGTATTAAATTATAAGAAATAAACTTGAACGTATGCGAAGAGCACAAGACCGAGCGCGAAGCGCGAGGTCCAGGAAGAACGGAGCGCGTAGCGCGAAGCGCGACGATCGAATCGCGCGCCCTAGGCGCGCTCAAACTTGCGAGCGAAGCGCACAATGAGAATGTGCCCGCGAAGCGGGCAGATTTTTTTTTTTATAAAGAACGGATAACCATTTCTTCGACCGTTATATTATTAAATCATATAGGTTTGGTTTCGTCGGTCTTAAAGTCAATAAAACAACATTAAAGAAAAATTATTGAATCAATTTATATCAATAAAAATATTAATGATTTCAAATTAATTAGTTGAGTTTGAAATTTTTGTCACTGCCTACATTATCGGAGGATCACTAGTCGCGTATCAGATAGGATACGACCGGCAATCGAAAGACCTGGGCTCGAATCCCAGCGCAGTCGAAAGCGTCATTTTTTCCACAGAAAGATTTTCAAATTCTTTAAAAATATTAATATTTCAATAAATTTTCATGCTGAAATTATGGATATTAATCGAATTTGCCATGGCATTATTTAACATATGATTTTGAAGTTTGTGCTCTCAAGCTTTAGCACGCTTTTCATTGGTGAATTTAATTCAATTTATCGTATCTTCGTCTCTCTATCCTACAATTTGCGTTGCTTCATCGGATTGTACTTACACACCGTATTATAGTGTAATTTTAAATTATTGAAGCCCTCAATCTTTGAGGCTTTAATTTTAATGACATTTTCAAGAATAAGACTGAATCTTCATTTGTGCTTTCGTTTATTTGTAATTTATGTAAGTACTTATTTATTATATCAACACAACACAAAATAGTTCTCTTTGGAAAAAGAAATTTGATTGTAAATTGATTTGTTCAATTTTTAGTGACATATATATTCCTTGAAAAAGACTCACAGTGAGGTTGAAACATAGGAGAATTTTCGACCAAATATAATGAAGGAGTTTTTTATACAATGTTGTTTTATTGACCGCAAGACCGACGAAACCAAACCTACATGACAACATTTTTTCATAAGATGTATATTTTTCTTTTTAATTAAAAAAAAAATACCATTGAAAATACTAAATTCAATTTTTTAACTAAAATATGTGAAATACGAAAAAAACGTAAGAATGGAAAATTGTTCGTTGCAATAATACATACAAATATTTTCAGATATAGTTTCTGATAAAACGTATATTTTTCATTTTAATTTTAAAACATACGATTAAAATTCAAAAATTCCATTATTTGAACAAAATATGTGACATACGAAAAAAACGTTGAGATGGAAAATTATTTGCCTAAATGAGGTCTACAAATTCTCAGTAGGATTCTCAGTAAGCGATAATACAAAAAATCGTTTCCTCAAAAAGAGTTTGAATTCTCTTCCTTTTTTTAATATTTGGAAGAAAATAGATTTTTTGTAATCTTGTAAATTATTAGAAAGTTACAGAAATGTATACAGAAAATCGAGCGCGAAGCGCAAGTGTCATGATAAGAATGTGTTCTTTAAGGCTGATTTTTTGAAAAAACCTTCAGAATACATAACATATTTTAAATGAAAATTTCAATATATAAGTATAAATGAAAGGTTTGATTATTCAAAAGTAAAATATATTATATCTCATTTTTTATCGAACAGCACACTTTAAGATTTCATTGGTATGGGGATACACATTTTTAAAATTACACGACTTTTTGTAACATGCTCAACCCCAGCATATAGAATCCAGAAAAGACTTTCTATAAAAATATTTTAATTAGGTTAACAAATCACTATGAAGACATAATAAAAATAAAATTTTTATTTTTTTACATACTTACTAATTTCCTTCAAAGAGATCTAAATTAAAATTTCTTTTGTAATATCTTTTGTTACGTCAGAAACGTAACATTTCTCTTCTTAAAAGATCTCCTCGTTTTATGTCAGGATCAGAAGGATCCTCTCTAAGGGATGAGGAATAGTCAGTGATTGAGAAGGGTTACGTATATAAAATATATTTATTGACAATTGAAATTATATCAGGTAAGCACCATGGAAATGTAAATATAGAATCGTAATTAGAAATACCCTTTTAGTTATCCTGAATTTGAATTGATTGATGATCAATTGAGTCCAGTAAGCGAATGTGGTCAGTTGAGTGTAACTTGTAATCTTCACATAGTTGCTGTTGTATAGTAAATTCGTAATCTAGACGGTTGATCTAGTTGATTCTTCGATCCCAGTTTCGTGAGAATTTGGAAGGAGATTCCCCTTCACTTTCTAATGTCGTTGAACTCAGCGCCGAGTTAGAATTCGGGTTGAGTAGCAGTAGAAATCTGGAGAAGCTGGACTGACTGGATTGCACTCGCGGTATAGATTCGATGGCACTGGACTGACTTCTCTTGGAACTTTCGCTTTTTATAGAACTTTGAAAGGTCAGGTATGACGAGTAACATGCTATGACCAGTCGCATGTTATTACAAGTCACATGCTATTACAAGTCGCATGTTATGACGGTAGTGTGTTGGTATTGTAGGGCTTCATTCACTTTCTCTCTGGGTCAGTCGATTTGTTATTATGTGTGGGTATTATAACGACACATGGTAATTTCATATTGATCATCCAATTGATCTGTAGATTTCTCTATAACTTGCGTCGATAAAATCACACTCGCTGTAATGCTGTCTTGATCCCTTTATTGGTTTCTTAATCTGCTTGTTACTTGTGGCGGTAGAGTCGCGGGACGTGACACTTTCTATACAATAAATCACTTTAACGAAAGTTGAAACTCCAGGTCAACCTGTAATTTCCGATGGTAATTTATATATATAAATATACAAATTGTCATATAGAAGATGTAAATTCTAAAAAATGTTATAGTTATAAAGCTTCAAAATTTTGTAATTAAAATTTTAATATAAAACTTTAAGCATTTATTGACCTTGAATTCCATTGGAAAATTTGTTGTTTACTGTTAAAATCTTCCTCCGATTTCAGAAGAAAAGACAAATTAAAAATTAAAAAATATTTCATTAAAAAAATTGAACTTGTCCATATGATCTTGTCATATTGTAACAAGATTTGAACACTTCGGTTAAAAATTTTCATGTAAAATTTAATATCGATAAATATTTACATGTTCATATGAAGATATTAATGAACACATATTTTAGCTTCTTAATTTATCCACATCTGTTAGAAAATTTTTCCTTTCCATAGACCATTTCATTTTTTTAATGAAAAGTCTGTGCTTAGGCTACAAAAATGTGAGATGAAAATATTGCTAACATAAAACTGAGAATGTAAATTTTAAACTTGAATTTTATGTTTATCTCTTCTTAATAGAAAATATCTCTCTAACTAAAAAGTTTTTAAATGCACAAAATTTATAATAAGTATGGAAATTTGAATAGGAAAATATATATTGATTCAAATTTGGAACATTTATTGGCATCAAATTTTACTGAAAGTTTATTTTTGAAGTGTTCAAGTGCTTATAAAATTTCACACGATATTTAAAATTTTTATTTTAGGCAGATTTTTTCCAGAATATCGAAAAAAAGTGTTGTTTCTTAAATAACATATTTCGTAAATTTGAAATTGTCGTCTGCTTCGCGCCTCTTTTGCACGGTCGTATAGACAGGTCTGGCATCTCCCGTGGTGGGGGATGTTCGCTTATCGTGATGTGTAGTAGTTTCAAAAATGACCGCTAGGGCAGCGCTGCAATCGAGCAGTTGAAGGAATACCCGTGGTTTACAGACAGCTTTCACAGTTGACTACGTTCTGGGTATATCTATATACATACATGCTACGGTGCCGTCATTCGGGCCACTACTCGATACTAGCGCTATCCGTGGCAAACATATGAAACATTCTGACTACAGTAAGGGAACATCCCCCACCACGGGAGATGCCAGACCTGTCTATACGACCGTGGTTTCGACAGAAATACACAATTCTCAATTCCAAGTCGATAAACGAAAGCGTGAAATCTAAAAATAGCATTGCATGGAGGAAGTAGCGAGGAGAATAAGGAGAAGTGGGACGAGCCGTTCTCACGTGCAAGAGCGACGAGGAAGAAATAAGAGCTGCGCGCGCCGCTGCCTCTCCAAACAAATTCTGATGGTAAATCACATGGACACTAGATATAAGGAGACCAATCTCTTATGGCCGTACTTCACAAAACACGAAATGATGTTCTGCCAAGTACTTAGTTAGGAAACTTCCCGATGAGGGCACGTGCGTTCCCTGAGTGCAAAATGGCGGCATCCGCGGTTTATAAGCATCGTATATTAGACGTCGCCATTTTGCACCCAGGGAACACACATGCCCTCATCGGGAAGTTTTGTAACTATGTACTTGGCAGAACTTCATTTCGGGAATGGATATATGGAGATTGGTCTCGTTATATCTAGTCTCCATGGTAAAACATTTCTGGATTTTCTAACTTTCATTATTTACCGACGCGCAAAGTACACCTTTTGCGCAACGCGTTCAGAGGGCGCGTTTATCAGCCCACTTTTGTGAAATGCTCTTATTCCATTACTTTAGCAATCTCCCAACTCATCTCTGACAGAGGTATAAATACACCATAAGCGAGGATCATTCGAACCTAACTTAAAACGAGGAACCTTTGGTCAAAGTAAGTATTTACGCAATTGTGACGTAACAGATTCATGGTAAAAGCAGGTCAAAGTTTATTAATCTTACGTTCTAGTAGCATATGCACCAGATTTGAATTTAAATTTTATCTGAATTTTATGTAGCCTAAGCACAGACTTTTAATTTTAAAAATATTTATTGATTCCAATTTTGACACAAAAATTGTGTTTTACAAAGCTACAAAACTTTTCAATTAATATCTTCATATAAAACATTAAGCATTTCGATACCCACGTTCTAATATGTCGTATCCCACATTTGGAAAATTTTTCAGGAAACGATAAAAACGTCTTGCTAGCACAAATAAATAAATGTAAACAAATTTTTGTTTTATACGTTCATAAAAATGCATAAATAATAATAATTAAAGCAAAAAAAATTATTTGAATAAATTTTATGATATTTATGTGGGTTACACAAGAAGAAAAAATTAAAATGTATTTTAGAAATAAAATTGATTTAATCGTTCTATAATTAATTATTGTTTCATCCCATACATAACATTTTTCTCTCTTATTTTGTATTATTTAATTCATAATTATTATAATATAACATTATTGATACATCTTATTTTGACTATCTTTAATATTGCTTAAAAAATTTTTTTTTTTCATTTTAAGTACTCTTAATTTTTTTTTTTTCTACTTCAGGTACATTTTCTTCCTGAGATTGTTGAAAATTTCTTGTCCTCTTTCGTCTGGTATTATCACAATTTTTTTTATAATTAATATCATTATCTTCAGGTTTTTAAAATCTATTATTAGTAGGCAGTACTTTGCTTTTAACACCAAGATTAACTTGATTAGCTTTTCGTTTCTTACTCTTAGTCTTTTCAGTTACCTTAACTATATTTTTACTCTCGACTTCCAAATTTTTTATTGATGGAGATTGGTCAGAAGCAGAGTCAGTATCATCAATATATTTTATATTATCATAGAAGCAGTGTGTATCTCTCAGCAACACTTTTTTAATGCCTGTAATTGTTGCCATTTACTTTTAGTTCTTTTTAAGCGATCTACAAACAAAGGTTTCAGTGGATGCTCTAGATTTAATTGGAGTTGTAAAAATATTATTTGTAATTACCTTCTTACTGATTTTATTAAATAATTTCTCAAAATAAACTTAAGACTAATCTCAAAATAAAAATTGACTGTCACATCGCTGGCGCTGACTTAACCAATGGATGTGGGATACGACATATTAGAATTCGTGAAAATCGGCATGTGGGATACGACATATTAGATTATTTATTTAAAAATATTAAATAAACAATTTGACTCACAAGATTTTAATATAAGCTGTAAAACATTATTATTAATCCATTTTTCAAAAAAAGTCAATTTCTCAAATTTTGTGGGATACGACATATTAGAACGTGGGTATCGATTTATTGAATTTGTATTTCATTGAAAAATTCCTTGTTTAGTGTTCAAGTCTTCCTACTTATATCCACAAGAATAGACAAATTAAAAATGACAAAGTATTTCATTTAAAAGATCGCAATTGTTTTCTCGATATTTGGCAAACATTTGCCTGAAAATCATCCATGAGATCTTGTAAAATTGTAACAAAATTTGAACACTTGAAACAAACATTTTTATGTGAAATTTGAAACCAATAAATATTTACATGTTCACATGAAGATATTAATGAACACATATTTTAGCTTTTTAATTTATCTACTTCTATTAGAAAATTTTTCCTTTCCGTAGACCATTTCATTTTTTGAATGAAAAGTCTGTGCTTAGGCTATAAAGATGTGAGATGAGAATATTTCTAACATAAAACAGAGAATGTAAATTTTAAACTTGAATTCTATATTTATCTCTTCTTAATAGAAAATATCTCTCAAACTAAAAAATTTTTAAATGTACAAAATTGATAAGAAGTATGGAAATTTGAATAGGAAAATATATATTAATTCAATTTTTGAACATTTATTAGAATCAAATTTTGCTGAAAGTTTATTTTTGAAGTCTTCGAATGGCAACACAATGTTACCGGATTCTTTGAATGTCTTAAGATAACATGTATGCGTTTAAGCTATAAAATTGAATATCTTTGCGTTAATACAATTTGTTCACAAATGCGAACATCTGGAGAGGTGCAATTGCTTTCAGTTGTTATATTGTATAAATCACCCGCATAAAGTATCGAGCCGAGAACAATTGTAAAATAACATGCGACGGGAAACCCAAGTTTCTGTGAACGGACGGACCTTTCCTAATCCTTACTCTAAGCCTACCATCACAGCTATTAAAATTATGTTTGTACTTCTAACTTTAGGACGCACCAAGAGACATTGTTTTTCAAAGCGATTTTACTTCTGAAGGAAAGGTTAGTTATAGTCGAACGGTCAAGTAGAACAGTACTCCTCTGAGCTCATGTATACGCCTTATACACTACTTGAATAAATGACATATTAATTTTACCAAAATACGCTCCAGAGTTTTATTTATGTAAAGTATATAAAGGTGCATCTGATTAATTTCACGTGCACAGCGTATCGCCATACTCATGATAGATGAGCCTCTGTGTGATCACGCCAAGTCATCAGAACAGGATGTTTATTTTAGTCAGATTTTTCGCAAAATATTTGAAAAAAAAGTGTTGTTTCTTGAACGACATATTTCATAAATTTGAAATTGTCGTCTGCTTCGCGCCGCTTTTGCACGGAGTCAAGAGAAATACAATTCTCTTCTTCTTCTTCTCTTATTGGCTTCTTGTTCGAAGAACAATTTCGACTCGATAACCGAAAGCTTGAAATCGAAAAATAGCATTGCAAGGAGGAAGCGAGGAGAAGTGGGAAGAGCTGAGCCGCCATATTTACTTAGGTTGATTACAAAGAATGTTGCGGTAAATTCAAATATAGTAAAAAGGGAAAAGTGTAAATATTAAAGTAAAAATATGAAATCCATGCTTTTTTGCCGGTATTTGTATTGATAGTATACATAATTAAACTAATGAAATGAAATTTATTGAAATATTACTAAAATATAACTCGGTAATATTTATTATTATGGTATATAATGTTGTATATATTTAAATAGGCATATGTATTTATTTCTTAACTATAATTAAATACAAATTTATTATAAATTAATCAAATATAGATTACAGAATTCAACAAGTAAACGTACCTTGGAGTAGTATAATAGTATATTATGTGCCTAGGTACACAATGAGGGTGATTGCGTGACGAGCAACAATGCTAGCAGGAGATCGAAGCCAAAGCGTAGGTGAGGCATAGTCGAGGCGTAGCCGATGCGTAGTCGAATCGTAGCCGAGATGAATCCGAGGGGCGATCAGTCCTGCGAGCATTGTCGCGAGGCTCGCAATGTCCCGAATTGTGTGCATTGGCACATATTCTATTTTATGTGACTATGGTGCGGATACGAGTTTCTATGCGTACATTGGAATCTAATCTAGTACTTATTGTAGTTGTTTGCTGCGCTAGTTGTACGAAGCGGGCGCAAATTGGCGACTAGTCCCGGCCATTTTGATTTTATCGGTCTTGTGTAGTAGTCAGTGCTAACGCTGTACGAAGAAGAAGTGACAAGAAGAAGAATAAGAAATAAATTGCGTTCCGCTGTACGAAGAAGAAGTGAGAAGAAGAAGAATAAGGAATAGATTGCGTTCCGCTGTAAGACTATAATGCACATGCGCAGTTCAATTTCTACATTGTATTCCTCTGTAACGGAATATACAACATTGCTTTACTCTCAGCTGTAACGAAAAAACGAGTTTCCGCGGCTGAGGCACATAAAAATTATCTCACGTTCTGAACGTGAACTATTAATAATAGTCACATATAATAACTATTTTTAGTAAAAATTAATTCGCGTTTCAAAAAAATGTTGAATTACTCGATCTTGTTGGCGTATTTCATCATACGTATAAATTTCCCAGGAGTAATAATTTGCTCCAACTGAAAGAAGTAATAGAAATAATTTTAAGTATATACAAAAATTAAAATTAAGTATGTATGTACATGCTGTGACTAGTATGTTACTAAATAATAGAATCCAATTCTATAAAGACCTAAGTAATAATATAGAAGATTATCATTAAATAGTACAAAACATCAGGTACGAAAGTATTTCACAAGCAGCAAATCACTTAATTAAAAATCACTAGAGTATCACAAACAAGAACTTTTAAATATCAAACTAAAGTAGTGACTAATTCAACACCTTAATATTTAAACTACATGCAAAAGTAATAAATAAACAATTCTTAAAAGAACACAATGATTTTATTTATGATTTTTTTATTATTTATTTTTTTCTTTCAAGAATTGTTTATTTATTACTTTTGCATGTGGTTTAAAAATTAAGGTGTCGAATTAGTCACTACTTTAGTTTGACATTTAAAACTTCTTGTTTGTGATACTCTGGTGATTTTTAATTAAGTGATTTGCTGCTTGTGGAATACTTTCGTACCTGATGTTTTGTACTATTTAGTGATAATCTTCTATATTATTACTTAGGTCTTTATAGAATTGGATTCTATTATTTAGTAACATACTAGTCACAGCATGTACATACATACTTAATTTTCACATAATATGCATCACAGCATGTTCATACTTAATTTCCATGTAATATCTGCATTCAGTATTAATGATATTTCAGGGTTTGTTTCTTTTCCAATTTTATTATTTTGTAATAAATTAAAATGTTTATAATTTTTGTATATATTAAAAATTATTTCTATTACTTCTTTCAGTTGGAGCAACTTATTACTCCTGAGCAATTTAAACGTATGATGAAATACGCCAACAAGATCGAGTAATTCAACATTTTTTAAAACAGTAGAAGATGAAGCTTTTTTTTCAGTTTTTAAAACCGTTTATGTACAGGTATATAAGGGTTGAATTATGAAACGCGAATTAATTTATACTAAAAACAGTTATTATATGTAACTATTATTAATGGTTCACGTTCAGAACGTGAGATAATTTTTACACTACTCCAAGGTACGTTTACTTGTTGAATTCTGTAATCTATATTTGATAATTTTATATTTAATTATAGTATATAGATGTATATTATATATATATATAGAAATAAATACATATGCCCATTTAAATATATACAACATTATATACCATAATAATAAATATTACCGAGTTATATTTTAGTATTATTTAATAAATTTCATTTCATTAGTTTAATTATGTATACTATCAATACTAATACCGGCAAAAAAGCATGGATTTCATATTGTTACTTTAATATTTACACTTTTCCCTTTTTACTATATTTGAATTTACCGCAACATTCTTTGTAATCAATCTAAGTAAAGATGGCGGCTCAGCCTTCAATAGACCTTTTTATCCTGAAAGGCGCTGGTGCGCATGTGCCGAAATTTGACATCATTTCCGGATTTTTCGTCAAGTTTTGTATAGAAAAACGATATTTACTGTTATTAATTAATATTACTAAACAAATAAAAAAGCATAAATATTATGAAAATGAAAGAGGCAAAAATCTACAACAAATTGAAAAAAAATCCGGTGAAAAAACAGTAAAAAGTGCGGTTAAATCGTCAAATAGGTGCGAATGTTTGCTACACGTTATAGTAGAATTTTATAAATATTGTACCTGCGTTACGTACATTCCTTCACTAGTTTTTATAAATTTACATTAAACTTGAGAAATTACAAAATACATGTTTAAAAAAGTATATTTTAATTTTTTTCTTAAAGCTACAAAGTATTTTGTAATTTTCAGATATTTATTACTACATTCTACAGAGAAATACTATGCTGTAGTTACAAAAATTTTCTTAATATTATTAACTTATTTATTACTGCAGGCTATAGTAAAAGTAAGAAAAAACATGTCAAACATTCAGTTTATTTCATTTTAAAGAGTTACAAAGATGTTATTTTTAATATTATTGAGGTATTTACTTCTACATAGTATAGTAAAAGGTTGTTTTTATAAATGAATGTCAAAATGTAAAAATGAAAAAGTACATTTAAAAATGTGCTGCAATGTGATACTGACGGATATAAAAGTATTGTATGGTAGAAGTTCTGTTTCAAATGTTTATGTTATGGTTATAAAATTAATCGCATTCAATAAATTTTAAATATAGTACAAAAATTGAATTGATTATTTTCAAAAAAAACTTTAAGTATCTTTTCTGCATACAAGACTTGACGAAAAATGCATTTGTCAACAGCAGTCGACAACGGGGTGAATCGATGACAGATGTAAACATTCGCACCTATTTCACGATTTAACCGCACTTCTTACTGTTTTTTCACCGGATTTTTTTTCAATTTGTTGTAGATTTTCGTCTCTTTCGTTCTCTTAATATTTATGCTTTTTTATTTGTTTAGTATATTAATTTATAACAGTAAATATCGTTTTTCTATACAAAACCTGACGAAAAATCCGGAAATGACGTCAAATTTCGGCACATGCGCACCAGCGCCTTTCAGGATAAAAAGGTATATGAAGCACACGACTTTGCATTGATTGTGCATCCAGTGTATTATAGAGATCAGTGGTTCTCGGTATATCTATTGAGATAACCAAGTTGACGTCACAGGCCATGTGATAGGGATACACTGTAAGTTAGGTTGGTCATGGACGAAAGAAATATATGGGAATCATTGGGAAATTGATGAAACAAAATTTTCTAGCGTAAAAGTAAGTCATAAATTTATGAATAATTATATTTTTCCATTGCAAAATTAATTTCCGCCTATTTAGAGTACCTACTTGTCGCTTGTCATTCTTTTAATTTTTTAATATCAAATAAAATGTCATAAATTTGTAGGTTATGATGACCGTTTGTTTTGAAGGATTTGAATGTGTTGAAAACGAGAACATACTTATCGATACATTCTTCAAATCTTTCAAAACAAACGGTCATCATAACCTACAAATTTATGATATTTTATTTTATATTAAAAAATTAAAAGAATGACAAGCTACAAGTAGGTACTCAAAATAGGCGTGAGACGGCCCAGCCTTCGATATCCGCCTTTTTGCGACGAAAAGAGGAAGCAATCCACAAAATTAGGATTACTTTTAGAACAAGTAGGTTCCCACGAGACTCGCACGAAAGAATTGCGATGTCTCGTTAAGTATCCGCCCGATAATTAACGATTTACTTCCAAACCGGAAGTGAAGGTGGCGAGAACGAGGCAGTCCACTTTTCACGGACATTTTCGTTCGCATTCTCACCGAGCACCGCACCGTTGAGTGAAGATAGGTATAGAGGAGACATCCAGGGCGATTGAATGGTCCAAACCTTGCGGGGAAAGACGCCAGGGGTAGGTAAAGTTCCGGAACCAACCACGGGGATCGACACTTTCGAAAGTCAACAAAATCTCACGGATAAGAAGTAAGTTGTAGGAGTAAGGCCTAAACTTGTGTTGGTGAGTCTGCTGTATTCGTGATGGGTCAGGTAGTCCTCGTCGATTCAACCCTAGCTTGTCGACAGAATTTCACAAAATAGCCTTTTACCTCTTTTCCTTCTACTTCGCTCTTTACTAGTCTTTTCCTAAAATCGGATATATATTTTTTTTAAATATATATATAAAATTAAAATAGTAGATTGTATTGACCCTTGATTTAATTCATAATACTTCTAAAGCCAATGCAAAGGTACCAAGTATTATGAATTATATATATAAAATAATACATAAAAGAGTATATGTAAAATATTTTATATTATAATTTTTATAATATAATATATATGTATTTTATATATATATATATATATATGTATATAATATTATGTATTATATTATATTTTATATTATAAATTTTATAATATAATATATATAAAATATTTTATATTATAAATTTTGTATTATAATATATGTATAAAAGAATATATATAAATATTAAATATATATAAATAAACCCTGTATTAGAATTAACAATTTTTTTTTGAAATTTATTACATATTTATTGACAAATCGTTTTCAATATTCTTTCATTATCTTGATTACAATACTGAAGACATATAGACAATGGAAATAAATTATCAATGATGATATTTTGAAAGTTTAATTTTCATACAATATAATTTTCGTTTATACAATACGGTTACAAAGTTAATATTATTCTCTATAGGGATACAATAATATTTGCTTTTTTAAAAAAATTTACAATTCTTAGAAAAACTAAAATTAAAACAAAGTATTGCTCTTAATATATAATAATTTGTTAGAGAATGTAAATGACCAGCTTCAGATCTGAAGTTATTTTATAGAATTTGACAGTAAGAAAGGCGAAAGGGCTCTTTTACGACTACTTAGCATTTAGTGTAAAGCAGCAATGTAATTATAAAGAACCATCTCTTCGATCATCATCTTTTCAGATTATAAATCTCAAATCCACCTATCTGCAGGTGCAAAGTATAGGCGTTATGAAAGAATTTTTACAAAGAATTTATAAAATCTTAACTTAGTTTTCAGATCTACAGAATTATGACACGAAAGAACATTATTATTTGGACGAATACATCAATATTTTTCTTTAAATTTCAAAAATTTGATTTCAAACTAATTCCTGTAAATTATCTGACTTATTTCAATCAATTCAATGGAATTCAATCAATAAAATATATTCAATAAAAAATAAATGAATTTCCTTCTACTTCGTTCTTGACTTGTCTTTTTTTAAGATCGGATTTATATTTTGAAAAAATAAAAATATTCACAATTTTTTTTTGGAAGTTATTACATATTACAAACCAAAAATAAAAAATGAATCATTTTAACTTTATTACTTCTTTACTATAGATTAATTTAAATGATTTTTCTCTGTTTAAGTAATAAAAAAACATTTTTAATCATAATTAAAAATTGCTGGGGACTCAAATAATTGATTTACGTAAATTCTGTCATTTATTTTTTATTGAATAAATTCTATTTATTAAATTCCATTGAATCGACTAAATTAAGACAGATAATTTACAGGAACTAGTTTGCAATCAAATTTTTTTAAATCCAAAGAAAAATATTGATGCATTCGTACAAATAACAATATTCTTCCATGTCATAATTCTGTAGATCTAGAAACTAAGTCAAGATTTTATAGACCCTCTGTAAAAATCCGTTTATAACGCCTACACTTTGCACCTGCAAGTGCTTGGATTTGATATTTATAATTTTGTTTTGAAAATTTTGTTTTGAAAAACTGTTTTTTCATAATTTCAGCCATTAAAGAATTCATTTTCAAAAATCGGAAACGGTCAAGTTGTAGAGAATCTTTTTTCTCTAACATTCTCTACCAAATTATTATATATTAAAAGCAATACTTTGTTTTAATTTTAATTTTTCTAAGAATTGTACATTTTTAAAAAAAAGCAATAATTATTGTATCCCTATAGAGAATAATATTTATAATTATAATTGTATGAAAATTAAACTTTCAAAATATCATCATTGATAATTTATTTCCATTGTCTATATGTCTTCAGTATTGTAATCAAGATAATGAAAGAATATTGAAAACGATTTGTCAATAAATATGTAATAAATTTCAAAAAAAAATTGTTAATTCTAATACAGGGTTTATTTATATATATTTAATATTTATATATATTCTTTTATACATATATTATAATACAAAATTTATAATATAAAATATTTTATATATATTATATTATAAAATGATTTCAAATTAATTAGTTGAGTTTGAAATTTTTGTCACTGCCTACATTATCGGAGGGTCACTAGTCGCGTATCAGATAGGATACGTTGTCGACAGGTGTCCTCGTAGACAATTTCAAACTCTTATATCGCAAATAATGCAAATAAATTCAATATTTAAAGAATTTTAAAATCTTTCTGTGGAAAAAATGACGCTTTCGACTGCGCTGGGATTCGAGCCCAGGTCTTTCGATTGCCGGTCGACTGCTCTAACCACTGAGCTACACAGGCGTCCGACATCTCTTTCTCCACAGGAAGATCTCCTTATATCGCCTAGTGGCTCAGCCTTGCGGCTGTAAATGATTTCAAATTAATTAGTTGAGTTTGAAATTTTTGTCACTGCCTACATTATCGGAGGGTCACTAGTCGCGTATCAGATAGGATACGTTGTCGACAGGTGTCCTCGTAGACAATTTCAAACTCTTATATCGCAAATAATGCAAATAAATTCAATATTTAAAGAATTTTAAAATCTTTCTGTGGAAAAAATGACGCTTTCGACTGCGCTGGGATTCGAGCCCAGGTCTTTCGATTGCCGGTCGACTGCTCTAACCACTGAGCTACACAGGCGTCCGACATCTCTTTCTCCACAGGAAGATCTCCTTATATCGCCTAGTGGCTCAGCCTTGCGGCTGTAAATGATTTCAAATTAATTAGTTGAGTTTGAAATTTTTGTCACTGCCTACATTATCGGAGGGTCACTAGTCGCGTATCAGATAGGATACGTTGTCGACAGGTGTCCTCGTAGACAATTTCAAACTCTTATATCGCAAATAATGCAAATAAATTCAATATTTAAAGAATTTTAAAATCTTTCTGTGGAAAAAATGACGCTTTCGACTGCGCTGGGATTCGAGCCCAGGTCTTTCGATTGCCGGTCGACTGCTCTAACCACTGAGCTACACAGGCGTCCGACATCTCTTTCTCCACAGGAAGATCTCCTTACTAGGCGATATAAGGAGATCTTCCTGTGGAGAAAGAGATGTCGGACGCCTGTGTAGCTCAGTGGTTAGAGCAGTCGACCGGCAATCGAAAGACCTGGGCTCGAATCCCAGCGCAGTCGAAAGCGTCATTTTTTCCACAGAAAGATTTTAAAATTCTTTAAATATTGAATTTATTTGCATTATTTGCGATATAAGAGTTTGAAATTGTCTACGAGGACACCTGTCGACAACGTATCCTATCTGATACGCGACTAGTGACCCTCCGATAATGTAGGCAGTGACAAAAATTTCAAACTCAACTAATTAATTTGAAATCATTTACAGCCGCAAGGCTGAGCCACTAGGCGATATAAGGAGATCTTCCTGTGGAGAAAGAGATGTCGGACGCCTGTGTAGCTCAGTGGTTAGAGCAGTCGACCGGCAATCGAAAGACCTGGGCTCGAATCCCAGCGCAGTCGAAAGCGTCATTTTTTCCACAGAAAGATTTTCAAATTCTTTAAAATATAATACATAATATTATATATATATATATATAAAATACATATATATTATATTATAAAAATTATAATATAAAATATTTTACATATACTCTTTTATGTATTATTTTATATATATAATTCATAATACTTGGTACCTTTGCATTGGCTTTAGAAGTATTATGAATTAAATCAAGGGTCAATACAATCTACTATTTTAATTTTATATATATATTTAAAAAAAATATATATCCGATTTTAGGAAAAGACTAGTAAAGAGCGAAGTAGAAGGAAAAGAGGTAAAAGGCTATTTTGTGAAATTCTGTCGACAAGCTAGGGTTGAATCGACGAGGACTACCTGACCCATCACGAATACAGCAGACTCACCAACACAAGTTTAGGCCTTACTCCTACAACTTACTTCTTATCCGTGAGATTTTGTTGACTTTCGAAAGTGTCGATCCCCGTGGTTGGTTCCGGAACTTTACCTACCCCTGGCGTCTTTCCCCGCACGGTTTGGACCATTCAATCGCCCTGGATGTCTCCTCTATACCTATCTTCACTCAACGACCGCACTAACCTGTGCTTGCTTACGCTCGACCGTTCACTCGGGTCAAGCAGCTTGCGGCATGGTCCGCTGGATAGGTGGCCGTCCCACACTGTTACTTTTTTTTATATTCTTTTTTATTATTTATTGCAGGATCATTTGTTAATTTGCACGTATGGGAGTTTTAATTAATGATTAAATAAAATAACAAAATAAACAAATGCAATATATAAATAAATGAGAAAATTTTATGGCTGTAAATAAATACAGTTATTATTATATTATAAATAAGGAAATATAATTGTTATTAATATAATGTTATTAATATAAAAATTCGTGTTAAAAATAATTAAATATTAATAAAATTAAAATTCCAAGAGTCGAAATGTTTCAGGCGGAAATTAATTTTGCACTTGAAAAATATAATTATTAATAAATTTATGACTTACTTTTACGCTAGAAAATTTTGTTTCATCAATTTCCCAATGATTCCCATATATTTCTTTCGTCCAAGACCAACCTAACTTACAGTCTAACCTTCATAATACATGCCGGACAACAACTTGTTGCTTTCCTCCTTTAATGGACTGTTTTCTATGCTTCAACCATCTTTTTAATTGACAAATGGTATTCTTCTCCACCTTTTTCAGTTAGTTTTACTGAAAAGTTTGGTCTTATCCACGAAGGAATAATAAGGAGACCTATCTCCATGTAAGCGACTTGGCAGGAGCAACGGCACGGTAAGTGCCCGGCTTGTAAGTTGGAAGTAGTGGAAAGGAGTGCGCAAGTGCGCAGTTGTCCTCTTCTTACTCACGGGAAAATATGCGAGTGAGACGAATTTGTCAAATTGATCTAAGCCAGAGTGGTTTTGTTGATTGATGTTTTGATCATTTGCAAGCGGCAGATATTTGTTCAATTTCAATTTAGTTTAAAACAAAACAAAAAAATTATTATCCCAGGACTCCTATAATGCTAAAGGAGTGCATTATAAAAGTGGTATGTATATATCGAATATAATAAGATTGTAAATCTTGAAATGGAAATTATGGTATTTGTTACTACTTCATAAATCGTGTGTTAAATAATGTTGAATAGTTTTTTCCTTTAAAGGTGAGGGAATTTAATCCTAGAAATTTTCAAGATTTTGAAGATCGCATATAATATAATATAATGCATTTATAATATAAATATAATAATCTTCAAAATAGTGAAAATTTCTCGGATTAAATTGCCTCATCTTTATAGGAAAAAACTATTCAACATTATTTAACACACGATTTATGAAGTAATAACAAATACCATAATTTCCATTTCAAGATTTACAATCTTATTATATTCGATATATACATACCACTTTTATAATGCACTCCTTTAGCATTATAGGAGTCCTGGGATAATAATTTTTTTGTTTTGTTTTAAACTAAATTGAAATTGAACAAATATCTGCCGCTTGCAAATGATCAAAACATCAATCAACAAAACCACTCTGGCTTAGATCAATTTGACAAATTCGTCTCACTCGCATATTTTCCCGTGAGTAAGAAGAGGACAACTGCGCACTTGCGCACTCCTTTCCACTACTTCCAACCAGTGATCCCAGATCGTGGGAGCTGGCGGCCCCCACCACGCTCCCATGTGGGAGCACACGCAATTAAGCGCGCCGTGACGGTGTCGATTCCTCGCTTCGATTTCACGCTTTCGTCTGTTGAGCCAAGATCGAAAATTATGTTTCTGTCGACTTCGTGTTAAAGTGGCGCGAAGCAGACGACAAATTTAAAATCTACAAATATATCATTTAAGATATTACCTTTCTTTCTTTGATATTTTTAAAAACATCCACTTAAAATGAATATCTAAACATTTTATTTTGAATTTTAGGATGATTTAAAGACTTAAAAAATGATTTTCTATTGAAATTTAAACTCAATAAATTTTCAAAGTTTCTAAACAAAATATCAATTTCAATATTTTTTAACTATGCAAATCAAATAATTCAATTAGAAAATTATGTAATGAATATTATATATTAAGGAATGATAAAATATGATATTGGCGTTTAAAATAATAAAATATTAAAATACTTGAGTAATACATAAATTATATCTAATTATACACTCGAAATTATACAGTAGAATGTCTTCTCTTGTATAAGGCAACATTGAAAAAAATTTCATTCAAGTAAAATACTCTCAAAACTTTTTGAAATACGCAATATTATTCACATATGAATTTCATTATAAAACTGCGAATAAAAGGTTCCAATATTCAAAGCAACCAAAATCACATCTAAATTTGCATACGAAATTACACTTTATGATTTCTCTTATATAAAATACAAATATAAAATATTTATTTCGAATAAAATAGTTTTAAAAAAATTTTATTGTACGTGAATCAACTATATTAATTAAAAAATTAAGTGGAAAATATTTTATTCCAAAAAAATAAGAAATAGGAAATTAAGGTTGAAAATCTACATTCCTAATTACATGGTGATAGTAGATAAAAATTCTATACGATATTGTTGTTAATAATTGTTTTTAGGGTCCAGAAATGATAACTTAGGAAGTCACATACTTTCAAACATTTCAACTCTAATCTGAGTCCTCAACAGTGATCTTTATTTCTAAAATTTTAAAACAGTGTATAACATTTTTTTGTAATAGTTAATTTGGCATGGGGTCAGTTTTGATACGGATTTATTTTTTTAATTAAGTGATAGAACACATAAAAAATACAAAAGGCAAACGTTTCGGCCACAAATGGGGGCCCTCTTCAGTGCCAATTAGCTTAATAGTAACCTTTAAATATTTATTAACTAAGACATGCAACTTAATAATTATTGTATTTTTTGTTTTTTTCTTTTTTTCCTTTGCTTATTGATATTAGAAAAAGATAGAGTAAACATGCGGAAAGACTTATGGGTAAGCGAGTTCCTAGGTGTGAAGGAACCAGACCGTTCCAAAAACTGTTCCAACGAGTAATCCTCTCCCACAGGAACCGTGAAAAATGCGACCGCGGAACGCACTCTCTCAAGGGCACATATATAAACACAATTATTTCACCAAAGAAAGAAACAACACGATGGAGAATATAACGTGGATCCTTGGTAAAGCACGCACAGCAAACCACACACATTCACGAGCACCAGAAGTAAAGGACACTGAAGTTAAAACAATAAGAACGATGTAATTGGTACGGAAAAATTTTTTATTTTGTATTTTCTCCGTTTCCGCAGAGATGACAGACGAAAGTAAGTCCACCACTCTGCCACATGGCTAAAAGAAAACTGATTTGGGAAGAAGTCGTATTTAGGAAGACTAGTGTTCAGAGTTTGACGTGTATAGAAAGCATTCTCCAGATAGGTCAGGTTCCAACACCAAGGGTTATACACAGTAAAACCTTATTTTAATGTCCCTGGCACTTGAGATTATTATGTGCTCAAGCGTCCGACAAAAGCAAAGACCCACCACATGTTCGAAAAACTCTGTAAGGAAAGGCACTCACTACGGTCCCGACGTCGTAAAAATTGTACACATTTCTGTGGATATAGAAAGTAAAATGCAACTAAAGTGGAAATTCACGAAAAATTAATTTCCTGGTTTTTCGAAACCTCCGATTCTTAATAACTGGAACCCGGAAAAATACAATATTAAGTTTATAAGTATGATGTCCGAGTTTTTCAGATTATAAGACTGTTGTAAAGTGGCAAAATATTGCGTTATTGTTTTAACTTCAGTGTCCTTTACTTCTGGTGCTCGTGAATGTGTGTGGTTTGCTGTGCGTGCTTTACCAAGGATCCACGTTATATTCTCCATCGTGTTGTTTCTTTCTTTGGTGAAATAATTGTGTTTATATATGTGCCCTTGAGAGAGTGCGTTCCGCGGTCGCATTTTTCACGGTTCCTGTGGGAGAGGATTACTCGTTGGAACAGTTTTTGGAACGGTCTGGTTCCTTCACACCTAGGAACTCGCTTACCCATAAGTCTTTCCGCATGTTTACTCTATCTTTTTCTAATATCAATAAGCAAAGGAAAAAAAGAAAAAAACAAAAAATACAATAATTATTAAGTTGCATGTCTTAGTTAATAAATATTTAAAGATACTATTAAGCTAATTGGCACTGAAGAGGGCCCCCATTTGTGGCCGAAACGTTTGCCTTTTGTATTTTTTATGTGTTCTATCACTTAATTAAAAAAATAAATCCGTATCAAAACTGACCCCATGCCAAATTAACTATTACAAAATTATTATTGTGGGTCAATAAAACATTGAACATGTACGGAAACATGTCACGATATAAGTGTATAAAATATTGCAGATATGAGCTCTATTTTGGAATAAACTTTGGTAATGTAAAAAATGTAAAAAAATGCAAAATATCGTGAGAAAATTTACATATAATTGTACAGAAAAAATCGGTAAATTATATAAAAAATTGCTTAGGAATGACAATAAAATTCTAGCACATCACTCTAATGTAAATCAACTAAAAAAACTAGTATATATTTGTGTCTAAATGCTACTGACGATATATAGATGCAAGTACATATGTAGTATAAAATTACAAAGGATTATTTATGAAAATTAGATTAGAATTCCTGATACGAATTCTACGCTGTTAGAATTTTCTACCGCAATTTCCCAGAAAATGTGAGTGGAGTTTTATTCTGCTAAAGCCTCTCAAAATTTAGACAGAATTTCAGAAAATTCTGTTACTTTTCAGTAAATTTATGAAAACATTTTTTTTTATTAAACTTCACTTCCAAAGTGTTGAATATTCTGTATATGTCCTTTTGGAAATACTGAAACTTGTAATAGGAATAATTTTACGTTTTGGTAACTGAAGTTCAATGCACTTACATGCACCTGAAAATTCATCCACATGCAACTGAAACTCAGTTACAGTTACGTAATTTCATGATAATTTTATAAAAATTGTGTTACAGTTTGGTAGTTTTTAAGATACATTTTTTGAAAATTAAGTTGAGCTCCATAATATTAAGAAAACTTTTTTTTTGTATATATAAAAATTCAGTACATTTTTTCCAATTTCAAGTTCTCATTTTACGTTTTAGTGGCTTCTATTCATAGACTTTTTAATGTTGAAAAGAAATGCTTTACACAAAGGCAAAATTTTCTAATTGACGCAGTTGATCAAATTTTTAAACCCGAAACATGTTTTAATTAATATCTTGATTTAAATCTTCAAATATTTATTGACTTTAATTCAATTTTCAATTTTTTAATTAAAAATCTATGCATAGGCCACAAAAACGCGAGGTGAAAATTTTGAATCATCAGCTACAATTTCTAGGCAACAGAAATTTTAATTCGATTGTGGTAGGGCCCTAGCTGTTTTGCCCTGTCAGTAATCAGCTGCTGATTGAAAAAACTAGTTAGAGCCTTAATTAATATGAATTTCTATTAAACTCCTTTCCACACCACCGAGGAGATAGAGTTGCAGGCCGAATCCACTTTTTAAAAAATTTGCAATAAGACGAAAGCGAAAAAATAGAAGAAAATATATTTGGGGTGCTTAATTAACGTGAGTCCCCTTGCCTATCACATAACTCAAGGCACATAAAAAGAAATACACCTTTGGTCACTTGTAAGTGGATGCTGATTGATGTCTTTCACCTGGATATTAAACATGATAGATAAAATCAATTAAAATAATTTTTGAAAGTGCAGGGGTTTGAACTCGCATATGCTGCGTATCAGCCAATTACCTTGACCATTCTAATACGATCGTTATTGAATACTATTAATTTACGGACATTATATAATTAGGACGACATGTTTTAGTACTGGGGCGGTACTGGAAAATGTACCGAAAATCTGTAATGTACTTAGATAAAAAGTACAGGGAAAGTTCGAGTTAAGATTCTAATATTTACCGTTTTTAACGGCAACGGAGGGATATTTGCTTGGAATGTTCAGTTTACTGTTTTCACAGTAAAAAATCTGTTTTCAAGCTAGAAAATTTTTTCTGAGTAAATTGACAATACTTTTTCGTTACACGTACACAGAAAAAAAATTTCAGTAGGTTTGACTACTTTTTAACTTACTTTCCGTAGTTCGTAAATGCCCCAGTGTCATTTTTGAAGTTAATTAAGTGAACCGCAGGAACATAGGGGTAAATCAAGTAAGAGCAGTAGTTGAATCGATGAATATTCTTAGTACATTTCAAAACTGTATTTACTTTCAAGTAGACTCTAACTTACTATTTTTATATATACACCTACAAACACCCCCCACCCCCCTCTACACTACGCAAACGCTCGTTTAGGTGGTATTAAAAATTATTCTTAACGCTGCGGGTTCGAACCCTCTCTACTTACAATTAACGCATTACTAACCTAACGACTAAGCCTCTCGGCTGCGCACGCTTGGAATACAAGAAAGAAAATAGCGCTTATAACCTTCAACTACTGCAGGGCCGTGTAAGAAGTGTATAGGCCCCGTGTAATCGGGAATTTTTAGATTTTATCCCAATTTATGATTCTGATTAAAATTTTTAAGATTTTTAATTATCAAATCGATTTTCTATAAAATAAAATATTTTTGAAAGAAAGCGATCAAATTTTTGAATTAAAGAACATTACATAATAAAAAGATCTATATACATTTTACAATTATTAACTTTTATTATTGTATATTAGTGATACTTTCTACAGGTTATGCTTCCTTTAATTTTTGTTTTCAAGTGTAAATAAACTTTGGTTTACTTCAATAAAAATGTTTTTCGATCAGCGAAATTTTACTTACCATCACACCAATGCGGGTACACAAACGAATGTGTAGAATGTAATTGATTTTTTTTAGAGTACTGCTCATAGCATTACTAATATGTTTATTGGCAATGAAAGGCGATAGAAAGGCTTGGCATTACTCAAAAGTTGGTTGTTTGCTAACACTGGACGGTGGCACTGCGCCGGTGCTGATCCAGTGCTGCGCCGATACTTGACATTACGCGATATTTGTTGATCGTCAATACTGAAAAGCGGTACCACGCCGGTGCTGCACCGATGCTTGGCATTACTCAAAAGTTGGTTGTTTGCCAACACTGAATGTTGGTACTGCGCCGGTGCTGATTCAGTGCTGCACCGATGCTTGGCAATACACAAATGTTGGTTGTTTGCCAGCACTGAAAAGCAGTACTGTGCCGGTGTTTAGTCAGTGCCACCCCAGCGGTGTGCCAAAGCTTGGCACAGTGCTGATCGGCAGCACTGGCATTACTCACGGGTTACAACCGGAACGGTACCGCGCCGGTTGTAAGGATTGGCAGTACACCGATTTTTCTGCCTGGGCATGTAATTAGGAATGTAGATTTTCAACCTTAATTTCTTATTTCTTATTTTTTTGTAATAAAATATTTTCCACTTAATTTTTTAATTAATATAGTTGATTCACGTACTATAAAATTTTTTTTAAACTATTTTATTCGAAATAAATATTTTATATTTGTATTTGATATAAGAGAAATCGTATAGTGTAATTTCGTATGCAAATTTAGTTGTAATTTTGGTTTTTTTGAATATTAAAACCTTTTATTCACAGTTTCATAATAAAATTCATATGTGAATGATATTACGTATTACAAAAAGTTTTCAGAGTATTTTATTTGAATGAAATATTTTTCAATGTTGCCTTGTACCAGAGAAGAAACTCTACTGTATAATTTCGAGTATAATTAGATATAATTTATGTATTACTTATGTATTTTAATATTTTATTTTTTAAACTCCAATATCATATTTTATCATTCCTTAATATAATAATTAATGATTTGCATAGCTAAAAAATAATGAAATTGATATTATGTTTTGAAACTTTGAAAATTTATTGAGTTTAAATTTCAATAGAAAATCATTTTTTAAGTCTTTAAATCATCCTAAAATTCAAAATAAAATGTTTAGATATTCATTTTAAGTGAATGTTTTCAAAAATATCAAAGAAAGAAAGGTAATATCTTAAATGATATATTTGTAGATTTTAAATTTGTCGTCTGCTTCACGCCACTTTAACAGGAAGTCGACAGAAACATAATTTTCGATCTTGGCTCAACAGACGAAAGCGTGAAATCGAAGCGAGGAAGTGGGGACACACCGACACGGCGCGCTTGATTGTGTGTGCTCCCACATGGGAGCGTGGTGGGGGCCGCCAGCTCCCACGATCTGGGATCACTGCTTCCAACTTACAAGCTGGGAACTTACCGTGCCGT
Source organism: Diplolepis rosae (assembly GCA_030998225.1). NCBI lineage: Eukaryota > Metazoa > Arthropoda > Insecta > Hymenoptera > Diplolepididae > Diplolepis > Diplolepis rosae. Next base: position 4,100,007 of record JAPYXD010000466.1, read on the forward strand.
TGCTCCTGCCAAGTCGCTTACATGGAGATAGGTCTCCTTATTACTGATCTCTATAATACACTGGATGGACAATCAATGCATAGTCGTGTGCTCCATTGAAGGCTGAGCCAGCATATTTACTTACACTGTAAAAAGTGTCAAGGAAAATTACATTTTTCTCTTGTAATTCTTTCCTATGATATTCGTGGGAAACTTACAAATTTATTTATGAGGTTATGTATGGTCTTCACAGCAAGTATAAAAGTAACTTAAGAAATTGTAAGTTTAAGTTAAGTTCAAGTTCATAATTACATTATTAATAACTTAATAATTATTGTATTATTCTTTTATATTAATAATTAATTAATAATCAGCTTAGCGCAATTGAGACGCCGAATGGAAAAAATGGATATAATTTCTGGCCCGCTAGCGGAATCAGATTGAGTTGCTCCCTGTCTTCTGAAAAACGAAGTTTCCAATTTTAATTTTCGAAACTTGTAAATTTCATTGTCTCATATTGTCATCTACAAATCTGTAATAAAATAAAGGAGAGCAATTATGTTTGTCTTTTAAAATTCGTAGGCAATCATTTTCCAAATCATCCATGACAATGTCTGCGAATAGAGGTGAAATTGGTGAACCCATTGGAGTGCCAAAAATTTGCAAATAGATATTATTATTAAAGGTAAAATATGTATTTTCGAAAAGAAATTTAGTACAATTTATAATTTCATCAAATGGAATTCTACAGTTATTATGAATAAGTTGACATCTTCGGTCTAAACTCTTTAGGACCAATTCATAGGGTACATTTGTGAATAATGAACTGACGTCTAATGAAAGCAGAACATGATTATCATCTACAACGAGATTTTCCAATTTTCTTTTAAGATCTAAACTATCATTTAAATGTGATTTTGGGACTTTGATACTGTCTTTTAATTCATCATATAGTATTTTTGCTAAAAAATGCGTGGGACTATTGATCAAAGAAATTATGGGACGAAGAGGTGTATCTTGTTTGTGGATTTTAGGTAAGCCATAGCATTTAGCTAATACAGTGTTGGTTAGAGTAAGTTGATTATTGTGGAATTTATATTTTAAAAATTCATTATCATTGAGTCTCTTTAAAATGTTGGAAGTATTGCTTTGTAATTTTTTCAAAGGATTTCTTGTTATTGGAATGTAGGTGGAAGTATTTGAGAGAAGGTCAGTCATTTTTGTATTATAAGTCGATTTTTTGAGACAAACGGTAAGGTTACCTTTGTCAGCATTAGTAAAAAAAATATCAGGATTGTTTTTTAAAAATTGTTTAGTAACTTTTAACTTATTGGCGAAATTTCTGTCTTCCATGGAAATATGAGTATCTTTATTGAGATTGTGCATAATATTATTTGTTACTATTTCTCTTATTTCATTCTTGAGATCACAATTGATGTCTAAGGATAACAAAGAAGATTCCACATTTTTAATTGTATCAATCACGTCTTGTTTAGAAATTTTTTGTGGAACACTGTAATTTGGTCCAAGAGAGACGATATCAACGACATCCGACGGTATTTATAAATCAGATAAATTTCGAAACCAACTGTCTTTATTTGTATTCCTGCAGCGATATTTACTTGTTGATAATGAATCAAATTTCTTTTGATGTTTCTCGTTACATTTTCTTAGTATGGAGTTAAATTTAGAATTTGAAAGATAAAAAAACTTATTAACGGTATTACAATCTAAATTGGAATCCAGAATTTGTTTCTTAATACGTTCGAGTGATTTTTTAATAAATTCAATATGGATGTGGATGTCTCTAATTTCTGTTTTCAAAAGTTTTTTTAAATAATGTTGATTTAAATTATAAAAATCTTTTTTACCTGAGTTACTGTAAAAGTGAACATTTTTTTGACGCTTATAAAAATTCAATAGATGTTGAGGAAATACATCATTACTCCTGCAAGCTAATAAAAATTGTCGTTTAGAAGTAGACTCAGCGAGACGTCGGTTATTTGAAGTCCAATTTTTGAGGTGATTCTTAGTTAGTTGTTCGTAATGACTTTCAATATATGAGAAGAACTTTGGCGTTGTAGATGATGATGATGATGTAGATGATTTTTAATTTAATAAAGCCTGATGAGGTTGGCAAACCCATAGCCAACGAAACGTCGCAACAATTTTGACACTATAAAGAGTTTTCTTCTTTATATTTGACCCTCATTGATCGTAAACCAGCATTATTATAATAATATGGAGGGCGACACTACCATTTCTACACTCCCTTATTTTTGGTACAACTTGGTTTCTGAGAAGCTCTTCATATGCACGGGCATTGAGATTACTATCGATGAAGAAAGGGCCTATCAATGTATCATTGAAGATACCGGCCCAAACATTAATCTTTTGTGGATATTGTGTGTGACTCTCCAACATCCAATCAGGATTTGTGTCGGACCAATATCTACAGTATTGCCTGTTAACTTCACCTTTTGAAGTGAAAGTAGCTTCATCTGAAAATACTGTATTGTACAAGAAAAGAGGATCTCTATCAATTCTGTCCATTATAATTTCACAAAATTCAACCCGACGATCAGGATCGTCTTCATTGAGCTCTTGTACCAGATGAACTTTGTAAGGATGGAAATTAATGCTTTTCAAAATATTTCGCACTGTAGCAGGAGCTCATCGCTAGCTCGACGTAAACAAAGGTGTGGGTTTTCAACAAATGCTTGGGCTATGTCCATCTGCATCTCCTCAGATCCTGCAGATTTTGGCGGAACAGTTCTGTGAAGGTCCTTGATAGATCCATGATTCATAAAGCGCCTTGCAGTTCTTTCAATTGTTGATTTTGAGACACGATTTAACATCGCTATAAATTTCAAATATTTATGTTTTAAAGTACAAGATTATGATTAGTCAACATTATGTATTCGTTTTATGTGGATTCCTTAAAATTTCGTTTGGCTTTTTTTCGTTTCGACTCATTATCTTGAATATATTCTTAAATATTAATTTCTATGATAAGTGAATAAGGCTTTAAAAAATGTGATCAGGATTTAAGTCTCTGTTTAAGTGTTGCTATTGAATGACTATAAAGAGTTTCAAAAACATATGATTCAATAGCTTAACAATCATTTTAAGTGTTATTCTAATCAAGAAAATCCCAAATGTAACAAAAAATATGATTGACTTATGTGAATTAAAAAGTACAAACTCCCCCTAGCGAAAGTATCGGATAGGAATTTATTCCGAGCCAATCAGAACTATTCCGATTTATTCCGATATTTGTATCCGAACCAATGCGAATTATTCCGAACTAATGCAAAAAAAGTTTTGCATCTCGTTTGATGAAAAATGGTAAAAAGTGGATCTGACCTAATCTGATTTAATCCAAGGCAACAATCCGAATGAATCCGAACCAATCCGCAAACAAGTTTTCAATTCGAATCAATCCGAATGAATTCGAGGTCGGAATGATTCGGATTGAAAACCTGGTTTCGGATTCGTTTGGATTTATTCAAATTGTTGCTTTGGATTAAATCGGATTAGTTCGGATCGATTTTTTACTATTTTTGATCAAACGAGATACAGAACGTTTTTCGGATTGGTTTGGAATGTTACGCATTGGCTTGGATACCGATATCGGAATGAATTGGAATAGTTCTGATTGGCTCGGAATGAATTCCTATCCGATACTTTCGCCAGATGGGTCACCAGAATTAGTGTTCCCTTTTTTGTTCCATTAAATAATATTAATTTACGTAATAAAGTTATAAAATGTCGATCATTTATGTAACAAAATCATAAACTATGCAAATAATAATTAATTTACTAATTAAGAAATTAAGGATTTTTTTTTTGGAAATTCGTACAAAACCATTAGTTAGAGTGTGTGACATAATATCAGAATTTCTCTACGATTCGATAAATGCAAATTTGTATATTCTTATATATCATTTAACAAATTTATCTACATATATAGAAAATTGGATATTTTATTTGCCTTTTCTGATGATACTGAGTGTAGAAATTCGTAAAATATTTTACATGTTTTAGAATATTTTTATTTATGACGTCTCGTGAATAATAGGATTTTCATGAAAGACTGAATTTAAACGAATGCGTAATGTCTTTATTCGTCGATGTGTACATATTAGAGTTGGCTAAGTTACTGATTTCGAAAATTCGTTAAGTTATATCTGACTAAATATGAAGTTTTTTCCCTCGCATTGATTAGCCAAAATTACTTGGTACAGCCTACAATATGGTCAACAACCGATGACCTACGAATGATTCCGGTGAGGGAAAACCCACAGCGTAGACTTTTTTTCATAAATGACGCTCCTCTAGTTGAGAGAGCCCTTAGTTTACGACAATCCTAAGCTGGGTTTGACGAGAGGATACATGGTATGGTTGGATTGTCCCTACATTTGGTCGTTTTATTACAATTGCTAAAATTCTATCTGAATCCTTCGTGTTTGAATCCTCATTTTCAGAATTACAAATTAGACCTTATGATATTTTAAGCAAATTGTCGTAAAGTTTGGAAAGAGCAAAATTGACAGTAATAAATTGAGTTCTGTGGAATCTAAAATTGCTAAACGACAGAACACTGAGTGATTTACTATTGTTTAAAAGTTTTTGTAGCAGATACGGTATTTTCAGTCCAAGTAGTTGAAATTGTAGGTTAGCGTAACTGCAACTTCTCACTGAAAATTATAAAAATACGTCTTTCTTTTTGCAAAATCTAAAAAGGCAGTGTTTTTTATGTATGCAGGCATTTTTAGTTTAAAAGAACTGGTAAAAATATAAGTGTGGTATGTCATAGTGGTTTTTCGCTTCCAGTGTAAAGTTGGCTCTTCTACAGATACGCTCATTTTCATTTACACGGCAGAGCAGCCTGTTATATCGGCCAATCGCTACTGTGGAATAATTACTTTCGATCCAACGTTGATTGGCAGTCATCCGTGGTCCGTTTCTGACTTGCGCTCATTTGAAAATCAGCTACCTCACTGGAATTGCGATTTACACGAAGATTTTACTATTCGTTGTTCACAGCTTTATTATCACTTTAATACAATGTTCGACAGTTTACTTACAAGTGCTCACGTTTCACGTCCGATTTGTTATTTATTAAATGTTACAGTTTTCTACTGGAAATATTCCAAGTTCAACGCAGACGTAGAGGTTTCGCGAAGGCACTTTTTTGAAAGATAGCGGTTCCGAGATAAAATCTGACGGTCCGCGCTCTCCGCACATATATTTATAATCTTAGATTTAGGTAGGTAAAGTAAGAGATTAGCCAATCCTTAAACGATGTCGACATGATCATCCAATTACGACAACATCTCTAGCCAATCAGGCTTACTAGAGATGGGCGATTCACAAAAAAAATGAATCGATTCTGAAGAATCGATTCCCAAATTTTCCGATTCTATACAATCGATTAATCGGTCTAAAAAAATCGATTCTTTAGAATCGATTTTTAAAAATCGTTCTATTTTAAAATTAGCTTTAATTTTTTGTTCGTAACTATTATTTTATACTGATGTTGTAAAATTTCCGAAATTACAGTAAAGCCTTAAAGACATGGATCAACCGGAACAGTTGACTAAATCAGTAAAATCGAATTTCCCCCAAAAGATTTTAAAAAAAAAATGAATTTTTTTAACTGCAACTTTGGGACATAATAAAGGACATATTAGCGGATGGTTGTAGAATTTAATAAGTTTTTAAAAATTAAACAAAATTTAGTTTCGGTGAAATAGGAATTAATTTTTTAAATAAAAATCAACTTTACTTTAATCATGATTTTGAAACTAGAATGGAATAATTACTTCAACATTAATTCTGTAATGCATTGTTTGTGCAGAATTCTTTATTATAAATTAGTCTCAAATGATTCTAAATCTACGCAATCATAACCTTAATTTTAAATTGAAGTAATTATCAACTCGAAGTTTTAAACATTAAATAAGTCTTTTTATCGCTTATATCTAACCTTGTTTTGGCATATCTAACATCAAAACTATTTTTTACTTGGAACTCAAAATTCCACTCTTGCAATACATTCTTATCTATTATCTAATAAGTTATTTTTATCGTTTATACCCTATCTAAAATATATTTTTACTTCCCGCGAAAAAAAACACACTTACGATCGCGTTTCCCGCTCACGAAATTATTGCACTCAGGTGACAAGCGAACTAATCAATATGACTACCGTTGGGCTTCGCGCAACATTGTGTATACTATACTAAAGCCAGATGCTCACAGTGTAACGCAGTAATTAATCAATTGTTTGACAAATAAATATATAGTTAACATAAAAAATAAGTGACAAGTGCATAAATAAATATAAGCGTGAAAATGGAATTCTCACTGAAGCACAGGAAAGAAAAGGACTTTACTCGTAAAGGCAGTGCTTGTACGTACTCGCGTACAACGACAACAGAAGCATTTTGAGCACTTATAGATAAACGTTATTTGAAAAGTCCTATTCAGATCAACAGTAAATACGTGAACGCCGAAGCCCTGCGGCAGCCATGATTGTTTTCATGCAGCAGCGCCCCTAAGCCCGCGGTGGACGTTTGTTTTGCCAATATCGTATATTCTCCCAGGCGCACTGAACTTCACGCTGAAAATTCTAAGAATTTTCAGGCGTACATTATAATTCACAAGAAAGGAGCCTAAAAATTCTTAGGATTTACATCGTGAAGTTCAGTGCGCCTGGGAGAATTATTAATGCTTTGGAGGATCGATATACGGTCCAAACTACACCCTACCGGGTCCAGTGTTGAAAAAAAGGTAGGGTATCGATCTTCCAAAAATCAGCAATTTCAGAGCGCACTAATGGTAGCATGCAATGTAGGAAGACAAGAGTGGTGCATGGTTTCAAAAAAGCGTGAAAGTCGGCAAGGTAGGCAGGTTTTTAGAAAATAAATAAACAAATGGCACGATGAATATATTTCTTATGAGGTTACTAAAGTATGCTGCGAAAATATTATTTTGAATGCGAAGAAGTATTTGAGATGATTTTTCAAAGAGCTCGCATAGTAAGAAGTAAACCAGGTGATCTAAGTACTTAAAATACATCTTCCTCAGGTAAATGAACCTGAGAACTGAAATTTAAGATTCTCAAATGTTATTTCAGCGTTTTTTAAGCACCTGGACTACTAGATATAATTTTCAAAATGACGGGATCTCTAAAATATAAACTAGGTATCTTAAATTTCAGTTCTCAGCTTTAGTTCCATGAGGAAGATGTATTTTATGCACTTGGACTACTAAATATAATTTTCAAAATGACAGGATCTCTAAAATATAAACTAGGTATCTTAAATTTCAGTTCTCAGTTTAACTTCCCTGAAGAAGGTGTATTTTAAGCACTTAGATCACCTGCTTTACTTCTTACAATGACGAGCTCTTTGAAAAATCATCTCAAATACTTCTTTGCATTCAAAATAATATTTTCGCAGAATACTTTAGTAACCTCATAAGAAATATATTCATTGTGTCATCTGTTTCTTTATTTTCTAAAAACATGCCTACCTTACCGACTTTCACGCTTTTTTGAAACCATGCACCACTCTTGTCTTCATACCTGAAAAGAAAGAATCGTTCAAAAAGAATCGGAGAAATTAATCGATTCATCCGATTAATCGAACTTTTGATAATCGATTAAAAAATCGATTAACCGTTTCAAAATAATCGATTTTTTATTAATCGAATCGAGATCGCCCATCTCTAAGGCTTACCTAATCGCCTGTAAAATGGCTGAAGTCGATTCAAACTGACTCATGCAAGGGTTCCAGAAATCGGTTCAAATACCCTTCCTAAGGCATATTCTGCCGGGACTTCAGGCCACCAGTCCCAGGATGTTTAGACTACAATTTGGTCGCTAGAGCGTAGTGTCTTATCTATTTCTACGAATCAAATAAATATGTCCTTTATTCTATGGCTAATCGGAAACTTTGGATTACATAGTACATTCTTTTGCAGTCTCTATAGCAAGCCAAAAATCTAATGTTAAAACCTCTTCCTTTAGACTATTTCTACTTGCCCATCTGAATTCAGTTTGTTTCTATAAGATAGAGAGAGAGAGACATCACCAGGTTTCAGTTTAATATCATGCCTTAAAATAGCTATTTGCCATTCTTTAATAACATTTGGATCATTTGGTACTTTGAAAAATTGAATATTGTTGAGTTTGTCCTGCTCTCGATTAATTTTATATTATATATTTACTTTACTTTATATTTACTTGTATATTCTATATCGACATTTTTTTCAAAATTTCAACTCTGCGGATTTCAATAAGTTCTTCTTAATAGTGAAGTTCTATACTTCACTATTTTAATTACTTTTATCGTTTAAAAATATTAATTTTTCAACACTTTGCTATGCATTTGCAACGATTGTAGGCCAACTGCATAGGTGGCGCCGCCACAAGGCCACCGTCAACATTTAGTACATTTTCACCTCTAAGAAACAGGGGGCTGCATAATACCAGCCGTATGCATCAGAAAAGAAAATGGCGCCCCGTTAGTGTCCTAAGTTGAATTCCTAAGTTAGTTTGCCGAACCGTCACACGCGGCGCTAACTGTACCATCACTCCCTGAAAATGCACAGTAGCATACGAAGAATTTAATAAAAAAATTTTTTAAATATATTATTCAATGCCATAAACAAATAAAAGAGATCATATTTTAAATAATAATATTATTTGAATATTTTAAATTAAATTTTCCACTTTTTATTCATATTTATCTCGAACAAAAACTGTTTTGAAACATTCAGCTGATATTAGAATTTAAATATTAATATCTCTTTTATTCCTTTTTGGCATTGAATAATAACTTTTTCAAAATTTTTGTATTTAATTGTCTCCATATCACTGCATTTATATTATTTTTTTGATGTAAAATTAAATTGAAAAATGGAAAAAAATGAAAAATTCTGAACAAGGATCGAAGTTGATGAGAGTTGTAATTAGTTGGAAATCATTATGAATAATTAAAGAAAATAGAATATAAAAAAAGGAGAATATTAATTAATATTTTTAAAATAGTCTACTAACATTAATGAAAACAGTATAATAAGAACAATTAATTTTTTATGTATTTTTCTGTCCGCACCGGTCAGGCAGACAGAGGTATAAATGCACCATAAGGGGGTCAAGTTCGAATCGTGAAATACGGGCTGATGCATACGGCTTATAATACCAGCCCTATCCGACTCCCTGCCAGCAACGGCGAGAACTTGATTCCCTTAGTGATTATAGTTTCTATGTGCGAAGTTTTCTCACCAGAGCGGCGCTGCACGCGGCACGCTCTACAAAAGCATTATACTAATAGACAAATATTTAAAAAAATTTAAATAATTAAGTTTCTGAACAATATGTAATGAAAAAATGTTCCTAAAATGATTCTAGGACATAAAATACACATTTTGCATAATCAATTAATACAAAATAAAAAAAAGAACACATTAAACTTCGTAAAATATATATACTGTGGATACGCATGAAGAATTCTTGAGACCCTGAACAAAATTTTTTTTATGTTATCCCCATATAACTGAAAATATATTTAAAAATAAATAAAAAGCTTAAGCTTCTAAATAGAAGTATTTTCCATTAATATTTTCCAGCTTCAAACGAATGAAATGAAAAATAAATATTTTGTTAAGCCCTGTGTTCAACATAAAAAACTATGCGAAGGGGAAATATTTACTCAATTAAAAATTTGTAAATGTAACAAAAAATATTCATTACTATAAAATTTGCTAGTACATATTTTTAACATATTTTAAATTTTTAACATGTACAGATCGATGATGATGATGTTAAGTGTCGCAAAGCTTGGCTGATTTTTTCTTCAAGACGCTAACTTTTTAAATCTCAGCCATTTCCTGTCTTACGAATTGTCTCATCCGTATTTGAAGATATGCATGTTCTTTGCATTGAAAACTAAATTTTGTTTCAGATGAAATTAAATCGTCTAGAATTAGATCAAAAGAATTGCTAGACCGGCATCGTTTGTTAAATAGATATTCGACAACTGTGATAAGCTTGTATAACTTAACATTTGGATCTATGAAATCTTTATTTATTTTTGCAAATCTACTCAAACTTTCAGGTAACTGATCACAAGAAAAAGTTATTGTATCTGCATGAATTTCAGAAGTAGTCAAAAATGCATTTAAGCATGTCGAACACTGAGTGTGCTGTTTAATGTAAGCAGTTATACGACCAGTTGTGTAAAAATCAAACAATCTCTAACAGCTGGTAAAGCATAATCGTGTGCTACTGCATCTACAAAATCACTAAAATCAGCGTCTTCACAATCAATTATTGCTTTCAACTTTTCTCGAATTTCTTGAATTGCGCTTTTACTATTCGACTGATGTAATTCTTTCAATTTTGAAATTGTTATTAAGGGCTGTGGAGGGTTGCCATCGAAAGTACTACAATTTCCAAGCTTTGGAGGTTTCAAAATGCTAAAGGCAGCTAATATCTTGTATATTTGCAAGAAGGTTGGTGTACAAGGATGATCATTTTTTCCTCCAGCTAATCTGATAGTGCCAAAAAATCTCTAAACAAAGGGAAAGGAACAAAAAATTAGTGAAACTTTTATACAGTATTGATAATATTCTATTCAAAATCTCATACTGAATCAAATATTTTTATAATGTTCAGTTAAATTTTCTGAAATTAAGGAAGCTAAAGAAATACTAAATGGATTTTGAATGCAACATCAACGACACTATATTTCTTATACAAATCCATTTTGTAAAAAAATATAAAAGTGCTTTCTTGGATATTTATATTTCACTGCAAGAATTCGGATGAAAAGGAATGGATTGAAGGGATATAAAGATAAATTTTGGAATTAAATAAGTACCGTGATGATTAATATGAACGTATCTATATTTTATTATACGCGTAAAAAATACTAAGTATAAAGTAATTAAAATAAATATTTCAATATTATTATTATAAACGGTAGTTTATCTTTCCTGCAAAACACGTCATATTAAAATGAATACATATGTATATATGTCTTCGCTTATGTTCGAAATATTTCGTACAGGGAATATAGATATATTAGATACTTTATATAAAATCTGGTCTAATATTTTATTTACAGATACGTACATGTTAAAATTTTAAAATATGTTAAAAATATGTACTAGCAAATTTTATAGTAATGAACATTTTTTGTCATGTGAAACAAAATTTATTTTTCAATGCAAAGAACATGCCAATGAAGCTGTGGAGATGTTAGCATATGCAATTTAATTTAATTTTAAATAAGAATGAGACAATTCGTAAGACAGGAAATGGCTGAGATTTAAAAAGTTAGCGTCTTGAAGAAAAAAGCAGCCAAGCTTTGCGACACTTAACTAGTCATCATCGATCTGTACATGTTAAAAATTTAAAATATGTTAAAAATATGTACTAGCAAATTTTATAGTATTGAATATTTTTTGTTACATTTACAAATTTTTAATTGAGTATATATTTTCCTTCACATGGTTTTTTATGTTGAACACAGGGCTTAACAAAATATTTATTTTTCATTTCATTCGTTTGAAGCTGGAAAATAAAAATGGAAAATACTTCTATTAATAAGCTTAAGCTTTTTATTTATTTTTAAATATATTTTCAATTATATGGCAATAACATAAAAAAAATTTTGTTCAGGGTCTCAAGAATTCTTCATGCGTATCCACAGTAAATATTTTACGAAGTTTAATGTGTTCTTTTTTTTATTTCGTATTAATGGATTTATGCAAAATGCGTATTTTATGTCCTAGAATCATTTTAGGAACATTTTTTGATTTCATATTGTTCAGAAACTTAATTATTTAAATTTTTTTAAATATTTGTCTATTAGTATAATGCTTTTGTAGAGCGTGCCGCGTGCAGCGCCGCTCTGGTGAGAAAACTTCGCACATAGAAACTACAATCACTAAGGAACCGCCATTTTGTTTTTAGTCGGACAGGGCCAGCCCCCGGAATCTCTGGAGTTGAAAATGTCACAGATGTTGACCGTTGGCCACCGTGGCGCTGGCTGTTCATGAGGCCGACCTTATACAGATTAGCATTATAGAACATTGAAATTTAACGTTTTTTGTGAAAAATTGGTGTCTGAAGTGCTTTTGTGTGCTTTTTAGGTAAATTGGAATGGTTTTAACAGTCGATGATATAAAAATTTAAGTGAAAATGCGGAAATTTGTTGCTGTAGGTTGCAAAACAGGCTACACGTAATGCTCTGAAAAAGTGCATTGTTTTGTGGTTTATTTATCATGAGCGCCTTTAACTTATTAAAATTTAATCTATACTAAATTTGAAACGCTTTGAATAAAAAAATCAACAAAGCTGACTGACTGAACTTAAGGTATTATAGATAGGGATGGGCAATATACAAAAAAAAAATTGATTTTGAAATTATTGATTCAATTTGATCGATTAATCGGTTAAAAAGATCGATTTTTGAATCGATCTTCAAAAATCGATACCTTTTTCTGAAAATGATAAATTTCTGTAAAATAACCTTTTTTAAAATGTTTTATAACAATTGGAGATATAATTGTTACTTGCATATTTTGTGAATTTAAATTATCAAAATAAAAAAGTGTTTATATCAATAAAAAAGGAAATTAGGCTTAAAAAACACACCATATTTGTGAATCAGGAACGTTTTTTATTTTTTTAAATTGCACAATTTCTAAAGCAATGCGTATTATTAGTGATAAAGTTTCTGACATAAATATGAAGTATTACTATAAAGTTTATAATATTAATATACTTTGAACTTTGCATATCACTTAAAGTATTATTTATGATAAAATTTCTGGCATAAATATGAAGTATTATTATAAAGTTTATAATATTAATATACTTTTTCTGCTAGCGGACCATAAAGTGGACTTTATTGCCCCGTGCGGGGCAAACAAATCCACTTTCTGACCCGCTAGTAGAAAAACAATCGTGTGCAACACGGGAAAAACATTTATTTTACTCGTGTGGTTGTTACCCTCGCTTTGCTCGGGCATCAAACTTCACACTCGCAAAATAAATTTTTTTTTCCCTAGTTGCACAATGTACTATTGTATACCACATTAAGGATATTCTCGTGGTCGACCCCTTGATCTCACTTTTAAACTAAAAAACAGTTCATAGGAACAGTTCATAGAAATAGGAAACAGGAAAAAAGAAAGGAGAATCGTTCGTAAAGATAAAAAAAAAATATCACCCAACCGATTAATCGAGTAAAAAAGATCGATCTCCGTAGAATCGAATCGAGATCGCCCACATCCCTAATTATAGATAAAATACACATAATAAATTATGTGCATATGAGATCTAAATATCCATTATATTTTTATGAAATATAGTATATTATGTTGATTATTATTTATTACAAACATCTTTGTTCTTAGTGTTTTCAAATACTTATAAAGGAATTTTATAAATTCTTTATATTTGTTACTTTTTCAAATGTACGTTCATTCCTTATGTGAAAGTTTTGTTCATAAAAATGTAATTTTTTCAATTACTGAGAAGTTTTAAAATATAAAATACAAAATGTTCTATAATAAAATCTAATTTTTCTAACAAAATCAAGATTATATAATTAATACCCGTATTATAATTCAATTTGATGGAATTTCAATAGCCAATTTTTCTATTATAATATGTAAGACTGATATAATATCAGTAATATTGATAATATAAATAAATATTGTATTTTTATTTAATAATCACAATGTAAATATTAATGTTAAAACGAAGATAACAGAACTTTGATTTCAATTTCCAGCCAGAATTACAAAGACGATTTTCGCCCAAATTTCAAGCATATTACCCTTTATATCAGTAAAAATTGCTTTAAATAATATTTAAAACTTTCTAGTTTAATGTGTTGTAAAATAAAATATGATGAAGTAGTTTTTATCCTCAAAAATTTAATTTTTATGCATTTTTCCCATGCATTAAAATGAATTCAGGCCTCATGAACAATCAGCGCCCCTAGCGGCCACGGTCAATTCTTGTGACATTTTCGTTTCGCGGATTACGTGCATTCTGGCTAAGATGCAGGGGGCTGGACAGGGCTGAATAATACTATTCTTTTGTGTGCTTCGTGTCTATAACCTACAACTTGATATTTGACATTTTGACGTAAACTCAGAAAAATTCTAAAGGGGTGTTTCCACCTTTAGAATATATCACAAATAAATCAAATACAGTGAGTAATTAAAAATTAATCCTATTCTCTTTTGTAATCAAGTCTTCCTATCTCAAAAACACGATTTCTAACTACATTCTTCATTAAATCATATCTATGAACCCTCTTAGGTGGAATTTATTATATTACGGGATTGCTGTTTTAATTTTTGTTTTATGCCTCTAACTGATAATACTAATAACCTTTCATTGTATGATTTTAAAAAGCGTCTTCTATATCTTACATTCGATTAAATTCTACATTTTTGTAACTGCATTCAGGTAACTATGAAAGTTCGTCACTTCTCATCTTATTCTCATCTTATTCTCATCTCTCATTTTATTATTATTATGTCATAGAAAATACATATCTACTTATTATAAAAATGCAGTCTTGTATTTTTCTTATATTCAAATTTAGATCACAGCTGTTGTTAAAATTCTCTATAAAATAAAGATTAAAATCTTCTCGAAGTTATGAGAACTTTGAAACTTTTTTTCCATAGCTTCAAATTACTTCTGATATCTGCTACAGGATCTTACATAGTTATTTTTAGTATAGAAGCGAAGCGCACGATGAAAATGTACCCGCCTCTCTGAATAATCATTAAACTTTAATTTTCTCCTCATCAGAGTGCAATCAAAACCCGTCTTCCTATCATAAATTAATTTCAGATATGGATTTACAAAAATATCGGAAGAATATAATTTGAGACGATACGGTTCACAGTAGTGTAAAAGCAAAAACTTTTTATTAAAATATCCTGCAGCCTGCATTTTTAAGTTTCTTCAAATTTCTTTTTAAATTATTATAAACACTTTTATAATTAAATATTCAGTTGCGACATTTTTTCTAAATTTTTATACTGCTTCTTTTATCACATATAATTTGAATCAAGAACTTTTATTATTATTAACAAATTATTTAAACAAATATCCCAATTGGATAAAAAGCAAAAAATGTTTAACAATGAAGATTCTTGATTGTTGCAAACATTTTTACAAGCAGAAGCACAACCTTCACAGTTCCGTATATAAAAAAGTACTTCCTTCCTGTAACTATTCACTTAATAGATTAATATTGGGATTTTAATAAGAAAATGAGTCTGTAGTTGTAATAGCATGTCCATGTAAAACGACGTATCTAGCTAAAAATTTGTGCATTCAAATAAAAGGTACCAAAAATGGTCTGACAATAGTGAAGAAAAAAAATTTATATTAGAAAATAAAATATTCAAGAAGTTTTATATAATAATTTAATTAAATATTTAACAAACTATTTGTATTTGCTAAGTGTATTTGGAATAATTTTAATCAATGGTGTGTTTATTTAAGCATTTTTTTTAAGATAAAAATTATTATTACTGAAATTATTAATTTTGACATTTTATTTGTAATTTAGAAACATGGACACATTTGGTGATAATTTTGTTATGGAGCCTGAAGTTGATCCGGCCGCAGAATTTTTGGCTCGGGAGCAAAATGAACTTGCAGGATTGGAAGTTGAAATTCCTCCTATAACAAATGTCCCTCCAACTTCCAATGATGATGGTAAAAATACTGACTTATTTTTAGAAAATTTTGAGTCAAATAAGCAATATTTGCTAGAAAACATATTAAATTGTTAAAATAGGAATCATTTTAAAATTCGCTTTTGTAATTTATTTTTAGCTTCATAAAGCAGAAAATATAATTTTGAATTAAGATTCTTTGTCTTACATGTTTTTCATCAAAAATTTTTATTTCGCGCTGAAAAATGGTTTTCCGTTCTGAATAATTATAATTTTCTTGTGCTCACATGAATTAAAATTTATTCTATTTTTGACCATACACCTTCAAAAAAGTACCTATTTTAATTCAAAAAGTAATTGTTTTTCTTTATTTCGAAAATTTTTATAATAATATAGATTTAAAAAGCGGGTGTAGAAATTCAGATCTGATCCCTGCTTAATTTTTTCGTTTTGTTTTTTTAAACGCAAATATTCAATTAATCAGATGATTTGTCGGGAAACTTTGAAGAAATTAAAGTCAGCTCTGGAGATGACGGGGAAATTTCTTCCGAGATCACTCAACCTACAGAAATTATTCCGACAGGTTAAAAATCTTGAAATTTTCATCTATTTTTCTTTATTCTGCTTTATTTTATATTTAAAATATCTATATTTTCTTATGAAAGAAACTTCAGCACCACCTCTTCCCGTAAAGGAGGAGCCAGAAAAGATCAAGAAGTGGAGGGAAGAACAGAAAACAAGATTGGAAGAAAAAGGTAACATCTCAAAGGAGAGATTATAAAGCAGTTTTGGAAATTCGTTGTTAATTATTCTGGATTGTTGTTGTAAAATAAATCACTAAATTTGGAACAAAATATTGGTATAAGAATAATTTTAATTTTCGTAGACGCTCAAGAGGAGAAAAAGAAACAAGATTGGAAGGAAGCAGCCAAAAAGGAACTAGAAGAATGGTACAAGCACCACGCTGAAGCCATTAGCAAAACTAAGGCTACTAACAGGTAATTTTTTTCAAATAGTTTGCAAATCATAATTCTAGGATTTTTATCATTAATCAAAAATTTAATTTATGTGCAATCAAATCCAAATATCAATTTTAAATTCTTAAACTTTAAACATAAAGAACATTATTCTTTATAATAAAATTGATTTCTTTTATTTTTTGATACGTGTAAAAGTTTTTTTATTGACTGAATTTATAGTAAGATTATATTACTGTTAAGTTTCCTAGATCAAGAAGTTTAATTACTTATACGTTGTGCGTTTTTTTCTGTTTCGAATAAGCTTTAAATATAAAGTTTTATTCAAATGTACTTTTTTCGTCCGAGAATCATATGAACAATAAGTAGGTGGGAACAACGTCTTCCGACAATCAATAAACATATGTCAGTGAATGAAATTTTAATCAAAGAAACGAATCTTGTTATAATACTCGACGTTTCGAAGTCAAACCGACTTCCTCTTCAGGATTATAATGATAAATTTGACTTTCATTAGTTTAATTTTATATAAAGAACATGTTATGACTGATTATTAATACTAATTTAATCTTATTTATTTATAAAAAAATTTTTAACTCTAAATATATATATATATATTTTCTCTTAAAAAGCTCCTGAAGAGGATGTCGGTTTGACTTCGAAATGTCGAGTATTATAACAAGATTCGTTTCTTTGATTAAAATTTCATTCACTGACATATGTTTATTGATTGTCCGAAGACGTGGTTCCCACCTACTTATTGTAAATATAAAGTTCTTTCCATAAAATACTTTTCAAATTAATTATTTGTGGATAAATATTAGATAAAGTAGAAAATAGACGTACAGATTGAACAATTTTGTTGGAAAGCGCAGCAAGTCTATGCAATATTGCTTCTTAAAAACAGTTCCTACAATGGTGCATAGATTTTAAAAATAATTTAGGTGATTTACTGATATTAATAATACTATGGAATTTATGTATTCATGAAATATATCATTCTCATTTTGCTTCCTAGGGAGTCTGCCAAGTAAGTCGAAAACCTTAATTTATATTTTGCATGACTTATTGCACATGCAATGAACTTTTGGTAATTAAGTTTAAGCTACAGTCTCTTGTAATATGACTCAATTACACTCCTATATAAAATTTAGGGATTAATTTGTTCAATCATACACGGAGAAAAAACTCTAACTATTATAGTAGGCTGAGCTCTTCCTATTAAAGCACCGAACTTAATGTGCGAAATTGGTATGAGCTTCTACCAGCATTGGTATCAATTCGTGCATTTTTAGCATGCCATTATTGCTAGTATCATATGCTGTCAGAGTGATGTTCCTTGCAAAAATAGTTCGAACTTCGCCTGACTATGGTTGTAAGAAACTCATCTTATTTCAGTATGAGTTCTCTTACAACCGAGAGAACACGTGAGGTGCTGCGTTAGAAAGTAGGCGTGGCCTAACACCTCGGTTGTAAGACAACTCATACTGAAATAGGATGGGTTTCTTGCAACCATAGTAAGGCAAAGTTCGAGCTATTTTCGCATAGTCCAAGCAACAGGGCATTTATTATGAATGATTTATAACATTATTTATTTTAGAAAACGGACTGCGCCATCAGAAGAAAGGTTGGTCATAGAGAAATTGTGTCATGTTTTGGACAACGAAATATGATTTATAAATTTGTTATTAACATTTAAGACCAAAAAATCGCACTTTTTTAGTTTTTTGTTTATAACATTAAAGGTAATTATCCAATCTTGATTACATTAATTGAAAAGTTGTAGACAATTGAATTGCCGACAAAATGAGCCGTCGCTTGATCTGATTGGATAATTAGAAGCGTAGAAAATTCGGAAAAACCTGGAAATTTAGCTTTTGTTAAACAAATTAATATCTCAGTTAATTTTTAACTTTTTAGGTTGAGGTTTGGTGGAAAAGTAGCAGACTTTATGCTCTTCAAATATATAAAAAAACGGACACTTTGAGATAATACGTTTTCGCGCTATTGACACTTTAATTTATTCAATGCGTTAATTGTAAAATGTCTGCTTGCCGCAGAGGTGGTCCGATTTTTATTTTGAAAACGGCCTTTAAAAGTATAAATCAAGCACAACAGGACGTCAATCTTGGTTTTTCGCTAAAATGTTGCAAAGTTCATTAAAAAAAGGCCCAAAAATGACTTCAAACTCCTGAAAGCAGCAAACTGACAGTGGTGGGGGGAGAAGGCGAGTAGGCTCACTGAATCACTTTACTGCGTTCAGGCGTTTGGAGCCATGTTTGGGACTTTTTTAAATAAACTTTGGAAAATTTTAGCGAAAAACCAAGATTGACGTCCTGTTGTGCTTGATTTATACTTTTAAAGGCCGTTTTCAAAATAAAAATCGGACCACCTCTGCGGCAAGCAGACATTTTACAATTAACGCATTGAATAAATTAAAGTGTCAATAGCGCGAAAACGTATTATCTCAAAGTGTCCGTTTTTTTATATATTTGAAGAGCATAAAGTCTGCTACTTTTCCACCAAACCTCAACCTAAAAAGTTAAAAATGAACTGAGATATTAATTTGTTTAACAAAAGCTAAATTTCCCGGTTTTTCCGAATTTTCTACGCTTCTAATTATCCAATCAGATCAAGCGACGGCTCATTTTGTTGGCAATTCAATTGCCTACAACTTTTCAATTAATGTAATCAAGATTGGATAATTACCTTTAATGTTATAAACAAAAAACTAAAAAAGTGCGATTTTTTGGTCTTAAATGTTAATAACAAATTTATAAATCATATTTCGTTGTCCAAAACATGATACAATTACTCTATGACCAATCTTTCTTCTGATGGCGCAGTTCGTTTTCTGAAATAAATAATGTCATAACAAATTCCCTATTGCTTGAACTAGCAAGGCACAACTGCTCTGAAAGCATGAAACTTAGTACTTTTTTAGCATGAAGGGATCCCTGCTTAAAATGTATGATTTTTTCACCAGGATAGCAAGAACGAAAGCTGCTACAAAAGCATGACTAGTGTTCTTACTATTAAAGTCAGATTTTTTTCTCCGTGTAAATTAGTAAGATTTATTGAATTTTCAGGCATAAGAGGCTAAAAACTTTTTTATCAGAATATCTAAAATACTTGTAATAGCTTTGGTTCCAATTTGACAGCTAAAAATTAGAAATATTTGTCGATTTTAAATTTAAAGATTAATTATTTGAAAACAACACCTAAATTCTAGAAAGCTTAGAGTATAATTATTAAAATCTCTCCGATAATTTAAAAAAACTTATTTTTCTAATTTATAAAAATGTACTGTAAAATTTCTCTGACACACAGGTAGAAAAATGAAAAAGTACTGAAATAAAATGTGTAATTGTAAATGAATTGCAATTTGTTTTTTGTCAATTGCAAGACAAAAATTTAAGGGATTAGGGTCAATTAGAAGGCCAAAAAAAAGACTTTTTTAAAAATTTTGTTTGAAGAATGGTTTATTTATTTTTTGATCAATGTTTTTTTATTCAAATAATACATGTTTTAAGAACTTACAATAATTTTTCCATCGCAGAATATTAATTTATATCCGAGTTATATGCAATTTTGTCAGGGGCTAAAAAAAGGCGTTGTTCGGTTCTCACTGCCGCTCAAGACTGGATCATCTCCAATTAAAAATTCTAACAGAATTCATTAGTAAATTGTACTGGCTATTGCTTGGACAAAGGGTTTTGAAAATTTAGAATTTTTTACAAATATTTTTTACTAAATATTTATATTTTAAAAAAGTCCTTAAAATTCGAAAGCGATCAGTTGAGTCGTTACGGATATATAGTGGGGATCGACTTTGAAATCGTGGTTAAGAGAAAACCGCGTGTAAAATTTTAGGTATTGTTTACATGTGAACAAATTTTTTTTTTCTAATGGCAGTCATAGACTCCAGAACCATATAATGAACCTTCTGCCTCATTTGCAGCCTCTGCAGAAGCAATTTTCTGCAAATCGATTTTTTGAAATTTCGAATTGACCGTAACCCCTTAAAGCATGTCCTTTGCTTTCTAAGCGCTTGAAGCAGACTCAGGACTTAATCCTTATTTATCATTATCTTTGTTTACTCTTGAGCATCTAATTTGCATGAATTTTTGCATCGTGTATCACATTTCCTTTCCTCGCTAGGAACGCAGAGAAGCAGTTCGTGGCCGAAGCTGACGAAGTCGAGCCTGGAACCGAGTGGGAACGGATCGCCAAGCTTTGCGATTTTAATCCAAAATCGTCGAAAACCTCTAAAGACGTTTCAAGAATGCGTTCCATTATTTTGCAGCTTAAGCAAAATCCACCATCACCAACGCCCATTAATTGTTGAGATCACAATTTTGCGTTTTCTCTGATTTTGAAAAATTTTAGAAAAAAAATATGTTTTTGTATCTGAATTAGAAATTTTACTTTTTAAAATAGGTTCTTCTATTAATTATCACCGTCATAACTAGTATACTTGATAATAAATATCATGTTCTTCGAAAAATTGTATTGTTATTTTATTCTACCAATTCGTAGATTACCGAAATTAGGTAGAATATTCTTTTGTTTTTTTGAGTCTAGGAAACTTTTGCCGAATCTCAGTGCATATAAATCTGATAGTTGGTTCTACCCATTGTTCAAAATGATTAGCAATAAATAATTTTGAAAAGCATAGAACTTTGTCTTCATTATACATTTTAAAGAATAATACTGTATACGTATGGCAATAAAAAGTTGTTAATAATCAATTATAAATTGAAAAAAGAATATTTCAGAACAATATAAGTCCACGGATCAATCAGACCACGTGACGTCAGTGATTGCAATTAAGGCTTTGGATTCCATAACCGACGGAGCGCGTGGCCTAGTACGCAAAAGAGGGGATACCGCAATGCGCGAAATTTTTTTTTCATTTAAATAAAAAATTTGGAAAATGATCCAAAAAACGTGGCGGTACGTATTAAATGTCATTCGACATATTTTGTCTTCCCATTCGAATAACAATTAAATAACATTATCAACATCATAATTCTATTATATTTTATTCATATAATTTTGATCTGTCAAATGAAATGTTTTTAATAATAGGTTGGTTGTCTTCCATTTTCACGAACATTTCGGGTATTTATCTTACAAAATGTATTAGTCCTAAAAAAATTCGACAAAGTTTGAGCTCATGTTCAATATGTATCTACCAAACCTGTAATAACGATTATTTTGACGTATATTTAACGATAAGTGATCAAACTTTGTTATATTATTGCAAATATAAAGTGTATATATATATAATTTCTTCCCATTCGTCTAGAGTGTTTCTAAATAATTTTTACAGAATAGATATAAATAAAGAAAACGAATTGGCAAAAATGATGTTGCAACTCTGTCGAATCGCGTGCTCTCGGCATAAGTGCATCTCTTTTTCTCCGCGTTCGATCGATTTATCTCCTGACGGTATCGGTGCGCTTGAACTGAATTAAATAAAATTCCCATCCTGATCGCAGTTTTCGATTAAAAAATCTCAAAATATATTTAAAAACTGCCTGAGAGCCTGTTGAATAACTTTCTCGCTGAAAGTTCTCTCAACGCTAAACTTCCTCGCATACTTTTTTTCTTTGAAGATGAAAAATGAGATTTTTGCCAGCCGCAACTGTTATAATAAAAAATATTAACAAATTGAGAATTTTGTTATGTTGAACATAACCATCTGAACCTCTAGGGTTTTTTGAGTCTGTTGATAAAATTTCAGACTACTCCGGACAAATTTGTACGAAAAACAGCGAGTTGATTGTAAAAAATCGATTGATTTCGTACCTTAAAAAAATACGGTTTTCTTCGATTATAAAAAAAACTAGAGTTCTGACACAAAAATTTATGTAAGAAAAAATATGTAGAATGACATTTAACTTACTGCCACGTTTTTTTGATAATTTTTCCGAATTTTTTATTTAAATTAAAAAAAAAGTTCGCGCATTGCGGTATCCCCTCTTTTGTCTACTAGGCCACGCGCTCCGTCTTATGTAAGGTTATTCAAAAATTAATCACTAAAATAGGAATTAATTAATGAAATTTATTTTTTTATCAGTGCACTACACTGTGGTTTCACATAAGCTTAAGAGTAAAATCACTACGTGGAACATTGTATTTTTACTACGTTGGATACATGGATAATTATCGTGCCCACGTTGAACGTGGTAAAATTACAAAATTTTTTTTTTTCAGTGTATACTTGATTTTTGCGTTTCATAGGCATTTTGGTTGTCGCGCTTCGTACTCGGTTTTATATTCTTCACAGGCATTCAAGTTTATTCTTTATGATTTATTATGATAATTCAAGTAAATTTTATAATATTATAATATAATAATAAGTATATAGTTACTTCGATTTTGAGAAATACATTGTTCTTATCATGACACTTGCGCTTCGCGCTCGATATTCACAATCGAAAAGAAGGGACTGGGACTCGCGATTTAAAGGAAAAAAATAGGATTTTTTATTTATTTCAATATCATTCTTTCAATTAAAACGAAAAATATGCATCTTATATACAAATGTCTCGATGAAAATTTGTAGATCTTTTTCAAGTAAACAATTTTGCACTTTATCGTTTTTTCGTATTTCGTATACTTTGACTGGAAATACTATTTTATTATTGATTTTTTTTAAACTTCAAAACACTAAAACTTTTCTAATTTTGGTTTGATTGAAAAATTTCACAAAGACAACTTGTAGAGCTGCTTGGCCACTATCAGAAATTAGTATTGAAATCTTCGATTATTTTAAAACATATCTTTATTATTTATCTTTACTGCAAATAAAGAAAAGCTCTTGAATATTTTTATTTTACTTTTTGACTGTATAGAGTCTTTTCTGTAGAGGGATCTGGGAATTTTCCTTACGCTACTGATACTTTCGTAACGAACCAGTTTTCAAACTTTCAATTCTGAGGATCATACTTCACTACTCCATTTCACTTTCAGAACAAGTCTCGAAAGGTCTAAAGATGCTGGTAAATACCATCAATTTTTTTGTTTTATTTTCAAAAATATTATTTCATATTTTAAAATTCTGATAATTCATTTTAAAAGCGATGTATAAAACCATAGATTTCATCGTATCAAGACTTTAATTTCTCAATCAAATTTGTCCTGGAATTGAGTTCTTTAAGTGAAACTTCAAGCCTCCACATTTTAAGCGAAACGTACTATTCAAAATATGACTATCATTAAAATAAAAATTAATGTATTTTCAATAATATAAAATTTAAAAAATATCCTCAACTGATTCACTCTTCTAATTTTTGGAAATACTAGTTATATTATTAGAAATTACTGAAATTAATAATGAATAGTTTTACGTTTAAATATTTTCAGATGGAACAATTCATTCTACAAGGCATAATTGTCGCGACATTGACACCATTTAATCATAATGAGTAATTTAGATTGCATAAAAATTATACTTCAATTGATTTTATATTCTAAAGAGAGACTTTATTATCACAGATTGATTGTGACTTATTTTTCAGCACACTTTCACTAAATTTGACAATAATCCCAGATTATGCAAATTATCTCGCAAAGAAAGGAGTTGCTGGTGTTCTCAGTGAGTAATAATAAATTATACTTGTAACTAAATACATCACCCTTTGAATTATATCATTCAAATTTTAATATGATAAGCATTTCACGAGGTATTTCATAGTTTATGAATTAATTTTTTTTATTGAAGTTTAGTTAATTTTTTAAAATTCAATTACTTGTCATTTACTGATGTTGATAATTTATTTGATTTTTGGTTAATAATTCATTCAGCTATGATAGTTGTTGTACTAAATAGTACTTTGTTGTACTTGATAGTTGTACAACTAAATTAGTTGAAGTTTTTCCAACAATGTAAGCGCAAAATCTTCTACATTTTTTTAAAATTAAGAAATTCGATAAATTTTTTCAATATAATAAGAAAAATATCCACCGGATTTAAACGTTCAAAAATTTTTTATATTGTTTTAAATAATAGTTTTGTTTTTCTAAAAATTATTATTATTATGATTTAGGTATTGTTTGATTTTAATAGCATTCAATTAGAAAAAATAACTCAAACTTTTCTTTAAATAGTTGGTGCTACAACTGGAGAAGGGCAAGCTTTATCTGTTCCAGAAAGAAAAGCCCTAACTGAGGAGTGGGTAAAAGCTGTAAATTCGACGAAACTACATCTAATGGTTCACATTGGAGGAGCACCTCTTCCTGATGTTTTAGAATTGGTCTGTTCTTAAATTATTTAACTTTATACAATTTTTTACTAAACGGAGAAGAAATGTGTGTGGCTTCCTTCTCCAGGTAAAAATAATTAGGCCAAATTTTGAGTTGAAATCCAGACGAAATTTCGAGTGGATTCCTCGCGAATTTCGGTCCAAATTTACCTGAATTCAAGCTTTAAGGGCATGTGATACTTTAAAAAAATAGAAAGTTCATCAGAACAATTTAGTCAAGTTTATACATTTTTGTGTCCAAAATATATAAAATTTTGTTATAAAAATTTGGGAAATGTTAGAGAAGATAAAAACGTATGTAAATGGACTACTTTTGGTTTTAATCATGAAAAAAAAATTTCGGTATATTTTGCTAAAATTGAACATTTTTTTCATTTTTGAAACCAAAAGTAATCTATCTACGTCCGTTTTTATCTTGTGTACAATTTCCCAATTTTTGAAACCTAAATTTCATATTGTTTGGACACAAACATATAGAAACCTAAAATCAATAAAATTTTCTAATTTCCTAATGTAATGTGTGACGTCCTGTCACTTACCTTCTACTATTATAATTAAATTTCCCCGTTTTGTTCGCTTCAGAAATCGGAAGGATTTCTTAATCGAAACAAGGGTTAGGGATAGCCAACAATAAATAATTAATCAAATAAATTTTACAATTATTAACCGTTTATTAAACAATCTACATAAATGAGAGAGAGAGAGAGAGATAATATTCATTTTTAACTTCAAATGGGGACTTACTCCTTTAATTTATTTTATTTCACCTGGATCTATGAAACTGGAACCACTAAACTGGTAACACTGGAACTTGTACCACTGGAACTTTTGTACCACTGGAACTTCCTTCTAATAAATGAAGACATTGATATCCAATTGATCCGCCGTTTTTACTTGAGGACGAACATACCGAAGAAACGATTCACTAAGTTGACTGTTGAACTCTCCAATTTATTCTTAAGGGGAAGACTGTTATGTATTGGGGAGGACACTTGATGATACCGCTTCCGATCTTAACCCGACGAGAACTGAAGAAAAACTGACGACGAACTAACTTTTTGCGGATTCTCAGTCCCTTTTATGGGCAATTTTCGGTCGATTGTGATCCTGGTCGCCATTTTTCAATCGATAGTTGGTTTGCCCTGGATATTTTTACCAACCTCTGGTTGACCCTTCCTCGACCTTCGCACGTGGCTGATCTGCTTGGCTTTTTCGCATATTGAAGAAGAAAAAGGGGAAGAATATATTCGAATAGTTTTTCTCCTCTGGTTTCCCCGAAGTTCCTTCTTTTCAAGGCAACTAGACTTTTAATTTCCCTGTCTTGCTCCCCCGGTCGATATTCTTGTTTACTCAGCGCATTCCGATGGGGTTTCCTCGTTCACACCTTTGTAAGGGTTTCGACGATTCATTCATAACCGTTGTCTATTTATAAACTTACTATCTCTCTCTCCCTATTACAATCATAGTACTCTACATTTTATTTCGTATCATTAATACCTTCCAAAACATATCGTTTATGCATGTTTTATTGCGAATAAAATTATGATATTATTAGTAAATAAATGTTAATGGTCACAGGACGTGACACCTCCCCCCTTTAGTTTGGACATGGGGATGAAATGACCATGTACAAACTTTCGCAGATATTGAGGTTCTTCGTTTTTCTTACAGAATTGTGATACATTTCAATTATCATTGTTACTGTTCATGATACATATAATTATTTAATCGGTTAATAATCGTGTTCCCATTAATACTTTAACTTGATTACAACACTCAATAATAGTTCCATAGAAGCAGTCATCATTTGCAATGTGATTTGAAATAGTGAATGTTCATTAATAGAATTTCGTTTTCCTTTTTATATAATCACACACATTATTTTGTAAACTCTAGAAATGTTTCAATTAAACATTTAGTTTGTTCGTGAAGCACTGACATACATCTGCATATCTTTCAATTAAATTTTCAACATGTTGTTTTTCTTCTTTGTTCAAATGATCTAATCTTAATAATTCTTTAATTGCGTTTTCTCGATTTTTATTTGAAATATTGAATAATTGTTGATAATCATTTGTCTGAGTAATTAAATCATTAAAAATTTGTTGCGAAAAATTAAATTTTTCATTTCCTAAATTAAATTTTCTGTCATTCTGATTTATTGTTTTCTCATGTATTGATAGTTCTTCAAAGTCTATCAATTCAATAGTTGGTATAGTTAATCTTTGAGGTTGTGTATTTGTATTGAATATTTTCAGGTACGCTTTATTGTTATTATTAGAAACAATTGCATTTCCTAAATAAACTCCATTGCATAAGTGTAATTGTGGAATAAATCCCTGTTTTTGTTCACTGTTTTTAATTCTCACATAAAAATCTGAAACTGTTCTTGCTGGTACCAATATAGTTTCTTGCATTTCAAATGGGTAAATTTTATCATTTATTTCAAGTTGTTTCTCTGCATAATTAATTTTTGCATTGTTGTTTCTGAAAAATTCTGTACCTAGTATACCATCATGTTCGATAGGTACTTCGTTCGGTATTATGTTGAGGGTGGTCAGGTAGCCGAAAATATCGATTGTTATTTGGCCAAGTGTAAATACAGGATGTTCATTTATGCCTGTTAGTTTTAGGCATTCGTATTTATTTATTTTTACGTTTGTTTTGACTGCTTGTTGTTTGATTAAATTTGATCGGGCTCCTGTATCTATCATCATGTGTATAGGATTTTTCAATCCTTCAGCTGATAGAATTATATGAGGAATTGTATTACTTGTATTCAAATTGATTTTTTCAGTTTTATTTTTAATCAAATTAGGTGCGAATATTTGTTCGTTTAAGCCCTCCTTTGTGCACCCGTTCCAGGAAGGGCATTGGAGTTTTCCTGATGATTAAATTCTTGTTGTTGTAGTGGTTGTTGTTGTTGTGGTTCTTGTGGTAATTGTTGATTAGTATTTATTTTCTTGCTACAATTCCTAGA
The DNA here is from genome assembly GCA_030998225.1 of Diplolepis rosae. NCBI lineage: Eukaryota > Metazoa > Arthropoda > Insecta > Hymenoptera > Diplolepididae > Diplolepis > Diplolepis rosae. The sequence continues at coordinate 4,127,951 of JAPYXD010000466.1, forward strand.
TGTATGTCCTGGCGTATTGCACGAATAGCAAATAACTTCAAAATTTTGACCTTGATTTATTTTTTGATTAAAATTTGAATTTTGATTTCTATTTTCATTGTAGTTCATATTGAAATTTGGTCTTTGATTAAAATGGAGGTTTTGATTAAAATTCCGACCTTGATTTTGAAATTGATTGAAATTTTGGCCTTGGTTGGAATTTTGTCCTTGGTTGAAATTTCTATTGAAATTTCTGTTGAAATTCGGATTTTGATTAGAATTTCTATTGAAATTTGGATTTTGATTAAAATTCCGACCTTGATTATTTTGGTTAAAATTGCGATACATATTTTGGGTATTTCGATTGAAGTTTGGGTTTTGATTAAATTTGTTTCCTTGGGAAAAATTAGGGTGGGATGGGAAGCTATTTATATCTCTATAGTTGTTTCTACTACCTTGTTGATTTAGGCTTTGCACCTGGTATCTCTGTCTCCACTGCGTTCCCTGACCTTGCCTATTTCCCTGGTATTGATTATTCTGTCTAGTCAAGTTATTTCTAAACTGATTGCTCTGTGAATTTTTATTTGTTAACTGGTGAACATATTGAAAACAGGTTGCTGCTGTGTGGCCTATTTTCTGACAGATTTGACATTTTATTGGTTCCTCTCGTGCTAAATTTATTTTATTTGTTTTTGCAAAATCTCGACTATTATATGATGATTTCTCAACTTCTTGGACTAGTGAATGTTGTCTATTTCCTCTTCGCAGTTCGTTTCTGGCTGTTAAATTTCTTTCTTCTCGTATTGCTCTTTCTACAATTTCGTCAAATTTTTTGGGTGTTCCTATTCGTATCTCTAATTCTGGTTTCAAACCTCGGAGAAAACAATCGATCGCGTCTCTTTCCAAGTTTCTTTCAAATTCAGCAGCTTCCTTACCATTATTATTTTGTCTATGACATTCAAGGATTTCTGCTGCTATTTCTTGTATGCGTGTTGCGTAGGATAGAACATTTTCGTTTTCCCACATATATATCCTGCCTAAATCTCCTTGCAATTGGTATACGGTTTTCGATGGTGAAAAAATTGTTTTTAGCATGGAAATAAAATCTTCTAAATTATTATAATAATTTCCTATTATACATCTTCTGGCTTCACCTGTAAGTTTGCTTCTTAATAATTTGACCAAATTTGCTTCTGCATTTGGAACCATTTCTTTGGCTTCCTTGCAAGCCTCAATAAAAATGATTAATGGCACTTTACTTGATCCGTCAAAGTATGGGACAATTTCTAACGCATCTCGTAGAGATACTTGTTGATTTGTAGGTAAATTCATCATTTCGATGGATTGTATTGGTAGATTATTTGGTGAATTATTTACTGAAACTTCTTTATCAGATTTCCTAGAGGTTGATAACGGGTGTGAAAATTTTAGCGAATTAAGAGCTTGTTCAATATTTGTAGAATCGTCAAGTGTAATTTGATTGATTTTATTCGGTAAAGTTTCTTGGACTTTTTCAAATTCTAGATTTGGATTTTTAAATATTGTTGTTTGATTGAAAGATTCTGGAGTCCTATTTAGTTGTGATTTTGTTTCAAATGGGTCTATTGATTCGTATCCTTTTTGAGATGTGGTGAGAATTTTATTATTTGAAATATCACCAAATTGATCTGGGCATAAAGTTCTATCACACAAGGTTGAGTTTGCTGTAATGCTTTCAATTATTGATTTTTCTCTGAATGTTATATCCCCTATGGTATCGTCAAATGAAGGGTTAATTTGTGGTGTATCGTTGTACTGATCTCCTGCAATAATTATACTATTATTGCGTTTGATAAAAGTTTTTAATTTATCAACAAATGGACTTTTAGAGTTTTTTGTGTCAATAATTGATTTGTTTAAAGTACTAGTTTCAGCGTCAGGAATACTTCCTATGCTAATATCTAAAAGATCAGCTTGATCTAAATTACTTGAAGATTCGGAATATTGTAAATTTCCTTCTGGAGTTTTTCGTTTTGGTTTAAGTGGTACTTGGAAACTTTCTTCAACTTCTTTTACTAAACTTGGATTTTTCCTTGTTTGACTACGAGTTACAGTGCCCTTTTTACTGATATCTCGTGGCGGAATCGACATTGGTATTTTACATATTAATTATTTCCAGAAAATGGCTTGTTATTGTATTCTTATTTCGGAACAATTTTTTCTAAGTCTAAAATTCTTTAATCAATTTAACCTTATTTTTTCCTAAACTGCAAATATTTGTTATTTTGGGTAGACAAATTTTATTCTGCGCAAAACTGGGTTCCTCAATTTCTGTTTCAGATCCTGAATCTGATGATATATCCAAAATTTCGATAGTTGGAACAATACTTTCGCAAGAATTAGAAATTTTCTGATTTGTTTTGGGGTCAAGGTCTGAACTGCTGTCTGATATTTCGGTTATTGGGGATAAATTTTGGGTGGTTTTATTACTTGTTGATTCTGCCTCAGAATTTCTTAACTGAGAACTTCCTGGTTTAGATTCGGCGGAAGTTTCGTTGATTTTTCCTTTTCCATATTTATGAGAACATTTATTCGCAATAAATTTTTCTGTTTTTTCTAAAAATTGTTCAAAGAATTCTGAAAATTCGATATCGTTATTGATCTCTCTAATTTTGATATCTTTTGACTTAAAATTTCTTACTCGGGGACGTTTAAAAGTATGTTTTCTTAATGGTAAAGGCATTTATTATACAGTGCTGACAAAATATGACATAAAATTTCAAATACGAGTGACGACTCAATTTATATATATATCACGATTATATATTTTATTTTTTGAAAAGTATTTACCTAAACAATTTCTAATGAAAATAAATTTTATTTTGAGTATCTCTTTTTTTTTGTTTGTTTTATATTTGTGTAGAATAAATTTCAATCCTGAATCAAAAAATTCTAATTTGAGGATGGCTGAGCGTGTTACCGCTAGCCCCCTGTTCAATATAACCCTCCTCGAGCGACTGGTTATGCTATGAGGGGTTAAATCCTCAAACGAATATTTCAATTTTCAGTAATTGAATTATTTAAGATAAAATTTATAAAATTAATCCCAAATCCACTTTCGAGACTGTAAATTGAGGACGGCTGTGCGTTTTACTGCTGGCCCTTGTTCGATATAATCCTCCTCGAGCGACTGGTTACGCTGTGAGGGATTATGTCCTCTACAAATCTCAATCGCAGGGTTGAAATCAATTTAAAAATAAATTTTATTGTTAATATCCTTTTTGTTTTGTGTCTGTGTTTTATAGTCGTGTAAGATAAATTACAATCCTGAATCAAAAAATTCTAATTTGAGGATGGCTGAGCGTGTTACCGCTAGCCCCTGTTCAATATAACCCTCCTCGAGCGACTGGTTACGCTATAAGGGGTTAAATCCTCAAACGAATTTTTCAATTTTCAGTAATTGAATTATTTAAGATAAAATTTATTAAATTAATCCCAAATCCACTTTCGAGACTGTAAATTGAGGACGGCTGTGCGTTTTACCGCTGGCCCTTGTTCGATATAATCCTCCTCGAGCGACTGGTTACGCTGTGAGGGATTATGTCCTCTACAAATCGCAATCGCAGGGTTGAAATCAATTTAAAAATAAATTTTATTTTTAATATCCTTGTTGTTTTGTGCCTGTGTTTTATAGTTGTGTATGTTTTTATAAATAAAAAAATTTAATAAATTTAATTTATTAAAAAAAAATTTAATCTGAAAATTTTTAATTTAATAATTAAGGGTAGTGTAACTTGTGTTGGTCCTCAATATTAATATTTTGTGGACCTTAAAGCAAAAAAATTAAAATTTTCGAAAACATATTCTATTTAAAATTTAAATTAAAAAGAAAATTTTAATTTATTTTTATTTTTAATTTGTACGCGAGAATAAACTTTATTCACACCTGTCATATTTTGTCACACTTGTAATATTCTTATCACTTATCATATGAACTACTAATATAAGAGAAGGAATATTCGCTCAATTATTTCGTTAAAATCTCTCTTAATATTAATTTTATATATAAAAAAAAAAATATTCAAATTTATTATTTTTTTTTTTTATAAAATTTCAATACATTAATATTTTATTTTAATTCAATTCCAATTCAATTTAATTCAATTTAAATTCAAATAATTTTATTCTAATTCGATTTAATTCAATGTTATCTCAATTTGATTCAATTCAAATTTTATTTTAATTTTATTTTATTTTAATTTAATTCAATTCGATTTTAATTTTACTTTAATTTAATTTTAATTTAATTTAATTCTAATTTGATTCAATTAAATTCAATTTATATTACCTTGATATAATTTAATTTTAATTCAATTTCAATTTAATTTTAATTTAATTTCAATTTTAATTTGATTCAATTTCAATTCAAATAATTTTAATTTAATTTGATTCAATTTTATTTCAATTTGATTTTATTTTAATTTGATTTTATTTTAAATTGATTTTATTTTAATGTGATTTAATTTTAATTTGATTTTATTTTAAATTAATCTTATTTTAAATTGATCTTATTTTAATTTGATTTTATTTTAAATTGATTTAATTTTAATTTGATTTAATTTTAAATTGAACTTATTTTAATTTGATTTTATTTTAAATTGATTTAATTTTCATTGCTGGCTTATAACTTTCCCGGCCGATGCACCAAAAATTAATAATAAAAGGGTATGTGACGTCCTGTCACTTACCTTCTACTATTATAATTAAATTTCCCCGTTTTTTGTTCGCTTAAGAAATCGGAAGGATTTTTTAATCGAAACGAGGGTTAGGGATAGCCAACAATAAATAATTAATCAAATAAATTTTACAATTATTAACCGTTTATTAAACAATCTACATAAATGAGAGAGAGAGAGAGATAATATTCATTTTTAACTTCAAATGGGGACTTACTCCTTTAATTTATTTTATTTCACCTGGATCTATGAAACTGGAACCACTAAACTGGTAACACTGGAACTTGTACCACTGGAACTTTTGTACCACTGGAACTTCCTTCTAATAAATGAAGACATTGATATCCAATTGATCCGCCGTTTTTACTTGAGGACGAACATACCGAAGAAACGATTCACTAAGTTGACTGTTGAACTCTCCAATTTATTCTTAAGGGGAAGACTGTTATGTATTGGGGAGGACACTTGATGATACCGCTTCCGATCTTAACCCGACGAGAACTGAAGAAAAACTGACGACGAACTAACTTTTTGCGGATTCTCAGTCCTTTTTATGGGCAATTTTCGGTCGATTGTGAAGGGGAAGAATATATTCGAATAGTTTTTCTCCTCTGGTTTCCCCGAAGTTCCTTCTTTTCAAAGCAACTAGACTTTTAATTTCCCTGTCTTGCTCCCCCGGTCGATATTCTTGTTTACTCAGCGCATTCCGATGGAGTTTCCTCGTTCACACCTTTGTAAGGGTTTCGACGATTCATTCATAACCGTTGTCTATTTATAAACTTACTATCTCTCTCTCCCTATTACAATCATAGTACTCTACATTTTATTTCGTATCATTAATACCTTCCAAAACATATCGTTTATGCATGTTTTATTGCGAATAAAATTATGATATTATTAGTAAATAAATGTTAATGGTCACAGGACGTGACAAATGGTCCAATTGGGTAGAAGGATCTTTTTAAAATAATATAACGATGGATTTTATTATTTAAGAGTTTATTTCCTCTAAGAAGGCTCTCAAACATGACAATAAGCTCAAAGGGCCTAAGACTGGCTTCCCAGGGCCCGCGCACTACATTATATATGCTTGCCTTATCTTTATCTCTACTCAAGTGTCGTAGGGTTAAGGTTCATACATGGTCTAGTTATAGTTTTCGTTACACCCCTCTATTTAGATTAAACTTTGTTATGATATGGCTATTCGCAGAATTGCAAGCTGCCCCAAACAAAAAAAAAGAAAAAGAAGAAGAAGATTAAACTTTGTCCTTTAAGTTCTGAGTTTAACTCTTTTGGGTACAATTTTTAATTCCCTATCATCGGTTAGTCTAGCGCTTAAATCTATTGGTGTGACAGAGTTTGAGATCAGTGGCGGTGCCGTTGCAACCGCTGTATAATGAACAGTGGGCATTGTATTTACCGTTGTCTCAACACAAAATAGTCTAATACATAAATTCTTAGGTGCTAATCGACTTAATAGATTGAAGAAACCGATTTTATACAGGCCGTACAAAGTTATCATTCCTAAAGTTACGTATCATAAATAAGTGAGAACGTCTGTACTGGTTTCTATCTACGTGTGAGTTCGCCCGAGTGATTTTATGGCTTGTAAAGCGGTTTCCATATTATTTAGATTTTGTGGCAATTCTTTGAAGTTTTCGTGGTGTAATGACGCCTGAATTAATGGTAATTGTGAGCTTAATAAATCGATGTCTTCCGCATTGAGCCTATCAGTTACACTTTTCTTAAAACATATGTCCGTTCGTCGTATATTTGATTTTCGTAGTTTTAAAATTGATTTTGGCGTTTGAATTATATAGTCTTCATTACTAAATAGTAAGCTAGCAGAGTTAAGCTTTAACGTTTGCGCGTTTGTTCCGCATAAGAAATTTAATTCTAAGGGTGCTTTGGGAATTAAGATATACTGATTGGGATCCTTTAAGGGGATAAATACTAGAAATTGTCGAAAAACCTTTGATAAATTTTCTGTATAACCGGCTAATCCTAGGAAGGATTGTACATCGGTAACGTTCTTAGGTATCTTGAAATTTTTAATCGCTTCGATTTCTTCTAGATTCGGTTTTACCCCATCTTTTGTTATAAATTGTCCTAAGTATTCCAGTTCTGGCCGAAGGTATTCACATTTGTTGGGTTACAATTTTAATCCGACTCCATAAATCGTTTTACCAGCGCATCATGCGTAGAGGAGCGGGTCGGAATAGTTGGGAACGGGTGTACCCACGGACCAAAGTCCTACCCCAGTTCCCTGAAGCCCAACCTCCGCTTAGCCGGTCCTGGAATACACGGACAGACCGGACTCGCTCGAAGCAACACAGGCTCCGACACCTGTGTTCAATACGCACCACCTGATCAAGGTCCCGAAGGGGCTGGCTCCTGATCCCGCATGGCACACCACATCGGCAGAGCTAGGCTCACAGCAGCCTCGCCTCCTCGTGGGCCGAGGAAGATGCCACTTGGCGACGAAGCACTCCCGGTGGGATGCCATACGGAAACGATCGTTTGGATTGTTCTTGGTCACAGACTGCGTAGGCTTTGCAGTGTCCCCCAGGAGATTCCATACACCAGTTAATTCTGAGCCTCATTCTCGAGAGAGCCCGTCTATAGATTCTTCTCTCACATTGGAAGGACACATATCGCAGTCATGTGGCACTGACATTCATTCAATTCACTCATTTCTCGCAGGAACTCACAGACTCGTTCTCAGCGCCACTGCCTGGGGCATACATCCTTCTCCATGCATGGGGATAGAAGCGAATATAGCGTCCTTTGCTTTCAACCTGTGACAGACCCGTTTATAGAGCACCCTTCACGCACTGGGAAGATGCCCGTCTATAAAGCCCCCTGCACTTGTTCACCGATTAATTTGGACACTACAACCTTCATTGGCCGAGGGCCGTCTGCTAAGCTTCTTCACCCGTCCTTTTTTAGCATAGCTAAGAGAAGGACTTCGTCAAGGTATCAGTTCGAGTGGAGGCAGCGATAAAAACTACGAAAACATTATGTACCTGTCATGGAAGGCAGTGCAGTGGTTCACCATTTGCGGAACGTCTCCACCGTGAAAGTTTACTATTGATTATTTTTTTTTTTTTTTTTTTTTTTTTTTTTGGTGAGGAGGAAAAATGGCAAAATCTTTTATAGACGTTGTACAGGACTCTCCTAGGACGGGTCTAGGCATACCTGTTAAAACCAAAAAACCCCCTCTCTCGAACCAATACACCACCCGCGGAACCGCCTTTCGGCTTTAAACTTCACGGGTGGTTGGTTCCATTAAAGTCGCGTACGACTCTTCCGTCATCCGTTCACTCGGAACTTCCACCCGCGGCCACACGCCCACTACGACAACCGACTAGCCGCGCCACCCAGGGGAGAAACAAACAGATTCCTCCCCCGAACGACGCGGACAGACAAGTCTACCCGAGACGCAGAACCGCGGGTGCAGGCCCCGATGCGATTTCTACTGGCCCTCCCCGTTGTTTCGCTCTCGACGCCCATCAAGTTCTCTCGTCTTCATCACAAGTGTGACGAATGACTCGATGAGCGTCCAGAACCGCTCAGACTGGAGCATGAGGGGGACCATCGTGTCAGGAGTAAGTTCGGAACCCACCGCCTGTCCGAGGACCTCCCTAGCCACACCCCATTTTGCGCAGACGAAGAGAGCGTGCTCTGCGTTATCCACCGGGGAATCGCAGTAGCAACACGTCTCCTCGTCTCTCTTCTTAAAGCGCCTCAGGTACGCGTTAAAACAGCCATGGCCCGAGAGCGCTTGTGCCAAGTAAAAGCCGACTTCTCCGTGCTTTCTGTTCAGCCAGGTGGCGAGCTCCGGGATCAGGCGGTAGGTCCATCTCCCTGTCTGCTCACCATGCCATCTCATCTGCCATTTCTCGACGAGTCTGCGCCTTCCATCCTTGCGGATGGCCTCCTTCGCGCGAGCGACTTCCTGCAGGCCGGCGCAGGTAAGCTCCTTGCGAAGCTGAAAGGTTTCCTGCCTTTCCTCCGCCAATAAATCTATTGGCGGGACGCTCGCCAGGACCAGCACAGCGCTCGTCGAGATAGTTCTATATACCGAAACTATTCTCAGCGCGACAAGTCTCTGCGCCGAGAACAGCTTCTTCTGGATAGCATGGTTTTGCAAGGCATTGGCCCAGACCGGAGCTGCATAAAGCAGCTTCAAATGGACCACGCTCGCCACCAATCTTCTTTTCGCTTCCCTGGGTCCACCAATGTTTGGCATAAGCCGGGCCAAGTTTGCTCCACATTGGATGGCTTTGGCGGCTGCAATCTTTAGGTGTTCGCCAAAGCTAAGCCTACGATCCAGCTGCACCCCCAGGTACTTAATGCTTGTTTTCCACTCGACTTCATGCTCTCCGAGAACGATCCTCGGGTATTGGAAGGATCTCCTGTCCGTAACGAGCAAAGCCTCGGTTTTCTCAGGGGCCATTTTAAGACCTCTGCCGTCCAACCAGCGCTTCGCTCGCCACAGACTTTCATTGATCCTCAGCTCTAGGATTCCGACGTCGTCAGCGGCGCACACGACAAGTGCGTCATCCGCGAAGCCGACGATGCTCATTCCAGCAGGCAGGTCCATGCGCAGGAAATCGTCGTACATGACGTTCCAAACGAGTGGACCCACCCGCGACCCTTGAGGGGCGCCACATGTCATCTCCTCCTTGAGAGACCATTTGTCGCCCTCATATATCACCCACCTGTCGCTCAGATAGTCATCTATCATTCGCAACAGGTAGTCTGGAACCTTTTTCCGCACCATCGCCTCGATGCAGATGTTCCATCTCGCGGTATTGAACGCATTGCGTATGTCAATGCTAATCAACGCACAGAATCCCTTACGCTTACCAGTTCCTTTTCTTGCATTTGTGGCGATGTTAACCACAGCTTGGATGGCGTCCACAGTGGACCTGCCTTTCCTGAATCCGAACTGGTTTTCCGAGAGCCCGTTCTCCCCGACCAAGAGAGCCTGAAGCCGTTGTAGAATCAACTCCTTCATAAGCTTCCCCATCGTATCCAATAAGCATATTGGTCTATACGACGAGGCAACCCCTAGAGGTTTGTTGCCCTTCCTCAGCAGGACCAACCTCTGCTTCTTCCAATCTGCGAAGAACCTCCCCTCCCGAAGACAGGAGTTAAAGGCTTCTAGGAGGATCTCTGGGTACGCCCCGATCACCTCTTTGAGGATCTCGTTCGGCACCCCGTTGATACCCGGCGCTGTATTTGCCTTAAGCCTTCCACCCGCTCTCTTTAGTTCTTCGAGAGTGAAGAGTTCTTCGCGCCGGACCACGCATGAACTTCGGTCCTGTCTTTGGAACGGCTCCACGTGTGGAAACAAGCTACGCACAATGTACTGGACTCGATCGGGATTATCTAGGCCCGGGGTCTTTCTTCTAGCCACCAATCTCTTGGTGACTATTTTGAAGGCGAGACCCCATGGGTTCTTCTCGACCTCACCGATCAAGTCTTTCCAGCATTGAAGTCGGCTTATCTTTATGCCTCGCCTCAAAGCTGTTTTTGCCCTTTTCCATGCCTCGTGCAGCGTAGCATCCCCCTTTGAACGGGTGAATTTTCGCCGCGCTGCGAGGCATTCTCGACGTAGGGCTGCCAACTAGTCGTTCCACCAGTACATCGAGCCCTTGGCTTGCCTGCGCTCACGGCGAGGCATCGAGTAGTCGCAAGCCGCGACCACCTTCTGCCTCACCGAGCGCACAGCAGCTTCAAACGACCCAGCAGGGCAGAGCCAACCAAGCTCATCGATGAGCCTGGTTTCTTCGAGGTGTTCGCGAAGTCTTTCCCTGCTGAGTCGTCTCGTGTTCCAGGAGGGGCTCCTTCCTTCGCCGCCCCTACCCTTATACACCGCCTGACACCGTTGTTCTAGTGTGAATTCGATGCACCGGTGGTCACTCAAGGTTATTACCTCGAGGACCGACCAGTCGCTTATCCTTTAAGCGAGGCGAGGTTTTTCAACGGTCTCGTCGAGGTCCCTAATTTCGAGGGACCTCGTCGAGACCAGGGCTGAAATTTGCGCCCTTTCCCCGACCGCCAGGTCGAGCTCCTTTCGGAAGGCCGAAACGTCTCCCCCCTTTTTGAGGACCAAAAGGACTTCTTCCTTTCTGGTCCTCCGGATAGACAGGACCTCAAGTACTGCCTTCCGGGGGTCGACCTTCGCCTTCATTTCCCTCAAGATGTCGGCGTAGGACTGGCCGTCCTTCGCCGACACCTTGATGGCGTCGCCCGACCTGGCGGGCGTGGAGCGCTTCGACTTAAGAGTGGCGGTGGTCCCCTGCGCTTTTTGGGCAGGGTCCTCCGCCCTTTTCTCCTGCTTTTTTTTTCTTTTTTTTGTGACCACATGCCAATCCCCTTCTTTATTTGGGGGCTGGCTCGTGGCCACCTCGGCATAAGAGGGCGAAGAGCCACCCTTCCCCCTCTTGGGAGTTTTTTCCAGAGGGGGAGAGGGCGCAGATCTTTTTTCGCCCTTCGCCTGATTTTTTGGGGAATCTCCCAGAGACGCCCAACGTGGTCTCTGGAAGATCCCCAATTTCTTCATAGCGGGGTGAGATTCCATTTTCTTCTGGAATTTCACCCCGCTCTCCAGGAGGCACTTGTGGGTGTTGAGCATGCCGCTCAACACCTCAGTTGCCTCGTTCACCGAGTCTTTAACGAAGCCAGGGTTATTCCTCAGCATACCCTGTTGTATAACGCTGAGGGCCCTGGCTAACCTTTCCATTTTTTCATTTTGCTCCTTCAGGAGCTGAAGGACGTCTTGCCATCCCTCAGCTCCTGTAGGAGTGTGTGAGTGCGCATCTGGCGCCTTCACCTCTCCATGTCCTTCATTTTTCTGAGAGTTCATATTTATTTTACTCGTGTCTTAAGACGGTTCGCTCATCATGGGAGCCCTACCGCAGTAGGGCTACTATCCCCGCCTGTATAGATCCCTAGTTAAATGCGCCGAAACCGAGAAGCGGCTTATCGGGAGGTCGATCCTATCGGCACATTAAATGAAGCTAGCAAAAAAGTTTACGGGATAGGCCCGCGCCATAATGATGCTAAAGGTTTAACGTCACCCCTATCGACCGAGCGGTGCCGGGTCCGCCCCGACACCTGACCCGGACTTCAGGCTAGACGGTGTGCGATTTATCCTACGCAGCGTCGGATATAAGGAAATACTGACCAGATCATCCTTCATTCCTGCGCCCGGACGTCCATGATTTCAACCCCGACATTGGCTCCAGACAGTAGGATCGTCAGCGGTTTTCCCAGATTAACATGTGGTTTCACGGGATCTTTGCCCATCGCGGTCGAACACCGGAGGGACTTACGGTGTACCCATATTACTTCCACAGAGGTGAGGTACTGACATCGCGTCCTACCCTGGTCGAGAGGCTACTACTCCTCCCTTGGCTAGTCTATCGGGAATATCCACCAGGCGCCGGACGCAGCCCCATTCACTCAGCGTCCCATTCATTCTGGTGTGTGTGGGTGTCGGTGTCGTGCATGTGATTGTAGTGTGACCGCAAGAGCGCACGCGGGAAGTTCAGCGTCATCGCCGCATACGCATTTGGGGCGATACCCCGATTAAGGGGCCCCCCGCATTCACTCCGTGTACTTTCATTTGGCATCAAGAGACCTGTTCAAGGTCCCCTGATGCTTTCGCTCCACACCGCGTCCTCACGCGCCTGAAAGTCGCAGAACAACCGTCGTGGCACGTGCGCCCGGCAGGCCCATCACTAGGGAAAAGCCCGTCTATAGGGCTCCCTTGGCAGCCATCCTGACGGCAACAGCCCTACTGCTGGCAGAGTCCTTGCGGCTACTACCGTTGGTGAGCTGCAGGACGCGTCTGCTCCGTGCTTGGACTCATGCGTTCACCTCGGCGAGACCCTGCCCGCCCACAGAACGCTCTCCCGGTTGTTTGGTGTGTTGTGTTTAGTGTCGCTGTAATGTGTTGTGTCATGTTGCTGTCTGTGTGCCCCCTCCTCCTTTCTCATCCGTATACATTATACATATACATTTCAGTAACTTGTTAATAAATTACGTGATTAAAATAATTTATTTCCTTCCAAATATTTCAAAAAGGAAAAATAATCGTAGACTTTATTCAGGGAAACGATTTTGCAGAACAACGCTCATTTTGTATCTCACATATTTAGGTTAAAAAATGGAATTTTTTCAATAGTGTTTCTTATAATCAAAACATAAAATATACATCCTGTCGAGAAGTGTCTTGATGAGAATTTGTAGACCCCATTTAGGCAAATAATTGTCCATCTAAGCGTTTTTTTATCTCCCATATTTTTTCTAAGAAATTGAATTTTTGAATTTTAAATGTATTTTTTGAAAATGAAACGATAAATATATGTTATATTAGAAACTGTGTGAGACGAAATTTATAGATCGTTTTGAAAAGAACAACTTTGCATTCTAACGTTTTGTTCGTATTTCACATATTATTGTTAAAAAATTGAATTTTGGATTTTCAATATTTTTTTTTAAATTACAAAGAAAAATATGCATCTTATGAAAAAATGTTACAATTCAAATTTGTAGATCTTTATGTAGAAAGTAATTTTGTATCAAAACTTTTTTTCATATCTCGTATAATTTAACTGGAAAATGGAATTTTGATATTGACTTTTTTTAAGTTGTAACATGCTGTAACATTTCTAATTTTGGTTTAATCGAAAAATGTTATAAAGATAATTAGTAGAGATTTATGAGCACTATCAAAAACCAGTATTGGAATTTTTAATCTTTTCAAAAACACAAAAAATGGTCTAGTTTTCTCAATTTTGTTTAGATGTGGCTGTTTAACGAACTCGTCCTTACTTTTTCGGCTCCAATAAAGTGTGCCCCAGCTCAATTCAATCTGATAATTCTATCGAGAGTTATCAAGTATACGACCTACTACAGACAGACAGACACTTTCGTAAAAACCGTTTTTTCTCACTCAGGGGGTCTCAAAACATGATTTGATGAAAATTTCGAAAGTCATTATTCACATAAAACTAATAGCTTCTCATCCATGATGAGAATGTAAAAAGAGAAAACAGTCCAATACTAATCACAACAAAGTTACTAGTAGTACCGAGTGAAATAAAATTTTACTTACCTGTACATTATTTAGAGGTCTTCATTCCTTTCACTATCCTAATAGATTAAATAAGAATACGAGTATACTGTATACTTGAATGAGAATGTTTTGTATATACACGGTGAGGCACATAAAGTGTTACAGAGCGATAGCACTTACACTATTGATCATGTCCAAAAATGTTTCAGACAAAAGTTTCAGTGTTCGAGAAATCCGTCATACTAGATCACCCTATTTATTATGGGTGCAGGCGCTGAAGCTACGTACGGATGGAACTTGTGTTTTTGTCAGATTCTTAATACAGATCGCTGACTAATTCCACTCTTTTTTTACATTTGCCTGCTGCTCGCATGTGGATTTAGTGCAGCAAAAGCTACGATAGCAGCCGCATTATTTTCATTAACAATTGATCGACGTTTGACTCGTGTTTGTTTCACTGTACCGAAGCGTCAGAAATGTTCAGCTAATCGCTTTAAAGCCATGTTTGATTTTTGTTGCCTATACGGATAACGAGCCGCATACAAATCTTGGGCGTTTCTGTAATGTTGACGGCATTCCCCCAGCACCATCAACATATCAAAATATTCTTGAAAATCGTTCATTTTTGCGTTCCGATGTACTCACATTAGAAGGTAATGCGTGACTAACTGATATGTCAACAGAAGATGCTTACTTTCTGCCGATATCAACAATACCCTATTGATGTGTATTATCATTGGTATCGTAAGAAATGAAAAGAAATGAAAATGATTCTTCGACTATTTTCATTCTTTGCGTGACTAGAATGACCTTGTGTTGTAGGTCGCTGAATTCGTCTTAAACTCGGTAATAATGTCATCGGAAAAAAAATACATGGTTCCATTTAAAAAAGTGAAGTTGACCTTGACGTAGCTTCAGCGCCTCCACCGATAAAAAAATAGGGCGGTCCAGTATAACGGACTTCTGGAACACTGAAACTTTTTTTTGAAACATTTTTGGATATGATCAATACTTTAAATGCTATTGCTCTGTAACGCTTTATGTGCCTCACCCTGTATATATTGTTTTTTATTCTTCTAGGAATAATGTTTGTAAATATTCCCGGAATATTTTAGATTAATGTATCACGAATACTCCCTGCGCATTTTCCTACAATATTGCTGCTGAATCTTCCTAGAAAATGTCATAAAACTATTTTCGGAACATTCTTATTACGTCTACCACTAAGGTTCTCGAGGAATAATCCACGAACCTTTCAATGGAATAGTCCCTGACGAGCGGACATTATCTTTATTCCCAGAACCTTCCAGTGGAATATTCCGATCCTTCCATCGGAAACTTCCTGGAAGGTTCTAGGAATATTTGGTGCTATGTGGGAGAATATAATTAATGAAATCATATTCACTTTACCTTTTAAATGTTAAGGCAAAACATGCAGAAAATTTGAGAGTCGATTCGCTGCTGACTCTACCAGAAATGTACTTCAGACCTTCTAATGGGAAAGAATTGACTATTTATTTAAAACTTATATCAGACGCTGCTCCAAAAACACCTTTATTATATTATCACACACCTGTTCGAGCACCTGTAAAAAGTAAACTCTTCTCAATTTTATTTTTTTAGTTTAATGAAAAATTTGCTTCATGAATTAATTTTTTTATTTTTAATTCGTTATTTTAATTGTTTAGTAAATATAGCAGAATTTTTGGAAAGCTATGGAAATCAAGTTCCTACCCTGGTTGGCATCAAATACTCAAGTACTGATTTGTCTGAAGTTGTTCAAGTCATGGAAACTAGAAGTAATGTTAAGAAATTCACAATCTTTTTAGGAGCTGAGAAGGTAAAAATATAAATATATTTGGAGTCCTTAGTTCTTAATTAACAAAAATCTGTTTCAGCTTATACATGCAGCTTGTGCTTTAGGAGAAGAATCTTTTATATCGGCCACTTCAAACCTGTTTCCAGAAATTCCTATGTCGATCACAGCAGCATGGCAAGTGAAAGACTTTGAAAGAGCCAAGAAAAATCAACAACTTTTTACAACAGCTTTGAATATTTTAGGAAAATACAGTAACTTGGAATTCTTAAAGTGTTTCATATCTTATACTAAATTTAAAAAAAAGTCAAATTCCTCAGAATTTGAAAGCAATTAAAGTTTAAAAGCTCTCTATATTTTTTTCTGTATAAATATCAATTAAATGAATCATTTTTTTAAAGTCATGTAATTAGTATTATTAGATTTACTTTTTTTTAAATAACATCAGTAATACATTTTTTGAACTTTCAGGTAAAGGCCCGCATGGAATAAAGCTCGCAATGCGTCACATAACGTCTTTTGATTTTGGAGATGCTCGAATACCTTGGAAAAGAATTCCTTTAGAAAAGGAATCAATGATGATAAAGGAATTACGGATGGAAGTTTTGGATAAAATGGAATCTTTAGGACTTATGTGAAACAAAAACATTTGAGAAAATAATTCTGGTTCTGAAAATACAATTGAATTTATTAAAACTTAAATTCGCACAACGTAAAGTGAAAAATAAAAAAGATTAAAAAATTAGCGAACACAGAAAACGTTTTAATATTTTTTATTCATCTTCATCTTTATATTTCTGTTAGCTAATTTTTCTTCCAGCTTGAACCAGAAGGGAAATTATATAATGAAAAGAACTCAAATTACTCTGTTAGCCATGACGCTTTGAGTACCATGTATGCAAAATAAGGTAGATACGAGATGATAATGTGCCCTTTTTTCGTGAGTGGATTTTTCCATTTCATGAACAAAGATTTGTTGGCAACACTGTGCAAAAAATTTGTCTTTGTACACCAAATTTTTTTCGCAAAATGACGAGAAGTTGGTGATTCATCCCCATTCATGTGAATTGCAACACAATCGTCTTCGGATCGTGCTGCAAACCTAACACTTATCAAGAATCACCAGCTTCCCGCACTAGTATCATAAGTATCACAGTTTAAATGCTGTAGCTTTGTTAATTTTTGTAGGATCAAAAAATACTATCAAGATAATTTGTAGAGCTATTTGAGTACTATTGAAAATCAGGATCATAAAATCTGGATTACTGACAAGTAATTTTGTGAGAATTTGTAAATGGTCTAACTTCTTGAATTTTTGTAAGGATATGGCTGGTTAACAAACTCGACTTTCCTTTTGAGCCTATTTTGAACTGAAAATTCTTTCAAAAGATATGGTGCTTACAAACTATGATTACGACAGGTAGGCGTAAACGCAAAAATTTGTTTTATCGAGTTTGGAAGGTCTTATGATATGAGAGTTTGGTGATTTTGTTACACATGACGAGAATGTAAAAATACTTTTACAAACTTAATGATTGTGTAAAATTATATGATCCAAACTTTAAATTTCTTTAGCATAAAAACAATAGTTTGTACTCAATTATTTGTTCAAAATTATCAATTTTTCCTCAAATCTTAATGCTTTTTCAATTCATTAAGTATTATACTTTGAAGTACAAAACGAAAAATTATATATTTTCTCTTCAATATTATGTTGAAAGAAATCACTCCCAATTCCTTCTAGTTCGCCGATCGTTTAATCTGATCCTACCACACGACGCTATACCTAAGCCGTGTTCACCCTGACTAAGTAATTTCCTTACACGATGCTTCTTTAAAAAACTGTACACAGCGTTATCTACTCGTACACCGAAAATAATCTCTTTCAAATTTCGCACAAATCTGAATTTACTAAAATCGTAACACATTTGTTTTATTTTTGTTGCACAAATTTAAGTGAATATCATACGAAGAAAGCACACCACTCTCCTTGCGAAAAACGCACGGCACCCGTACTCTCTCGGTATGGTCAAGTTGGTTTGACAATGTATTGCAATACATTAGATTCAGCAACTTTAGTGTATTGTGAAACATTTTCAAACCAACTTAGCCATACCGAGAGAGTACGGGTGCCGTGCGTTTTTCGCAAGCAAAGTGGTGCTTTCTTGGTAAGACACTGAAGTTGCGTTTATAGTATACGCAATTTTGTGCGAGTTTCGTATGCACATTTACTATTTTGTGATACAACACTTCCATACTATATTGGTATAATTTTATCCAAAAATAGGTAAATCTTTTATACCAACATCACATAAAAAGTCGCTTACGAAAATTGTAATGGCACCTCATACGAAATTCGAAAGAGATTTTTTTCGGTGTAGGAGATAGACTATTTGTTACAATCTTCTCACCCATTTTTTATCTCTCCTTTATATATCTAACAATGGTTTCTTATTTAATAATAAATAATCCTATAAATTAGGTGCTAAAAAATTTAATAACTCAAAATTTTACCAAAACAAATTAAAATATTCTTACATTAAATTTTGTTTTATATTAAAAAGTATGGGCTTGATTGCAAGTAAAATAAGTTTCAAAAAGCTTAGTTTGCATGCTAAATTTTAACGAATTTCATTACATATTTGATATAAAAATAAAATTTGTGCATCAATTTAAATGAAAAGTTTAAAAAGAAAAACAGTCTTACTTCATGCAGATCTGTTATATTTCATTAATCTTCCTAACCTTGTTAACTTTTTTCAGACACTTATTTATATCACAATACTCCTCATTTTTTAGTTGTTGGAGAACCGTTATTAAACCATTTATATTCTCTAGTATTTTTTTTGAATTCCCACTAGAACTGAAGTTTTCTTCTGGTACACTGGATTTAAAATTTTCAAATACTGAGAATTCCACATCAACCTTCAAAGGGACATCGACTCGGTTTATGTGGATGGAGTCAACTTTGATATTCTAAAAATACCAAAAAATGTATTAGAATTTAAAATTAGAATTTAAAATTAAAATTTCGAATCAAATTTAATAAGGTAAAATTCTAACGAAAACTGAGGCTGAGTTCAACGTAATAACAAGCTTTATCAATAATATTTCATACAAATGAAAAGATGAGAATATATAGTTTTTACCATAGTATTTATTTCATTTGTGAGCTGCAAACATTTTGCAAGTTTATTGGCACAAGAAGCAGGATAGCGTTCTCTAATGTCACAAATTTCGAAAACAGCGTCTTCGCATTCTTCTTCAAGATCTCCTGAAATGAAAAAATTTAATATAAATTTTCATTATAAAAAACTTTACAGAAAATTGTTATTGTATTATTGTAAAACATGTAAAAATGGCCCCTGTACCAATTAAGTCCAAATTAGAACTAAAGGTTAGCACTAATATGACAAAACATCCCTAAGTATTATCCTTAAAATTGCATATTTATAGGAATTATGGAAAGGGAAAGAAAAATTCAAAAAGTCAACCAGAGACCAAGTAACCAAATTCCTATAAAAGTTCATGTAAAATAATGTTAGAAAGTTTCATAGAAATTAAATTGGAGGTATTGAGGAATTAAATTAGAGGTATTGAGTTTTTATGAATCCTTTGTATAATAAACTTTACATACACTGTAAAAAAAGTAAGGTGAATATCCCTCCGTGGGACGGAGGTAATAGAAGGACCTTCAACTCACGTAAGAAATTTACCAAAATCAGTAAAACTACCCTGTCAAAGCGAATTTACTGTATGTATCAACTAGAAATGCCTCTAGTGGTGAATTTCACAAAGTGAATTCCCTCTGTGAGGGAATATTGCACAGAAAAATAAAATAAAATGTGAATTTCTTTTCTTTAATACAAATTCGAAATATTCATTACATTAATTAATTAAATTATCAACTTTCAATTAAATTACAAAAAGTACATAATGAAATAATAATTATTGAACAGAAAGAATAACATAATATATGTATAGAACCTGTAACAGAAAAATTGATTAAGATGGTAGGATTCGAACGCAGGAACACAGGAGTAGAAGTCAGACATGATGACCACGAACCTACGAAGAATAACTGGCAGTAAATATTTTTAATAGAAATTGATACAGTGAGCCTGTAGTAATAATTAATCAATATTTCCACACTTTCATTTTTTCATATAATCCAAGTTTTGTGACGTTTCAAAGGGGAAAAAAAAATTAATTTAAAATTGTATAATATTATTTTCTCGTTTCAAGTAATAATTGTTAAGTGGTTTCAATTTAAAAGTATATACAATTTTGAACGCTTTGTAAGTTTTCAAAAGTATCAATATTTTGGATGTTTAAATGTTTAATTGTATTATGTCCCGAGCAAAAGACGAGGGTAGTTTGGATTTTTGGTTGTTCAAAATGATAATAAAACACTGAATTGATAATTATATGAGATGATTCATTATAAACAAATAAGATTTGGTATATGTTTACACAAGAAACGATACTTAGTTGGTAACTTACTTGTCTACCTCTTAAATTAGAGGGCAAAAGAAAAAATTGTCGTTTGTTACTCCAATAGTTGCAAGCCAACGGCACAAAGTCTTGCAGGATAGTCGGGTTTCGTTTGAGTCTCCGCGTGTAGCAAAACAACGATACATTTCGCAGGAGGTAGTTTGGTGTAAGGGATGTAAGTCCACCAGTTGCTATGAACATTATTCGCTTAGGTATCTTGCTAAGTACACGAGAAATGAATCTGGCATGCGCTTGTTAACAAGATAGGTTAGTTCGTCCCGATTTCAGAATTGAATCACTACCCAAATAACAATTGTGCACGGCACGACGCCCGCATGCCATGCGGGTCACGTGTGCGACCGAGAATTCAGCAATCTCGCGTGCACTTGTCTAAAGGCATGAGGGGCATATCAGTGCGACGCATATGCGGCGAAGTACGCGATCACTCATGTAGGCACGTAAGCTGATCAAATGAGACGCACAGAAAGTTGAGATATATTAAATTTAACACGTTGAACGCCCAGCGTGAATCGGTGGAATTTCTCCAGGGGCCCAAATTCGTGATATCGTGTTTAAGCAGCGTGTTACGTTAGAAGAAGAATACAATACGCCTCATAAAGGCCTCAAAGTGGGAAATGCGATAAGTGTTCCGAAGAAAGATAGCTTTCGTGAGCGAGGAAATTGTGATACCCATGCTTGCGTGACGAGGCGTTCAACGTGTTAATAATCGTTGATCACGTAAATTCTTTAGCAGTTTTTTCACGGTGCAAATTTTCGGATTTTATACAAAGAATTCTTGAACTGAAATCATGAGAATTAATTTTTGAATGTGTAAAAATTTAAGATAAGAAATGGACTCTACAATTAAGTTATAATTAATGATTATCATGTTGAAAGTACAATAAAATAAGCCAGTCGTAATAATATATGATTTGAGTACGAAAAATATTACATGCATAATTCCATTTTTCATGTTAAATTCTGGGAGCACGCGTGCCAACCACGACGTGCGAGACATATGCGTGGCAATGTCACGCGCAACTGTGTGACCTCCTGAGTTCAGCCGTACGGATTAATCCTCACGCATGCATGCGTCATGCCCCGCATTACGCAGACACTTTGTCTTCTGGATATTAACCGACACGACTAAATACGATGATATACGTAATGCAAAGGAACTATGTAGCACTACTGTTTCCGGGCTTGCACCACTTAAGGACCAAGGATTTTATTTACCAAGTACCGAAGGTAGAATTGTGCTCAAAGGAACCGATGAGACTTTCATTTATCGAAGGGTCTGGTCACGACGTTGACTTACTGGTCTGAAATGTATCGAGTTGACCGTACAAACGATCGGAACTTGATGACACACCTCCAGAGATGAGCCTGGGGTATATATATTATTGAATTATTCCAATAGAAATGGCAGTGGGAGTGGATCTTGCAAAATTAGTCCTAGTCACGTTTCGCGCAAAACTGGTACTACTCACGTATCGCGCAAAACTGGTACCAGTCATGTTCCGCTTCCACTACCTTCCGTAGGTTGTTGTCCTCATCGTCGATCACAGACTTCGATTTTGTATCCTATTTTTTCTTTCTTTTGCCTATTTCATTTCTATTCCTCAAATGACTGTAGATTTAACAACTCACACTCATACTTATTTTATCCGTAATTTACATATTTTATATATTATGATAGGTAATCGACTGCCGGTGACCAATCAATCCTTTATTAATAACACAGGTCTGCAAATAATGGGTTTGTATTTGTTGTTAAAAAGCTATGGGTCGTTTCCGGAGCAAATTTTGACGTAGAATCCGAATCCGGAATCAGAATCAGCCTATCACGTCAGGATTTTAAGATATTTGAGGTTATGTGCTCGAAAAATGGGGTTTTTCGTTACTTTTGAGGTTATGTACAGGGCGCAAGAAATATTTTTGGTTCTTTTCTCAAATTCCATCATTTAGCACTATTCTTTTCCTTCAAAATGAGCTATTGAACAGTCACGAGCGATTTTTTTTCACAAAGATACGGCATATCAAGTTTTGACATTTATCCGAACAACCTTATGAGCATTCACATTGACTCTGGTGCATACCATTTTGCATTCGAAAATTTATCTTGAAAATTTGTGCTTGCGGGTTTTGATGGTCTGTGAATAAGAATTTACAGTCAGAAAATTGACATTTCCATTTCCAAGATGGTAGATTCAATGTCGAGGATCGAAATCGACAGAGGACACAGTATTGGTATCTGAAATCCTGCATTCGGGGGTTTTACGGTCGTCAAGTATTTCATGTAAAAAAAAAAGAATTTTTTGCTCAAGATGATGAATTTAAAATAAAGAATAAAAATTAGCAAAATAGTGATAAATAGTATAAATTTCTTGATTCCGGTCTACCATTTTGATTTTTCTGTTAAAATCTGTAGAGGTCGATTCCGATTTTGTAATAAACGACCTAAAAAAAGCCTTGAGTACACATTCTCAGGGAAAAGAAGTAATGTGAGCTTTTTCATCAGCTATATCAGATCATCTACTTGCAATTTTTAGAAATAAAATAATATTTAAAATCAGCGACCTAATAAATCCTCTTATAATAATTTTGAATAAAGAGTTTTTATAGAGCAGAATCGTTTAATTTCGTAAATTTCGACCCACCATTTTGGATCCGCCATCTTAGAAATGGAAATGTCAATTTTCTGACTGTAAATTCTTATTCACAGACCATCAAAACCCGCAAGCACAAATTTTCAAAATAATTTTTCGAATGCAAATTGTATGCACCAAATAGTCAATGTGAATGTGCATAAGGTTGTTCGGATAAATGTCAAAACTTGATATGGCCGTATCTTTGTGAAAAAAAATCGCTCGTGACTGTTCAATAGCTCATTTTGAAGGAAAAGAATAGTGCTAAATGATGGCATTTGAGAAAAAAACCAAAAAAAATTCTTGCGTCCTGTACATAACCTCAAAAGTAACGAAAAACCCCATTTTTCGAGCACATAACCTCAAATATCTCAAAATCCTGACGTGATAGGCTGATTCTGATTCCAGATTCGGATTCTACGTTAAAAATTTATTTCGGAAACGACCCATAGCTTTTCAACAACAAAACCTTGCAGACCTGTGTAATCGATGTTTTCTTCATCGATCACAGGTGATTAATCATCGGTAATCACTGAACAGTAATAGTAATGATAATTAATGCTATTTCAATAACCAGAATGGTAATATAATTATATTAATATTATAATGAATAAAGAAATTGAAAATCTTTCTGTGGAAAAAAGACGCTTTCGACTGCCGGTTGAAAATTTCAAACTCTTATTAGGATATTAATACAGCATTACTATTTTACCAACACGCGGTGTGAGTTTACATTGGTTTACCTCGTGCGAACAGTTATTCGGTCCATTTGATAATTTATTATCAGAATATTATTATGTGGATAGCAATATAATATATTATAACTATATATATTATATATAATTATACATATATATACCAATACAATATATATATATAAATATCTGCAGGGTGAGGCACATAAAGTGTTACAGAGCGATAGCACTTACACTATTGATCATGTCCAAAAATGTTTCAGACAAAAGTTACAGTGTTCGAGAAGTCCGTCATACTAGATCACCCTATTTTTTATGGGTTCAGGCGCTGAAGCTACTTCAAGGTCAACTCCACTTTTTTAAATGGAACCATGTATTTTTTTTTCGATGACATTATTACCGATTTCAAGACGAATTTACCGACCTACAATACAAGGTCAATCTAGTCACGCAAAGTATGAAAATAGTCGAAAAATCGAAACATATCGGAATAATTACTTGCAAAGGATCCACTAACCTTGGTTTGGGTCTAACTACGGAAGACGCTCGAAGTGATGACCCTTGACTTGTAAGCACTTGTTAATTCGCTGATGAAAAGACCGTCTAGGTTCAGCCAACATTTGTGGTGTGATTTCGGTACATGCTCGGCGTAATCTTTTTTTCATGTCGTCAGGCGTGATAGGTGCTACTGCCATTACGCATTCGTTGACAAAACCCCATAAAAAGTAATTTGATGATGTTAGATCCGGCGAAGGAGGTGGTAAGCTACAGGGACGCCTCGTCCTATCCAATTTTCGTCAAAAATCTCATTCATCACTTGTCTTGAACACAGAACATAATGGGGTGGTGCAACGTCGGGGTGGATCCACATGTGCATGCGAACATGCAAGGGCACGCCTTCCATTAATTGAGGCAGTACGTTTTGCAGAAACTTGCCCGTCAAGGGTCCTTCAAAAAAATAAAACATCTGTGCGCATTTTTCTACAAATCCAATTACAGAAATTGACGCGGTTTAGGAAATCATTGCCGTACAAATCCTGATGTAATGACATACGAAAAGGATGGAACTTGTGTTGTTGTAAGATTCTTAATACAGATCGCTGACTAATTCCACTCTTCTTTTACATTTGCCTCCTGCTCGCATGTGGATTTAGTGCAGCAAAAGCTACGATAGCAGCCGCATTATTTTCATTAATAATTGGTCGACGTTTGACTCATGTTTGTTTTACTGTACCGAAGCGTCAGAAATGGTCAGCTAATCGCTTTAAAGCCATGTTTGATAATTAATGTTTACGGCATTCCTCCAGCACCATCAACATATCACAATATTCGTAAAAATTGTTCATTTTCGCGTTCCGATGTACTCACATTAGAAGGTAATGCGTGACTAACTGATATGTCAACAGAAGATGCTTACTTTCTGCCGATGTCAACAATACCTATTGATGTGTATTATCATGGGTATCGTAAGAAATGAAATGAAATGAAAATGATTTTTCGACTTTGACGTAGCTTCAGCGCCTCCACCGATAAAAAAATAGGGTGGTCCAGTATGACGGACTTCTCGAGCACTGAAACTTTTTTCTGAAACATTTTTGGATGTGATCAATAGTTTGAGTGCTATCGCTCTGTAACACGTTTTGTTCTCCTTGGTTTGTGGCGTGTTGCCCTTGATCAGGGGCAATGTGAGAATTTAAAAATTACCCGGATGTAGGCTTTATATTCCAGGTGTATAGTTGACGTCCGGAATTTTTTTTGGTAAGTAAACAGTTCCTAGTAAGTGATAATGTCACTTTGCAGATGCATGCTGATGACTGCAGCGACCGAAGTAATTTTCGTTATAATTTGATAAGGCGTTTTTGGTACCTTGTTCTCTATACTATTTGTATTCTGAGAATGATTTTACCCGAGGACTCGGCTGATGCGGCATGGTGTCATTTTTCCAGGATGTTGGCTAGTGATGCCGTGTCGTAGCTGCCACGAGTCAATTTTCTGGTGAAGTTGACCTGGCGATGTTGGACTTTGTCCTTGGTTGTAGTGCACGTGTGTCCTGGGAGTTGCTGTCTTGGTGGGGTTTTTAGCTGATCTTGTTTGATTGGCATGATGTCGCCTTACTTGATACTGGATCGTAGGGATGACTGTCTCCTTAGTCTCCTGCAGCCATGGATGAAGAGAGTTCTAATTCAAGTGTGGAGACCATCCCTTATGAGGAACATTGTCGAAGTCACCAGTACCCTCTGTTACATCCTGTATAAGTTTAGAATATTAATTTTATGGAAAATAAGAAAACAAATAGAGTAATTTGTAAGAATTCCGGTCACCCTATAGATACAGGAAATGGACACTCGAATGCAGCTGACTCCGAGTGCAGGGATGCAATAAACATGTCAATTGCGTAAGATAAGAGCGCTTCCCTAGTCTCTAGGAACTGCACTTTAAGAAGTTTCAGGAAAATTTTAAATTTTCGTCCAAATAATATTTTCTAAATTTTCTTTTAATTAAACTCTCTTAATGATAAAACCACAAAGGGTATTTTTACTTCAAAGGTGAAATAGAATTTTTTTTGCTTATTCAAGTTTATATTAAAAAATAACACTATCCAAACTCAGTTTCCATTAAGGATTAGAATTTAAATATTTTAGTGTGTACAAATAGGGAAATGTAATGAAATGTTTGCGTTCAATATTTAAAACTAAGACAGTTGAATATTTAGGCTGAATGTTTTAAGACTGCATATAATTCTAAATTAAATTCAATATATATATAAAAATACTATAACTTAACTCATAGTAAGTACACATTCTCTATGCATGAAATAAATATCTACAACAGTTAAATGATAAATAAATTGAGTTCAATTGATTAAAACTCTATGAGATAAGTAATAGTAGAGGTATAGCTTAGAATGATAATCTTATAAAGACTAAGAAAATAAGAGGACACCCAGTATAACATCTGTCATCTCTCTTACTTTTCTTCGTCTTACACATTGGCCTTATGGGGTCAAAGTGTATATAAACTGAGTCAAATTTGAAAATTACACACTCCGAAAAAGGACCAGTTCTGGGCTTGAACCACGGCTAGCTCCTAAAAAGTGTATTTCTAAATTGTGAACTGTGTACGACTTTTCAACGTTCTTTTAATAAAATTTCAAGTAAGTGTAATTACCCAGCATTCAATTTCTTTCAATTTTCCAATCTTGTTCAATTTATTGAATTTCTACTTATTTCGAGTAACATTTGAATTGATTTTTATACATTTATTGTGCTAGGCGTTTAATATCGCTAGGCGCGTATTTTGAAATTTTTCATTTAAATTAATTTATAAATCTACACTTATTGTGCTAGGCGTTTGATATCGCTAGGCGCGTATTTCAAATTTTTTCGTTTAAAATAATTAATTATTATACATTTATTGTGCTAGGCGTTTGATATCGCTAGGCGCATATTTCGAATTTTTCATTTAAAATAATTGAATATTGTACGTTTATTGTGCTAGGCGTTTGAAATCGCTAGGCGCGTATTTTGAATTTTTCGTTATAAAATAATTGATTATTATACATTTATTGTGCTAGGCGTTTGAAATCGCTAGGCGCGTATTTTAAATTTTTCGTTATAAAATAATTGATTATTATACATTTATTGTGCTAGGCGTTTAATATCGCTAGGCGCGTATTTTGAAATTTTCGTTTAAAAATAATTAATTATTATACATTTATTGTGCTAGGCGTTTAATATCGCTAGGCGCGTATTTTGAAATTTTCGTTTAAAAATAATTGATTATTATACATTTATTGTGTTAGGCGTTTAACATCGCTAGGCGCGTATTTTAAATTTATATTTATACTTCAATCAACATTTAATTCATGAAACGCTAGGCGTTTAATATCGCTAGGCGTAAATTCAAATTTTTCATTTAAATTAATTTATAAATCTAACTTTTATTGTGCTAGGCGTTTAAAATCGCTAGGCGCATATTTTAAATTTATATTTATTCTTCGATCAACATTTAATTCATGAAACGCTACGCGTTTAATATCTCTAGGCATAAATTTGAATTTTCGTTCAAATAATTTATAAATCAAACTTTTATTGTGCTAGGCGTTTGACATCGCTAGGCGCGTATTTTAAATTTATAATCACCGTCGATTTACCCTTAATTCACACAACGCTAGGCGTTTAATATCGCTGGGCGTGAATTCAAATCTATTATTCAATCAATGTGTAATTATACTTTTATTGTGCTAGGCGTTTGAAATCGCTAGGCGCGTATTTAAATGTATATTTATATTCGGTTTACGTTTAACGCAGCGCTAGGCGTTTAATATCGCTAGGCGTGAATTTAATTCTATTATCCAGTTAATTGATAGTTATACTTTCATTGTGCTAGGCGTTTGAAATCGCTAGGCGCACTTGAGTTTTTTTTTTTTTTACAATTGCAGATCCCCTTGTTTTGGTTAAAGCGTTTTGGATATATAATAGATATTTGAACCTCGATCCTTTTTGGTTGTCAATTGAGATTCTCTAGATACAAGTGTTTCAAGCGCTTCGCGGCAGAGGTTACACAAATCGATCAAATATCACACGCGGTCGTTTCCTAGGTTATAGCACGATTGTGTTGACCTAAAAACGGAATAATCAACATTGTTGATAATTAAATTTGTTCGTCTTCGGACGTAACAAAGAAAATTTTTGGAGGCCCCGGAGGGATCGCCGTAAACGTGTGATAGAGCGTAGTAATTGAAGCCGATATTCGTGAATCGAGCATATTGCCTTTCTTTAAACAATTCGTAAATGCGAGATTTTATGCGATCGAATTATTTCCTTACAGCGAGTTTCGTTTTTCTCGAAGTAAACTCCGAATATTTTTATCTTAAGATGCGAAAAGGAGAGATTAGTTTTAAGCTTTTATTATGTTAAGCGATTTAGAAGTCTCTTTATCGGAAATAATTATCTTAGAAAATTTAAAAAGAGCTGCTGATAGGATTACAGATTTGGAAGATATAGACGAAGATCGTTGGTCCACAGTAGCGTATTTATGTAATAAATTAGAAGGTTTAGAGCGAAGTATTAGGGATTTAGAGGAAAAAAATAAAGATCTCGCAAAAGCAAATAAAGATTTAACCGAACAAGTGTTAAAAATAAACAACACTTTAGAACAAAGAGTAGAATTTCAAAAGGAAAATTGAACCTGATGGACAGCACAGATTTGACGTATTTTGAATAGTGTGATAAGATATTGGTTAAACCACGTGTTTGTTATCAACCAAAGCGACCTGTCGAACCACCACTGATTTGTCTCATTACTCCTCCGCGGTCTGATGAAAATCCAGACCTTGATAATCTTCCGCAGCCAGTTCAGCCATCGTTGAATAAAACTCGTGATCCAAAATTATGTTCCAAAGTTGTTTTTAAACCAGGGAGGAGAATCCACTCCCCTTACATTGACAAGTCACGCCCGATTTTATTCTGCGCTGATTGTAAAATTAGACCTCGAGCAGACTTTTGTAAAAAATGTTTCGAATGCAATTATCATTATAATCACGCCCAAAATATGTTAAGAGATAGGCTCAGGGATTTATTTGGTGAATCAGATATATCTGATTGAAAATAAATAAATTGATTATATAAAAAAAAAAATTAATTTTCATTTTACCTGTGTAAATTATATAATAAATTAAGTCTTCAATTGAACCTAACTAATTGTCATTTTATTTTTATTTTGAGTAACCTAAGAATCCAACTTATCTTATAATATAGTATATATATATTTTTTTTTTCCTTCCATAACATTATTTCAGTAACCCGTTGTACATGAATTCTCAAAGAATAACGCGCAGTTCAGCAAGGAGCGACGAAGATCCTAGAAGGGAAGTAGAAGCATTCGACCCTTTTACCCCTAATAGATCAATTCCGCGTAGCGACTCACGTGAAGAAACCGAATCGAGGACTTATTTTGAAAAAGAAAACAAAGCTATAAAACCTAAAACAGATTCAATTACTCCAACCACAAGCACAGAAATTATGGCGGCGCAAACCATACCCTTAAAGGATGCGTTGACGGTAGTTCCTGAATATAATGGGGAAAACATCCCTTTAAGTGTATTTCTTGAGGGATGTGATGAAGCAAAGGAGATGATCACAAACGAAAATGAAGCAAATTTAGTGAAATTAATTAGATCAAAATTAACGGGGGAAGCGCGGAAGGCTATTTATGGGCAAGCCTTCAGAACCATTGAAGAAATGAAGGATTTTATTAAGAGTATTTATGCACCCGCTAAGACCGTGCATCAATTATTAGGCGAAATGGGTAATGAGTACCAAAGAGATTACGAAACAGTTATATCATTTGCTAATCGTATCAGGGATTTAGGAAGATGTATTATAGAAACTCAAAGAGTCAACACGGGGAATATTGACGCCGCGTTCAAGACATCGATTGAAAATAATTGTATAGAATGTTTTAAACGCGGACTAAAACCGGAGGTTGAACAGAGGTTAGAAAACGCTGGGGACATGGAACACATAGTTCAAAATGCCATCAAGGCAGAAAGGTTAGTTGAAGCTAGAAGAAATTTGAGAGGGGAAGATAAAAATAATATTAAACCCATGCATCCAAATAGGGAATTTAAGAAGGGTACGTATATATCTCAAGTTATTGACTCGGAAGAAACTAAGGTAGGGGTACGAACCATTAGCCCCCAGTCGTTAGTTATTTGTCAATATTGTAATAGAACCGGACATTCTGCAGATAAATGCCGAAATCGAATTACCGGAATAAATTACGCCCGGGTAGTTTGTCAATTATGCAGTAGGGACGGTCATTCAGCTAACCAATGCACAACTTCAATGAAATGCCAAATATGTGAGAAGCCCGGACATTCTGCAAGACAGTGCCGATCTCAAGCTAGTGGCATGAATACGTGCCAGATTTGTACCAAGGTCGGGCACGTAGCGAATCAATGTTATCAACTTAAATCCGCTACAGATAGGTTAAATTCACAAATAGAATCCAGACTACATTTGAATTGTCAGATCTGCGACAAGGTTGGGCATACTGCTGCCACTTGTCGCGTGAAAATCGACAAAAATTGCACTTATTGTAAAAACAAGGGGCATACAATTGAAGAATGCCGTAAACGCCAATATAACGAAAGGATGAGATCGGGAAATGGGCAAGGTCTCCCGAATGCGAGCGCAAGTTCGGAGACTCCTCGACACCAAATGCGCTCAACAAACTTTCTACAAACAGAGGATCAAATTTGCGAACTCTTACCATTAGACTAAATAAATTCCACGATTTAATTCCGTTTGTTTCTTTTAAATATCCAGGTAGCAAACAGGGGATAGACCTTATGATAGATTCTGGTTCGCAGGGAAATGTAATTAAAATTGACGTACTACCACGTAATATTGAAATAAATTATTCAAAAAGAATTTGGATTAAGGGAATTTCCGACAAACCTTTTTGCACACTAGGAAGTGTAACCTTAAAAATCTTTAACCAGGCGATTAATTTTCATGTAATTCAGGATATATTACATATTCCATACGACGGTATATTGGGAATAGATTTTCTTTATGAGTACGGAGTGCTTATGGATTTTAACCATAAGAATTTACATTTCGATAACTATACGATACCTTTTAAACAAAATAAGGGTCAACATAAAAACAGTACGATTGATGAAATATTTAATGTCAATCAACTCTATCAGACGCAAACTCTACCGCTCATCGACGTTTTAAACCGAGAACTTACATACATAGGACAATTTTTATTAGATACCGGATCTGAAGGAAACCTAATTAAAATAAGTTCTCTGCCATTTGATTGCGAAATAGATAATAGTAAAATTTTATATTCAAAAGGAATTAGCGGAGAGACTGTTTCTACCTTGGGAACAGCCCAAATTACAATTTTTGGCCACCTAACTAATTTTCAAGTAGTGCCGGAACATTTCCCAATTCCTTGTGAAGGATTATTAGGTGCTGAATATTTCGAGATTTCTCACGCTTTATTGAATTTTGAGCATAAATTCATACAAATTGGAAAAAAATGTTCCGCATTTAAAGAGAGAAAACTACCGGACAACACAAGTGAAGAGGTAGCACGGAAGAATACGGAAGCATCAAGGACAGAAGAAGACGACACCTCGGTGCAAGAAATTGAATCAAACGATCATCAATCCAGTAAATTGGAATACAGCGTTTATGACGCGTGGGATAATAGGACCAGCCTAGGAGAACGTCATCACTTTCAGAATGTTAACCTAGATACTGTGGAAGATTTAGGCATCCCAGAGATGAAGAAGGATGAGAATTTGAGTTGTTTAGATACGTTTTTAATATTCGATTCAGAGCATGTGACAAAACACCTTGTAAATTCAACTAAACACAATTTAGATCATGCAAATCGCTTCGACAAACTAAAAGAAATCTTGGAATTAGATAAGTTAAACATTGAAGAACGAGAACAGATGTATAGGTTATTAGAAAAACATGCGGATAGATTTCAACTAGAAGGAGATGAATTATCGGCCACAAACATAACTCAACATCGGATCCTCACGGTAGACGAATATCCAGTAAATACAAAACAATATAGACTGCCCCATAATTTGAGAACGGAAGTTGATAAGCAAATAAGTGAACTATTGGAGAAAGAAATTATAAGACCTTCAAAATCTCCTTACAACACAAGCCTATGGGTAGTTCCTAAAAAACCTGATCAAAGTGGCAAACCAAGGTGGCGGGTAGTATTAGATTTCCGACCACTTAACGAGAAAACAATTCCTATGGCATATCCCCTCCTCAACATAACTGATATTTTCGACCAAGTCGGTAATGCATGTTATTTTACAGTAATAGATTGTGTCTCTGGGTTTCATCAAATTCCTTTAGATGAAGCTGATGCCCACAAAACCGCGTTTTCTACTCCTAGCGGACATTTTGAATTTGTAAGGATGCCGTTTGGACTTCGAAATGCAGCCCCAGAGTATCAAAGGGCTATGAACATGACATTTGAAGGAATGATAGGAAAGGGAGTATTCGTATATATCGACGATATTGTAATTTACGCAAAAACCTTGGAAGAACACGAAAAATTATTCAACGAGGTAATGAATCGATTAAGGAAGGCAAGTTGGAAACTAGAGCCAAAAAACTGTGAATTATTACGACGGGAGGTCACATACTTGGGTCATATCATTAATGCCGAAGGGCTCAACCCTGATCCAAAAAAGGTCGAGGCGGTCAAGGAATTCCCCAAGCTTAAGAACGTCAAAACTGTTAGACAATTTTTAGGGCTAGCGGGATATTATAGGCGTTTCATTAAGGATTTTGCTAGAATCGCGAAACCATTAACAAAACTACTACAAAAGAATGAGACCTTTCATTGGTCAGACGAAGCAGAAAAGGCGTTCATGAAGTTAAAGGAAGTATTATGCACAGCACCACTATTACAACCTCCTAATATGAGTAAACCTTTTATCATAACAACAGACGCATCTGGTTACGCCGTTGGTGGAATTTTATCACAAGGCAAAATCGGCAGCGACTTGCCTGTTGCTTATACTTCTCGGGTACTTAGAGGACTAGAATTGAATTATGATATATATGAAAAAGAAGCTTTAGCAGTAATACATGCGGTAAGGACATTTCGACCTTACGTTTTTGGAAGAAAATTCACGATAGTTACAGATCATCAACCTCTGGTATGGTTTAAGACAGCTGATCTGAACACCAGAGTTCGAAAATGGAGGTTTAAGTTATCTGAATATGACTATGAGATCATATATAAACCAGGGCGACAGAATGCTAACGCAGACGCACTGTCAAGAAATCCAGTAGAATATAAACGAATTGGTGTTTTAACCCGAAGACAAACTTTGATAAGAAACAAGGAAGAAGATAAAACGAAGGGGTCTAACAATGAAGCTAAGAAACTAAACTCAAGCAAAATAACAACCAAGGATAACCCAAAAATAAGGGAAAAACGAAGTCGAGGCAAAAGAGTAAATTACGCCGAGAGCGATACCGATAGCGACATTGAAGCAAGAACTAGGTTGCCTAGAAAAAAATCCTATGTCAAGAAACGCCAAACTAATTCCACGAATGATAAATCAGCTCAAAAACAACCAAACGCAGTAGATTGGAATATAGACCATAAGGGAGCAGAAACTGACCTGTCACTCTCTGATGTTGACTCAGATGTACCTACACATTTAAAACAAGGCACAATACTTGTAGGAAATGAAGAGGAATTAAGAATCAAATCATCAAGTGAAGATAATCACCAGTCTGAAACCAAGGAAACAATACACACTGAGTTTAGACGTAACATAATCGAAAGTAAAGAGTTACTACAATTTCGTAAAGATAATATCATATACTTTATAGCTAGTGACGGAAGTCCATGGGATAATGGTAGTCGAGTGTTGATTGAAGCAAATAAAATCCCAACCAATCAAACAGTATGCGTAGGTAAGATCGGCGAAACTAGAAGAAGTAATAACAAATATTTGTTCGGTTTGTGTATCCGGGGGGAAAACCCAGAGTCCCAGCAAATAGTAAAAAACAATCTAGGCGAGACGCTCACACTCTTACGCGAATCTTTGACAACAAAAAAGATGAAAGAATTTAGCATAGCCAAGACTCCTTATATCTAGAATATACCATGGGTAGACGTAATTGAAATCCTTAAAACCACATTTAAGAATGATCTAATAAAAATTATTATTTGTAAGGGAACATTACAATACGTAACTGAAGACCGACGTGACCAAATTTTTAAGGAACTCCACAGCTCACCAATAGGAGGTCATAGGGGGGTATCAAAAACCTTTCATAGAATACGTGAGGATTTTTTTTGGGAAAATTTGAAACAAGATATACAAAGACGTATACAACAATGCATACCTTGTCAATTAAAAAAATTAGTCAGACTTAAAACCAAACAACCGATGGTCATAACAGACACACCCGGAACAGTTTTTGAAAAAATTGCTCTGGACATAGTGGGCCCTCTGCCTAAAACTAAAGACAATAATGAATACATACTGACGATACAAGACCAATTATCAAAATTTAGCCTTGCAGTACCTTTACCAAATGCCTTGGCTACTTCTATAGCCGACGCATTTATAAAAAGGTTCATATGTATTTTTGGAACACCTAAGGTTATTTTGACCGATCAAGGACGAAATTTCCTTAGTAATTTAATTCAGAAAATAGCAAAACGATTCAAAATTAAAAGGATAAAAACCACTGCTTTTCACCCACAATCCAACGGTTCATTAGAACGTTCACACCACGCATTAGGCGAATTTTTAAAGCAATATTCCGAGAAGGATTGTGAGTGGGATCAGTGGGTTAATATTGCAATTTTTAATTACAACACATGCGTGCATGAAGGCACCAAACATACGCCTTTCGAAGTGGTTTTCGGACGATTAGCTAGGTCTTCATCATGTGAACCACTCCGAGAGGATGATTTGCAACCAACCTATCAAGGATACGTAAAAGACTTAGTCACGCGCTTGATAGGAATAAGAACAACAGTTTATAACAATCTTGTTAGCGCTAAACAACGCTCTAAAAATTATTACGATAGAAAGTTGAATGATAAAAATTTCAAAGTAGGTGACTACGTCTTTTTGTTAAAGGGACCAAAACCAGGCAAATTTGGGGACCATTATACGGGCCCTCATAAAGTATTGGAAGTCATAAGTAAAAGAAATATAAAAATTCAATTTAAAGGGAACAGTAAGGTGGTACACGCTAATAGATTAAAAGTGTCGCACATTAACCAGGAAATCAAAGTTAGAGCAAAAAGGAAATACTCAGAAGATGAATAATTATATCCATGTTCTGATTACAGATGTTCGTGCCATTAGTGATTGCCTTGCTGGTCCATGCTGCTACAGCATTGGTAGGGTACGACTGCGGATCACGTTCATTGAATATTACGACGATATCGCTATTAGATGTAGGGCAATGTGAAATACCACCAAGCTCTTTCAACGTCTCCAGAAAGTATGTCCAATTGTTACAGGTCAACGAATTTTCGGAAACTCAAGCCATACAATGTAAGCTTGAAGTTCATAGGACAGTTTATTATTGCGGAATGTATTCTCACATTTCAATTGTAAAACACGGCGAACGTGAGTATATATATGATATAGGTAGGGAAACTTGTAAAAAACTATATACTGCTGGAATACTTGAGTTAAATAACCATGTTATTAGTGGAATCAAAATAAATAGTACTACATCACATCCTATGCTCTATGCAGGTTACGTAGATAATGAGGGGAAGTGTAACGGAGCGGCATATTCATATCCTTATGGGGACTGGGAGTCGGTTGTCGTACAAGGTACTTTAAAGATAACGTTACAGGAACAAAAGGCAAGAGTAAATTTAAATAACAATTTAATATATTTACGCTCCGGTACACACTGTACTTTGTCAGAAACAACATGCATAGATATTGAAGGCGGTTATACGTTTTGGAACTCTATTCCTACCGGTAATTGTAAGTTTCACCAATACAGTATTTTGTTCGAAGGTTATGCGAATAAGATCGACGACTTAGTTAGTAATCGTGTTCAGTCAGTATACTCTTTAGTGACAGAGGAAACAACATTTGCTCTAATGGTAAAATCTTCGACTAATGTTTGTGGATATACGATATTACAAACTGAACATCCCAAATTAGTAATTTTTGAGACAGTCAAAGGCGAATCTTGCGCAGAAAATTATGGACTTAGTACAGATAACCTTGACATATTCACATACATGAACTCCAAGTTTGTATATGTAGAAAAACACATCAAGACTCAAATAAGAAGTTTATATAGAGACGTCTTATTACAACGGTGCAATCTGGAGCGGGAAACTTTGAAGAACGGACTCGCTATAGCTACGCAAGCACCAGATGAATTTGCTTATAACCTTATGAAAGGTCCAGGGTACATGGCAGTTACTGCAGGAGAGGTAGTGCATATTATTAAATGCATTCCAGTGGAAGTTGTAGTCCAACAGGGAGAAGAGTGTTATGCGGAACTCAAGGTGATGCTAAGGAATACTACTTATTACCTTACACCTAGGATGCACATAATCAAGAAAAAAGGAACCCGAGTCACTTGTAACTCTATCTTACCTTCCTACTATCTCATTGAAGGGAATTGGTACAAGTTATTACCAAGACCAACAGAAGGACTGAAACCAATCACAATCCAACCATCAATTAAACCAACTTGGGAATATGTTAACCCAGCATCTTTGGCAACAAGCGGGATCTACACTGAAAAGGAGTTAGAAGATCTAAGAGAACGTATCATGTTCCCAGTTGAGAAGTCATCCTTATTGAATGATGTAGCACGAGAAATGCATGGTCACATTGCAAGCGACCAGGATGGAGCGTTGTTAAAATTATTGAACGAAGAAACAATGGAGAAGATTGTAGAGTCAACAGGAGCAAGACTTTGGGAAAAATTCATAACATTTGGCACAGCTAGCGCCGGTGTTATAGCAATCCTTTTGATAATTCAAGGAATTAAAATAATCATAGATATAGTCATTAATGGATTCCTACTACATCGCATTTATGGATGGTCGATACATATGATGGGTGCGATTTGGAGCACACTCACGCAGTGTCTCATCCTGATTAATAGACGGTCATCTAAACCAGTACGAACCAAACGATACAAGATGCAAGAAGATGTGGAACTAGGAGAACTGGAGGTCCAGCCACAAATCCTGCCCAAAAAGGGTCATAAGACAACACAATGTGGCGCACAGTCGGATCAACAAGAATCCGAAGTAAGGGAAAAATTTTTCTCTTATAAAACCTAAGGAGGCAATTCAGATGGACAATGCGTAGCCTATAGTGTATCAAGAAGTCGGAGATAGAAGAAACATGTAGTGGAAGTGAGGTTACGCAGCGTACGCTTCCTAGACATTTTATTTACTAGTAAGCGTTTTAGGAGGGGGGTGTTACATCCTGTATAAGTTTAGAATATTAATTTTATGGAAAATAAGAAAACAAATAGAGTAATTTGTAAGAATTCCGGTCACCCTATAGATACAGGAAATGGACACTCGAATGCAGCTGACTCCGAGTGCAGGGATGCAATAAACATGTCAATTGCGTAAGATAAGAGCGCTTCCCTAGTCTCTAGGAACTGCACTTTAAGAAGTTTCAGGAAAATTTTAAATTTTCGTCCAAATAATATTTTCTAAATTTTCTTTTAATTAAACTCTCTTAATGATAAAACCACAAAGGGTATTTTTACTTCAAAGGTGAAATAGAATTTTTTTTGAATATTCAAGTTTATATTAAAAAATAACACAATACAAACTCAGTTTCCATTAAGGATTAGAATTTAAATATTTTAGTGTGTACAAATAGGGAAATGTAATGAAATGTTTGCGTTCAATATTTAAAACTAAGACAGTTGAATATTTAGGCTGAATGTTTTAAGACTGCATATAATTCTAAATTAAATTCAATATATATATAAAAATACTATAACTTAACTCATAGTAAGTACACATTCTCTATGCATGAAATAAATATCTACAACAGTTAAATGATAAATAAATTGAGTTCAATTGATTAAAACTCTATGAGATAAGTAATAGTAGAGGTATAGCTTAGAATGATAATCTTGTAAAGACTAAGAAAATAAGAGGACACCCAGTATAACATCTGTCATCTCTCTTACTTTTCTTCGTCTTACACATTGGCCTTATGGGGTCAAAGTGTATATAAACTGAGTCAAATTTGAAGATTACACACTCCGAAAAAGGACCAGTTCTGGGCTTGAATCACGGCTAGCTCCTAAAAAGTTTATTTCTAAATTGTGAACTGTGTACGACTTTTCAACGTTCTTTTAATAAAATTTCAAGTAAGTGTAATTACCCAGCATTCAATTTCTTTTAATTTTCCAATCTTGTTCAATTTATTGAATTTCTACTTATTTCGAATAACATTTGAATTGATTTTTATACATTTATTGTGCTAGGCGTTTAATATCGCTAGGCGCGTATTTTGAAATTTTTCATTTAAATTAATTTATAAATCTACATTTATTGTGCTAGGCGTTTGATATCGCTAGGCGCGTATTTCAAATATTTTCGTTTAAAATAATTAATTATTATACATTTATTGTGCTAGGCGTTTGATATCGCTAGGCGAGTATTTCGAATTTTTTCGTTATAAAATAATTGATTATTATACATTTATTGTGCTAGGCGTTTAATATCGCTAGGCGCGTATTTTGAAATTTTCGTTTAAAAATAATTAATTATTATACATTTATTGTGGTAGGCGTTTAATATCGCTAGGCGCGTATTTTGAAATTTTCGTTTAAAAATAATTAATTATTATACATTTATTGTGCTAGGCGTTTAATATCGCTAGGCGCGTATTTTGAAATTGTCGTTTAAAAATAATTGATTATTATACATTTATTGTGCTAGGCGTTTAATATCGCTAGGCGTAAATTCGAATTTTTCGTTTAAATTAAATTATAAATCTAACTTTTATTGTGCTAGGCGTTTAACATCGCTAGGCGCGTATTTTAAATTTATATTTATTCTTCAATCAACATTTAATTCATGAAACGCTAGGCGTTTAATATTGCTAGGCGTAAATTCGAATTTTTCATTTAAATTAATTTATAAATCTAACTTTTATTGTGCTAGGCGTTTAAAATCGCTAGGCGCATATTTTAAATTTATATTTATTCTTCGATCAACATTTAATTCATGAAACGCTACGCATTTAATATCTTTCGGCATAAATTTGAATTTTCGTTCAAATAATTTATAAATCAAACTTTTATTGTGCTAGGCGTTTGAAATCGCTAGGCGCGTATTTTGAATTTTTCGTTATAAAATAATTGATTATTATACATTTATTGTGCTAGGCGTTTAATATCGCTAGGCGCGTATTTTGAAATTTTCGTTTAAAAATTATTAATTATTATACATTTATTGTGCTAGGCGTTTAATATCGCTAGGCGCGTATTTTGAAATTTTCGTTTAAAAATAATTGAATATTATACATTTATTGTGCTAGGCGTTTAATATCGCTAGGCGCGTATTTTGAAATTTTCGTTTAAAAATAATTGATTATTATACATTTATTGTGCTAGGCGTTTAACATCGCTAGGCGCGTATTTTAAATTTATATTTATTCTTCAATCAACATTTAATTCATGAAACGCTAGGCGTTTAATATCGCTAGGCGTAAATTCGAATTTTTCATTTAAATTAATTTATAAATCTAACTTTTATTGTGCTAGGCGTTGAAATCGCTAGGCGCATATGTTAAATTTATATTTATTCTTCGATCAACATTAAATTCATGAAACGCTACGCGTTTAATATCTCTAGGCATAAATTTGAATTTTCGTTCAAATAATTTATAAATCAAACTTTTATTGTGCTAGGCGTTTGACATCGCTAGGCGCGTATTTTAAATTTATAATCACCGTCGATTTACCCTTAATTCACACAACGCTAGGCGTTTAATATCGCTGGGCGTGAATTTAAATCTATTATTCAATTAATGTGTAATTATACTTTTATTGTGCTAAGCGTTTGAAATCGCTAGGCGCGTATTTAAATGTATATTTATATTCGGTTTACGTTTAACGCAGCGCTAGGCGTTTAATATCGCTAGGCGTGAATTTAATTCTATTATCCAGTTAATTGATAGTTATACTTTCATTGTGCTAGGCGTTTGAAATCGCTAGGCGCACTTGAGTTTTTTTTTTTTTTACAATTGCGGATCCCCTTGTTTTGGTTAAAGCGTTTTGGATATATAATAGATATTTGAACCTCGATCCTTTTTGGTTGTCAATCGAGATTCTCTAGATACAAGTGTTTCAAGCGCTTCGCGGCAGAGGTTACACAAATCGATCAAATATCACACGCGGTCGTTTCCTAGGTTATAGCACGATTGTGTTGACCTAAAAACGGAATAATCAACATTGTTGATAATTAAATTTGTTCGTCTTCGGACGTAACACCTCTCTCTTTGGTAAGGGGGGTCACATCTGTCCCTGAAGAAGTCGGTGAGTATTCAATCCTATTTAGTTCCTCTTGATTGATACTCATGTGTTCCTTGCCACGGTGAGATTCCTTTGAAGATTTTTTGGGGGAGTGCTTTCGTGTTGCGGGTGTCACCTTCCGTCGCGGTGCCAATGTTGGTGTCTGTATACTGGGCGGTATTGCAATCATCAGTCAACGAAGCGGATTATTTTGTGATGTGGCTTTTGCATTGTAGAAAAGGCGGGGTCCTAGTTCGTGTTGGGTCCTTAGCCATAAAGCGTGAAGTTTTAGCTGGTCGCGCAATTCTACGCATACATGGTTTTTTTGTCGATTTTTCATAGGCGCGTGACCGCAAAAAAAAACTAATTTTATGATACTTTTTTTAAAGCTGAACCCGAACCCGTGTTATTTCCAACCCGGACTCATCTCAACGTCCAAACAAAGCACAATTGAAAATTTCAAGAATTCGAAAATAATCGAATCCTCAAAACACAAAAAAGACAACCAAATTTGGACCAAAATCACCACTAGAAAAAAACCTTTAGTAAACAAACAAAAAATGAGAAAAGAAAAAAGAAGGCAACCTTCCAAAATCCCTTCCTTCTTTTTCTTTCTTTCGTCCTCTCTTGTTTTTATTACCCAACACCATTTACATAAATAAAATTTAAAATATCGCCGACGTTTCGGTGCTCTTCCAGCATTCTCTTCAAAGCTGTAACACTACAGAAAATAAAAATATTTAATAAATTTTGCGTCTCCTATCACTCTCCATGGGGGCCTTCTTTTTTCTTATCTCCTTTTTTGTTTGTGCACTAAAAGTTTTTTTCTAGTGGTGATTTTGGTCCAAATTTGGTTGTGTTTTTTGTGTTTTGAGGATTCGATTATTTTCGAATTCTTGAAATGTTGAATACCTCTTTTATTTCCCTTGTTTTCAGGAGTGCAAGGGCGTCCTAGCTACCTTCGCTGTCATTCTGCAGGTGTCTTCTTAGCCGCTGCCCTTTTGTTGGCCACGGAGGTGGAGCAGTACGGGGAAACCAGCCGAAATTGGCGGAGGATTTTCCGCGAGCGCCGGGTTCAATT
Source organism: Diplolepis rosae (assembly GCA_030998225.1). Taxonomy (NCBI): domain Eukaryota; kingdom Metazoa; phylum Arthropoda; class Insecta; order Hymenoptera; family Diplolepididae; genus Diplolepis; species Diplolepis rosae. Next base: position 4,169,539 of record JAPYXD010000466.1, read on the forward strand.
TCTTCGTCAATCCCGAGGACGAGGTGGACCTAGAAGTCGAATTAGGTGATCCCCGGCCCCTGCAGCTTACCAAGCGGCCATGACCTATCAGGAGGTGGCACACGGCCGTGCCCTGGACTTGCTGGCGCATTTAGAAGCGAACGTGACTACGCCGGCAGTGCAGGAGTGCATTCACTCACCTCCTCGGCCGTCTGTTTACCTCGGGTAAGTCGTTCATTCCTTGTTTTATTTAATCCTTTTCAACACGGCGGGGGTAGATCTGAATTTCTGTCTTATATCCCTCTTTTTTAATGTTTCAGTGCTTCCTGACACACGGGGGATTTTTGCCATTGTGGGCGCTTCCTGTGGGGTCATTATCGCGTCCTGCCGTGCCTGTGTGGGACATAATACGATGATCCGTGGTGTAAGTCTTTAATTTTCCTTTTCCCTCTTTTTGATGTGTTCTTGATTTTATATTATATTTATATATTTTTATTTATCTTGTTGTATATTTTTCGACTTTCTAGTGTGATTACTCCCTTTTTCGTATCATTAGTAAAAAGTATACAAGGGAAATCTGCCTGACAGGCTGGTAGAGGGGGCCATCTTGATATAAAATAAAAATATTCTGTTTCCTTATGAGGAAATTCCCTTTCTGCCAGCCTCTCTCATTGCAGTACTGTAATTCTCCAATTCCCTTAGTTTAATATTTTAGCATATTTTAAATAAGTTTGATATATATATATATAAATCCCTTTCTTTCTCTCTCTTTTTTTTGAAGTTGTATAAAGTAATGCATGCTTATACAATTTTGATGACATCATTAATTGATTGTGATGGAGACACATAGGTGTTTGTTTCTATTTAGAAATTCTCGGAAATTACCCAAATTTTTAGGTTACAAGGCTAACGTGAAAGTTGGCGACAGTTATGACGCGTTTGAATATAGGTATCCCAAAATTGCGAAAAATGTAAGAAAAAGGCAACCTCCATATCCTCTCCCTTGATTTCTTTATTCCCTTATTTTCGTGAAATAAGGATGTAACATAATGATGTGATGAATACATAATGATAAATAATGATAAAATAATATGAGTATAATATAAATATAATAAAGATAAATAAATAAAATAGATAATGAAATCAAGTATAAATACAAATATATAAATGATATAGGATAATAATGTGATATGATATAGATGTTCTTAAGGTTAAAATTATCGATTGAACATTCTCTATTTAAACTTTTTCTATTTTTCTCATATGACTGATACAAGTGTATATACCAGGTCTGGAAGTATGAAACCGGAAGTGAAGCGTTGTTCAGCGAGAGCGTGGGCCAGTGATGCACACAGATGGTAATCTGACGGAGCCAAGTCTGAAGAATAAGCGGCATGCGCCAGTATTTCCCAACTGAACGTCTCAATCGTTTCCTTGACCCGTTTCGCTGTGTGTGATAGGGCATTATCGTGAAGAAACATGACTTTGTGTTGCCTTCTTCGATAATCCGGTCGTTTTTCTTGTAATGCTCGATTTAAATCGACCATTTGCTGTTGATAGCGATTCGTGTTGACAGTTTCACCAGGTTTTAGCAGCTCATGATAGATAACACCCTTCTGATCCCACCAAACGCACTTTTTCGGTGGTTTTCCACGATCTTCGTTTCTCACATCAAAATTACCACTTTGGAATTTTTTAAACCACTTGAAACACTGTGTTTTGACAAGAGCATGTTCACCGTAAGCTTCGACAAGCATTCGATGCAATTCGGCAGCAGTTTTCTTCAAGTGATAACAAAAAACCAGTGCTGTCCGCAAATCGTAGTTCGTAGGCACAAAACTCGACATGTTGATGATTGTAGTAAATACACTGGTATATCGAACTTGGGTTGTTGTCTACTGAAAATCTTTCTCAGCTGCTAGAGGGAGAAGATGGCGCTGCAGAAGCGGTCGTACGGTTCCTAAACTGATGGCAAGCACCATCAATAGGGAAATTCCGGTTTCATACTTCTAGACCTGGTCTGTCGGTCATTGCGAAACCTGCAATTTTTTTTTTTCAATCGGCGATATCTTCGGTTAGAAAAATTAAAATAATACATATAAATACTGAAATGGAAAGCTGAAAAGTGGCTCTTTTTTATGGTTTTCTCATATTTGAAGAATAATAAAAATTTGCGAAGTTATTGATGCTCAAATATAGCGAAAAACGGTGTTTTTCGAACTTTTAGGTTAGGATTACTCAAAAATCTGACGTGATGGAGCAATTCTGAGCAACAATTTTCCCATTTGTATAGTTTTATCAGTGATGTGGGGTTATCTAGGCAGATTACGCATCTGTCGTCTGTCCTATTACATATACTTTCTTCTTCGCTAAAAAAATACATTTTTCCAAGAATCGATAAAATTTTCTTTGCGGCCCCATGTTCCGCGCTACGTATTTTACTTTCTGCATCGCTTAGAGCGCTGAATTTATTTCCCCGTCTTTGGTCTTCCACCACGCATCTAACGAAAAATTTCTTTTTGTTGGTCTGCTTCTGTAGTTTCTTCTAGCATATATTTTGGTTTTGTAAAATTATATTCCTCAGTAAGTTCCTCTAGTTGTCCCTCAACGAATTGTGTTGTTTCTACGTCCCCCTTGGTTTGTAAGGTGGTAGGGTTTTTTTCTCCCTTGGGTGGTTGGGTATTAATAATCGACATAACTTTCCTGCAACTGGAAACTGTGGTTGAAAATCTTTGTATTCAGCTGTAAGCTAGCTTAAGCTTATCATAATGTTTTTGGAATAATTTTCTGTCGGGTTTTTCTAAAATAGCGTTGTGTTTATCTAGGATTTTTACATGGGTGTAGGGTCCATGGTATTTATTATTTAATTTTCCGTATGTTTTGGCCTCCCTTTTGACAGAGACCCGATCTCCTACATTTCCTAAAAATGGCTTTACCTTTTGATCACAGTTTTCTTATGAATGTTCTTTTGCGGTGATTAAATTTCTAGCTGCTATTAATTTTAGTTCTGACAATCTTAATATTAATTTTTGCAGATAGGTCCCGTAGGTTTCTATTTTTCCGGGATCTGGAAATGAATTGCGGGTGCGTGTGATTTTACCGAATGCTATTTCAAAAGGGGTGAATTTAGTAGCTTCGTGTACGGATGTGTTGTATGCGAACATCGCGAAGGGTAGAAGTTGGTCCCAGTCATCGTAGGTTTCTGCGTATGTTCTGATACTGCAAGGCGTTCTTTTTCCGTTGTGGAATAATTTAATTCATGTCCAACTAACACTCTAGACATATATGCTACAGGGAGATCCATTCCATCTTTTTCTTGGCTTAGGACGGCTCCTATTGCATAATCTGACGTATCAGTGGTTACTGTAAAGGGTTTTTCAAAATCAGGGTATTGTAGTATTGGACTTTCACACAAAGCTTGTCATAAGTCCTTGAAGCTTTTCTCTTCATCCGGTCCTCATTTAAAATAATGCTTCCTTTTTTAATAAATTTGATAGGGGGTTTGTTCTCGCTGAAAAGTCCTTGATAAATCTTCTATAATATCCAGCCAGTCCTAGGAATTGTTTTATGTTTCTAGGCGTTTTTGGTCTGTGAAAATTTTGAACAGCTTCGATCTTTTTAGGATCCGGCTTTACTCCCTTGTCACTAATTATGTGCCCTAAATAAGCTATTTCCTTGAAAAGAAATTCGCACTTTTCTGGTTGTAGTAAAAGATTGGCTTCTTTTAGTTGTTTTAGAAGACGACTTACCTTTTATCTTCTAAGTCTTGAGCATATATCATCTAGATAGACGAATAGTTCAGTACCCTGTAGTCCCAGTAGAACCTGGTCTATTAGGCATTGGAATGTAGCGGGTGAATTTTTCAATCCCATGGGCATTCTGACGTACTCATAGTGCCCATTCAATGAGGAATATACTGTATTTTGTCTATCATTTGGATCTAATTCTAATTGATGGAATCCACTGGCTAAATCGAAGATAGAAAAGTATTGTGCAGTGCCTAAATGATATAAAATATCTGAAATATTAGGTAAAGGATATGTATTTTTAATTGTTTCTCAGGTATAATCAGTAAGGGTGATTTATAAGGAGATTTTGAATTCTGAATTGCTTCTTTTGTTTTTATTTTATGTATTACCTTCTCGACTTCTTCCTTTTGAGAGGGTGAAAATCGGTATGGTCTGGTGTTAATAGGTACGTCGTTCAAGGTATGTATTTTGTTTTGTACTAAATGAGTGGGGGTTAGAGGCTCTCCTGGTAGGTAAAAATTATCAGTAAATTCTTTAACTATCTCCAGCTCATGATCATTTTCTTCCGCGTTCAAGTGATCTAAACGAAGGGTTTTTATTACTTCATCAGCCTTATACACTGGGGGTGAATAATCCTCCTATGCAGAATCTTCATCAAAATCCTCTCCCGGCAATTTGTAATATTCAAAGGGGATGATTTCTTGTGGGGGTACTTCTATTTCGAGGTCGTTGTCTGTGGTGTTGATAGCGAATACATGACAAATTCCATTCGAGTTAGTTACGGCTGCTTCACCTATTAGCACGCCTGTGGTTTTTATTAAGGGTAGGTACCCTTCTTTTACTTCTGAATTTATTACTGCTATTGAAATAACTCCTCGAGTCCTGCCTCTTATCTGAATTGGTCCTAGCATAGGTCCTTTGTAATCTGTGGTATTCTCTAAAGCTACCCTAGATTCATTGTCTATAAACGATATACTTGTAGTACGCATAAGGTTGATAGGGTAAGTAAGGTGGATATTCAAACGGGGGTGCGTAGTTACTTGGGTAATTAGGCACCATTGGCGATGTTGGTCTTCTTATTATCCCTGTCGGCCCTTGTCTTGGTTCCATTGTTCTGTTCCTGTCAGGTGATGATGCAAACCTTACATGAGGGCTCGGAATTCTATCCTTAGATCCTGCATAAGGTGTGGCATATCGAGTTTCATTCATATGGGTTATAAGAAAATGGGGGTTTAATTGATGTCGTGCTTAATATTCGAGCGCGTACTTCAATGCTGCTTCTAGTGAAGATAGATTTCGTGACTCCACCATTCCTGATATCACATCGGGTAGTCCTCAGATGAAAGCTTCTAAAGCGCAATCGTTTCAGGGTAATAACATCTGCTCCGCGTTCTGATATTTGTCTTCTAACGCCACCTGAGCTCCGGATTTAAATAGGGTGATTTTATCATAAAGCTCGCTAACACTTTCGCTGCGAGACATCCTAATTGTGGATATCTCGTGCAGGTAACACAAGTAAGTTTTGTGGGGGGCAAAGCGCTGTTTAAGATGCTTTATAAATCGGTTATCGTAGAGAATGTTTTTCCGTGAGTTCTATCCCTTGCAGCACCCTTTAGTCGCACCAAAACCGCCATTATGTACTGTCTTTCGCAATTTGCAGGTACACTGGATTCCCCATTTAATACATTTTGAATAAAGTCCCTAACGGGCATAGTTTTCCCGTTAAAAGTAGGTATATTCATTACTCCCTGTTGTATAGCAAAACATCACGCCATTGAAGTAACCATGGCGTCGCCAAGGGTACGTGAGATGTTTCCTGTGAATTCTCCACTCTGTGTTTTGTCATGAGTGGTATTATTTTCCTCGGAGGCATCTTGACTTTATAATTGTTCGGAAAATTAAATAAATTTCCTACGGTCTAGTTTTTCTTGAAAATGGGAGTTCCGAACGCTTATTATGTGTTAAAAACAATATGCTAAAATCAATGTTGGACACCAAAGTTTGATTCTCGCTGAAAAACTGAGTTTTTCAAAAAAATTCCTAAATTGGGTTTTCTGAAAAAAATTTGTTGTTGTTTTTCAATGTTGTAATTTCCAAGGATTGTTTAAACGTTGTCTGGAATATTTATTTTGAAAAGAGTTGCAAATGATTTTCCAATTACTCCGGATATGCTTATACCTATGTCTGGATCTACACTGAGAAAAAAAAACATGACTCAGTAGCGTCCGGACAGGAGTGGTTCATGTCCGAAGACGAAAATTGAAAATAGACATCACTGGGTCCTCGCTAGACATGAACCACTCATGTCCAGAGCGTACACACTAATGTCTTAGACATTAATAACGCGCACAGGACTCAGCCCTGTCTAGACAGTAGTCAGTCATGTCCAGGACCGGAACGACAACGCGCTAAACATTACTGTATATTGTAATTGTCAATTGGAAAATCATTTGCGACTCTTTTCAAAATAAATATTCCAGACAACGTTTAAACAATCCTTGGAAATTACAACATTGAAAAACAAAAACAAATTTTTTTCAGAAAACCCAATTTAGGAATTTTTTTGAAAAACTCAGTTTTTCAGCGAGAATCAAACTTTGGTGTCCGACATTGATTTTAGCATATTGTTTTCAACACATAATAAGCGTTCGGAACTCCCATTTTCAAGAAAAACTAGACCGTAGTAAATTTTTTCTGTGATGCGTGCAGTCGCTGCTACGTTTAACCTTGAATTATATGTTTTCAGTGATATAAGGCGGGACAAGCCAGACGTAACTACGAATTCCTAAGCGAATTTTTGCAATAGTTGTATTAATAAGATGGTTATAGGTATTAACAACTTGCGTTTTCAATAATACAAAATTAATTAAGCCAGACTCAAGCACAAATCCTTAATTAATCTTTAAAATTACAGAAAGTGTTTATTGTTAATGAACAAAAAAAAATTTGTTCAACCTCACAGAATTTTAGAGATGCAAGATTGGAAAAGCTAGACTCAAGCACAAACTCTTGGACAATATTTGCAGTAAAAAATATTCTGTTAGTTAAAAAAGTTAAAATGGAAGTTATTAACAATTACAATGCAAACACTTCCAACTTTGCCTTACCCAGTCGATCGTGATCGATGATGGCCCTTCAACGAATCTTGTGTTGTTTTAAACTTGAATTCAAACTTAGTTAACAATTTAAGAATTTCAGTAGTACGAAATTAGACAAAACCAGGCTCAAGCACAGAACCTTGTATAATTTCAGTACTTTTAAAAATTTGGATAATTGTAATATTTTGAATTTAAATATTCAATGCCTTAATACCAACAGTTCACTCTGGTTGGGTTTAAACACAATTCCTGCGTGAACCTTAAGTAGCAAAACCCTGAATTTAAAATTGCTTAAAATAAAATAATTTATTTTAAGATTTAATTCCAAATTTTTTAATTTTGACAAGTAGAAATATCTTTTTTAATTATTTCTACTAGACTTATAATTTTGTAATTTTGAAAATTTCCGAATTCGAAGCTTCTATTTATGTACAATTTTTATTGGAAATAAATTGCACATATAATTTCAAATAGCTTCGATTAAATAATTTTTAAAATTATTATCAGTTGTGGCAACAAAAGTGACAATCTCACCGCTGCCACCAAATCAGCTGTTACGTCCCGAGCAAAAGGCGAGGGTAGTTTGGATTTTTGGATGTAAGGAAGGCGGTTAGCTGATTATATCAGGTTGGTAAGGCCTGATAATTTATTTTTGTTTGTGGGTACGTGTCACTTGTCAGGTCTATGGGCCCTGAGTTGTTCACAATGATAATAAAACACTGAATTTATAAATATATGATATAATTTATTATAAATTAATAAGAATTGGTATAATTTTACACAGGGAACGATACTTAGGTGGTAACTTACTTGACTACCTCTTATATTAGAGGGCAAAAGAGAGATCTATCGTTTGTTACTCCTATAGTTGCAAGTCGACGGCACAAATTCTTGCAGGATAGTTGGGTTTCGTTTGTCTCCGTGAGGTAACAAAACAATGATAAATTTCGCAGGAGGTAGTTTGGGTTTCGTTTGTCTCCGTGAGGTAACAAAACAATGATAAATTTCGCAGGAGGTAGTTTGGTGTAAGGGATGCAAGACCACCAGTTAGTATGAAAATTATCCGCTTACGTATCTTGCTAAGTACACGACAAATGAATCTGGCATGCACTTGTTAACAAGATAAGTTAGTTCGTGCCGATTTCAGAATTGAATCACTATTCACCAACACGACTAAATGCGACGATATACGTAATCCAAAGGAACTATGTAGCACTACTGTTTCCGGACTTGCACCAATTAAGGACCAAGGATTTTATTTACCAAGTACCGGAGGTGGGATTGTGCTCAAAGAAACCGATGGGACTTACGTTTATCGGAGGGTCTCCTCACGACGTTGACTTACTAGTCCGAAATGAATTGAGTTGACCGTAAAAATGATCAGAAATTGATGACAAACCTCCAGAGATGAACCTGGGGTATATGGGTCATTCGATATTGGATTGACTGTCGATGTCGCAAATTTGAACGAGATAATTTTTTTCGGTTCTTTATCAACAACAAACAGACACGTATTTTTTTGTTTGACCAAAAAAAATTTTTTTGCAAGTATACGATTTTTCGAATTTTCTAAGAAATGATATTTTCTACATAGCAAGCGCACTTTCAAGCCTGTTTATCTTGAAAACAATTGTTCGCACGAAAAATTTTCCAAATTACGAAAATTAGGGTTTTGACTCTTCTTTACAGAGATTGTTGCGAAAAAATTGTTTAAATATTTTTTAACATACAAAAGTAAAGATATAAACGCAAAATCGTTTTTTTCCCAATTTCGCCCCTTTAGAAATTTTTTTTTTCGTGGATTTAGATTCTTTGAAGTCTGTTATAAAATATGACGATTGAATCAAAATGGCTGGATCATTGCTTCAGAAGTTATGGAATTTTAAAGAGCCCCGCGCGGGCTCACGCGGCCTCGCACGAAATCCGGTTGCTTCCACACGCAGTGAGCGTTTACCTTTACTTTTAGGGCTAATAACTTACGCCCAGTAAAACGCTCGCCGCGTGTGGAGGCGGCCGGATTGCGCGCGAGGCAGCGCGAGGCTCTTCAAAATTCCATAACTTCCGAAACAATGATCCAGACATTTTGATTCAATTTTCATATTTTATAACAGACTTCAAAGAATCTAAATCCACGAAAAAAAAAATTCTAAAGGAGCGAAATTTGGAAAAAAACGATTTTGCGTTTATTTCTTTACTTTTGTATGTTAAAAAATATTTAAACAATTTTTTCGCAACAATCTCTGTAAAGAAAAGTCAAAACCCTAATTTTCGTAATTTGGAAAATTTTTCGTGCGAACAATTGTTTTCAAGATAAACAGGCTTGAAAGTGCGCTTGCTATGTCGAAAATATCATTTCTTAGAAAATTCGCAAAAATCGTATACTTGCAAAAAAAATTTTTTCGCCAAACAAAAAAATACGTGTCTATTTATTGTTGATAAAGAACCGAAAAAAAATTATCTCGTTTAAATATGCGACATCGACTGTCAATCTAATATAGAATGACCCATATATATTATCGAATTTTTTCAAAATTGGTATTAGTCATTTTTCGCGCAAAACTGGTACTAGTCACGTATCGCGAAAAACTGTTTAAGTCAGTGAACGTTCCGCTCCCACTACATTCCGTAGGTCGTTGTCCTCATCGTCGATGACAGACATCGATTTCGTATCCTATCTTTTCTTTCTTTGGCCTCTTTTATTTCTATTTCCCTAATGAAAGTAGATTTAACCACTCACACACTTATAATTAATTTATCCGTAATTTACATATTTTATATATTATGATCGATAATCGACTGCCGGTGATTAATCAATCCTTTATTAATAATCGATGTTTTCTTCATCGATCACAGGTGATTGATCATCGGTAATCACTGAACAGTAATAGAAATGATTATTAATGCTATTTCAATAACCAGGATGGTAATATAATTGTATTAATATTATAATGAATAATTATATTATTTATACATACATATATATATACAGTACAGTCGGAAAGTATTAGAACAAGATAAAAAAAGTTGTTTTTGTCAGTTTATCGTATCATTTATTGAAATTTTATTCACATATTCGCGGTAGTTTTGTACGTTGAATGTAGCTTCATGATGCGAAGATATTTTTAATGCATTTTACTGACATTTTCATCAAATTTTATAAGGAAACAATAAATATGTTACTTCAAGCGATTTTCTTGAAAATGGCCACCTTTTGCTTTAATGACTGCAGCGCACAATTTTGGCATTCTTTTGATGAGTTTTTGAAGTGTTTGAAGTGGAATATTATTCCACGCTTCGTTCAAACAATCCCAGAGACCAGGAAGGCTTGTTGGCTTTAGATCTCTCACACGTCGGTTCAATTCTTCTCACAATAGCTCGATGGGATTTAAATCGAGGGATTGAGGCGGCCATTCCATTATATTAAGGTCACCTGTGACTTTTTGCGTCCCAAATAAGAAGTACAAAGTTTTGATGTATGTTTCGGATCGTTATCTTGTTGGAAAATGAATCCACAACTAATTAAATTGATGCCAGATGATATTGCATGGCGTTGGAGTATACTGTGATACTGCTCTTTTTTCATAATTCCTTCAATTTTTTTAAGTTGACCAACGCCAGCGTGGCTGAAACAGCCCCAAACGATTACTGAGCCACCGCCATGTTTTACAGTTTGCACAATACAATCTGGTTTGAATCTTTCATTGACTTTTCTGCGAACATATTGACGCCGATCGCTACCGAAAAGTTCGAATTTTGATTCGTCTGTCCATAAAACTGATTTCCACTGATCAATCGTACAGTCAACATGTTCTTGAGGGAACTTGAGTCCTTTTTGTTTATTTACTAGCCGTAGAAGTGGCTTTCTGACAGCAATGCGTCCAATCACACCTTTTTCCTTAAGCCGGCCTTTGACTGTCGTGAGCGATATTGGTGAATCCAACTCTTCATTGATTTCAGCACGAATTTCTGATGTAGATTTCTGTCGATTGCCCTTACTTATTGCATATATTTTGTTGTCGATTCTTTGATTTATCTTTCTTGGTCGACTAGATCGTTTTCTGTTAGTATTTTGTCCAGTTTCCCGATATCTTCTTATGGCCGTATGAACTGAACACAAAGATATTTTCAATATTTTGGCTATTTCTCGATAGTTTTTGTCTGTTTTTTGCAAAATAATGATTTGGGCCCGTTTCTTGACAGATATTTCTTTTCGCTTGACCATTTTCAATCTGGAAAAATACAATTCTGAGGCTATTTCAACAAAAAAGCGGGCACAATTATGCATAAACGCAACGACTGTGAAATTAACAGACTTACAGTTTTTTATGACACTTCAATGCACCAGACACGATAATGCCATCTTTTCTGCTTTAAATGATTGACATGTAGCCTTTTAAACCGCAGCTGAATTGATTTTTGTGCGAAAAACAACTGAAAACCCAATGCGGCAGTTTTGGACTTTTCTCACGATTTTCGGCCATAGGCTGTTTTATTATAAATTTTGATGGAAATTTCAGTGAAATTCATTGAAAATGTCTTCAAATCATAAAGCTACGTTGAACGTACAAAACTACTGCAAATATATTAATAATTTTTTAATAAATGATACGATAAACTGACAAAAACAATTTTTTTTATCTTGTTCTAATACTTTTCAACTGTACTGTATTATATATATATATAATATACAATATTATTATTATTATTATATACAAATATATTCAAATGAGGCTATGTTAATTACCTCTCACATCCTCATTAGGCTATTGATACAGCATTACTATTTTACCGACACGCGGTGTGAGTTACTGACTCATTACCATGGGTACAATTACCATACGGACAGAGCGCTGCTCTTTTTCATCACTCATTACCGTGTCAAACCGATCTGTCGACATGAGGTATACATTGGTTTACCTCGTGCGAACAGTTATTCGGTCCATATGATAATTTATCATCAGAATTTTATTATGTGAATAGCAATATAATATATTGTAATTATACATATATATACAGGGTGTCCCAGGACTCAAGGTACATATTAATATTTTTTATGTGCCTCAGCCGCGGAAACTCGTTTTTCCGTTACAGCTGAGAGTAAAGCAATGTTGTATATTCCGTTACAGAGGAATACAATGTAGAAATGGAACTGCGCATGTGCATTATAGTCTTACAGCGGAACGCAATCTATTTCTTATTCTTCTTCTTCTCACTTCTTCTTCGTACAGCGTTAGCACTGACTACTACACAAGACCGATAAAATAAAAATGGCCGGGACTAGTCGCCAATTTGCGCCCGCTTCGTATAACTAGCGCAGCAAACAACTACAATGAGTACTAGATTAGATTCCAATGTACGCATAAAAACTCGTATCCGCACCACAGTCACATAAAATAGAATATGTGCCAATGCACACAATTCGGGACATTGCGAGACAAGCGACAATGCTCGCAGGACTGATTGCGCCTCGGATTCGTCTCGGCTTTGCCTCAGCTACGTCTCGGCTACGCCTCGACTATGCCTCACCTACGCCTCGACTACGCCTTGGCTTCGATCTCCTGCGAACATTGTCGCTCGTCACGCAATCACCCTCATTGTGTGCCTAGGCACATAATATACTATTAATTCCAAAAAAAAATATGCATCTTATGAAAAAATGTTACAATTCAAATTTGTAGGTCTTTATGTAGAAAATTATATTGTATCATAACGTTTTTTCGTATCTCGTATAATTTAACTGTAAAATGGAATTTTGATATTGACTTTTTTCGAATTTGAATATGCTGTAACATTTCTAATTTTGATTTAATCAAAAAATGTTATCAGGATAATTTGTAGAGATTTATGAGCACTATCAAAAACCAGTATTGACATTTTTGATTTTTTCAAAAAATTATTTTCAAAAACACAAAAGTAGTGCTCCCTCCCTCAATTTTGATTTGATGTGGCTGGTTAACGAACTTGTCCTTACTTTTTCGGCTCCGATAAAGTGTACCAAAGCTCAATTCAATCTGATAATTCTATCGAGAGTTATGCCGCACACGACCTACTACAGATAGACAGACAGACACTTTCTTAAAAACCATTTTTTCTGACTCAGGGGGTCTCAAAACGTAAAGATTTGATGAAAATTTCGAAAGTCATTTTTCACATAAAACCAATACCTTCTCATCCATGATGAGAATGTAAAAATGGAATAAAAAATTCTAATACAAAAAATTTGTGAAGTGTATAATTACTGAGTAATTAGCAATGAAAATTGACCAATCATAGAAATGCGTTAAATAGACGACTGTTTATATGCTATCGCTGAGAGAGTGTGAGAATGCAAGTTCAGATCGTATAATTTCTCCTCAGTTTATTTTTGTAAGAGGTATTGATTCTTTGGTGCAACTTCACACTTAAACGAGATTAAACAAATTAACAAGTATCTTTTCCGTAGCTTCCAAATTAGAAAACATTGCTGGCTGAGTTAATTATCGTACTTAAAAATGTATGCGTTTTTGAATTCTGTACAATCCTCCTGAATTCTTGGCATTTTCGCAGAATTCTTTTGAGTTCTTTAGAAATCCCTTTAACATCTTTGAATTACCTTGAACATTTTTGGATACATCTAATTATTTGGAATTTCAAGGTTTTTGAATGCTGTAAATTCCGCCGAATTGTACTAAATTTCTCGTAATTTTCGTAATTCTTACTCAATGAGTCAAGATAGGTCGATGGCTCAGCTACCAGTGAATGAAGATGTACTCGTTATTCGAATTCTGCATAGTTGTCACGAATTCAGTGGAATACCTTTCAACGCGTTTGAATTAATTTAAAAACATCCAAATACTTTTCAAGCTATGAAAATATGGAATAAATGGTTGAAATTGAAAAATTCATAAATCCTACAAATTCTTACGAATTTTGCTGAATCTGAGTAATTTCTTATAAAACTCTTTTTAATTTCTCACGATTCCAGGAAATAAATAAATAATTAATTTGAACGGAAAAAACACCTACTTCTAAAGTGCTTTGCGAAGTTCTTAAGCTCAGGAATCAAACTGATATGTTCCCAGTTCGGAAAATTGCTACTAATTATTAGACACTGTTTACTAAAACTTCAGTGAAATTTTCAGAATTGCTAAACCAAATACTGAAATTTCACTAATAATTAGTAGAAATTTTCACAAAAGTGAATTAGTGGCATCAGACTGTTGTCGTCGCGTCTTAACGACAAGCAGACAGAAGAAGTAGTAGCAGAAAGAAGTAATTTTTATTAATATATCCCGAGCAGGATTGAATAAAAATCTGGTAAAGAGAAGTGCTTCGTTTGAAAGCACGTTGACTTCTCTTTTTCAAAGCAATTTCTCTTGATTTTTCTTCAATCCACTGATTGTTTTACAATACGAAAAATGTGTTGGTTAGTGCAAAATCGTGCGCGGCGAGAGACAGGAGTTGCTACTAAGCAGCGAAACAAATTCACGCCCGCTCTACTAGGACATTAGAAACAGAAACTCCTTTTTCATCAACTTCGTTGCCCTGGGACAGGAGGATTGTACAAAATTCAAAAACGCATACATTTTAAGTAACGTAATTAACTCATCAAGCAATGTTTTCTAATTTGGTAGCTACGAAAAAGATACTTGTTAATTCTTGAATCTCGTTTAAGTGTGAAGTTGCACCAAAGAATCAATACCTCTTACAAAAATAAACTGAGGGGAAATTATACGATCTGAACTTGCATTCTCACACTCTCTCAGCGATAGCATATAAACAGTCGTCTACACGGAAAAAATATGTCCAGTAAAAAGTGTAGAACTTAGTCTGGGAATCTTGGACGGGTACCAAAATGTTGTAAAAATTGAAAACCTCCTTCTTTGAATATTTACAAGATATTTCAATACTAAGTGCAAGAAAGAACTACATAAAGTCCTAGACTATCTAGGAAATTTCGATAAAGCAAAAACAATTTGGAGTCTGTAAAATGTCTAAGACAGTCTGGGAAAAAGTGTAGAGGCAGCGTGTACAATTTCCAAGACAGTATGGGAAAATATGAAGGGTTCTAAAGCAAAATAAAAAAAGCGAAGCAGACATCAGATTTGTAGTCTTTTGTTTACAAGTTCACACTACTAATACACGAGAAACGTATTCTTCACTTATCTAATACACACAAATCTTATTCTATAACCTAACTTAATACATAATATATACAACGCAATTCACTAACAAGGTAACACGCAGAATATCGCACGCTGAGTATATCGGTCGAAATGGTCCTTATATAGTAGCTAGTCAAATTCTCAACGCTTGTGAGAAACGTCCAGTGCCGGGTATCTAAAATTTTTTGATGAAATAGAGAAAATTTTTATGACATTTTTTATGAAATAGAGATAAACTAACCTCTCTTAGTGAGATATTAATTACATTAATACTTTCTTCACAAACATGCAAAATAAAGAAATAGGTTGATGTTAATAGATTAAGTTTTGAAACTCACTAAAATTTAATGTAAAATAAAGGTGTTAGGTAACTATTTTAGTATAAAAGTTGGTACTTACGAAATACACTTCTAATCCTTTATCCTTTATCTCCTTTATATAAAATAAGATCACTTATTCACATTACTTCGCACTACCGGCTGATGCGCTGATGGTCAACTGCGCATATCGAGGCGCAGATTATTTTCCTAGACTGTCCAGAACTTTTTGTAATACCAGCTCGCTATTTTTTACTTTAGGAACTTTTCATATTCTTTCGAACCGAATTAGAAACATTCACAACTTTTTTACAATTCGTCGTGAACTGAATTTGGCTTCTTACTTAAATTTTGTGTAGTAAATACAAAACTATTTTTCCTAGACTCTTATTGAAAATTTTCAAGACTCATTTGCATTTAGTACTGAAAAGTTTGAAATATTTTATTAAAAGTCATTCAAGATCTCCAACATTTTGCTACCCATCCAAAACTCCTGGACTAATTCTACACTTTTTACTGGACATATTTTTTTCGTGTATCTAACGCATTTCTATGATTGGTCAATTTTAATTGCTAATTACTCAGTAATTATACACTTCACAAATTGTTTGTATTAGAATTTTTTATTCCATTTTTTTTGGAATTCAAAAATATTAATATGTACCTTGAGTTCTGGGACACCCTGTATATATACATTATGATATAACATAATATAGTAGTTTTGTGAATAGTTCCTCGATTGTTCTCCTTGGCGTGTGTCGTGTTGACCTTGCACAGGGGCAATGTGAGCTAGAATTTAAAAATTACCTGGATGTAACAATTGATTATTGTTGTGTTTGTTATTTCTGAATTTGACAATTTTGAAAGATTTTAATTTCAAACAGATCTCTGTACAATACATGAGTCTGATAGTACTTAAAATTTTGAATACATAAAATTGAAACATTTTTTATGAAGTCTTCGATTGTGAAAATTGGAAATTGGGCCAGAAGAAAAGAAAATGGAAAGGATTCAATCACGCGATAATTAAGTTCTATACAGGGGATAATTTCTTCTGTGAAATAAAATCACACGCTTGCTGAGGTAAATTTACCAAGGTATCGTAAAGATACCGAAGCATGGTAATTTTACACTGAAGCGGTAATTTTACATTGAATGTCCACGGATTTTTACTTCCAAAACATCACAAATTCCCTACGACCGTGCATGCTAAATCTCTACATGATTCGAAGTTCTTTTTATTACCTCCAATAGGCGTTGCCTTTTTACATTGTTAGGTTAAAATAGCATGTAGCATTGCAGTGAATTTTCACTGACGTGAGAATTTCACAACAACCCATTACGCGATTGTCATGAAATGGGTAATTTTCAGCAGTTTCATTTTTTACAGTGTAAAAGTTCTCTAAAATCTGGTTGCGTAGTCGTCACTACGCTAGAGGCAGTAATAGTAGAAAATGTAACGTACGAATAAAATATCATGTCACGTCTGTGGTTGACAGGCGTGCGCCGACACTGTCTGATTGGTGAACGTGGAAGATTACTTAGTTCAAAATTGCGCGGGTATCTTTTAGTCGCCTATAAAGATAAGTTTCAGGTTTTAATACTAACAGATGTGAGAAGAAAAACACTCTTATTTAATTATTAACTATATCATAAATGTAATTTATTTGATACACAAAACAACACAGAAATATTCGAATAATTACACTGAATTCAGAACTAAATCATTGAGATGAAATAAACTTACAATTGGAAGGTTTTCAGTGACCAACGCTAATTTCTTCTACGAGAAGAAGAAAGTTATTTCACTGAAAACTGAATATCAACTTACTTAGCCAAAAAGTGGAGGCGCGATCTCGGAACCTTAGGATTGTAATCCCTACTCTAAAGGATAAAAATCAGAAAAGTTCGGGATGATCTTTATCCAATGAGGGTGTTTACAGTGACCAAGTATGCATGATTTTTATAGTCTTGCTGCCAATGAAAATCTCCTTGATTCCATGACATTTCTATGTTCTCACGCACCCCACATGGTCCATTTCACTAACCCTCTGGCCCAACGTTCCGAGAACTCGCATCTAAAGGGTTTCCCAATAAGGGTGATATGTTTTGAAATTGAAAAAAAACACTGAATATTCATTCGGAATTGATCGAAATCTTTTTTATTATATTGGATATTCTATGCCATTTATGATTTAAACAATATATCGGCCAAATGTCCCCCAAGACTTGAGCCAAAAATGCGCCTCATCAGAAAAGATGATTTTTTGATGAAAATTGGGATCATTTTCAATTGATTCCAGAGCCCAATCCGCGAACTCCCGACGCAAACGATGGTCATTAGGCTTCAGTTCTTGGGCCAGAATCATCTTATAGGGATGCAGGCCAAGATCCAATCGCAAAATACGCCAGGTAGTCATCCTGGACAGGCCCAATTCCTGAGATCGGCGTGGCACGGACAATTCACGGTTTTCCTCGATACTGGCCTGTACGGCGGCTATATTCTGTGTAGAACGTGCGGTACGCATACGATTTTTAGGCTTAGTATCCAATAGAGTAGATTCACTCTCCAACTTATCGATTATTCGACGAATTGAGAGCGCGGATGGAGCAGAATGACGACCATATTTTGCACGATATGCTCTTTGAACACCGACAAAACTTCTCGAATTTTGATAAAATAATTGGACAATTTCTAAACGTTGTGGAAGCGTGAAACTACTCATAATTAAATGGCAAACCTTACTGATGACAACTGACAGCAGACGTCAAAAATTTCAGTTCAAATGAGCCCGATAGGGACATTCAAAATCATATCACCCCTATTGGGAAACCCTTTATGTGCACTTGAGAAAGGTCGTAGAAGTGCAGTCTTGTTAATTGATCTACGATCTCTAGGTTTCTAGTATATAGATCTTGAACTGTGTTTAGACTTTTATTAATGTATTAAATCAAACATAACGACTTTCTACAAGTTCTCTTGTTCTGGAGTTCTTGGCCTAAAGTTGTTACCAAAATGTTTTATAGTTTTCTGCATTTTTATGTTACATATTCTTAATCAAATAATTTACTTATTGCTCTTATGTTCAGAAAGAGACCTTTGAATTTCTTTATGAGAGTAAAGAAATGCATTCAAAATTCTAATTTCACATTAAACTTTATGTTTTTTTAAATAATAAAAATAAAGTATTCTGTTTTTTTAGGGATTTTTCAGAGTTGGAATAATTATTATTTCTCACATTGGTTCAAAGAGTTCTGTTTAATATCAAACAGATTTATTATTTAGAATCGACTGTTTTTAAGTGGTCTCAAAAATATAGCTTTTCTTGGAGAAAAGCTTCTTGAAGTAGTACTAATAAATTGGTTTTATGTGAATTAGAGTTCTATTTGTTTTGCAATTTATTATTTAATAGAAGTTTACAGTTTCAAGACCTGGATTCAATCCCTTTTCTACTCAAATCTAAACTAGTTTATAAAAGTAAATGATTTGCAGAGGGTATTTCTTATAGACCTGTTCGATAAATCTTAAACCAATTTCTTATTTCTAAATTGCATTAAGAATTTCGTCGAATAAATTCTTTTATATGTACATGATTTGTAGCGGGCATTTTTTGCAGATCTGAAAATAAGTCTGAAAGTTATTTCTTATGTCTGACTATCTTAGAGACTTTAAATAAACAGAATTCTTTAATTCAAATGAATTTGACAACATTAATATTCTAATAAACATGATATGTAGTACGATTTAATCCATTATCATTTTTAAGAAACTAAAGAATCCTGCATTACCAACGCTAGCTTTATGCTGTAGCGTAAAGCTAGCGTAAAGTAGCATTATAACTCATGAATGAGGCAAAATAAATATTCAAAATGTTTTTATCCTTATTCTACGTTAAAAATAACGTTAAAAGGTAATGGACATATGCAATAATTTTATTTATTAGCGCTAAAAATTAAAATAATTAATCAATTTTATTTTCTTGGGCAAAAGGTCAATAAGTTAAATTGTTGCATTTGGGGCTCAGAAAATTCAAACGTCATCATTGAGAAGCCGATGCACCCACAGCGAGTGACTGTTTGGTTCGGATTTGGGTACAGTGTCAACATTGGGCCATTTTTCTTCGAAAATGAGCAAGGAGCCGCCGTTACGGTCAATGGCAAGCGTTACCGTGTCATGCTCAACGAATTTTTGTTTTAAAAAATTAATGAGAATAACATGGACGACATTTGGTTTTAACATGACAGGGCCATTTGCCACATAGCCAACGTAATAATCGATCTTTTGTGTACACTTTTTGAAAATCGAATAATCCGCCGAAATTCTGATGTCAATTGGCCACCTCGGAGCTGTTGCCAATTTTTTTTTCGATTTGGCATAAATTTGGATAAAGTTACTGGATCAGTTGATTAAGGAAGGAAATTCCCAAGCTTGCTACTTTACGCCAAATAGTTATTAATTTTGATGTACTTAAACATACAAATGGTAGATTAAAGTCAATGCAATTGTATATTATGAAAAATTGGTATACATTCATATGAAATTAAATAACTTTTCAATCAAAATATATCAAAGTTAATGTTAGCATTATTAAAATATATGCATAAAGTATATTAAAATTCAAGTTAAAAGCTGTATTCCTCTTAAGATGGAAGTATTTCGAATGTAATATGCGCTACTGAGAAACAAACCTCCATTATATGCGATGAAAGTTTAATACAGAAATTTCTAAAAGTATTCCTAGAAATCTTACCTGTGGAAAATCCCTCAAACACGAGTATCAATCATGCTTAGTTTTTCCATAGTTTCTAAATAGTTTACATCTAGTTTTTCTATAGTTTTCCCCATATCCCGTCCCGAATTTTCTATTATGTTCTTGTTAAACGCATAAGTACTACGCTGCTCTTACTATAAACACTATAAATTATAAATACTATAAACAGAGTTGGATAGCTGCAAGTTACCATAGCCCGTGCAGACGATATTTCTGAAAAGGATCTGAACCAATGTTTTTTCTAACTATGAAAAATATTTAAGGTATTAGAATCCAGAATTAATAATCAACGGAATCGATTTAATTATTTTATATCGATATTTGATTTATTGGTGCCATGAAATATGATCCAAAAATTTCAACTATGTCAGTAAAAACCATTTCATCACACACTTTACTTGGCAACAGATAATAACAAGTAGGCTATCAAGTAGAGTTAGGCAATCGGTAATTGCAAAATTACCGGTAAGCATGAATTCCTTCTAAAAATCAGGCCACCCAGAAAAATCCCAAAATCATCAAGATACCCCACCTAAGCATCATCGATACAAGTCTATAAAATGAATCAATTAGAAATCCAAATTCGCAGTTACTCGAGCAACCTGGTACTAACCAGAACTACTCGGACAGTAGAGAAAGTACTTTTCTCTACTTTGCCCGTCCGCGGTTCGGAACAAGTACGTCCTATCACCTGGATAGTTGACTTAGACTCGTAAAAAGACCTAGCCAGGGCCACAAATTGGGGATTATACTTGGGCGGACGTAAATACTTCTAAAATCTTTCCTCCGACGAAAGCCGTTCACGGGGTTGTCGCGCTAAAAAATTATACAAGTAAAATTTTTACCGCTACGCTTCGCGCTGAAATAATATTTTGAGTGCGTCTGTGGTCGGTTAGCCGCGAGAATTAACTATGCTCGTCGAATCTCAAAACGACGAGGAGTTTATTTCCTTATAACCAGAAATAGGTTTATTGTGAGACAGGAGTGGCGAAGGACAGGCAATTTAAAAGTACTGCCTCCCTTCTAGTTCAAAGCTATCCATTTCTTTCTCACCTTAAAGCTATAAGGTTGAAGTAAAGAAAAAGGGTGTGAGAGCGATTGAGTCGCGTAAGGACAAGAGTGGTTCCTATTTGGAACAACGGCAATCACAACTCGTATTTGGCCCGGATCTCCAGGACCTCAGCAGCCAGAACATATTCTCCTTCTTTGCTTTTGCTCCCAGGACATCCGGTGGGTTTAAGGAACTAGAATAAACACAAGAAGGCGGTAACGTACTTTGTATCGTTCTAATTTACTTTTTCTGCTTTAACCCATGCAAAAATGTTCACATCGGTTTGGTTGTTTTCGTTTCCTTAAAAATAAATTATTTTTTATTTATTTGAAGTTTAAACACTTGATTTGAACTTTTTTGAAGCACCTTTCCCCTTTTCTCTTTCAAAATTAAAAGTGATAAAGCGTAGGCGCTTGTAGAATACACTCTCAGTCAGAGAGTAGAAGACCAACGACCCCACATAATAATAAACGAATTTAGCTAATATTTATATTAACTAACACGTGAATCAATAAGTCCCGGGACTGACAAATAGATGGCGTTGCCAACAAAAGTTCTGTATGATTTTTCATGAGAATCAACCTGCAAAAGATACCTGTCAAAATTTCATGACATTCTGATGTTTGGTCCACGAGTTACAGTGATTTAACCCTTTAAGGGCCAAAATGGCATAAACGATACACCGGTCTTTGAGGCCATGTTACTTATTCTATTCGCAACTGAAAAAATTGAGAGGGACATATTTGTGAATTTCTAGACGTGCCATTTTCAATGGTATATACGAAATTGATTTAAAAAATTATTAATTATAAAAAAATTCAATTTTAAAAAAAAGCACGACTTTTTCGATCTTTTTTTTTTTTTGAAAGCAAGTTTTGAAAGGTTTCCCGGTCTGTCATCGACCTGGAACATTTTGAACCGGTGGAATAAATGCCTGAACTTTAGGAAGGTGTGGTTCAGAGATTAATTTTCCACTTTTGTCTTTACAAAATGGCGCCCGAATCACAAAATTTTCACGAATAAATTCAGGATTTTTTTTGTCAGAGAATATGAACAAACCGATAAAATTACCAAGAATGAAAATTTCTTAGAATCACTCAAAAAATACGTTTGAATTTTTTCAAACCGTTTCGAGCAACTTTTCAATTTTGCAAATAGCATAATTTTTGCAAAATAAAAAAATTGCTCAAATCAACCCGCAAAAGTTCAATAATAATAATAATTATTATTATTATTAATCTCTGAACCACACCTTCTTAAAGTTCAGACATTTATTCCACCGGTTAAAAATGTTCCAGGTCATTGACAGACCAGGAAACCTTTCAAAACTCGCTTTCAAAAAAAAAAAAGATCGAAAAAATCGTGCTTTTTTTTAAACTGAATATTTTTATAATTAATAATTTTTTAAATCAATTTCGTATTTACCATTGGAAAGGGCACGTCTTGAACTTCATAAATATATTCCTCTCAATTTTTTCAGTCGCGAATAGCATAAGTTACACGGCCTCAAAGACCGGTGTATCGTTTATGGCATTTTGTCCCTTAAAGGGTTAAGTGACGCTAGTCTTGATATTCTCAAAACAATGGATTGGAAACAATTTCGTGTGTTGATTTACCATCGCTTTTTGATGCAAAAAAACACAGTGCAAGCTCAGCAATGGCTTGAAAAGTGCTACGGGGACTCTGCTCCATCAAAAAGAACCATTTGTCGGTGGTATGTTGAGTTTAAACGTGGTCGTACAGACACTGAAGATGCTGAACGCTCCGACCATCAAAAAAGTCCACCAAATCGTTTTCGAAAACCGTAAATTAAAATTGCGTGAGATAGCTGACACCTTAAAGATATCATACGGCAGTGTGTACGCTATTTTGCATGAACATTTGTCTATGAGAAAACTGTTGTCAAAGTGGGTGCCGCGCTTGCTCACGGTGGATCAAAAACGACAACGTGTCGTTGATTCCGAGCGCTGTTTGGAGTTGTTTCGCCGAAATAAGCCGAATTTTTTACGTCGGTATGTGACAATGGACGAAACCTGGATCCATCACTACACTCCGGAGTCAAAGCGGTCGTCAGCCGAGCGGACTGCAGTCGGTGAGAAGCGTCCAAAGCGGCCAAAAACGCAAATGTGGGCCGGTAAGTTTATGGCCTCAGTATTTTGGGATGCTCATGGAGTTTTGCTCATCGACTACCTTGAAAAAGATAAGACGATCAATAGCCAACGTTACATTTGCCAATTGATGCGTTTGAAGAACCAAATCGGTGAGAAACGACTCCAAATGAAGAAGAAAAAATGCTCTTTCACCAAGACAATGCGCCGTGTCAGAAGTCGCGCGCTACCATGGCGAAATTGAATGAATTGAGCTTCAAATTGCTTCCGCACCCACCATATTCACCGGATCTGACCCCCAGCGACTACTACCTGTTTGCAGACCTCAAAAAAATGCTCCAAGGAAAGAGATTCTACTCCAAGGAGGAAGTCATCGCTGAAACAAACGCTTATTTCGAGGCCAAAGATAAATTGTTCTACAAGAAAGGTATTGAAATATTAGAGAAGCACTGGACTGATTGTGTTGGTTTTGAAGGAGACTATGTTGATGAATAAAGTCGAGTTTTGCCAAAAAAATGCGTTTTTCCTAGTTAGTCCCGGGACTTATTGATCCACGTGTTAAATTCGGCAGTTTGGACGACCTCCGCGTACTTATAATTTATAATTTAATACTGAAGCTCAAACCAATTTTATAATATTAAAGATGATGTAAATTACTCATTTTCTCAAATTCACTAAATTTCTTTTTTAGTTTAAGTGAAACAGGAAATTCAATTTACTTAAGGATCTATCGGCCTTAAGGAACACATTCTCATCATGACATTCATGCTTCGGGCTCGATTTTCTGTATACATTTCAGCAACTTTTTAATAAATTACATGATTAAAATAATTTATTCATTTTCTTCCAAATATCTCAAAAAGGAAAAACAATCGTAGACTTTATTTAAGGAAACGATTTTGCAGAACAACGCTTATTTCGTATCTCACATATTTTGGTGCAAAAAATCGAATTTTTTTAATATTAAAAATCAAAACATAACATATACATCCTGTCGAGAAATTTCTTAATAAGAATGTGTAGACCTAATTTAGGCAAATAATTTTTCATCTAAACGTTTTTTATCTACCTCATATATTTTGTCTAAAAAATGGAATTCTTGAATTTTTTCGACAACCGATTCACACGCAAGTCGCTTTCCAACATTCGAATAGGAGCAAGCACTGAGTCGAATTTCGGATTTTTGACAACCGACTCAAACGTGAGTCGCTTTCCGACATTCTAATACGAGAAAGCGCCGAGTCGAATGTCGGATTTTCGACAACCGACTATTGAAATGTAAATAAATACAGTAATGCTTTATATATGTAAAGGAAAATTTGAGGTTATGAAAAACAAAAACTACTAAAATTCCTCAAATAAAAAATTTAAATCTCGCATTTTTTTCCCTAAAACGTATAACATTTTATTGGACAAAGCTGTTAAAACTTTTGCATACATTTACAACTCTGAAGGTTCTCGGATTTTGATGAAATTTATACTTGTATATATTGGTGGTCATGAAAAACCAAGCAATCCGTATTTTTTTTATCAGCCGAAAAATTTCCGTATATCCTGTCCCGAAATGTCTTGATGAGAATTTATAGACCTCATTTAGGAAAAAAATTTTCCATTTAAACGTTTTCTTTGTATCTCACATATTTTGCCTAAAAAATGGAATTTATGAATTTTAATCGTATTTTTTGGAATTGAAACGAAAAATATATGCTTTATCAGAAACTGTGTGAGACAAAATTTGTAGATCTTTTTGAAACGAAAAACTTTGTACTCTTACGTTTTTTTCGTATTTCTAATATTATTGTTAAAAAAATGAATTTTGGATTTTCAATAGTTTTTTTTTTTTAATTAAAAAGAAAAATATGCATCTTATGAAAAAATGTTACAATTCAAATTTGTAGGACTTTCTGTAGAAAATAATATTGTATCATAACGTTTTTTCGTATCTCGTATAATTTAACTGGAAAATGGAATTTTGATATTGACTTTTATCGAATTTGAATATGCTGTAACATTTCTAATTTTGATTTAATCAAAAAATGTTATCAGGATAATTTGTAGAGATTTATGAGCACTATCAAAAACCAGTATTGGAATTTTTGATTTTTTCAAAAAGTTATTTTCAAAAAAACACAAAAGTAGTGCTCAATCCCTCAATTTTGATTGGATGTGGCTGGTTAACAAACTAGTCCTTACTTTTTCGGCTCCGATAAAGTGTGCAAAGCTCAATTCAATCTGAAAATTCTGTCAAGAGTTATGCCGCACACGACCTACTACAGACAGACAGACAGACAGACGCTTTCGTTAAAACCCTTTTTTCTGACTCAGGGGGTCTCAAAACGTAAAGATTTGATGAAAATTTCGAAAGTCATTTTTCACATAAAACCAATACCTTCTCATCCATGATGAGAATGTAACAACATTTCAATAAAATTTTATAAAATATGTAATTTAAATATTTGAATATTTTATAAAATTTTATTGAAATGTTTTTTTTTTAATTTTTAGCAGCTTTTCGCCAGCAAAAGTATAAAATAAACATATATATTTTATTTATATACATATATAAATATAATTTCGATAATTTTAACAGTTTGTCTGATAAATGCCTGTTAGAAAAAATAATGCGAGATTTTAATTTTTGAATCACGCAAATTTAGTCGTTTGCTTTTTATAACCTCAAATTTTCCTTTGAATTTAATAAATATTGATCTATTTATTTAAATTTTTTCATCAACTTTGAAACATAATCTTACGTTTAATAATAGTCATACTAGTAGTTATCAAAAAGCTGTCAAATCAAAAACTTTTATTATTTTCAAGCTTGTTTTAGTTTTGATTTGTACTTATTTGCCTATAATATTGCTTGCAAATTGATCAATAAGTCACTATTTAATAAGTTCACCTCTAAAAATGACTTTTATCAATTTTAACCTAAACTAGTCAATATTTCTTTGTCAAATTAATTGCAGGTTATTAGGCTAATTCAAGGAATTGATTTAACACGAAAATATTTACTAGTTTACGTTAAAATTGATAAATGTCAATTTCAGGGGTGATCTTCAGGGGTTGTTATTATCCCTTAGAAATATTTTCCGACCTTTAAAAAAAATACGGGTTGCTTACTTTTTAATACCCACCAACATATATAAATTTATTTAAATCCGAGAACCTTGAGAGTTGTAAATGTAAGCAAAAGTTTTAACAGTCTTGTCCAATAAAATATTGTACGTTTTAGAAAAAAGAATGCGAGATTTAAATTTTCTATTTTTGGAATTTTAGTGAATTTTGTTTTTCATAACCTCAAATTTTCCTTTACACATATAAAGCATTACTGTATTTATTTACATTTCAATAGTCGGTTGTCGAAAATCCAACATTCGACACAGCGCTTGCTCGAATCGAATTCAATTCGACTCCTTTCTCAGCTGAGTCGGATCGAAAATTAGTCGGTTAAATTCGACTAATGCACATCACTGATTTTGATCGTATTTTTTGGAATTGAAACAAGAAATATATGTTTTTTCAGAAACTGTGTGAGACAAAATTTGTAGATCTTTTTGAAAGGAACAACTTTGTATTCTTATGTTTTTTTCGTATTTCACATATTAGTGTTCAAAAATTTAACTTTTGATTTTCAATAGCTTTTTTTTAAATTAAAAAGAAAAATATGCATCTTATGAAAAAATGTTACAATTCAAATTTGTAGGACTTTCTGTAGAAAATAATATTGTATCATAACGTTTTTTCGTATCTCGTATAATTTAACTGGAAAATGGAATTTTGTAATTGACTTTTATCGAATTTGAATATGCTGTAATATTTCTAATTTTGATTTAATCAAAAAATGTTACCAGGATAATTTTTAGAGATTTATGAGCACTATCACAAAACAAGTATTGAAATTCTTGATTTTGTCAAAAAGTTATTTTCAAAAACACAAAAGTAGTGCTCAATCCCTCAATTTTGATTGGATGTGGCTGGTTAACGAACTTGTCCTTACTTTTTCGGCTCCGATAAAGTGTGCCAAAGCTCAATTCAATCTGATAATTCTATCGAGAGTTATGCCGCACACGACCTACAGACAGACAGACAGGCAGACAGACACTTTCGTAAAAACCCTTTTTTCTGACTCAGGGTGTCTCAAAACGTAAAGATTTGATGAAAATTTCGAAAGTCATTTTTCACATAAAACCAGTACCTTCTCATCCATGATGAGAATGTAATAACTAAACGTTGAACTATTAATCATAAACTCAAAATAATAAACTCTTACCCATATTCACGAAAATAACACTGCAGTTCACCCTCTAAGTAGAATCCCCAACAGAGCACTAAACAATATTGGAAAATTGGGAAGCACTCTAATTTCGAAATTATTTACTCTGTGAGTGACACATTGAGATATTATAGATAGAGGAGACAAGCCATGGGTTGTTGCAACGTCAGTCTGCAAACTCTGTGAGAGCGAAAGAGAGAGACGATGGGAGGTTATTTTGTCTTTGCCAACGCGTACCGCGTTAGCCTTGACGTTAGCGAGAGAAAGACTAGCCCCCAAATCACTCTTCTGCCCGAGCTGACAGGTTTCAGGCTGGCTTGTCTCATCTATCTATAATATCTCTATGGAGCACGGTAGTATAGACAGCTCTGGCAACTCCCGTGGTAGGGGATGTTCCCTTTTTGTAGTCGGAATGTTTCATATTTTCGCCATGG
Organism: Diplolepis rosae; assembly: GCA_030998225.1. Lineage (NCBI taxonomy): Eukaryota > Metazoa > Arthropoda > Insecta > Hymenoptera > Diplolepididae > Diplolepis > Diplolepis rosae. The sequence goes on from JAPYXD010000466.1 coordinate 4,197,467, forward strand.
AGAGCGCTAGTATCGAGTAGTGGCCCGAATACCGCACTATAGCATATATGTATATAGAAATACCCAGAACGTAGTCAGCTGTGAAACGAATTTCTTGAATTGCGCTTTTACTATTCGACTGATGTAATTCTTTCAATTTTGAATTTGTTATTAAGGGCTGTGGAGGGTTGCCATCGAAAGTACTACAATTTCCAAGCGTTGGAGGTTTCAAAATGCTAAAGGCAGCTAATATCTTGTATATTTGCAAGAAGGTTGGTGTACAAGGATGGTCATTTGTTCCTCCAGCTAATCTGATAGTGCCAAAAAATCTCTAAACAAAAGGAAAGGAACAAAAAATTAGTGAAACTTTTATACAGTATTAATAATATTCCATTCGAAATCTCATACTGAATAAAATATTTTTGTCTTGTTCAGTTAAATTTTCTGAAATTAAGGAAGCTAAAGAAATACTAAATGGATTTTGAATGCAACATCAACGACACTATATTTCTTATACAAATCCATTTTGTAAAAAAATATAAAAGTGCTTTCTTCGATATTTATATTTCACTGGAAGAATTCGGATGAAATGGAATGGATTGAAGGGATATAAAGATAAATTTTGGAATTAAATAAATACCGTGATGATTAATATGAACGTATCTGGAAATAAAATATTAGACCAGATTTTATTTTTTCTAATAAGAGTATAAATTAGGTACCGCACACAAATAGTTAGTGCCATTATTTACAACATGCACGCACACTTTTTCAATATCACTTGTGAAGACAACAGATTCTTGACGCAAAAAATGACGTTAAAAACTATCCCAATTCTTGACGTCGTTTTTTACGTCATTTTTGACGACGTTTTTTACGTCATTTTTTACGTCAAGTACAAAACAAAATATTTATTTTTCATTTCATTCGTTTGAAGCTGGAAAATAAAAATGGAAAATACTTCTATTTAGAAGCTTAAGCTTTTTATTTATTTTTAAATATATTTTTAGTTATATGGGGATAACATAAAAAAAATTTTGTTCAGGGTCTCAAGAATTCTTCATGCGTATCCACAGTATATATTTTACGAAGTTTAATGTGTTCTTTTTTTATTTTGTATTAATTGATTTATGCAAAATATGTATTTTATGTCCTAGAATCATTTTAGGAACATTTTTTCATTTCATATTGTTCAGAAACTAAATTATTTAAAATTTTTTAAATATTTGTTTATTAGTATAATGCTTTTGTAGAGCGTGCCGCGTGCAGAGCCGCTTTGGTGAGAAAACTTCGCACATAGAAACTACAATCACTAAGGAACCGCCATTTTGTTTTTAGTCGAACAGGGCTGTCCGTAGTGTGATCGAGTTTTCCATGGAGACTAGATATAAGGAGACCAATCTCCATATATCCATTCCCGAAATGAAGTTCTGCCAAGTACATAGTTACAAAACTTCCCGATGAGGGCACGTTTGTTCCCTGGGTGCAAAATGGCGACGTCTAATACACGATACTTATAAACCGTGGATGCCGCCATTTTGCACTCAGGGAACACACGTGCCCTCATCGGGAAGTTTCCTAACTAAGTACTTGGCAGTGTAACAGTAGGGCTTTGAGGTTCTAATACCCTTTTCTCAATTACGCTTCTTACGTAACTCCGTTACGTATATATATATATAATATATATTATCGAAATTCAAATATTAAATATTATTCTTATTCTAAATAATTACTTTACATACATATGCTATGGTTCTAAATAAGTAAGGAAAATACGTTAAGGAAACAGCCTTTATTCTACCTCTCTTTATCTTGAATTAGATACGGTACAAATATTAGTTTAGAAACGTGGAATATAATTCAAATAGAAAGATTAGGGTTAAATTGTTCATACCAAATGTCCATGCCAAATGTTATCCTCAGAAAGAAATGTGTCTAGTATTTATATAGATATCTTTACCCTCTAAGTTTTTAAAAGGAAAGCAAACTAAACTCTAAAATGGGAATTTATAGCACAATTACTGTTCAGCACTTAGACGTATGTTTTTTCCAACCCATCGTAGAACAATAAACCTAATCCATAGTGTCCGAAGGATGACAGGGTTCGCGCGACATATTGAACCCAGATGTATTTTATGATTTATGTAGTCCACTCCAGGAAATTCCCATCGTAAAGGTAGTAGTTAGTGCGTGGGAGTACGAAATGAAGACGATTGGATAGGTCAAGATAGGGCGTACCTTAGATATCGCTGCAAGAGGGGAGCCGGAATAATATGGACATTACAGGCAGACCTTCATTTCGTGTTTTGTGAAGTACGCCCATCAAAGATTGGTCTCTTTCAGAAAGGAATAATAAGGAGACCAAACTGCCATGAGAAACTTTTCCGAATCTGGCAGGAGCAACGGCATGGTAAGTGCTCGGCTTGTAAGTTGGAAGTAGTGGAAAGGAGTGCGCAGTTGTCCTCTTCTTACTCACGGGAAAATGTGCGAGTGAGACGAACTTGTCAAATTGATCTAAGCCAGAGACGTTATGCAACTCAGTACGCGACACGACATTGCTAAGATAAAAATTTATCATATTAAATGCATTATATCATATTACATGCGATCTTCAAAATCTTGAAAATTTCTCGGATTAAATTCCCTCACCTTTAATGGGAAAAACTATTTAACATTATTTAACACACGATTTACGAAGTAATAACAAATACCATAATTTCAATTTCAAGATTTACAATCTTATATTCGATATATACTTACCACTTTTATAATGCACTCCTTTAGCTTTATAGGAGTCCTGAGATAATCTTTTTTTCTTTTTAAACTAAATTGAAATTGAGCAAATATTTGCCGCTTGCAAATGATCAAAAAATCAATCAACATAACCACTCTGGCTTAGATTAATTTGACAATTTGACAAATTCGTCTCACTCGCACATTTTCTCGTAAGTAAGAAGAGGACAACTGCGCACTTGCGCACTCCTTTCCACTACTTCCAACTTATAAGCCGGCACTTACCGTGCCGTTGCTCCTGTCAAGTCGCTTACATGGAGATAGGTCTCCTTATTATTCCTTCGTGGTCTCCTTAAATCTAGTCTCCATGGAATTTTCTATGGAAAATAAAAGGATGACCGAAACAAACAACAGATGGGCGTGTGCTGTGTGTCGAGACAACTGTGGAAGATTAGCTATCCTATCTGCTCGCTAGGTAGTAGTGACCATCAAATAAATCCCGAACGCATAAATAAAGAAAATATAATGCATATTTCTTCGTTATAATAAAGAGTAGAATAAAAAATACATTTATGATAACATCAATAACATTCTTTTTAATAAAATTCAGAATTAATTAAACCAAACTCGATCTGATTAAAATAGATGATAATGTCTTTATAAAAAGTCACTAGATTTAAGGTTATGAGCGAAACATCATCATTAATTGGAACAAACTGGATCCTTATTGAACAGATGGTAATGTTTTTATATGAAATTAGTAGTTTTAGGTTATGTGTGGAAAATCATCATTAATTGGACTAAACTTGATATGATTAAAACAGATGATAATGTTATTATAAAAAGTCACTAGATTTAAGGTTATGAGCGAAAAATCATCATTAATTGGACCAAACTCGACCCTAATTGAACAGATGGTAAAGTTTTTATATAAAATTTGTACTTTTTGTTTATGTGCGGAAAATCATCATCAATTGGACCAAACTTGATATGATTAAAACAGATGATAATTTTTTTATAAAAAACCACTAGATTTGAGGTTATGTGCGGAAAATCATCATTAATTAGACCAAACTCGATCCTAATTAAACAGATAGTAATGTTTTTATAAAAATTCACTAGATTTAAGGTTATGTGCGGAAAGACATCATTAATTAGACCAAACTCGATCCTAATTAAACAGATAGTAATGTTTTTACAAAAAATCACCAGATTTAAGGTAATGTGTGGAAAATCATCATTAATTGGACCAAAGTCGATCCTAATTGAACAGATGGTAATGTTTTTATATAAAATTGGTAGTTTTTAGGTTATGTGCGGAAAATCATCATTAATTGGACCAAACTTGATATGATTAAAATAGAAGGTGATTTTTGTTATATAAAATTATTAGTATTCAGATTATGTGCGAAAAATCATCATTAATTGGACCAAACTCGATCCTAATTAAACAAATGGTAATGTCTTTATAAAAAATCACTAGATTTAAGGTTATGTGTGGAAAATCATAATTAATTGGACCAAACTTCAAATGATTAAAACAGATGGTAATATTTTTATAAAAAGTCACTAGATTTAAGGTTATGTGCGGAAAATCATCATTAATTAGACCAAACTCGATCCTAATTAAACAAATAGTAATGTTTTTACAAAAAATCACTAGATTTAAGGTAATGTGTGGAAAATCATCATTAATTGGACTAAACTCGATCCTAATTAAACAGATGGTAATGTCTTTATAAAAAGTCACTAGATTTAAGGTTATGTGTGGAAAATCATCATTAATTGGACCAAAAACAGCAACAACAACAAGAATTTGATAAACAGGAAAACTCCAATGCCCTTCCCAGAACGGGTGCACAAAGGAGGGCTTAAATGAATAATTGAATGCACCTAACTTTATTGAAAATAAAACAGAAAAAGTCAATTTAAGTACAAGCAATACAATTCCTCATATAATTTTATCAGCTGAAGGATTGAAAAATCCTATACACATGATGATAGATACAGGAGCCGGATCAAATTTAATCAAACAACAAGCAGTCAAAACAAATGTAAAAATAAATAAATTTGAATGTCTAAAGCTAACAGGTATAAATGAACACCCTGTATTTACACTTGGCCAAATAACAATCAATATTTTTGGCTACTTGACTACCCTCAACATAATACCGAACGAAGTACCTATTGAACATGATGGTATATTAGGTACAGAGTTTTTCAGAAACAATAACGCAAAAATTAATTATGCAGAAAAACAGCTTGAAATAAATGACAAAATTTACCCATTCGAAATGCAAGAAACTATATTGGTACCAGCAAGAACAATTTCAGATTTTTACGTAAGAATTAAAAACAGTGAACAAAAACAGGGATTCATTCCACAGTTACATCTATGTAATGGAGTTTATTTAGGAAATGCAATTGTCTCTAATAACAACAATAAAGCGTACATGAAAATATTCAATACAAACACACAACCTCAAAAGTTAATCATACCAACTGTTGAACTAATTGATTTTGAAGAAGTGTCAATACACGAAGAAAAGGAAACCAACACAAAAACAAATTTAGAAGACAGAAAAGAATTTAATTTTTCACAACAAATTTTCAATGATTTTGTTAATCAGATTCCAAAAATAAATGATTATGATCAATCATTTAACATTTCAAATAAAAATCGGGAAAATTCCATGAAAGAATTATTAAGATTAGATCATTTAAATCAAGAAGAAAAGCAACATGTTGAAAATTCAATCCAAAAATATGCAGATCGTTTTCATATACCAGGAGAAACCTTAGGAGCAACAACTGTCTTACAACATAACATTCCGACAACAGATGATCAGCCTATATTTTCAAAACAATATAGATTCCCTCCAGTACATAAAGAAGAAATTTCACGACAAGTAAATGAGCTGATCAATAATAAAATTATCAAACCTTCACAATCACCATATAACACACCTGTTTGGATAGTACCTAAAAAATTGGACTCACATGGAAATAGAAAATGGTGAATGGTACTTGATTTTCGCAAACTCAATGAAAAAACGATTGGAGATTCTTACCCTTTACCGAATATTATTGATATTTTAGACCAATTAGGATCAGCACAATATTTTTCTGTATTTGATCTTGCTTCAGGATTTCATCAAATAAAAATGAGTCCAGAAGATTCTCATAAGACCGCTTTTTCAACCCCCCATGGCCATTATGAATTCGACCGTATGCCATTTGGTTTGAAAAATGCACCAGCTACTTTTCAGCGATTAATGGATTTAGTTTTAACAGGACTTCAAGAAACCGAATTATTTGTCTACCTAGATGACATCGTTTTATATGCAAATTCCTTAGAAGAACACGACGAAAAATTTAACAAACTGATGGAAAGACTGAGCGCAGCAAATCTTAAATTACAACCAGATAAATGTGAATTTTTACGTCCAGAAGTTGCATACTTAGGACACATAATAGACAAAGACCCTAAGAAAATAGAAGCAGTAAAAAGTTTTCCAACTCCCAAAAACCCTAAAAATATTAAACAATTTTTAGGACTAGCTGGATATTACAGAAGATTCATTGATAGACTCTCTAAAATTGCAACACCCTTGAACCAACTTTTTAAGAAAGATGTAAAATTCAATTGGTCAGAAAAGCAACAACAAGCTATTGAACTTCTAAAGGAAAAATTGTGTGAAGAACCCCTTTTACAAAGACCAGACTTCTCACAACCTTTTATTTTAACAACTGATGCGTCGGGATTCGCTATAGGAGGAATACTTTCTCAAGGTAAAATAGGTAAAGATAAACCTATAGCTTACACTTCTAGATCATTGAATGATTGTGAAAGAAAATATGATACATATGAAAAAGAAGCATTAGCAATTATTTATTGTGTAACATATTTTCGCCCTTACTTATATGGACGAAAATTTACCTTAGTCACAGACCATAAACCATTAGTATGGTTTCAAAACTCGAAAGATCCTTGCTCACGAGTAACTAGGTGGAAACTAAAACTGGCAGAATATGATTTTGATGTTGCATACAAAGCAGGTAAAACTAATGTGAATGCAGACGCTTTATCTAGAAACCCGATTGATTTAGATGATATTGGAAATGATGATATAAATACTAAGGGTAATATTGAAAAAAATTTTATTGAACAAGGAAATGCAAAATGCATAGCTGATCTTAAATGTAAGAAAAAGGTACCAGAAACAAATCTTACGTGCTATGGAAAAATAGAGTATGATGTAATTAAAGGAAATATTGAAGAAAATAATTTTAAGGAATCCAAACAATTTACGAACAGGAAGAACGTATCTAAAAATAAGAATAATCGAAGAAATTATGATGGATTAAAAAATAAGGCTATTGAAGACGAAGATGCTGATTATAGTTATTTAAGAGGAAACGGAGATATACTGATAAATGATGGAAATTTAATTAAGAATATGAAAAATAAGGAACAAAACGATGACATAAATAATGAAGATATTGAGAAACAAAAAATTTATGAAAATTATGAAGAAATTAAGCAATTAAGCGAAGGAACGTTATTTGAAAATATTAATAAACACTATTATGATGATTTTAATGAAGGAAAAATTGATGGAAACGACACTGAAAAAATTAAACATTATTAAAAGAAGAATACTTATTAAAAAATGATGACAATGATGGAAAAAGTTGTATTGAATTAGATTTTAAGAATACAAAAAAAGAAGCAATATACGAAAACAATGAACAAACTACTGAACAACTGGACGAGGAATTTAATATAATTAATAAAAGGTTAATTAATGTAATAATGAATAAAATGAAAAATAAGGAAAATGAAATCGCTTTTTGCAAGTCAATTAATGAAGGAAATATTTCGGAAATATTTGTTTCACAATTTTTAAAATGCGTTATGGACTCAATTCCAACTTTACTAGAAAATAAAAAAGAATGTTATGCTATGCAAACAAGGGGTCAGTTAAAAAATTTGAGAAATATGAATATGGATAAAAATGAAGATACTAATGAAAATAAGCTACTAAGAAATGTTGAAATAATGAATAAGGTACAAAAGAAACGTGGAAGGCCACGAAAGATTATTCAAGAAGTAAAATTACAGGAACCAATTAATAAAAGAGGTAGACCCAGAAAAGTTATAAATGAATCACCTGAGAATGTTCAAAAACGTAAATTTCTAGAATCAGAAGACGAATCAAATTCTGACTTATCAAGTGAAAACGAAGAAGAAATCCAGAAAAACTTTCAAAATGTAGAACAAGGAAACGAAAACCAACAACCGGATATACTAGAAATAGAGAATTCTGAAAACTCTGACGAAGACGATTTTACAGACGAAAGGCCACCCCCAGAGCCACCCCCTGATCAACCTTCAACATCCAGATTGCCTAGGACACAGAAAAATATAGTTGAATGCCGAGACCAATTAACAATGAGAAAAGATAATTATGCGTATTTTGTAAGCAATAAAGGAGAACCTCGCGATGTAGGCTCTAAACTTTTAGAAAAACGTGGAAAATTACCTAACTTTAAAAATTTACAGAAAGGAATAGTCCAAATATTACGCAAGGGAAATCAATACCATTTTGTACTTCCAATAGAAGACAAATTTAAGGCAAGTCTAGGAGAAACGACTAAAGATATTAAACTAGCGATTTATTCTCTTCACTCCATGGTAAAAGAATTAAATATTAAATCAATTAGTATTGCGAAATCACCACACATTAACAATGTCTTGTGGGAAGAAATTTTGGCTACATTAAAAATAGCAATTTTTGGATTCTACGATTAAAATAATAATTTGTAATGGAATCACACAATACCCTACAAAAGAGCAGAGAAATCAATTAATTGAAGAAGCTCATTCATCTGCAATTGGAGGACATAAAGGAGTAACAAAAACTTATAATAGAATCAGACAAAGATACTATTGGGAAAATATGAAATTGGACATACAAAAATATATACAACTCTGTTTACAATGTCAGCTTAAAAAACTTGTTCGGGTCAAAACAAAAAACCCTATGATAATTACCGATACCCCAGGAACAGCATTTGAGAAAATTTCAATGGATATTGTTGGAAAGTTACCAACAACTTCATCACAAAATCAATATATACTTACTATTCAAGATAATTTTACTAAATACTCTAGCAATCCCACTCCCAAATCACCAAGCGGAAACAATAGCAGACGCTTTTGTAAAAAAAATTTATCTGCATATATGGATCACCAAAAGCGGTTTTAACAGACCAAGGAGCAGATTTTCTAAGCAATTTAATCAGAAAAATGGCAAAACGATTTCGAATACGTCAGTTTAAGACTACTGCTTATCACCCCCAATCAAATGGATCCTTGGAAAGATCCCATCACGTTCTTAAAGAATATCTTAAACAATTTAGCGAAAATAATACAGAATGGGATGACTGGATTGAATTAGCAATGTTTTCATATAACACAAGTGTTCATGAAGGAACGAAATGCACACCTTATGAATTAGTTTTTGGAATATTAGCGCGTTTACCATCTGGCGATCCTCTACCAGAACATGAAAAAATAGAAACTTACGATATGTACTTGACAAAATTAATTACAAAATTACATGAAATGCGTGGAATAGCAAGACAAAATTTAATTGCAGCTAAAGAAAAGTCAAAAGAGTATTACGATAGAAAAATTAATCCCCAAAATTTTAAAATCGGAGATAATGTATTTTTACTAGAAGGAGGAGAACTAAAGAAATTCGAAAACCAATATTCAGGACCATACGAAGTACTTGAAATATTAGGCAAAGGAAACATAAAAATTTCAGTTAAAAATAAACCTAAAATCGTTAATATTAATAGACTTAGACTTTCATATATAACCCCATCAGCAACCAATCAGAGGAGAAAGAATTAAAATTAAATAAAAATGATTACAGATAACAATGGAACAAAAACATCGCAAACGCATTGACTTATTGTGTGATTTAATCGTTCGCCAAGTTGATATAAAGGCATTATGAGCTTTGTTAAGCGATTATGGAGATTTGGAAACACAAAGAATTTTTACGTCCAAAAATGATACCTTTATACAAAATATGTAAAAACCCAACTAATATCTCAAACAATTGTTCAAAGAAATCAACGAAAAAAAACTACAATTATCAAAAAATTTTTCAACTTTTTCTCATAAACGAGGTTTGATCTGTAAACCTTTGTCCCATCTAACAAATAACTCTTCTTTCAGGTCAAATACTAATAGTCTTTGTTCTCTTTTCTAGGAAACAGTCATTCAAGAAGCATTTTGTCCGAAAGACATTTTATTCATTTCATAATTAAAGTCCATTATTTGTCCCAAATTTTTCACAAGTCAATTTTTATGATTACCATATAAAAAAATCTGCCCGCTTCGCGGGCACATTCTCATCGCGCGCTTCGCTCGCAAATTTGAGCGCGCCTAGGGCGCGCGATTCGATCGTCGCGCTTCGCGCTCCGTTCTTTCTGGACCTCGCGCTTCGCGCTCGGTCTTATGCTCTTCGCATACATTTAAGTTTATTTCTTATATTTTGATACTGAAGCTCAAACCAATTTTGTAATAATATTACAGATGATGTGAATTACACATTTTCTCAAAGTCACTGAATTCCTTTTTGAATTTAAGTGAAACAGGAAATTCAATTTACTTAAGGCTCTATCGGCCTTAAGGAACACATTCTCATCATGACACTCGCGCTTCGCGCTCGATTTTCTGTATACATTTCAGTATAACTTTTTAATAAATTACATGATTAAAAGAATTTACTTTCTTCTACATATCTAAAAAGGAAAAACAATCGTAGACTTTATTTAAGGAAACGATTTTGCAGAACAACGCTTATTTCGTATCTCACATATTTTGGTGAAAAAAATCGAATTTTTTCAATATTAAAAATCAAAACATAAAATATACATCCTGTCCCGAAATTTCTTTATCAGAATTTGTAGACCTCATTTAGGCAAACAATTTTCCATCTATACGTTTTTTTGTATCTTACATATTTTATCTAAAAAATGGAATTTTTGAATTTTAGTCGTATTTTTTGGAATTGAAACGAAAAATATTAAATAAGAAAATTATGAAACAAATATAAAAAATAATGAAATTATGCATGCGTGTGCAATAGAAAATTTTCTTGTAGCTTGATATATCAATGAGTTGTAACATTAAGTTTCAATATATGCAAATCTGTAATTTCTTCGAATATTATTAGGACCGATTATACGAAAACATTTTTTTGTGTGTAAGCTGATGTATTTACGAAAACGCAATTATCAACCATGAAAATTCCAATGTAAATCACCGAAGAATTTGTAACTGTTTAGATTTAATATCTGCGAAAGTTTGTACACGGTCATTTCATCCCTATGTACAAACTTAAGGGGGGAGGTGTCACGTCCTGTGACCATCTCTATTAAATAAATAATTATAATACTTTTTATATTAATCAACGAATCCACAATTGTAAAATATGCGGAAGCACTAGATGAGTAAAGTAAACAAGTTGTAAAGGGAAAAAGAGAGGTGAGAATTAGTGAATGAACATAGTAAAGGTATTAGCTATTTTTGGAAGAGGAACTCCGTCTCGCCGTGTTATGTCAACAAACCTCCCAGACCGGTAGGCACAGGTAGAAGATTAAGCGGGGGGTCTGCCGCTACGGAAAGAAGGAAAATCGGAGAAACCAAAGAATCGTTTCCTTAAGGTAGTACGCTCACGAAAATTAGACCTCAGAAAAAAAAGATAATTTTGCTTTCAAGAATAGCAACATTATTATTGAAGGGCCAAGTTGAATGAGAAAAGATTATTTTTCATGAAAAAAATTTGAAACACAAAAAAATAATGTTATTAATCAATTTTATTTTTGCCCAAACTTATTTTCTTATCGCTTCGAGCCAAATTTTTAAAAATGATGCGATTCTAATAAATCACGGTTCATTTTTTTAGAAAAAAGATTCTCTGCAACTTGACAGTTTCCTATTTTTGAAATTGAATTTATTATTATCAAATACAGAAATTTGTTTATAAAAATGTTGTTTTGAAAAATTGTTTTTTTATAATTTCAGCCATTAAAGAATTCATTTTCAAACATCGGAAACTGTCAAGTTGTAGAGAATCTTTTTCCTAAAAAAATGAACCGTGATTTATTATAATCGCATCATTTTTAAAAATTTGGCTCGAAGCGATAAGAAAATAAGTTTGGGCAAAAATGAAATTTATTAATAACATTAATTTTTTGTGTTTCTAGTTTTTTTCATGAAAAATAATCTTTTCTCTTTCAAATTAGCCCTTCAAAAATAATATTGCTATTCTTGAAAGCAAAATTATCTATTTTAGCCTGAGGTCTAATTTTCGTGATCGTACACTGAGAGAAATCGGCTTTGGTTCCTGTGCACATAGCACATAAATTTTTTGTACAGTAGTTGCCTTGACCAAAAAAGTTGAGAGAAGCTACTACTTTTATAGTTATCATGACAGTAATTTGGACTTTTTTGTGTATTCGGTTGTTGTGACCAAAGTTGATGATTAGAATGAGCTTTATACGTACCCCAACGGTTAGTACACGTACATTTTCTTTATGTGTACTGCCAAGCTCCTTTGGTTACTACAACCGCAGCGTTCGCTGTTGCGCTAGACTACTCAAGTATAACTTTCATTTTTTACAACGAGGTAAGCCTGTCGTGACAACTATTAAATCTTGTAATAGTCACACAATTCAACTTGCACTGCACTGGACATGAGTAGTTACTTCCAAAAAGATATGCAGTCTAAGTTGAATCCTGCCAATTCTCGTTCTCGATTCCTGGACTGTATTTCACCGTGCCAAGCATTATCAGGTAAATAATTCTATTATAAATATATGCGGATGGTAGTCCCGGGCGAACGGACGACGGAAGAGTCGTACGCGACTTTAAGCTGGAACCAACTGCCCGCGAAGTTTAAAGCCGAAAGGCGGTTCCGCGGGCGGTGCATTGGTTCGTGAGAGGTGGTTTTTTGGTTTTAACAGGTATGCCTAGACCCGTCCTAGGAGAGTCCTGTACAACGTCTATAAAAGATTTCGCCATTTTTCCTCCTCACCAAAAAAAAAAAAAAAAAAAAAAAAAATGCAATGCGTTCCAATTTTGCTGTCTCGTCGTATTTTGTCAAAACTATAGTCAGTCAAAAAAAGTTTATGGTCATGAAAAAAGTGACAATTTTTTAACTTAATCGACGAAAGTTATCATAAATATCATTATACCGGATTATTTTTCTTAGATCTTTTCGGTGAAACTTTATTTTTTCTAATCAAATTGAATTTGTATTTTGATAACTAAGAGAACCATATCTATAACCTCAAAAATAATTTTGGCTGGGTATTTACTGTCCGTAGACTTAGTCATTTTAACTAAACTCTATGCGCGGCTTTACGATGGACTTTGGTCCCTATAACCGCAGCGCTATGGTATTTCAAGTACCAGAATCTTGGTCTCAGTAACGTTCCTTGCAGTTGAAGTAAACACTTTTCCAATGTATGACAGCCACTACCATGATTGTCATGAGAACTTCAACATTTTTGTAAAGACGATTTTAACAAAAAAACTTTGGTCAGTGAAACCTAAAATTTCTCTCTGTGTACTACCTTAAATAAAGTCTACGATTATTTTTTCATTTTGAGAGATTTGGAAGAAAATAAATTATTTTAATCATGTAATTTATTAAAAAGTTACTGAAATGTATACAGAAAATCGAGCGCGAAGCGCGAGTGTCATGATGAGAATGTGTTCCTTAAGGCCGATAGAGCCTTAAGTAAATTGAATTTCCTGTTTCACTTAAACTGAAAAAGTAATTTAGTGAATTTGAGAAATTGAGTAATTTACATCATCTTTAATATTATAAAATTGGTTTGAGCTTCAGTATTAAATTATAAGAAATAAACTTAAATGTATGTGAAGAGCACAAGACTGAGCGCGAGGTCCAGAAAGATCGGAGAGGCCCTTATTTGATCGGTGTGCTCAATTTCTAAGATTATCGTCTTATTTCAATATTTTGGTAACTCTTCTTAAATACTGTTTTGAAATTATCTGTAAAAGGATTAATAAATTATTTTTCTATTATTGTGTTTTTATATAATTAATCTATTAATTTAAATACTATATTGAGTTATAAGTAGAAATTAATAGTAGTAAATTTTTGGAAAAGATTTGCTTTGAGGTCCATAAATGATGAAATTAATATCAATCTGACATTTCAGCTTAGATCGGAACCCTCATCAGTATTTTTTTATTAAATTATGAAAATATACAGATAAAGTGGGTTGTTAAATTGAAGTAACATTTTTATACGACAATTGTAATCGTTTACGTTTTTGGAGTTTACTAAGTATACTTATTCCAAGAAATATAAATCATGTATTTTGCACCCATACAATAAAGGGTTTTCCAATAGGGACATAACAATTTTATCTATGAATAAAACACAGAAATATTTGAGATATTGAGTTCAAATTTATTGTGGGTGCAGTGCAAGCATTACATTTTATGGATGAAATTCGATATCGGTCATATGACCACCGCGAGCCCGTTTACAGCGGTCGATTCTTTGAACCCAATTTACCACCACTCTGGCAAACATTTCGACCGGAACGTTGACAATTTCGCGTTGGATGTTGTCTTTGAGGTCGTCTAAAGTTGCTGGCTTGTTCGCATTGACCAGTGACTTGATATGGCCCCATCAAAAGAAATCCAATGGCGTTAGATCGCATGAACGAGGCTGCCATTCGACTGGACCATTTCTCGAGATAACACGTTCACCGAATTTGCCTTTCAATAAATCGATTGTCACGCGTGCTGTGTGGCTAGTGGCACTGTCTTGTTGAAACCACATATCGTTGATGTCAAATTCATCCAATTCTGGCCACAAATAATCTTCCAACATAGCACGATAGCGCTCTCCATTGATGGTAACATGACGCTCGTTTTCATCCACGAAAAAATACGGCCCAATCACACCTCCGGCATGAAAACCGCACCAAACAGTCACTTTTTCCGGATGCAACGGTGTCTTAAGAAGCACACTTGGGTTTGTTGCTGACCAACAACGCATGTTTTGCTTATTAACAAAGCCATTGAGCCAGAAATGAGCTTCATCGCTGAAGATGATTTTTCAACGAAATTCTTCATTTTCTTCAAGTTTTGCCAGAGCCCAATTGGAGAAGTTTCGGCGTTTCAAATGATCAAGTGGCTTAAGTTCTAGAGTCAATTTAATCTTGAAAGCATATAGGCCAAGATCTTTTCGCATAATACGCCACAGTGTCGTTTGAGCGATGCCCAATTCTTGAGAACGACGTGGAATCGACTGATTTGGCTCATTTTGAATCGATGCACTTACGGCTGCGATTATTTCTTCGCTTCGAGCAATACGACGACTTTTTGGCACCGGAACCTCCAGTGGTGTAAATTTGGTCTTGAATTTATCCACTATAGCACGCATAGCCTGTCGGGTGGGACGATTATTACGGCCGAAAATTGGAGTAAGCGCTCTTAAAGTTGCGACCACCGACTCAGAATTTTGGTAGTAATTTTTAATAATTTCCAAACGTTGCTGTCTCGTGAACTTTACCATGATGAAAATGTTGTCTTTAACTAACGTTTTGACATTTACAGTTCATTAAAAAAGTTTAAGGGTGCGTCCATATAAAGATACGACATTGTTATATCCCTATTGGAAGACCCTTTACATACTCAAATTGCCGTGCAAGAAATGTTACGTATAGTATTTTTTTGAAATATTTTGCTTGAAAAAAATGTTTTTAGGATTGTTTTATATTCAAGCTTTTCGTTTTCAAACATATAATTCATTTACCATGTAAAAAAGCTACGTCTTTCAGAATCTAAAATATTTCATTCCTAGAAAATCCCAATTCAGCTTCCCACTTTTTCTGTTTTTTTTGTTAGGTTTTAATAAAAAACACTAATGAGGGCTCCATTCTGAGCCAAAATGTCAGATTCATATTAACTTCATCATTTTCGACCAGAAAGTCAATCTTTTCCAATAATAAACCAGTATTTAAGACCAAAGGTCAATACAACTTGCACTTTCAATTAATAGTATAGTACACGAAAAAACTTTTTGTATCAATTTTTAGCAAAGCATTTTTCTATTCAGTGAAAAACGCATCACTCTAAGAACTTTTGTCAAAAAAATACTAAGCTTTAGAAGAAGGATATGAAACTATTCTGAATTATATTAAAATTTTTGTGAAAGATGCTAAAGTATCATATCTTTCTTTTAAAGTTCATTATTTCTTTTGACAAATGGTCTCAGAGTGATAAGTTTTTCCCTAAATTTAAAAATGTCATAGTAGAAGTTGATATAAAGAGTTTCTCCATGTACTTAAAAAAAATAGTGTATAATAATAAAAATTGAATTGAAATATTATCAAGTTTAAATAAAATTCAGATTATATTTAATAATGTTATACTTAATTTTGTTCTGAATAATTTTCATTAACAAAAAATTTAGAAATTTTAATTTGGGACTTATATGTATGAATTGCAATTATTTCAGTACAGAATTTTTTTCACGTACTCCTGTATTCTGTGTCGGATATACTTCTATGTACATAATACGGAAAAATGTAAATAATGAACAATAAATTCAATTTAATTTGAAGAAATATTATCAATAGTACGTATTTGCTGAGGAAATTGATTCGGATTGTAAATTAGAGTCAACATATAAACTAGACAATCGTTGTTATTATTTTTTTTCATAATTCCGAAATTCAGCTTTGTAGAAAGAGAGTCTAATGTGGATACATGTTTGAATATTATTCATTTATTTCAACTTCATTCATTCATTTATATTTTTATAATTTATTAATTAAAATTCAATGATTTGTTATTATATTATATTTAATCATAATATAATTATGATGTAATATTTAATAATTAATTACAATATTAAATTATAATTCATTAATTAAAATATTAAATTATAATTAATTAATTAATTAATGTTTAATGACTACCAATAAACTTTTGATATTAAAATCAATAAAAAATTCAACATCAAACTCATCATATTATGCGCCCAAATGTTCAACATAATACCTTGCGCTATATCGTTGGACTTGTTCATTTTCAATTTATACAGCTTAAGCAAATGTAAGCTTTTTGTTATTCGGTGGGATTGAGGGGTACGGGGAGGGTTGTAGACAGCGCTCCTGAGGTGTAGTTGCCGAACTACTACGATTGGCCAAATCGTTGAGTGAAGATAGGTATAGAGGAGACATCCAGGGCGATTTCACAAAATAGCTTTATACCTCTTTTCCTTCTACTTCGCTCTTTACTAGTCTTTTCCTAAAATCGGATATATATTTTTTAAAAAAAGGCATATCAAATAATACATAAAGGAGTATATATAAAATATTTTATATTATAATTTTTATAATATAATATATATTTATATTATATTTATAATATATATTTATATTATATTTATTATATATATATATTATATTTATTATATATATATAATATTATGTATTATATTATATTTTATATTATAAATTTTATAATATAATATATATATAATATTTTATGTTATAAATTTTGTGTTATAATATGTAAAAGAATATATATAAATATTAAATATATATAAATAAACCATGTATTGAAATTAACAATTTTTTTTTTGAAATTTATTACAAATTTATTGACAAAATGTTTTCAATATTCTTTTATTATCTTGATTACAATACTGAAGACATATAGACAATGGAAATAAATTATTAATGATGATATTGTCACGTCCCGCGACTCTACCACCTAGAGTAATAAACAAATTAAGGAACCAATGAAGAGATCAAGGCAACATTACCACGTCCTTGATTATATTGACTCAACAGCAAGATCTAACAAGAAATAGGAAGATCGTTAAAATCGAAAGGCAAATCTAAATAGATATATTTGGCTGTGACATTAACGCCAAGTAATAAATTTCATCGGAACGTGACTCATCGGTAAAGACAACTCATTCGAGTTTAAACACCAAAATATGGAAAAGATCGTACACCTTGTTTTTACTTCCACAGTAGTTGACCTTTTCGTTAGAATCAAAAACAGATAAAATAGACTTGATATATTTGACTATGACACTAATGCCAGGTAATAAATTTCATCGAAGCATAAGTGATCAGAGAAGGCAACTCATCCGATCTTAAAATACCAAATACGGAAAAGATGATACACCTTGTTTTTATTTCCACAGTAGTTGACCTTTCGTTAGAACTGAATAACAGATAAAATAGACTGCGACATTAGTCTTAGGCAATGAATTTCATTGGAGCACGAGTCATCAGAGAAGGCAACTCATCCGATTTTAATACCAAATATGGAAAAGGCGGTACATCTTGTTTTGCTCCCACCATGGGCAACCTTGCAAAAGTTCTATAAAAAGCGAAAGTTCTAATAGAGATCAGTTCAGTCAACATCAGATTTCTACAATGTAACCAACGCGAGTTCAGTCTGTTCAGTCACTTAGTCGACATCCAATTTCTACAATGTAACCAACGTGAGTTCAGTCAGTCAGTCGACATCCGATTTTCACAATGTAACCAACGCGAGTCCAGTCCAGTACCATCATCTCTACACGGCGAATTCAGTTCAGTCTAGTCCAGTTTTATTATCTCTACGATACGAGTTCAGTCCAGCCTCATCAGATTTTACCGCTACTCAGACGAATTCCTACTCGACGCTGAGTTCAACGACATTAGAAAGTGAAGGGGAATCACCGTCCAAAATTCTCGCTAAACTTGGATCAAGAATCGACTAGACCAACCGTCTCGACAACGAATTTCCCATCAACAAGTACTATCTCAAGGATCTCAACGACGACTCACCTGACCACCTTCGCTCCACTGGACTCAATAAATCACCAGTCAAATTTCACTCGGGGTAATTACAAAGGTACATCTAAATTTCAATTTGATTTCCAATTCCATGATGCTTATTCGTTTCTCAATTTGATTGTCAATAAACATACTTTATATCAATAACCATTCTCAATCACTGACTTCTCCTCATCCCTTAGAGAGGATCCTTTTCGATCCTAACATAAAACGAGGAATCTTTTAAGAAGAGAAATGTTACGTTTCTGACGTAACATACCCAATCTCTTTTTGGTGCATCGGCCGGGAAACACTTAAAGTCAGTGAATGGGATATTGAAATTTTATAATTACTAGGAAACAAAACTAGATAAAGTACAGTTATAATTTATCTGTTTACACACATATTGGTTAAAATAACATAAATTTGATAAAATCACGAAAGGATTTGACCTTGAGGCTAACTTGAGTGATTAAATAATCATTTTATTTTATTTGAAATTTTACACATATATCTTGTTAAAATAAAATAACTTTACCAAATCACAAAGGGATCTGACCTTGAGGCTAACCTAAGTGATTAAATAATTACTTTATTTGAAATATTGTTTAATTTCCTTATTTCTTGTTATTTTTGTACAAACTGTCTTAAAATAAAATAAATCCTGTTGAGTCACGCAGGGATTTGACCTTGAGGCTAACCTAAGTGATCAAAAGGCTTATTTTATTTGAAATTTTATTATGGGAATTTCTGAAAGTGCAGAGATTAGATAGGATTTTGTGCTTGAGTCATGCCTGTCTAATCTTGTACTTCTTTAATTCTAAATTGTTGACTGTTTTAATTCGAGTTAAAACGAGAAAAAGGAGCACAAGAGACTATAAGTCCTTTTTAGATTCGTTGAACGGTCACCATTTGATTACGATCAATTGGGTAAGGCAAAATTCAAGTGCTCATACAGTATCGTTTTAAACTTTTATTTTAACTCTGTTAACTAACAGAATATTTTTAATTGCAAAAGATTGACCAAGATGTTGTGCTTGAGTCAGGCTTGTCCAATCTTGCATTAATTAAATTCTGTATAATTTATAATTTTGTTTATGTGCGTGTAATAAAAAATATAAAAAAAATTTTTTTTGTGTGAGTGTAACAATTATTTAAAACCCATTTATGACCTATAGCATTCGACAATTATATAAAAAAAAACATATCAAGTATCCCAGGTAAGACAAGGAACAAAATTAGTTTCAATAAGAATAAATTTGAAACAAAAATTCTAAATAAATATTTTTTCGGTAAGCGCATGGAAATTGTTAGAATTAAGGCATATTATTTTAAGAATTTTGATTGATGATTATAAATTTACCTGACTCGGAACATTGAGACAATTCATATTTTCTAATAACAAATTATTAATCACATTTATTAATTACAAAAATATTTTAAAACGAAAGATAGTTGAAAAATTTTTCTGTTGATCCAAATTAATATTTATGTATTGCAATTTTAAAAAGTGTCTCCATGTACGTATCAGTAAATTTTATTTAATAATAATCTATGTCGGGACCCAATCCCAGTGAATTAGGGAAATCACAAATTCAAGAAAATCCTATTACACGCAGTCAAGGTAAGAAAAATATTGAACTTGCAAAATTTGTGGCACAAAATCAAACTGGTCCCCTTAAACCAAAAAGAACAGTTACTGTGAATGAAAAGGTAACTAAAGATAATTTTGAAAATATTTCTAACAAGGACAAAACAAATATCAGCTTTCAATTAGATAATATTTCTTTAGAGAGAACCTTAACGTTTGAACAATTCGAAACTGCCGGAACAAGCAATTTATCTGACTCGAATAATTGGCGTAATTCAAATTCAAAAACTAATTCAAGTATTATTTGTGGATCAATTGATCAGGACGAAATATTAAAAAACGAAACTACTTATATTGACAACGAAGATATAAGTTTACTTAGTTCAACGATAATTCCAAAAAACACGGTCGAAGAAAGAACAAAAACAAATTTGTCAGAAAATTCTCTTAAAGGCCAAACAATTTTAAGTAATAACGATAGCGACGATAATAGTACCGACAACGAACAAATGGAACAAACTGTTCACAACAATCCTGAAGAAAACGTTAATCCAATTATAAACAACGAAATGGTCCTACCTAATAATCAACAAGTATCCTTACGCGACGCGCTAGAAGTAGTACCCTTATTTGATGAAAGTAACATTATCAATAAAATTAACTATCTGGCCTAAAACCTTTACAAAATCAAAAAAATATACAAAATAGGTAAATTTACCATCTTAGATTGTCGATTCATGAAAATATTTGCAATCACACCCAATAAAGGTCACTTTTACCCTAATTTCATATATTAATACTACGACTAAACTAATAAGTGAAATATACCGAAAATTGTTTGAAACGCTGTAAGCGGTGTTGGCTTGGTGCGTTTATCGCAGTAAGTCCCCGGATAGGCATGTATATTCGGAGGTTCGATTCCTCCTGACACATGCAAGATGCACGCTTTCAAAATTTTTTTTTTCGGTCTTAAAATATTTTACCACCTAAATATTAACCATTTTACATATTTCATGACCTTAAATAACTATGCAAAAAAAACGGAAAGGCCATCTACTTTCTTTGAAAAAAAGAAACATTTAAAGAAGTTTTCAATGACACAATCAACGTAGAAAGAGATTTGGCAGCATCTTCCGCACTATGGAGGAATAAAAATTCAGATTATTTAAAAATGGATGATTCTATAAATAATAGAAATAATAAAACAACTCAATTCAATGTTGCACGAGATAACAATTTAAATTGTATAATATACAAATTTATTAAAAAATATGGCTTAAAGACTTATTTTTATGACAATATTTCTATTAAGTCCAATGTTTTCCAAAAAATAAGAAAATTTATCATAGAAAACTATTACTACAAGAGCTCAAAGGAAAATATAACAACAAAAAGCAAAAGATTTAAATCAAAATGAAATCCAAGAAAAATTAGACAAAAATTTTTCTTCTAAACCTCTTGTGAAAAAACTTCGAGGTGGGCCAAGAATAAATCTACTTACAAATTTAAAAAGTATTCCCTCTCAAACAAAAGAAAGCGTGGTAGAACAAGAAAACAAATATATGAAAATGAATTACTAGAAATAATTATGCAAAAAGGAAGCCGAACAAAAGTAAAATCAGATTCCGACTCTGATCCTGATTCTGATCCTGAATATTTGGACTATTTGAAAGAAATCCAAGCAAAAAATAAAAGAAATAAAAATGGCAAAAAGCCTATACAATTTATTATACCTCAAGAGGAAGAAAGCGAAAATTATTTTTCTACTTTTGAAGATGAAGTAATTGATATAGAAACTGAAGATGAAGAAAACTCTGAAAACTCTAGTATTGAAGAAATTTTTGAAAATAAAAGTATTGAAGACACCTTTAATGAACAAAGTTCCGAAATAAACAAAAAGCAACAAATAAAAACCAGGGAAAATCTCGAAAATGACCATAATTTAGAATTTGAAGAAAACCGTCCACTTCCAGAACCCCCTCCACTCAACTCAAAATCTACCAGGCAAATTTTAATGAATAAAAATATCGTTGAATGTCGCGATCAATTAACGATGCGAAAAGATAATTATGTATATTTTGTTACAACAAATCGAAATCCTCAATCCAATGGATCACTTGAACGATCACATTATGTCCTAGGTGAATATCTCAAATAATTTGTAGCAAAAAACTCAGAATGGGACGATTGGCTAGAATTAGCAATATTCTCATATAACACAAGTGTACACTTTGCACCTGCAGGTTGGATTTGATATTTATAATCTGAAGAGATGACGATCGTCGAGATGGTTCTTTGCAATTACGATACTGCCTTCCAGAAACTATAAGAGTGTAAACCAGTGGTAAAGAATCCTTTTTGCCTATCTTACTGTCAAAGTCTACAATAGTACATCACGTGCCCAGGCGCAGAATGAGGGTCATTGTCGCGAGTCTCGGAATTACCCGAATTGTGTGCATTGGCACGTATTCTATTTTATGTGACTTCGGTGCGTATACGAGTTTTTATGCGTACACTGGAATCTAAACTAGTATTGTAGTTGTTTGCGGTGCTAGTCATTACACTTGATATGTCACGACTAGTCCCGGCCATTTTGATTTTATCGATCTTGTGTAGTAGTAATGGATTTTAGTAGACGCATGCGCAGTTCAAATGTACAAGGCTTTGCCAGTAAGATGCTAACGCTGTACGAAGAAGAAGAAGAATAAGAAGGATTGAGCTTCGTTTCATGGCTATGGGCGCATGCGCAGTTCAATTTTTACATTTCATTCCTTTCTGGCGAAATGTACTACATTGCGCTACTGTTAACTGTAGCGAAAAAACGAGTTTGCGCGCCGGTGGCACATAAAATAACTTTTATTTAAAAGGCAAAGAAAAATACCTGAATTTTTAATCAGAAAAATTCATTTCAACACTCTTTTTCCTAATTGTCAGTAGCTACTGACTCTTCGAGCAAAACAGTTGTGTCAAGTACAAGAGTAAAAAATTTTCGTGGAAAATTAAATAAATCTCAAATTAAATTTGAGATTTTTAATCTGAAAATATGACGATCGAAGAGATGGTTCTTTATAATTACATTGCTGCTTTACAGTAACTGCTAAGTAGTCGTAAAAGAGCCCTTTCGCCTAATTTACTGTCAAAGTCTATAAAATAACTTCAGATCTGAAGCTGGTCATTTACATTTTTTAACAAATTATTATATATTAAGAGCAATACTTTGTTTTAATTTTAATGTCTCTAAGAATTGTAAATTTCTTTAAAAAAGCAATTATTATTGTATCCCTATAGAGAATAATATTAACTTTGTAACCGTATTGTATAAACGAAAATTATATTGTATGAATATTAAACTTTCAAAATATCATCATTAATAATATATTTCCATTGTCTATATGTCTTCAGTATTGTAATCAAGATAATAAAAGAATATTGAAAACATTTTGTCAATAAATTTGTAATAAATTTAAGAAAAAAAATTGTTAATTTAAATACATAGTTTATTTATATATATTTAATATTCATATATATTCTTTTATATATTATAATACAAAATTTTTTAATATAAAATATTATATATATATATATATATATTATATTATAAAATTTATAATATAAAATATAATATAATACATAATATTATATATATATATAATAAATAATATTATTTATTAATTATTAATTATAATAATTAATTATTATAATATTATTATATATTAAATTAATTAGTTGAGTTTGAAATTTTGTCACTGCCTAAATTCTTTAAATATTATTATATATTATTATTATTTATTATATATATTATTATTATATATTATTATTATAATTAATTGTAATAATTATAATCAATTATAATAATAAATATAATATAAAAAAATTGTTAATTTAAATATATTTAATATATATATATATATATATATATATCATTAATTATAAGTAAATTATTCAGTAAATAAATATTAAATAAGTTATAATATTAATTAATATAATTTTTATTGTAAAATTTATTTTTAATTTAATTATTATATTATTATATAATTTAATATTAAAAAATATTATTGATGGAATTATTATTTTTATATAAAAATATATGATTATTATAGAAATTAAAATTATTATGTAAGTTAATAAGAATATTTTATATCTTGTGAATATATAAATTGAATATAATTTGATAAAAAATCCTGTTAATGGGGGTATTCCTATTAAAGTTAATATATTTAGAAAAAAAATTATTATAAAAATTTTATTATTGTATATTATGTATAATTCATTTAGGTAAAAAATTTTAAATTTTATTAATAAAAAAATTAAATTTATTAAGATGAATGAGTAAATTATGAAATAATAAATTCATATTTTCAATTTAATAAATATATTAATTAATATTCATCTTATATGATTTATTGAAGAAAATCTTAAAATTAATCGTAATGAATTGAAATTGTAAATGATTGATAACGTTATTAAAGAATTTAAAATGATTATAATATATATAAAATAATTTATTTTTAATATTTTTATAAATAAGTTATTTATTAAATAAAATGGTAAGATTTTTTGAATTGTTATTAAAATTAAACAATTTATTCAACTTAATTTATTAATAATATTAATATATCATAGATAAAATGGGAAGTATCCAATTTTTATAAATAATATTAGTATAGTAAAATTATTAATTAATAAGTAGTTTAATATTAGGTGTATATTAAAATAAAAAAATAATATTATTGAGGATCTAAATCTTTGAATTTTTTTTTTTGGTGAGGAGGAAAAATGGCAAAATCTTTTATAGACGTTGTACAGGACTCTCCTAGGACGGGTCTAGGCATACCTGTTAAAACCAAAAAACCCCCTCTCTCGAACCAATACACCACCCGCGGAACCGCCTTTCGGCTTTAAACTTCACGGGTGGATGGTTCCATTAAAGTCGCGTACGACTCTTCCGTCATCCGTTCGCTCGGAACCTACATCCGCGGCCACACGCCCACTAGGCAAACCGACTAGCCGCGCCACCCAGGGGAGAAAACATACAGATTCCACCCCCGAACGACGCGGACAGCCAAGTCTACCCGAGACGCAGGGCCGCGGGTGCAGGCCCCGATGCGATTTCTACTGGCCCTCCCCGTTGTTTCGCTCTCGACGCCCATCGAATTCTCTCGTCTTCATCACAAGTGTGACGAACGACTCGATGAGCGTCCAGAACCGTTCAGACTGGAGCATGATGGGGACCATCGTGTCAGGAGTAAGTTCGGAACTCACCGCCTGATCGAGGACCCCCCTAGCCACACCCCATTTTGCGCAGACGAAGAGTGCGTGCTCCGCGTTATCCACCGGAGAATCGCAGTAGCGACACGTCTCCTCGTCTATCTTCTTAAAGCGCCTCAGGTACGCGTTAAAACAGCCATGGCCCGAGAGCGCTTGCGCCAAGTAAAAGCCGACTTCCCCGTGCTTTCTGTTCAACCAGGTGGCGAGCTCCTTGATCAGGCGGTAGGTCCATCTCCATGTCTGCTCACCATGCCATCTCATTTGCCATTTCTCGACGAGTCTGCGCCTTCCATCCTTGCGGATGGCCTCCTTCGCGCGAGCGATTTCCTGCAGGTCTGCGCAGGTAAGCTCCTTGCGAAGCTGAAAGGTTTCCTGCCTTTCCTCCGCCAATAAATCTATTGGCGGGACGCTCGCCAGGACCAGCACAGCGCTCGTCGAGATAGTTCTATATGCCGAAACTATTCTCAGCGCGACAAGTCTCTGCGCCGAGAACAGCTTCTTCTGGATAGCATGGTTTTGCAAGGCATTGGCCCAGACCGGAGCTGCATAAAGCAGCTTCGAATGGACCACGCTGGCCACCAATCTCCTTTTCGCTTCCCTGGGTCCACCAATGTTTGGCATAAGCCGGGTCAAGATCGCTCCACATTGGATGGCTTTGGCAGCTGCGATCTTTAGGTGTTCGCCAAAGCTAAGCCTACGATCCAGCTGCACCCCCAGGTACTTAATGCTTGTTTTCCACTCGACTTCATGCTCTCCGAGAACGATCCTCGGATATTGGAAGGATCTCCTGTCCGTAACGAGCAAAGCCTCGGTTTTCTCAGGGGCCATTTTAAGGCCTCTGCCATCCAACCAACGCTTTGCTCGCCACAGACTTTCATTGATCCTCAGCTCTAGGATTCCGACGTCGTCAGCGGCGCACACGACAAGTGCGTCATCCGCGAAGCCGACGATGCTCGTTCCAGCAGGCAGGTCCATGCGCAGGAAGTCATCATACATGATGTTCCAAACGAGTGGACCCACCCGCGACCCTTGAGGAGCGCCACATGTCATCTCTTCTTTGAGAGACCATTTGTCGCCCTCGTATATCACCCACCTGTCGCTCAGATAGTCATCCATCATTCGCAACAGGTAGTCTGGAACATTTTTCCGCATCATCGCCTCGATGCAGATGTCCCATCTCGCGGTATTGAACGCATTGCGTATGTCAATGCTAATCAACGCACAGAATCCCTTACGCTTACCAGTTCCTTCTCTTGCATTTGTGGCGATGTTAACCACAGCTTGGATGGCGTCCACAGTGGATCTGCCTTTCCTGAATCCGAACTGGCTTTCCGAGAGCCCGTTCTCCCCGACCAAGAGAGCCTGAAGCCGTTGTAGAATCAACTCCTCCAGAAGCTTCCCCATCGTATCCAATAAGCATATTGGTCTATACGACGAGGCAACCCCTAGAGGTTTGTTGCCCTTCCTCAGCAGGACCAACCTCTGCTTCTTCCAATCTGCGAAGAACCTCCCATCCCGAAGACAGGAGTTAAAGGCTTCTAGGAGGATCTCCGGGTATGCCCCGATCACCTCTTTGAGTATCTCGTTCGGCACCCCGTCGATACCCGGCGCTGTATTTGCCTTAAGCCTTCCACCCGCTCTCTTTAGTTCTTGGAGAGTGAAGAGTTCTTCGCGCCGGACCACGCAGGAGCCTCGGTCCTGTCTTTGGAACGACTCCACATGCGGAAACAAGCTTCGCACGATGTACTTGACACGATCGGGATTATCCAGGCCCGGGGTCTTTCTTCTACTCACCAATCTCTTGGTGACTATTTTGAAGGCGAGACCCCATGGATCCTTTTCGACCTCACCGATCAGGTCTTTCCAGCATTGCAGTCGGCTTTTCTTTATGCCTCGCCTCAAAGCTGTTTTTGCCCCTTTCCATGCCTCGTGCAGCGTAGCATCCCCCTTTGAACGGGTGAATTTTCGCCGCGCTGCGAGGCATTCTCGACGTAGGGCTGCCAACTGGTCGTTCCACCAGTACATCGAACCCCTGGCTTCCCTGCGCTTACGGCGAGGCATCGAGTAGTCACAAGCCGCGACCACCTTCTGCCTCACCGAGCGCACAGCAGCTTCGTACGACCCAGCAGGGCAGACCCAACCAAGCTCATCGATGAGCCTGGTTTCTTCAAGGTGTTCGCGAAGTCTTTCCCTACTGAGTCGTCTCGTGTTCCAGGAGGGGCTCCTTCCTTCGCCGCCCCTACCCTTTTCCGCCGCTTGACACCCTTGTTCTAGACTAAATTCGATGCACCGGTGGTCACTCAAGGTTATTACCTCGAGGACCGACCAGTCGCTTATCCTTGAAGCGAGGCGAGGTGCGGCGATCGTGAGGTCAATTATTGACCCTCCCGCTCCTCGTCTGAACGTGAAATCCCCGCCCTGATTCAGGACGATCAGGTCGTTCCTAGCGACCATCTCGCCAACCAAGACTCCCCTTCTATCTAGGCGGGCCTCACCCCACTCGGGCGACTTACTGTTGAAGTCACCCCCTATGAGGGATCGCCCGATGGCCTCACTGAGGCTTTCCTCAAGGAGGAGGATCTGGGTCTCAAAGACATCGAAGGGATCGCCGGGGGAGAAGTAGCAGCTGTACACACGCACACCCGCCACCTCCACCCAAACGAACCCCGCGTCGGTCTCCAGGAAGTCCCCGACGCCCAAATCAGGGTTACAAACAAGAATGCCGGCCCTCCTTGATGCATCCTGATACCAAGCAGAGTTTTCGGATCACTTGTACTGCTCACTAATGAGCAGTACATCGGCCCCCCTCTCCCTGGCAGTCTGCATCAGGAGGTCCTGGGCATCCCTCCCCCTTTCGAGGTTGAGATGCAGGAACTTCAATTCCTGCCTCTCAACCTCCGAAGCTCTTCCCGGAAGACCGGGCAGGAGCCGCTCCCTGACACATGGTCGACATTTTTGTCGCCCCTGTCTATGCATGTCAGGCACCTTGGTGGCGCCTTACAACTCCTGGTCAAGTGTCCCGTGGCGCCGCATCTCCAACAGACGTTTTTTCTGTCGGGGTTGCTGCAGCCCCGGGACCCGTGGCCGTACCCAAGGCACCTGAAGCAGCGGGCGACTTCCACGTGCCCGCGAATGCGGCACGCGACCCACCCAATCCTCAGTTTACCTAGCTGAAGCAGACGCGCGGCGTCTACCTCAGCCAGGCGGATCACTGCAGTCTTCACCCCACCAAAGCGGGTGAAGAGCCTGCAGGACCCCTCAAAAGCCGGTCTGCCCAGTGCCAAGCACAGGGCAGACACAACCTCCTCTTTTTCAACGGTCTCGTCGAGGTCCCTAATTTCGAGGGACCTCGTCGAGACCAGGGCTGAAATTTGCGCCCTTTCCCCGACCGCCAGGTCGAGCTCCTTTCGGAAGGCTGAAACGTCTCCCCCCTTTTTGAGGACCAGAAGGACTTCTTCCTTCCTGGTCCTCCGGATAGACAGGACCTCAAGTCCTGCCTTCCGGGGGTCGACCTTCGCCTTCATTTCCTTCAAGATGTCGGCGTAGGACTGGCCGTCCTTCGCCGACACCTTGATGGCGTCGCCCGACCTGGCGGGCGAGGAGCGCTTCGGGGTACCCTTGTCGTTTGTACCCTGTGCTTCTTGCACAGGGTCCTTCGACCTTCTCTCCGTTACCATTTTTTTCTTTTTCTTTTTTTTCTTTTTGGCGACCACTTGCCAGTCCCCATCTTTAATTGGGGCCTGGCTCTTGGCCACCTGTGCATAAGACGGTGACGGGCCGCCCTTCCCCCTCTTAGGAGTTCTTTCCTGAGGAGGGGAGGGAGCTGCCCTCTTCTCACCTTTTGTCTGCGTTTGTGGGGTGTCTCCCAGAGACGCAGAGCGCGGTCTCCGAAAGATACCCATTTTTTTCGAGGCGGGGTGGGTCTCCAGCCTCTTCTGGAGTTCCACCCCGCTTTCAAGTAGGCACCTGTGGGTGTTGAGCATACCGCCCAACACCTCAGCCGCCTCGTTGACCGAGTCTTTCACAAAGCCAAGGTTATTCCTGAGCATACCCTTTTGTATTACGCTCAGGGCCCTGGCTAACTTTTCCATTTTCTCGTTTTGCTCCTTCAGGAGCTGAAGGACGTCCTTCCATCCCTCAGCTCCTGATGAAGCACCTAAGTCCACTTTCCCCACAGTTTTTTTTTTGAATTCATAAATCATTTTCACCAGCGCATCGTGCGTAGAGGAGCGGGTCGGAAAAGTTGGGAACGGGTGTA
The DNA here is from genome assembly GCA_030998225.1 of Diplolepis rosae. Classification (NCBI taxonomy): domain Eukaryota; kingdom Metazoa; phylum Arthropoda; class Insecta; order Hymenoptera; family Diplolepididae; genus Diplolepis; species Diplolepis rosae. The sequence continues at coordinate 4,227,208 of JAPYXD010000466.1, forward strand.
CCCTCGGACCGAAGTCCTACCCCAGTTCCCTGAGGCCCAACCTCCGCTTAGCCGGTCCCGGAATGCGCGGACAGACCGGACTCGCTCGAGGCAACACAGGCTCCGACACCTGTGTTCAATACGCACTACCTGATCAAGGTCCCGAAGGGGCTGGCTTCTGATCCCGCATTGCACCCCACCTCGGCAGAGCTAGGCTCACAGCAGCCTCGCCTCCTCGTGGGCCGGGGAAGACACCACTCGGTGACGAAGCACTCCCAGTGGGGCGCCATACGGAAACGATCGTTTGGACTGCTCTTGGTCACAGACTGCGGAGGCCTTGCAGTGTCCCCCAGGAGATTCCATACACCAATTCGCTCTTAGCCTCTTTCAAGAGGGAGACCGTCTATAGGATCTCCTCTCACATTCGAAGGACACATATCACAGTCATGCGGCGCTGACATTCGTTCAGTTCACTCATTCCTCACAAGTACTCTCAGACTCTCTCTCAGCGCCGCTACCTGGGGCATACATCCTTCTCCATGCATGGGTATGGACGCGTTTATAGCGTCCCCCACTCTCAACCTGGGATAGACCCGTTTATAGGGCACCCTTCACGCAATGGGAAGATGCCCGTCTATAGAGCCCCCTGCATTTGTTCACCGATTCATCTGGACACTACAACCTCCATGACCCGAGGGCCGTCTGCTAAGCCTCCCCACCCGTCCTTTTTTGGCATAGCCAAGAGAAGGACTTCGTCAAGGTACCAGTCCGAGGGGAGGGTAAATCTTTGAATTAAAAAGTATTTTATTGGTGAGTCATTATAAAATTTATTAAAAAATAATATTGGAATAAATGATATTATATTAATTTCAATTGATATTCAAAAAAATAAAATTGAATTAGTATTAATACCTAATATAATTCTTATTATTATTAATGAGTAAAATATAATTGAATTAAAATTTATTTTTATTAGTAATAGAATACTTTTTTTGATATTCTTAAATAAATTTACAATTTATTACTTAAATCAGACATATTACTTTTTTATTAAATTAAATTTTTAGTTTATTAAATAAAATAATTCATTTACAATGAATTGAATAAAATTTATTTTAAAAATTTTATTAAATGGTTTTATTCAACTAATCATAAGGATATTGGTGTATTATATTTTATATTTGGTATCTGATGTGGGATGGTTGGGGCAGCTTTAAGAATAATTATTCGTATTCAGTTTGGTATAACAGGGCAGTTAATTGGTAATGATCAAATTTATAACTCTATTGTTACTTCTCATGCTTTTATTATAATTTTTTTTATAGTTATACCTTTAATATTAGGGGGGTTTGGTAATTATTTAATTCCATTAATATTATCATCTCCAGATATATCTTTTCCTCGATTAAATAATATAAGATTTTGGTTATTAGTTCCTTCTTTTATTTTATTAATTATAAGTATATTTATTGATCAAGGAGCAGGGACAGGATGAACTGTTTATCCTCCATTATCGTTAAATATTGGGCATGAAGGGGCTTCTGTTGATTTAGTAATTTTTTCATTACATTTAAGTGGAATCTCATCAATTTTAGGTTCAATTAATTTTATTACTACAATTTTAAATATACGTCCTGTAATAATAAGAATAGAAAAAATTACTTTATTTTCTTGATCAATTTTATTAACTACAATTTTATTATTATTATCTTTACCTGTTTTATATGGGGGTATTACTATATTATTATTTGATCGTAATTTAAATACTACTTTTTTTGATCCTATAGGGGGTGGGGACCCAGTTTTATATCAACATTTATTTTGATTTTTTGGACATCCAGAAGTTTATATTTTAATTTTACCAGGGTTTGGTATAATTTCTCATATAATTTATTCTGAGTGTGGTAAAAAATTTACTTTTGGTTCATTAGGTATAATATATGCTATAATTTCAATTGGTATATTAGGATTTATTGTATGAGGGCATCATATATTTACTGTTGGTATAGATATTGATACACGGGCTTATTATACATCAGTTACTATAATTATTGCTGTTCCTACAGGGATAAAAATTTTTAGATGATTGGCTACTATGTATGGAGCAAAAATTGATTATAATTTGACAATAATTTGATCATTAGGATTTATTTTTTTATTTTCTTTAGGGGGATTAACAGGGTTATTATTATCTAATTCATCAATTGATATTATTTTGCATGATACATATTATGTTGTTGCTCATTTTCATTATGTTTTATCTATAGGGGCAGTTTTTTCTATTATGAGAGGGTTTATTTTTTGGTATCCTTTATTTACTGGGTTAGTTATAAATTTAAATTTGTTAAAAGTTCAGTTTTATTTAATATTTATAGGAGTTAATTTAACATTTTTCCCTCAACATTTTTTAGGGTTAGGAGGGATACCTCGTCGTTACTCTGATTATCCTGATATATATTTATTTTGAAATATTGTTTCTTCTATTGGGTCAATAATTTCAATTATAAGAATTTTATTAATAGTTTATATTTATAAAAACGGTGAAGAGAGCTAGAATAAGATGCGAAGAACCAGAAATTCTTCTAGATTTAATTTTAGCAAAGAAAATTACACACGCGGCAGAAAAAGCCACTAGGTATATGCAAATAAACTCCTATGAAGATTTATACGCGGCACTCAGACAAAATTTGAAACAAACCAGCTCATTAATTTCATTAAAATCTAAGTTAGAAAGCTGCAAGCAAGGCTTAACAGAAACGGTTCAGAACTTCACGACGAGGTTTCGACAAATAACAAATGAAATAAATTACCTAGTCCAATCCCAACACGTAAACCCCACTAAACGAAGACTTAAAATAGAATTGGAAGAAGAAGAAGCCGTTAACCGTTACTTATTAAATTTAAAAAGAGAAATTGGAATGCAGGTACGTCTGTTAAAACCGAACACAGTAAACGAGGCTCAAGCATTAGCCATCGAAACTGAAACATGGTTAAAAGACAGCCAGCCTGTCAGACAAATTATCAAACCACCAGTAAAAATATGGGCTAAATCACCCGGACCACCTCGACCCAGTGCAAATACTAAACCTGGAGCACAGAATAGTACCATACCACTGAGTGACAGATTGAAAATGAATTGCTTCAAGTGCGGCAAAATAGGTCATATATCTTCACAGTGCCAAGTGAAGCAGGGATTTCCCCCAGGCCATGGTTTCAAGCGACCACCTCCGGTAAGAGCAATCCAAGAGGAAGAAACAGAAGCGGAAAACATGACGGAGGAAGAAATAACGGAGCAACTGATCTTCGAGGAATCAGCCGAATTTCTTCCATGTGCGGAAGATTACGAACAATCGGTGCCAGAAGAAAAACTGGAAGATACAGATTATTAGTAGACTCAGGAGCTGCTATAAACATAATCAAAGAAAAAATATTGGATGATAAAGACGAAGGAAATCTACCCGCAAAACATTCCTAATGGGTAACGATCGGCATATCTCTAAACATTCTACAAAATTAAACTTTTTTGGACAAGAACACGTTTTCTACATAGTACCCAACGATTTTCCCTTACCAGAAGGAGGTATAATTGGAATTAAATTCTTTGAAAAATATCCAAGATATGCGATCACGAACAGTCACCTCGTGCTAAATAAGGTAAAGCTACCTTTGCACCTAAGCAATGATTTCATACCAGGAAAATCCGAAAAGATATGTACCATTTCAACTGACGCAGAAGATCAAGATATTATCATTATAGATGATAAAGAAATCCCCGGCGGACTCTACACTATACGAAACGGACAAATAAAAATCCCATTGAAAAATAATGAGGATTACCCTAAAGAAGTAAATCTCCAGATTAGCTACGAACCTATATTAAAAATAATCACAAATGAAAGTTATCGACCTCAAATGACCTTTAGACTAAATGAATTATTGAAATCTTCAAGATTAGATCATTTAGAAAAAGACCAGAGAGAATTCATCAAAAAAATGATAGCCAGATATTCGGAAGTTTTCACGTTAGAATCAGACCCACTTCCATGTACTAACCTTACCGAACATCAAATAGTACTTAAAAATGGAAAAATAATCAATCTAAGGTCCCACAAATTACCCGAAAAACACCGACAGTTTGCCCTAGAAGAAACAGAAAAGTTATTAAAAAAGGGAATTATAAGAGAAAGCCAATCACCATACAACTCACCTTTATGGATAGTACAGAAAAAAGGAAATAAATTAAGAATGGTAATTGACTACAGAAAGATTAATGAAGACACGGATCAAGATGCTTACCCATTACCAATGATCGACGATATATTAGACCACTTAGGAAAAGCTAAGTTCTTTTCTGCCTTTGACCTCTCAGCTGGATTCCACCAAATCCCGATGAAGGAAGAAGACAAAAAGTACACTGCGTTTTCTACAACCCAAGGACATTTCGAATACAATCGCATGCCTTTCGGTTTAAAGAACGCACCAGCCACTTTCCAAAGAATGATGGATAATGCATTCAGAGGATTAGTCGGAACAAAATGCTTTGCGTACATAGATGACATTGTGATATTCGGAAGCTCAATTCAGGAACATAATGAGAACTTAGTAGCAGTCATGGAAAGAATCTACCAGTTAGGACTAAGATTAGAACCGAAAAATGTGGATACCTTAAACAAGAACTAGAATACCTTGGACACATAATAACCAAAGAAGGAGTCAAACCCAGCCCTGAAAAAATAAACTGCATAAAAGAATTCAGACCATTGAAAACTGTAAAAGATGTGCAATCATTTTTAGGACTTGCAGGTTACTATAGGAAATTCATCAAGAATTTCTCTACTATAGCGAGACCCTTAACAAAGCTAACTCAGAAAGAGACAATATTCGATTGGACCCCAGACTGCGAAAAAGCATTTTACGATTTGAAGAACGCATTGGTAACCGCACCAGTTTTAAAATTCCCTGATTTTTCCAAACAATTTATACTGACTACGGACGCATCCAACTGTGGATTAGGAGCAGTATTGAGCCAAGACGGGCACCCTTGTCTTTTTATATCAAGAACATTGAACAAAGTCGAAGAAAAATACACCACCTCTGAAAAAGAACTTTTAGCAATTGTATGGGCTATGAAACGCCTCAGACAATATCTTCTCGGAAAGAAATTCAAAATTCAAACAGACCACCGTGCTTTAGTTTGGCTACACAATGTGAAAGACCCTAGCTCAAGACTTTTACGATGGAGACTTCGTATGGAAGAATACGAATACGAAATAGAATATGTAAAAGGAAAAGAAAATAAAGTAGCGGATTGTCTATCCAGACTTTTTCCCATCACTAAGGACACATTACAAGAAGCAATGGAAAAAACCGGAATTAGTACTGAAGAAGAAGAACCAAGCTTGGAAGACCAGTCACCGGAAATAGAAACATTCGACACGCCGCGAATAACAAAAGACGAAATTTTAAAAGAAAAAATCAAATTAACCGCGAGGCGAATGATAGAACCATCAGAAAATGAAACCACAGAAACGGAAGAAGGAATCACGGAAACACCAGGAGACAATACTAATTTATATACGGATTTTATAAATTGGAATCTACAACCAGTCAAAGGAAAAATTAAAACAAAGCGTAACGCTATCGGCAAACTTTGGAAAGAAGTAACTAAGGATGAAATGCCTATGTACAACGAAGAAGATTGGCTGTATAAATTAAGTTGGTTTATCGAAGAATTCGTTAACAGAAAACTCTCAATTGTTAGATTATCCTTTGGAGATCCTCTATTTACATTTCTGGAGCGAGAAATAATTCAAGAAATAATGGAATTCCTATCAAAATATTATCCAGAAAAGAATTCCCACATTTGTTTCTCTACAACCCGAGAAGTAACTAAGGAAGAACGAAAACAAATTATTAAAGAAGCTCATAGGGATCACACTGGAGAACAAAATACTATCGAAAAAGCCAAGAGAATCGGAATTTGGACCAACATGGACCAAGACATTAAGGACTATGTCAAAAAATGCCCTATATGCCAACTACAAAAGACCACGCGAATTAAGAATCAATCAGAAAGTATAATACCCGACATACCACTTAATCCAAATGATAAAATAGCACTGGATATTTTTGGACCGTTACCCACTACACCTAGAGGTAACAAATACATGCTTAGTATTCAGGATAGATTGACCAGATACACCACTTTAATACCGTTAGAAAGTGAAACCTCAACAGCAATAGTAGAAGCTCTGATAGAACAATATATTTGCATCTGGAAAGCTAAAGAAAGAATCCAAGTGGAATTAGAAAAAAACTAAGAAAAGATTGGATGAAGGAATAACAAGAACGCATCCTTTATACAAGCCAGGGAAACTAGTTAAAATCTTAAATAACACCAAACAAAACAAATTAGAACAATCCTGGAAAGGTCCTTACGAAGTTATAGATTACCTAGATAATAATAATCTACGCATTAGGAATAAAGATAAAATACTGAGAGTACACATAGATCAGTGTATGCCTTATTTTTCAGATGAGGACCCTAGTACTTCTAATAGCGGCAGTGGCCAACTGTAAAGCCAACTACACCTTACAACCGTCAAAATTCCCATTATAGAACAGGAAGAGGGTACCATCAAACATATTATACCTATCCCTTATCTTATCCAAAACCTATATTTTGCAGTAATTCCCGACCATGACTATTTAATAAAATTTAGAGACTCATATGTAATTACTGACAAGGAAACAATAAATAAATGTACGACGATAAGCGAATATAAAATTTGCGGAAGAAGCCAACCAAACCTTAGGCTGACTGACAGTGAAACATGCGAAGCTACGATATTCAAGCGATACTCAGAGAACAAATGTAAAACTTCAACTTTTGCTTTACACAAAGAAACCTTCATACCCGTACTAAACGGATACATAATAGTACTAATGAACGAGGTATATTTAGATATTAGCTGCGAAACAGGAATAGAACACCTAAAGATTAAACAACCCTCTCTACTGACGGGCTCAAATTGTAAAATCTATAATGGAATGGACGCACTGTACCTTAGCAAAAATCTAAAGGGACAATTTTACAACGAATTCAATGCGACCTACAACATTAGTTACTCTAACGACGATCTAAAAACCTTAGAAAGTAAATTAATACGTCTCCCTAAAATTATAGATAACAATGAATTACGACAAGCCAAATTAAGCCTAGACGATGCAGAAAATATGTTAAAATCAATAGCCATTAACAGAAGACTAAGAACGTGGAGAGAAACAACTATGGATTGGTTAAGCTATTTAGGTTACGCAGCGCTAGGATTAGGATCAGCCTATGTTCTGTACAGATTAGGAATACTCGAATTCATACAAAAGTGTATGCCCAAAAAACTGTATATTCTGTGTAAAAACAAAGGTAACAACGCCGACGAACGTCGTCACGTACAATTCCAGCTTGCAACCCTTGGTGATCACCGAAATACCAAAAGTAAGGAGGGTAAGAATTTAGTAAATTAAGAGACTAATTTATGTCTGAAAAGGGGAGTGTTACCAGGCCTGATGATGACCTCCTTCCCCCAGGTTTAGTTACCCATATATGTAGAGGTTGATGACCTCCCCCTCCTAGGTTTAGCTGTCTATATATGTAGAGGTTCAAGCAGGCCTCGTCAGTTCTTCTCTAAAATCTCTCACGAATAAAAACATACAAAGTGACATCAGTTTGATGTCACTACCTTTAAAAGTTAGAAAGTTTAGTTTTCACTATAACAACATTTACAAATTTTTAATTGAGTATATATTTCCCTTCGCATGGTTTTTTATGTTGAACACAGGGCTTAACAAAATATTTATTTTTCATTTCATTCATTTGAGGCTGGAAAAGAAAAATGGAAAATACTTCTATTTAGAAGCTTAAGCTTTTTATTTATTTTAAAATATATTTTCAGTTATATAGGGATAACATAACAAAAATTTTGTTCAGGGTCTCAAGAATTCTTCGTGCGTATCCACAGTATATGTATATTTTACGAAGTTTAATGTATTCTTCTTTTTATTTTGTATTAATTGATTTATGCAAAATGTGTATTTTATGTCCTAGAATCATTTTAGGAACATTTTTTCATTTCATATTGTTCAGAAACTTAATTATTTAAAATTTTTCAAATATTTGTCTATTATTGTAGTGCTTTTGTAGAGCGTGTAGGGAACGATGATTGGCTGACTGCGTTTCTGCGAGTTTCTCGTCTACTTTGTATACTATCTTCTATGCCACAGCGGTGGCCATGTTGTAACGCCAGTTGGTAGCGGATCGTTCCATCGCACGCAAGTGCACTTGACAAGACGTCATAGTGTCTTTTTAATAAATCTTGTTATTGTTAAAGTGAGTGGTTATTTATTGCACCAGGTGTAAGTTAGGGTAGTAGGTTCCCTATAACCTCTGCATGAGTGTTCACCAAAAATACCTACAAGCGTGCCGCGTGCAGCGCCGCTCTGGTGAGAAAACGTCGCACATAGAAACTATAATCACCAGCCCCCTGAATCTTGCGACCAAATGCATAAGAAAAAAATTACGTGAAAGTTGACTGCTGCCGGTGGCGGCGCTGACCGTTCATAGGCCCTAGATTCAAAAAAATGCATGGGAAAAAGAATAAAAATTTAATTTATTCCTAATAAAAACTATTTTATCGCATTTTCTTATACATGATAATAATCTAATAAGATCTTCATATTTTTTACAAAAATTTATTCTCTTCGAAAATGTTAAGACATTCACTTTAGGCAAAAATCTAATTTCCAAATTCTGGCGGGAATTGCATTATTTGGGTCATGTTCTTTATTTTATAATTGTTTTGCGTTAAATTTAAATATTAATACTAATAATTAATGCCGTCATTATAAAATTTGCTTATTTGTCATATTATATAACATATTACAATAAATACAATATAGTATATATACTATATATTACTACTGTAATTAAATCAAACCTTTTTTAAAATATAAACATTTCAAAAATACTGTTGGGAATTTGAACTAATAATTTTCTTAATATTTTACTATGAAATAAATTATTAATTAATGAAATATATTAAGATCATATTATTATAATATATTATAGTTCAAAGCAGTGAAACAATTGTGGTCTCTCATAAGTGCTCTGAAAAAATTTCTTTATCTACCAGTATACTTTACTTATTTTTCTATTTATGTATATATAACATATTTAATCAATTTTTTAATTTACTTCTTTTTTATTTATCTGCGTTGTATTATTTTATTTTGAAATTCATTTTTCGTAAAATTATGAATTTAAGTTTCTAATTTCTATTACTTTAGGAATTCTATGTAATTCGGTAAAACTATAAGCATTAAAAAGTAAGGAATCTAAATTAACAAAAAATCTGAACTTATATTCTTTTTTAAAGTCCAAAACTTTATTTTAATAACAAAATTGTTAGAAATCAGAAATTGTTTTCCACTTCAAGACAATCCTATTTTAACAAGCTCACATTAACTTCAATTCAAAATTTAAAAAAATATTCTTTCTCATCTCCTTTTTATTTCAGTCACTTTCATTTATCTATTTTTTAACTTCTATCAGACAAAATGCTTGCAACTGAATTTATTTGCTATAAGTATTTGAGAGACATTTATTGCGGTGCAAAAGAAATTTATTGCACAGGTAGATACAATTAATTAATATTGAGACATTAATCTTTATTATATTATGTAGTTAATTATTAATATCTCTATCAAATAAAATGTTTTATTTTGAACTAATTAAGAAAATAAACAATATGTTCGACGTACTTACTCTTCCCAAAACTTTTACTCCACCGGGCGCATAGGTTAACCTCTCTTGAAGAATATCTTCTGGGTCAAAATGCTTTTTGCAAATCGCATGACCTTCTTTTCATTTCATATCATCCTGAAGGACTTATACCCAAATTTACACCCAAAATAGGCACATTTCACCATTTTTTGCACCAATTTATTTGGACATTTGTTTCTAGACTCGCGAACTTCATCTCTTCAACTCGAAAATTTTCAGGGAAAAGCTTAAAAAACTACATTTTATAATGTGATTTTCGTGTAAGTCGGCCCAATGAACAGTCAGCGCCACCATGGCAGCCAGTCACAATTCATGTCATTTTCAACTCAGTGATGCAGGGTGCTGATAATCACTAAGGGAATCAAGTTCTCGCCGTTGCAGGCAGGGAGTCGGATAGGGCTGGTATAAACAGGTCTGGCAACTCCCGTGGTGGGGGATGTTCCCTTCTTGTAGTCAGAATGTTTCATATTTTTGCCACGGATAGCGCTAGTATCGAGTAGTGGCCCGAATGACCGCACTATAGCATGTATGTATATAGTTATACCTTGAGTCCCTAGAAAAATAGAGTCTACCGAGTGTAAATTTTACGAATTTCCAACGTCTAAATGGAAAATAAATCAAAGGAATAAGTGGGTAGCTGCTGTATATATTTTTGAATCTGTAACAAGTAATAATTGTAAAATGTATTCGTCTAATTTATCATAATTTAGTATTTGATATAATATTAATGAATTTTGTTACATAAATTCTTCGACTTTTAACAAAATATTTTGGAATAAAGTATGTGTAACAAACGTTTAAATATATTTATTTAACTTAACATACACCTAAACTTAAAGTCATAGAAGCTATATTATTTGTTTATTACTATTTTTTTAAACTTACACAGTTTTCTAAATTTTCAGTATTATTTTCATCATTGAGTTCTTCGGCAATCACAGCCTTATATAAAGCATTTAAATAATTTTTAAAATAAAATTCTCCAGCCTTCAATAATGCTGTTTGTAGAAATTTTTCATCACGGTGTGATGTCTGTTTTGATCTGTCATTAACTTAACCTTATATTTACTGGTTTCTATATCATTTTTGTTATGAATAATACTTACTTTTTACTGCTGATTTCACACAAATACTTCACAAGGAATAACAATTGAATTTTAAAGTGAATTAAATTGTTTTTTTTTATTGATAATAAACATTTTTATAACTAAGCCCCATTATAATACATTGTAAAAGCTCTCGAACAGTCTCCTTTAGTTCACTCATGCTATGTCGCTGCAGTCAGGCACAGAGCGTATACAAAATATCATCACGTTTGCTTTTTTTTTCGTTTTCTTATTTTATTTTTTTGCATTTAAACGAATAAATGAATTATGAATACACTGTAAAAATTCATGTCATAATTCTTTGTCCCACGTCACTATAGCTTTATGCTGTTACCGTGACAGAAAATTCTGTTACGGTTTAGAAATTTCTGTTACTGGTAACTGCATAAAGCTCCAGTGACATGTAACAGAAAAGTCTTTTACGGGCTCAGGAATTTTTGTAGCAATGTCAAAATTCGACATGAGTGAAAGTAACATACATTTTAGTTTCTGTAACATAATTTTTTGTTACCTGTAATTTAAAATTCAAAGATCCAAAGAAAATTCTTTTGGTTAATTAGCTTTAATAAATATATAATTTATTCAACTATTATGTTATTAATACGATAATGTGGAACATACACAGTGTTCCGTAAAATTTGAATGAATATACATATATATATATATGCATTCAAATCTTACACGTATATATATTTTACATATGTCATCTTACTGTGACATATGTGTCACAGTTCTTTAGATAGACTTTTCGATTCTTTTTGCATTCCTAAAAGAAAGAATATTACTTGCAGAACACTGTGTTTTAAAATTTGACTTACCTTTTCTCAAGTATTACTTTTTTGCAATTTCCCTGTTATATTCTTCGTGAACAATTACGGACACATTCTTCGAGTGTCAGAATCAAACACTCTAACCACAGCTAGAGTGGACTCTAACGGTAGGTATACATTGCACCATAGTTTTATTTGCCCATAAAATCACCAGAAGTCACTATATTTGAAAAGCAGTGTTTGACGAACATTATGAAAGGAATGCGTTGGCAAAAATTGCAAGTACATATCAAATGTAGGCGGTAGAGAGCGCTTCAGCGGAATGTACAGGAATCCTGCATCTTGCAATCCTCGCAGTCTTTGCCAACACATTCCTTTCATAATCTTCGTCTAACACTGCTTTTCAAATATAGTGACGTCTGGTGATTTTATGGGCAATTGAAACTTTGGGCAACTAAAACTATAGTACAATGTATACCTACCGACTCTAACCACAGCTACTCACACGGATTAACGCACACACGCTCAGTGGTCGCCATCTTGGGTACAGATCGGCAGACTCTATTTTTCTAGGGACTCTAGTCTATACAACAACGGAGGCGACGGTGGCCATTTCCGCCATTTCCAACCATTGCAGCACTAGCACAATGCTCGGAAAGTTTCGTAACTATTAGCAATTGAGTTTTTTCCACTTTAGCTTTCATCTATTTTCATTATTCTTCATTGTTACTAATGATGTTTCATTGGAGTTTCATTGTCAGAAATAAGAGCATGTATACTTTTAAAGAAATTTACTACAAATCAGTGCTCACGGTATGGAAAAAGTATACATACCACCACCGTGGCTCAGCTGCTCGTCGGTGTGTAGACGGAGAAAGCGATGGTGCGCGCGCTTGTTTCCCTCTCGCTCTCTGTCTGGCTGGTTTAAATTTTAAACTTTCTCCGTCTACACACCGACGAGCAGCTGAGCCACGGTGGTGTACGGAAGCTTGTAGCCGCCAACCTGCCACAGTGTCGCTAGTTGTTGGTCTATTCCAGTCTAAGCGGCTTGTATTCGCCACTACCGACAGTGTCGCAAGTTTCTTCGGCTCTTCCGGTTTGCGAGTCGCAAGCCGGAAGAGCTGATCGGCCTTTCCGGTTTGCGACTCGCAAACCGGAAGGGCCGATTTGCTTATGCAACCTACATGGCACATGTTTTGTAGTGAAATGAAGCCAGGTAATTCAATTTTTCCATATATTACTTATTCTTAAGTTAAAGATTATTGTCAAAGAAAAGATTAATTAATTTTACGACAATTACTGATATATAAGATAAGTAATAAAAAAATACTTGAATATAAAAAGCAAGAATGATACCACTTAACCTCTTTTTGAAAAATATGTTTTGGTATAACTAAGTAACTTTTAAATTAAAATGTTAAGAATTTTATAATACCTATCAAAGAAATTGTTTGAAATAATAATCTTACTTCACTTCACTACAAAACATATGCCATGTAGGTTGCATAAGCAAATCGGCCCTTCCGGTTTGCGAGTCGCAAATCGGCCCTTCCGGTTTGCGAGTCGCAAACCGGAAGAGCCGAAGAAACTTGCGACACTGTCGGTAGTGGCGAATACAAGCCGCTTAGACTGGCATAGACCAACAACTAGCGACACTGTGGCAGGTTGGCGGCTACAAGCTTCCGTAGTGGTGGTATGTATACTTCTTCCATACTGTGAGCACTGCTACAAATCTGTGTTAACTTTGTCAGTTTAATAATAACACTTGGAATTTTAAAATATTTCGATACATCATTTGATAAAACAATTCTCATTCAAGATTATTTACACCAATAAGTAATTTCTCGAGATATTTATTATAACAGATGAGTTTTCGTTATTTAATATCTAGAGTAAAACTTTGTTTAGAAAGGTGTAATTTTATGTTGATCAAATTCCAAAATGAATAACCTGTTATTCAAAAACTATTACTTAGATAAATATACTTGAATATGGAAGTTAAACTTGATGAATTCAAGGTAAAAATTGAGAGGACAAATTTCGACGATGCAAAATTCGAGAAACCTTCAAAAATTGAAGACATTGCTGTTGAAGGTGTAAAAATCGAGGCATCAAGATTTGATGATTCTATTGTTCTAAACAATGAAATTCCATCTAAGGAAGAAAATTCTTTACTGATTCCATCTTCTTCCGCCAGCTTAGATACTAAAAATGTTTCTGACCCAAAGGCTTCCAACATTAAAATCGTCCGTGGCACGAAAAGAAAATGGACGGATGCTGCCGATTCAAATCCAACTGAAAAAAAAGGTTTGTTCTCTTTACTTAATACACCTTTATTTGTATTGTATTATCATAAATCATACAATAATTCAGAATCAAGAGAGGACGACAGCGAAGCAAAGATAATGCGATCATTGAAGAGATCCTGTGAACTGTGGTCTTTAGAAGATAAAAATACATTTTTCAAGGCAGTCAATGAATTTGGAAAGGATTTTGATGCCTTGCAGAGTTATTTTTTGAGTCAAGGAAAGAAAAAGGGACTTCCAGAAAATATGATAAAAAACAAAGAGCAGATACGTCATTTCTATTATCGGACTTGGCTGAAGATATCGAAGCGTTTGAAATTCTCTGAAGGTACAAATTACACTTTTTCGAATCTCATTTTAAGTAGATTATTAAATATGTTCTCTAATTTAAAATGCTCGTTGCTTGTACTGCTTCAGATGTTAAAAAAACAACACAAGAGCTTTATGGACTGATTAATTATGGAGAATTGAGAAGAAAACTACCTCGGATGCATGATAAAGCCCACATGAAATTGAATGAGTTAGTTTATTGGGGATCAACGCAAGTTAGACTGAGGGGGAAAACAATGAGAATCAAAACTCCAATATGTAGAGCTTTGAGAAAACTAAACCAGCTAGAAGGTTATTATATCTTTTTATTATTTTTATGGCATTTTAATTAACATACTTTTTACCATGCATATTCATAACAATTAAAGGCATTTAAAATCTTTATGGAAAAATAGATGCTTCCAACTTTCCCGGGATTCGAGCCCATGTTTTTCGATTTCTGGTCGACTGCTCTGAGACAAAATTTCAAAAATTCAACTATCCTAATTCATGACAATGCTAAAAAAATTATTCACATTGCTAATTATCTGACAGGTGTCTAAGAACTATGCAAAAGAAAATTATATAAAATTATGAAAAATACTAAAATATTGATCAATAAACTGGTATTTCAATTTACAGATTGGCAAGAGGATATAAAATTACCTCCAAGAGTAACGATAGAGTTACGGCCTGGGAATAATATGGCTTGGTGGAAAGTCCAGGCCTCGGCAATGAATCCAAGAGTTCGGAGTCTTGTCCCTATCCAGCGGAGACTCTCCAGTATTTTGACATTTTTGCAACAACGTTGGCGACCTCCGAAGTACAGGACTGTATCCTTTGCTGATTTTTATTTCTATTCGTATTTACACACGGTATAATGTGTTTCCTTGAATGAAATGTTAGTCAGCAATCGAGGAAAACCCAATCGATGAATCCAAGGAATCAATTCTCCTCCGAGTTGCACCTCCCGAAGGTAGCAAAATCGCTCTTCCAGTCGTAAATCTTGGTGAATATCTAACCAGCAATAGCGTTAGTTTCAACTCCTACGAAAAACGCCTTTGTTTAAAAAGCTCCAGAGTAGAATTACTAGGATCCGTACAATACATAAAAGGTGTTGGAAAAAAGGGTGTCAAAAAATGTAAAGTAGACAAAAAGACGAATAAAAATAATGAAGATCAGTACGTTGGAGTGGACAATAATAGTGATCTAGACGTTCCTGAATTAGGTAGTTCAAATTTTTCGAATGAGAAATCGACAACGAATGATGCGAAAACTCCAACGGAACAACCTGCTGAGCCTAATAGATTTCCAGGCAGAGAAACTATTGATAGGATCAGATTAGGCTGGAATATCGATGAAGCGAATACGATCACTGTGGGTGATCTTTTTCTAATGGCAAGTGATTCAGATGATGACAAGTTTTTTATAGTATAAAAAATTGATTCAATAATTTAAAATTAAGAATCAATAGTTTTAGAATTTATTAAGGATGGATGAAAACAATAATAAATTTAAAGAACTGATGAAATAATTTTGCTTTTCCTTACAGTTTGGACGAGAATCAAAAGTAACTCTCGAATATTGGTGGGATTCACCTCCACGTGAAACTCAAGCATTTTCTACAGGAAAATCAAAATTGATCGTTACACCTCGAGATGATAATGTAAGCCTTACATTACAAAAATTATTATCAATTGCGAAACAAAGCTATGGAACTAGCAAGGTAATTATTTCCATTGTGAAGCAAATAAGTCAGAATTTCAAGTTCCAAACTGGTTTTAGCAACATTAAATTTTAATTTAAGAAAAACACGTTCAAATATTTGGGTAAGAGGGAATCCTTAAAGAACAACCTATAATTATTTCTCAAAATTAGATGGAAACTTGTATTTAACATCTGATGCAAAATTATTGTTTACTTACAATTTATCGTTTTTTTTGTCTTTTAAAGGGTTATGATAACACATCGGGCAGCAGTGAAACAGTGATTTCATCTCGAATTCCTTCGACAAAAGAGTCGACGTTTAGGCGACCATTGATTCCCCAAGCCTATCACAGACTTGGAACGCCGGATGCCTTCAAAACTCAATTAGACGTAAATGAAAAATTAGAAATCAATCATTAACATTTTTTTAGTTTTGAATCATTACAAGATTTAAAGAACTTTAAAAGTGGCTGATATTTAATAGAAAAATAACTCAAAAGAATTAAATCTAACTGAGAAACAATAATCACCTATAATTTAATTTGTTACTTTTCTAGAAATTCAAAACGAGATTTTGCAAGAGAGGTAGAACGATAAGACAAAGGAATCTGATAGTGCAAAGGGTAGTTCCACTAGCTAGTCCAGAAATCTATTCAGAAATGCCACGTCCACCGGGTGGAGAAATGCTTGATGCAAGTGAAATTCCTTTGAATAACTCTGTGAATAAAAGTAGCAGAGGTACAGAAGTCAAAGCCGGAACTTCAGAAGAAGAGCATTTCCTCGATGTTTTACAAGAAACGAATCCTGCAAAAGCCTCTACCTCGATCATCACAAGTGCCACGAAAATATTAAAAGAAGGCGAACACCAATGGCTCAACTGCGAGGTAAAAAACGAATTTTTAAATTAATATTTCCATTTCAAAATATGATGAGAATGTAATAAGCACTTTAATTTAACTTACATAATATTCTCCTGTGAAGGTGAGAAGTTGGTTTTTGTAAGTTGCGTTTATACATATGGGGCATTATTTCTCAAGTTACACCAACCAAAAATTTGATTTTTTCCGATTGACCTAAACCTAGGGCAAAACGTTATCCCATTAGGCGGTACATTAGTCTTCAAAAATCTTGCCATTTTAATGTAAATTGGAAAAGATAGAGAGGGGGTAATTTTTCAGTCTTGTGAAGATAGGCCGTATTTCGAATGCTTGTAACTACTTTCCTTTGGAATACAAACTTTGTTGACCTGAATGTTTTCGATTCGTTATTGCACAACAAATTGAATGGTCTTAACCGCTTTTTGAAAATTAAAAATGTTTTCGACTTTTTCTTTGAAGTTAGTCCCTTCTTTTTTTTATCTCAGATTAGAGCTTGGGAATTCTACTTTCGAAATCCTGAAGGACAAAAAGAATTTTTTGTTCTTTTCGAGAAATTAAATAAAGAATTAACTGGATGAATTGTCGGCACTCGTACTACTCATATGTTGACTCCGAAAAACATGAATACTTTAGTATTTTGCCACTAGATGGGCAGCAATATACTCATTTACAATTCTAACCACTTTATAAATGTATCAAATACGCCGTCTTGAATTAAACATTGATTTAAAGATTTCTTCAATATAAATCTTTCGTTGTGCAGGTTTGCAATAATTGTATATGTTATAATTATTATATAATTTATTTATTGCAGTTTTGTATGGTCATTATTTCAGATAATTTGACTTATGATACCGCTGCTGCGTGTAATTATTAAAAAATCATTGTTGATTTTCTCAAAGTTAATTACAATCCGAAAAAGATTGATTATTTCACAGATGGTGCAGGGCAGCATTTCGAAAACAAATATAGTTTCATCAATCTTCAAGCTCACGAAACAGATTTTAGTATCTTATAAGAATGGCATTTTCATGGGACAGTCCATGGAACAGGAGCTTACGATGGCATAGGTTCAAACGTGAAAATAGAAGTTCTGCTAAAGCTCTATTTGAGTGGGCGGAAAAATTGCAAAGAGACTCTGGTTTTTTGAGCAGTAAAGAAACTCACGCAGTAACCATCGAAAAACTGAAATCTAGATTTGACCGTGCAAGAATAATACCAGGCACACTACAGTTCCATGCTTTCATCCCTGATAACGATAGCCGATTATAGTTGAAGAAATCAAAAAATCAAACTTTTAATATGTTTTCGTGGAAGATTGCAGGCATTAAATCAAATTAATCACAGTCTCAACTCTGTGAACTGGTGAGAGCAATTATATTTATAAGGAAAAACAATAATCGACACGAGAAATTTTCCAATTTTCATTGAATTGGAAAGATTGTTGGAGGCCAAAGTACCACCTAATAAGACAACATTTTGCCCTAGTTTTAGGTCAATCGGAAAACATCAAATTTTTAGTTTGTATACACTTAAGAAGTAATGCCCCATTTATGGAATGGCCATGGATGGGTTGCAGAATAGAGCTATGAGTGCGAGTCCGACAGCAACCCATTCGTGGCCATTCTGTATGTACATATACTTTATACATATACTCATATGTCTTATATAGGGTGTTTTTTTAAGTACTTGAGAACTTCGAATTTAAATAAGACATTAAAAAATTGATAGAATGTTTTTATTTTTTTTGTGAAAGTAAATTTAATACCATGTATGTTTTAAAAATGATTTCCGACATGTCATTGACGATCACCACGACTAATCGTTACGAAGTGCATCCGATCAGTCCAATTTTTGACCACTTTCTCCAATATTTCTGGGCTTATTTCATTAATGGCTCGGTTAATATTGACCTCCATGCCTTCCAGAGCTATTCCTTTGTCAGCATAAACCATGGATTTAACATACGCACAAAGAAGATAATCTGGAGGCGTCAAGTTATACGATATTGAAGGCCGATTGAAATTCGTGTGACTGCCACCCTTGGTTCGCTCAGGCAGCAAACTTCACACTCATTTAAAATCACTTACGCGCACTTGCTGCACATTCTATTTTTTGCACCATCTGCATAGGAAGTGAGACTTGGAAAAATCGAAACAGAAACTAACCTAGTTTAACGGCGAAACAAAAGACACCAGATATCGATCTGATGATAAATTCATTATGTCTTCATTACGTCACGATTTTTATAATTCTCGCACGATTCAGGAATCAGTTGTTTCGCATATGTTATACAGGCATGGAAGTCGAAGTTCCCATGCAGGCGTTGCAAAAAGTTCCTCGCAGCCATAGCGAAGCAAAGTTTAAATTATTCTCGCACGGCGAAACTACTGTAAAAGCATAAAACGTTGTACTTTTCGAGCATGAAGGGAATCTTGCTTCAGATGCATGAATTATGTGTCAGGATAGCAAGAGTTGTATATGCTATAAGAGCATGATAAGTGATCTTGCTGTTACAGTTAGATTTTTTCTCCGTCTATAGTAAACGTCATAGTAAAAAATCGTCAATTCAGATGTATGGAGAAGACTGGAGACACAAACACTTTCACTTCCATAAGCAGTTAATTTCACTTTGTGGAACACTGGTAGTATTGCTCCTATTCAAAGAAATGCCTTTGGGAAAATATGTTTTATTATCCTAAAGAAATTTATTGTTAAGTTTTATTTATTTTGAACAATAAACCATATATTCACAAATAAATTTTTTCAATAAATGCTTTTTTATTGTAGCAACTGAAAAATAACATTCTATCCTATACATTTCCAATGAAAACAATACCACCACTGTTCCACGATTTGAAGTTAGCTGTTTATGGAAGTGAAAATGCGTAATTCATTAGTGCAGAAGTGGGGAAAGTAAAATAAAGTAAAAATAGCACAGATTTAAAATAGAGCTAAAAAGGTATTTCCTCACTTTATTATTTACATTTTGTACTGCATTTGGAATTAGAGTTGGAAGAGGGTTAATAAAGTCAAAATAGCACAAATTTAAAATAGAGCTAAAAAGGTATTTCTTCACTTTATTATTAAAATTTTTTGCTGCATTTGGAGCTTCAACTTGAATTAAAACTATGGTTTTTTCGTTTTTTATTTCAGGTCGCCGATTTTTCCTTGAGCAGTTTTTTAGGTCAACTTGATTCGCCAATAAAAGGATCGCAACGAAGTCAAACTGAAGGTCCTACAGTTGAAGATGTTCGACCGCCTTCGGACGTAAGTTTAATAATGTTTTTACTCCTATTTAAAATTTTGACAAATATTAAACAAATTAGTAATATCTTCAAATTAATTATTTACAATTTTTCAAAAATTATCATTTCATAATTAAAACTTGTAAAATTTTCTGAACCTAACATACCTGGTTTCATTACTAAATCTTGATCTCTAAATTTTGTTTCTTTATAAATTTTAGGTCGTAACTCAAATGCAATGCTTAATGGGAGAAAATAGCGTGGACTATATGGTGAAATTTGCAAATCTTGCGTCGCAAATGGCCTCGGAGGGCCAGAAAAACAAGTAAAATTTTGATGTTCCAAAAATGACAATACGTGAACCTTATGACGTAATTACATTGTGATTATTAATTATAACGAAAATGAAATCCTACAAAATAAGATGAAAAACCTTGTCTTATAAGAGATGGATAATTTTAGGATAATTTTTTTAAAGATTGGTGTTCTAGGAAATAGAATGAGAGAAAAATATGGAAAATATGTTGCTCAATTATAATTCAATGAATCATACGACTTTATTTTACACGTGATCTCCGGAGCCGCGACAACTGGGGGATCACGATTTTGTTATTATCAGGTGGAACTTTTTCCTTGTAGAGTCTGAAAGTGAATGATGTTTTGCAAAATATTTGTTTCTATGACTTGGAAATGACTGTTTATTGGATTCGATCTTCTCCGCAAAACACAAGGTGTGCTGTTGTTTTTTTCTTGTCAACCATATATGCATGCTCTACAAACCAAAGAATGGAAAAGAATTGTAAATATGAGTTATTTGAAGCGCGCTTAAAGACAACAGTCGACGAAATTCGTATCTTTCATAGTATCCGACATTCTTGTTCGAAAAACAATGTTTTAAAACTCAAAATACAATTTATAAAAAAAATTTAGCTCGAAAATTTGTTAACTCTCAACAATAAAAGTAGAAATAACCAATAAATTTTAGAAACTACGTCTTAGGAAATGGATTTTAATTTCAAAGAGAGAATTTAATTCGTGAGGTTATCTAATACTGTCATTGTTCAAAAGGAGCCTAAATTTACTAATACTAGAAATCTGTTTTTCAAAATCAAGTATTAAATTGAGTTTCACTTTATTTTGTTGGATAGGAATTTTACGAATGGAATTAAAAATTATGTAATGTAGAGTTAAATTGTGCAACGTAATTCCAAGTTCAATTGCTCACGTGTTTTTTTCATAGTCATTCTTTTTAGTATCTTACTAAAAAGAGTCTCCTTCCTGGTATCAAGTCAATTTATTAGATCATGAAAAGGATAAGAATATAAAAATTATGCTTTTAAATTTATAAGGGGAAGATTAAGCATGGTAACAAAAATAATAAAATTTTAAAAGCATGTTTTATCGCAAAATAACTTAAATATAATGAGTTTTAAGCAATTTTATGTGTTAAATAAGTCTTTCAGAAATTAAAATTAGCACCTTTGTTTAATTATTTTCTAGTATTCTTGTTTATTCATTTGATCTTTCTACAACTATTAAAATTAATACATTTCCCAAATAATGTTTTCCTAAATTAAAATGATCATAAATATTTTCTAATTAATCGATTTACTTTTCAAAGCATACTGAAATATTAAAATCATTATTGTGAATGTTATTACTAGGATAGTAAATTTCATCCCCGAAAATAGATATTAGATTTTCGAAAATTTATTATGTTATTATTTTGTGGTTAGTTAATTCTGTCTGTCAACATTGACTCCAAAAAGATGTTTTACGATGTTCATTATTGAATACATCAATGAATGATGAAATTGCTTATCTTGAAGAACAGAATAATATTAAGCAATCGTATTCGTTGGTTATTATTCATTAACAAGGATTAATTAATAGACATTTTATAATTATTATGTTGTCCATTTTTTTTAGGATCAAGAAAGATTTATAACGAGTCATTTATTTCATCATAAGCGACAATCTCAATATGCGTCACGTATACATGCATATACACCTGATAATACAGAGAACTCACGTGTGCACACGTTTGCAAGAGACTCGAAGCTCGAATGTACCACTAAAAATAAAATTAAAACGTGTTAACCTGCGTCAGTATCGTGCCTGGAGGGGACTCGATCTGAGTGATTGGATGCAGCCGAGAAGAGGGAAATCCCCAGAGAATACATACACGTAAACATTTTGCTGTTTCAATAATAATTTGGCCACGACTACTAAAGCTATAAGGAAAGTCTCGTCGTAATCAAGTCGTGATGACGTTAAACCATCCAAACAGTCTTTACAATTGAATCTCGAGTTCAGGAGTATTGCAGTGTGAAAGCGCAGTAACTACTGCGGTTCCCATCACCAAAACATACAATATTTTATCCATTAAATTTGCAATTACAAAGACTTTCTTCAATATACTCAACTCATTTATTTTAAGAGTATATTGCTTGAACAGAATAAAATTTAATAGATACAAAAAGAAGCTAAAACAATCCCGGAGTTGAAGATTAAAAAATGTAAAAAAGCATTCAAAATTAATATCAGAGAAAATGAATAAATTCTACGTTAGTTTACTTAGTTTTAAATCGGGTGAAATTGTTGACTGAATTTTACTGGTAAATTGGTTTTTTGTATTAAAAGAAAAAATATTTGTTATTTCTGACACTTGTTTAAAATTAAAATTGTGCAAAATTATTGTTACAAGGATTAATTATGAATTCGTACATGGATTATCAAAAAAATGATATTTCTGAGGTAAGTTATACATTTCTTCATTGATTATATTCCGTACTTATTTTTAAAAATGAAGTATGTTACAAAAATAATTTATAAATAAAATAATTGAAACAGATTCTTTTTTATTAAATGTGAGTTTTATTGTAATAGAGTTATTCGACACAGTTCTTTACTTTTTGTGTTGAGCTAAATTCTGATAAAATTCGTGGCGTTATCTCAACCGATTAAGAAATTCCATGCTCCGAATTTAAGCGGCAAAGAAGGCACAATTTTCTTACAAATAAAAATATTCGTAAAAGAACCGGTTTGTCGACTGTCTTTAAATTTAATGTTCTCCAAGTTTTATTTCATATCGAAAGGTTGACCACTAATCATTTTGAACATGGCTTTTTTACATTAAATGCCTCAAATTTTTATTTAAAATAAATTTTCGTATACGTATACATATGTCACCGTCTGTGAAGAAAGGTACCTAACATCCGAAAGCTAAATTTTACAGGACGGGCGATTGTAACAGAGTCCGTTGGTGGATTTGCGCTTATTATACCTACCTTTATATCTTGAAAACAAATGTGACTGACAAAATTTTTTTGATTTTTGAAAACGAAAGAGCGACTCTAGGACTATTAATTGGTGTAAGAAACTGAAAATCGATTTTTTGGGCGTTAGTTACGTTTCTTTGTGGACGGTCACATAAAAAGTGTCCACGAGTGGGTTGCAGAATAAGAATATAGTGTTAAGGGTGTATAGATGATATAACGGCTAAAATTTAATGCTTATTTCAGGTTATTTTTTGTAACAAAATAAAATACAATTACTTTAATTGTTTGCATGTTATTATTGGTATCTTAAATTGTGAAAAAAATTTTTTTTTAGTTAATTTTACAATGAATTATTACTATTTTCTGAGGTCTAAATGGACTCCTCAACAAAAATTTAGGTAGTGATCTGAAACAAAAAAATTCAATTGGTTATTGTTCTGGAGGACTGTCGCTCTGGTCTGTACTAGAATTAAACATTTTTATCAATAAACAAGAAAATGGAAGACTTTTAAAGAAAAGTTTTCAAAACTCGTGATTTTCTTCGTTGAAAATCGGAGAAAAAAGTAAGAAATGACTATTAAAAATTCACCATTCTAGTACCCACATGAGCCATTAGTGTTCAAAACAATAATCAATTTGATTTTTTTATTTTAGAGCACTACAAGCGCCAGAATTACGCTGACCACCCACTTAAATTTTTTTTGAGGAGTCAACTTTAACAGCACAAAATAATAATAATTCATTGTGAAATTTACTAAAAAAAATTTTTTGTACAATTTAAGATAACAATAATAACATGTAAAAAGATTGAAATAATTGTATGTCATTTTGTTACAAAAAAAAAAGTCCTGAAATAATCGTCGCATTCCGTTCTGTTGTTCTGTCTCATATTCTTCGCATACATTCAAGTTTATTTCTTGTAATTTATACTGAAGCTTAAGTCAACTTTGTAATATTGCAAATGTAAGTTACATTTCCTCAAAATTACTAAATTTGGTTTTGATTTTAAATGGAAAAGGAAATACAATTTACTCAAGACTATCGGCCTTAAGGAACATCATCATGACAATCGTAGAGTTTAATCAAGCGAACGATTTTGCATTTCAACGATTATTTCGCATCTCACATATTTTACTTAAAAAATCGTTTTTTCTGACTCAAGGAATCTCAAAACGTAAAGATTTGATGATTATGATTATGAGAATATTGTTGTGTTAGCCAGTAATTGGGAAAATGGGTTAAATAATCAATACATTTATATAGTAACGTCTATGTCCGACTGTCTGAGCGAGTGTCTCGAGCCACCCCTTCTCGCCCCTGTCTTCTAGTGATGGGACATCGAAACATCGAAAACATCGATGTTTTGGTTTCGATGTATCGATGTTAGACATCTATGTCACCTTTTCGATATATCTTACTTAAATATCGATGGAAGCTCTCGATAGTTTTGATATCGATCGATGTCAACGCTTCTTTTCCTCTAATTCGAAATGAAATGCTAATAAGTTTGAAACATAAGTTTTAAAATTCACAAAAATGTAATTTATTTATGGTAAAGAGATATCTTCCTGGTTCCTAATTCTTTTGAACAAAATTATTGATAAAATTAATAACAATATTTTACGTCCGAGATTAAATTATGAAGTAAATTAACATTACCCTAGTGGACCCGGTTGAGCCCTAGCAGACCCGGTTGAGAGAACGATCAGAGAATACTCTGACCGTCCTCTGACCTCGCATTATTGAGGCTAAGAACGATAAAAAAAACATTTAAAACATTGCAATTATGATTCCGTAGCGAAATTTGGAATAGAAGGTGTAGGGATAAATACAATAATTTTATTTTTCAGCGATAAAAACTAGGAAAACATCATATACCTGTCATTGAAGGGTAATTCAAATTTGATTGCAGAATCATAATTGCAATGCTTTAAATGTTTTTTATCGTTCTTAGCCATAATAATGCGAGGTCAGAGAACGGTCAGAGTATATATCAGAGTCCGCTAGGAAGAGAACAGTGAGAGAATACTCTGACTGTTCTCTGACCTCGCATTATTATGTCTGAGAACGATTAAAAAAACATTTAAAATATTGCAATTATGATTCCGTGGCGAAATTTGGAATAGAAGGCGTAAGAATAAATACAATAATTTTATTTTTCAGTGATAAAAACTAGGTAAATATCATGTACCTGTCATTGAAGGCAGTGCAGTAGTTCACCATTTGCGGAACGTCTCCACCAATAGTAAACCTTCATGGTGAAGACGTTCCGACAATTGAGAACAACTGCACTGCCTTCAATGACTGGTATACAATATTTACCTAGGTTTTATCGCTGAAAAATAAAATTATTGTATATATTCTTACGCCTGATAATTCAAATTTGATCGCAGAATCATAATTGCAATGCTTTACATTTTTTTTGTATCGTTCTTAGCCATAGTAATGCGAGGTCAGAGAACGGTCAGAGTATTCTCTGATCGTTCTCTCAACCAGGCCCGCTAAGGTAAAGAAAGGTGGAATTCTCGATGTTGAATGAATCGTTCAGACTATTCATAATAATATATATCTCAATTTATTCAAAAAAACTCAACGTTTCGCATGCCTCTCTGGCAGCATCTTCAAGACAATCTATATAAAAATATCATAGTTATTTTGCATAATAGCAATATAATGACTAAACTAAGTCTATATAAAAAATATTACCGTTACCTTGGTCTAAAAACAATAACATATGTAAGATTTGTCAATCATTGTCACACTTAGTAGTCACCTCAAAATTATTCATAATTAAAATTTTAATATACTCTCATCAATACAAGGTCACTTACATAATAGCTATTTTTAAAACATTATAACATTTTTAGTAGGTCAAATATAAAATTAAATTAAATAGATATGGGAGCAAGAGAAACATGCTCTGCTCTCAAGTTAAAATTTGAAACTGACAATTATAATTTGAGCAACATATACACAGTGACTAGGTGAAATTGTTGTGAATTACATTAACAGAGAAACGATGATAAACATAGATAAACGAATAATAATAAGGATCGAGAACTAATGTATTTTTGAAATTGAAATAAAATTTGAAAAAGCAGTCTATATTAATTGTTAATTATTTGTTATAATTCATTTGATTGTTATTAAATTGTTAACATGTTTTTAAATTTTTGTAAGAAAAGAGATCCAATAACATATTATAAGATTTATTAGGATTCTCAATATCTGTAATTTTTTTAATACTATTGCTACCTTCTTTTTCCATATAAACCATTTCAGCAAAATTTGTTTCATTATGTAACACTGATGTTTTTTTTCATGGAAAACAATGATTAGTATCATCTCCATTTTCTGTTAGGTTTTTGCTGATAGCATTATGATATTTCTCATTTAACTTAATATTATCAAAATTTTCCTTTCTTCGAATTCTCAAGGGACGTTTAGTTTGGCTTATATAACATTTTCCACATTTGCAATTAATTTTGTAAACTACGTTTTTCTTATCCATCCTATCTAATGGATCTTTACCCAATTTAATGGATTTACTTAATTTTGTACCACTGTGAAAGATAGTTCTCACACCCAACTTATTAAGAAATCTTTTTATATTTCCTGAAATATTACCATAATATGGAAAAGAAATAATTGGTTTTTGGAAAAGTTGTGAGTTGCCATCAATAACCTTTGATATTAGATTGTTCTTTTTGATATGGATTTCATGAATTCTATTCTTAATATGTTTGTTAATAATTTCTGAAGCAAAATTGTTCAAGAAAAAATAGTCAAAAACTGTCCTTAAATGATCCTGGTGGAATCTCTTATCTGAAAGTAAAATTGCCTGATCAACAAGTTTTTAATAACCCCAATTTTTTGGTGTGTAGGATGTTTCGAAAAAAAATGTAGAAATCTAGCAGAATCCGTATCTTTACGATACCAATTGGTTAAATCGAATTATCGTGGTTCCTAATGAGGCTGATGTTTAGGAAGTTAAGGGGAGGTTCTACACTTCAGCGGGAAAATCGGGCCTATTTTTCGGAAATGAATTACAAAGGATCTACTGAAGATATCAAAACAAATTTTTTTTTATTTAATGATACATCCTTTCACTTTAAATCTGTATTTTTGCAAATTTTCAAACAATAATTCCGCGACCTTGAAACGTCTTTGAACTTGTCGCTACCAAAAACAACATGGGTGTCATTGTTGTATCACATCGACCAGTTGGGTTATCTGAAATAAAAAAAATGAAATATTATTTGATTGAGGGCGGTGTTGGCTTGGATCGGCCGAGCACGATTTTAAAAATTTAAATTTTTAAAATTTTTATAGCCCCGAATAGGTAAAAAAATTAGGTGAAATTTCAAACTTTTAATTTAATATTGCCTCATTTGAACAAATTTGATGTAGCGAAAAATTCGCTTCGGCCGATCATAGCCAATACCGGCCTCAATCAAAACATATTTTATTTTTTTGATTTCAGATAACCCAACTGGTCGATGTGATACAACAATGACACCCATGTTGTTTTTGGTAGCGACAAGTTCAAAGACATTCCAAGGTCGCGGAATTCATGTTTGAAAATTTGAAAAAATACAGATTTAAAGTGAAAGGATGTATCTTCAAATAAAAAAAAAATCAGTGTTGATATCTTTAGTAGATCCTTTGCAATTCATTTCCGAAAAATAGGCCCGATTTTCCCGCTGAAGTGTAGAACCTCCCCTTAAGAGAGTTGTTTTTTTCTACTTTATAAGTAAATTTTAATCTGGCAGCATATGAATTAAACACTGAGGTTACAATTTCTATTTTGTTATTTAGAATTAGGATTACAGTGTCATCAACATATCTAAAATATAGTGGAATTATAAAATCAAAATTACTCAGACAGTTCTCTTCCAAATCTTGCATAACAATATCAGCAATTATTGGAGAAATCGGAGACCCCATAGGAGTTACATAAGTTTATTTGTAAAAATATTTATCGTACTGAAAAAAGGTTAAATCCATTAATAATTTAATGCCATCTTTAAATTCTTCTAGTGGAAGTGCTGTAAATTTGCAAATGTGGTTCCATCTTTTTTCAATGCCTGTGAGAACCAAATGAATAGGAACATTTGTAAACAAAAAAGAAACATCCAAAGAAACCATAACATAATTATGATGAATTTTAAAATTTTTAATTCTGTTAATTATATCAATCGAATTTTTTATAAAGGAATTAGGTTTCAGTAACGATTCACTCCAAATATTATTCAAAGTTTTTGAAAGAAAATATGTAGGAGAATCAATACATGTGTTACGTCAAAAACGTAACATTTATCTTCTTTAAAGATCTCCTCGTTTTATGTGAGGATCGAAAGGATCCTCTCTAAGGGATGAGGAATAGTCAGTAAATGAGAAGGATTGATCATATAAATATATTTATTAACAAAAGTATTTTAAGTAAGCACCATTAAAAAAGATGGACGTGAATATATAAAAGTTGAAATACTTAGTGATTAGTCTGGCTTGGAAATTGGTCGGTGATGAAATGAGTCCAGTAGATTGGATGTGAATCCTTGAGTCCTCACTTGTAGACGTTGGAATAATTTCAGTCAGATCGGAAATTTGTGGTCCAGTCGGTTAAGATAGTCGATTCGCTGATCCCAGGTTTTAGAGAGAATTTGGAACCTAGGCGGAAATCCTTACAACCGGCGCGGTACCGTTCCGGTTGTAACCCGTGAGTAATGCCAGTGCTGCCGATCAGCACTGTTCCAAGCGTTGGCACACTATGGGGGCGGCACGTATTTTACGTCATTTTTGACGTGTCTTTTTAATTCAAGTTTTTCAATAGGGACCTTTTCCATATTTGGTATTGAAGCTTAAGATCGGATGAGTTGTCTTTTCCGATGACTCACGCTGCAATGAAATTTATTACCTGGCATTAATGTCACAGCCAAATATATCAATTCTATTTCAATCTGCCTTTCGATTTTAACGATCTTCCTATTTCTTATTAGATCTTGCTGTATCTTGAGTCGATATAATCACGCACGCGGTAATGTTGCCTTGATCCCTTCCTTGGTTCCTTAATTTGTTTCTTACTCTAACAATTGTATTGTATCAGAAATTTCATTGAAACATATTTATTGGAATTAACATTTTTAATGTCTTTGTTGTAAAAAATAAAAAGAATTATAACAATATGATACATAAATCTATAATAACAAAAGATAAGAACTGAGCACACCGATCAAATAAGGGCCTCTCCGCTCGAAAACGGGTAGAAGTATTGTCCACTGTCCAAACCGAGGCGAAAAATTTCTTTTTCAAAAAAACGTTAAACAAAGAATACTGTGATGTTCAGCTCAATAAAGCGCATCTTCTTTGTTATATTAATTTTCTTCCCTGATAATTTGTTTATTCGCTGTAAAATAAACAATAGGTTTTTTCATACCTTCGAAAATCAATACCGTTTGGAACTAAAATTGCCGAAACTCAACTAATATTCAACCGATTTTGTTGAAATTTGGTTTGTGAATTCCCATGACGCTATACTTGGCACCGAATTCATAGAATTTTCGAAAAATATGACATTATTATTATTATTTATTAATTTATCAGCAGCGGTTGCAAAGCAATCAATTTTTTTTTGACATGCGAGGAAGTTTTTTCCTATTGAAGCTAGGAAAAACTTCCAGCGGAGGAATTGGTAAGGATCGTTTGAAAAAGTTTTTGGAAAAAGTGATGTTGGTTGAAGTAATACTTGATGAGATAGAAACGTTTTACTGAGAACGCGGAACGCGCTTCGACGCGCGCCCGTTGACTTCGTGCCCGTATTAAAAAAAAATACATTTACTTTGCATGCAATTGAACGATGGTTGTTAAAAAATTTATTTTGAACATTCACAATGAAACTGTTGATAAGTTTCATCAGTTACAAAACCACTGACACTTATCTCTTTCAACTTATAATCTTAGACATATTACAACTTCTGACATTGCGAAATTCAAAAAGCGTCGCAAATTATGCAATATAATTTAAAATTATGTCTTTCATACAAAATAATAGAAAATGACCGGATTAATGTATTCATAAAATTTTTTATTACGCGCTTCTACATTTTGTAATTACATCTTTTTTTATTCTATATTTGTATTCGTTGGGAATACATGCTCAGCGATGAGATAATTAATTTATTCCGAAAACTGCACTAGATAACGCTTTTATTTGAAATATAAACTATGCATTTAAAATTACTAGTTTCTTTTAATTTAGAGAATTTTGATTTTGATTGGTGTGCTCAATTTGGAAGTATTACATCGTTGATTACACATATATATATATATATATATACTAATAATATTTAGAAAAAATTTATTTGTTAGTAATTTTACAAATTTGCAAACAATATGATTGCTGATAAAAATGGAGAAATTATAAAAATTTATTAATCAGATATAAAATATTGAAAAGTAATTTTCCAGTATTACGATCGTTACTGTATACATTAGTGAAAAGAACCTGAGAGCACTATACATCATTGGTTGTATATAAAAGAGAACTTGAAAATTTTGAATAATTTGATAAATACTTGCTAGATTAAGAAGTTTAATTTACTCTGAAAAAAAAACCATAAAATATATTGAAATTTTTTCATTGCAATTTGGAGGTTCAGTGAGCTTCTCGAATCTCTGAAATAGAAAAAACAAGATTAGAATAAAATTTCAAAAGATCTTTTTGTTTAAAACATCCCGTGCAGAAATTTTGGTGGGGCGCCAATTGGGCCCCGATCAGGAAAAATGTGGCCCCGATAGGGTAATCTGTCTAGCGCCAGACCAGTAATGAAACGCCCTACCCGATCGGACCCAGATCTGGGCCTGTAAAATGGGGGCCCGATCTGGTCCAGATATGGCCCCTTCTAATAGTGTATTTCTACAAATAGTAAAATTTAAAGGCTTTTCGTTTAATAACAATAAATAGTTGGTTCAAACAAATTTATTTCATAAATTCAGATTAGTGATGCAACAGTATGATTAAAAGTATAAAAACAGTATAATCTTCAAACCCATCTTCAAAGTCTGTAGAACTATTCGATTGTTACGCATCTAAAAATAAATTACATTATTAGTAATTTTCTTTCTAATAAATTCACTTTGGACAATTGAATATATGATATAAAAAATAATGAAACATAATAACGTTATACATTTAAAATTATAATTTTCTTTTCAAATTACTGTTAATAAAAAAATATTTCAAGTAATAATCTAGTTCATTACAATTTTAGGATTTATGTAATGAATCTAGTGAATTAACTTAGCTTGATCTACTTGTATAATGCGGATATAAGAAATCTCACCAACGATTCTGCGCTTCCGAACTCGCCATGTACTTTTTGCTTTTGACATTTTAATATCAATAAAGTCACTACAATATCACGACCACAACACAAAATTTGAAAATAATCTTGTCTATCATAATCCGATGTGGTTCCAACCTGGGCCACACCATGTGCCCGTCTCCGGCCACATGTGGAAAATCCGATCGGGCCCGGATCGGAACTTGGAAACAAGTTGGGCAATTTCTGCACGGGATTTCCTGGTTTAGTTATTCTAAACGCTGTAGTTTAATGCAAAGTTTATACTATTTTAAGTCTGAATTCAAATTCAGTTAATCAATTTTGTATATTTATGTCCGATCTTTTTATACGTTTGACGTGAACTACTATCGGTTTTCCTTTTATGTTGATTTTCACATTTACTTTTCCTAGTACATCTAAAACTTCGTGAGGACCTGTGTATTGATTATCTAGTTACATTCTCATCATGGATGAGATGGTATTGGTTTTATGTGAAAAATGACTTTCGAAATTTTCATCAAATCTTTACGTTTTGAGACCCCCTGAGTCAGAAAAAAGGGTTTTTACGAAAGTGTCTGTCTGTCTGTCTGTCTGTAGGTCGTGTGCGGCATAACTCTCGATAGAATTATCAGATTTAATTAAGCTTTGGTACACTTTATCAGAGCCGAAAAAGTAAGGACAAGTTCCTTAACCAGCCACATCCAATCAAAATTGAGTGGTTGAGCACTACTTTGGTGTTTTTGAAAATAATTTTTTGAAAAAATCAAAAATTTTAATACTGGTTTTAGATAGTGCTCATAAATGTCTAAAAATTATCTCGATAACATTTTTTGATTAACTCAAAATTAGAAATGTTACAGCATATTCAAATTTGAAAAAAGTCAATATCAAAATTCCATTTTCCAGTTAAATTATACGAGATACGAAAAAACGTTATGATACAATATTATTTTCTACATAAAGTCCTACAAATTTGAATTGTAACATTTTTTCATAAGATGCATATTTTTCTTTTTAATTCAAAAAAAAATATTGAAAATCCAAAATTAGATTTTTTAACAATAATATTCGAAATACGAAAAAAACGTAAGGATACAAAGTTGTTCGTTTCAAAAGGATCTACAAATTTTGTCTGGCGCAGTTTCTGATAAAACTAATATTTTTCGTTTCAATTCCAAAAAATACGATTAAAATTCAAAAATTCCATTTTTTAGACAAAATATGTGAGATACAAAAAAAACGTTTAGATGGAAAATTGTTTGCCTAAATGAGGTCTACAAATTCTCATTAAGACATTTGGGGACAGGAGGTATATTTTATGTTTTGATTTTTAATATTAAAAAAATTCGATTTTTTTCACCAAAATATGTGAGATGCGAAATAAGCGTTGTTCTGAAAAATCGTTTCCTTGAATAAAGTCTACGACTGTTTTTTCTTTTTGAGAGATTTGGAAGAAAATAAATTATTTTAATCATGTAATTTATTAAAAAGTTACTGAAATGTATACAGAAAATCGAGCGCGAAGCGCGAGCGCCATGATGAGAATGTGTTCCTTAAGGCTGATAGAGCCTTAAGTAAATTGAATTTCCTGTTTCACTTAAACTGAAAAATAAATTTTAGTGAATTTGAGAAAATGAGTAATTTACATCATCTTTAATATTATAAAATTGGTTTGAACTTCAGTATCAAATTATAATAAATAAACTTGAATGTATGTGAAGAGCACAAGAACGAGCGCGAAGCGCGACGATCAAATCGCGCGCCCTAGGCGCGCTCAAACTTGCGAGGGAAGCGAGCTGCGCGTGAAGCGCGCGATGAGGATGTGCCCGCGAAGCGGGCAGATTTTTTAAAAATTTTTCCCCCCTTAAATAAAAATACATTATCCCCAATTTTTATTTCCAAAAGGTTTATTTTTCTATCATGGTACATTTTTGATCTTTCTTTCGATGTTATGAGATTTTCTCTTGCTTGTGTCCGCATTTCATGCAGTTGTATAGCAAAGTTGATTAGATAATCATAGATTTGCAATTTTTCATTTGTGATAGAGGTACACTAGAGTGTTCACGGGCTAATTCACCAAAAACTAATTCATAAGGCGTACATTTTGTGGCTTCGTGTACACTTATGTATGAGAACATCGCTAATTCTAGCCAATCGGCCCATTCTGAGTTTTTTGCAACAAATTGTTTGAGATATTCTCCTAAAACATGATATGAACGTTCTAGTGGCCCGTTTGATTGAGGGTGAAAAGCTGTGATACGAAATTGTTTAATTCTAAAACGTTTTGCCAATCTTTTTAATGAATTACTTAAAAAATCTCTGCCTTGGTCAGTAAGTACTCCTTTCGGTGATCCAAATATGCAAATTAATTTTTTCACGAAAGCATCTGTTATCGTTCTAGCTTGGTGATTAGGAAGAGGTATTGCTGAAGAATATTTTTAAAAATTGTCTTGTATGGTTAGAATATATAAGTTACCCGATTTTGTTTCAGGCAGTGGACCAACAATGTCCATTGATATCTTTTCAAAAGCAGTAGTGGGTGTGTCAGTGATTACCATAGGATTTTTTTTATGACCTCCTAATGCTGAAGAATGAGCTTCTTAAAGTAAATGAGTTCGTTGTTCTTTTGTTGGATATTGCGTTATTCCATTACAAACTATAATTTATGTAGTTAAATTTGAAAAACTTAAATCGAAAATTGATTTCACTCCCGAGTCGAACTATTGATTCTCTATTGATTCTCTAAGATGCTCTATTTTCGAGGACTTGAGAGAATCAAAAGAGGCGTATTAGCTGTTTAAATCAATGTAATTTTGATCCTCTGTTGGTGCTCTTCTCCTGCAGATATTTCCGTTTCTGCACCTTGGTGGATCTTAAAGAGTAGCAACGAAGATTCTTCTTACCTCCTCTATGATTCTCCATTTCTAAAAGTATATAATTCCTAATGACGTCAGGAATTAGCAACGGTTTATTATTATTTATATTTATCGTGTTATTAAGAGAGAAACGAAAATATAGTACGACTTTTGGAAAATAATGAGGAATGTATCAAAGTATCAACAAGAGCGAGTCCTCGATTTTTCGAAAACTATTAGAGATTTTAAAACGTTTTTTTTAAAATAAAAGTACTCTTGAAGGACTACGGCGCTACTATCTAATAGATAGTCCAGTCCCCATCGTTGTCCAGAATGGCCTGGCACCTTTTCGGCATGCTTTCCACTAATTTTTCAGCGTAGTCCGTTGGTAATTCTTGCCATATCTTCCTGATTTTTTGCGAAAGCTGTTTCAGGGTGAACACACGTTTTCCCGCAAGCTTCCTCTTTGAAACACTCCAGACATTTTCGATTGGATTCGCATTGGGGGACTGTGATGGCCAGTCCAAAGTTGTGATGCCCTTTTCTGTTTTCCAGGCGGTGCAGAGACGGCTTCGATGTTTCGGGTCGTTATTTTCTTGTAAGATCCAATCGGCTGTATCGGCTCCAAACATCTTTGTAGCAGACCTTAGAAGACCACGTTCATATATTTGGAGCATTTTCTGAGCATTCAAGTTCTCGGTGAAGAGCTCTAAACACCCAAAACCGCGCTATGAGAAGCATCCCCAAACATGGACCTTCACGGGGTGTTTTTTATTGGCTTTATAACGCTCAACCCACTTCTTCACGAACGATTTCGACTTTTTGATGTATTTAGCAGCGACTGTATAGGACATAAGTGGTCCCTTTGGATGGGTACACAAGAAGACCGCTTCAAAACGTTTCGCGTACACAGAACTCATTATCACTCACGTCTGCTGTCTCCGACGATTCGAGCGCTACTGAATCGCCTTGGTAATTGCGCCGTAGTCCTTTAAATGTACTTTCATTAAATCAAGAGAGTATAAAGAGAAGCAAAGGAGAATCGAAAGAGTATCAAGAGAAGCAAAAGAGAATCAAGAGAAGCAAAAGAGAATCAAAAGAGTATCAAGAGAAGCAAAAGAGAATCAAGAGAGTATCAAGAGAAGCAAAAGAGAATCAAGAGAGTATCAAGAGAAGCAAAAGAGAATCATGAGAGTATTAAGAGAAGCAAAAGAGAATCAATAGTTCGACTCGGGCTTCTTCCCAAGGTATATGATTAATTTTGGAAGTTTTAGAAATACTAATTGAGCATAATTTCAGATTTTGAGATAATTCGTGTAATGAGTAAATTGATGATTTTATATTATTTAAATCTTCGGATAAATTGTCTTTAGTTTCTTCTTCAATTGGAAGTGCAAAATGGTAGTAGTTTCCTTTCTTAGTTTCTTATTTTGCTATCCCTTTTTGTAAATTTTCAAATTTTGGTAATGTTCCACGTTTTTATGAAGTTTTTGATCTGTTGTCGCGAGGAGTTCCATTTGTTGTAACAAAATATGCATAATTATCTTTTCGCATAGTTAATTGATCGCGACATTCAACTGTATTTTTCCTCGTTATTATTTTTTCTGTTTGAGAGTTTATAGGAGGAGGTTCTGGGGGTGGATGATTATAATTATCATCATCATTATCGTTCTTTCCAGAATTTATTTGAGATCTTCGGTTTAGTTTCAAATTTTCTTCAAACTTCTCTTCAAAATTTTCCTCAAGATTGTCTTCAAAATTGTCTTCAAAATTCTGTTCAAAATTCTTTTCAAAATTTTCTTCAAAATCTACTTCGAAATTTTCATCATAATTTTCTCCATAATTTTCTTTGTGTGAGGTTTCAATGTCGTTGATTTCATTTTCTGAGGTTGAAAAATAATTTTCACTTTCTTCGCTTTCAAATCCATTAATATTTTTTGGCTTCTTGGCATTCTTCTTCTTTTTGTTTTTTGCTTGAGTTTGTTTCAAATAGTCTAAATAATCAGGGTCAGAGTAGGAATCTGATTCTACTTTTGTTCGGCTTCCCTTTTGCATATTTATTTCTGGTAATTCATTTTCATATATTTGTTTTCTTGGTCTACCTCTCTTTCTTTTTGTTTGAGAGGGAATAATTTTTAAATTTGTAATTAGATTTTTTCTTGGCCTACCTCGTGGTTTTTTCACAAGAGGTTTAGAAGAAAAATTTTCGGTTAATTTTTCTTGAATTTTATTTTGATTCAAATTTTTTGCTTTTTCTTGTATTCTCTTTTGAGCTCTTGTAGTAATAGTTTTCCATGATAAATTTTAGTATTTTTTGGAAAACACTGTACTTAATAAAAATATTGTCATAAAAATAAGTCTGGAAGCCATATTTTTGAATAAATTTGTGTATTTTAAAATATTCTCATCAATCTCACTAAATAGTTCTTCACTAAGAAATTCCTGATAAAATTCTGGAATTTTTGAGTCAATATTTAATATTTGGGCTTCCGAAATTTCGCTAAAGTGATCTACGTCGTCTGGTTATGATTCATGGATTCAAGTTTCTTCGTTTGAAAGGTTTCACGGAGAAAAATGGATATTGAAAAGTAGATATTCAAATAGGAGATATTCATCCATAATATCTAGATATTGATACGCAATATTAATTTTTTTTTTCAATATATAAGATTTTTCCGAGAAGTAACATTTGATATTCAGATTCAATAGTGTAGATATTGAAGCATGAAGTGCTGCGCATATATATAAAGGTCATGTGATCACTTTCTCGCTCTCATAGAAATCTAAGTGAATCTAAGATTGACATGCTTGCAGCGTTCCGGAAAGATAAATTTTGAAAGTTTATTAAAGTTTCCTTAAATTTTAATAAGTGTTTCTAATGGAATAAAAGTGATCAGGTCTTTAACTTGAGATGCAGTAAGTAAAACATATAAATTATATATTTTCTCTATATGTGGCTAGTAGCCGAGAATGAAATCTAACCTTAGTGTTAAGGTTAAGTTTCAAACAAGAACATTAAATTAATTTTAGACATGCCAGATAATTAAAATTTACATATATAATAAAATATAATTTGACTTTTTTCTAAAAACTGAATATGTAGTTATTTTATAAGCTTAAAAATAATTTTCTGAGTATCTTAGACATTGAGCTGTAACATCTATAACTTACCCTTTCAGTATACCTGATATTGATGTTAAATATCTGAGATATTCAACTTTAGTACCTCAGACATTCAAGTTTACTAACGAGGATATTCAGAAGTTTAGTAAATTGAATATTCATTTTTAATATCTGAGATAATCAAGCTCAATATCTGAGATACTGATGGTTAATATCTTTTTTTCAATATCTGTAGGCATTGAAGTAGAATATCTAAATTTTTGTCACATAGTTGAATGCTACTGACATTGTGCCTCAATATCTAGATATTATGGGTCAATATCCATTTTTCTCCGTGTTCACCTCATTTTTCACCTCACATTTCAGAGTCTTCTTGTTTATTTCTTGTAAAAGTTTTTTTGGAAAAAATTTTTTCTTGAGAAGTTATAAAAGTATCATTGTCATCAACTTGTAAATATCTTGATTTCTCTTTGCTATCATTAATAGGGTTTCTTGAGAGAGCGTCTGCATTTACATTCATTTTGCCTGTTTTGTAAATTACATCAAAATCATATTCTGCGAGTTTCAATCTCCAACGTGAAACTCGTGAACAAGGGTCTTTAGAATTTTGAAACCAAACTAGAGGTTTGTGATCAGTCACTAAGGTAAATTTTCTTCCATGCAAATAAGGACGAAAATGAGTCACACAGAATATTATGGCAAGAGCTTCTTTCACATAAGTATCATATTTTTTCTCAGTATCATTTAGACTAAGTGAAGCATATGCTATTGGTTTATCTTTACCTATTTTACCTTGTGATAAAATACCCCCTTGTGCAAATCCTCAGGCATCTGTTGTTAGTATAAAAGTTTGAGAAACATCAAGTCGTTGTAAAAGTGGTTCTTCACATAATTTTGCTTTTAAAATGACGAAAGCTGTATGTTGTTTTTCTGTCCAATTAAAAGGTATATCTTTTTTTAGGAGTTGATTTAGAGGACTTGCAATTTTTGAGAATCCATCTATAAATTGCCTATAATTCATATGGTTTACTTCGATTTTGGAACTGTCCTGAATTAAAGTTTTTATACTGTCCTGGATTCATTTGCCTATTATTATTAACACTGTTATTATTATTATACAAATTTCTAGAAAAATTATTGTTATTGTTGTATATTTGTTGTAAAAAGGTATTATTATTGTTCCTATAATTGTCATTTCTATTTTGTAAAAAATGATTGTTGTTATTATAAAAATTATAATTTTAATTTCTCAAAAAATTGTTATTTGTAAAATTATTATAATTTTTTCTTGTAAAATTATTATTATTATTATTATTATTATTATTATTATTATTATTATTATTATTATATTATTATATTATTATTATTATTATTATTATTACTTCTTTGACCATTAAAATTACTATATCTTTGTTGGTTAGGATACAAAAAATGTTGTTATTTATTATTAAGAACTGCATCTTGAGCTTTACTTAAATGAAAACATTTTTCAGTTGTGTGATCTGGTTTCCTAAAAATTAAACAAATAGTTTTTTTTTTCAAGTGCTACGTTGAATCGGGTGGTTTTATTATTTTTATAATTAGTTGATTCTTCGGTTTTTAAATAATCCGTATTTCTATTTCTTCGCAGTGCAGAATTTGCAGCCAATCTTCGTTCAATATCTGTTGTATCATTAATTACTTCCTTGAATGTGTCCTTTTCTTCTACACGAATTTCTAACTTAGGACGCAAACCGCGTATAAAACATTGAATTACGTCTCCTTCTAAATTTTGTTGCCATTATTAAGTCTGTGATCATCCTCTATTCTATCAGCAATTTCTTTAATTCTAGCAGCATAGGAAAGGACATTTTCTCTTTCCCACATAAATGTATCACGTAATTCTCTTTGTAGTTGATACACACATTTTACAGGGGCATATACTCTTTTGAGTTTTTCAATTCATTCTTCTACATTATTACAAGTTAACGCAAAGATACATTTTTTTGCATCTCCTGATAATTTACTTCTTAATAATCGCTCTACATTTTCTTGAGCTGCGGGTGTTGGCAGCATTGCCTTTGCCTCATAACATCCCTCAATAAAATGTGATAATGGAATGTTACTTCCATCGAATAAGGCTACTACTTCTAACGCGTCAATGAAGGATACTTGTTGACTATTGGGTAGGGCCATTTCATTGTTTATAATTGGATTAACGTTTTCTTCAGGATTGTTGTGAACAGGTTGCTCCATTTGTTCGTTTCCGGTACTATTATCGTCGCTATCGTGATTACTTAAAATTGTTTGGCATGTAAGAGATTTTTATGATAAATTTATTTTAGTTCTTTCTTCAACTGTATTTTTTTGGAATTATCGTTGAACTAAGTAAACTTATATCTTCGTTTTAAATATAAGTAGTTTTGTTTTTTAACGTTTCTTCCTGATCAATTGATTCACAAATAATACTTGAATTAGTTTTTAAACTCGAATTAAACCAATTATTCGAGTCAGATAAACTGCTTGTTCCCGCAGTTCCGTATTGTTCTGTTAAGGTTTTTTCTAAAGAAATATTATCTGATTGAAAATTGATATTTGTTTTGTCTTTGTTAGAAAGATTGCCAAAATTATCTTTAGTTACTTTTTCCTTCACAGTAACTGTTCTCTTCGGTTTAAAGGGACCAATTTGATATTGTGCTACAAATTTTGCATGTTGAGTATTTTTCTTAACTTGACTGCGCGTAATAGGATTTTCTTGATTTTGTGATTTCCTTAATTCACTGGGATTGGGTCCCGACACAGGTTATTGTAAAATAAAATTTAGTGATACGTACATGGAGACACTTTTAAAATTACAATACATAAATATGTAATTGAATCAACCGAAAAGGTTTGAAAATATCTTTCGTTTTAAAATATTTTTGTAGTCAATAAATGTGATTGATAATTTGTTATTATAAAATATTAATTTGTCTCAATGTTCCGTGTCAGGTAAATTTATAGTCATCAACCAAACTTCTTAAAATAATATGCCTTAATTCTACCAATTTTCATGCGCTTACAGAAAAATATTTATTTGGAATTTTTGTTTCAAATTTATTCTTATTGAAACTATTTTTGTTGCTCTTTTGCCTTACCTGGGATACTTGATGTCTCTTTACCTTGTTTTTAAATCAAAACACTCTTTTTGTTTGCAGTTCAATATACATTTTTGTTTATTTATTTTTTTTTTTGATAATACACACCAAAAAAATAATTATAAAATGGTACAGAATTTTAGTAATGCAAGATTAAACAAGCCTGACTCAAGCACAACACCTTGGTCAATCTTTTGCATTTAAAAATATTCTGTTAGTTAACAGAGTTGAAACAGAAGTTTAAAACGATACTGCATGAGCACTTTGAATTTTGCCTTACCCAACTGAATAAATCAATGGTAACAGTTCAACGAATCTAAAAGGACTTATAGTCTCGAGTGCTGTTTTTTCTTGTTTTTAAATCGAATTAGAACTTAGTTAACAGTTTAGAATTAAAGAAGTAGGGGATTAGACACGCATGACTCAAGCACAAAATCCTATGTAATCCTTGTACTTTCAGAAATTCAGATAATAAAATTTCAAATAAAATAAGTCGTTTGAACACTTAGGTTAGCCTCAAGGTCAAATCCCTGCGTGACTCAACAGAATTTATTTTATTTTAACACAGTTTGTACAAACTAACAAATAATAAGGAAATTAAACAATTTTTCAAATAAAATAATTATTTAATCACTTAGGTTAGCCTCAAGATCAGATACCTTTGTGATTTGATAAAATTATTTTATTTTAACAAGATATGTGTGTAAAATTTCAAATAAAATAAGATGATTATTTAATCAGTCAAGTTAGCCTCAAGGTCAAATCCTTTCGTGATTTTATCAAATTTATTTTATTTTAACCAATATGTGTGTAAAATTTCAAATAAAATAAAATGATTATTTAATAGCTCAGGTTAGCCTCAAGGTCAAATCTCTTTGTGATTTTATCAAATTTATTTTATTTTAACAAAATATGCGTGAAATCAGATAAATTATAATTGCAATTTATTAATTTTCGAAATTTCGATATCACATCCACGAACTAAGATTTTCCGGGCCGATGCACCAAAAAAAGAGAGATTGGGTATGTTACGTCAGAAACGTAACATTTCTCTTCTTCAAAGATCTCCTCGTTTTATGTGAGGATCGAAAGGATCCTCTCTAAAGGATGAGGAATAGTCAGTAAATGAGAAGGGTTCATCATATAAATATATTTATTAACAAAAGTATTTTAAGTAAGCACCATGAAAAAAGATGAACGTGAATATATAAAAGTTGAAATACTTAGTGATTAGCCTGGCTTGGAAATTGGCCGGTGATGAAATGAGTCCAGTAGATTGGATGTGAATCCTTGAGTCCTCACTTG
This sequence comes from Diplolepis rosae, assembly GCA_030998225.1. NCBI lineage: Eukaryota > Metazoa > Arthropoda > Insecta > Hymenoptera > Diplolepididae > Diplolepis > Diplolepis rosae. The sequence continues at coordinate 4,269,371 of JAPYXD010000466.1, forward strand.
TAGACGTTGAGATAAATTCAGTCAGATCGGAAATTTGTGGTCCAGCCGGTTAAGATAGTCGATTCGCTGATCCCAGGTTTTAGAGAGAATTTAGAAGTCGAATCCCCTTCACTGTTTATAGTCATTGAACTTGGCGTCGAATTAGAACTGGTCCGACCAGCGGTGAATAATTTTATTAGGCTGGGCTGAGCATCACTGACTGGAATGAACTTGCGGTAAGAAATGATGACACTGAACTGAACTCGCGTTGGTTACATTGTAGAAATCGGACGTTGACTAACTGACTTAACTGACTTCTATTGTAACCTTCATTTTTTATAGGCCCAAAGTATGTCAATTGTCGTGGGGGTAAAAGACCAGGTGTGCAACCTTTTCCATATTTGCTACTGAAGCTTAAGATCGGATGAGTTGCCTTCTCCGATGACTCAAGCTCCGATGAAATTTATTACTTGGCATTAATTTCACAGCCAAATATCTCAATTCTATTTTAATCTGCCTTTCGATTTTAACGATCTTCCTATTTCTTATTAGATCTTGCTGTATCTTAAGTCGATATAATCACGCACGCGGTAATGCTGCCTTGATCCCTTCATTGGTTCCTTAATTTGTTTGTTACTCTAGGTGGTAGAGTCGCGGGACGTGACATATCAAACTGCTGGTCTCAAGGGGCTATTTTCTTTATGTATTTTTGGAAGACCATTTAATCTAGCTAGATTGGTATTGTCAGTTATCAAGTCTTTCCTCTCTATATTTTTCCCTAAATAACCTTTTAGTCTCCAATTGTCTACTTTTTTAAAAATAGATTGTTGTAATTTAACTTATGGATTATAATCAATTTTTTCATAAGTAGTGTCATCCTCTAACATTACGTTATCCTTCCTTAAATATTCATTTTTCTTGAATATAACTGTTATGTTGTCCTTATCAGCATGTGTTATTAGAAGGTTTTTATTCTTGTTGACAAATGCGAAACGTTGAGGTTTTTTGAATAAATTGAGATATACATTATTATGAATAATCTGAACGATTAATTCAACATCGAGAATTCCACCTTTCTTTAGTGTTAATTTACTTCATCTTTTGAACAAAAACTTCCTGTCTGCCTAATTAAACTAACTTTTGCTATCAACGCTATCAAGGATATCAAATTCTAATTCTCTAGCCTTTCAATTGAAGCAAAGATATTATAAACCTAGATGCGGCGAGTGGCCTTGGAGTGGGGGAACGATATATATAGAACATCACTCTTTCTTGGGTATCGAGGTGCTGCCCTCTTCACAACTTTCAGCCGTTTCTATGGCGACGCGTGTTTCTCGAGTCGCGGGGAAGGACTAAAGCACCGAAATCTCGAGCGAAATTGAAAACCGAGCCCCAGCAAAGCTTGCTAGCGAGGGAGCGCACAGTGGAGTGAAATAGAAAAACGAGGTTCAAAATCATTTTCTGAGCTGAATTCTTGACCGATTTGAGATTTTTTTTTTGAAAAATCCAACATTAAATTTTGAAGAGATCGCTGCAGGCCGATTTTTGAATTTGTTGTTGTTACAACTTTTATGTTAATGTAAATAACGGAAAAAATGTCGATTTTTCGAATTTTATTTTTTATTTCTTCGAGTAAATTTTTCCTAGGCCTGTCACACCCCAGCTTCGATGCGTAGTAGTATATAAAATGGAATAATTTTGTTGACATGTGAATTCATTTGTTATAAACAAATAGATATAACAATTAGTCAACGGATTGGATTGGTCATTTGTGCAATCCAATTAAGCATCGAAATCAATCGTTCCCATCTCTAAGATGATATATCATCATGAAAATTCGTCATCCGTTATTACTTGTTAACTTTAACAACAAATAATATAAACAAATGCACAGTATGGGCATTTGTAGGCAAAAACGAGCCGAATTTCTTCCGAATCTTCATCATAATACATTGCGTGTGATGTTGACAGATGTTATCTTGTCATCCGACATTATTTATCAACCTTAGCAACAAATAATATAAACAAATGCACCATATGGGCATTTGTAGGCAAAAATGAGCCGAATTTCTTGCGAATCTTCATCATAATACATTGCTTGTGATGTTGACATTAACATAAAAGTTGTAACAACAACAAATTCAAAAATCGGCCTGCAGCAATCTCTTCAAAATTTAATGTTGGATTTTTCAAAAAAAAAATCTCAAATCGGTCAAGAATTCAGCTCAGAAAATGATTTTGAACCTCGTTTTTCTATTTCACTCCACTGTGGAGCGCGAGCCAGCTTAGATTTTAGCCAAAACCGAAAATCACGGCGCGGTGAACTTTTTTAAGAAAACTTTGGTTATAAAAATTCAATGGCAAAATAAGGAATACAAATCTTTTAAATGAATTTTATTTTGATTATATTATTATTTTATAATTGTTTTCATTTTTAATTAATTTAATTCCATTTATTTTAAAAGAACCGAAACATATTAAAATAATGATTAATATGCGGCGAGGATTTACTTCTTTGAATAAAAAATTATGTAATAAAAATTTTGTTCAAAGAACAAAATCGTTTATTTATTGAACCAAATTTTTTATTGAATCTATCTAATATTTTACATTCAATTAAAATAAATAGTTGATTGGATATATTAAAGAAAAATTTGGTGAGTCATAAATTAACCAAACTGTCCGAAACAATAATTATAATATAAAGTAACATAAAATTGTTTTAAAAAATATTTACATTAAAATGTAACAAATGTAACAAAATAAATAATTTAACAGGTATAATTTTTGTTAGAAAATTTGATTTTTATCTTTTTAATTCTCTTTAAATATTGAAAAACGTTTATAATAATTTATTTGCAGCATTTGGCATAGTTTTTATTGGTTTTAATCAAGTTTATTGAGCTAAAACATTACAAATGTAGCGAAAGTACAGACGTGCGTGAACATGACAGTAAAAACTGCAGTGAACAGAACAGAGGTGAGGTAAATCAAAAGTAGCATACATCGATATGTGGGTATCGACTATCGATATACTAGCAGAATCGATAGAGACCCGTGTTGCTTATTTAAATATAAAAACGAACACCCCCTCTCAACGCGGGACTACCCTTTTAGATTTACAATTCCAAGTTCCTTCAAACACCTTCGATGACTCGGACCAAGAAGTGCTTTTGTCAACACATCTGCTACCTTCTCCGTTGTTGTTATGTATTCCACTTCTAAATCTCCCTTCTCGAAAACTTCCCGCACATAGTGATGTCGAATGTCTATGTGCTTGCTACGAGCATGGTGTACTGGATTCCGCATCAACTCCTGCGCTCCTTGATTATCACAGAAAACGTTAGTTGGTTTTGCATCTGAACTTAAAATGCCAACTTCTTTCAGAAAACATCGCAAATAAGTAGTTTCCTTCGCCGCTTCTGTCAAGGCCATGTATTCAGCTTCAGTGCTAGATAGAGCCACAGTTCGCTGCTTTCTTGATTCCCACGATATCGCCGAATTGGCGAGTTTGAATACAAATCCAGTGTAGGATCTACGATCGTCGACAGCTGCACCCCAATCTGCGTCTACATATCCGTGAAGATTTTTTCCGTTTTTTGTAAAGAGTAGTCCAAAATGTTGAGTTCCTTTTAAATATCTTAGAATTCTTTTTGCGGATATCCAATGCGCTTTTCCAAGGTTTTGGTTGAATTGACTAAGTGAACTTACGGCGTAAGCAATGTCCGGATGTGTCGAAACCGCTAAATACATGAGAGAGCCAATTAGCGATTGGTATGTAACTCTGCTCATTTCTTCCATTTCTTCTGAAGTCTTCGGTCCCATTTCCCCACTTAATTTTATGTTGCCATCCAAGGGAGTGGATACAGGTTTGGAATCTTGCATTCCAAATTTTCGAAGAACATCCCCAATGTATTTCCTTTGGAACATGAAGACAGCGTTGGTATTTACATCTTGCTCAAATTCAATTCCTAGGCAGTGATGCAATCTCCCCAAATCCTTCATTTTAAACTCTCGAGATAGATCGTCCTTCAATTTTTCGAATGCTTCAATTTGATCTGTTGTGACAATTATGTCGTCAACGTAAACTGCGACAATCAGAGTTGATTCCTTGTTCTTTCGAATGTAGACACACTTGTCTCCACTGAGTTGTTCTAATCCAAGAATTTTGAGTTTTTGGTCCAATTTTTTGAACCACTGTCGCCCTGACTGTTTGAGGCCATAGATTGATCTTTTAAGCGAGTATACAAGATCTTCGCTTCCTGGCACCTCAAAACCTTCGGCTTGTTCCATATAAATTTCTTATTCCAGGTCTCCGTTAATGTAGGCCATGACGTCAAGCTGATACAATTTGAGGCCTAATTCTGCTGAAATAGCTAGTAAAGTTCTTATGGAGCTATTTTTCGGGCGTTCAGTCAAAGTCCAGGTTCCGATTTCGGAAAGAGCGTCAAATTCTTCTTTCATGGCTCTTCGCCATTCATCTCCGTATGGTACAGTGAGAGCTTCTTGGATGGATGGATTCGAAGCTTCTTCATCTACTAAACAAGTAGCTTCGTCGTCATGAGGTTTTCTCTCATTGAAAATCTTTCGAGGTCTGCCTCTCTTTCCAGTCTTCTCTATCTTTGGTCGTCCAGGCCCCCTCTGCGTTGTGCAAGGAGTTTCTTCCGGATTCTCGATCTGCGGTTGGATTTGTTCATCACTTAATTGATTGTTGGAACCGCTTGCATCGTTTTGAATGTCAATTTGATTGACATTCCTTGCAGGATGATCGACGTTCTCTTTATCTAGGTTGATGATTCCGTTGTCCTCCACATTGGCTTTATTTTCAAAGAAAATTTCAAACAAGGTGGAACTTTCTTTTTCATCTGTGACTTTCGTTGTGAAACGTTCTTCGTCAAACTCTACATCTCGACTTTCTACAATTTTTCTTGTTTCAGGGTCCCACACTCGATACGCCTTAACTTCTTTTGCATATCCAACGAAAACGCAAGGTTTGGATCTTCTCTCGAATTTTCCCTTGCTTGGTTTTTTATTCAGTGGAAAAGCCTTGCAACCAAAAGGTCGGAGATGTGAGATCGACGGCTTTGAGCCGAACCAAACTTCATATGGTGTTTGTCCTTGTAGTTGCTTTGTGGGACATCTATTTCGAAGATAGGCGGCCGTAGCGATTGCTTCAGCCCAAAAAGTCTCAGGTAGACTGGCTTGCAATAAAAGGCATCTCGCCATTTCCACGAGTGTTCGGTTCATCCTTTCTGCTTTGCCATTTTGTTGAGGAGTATAAGCGACTGTTCGTTCTCACCTTACCCCATTCCGCTCAAGGTCTTTGGTAAAATTTTGTCCGCAGTACTCAAGTCCATTGTCCGTTCGTAGTGTTTTAATTTTTCTTTCAGTCCGATTTTCAGAGTAAGCTTGAAATTTGATAAAAGCTTCCTTAGCTTCACCTTTTGTTTTCAAGAACTGAACCTCTACCCAGTTGGACTTGTCATCAATAAATGTGATGAAGCACCACCAAGAGATTTGGTTCTCATCGGTCCACAGACATCTGAGTGTACCAAATCCAATAGGTTCTCACTCTTCGAATCTGAAACCTTGGGAAAAGTTTTTGCAGTTTGCTTTCCCATTATGCGTGTTTTACAGGTCAAATTCTTTTCATTAAGGTGTCCATACCTTATGTGCCATTTATTCAGTTCGCTTAACTCCCTTTTTGGTGTTCCAGCTCTGGAATGGTCTTCGTTCTCCTGCGTGGACTCTGTACTTGAAACTGCCATAGATTGATGCCATCTCTTTAATTGATTTATTTCAGTGTTTGCCTCACACTCAGAAACATCGTTGACCAGTTTCGTTGAACGTGATTGTACGTCCTCCATTGGTGGCTTTCGAAACAGAAAACAGGTTTGATTTCAATTCAGGTACAAAAAGAACGTTCTCCAATCTGATTTTTCGTTTTTGATGACCATTAGAGATATTTAGACGAATTGTACCTTTACCTTCAATTTTAGTTGTTCTATCAACGGCTAGTCTAACTCTTTGGTTTTCAGTCTGGTGTAATTCCGAAAAAAGAGTTTTGTCGTGACACATGTCCGAGGTGGTACCGCTGTCAATACACCAAGTTTTGCTTGATGTCATCTCGGCTTCTGTCATCTCAATATAGGCTTCTTCTTGTGCTTTAGAGGTACTGTCCTTTTTATCTGAAATCCTTTTTCTGCAGTCAGCTGCTTTATGGCCGGGTTTTTTTGGAGTAATTGTAATTAAACAGTTTCTTCTGCCCCCTTTGTGTCCTTGATTTGATGCGGAGCTACTTCCACTGTCGTTATTGCCGTTCGTCTCTTGGGACTGTTGACCGCTTCGATTTCCAAAAGATTTTGCGTAATTTGCACCTTGATGATTTTGCTCAGAACTTTGCCCTTTTCTGGCATTGTATTCCTCAAGCAATTTTATTTTTAATGCTTCGGGACTCGGAAGGTCATCGCGAGCTTCTATCGCGCATCTGAAATTATCAAAACTGTTAGGCACACTGTAAAGCAGTAATATGGTAAGCAAATCATCCGAAACGACGATTTCTAATTCTGTCAATTTGTCTAAGGTATCAAAAAATTTGCTCAAGTGGTCGGACATGCTTTGATCTTCGCTCATTTTTGAAAATAGCAATTGCTTTAGCAAAGTTGCTTTCCTAGCAGGTCCTTTTGATTTGTAAACTAGATCTAATTTTTGCCATACCTCCCTTGACGTTGAACAATGTTTTATATGACCTAATGCCGAAGGACTTATTGCGAGAATTATATGTGCTTTAGCTTTTCTGTCCTTTTTGTCCCATTCTGTTGCTGCTGCAACATTGTCTTCGCCTTCTGGTCTAGCCTTGCTTCCGTCGACGTATTCCCAGTCGTCATTTTTGACGAGAACTGCTTCCATGTGGAGTCGCCATGTATCATAATTCTCCTTTCCTAGTTTCTCCATTTGCACTGAAAGAAAAAGATTACAAATGTAGCGAAAGTACACACGTGCGTGAACATGCCAGTAAAAACTGCAGTGAATAGAACAGAGGTAGTGATGGGCGATACAGTATCGATACTTTGGAGTATCGATACTTTTGGACCGATACTTCGATATTTTGTATCGATACTTTCATACCTGATATTTGATAGTATCGATACTGTTAGCCTGTATCGATACGCTAATTAAAGTGCGATGTTAGTGGTGGGAAAATTCGGCAAATCGTAAATGTCATAAAAAGTAAAATTGTAAAATACGATATATTTTCGCAATAATAAACATCACATATAACATATAATGAATATACGATTTATTGACAGTAAAAATATCTTAAGTTTGTTGTTCATTTGCTTCGAATGACCGTTTTGGAATTAGATTAATGATTATAAATTTGATCACCTGTAAAGATTATGCAAAATTTCGGTATGACCACGTTAAAAAATCATATCTCTAAAATGTATATAAATTTGTGTGATATTTGCAAATATTGATTGAAATATGTGTATCGATACAACTATATCGATACTTTTAATCTATTATATCTGCGTATCGATACAGGCACAACCGATACGTATCGATACTTCGTATCGATACTTTCCGACGTATCGCCCATCACTAAACAGAGGTGAAGTAAATCAAAAGTAGCATATGACGATATGTGGGTATCGACTATCGATATACTAGTAGAATCGATAGAGACCCGTGTTGCTTATTTAAATATAAAATCCAACAGTTTTAATTAAATTAATATAAATTATTCATATTTTTTTGATCAGATAAAGTTTCCCAAAAAGAAAAGCTGTTGAATATATTCAGAAATCAGTGAGCATTTATTATACAAAATCTTTAATTTTTGTGTGAAAAAAAATATTGTACATCAAGAATTATTAATTTGAATTTTTGTTAAAAAAAATACACAAACCTATCAGTAGATGGCCGATGTAGTAGTATTTTTTGGGAAAATTTTTACTCCAAATTTAATAATAAAAAAAAAGTTTTTTTCGAACAAATTGATTTTTTGAAAAAACGCCATCTTTGAAAAATCTGAAAACATTCATAGTGATAGCCCCAAGCATTGCGCAAATTTAAAATATATAATTAAGGTGCGCACTCGGAAATTGTGCGAAATATGAATTTTTTTGTAAAGTGATGCGCGTGGAATCACGATCTTCGATCGACGGCGTCGAGCGCAAGTTCCACTAATGTTCTATTACTATCTGCTTTTTCGAGAACGTTACCATCAAAAAGTGATAGGAAGTGATTATTAATTGTTTAATTATCGCTTTATACTCATAAAATATGAATAATGTAATGAGTTTTATGATTATACATAAATTATCAAAAAAAGAATTTTTTTTATTGATGTGAATGTGATGAATCGCAAGGACTCTGATTTTTCATCAATATTATTGTCTTCGAGGGATTTTTGGAATCGAAAGGTACCTGGAGGCCGTGAAAAGGAAGATTATGCGAGTCATTCGCCGATTTCTTTTAATTTCGACAATTAAGAAAGAAAACATAAATGCTAGGTGGAACAAATCTTGTTATTTTCCATCCTTCTTCTAAAAATTCATCTTTCATAACTCTTATCCTGCATGTGTTGCAAAGGAGTGCATTTTTTTCAACATCTTCGAATTTCTTGAGAAAATGCTCTGGGAATGCCCTCAGACTGCTTGAATTTGAATCTGCGAGCATAATTTATTAAGAGGAAAATGAATTTTAAGCTCAGGCTTGATAAATTATTTATATATGAGCTCGTGATGATTTTACTATATTTTAATCTGTATCGAGAGTGAAAAATCACGTAATATTCACTTACACACGGAAAAAAATAATTAGCTGCATTAGCTAAATATTCGCTACCACAGCTAAGAAAGTTACTTGATATACGGGCAGCGAATGTCTTAGCTGCTAATACTAACGTCTATTCGCTACAGTACTTTAGCGATGCCAGCTAATTTACGTTAGCACTGGTAACAACGATTGTGAGCAGTAGCCTATCGATCGTGTTATCTTCCTGTTCTAACAGCGTTTGAAGTACTAGTTAATTTTATTAGCAATTGCTGCAAATAGAGGTAGCACTCAAAATCATTTATTTTGAACTTCCAAACCTACATTTAAATACAGTTACACCTGGGTGCTTAAGAAAAAAATGATCTCGTAACCCTTCTATACTCACAAAAGTCTGCTGGCAAGTTATATCAAAACAACTAATTTCTTGCGACATATCGTAACCTGCAAAATTAAAAACGAAAAAAAACTGATTCAGTTCTAACCTTAATCACAGCATAATTTTTCAAGAATAAGAATAAAACGTGAGCTGCTTTGATAACCAAACTTATAGCTACAAGTAGAAACATTACCGGGAACAGTAGCGACTTACTTGCCAGTCCAATATAATGTTTTCAAAAATTCTTCGTTTAATAATGGGGAGGCTTCTGAACGTCGCTCATACTTCAGCCGCGAGGCATCTCCGGCCTCTCAATTGTACAAGTATACAACACTTAGAATTAAGATAACCTCAGTAAGAAGATAATAAATAGCACAATAAAGAACCTATTACGAAACCTACAATACAATCTTCAGAGATCAGTTACAAATCAGTCATTTGCATTATAAATTAACGCGAATCGTCAAATTATTTATAAATTAAATTTAAAACAACGCGACAGGTGTACAACTTACAATTTACAGCACAATATCTGACTAGTCGCGATTTGTGCGCATGAGCAGCACAGAAAACGCGGGATGTCTAAGCAGCCGTTAGCAACCGCTGCTAACTTCTTACATATCAGCGCAAAATTTTAAAAGCTACGAGTACGAATTTAGAGATTTTCTAGGAGAGTAAACTGTTTTAGCAGCAACAACCAAATGATTAGCTACAACTCTTAATACGCTAAGGAGTCCAATGCAAATTTTCAACTTTGATTGCAGCTAACATTTTTTATCTCTCCCAGCAAACTGTTAACTCTCTCAGCAAACTTTCTATCAATCACAATTAACTGGTCGACAGCTAACTGCAGTTAGCAGTAGCAGACATTTCATTTTTTTCCGTGCAGTTTTTGTTTTTGTATGGATTACAACAATATTTCCTTTTTTGACGAATCATGTCAATTGCTCTTTGTAAATAAACTCTCGTGGATTTTTTACGAACAAATTTATAACCCGTCCGATTTGCCATGGAACACACCATATGTAGTATATAGTATACCCTGCTTAAAATGACGGATTGAACCCAGATAAGAACCGAGTAAAAGTCGGTTCTTATCCGGCGCTAATGGATTTGTACCCGGTTTTTGTCCCCGGTTTGTACCCGGAGATTATCGGGTTCTATCTGGGATCGCATAATATCTTCACCCGATTTCTATATGGTTCTTACCTGGGACCTTTGAGATTTTTATCTGGTTTGTATCTGGCTCCTTAAAATACTTATACCCGGTTCTAATCCGGCACTTAATCGGATTCTATCTGGGTTGATATAATATTTTGTCCGGTTTCTATATGGGTCTTATCTGGGCTCTGTAAGAGTTTTATCCTGTTTGTAGTCGGGTCCTCGAAATACGTATACTCGGTTCTTATCCGGCGTTACTGGATTTGTACCCGGTTTTTGTCCCCGGTTTATACCTGGAGCTTAACCGGGCTCTATATGGGATCGCATAATATCTACACTGAGAGAAAAAGTACAGGCAAAATTCGAGTTAAGACTAGTATTTACCGTTTTTAATGGCAATGGAGGAATATTCGCTTGGAAGGTTAAATTTACTGTTTTCACAGTAAAAAATCTGTTTTCAAGCTGGGAAATTTTATTTGAGTAAATTGACAGTACTTTTTTGTTACACGTACACCGAAAAAAAATCTCAGTAGGTTTGACTACTTTATAACTTACTTTTCGTAGTTCGTAAAGGCCCCAGTGTCATTTTTTAAGTTAAGTGATCTGCAGGAACATAGGTAAATCAAATAAGAGCAGTAGTTGAATCGATGAATACTCTTAGTATATTTCAAAACTGTATTTACTATTAAGTAGACACTTAACTTACTATTTTTATATACACACTTACCTACAAACACACACCCCCCTCTACACTACACAAACGCTCGTTTAGACAGTATTAAAAATTATTCTTAACGCTGCGGGTTCGAACCCTCTCTACTTATAATTATCGAATTAGTAACCTAACGACTAAGCCTCTCGGCTGCGCACGCTTGGAATACAAGAAAGAAAATAGCGCTTATAACCTGCAACTACTGCAGGGCCGTGTAAAAAGTGTTTGGGTCCCGTTATTGTTACTACCTCGACACAATCAGATACACACACATACACACACGTGCTCGCATATGATTATTATGATTACATGCGAATTCACACCGTCCCACCGAATTTTCCACTCTAAAAACCGTAATAATTGCTTGCTGACTCCCGAGTTTTTTCAACCAACTCACAGCAAAAGTCGCTCGTATGGGAATTGTATTTCTTTAAACACACTAACAGCATATTTTTCTGTTAGGCTTGTATTTTATAACTGACATCAAGAGAAACTTATAAAATATCGTACTGTGAAAATTACTGAAACAAATATTGCGGTGCAAATAAGTAAATTTTAAGGATGGTCACAGTAAAAAAAATTACGGGACAGTAAAAGTTCTTCGTTTTAATGAATATCCTTGCTATACCTCCGAAAACAGTAAAATAACGTGATAATTTTCTCTCAGTGTACCCGGTTTTCCGGATAAGATCTTATCCGGAACCTTTGAGATATTAATCCGGTTTCTATCCGGCTCCTTAATAATGTGCATGTCGACAACTGCCTTATAGAAACCGGATAGGATCCGGGTAGAAACATATTTTTGTATTTTAATTTGCTGGATCCATATGCGAGATAGGAACCAGGTAGGGCCGGGTAGCAGATGCACTTTCACCTTGACAATTTGCAAGTTAACAACTGCCTTATAGAAACCGGATAGGATCCGGCTAGAAACATATTTTTGTATTTTAATTTGCTGGATCAATATGCCAGATAGGAACCGGGTAGGGTCGGGTAGCAGATGCACTTTCACCTTTACAATTTGCAAGTCGACAACTGCCTTATAGAAACTGGATAGGATCCGGGTAGAAACATATTTTTGTATTTTAATTTGCTGGATCCATATGCCAGATAGGAACCAGGTAGGGCCGGGTAGCAGATGCATTTTCACCTTAACAATTTGCAAGTCTACAACTGCCTTATAGAAACCGGATAGGATCCGGGTAGAAACATATTTTTGTATTTTAATTTCTATTTACATATGCCAGATAAGAACCAGGTAGGGTCGGGTAGCAGATGTACTTTCACCTTAACAATTTGCAAGTCGACAACTGCCTTATAGAAACCGGATAGGATCCGGGTAGAAACATAGTTTTGTATTTTAATTTCTGGATCCATATGCCAGATAGGAACCGGATAAGACCGGGTACAATATTCATACAACTTATTTTCTATCACCACTTCCCGGATAAGGACCGGATAGACCCAGATAGATCCCGAAAAATGAAATTAGAGTCCAGATAAAAACCCTAAAGAACCGGGTGAAACCCGAATGGGTTTGCATCCGGTTTCTTTCCGGTATCTACTCGATTTCTACCTGACATTTTAAGCAGGGTATGATTTTGACAATGAATTAGTAGACACTTCATTCGGCAACCAAAGTAGTTAGTAGTTTGCTACTAATTACTATAGCAATAAACAACTTTACGAATTGAATTAGTAGTTTTATTTCTAATTTAGATCTGAAAAGTAGCTAGCCCGTTTCCTATACACCACCCAGGAGGTAGAGCTACAGCGCTTTTTTTTCAGTGGTTTCCCATGTATACCATACACAGGCCTATCCACCCTGCCATTTAGAAAATAAAATGGCAGATTAATTTCATATTAGATGTATTAGACCTAATACAAATTTCAAACATTTTGAAATAAAATCAACTTTTTTTTAAGATTTGGTCTTAGCAAAAGGCAAAAAAAAACTTATCTTATTATAAATGTTTATAAATCAATTCATTTGAGTTTTTTGAAAAACATTGATCTATATTTTTTTCAGAAAAGTGTGGAATTATCACTTTTTTAATAAGAAAATACAAGAACTAGCCATAAATTACAATGATATTTTAAAACATTCTGACTAGTGTGTCAAACAAATATTTTAGAAATTACAAATTATTGAGCTTCGGACAACTTTCTTCTTTAAATTTTCAAAAAATTTTCTGTAAACATTGAGCTTAAAAAAAGGAGAAGACTTCAACATTTAAACTGGTAAGATATTGATTTAAGGGTATGTGATACTTTACCATGAAAGCTATTTAGTTTACACAGTTGTTTTTCCACAATTTTGAATTTTTCAAAAAAATAATAGTGCCGAGACGTAAAGAAAATTAACACTGACGTCTGGGCACTATTATTTTGTTGAAAAATTAAAAATTGTGGAAGAACTGTGTAAACTAAATTGCTCTTATGGTAAAGTATCACATGCTCTTAAGTATAAATTTTCAATTAACTAATTAATTTAAAATTAATAAAAATTGTAATTATTAATTTGAATAATATTTAAAAAGAATAAAATTCCTGGAAAGTAGAAGTTGTTCATAATGAAAAAAAAAAAACAATTAAAAATACGAAAATAAAAAATTAAACTTTTTAAAAATAAGAAACTAATTCTCTTTCTATTTCATACATGTTCAAATTATAATAATTAAATATTGGTTTTTCATTCAGGTACTTATCTTTCACTGACAGAAAGTTAATTTAGTAATGCATGTTCACTTTAACCTATTTCAATATCAAAATGATACTATAAAGCAAAATAAAATACACATAAAGTAACATTGAAACACTTTACACGTCGCTTTTCCTTGCTTTGTTTACCAATTTTTAATTTTCTTCAATATATATAATTTAAATTTAAATTTTTAAAGCGCGCTTACTGTTTATGGTATCTCAGCGGTGTGTTTGGTGTGGTGAGAGGCAAGAGGGGACCGGTAAAAACACGCCGAAAGCGACGTCTGCATTTAAGTCTACCGAACTAAAATTGGCCGCATCTAGGTTTGATTGAATTCAAAAAATGTAGTAATTTACTTATGGGGAAGGAAGAATCTTACAACATCGATGTTTTTTAAGTTTCATATCGATGTTTCTTTAGACATCAATGTTCTTGTTTACGATGTATAGATTTTTCGATGTATCGACGTTTTTCTTTCGATGTCCCATCACCACTGAGTGAGTGTCTCGAGCCCAGCCCCATGGAGACTAGCATGGAAACTAGATGTAAGGAGACCATTCTCCATATATACACATGCCCTCATCGGGAAGTTTTGTAAGTATGTACTTGGCAGAACTTCATTTCGGGAATGGATATATGGAGATTGGTCTCCTTATATCTAGTCTCCATGCCCAGCCCTATCCGACCACGAGGTAAATTTTGGTCCCTGAGTGATGCCAGATGGAAACTAATCCGTATGGCGGCGCCACCTCTGTCCTCTCCTATGAAAGCATTGTTTTGCATGGTGTTCATAAACAAATTTAAACAATTACTGGAAAAATGGAAATATTTTGTACTTTCAAGTCATTGTTTTTATTATTACTGAAATTTAGTGTTTTTAATTTATATTTATTCAATCATAAACATGAGTGTATAGATAATATCATTTTCAATTATACATATCTTTTCGGCACATGAAAAAGAAATTGGTGAACAAATTCGTAACAAAATACAAGCATATATTTATACTGTGTGTGACTGATTCTATCATTATTTTGAATTTTTTTACTTTTGAAAATAAGACATTATTATCAATTAATTTTCTTAGAAAATAATATTAAGTTCATGTTATACTTGAGAGAAGTAGCAAGTTCATGTATTGAATGTGGTCCAGTTACTACATGTTTGTGTCCAAAATATATTTTAAAAAAATTATAATTTAGGAAATGGTAGAATAGATAAAAATAGACGTAGATAATAAATACATTTAAAGTTTTTGAAAAATGCTATTGAGTGATTTATTTAATAGTTTGATTGTATATTTTTCATGCATACTGTAATTTAAAAAATGGATCAGAATATTGACAATTTCCGCATGAAATATTAAAGTTTCTTTGATTTAATGGAATAACCTTTTAATAGGTGCTATAACAATTTTTTGCGAATATGAAAAAAAAATTTATTGGTCGACCTTTTCTCTCCATAGCGCAATTATTTCAGTGCAAGATATCTTATGCATTTCGACTGACTAAATATTTTAATTATTTGTCAATTCAACGTTCATTAAAATAATTTGAATATGATTAATGTTTTATAATAATATAATAATAGACCATTTTTGTTTATTCGATTAATTTACTAATTGAATTTTTCATTAGGTCATTAATAATTGATTGCTTGAATTAGTTATATATAATAATTCAATCCATTAATTAATACTAATACTTTATTAAAGCAATTATATTAGATCAAATGATAAGGTCTTGTTACTCATAATGCAATGCATAATATTTTGTATTATCAACATAAAATAAGGCAATCAATGAAGAAAAGCAATAAATGAATATATTGCTAATATTTCCATTATTATTGATATTGCTGAAGTAATATTAATAAAGGAATAATTTTACTCTAATTATTCGTGATATAAGCATCCTATATGCAAGACAATTTATTTCTTGTACTTATGCGATTAATTTTTTAGAGTGTTATAATTATTATATGTTTCAAGTTCTGATTAGTATTTAAAAATGTTATTTTAATAAAATTGATAATCTTAGTTCTTCAAAAATCATAAAACTTTAATTGTTTATCAATTTTCTCCACATAAAATAATGCTTTAATCGGAGAGGACGGAGGTGGCGCCGCCTTACGGATTAATTCCAAGTGGTATCACTAACGGGCGACTTTTTCAACGTTGAAAAGGCCGTCGTCGGATAGGGCCATGGTAGTATAGACAGGTCTAACAACTCCCGTGGTGGGGGATGTTCCCTTCTTGTAGTCAGAATGTTTCATATTTTCGCCACGGATAGCGCTAGTATCGAGTAGTGGCCCGAATGACCGCACTATAGCATGTATGTATATAGATATACCCAGAACGTAGTCAGCTGTGAAAGCTGTCTGTAAACCATGAAGGAATAATAAGGAGACCAAACTGCCATGGGAAACTTTTCCGAATCAGGCAGGAGCAACGGCACGGTAAGTGCCCGGCTTGTAAGTTGGAAGTAGTGGAAAGGAGTGCGCAAGTGCGCAGTTGTCCTCTTCTTACTCACAGGAAAATGTGCGAGTGAGACGAACTTGTCAAATTGATCTAAGCCAGAGAGGTTATGCCAGGCCGTGCAAACCTAATGGAAAGGTGGTGGACCGTTAGCAACTAGCGCCGCGTACAGCACTGCGCATGAACTACCATTATGTGTGCACGTGTTAGTGCATATACATGCATGCGTAGGTTCTTTAAATGTGTTACAAAGAATATATTCAAATAAAATTAAAAGAAAATTGAAGATTTAGCGCAAAATTGTGAAAATTTAATTCAAGAGTGAGAAGTTATGTTGATATCAACTCACTCTTTAATTACATTTACACAATTTTGCCTTAAATCATGGTTTTCTCGTCATAAATAAAAATCAAAAATATCTGTAATTTGTATTTTTATTTTCAGAAAATATAGTTGCTTAGCACATTTTGCGTTGATTTTTGTACTACAAGATAATCGAACACTTTGTGGGGTCGAGATAGCTCTTTTCGGTGTTGTGTGAAAGTCTTCTCCAAATACATCCTTGCTGCTTCCTGCTTCTGGGATATCTTCTGATTATTTTTTCTGGAATAAAGATTAAAAGCATTTAATTTATATGAATATTTGAAATTTATTTCGTAGGTATTTTATAAAATAAATAAAAATGAATTTTATAAAATAAAACTCCAGTCACATGTTTTGCGAAACTGTGGTGGGAATTTCTGACATTGTGGAATTTGTATTGGCAATTCTCAGCTATTTTTTCATAAATAATCCTTTGTAATTTTATACCATATATGTACTTGCATCTATATCTTCAGTAACATTTAGACAGAAGTACACTGCCGGTCGAAATTATTTGTTCACTTGTTGTTTCAGCTATTCCTAAAGTGTCTTAATTTTTATAATAACAAGTTGAAATTTTTTTCCCTATCATAAAATAAAAGTTAATAAAATTTTGCAAATAACAAATAAAACAAAATAATAAAATAAACTAAATAACAAAATTGAAGAAATTTTTTTTTTCACAGAAAAATTTCTTCAATTTATATTGGAAAATACCATCTAGTTTTAAATAACGTTGGATTAATTCTAAATCAGAGGTTGATAAGGTCGATATAGTAGAGTTCCGTTGTCACGTACAGTGATACACTCTTCTAATGATCGACATAATCGACTGAAATGATTTAGAAAAATCAGAAAAAATAACAAAATGTTAATTTTATAAAAAAATATTTCAAAAAACTTGAAATTTCAATCATTCTGAAAAATATTAACAACTCTGAAATTAATTAAGATTTTTAAAAGTTTTTGTCTCATTTAAATGGTAGGTTTTCATAGTATTTTGCTAACTAATCAAGATATTTTCAGATTTTTTTTCCTGGATTCTACCCGGCGTCAAAAATGATACAAAAAGGTCATAAAATTTTAAAAATGTGTAGCTACTTACAAGAAATTTGTAAAAACCAATGTGTATCATATTTTAATAAAATTTATAGATTACTTTCTTCATTTAAAAATTTTCGACATGTTTGTACCAAGTTTGACCCCAGGGTAGAATCCAAAAGAAAAATTCTAAAAATATCTTGATAAGTTAACAAAATACTATGAAGAGTAACCTTCAAAATGAGACCAGAAACGTTTAAAGGTCTTAATTAATTTCAGTGTTATTAATATTTATTCAAAAAGATCGAAATTTGACGTTTTTTGCAATATATTCTTATAAAATTATCATTTTGCCTTCAACTTGGGCTCAGTAGATGCAAAATTTAAATAATTATAAAAATTAAGACACTTTAAGAATAGCTAACACAGCAGGTGAATAAATAATTTTGACCGGTAGTGTATATACTACTTTTTTAGTTTGGTATCTCAAAATTACGTGCTAGAATTTTATTGTCATTCCTAAGGAAGTTTTAGATACTTCATCGAAGTTTCTTGTACTATTTTATGTAAATTTTCTTACGATTTTTACATTTTTTCACATTTTCAAAGTTTACTTCGAAATAGGGCTCATATATGTAATATTTTATTTATTGCACTTAAAATTTTAGAAATAAAGATCACTAATGAGGACTCTGATCAGAGTCGAAAAGTTTGAAATTATATACAATATCGTATGAAATTAAAAATATTGTTACTTACGTGTGCAAACTGCACGCTACTTTCTTCAAAGTCTCGTGTGCCTTCTGCAGGTTTTTCTACTTCGGGAATAAAAATTTCGAAGTCTGATGGGGAAGAAACACTCGCCGGTTTAATGTTCACATCACTTCCACTCGACACATCACTACACGACGGTAAATTTAACGTCGGAAAAATGTCGATGACAAATAAAAAATTGTCTTTCTAGTACTTCGAGGTATCCTAACCTCGACAAGTAGGGATTTGAACATGCTTCTATCCATCGTTGTCCGGCATTTTCTTTCTTCGGAAACCGATGAATTGACACATTGTTCTTCCGACCCCTTTTGGAGGTACACCCACTCACAGCACACTGAATTTCGTACTTCGAATTCATTTTAAATGATTATAAAGCGCGATCGCGTACGAATTGTTGATACATGTATACAACAATGGCGGAACTCATACGAAGCCGTTCCCTTTGCCGCACTCCGCCCGCTTCCGACAACTAGCGCCGCGTACACCACCGCACATGAACTATCCTACGGGGACACCTAATACATTAGAGGTCGACCTGCCCTGAGTTATGCAACCCGGTACGCGACACGACATTGCTAAGAAAAAAATTGATTATATTATATTACATGCGATCTTCAAAATCTCGAAAATTTCTCGGATTAAATCCCCTCACCTTTGAAGGAAAAAACTATTCAATATTATTTAACACACGATTTACGAAGTAATAACAAATACCATAATTTCCATTTCAAGATTTACAATCTTATATTCGATATATATTTACCACTTTTATAATGCACTCCTTTAGCTTTATAGGAGTCCTTAGATAATATTTTTTTTTTTTAAATTAAATTGAAATTGAACAAATATCTGCCGCTTGCAAATGATAAAAAAATCAATCAACATAACCACTCTGGCTTAGATCAATTTGACAAATTCGTCTCACTCGCACATTTTCTCGTGAGTAAGAAGAGAACAACTGCGCACTCCTTTCCACTTCTTCCAACTTACAAGCCGGGCACTTACCGTGCCGTTGCTCCTGCCAAGTCGCTTACATGGAGATAGGTCACCTTATTATTCCTTCGTGCTGTAAACGACGGGTATTCCTTTAACTACATTGTAAAAAGTGTCAAGGAAAATCACATTTTTCCCTTGTAATTCTTTCCTATGATATTCGTGGGAAACTTACAAATTTGTTGTAAATACTCTATGATTTCTGAATGAATTCTCCATAAATATATGAATTTTACAGTAGAACTGTAATTTCACCACGAATATCACGGGTAATAAACATACCAGTGATAATCGTGGGAAATTTACAATGAAGTGGAAAAGAAATAAAAATGTGATTTCACAATGTTGAAGTAAATTCCCAAAGCGAAGCACGTAAGAAACCCAGTCCAATGTATAATTACCATTCTGTTAGGTTTTTCACCGTGTGATGGCGCGTCTGCGCGTGACGTATAATGTAATGGTGATTTGCGACGGCCAGCGACAGCGTCTTATTTGCTTCTATATTTTGACTATATTTTGATTTGACGATCCGATCCGCGGTTTTCATAGGAGATAAAGGTAAGTTTAAAACAATATAAATATCATGTTTTAGAAAGTGTGGAGATGTGCACTCTCATTTAAAACCCATGTGCTTGCAATGCGAGTGGATATTACTGTTCAATTTAGTTATTTATAGACCACTATAAGGGTAACGGTCTATTTGTGACGGTGACACTGCAAGGTCCCAACGAAACAGCATTGTCCCAAATTTCTGTACTTGTTTTTCACTTCAAAAGAGATAGAAGGGGATACTGTGTTTTCAGGACTTTGTGTATTCAGGACAATGCTGTTCTGGGACTTTGCTGTGTTACCATTCGCGATATATATGAGGTTATGTATGGTCTTCACAGCAAGTATAAAAGTTACTTAAGAAATTGTAAGTTTAAGTTAAGTTCAAGTTCATAATTACATTATTAATAACTTAATAATAATTGTATTATTCTTTTGTATTAATAATACACTTCAACTGCGAAAATTTATTGAAACATATGTATTGGATCCAATACTTCTTTTTCATAAGGGAGGCGAATATTTGCATCACTTACCACATTAAAATGCTGACCCTAAAGTCGTTTTTTCAGAATTGAAAATTTCAATCCTTTTTTTTTACTTCTTGTGAAAAAATTTGAAAAACTTATTACATAATGTGTTCTGCTGAGAACTCAAAAAAAAGAAATACTTCACTATTCTTATTAACAAAATAGATTTGTTATGTATTATGTATAATGTATATTCGTTATACATCATACTCAATCTGACTCGGCGGAGCGGGCCAGAAACCCTTGTATTGAGCCCCTCAATTATAAAAAGATTACCTTCTATTTTATTTCATTTTTGTTATTTCAAATATAAATAAAATATTTTCCTTTTATATGAACTATTCTTTTATTTCAAGATTTAAGGGAAACAAGGAATTTGAATTCTGTGATTTGAATTATCCGGGTATGCTGGACTGCATGCGCAAACCCGTTTTCACATTTGGAACTGGAATTTTACAAAGCGAGTGTACAATTACATTGCCTCTAAGTTGCTTCGTGGTAATTTTACCATTCCAATGCAATTTTACACTACTTCCGTAAATTTCCAGCGATTATCACTGGTATTTTTATTACCCATGATTCTCGTGGTAAAATTCCTTGACACTTATTACAGTGTACTCGATTGCAGCGCTGCCCAAGCGGTCACTTTCGAAACTACTACTCGTCACGATAAGGGAACATCCCTACCACGAGAATTGCCAGACCTGTGTATACTACCGTGGATAAGGCTGCTCGAGCCTCCCCTTCACGCCACTGTCTCCCTTACTACGCTAGTCAAAAGTCAGTCTCCAGGCACTCGCTCAACAAATATAAAACTTTTTTCCGAACATGTGAAAATAGCCATTTTCCCGTCTCGAGACAGTTGATGAAAGTACAATTATCACTAGGCATGTTGGGAAAAATAACGTGTTTAACTCGTGGGGAACCAGTGATTGTCAATTCGTGT
Source organism: Diplolepis rosae (assembly GCA_030998225.1). Lineage (NCBI taxonomy): Eukaryota > Metazoa > Arthropoda > Insecta > Hymenoptera > Diplolepididae > Diplolepis > Diplolepis rosae. Next base: position 4,290,759 of record JAPYXD010000466.1, read on the forward strand.
AATTGCAGCACTCGCCTTCGGCTTGTGTTGCGATTTTCACACTCATTGGCAATTGCTTGTTTTCCCCGCTAGTAATACAAATAGCTAGTTTTTGACAGTTCGATGACGTAACAAACAGTACCATATAACCTTCTTTGCTCAATTGCTTCTTTTGTTTACGTCTGTCTAGTAGATAGTAGAGATGTAGAAAGTAATTAATAGTTATTTTTAAAAGTTGCTTATATCCCGCAGTAGGATTTTCCGCTTTGGCTGATCAATACAATTCTTTGGACTTTTCTATGGAGTAGGTTCTTCTTTACATTTTGCCGAATTGGAAGAGCTTTTTGAAGCTTTCTTTTTATTGCTTTTCTTCATGAGCACTTCAGGCTCTTGTGATAGTACTTCAGAAGAAACTGTGAGTTTTGCGGCTTTTCTTTTTTCTCTAGTCTTTTCTCGCTCCTCATTATTTTTATTGCACTGCCTGGCAACGAAGAGCATTCTAGTGGTCAAATAGAAAGTAATGATTCGATGTGTTACTGCACCAATAGTAAACCTTCATGGTGGAGACGTTCCGCAAATGATGAACCACTGCACTGCCTTCAATGACTGGTACATGATGTTTACCTAGTTTTTATCGCAGAAAAATAAAATTATTGTATTTATTCTTACGTCTTCTATTCCAAATTTCGCCACGGAATCATAATTGCAATGCTTTAAATGTTTTTTTATCATTCTTAGCCATAATAATGCGAGGTCAGAGAACGTTCAGAGTATTCTCTGACCGTTCTCTCAACCGGGTTTGCTAGGGTATATCCAACGTGTGGTACAACAGACATTTTTTCTAGATTTTCGGTTATCGTCGACAATGTTTGCGCATCAGGACTATTTTTTTTGAGAACTGACATTATAGTTTTTTCGACAATATTTATTTGACACGTCAATTTTCACGAAGGATGTATTAGAAGGCCTTTTGACCTTATTTCAATAAATTTATGGCTTTCAGGTATATTTTCAATCTTAGGCAACAGCAACGAGTATTATAAAAAAATACTTTATACTTTGTAAGCTCTGTTGCCAGGAGACATTCCTGCGGCCACAGTTTTGCTACTCATTGCACTTATCAAAGTTTTAATCCTTTGTCTATTTCGAAAGAATTCCAAAAGTTCGGCAATACCGAAAAGCTGGGATAATGAATATACAACAATATGCTAGTAACATTATAAAATAATAATATAGGTGGCTATTAAAATTGAATAAAAAAATTCCCGCCCCTTTCTCGATCTGATTGGAAATGTGCATAAATGCATAAATGATAAAAAACTTAGCGAATACGAATGTAATGTAACCACCTGGAAATATAGAGCGACATTCACCTTCTGATAGTATTTACGCTCGTAATGTTCTTGTCTGAATTTGAAATTTACTTTAACGCCGTATGATCTTGTGTCTTTGATTTCTAGCAATGCGTACCAAGCGAGCAATGACACTAATCCGTCCGGTGTCTGAAATTAAAGTTTTTCAAACAGCATGTAATAATTAGAGTAGTACAAACGAAGAAATTTCGATTTATAAATTATGTGTAATTACCCAAATATCATCGTGCATCGTGTGTATAGTAAAAAAGTTTCGAAGGCACTTGATTGGGTGTGGAAAATCGGAAATAAACCACAGTCTTCGGTTTGGGTCAACAATGTGAACGATACTGACAACTTCTTCAGTTACTCAGAATTCCGAATAAATTCCACATTGCCCGATTCCACGTGGCACCGTCTGAAGTCACGACGTCGATTAGCAAGCCGGCATTTTCAACAAGAAAAACGCATTCAATCCATAACTTATGCAATATAGTACCGCTTGCGCTTCCTTTCCTTAGGAAACATCCTAAGGTTTGTACTTGGCCAGTCATAAACGATTGCAACATAAATACCAAGGCATGGTCCCGAAGCTGCGATTTTTGAGTTATGGCGTGTGATCACCCAAATTGGTAAAACCTTTAAATTTCAAGTTTGATCTATTAAAGAGTAAGGCTATAGACAGTTTTACCCTGTCCATCAGAAGTGCACCTATGGTAAAATGTTATTGAAAACGAGTGATATTAAAAGTTACGATATATACTTAAGTGCGTGCTCAAGTTACCCAATTCCTACCTTTACCGGAATTTTTATTCGCAATAAGTTACGTTTAGGTGAATTAAGATTTCAATTTGAAATTTTTTCGAACCAAATGAAATAATTTGTCCAGAAATTTTTTTAAATTTGTACTGTAAAGGATCCATTGAGCCCGTTTTAAACTTCAAAGCCTTAAAGACACTTTCTTGGAAGCCGTAAGCTCTTTTTATGTACTTCATACACTTGTCTAGTGTTGTTTTTGTAGGCAAGACTAAGATTTTATGCTTTCTGAGATGCTTGTATGCTTTCTTACTTTTTATTCTTAGCAAAATACATTCATGGAGCCTTTGACTGCTGTAACGAATTCCTCGTCGACTTTTGATTTTTGAAGCTTTGAAGCATGCTTGTACAGCCAGCTGCTCTTTTTCGGCTAAAGTGGCAATAGCTTCATTTATTATTTCCTTCTTTCCTGCAGGACATTGTTTTTGAAGACGTCTGAGTGTTGCTTTTAGCACTTTCCCCTTAAAATGAATGTTTAATTTACGATTTTACTTTACGGAAGTTACTGAATACATTCTCCACTTTTATTTGAAATATTATTTTGATTTCGTACATTTTTCACTAGCCGTTTCTCTTTTTGCTTTCTGGCCTTACTTTTCTTCCTACACTGTTTATTTATTTTTTTTACTTTCGTTGAGAGATCGACTCTTCTAGAGTTTAAACCAGTAATTTTTTGAAAATTTAGACACTCTTCACAGAATATACATACATACCTTGGTAAACCATGATAAGAACAAGGAATAATTTTCTCCACCTCTTGCAACAAGTGAGCGATGTCATTAACATTCTGCACCTTTCCAAAACCGTCCATATTTACTCTCTTGTCACCCACGATAATCTAAATCCACAAATAACATGTGAGTCTTCCGCAAAATCACAATTTTGTACAAAATATTATACTGGTTTCTTTAAAATAATAATTATACACTTACAGTTGTGGACTTGTCTAATCTCACCATTATTCTTTTCGGAATATCCGTTAAATTCTTACTCCAAGAAGACCACTGAATGAAGTCTTTTAAGGAATTTACGAACCAATACACAGATGGTAATGCAATCAGGTTAGCTATTAGGGCGGGAATTTTATAAAATCCGTTTCTTCTGCATTATTCCGCAAAAGCTCTTTTCTGCTATCTTCAAGAATTTGTTGTTTACTTGGAGGATATGGTTCAGGAAAAATTGTCGAAATAGCATCATCTCTGAGTAATAATCGATCTCTTTTAATACGGATTTCTGTTCCATCTGGTATTTTTGTTATAAACTCCTTGATCACAGCACCTTCTTCAAAGTGAATATCACAGATTTTGTTTGTTTTTTGAAAATTGTCTCCACCGGGAATCAATTCTTTCCAACAATACAGTATTTCCATTCGTAGAAATTTGTTTTACTGATGTTAATCGTAATTTCGCAATCGAGATGAACAATTCACGAAACGTATCTTGACGATTCAATTTTTATGGACTGTGTCACTTAATCCTAATACTACGATCCAATGCAAATGAAACAAATTTATACGATTGAAAAGTCCTAAACTCAATCCAACAATGTTCCGATGCAATCGTTTTCAGATAAATCTACAGATTCAGAAATCTTTAATCGTAAATTTTAAAGTACGCAATTCACAGAAATTTCAAACAATCTTTTTTTTTCCTGGGTACGTACCCGAGGCCTCAATTATAAATTTGTAACTTATAAATTGGAAGGCGGTGGAAGTTCAAGGCATTCAATTTCGCTTAGAAGTTTAAAGAAGTCCAACTCTGCATCTCTGATTGTGTTATTTCTATATTGGGAGTTACTTTCCAGTTCAGCAATGTGGAGTTGAACTTCTTTCGAAGGTTCTGCATTGTCGGATGTAAACGTGGATTGAATTGGCGTAAATTTATACAAAACCTGATTATATGTAGACTTTTCAATATCTGCTTGTTTTGATTCGACTTTTACAAGGTCCTGTTTCCTTTTTTGCGACTTTGGAACCAGTGTCGCATTTTGATTTGTCGGAGATTCGATCGGTTCCGTCTTTTGTGTTTCAACTTTTGCCGAATTCGCTTTTCTTTTTATGTTAATCTCAATTGGTTTCGCGTCCCTTGCGCCAATTTTAGTAGCATTGGCTTTTATTTGTTCCTTTGATAGAGGTTTCGGTGTACTCTTTATGCCCTGTTTTACTGCAGGTCTTTTACATTTCCGAATGGTTTTCAAATAAGAATAATACGCAAATTTAAAAGGTAGAGAAAGTCTGTTAATGTTGTTGGGTATAATTCGTCCTCGCAAAACTCTGTTCAGATAAGTGATAGTAGCCTCGAAATATTTTTGAACGCATAGTGTTATAAACAATGCTTATCACACGTAAAAAAGGAGAAGTTTAACCTGCGTAGTAGCATGCGTTTCGATTTGGAACCTATTTCTCTGTGCGAGATGACATCCATAAAAATTCTCGCTAATAAACGTTTTGCATGCAAATGCGCGTCTGGAAAACAATTTGCGTCAGACCTCAATACTTATGGTTTATGAAATGCTTTTAAGCAGGAGGAACAAGTGTTTTTGCAGGTACACTTCTTTGCAAACATTTTACAAGACTATCAGAGTTACTGAAAACATTGCTTTTTTCTGGTATTTCGTTCAAATATTCGTCTCTGTTGCCTGCAATAACATACTGCTGCTCTTACTCCTCCTTCTGCACGCATCTATCATTATCAAGCTCATTCGGCAAAGGCTCCGCACCTCTCAAGAGGACGTTACAGTCAGGAATAAAGAATTGTCCGGTATCGCTCTCACAATTGAAACCCGGAGAATTTTTGGATGCTAGATTACTTATAAGCAAAGACTTAAAAATATCTTCAAACTGTGAGCATGTCGGTTTATTGGACCGAAAATCGTGGCTTTTAATTGTCCCAAAAAAATTTTCGAGTGGATCCTGATTAATTTTGCGCGAGTCAAAAGACTTAAATCCCAATGATTGGCTCTTTTTCCATAATAATTTAAAAGCTTGCAAAGTATCTATCAAATTTTGAAGACACGGGATGTCTGTTTTAACAGGCTTACGATTTTTAGAGTCAACAAAACGTATGCTCTTCAGTTGTCTTCTCACATGTGTGAAGAAATCCTTGTGGTATGAATTTGCCGTCCATGGAGTACGCTTTGGATGATTATCGCCAAATGAAACACCGTTGAATCCATCTGCAATACCATTCATCAACTGGAGGATGAAGGCCGTATGAATCCCATCACTTGGCATTTTTTTGTCACCGACACTGGTTTCAAATGAACCTGTTAATGAATATAAGCGTTAATAATTCATATGAAAAACATATATTGGATGGTTTAAAATTTATAATTCAAACCTTAAGGGTTTACCATAGGAGCATTTTAGTTTACGCATGTGTTTTTCAAAATGTTTAATTTAATAAAACTAATTGTGTTAAGACGTAAAGAAAATTAACATTGACTTCTAGGATTTATTATTTTGTTTATAAATTTTAAACTGCGGAAAAGAACCCGTGTAAACTAAATTCTTCTTACGGTAAAGTATCACATACCCTTAAGTTCGGTACTTTCGAATCTTAACATCCAGTATACTAAAAACTATAAATGCTACAATGTCAATGTGGATTTCAATTAAAAGCCTTTTTTGAAATCAATTTATGAAGAAAAAAACAGCAGGAGATAGTAAATAATAATGTCAATACTATATTTTACAAATTATTAAAGAACTTGAAATAACTCAACTTATTAATTTGACTGTATTTTACCTTGAGATCTGGCAAGGAGATCGATAAATCGACAACAAGTTTTACTGAACACCTTCATCATCATTTTGACTCTCATTTTTGGTATTTTAACCGAATAAGCGTGCTGTTCCGTTAACTTGGGCACATATCTTTCCAGGAATGATGAGTAGACATCAATCTCGTAAGCTGTTATGATATGTTTCCACGATGCATATTTATGGCCCTCTTCCTTCACATGAGGTCGATCGAAGTCGATTTCGATATCCTTGGTTAAAAAGTTGTTTCGGATACATTTCAACATATGCAGTGGGTCGTAAAGAGGAACGATCTCAACGCCATCAATGAGAATAGTCCAGTCTGCAAACAATTATGAGAATTCTAATTATTTGAAAACATGTGTTAAGAATAATGAAATATATAATAGAATAAATGATTACATTTTTCGATTCCCTTTTCCTCTCTTATGAGATCAGTATCTGCCTGCATCGACTTAATGGCTCTCATGTTCGAAGAACCTTGATCACAGACGGTACATGCGACGACAAAGCCGGCATTGGTCACTTCTTGAACAACCTCTTTGACACAGCAAGCCAACTGTCCGTGCGTTGTTTGACCCGCACAAAAGTTATATGTAATCGGGATCTTCCATTCACTGTTTATTCCTCGAAGCATGAAAACTAAAGCATTATCGGCATATTTGGATGTGCGATTTGTCCCCCAGTCTTCTAAGCCAACCACCTTGTCTTTTTCAGCACAGTACTTTAGGTGAAGTTTTAAAGAAACTTCGTCCCGCATGAGAGCACAAACTTTCTCCTGCGGATCTTCCATGCGATCTGACATTTCCTTGAGGCAATCTCTCATTGTCTGCATAAATTCACAATTCAATTTAATTTTGGTTAGCATTTGTCTAAGTCTTCGTGAACTAGGAAGGGGCAAAAAACTACATAAGTAGCAATATGCGGATGGCGATCTTTTGTAAATGGATAGGCACAACAATTTTTCGTCGGACGTATATCCTCTGCCAAATTTATGCCTTTTTGCATTTCGAAGAATCATGGATATGAAAAGCCTTTGAAGTGATGACAACTATTCAATATGTTTTTCGAATATTGTTGTGTTCGAATTCGTAGAAATCTGAAGCACGCGATTAGCGTATCTAGGGTAAGTGTGGGTATTACTGTGGATGCCCCAGTTACTGCGGTTTCAAATAAAACTAATGATATACAATGTTTTAAAGATATAAAACGCTACAGAACAATTAAAAACAATTAATTTCTAATCCAATCATAATAAGTATCAACGAATTATCAATAGTTACGATATTTGTAGCTAATTGATTGCAATTTGAAACTCTCATGTTCCCGATTCCCATAGTTTTAATGCTTAGATTTGTTGACAGGTCATGAACACGTTCTGTAAAACTTGTTATAATTCCGTTTATGAAAATAAAATATTCATTGTGATATTATTTTTTGCAAAGTAAATATCTTATTTTTCTAAATATTTATGCAAAATAACAAAAAATTTGGTTTTTAATCATTTTTTTACCAAAACAGTATTTGGTACATGATTTTCATAGGTGTATGAATTACTGCGATCTGTCAGGCGGCACTGCATAACCTTTCAATCTATTACAAATGCTTCGTTATGCTTACTTTTTGTAATTGAGATTAAACAAAATGTTGAAAACTCCAAAATCGTTGCTAATGAGGCAAGAGGAAGTCAAGTAATATAATTTTAAGGTAAATTAAATAAGAGTTATAATATTATTTAATCTTAATTTGTTAAAAATGCTTCATGTTCACTTTTTATAATTTAGTTTAAATAAAATGTTCAACACTCCTTAATCGTTGCTAAAGATGCAAGAGGAACTCAAGTGATATAATTTTAAGTTAAATTAAATAAAATTAATGAAATTATTAATCTTAATTTGTTAAGAATGGTTCGTCGTGTTTACTTTTTATAATTGAGATTAAATAAAATGTTCAACACTCCTAAATTAATTGTAAGTTCACTCAAAATAATATCGCAGTATTACGCGCGCAGAAATTTGGGTTTCCGCAGTAGTTGGAGCGCAGTAATTGGGGATTCCGCAGTAATTGGTGCGCAGTAATTCATGCAAACCCGCAGTAATACCTACATGGAACATTTTTTTTAGATTCGCATTTTTTAAGTAAATCTGGTTTCTTTTCAGGGTTTAAGGACTGCATGCTACTTACTTAATACCAAATACTGCTTTAAAAATTAATTCGCGACGACTTTTTCATCTCAAAATCTTTTTTTTTAACTTTAAAAGCCGTCTTGATTTTCGATCCGCAGTAATTGGCACATTTACCCTATGTACATATAAATTCTTGAAATGTTTTTAAATTCCCGACAAACAAGGTAATAACAAACCCTTTTACACAAAAAACGTTAAAGTTCAAAGATAAGTATCAAGTTTTATTAATTACGTTACGAACCGCTGTTTAAATGATTCATTGAAATAAATTTTTTGAAAATAATTTATTATATACACAGTAAACAAATTTATATGGACTCTTTAAATTTTTCACGCGAGAAAGTGAACTGAATTTCGTAATAATATATTTCATATTGACATTATTTTCGTTACTTCGTGAAATATTTATGACTGCAGATTATGATGTGTAGAAAAAAATTTTAGCACAATATAATTAAAGCCTTTATTATGAAAAGTAAAATGGGATTGAAAACAATTAATTGAATAAAGTATTGCACATGAAAACATGTACAAATAAAAAAAGACTATATTTACAATTACAAATATGTAATTGAAAACATTTTATTATGAGTAAAATTAGAACCTTCATTATAGGAGTTAAGATTACATTCAAATCACTGAAATCAATGACGTGTTATGCTTCAAAACAAGTACAACACTAAAAATATATATACAATTGTCATTATCATACTTGAAAGAATAATCGATACAATTTCAAAAAAATTGTATCATGAAATATAGAAAACAATTTTATATTCAAAACGTTTCAAAAATAAGAATTGAAAAAAAATCATTATAAACATAAAGTTTCAACACCAAACATTCATTATAGAAAAATGAACTTATTTAATATTCCGAAGCACAGGAAATCACAGAAATAAGTCTTTAATCCAAAAATTTAGATTTCTTCAGAAGAAAAAAATTGATTAATTTTCCAGACATTTTACGTATTCTTTCAACCTTACCACGGCGTGGCGTCTGAAAATGTTGATTATATTTTAGAATTTTTTTGTATATTTAGTTTTAAAATCGAAGTATTTAATTGTGTATAGACAAAAATACCGTTTGCATTTTCGTTTGTAGTTGTCACGTTCCTTTTTGGCTTGCAGCACATGCTCATACATTTTCAATGTTTTATCGTCTAAATTGGTTTTCTTCCAAATTGTCCGCTTGTTCGCTCTGGATTGTAGTTTATATGCACCTTCTCCTTTTTCAGTCTCACTTTCAACTACTCGAACATTCTCAGAAATTGTCTTCTTCTGGAGATATTCTTCTTGCGAAAATGTGCTAGAACTAGGTTGAAAAGACCCTAAATCCACTTTCATCATATTTTCGCTTTTTTCCACACAATTTGCATTAAAAATTTCTTTCCAAATGCACGAAGATATCACACTTTTCGACCTCTTAGGTGTTGATGTTATAATTCCACCACTTGTGAAATTTGTCATCTTTGGTGACAGCACAAAAGAACTTTGTCTGCAGGAATCATTTTCAGGTGTTTCCGGAAGCTTATTGCGAAACGTAATCAGAGAAAAATTTTTTGGTGGAGAAGTAACATTAATTAATGCTGTTGAATTCTCATCATTTTCAAGGTCTATTCCCTCGTCACCACATTGTCCTACACAGACATTAGCTTTGCTGTTTTCAGGTAAAAAAAGTGAAGGAACTACTCCTTCTTTCAGTTGCCTTTTGACTCCACACTGGTAATCGCTTGCTTTAAAATGACAGTGACAAATTACATACCCACTGCCGTAAATTTCTTCATATTTTAAATAAGGAAGATTCACATTCCCTGAGAATTTAATCCATGCCGAGCCGGTTGTCTTATCAGAAGGAAATCGATGAGATTTCACAGAATGATTCGATGGACAGTTCAGCACACAACATCGTTCCTTATCCGCTGGAACTGGCCTTGGTTTCATTTCCAAAAAACTATTGCACTTTTTGTAACACCGTATCACATTAAAAAATTAACTAAAATAAACTGATAGGGTCTACATGTGTCTCCAAACAATCCTGGAAGAGGTTATATGCACGTGACAGTAGAGAGATTGTGGTGACCGGTGGCCAGGACTGAGGTAAGGGGAAGGGAGAATACTGCGCCATCTAGCGGATACTCGATCAGGACCAGTAGTATAAGGCGTCACGTATCCCATTACAACCGTCTACCCCTGAGTGAATCCGAGTTCGTCTAAAAGGCAGCAACCCTTTAGCCTGCTCAGAAAGCTCTTCGTAGGCGTTTGCAGCTCACTTGCGAGCCGCTGGAATGTCGCGTCTCTGCTACGCGTAAACCTCACAATGCCGGCTACCCAGCTCTTGCGCCTACTCCGCGGTGCGCGTGGTTGACCCCCAACAGGGGCTACATAGTGTAGGCTTACAATATATACGTGAAATCAACAATGTAATACTTCCAAATTGTCTTATCTTTTGTTATTATAGATTTATGTAACATATTGTTATAATTCTTTTTATTTTTTACAACAAAGAAATTAAAAATGTTAATTCCAATAAATATGTTTCAACGAAATTTCTGACACAATACAATACCAAATATGGAAAAGGTGGCACACCTGGTCTTTTACCCCCGCCATAATTGACATACTTTGGGCATATAAAAAGCGAAGGTTCCAATAGAAGTCAGTTCAGTCAGTTAGTCAACTTCCAATTTCTACAATGTAACCAACGCGAGTCCAGTTCAGTATCATCACTTCTTACCGCGAGTTCAGTCCAGTCAGTGCAGTTCAGTCCAGCCTCATCAAATTATTCACCGCTAGTCGGACCAGTTCTAATTCGACGCCAAGTTCAACGACTGTAAAAAGTGAAGGGGAATCACCTTCCAAATTCTCTCTAAAACCTGGGATCAGAGAATCGACTATTTTAACCGGCTGGACCACAAATTTGCGATCTGACTCAAATTATCTCAACGTCTACAAGTGAGGACTCAAGTATTCACATCCAATCTACTGGACTCATTTCATCACCGACCAGTTTCCAAGCCAGGCCAATCACTAAGTATTTCAACTTTTATATATTCACGTCCATCTTTTTTCATGGTGCTTACTTAAAATACTTTTATTAATAAATATATTTATATGATAAATCCTTCTCATTTACTGACTATTCCTCATCCCTTAGAGAAGTTCCTTTCGATCCTTTCATAAAACGAGGAGATCTTTAAAGAAGAGAAATGTTACGTTTCTGACGTAACAACTGTATTGTGTTCACTATTTTGTGAATTTTGTAGATATTATGTTCCCGTAATCTGTGATGTTTCCTTGCTTAATTACTTTATAACAATTTCGTGCAAATATATATTCAAATCAGCAAAGGTCGTGTCTTTTATTAATTGTCAAAAGTGATTTTTAACATAAAATTGTTCTGTGAGAAGCTTAAAATTTATCAGATAATGAGAATAAAAACAGTTAAATAAAACTTACAGCGAAAATAACACATCTAACAACAGAAGTATTTCGTGACATTTTTTATTTCGCAACGATTAATAACTGCGTATCAATTAATCTTAATTCGCATTGAGAATCCAAATCGAGAAGCAATCTTATTATTCCTCAATGTTATCGAATCAAAAGTGAATGATATGGTTCCTCAAATTATGCTACACGCGAGAAGTGAAAGTATCGGAATCATCGTCTTTTAGAAATACATATTGGAAATTAATTTATGCTGTATGGAAAATAGATATATTACGTGATCGACTTAAAAAATTGCAGAAAATTAAAATTCTCACTCTTTGTATGTATTTGCATGGTTTTCATAACATATTTATTAATCCTAATTTTTATACTTTCTTCACATTGCGAAACATTTTATATGTTTATAATTATTGTGAAGCGTGGAATACAAATACAACATTAAAAATGTACTTCTTGCAAAATTAATAAATAAATTTGTTTTGGCAAATTCAATCCTTTTGGGTCAAGTTGAACACAATAGGATTATCTCCCCAGGTGGTCAGTCCAGAGGCCACGGGACGGAACTTTCTACGCTGTTTAATGACCGATTTTCGAGCAGTTTTTCAGGAATTACTTGTGAAAGAACTACTAAAGATTTTTTAATGATGCTCATTATATTTTGTTTGTTTATGATTCAATATTCTACATAAATTTATTCAATAGCGTAATCAAATTAATGTCTCTTTGATAGGGGCTAGGACAGAACCTCCTCAAAATGATTGTGCAAAACGGTGTGTATGATACTGCACGTATCGGTCGTCAAAAACGAAAATATCTCGTTATTCGTAAAATGTCGGACTTGGAAAAAAATTTCGTTTTATACATTTTTTTCTCCCGACTTATGAGCTGTAAAAAATAATCGAAACAAAATTCCAAAAATCCTTTACGTCAGTACCTCGGGTAATGTATAAAAAATGCTTACAAAAAATTTCAGCTCGATTCATCGAATACATTTTGCACAATCTTGCACACCATTTTGAAAAACACAGTTTCGAGAAAAACGCGCTTAAAGTTCCACGACGCAATAAAACAAAGTGGGCGTGGGCGTCTTTGGAGAACTGTAGCTCACGAACTAAGTTGGTTCCATACAAATCCTTTTACGACCACATTTATTATATTTTTTAGATTAAAAATATGCAACAACAAAAAAATCGATTTTTTGAAAATATTGCACTGGTGAACCCCCTTAAGATGTATTTTTTTTTTTTTTTTTTTTTTTTTTTTTTTGGTGAGGAGGAAAAATGGCAAAATCTTTTATAGACGTTGTACAGGACTCTCCTAGGACGGGTCTAGGCATACCTGTTAAAACCAGAAAACCCCCTCTCTCGAACCAATACACCACCCGCGGAACCGCCTTTCGGCTTTGAACTTCACGGGTGGTTGGTTCCATTAAAGTCGCGTGCGACTCTCCCGTCGTCCGTTCGCTCGGAACTTCCACCCGCGGCCACCCGCCCACTAGGACAACCGACCAGCCGCGCCACCCAGGGGAGAAACAAACAGATTCCTCCCCCGAACGACGCGGACAGTCAAGTCTACCCGAGACGCAGGACCGCGGGCGCAGGCCCCGATGCGATTTCTACTGGCCCTCCCCGTTGTTTCGCTCCCGACGCCCATCAAGCTCCCTCGTCTTCATCACAAGTGTGACGAATGACTCGATGAGCGTCCAGAACCGCTCAGACTGGAGCATGAGGGGGACCATCGTGTCAGGAGTAAGTTCGGAACCCACCGCCTGACCGAGGACCCCCCTAGCCACACTCCATTTTGCGCAGACGAAGAGTGCGTGCTCTGCGTTATCCACCGGGGAATCGCAGTAGCAACACGTCTCCTCGTCTCTCTTCTTAAAGCGCCTCAGGTACGCGTTAAAACAGCCATGGCCCGAGAGCGCTTGTGCCAAGTAAAAGCCGACTTCCCCGTGCTTTCTGTTCAGCCAGGTGGCGAGCTCCGAGATCGAGGCGGTAGGTCCATCTCCCTGTCTGCTCACCATGCCATCTCATCTGCCATTTCTCGACGAGTCTGCGCCTTCCATCCTTGCGGATGGCCTCCTTCGCGCGAGCGATTTTCTGCAGGTCGGCGCAGGTAAGCTCCTTGCGAAGCTGAAAGGTTTCCTGCCTTTCCTCCGCCAATAAATCTATTGGCGGGACGCTCGCCAGGACCAGCACAGCGCAGTCTCAGCGCGACAAGTCTCTGCGCCGAGAACAGCTTCTTCTGAATAGCATGGTTTTGCAAGGCATTGGCCCAGACCGGAGCTGCATAAAGCAGCTTCGAATGGACCACGCTCGCCACCAATCTTCTTTTCGCTTCCCTGGGTCCACCAATGTTTGGCATAAGCCGGGCCAAGTTTGCTCCACATTGGATGGCTTTGGCGGCTGCGATCTTTAGGTGTTCGCCAAAGCTAAGCCTACGATCCAGCTGCACCCCCAGGTACTTAATGCTTGTTTTCCACTCGACTTCATGCTCTCCGAGAACGATCCTCGGGTATTGGAAGGATCTCCTGTCCGTAACGAGCAAAGCCTCGGTTTTCTCAAGGGCCAATTTAAGACCTCTGCCATCCAACCAGCGCTTCGCTCGCCGCAGACTTTCATTGATCCTCAGCTCTAGGATTCCGACGTCGTCAGCGGCGCACACGACAAGTGCGTCATCCGCGAAGCCGACGATGCTCGTTCCAGCAGGCAGGTCCATGCGCAGGAAATCGTCGTACATGACGTTCCAAACGAGTGGACCCACCCGCGACCCTTGAGGGGCGCCACATGTCATCTCCTCCTTGAGAGACCATTTGTCGCCCTCATATATCACCCACCTGTCGCTCAGATAGTCATCTATCATTCGCAACAGGTAGTCTGGAACCTTTTTCCGCACCATCGCCTCGATGCAGATGTTCCATCTCGCGGTATTGAACGCATTGCGTATGTCAATGCTAATCAACGCACAGAATCCCTTACGCTTACCAGTTCCTTTTCTTGCATTTGTGGCGATGTTAACCACAGCTTGGATGGCGTCCACAGTGGACCTGCCTTTCCTGAATCCGAACTGGTTTTCCGAGAGCCCGTTCTCCCCGACCAAGAGAGCCTGAAGCCGTTGTAGAATCAACTCCTCCAGAAGCTTCCCCATCGTATCCAATAGGCATATTGGTCTATACGACGAGGCGACCCCTAGAGGTTTGTTGCCCTTCCTCAGCAGGACCAACCTCTGCTTCTTCCAATCTGCGAAGAACCTCCCCTCCCGAAGACAGGAGTTAAAGGCTTCTAGGAGGATCTCTGGGTACGCCCCGATCACCTCTTTGAGGATCTTGTTCGGCACCCCGTCGATACCTGGCGCTGTATTTGCCTTAAGCCTTCCACCCGCTCTCTTTAGTTCTTCGAGAGTGAAGAGTTCTTCGCGCCCCTTAAGATGTATTACTCTAGTGAATATTACTGATTCAGATTTAGAGAGTAAAGTTTGAAATTACACTTAGTATCAAAGTTTTACACAAAAGCATAATGCTTTTATTTTATAATGCTTTATTTGATAAATAACAGGAATAATCTATATTTATGCATAATATTACCTTGAGACGTAAAAAAATATATATCTATTACAGAAAAACTTCAAAAATGAGTACCGATATAGATATTTTCTTCTCCTTACTCGTCTGTGTTTCGTGGGAAATTTTTTTCAGATTTTATTTTTTTATCTACATAAGTATATATTTTATTTTAAGGCTAGGAATTTTCATTCGTTAAAAACTTTTAATTTTTTAAATACAAGGGTCACTATTTATATTTTGAGCCTAATAATGAAAAACAGTAATTTGTCATAAAAAATGACTGTATTATTTTTTAAAGTATTCTCCTTTATGATCTATACACTTTTGCATGCGTTCGAATAATTCTTGAGCATTTGTTTGCACCTATTGACTCTTGCATTTTCTTGAGCTTTTGTCAAAATATGTAGGATCCAACAAGAACAAATCATGTTCACGGCTAAATTTTCATGCAATATTTTATATATGCTGGTGGAACTAATGCCTAAGATTTCCTCAATCTCACAGTATGTCATATGCCGATCTTGCATTATCAGTTTTGCACAGCTTTAATATTTTCTGGCCCAACAACTAATTTTGAATGACCTTTATGAAATTCGTTAGTGAGAGAATGGCGGCCACGATTAAATTCGTTATACTAGAGTTTCACAGTGGCATAGGATGGGGCTTCATCGCCAAAAGTGCAAATAAGTTGATCGATGCATTCTTGTCTTGATAATCCACGTCGAAAGTCGTAATCATCGCGCGAAAATTTTCACGAGTTAATTCCATTTTTTGCTAAGACATCATTTTCAAGTCACTGAAAATAACTCAAATAAAGCTCAAATGACAAAACGTCAAACTTCTCAGTGCAAATGTCAGATGGCACCTGAGAACAGTCAATGTTGCCAAGGCTCAAAATATAAATAGTGCCCCTCGTAGAATAAACAATAATATACTTTCAAATAACAGTTAAATTGAATACGATCTCAAATTTGATGATTTAATTTTTAGAACTACTACACCTCCTTGAATGAAGATGGCGATCGTTTGTTATTAGATATGGATTCAATCTCATCTCAGGAAAACAATCTGTTAGTTTCTAGACTTCACGAAACATCTAAAAAAAAGTGCATACTAGGTAAATTAAATCGAAGACAAAAATAATTTTTATATAATAATTTCTTAAAAGGAATTTTGATTTATTCAAATTTAAATTTAGTTACAAAGTTTGATAAATTAATGTATAGATTCTTATTTGTTAAACGTTTGAGTTTAATGAATCAAGAATATGTATTACACTTTTTCTGTTTGAAATGTCATGGAATGTTTAAAGGGGAGGAAAAGGAAGACGTTGATGGAGCTGGATGGTCAGAGAAGCCGGTTAAAAATTGGTGTCAAGAGGAGACGATAAATTGGCTAATATCTGCAGCCTCCCATATGGGCCAATCTTATAGTTCCATACAACATAGTCTAGCAATTCCGGGCAAAGACCTTATAACTCTTACAAGAAAGGATTTTATTGCTCATGATTCAGTTTATGGAGAGCGACTCTACGATCTGTTGCATTCCCAGAAAAATTCGTATCTAACGAGTAAGTTTCAATACACAACAATTCAATTGAAATTTTTAAACGGCGAAGTATTTTTTAATTAATTCTGAGTGTATTACATTTATATATTTATGAAGAAACATAAGTTTTTAAATAATTACAGATTTTGATACCTTTCGAAGGTCTTCAGAAGACGAAGCCACAACACATAGTTCAACTAATGTATCCGGTAATGAAGATTTGACTTACTTAAATAATTAATATAAGGAACTTATTTTCTATTTTATTTAGTACAAGATAAATAAAATTATGAAGGTAACTATTCTCTTTACAAGTTATACAAAAGTTAATTATTCCCAGATGCAGAATCGGAAAACAGTGTCGAAATCTCTACAAAACGACCTCCGGGAAGGCCTAGATTATTGAAGACGAAAAAGCCATGTGAGTCACATGATTCTACTAGAAATTTACGTAAATATTGTCTTTGAATACATTCAATAAAAAGTAACGCATATTCTACTACTTAGAGAAAAATGAATTCCGCGAAATTTTTGTATCCCTTTTTTCACATTAGGTAGATCACAATGTGTACTTCATAATGAAGTAAATGATATTTCAATTTGGTTGCGATTTGGATATACCATAATACCAATTTTTCATTTGAGAGGACGTTGAAAATTTGCGAACTAAATTGATTATTGTATTATTAAATGATGTAACAAGTTACCGTGATCAAAACTGGCAGAAACATAGCTTGTTGGAGACTTAATGAGCCTGTAACATTTCAGCTTTTTACCTATTCTGAAAGTTGAGTTAAAAGTTATGGGACACATACCATGTCTCAGCCGAGCCCAAAGGGTTAACATGAAAACGCATAATTTCAATTCTTAAGAGAAGGGTTGATCTCCCTCTCACGTTTCGTCAAACCCGAGAGTCCTAAAATCAAAAATAGCATGAGAGTAGAGAAAATCATTTCAGATATTCTATAAGCGTATAGGTAGAATCTTGCATTACTGTCAATTGTATTCAGTAAGGTTTGGAATTTAATTATGGAAAGACACACTCTTCAACAAAACTTGGAATTTATCCAATTTTTTTATCAAAATGATCGTTCTTTTATTGAAACTTATCATGTACTTCTTCCAATTTATGGTCGTCGTTTCCATTTCTCTGGATCTGTAAATAAGTGTAATTGTCGCTACTGGTCTAATCCCAACCCACAAATTATTCACAAGGAAACTTTTCATTCCGTAAAAGTAACCGTTTGGTGTGGTTTATGGCACGGTGGCATCATCCGTGCTTAAGAAAACCGTTAAAACAATGGTTGGAATTGAGTAAAGCGCCATTTAGAACCCGGGTAGGTTCCTATCATAAGCCCTGGCACTTTATCCCAACCTACCTGGGTTTTACCGGGAAATTATAAGAAAATTGTGGAATGCTATCCGGGTGTAAGCGAGTTCTACATGGGTACTTGGTACTCAAATTATATTATTTTAATTGGATCATAGGTGTAGGCGTCTATCAGGATCTAAACGGTCCCTACCCTAGCGAACTGGCTGAGCAATAATTTTATTTATTTACGCTAAAAATTGAAAAAAACATAATACCTGTCATTCAAGGCAATGCAGTGGTTCATCACTTTCCATGTCTTCACCATCAGGATTGACTATTTGTTAGAGTGAGATGAAAGTATAATTGTGTCTCACTCCAACCAATGGTCAACTTTAACCGCGGAGACGTTCCACAAAAGGTGAACCACTGCACTGCCTTCAATAACAGGTATTATGTTTTTTTAATTTTTAGCGTTAGTAAATAAAATTATTGCATATGTTCGCAAGGGTAGCGGGGAAATAGATTGATAAATTTGATCAAAGTGCACTCTGAGTATCTAAACGGATCTATCGTGGTTCTATCAAAGATCTCTTGAATCGAAGGTATGTGCATCTAATCCCTAGCGAACTGGCTGAGCGGTAGCTTTACGCTGTACCGTGAAGCTATCGTAAAGCTATCGTAAAGCTATCGTAAAGTAGCATTATAACTCATGAATGAGGCAAAATAAACATTCAAAATGTTTTTATCCTTATTCTACGTTGAAAATAACGTTAACTGGTAATTGAAATATGCAATAATTTTATTTATTTACGCTAAAAATTGAAAAAAACATAATACCTGTCATTCAAGGCAGTGCAGTGGTTCATCACTTTCCATGTCTTCACCGTCAGGATTGACTATTTGTTAGAGTGAGATGAAAGTATAGTTGTGTCTCACTCCAACCAATGGTCAACTTTAACGGAGACGTTCCACAAAAGGTGAACCACTGCACTGCCTTCATGACAGGTATTAGTTTTTTTTTTAATTTTTAGCGTAAATAAATAAAATTATTGCGTATTTCAATTAACAGTTAACGTTATTTTCAACGTAGAATAAGGATGAAAACATTTTAAATGTTTGTTTTGCCTCAATCATGAGTTATAATGCTACTTTACGATAGCTTTACGATAACTTTACGATAGGTTTACGGTACAGCATAAAGCTACCGTTCAGCCAGTTCGCTAGGGATAGGATCTAAACGGGTTATAGCGGGGACATAGATTGACAATTTTGGTTGTGCGCTCTGGGTGTCTAATCCGGTCTACCGTTGTTCTATCAGAGATCTTTTTTTTCGGCCTGAATTGAAAGATATTGATTTAACAAGCATGTGGTTTCAATAAAATGGCGCTACGTTTTAGAATCGATGGCCTTCACGAAGTGGTGATTTAAGAGCTTTGGAATTCTAGTTGTGGGGTTATTTGAAGTCATTAGTCTATGCTAATTAACCAGCAACAATTGATGCATTGAGATTGAATATTGAGCGCCTGAATTCGTGAAATAAGGTTCGATTTATTGAACAAAGTGGTTAAAAATTAGACTGATCGTATTCGACTCTATAAGAGGAGCAAATGCGGTCATTTGAACGATATTCTTTTCAGAACATAGTTGCATCGATTGTGCAGGGTTTTCCAATTAGAGGTTTCATTTTGAATAGCCCGTTATTTTGGCAGCTGTCGTAATAAGAGATGTCATTCTTTGACAGATGACAACTAAAAGCTATGCCATTAATAAAAATAGAACGATACACACTTGGACAACGCATTGAAATTGTCGAAATTCACTACAAAAATGGTGAAAAAAAATTATTATGAGCGATGAAGCTCATTTTTACCATGAAGGCTACGTTAATAAGCTGTATTGTCGCATTTGGGACTCGGAAAACCCAAAAATGATGACCAGAATTGGAAGATATGGATGTGGATGATGTTTATTTCCAACAAGACGGCGCTACGTGCCAGACAAGTGGCGAAACCATCGGTCTTTCGCGTGAAAAGTTTCTAGGCCGAGTGATTTCTCGAAACGGCGATTACAGTTGGCCGTCGAGATCACATGATTTAACAACTCTAGACTTTTTTCTTCGAGGTTACGTGAAAAATGGGGTTTATGTTGATGCTCCTCAGTCAATTTAAGAAAATTTCATCAAAAGAACATAGTCCTGCAAACGTAGCAGTGGAGGCCATATGAATGATATTGTTTTTCATTATTAATGGCAAACCTTCTGCTATTGAATGGAATAAAAATCAAATGAAATAAGGATTGTTGCTCTACCTCATTTCCAGTTTATTTTATTTTAAAAAAACATATCACGCTTACTTAAAAACCCTTTATATAAATCAACTTGAATGACTAACAAAACTTCGAACACTCACTTTTTGTGCCTTCTTAATATGCATGCCCTAGCGGGCCGCGTGAACCGAACGGTTGCCGAATTGGATATCATTTCGGTAACGATTGGATATTGTGATTCTTTGTTCAAATTGACCTGATAAACTTAACAATGCAAATCGAGAATTTTATTTCCCAGCTAGAGAAAGTGGCAGAAACACGATACCAAATTTTAATTCTGACAAATTAACATGCAGTCGACAACTGGGCCTTGAAAATTATTATTTACAGAACTTTATTTCAATACAAATGTACTACCAATAAACTCGTTATAATCGACCTTTCGATTCGATTATTAACGAGTACTGTGATTAGATCTTCACAAAATTCTTTCAGCAACGCCACCTATCTTCAAACACTTGTACTTATTCATTCACCCTCGTATATTGGTTTAAATAGTATCAAGAGGATCTTTAACCAATTTCATAAATTTCTTTCGTTTTCAATCAATTTAAAAAATTATTTTGATTTCATTAACATTCAGTAGTCTCTCACTGTTTTCTGAAGTTTACCATAATATATGAGAGAATTGAAATTATGATTTTAATACTTTCCATAACATTTTTGCATAGTGTAGATGATTATATTAAGTAGAATTGAATAGTAGAACTGTTTAAAAAATTAATTTGACCTAATAGTTTTGTTTCTAATGCTTTCATTGCAGCCGGAAGTCAAGGAAAGTTATGGGAATTTATCAGAGATCTTTTACAGAACAGGAAAACTTGTCCTAGTCTTATTTGCTGGGAGGATTATTCTCAAGCTAAATTTCGATTCGTCAGGAGTGATGAGGTTGCCAAACTTTGGGGATCTCGAAAAGGAAATACGAAAATGACCTATGAAAAGCTCAGTAGAGCTATGAGGTAACGCACTTAATTAAGTATTCTTTTGATTCAATTAAATAACAATCGCATGACATTTATATAACGATTAGGTTTCAAGTATATTGGTGTGTTTTTTATTACTACTATTAAAGAATTATATAAAATAGATTGAGTCGAATAGATTATAATAGGGGACTTCGAAAAATTTCGTAAGAGTCTTATAGGTTGAGTCTATGAGGGCATAATAAATGTATAAACACATGACTAACATGGTTATTAATAAATTAATAATGTTTAAAGAGGTATTTAATAGATATATTCAGCAAAAATTACCTAAAAACTGACGTGTGTTGGTTCAAAACTTACAAACCCTCACAGACGTAGGTTGGTAGGTAAAAATCTCTGAAACCATCCTTATGTAATTTATGAACAACCTCACACTAGGTCCAAAAATAAATGCTCCACTTTTTCTACAAACTTCGAAACTTTTTCATAGAAATTCAAATAGTAGTACATGATTAAATGCTACCCACAATTACGTGTGTGTCTATTTTTGGACTTTATTTGGCCTAAAAAATCGGGTCTTTATTCGGGTAGATACGAGTGTATATTCATGGATTTGCTATCAAATGTGAATATTATTCTTTCTGGGTCCTATGTGGGTGTATGATTGTATTTTACGCGGCATATATTTGGATCCATCCGAGATTTATCTGGGCGTCGAAGAAAAGTCAAGATGCCTCTAACTTCCAACTTGGTTAAATTTTTCGATTCACACTATATGTTTTGTAATGCTATTGCTTGTTTTGCTAAGATAGCACCCCTTTGAAACCAAGGTTCTACCAAAATATTCCAAATATACTTCAATAAGTTACGTAAAATACCACAAATATTAAGGCTTCAGATCGATTAGGCCAATTTAAAAAGAAAAGGAAGACACTAAAGCAATACGCAGAAAATGGGAAAAATGGCGGAAACTTAATGTAACGGCTATTCACCCTGTCGGACCCAGACCGTTTACTGACCATTCGCTGACCTCGTAATAATATGAATAAGAAGAGCATAAAAGACATTTAAATTGTTTTAATTATGATTCTGTTTCGAGACGGGAAAATGGCTATTTTCACATGTTGGGAAAAAAATTTTATATTTGTTGAGCGAGTGCCTGGAGACTGACTTTTGACTAGCGTAGTAAGGGAGACCGGGGCGAGAAGGGAAGGCTCGAGCAGCCTTATCCACGGTAGTATATACAGGTCTGGCAACTCCCGTGGTGTGGGATGTTCCCTTATCGTGACGAGTAGTAGTTTCGAAAGTGACCGCTTGGGCAGCGCTGCAATCGAGTAGTTAAAGGAATACCCGTGGTTTACAGACAGCTTTCATAGCTGACTACGTTCTGGGTATATCTATGTGCATACATGATATAGTGCGGTCATTCGGGCGACTACTCGATACTAGCGGTATCCGTGGCGAAAATATTAAACATTCTGACTACAAGAAGGGAACATCCCCCACCACGGGAGTTGCCAGACCTGTCTATACTACCGTGCTCCATCGTTAGAGTTGACCATTGGTTGGAGGGAGACACATCTATTTTCGTCTCACTCTAACAACTAGTCGATCATGACGGCGGAGACATGGAAATTGATAAACCTCTGCACTGCCTTTAGTAACAGTTAAACTCAGAATGTACTGCGGAATCATAATAGCAACAATATGAATGTTTTTTATGCTCCTCTTATTCATATTATTACGTCAGCGAATGGTCAGCAAACGGTTAGTAAACGGTCAGCGAATTCGCTGACCGTTCACTAGACTTTGTCCGCCAGGGCAGCTAGCTCGGCCTGCAGTCGGTAGAGTGGCCAGGATGCCAAAGCTGTAAATTTGTTGCAATATGCAAGAAGGGTACTCATCCTAAAACCAGGTGTCAACCTTTAACGTCTGCTGCATTACGCCCATCAGTGCATCCAAATGCATTCCGCGTACTATGACTAGAATCTCACCAGCATATCCAATGGGGTGATATCCCTGGTCAGTGAGTAGATGCAATAATTCATCTACCACTAGACTCCACAGCAAGGGAGATGTACTCCTCCCTGCGCGCACCCTGACTCAACGATCCCTCGAAGGGTTGTATTCCCTTTGGTTATCGTTATATTCCTGTTTTCTAGCATATGGCAGGTCCAGTCAACTACGACTATGGGGACTCTTTGTTTAATCATAGCCCTCCTGATCACTTTACTGGATGTGTGGTTAAAGGCAGCCTCAATATCCGTGAATCTTCCAATAGCGAATCCTTTAAGGTTCAGTTGGTCCTCAGTTAGATTCACCGCTTTGCTCAAGGCTGTTTCGGTCGAGCACTCGGCCCTGTAGGCATGCTGATCCCTGTGTAGCTGTTTTGCCGTCAGGATCTTATCGCGGATATATCTGTCCACAAGCCTCTTCGCCGTTTTTAATACGAAGAAAGTTAGGCTGATTGGTCGGAAATTCTACGGGGACATCCATCCGTTCTTGCTGCTTTAGGTATAAAAATGACCCTTGTCCCTCTCCAAGCTTTGTGGACGTAACCCAGATTCAGACTGAGAACTCCCTCCACCCCCCGCCCCCCCCCCTCCTCATCACCTCCGTTGGACCTTTAAAGTCCGGGAAGTGCGCCAGTGTGCCAGAAGAGTCAAGGTCTTCTCGTCCGACTCTGAGTACGTCCCATCCGACAGTCCAAGGGTGCTTAACATAGCTCCCGGGTTACAGGCCAGTAGCCTGTTCAGCCTGGCCGCCTCTGCACCCTTCTCTATGTCTGGACCAGAGGGAGGTCTAGCTCTTGCTTTTGGCTTCCCTGATTGCTTTCTTGTATGCATCCCTAGTTGCATTGGATAAGTTCCATAGTTCTTCCGTATTGCCTTTCATTACGAAGCTTCTCAGGCTTCCTATTCCACCAGTGGGTCTCCCCGCGCCATCTTGATTTTCGGAGGTAAGCAGTTGTGTTTATACGCAGTGATGATGGCTGATGAAAATTGGTCAGCCGCCCTTTGAAGGGTATCTGCGTCTCTGATTTCCATGGTTATCCCTTGGAGTGCAGATTGCAGGCTTCTGCGATTATCGCCAGGTCATCTACGTATACCAGCGTGTAAACTCTCTTGTCCCAGTGGTAATTCCTCCTTCTTATCTTTTCATTAGGTATTCGTCTATATCTGCTATGAACAGTATGAACAGCAGAAGGCTCAATGGGCAGCCCTGTCTTACTCCCTCTTCTGCCCATAACGACTCTGTATAGTTCTTTCCTATCTTCACCTTGCTTTTCGTTTATCTGTATATCCTTTCTATGTTGTCCATCACGTACGCCCTTATACCATTTCCTCTCAAATACTCCCATAGCTTTCCCCTTCTTAGCTTATAGAATGCCGCCTTTAGGTCCACAAAAAATACAAACAGTTTACCTTTTTTCTTATTTATCATCTTTTCTGCTGCGGTCTTCAGTACATAGATGTTTTCTATACCGCTTCTTCCTTATCTAAAACCCGCCTGCATCTCTGGAAATAATTATTACCTTTCTGTCTCCTCTCTTAGTCTTTTTTCTACTATTATGGCGTATATCTTGTACTCTGTGCACATTAACGTTACTCCTCTGTAGTTACTTTTTTTTGCATTCTCTCCTTTCTTGTATATTGTGCATATTATGCCTTCCTTCCAATCCTCCGGCCATTCTCTAACTTTCCATATTCCATTCATAATCTTTCTCAGTCTCTTCCTTACTTTTTCGTTTGCGTATTTCGAATCTTCCTTCCTTATTCCATCCACGCCTACGCTCTTTTTCTTCTTTAACATTCAGGTTGCCTCTTCGATATCTTCCGTTTTAATTTTCTCCGTTTCGCCCCCTTCTACTTTAACTCTTCTTTCTTCTTCTTTATTCCTTTCAGTCCTGTATAATAGATTCATGAAGTGTTGTTTCCATTCACTTACCGTAATATTTTAAACTATCTTCACTTTTTTTCCTCTTCCCTTCCTTATATAATTCCATATTTCTATTTCATCTTTTATGTTCATAATTTTCTCTATCTCGTCCTTCCGTTGATTTTACTCGCTTTTTTTACATTTCCTCTTGCGTCTTTTCTTCTCCTTTGCAAACTCTTTCCTCTCTATCTCTCCTACTTTGAATTCTTTTAATTTCCTGTTTAATTCTGTTTTACTTTCCCTGCCACCATTTTTTTTTCACCTGAACTCCATCTTTGCATTTTCACATTTTTCTTAGTTACTGCTTCGCTTATTTTCTCCACCAGTTCTCTTGAACCTTCTTCAAATCCTTCCCTATCTCCTATTTTAAATTCGCTTATCCTTTCCCATGTCTCTACTTCTGTTATTGCGTAATCTACAACCGAGTTTCCCATTTGTCTTATGGATGTCCATTCTCCTTCTTCGTCGCTCTCTTGCTGCCTCCTATCGTTGCTCTTTCATTTAATGTTTTTCCTCCCATTCTTTTGAGTTCTTGTTGATTCTATCCTCTAACTCTACGCTTCTTTGTTCCCAAATCCTTCTCTCTTCTTCCAGTTCAACCTTTATCCCCTGCTTTATCTCCTGTTTCATTCTTACTCTTTTTCCTTTTCTATTTTATGTACTTTTTCTACTAAGTATAAGAGCAGTTGTCTGTCCGTCAATTCTCTGTACTTTATCTCTTTTTTTTTTACTCATATTTTCTTCATTCTCATCACTCATTGCTATCTTTTTTACAGTTCCACGCTTTTCCGCTGGAGAATATCTGCCTCTCTTTCTTGAAAGCAATTCTGTAATTTCTCCTACACTATACGATCTATTTCTCGTCTGATTCTCTGCTGTTCGCCCCCTACCTCTTTTCTCTTCTCTTACTCTATCTGCCTTATTATTATCTCGCCTGCCTACCTTCCTCTGTACTTTCTGTCTCCTCGCTTTTCTTCCTTACCGACTGCTGCTCTCTCTTTTACTGTAACTCGCTCTCCACTCCGCTGCTTGTTGATGACACAGCACTATCTATGCGCGTCTCCTTCTGTCTCTTTCTGTGCTCTCTAACCTCTATTCTCTTTCGATTTTTTCTCTTCCTTTTATCTTTCTAGACCTATCGCACCTTAGTTTTATTATCTCACTTCCACTAACTTTCCTTGCTTTTACTCACTATCCACTTTATTTTTTTAACTTCACTTTTTGCTTTACTTTTTGTTTAATTAACTTTCCATTTTCTCAAAACTGCGTGTTTAACAGTGTTTAACGCTTCGGCGATCCTGACACTTCTCTTATTACTTCTTCTAGATTCAGGACACTTGTGTTTCACATAGATTTTCTTAAGATAAAGATTTGGTGCACACATCTTTTTTAATTACAGATTTATTAGATTCTTGATATAATTCTGCTTTATTGTTAGGTACCGTTACAACCCAAGTCTTTGATATATTTAATTCCTCATCGCATTTTTGAAACTCTCCTACTGGTTTCAACCTTACGTCAGGCGCAGGGAGTTACGTCAGTTTCACTATCCTGCTAGAAATAAAAAGATTGAAAAAGATAGTAACAGGGGGATAGGAAAAAATGAAATATTTCTATCTCTCCGAACCCATCACTTTGCATCCCCAAAACTCTATCTTTTTATATTTCCGCATTTATCCAGAGTGACCGGGAATATCTATCTTTTTCTATCCCTATGTCTGGTAATATCTATCTTTTCCTATTCCTTAGTCTATCCACCGCCTGAAGAGTGCAGTTCTAAAAAGTAATGTGTCCATTTTACATAGGGGAAGACTATAACTCGATTAGCCATAAAATATAATCACTAGGGTGGTCCAAAAATGCATTGCAAAAATTTTTTTGATGCTAGATGCAAACGATCCCCCCAAAAAGTTTCGAAATCCAAAAAAATAAAGGTCCTATTTTTTCTTTTTTCAAAATTTTGATTTTATATGGTGCCTGTTGGAACTTGAAATTTGCATGGGAAAATGCATGGGAAAAAGTCACTTTTTGGTTTTTTGCGAATAATTGTTCAGAGTTAGGGAAAAGTTGACATTAAAGTTATAAGGCTTCTAGAGTACTTTCCAACGAAGAATTTGACCTATCATACATATGGATTTGACGCCCCTAACACACCCCCACGATGCCCTGAAAACTACCCTTAAATCGAAAAATGTACATTCTTCAGGAAATTGACTCTTTTAAGCAGTTTATTCTCCTTTTTTTTCCGGAAATCATTACTATAGGTCTATTGGAATGTTTACAAATGTTTTTTAGTTAATTTCCATTTATTTAAATAAATTCTATTTGTTTAAATAATATGTTCTTTTATAAAATTCGTTTTAAATCTGTTCTCTGAGATCGGAATGGCAGTTTATTATCTGAAAGTAACTTTATTTATTTCTTTATTTATTTATTTCTATTGTTTAAACAATTAATTATTATTAATTTTCTACTTTTTTGCAATTTATGGTAAAAAAGTCAGCTTTTCTTGTGATCTTGTGATCTCAAAAAACAGAATTTTATGCGAATTGAGCAAAAATTTGTTTAAACAAATTAAATTTGTTTAAACATTTTACGATTTATTAGATAATGTAGAGAAGATACCTTGAAATTAATAAATATATGTTTATTACACGAAACCAGAATTTTAGGCGAATTGAAGAAAAGCTGACTTTTTTACCATAAATTGCAAAAAAGTAGAAAATTAATAATAATTAATTGTTTAAACAATAGAAATAAATAAATAAATAAATAAAGTTACTTTCAGATAACAAACTGCCATTCCGATCTCAGAGAACAGATTTAAAACGAATTTTATAGAAGAACATATTATTTAAACAAATAGAATTTATTTAAATAAATGGAATTTCCTGAAGAATGTACATTTTTGTTAGGGGCGTCAAATCCATATGTATGATAGGTCAAATTCTTCGTTTGAAAGTACTCTAGAAGCCTTATAACTTTAATGTCAACTTTTCCCTAACCCTGAACAATTATTCGAAAAATACCAAAAAGTGACTTTTTCCCATGCATTTTCCCATGCAAATTTCAAGTCCCAACAGGCACCATATAAAATCAAAATTTTGAAAAAAGAAAAAATAGGACCTTTATTCTTTTGGATTTCGAAACTTTTTGGGGGGATCGTTTGCATTTATTTAAAAGTCGCAATTTTAGACCACCCTAATAATCACTCTTATAGAAAAAGAATGTAGTGGACTGATCTTCTTTTTTTGTAAAAAGAGATAATGAGAGATAGAAAGAGAGTTTAAAATTTGTAATAAGGAGAGATAGGCTTCGACTAGATTGGCAAGAAGATAGAAAAAGATTGACATTGATAGATGTAGGATAGAATGAGATAGAAAAGGGGAGATTGAAAAAGATAGACGTGAATTCAGATTGTAGAAGAGATAGAAAAAGATTAATGTGGATTGATGAAGGATTGGATGAGGTAGAGATCAGGTGATTGGAAAAGATAGCCATATACCTAGATTGGGAAGAAAATAGAAAAAAATTAACGTGAATAGATAAAGGATAGAATGAGATAGAAAAGAGAAGATCAAAAAAGATAGACGTGAATTTAGATTGACAAAGACATAGAAAAAGATTTACGTGGAAAAATAAAGCATAGGATGAGATGGAGAATGAAGGATTGAAAAAGATAGACGTGAAGTTAGATTGAAAAAGATAAACGTATGTTGAGATTGACCAAGAGATAGAAAAAGATTAAGGAGTATTGATGAAGGATTGTCAGGGATAGAAGAGTAAGTATTGGAAAAGATAGACATGAATTTATATTGAAAAAGAGACAGAATTGGATAAATTATCTTTATCTTTTTCTATAATAAAGATTCAAAAGGATAAGATTTCTATCTTTTTATTTCCAGCAGGGTATGGGAGTTTCCAAATTCAACTCTTGATTTTATTTCCGGTCTAGATTCTAAGAAATTTGTTTCATAAAAAATAACGTCTGTAAGTACATTAAATTTTTCAGATTTTCCTAAGTTTATCATGAATATAAACAGTGAAACCGAAAACCTTTAAATATTTGAATTGAGGTTTTTTGCTATACCAATTCATATGAAACTCCAGAAACATTTTTCCTAACTCACGCCGGAGACCATTACGCGAGCTTTTCTTGCAATATTATAAATAATAACGGAAAAAAAACATTTAAGTCATTTAAATTATGATTTCGCGATCAAATTTCAATTAGAAGGTGTAGGAATAAATACAAGGATTTTATTTGTTAGCGATAAAAACTAGGAAAACATCATATACCTGCCATTGAATTAAGACAGTACAGTGGTTTAACATTCGCGGAACAAATTTGATCGCAAACTCATATATTCAATGACTTAAATGTTTTTTTACCGTTCTTGTATGTAATATTGTAAGGTCAGTGAATGGTCAGTGTATTCACTGACCGTTCATTAAACCGGTTCTGTTAGGGATATGAGAATCATCTTCCAGCATTATATTGAAGCCCTCTTTTATAATAATAAAAGTCCATATCAAGTGTCCTTTTTTCCACAATGGTGACATTTCGTGCCATATGATTTATCACATTTATGTTTAAAGAATCGTCCTTTGTGTACATTCTCATGAATCTTTTGCGATTTTCGTGTTTTGGAGCTGTTTTTTAAACTTTCAGGCTGAAGTACTTTAACAATCGTGTCTTTACTTTCATTATGTAACTTTACTTCATGATCCAAACGTCTGGTTTTTACAAAGGCTAAGGTTGAAATTTCGTCTGAAAAAGTTTACATTGCTGTTATCACACCATAATAAGGTGATAGGAGAGTCAACAGCAAATGTGAAACCTTATTTGTTTCTTCTAATTTCCCCCCTGCTGCTAGCAATTCAATAATTAAATTATCAGAAGTTTTTAAATGTTTTATTAACGGTGTATCTTCATATAATTCTAATTTGAGTAATTACTTTCGAAGAGCACATTGGGTGGCAACACTCTTTCGTTCGTAGACAATGTCAAAACTCTGCAAAATTCCTTTTGATTTTTATGAGCAGTACATATTTAATGTATAATAATATAATTACATCTTCTGAACTTCAGTCATATTTTATTACAATAATCATATTAATACATTGGATTGAATAAAAATGATAGATATTAGATAGAAGAGTATAGGATGAGTGATATTCATTTTTATAGCAAATCTCTTATCTTCCTCTGTTAGCTCAGTCGGCTTAGTGTTCAGTAATTGCCCCGATGCGTGCGTGTTTAGGGTTCATGTTTTGGTGCTTGCGGATTTTTCAGGGTTACACGCGTTATAGCGATAAATATGAATTATAGTATTATGTATGTGTAGAATAATGTATTTATAAAATTATTCGGTGTGTTTAAAATATGAAAATTGATAACTTAGCAACTACAGATAGACGAAGAGGAAAAGAGAAATTCAATTTTGTTTGAAAGAGTTAAATTGAGAGATGAAAAGAGATAGCTCTTCTTGAATATTAGTGGTAGACTCAGGGAAAGGAAGAATAGTATATTGCATAACAAGGGATGAAACACAGCGTTTTCAACGAGTTCGCTCGGGCAGCTATCACACGAGTTGAAAACGCTGTATTCCATTCCGAGTAATGCATATTATTTTTCACAAATACTCTATTGAAAATCCGATTTTCAGCACCTGTAGAAGTGTTTCCTTGTTTCACCCCGCATTACAGTTACTGAA
The DNA here is from genome assembly GCA_030998225.1 of Diplolepis rosae. Classification (NCBI taxonomy): domain Eukaryota; kingdom Metazoa; phylum Arthropoda; class Insecta; order Hymenoptera; family Diplolepididae; genus Diplolepis; species Diplolepis rosae. Next base: position 4,321,633 of record JAPYXD010000466.1, read on the forward strand.
AATCGGATTTTCAATAGAGGTGTTGTGAAAAAGATATTATTGCAGGATGAACGGGAAAGACTATCAGATAGAAAACGATAAAAAGAAATAGATATTACATAATACGCGGGAAATGCTGAATCTATCATTAATTTATAAATTTGAATTTCATTTTCAGAAATTTGTTATTTAACACTTTGTATGTTTTTTTAGGTATTATTACAAAAGGAAAATTTTCCTTCCAGTCCTAGGAAGACGCCTCGTCTACCAATTTGGTCCAAACGCTACTGGCTGGCAAACGGATAATCCAAATTTCCGTTTCTGAACTGAGAATACAAAAGAACGTTTTGAAGAGAAATTGTTATAAGAATAGCTTGCGCTAAGTGGAATTATTTAAAATGTATATTATTTATTAAAGTTGCTTCTTTACACATAAAAACTTGGCAGATTTGATTTTTTTACCTCCAAATGCAAAAATCATCATTGATCGACGACTCAATACATCAATTACAATTTATTGGAACAAATTAACCCAGTGATAAAATATTGATATACTGTAATTTTTTATTTATTTTATTTCAATCTTGCTTTATAATATGTTCCTGGTATTATGGCATTTTTGTAGTTGAAGAGTTCTTAATTATTAAACATAAACATAAAAAACCAGTTTTTAAGCAATTCGAAGCTTTACCGAGCTTTACCAACAAAACAATTTTGTTGTGTTCATCAAGATCGATTACCGGGATTTTCACCTGACGTGAAAACTTCATAGAGATATTATAGATAAAGGAGACAAGCCAGCCTGAAACCTGTCAGCTCTGGTGAGAGAGAGAGAGTGATTTGTGGGTTAGGCTGTCTCTCGCTAACGCCGAGGCTAACGCAGTACGCGTAGACAAAGACAGAATAACCTCCCATCGTCTCTCTCTTTCGCTCTCACCGAGTTTGCAGACTGACGTTGCCACTTACAGAGCGGCCTATGGCTTGTCTCCTCTATCTATAATATCTCTATGGAAAACTTACATCAGAGATCGATTGACAAAATGCGACGATAAAACTGCTATAGCAAAGCATAGGCATGATTTACAAAAAAAAATTATACGAAGAAGTAACGTTTGATAAAGAGAGGTTAATGGGGTTTCAATTTTCTGGTTCTTACAGAAAGCAAGTTAGTATTTCGAAAAATTACCTCAATTTGTCAAACTGCGATGATCGAAAATTTGACAGAAACAAGGACGAAGAAGCAAATAAGTTTTTCATTTTCATTTTATCGATCATTCTCTTGAATCTGAAGTCATGTCACTGTTAGGTGATGTTAAAAATGTCATGGAATCTTGCAGTCAGAATACTTGTAATTTTATCGTAAAATGTGGGAAAGTTTTCGAAGTAGCCGATCGGTTCTCACAAGAGAACCCTGGGATCCAAAGTTGAATGGAAAAAAGAGGGAAGACACATAGTAATAGGAAGCTAGTACGTACTTTTACTCTGGATTTCTAGATTTTTTATTGAAAAGTGATATTACTTCATGATATTAGAATTTATGATCTGTTTACAGATGCGAAAGATAATTGGGCACAAAAAGCAAAAAAATACTTTTGGTCAGCAGAATTTACAAGCAAATACCCCATTCATGGATTAAAGTATGAAAGTTTCGCAAGAGAAAAGTACATCCGACAAGAAGCCGTTAATAATGTTTGGGAGTTTGGATTGATTGTTGCGAGAAACGAACCTTGGCTTGCTTATTCGCCAGATGGGATCGTAAAATCGTCAGAAAGTGTCACGTCCTGTGACAATTATAAATATTTTAATACTAACTTTGAATTGTTTATAATATGTATTCAATTCAGCGCCGGGGATCGATGGGTTACCGAACGAGATCCTCAAAGAGGTGATCGGGGTATACCCGGAGATCCTCCTAGAAGTCTTTAACTCCTGTCTTCGGGAGGGGAGGTTCTTCGGAGACTGAAAGAAGCAGAGGTTGGTCCTGCTGAGGAAGGGCAACAAGCCTCTAGGGGATGCCTCATCGTATAGACCAATATGTCTATTGGATACGATGGGGAAACTTCTGGAGGAAATGATCCTACAAAGACTACAGGGTCACATGGTCCGCCAGAATGGTCTCTCGGAAAACCAGTTTGGCTTTCGGAAAGGCAGGTCCACAGTTGACGCCATCCAGGCAGTGGTGGACACCGCCACTAAAGCAAGAAGAGGAACTGGTAAGCGTAAGGGATTCTGCGCGTTGATCGGCATTGACATACGCAATGCGTTCAATACCGCGAGATGGAACATCTGCATCGAGGCGATGGTGCGGAAAAAGGTTCCAGACTACCTGTTGCGAATGATAGATGACTATCTCAGCGACAGGTGGGTGATATATGAGGGCGACAAATGGTCTCTCAAGGAGGAGATGACATGTGGCGCCCCTCAAGGGTCGCGGGTGGGTCCACTCGTTTAGAACGTCATGTACGATTTCCTGCGCATGGACTTGCCTGCTGGAACGAGCAACATCGGCTTCGCGGATGACGCACTTGTCGTGTGCGCTGCTGACAACGTCGGAATTCTGGAGCTGAGGATCAATGATACTCTGTGGCGGGCAAAGCGTTGGTTAGATAGCAGAGGCCTGAAAATGGCCCCTGAGAAGACCGAGGCTTTGCTGGTCACAGACAGGAGATCCTTCCAATATCCGAAGATCGCTATCGGGGAACATGAAATAGAGTGGAAAAAGAGCATTAAGTACCTGGGAGTGCAGTTGGATCGAAGGCTTAGCTTCGGCGAACACCTGCAGATCGCGACTGCCAAAGCCATTCAATGTGGGGCTGCCCTGACTCGGCTGATGCCCAACATTGGTGGACCCAGGGAAGCTAAGAGAAGGCTGGTGGCGAGCGTGGTAAATTCGAAGCTGCTTTATGCAGCTCCGATCTGGACAAGTGCCCTTAACAACCATGCTATCCTAAAGAAGCTGTTCTCGGCACAGAGAGGTGTTGTGATGAGAATTGTCTCGGCATACCGAACTGTGTCGACGAGTGCTGTGCTGGTCCTGGCGAGCGTCCCGCCAATTGACTTATTGGCGGAGGAAAGGAAAGAGACCTTTCAGCTCCGTAAGGAGCTAACCTGTTTAACAAACCCGCAGGTAATCGCTCGCGCAAAGGAGGCCATCCGCAAGGATGGAAGGCGCAGACTCGTCGAGAAATGGCAGACGAGATGGCATGGTGACCAATCCGGGAGATGGACACACCGTCTAATCCCGGAGCTCACCACCTGGCTGGATAGAAAGCACGGTCAAGTCGGCTTTTACCTGGCGCAAGCGCTTTCAGGCCATGGCTGCTTTAATGCGTACCTGAAGCGCTTTAAGAAAAGAGACGACGAGTCGTGTTGCTACTGCGGATCCCTTGTGGACAATGCAGAGCACACACTCTTCTTCTGTGCCAGGTGGGGCGTGGCAAGAGAGGCTGTCGGTCGGGAAGTGGGCGCCCAACTCACACCTGACACGATGATCTCTCTCATGCTCCAGTCTGAACAAAAATGGACACTTATCGAGTCATTCGTCACCGTGGTGATGAAGACGAGGGAGATCGATGGGCGTGTAGAGCGCGGCAGCAACGGGGGCCAGTAGAAATCGCATCGCGGCCTGCACCCGCGGTCCTGCGTCTTGGACGGACTTGGCCGTCCGCGTCATCCGGGGGAGGAATTGCTTTATTCCTCCCGTGACTGGCGCGGCTAGTCAGTCTGCCTAACGGGCGCGCGACCGCGGATGGGAGTCCCGGGCGAATGGATGACGGAAGAGTCGTACGCGACTTTAAGCTGGAACCAACCGCCCGTGAAGTTTAAAGCCGAAAGGCGGTTCCGCGGGCGGTGTATTGGTTCGAGAGAGGGGGTTTTCTGGTTTTAACAGGTATGCCTAGCCCCATCCTAGGAGAGTCCTGTACAACGTCTATAAAAGATTTCGCCATTTTTCCTCCTCACCAAAAAAAAAAAAAAAAAAAAAAAAAAAAAAAAATATATATATTCAATTCATTCATATAATACTTCATGTGAAACATTAAAAATATGTAATAGGTATTTATCGAATATTGATGTTTTAAATCAAATGTAGGAATTATTTGAAATACGTGTCGGAATGTAATGTAAACAACAAGTGTCAAAAGTATTGATTGCAGGGGGATATAGAGGGTTAAGGAATGTGAGGAATGTCTCACGAATGTTTAATCAATAAAAGAAAGGACGACTTCAGCCCCTATGAAGCTAGGAGGCAGTGAACTTTTTTTAATAAGACTGACCCATACGAAGGGGTTTCATTTCTTAGAAATAAGCAAATCTTACACGGATATCGATCCAATTTTTTGAGGAACGCTATTCCTTATGGATATAAATACACCCCCAAGTCACATTTATTCAGTCAGTCAAGTCCCGTCTTCTTCACCGTCAACTTCAATCAACTCCATTGAGTTCCTTCACGTTTATCAAATCGTCGAGTTCGTTTCCGTTTTCCAAGTTGACGAGTTCCATCAACTGCGTCAAGATCCTTCGTCCTTTGTCAAGATTCTTTGAATCAAGTTAAAGAAAAATATTTCTTGATACTTCGTCGGAGTGAACCAGTGTTCTCCGAATTATTTGAGTGAAGGGTGGAATTAGTTATCAGTGTGGATTATCAGTGGATCCATCTAGAAGCAACGGGACCAGCAACATAGAAGAATACGAGAATCATACAAGGAATCCTCGACCAGTCCCATTTGGAATTAAGATTTAATTGGGGCATTAACTGGCACAACGTTTCTGAATTACCTCCAATTATAAGGTATTGGTCTCCTCAAATCTCCATATTTTCTTGCAATCAATAATCCAAGTTTGTCCTATTGTGTTTAATTATTAAATTGTATTGTCAACCTTTATTGAGTTTTATTATTGTTGGCTATCCCTATCCCAGTTTCCGTTTAAAAATCCTTCTGATCTTTTTTACCGATCTAAAACGGGGAATTAATTAACATAATAATATAGGTAGGTACTAGGACGTTATACCAGGACTTCAAAAAAGTATCAAGTTATTGGAAATTTGATGTCTTTATGAATTAAATGACACTGATACTGAGACATTGCTCGGAAGGAGAGAACTGTTAGAGTATATGCTACTATTCTCGTTTAGTTAGCTAATTTATAGTAATAACTACTACTCGTCGATGCGTATACGTTCTGACGTCATCAACGCGTTCTTACCAACTGTCGCATGTTTCGTTGATTAATGTGCTTAAGAGTTCATTCCTGGTTTTTCAAGCTGCTGACAACTAGTCTCGATAGACGAATGATTAGACTCGTTGATTTGAGTGCGTTATGTTAGGCATTCGAATCCCCCCCCCCCCGTTGCGTGCAAAATTTATTTATTGAGTAAGCGCTAAAAATCTCGATTACCAAATAATTATAAGTAAATCCATGCATATCTTAACAAAAACCACGTGTTATGCGTAATTATATATTTTTTAGGATTCTTTTTTATAATTTTAAGCGCGATTTTACTAATCACTGAAGAGTAGCACCTACTACGCACGCAGTCGCACGTACGATTCTTGTTTAGTAAAACCCACTCAACTTCAGTATATTCTACTAAACAAGAATCGTATGTGCGACTGCGTGCAGAGTAGAAGCTACTCTACAGTGACCAGTGAAATCGACTAAACTCGCGTTTAGTAGATTCTACCGTCGAGTTGGCCCGTCCATAATTTACTATCCCATTTAGTAGCTCTAACCCTTGCAAGGGTTAGAGCATAAAAATTTTTCTCCATGCGTGAAATGCAAGATATTTTTGATTGAGAAAGATGGGGGACAGCAATTGAACAAAACAAATACGAGTATTACGGGAAAATACAATGTGGTATGGCTGTATTGAATTTGAAAACCTGTGATTTTGTCATATACTCTAGTATATTAAAAACTATAAGAATTGTAAAAGTTAACTTTGATAAGAAATTTGCTTGTAATTTATTACGAACTCTCAAGGAGAAATATTTTAACAAAATGTTGCACAATGTATGTGTAAACTCCAGAGTTTTGTAAAAAAATAAGAAGACAACTTATACTGCCAAATAAAATCGAGCATTTACGACAAATTTGATAATAGTACATGCTTAATAGTTACATGAGCTAAAGTAAACAGTACGAAAAAAAGATACTCAATTTTTCATCTTTGAAAAAATTTAAAAAATAGTGGAAAAAACACGAAATAGCGCCTAAAAAGAATAAAAAATGCCTAAAATGCTTAATCAAATGGGAGATTATGGTAGCTACGATTAAGTTCCAAAAGAAAAAGAAAAATTTACAACATTTTAAATTGATTCAATAAATATTTAGACGTTTTTAGTACAAAAAACGAAGAAAAATCAGGTTACAAAATCGATATTTTTATAATTTAATCTCATGAGAACAACCCAGGAAAAAAGAAACGATTGATTGAAATTTCTGCAAATTTTACGTATCTTAAAATTTACGATTGAAGGTTTCTGAATCTGCAGTTATATCTGAAAACGATTGCATCGAAACATTGTTGAATTGCGTTCAGGACTATTTAACCGTACAGATTAGTTTCAATGGCGTTGAATCGTAGTTTTACGATTAAGTGACACAGTCCATTAAATTTGAATCGTCAAGATACGTTTCGTGAATTGTTTATCTCAATTGTAAAATCACGATTAACATCAGTAAAACAAATTTTTACGAATGGAAAAAGCGTAACAACTATTCAACAAAGTAATGATTTAATCGGTCTGGAATCAAATTGCCGATTAAAAAAGCTTACCGATTCAAATGCCCACAACGCAATTAAAATAAAAAAAAACGCGGACATTTTCTTTATTCCCAGGACTTTCCAGGAACCTTCCAGTGGAATATTCCGATCCTTCCGTCGGAAGCTTCCTGGAAGGTTCTGGGAATATTTTGTGTTATCTGGGTGCGGGTGAAACTAGTGGTTTGTCGTGCGGGTAAGTGAAATCAAAAATAATATTGAACCAAAAGAATAGTTCTGAATGCCAAAGAAATAAATAATCACACAGTCCATCCTTTAAAAGCTTGCGATGAGTCCAAGCTTCTATCCCATGAGTCTAATCGTTTGGAACTGTGAATCTCGAGCGTTCCCCCTCCCTGTTCTAATTTATGCCTCTCATGTATAGGAAACATAAAGAAAATTACCATGTTTGTCGTGGACTATATAATTTCTATCCGCAAGTGACAATATAAGGCTTGGACGTGGCCTGAACACTCGAGGCCAAGAGATTCACAGTTTAGAACCGCGAAAGTCTTGCTTTTGGATGGTGAGCTATTTTATGTCTCTGCCCTGTGCTACTCATGCCTCTAAAGGATGAAGTTCCTGCTGCAAAAGTATGAATGCCTTTCGTTCCGAGCATGGACACTTTCCATGCTTTAGAAGCATGATTTCCTCCTTGATCAGGATGGTCTCTCAAAGCTTTTGAAGCGGGAGATAGTTTCCATCCTTTCAAAGATTGATTTTTCTCTCAGTGCATAAAAGCGGGGTTCTATCATGCCGACCAGCCCTTGAGATTCGAAGCTCGAACGTGACCGTAATTTGCCGCGCTATGGCGCTACTTGAGCCCTGCTGTTGGGCGCCATTCTATAACCTTTGTTTTTATTTTCTAAGGACTTATTGAACAAAACTCGTGCAATCTGTAAGAAGCAGTGTTCGCAGAACATGGACGTAAACGGCCCCCACCACTGAACTGTGTGGATCCTCACACAACCAAACGCGGCGTATCGGTGTGTCCCCACTTTCTAGCTTCGATTTCATGCTGGCGGCTGTTGAGCTAAGATCGATAATTATGTTCCTCTCGAATTCGTATGAAAGAGGCGTGAAGCAGACGACAGATTCAAAATGACAAAATATATTGTTCAAGAGATTAGCTTTCTTTTTCTGATATTTTGTTCAACATGATGTAGGTCCCGGTTGTTGTTTTTCGGGTGGGAGGTTGAGTGGTGGTGGTTCAGGAGTTCTCACTCACTGTCTGAATCAGTGTCCAAGACGTTCCACGAACTGGTTCCCTCGAGGTGGAGTGGTTTCCCTTGTTCGGCGTCTCACTTCGTCTAGTGGACGACTTATTTCGCCAGAAATTGGCAGGAGAGTTTCAGGAGGCAGTAGAACGGCTTCCGGAACGCCTTGTCTCTCTGAATCTGGCTTCAGATTTGAGACATCTTCCTTTTTTTGCACTATCTCCCAGGAGAAGGCGATGGAGCGCCGGCAGGTGGCGGGATGGCTTCCGGGACGTAACGTCTTCCTAAATCCAGCCTCAGACGTGAGACGTCTCGTATCCTGTCCCCTATCTCCCTCGATAAGAGAGATGGAATGCTCGGAATAGGCGGGATGGTTTCCTGGACGTAACGTCTTCCTGGACCTGGCCCCAGATTCGAAACGTCTCGATAACGTCCCAACTCACTCAAAAATGGTCGAGGAAGGTTGGGAGACGTGTTGATTGAATCGTGGGGAAAACATCTCTCAGGATCCGGCCTCCGATCCTGGACGTCCCAATGGAGGAGCCTCAACCTCGCTGGTTCTCGTTGGGCGGTGTCGGTTTGAGGCCTAGTTGATGATCGAGGGTCCTGTTGATGTCGTTCCAGGTAGAGGAGCTGGAAGTCCCCGCCAGGCAGCCTGGTGGGCCTGCCCTGGAAGACCGGGCGTGTCGGCTGGGTGCCGTACCCTTGCTCCGTCAGCGGCGGACGTCCTGCGTAGGCCTGTGCCCGTTGCTGGTCCCGGAGCCGTCTTTGCTCTCTCCGGGTCTGTAAAAAGGTCAGGATATTGTCTTTCCCTTTTTGTTTAGGACCGATACTGGCGACCCGGAAGTCTGCTCGCCGTCCCCTTTTGGATCTGGAGACGTCCACAATAACCAGGTATTCACCACGAGGCGGTATTCCACCTTGCGGTAAATCCCCCTTTTTTCCTGTGGCGGTATACCACCTCAGGGTGGAGTCTTCTTCGGACGTCTACTCCTAGGCGGTATTCCACCTAGGAGTCAGAGCGCCCCGATGGTAGTCGCCAGGGCGGCATGCCACCCCGGAGACCGGGAACGGCGAGAGGGATTCCCCACTCACCAAATCCACTCACCAAGTGGTCCGGAGAACCTATGCTGCAGGATTTTGTTCGTGAAGACAGAAAAGAAATTTGTTCCTTTCGAAAGAAAGCGTTAGCTCTTAAAAGAGCTGGTGGAGGTTGATAAAGCAAACAAGATAATTCAATTTATAAAAGAAAACTTTTATTATCTCTGGAGGTAGTGTCTCAGAGGCTCACTCTTCGAATCATCAAAACGCAAACGTGCCCGGTATGTATAAATATTATTCTTAAGTCTACGCGCCAATAAAAACGATTGTCAAAAATGATTGACTCTTAGCAAAAATTCGGCGCTCCAATTAAATCACCCGCTGGTCCGATTGACCGATGGAGAAAGAAGGGGCTCGTATGCAACTTACCCTCTCTTGAGTTCATCAGCCAATTGCGGTGACCTGACCGAACGCGCGCTTCAATTTCCTGGATTTTCGCCTAGCCGAAAATTCCTCAACCTATTAGTATATAAGGGGCAAAATTCGTCAAGTGTACCCGTCTAAAAATTTTTTGTCTCGGATTTCCTTGAAAGTCCACGAAATTATTGTCCTAGTGGACCTCTTTTAATTCCCCTAAGAGAACGTCTCTGGTACGACTGGTTGTCAGCATACAGGGGCTCGAATTTTCAACCTTTTGCCGCGCACGCTGATACTCAATTAACCATAACTTCTACAAAAGTTATCCAAATTAATTTTTTTATAGAGGTCTTGGAAACGTTTCTTCATCATCTTTACGCTGAAAGCAATGGTTCTAGATAAAAAAAATTATTTGAACTTCATTTTTTAATTTTAAACATATTTTTGAGTTTCAGTTGTAAGAGAACTTGTACTGCAATAGGATGGGTTTCTTGCAATCATAGTAAGGCGAAGTTCTAACCATTTTGGCAAGGCACAACAGCTCTAAAAGCATGAAACTTGGTACTTTTTTAGCATGAAGGGATCCCTGCTTAAAATGTATGGTTTTTTCACCAGGATAGCAAGAACGAAACCTGCTACAAAAGCATGACAAAAGCCTCGAAGCATTAGAAAGAAGTTCATTAAAATTATGACTGACTTTGATCTCCAAAAAAATATTTTCTTGCAAAACACTCACTAAACACTTTCATATTGAATTTTTTTTCGTTCCTTAGATCCTACTTTTGTTCCTTAGGTTCGCTGAACGGCAGTGATAATATGAGTTAAATTTTTTCAATGTGCATCGTTAGCGCGCAGCCTACGCTTTTGATACTATAGACACTCGGAATAGTTCTTTAGGACTTATTTTGCAAAAAATATCGTGTGTGCTACGGAGCTCAGCCATTTTCAGACTCGACCGGTGTACTTAGTCCAGGCCCCAAACCGCGTGGCCTAACTCCAAGCAACATAATATACTATTTCATATTATTATTATTATTAAAACCTTGATTTGCTTTTAAGTACTCACACATTCACTACACGTATAATTGTTACGTACGAATAATTAGATTCAACATAAGTAAAAATATTAAATTTAATCATACGTCCGCTTGAGGCTCCAAACTGCCAAATTTTAATTCAGAAAAATATAAATTAAATAAATAAAAATTTGTTCAAATATTGGGACCGTGCTTCTGCTCTCCCCTCTGACTGAGGAGGCTATGCCCTGCTTTTAAGAAAACCCCTTTTGATTCTTGGAAAAGAAAACTTGAATGCAGGAAGATTTCCAGTTTTATAGTTTAATGTACGTATAAAAAGGATATACAACTATGTATATGTATTAGAACGATACCTTACCACTAGTTTTCTTACATCTACCAGTCCCAGGAGAGTGTGAGAGAGAGGGAGAGATTTTTCCCTTAGCTCCTGATTCGTCCTAGACTGGGCAATGGTTTTCTGTTGGTTGTCGCAGAGAAACTTGAGTCTTATTTGTACACAATATACACAAATAACGTTTTGCCACTTTTATTAATATGGACTTTTAAGTTAGTCCGCCGAAGGTTGAAATATATTTGAATATATTCAAGTAAAACTTTTGCTTCCGTCTAGATGAAGACTTTTGTTTTTTTCTTCCGCCCGAAACGATTCCAAAAATACTTAAACATTCTTTAGATAAAAGAATTTCACGGTTTTAAACAACTAACGAATCGCGAAGGAACTGTCGATCTAGACCGCAGAGGGGCACGATAAAAGAAAGATATTTCCTTTGTTATTCTAAGGTCTGGATCTAATCAAGACACTTGGAAGACTGCGAATTTCCCTGGTTTAGATCCAACTCTTAAGCTCATCGCCAGGTGAGCATGGTAGGGATTTTTGTTTCTTAAGGAGTTTTGGATTGGACGAAATAAGTGTGGCAGGGGTACGTGGGGAACTATGTAAATGCTAAATTTTAGTAATCCGATTTTTGCTAACCCATAGGTGTCATCGGATACCTTCATCTTTGCTATCTTAGCAAAAGGAAGTGGCTGAGTACTAACATTTGATACACATTCATAAGTATTCCAGAAACGATTAGACCTTACGCTGAGCGCAGAGTCGGATCGTAGCAGTCATAGAATCGGATAAAATATATGCATATATCTGCCTTCTTTAGTGCGCGCCTGGGCGGACGAAAGATGGAAGCAAGCAAAGGCAGAAAGGTGGTTTTAACGCAAGATGCTAGCTTGAGCTGCAGGGAGATAGCTCTCTCTCTCTCTCCTCCTTACTCATGCTTCGCACGCTCTCATTTCTTTTCTGTAATTTTGCCCTCGTGTGAGAGCTACGTAGAAGTAGCATATAAGACGACCGTCTATTTGTACAATATTATTATACAATATATATATATTGCATACACACACATACACATACATATATCTATATATATGTATGCAATTTGAATTTGGATTTTTAATTGAATTTGATTTGAATCGAGAAGCTTTCCTTGACTTATATATTATTTCCAGTCATCTCTCCTCTCCAATTTCTATCTTGCTCGGTTTATACTTGGCTCGAACCAACTCGTTGTCCCATGAATGCTGAGTCGGTTATCAGGAAGCGCTCAAGTTACGAGCGATACAAAGTAGCAAAAATGCGTCCTTGGCCCGCCTATAAGTCGTGAATTAATACAGCATAGAAATAATTCCGTGCTATATTAATTCGAGAGTATAAAAATAAGGGAAAATTTCCATTACTTTCATTCGCGCGTAACAATAATTGCTTGTTTAAACGATATTAAATTTTATTCTTAATCGCTAGGGTTCGAACCCTCTTTCTACTTATAACTAATGCATTACTAAACTACCGACTAAGTCTATCGGCCACGGACGCTTTAAGGAGAAAAAAAGAAAAAGCCATTATAAGCTGCAACAATTACTACTGCTACAAAAGTCTGTAGGATAACACAGAGATGGCACAACAAATCATATTCACATATTTTTCCCATGAAGTACAATCTTTCAGACGACAGCTGTCAAAATTTGAGCTAATTTCATTGTTTAATTTCGAAGTTACATACGATAGAAGCGAACAAATTTTGATTTTATTATTAAAATGGAAAAAAGTGAATTCCGTGTACTGATTACCCACTGTTTGCTAATGGGAAAAAACATTGTGTACACGAAGCAGTGGATTACCAGAAAAAAAGAAATGATTGATTGAAATTTCTGTGAATTGCGTATCTTAAAATTGACGATTGAAAATTTCTGAATCTGCAGTTTTATTTGAAAACGATTGCATCGAAATATTGTTGAATTGCGTTCAGGACTTTTCAACCGTATAAATTTGTTTCAATGACGTTGAATCGTAGTTTTACGATTAAATGACACAGTCCATAAAATTTGAATCGTCAAGATACGATTCATGAATTGTTCATCTCAATTGTGAAATCACGATTAACATCAGTAAAACAAATTTTTACGAATGGAAGAAGCGTAAAAAAATTTAACAAAAGTAATGATTTAATCGGTCTGGAATCAAATTTTTCATTGAAAAGGCTAAACGATTCAAATGCCCACAACACAATTAAACAAAAATATTTTGAATCTGCAATTTTAAAATGCGCAATCCACAGCGATCACTTTTTGTTCTCTGGGAAGAAACAATTGATTGAAATTTTGAATCACCGGACGAATATACCGACCGACAGACCGACACACCAGTACCCTGAGCCCTCTGGATCCTGCCATAGCCAAGGCCCTGCTCAAGACCGGGTCCCGTCAATTACCGGTGACCGGGCCCGACCTGGGGAATTATCGACCGACCGACCCACCAGTACCATCGGCCCTCTGGATACCACCATGGCCGAGGCACCGAGGGTGAGGGCACTAACGCTCAGATACCGTTGAGGGGGCCCCTCCCTAAACGACCAAGACTAGGCCGTGACCGACTAAACGAGCGACCAGATGAGAGATTTGGGTGAACGCGCTCCCCGAGGGAATCAGGCTACGACAATACATTGTAAACCTCCGATCTTTTATCGCATATGATTTTGCTGTGTTTTGTTTTACAGAAATTCATAAATGTCGACGATAACCAGTCCATAAGCCCGAACCGCTAGGCCTGTGCTCGCGCACTCGCGCACCGACTTCAATTAAACACACACACACATACACACCCACACACATACACGCCCACACACATTCACATACACCGTAAATTCGCACACTGACACCGGCACACCATCTGTTATTTTATATTCATTTACACACATACACACAGACTAGGTCCTTATATTATAATTGTTTCTTTTTATGTAAATTTTCATATTTAATTTTCCTTATATATATAAATTCTTATAAATTATAATATTAAATATCCGTTTCCAAAATTATTTCATCCCCTACTCCCCCACTCCTACCGAACACTGGCCGACTGAAGCGTCTGACGACCAGGGGGAAAGTAGGGATGTTACATGGTGCCCAAACAGGGACCGCTATAACAAAGAGTGGGGGCACGGGCCTACAAAAGCGCGAGCGACCGTCCAAACCAGACATTTAGTTGTCTGGTACCGCAGAGACAACATCGAAGAGACACCGCTCTCTTTGCAGAGACACCGTTCGCATTGGAGAGACACCGCTCTCATTGGAGAGAACACTGCTCTTATGTCGAGACCTACAGCAGACAAGCTGAAGAAAGGGAACAGTGTTGCCGTGTCGCGATTCTGTTACGTTTATCTGTTTGAAAGTGAGTGGAATTTTAATGTTCTAAATTAAATTATCTATAAATCTGCAGGGTGGAGAGATTTGATGTTTTTTTCAAAAATTTATATTTTCAAGCAGCACAAATACCGACATTCATCAATTATCTCTACCAGAGCGTTTAATTACTACAAATTAAAATGTGGAGACCGCCTATGCATTGCCCATGAATCACGTGTTAAAATAGTCAACTTTGACATTAATTATCTCTGCATCGGTACGGTTGAAAAATTTGAAATTAATTGAGCATATAAATAATTATTCTATTTAAATATCAGCTCCTTTTTTTAAAATTTCTACCAGAGATCATCCTTACATCTTCCGATCCTAATTTTCTGAATCAACAAAAATCTCTACCGTGTTCAACTCCGAATCGATCGGATTTGATTTTTTGTTTTTTATTTTCAGCATTCGGGGAAGTTTTTATATTTATATACGTATAAATGTACATATGTATAAAGCGTTCATAAAACAATAAATTATCACTTCCAATCACTTTTTGATAATAACCTTCTCGAGAATGTAGATAATATTAAGCAATAGTTGCGTTCGACGCCGTCGATCGAAGATCGTGATTCCACGCTCATCACTTTACAAGAAAATTCATATTTCGACCTATTTTCGAGTGCGCACTTTAATTATACGCCTAGAATTTGCGTAATACTTGTGGCTATTACTATGGATTTTTTAAGATTTTTCAAAAAACATTTTTTTTGTTATTAACTTTGACGTAAAAAATTTTCCGAAAAATTCTACCGCGTCGGCCATCTAGTGATACGTTTGTCTAGTTTTTTCAGAATTTTTCTTAGTTTCAGTTTTTAAGTAATTGAAAAACAACAAAAATGTTTTTTTGTTTTGTTTATCCCATAACTGTGTTTCGTCACAATTGCGTAACTACATACTTTTATCAAAGGTTTCTCGTTTTAAGAAAGTTCTATCGGTACATAGCTATTCAAAACAAAACATTTCGTGCAGTCGAGTCACGAGGTAGTTGATGTGGCTACACCGCCTCGCTTTTCTTAGTGTACCTTCTAAATTTGGCATCATAAGAAGCATTTTATTGAACTAGATTATAAATCTAAGGCATTCAGGTGTGAATACTATAACAGGGCAAACGTGTATGTAGGCTCAATGTTTCTTTTTGAATAGCACGCCATAACCTACCAACGTATACTCGGCTCTGGTGTTGCCATATCTACTACATTATCACTCAATATCATGATTTTTGTAACATTTATTTCCATTTTCATTGATTTATAAGTACCCTTCTAACGATATTGTAAGCTAAAAATGTTTTTCAGATATTTTTTTCACTATTATAAAAGATTTCATCGATATTCAACTGTTAATAAATGTGTGGTGGGTAATTGAAAACAATGAATTGGTAGTTGTCCATAAGAGCACGTGTTAAATGACGGAAAATATTTATTAAAATATCTTAGCTCACAGGTACCCTGGAGTGTTGGAAATTTGACTGATTCATTATTATGCATTTAAATAACTATGTTTCAAGTTCCATCCTTTTCTGACCGTTAATTCGTTTCACGATAGAACCTCCTTGAGTCACTATCGAATGATGCTCGCTTAGGGATGAGGATAAGTCAAAGAAAGACAAAGATTATCAAAATAATACAAATTGAATTTATTAAAGTAATTACTCGATTATAAAATCCGTTCATACAATTATTATACGAATGTATGCAGAGGCTGGTTGGTACAATAAGTTGAAAAGAGACAGAAAATAAAAGAGAAAGAGAGAAGTTTGGTGCCTTTATGAATTGTTACATAGAGAATAGACATAAGGAGACCAATCGCTTATACATGAACCAGCCCCCGGAATCTCTGGAGTTGAAAATGTCACAGATGTTGACCGTTGGCCACCGTGGCGCTGGCTGTTCATGAGGCCGACCTTATACAGATTAGCATTATAGAACATTGAAATTTAACGTTTTTTGTGAAAAATTGGTGTCTGAAGTGCTTTTGTGTGCTTTTTAGGTAAATTGGAATGGTTTTAACAGTCGGTGATATAAAAATTTAAGTGAAAATGCGGAAATTTGTTGCTGTAGGTTGCAAAACAGGCTACACGTAATGCTCTGAAAAAAAAGAATTGATTCTGAAATTATTGATTCAATTTGATCGATTAATCGGTTGAAAAGATGATTTTTGAATCGATCTTCAAAAATCGATACCTTTTCTGAAAATGATACATTTCTGTAAAATAACCTTTTTTAAAAATGTTTTATAACAATTGGAGATATAATTGTCACTTGCATATTTTGTGAATTTAAATTATCAAAATAAAAAAGTGTTTATATCAATAAAAAAGGAAATTAGGCTTAAAAAACACAATATATTTGCGAATCAGGAACGTTTTTTATTTTTTAAAATTGCACAATTTCTAAAGCAATGCGTATTATTAGTGATAAAGTTTCTGACATAAATATGAAGTATTACTATAAAGTTTATAATATTAATATACTTTGAACTTTGCATATCACTTAAAGTATTATTTATGATAAAATTTCTGGCATAAATATGAAGTATTACTATAAAGTTTATAATATTAATATACTTTGAACTTTGCATATCACTTAAAGTATTATTTATGATAAAATTTCTGGCATAAATATGAAGTATTATTATAAAGTTTATAATATTAATATACTTTGTATATCACATTAAGGATATTCTCGTGGTCGACCCCTTGATCTCACTTTTAAACTAAAAAACAGTTCATAGGAACAGTTCATAGAAATAGGAAACAGGAAAAAAAGAAAGGAGAATCGTTCGTAAAGATCGAAAAAAAATATCAATCCAACCGATTAATCGAGTAAAAAAGGTCGATCTCCGTAGAATCGAATCGAGATCGCCCATCCCTAATTATAGATAAAATACACATAATAAATTATGTGCATATGAGATCTAAATATCCATTATATTATTATGAAATATAGTATATTATGTTGATTATTATTTATTACAAACATCTTTGTTCTTAGTGTTTTCAAATACTTATATAGGAATTTTATAAATTCTTTATATTTGTTACTTTTTCAAATGTACGTTCATTCCTTATGTGAAAGTTTTGTTCATAAAAATGTAATTTTTTCAATTACTGAGAAGTTTTAAAATATAAAATACAAAATGTCCTATAATAAAATCCAATTTTTCTAACAAAATCAAGATGATATAATTAATACCCGTATTATAATTCAATTTGTATGGAATTCCAATAGCCAATTTTTCTATTATAATACGTAAGACTGATATAATATCAGTAATATTGATAATATAAATAAATATTGTATTTTTATTTAATAATCACAATGTAAATATTAATGTTAAGACGAAGATAACAGAACTTTGATTTCAATTTCCAGCCAGAATTACAAAGACAATTTTCGCCCAAATTTTAAGCATATTACCCTTTATATCAGTAAAAATTGCTTTGAATAATATTTAAAACTTTCTAATTTAATGTGTTGTAAAAAAAAATGATCAAGTAGTTTTTATCCCCAAAAATTTAATTTTTATGCATTTTTCCCATGCATTAAAATGAATTCAGGCCTCATGAACAATCAGCGCCCCTAGCGGCCACGGTCAATTCTTGTGACATTTTCGTTTCGCGGATTACGTGCATTCTGACTAAGATGCAGGGGGCTGACATGAACTTTACAAAAGTTGAGCACGTTTTTGTCGGAAGTACATGGAAAAGGTACAAGAACTTCCCGATTGATGGCGCGAATGCCAGTGGCGTAAAAAAATGGCCGTTTTCTTCTGTTCGCTCAAAATATTCTAACATAACCGCAAATTAAGGTTAATATTTGTAAATGCTTGTAAACATTCTTATAATAAATATATGTTACCATGACAACCTGCATGCATGCAAAGGTATACGAAGAGTTCTTTCTTTTTACGCTACTTGCAGGAGCGCCATCTTTTGGGAAGTTCCCGCACTCAAGCAATGTACTTCCGACAAAAAGATGCTCATTTTCAGTGACATTAGTTTGGACTCCTTATGTCTATTCTCCATGAATTGTTAGCTGAGTTGAAGGTTATTCCACACGGCGGTGAGTACGTAGTATCAGAGATGAGTTGGGAGATTGCTAAAGTAATGTATTTAATTTCGAGTGATTTTCCGCAGCGCGCCCTATTGCGAAATGCTCTTGGGAACTAAAATGAAAGATTCATGCTACTACTTGAAGGGTAAAACAGAGCTACTGTTTATCACTATATCAGCGCCCCCAATTGCGTGAAGCTTTTTCCGTGGCTTTTTCGAACTAAAATTAAAGGCCCGCACCGCTACAATAATATGTGGGAGCACACGCAATGAAGCGCGTCATGTCAGTGTATCCCCACTAACTCGCTTCGATTTCACGCTGTCTGTTGTCGAGTTCAAATCAGAAATTGTATTTTTCTCGACTTCATGCAAAGGAGGCGCGAAATAGACACAGAATTCAAAATTACGGAATATAGCATTAAGAAAATTACACTTTTTTTGTATATACTTTGAAAAATATTGATCCGAAATATGTATCTAAAAGATTTTGTGAAATTTTTGAGATGATTTAAATACTTGAAAAATAATTTTTTAATGAAATTTAAAGTCAATAAATGCTTAAAGATTCGAAACAAAATATCGATTTCAGCATTTTTTTTTTTAATTATACAGAGAATATTTTATAATAAGATATCATTCAAGATGAGATACAAGTTGCCAAAATGAAGGGTTTGAACATTTTTAAAATAGATATCATCTTTTGTATGAAAATTTCGATAAATAAATGTAAATGAAGTGTTTGCTGATTTAAGGTAGTTCATCCACAAAAATTAGACTTCAGGCAAAAATAGATACATTTTTTTTCAAGAATAGCAATATTATTATTGAAGAGATCATTTGGAAGAAAAGAGATTAGTTTCCAAGAAAAAAAAATTAAAACATAAAATAATGCATTTAACAAATTTTATTTTTACCCGGACTTGTTTTCTTATCGCTTCATACCGAATTTTAAAAAATGATAACTAATGAACGAGGTATATTTAGATATTAGCTGCGAAACAGGAATAGAACACCTAAAGATTAAACAACCCTCACTACTGACGGGCTCAAATTGTAAAATCTATAATGGAATGGACACACTGTACCTTAGCAAAAATCTAAAGGGACAATTTTGCAACGAATTCAATGCGACCTACAACATTAGTTACTCTAACGACGATCTAGCTGTCTATATATGTAGAGGTTCAGGCAGGCCTCGTCAGTTCTTCTCTAACATCTCTCACGAATAAAAACATACAAAGTGACATCAGTTTGATGTCACTACCTTTAAAAATTAGAAAGTTCAGTTTTCACTATAACAAAGTCATACGGAAAAGTTTTCTAACTATTCTTTCAAGAGTTCAGTAAAATTCAACTGATTTATTCTAGCAGCAGCCAGTGTCGGAAGGTTACCAGTATAGTCAATTAAGTCCCTCAAGATCTCCGCGTGGTCCGAATTACACTCAACTTAGCAGTGGTGCGAGAACTCAAGCTGCGCAGTATCACGCAGTCACTACTGTGCCTAATAATCCTGGTAAGAATTCAACACAAGAAATTTTCAATCATCTTGTAAATCTCGTGAATGGGCTTTAAACTCATGCCACAATACACTTTACAAATGTTAATGCGTTCGATTAAAATTTTGATAATATCGTTTGCATCTTTAATCCTTAATAAATTATAATTCATTTCGGGAATGTGGGGATGGCAAGGACTGCAGCATCAAACTCAGCAACAAGACAACGGACAAAATTCCGCTCAAGTGCCTGGACAAGGGCAACAACCTGATGCTGTGCCAAGAGCACCTGGTCCTCAACCGCAGGAACTATCCAATATGCTACAAATGCTGCAAGATAAAGGTGGAGCCGCTGGATTTGAGGACCTCACTATGTTCAACGCTAACTTCTAGTAGCAGTTACACAATGAAAACGAAAACACTGTTGTTTCATAGGGCTCCTTGATTTCTATTTCCTCTCCGGCGACTCGTCACGAATATTCGCAATCATGTTCCATAAAATATTTAGCGATTCACCAGCTCTAAGTTTACCGCTGCAGTCAAAAGAAAAATCGAGCAACCACTCTGCACAGTTTTTAAATAATTACGCATCCGACTCAGTGTGCTCAGATCAGACACGCCAACCATGCGCACACAATTACAGGCCACGTCCGTGTGAATAAAGTAGGAGCTCTAAGTTTGGTTGCGCGCGCAACCGACGTCTCCTCTTCTGAATTCGAAAACTCGGAGATGCTCGAAAATTTTCGGGAAACTTCGGCTCTATCCTTATTTCGTCTATATATAGCATATACGAAATAAATTAAAAGCAAGCGTTCCCTAATTTTCTGAGTTTCTGCGATTTCTTGGATTCGATGTCTCGTGCATCTCGTCGGCTGCTCGCCCGGCGACTTCTGTTTACAAAATTCGACAGCTTACAAATTTTGTAAAAAGTCTTAAATAACATTGATGACATGACATAATTTTCATGAATTTCAGGAAATGTTAAATAATTCTATCGAGTGTGTGATCTGCAAGGACTATTTATTTGAAACTATTTATTTGTAGAGTTTAAATGCAGAATTTGAGGTTAGGTTATAACCTATTGTATTTAAGTAGTTTTATTTTTCAACTTTCGTTGATTTAACTCAATTTATTTTGGATATTGTTAATTATGAATGTTATTTAATTGTATTTTTATGTAAATTTTTAAAATAATAATCATTTTTACTTAAGACATTCTATCATAATTACCTTTCTTGAAAATCTATTTTCTGGCAATAGATAACTCTTTAATTCTTCATTGCCTATACCTTAGGTAATAAAGTACATCTGTAAAGGGAAAAATTGTTACTTTCAATATTTTTGGTCGAAATGAGAAATTGGAATTCTGCGTTTAGAATTTAGATCCAATATTATTACAATCTTGCAAATGAAAATTAAGTAACAGATATTAAAATGTCACAAAAGTACCATAAATTCCAAATTCAACTAATTAATTTGAAATAAATAAGATAAATTAATGATACAATGATTTGAAAATGAAAGTGTTTTAAAATCATTTAAATTCCAAATTTTTTTAACTTTTCATAATCATAAGTGGACGGACTAAAAATGATGATGTATTGAAAATTGCTCAATCAGTAATATTTTCAATTTTAAATGGGATAAGTTGGGAATATTTAAATAAAAAGATCTACAAATAATTATAATGGTGTCTCTTTACAAAAATTTTAATTGCAAACAATTGCAATTTTAAAATGTCCTGGATTTTTAAGCGCTTTTAAACTAGATCTATATAATTTACAGTAATTTTATTCAAATATAAAAAACTTGAAATAGTCTTCGGACTGTCCAAAACTAAGAAATTTACTCATGAAAATCGTTCCAAGTTGCAATTAATAAAAAATGTTTTAAATGAAACAATTATAAGCTGGAGGTACTAAAAAGTGCATAATTTTATAGTCAATATATATTATATATATGTAGTAACGGTCAGAATTGTGGGACCACCTGTTTTTCGATAATTGCTTAAATTATCCTAATTTGAATTGAGTAAGTGAAAAAATTTGTTCTTTTAATTTAATTCGAAGCTATCAAAATTCTTTATAAAATGAGCCCAACATGAATTTTTTTTGTCAAATTTAGAAGAAATTATTGCAGAAATAATCAAGATTTCAATGCTTTTTTAAATTTTAAATAACTTTTGAAATAATCAACATTAAAAAATGTTAATTTTTTCGAAAGTTATTTAAAATTAAAGAAAACATTGAAATTTAGACTTTTTTTGCAATAACTTATTTGAAACTTAACGAAACGACTAAATTCCAGACTAATTTTAAAGATAAGTTTGATGCCTTTCACATTATTAAGAGTACAAATTTTCTCAATCACAGAATTGAAATGAAGATAATTTAAGCAATCATTGAAAACCAGGTGGTCTAACAATTCTGAACGGTAGTGTATATATATATGTATTGTATATATATTATATAAAGTTTTTTAAAGTAATGTTGAATAAAAATAATAAAGGTGACCGTATGTAGAGTAGATATCAAGATATTTAAAATCACTTCTATCAAGAGAGAAAACTTCCAGTTATTTCGAAATCAGTTATATTTAGAAATTTATTTTAAATTGTAGAGCACTCTGTAATATCTTTGCACATTGTCATCAAGAAAGGAAGAAGAACTGACCTTTAATTTTACGCTGTAGCTGATTTTGTTCCCCCATGTGTACCAGGTGTGGGCTTAGGTGACAGAGGTGTTAAGCCTGGACCAGATGGGGTCGTCAGTGATAAAGTCTCCACACATTACTGTCTGGTTGCTATTGGGCGATTGCAGGTTACCAGCACTACAAACACGAGTGATTTAAATGATTCTAATAGCAAAAGCGGTAAGTTTTATTTTTTGAAACTACAAATATAGATCATATAGAAATTAGATTGGAATTTTGAGTGTATTAAGTCTGAAGATTAAAAAGAACTATTTCTCGTTTTAACTATAATTTCTATTTAATCAAAGTATTGATAATTAAATTAATATTTGCAGTTATAAAGCTCAAGGGACAAATGCTATCGGTGATGTACCGCTTTCCAGCCAAAAATCGCGATTGGGTCTGGCTAAGAACGTCAGCTTATTCTTTCGTGAATCCATTCACTAACGAATTTGAATACATCGTTTGTACCAATCAAACAGCGACGTGAGTAAACAAAATGTTTATTTTTCGTATAAAGCAAATTACAAATTAAATCTTACTCAAATTACAGTATAGGCCAATTCATCCTGGAGGCGAGGGACAACCAGAAAACAAAACTGTCACATATGGTCAACCTGGTTTAGACTATTCTCTTCAGAGACACCTTGCTCGCAATCCAATTTATCCTACGCAGCATATGATGCAACATCCAGCAGCTGTGGCTACCGCAGGTAATTTTTGAAAATATTCTTTGTAACTTTATTAGATTTGTAATAATAAAATGAAAATTTCAGTTACAGTTCCGCAACAAGCTAGACCATCAAGTACACAGAACGTCTATCAAGGATACGAAACGACTCACTCACCGATGGCCTACGGATCACCTGGACAGCAAAGTGCATCCTCTTCCGTTCTAAGTCGGATTCAAAAACCGGCAAATACATCCCCGACACCTGTTCAACAAACGTGGGCCATTGGACGGCAGGTAATTAATTTGTATTATCAAAGTTGTTACCAGGCCAGATGATGAGCTCCTTCCCCCAGGTTTAATTACCCATATATGTAGAGGTTGATGACCTCCCCCTCCTAGGTTTAGCTGTCTATATATGTAGAGGTTCAGGCAGGCCTCGTCAGTTCTTCTCTAACATCTCTCACGAATAAAAACATACAAAGTGACATGAGTTTGATGTCACTACCTTTAAAAATTAGAAAGTTTAGTTTTCACTTATAACATTTTGGCGTTCCTGCCACGATCCGCCTAAGTTCTCGGTTTTTAATTTCTACGGAAATCCACGTAGAACGCGGACCTGTGCGAGACTTGGAATCCACGGACCCAAGAAGCTAAAGAAACTTTACGAAGTTTTAAAAATAAGAACAACTCCGGACTTCACTACTGTAAGGCCGAAAACAGGAATAAGTAGCTGATAATAAAAATTAGTTGGTGAATTTAGTAGCCACTATACCACGTAAATTATCAGTGAAAGATTCCATTAAAATTGAACGAGGCCCGCAATCAGGCGGAAGACGCATCTGCGTAGGTAAGCAGCCAACGCCCAGCCAGGCAACCGGTTAGCAGCAGTGAGAAGCTGACTCATCTCTTCGACACGTCAAGGAAGGCAGGCGGTCTACGGATCACACATCAGGCCACGAGTAGCACAGTAAGCATTACTTCAAGAAAGTGAAAGTATTGTAAACATTTCTTCAATCGATCTTGGGCCTTAGAGTATAAATCCTCTTTACGTACGTTGCACGGCGACTGTACTACGGTACAGGTGAGGTAAAGTTGAGGCAAGATCGGGTTGGCTATACTCTGTGTTCACAAGCACTGGCCACCCTTAACAAATTAAGTATCACTACCTCAAAATCAGTAGCAGTTTGTAGCAACTTATACTGCATTTTGTTGTATTAAAAAATAAACATTTAAAATTTTATCGCGACATTCTACACCCGAGTCACAAACAATAGATAAGTAGGTACACTGGCTTTTGATAAACACCGAGATAGCACGCTCCATCAAACCGACTCATCCGACGATACGGACTCATCCTCTTTAAATTTCCCAATCACAACCACTCTCATGTCTCGAGCACAATCTCCCGTCAGGGCCCAGTCCCCCTCTTACACCACTGACGAATTACTAGTAAGGGTTCTCAACCAAATGGAAACTCTGACTATCTCATTCAACGCCCTGAAAAGAGAAAACGAAAATAGGATAGATGAAATTTCAAGATTATCAAAGAAATTAGGAGGAGCAGGGACAGTAGAAACAGATAGTGAATTCCAGCAACGACCAGAAGCGACAGACGACCATTCTTCGGTCGAAGAAAAATCATTCGGAAGAAAAGAAACATTTAGACCAAGGCAGGAAAATGTTTACGTTCAATCACAATTTTTCCCAACAACTGTCCCAACAGCACCACACGAAGAACGGAAAATGGGAGCCAAGTTAGCAATTGAAACGATAAAGCCAATTAACGGTCAGGACGACATGGGAGTAGAAGACTTTATAAAAACGGTAAGGAGAGCTAGAATGAGATGCGAAGAACCAGAAATTCTTCTAGATTTAATTTTAGCAGAGAAAATTACGCATGCAGCAGAAAAAGCCATTAGGTATATGCAAATAAACTCCTATGAAGATTTATACGCGGCACTCAGACAAAATTTGAGACAAACCAGCTCCTTAATTTTATTAATATCCAAATTAGAAAGCTGCAAGCAAGGCTTAACAGAAACGGTTCAGAACTTCACGACGAGGTTTCGACAAATAACAAATGAAATAAATTACCTAGTCCAATTCCAGCACGTAAACCCCACTAAACGAAGACTTAAAATAGAATTGGAATGCAGGTACGTCTGTTAAAACCGAACACAGTAAACGAGGCTCAAGCATTAGCCATCGAAACTGAAACATGGTTAATAGACAGCCAGCCTGTCAGACAAATTATCAAACCACCAGTAAAAATATGGGCTAAATCACCCGGACCACCTCGACCCAGTGCAAATACTAAACCTAGAGCACAGAATAGTACCATACCACTGAGTGACAGATTGAAAATGAATTGCTTCAAGTGCGGCAAAATAGGTCATATATCTTCACAGTGCCAAGTGAAGCAGGGTTTTCCCCCAGGCTATGGTTTCAAGCGACTACCTCCGGTAAGAGCAATTCAAGAGGAAGAAACAGAAGCGGAAAACATGACGGAGGAAGAAATAACGGAGCAACTGATCTTCGGGGAATCAGCCGAATTTCTTCCATATGCGGAAGATTGCGAACAATCGATGCCAGAAGAAAAACAGAAAGATACAGATTATCAGTAGACTCAGGAGCTGCTATAAACATAATCAAAGAAAAAATATTGTATGATGAAGACGAAAGGAAATCTACCCACAAAACTTTCCTAATGGGTAATGATCGTCATATCTCTAAACATTCTACAAAATTAAACTTTTTTGGACGAGAACACGTTTTCTACATAGTACTTAACGATTTTCTCTTTCCAGAAGGAGATATAATTTGAATTAAATTCATTGAAAAATATCCAAGATACGCGATCATGAACAGTCACCTCGTGCTAAATAAGGTAAAGCTACCTTTGCACCTAAGCAATGATATTATACCAGGAAAATCCGAAAAGATATGTACCATTTTTACTGACGCAGAAGATCAAGATATTATCATTATAGATGATAAGAAAATCCCCGACGGACTCTACACTATACGAAACGGACAAATAAAAATCCTATTGAAGAATAATTAGGATTACCCTAAAGAAGTAAATTTCCAGATTAACTACGAACCTATATTAAAAATAATCACAAATGAAAGTAATGGACCTCAAATGACGTTTAGACTAAATGAATTATTGAAAGCTTCAAGATTACATCATTTAGAAAAAGACAGAGAGAATTCATCAAAAAAATGATAGCCAGATATTCGGAAGTTTTCACGTTAGAATCAGACCCACTTCCATGTACTAACCTTACCGAACATCAAATAGTACTTAAAAATGGGAAAATAATCAATCTAAGATCCCACAAATTACCCGAAAAACACCGACAGTTTGCCCTAGAAGAAACAGAAAAGTTATTAAAAAAGGGAATTATAAGAGAAAGCCAATCACCATACAACTCACCTTTATGGATAGTACCGAAAAAAGGAAATAAATTAAGAATGGTAATTGACTACAGAAAGATTAATGAAGACACGGATCAAGATGCTTACCCATTACCAATGATCGATGATATACTAGATCACTTAGGAAAAGCTAAGTTCTTTTCTGCCTTTGACCTCTCAGCTGGATTCCACCAAATCCCGATGAAGGAAGAAGACAAAAAGTACACTGCGTTTTCTATAACCCAAGGACATTTTGAATACAATCGCATGCCTTTCGGTTTAAAGAACGCACCAGCCACTTTCCAAAGAATGATGGATAATGCATTCAGAGGATTAATCGGAACAAAATGCTTTGCGTACATAGATGACATTGTGATATTCGGAAGCTCAATTCAGGAACATAATGAGAACTTAGTAGCAGTCATGGAAAGAATCTATTAGTTAGGACTAAGATTAGAACCGAAAAAATGTGAATACCTTAAACCAGAACTAGAATACCTTGGACACATAATAACCAAAGAAGGAGTCAAACCCAACCCTGAAAAAATAAACTGCATAAAAGAATTCAGACCATTGAAAACTGTAAAAGATGTGCAATCATATTTAGGACTTGCAGGTTACTATAGGAAATTCATCAAGAATTTCTCTACTATAGCGAGACCCTTAACAAAGCTAACTCAGAAAGAGACAATATTCGATTGGACCCCAGACTGCGAAAAAGCATTTTACGATTTGAAGAACGCATTGGTAACCGCACCAGTTTTAAAATTCCCTGATTTTTCCAAACAATTTATACTGACTACGGACGCATCCAACTGTGGATTAGGAGCAGTATTGAGCCAAGACGGGCACTCTTGTCTTTTTATATCAAGAACATTGAACAAAGCCGAAGAAAAATACACCACCTCTGAAAAAGAACTTTTAGCAATTGTATGGGCTATGAAACGCCTCAGACAATATCTTCTGGGAAAGAAATTCAAAATTCAAACAGACCACCGTGCTTTAGTTTGGCTACACAATGTGAAAGACCCTAGCTCAAGACTTTTACGATGGAGACTTCGTATGGAAGAATACGAATACGAAATAGAATATGTAAAAGGAAAAGAAAATAAAGTAGCGGATTGTCTATCCAGACTTTTTCCCATCACTAAGGACACATTACAAGAAGCAATGGAAAAAACCGGAATTAGTACTGAAGAAGAAAAACCAAGCTTGGAAGACCAGTCACCGGAAATAGAAACACTCGACACGCCGCGAATAACAAAAGACGAAATTTTAAAAGAAAAAATCAAATTAACCGCGAGGCGAATGAGAGAACCATCAGAAAATGAAACCACAGAAACGGAAGAAGGAATCACGGAAACACCAGGAGACAATACTAATTTATATACGGATTTTATAAATTGGAAACTACAACCAGTCAAAGGCAAAATTAAAACAAAGCCTAACGCTATCGGCAAACTTTGGAAAGAAGTAACTAAGGATGAAATGCCTATGTACAACGAAGAAGATTGGCTGTATAAATTAAGTTGGTTTATCGAAGAATTCGTTAACAGAAAACTCTCAATTGTTAGATTATCCTTTGGAGATCCTCTATTTACATTTCTGGAGCGAGAAATAATTCAAGAAATAATGGAATTCCTATCAAAATATTATCCAGATAAGAATTCCCACATTTGTTTCTCTACAACCCGAGAAGTAACTAAGGAAGAACGAAAACAAATTATTAAAGAAGCTCATAGGGATCACACTGGAGAACAAAATACTATCGAAAAAGCCAAGAGAATCGGAATTTGGACCAACATGGACCAAGACATTAAGGACTATGTCAAAAAATGCCCTATATGCCAACTACAAAAGACCACGCGAATTAAGAATCAATCAGAAAGTATAATACCCGACATACCACTTAATCCAAATGATAAAATAGCACTGGATATTTTTGGAGCGTTACCCACTACACCTAGAGGTAACAAATACATACTTAGTATTCAGGATAGATTGACCAGATACACCACTTTAATACCGTTAGAAAGTGAAACCTCAACAGCAATAGTAGAAGCTCTGATAGAACAATATTTTTACATTTATGGATCTCCTAAAATTATTCTCACTGATCAAGGGTCTAACTTTCTATCTGAGTTAATGGACCAATTTGAGAAAGCTTTGAAAATCAAACATATTAAAACTACAGCATTCCATCCACAATCCAACGGAAACATTGAAAGAATGCACTCAACCCTGAATAATCTGATCAAAACCAGGAATGCAGAAAATCAGAATAACTGGGACAAAAATCTAAAATATGTAACATTCGCAATAAATTCAACAGTAAATCAAACCACGGGATTCACACCCTTTGAACTCACGTTTGGAAGATTACCAAATATACCATCTCAAATTGAAAACTCACCCAATTTACCCATCATGATCTGATTAGAAAATGGAGGAAAAAACACGAGGAAAACATCAGAAAAGCTAAAGAAAGAATCCAAGTGGAATTAGAAAAAACTAAGAAAAAATTGGATGAAGGAATAACAAGAACGCATCCTTTATACAAGCCAGGGAACCTAGTTAAAATCTTAAATAACACCAAACAAAACAAATTAGAACAATCCTGGAAAGGTCCTTACGAAGTTATAGATTACCTGGATAATAATAATCTACGCATTTGAAATAAAGATAAAATACTGAGAGTACACATAGATCAGTGTATGCCTTATTTTTCAGATGAGGACCCTAGTACTTCTAATAGCGGCAGTGGCCAACTGTAAAGCCAACTACACCTTACAACCGTCAAAATTCCCATTATAGAACAGGAAGAGGGTACCATCAAACATATTATACCTATCCCTTATCTTATCCAAAACCTATATTTTGCAGTAATTCCCGACCATGACTATTTAATAAAATTTAGAGACTCATATGTAATTACTGACAAGGAAACAATAAATAAATGTACGACGATAAGCGAATATAAAATTTGCGAAAGAAGCCAACCAAACCTTAAGCTGACTGACAGTGAAACATGCGAAGCTACGATATTCAAGCTATACTCAGAGAACAAATGTAAAACTTCAACTTTTGCTTTACACAAAGAAACCTTCATACCCGTACTAAACGGATACATAATAGTACTAATGAACGAGGTATATTTAGATATTAGCTGCGAAACAGGAATAGAACACCTAAAGATTAAACAACCCTCACTACTGACGGGCTCAAATTGTAAAATCTATAATGGAATGGACACACTGTACCTTAGCAAAAATCTAAAGGGACAATTTTGCAACGAATTCAATGCGACCTACAACATTAGTTACTCTAACGACGATCTAGCTGTCTATATATGTAGAGGTTCAGGCAGGCCTCGTCAGTTCTTCTCTAACATCTCTCACGAATAAAAACATACAAAGTGACATCAGTTTGATGTCACTACCTTTAAAAATTAGAAAGTTCAGTTTTCACTATAACAAAGTCATACGGAAAAGTTTTCTAACTATTCTTTCAAGAGTTCAGTAAAATTCAACTGATTTATTCTAGCAGCAGCCAGTGTCGGAAGGTTACCAGTATAGTCAATTAAGTCCCTCAAGATCTCCGAGTGGTCCGAATTACACTCAACTTAGCAGTGGTGCGAGAACTCAAGCTGCGCAGTATCACGCAGTCACTACTGTGCCTAATAATCCTGGTAAGAATTCAACACAAGAAATTTTCAATCATCTTGTAAATCTCGTGAATGGGCTTTAAACTCATGCCACAATACACTTTACAAATGTTAATGCGTTCGATTAAAATTTTGATAATATCGTTTGCATCTTTAATCCTTAATAAATTATAATTCATTTCGGGAATGTGGGGATGGCAAGGACTTCAGCATCAAACTCAGCAACAAGACAACGGACAAAATTCCGCTCAAGTGCCTGGACAAGGGCAACAACCTGATGCTGTGCCAAGAGCACCTGGTCCTCAACCGCAGGAACTATCCAATATGCTACAAATGCTGCAAGATAAAGGTGGAGCCGCTGGATTTGAGGACCTCACTATGTTCAACGCTAACTTCTAGTAGCAGTTACACAATGAAAACGAAAACACTGTTGTTTCATAGGGCTCCTTGATTTCTATTTCCTCTCCGGCGACTCGTCACGAATATTCGCAATCATGTTCCATAAAATATTTAGCGATTCACCAGCTCTAAGTTTACCGCTGCAGTCAAAAGAAAAATCGAGCAACCACTCTGCACAGTTTTTAAATAATTACGCATCCGACTCAGTGTGCTCAGATCAGACACGCCAACCATGCGCACACAATTACAGGCCACGTCCGTGTGAATAAAGTAGGAGCTCTAAGTTTGGTTGCGCGCGCAACCGACGTCTCCTCTTCTGAATTCGAAAACTCGGAGATGCTCGAAAATTTTCGGGAAACTTCGGCTCTATCCTTATTTCGTCTATATATAGCATATACGAAATAAAGTAAAAGCAAGCGTTCCCTAATTTTCTGAGTTTCTGCGATTTCTTGGATTCGATGTCTCGTGCATCTCGTCGGCTGCTCGCCCGGCGACTTCTGTTTACAAAATTCGACAGCTTACAAATTTTGTAAAAAGTCTTAAATAACATTGATGACATGACATAATTTTCATGAATTTCAGGAAATGTTAAATAATTCTATCGAGTGTGTGATCTGCAAGGACTATTTATTTGAAACTATTTATTTGTAGAGTTTAAATGCAGAATTTGAGGTTAGGTTATAACCTATTGTATTTAAGTAGTTTTATTTTTCAACTTTCGTTGATTTAACTCAATTGATTTTGGATATTATTAATTCAGAATGGTATTTAATTGTATTTTTATGTAAATTTTTAAAATAATAATCATTTTTACTTAAGACATTCTATCATAATTACCTTTCTTGAAAATCTATTTTCTGGCAATAGATAACTCTTTAATTCTTCATTGCCTATACCTTAGGTAATAAAGTACATCTGTAAAGGGAAAAATTGTTACTTTCAATATTTTTGGTCGAAATGAGAAATTGGAATTCTGCGTTTAGAATTTAGATCCAATATTATTACAATCTTGCAAATGAAAATTAAGTAACAGATATTAAAATGTCACAAAAGTACCATAAATTCCAAATTCAACTAATTAATTTGAAATAAATTAATGATACAATGATTTGAAAATGAAAGTGTTTTAAAATCATTTAAATTCCAAATTTTTTTAACTTTTCATAATCATAAGTGGACAGACTAAAAATGATGATGTATTGAAAATTGCTCAATCAGTAATATTTTCAATTTTAAATGGGATAAGTTGGGAATATTTAAATAAAAAGATCTACAAATAATTATAATGGTGTCTCTTTACAAAAATTTTAATTGCAAACAATTGCAATTTTAAAATGTCCTGGATTTTTAAGCGCTTTTAAACTAGATCTATATAATTTACAGTAATTTTATTCAAATATAAAAAACTTGAAATAGTCTTCGGACTGTCGAAAACTAAGAAATTTACTCATGAAAATCGTTCCAAGTTGCAATTAATAAAAAATGTTTTAAATGAAAAATAAAACTACTTAAATACAATAGGTTATGAAACCAACCTCAAATTCTGCATTTAAACTCTACAAATAAATAGTTTCAAATAAATAGTTCTTGCAGATCACAAACTCGATAGAATTATTTAACATTTCCTGAAATTCATGAAAATTGTCATATCATCAATGTTATTTAAGACTTTTTACAAAATTTGTAAGCTGTCGAATTTTGTAAACAAAAGTCGCCGGGCGAGCAGTCGACGAGATGCACGAGACATCGAATCCAAGAAATCGCAGAAACTCAGAAAGTTAGGGAACGCTTGATTTTACTTTATTTCGTATATGCTATATATAGACGAAATAAGGAGAGAGCCGAAGTTTCTTTTGACTGCAGCGGTAAACTTAGAGCTGGTGAATCGCTAAATATTTTATGGAACATGATTGCGAATATTCGTGACGAATCGCCGGAGAGGAAATAGAAATCAAGGAGCTCTATGAAACAACAGTGTTTTCGTTTTCATTGTGTAACTGCTACTAGAAGTTAGCGTTGAACCGAGTGAGGTCCTAAAATCCAGAGGCTCCACCTTGATCTTGCAGCATTTGTAGCATATCGGATAGTTCCTGCGGTTGAGGACCAGGTGCTCCTGGCACAGCATGAGGTTGTTGCCCTTGTCCAGGCACTTGAGCGGAATTTTGTCCGTTGTCTTGTTGCTGAGTTTGGTGCTGCAGTCCCTGGCATCCCCACATTCTTGAAATGAATTATAATTTATTAAGGATTAAAGATGCAAACGATATTATCAAAATTTTAATCGAACGCATTAACATTTGTAAAGTGTATTGTGGCATGAGTTTAAAGTCCATTAACGAGATTTACAAGATGATTGAAAATTTCTTGTATTGAATTCTTACCACGATTATTAGGCACAGTAGTGACTGCGTGATACTGCGCAGCCTGAGTTCTCGCACCACTGCTAAGTTGAGTGTAATTCGGACCACTCGGAGATCTTGAGGGACTTAATTGACTATACTGGTAACCTTCCGACACTGGCTGCTGCTAGAATAATTCAGTTGAATTTTACTGAACTCTTGAAAAAATAGTTAGAAAACTTTTCCGTATAACTTTGATAATACAAATTAATTACCTGCCGTCCAATGGCCCACGTTTGTTGAACAGGTGTCGGGGATGTATTTGCTGGTTTTTGAATCCGACTTAAAACGGAAGAGGATGCACTTTCCTGTCCAGGTGATCCGTTGGCCATCGGTGAGTGAGTCGTTTCGTATCCTTGATAGACGTTCTGTATACCTGATTTTCTAGCTTGTTGCGGACCTGTAACTGAAATTTTCATTTTATTATTCCAAATCTAATAAAGTTACAAAGAATATTTTCAAAAATTACCTGCGGTATCCACAGCTGCTGGATGGTACATCATATGCTGCGTAGCATAAATTGAATCGGGAGCAGGATGTCTCTGAAGAGAATAGTCTAAACCAGGTTGACTATATGCCACAGTTTCGTTTTCTGGCTATCCCCCGCCTCCTGGATGAAACGGCCTATACAGTAATTTGAGTAAGATTAAATTTGTAATTAGCTTTATACGAAAAATAAACATTTTGTTTACTCACTTCGCTGTTTGATTGGTATAAACGATGTATTCAATTTCGTTAGTGAAAGTATTCACGAAAGAATAAGCTGACGTTCTCAGCCAGACTCAATCGCGATTTTTGTCTCGAAAGCGGCACCTCGCCGATAGCATTTGTCCCTTGAGCTTTATAACTGCAAATATTAATTTAATTATCAATACTTTGATTAAATAGAAATTATAGTTAAAATTCTATCCAAAGCTTTAGTCGAAGAATTACCTTGATCGAAACTATCTCGTATTTGCGAAAGATCCTCCGGATGAAAGAACTCGTAACACGTAAAATTAAAGGTCAGTTCTTGTTCCTTTCTTCATGACAATGTGCAAAGATATTAAAGAGTGCTCTACAATTTAAAATAAATTTCTAAATATAACTGATTTCGAAATAACTGGAAGTTTTCTCTCTTGATAGAAGTGATTTTAAATATCTTGATATCTACTCTACATACATTTTCAAATGCCATAGGAAATGGAACAAAAAATTTTCATGCGATGAAGGCCATGAGTTGCAGCCATATCGCTAGTAGTTTGCAGATTTCCAACCTTCATACGGCGGATGAAGCCACGTCTGGATCCCATGCATAATCTCACCGAGGCTGTAAGGTCAGAAATTATAAGGTCACCTTTATTATTTTTATTTAACATTACTTTAAAAAACTTTATATAATATATGATACATATATAATATATATACAATACATATGTATATACATATATACACTACCGTTCAGAATTGTTAGACCACCCGGTTTTCGATGATTGCTTAAATTATATTCATTTCAATTCTGTGATTGAGAAAATTTGTACTCTTAATAATGTGAAAGACATCAAAATTATCTTTAAAATTAGTCTGGAATTTAGTCGTTTCGTTAAGTTTCAAATAAGTTATTGCAAAAAAAGTCTAAATTTGAATGTTTTCTTAAATTTTAAATAACTTTCGAAAAAATTAAAAATTTTTAATGTTGATTATTTCAAAAGTTATTTAAAATATAAAAAATCATTGATATCTTGATTATTTCTGCAATAACTTCTTCTAAATTTAACAAAACGAATTCATGTTGGGCTCATTTTATAAAGAATTTTGATAGCTTTGAATTAAATTAAAAGAACAAACTTTTTCACTTACTCAATTCAAATTAGGATAATTTAAGTTATTATCGAAAAACAGGTGGTCCCACAATTCTGACCGTTACTACATGTATATATATATATATATGTACAAGCATACTTATCTTATATATGTGTATATATGTGTGTATATATGTATATATATATTTCAACATAGTTTTATAATAGTTTTAGGAAAAATAGTTCAAAGAAATGTGAATATTGCTTATGAATTGTTTAAGAATGGTTTCGAAATAGTTTTCTGACAAATGGTTCGAAGATATTTATATACAATTCAACATAGTTTTTTAACATAGTTTTGGAAAAATATTTCAAACAAATATTAATATTGTTACAAATTGATTAAGATTGCTTTCAAAATAGTTTTCAGACAAATAGTCCCAAAATATATATATACATATATTTCAACATATTTTAAAATATTATAGGAATAATAGTCCAAACGAATACCTAATAGCCTCAACCAATTCACGTTTGTGAATCACATTGCTACAAATTGTTCAAGAATGCTTTCAAAATAGTTTTCAGACAAATAGTTCAAAATATATATACATATTTCAACACAGTTTAAAATGGTTTAGGAAAATAGTTCAATCAAATCCCTAATTGCCTCAACCAATTCAGTTTTGCGTATTTTAATCGTAGTCACCGGTATGTACAAGAAATGCAAAAATGTTAATATTTTTATACATAGCTTATAAATAGTATTAAAATAGTTTCGGAAAAAACTAGTCAAGAGCTATCCTCAATGGTCTATACCAGGCTATCCATATTCAGCTTCGCATCAATGTATATATCCAAACTTTCCTTCTTGTATTTAATATATCAAGTACTCCTTTTGTGACATATTTTAAGCACTCCAGTAACTCAGAGAAAATATGTGAAATTATTGCCAGCAAACTTTTTGTATTTTCTAGATTTTAATAAATATCACTGATGAGGGCTCCGATCAGAGCCGAAACGTTTGATTAAATTTGACTTAATCATTTTATGGACCCTAAAGCCAATTTTCCAACAACATACCATTCTATTATTATTAATATTATTAAGAACGATCTAAATTTGATGTCTTTTAGATTCTCATCATATGAGAATTTAGGTTTTGATATTATGTGAAAAATCATTTTCGGAATTTTCCTCAAATCTTTACGTTTTGAGATCCCCTGAGTCAGAAAAAACGGTTTTTACGAAAGTGTCTGTCTGTCTGTCTGTCCGTCTGCAGTAGTAATAGGTCATATACTCGATAACTCTGGATAAAAAAAAATTGTCGGATTGAATTGAGCTTATGCATACATTATCGAAATTGAAAAAGTAAAGACAAGTTCGTTAACCAGCTACATCCGACAAAAATTGTCAAAATAGGAGCATTTTTTGTGTCTTTGAAAAAAACTTTATGATAAAATCAAAAATTTTACGACTGGTTTCTGATAATTCTCGTAAATCTCTACTAATTATCCTCATAATATTTTGCAATTAAAATAAAATTAAGAAAGTTATACACGGAGAGAACTGTTAGAGTATATGCTACTATTCCCGTTTAGTAAGCTAATTTATAGTAATAACAACTACTCGTTGGTTCAGAAATACTGAACAACGTTCTGTTGATTCTACTAAACAGAATAGTACGAACGCTGACTATCTGTTTAGTAGAATCAACTGTATAGCCCTCTCACCTGACGCTCCTGACTATAATACTAACCTCTCTGATCCGCTGACCGGCAGCCGGTTCGTGTTCGTGGTAATCGTAATAAACGTATGAGTGAGGCTGGTCCCACAAAGTGTCCTAAGATTCGCACATATCGTCGATGCGTGTACGTTCTGACGTCATCAATGCGTTGTTACTAAGTGTCACATGTTTCGTTGATTAACGTGCTTAAGAATTCATTCCTGGTTTTTCAAGATGCTGACAACTAGTCTCGATAGACGAATGGTTAGGCTCGTTGATTTGCGTGCGTTCGGTTAGGCGTTCGAATCCCCCCCCCCCCCGTTGCGTGCGAAATTTTAATTAATAAGTGAGCGTTGAAAATTGCGATTACCAGTTAATTATATGTAGATCCATGTATATCTTAACAAAAATCATATGTTATGTATAATTATATATTTTTTGGGATTCTTTCTTATAATTTTAAGCACGATTTTACTAATCACTGAAGAGTAGCACCTACTGCGCTCGCAGTCGCACGTACGATTCTTGTTTAGTAAAACGCTCTCA
Source organism: Diplolepis rosae (assembly GCA_030998225.1). NCBI lineage: Eukaryota > Metazoa > Arthropoda > Insecta > Hymenoptera > Diplolepididae > Diplolepis > Diplolepis rosae. The sequence goes on from JAPYXD010000466.1 coordinate 4,358,676, forward strand.
ACATCAGTATATTCTACTAAACAAGAATCGTACGTGTGACTGCGTACACAGTAGAAGCTACTCTTCAGTGACCAGTGAAATCGACTAAAGTCGCGTTTAGTAGATTCTACCGACGAGTTGGCTGGTCCATAATTTACTATTCCGTTTAGTAGCTCTAACCCTTGCAAGGGTGGGAGCCACTAAACATTTTTCTCCGTGTAGTATATTAAAACTTGAAAAAAGTCAATATCCATTTTCCAGTTAAATTATACGAGATACGAATAAAAGTTATGATAAAAAATTATTTACTACATAAAGATCTACAACAGTAATGACTGTAAAGTGACATGTTTGATGATATGTCTGCTATTATATTGACCCAAAATTTACAGAATTTTTGTTGATTTCTCATTTTTTTGGCATTGGGTCAGCCTCTTTTTATTTTCTTCTATTAATATTATCAATGCTACTTACCATAAAAAAACGCAAAAAAAGAGAGAAGACAAACGTTTCGGCCACATATAGAGGCTCCCTTCAGTGCCATAAATTAAAAGATTAATTCAAAATTTTCGTAAAAGATAAAAATGTAGAAGGTAGTTAAAATAAGGATAATTATGAAACTCAAAAACTTGTTACAGAAATGTATACAGAAAATTGAGCGCGAAGCGCAAGTGTCATGATAAGAATGTGCTCTTTAAGGCTGATAGAGCTTTAAGTAAATTGAATTTCCTTTTTCATTTGAAATCAAAAACAAATTTAGTAACTTTGAGAAAATGTAATTCACATCGATAATATTATGAAATTGACTAGAACTTAAGTATCAAATTACAATTAATAAATTTAAATAATAATGAAACATCAATACTTATATCGACCCTTAGTATTAATATTCAAATATTGTTGATGTTCTTAGTTGGCTTTAGGGTCCGAAGAATATAAGACCGAGTGCGACGATCGAATCGCGCGCCCCAGGCGCGCTCAAACTTGCAAGCGAAGCGCGCGATGAGAATGTGCCCACGAAGCGGGCAGATATTTTGTAGTATATTTTTACAAAATTAATATTTTGCTCTTAACTTGGACTTATTAGAAGCAAAACTGTGTTAACTTTTATTTTATAATCAGGAAAAAATGTTAACCTTTTATTATAAAAATTAAGTTACTTTAACAATAGCTTAAATATCATATGAACTTCCAATTTCTGATGGAAGTGTCTGTGTAAAGAAAGGTTTTAAATATTACAAAAATCTGCCCGCTTCGCGGGCACATTCTCATCGCGCGCTTCGCGCGCAGCTCGCAAGTTTGAGCGCGCCTAGAGCGCGCGATTCGATCGTCGCGCTTCGCGCTCCGTTCTTTCTGGATCTTCGCATACACTTAAGTTTATTTCTTATAATTTGATACTGAAGCTCAAACCAATTTTATAATAATATTACAGATGATGTGAATTACACATTTTCTCAAAGTCACTCTATTTCTTTTTGAATTTAAGTGAAACAGGAGATTCAATTTACTTAAGGCTCTATCATCCTTAAGGAACACATTCTCATCATGACGCTCGCGCTTCGCGCTCGATTTAAATAATTTATTTTCTTCCAAATCTCTCAAAAAGAAAAATCAATCGTAGACTTTATTTAAGGAAACGATTTTGCAGAACAACGCTTATTTCGTATCTCACATATTTTGGTGAAAAAAATCGAATTTTTTAATATTTAAAATCAAAACATAAAATATATTTTTACATTTTTAAAATTACACGACTTTTTGTAACATAACAAGATATAGAATCGAGAAAAGAATTTCTAAAAATATTTTAATTTTATGTTAAATTACAAAAAAGCTATAGATTTCTTTCTTCTTCAAGGTTTTCTGTAATTGGCTGTTCGTTTTCTACTTTGCATTTTGCGCCCACATGGGACGGCACCCTTAAGGTGAAATCCCATGACAGCAGAAAACGCAAAGCAGAAATCGGACAGCCAATTACAGAAGATCTTTAGATTTCTTTCTTCTTCAAGGTGTTCTGCAATTAGCTGTTCGTTTTCTGCCTTACGTTTTCTGCAGTCATGGGATGGCACCTTTAGAGTTCTCAAATTCTCGAGAATTTAAGTTGGTGAAATATAACCGAAAATATTACAGAATTTAAAGAATATAAGAGAATATAAAGAGAATTTGGAGAATTTATGTTTCAAATATCAATTTATGTGTACTTATCAATTTTGAAAACATGTTTGTTATTAAATAAGAGGCATTTGATTGTGTACATGTGTTTGAAATGAAAAAGAACCTTGAAATTGTTTTACTCTCAAGATATTAAAACTTTTCACCGCTGAAATTTTAGGTTATGTTCACTTTGAATTTAATACTAAAGATATTAAATTAACATTATCTCCATAATTATAAAAATTTTAATGAATTATATTAATTTTTTCAGTAAATTAAACGTCTTATTTGCATGAAATTCTTTAAACAATTTTTATTAGAACAAAATAGAACATTATTATATTTTAATTATGTAAAACACATTACTTTAATGAGCTTGAGAATCTTTGTAATAATTTTCAGCCTTTTGTTTTCATTTTCCTCAATACTGTTGAACTTTTTAAGACCTAGTATATAAAATATAGAGTAATATAGCTTAAGCTACATTTAAAAAAAAATATTTAACATTTGACCTTCATAAACGCTTAAATCGTAGTATAAAAACTTTTGAGAATGCAACTTTAGTAAAAAAAATATTCATATCACTTATACCTATTCTCTACCTATTCCTAAGTATGTACCCATCGTTGTCGAAAATATGAGGCTAACATATTATCATTAAGGTAGTTGACGTGCCAAGAAACAGGTCTCTGAAGAAAAAAGTTCTTTTATGATTTTGAGACTTGAAATGATATCATTAGTCGTTTCATATGAAACAGAAAAAATTATTTCTTATGGAGAAAATTTAAAAATCACGAAAAATAATACTTTTAACATTATATGTTGTAATAGAATCTTTCCTTACTAAACCATCTTATCAATTTTTTGAAAATAATTGAATTTTCATAAATCGTGGCCTATTTTACCAGGGCAAATATTCTCTATAACCCTACTGTTTCCCAGTTTGAAAATAAGTGGAAAATCTTCAAATATAGCTATTTTGAAAAAAAATTCTTTTTGAAAAATTGCGTCAACGCTTTTAATAACAGAAAACTGTACTTTTAAAATTGGAAACAGTAGAGTTATAGAGAATCTTTTCCCCAAAAGAATAAGCCATGATTCATGGAAATCCAATAATTTTTTTCTTGCACAGTGCACTAGGTTAAAGTTCGAATAGAAAAATTGGAAAAATTCCAATATTGCTTTTGCTAAGAAAAACATTTTTATAAGGTATATAAAACATATAATCATGAATTTTCTATAGTACTCCCTTCAAACATATATTTATATGATTTTTATTATGATTTCCCTGCAGTTGCAGATGGAATGTTTTCGAATTTTCCCTTCGTTTTTGTTACAATTTTAACTCTTTGCATAATGCAAGAAAAAAATTATATACATTTATAATGACAATTTACTGCGATTTGGAAGAATCTTAGCTTTAAAATAAGCCCAAGAACATTAATAAATGTTGATTATTTTGAAAGTTTTTTAAAATTTAAGAAAACATTGAAATCTAGACTTTTTTTTGCAATACCCAGGAAACAAAAAACCATTCACTTGCGTTAAATTTGAATGGGCTTTGAGGTGTTCTGAATTGCGTATCTGTCACTGGAATTTCAGCATTAACAGATTGAAAACCAATATTTCCGATAGAAAATAATGTATTTAAAGTGAACAATCGTTTACAATACAATTCGTATTCTGTTTTTATTGTATTTCTCTTATTCAGAGTGATTTTTTAAGACTTTCATTTCATTTGGAATTTCAACCGATTCATGCGAACATCAATGAATCGTACATTGCCATTAGAAATTATTTGAGGTTAATCAGTCTTATTCAACCCTATTCACTTAACGATTTAACCAATGTCGAATGGCAGATTTAAAACATTGCGCACATATGGCAGATTCCAAATGTCACCATCCGATTGAATTTTTATTTCCTGAATATGCAAATGACAGATACACAATTCAAAGAGACGCGCGTTCTATCGGTTTTTTTTTCCTGGGTACCTTCTTCAAAATTTAACAAAACAACTTCATTCTGGACTCATTTTATAGAGAATTTTGATGGCATTCAATTCATAATGAGAGCAAATTTCATCACTCACAAAATTAAAATTAAGATAATTTAAGTAATATGTTTTATATACCTTATAAAAATGTTTTTCTTAGCAAAAGCAATATTGGAATTTTTCCAATTTTTTTATTTGAACTTTAGCCTAGTGCACTGTGCAAGAAACAAATTATTGGATTTCAGTGAATCATGGATTATTCTTTTGGGGAAAAGATTCTCTACAACTCTACTGTTTCCAATGTTAAAAGTACAGTTTTCTGTTGTTAAAAGCGTTGAAGCAATTTTTCAAAAAGAATTTTTTTTCAAAATAGCTATATTTGAAGATTTTCCACTTATTTTCAAACTGGGAAACAGTAGGGTTATAGAGAATATTTGCCCTGGTAAAATAGGCCATGATTTATGAAAATTCAATTATTTTCAAAAAATTGATAAGATGGTTTAGTAAGGAAAGATTCTATTACAACAAATAATGTTAAAAGTATTATTTTTCGTGATTTTTAAATTTTCTCCATAAGAAATAATTTTTGCTGTTTCATATGAAACGACTAATGATATCATTTCAAATCTCAAAATCATAAAAGAACTTTTTTCTTCAGAGACCTGTTTCTTGGCACGTCAACTACCGTAATGATAATATGTTAGCCTCATATTTTCGAAAACGATGGGTACATACTTAGGAATAGGTAGAGAATAGGTATAAGTGATATGAATATTTTTTTACTAAAGTTGCATTCTCAAAAGTTTTTATACTACGATTTAAGCGTTTATGAAGGTCAAATGTTAAATATTTTTTTTTAAATGTAGCTTAAGCTATATTACTCTATATTTTATATACTAGGTCTTAAAAAGTTGAACAGTATTGAGGAAAATGAAAACAAAAGGCTGAAAATTATTACTAAGATTCTCAAGCTCATTAAAGTAATGTGTTTTACATAATTAAAATATAATAATGTTCTATTTTGTTCTAATAAAAATTGTTTAAAGAATTTCATGCAAATAAGACGTTTAATTTACTGAAAAAATTAATATAATTCATTAAAATTTTTATAATTATGGAGATAATGTTAATTTAATATCTTTAGTATTAAATTCGAAGTGAACATAACCTAAAATTTCAGCGGTGAAAAGTTTTAATATCTTGAGAGTAAAACAATTTCAAGGTTCTTTTTCATTTCAAACACATGTACACAATCAAATGCCTCTTATTTAATAACAAACATGTTTTCAAATTTGATAAGTACCCAGCCCTATCCGACTCCCTGCCTGCAACGGCGAGAACTTGATTCCTTTAGTGATTATTGTTTCTATGTGCGAAGTTTTCTCACCACAGTGGCGCTGCACGCGGCACGCTCTACAAAAGCATTATACTAATAGACAAATATTTAAAAAATTTTAAATAATTAAGTTTCTGAACAATATGAAATGAAAAAATGTTCCTAAAATGATTCTAGGACATAAAATACACATTTTGCATAAATCAATTAATACAAAATAAAAAAAGAACACATTAAACTTCGTAAAATATATACTGTGGATACGCATGAAGAATTCTTGAGACCCTGAACAAAATTTTTTGTATGTTATCCCCATATAACTGAAAATATATTTAGAAATAAATAAAAAGCTTAAGCTTCTAAATAGAAGTATTTTCCATTAATGTTTTCCAGCTTCAAACGAATGAAATGAAAAATAAATATTTTGTTAAGCCCTGTGTTCAACATAAAAAACCATGTGAAGGGAAATATATACTCAATTAAAAATTTGTGAATGTAACAAAAAATATTCATTACTATAAAATTTGCTAGTACATATTTTTAACATATTTTAAATTTTTAACATGTACGTATCTGTAAATAAAATATTAGACTAGATTTTATATAAAGATATCTGATAAAGTATCTAATATATCTATATTCCCTGTACGAAATATGTCGAACATAAGCGAAGACATATATACATATGTATTCATTTTATTATGACGTGTTTTGCAGGGGAAGATAAACTACCGTTTATAATAATAATATTAAAATATTTATTTTAATTACTTTCTACTTAGTATGTTTTACGCGTATAATAGAATATAGATACGTTCATATTAATCATCACGGTACTTATTTAATTCCAAAATTTATCTTTATATCCCTTCAATCCATTCCTTTTCATCCGAATTCTTGCAGTGAAACATAAATATCCAAGAAAGCACTTTTATATTTTTTTACAAAATGGATTTGTATAAGAAATATAGTGTCGTTGATGTTGCATTCAAAATCCATTTAGTATTTCTTTAGCTTCCTTAATTTCAGAAAATTTAACTGAACAAGATAAAAATATTTTATTCAGTATGAGATTTCGGATGGAATATTATCAATACTGTATAAAAGTTTCGCTAATTTTTTGTTCCTTTCCTTTTGTTTAGAGATTTTTTGGCACTATCAGATTAGCTGGAGGAACAAATGATCATCCTTGTACACCAACCTTCTTGCAAATCAGCCCAGTGCTACTCTTCTGGAGGCCTGTAGAAAAAAAGTTGGCTGAGAGTTGGATCACGACCACCAGGCGAAATGGTGGCGCTGATTACCTTTAGGGCCGACTTGCTTTAAAAAAAAAATGTAAATATTTATGTTTTTTTTAAATTTAAACTGCCTTTTCGTGTTTTTTTTTTTACAGAAAAATAAAGTTAAATGTTTCTGGCATATAATAATATAAAATATATGAGAAAAAAAGTGAAATATACTGATTTTCTGAACGATCAAGTAGGAGTGAAAGCAATAAGAAAAATTTGTCCCAGTTAATGAATTGAATAAAATAAATATAAAATGCGAAGTAATCACAATAAAATTGTCATTAATCGAAAAATTAATATAATTAGTATATTGATGAATTTTAGTGCAATGATTATAAGTTATAATCAAATATACATACCTTTTTTTGTGCAAGTAAACATTAATATTTAGTTTTTCATATATTTCAATTATGTCATAGTAATTGGGAGAAGTAAATAAATGTGTGGAAATTGTTAGTTTTTAAAATCAAAATTATAAATTGGTTATTGCATTTTTTTAAACTGTAGTTGTAAATTAACTAACTCAACTGTTTATTAAAATTTATTTAACATGATGAACTATTTTCACTAACACAAATTATATTTTGCAATTATAAAAATAGCAATAACCAAGAGACATTAGGGATGTATATAGGATTTATAATAAATAAGGCAATTTTAAAATTTCAAGATTGTAATTCTTGTAAACATATTCCAATCTTCGTAGTATTTTATGATAAACAATATATAGAATAAATACAAGAAGCATTTCAACACTCATATAATGAAAAAAATAATTATCACATTGTGAATAAAACATAACAATAAAATATAACAGAAAATTTCATCAATAACAATAATAAGTTTATCACAATTCTTTTAAATCGAGTCGTTCGTCTATAAACATTTTTTACCCTATTGAAAAATCCTGTGTAGGATACCACATAGGATCTCATATAGGACCTTACATAGGATCCTGCATAGGATCCTATATAAGATCTTATGTACGATCATATGTGAGCTCCTATGCCAAATTCCTACATAGGATCTTGCATAAGATCTTACACAGGATCCTATGTAGGATCCTATGTAAGATCCTATATATTGTTATTATTGAAGGGTTATTTTGAAAGAGAAAAGATTATTTTACGTGAATAAAATTTGAAACACAAAAAAATAATTTTATCAATCAATTTTTTTTCTTATCGCTTTTCGCCAAATTTTAAAAAATTATGCGATTTTAATAAATTACAAATAAATTTTTCGGGGAAAAGATTCCCTACAACTTAACCATTTCCAATTTTCGAAAATGAATAAATTATTATTAAATTTAGCAATTTGTTTATAAAAATTTCGTTTTGGAAAATTTTTTTAAATGTTTTCAGCCAATAAAGAAATTGTATTTAAAAATCAGAAAAGGTAAAGTTGTGGGAAATCTTTTCTCTGAAAAAATGATTTATGATTCATTAGAATCGCATAATTTTTTAAAATTTGGCGAAAAGCGATAAGAAAAAGAATTAGATTTTTCTGTGTTTCAAATTTTTTTCATGTAAAATAATCTTTTCTCTTTCAAAATAGCCCTTCAATAATAACATTCGTATTCTAGAAAGCAAAATTATCTATTTTTGCCTGAGGTCTAATTTTCGTGGGTGATAACTACCTTAAACTTGGAAATTTCGATTGTGCTTATTTTAAATTTAAATTAAATGATTTCAGCCAAATGTTAATCATATTTGTAAAAATATAGTTCCACGTTAATTTCTGTTAGCGAATCCGGCGGGATTGTGAATTAGAAGTACACAATAAACAAAACAATATACAACAGAGGAAATGAATGCGAAAAATACATACCGTTCCCAAAACAATTCCGTCAGGACCAATAATTGTTCTTTCGCGGATGATGTCACTTTCAGCAAAATGTTTGTCACATACTGCTTGACCTTCTTTGACTTCGATATAGTCTCTTAAAATTGCGCGTTGCCATTTTTTAATTAAATTTTTATCTTTTGGCACATAAAAAAATCGTCGAGTTTGCTCCTCGGAACTCCGTTTATTTTTGTAGCCAGAATCACACTTCACGGCAATACACTTCACCATTTTTTATTGTTTTTTATATCCTTACACCAAGAAAACTATTCACTTTACTTTTTCAACAAAAAACACGATAAAAACACTACTAAATATCAAAAAACCTCAAATCTTTACTGTTTTGCCATGCATTTGACAGTTAGTCGGCCCTAAAGCTTATCAGCGCCGCGCTCGGTCACATTAAGTACTAATGCCCTCGCCAATCAAAAGTCAGCCCACTTTTAGTTTTAAGTTGCAGAGGGCTGTTGCAAATATACAAGATATTAGCTGCCTTTAGCATTTTGAAACCTCCAAAGCTTGGAAATTGTAGTACTTTCGATGGCAACCCTCCACAGCCCTTAATAACAATTTCAAAATTGAAAAAATTACATCAGTCGAATAGTAAAAGCACAATTCAAGAAATTCGAGAAAAGTTAAAAGCAATAATCGATTGTGAAGACACTGATTTTAGTGATTTTGTAGATGCAGTAGCGCACGATTATGCTTTACCAGCTGTTAGAGATTGTTTGATTTTTACACAACTGGTCGTATAACTGCTTACATTAAACAGCACACTCAGTGTTCGACATGCTTAAATGCACTTTTGACCACTTCTGAAATTCATGCAGATACGATATCTTTTTCTTGTGATTAGTTACCTGAAAGTTTGAGTAGATTTGCAAAAATAAATAAAGATTTCATACATCCAAATGTTTAAGTTATACAAGGTTATCAGAGTTGTCGAATATCTATTTAACAAACATTGCCGGTCTAGCAATTCTTTTGATCTAATTCTAGACGATTTAATTTCATCTGAAACAAAATTTAGTTTTCAATGCAAAGAACATGCCAATGAAGCTGTGAAGATGTTAGCATATATAATTCAATTATATCTTCAAGTACGGATGAGACAATTCATAAGACAGGAAATGGCTGAGATTTAAAAAGTTAGCGTCTTGAAAAAAAAAGCAGCCAAGCTTTGCGGCACTTAACTAGTCAATCATCGATCTGTACATGTTAAAAATTTTAAATATGTTAAAAATATGTACTAGCAAATTTTATAGTAATGAATATTTTTTGTTACATTTACAAATTTTTAATTGAGTATATATTTCCCTTCACATGGTTTTTTATGTTGAACACAGGGCTTAACAAAATATTTTTACATTCTCATCATGGATGAGAAGGTATTGGTTTTATGTGAAAAATGACTTTCGAAATTTTCATCAAATCTTTACGTTTTGAGACCCCCTGAGTCAGAAAAAATGGTTTTACGAAAGTGTCTGTCTGTCTGTCTGTCTGTAGGTCGTGTGCGGCATAACTCTCGATAGAATTATCAGATTGAATTCAGCTTTGGTACACTTTATCAGAACCGCAAAAGTAAGGACAAGTTCGTTAACCAGCCACATCCAATCAAAATTGAGGGGTTTAGCACTACTCTTGTGTTTTCGAAAATAATTTTTTGAAAAAATCAAAAATTTCAATACTGGTTTTAGATAGTGCTCATAAATCTCTAAAAATTATCCTTATAACATTATTTGATTAAATCAAAATTAGAAATGTTACAGCATATTAAAACTTGAAAAAAGTCAATATGAAAATTCCATTTTCCAGTTAAATTATACGAGATACGAAAAAACGTTATGATACAATATTATTTTCTACATAAAGTCCTACAAATTTGAATTGTAACATTTTTTCATAAGATGCATATTTTTCTTTTTAATTCAAGAAAACAGTATTGAAAATCCAAAATTCAATTTTTTAACAATAATATTCGAAATACGAAAAAAACGTAAGAATACAAAGTTTGTCGTTTCAAAAAGATCTACAAATTTTGTCTCACACAGTTTCTGATAAAAGATATATTTTTCGTTTCAATTAAGAAAAAAAACGATTAAAATTCAAAAATTCCATTTTTTAGACAAAATATGTGAGATACAAAAAAAACCTTTAGATGAAAAATTGTTTGCCTAAATGAGGTCTACAAATTCTCATCAAGACATTTCGGGACAGGAGGTATATTTTATGTTGTGATTTTTAATATTAAAAAAATTCGATTTTTTCACCAAAATATGTGATACGAAATAAGCGTTGTTCTGCAAAATCGTTTCCTTAAATAAAGTCTACGACTATTTTTTTCTTTTTGAGAGATTTGGAAGAAAATAAATTATTTTAATCATGTAATTTATTAAAAATTTACTGAAATGTATACAGAAAATCGAGCGCGAGCACCATGATGAGAATGTGTTCCTTAAGGCTGATAGAGCCTTAAGTAAATTGAATTTCCTGTTTCACTTAAACTGAAAAAGAATTTTAATGAATTTGAGAAAATGAGTAATTTACATCATCTTTAATATTATAAAATTGGTTTGAGCTTCAGTATCAAATTATAATAAATAAACTTGAATGTATGTGAAAAGCACAAGAACGAGCGCGAAGCGCGAGGTCCAGAAAGAACGGAGCGTGAAGCGCGACGATCAAATCGCGCGCCCCAGGCGCGCTCAAACTTGCGAGCGAAGGGAGCTGCGCGCAAAGCGCGCGATGAGAATGTGCCCGCCAAGCGGGCAGATTTTTTTCATTTCATTCGTTTGAAGCTGGAAAACATTAATGGAAAATACTTCTATTTAGAAGCTTAAGCTTTTTATTTATTTTTAAATATATTTTCAGTTATATGAGGATAACATAAAAAAAATTTTGTTCAGGGTTTCAAGAATTCTTCATGCGTATCCACAGTATATATTTTACGAAGTTTAATTTGTTCTTTTTTTATTTTGTATTAATTGATTTATGCAAAATCTGTATTTTATGTCCTAAAATCATTTTAGTAACATTTTTTCATTTTATATTGTTCAGAAACTTAATTATTTAAAATTTTTTAAATATTTGTCTATTAGTATAATGCTTTTGTAGAGCATGCCGCGTGCAGCGCCGCTCTGATGAGAAAACTTCGCACATACAAACTATAATCACTACGGAACCGCCATTTTGTTTTTTGTCGGACAGGGCTGCGATAAGTACACATGAATTGATATTTGAAACATAAATTCTCCAAATTCTCTTTATATTCTCTTATATTCTTTAAATTCTGTAATATTCTCGGTTATATTCCACCAACTTAAATTCTCGAGAATTTGAGAACTCTATTTGATATCCTTTGCTTCGTCTCATTCAGTCTCATTAGGATCAACTTTTCGCAACCACCGGCAACAGGCAAACGACGTGTTGTGATTATGATATTTATTAAATTTCGAGAGACGCTTATCATATACAATCAGAATATGGTTGAAATATTGAACTATAATTTTATACGCAATAAATAATTGATTCTGATTGTTTAAAACATTTAAAATGTCAAAATGAGAAAATTCTCATAAATTCTAAGAGAATTTATCTGCCGGTTATATTCTCGGTAATATTCTCATTCTCGTTACAGTTCTCAATGTAATATAACCGACTCAGAACTCTATTCAGCTTTAAAGTAACTTATAGTAACGCGTTCAGAGGGCGGGTTTATCAGCTACTTTTGTGAAATTCTCTTATACCATTACTTTAGCAATCTCCCAACTCATCTCTGCTGTATTCAAACGGTGCCTCACACAATTCGCAGAAAAGCGTTTTTAAATTCTGAAATTGCAAAAAATAAAAAAATTGTTTTATGTAATACAAGATTAATAACAAGAGAATGATGAAAAATCTAACGCAATCATATGATGCCTGCGTGCTGACGTCGGCCTATTTTCATCTTATCGTGGAAGTATTTAATTCGATAATTCGTACACGCTCTTGGTATCTTATTTTGCATGGGCAAAAGGGGCAAAAGTTTACAGACAAAATAATCACGTATCATACATTATCAGAGATGAGTTGGACATCATCAGACATCATGTATGAAACTCCGGATGTAATATACGTAAAGATGATACGCAAAAATGTATGTAATGTACTGATGCATGATACTTGCGCAACCCTGACAACAGTTCAATAACGGCTGCACTATATTTGACTAATGTTGTGATTTCCGGAATTTTCGTTGTTCGATCAACAGTTGGCAGCACTGTAGTTCCTTTCTTCCTGCACATGGCACAATTCTAGGTACGTAAAGCAAACTTTCTTAATTATATATCGTTTTTATCTCTTCAATTATTTTTTTCAACAACCTTTCACAATAATTCAATTTTTTAGAATAAATTCTACGTCTTATTTAATTTAAATCGCCAGGTTATGTTGAAAATTGAGCTTTAAATTTGGTTTTGTTTTGTGCCTCAGACTTCACAAAACATCACGTGTTGAAAATTAATTGATTGTTTTTCATTTCAGTTTACTGGGTATTTTATTTAGATTTTTAAATCAAAATAAAGCATCAAAGTACATTTTTACCCTCCCATGTATTTCTGATAACAAAAAAATTTGTTTCTTCTTGCTAAATAAAATTTGAAGTTGAGGTTAAATTGACAAGGTTCGAAAGTAAAACTCACAATTTTCGATTTATTTGACTTTTATTGATATCATTTCTCATTTCCTGGTGTGTTTTTAAGAAGTAAAAGATTTTCTTTGGTTCCGCGAGAAATTTTAATTTAAGGTTAGATTTATGGTTCTTAACAAATACTGATGTTTTCTTTTGAAAATTTCAAAATTTTTATTACTTTCGATTGAAATGTGTTTCCTTTATTTATTTGCCCTGTTAGTGGAAAATTTTATTTCACAAACTTTTATTAACTTCCGTGAATTGGAATTTTTATGAAATTTACTTCTCTGTATTTCTGTGCTTATATTAGAAGTAATGTTTGGTCATTCAAAAAATTCAGAATTATTTTATTTGTTAACATTAAAAATAGTATAAATACATGTCATAGAGTATGTGTTTCATTTAAATATGAAATACTAAAAGAATGTAATATAAATGTTATGAAAGCCATTTAAGAATTGCATTTTATATTAATGAAGCAAACAAAACCTATCTAAATTAAATTGAAGAACTAATTTTAATTTTTTTCACCTGCAACTTGTTTTGTAAAATAATACCCTTTTCATTCATTTTTTCCAGCTGAGATACATCTGTCTATTTAAATAATTTCAAATTAGTGGTTTGAATTTCTCTAAAGTAAATATTTAAATTTTATTTTCATGTTCGCAGATATTTTTTACTTCAATAATATTGTAAAAAAAAATTTCTTATCGATATTAAATCTATTTAAATAACTTTATAAAAGCAGATTCACCCAAAGTGCACTTATGTTGAACTTTGTTTTTATTCAAGACCATGAGTTAAGCATGCCATGTGTCATGAGTGATTGCAATTACAATCTACGAAGTCACTTAAAAATTAATTGCTAAAATTAATTTTCTGTACGAAACAAATCTAAAGAAGGTTATAACAAAAAAAAATGTCTAGTATAGAAAGTGCGTTTTCGTTATTAATTTTTGAATAATTTTACTGATTATATTTGTCATTACCGGTGTCACATGGTCCGGTTGATCCTTAAACTGTAAGAGAAAAAATATTGTTTTACAAACCACGCTTTTTTAAAATTCGTAAACATTGTGAAAATGCATTGTACACGAATAAAGATTTATCTTTCGTCTTCTTTTTCTTTTTTCTTTTTTCTTTTTTACAATATTTTGAAAAAAAAGTACTGAATTTGTTATCGTTGTATTTTCTTATGAGAATACACGTTTTCAAAGATTCAAATATAACTATAAGTGTTATTTCTTGGAAATTGTTTATAAATTCATGAAGTTGTTATGTTCAGTATGAAATTTTGTTAAATTCAGTTCATTAACTGGATTACGTAAAGTTGGTAATTCATATTCTGCCGTACAACGGAAAAACATATTTAAGTAAAATTAATGCTTAAATCGATTTTTGTGTTCTGAGTCAACGAAGACTGCCCGAACTTGCAATGTCACTTACGTATATTTTTTCAATTTATAGCTCTTTATAATAATTTTAAATACTAAGAAGAAATTGAATAAATGGTGTATATACTCAAATTTCGGAACAAATTTTTTTACTAACAAATTTAACTATTTAAAAAAATGATTCGTTTATTCTACACTTGGTTAATATGGTTAATTTATGTTTAGTTTTATATTTTCATCCTAAAGGAAAAAGTAGTTTGAATATAAAGTTTTATTAAATTTATTGTCTGAATTTGAAAATATTTTTGGGTATTATAATCCGGTTACAATAAAACAATGATTATTTTTTAGAAAATAATTTATTATTCCGTTTTAAATTCTTACGAGTGTATGAGAAAAAAGAATGTGATTCGAAAAATGTGGGAGAAGTTTGGGAGTCGGGAAAATTGATCGAGAAAACTGAGGCAGGTAAGTTTTTGTCGTGTACAATGTTTAATTTTCACATTCTTTGTAATGAAAATTTTATAATTCTTAACATATTAATTATAAATATACAGGGTGAGGCACATAAAGTGTTACAGAGCGATAGCACTCAAACTATTGATTATATCCAGAAATGTTTCAGACAAAAGTTTCAATGTTTGAGAAAATAGGGTGGTTGAGTATGACGGCCTTCTCGAACATTGAAACTTTTGTCTGAAACATTTTTGGATATGATCAATAGTTTGAGCGCTATCGCTCTGTAATACTTTATGTGCCTCACCCTGTATATTAAATTTGTATAAAAATTGTATTTTTCCGTCAATATTGAAATTTAAGTATGCAAACTTACCAAGTATTACTAATTAATTGTAAACTTGAAAATTTTTTGTGTTAAAAGTGCGTATTGGAAACCTATTTTACATGTATTACAATTAATTTGTTCCTAATATTCAAAGTTTGTTTATAAAAATAATTTTTTCAGGTCTAAAAAGAAGAAGCTGCTACCCAAAATGCCGCAGAACGAATATATTGAACGGCATCGTAAACTTTACGGTCGTCGACTCGATTATGAGGAACGGAAACGCAAAAGGGAAGCGCGTGCACCGCACAAGCTTTCTGAAAAAGCTCGAAGCTTACGAGGTATCAAGGCCAAGATCTTTAATAAGCAGCGCCGCACCGAGAAAATACAAATGAAGCGCAAGATAAAAGCGCATGAAGAAAAAAAGGGCAAGAAAGACAGCGAATTGCCAAACCATGGACCTATTCCACATTATCTCTTGGACAGAAACATCACCAACAGTACGAAGGCACTTTCAAATATGATAAAACAAAAGCGTAAGGAGAAAGCTGGCAAATGGGAAGTTCCAATTCCAAAAACAAGAATGCAATCTGATGCGGAAGTCTTCCGAGTTTTGAAAAGTGGAAAAACAAAGCGGAAGTCTTGGAAGAGAATGGTGACCAAAGTCACCTACGTTGGAGAAAATTTCACGAGAAAACCACCAAAGTTCGAGAGGTTCATCAGACCAATGGGTCTAAGATTTAAGAAAGCTCATGTCACGCATCCAGAATTAAAGGCCACCTTCCAACTGCCGATTATTGGCGTCAAGAGGAATCCAAACTCTTCTCTTTTTACTACCCTTGGTGTAATTACAAAAGGAACAGTTATCGAGGTCAACATTTCTGAACTGGGATTAGTTACCCAGTCGGGAAAGATTGTTTGGGGAAAATACGCTCAGGTCACGAACAATCCAGAAAACGATGGATGTATCAACGCTGTTTTGCTTACTTAATCTGCATTGTCATTTTTGTATCGGTTGAAAATACATTCGTGAAAATCTTAATTTTTGTCACATTTTTTTCTTTTTTTAATAATGGATCATTTTACCACTGTATCTCTAAACTTAATGATTTACTTCTATCTTAGTTTGATTTGAGATTTCAATATCTATTAACTTTCGAAACTTGAAATATTTCATTTGACAATTTTCTAGTCAATTGACACTATTTACATACTGATTCTCCAAATTTCCAAATATTATGAATAAACAGCTTAACTTTTCAATCGTATCTATTTTTTCACGAACACAAACCTTTTGCTTTTTAAATATGTCGTAAATCTGTTGTTACTAACTATTAAAACCTAGCACTTTGGTTCTGAAAATAGAAAATACAATAATATTGATATATCTAATTTTTAATTATGTACATCTTAATTTCAAGAAATAATTTAATGCAAAATTAAAATCCACTCTATAAATAAACTTTCGATTTCAGCTGAGGATCAGGAAACTTCGCCATGCAGATTTTCGTAAAAACTCTCACTGGGAAGACCATCACACTTGAGGTCGAAGCTTCGGATACGATTGAAAATGTGAAGGCTAAGATCCAAGATAAAGAAGGTTACCAGGATTCATTTACGAGTTTTTGAAGCCATGAATTAAGCGTAACTCGTGACTAAATTCGTGTTGAAGTTCTTGTAAGATACCTTTTATAGTTTATGAAATATTTTTTTGAAAATTTATAAAAGACAACAAAATCTAAGAAACGTCTGCCAACTTCGTTTTAGTGAACATTTTGCGAACAGAAAATTGACAGTTATCTGTGCTTATGTTTAACTTACAATTTTATTTTCTCTGAAATTGTTCCAAAATATTTACGAAAAAGAAGTTAACATACGTTCTCCAATATCTTTTATTGTGTTTCCTAAATTTTCAGAAAGATATTTTCTACATTAGAAAAGTTATCTTACGGGAACAAATTTATATATTTTTTTTCTCCACACGATCCAGTTAATGCATAGTCTTAAACAATTTTTAAAGGCATCTTATACTTTAGAAATCATAAAATTCATGTTGAGCAACCAGGTCCGGTTTTGCAAAATATTTTGCTAAAATTATTTCTTTCTCAGGAATCCCGCCTGATCAGCAACGATTGATCTTTGCTGGTAAACAGCTTGAAGATGGAAGAACTCTGTCCGATTACAACATTCAAAAGGAATCTACACTTCATCTGGTATTGCGTCTTCGGGGAGGAGCCAAGAAACGCAAGAAGAAGAACTACTCCACTCCTAAAAAGATTAAGCATAAGAAGAAGAAGCTGAAGCTTGCAGTTCTTAAATTTTACAAGGTAATTTATTTATAAGTTGAATACGTATTTTTTTCATAAGCCTCCAATTCTATTCCCTTAAAAATTTTATTTCCAAAAGTCATGCTTGGTCAAACCACCTGAAGCTAAACAAAACCTAGCCTCAAATCAAATTTTTTAATTAATTTTTCTACAAATTTACATATAGTAATATTTGTTTGATCATTTTGTGATTTTAAAATGAATTAAATTGATGAATTCGTGTAAATTTTCTTTGATGAATGCAATTAAATGAAACTGGTTTTTGCAGGTTGATGAAAATGGAAAAATCCATCGTTTGAGGCGGGAATGTCCGTCAGAACAATGTGGCGCCGGAGTCTTCATGGCAGCCATGGAAGATAGACACTATTGTGGAAAATGTGGATACACTCTCGTATTCAATAAACCAGAAGACAAGTAAATTTATTTTTATTTTTTTGTATTTCGCTATGTTATAATAAAATGTAGGAAATACATATGATTCTTTCCTTTCAATTCATTTTCGCATCGATCATTTTCATTCTTAAATTTATAATACTAGGGACTCGGTATTTCATTGCGGGATGGAATCCTTCAGAGATGTGAGCCACCATCTTAACATGTCAAACCGTAATGGAAATGCAAGTGAATGAAATAGACGTGTGCATTCTGTCGGATTGAATGTCGCAAATTCGATTCGATTGCCTTATTTGTTGGATCGGATTTTTTCGATTCGATCGGCCGTCCGTCGAATGTCGAATATTCGACATCCGAAGCTCGCTTTTTCGCATGTCGGATTTTCGACATTCGATCAGCCGTTCGTCTAATGTCGAATGATGTCGAATATTCGACATCAGAAGCGCGTCCGATCGAATGTCAGATTTTTAAGATTCGACCGGCGCAGGATGTAGTTTTCTAGTTTTAATCAGACATTACACAATATATATATATATATGTTATTAGTTTATCATATCGGAATGGTGAGTCAAAAGAATTTGTTTTTAAACCAACTTTCAACCACACAAACTAAGATATCGATTATTAATAGACTAGCATACAAATTTCAAACTAAGTTGCACACACTTTCTTAAATAATCAGTATCAAAGAAAGTAGAATCTAAAAAAAGCATCATTAAAGAAAAATCCGAATTTAGCTGAAAGAAAACATTCTAAATTGAGACTTGTAAGTCAACTTGAAGTTTTAGGCAATCCATTATATCTACCTTGATAATACGCAATTAAGACTTAAGACCTCATGTCAGATGTAGAATCTTATACTTGAAAGTCCTTCTATTTACTTTGCTGAATAGGGCGAAGAAAGCATCCGAAAAAAATAAAAACAACATTTGAAGTCAGTTAATATCTTTTATTTATTTTCTTCATACGAAACTTCTACAATATTTTCTTCTTTCCTCAAAAAACCTTAAAATTCACCATTTTGGAACGGTTCAAACACCACGAAAATATTTTCTGGCTTTTCTGGAATATGCTTTTACAATTTTGTGAATGTAAATTTTCGAACAATTCTAAATTCAGCAAAATGTTTTAAATTCTCTATTATTGTTATTATATTATTATTATTTGCTGAAATTTTTTAACCAATAGGAATTTTTTAAGATTATCGATTAAAAAATGTGAACAGAAGATATTAACTGATTTCAAAACTTTATATTTTTATTTTTTTCGTATGCTAAACCCAGAAACTGTTGACCCTCAGCTGAAACGAGTCGATTAATAATGCTCAACTTCCATATCTTTGTATCATTAGAACACAGCCCCTTTACAAATCTTGAGTGGAACAACATTTTTCTAAATAGGCTTTTTAATTTTCATTACTATTTATTATACATATTCTTATAAGCAAATAATTAAAATTTGTTAAATTTTGATTAAAAACTCCAACTGACTAACTTTTTTATTTGATGGACTATAATCTCTGAATGTATCACATAAGACTAAAAAAATTAATTCTTTCGACTATGACGATATAAAATTGAAATACAATTATACAATGTACACGGAGAAAAATAGCTAAAGTAATTTCACTCAACTTTCGATCAAATTTGGGATATAAGGACAAGTTAGAAGTTATTTAGTGTCACTAATTATTTGTGATATATTAAATGTTCAAAAATGAATCAATGTTGAGTAAAATTCAGAAGTGTAGGGTGAAGTTTGAAAGCGTGCATTAAAAGTTTCTAAATATATATATTATTACTCATGATATAATTATAAAAAAAAACCAGTCTTTTGTTGAATCACAAAAATAGTAGAGATTTCGATTCATTCTACTCTACGCTTCAATCGAGAGTTGAGTAAACCGTGAATCGCAAAATTTATTCCACCAACTAAATCTATTCACGCAGGGACATTTTTTAATTCCGAAAACGTGTTGAATTTTCAACATACTGATGTTCAACGTTATTATATTTAATAATCAAAATCAATTAAAAACCTAGGAAATACAATTACAGTTTATATTAGTACACTCTGAATCCAACATAGTAGAATAACCACTGTTTTATCTAGTGCGTAATGCACCACTTACTTAATAGTGGATGCTACATACTTATAAACTAGTGATTTTAAACATTCATCGTACTTTGATGATTATCCACTAGTTTATACAATTTATTTAAAAGTTTCACATAATCTAGTCATATAGATTCTGTAAGTTTAATAAATTCTTCATTCATAATTTTTTCATATTTCATTTATAACTACTTCTTTTTTTTTCACTTAAGTTTATTGAATTAAATTGTTTTCATGAAAATTTAAACAGCAATAGTCTTGATAAGTGTATTACATAAAATTTTTAAAATCTACACAGGATTTTGATTTCACATAAATTTCTTTGGCACAATAATATTTTTGAATAGGCAATTGTAAAATCCATATTTTGAAAATATATAACACAGAAAATAAAAGAACCTTCTTTTAAATGTTTTTACACAGAATACGTTTTGATAATGATGCAATTTTTTAATATACATTTGAAAATTCAGTTTCATTAAACTTCATACGTAGTTATAATAAAAATTTATACTAAATATAATTTAATAATTATATTATATATATCAATAATCACAGTTATAATAATTGATTATTTATTTTTACGTGATTGAGGCTCAAGAACTCTAGTCACGATATTGGTTCACAAGCTCTGAATAACTCTTGCAATCACTATATAAGAAAGTTACAAATTTTATGTCTAAGCATTGTAAGCGAGCGTGTGCGTGATTCGACGAAAACGTATCGTACTACATACAAGTGTAGTTATTAGATTTATTTTTACAGTGTATTTTTTAATTTAAAATATGATTGGCTACGACTGAATGGTGTGAATGTATTTGTATGTTGTTTATGTATGTATGTATCGGATGACTAATGGCAGGCTTGAGGCAAGAATTTTTTTTTATTTAAGAGAACCATACCATTGCCAGTTCAAATAATACGCCCGATGCTCATTTTACTCAACTACGGTTTGAAGCTCCTCAAGCGTCGGTGATATACTTATACATTTCATGTTAACCCACTGACGCATGTTGATGCCCTGTCGTCGATAACGTTTTACTCAACTTCTTACTATTCCCTATGTAACGCTTATTGTTATTCACTTTGGGTAAATTAGGTATATATCAAATTGATTTTACCCGACTAGGATTTAATAGATGTTCAAATGTCCTTATGACCCAAGTTTAAACGACAGAGTTGAGTAAAATTACTTCAACTATTTTTCTCCGTGTATGAATATTGTGTAATGTCTGATTAAAAATTGCAAACTATATCGTGCACCGGTCGAATCTTAAAAATCCGACATTCGATCGGCCGTCCGTCGAATGTCGAATATGGACATCCGAAGCGCGCTTCTTCGGATGTCGGATTTTCGACGGAGGCCAATATCGGATCGGAAATCGAATCGAATCTTTTTGCACACCTCTAGAATGAAACAGACTGTTGACTTCTTTCATTCACTCTTGTGCATTGACATCGTATGACTGGCTTCCCTCTCCGCGAAACTTTCAACCCTCATGTCTAAATTAGGAGCACATGCCTAGTCTCCTGGCATTCCTATGTCAATGGTCAAAAATCGCAGTATGTCCTTCATATCGCCTTTTTTAATCAATATCCCCTAAAGTACTTTAAACCCATGACTTAACTCCAATTTTCCTTTGAGGCCATGAATCAACCAGACTACGGAATTTTGATAATTACAATCACAGTCTTTAAAATCATTCTGAAAGTAATAACTGTAATGTATTTTCTGTGCCAGAAAGACCTCTGCTCTTTTCTTCATGTCTGTTTCGTACAGAAAATCAATTGTAATTATTAATTGTACTGATGTAATGCGACCCAGTAAGGAGTTTATTGAGAGGCATAGAATGGCATTGAAAAAAAAAATATTTTATCGCCCTCAAATACGGAATAATTTCGTTTTTATTTCGGATACGCATAAAAATAACTAGCCATTTAATGCTATTTTCAGTTGAAAGTCATATACCCGGTAAGAAGGTCGGCATTGAATGGCATTGAAATGTCAAAATCTGGAAAGAAACGGAATTCGAGAATGAAACTTTTGAATGCCTTTTAATGCCTATGAATTGAAATGCATTCAAAAGTTTCAATGTCAATTCCGTTTCTTTCCAGATCTTAACATTTCAATGCCATTCAATGCCCAACTTCTTACCGGGTAATGCTTTTTCGAAAAGAAAGTATTGAAAAGGCAAATGCCATTCAATGCCATCTAGTGCTGTTCGGCCATGAACGAAATTGTTCTACATCGAAAAGCATCAAAATTTTTATACCTTCAATCAACTTCTTGATAGATCCATGGGCTTAAATAAAAAACTAAACAATCAAGGAATTTTTTGCACAAATGAATTTACCAAATTTGTAGGAATATCAAAGAATTCTACATATGTAAGAAAAATTTATTGTTTAAACATTAATAATTTTAAAAGATTACGAAAATTGAGTCCTTCAAATTCAAATGTTTCTAAACTAAAAGGTTTCCAATACTTATAAATTTAAAATTACAAAAATTGTAATTCAACACGAAGTTTTTACGTTAATTTAAATTTTTTAATTGAAAATCTTCAAAATTGAAAAACATGAAATGAAAATTGAAAAGCTTTCAATTCCACGGGCTATAAATGAAAAAAAGGCAAGTTGTACTTATAACTAAAAGACAGAAAAGAAAAATTGAAAATCAATTAATAATTTATTCATATTCTGAAAGTACAATGACCACAATTATCCAAAATCAATCATTTCCTTACAATTAAATTTTCCATCAATCAAAAATAACGAAAATTTTACTAACAAATAAAAATAATATAAATACCCTGAAGATATATACACTATAAAATTTAAAAATCTAACAGTGTCCTAGTTTCGTTTGATTAATTCGTTGTAAAATTACTATTAATATTAAATTCCACAAAATCTCGACTAAATTGAGTAAAATTACGAGTCAAATCTGTGTTCATTTGACTATTATTGCGCACGAATTCTGAAAGAGATGTGGAAGATATAGAGGCATTTTCGGCTTTTAGGCTGGCATGTTGTTTAACAATGTAAAGTTTGCGGTCCTTTGGGTCCCAAATGAAGGCGTAGTAAAGGGATAAAATAATGGCAGCAAGACTGACCGAAATCACATAAGCGACGACAGTCAGAACGCGAATTAATTTTTGTTTGTGTTTAGGCTCATAAAGTTTATCCTTGCTTTCCTCTCCTGCAAATTTTATTTCATTTGGAGATTTGCTGTCTCTTCGAGTTCCCAATGCCCGGCTCACACTTGCCATTACATTTTGTGCGCTCATTTTTCGTGAAAATTGCATCTTGAAATGGAATCCAATAGGATTGTATTTTCAGATGACTGATTTTTTTTAGCGTCTGCATTTTATATGGAAAGCCATCTAGAATAGAAAAGTAACAGAATGTACTAAATTATTTACTGATTCAACTAAAAATTACAACGTTCAAATTTTAATTGTTGAGGAATCTAACAATCTCACAATTAATGTAAAATTCCTTTATCTAAATACAAAAATCCAATAACTGTTATTGAGAAATTTCGGGCATTTCAGTTTGAATTCAATTAAAAATCTACAACTTTCAAAACTGATTTGACGAGAATTAACATTTTTCAGACATTAGAAAAATATAATTATAAATTACACTTAAAGTTCAAGTGTTTCAAACAATTATTTTTCCTTTAAATTCAAAATCTTAAACTGAAGTAATTCTAAGTAAAAAAAAGTTTCTAAAATTCAGATTCTAGTTTAAAAAAACTCATGAATTTGATGGCTTCTAAAAATTGAGTTTTTAATATATTAAATGCTTTTCCAAATTCGATTTTTATCGATTGTGTTAAATCTGAATTATTTGGTCCCTCCCAAAAAAAACTACATATAATATAACCATTATTTTCAATGTTAGAGGTTTTAAACTTAAATTATCCTGAATCAATACTAAAACTAATTTAAATCTGAAATAAAATATACACAATTATGTTCTTTTTTTTTGGTTCCACCCTTTTCTTTTTGTTCTAAATTTAGAATCCTTTCTATCTAAATCATAAAAATCGATTACCTTACAAATACTTATATTTCTTCGTTGATGGAAATAAATAATCATTTTTAACTATACATATTATTTCAATTATTTTCAGGTAGGTATGTAGAACCTTCTAGTGAATATAATTTAATCCTCTTGATAAGTGTTGAGTTATCGTAATCACTGAAATAGCACACACCATTATTTACATCCGAATGCACTGAATGATTAAATTTCCCAAATTCAATTGCAACATTTCCAAACCATTGAAAGTTATTTATGCGTATATGAGGTTACTGAAAATTAGTTTTGTCGATTCGTAGACGTTTGACTTTTAAATTTCTTGGGGTGAAAAAAGTTATTTTTAATTGTTGATCAAGAATAAAATTGAAGAGTGTTTAGCATCCCTGTATTCTCAGATACTGATAAAAACACGCCCAACTTAGTGCTAAGCTGAGTCTGCGCCAAATAACAGCTGGATCTTAAAGCGCAAGCTCCAAGCTTTCTCATGGCATATTCTTCATTTCAATAACAATAAAACATTCTATACAATTTTGTTGAGAAAAGTGGATAATTTTAGATAAAAATATTATTTTATTGATACATTTTTTTCATTAACAGGTGTACTTGGATAATAAATTTCATGGATTACTGCTATTTTTATTTGATTTTTGATTATAAAGAAATTGAAAAAATAATCGAAAATTTATCAATACTCAAATTATTATATTCTTCAATGTATGAATATAGTGAGTGGATGACGTGATCAAGAAAAGGTCAAACAATAAAGAATATTATTGGCTAAAACTTTGGGATATGATAAAAGATTTATAAGTGAAGGATTGTAGACTTTAACTGGTTTTTGATATTTAAAAAAATTCTAATGTTGGTAAAACAGGAACTCATTTTTTTAATTGTCCAAATCAGTCCAAACAGTGCTTCCAGATCATGGATAAAAGTTAGCTTCTCTACTTCATCATTTTATCGAGAAAAAAAAATGTATTAAATCTAATTGAAGAACTTAAAGGAAAGTGATATGTTAGTTTAAAAATTTTCAGAAATTCTATTTGACAAATTGTTTTTTTTCTTGATCAAATGTTAAAGTGGAGGAGGTAACTTTCATCCACGATCTGGGAGTAGTAGTTACTGTGTAGGGTGACGGGTGGCCATCCGTCTGAATTTCTCCGAACACGTCCTCATTTTAAGGCTTGTGTGAGTTGTCCTACAGGATTTTTGACTTTGTTCGGGTTTTTGTCCGGATTTTTAAAATGATAAATCTTTAATTTTGAATCAAATTTTGGATCTTTTGTACAAAATTTTATCATTCAATGCCATCTAACGATTTCTTCGCCAATTCACAAGCCTCAACAACTTAAAAATAATCTTTCAACCCAATAGATTACACAGGTTTATATGGTTTTGTTATGGAGTAGCTGAGCTACATTTCCGAAGTAATTTTTGGCGTAGAAACCGAATCCGGGCTCAGAATTGCTCCATCACGTCAGGTTTTCGAGTAATCCTAACCTAAAAGTGCGAAAAACACGGTTAAAACACTATATTTGAGCATCGATAACTTCGTGAATTTCAATTATTTTTTAAATATGAGAAAACCACGAAAAAAAGGCCACTTTTCAGCTTTCCATTTCACTATTTACATGTATTATTTTAATTTTTCTAACCGGAGATATCGCCTATTGAAAAAAAAATTGCAGGTTTCGTAATGACCGATATATGGCGGGAAAAAGTGATAGGACGTCAAATTTGTTCATATTATGCCTCGTTCATTAGAAATAAGAATGATAGCTCTTTTTATGCTTCTCTCATATTTAGAAAATAATAAAAATTCACGAAGTTATCGATGCTCAAATGTAGTGTGTTAGCCGTGTTTTTCGCACTTTTAGGTTAGGATTACTCGAAAACCTGACGTGATGGAGCAATTCTGAGCCCGGATTCGGTTTCTACGCCAAAAATTTCTTCAGAAATGACGATCGGTATTTCTATAACGATCACAACCTCATATTTTGTAGACCTGTGTTATTGATTATAATGCATCAAGGTTCAAGAATAACAATATAAGATGTTAAGCGTTGATAATATTTAATAAAGTAGATCATTTGAAAAAAAATTTTGAAAATTCTCTTTTTTATTTAATCCTTTGTATTCTACTATGCCGTACTTTGTCATGTTTTCCAACTATTTTGTCTAACTTTATTCTCTTTTTTCAAACTTTTCTGTTCTATCTTATCCTTCTTTTCAAATTTTTCTGTCCTACTATGTCCTCTTTTTTAAATAAATTTTTGTCCTACTTTTCGAAAATCAATTATGGTCATCTTAGTACTGTGTCCAAAACCAATTAGTCTACAAACCCCATTAACATTAATATGTGCTCTGTTATTTTCCAAAGTTTCCGTCAAAATTTTTGCCATCGTAGACAATTTTTGGAAAGATCTAAAATTCTTTTTTTGGCATGGTCATGTGATCAACTTACTCCAATAACCCAGTAAATAAGAGGTGAACATTCAATGGAATTAATATGTCAAAATTTGTAAAGAAACGGAATCGAGAATGAAACTTGTGGATGCCTTTTAATGCCTATGAATTGAAATGCATTCAAAAGTTTTATTTTCGATTTCGTTTCATTCCAGATCTTGACATTTCAATGCCATTTAATTCTCACCTTCTTATTCTTACTGGGAAGCGATCCATGTGAATTGATGTAAATGTTTGAATGTGAAATCATTAATCATAATTAAGCATTTTCCACGAAGTAATAGTAAAGGCACATTTATAAATCGCAAAACACTCTTGTTGGCCAAGCTGAAAATCACGCCCAGAAAAGAGTATATATATTAAGGCTCTGGTTCAGGCCATATCTTACTTATCCGATACCAACCTTACCGAAACTTTTTTTGCACTCCTCGCATTTCCACATTAAATGAGATATCGAGTTGAAACTTTTTGAGTAATTAAGGCCATGGATGAACTAGTATAGCTGAATAAATCAATTAAATCAATTTCCCCAAGATTTTTCCACAATAATGCATTTGTTTAGCTGAAACTTCAGGACATATTAGCGGATGGCTGTAGACATTAATTAGTTCTGAACAATAAAAAATAATAATTTCTGTCTTACCGACACTACTATTTTTTAAATTGTTAAAAAACATTTAAAGTCTAGAACCATCCGCTAGTATGTCCTTTATTATGTCCTAAAGTTTCACCTAAGAAAATGCATTATTATTGAAAAATCTTGAGGAAAAGTGATTTTATTGATTTAGTAAGCTATACTGGTTGATCCATGACCTGAGTTGGGTAAGTAAAATACTGTAGGTAATTTACGTAGATTTTTACCGTAAATTACTAGGTATTTTACCCCACTAGTTCTCTACATGATGTAAATTACGTGGTTCTAAAATGGTGGATGATCCTGCATTGTTAAGAGCCGCGACTAATGCGCATGATCGAAGGTGTTCTGGCGATTGGTTGGTTCATTCGCGAACAAATTGCAGGAACAAATCGGAAAATTTGAAATAATATAACCCTGATAATTTGTTATTTAGATTTAATCATAAGAAACCGAAGTAAGGCGAAGTCTGAATTTACAAAGAGCTATAACGACTAACACCGAAGCGTGTCTCCAAACGACTGACTGTCAAGAGTGTCCAAAAAGAAAGCATGCCCTCTTTCAAAACTATGCACTAGTTTTCACACCCTTGATCACTCTATTCACACGTGCGCATACAGCCACATACATACGAATACATGTTCCCAGACTCCTTATAAGAATCTTAACTAAGTCCTTTAGTTTACGACTCTCACCACTGAAATGGATTTTCTTGGAAACCATTAAGTGCATCGGCTCGGTAGGTATACATTGTACCATAGGCTTAGTTGCCCAAAGTTTCAATTGCCCATAAAATCACTAGACGTCACTATATTTGAAATGCAGTGTTAGACGAAAATTATGAAAGGAATGTGTTGGCAAAAACTGCGAGGATTGCAAGATGCAGGATTCCTGTACATTTCCCTGAAGCGCTCTCTACCGCCTATATTTGATATATACTTGCAATTTTTGCTAACACATTCCTTTCATAATCTTCGTCAAACACTGCTTTTCAAATATAGTGACTTCTGGTGATTTTATGGTCAATTTAAACTTTGAGCAACTAAAACTATGGTACAATGTATACCTACCCAGATATACCTCATAAAGTAAACAGATTGCTTGCTTTTGTAACGTGTGCAGCTTCACACGTTATACCTTACATGATAATTAGTCTTTACGAAATCTACCATACCGACCAACGCGAATAATTCAAATTTATATAAGAATATTTTTTAGCGAATTATGAAAATAGAAATTGTATTTAGAAGTAGAATAGATACTTTCCCATGGAGCATTCTAGAAATTCCAGAATTATAAATGTGAAACTTAAGAATGCGTCAAAGTCACGTCCATATGATCAGCAACATCTGCAAACTGTAAATTTGAGAGGTTCGAAACAGACCACTTTGAAAAGCATAAATTTTCATCTCTCCAACTTTCCCAAGTCATGAAATGATTTGGAAATGCTTTCTTAACAGAAAGCATTTTTTTTAGTTGCTTCAAATTCCAATCCTTGATTTTATAGCCTTCCCAGGGTCTAGTAGGGGTTTCTATGACAACTTTTAGATTACAGTCGCACGTGTTTGGGTTTTCCTCACCGAAGGGTCTGAGCCATATAGCCCCGAGCCATCGGTTATAAAAAAAAGGGGTCCTTGTCTCGAGCGCCTCAAGTATTCCTAGAATCAAGAAGAAAGTGTCGCCACTCGATCTTCCCTCTCCAGTGAACCTTAAAGGGCGTGACTCGTAGTTCTAAGGGATAGTTTTAGGATGATTTTTGGGACCGCCATTGGTTAAGCGAAGATAGTTACACTACCCCGAATTTGAGAGGGCCTCGCGAGGTACTTGAATTTGGATAGAAAAAGAGACCAGCGAAGTTAGATAGCAGAAAGCCCTCAACTAATTCGCAAAAAGGTCGTTCTCTCTTCGGCGTTTGCAGAACGACTCGTAGAATTGAAATTTTGTTAGTGCGTGGCATTAAAATCATAACTTCAACTCGCGAAGTGAATTTTAAATAAAGAACTCAAGTTATATTATATTTCTTATTGTTCGCTACCACCCAAATTATTTCAGGTAATCGTATCAACGATTGAAGCAGCATCCCGAACCTAATAGTTATACTACTTACGATAAGTAGAGATCATTTGAATATTCCCGCACGATCGGCCATTTTCAACTACCGCCGACGTGACATTTTACAAGGTATGTCTGTATTTCTAGGCTCTGTCCCATCCCTATCCGACTTCCTGCCTGCAACGGCGAGAACTAGAGTTCTAAATTTCTCGGACATTTAAAACCCGGTCACGTTCCCGTGACCGTCATTTTAAGGCAACTTCAGAATTTACAGAGAATTTAAGGGAATTTCACCACACCTTCACCAATATTTTCTTTATCATTAAACCTTATAATATTGTAAATTTATTTCCAAACACTATGAATTGCAATAGTGAAGGTTTCATAAAAATAAACTACGAAAAATGTTAAGTTTTATCGGCATTCAGTATCAAAAAAATATTTTTTATAGCCATTATATTAAATTTAAACATAAAGAACAAGTAATTCAAGTTTTCTTAGAACAAATTACGTTTTGATTTAAATAATTGTTTGACAGTTTCGGGACAGTTTATGCACTTTTTTAAGTGCTCTATTTATCGAGTGGCATGCTTTCTGTACATCTGATCACAGTATTTGCACTTGAAAGAAGCTTTATTTTGTTTATCAATAATTTAAAAAAAAAAATTCCAAACTATATTCTTTTTTTTCCATTTTTATTGCGCACGTTACACGAACTTCCAGAACAAAGCATTTATCAAAAACAATTGTAAGCTTGAACCGTTACGGAAAAATATTTTTAAATTCTCATAAATTCTCGAAGAGCACATTCATCAGAGAAGTTCTCAGTCATATTCCCGTGCTCCCAGACATATTCTCGGTCACATAAACTCTTTAGAACTCCAGCGAGAACTTGCTTCCCTTAGTGATTATAGTTTCTATGTGCCAAATTTTCTCACCAGAGCGCGTTGCACGTGTCACGCTCTACAAAAGCATTGTGTTGAACGGGTGATTTTCTGCAAAAGTGTAATTAAATAACAATTTAAATAAATATATAATATATATAATAATATATATAATATCGAAGAAAGCACTTTTATATTATTTTACAAAATAGATCTGTATAATAAATATAGTGTCGTTGATGTTGCATTTAAAATCTATTTAGTATTTCTAAGTTTCCTTAATTTTAGAAAATTTAACTGAACAAGATAAAAATATTTTATTCAGTATGAGATTTCGAATGGAATATCATCAATACTGCATAAAAGTTTCACTAATTTTGTGTTCCTTTCCTTTTGGAGGAACAAACGATCATCCTTGTACACCTACATTCTTGCAAATATACAAGATGTCATCTGTCTTTAGCATTTTGAAACCTCCAAAGCTTGGGAATTGTACACTCAGAAAAAAGATTTGATTGAATCAAATAAAATTATTAGTTTGAACAACTTTCTTTGATTTAAAGAAATGATTTGTTTAAATGAAATAAAATTTGTTTGATTCAAACAAAATATCTTGTTATGCGTAATAACGAAGAATGAGGTGTCAAGAATGAGGCTGAGTCGTTTGTTTAGAAAGCTCAGTGTTTATAACTTTATTGGTCGGACAAGAACTGAGAAGCGGGCCCTGCGTTCTACATTATATAGGTCTCGAGTGCTAATAGAAGGGGTATCTTACCGTTAGGCATAACATTCCCCTGTTTAGAATTAATTCAGTCCCTAAATTTTGATACGTCTATTTTTGGCTGGTTCAGTTAGTGTCACGTCCTGTGACCTTTTCTTATTATTATAATAAACGCTAATATTGATATTATGTAAAACTTGAATGTTATATTGACCATTGATGTATGTAACCAAATTGTTTAAGAAAAAATGTGAATCGACTGGAAAGAATCTACAGAGAGGAAAAATAAAAAGTATTATAAAAGAAAGCAGAGAAGTAAACAAGGGAGTCAGTATTCAGAATCGCCAGTCAACAAATCAATATCTCCATTCTCACCCCAACTGGAGATACACTATAAGAAATGCAACCGAGATGTCATCGCACCCTAATTTTATGAGGGTCATTTAGAAGCAACAAGTAGACTTCAGGAATGCGGGAAGTATTGATCCAAAATACACAACCGATTTCCCAAAATTCCGACGCAGGCTCAGTAAAGGATAAAAATCTACACGCAGACTCTAAGGGTGATCCCTAATTTTTAACACTGCGTGAGAGGGACCATAAAAATAAGACTATAAAAATGCCGCAAAAGAAAATTGAATTTGGGGACCAACAAAATTAGGCAAAAGAATTGGTAATAAACCGAAATGGAAATTCTTATACACACTGAAGCTAATTCAATAAATCCTGTCATATACACGGATTGACAGCACGTCTACTCAAAGAAAAAGGAAGTAAACTACCAAAAAATGAAATTTATTGAAATTAGAAAATATCAAAGCGGGCGAGTTCGAGAAAAACAAAATCGTAAAACAGGGTGAAATGAACAACCCCTAGGATATTTAAGGAGCCCGATTCTAAGGAGCACTGGCCACTTCAAGACAGTTCCAGTTCGACTTGTGACCCGGAAGGTCCGATCCCTTGTCAAAAGTTCAGTTCCTAATATCAAGTCTCTTCAACCTTGAAGCAGTTCCAGATACCGAGTCTGTTCATCTTTGAAATTGTTCTCCGTTCCCCGTTCAAGTACGCGAGTTCACCAGTTGTAGCAGCAAAGGATTATCAGTGGCTCCAGCCTTCAGTTCCAGTCGGTTCCAAAGTAACAAAGGTCAGTCACATTCAAGTTAGGGATTCCCTTTTGTAATATTAATAAAGAATATTTCATTGCTATTTCACCCCTTTTCTTATTATTGGTTATCCTCGACCCTGTTTCAGTTTAGAAATCTGAACGATTTCTTTACTGATCAAAAACGAGGAAAGTTCAATTATTATAAATTAAAAATAGGTATGTGACTGGGAAGTTACAGTTAGCAAAGGCTGAACGCTCGCATTGTAAGTGATCACATGCGTGGGTGTGTCTATTTTAGTTTTAAGGCAAAATAAGCATATTCTTTTCGGGATACAATTTTTTTTTTACAATTCAAATAATCCGAACTTGTAACTAATGTACAGTGCGACTAATCATAGCTAGTGCTAGCAGAGTTATCATCTGTATCAGTATCTGAAAAATACGGCATACATTGGACTATGTTTATTCGAATGATCTTATCTTTATTTCTAATTCTTAGATTGTTATTGTCGATTTAATCTATGACTTCAAAAGGACCTTTCCAGGCAGGTTCTAATTTATTTTGCTTAGTGTTGTTGAGTGTTTTGACAAGATCTCCTGCTTTATATATTGGATGTTTTCTAGTTATATTTTCGTCAAGTCTCCTTTTTGTCTTTTCAATTTCTACCTGGATTCTCTCTCGGGTTTTGGATATGATTTCTTCGTGTTTCTTCTTCCATTTCCTTATCAGGTCCTGATAAGTTAAGTTAGTTGAGGTGTTGACCGTTGACGGGATATTGGGTGTTCTTCCAAATCTTAATTCATAGGGAGAATCATGGAGACTAGATATAAGGAGACCAATCTCCATATATCCATTCCCGAAATGAAGTTCTGCCAAGTACATAGTTACAAAACTTCCCGATGAGGGCATGTGTGTTCCCTGGGTGCAAAATGGCGGCAACTATGGTTTATAAGCACCGTGTGTTAGGCGTCGCCATTTTGCACCCAGGGAACACACGTGCCCTCATCGGGAAGTTTTTTAACTAAGTACTTGGCAGAACTTCATTTTGTGTTTTGTGAAGTACGGCCATAAGAGATTGGTCTCCTTATATCTAGTCTCCATGGGGAGAATGTCCAGTCGTTTGATTGGTAGAAGTGTTGGTGACGAAATTGATGTATTTTAAGTTTTCGTCCGATTGTTTATTATTTTCGGCAATACTAGTCTTGCTCAAGGTTTACTAGTGTAGAGTGCATTCTTTCGAAGTTCCCGTTTGATTGCGGGTGGAATGCAGTTGTTTTAATATGCCGAATGTTCAATGCGTTTTCAAATTGTGTCATTAATTCCGATAAGAAGTTTGATCCTTGGTTAGAAAGTATGGTCTTAGGTGCTCCGAAAGTATAAATGTAGTGATCGATTAAGGCTTCTATTATTGAATTCGATGATTCATTCTGCAAAGGTACGAGAACTGTATATCTGGTTAGTCTATCTTGCATACTGAGTATGTAACGATTTCCTTTTTGTGTTTCGGGGAGTGGCCCAAAGATATCTAGCGCCAATTTTTCGTTAGGTGCTAAAGGTATATCAGGTAATATACTCTTCGCTTGATTCTTTATGCGCGCTGTTTTCTGTAGTTAGCAAATGGGGCAAGACTGTACGTATTTTTTAATTTCATTGTCCATTCTGAGCCATAAGCCAATGTTCTTAGCCTTTTCCAGCGTGTTCTTTTCTCCAAGATGAGTGGAGTGTGCTTCTTTGATTATAGCTTGCTTTTCTTCTTTTGTCAATTCTCTGGTGGGCGTGAAACATAAGTGGAAATTTAGGTGAGGGTAATAATTTGAGAGAAATTCCACCATTTCCTGAAGTAGTTCCTTTTGCAGTGGGGTAAATAGTGGGTCTCCGAAAATAAACCTTATGATGGTTAATTTTTTGCTGTTAATTTCCTCTATAATCCAGGTTAATTTTATGAGCCAATCTTCTTCATCATAGTCGCGCATTTCCTCCTTTTTTATTTCCTTCCATAACTTTCCTATGGCGTTAGGTTTTGTCTTAACTTTGTTGAAGGTGGGTTGCAGTCTCCAATTTATAAATTCCGTATGCATGTCAAGTTTTTCGGTTGTCACGTCTCCTGTAGAGTCGTTCTCTGTTTCCCCCGAAGGTTCTCTCATCCTTCTTGGTGGTAAATTGATCTTTTCATCTCCTTTTAGTACCCTATCTTCTGTTATAACTGGGGTACCGAAAATTTCGATTTTCTGTGGTTGAGTTTTCAATTACGCAGCTCCATCTTTCTCATCGGATATTCCTGCTTCCCACATTGCTTGTTTTGAAATATCAGATGTTATAGGGAAAAGTCGGGATAAACAGTATGCAACTTTGTTTTCTTTTCCTTTTACGTATTCCATGTCGTAATCGTATTCCTCCATTCTCAATCGCCATCGTAGCAATTTTTTCATTATGAACAACTTCTAGTTTCCAGGATTTTTATTCTTTTCAAATATTATTCAAATTAATAATTACAATTATAAAAATAAAATTTTTAATTAATTAGTTAATTGAAAATTTAGACTTAAGAGCATGTGATACTTTGCCATAAGAGCAATTTAGTTTACACAGTTGTTCTTCCACAATTTTTAATTTTACAAAAAAATAATAGTGCACAGACGTCAGTGTTAATTTTCTTTACGTCTCGGCACTATTATTTTTTTGAAAAATTCAAAATTGTAGAAAAACAACTGTGTAAACTAAATTGCTTTCAAGGTAAAGTATCAATAACCTTAAATCAATATCTTACCAGTTCAAATGTTGAAGTCTTCTCCTTATTTTAAGCTCAATGTTTACAGAAAATTTTTACGAAAATTTAGAGAAGAAAGTTGTCCGAAGCTCAATAATTTGTAATTTCTGAAATATTTGTTTGACTCACACTAGTCAGAATGTTTTAAAATCTCATTGTAATTTATGGCTAGTTCTTGTATTTTCTTATTAAAAAAGTGATTGAATCAAAGAAAATTATTTGCTTGAAAGACTTTCTTTGATTTAAAGAAATGATTTGTTTAAATGAAATAAAATTTGTTTAATTCAAACAAAATGTCTTTAAACGAAATAAATATTTGTTTGAATCAAATTAATTTTTCTTCAAGACAAAGAAATTAATTCAATGATATATGGTCAAAGATATAAATTGTTTTATTGAAGGCAGAAACTTATTTGATTCAAACAAATATTTATTTGGTCCAAAGGTGTTTTGTTTGAATCAAAAAAATTTTGTTTCAATAAGGTAGTTTTCATCATCGAAAAGTAAACCTCAGGCAAAAATTGATAATTTTGCCTTTAAGAATAGCAATATTATTATTGAAGGGCTATATTGATAGAGAAAAGATTATTTTCCATAAAAAAAATTTAAAACACAGAAAAATAATTTTATTAATAAATTTTATTTTGGACCCAACTTTTTTTCTTATCGCTTCTTATCAAATTTTAAAAAATTATGCGATTCTAATAAATCATGAATCATTTTTTCAGAGAAAAGATTTCCCACAACTTTACAGTTTCTGATTTTTGAAAATAAATTCTTTAATGGCTAAAACCAATAAAAAAACATTTTCCAAAACGAAATTTTTATAAACAATTTGCTGAATTTGATAATAATTTATTAATTTTTGAAAATTGGAAATGGTTAAGTTGTGGGAAATCTTTTCTCTGAAAAAGTGATTCATGATTTATTAGAATCGCATAATTTTTTGAAATTTGGTAAGAAGCGATAAG
The DNA here is from genome assembly GCA_030998225.1 of Diplolepis rosae. Lineage (NCBI taxonomy): Eukaryota > Metazoa > Arthropoda > Insecta > Hymenoptera > Diplolepididae > Diplolepis > Diplolepis rosae. The sequence continues at coordinate 4,394,605 of JAPYXD010000466.1, forward strand.
AAAAAAAGTTGGGGCAAAAATAAAATTATTTTTCTGTATTTCAAATTTTTTTCATGGAAATTAATCTTTTCTCTTCCAAAATAGCCCTTCAATAATAATATTGTTATTCTTGAAAGCAAAATTATCTATTTTTGCCTGAGGTTTACTTTTCGTGGATAAAAACTGCCTTAATGAAACAAAATTTTTTTAATTCAAACAAAATATCTTTGGACCAAATAAATGTTTGTTCGAATCAAATAAATTTTTGCCTTCAATCAAACAATTTATATCTTTGACCATATATCATTGAATTAATTTCTTTGTTTTGAAGAAAAATTAATTTGATTCAAACAAGTATTTATTTCGTTTAAAGACATTATTTTTGAATTAAAAAAATTTTATTTCATTTAAACAAATCATTTCTTTAAATCAAAGAAAGTCTTTCAAGCAAATAATTTTCTTTGATTCAATCAAATCTTTTTTCTGAGTGCACTTATTTTGATATAGAGAGTGAAATAAAGCGTATACTTACCGGAGGTGTTCCTGATTTATATAAGAATTCCCAGTAAAATTGTGAGAAAAGGAAATTCTAACAATATCCTCAAAAGAGGGCAAAAAAACTCTTTCATTTTTAGATCATTGTATCATTAATTCATCTGATTTACATTGTACTTTTGTAAAATTTCAATAACTGTAATTTAATTTTCATTTGCAAGACTGTAAGAGTATTGGATTTAAATTCTAAACTCAAAATTTCAATTTCTCATTTCGACCAAAAATATTGACAGTAACAATTTTTCCCTTCATAGATGTTCTTTATTACCATAAGGTATTGGTAAGAATGAATATTAAATAGTTATTTCCTGTAAGTAATTATTTATTTAGTTATTTCATAAATTTCGGGTCGGCTGCAAAGTTTTTCCTACGTAAGCAAACTTGAAGCTAGGTTTCCACATTTTATCTTTAAAGGAGTGTTTTTATATTCTCATAAAATAGAATTACAAGAAAGGTAATTATGACAGAATTTATTGATAAAAATGATTATTATTTTTCAAATTTACATAAAAATGCAATTAATTAACGTTCTGAATTTATAATATTCAAAATCAATTGAGCGAAATCAAAGAAAGTCTCAGACTCTTCATAGCCCATACTATAGCTAAAAGCTCTTTTTCTGAGGTACTGTATCTTTCTTCGGCTTTTGTTGAGAGTCCTTGAGATGAATAAGCATGGGTGTCCATTTTGACTAAGAACTGCTCCTAAGCCTTGATTTGAGGCGTCAGTTGTTAAGGTGAATTGTTCTTTAAAATTCGGAAACCTTAACACTGGTGCTGATATTAATGCATTTTTCAAGTCGTAGAATGCCTTTTCGCAGTTTAATGTCCAGTCAAATATTGTGTCCTTTTAAGTTAGCTTAGTGAGTGGTCTTGCAATGCTTGAAAAGTTTTTTATGAATTTTCTATAATAACCAGATGGTCCTAGGAAGGATTGCACGTCCTTCACGGTTTTCAGTTCTTTAAAGTTTTTGATCGCGCTTAACTTTTCTGGGTTAGGTTTCACACCTTCTTGGGTTATTGTGTGTCCTAAGTACTCTAATTCAGGTTTCAAGTAATCACATTTACTGGGTTCTAAACGTAGTCCAAGTTGTTTGATTCTTTGCAAAACGTCTTCCATATTTTGATTATGTTGTTGGATAGTTTCTCCGAAGATAACTATATCGTCAATGTAAGCGAAACATTTGTTACCAATTAATCCGCGGAATACATTGTCCATCATTCGCTGGAAGGTTGCAAGTGCGTTCTTTAATCCAAAAGGCATTCGATTGTACTCAAAGTGTCCTTGTGAAGTGGAGAAAGCTGTATATTTTTTGTCTTTTTCCTTCATCGGGATCTGGTGAAAGCCCGCTGATAAGTCAAAGGCAGAAAAGAATTTTGCTTTGCCTAATTGATCAAGGATATCGTCTATCACGGGCAAGGGATAAGCATCCTGGTCTGTGTCTTCATTAATTTTTCCATAGTCTATGACCATTCTCAACTTATCTCCTTTTTTAGGTACTATCCATAATGGAGAGTAAAACGGTGATTGGGATTCTCTAATAATTCCTTTTTTCAAAAGTTTCTCCGTTTCTTGTAATGCAAATTCTTTGTGTTTTTCGGGTAATCTGTGTGATCGTAAATTAATGATTTTTCCAGTTTTAAGTACAATTTCCTGTTCGGTTAGATTTGTACATGGTGAAGGTTCAGTGTCAAGTGAAAAAACTTTTTGATATTTTCTTATTATCTTTTTAATAAATTCCTTTTGTTCTGGTTCCAAATGTTCAAATTTTGATAATTTAAGAATTTCTTGTAATCGTTGCCATGATTCATCCCTTTTTGGAAAGTCCACGTCTCGGGAACACATAGTATAAATTTCTTCATATTTAATTCTTTTTGGCATTTCTGCTGGTTTCGTTGAGTGATTTTGAATGGGTACTTTTATAATTCCGTTCTTAATTTTATATATCCCGTCCGGTACTGTGTCTTGATCGATTATTAATACATCTTGATCGTCTCCTGCCGCCGGGTTTCTAAATATTTTTGATGTTTTTGCCGGTATAAAATCTCCATCTACCTGTAACGGTAAATTCTTTTTATCCAAAACTAAAAAATCTGATGTAATTGCATATCGGTCATGTTTCGAGAAAAATTTGAGTCCGATAATTCCATCTTCCGGTAGGGGAAAATCGTTGGGGATAATATGAAATATGTGTTCTTTATTGAAAAATTTAAATTTTACGGTTTCACTTGAAACGTGTTCGTCCCGTCCCATAACAAATCCTCTTGCAGCATTCTTATTGGTTGTGGGGGTCTTTTGACGTTCTGGCCAGGTTGAAAACCCTGCCTAATGTGACATTCATTTGGAAAATGACCTGTTTTACCACATTTATATCAATTCATTCTTACCCTGTCTTCCAGTGGTAGTTTTTACTAGTTTTTATTCCATTAGTGTTGGCGTAGCATGCGTCTGTGCCTCCGTTATAGTATTGGATTTTAAAAGTCGTATCTGTATACCTATCTCTTTCCTAAGGTTTAAAAGATATCGGTTCACTGCTTCTTGTTCTTCGAGCTTAATCTTATTGCTTTTTCTGCGAAGCCAGTAATTTTATTTGCCATAATTAAATCCAGTAGTAAATTAGGTTGTGAACATCTCGATTTTGCTCTCTTTACAGTTTTAATGAAATCTTCTATTCCCATGTCGTCTTGTCCGTTGATCCCTCGTATAGTTTCAATCGCGGTCTTTGCGTTGATTCTGTCCTCTTCGATGATGCTTGGTGCTGAGGGGACGGGAAATCGTACGAAAGGCTGTATGTTGATGTTCTCATTTCTGAGTCGTAAATTTTCTTGTGCTTGCTTGTCTTCTCGCTCTTCTTCGGACGAAGAGTCATTGGTCACTTCTTGGCGTTGTGTCGTTTCCCTGTCGGTTTCCACTTCTCCCGAGCAACCTACTTTCACTGCCAGCTTAGAGATCTCTTCTATTCTATTGTCGTTTTCTCTTTTAAGCATATTGAAAGAGAGAGTGAGAGATTCCATTTGGGCGAGCATTCGTCCTAACAGTTCTTCTGTGGTGTGGGAGGGGGACTTGGCCCGGACGGGTGAATGAACTCTAGACATTGGAGCTGTCGCGGAAACAAAAAATTATTCACTTGCGTTAAATTTTAATGGGCTTTGAGGTGTTCTGAATTGCGTATCTGTCACTGGAATTTCAGCATTAACAGATTGAAAACCAATATTTCCAATAGAAAATAATGTATTTAAAGTGAACAATCGTTTACAATACAATTCGTATTCTGTTTTTATTGTATTTCTCTTATTCAGAGTGTCCTTTTAATACTTCCATTTCATTTGGAATTTCAACCGATTCATGCGAACATCAATGAATCGTACATTGACATTAGAAATTATTTGAGGTTAATCAGTCTTATTCAACCCTATTCACTTAACGATTTAACCAATGTCGAATGGCAGATTTAAAACATTGCGCACAAATGGCAGATTCCAAGTGTCACCATCCGATTGAATTTTTATTTCCTGAATATGCAACTGACAGATACACAATTGAAAGAGACGCGCGTTCTATCGGTTTTTTTTCTGGGTAATATCGAATATTACTTAGCAGGAAATAGAAAATCTTCTTTGGTAAAATGACGTGAAGACACCCTCAAATGGTATTTCAGATCTTTTCTTTTTGTTGCTTTCTTCCATACTACCAACACATCGATTTTTTCGGGTATGCTAAAATAATTGTCGATTTTGACAAAATTCCGACCGTAGGAGGGAAGAAATGGTAGCTCAAATCTGCATATTCCAGTGACTTAGACTTACAATTGTTCACTGCACATACGAAGCCGCATTTCTTTTTCGAATTAGATGTCAGTTTCGAGCTTTCCATCTTTCGGATATATTTATTAAATGATTTTTTCAATTATTTATCTATCCTTATAATGTAAAATGACACTTGAGAAAACTTCCGATTCTCGCCACCAGGTGTCGTATTACCAATGTCAGATCCCAATAGAAAGGGTATCTTACCGTTAGGCATAACAATCTTTGAACCAAATAAATATTTGTTTGAAGCAAATTAATTTTTCTTCAAAGCAAAGAAATTAATGCATTGATATATGGTCAAAGAAATAATTTGTTTTGATTCAAAACAGAAATTTATTTGATTCGTACCAATATTTATTTGATCCAAAGATATTTTGTTTGAATCAAAAAAATTTTGTTTCATTAAAACAAAACATTTCTTTACATCAATGAAAGTGTTTTATACACATAATTTTTTTGATTCAATCAAATATTTTTTCTGAATGTAGTACTTTCGATGGCAAACCCTCCACAGCCCTTAATAACAATTTCAAAATTGAAAGCATTACATCATTCGAATAGTAAAAGCGCAATTCAAGAAATTCGAGAAAAGACGAAAGCAATAATCGATTGTGAAGACACTGATTTTAGTGATTTTGTAGATGCAGTAGCGCACGATTATGCTTTACCAGCTGTTAGAGATTATTTGATTTTTTACACAACTGGTCGTATAACTGCTTACATTAAACAGCAAACTCAGTGTTCGACATGCTTAAATGCATTTTTGACTACTTCTGAAACTCATGCAGATACGATATCTTTTTCTTGTGATCAGTTACCTGAAAGTATGAGTAGATTTGCAAAAATAAATAAAGATTTCATACATCCAAATGTTAAGTTATACAAGCTTATCACAGTTGTCGAATATCTATTTAACAAACATTGCCGGTCTAGCAATTCTTTTGATCTAATTCTAGACGATTTAATTTCATGTGAAACAAAATTTAGTTTTCAATGCAAATAACATGCCAATGAAGCTGTGGAGATGTTAGCATATATAATTCAATTTTATCTTCAAATACGGATGAAACAATTCGTAAGACAGGAAATGGCTGAGATTACAAAAGTTAGCGTCTTGAAGAAAAAAACAGCCAAGCTTTGCGAAACTTAACTAGTCATCATCGATCTGTACATGTTAAAAATATGTAAAGCAAATTTTATAGTAATGAATATTTTTTGTCATGTGAAACAAAATTTATTTTTCAATGCAAAGGATATGCCAATGAAGCTGTGGAGATGTTTGCATATGTGATTTAATTTTATTTTAAATAAGAATGAGACAATTCGTAAGACAGGAAATGGTTGAAATTTAAAAATTTAGCGTCTTGAAAAAAAAGCAGCCAAGCTTTGCGACACTTAACTAGTCATCATCGATCTGTACATGTTAAAAATATGTACTAGCAAATTTTATAGTAATTAATATTTTTTGTTCCGTTTACAAATTTTTAATTGAGTATATATTTCCCTTCACATGGTTTTTTATGTTGAACACAGGGCTTAACAAAATATTTTTTTTTCATTTCTCGTTTGAAGCTGGAAAATAAAAATGGAAAATACTTCTATTTAGAAGCTCAGGCTTTTTATTTATTTTTAAATATATTTTCATTTATATGGGGATAACATAAAAAAAATTTGTTCAGGGTCTCAAGAATTCTTCGGGTGTATGCCAAAATCCAGACGGGTCAAAATCCCGACTAGTATAGTGTGATCGAGTTTTCTATGGAAAATAAAAGCATGGCCGAAACAAACAACAGATGGGCGTGTGCTGTGTGTCGAGACAACTGTAGAGGATTGATTGATCAGCTCGCTAGGTGGTGCTGACCATGAAATAAATCTCATACGCATAAATAAAGAAAATATAATGTATATTTTTTCGTAATAATAAAGAGTAGAATATAAAAATACAATTAGGATAAAATGATTAACATTGTTTTTAATAAAATTCAACATTAATTAAACCAAACTCGATTTGATTTAAATAGGTGATAATGTTTTTTTAAAATGTGAAATGATTTAAGGTTATCATCGAAAATTCCCAATTAATTGGACCAAAATTGATTTGATTTAAACAGGTGGTAATCTTTTCATAAACTTACTAGTTTTAAGGTTATTTGCGAAAAATAATCTATAATTGGACAGAATTCGATTTGATTTGGACAGATGATAATCTTTTCATATCAAATCATTAGTTTAAAGGTTATGATTGAAAATTCACAATTAATTTGACCAAAATTTATTTGATTTAAACAGATGTTAATCTTTACATATAAACGCACTAGTTTTAAGGTTATGTGCGAAAAATCATCTATGATTGGACAGATTTTGATTTGATTTTCACAGATGATAATCTTTTCATATCAAATCATTAGTTTTAAGGTTACGATTGAAAATTCACAATTAATTAAACCAAACTCGATTTGATTTAAATAGGTGATAATGTTTTTTTAAAATGTGAAATGATTTAAGGTTATCATCGAAAATTCCCAATTAATTGGACCAAAATTGATTTGATTTAAACAGGTGGTAATCTTTTCATAAAAGGTGAAATGTTTTGAGGTTATCATCGAAACTTCCCAATTAATTGGACCAAAATTGATTTGATTCAAACAGATGGTAATGTTTTTATATAAAGTCACTAGTTTTAAGGTTATGATTGAAAATTCACAATTAATAGGACCAAACTTGATTTGATTTAAACACATGGTAATCTTTACATATAAACGCACTAGTTTTAAGGTTATGTGCGTAAAGTAATCTATAATTGGACAGAATTCGATTTGATTTGGACAGATGATAATCTTTTCATATCAAATCATTAGTTTAAAGGTTATGATTGAAAATTCACAATTAATTTGACCAAAATTTATTTGATTTAAACAGATGTTAATCTTTACATATAAACGCACTAGTTTTAAGGTTATGTGCGTAAAGTAATCTATAATTGGACAGAATTCGATTTGATTTGGACAGATGATAATCTTTTCATATCAAATCATTAGTTTAAAGGTTATGATTGAAAATTCACAATTAATTTGACCAAAATTTATTTGATTTAAACAGATGTTAATCTTTACATATAAACGCACTAGTTTTAAGGTTATGTGCGAAAAATCATCTATAATTGGACAGATTTTGATTTGATTTGGACAGATGATAATCTTCTCATATCAAATCATTAGTTTTAAGGTTACGATTGAAAATTCACAATTAATTGGACCAAAATTGATTTGATTTAAACAGATGGTAATCTTTTCGTATAAACTTACTAGCTGCAAGGTTATGATTGAAAATTCACAATTAATAGGACCAAAATTGATTTTTTTTTTTTTTTTTTTTTTTTTGGTGAGGAGGAAAAATGGCGAAATCTTTTATAGACGTTGTACAGGACTCTCCTAGGACGGGTCTAGGCATGCTTGTTAAAACCCAAACCCCCTCTCTCGAACCAAAACACCACCCGCGGAACCGCCTTTCGGCTTTGAATTTCACGGGTGGTTGGTTCCAGCTTAAAGTCGCGTACGACTCTTCCGTCATCCGTTCGCCCGGAACTCCCATCCGCGGCCACACGCCCGTTTGGCAGTTCGACTAGCCGCGCCAACCTGGGGAGGACCAAGAAGATTTCTCCCCCGGTCTACGCGGACAGCCAGGTCCACCCAGGGCGCAGGACCAGTGATCCCAGAACGTGGGAGCTGGCGGCCCCCACCATAGATGCCACGAGCTCATTGTGTCTTCCTCATTCAACCAACCTATGGCAGTCGAGCGAGGAAGAGGCCATGAGCTGGTGGGGACTATGGTGGGGGCCGCCAGCTCCCACGTTCTGGGATCACTGCGCAGGACCGCAGGTGCAAGCCCCGATGCGATTTCTGCTTGCCCTCGTTGTTGCCGCGCTCTACACGCCCATCGAGCTCCCTCGTCTTCATCACCAGGGTGACGAATGACTCGATAAGCATCCAATTCAGTTCAGACTGGAGCATGAGAGACACCATCGTGTCAGGGGTGAGTTGTGCGCCCACTTCCCGACCAACCGCCTCTCTTGCCACGCCCCACCTGGCAGAGAAAAAGAGTTTGTGCTCTGCGTTGTGCACAAGGGATCTCGTGGCAGAAGAAGAAGAAGGATCCGCAGTAGCTACGCGACTCATCATCTCTCTTCTTGAAGCTCTTCAGGTACGCATTAAAGCAGCCATGGCCTGAAAGCACTTGCGCCAGGTAGAAAGCGCTTGCGCCAGGTAAAAATTGATTTGATTTAAACAGATGGTAATCTTTTTATAAAAAGTGAAATTTTTTAAGGTTATGATTAAAAATTCACAATTAATAGGTCCAAATTTGATTTAATTTAAACAGATGGTAATGTTTTTATATAAAATCACTAGATTTAAGGTTATGTGCGAAAAATTATCATTAATTGGACAAAATTCGATCTTATTGAAATAGATGGTAATGTCTTTATATCAAATCACTAGTTTTAAGGTTATGTGCGAAAAATCATCTATAACACTCTTTAAATTCGAATTAGTCAAAACTGACTAATTGTTAGTTAAATTTAAGTAATTTTTAGTAGAAAACGTTACAGAAACATTAGTAAAAATAAAATTACTATAATTAATTAGTCAAATATATTAAACTATTAATTATTGTGAGATACATCAATTTATCTATATCTGTACTGGGGCAGTACTGAACCAGTACCGCGCCAACGCTCGGCATAAATCCTTGAGTCGGTATCTAGCCAGCATTTGGACACCATACAGGGGCAGTACTGAACCAGTACCGCGCCAACGCTCGGCATAAATCCCTAAGTCGGCTTCTAGCCAGCATTTGACTCCATACTGGGGCAGTACTGAACCAGTACCGCGCCAACGCTCGGCATAAATCCCTAAGTCGGCTTCTAACCAGCATTTGACTCCATACTGGGGCAGTACTACACCAGTACCACGCCAACGCTCGGTATAAATCCCTAAGTCGGCTTCTAGCCAGCATTTGACTCCATACTGGGGCAGTACTGAACCAGTACCGCACCAACGCTCGGCATAAATCCCTAAGTCGGCTTCTAGCCAGCATTTGACTCCATACTGGGGCAGTACTGAACCAGTACCGCACCAACGCTCGGCATAAATCCCTAAGTCGGCTTCTAGCCAGCATTTGACTCCATACTGGGGCAGCACAATACCAGTACCGCGCCAACGCTCGGCGCGGTACCAATCATCAGTACTGGCATTGTTCCTTATTTACAACTGGCGCGGTACAATGCCGTTGGTAAGATCCGGCATAAGTCCGACTTTTCCGCCTGGGAATGTATACAGAAAATCGATCGCGAAGCGCGAGTGTCATGATGGGAATGTGTTCCTTAAGGCCGATAGAGCCTTAAGTAAATTGAATTTCCTGTTTCACTTAAATTGAAAAAGAAATTTTGTGAATTTGAGAAAATGAGTAATTCACATCATCTTTAATATTATAAAATTGGTTTGAGCTTCAGTATTAAATTATAAGAAATAAACTTAAATGTATGCGAAGAGCACAAGACTGAGCGCGAAGCGCGAGGTCCAGAAAGATCGGAGCGCGACGATCGAGTATTACGGAGCGCGAAGCGCGACGATCAAATCGCGCGCTCAAGCTTGCGCGCTCAAGCTTGCGCGCGAAGCGCGCGATGAGAATGTGCCCGCTAAGCGGGCAGATTTTTTTTATTAGAAATAGGACAGGGATTTTGACATTAACTTATTATTGTTTCTATAATAAATTGAAAAGTCATCTTTTAACATACCCAGTGTTTTTAACAAGATAAGCGTATTCTTTTTTCCTATATTATTTCAAATTTCTTAATCAATAAATATTAGTAAATAAGTTTTTATAATTAAACTAGTTGCAAATAAAGATGGTATTAAGATATTAATTTTTACCTTCGAATGTAAAAAACTATTGGCTATGCCTACAACACTAAAAAAATCTATCATGGTTTCGAAGCTAGAAGCTAAATTGTTACGACCTTAGACATTTATGAGCACTATCTAAAACCAGTATTGAAATTTTTGATTTTTTCAAAAAATTATTTTTAAAAACACAAAAGTAGTGCTCAATCCCTAAATTTTGATTGGATGTGGCTGGTTAACGAACTTGTCCTTACTTTTTCGGCTCCGATAAAGTGTACCAAAGCTCAATTCAATCTGATAATTCTATCGAGAGTTATGCCGCACACGACCTACAGACAGACAGTCAGACAGGCAGACACTTTCGTAAAAACCCTTTTTTCGGACTCAGAGGGTCTCAAAACGTACAGATTTGATGAAATTTTCGAAAGTCATTTTTCACATAAAACCAATACCTTCTCATCCATGATGAGAATGTAAAAATAAATGTTGCAGCAAGAAGTAGTTTGAATTTGAATACAAGTGCACAAGAGCGACACCATTCGGCAGTGCATGGAGGTTTTATATGCCCTCACATATATGTAATCACATCAGAAGTTTTAAATAAATATAATTATTATAATTATACTTGAAACATTCTTAATTAATTTCAGATGAAAAAAATAACTTTTTCCACAAAAAAATGAATTTCTATTTTCCATAAACAAAATAAGTTCAAAATAAGCACGAAAGAGGTTATATAGATGCAAAGCTAGTGAAATTATAAAATTCTGTATCTTTTTTAATTTTGACCACCAAAACATAAAAGCCACCACCTAACGACCACCAAACGACCACCAAACGATTCGACATCAAATTTTTGAAAAACATTAAAGTGTAGTGCAAGCGTGAAGTTAGCACTACAATTTTCAAAATTTTATATTTTTTTTATTTTCAACCACCAAACATTAAAAACCACCACCTAACGACCACCAAACAACCACCAAACGACTCCAAAAGGAATTTTTGGAAAATTTTAAAAAGTGTAGTGCAAGCGTGAAGTTAGCACTACAATTTTCAAAATTTTATATTTTTTTTATTTTCAACCACCAAACATTAAAAACCACCACCTAACGACCACCAAACGACCACCAAACGATTCCAAAAATAAAAAGTACGATATTTAATAGTTGCAGTGCTAACTTCACAGACATCAATTAATGATAATTTTCCGCACATAACCTTAAATCTAGTAATTTTATATAAAAAAAATTACCATCTATTTCAACTAGATCGAGTTTGGTCCAATTATAAATGAGTTTTCGCACATAACTTTAAAACTAGTGATTTGATATAAAAACATTACCGTCTATTTCAATAAGATCGATTTTGTTCCAATCAATGATAATTTTCGCACATAACATTAAAACTAGTGATTTGATATAAAACATTAACATCTGTTCAAATCAAATCGAATTCTGTCTAATTATAGATGATTTTTCGCATATAACCCTAAAACTAGTGAGTTTATATAAAAACATTACCATCTGTTTAAATCAAATCAATTTTGATCTAATTAATTGGGAATGTTCGCACATAACCTTAAAACTCGTCACTTTTTATAAAAACATTACCACGTATTTAAATCAAATCGAGTTTGGTTTAATTAATGTTGAATTTTATTGAAAACAATGTTAATCATTTTATCCTAATTGTATTTTTATATTCTACTCTTTATTGTTACGAAAAAAATATACATTATGTTTTTTTTATTTATGCGTATGGGATTTATTTCATGGTCAGCACTACCTAGCGATCAGTTAGGATACCTAATCTTCCACAGTTGTCTCGACACATAGCACACGCCCATCTCCTGTTTGTTTCGGTCATGCTTTTATTTTCCATAGAAAACTCGATCACACTAGACTAGTCGGGACCAGCCCCCTGCATCTTAGCCACGTAATCCGCGAAACGAAAATGTTACAAGAATTGACCGTGGCCGCTAGGGGCGCTGATTGTTCATGAGGCCTGAATTCATTTTAATGCATGGGAAAAATGCATAAAAATTAAATTTTTGGCGATAAAAACTACTTGATCATATTTTGTTTACAACACATTAAACTAGAAAGTTTTAAATATTATTTAAAGCAATTTTTACTGATATAAAGGGTAATATGCTTGAAATTTGGGCGAAAATTGTCTTTGTAATTCTGGCTGGAAATTGAAATCAAAGTTCTGTTATCTTCGTTTTATCATTAATATTTACATTGTGATTATTAAATAAAAATACAATATTTATTTATATTATCAATATTATTGATATTATATCAGTCTTACATATTATAATAGAAAAATTGGCTATTAAAATTCCATCAAATTGAATTATAATAGGGGTATTAATTATATCATCTTGATTTTGTTAGAAAAATTAGATTTTATTATAGGACATTTTGTATTTTATATTTTAAAACTTCTTAGTAATTGAAAAAATTACATTTTTATGAACAAAACTTTCACATAAGGAATGAACGTACATTTGAAAAAGTAACAAATATAAAGATTTTATAAAATTCCTTTATAAGTATTTGAAAACACTAAGAACAAAGATGTTTGTAATAAATAATAATCAACATAATATACTATATTTCATAATAATATAATGGATATTTAGATCTCACATGCACATAATTTATTATGTGTATTTTATCTATAATTAGGGATGGGCGATCTCGATTCGATTCTACGGAGATCGATCTTTTTTACTCGATTAATCGGTTGGATTGATATTTTTTTCGATCTTTACGCACGATTCTCCTTTCATTTTTTGCTGTTTCCTATTTCTATGAACCGTTCCTATGAACTGTTTTTTAGTTTAAAAGTGAGATCAAGGGGTCGACCACGAGAATATCCTTAATGTGAGATACAAAGTATATTAATATTATAGAATTTATAATAATACTTCATATTTATGCCAGAAATTTTATCATAAATAATACGTTAAGTGATATGCAAAGTTCAAAGTATATTAATATTATAAACTTTATAGTAATACTTCATAATTATGCCAGAAATTTTATCATAAATAATACTTTAAGTGATATGCAAAGTTCAAAGTATATTAATATTATAAACTTTGTAGTAATAATTCATTTTTATGTCAGAAACTTTATCACCAATAATACGCATTGCTTTAGAAATTGTGCAATTTAAAAAAATAAAAAACGTTCCTGATTCGCAAATATAGTGTGTTTTTTAAGCCGAATTTCCTTTTTTATTGATATAAACACTTTTTTATTTTGATAATTTAAATTCACAAAATATGCAAGTAACAATTATATCTCCAATTGTTATAAAACATTTTAAAAAAAGGTTATTTTACAGAAATTTATCATTTTCAGAAAAAGGTATCGATTTTTGAAGATCGATTCAAAAATCGCTCTTTTTAACCGCTTAATCGATTAAATTCAATCAATAATTTCAAAATCAATTCTTTTTCTTAAAGATCGCCCATCCCTATCTATAATACCTTAAGTTCAGTCAGTCAGCTTTGTTGATTTTTTTATTCAAAGCGTTTTAAATTTAGTATAGATTAAATTTTAATAAGTTAAAGGCGCTCATGATAAATAAACCCCAAAACAATGCACTTTTTCAGAGCATTACGTGTAGCCTGTTTTGCAACCTACAGCAACAAATTTCCGCATTTTCACTTAAATTTTTATATCGCCGACTGTTGAAACCATTGCAATTTACCTAAAAAGCACACAAAAGCACTTCAGACACCAATTTTTCACAAAAAACGTTAAATTTCAATGTTCTATAATGCTAATCTGTATAAGGTCGGCCTCATGAACACCCAGCGCCACGGTGGCCAACGGTCAACATCTGTGACATTTTCAACTCCAGAGATTCCGGGGGCTGGTCGGGACTTTGAGACGTCGGGATTTTGATATACGTCCGTTCACGCAAGTCCAGGACATACCTGGTAAATTACGGTAAAAGAACAATGCCAGTCCCATCTCTATACGTAATTAACCAACCCTGGATGAGAATGCAAATGTGAAAAACGAGTATTAATTGTGGATAATCTATTAAATAACTTGTAAGTATAAGACTCTTTGTTAACTGGCTTTTATTTATGAATAGTGTTTCTCAGCAATAATGTGAGTTTATCAAAATTGTAAATTCATATCGAGTTATTTTTTGAAGCTTAAATGTTCATAGCAATTTTACTAATGACTTTTCTGTCTTTATTTTTGTCGTTTATATCTTCAAATTTTTTCAAGTCAAAAGAATAATTTTTTAAAAGTAGCGTATTTTGTATGATGGATTTTTTTTCTTTCGCTAAAAAAACCGAATTTGTTAGGCATTTTAATGAAAGAAAATTTAAGGTTATGTGAAAATTTTACAAATAAAGCTTAAAAACCTTTTTAAAGAAAAACATCTGTTCCAATATTTACACCATTTTAAGTTCACGTAATATTTGAAAATTAGAAAATTCTATTAATTTCAGATTTGTACATCTTGGTTGTTAAAATAAAAGAAATTTTGTAAATTTTAATATAAAAACAACTGTAGATCATAGGTTAAGAAAATGTTATAGATTTTCAATTTCCGGACCAATCATAACTTATTTCAATAGGTTTTTTTTTCGAATAACTATAAATAGGTTACCTGCGTTCGTTTGCATGTGCCTTAGCTACTCCAAAATCTTGATTCAATAATTTTAATTATTTTGGACATGGACTTGTAGAAACTAGACTCATTTTTAAGAAATGATGTCGTTTCTATAATCATAATAATATCCCATGCAAATTTGATTTAAAGCTCCCCAGAAATTAGGAGTTTTATCATGACGGTGAAAATCAGGGCTGTCAAATTTCAAACTTCCTACATGGTGGAACTAAAAAAATATCGTAGTTAATCTTAATTAATATCGTGTTATTAACACGTTGCATGTTTTTAAACGCCTAACATTAAATTGTTTGAATGATATATTTTTAAATTAATTGAAATTTCGAAAAAAGAGGAAAATCAAGAAAACTTTCATATATAGGCCTTTTAAGGGTGGAAGAGAAAAATGTGAAAATAGGAAGCTGACTGTGATTCCTTTTATGAAAATTAGACACAAAATTCAATAACATTCCGACTTATTTAAAGTTAAGGCATCTAACAAATTTTCGTTAATTACAGGTCAGCATTTACATAATGGGCGTGCAAGCGAAAACTGTGGAAGCCATGGAGGTAGAAGCAACCGGAGAGACTCCAAATAACGAGGGTGACGCAGGTGAGAAAAAGGACAGTGATATCTTGATCATCCAGGATCTCCGCGAACACATTCGCCAAATTGAGCGCGCTGTCCAAAATAAAGAGCCCCGTTTCATTCTGCGCGCCCTGCGTGATTTACCAAACACTCGTCACAAGCTAAACCCAGTCGTCCTTCGCGGGATCGTTGGTGGGTTTTTCACACGCTCCGCTGCCGAACGTGAAGCTCTTCTCGCCTGGATCGAGGAACCAATGGACACTGAAGGCACGCAAGCAGCGATCCAGAGGTTCCGGAGCTCCGCTTTACCTCTTCTTCCTGAAATCGACGCGTATGTCCACTTACTTATCCTAGTAAAACTCATCGATACCCGGAAGTATAACGAGGCCGTCCAATGCTCAGAAACCCTTGTGCAAAAGATCGTCGCACAAAATCGACGTACTATGGATTTAATTGCTGCGAAGTGCTATTTTTACCACTCAAGAGCCTACGAACTAACCAATCAACTTGACAAGATCAGAAGCTTCCTGCACTTACGACTTCGCACAGCGACACTTCGTAACGACTTTGAGGGTCAAGCGGTGTTGATTAATTGTCTTCTGAGGAATTATCTTCACTATAATCTTTACGACCAAGCTGACAAGCTTGTGCTTAAGTCGACCTTTCCCGAAACTGCGAGCAATAATGAATGGGCTCGTTTTTTGTATTATCTAGGCAGAATCAAGTCTGCAAGACTTGAGTATTCTGCAGCGCATAAGTATCTCGTCCAGGCGATGCGCAAGGCACCACAGACAACCGCCGTTGGTTTTCGGCAGACTGTGCAAAAACTCGCAGTAACCGTAGAACTTCTACTGGGTGATATTCCGGACAGACAAATCTTTCGCCAGGCGGCATTGCGACGTGCTCTGGCACCTTACTTTCAGCTTACACAAGCCGTTCGCTTGGGAAATTTGCAGCGGTTCGGAGAGGTTTTAGAAAACTTTGGACCGCAGTTTCGAGCTGATCACACCTTTACACTCATCCTGAGATTGAGACACAACGTAATCAAGACTGCAATACGCTCCATTGGGCTTTCATATTCAAGGATTTCGCCTGCAGATATCGCACACAAATTGGGATTGGACTCTGGCGTAGACGCCGAGTTTATCGTCGCAAAGGCGATTCGGGATGGAGTTATTGAGGCTACTCTGGACCCAGAAAACGGATATATGCGTAGTAAGGAAACAACGGATATTTACTGTACCAGAGAGCCTCTTCTCGCTTTCCACCAGAGAATTACTTTCTGTCTTGATCTGCATAATCAGAGTGTTAAAGCAATGAGATATCCGCCGAAATCGTATGGAAAAGATCTTGAATCAGCAGAAGAACGAAGAGAAAGAGAACAACAGGATCTTGAGCTCGCAAAGGAGATGGCAGAGGAAGATGATGATGGTTTCCCTTAGAATAGATTTCTGAGCTCATCGCGATCTTCTGCAGATTGTCCTTTTCATTTCTGTAATACTTTCGCAACAATAAATACATTATAATTAAACTCTTTCTAGTCGGGATTTCAACAATTGGATATTTTTATTTTTATGATTTCTTGTTGCAAAAAATTCTATTAATTGAATTATTTCATACTTTCATGGGGCCATAAAGACCTAAAACAATAAAAAAAACAATTGAAAATTTGTTTTCTCAGGCTGGTCCCACAATGTGGGACGTGAATCAACGAAACAGCGACAGTTGGTAACAACGCGTTGATGACGTCAGAACGTACGTGCATCGACGACATATACGAATCTTAGGACACATTGTGGGACCAGCCTCATAGTCACAAGTTTCAATGATATTTTGAGAAAAGAACATTGCTCACGCTGCTATTAGTTATAATCCAGAGCCACGCGCCCTCTAAAACATAGCTGTGTCCTACGATAGTGCTGGTCTAGGGGTCTCTACTTTCTAACATGGAAATGGTTCAAATGCGCGATATTGGAATCGTTGCTATGTCGACTTACCCTAGCGGACCCGGGTGAATGGTCAGAGTTTTCTCTGACCGTTCTCTCACCCGGGTCTGCTAGGGTAGCCAATCTTCCTACGTGACAATTGATTCCCAGCAATTAGTCCATAGTGCTGTGTCCAATTCATTGCATGACAACATTAGCACGATTGAAAAATAAATAAAATGTCTTGCATTTCATATCGTCATCATAAAAAAACGATTTTTTTATGGGTTGAGGAGTAAATTTTTTTCAAAATTTTGAAAAACAAATAGGGTAAGTGTGGGTATTACTGTGGATGCCCCAGTTACTGCGGTTTCAAATAAAACTAATGATATACAATGTTTTAAAGATATATAACGCTACAGAACAATTAAAAACAATTAATTTCTAATCCAAGCATAATAAGTATCAACGAATTATCAATAGTTACGATATTTGTAGCTAATTGATTGCAATTTGAAACTCTCATGTTCCCGATTCCCATAGTTTTAATGCTTAGATTTGTTGACAGGCCATGAACACGTTCTGTAAAACTTGTTATAATTCCGTATCTGAAAATAAAATATTCATTGTGATATTATTTTTTGCAAAGTAAATATCTTATTTTTCTAAATATTTATGCAAAATAACAAAAAATACGGTTTTTAATCATTTTTTTACCAAAACAGTATTTGGTACATGATTTTCATAGGTGTATGAATTACTGCGATCTGTCAGGCGGCACTGCATAACCTTTCAATTTATTACAAATGCTTCGTTATGCTTACTTTTTATAATTGAAATTAAACAAAATGTTGAAAACTCCAAAATCGTTGCTAATAAGGCAAGAGGAAGTCAAGTAATATAATTTTAAGGTAAATTAAATAAGAGTTATAATATTATTTAATCTTAATTTGTTAAAAATGCTTCATGTTCACTTTTTATAATTTAGTTTAAATAAAATGTTCAACACTCCTTAATCGTTGCTAAAGATGCAAGAGGAACTCAAGTGATATAATTTTAAGTTACATTAAATAAAATTAATAAAATTATTAATCTTAATTTGTTACAAATGGTTCGTCGTGTTTACTTTTTGTAATTGAGATTAAATAAAATGTTCAACACTCCTAAATTAATTGTAAGTTCACTCAAAATAATATCGCAGTATTACGCGCGCAGAAATTTGGGTTTCCGCAGTAGTTGGAGCGCAGTAATTGGGGATTCCGCAGTAATTGGTGCGCAGTAATTCATGCAAACCCGCAGTAATACCTACATGGAACATTTTTTTTAGATTCGCATTTTTTAAGTAAATCTGGTTTCTTTTCAGGGTTTAAGGACTGCATGCTATTTACTTAATACCAAATACTGCTTTAAAAATTAATTCGCGACGACTTTTTCATCTCAAAATCTTTTTTTTTAACTTTAAAAGCCGTCTTGATTTTCGATCCGCAGTAATTGGCACATTTACCCTATATCGCAAATAATGCCAATGAATTCAATTATTAAAGAATTTTGAAAATATTTTTGTGGAAAAACAGACGAAAATCTTTAATACCTAAGAGTTTGAAATTGTCTACGAGGAGACCTGTCGGCAACGTATCCTATCTGATACGCGACTAGTGATTCTCCGATAATGTAGGCAGTAGCAGAAATTTCAAACTCAACTAATTAATTTTGAAAAACATTGAATTTTGGGAAAATTGTAAATTTTTTATCATTTTAAATTTTAACAAGATTTTTCACTATTTTTAAATCTTTCAAAAATGTTCTACCTACTTTTAACTTTTTTCGAATTTTGAAATCTTTAAAATTCCAACTATTTTTAAATTCTAAAAGTTTCTTGACTAACAATTTTTCAAAACTGAGCGGCCGTATGCAATAATCGGTCGAGCGCTTGAAAACTCGTAAAAACTATTGGACACGTTGTGACGTCATGAGTAAAAACTGAAAGTCCGGAATCGCATAAATAAAAAATGCCCTTATAAAAAACTTTGCATTTTCGAGGGGAAAAAGCGACTCCATAAAAATTTACCGCATACCCTGGAGGTGGGAAAGAGGGTAACTTTGAAATTTCAAATGGGAACCTCTATTTTTTATTGCTGGTTCGAATTCTCCATAAAAAAATATGTAAGTTTTATTTGGTTTTTTTCCAAATTATAAATTTAATGCTTATTTGAAAAATTTTATTTTAAAAAGAGATAAAAATTTAACTATTACAGTAAGCTGAGCTCTTCCTATTAAAGCACCGAACCTAATGTACGAAATTGATATGAACTTCTACCAATATTGGCATCAATTCATATATTTTTAGTATGGAATGTCTTATAGTATAAAAGAATCAAGCTTATGCCATTATTGCTAGTGTCATATGCTGTCAGAGCAATGTTCCTTGCAAAATAAAAAGTTTTTATTGTGGACATTTTTTTCCTACATTGCGTATTTCTTGACAATTCGATGTCTCGAAATAAAAATCTCACCTTGTATATACCTAAATAATGCTTGAGTCACATTCTCGAAAGAGATATTTATTTTATATCAAGGAAGAATTCAAGCAATATCTGCAATAAATAATATTGCATTATTAGAAACATTGATACAAATATTTTATGTACATTTAACACAATTAAACTACCTTGAAAATTAATTTAGTTTTATTTTATGTTTATTATATTCGTTTTACATTTTTCAGGGGATAAAATTGAGGCAGCAGTACAAAACTATTTTTAACAAAATAAATCGAATACTCTTTAATATTTGTTTCTACATATAAGGTTAATAATTGAATTTAAAAATATTTCCTTCGGCCACCTCAATTAATTGAACTGTATGTAAAAAAAACTAATATAAAAAAATAGATACATATATTTTAAAGTAATGTTTAACAGTGTTTAATCTTGCATGAATATATGTAAAAATATAATTTGTCAGAGACTCAGCAATAAAATTATAGAGACTATATAGTCAGAAAAACGTATTACGGACGTATTACTTATTTACAATGTTAAAATTACAATTCAAATGATGCAAAATATTTTACAATTCATATAATACCTCTAACAGTTATTTCTTTAACGCCAACTAGACCCGAAATTAGTCTTAAATCACGAAAATTTTTCTTCAAAGCATAAAAGAGTAGCAATCTTACAAATATAGATATTTCTAAGGAACGAAAGTTTCTTTACCTAAGACAATTCATATCCATATACTAAATGTAATAACACCGTTTACTATATATCCTATTTCTAGAATTTTACCGATGAAACTTGAGAAATACTGCTTTACGGAATATTAATATCTCTGTTGATTCGTTTGACAAGCTCGTGGCTGTTGTGAACAAATAGAAGTATATTGATAAATTATTTAAAGTATCGGGCCTAGTGGTTGTGGAAGGTCAATTTTTATTAGAAAGCTGATTCTATAACGAATCGCTTGCAAAATTTTTCATATTTTCTTTTTAACATTTATCATACAGAGTCTGATGGTTGTATGATCAACGCTGTTACTGCGAAGAGTAAAAACACAATTCCTCCAATCAGCGTTACTAAAACAAAAGATTTATCTGAGAAAAGTGTACTATAATACTATTTTAAAATAAAGTTTAGTATACAGAAAACTCAATTTCACCTGTTCGCACTGAAATTTTTTGAGCTATCATCCGACCACCGAGTACAGCTAGTCCTGTGCAAAATGAATGGCCTAAAATTCCACCTATTGTGACACCGTAAACATCCTGTAGATAAAATAAAATATTTGTTATGCTTAAAGCTTTAATTATTTTGTATTTAGTGAAATAAAATTATTAAATCTGAAAAAGGACTCGATTTAACAATTTCAACTCAATATTAATACCAATTTCAAATTGACATGTTTGATAACATGTCTATTACTGTATTGACCTAAATTCATATAATGTTTGTTCATTTCTTTGGCATAGGGTCAGTTTCTTCTTATTTTCTTTGATTAAAATTATTATTACATTTAAAAATACGCAAAAAGAAAGAAAGGCAAACGTTTCGGCCACATATGGGGGCCCTCTTCAGTGCCATAAATTCAGAGACTAATTCAAAATTTCTGTAAAAAATTACTATATTTTAGATAATTAAAAAAGAATTATCATAAAAATTGAAAACTTATCTCATAGCTTGCAATTCAAAATGAAGTAGTCCAATATGCAGCATCACGAATTGAAAAATTGAAGTTCACTATGAATAAAAACCGGATAAAATGAAAAAATATAAAAGATTTTGCACACGAACCGACCGGAATTTTTTTTTTCATTCAAAAAATGTTTATTATTAAAGAATGATGCCAAATTGGTTCACAATGGCAAAACGCGAACAAGTTTTACATTCATGAAAACTTCTCGTTAAGTCTTTAATACCGGCGTCTCTCACAGAATGATCTGAACTGTTTTAAAAACCGACTCGGGACATGTGGCTTTGCTGACCGAAAATTTTTTTCCTATAAGCAATCCTGAGAGGTTCTTTTCCTCCTTGAAGAAGACTATTGTCCTGTACTTAGTTAAGAAATTCGAGACGTTTATGATGATTTTCACGAGTGGACGAAGGCGTTTATTTTTCAAGAAAACGATTTTGTATATAAAATGGATAGATAAAGTAATGAACTTTTTTATTCAATTAAATTCTCTTTTCATAGGGGGTGTGAAACAAAAAATCTACGTAGGTTCGAACGGGGGGGCGTGATGAAAAATCTTCGGTTATCCACGAGGGGGTAGGGGGGACTCAAAAAATCACTCAAGACCGGCTACGTAGTTTATGGACGATCCCTAAGCTTTACGGACAATCCATTTTACACTGAATTTGCAAGCAAGGCGTTACATAGAGATAAAATATTATAATATCCATATATGTAATTTTACTCCATATTCAAAAAAATTGAAAGTTGTTTATTTTCACATACAGATTTATTCTGAGATGTTTTAGAAAAATGATAATAAATTTATCTTTAAAAATTAATAAAAATGCAATTTGAATATTCGTGATATTAATTATCACATTTGAAGTTATTATTAAATTTAACTAGTTCTGAAAATGGTCAGAACTGTTAGATATTCTAGCTTTATAGTGAAAGTGCCATTTTTAAATTTCAAATTGACATGTTTGATAACATGTCTATTATTGTATTGACCCAAATTCATATAATGTTTGTTAATTTTTTACAGAAATTTTGAATTAGTCTCTGAATTTATGGCACTGAAGAGGGCCCCCATATGTGGCCGAAACGTTTGCCTTTCTTTTTTTTTTGCGCATTTTTAAATGTAATAATAATTTTAATCAAAGAAAATAAGAAGAAACTGACCCTATGCCAAAGAAATGAACAAACATTAATACCAATTTTAAAGTGACATGTTTGATAACATGTCTGCTATTATATTGACCCAAAATTCATAGAATTTTTTTCATTTCTCATTATTTTGGCATAGGGTCAGATTCTTTCTATTTTCTTCGAGAAAATAGAAAGAATCTGACCCTATGCCAAAATACCAATGTTTTTGATATAACAGCCGTATGGTTTCCTCAGTTTCTCGCACGTCTTTTGGGTACCCAAAGCAGGTATTTGTTGATGAGGGTTACTTTACCGTCCTAGGCCGAGAATGTGCTCTTTACCGGGCAACGACCGGGCTATGTATATACCACTCAACGTATATACGAATTAGTTCCAAAAGGCGGTTCTTGTGTCCACATCTGCTGTGGACTTGTGGCGCATGCATGGTTCGTGGGGATGATGTTAGCAGTACGAGTAATAACCGAGCAGACAGCAGACGCGCCTAAGAGAAGCAGAGAGCAAAGAAACTTCACACTCGCAAAATAAACTTTTTTCACCCTAGTTGCATAATATAATATTATCAATTAACTATACCGAGGATACCATACCACTATTACATAAAATGTCGTGTACATCGTGGAAGTAAGCCATTCTTTCTCGTCCTTACACGATTTTTCACGTACTCCGCTCTGCCTCGTATTGAAAAATCGTGCAAGGACGGGAAAGAACGGCTGCTTACCTTCCACGGTGCACATTGCACAATATACTATTTTCTCCCCATAGTTACCTCTTGAGCAGCGAGAAGAATTGTAGTGAGTTGGGAACGATCTCCCCATTCGGCAAGAAATGTGAGCGTAAAAGCTTGAAACAAAATTCTAGAAAGTACCATTAAGGCGCTTTTCTTTTGCGTTTTTTTAATAATCCCAGTCTCTGGATCTTGAACTAAGGTACTTTCCGCATCTTTTTCAAACTATAATAATAATAAAGTGTCTAATTACAAATTACATCTAAAAAATATTAAAGAATAACATAGAAAAATAGTTACTTCGTCCTCTCGTTTTCTCAAGTCAGTTTGAACTTCTTCGAGTTCCTCCTGTCCTTCGTTTGGGGACATGTAATAACTATCTCTGAGCATTTTTAGACCAAATATGGCAAACAGTGCAGTCGAAATATAATAAGTATATGTACGAGGAATTATAGTTGCTGCATATCCGAATACCACTGTAAAGAAAATTAAAATATATACATAGAGCAATCATTTGATATTTAATGGATTAAAATAATTAACGGATAGCATTATAAAGGGTAAGGAAAAGCAAGGGATATAATAATAGTACATATAGTGCGAATTTATCTGCTCAGAGAAGTAAAATGCCGCTTGATTGTACAGCGTACGCACGGTGACACGGTCGCACGCGTGTAAGGCTATGTTAAAATTGTGATGTTATCGTATTACCTTACGCGCGCACGCATCTCTTTTTCTCTCACTTCCCCCTCCTTACTGTTACTTTACGTGCCGCTCGTCGTGGTACAATAAAGTGCTATTTTACTGCCGCTCCGCGGTCAGATAAAGAGCGCATATTCTGCCTAATTCAGGTAAAATTATGTATGCATATAATATGGGCGAATCTATATAACAGGTAGATTTCGTGTCACTCACAGATTCATCTCTCCATAAATAGTATCCTACGAACTATTCCGTGGTATATAATGTTTGAAAATCTTTCTACATACGTATTTAAATGTTGCTAATATAACTTTTTCAGCTCAAAATGAAATCAGTTAAAATCATAGTGGATGGTAGTTCTAGTATTTGAAAATGTAATGAGGGTTTTAAAAAAGATTTACCCATCATTGAAACAAAATGACAGCTGTTCAAAATGGCGGGATTCATTTTTTTAAGGAAAACAAATTTAAGAATTTTTTTAGTTTCGTGTCTTTAACGATATTTGACCGTGATTTTTTATGAATAATATATTTTTCAAGCAGAAAAAAATTTAGATCATTTAAAATCATGTGCCTAAAATTAGGTCATATGACTATAAACGTCTTGCGTGATTAATTGATCTTTCTATCACAAATATTCAAATTTAAAAAATTTGACATTTTTCTGTGGAAAAAGAGACACTTTCGACTATGCCGGAATTCGAGCCCATCGAAAGATTGTTTTCGAGGACACCTGTCGGGAACGTATCCTATCTGATACGCGACTAATAAAAAAAATATTAAAAAATGTATAATGTAAAATGTATTTCTCTTTAAGTGACAATAAATGGTATTCAAAAAGACTGAAGGTCACTTAGTTTTAAAAGAAATAATTAAAGAAAAATACCGAATTGCAGTTGTTCGAAATAGCGAAAAAACCTTTTAAATATGTCAAAAATCGGAAGGAAAACAGAGAAAAATGTTTTAAAAAATAACAAGTCAAGAGTATCTTTCGAGAAAAGTATACAGTAGATATAAAACTTGATGTAATTTAAAATTTGTCATTTTACACCTTTATTTGATCATATTTATACATATTCTTGTACAAATTTAAATTATAAATTAAAAAAAAACTGTTAAACATGATTTCCTGAACAACCAAAATTTTTGCAATTTTCTATTTGTTATCCTTTCAACGTGTGGAAAAATTAATGACGCAATGAAATTAAAATTATTAACAAATCTCAAAAAAAATACTATACTCGTTTAAATAATAAATGTGCTTCTATTTTGAAAATTTTCACTTTTATAACCGCAAATCGACTGTTTGCATAACTTCACCCATAAAAGCGTAATGGAAATTTTAAGACAAGTTTTCATAAAGTCATCAGCTATGCTTGTAAAGGAGACAATTATAAGAGATGCAAAATAAAACTGAAAACATTTTTAATCAATCAGACATTTTTTCAGTAAATCAACGTGTTACTAGGTTTTGTCACTGTGAAGAAATTTTCAACATAAATTATTAAGATTTATGTTTTTCTAAATAATTAAAATAAAATTAGAGACATCATTTGACTTCTTGAAACTAGAAAAGAAAGTAATGAATTTTTTTTATCGTCATAAGCTTAATTTGTTTTATCTGACGATTACCGCTATCTCATTTGTTCTATATCAGGAAGAAAAATCCTCGTATCAAAAGTTTACTATACAAGGTGAGTTTTTTATTCTAGTACATTGGAATGTCTCAAGAAATACGCATATCACAAAAAAAACTTTTTATTTATACCTCCAGAATGTGGGGTAAATTTTTGCGTAGTCGCTTCTTCCCTTCGGAATTAAAAATTTCTATTGCGGACATTTTTTTCGTACGATGCGTATTTCTTTAGATATTTTGATGCGTCAAGATAAAAAACGCATCCTGTATAGAATGGATTAGAGATTCGGATGATGCAAATTGTTGATAAAACATCATTAATATATACTAATATTCATATAACTAAAACATAAATAGTTAAGTACATTTTTTTAACAAATAAAATATATATATTTTAAGAAATCCTTGTAAAATTTTGAAGACTGATTTATCTTTCGCTACTTTCTTGGGGAAGATAATATTTTCACCTGAAAGAATAGTCATAAGAGCGAGTGCTCCAATAGCTCCAATAAAAACAGTAAGTCTCGGATACTTCATGGCCATTATCGCTGCGATGAAAAAGGTTTTATCTCCCAACTCCGAGACAACAATAACAGAAAGAGAAGCAACAAAGGCATGGAGAAAACCCAGGTCACCCTGGGCTTCCATAATCGAAGTCGTTGTTGCCTTCTGAAAGAAAAAGATGAACATTTCCATAAATTAAATATGGTTTGAATAGCACATTTTATTCGTGTACGCTTTTACAAGAAGTGTATTAATTAAATTGTAAAGTGACATGTTTTATAACATGTCTGCTATTATATTGACCAACAATTCACAGAATTTTCGTTAATTTCTAATTTTTTTGGCATTGAGTCAGTTTATTCGTAAAAGATAAAAATGTAGAAGACAGTTAAAATAAGGATAATCATGAAACTCAAAAACTTATCCCATCGCTTGCAATTCAAAATGAAGAAGTCCAGTAAGCAACACACGAATTGGAAAAAATATGTAGAATTCACTGTATATAGAAAACCGGTTAAAATGAACGAAAAACTTAGAAATTTGTAAACAAAATAGCCGGAATTTTTGTTTGTTTTTTTATAATTTTTTTTTTTTTCATAAAGACGGATGCCCCATTGGTTATTAATAATAAAACGCGAACGGTTTTCAATTTTGAAAACTTTTCTTGAGGACTTTGTTACTGGAGTCTCTCAACGATCGTTCTAAACTGTTTTAAAAACCGACTCGGGACATGTGACTTTGCTGACTGACAATATTTTTTTTTAAAGCTATCTTCAGAGGTTCTTTGTCTCCTTGAAGAAGGAGACAACCTATTTAAACCTAGTTAAGAAATTCGAGACGGTTATGGTGATTTTTACGAGTGGACGAAAGTGTGAATTTTTGAAGAAAAAGATTTTGTATAACAGTTTTCCGGACAATTCATTTTATAATGAATTTGCAAGCAAGGCTTTACAGAAATATAAATTATTATAATATCTATATACATGCAATTTTACTCAATATTATTTGAGTATGTTCAGAAATGAAGGAAAAACTAGAAAGTTGTTTATTTCTGAATTTAGTTTTATTCTGAGATGTTTTGAAAAATAATAATAAACTTACATTGATAATTTTAATAGAAGAAAATAAAAAGAGACTGACCAAATTCCAAAAAAATGAGAAATTAACAAAAATTCTGTGTATTAACTTAAACGGATATTAAATTAGGAAACTTTAAAACGTTAAAAATCAATAAAGTTAACAATTTGAATGTTTTATAATTCAGAAGAAATTATATATTTCAATTGATAATTAATGAATACATATGTGCAAACAAGAATGTTATCTAAATTTAGGTACCCTACAAAAATACACCATTTTTTTTGAGGTAAAACAACTATATAATAACAGAGATATACTTGTACATTTTATAGCATAATAAATTTTTATAAATAAAAATTATTGGAAATGCCTAATTATATATAGAACAAAGAAAAATGTGCTGTTTCTAAAAGTAATAGGTATTGAAGTAGCAAATATTGAAAATATAAATTTAAAAAATGGGCTAAAGTTAAAAATTTTCTTTTTATTTAAAGTTTAATCTATGATTTCAAGCCCCGAGAAATGGACAATTTTAAACATAGAAGACTCCAGTCCTCCAATTAGAGAGTTGAAAACGCAGAAAAATGTAAAATAAACTTTTTCAGTTATATAGAACATACAATCGATGAGGTGAAGGCATTTTGAAATTCCCCGACATTTGCATCTAAGTTTTCTGCCGTCGTTGCACTCATTAAATGATTCATGAGAATAAATGAAGCACAACACCACGCACAATCGTGCAACTAAGTTTACTAAATACTGCTTGATGCTGCTAAAGTCGGAGTAAAAACTTAGGTTACTTAGGGTTGTACATGGACAAAAGAATATATGGACGGAGCCCAAGTAAAGTTCTAAAGACGGTATATTACGTCGAGAAGGATGATAAAATTCGGGTAAATTACCGGTATTTTCTCGAGCCTCTTTTTTCTTGAGAATTTAGGAGAATTTATGTTTTCCATGAACGTTCAATGTGAGTTGTTCAGATTTTAAGAATATCTGTAAGTATAAAGTTTTTTTATTTGAGTATTATGTGATTTCAAGTAAATAGTTTCACATATAAGATTACAATTTATAACAGTACTTAATTTTATAGATTATACGAAAAATTTTATATTGGAGTGCTAAAATGTTCGTGATATTAAAACATAAATAATATTTAATGCAATTTACCTATAGCCAATTTTCATTTATATCCTATTTCTTTAACATCTTTTTACATTTTTTTTGTAAATAAACAAAGTAAAATTATTTAATCTGTTTTATAATAATTACTAGTAATTTTTGGCACTTAAAATTCAAATTAAATGTGACTTCTTAAATGAAGAATAATAACAAACAAATGTTTTTAAAAAATCTTCTCATATTTTCTCGATAAATTCTCGCCCTAACGGTAATATACCGTAATTTTCATTGTTACCTTCTCCAATTTCATTTTACCGAGAATTTTCGAACTCTAAGCCCAAGCCTGCGGGTGAATGCCAAAATAAGTAAGGGAGAAACAGTGAAAATAGCAGGAGTTTTAAAACTTGTCGATGAGGGCGCGTGTGTTCCTTGCGTCCACAATAGCGGTCCATTTCATATGGAAATACTATGTATAGTATATATAAATTTCAGTGATCCCAGATCTGAAACCGACGCAGTGTTTCACACTCTCAGCCTGCCTGTCGCTGTGAATCGGGTAGGGAGCGAAGACGGGGCACGTTCAGTGATCCCAGATCTGAAACCGATGCAGTGTCTCGCACTCTCAGCCTGCCTGTCGGTGTGAAGCGGGTAGGGAGCGATGACGGGGCACGTTGCCATTTTTCTTTCCTCGTCACTCTTGCATGCAAGAACGACTCGTCCCATTTCCCCTTATTCTCCTCGCTTCCTCGTTACAATGCATGCGTTTTCAACTGTTCCAAGTTTTAGATTTCAGGCTGTCGTTTATCGAGTCGAAATTGAGAAATGTGTTTTTCTCGACTCCGTGCAAAAGAGGCGCGAAGCAGACGACAATTTCAAATTTACAGAATATGTAGTTATGGAAATAATACTTCTTTTTCGATATTTTAATCAATTTTTCCCTAAAATATACATCTATAAGATTTAAAAAAATTGTGGAATCATTATGAAAGTCTAAACATTATTTTAAAGTGGAAATTTGAAATTAATAAATATTTACAATTTGAATCTATATATAAATTGGAAATATTAGAAATTTCTAAAGGAAAGCTTAAATTATAAATTTCGAATTTCCATACTTTTTACCAATTTTGTACATTTAAAAAATTTTCAATTAGCGAATTATTTAGCATTAAGAAGAGATAAACATAAAATTTAAGATTGAATATTACATTCTCAATTTTATGTTAGACATATTTTCATCTCACTTTTTGCAACCTAATCACAGACTTTTCATTCAAAAAATGAATTGCTTTACGGAAAGGAAAAATTTTCTAATAGGAGGAGATAAATTAAAAAGCTAAAAAATGTATTCAGTGATATTTGCATATGATCACATAAGTATTTATTGATTTCAAATTTTACATGAAAATTTTTTGTTCAAGTTCGTGTTTAAATCTTGTCACGATTTTACAAGATCTTATGGGCAGCTGCAATCTGTTAAATGAAATATTTTTTAATTCTTAATTTGCCTGTTCTTCTGAAATCGTAGGAAAAATTCAAAGTCGATAAATGGTTAAAATTTTATATCAAGATTTCAATTGCAAAATTTTAAAGCTTTGTACATAAACTGATTCATATTTAGAAAATACTTCAACTCTGTGAAGCATTTTTATATTTTAAGTGTAAAATCTGTGCTTAGGTCACAAAAAAGTAAGATTAAAATACTTTCATTATAAAATTTAGAATGTAGATTTAGCACTCATTAGGTCAAATGTTTATTACTTCTTCATGTAAAATACTCTGCACATAATTCTGATTACATATTTTTTAAATGTTGGAACATTTAAGAAATTCATGAATATTTAACCTATTTATAAAAACTAAAAATTTACAAATAAAGCTTCGACTGACAAATCCAAGAATTTGTCAATTATTGATCTATTTTCTTGTAAGTTTGAACATAGGAGAACTTAAAATTCCACAATGACTTTATTTTTCAAGTGATGCTTAAACCTTTCTTTAATCTTGAGAATTCTTCCAGAACTTTATTTCAGGCGAGTGACTTTTTTTAAATGAAGATTTCGTTATTCTAAATTAGGCTCATCGTGTAAAATTGTAAAAAAATTCTAAAGCTTCAAAGTAAATTTTTCTGTCTAATTCAAAGCTAATAAGTATTCAATGTTTCAAATCAAAATATTAAATGAAAGATATTCAATCTCTGAATCTGAATCAGTCAAAACCTACTGATTATCAGTAAAATTCGACTGATGCAAATAGCCAAAAATCTTAATCTTAAATTTTATGTTTATCTCTTCTTAATGCTAAATAATTCGCTAATTGAAAATTTTTTAAATGTACAAAATTGGTAAAAAGTATGAAAATTCGAAATTTATAATTTAAGCTTTCCTTTAAAAATTTCTAATATTTCCAATTTATATATAGATTCAAATTGTAAATATTTATTAATTTCAAATTTCCACTTTAAAATAATGTTTAGACTTTCATAATGATTCCACAATTTTTTTAAATCTTATAGATGTATATTTTAGGGAAAAATTGATTAAAATATCGAAAAAAGAAGTATTATTTCCATAACTACATATTCTGTAAATTTGAAATTGTCGTCTGCTTCGCGCCTCTTTTGCACGTAGTCGAGAAAAACTCATTTCTCAATTTCGACTCGATAAACGACAGCCTGAAATCTAAAACTTGGAACAGTTGAAAACGCATGCATTGTAACGAAGAAGCGAGGAGAATAAGGGGAAATGGGACGATCGTTATCGCATGCAAGAGTGACGAGGAAAGAAAAATGGCAACGTGTCCCGTCTTCGCTCCCTACCCGATTCACACCGACAGGCAGGCTGAGAGTGCGAGAAACTGTGTCGGTTTCAGATCTGGGATCACTGATATAAATACATAATATGTAAATACTGGTAACTATCGTCGCCATTGTGGACGCAAGGAACACACGCACCCTCATCGACAAGTTTTAAAAACTAACTACTTGGAAAAACTTAAATTCGGGAATGGATACATGGATTAATCTCCTTATATCTAGTGCATGTCCGAATTGGCGATAGTACAATATGAAATAGTAAATACTTTCACCATAGGATGAAAAGAGTCCGAGGTTTGCAGACGTAATAAATGACTCTTTATCCTACAGTAGAAGTATTTACTTCGTAATGTACTTAGCTAATTCGGGCACGCCCCTAGTCTCTATGCATGGACCAGTGTTGCCAGATTAGGGGTTTTTCCACTAGATTTAGGGGATTTTTGGTCCTTCAGTGGATAATTCAGGGGGAGAAATTCTTTAGTGGGAAAATTTAATGGTTTTTTTTTATTCAGGGTTTTTTTAGGGGTTTATCTTATTTTATTTTAAAATCTCTAATATCCTCCAATCACCGTAATTGTTTAATTTGAAATAAGCCAAGTGATTTGTTGTACTTCCTAGGCGAGTATTAACGCTCAATTCCATTGCTTTATTGTACACATGTTGCAAAAATGACCAAAGCACAAGTAAATTATAACATATGGTCCATGTTGAGGATTCAGAAGTCGTAAAATGGGGCAAATTTCAATATTTTTTAGCTATGCAAATCAAATAATTCAATTAGAACACTATTATATATTAATATTATATATTAAGGAATGATAAAATATATTTAAGTGTTACGTCACCACTACGAACATACTTACTTTGATCGAAGGTTCCTCGTTTTAAGTTAGGATCAAGTGATCCTCGCTGAGGGATGAGGATAAGTCAGTATAGAACACAATGATTATTAAAATAATACAAATTGAATATATTTGAATAATAAGGTTATTCACGGTGAATTTATGACTGGTTAACTGCACTGAACGAGTACTTCACGTTGTGATTTCTTTCAAGTTTTCGGAATTTGCCGCACTTAATTCTGCTCACAAAAGCTTGGTAAAAGACATATATTAGCATCCATTTACAAGTGACCAGAGGTGCATTTCTTTTTATGTGCCTTGAGTTATGTGAGAGGCAAGGGGACTCAAATTAATTAAGCACCGCAAATATATTTTCTTCTATTTTTTCGCTTTCGTCTTATTGCAAATTTTTGAAATAGTGGATTAGGCCTACAGGGAAAACCACTTTAAAAAAACGTGCCTGCAACTCTTCCTCCTCGGTGGTTTCGAAAGGAGTTTAATAGAAATTCATATTAATTTAGGCTCTCACTAGTTTTCCCTATTAGCACCTGATTACTGACAGGACAAAACAGCTAGGTCCCTACCACAATCCAATTAAAATTTCTGTTGCCTAGAAATTGTAGCTGATGATTCAAAATTTTTACCTCACGTTTTTGTGACCTATGCATAGATTTTTAATTAAAAGATGGAAAAAATCTACGAAAATGAAGAATTTTCTGATTAAAATAGTCAACTAACAAAGCTACTAAATTTCCAATCAATACCTTAACTTGAAATTTAAAACATTTATTGACTATGGAATTTTATTCATATTTGAAAAACATTCGCCTAATGTAAACACTTTTGAGATTGTGAAATTCTTGGAAAATTTTCAGTAAAATTTAAAGTCAATAAATCTTTGAAGATTTAAATCATGATATTGATTAAAACAGATATCGGGCGTATAAATTTGATTAACTGCATCAATTAGAAAATTTTGTCTTTGTGTAAAGCATTTCTTTTTTTCATTGAAAAGTCTATGCATATAATCCACCAAAACGTAAGATGAGATTTAGATTTTTAACCTTAATTTCTTATTTCTTATTGAATAAAATATTTTCCACTTAATTTTTTAATTGATATAGTTGATTCACGTATTATAAAATTTTTTTAAAACTATTTTATTGGAAATAAATATTTTAAATTTGTATTTTATATAAGAGAAATCGTAAAGTGTAATTTTGTATGCAAATTTAGATGTAATTTTAGTTTTTAGAATACTGAAACCTTTTATTAACAGTGTTATAATGAAATTCATACGTGAATAATATTACGTATTTGAAAATGTTTTCAGAGTATTTTATTTGATGAAATTTTTTTCAATGTTGCCTTATATCAGAGAAGAAACTCTACTGTATAATTTCGAGTGTATAATTAAATATAATTTATATATTGCTCAATTATTTTAATATTTTATTTTTTAAACTTCAATATCATACTTTATCATTCCTTAATATATAATATTAATATATAATAATTTTCTATTTGAATTATTTGATATGTATAGTTAAAAATATTGAAATTGATATTTGGTTTTGAAACTTTGAAAATTTATTTTCTTTACATTTCAATAGAAAATGATTTTTTAAGTGTTTAAATCATCCTAAAATTTAAAAGAATATGTTTAGATATTCATTTCAGGTGAATGTTTTTAAAAATATCTAAAAAAGGAAGGTAATATCTTAACTGATATATTTCGTGATTTTAAATTTGTCGTCTGCTTCACGCCACTTTGACACGAAAGTCAACAGAAACATAATTTTTCTACTAGCGTGCCATAAAGTGGACTTTATTGCGCCGTGCGGGGCAAACAAATCCACTTTCTGACCCGCTAGTAGAAAAAAAATCGTGTGCAACATGGGAAAAACATTTATTTTACTCGTGTGGTTGTATAGACAGGTCTGGCAGATTCCGTGGTGGGGGATGTTCCCTTCTTGTAGACAGAATGTTTCATATTTTCGCCACGGATAGCACTAGTATCGAGTAGTGGCCCGAATGACCGCACTATAGCATGTATGTATATAGGCACCGTGCGTGACTGCAGCGCCATAGCATGAGTGAACTAAAGGAGGCTGTTCGAGAACTTTTATAATGTATTATAATGGGACTTAGTTATAAAAATGTTTATTATCAACAAAAAAGCAAACAAAAAAACAATTTGATTCACCTTAAAATTCGATTGTTTTTCCTTGTGAAGTATTTGTGTGAAATCAGCAGTAAAAAGTAAGTATTTTCCATAATAAAAATGATATAGAAACCAGTAAATATAAGATTAAGGTAGTTGTCGTGCCAAAAATCAGTCTCTGGAAAAAGAAGTTTTTCTATGATTTCAAGACTGGAAATTATAAGATCAGCCGTGTCATATGTAAGGAAAGACACTCTTATTAATGAAAAAATTTAAAAAATACGAAAAATAATTTTTTAATAATGTTTTTTGTAATAGGATTTTTCCTTACTATCGCTTCTTATCAATTTTTAAAAAATGATTGAAGTTTCTTAAATCATTGCTTATTTTTTCGAGGAAAATATTCTCTACAACTTGACCGTTTCCAATTTTTGAAAATAAATTCTTTAATGGCTGGAATAATTAAAAATCAATTTTCCAAAACAAATTTTATATAAACAAATTGCTGTATTTGATAATAATTGATTTATTTTCAGAAATTGGAAACGGTTAAGTTGTAGAGAATATTTCCCCCGAAAAAATAAGCTATGATTTAAGAAACTTCAATCATTTTCAAAAAATTGGTAAGAAGCGATAGTAAAGAAATATCCTATTATAAAAAACATTATTAAAATATTATTTTTCGTAATTTTTAAATTTTTTCGTTAAAAAGAGTGTCTTTTCTTACATATGACACGGCTGATGATATAATTCTCAGTCTTGAAATCATAGAAAAACTTCTTTTTCCAGAGACTGTTTTTTGGCATGACGACTACTTTAAGTTAATGACAGATCAAAACAGACTAGAAAAATAATAAAGAATTAAATTGTAATTTCATGATGACAGTTTTAGGCACTTGTTGAGTGAATAAATATTAATTGTTTATTTTCAGATTCAAAATCATCATGGATATAATTATTAAAACAAGTTTTCAATCAATTAAACACACAATAGAATTTCAAACACAAACGAAAATTAAAGGTAAAAATCTTGTTCTATCAGAACATGTACGAGATGTCCAAGAGTTCCGTAGAAATAATAACTTTTGCCTTCTTACTGCAGCTATACCCACTTATTCCTTTGATTTATTTTCCATTTAGACGTTGGAAATTTATAAAATTTACACTCACTTTTGCTGCTTGTATTTTTACAATTCACAACACAACAACTTCGGTGGCTCATTTCAGCTATATTTTTTAAATTAAAACAAAATTTAGATTTGCACATGTATTTTGATTGCTCGGAAATATAAAACAGCCTCCTTTAACGCCTAAATTATCCACTGCGTGCGCTGGCGTCGATTTAACTCTCCCTACCATGACTTCGCACGGTGCCTATAGATATACCCAGAACGTAGTGAGCTGTGAAAGGTGTCTGTAAAATAGACAAATATTTTTAAAAATTTAAATAATTAAGTTTCTGAACAATATGAAATGAAAAAATGTTCCTAAAATGATTCTAGGATATAAAATACACATTTTCCATACATCCATTAATACAAAATAAAAAAAAGAACACATTAAACTTCGTAAAATATATACTGTGGATACGAAGGAAGAATTCTTGAGACCCTGAACAAATTTTTCTTTACGTTATCCCCATATAACTGAAAAGTTATTTTAAAATAAATAAAAAGCTTAAGCTTCTAAATAGAAGTATTTTCCATTTTTATTTTCCAGCTTCAAACGAATGGAATGAAAAATAAATATTTTGCTAAGCCCCGTGTTCAACATAAAAAACCATGTGAAGGGAAATATATACTGAATTAAAAATTTGTAAATGTAACAAAAAATATTCATTACTATAAAATTTGCTAGTACATATTTTTAACATATTTTAAATTTAAATTTTTTGGGATTTTTGTCACTCGGAAAATAAAAACACACACGAATAATTTTTTACATATATTTAAAGACATGTTTGAACTACAAAAAAAGCATTTTTTCAAGAACTAAAATAAAAAAATGGCGGACTTATTGATGATCGCGTGTGGCGTGTCGCGGCGGACGGATTTTTTGCGGTACATCGTGGAGCCCAAAGTTTTCATCTGAAACATGCAACCCAATTTTTTTATTATTCAGCAGGCTTCCCCCGAGTGCATGAATGTCAGCAATTCCAAAAAATTTTATTTCAAAATATTGGAAAAAAAGTGCTTTTTTTCGTCATTTTTGGCTGCTAAATGTGGCTAAAAAGTGTATAAAAAACTTTTTTTTAATAATTTCAAACATTCATGCACTCGTTTATTTAATAATTTACAAAAAACTTTTTAGAAATCGAAAATCGGTTTAGTAGTTTTTCACAATCGTGTACTGCAATTTGGAAAACATAGTTTTGAGAAAAATCGATTTAAAGTTTAAATAAGGGTTAGGTTAAATTTGTTCTCTGTTGATAAAGAGAGATAAAGTATAACGCATTTATCCTCTGTCGATAAAGAATAGCGTGAAAGGAACAATTAGAAGGGTCTAAGAAGCATAAAAAGAGCGAGAAACATTTGCTGTGCATCGCGCGCCAAATCGCACCCACAGCGGCCACAGCGCGCCCGAACTGTGGGTGTCACAATATTCAGAGTTGAGTCATAATATTTTGAGAATATACTTTCAAGACATGACCCAATCGATTTTTTGAAAATACTGGATAGGGCGCCCCCCTTAAGTGTCGCAAAGCTCGGCTGCTTTATTTTCAAGACGCTAAATTTTTAAATTTCAGTCATTTCCTGTCTTACGAATTGTCTTATCCGTATTTGAAGATAAAATTGAATTATATATGCTAACATCTCCACAGCTTCATTGGCATGTTATTTGCATTGAAAACTAAATTTTGTTTCAGATGAAATTAAATCGTCTAGAATTAGATCAAAAGAATTGCTAGACCGGCAATGCTTGTTAAATAGATATTCGACAACTGTGATGAGCTTGTCTAACTTAACATTTGGATGTATGAAATCTTTATTTATTTTTGCAAATCTACTCAAACTTTCAGGTAACTGATCACAAGAAAAAGATATCGTATCTTCAGAAGTAGTCAAAAATGCATTCAAGCATGTCGAACACTGAGTGTACTGTTTAATGTAAGCAGTTATACGACCAGTTGTGTAAAAAATCAAACAATCTCTAACAGCTGGTAAAGCATAATCGTGCGCTACTGCATCTACAAAATCACTAAAATCAGTGTCTTCACAATCGATTATTGCTTTCAACTTTTCTCGAATTTCTTGAATTGCACATTTACTATTCGACTGATGTAATTCTTTCAATTTTGAAATTGTTAATAAGGGCTGTGGAGGGTTACCATCAAAAGTACTATACACTCAGAAAAAATATTTGATTGAATCAAAAAAATTATTTGTATAAAACACTTTCTTTGATGTAAAGAAATATTTTGTTTAATGAAACAAAATTAATTTGATTCAAACAAAATATCTTTGGATCAAATAAATATTGGTTCGAATTAAATAAATTTCTGCCTTGAATCAAAAAAATTATATCTTTGACCATATATCAATGCATTAATTTCTTTGTTTTGAAGAAAAATTAATTTGATTCAAACAAAATATCTTTGGATCAAATAAATATTGGTTCAAATCGAATAAATTTCTGCCGTGAATCAAACAAATTATATCTTTGACCAAATATCAATGCATTAATTTCTTTATTTTGAAGAAAAATTAATTTAATTCAAATAAATATTTATTTGGTTCAAAGATACCTCTTTTGAATCAAACAAATTTTATTTCATTTAAACAAATCATTTATTTAAATCA
Organism: Diplolepis rosae; assembly: GCA_030998225.1. Taxonomy (NCBI): domain Eukaryota; kingdom Metazoa; phylum Arthropoda; class Insecta; order Hymenoptera; family Diplolepididae; genus Diplolepis; species Diplolepis rosae. Next base: position 4,432,740 of record JAPYXD010000466.1, read on the forward strand.
AAGAAAGTTGTTCAAACTAATAATTTTATTTGATTCAATCAAATCTTTTTTCTGAGTGTACAATTGTCAAGCTTTGGAGGTTTCAAAATGCTAAAGACAGATAATATCTTGTATATTTGCAAGAAGCTAGGTGTACATGGATGATCGTTTGTTCCTCCAAAAGGAAAGGAACACAAAATTAGTGAAACTTTTATGCAGTATTGATAATATTCCATTTGAAATTTCATACTGAATGAAATATTTTTATCTTCTTCAGTTAAATTTTCTAAAATTAAGGAAACTTAAGAAATACTAAATTGATTTTAAATGCAACATCAACGACACTATATTTCTTATACAAATCTATTTTGTAAAAGAATATAAAAGTGCTTTCTTCGATATTTAATTTATATTTATATTATATTATATATTTATTTAAATTGTTATTTAATTACACTTTTTCAGAAAATCATCCGTTCAACACAATGCTTTTGTAGAGCGTGCCGCGTTTAGCGCCGCTCTGGTGAGAAAACTTCGCACATAGAAACTATAATCACTAAGGAAATCAAGTTTTCGCCGTTGCAGGCAGAGAGTCGGATAGGGCTGAAGTAGAGTTCTAAAGAGTTTATGTGACCGAGAATATGGCTGGGAGCTCGGGAATATGACTGAGAATTTCTCTGATGAATGTGCTCTTCGAGAATTTATGAGAATTTAAAAATATTTTTCCGTAACGGTTCAAGCTTTCAATTGTTTTTAATAAATGCTTTGTTCTGGAAGTTCATGCAACGTGCGCAATAAAAATGGAAAAAAAATAAGAATATAGTTTGGAATTTTTAAGGCCATGGATCAATCGGACCACGTGACTAAATTATACATTTATTCGTTCATGTAAGATAACTTTTTAAATTTACAATGTATCTTTCTGATAATTTGGGAAACGTAACAAAAGATAATAAAGCACGTCTGTTAACTTCTTTTTAGTAAAAATTAAAAAAAAAATTCGAAAACTTATCGACAATTACAGTTAACTGTAAAATTGTTTGCACAGTTTTCACTCATACAAAGTTGACAGACGTTCTCTATCGTGTTCTGTAGTATTTTCCAAATTTTCAGGAAGATATTTTGTAAAAGAAAAAAGTTATCTTACACGAACTTTTACAGGAATTTGGTCACGTGATCTGGTTGATCCATGGCCTTAAAACAAAATTATTGATAAAAAAAATAAAGCTTCTTTCAAGTGCAAATACTGTGTTTAGATGTACAGAAAGCATGCCACTTGACAAATAGAGCACTTAAAAAAGTGCATAAACTCTCCCGAAACTGTCAAACAATTATTCAAATCAAAGCGTAATTTGTGCGAAGATAACTTGAATTACTTGTTCTTTATGTTTGAATTTAATATAATGGCTATACAAATTTTTTTTTTTATATTAAATTCCGATAAAACTTGACATTTTTCGTAGTTTATTTTTATGAAACCTTCACTATTGCAATTCATAGTGTTTGGAAATAAATTTACAAGATTATGAGGTTTAATGATAAAGAAAATATTGGTGAAGGTATGGTAAAATTCCCTTAAATTCTCTGTAAATTCTCAAGTTGTCTTAAAATGACTGTCACAGTCACGAGAACGTGACCGGATTTTAAATGTCTGAGAAATTTAAAACTCTAGGCTGAAGGTAACACGCACAGTCAAAGAAAAATTGTCACGACCAGCGAAAAGCACATTGGCGCTCCGAAAGATAATCACGAGGCACGGACACAGAACCATCACTCACGAAAGTGACAGAAAACACGAAGGCGTGAAAAAGTAGCACACCATGAATATAACTAGCAAAAAACTTCACATAAAGAACACTCAATTGTTTATCAATGAGAAAAGGACCACAAACGGACTACACACGGACAGACATATCTGGCCACATCCAGGCCCCCCCAAGCTCCAATGTATTTCACTGTAACAAAATATATTAAATATATATAAAAGAACAATTTATTGAAATTAACAATTTTTTTTTTGAAATTTATTATATTTATTGACAAATTTGAAAGAGATCGATATTTTATTAATATTAATTATAATTAATTAAATGAACTCAAAGGGTTTATATTATTCAGAAGACATTTATTCAGTAAATTACATAATTCAATACTTAACAGTCTTTTGAACTCTATGACCTAAGCTGAAATCAGTCTTTTTACAATCTTAACCGCATTTATAATTTCCTTATTTGGTCTTGGAGCATATGCTTTTATTGGTTGTAGACCAAACTAAAACTATACAGTCTTTATAGAGAGACAGATCTATCTTAATAATTCCTAGATGGCGCTTCTATTCGCGATTTTCGCTATCTAATGGCTTCTTTAATTATTTTATAAATCGCAATCGTCTTATCTAGTGAGCAATTACCCAAAGAAAAGTTTATAACAATTATTTCAAATCGAAGGGCCAATATGGCAACTACTCTTTAAATTCTTAATACCAGTTTCTCTAGAACAACAGGCATATCTTATTGTAAATTATTTCAAAGACGCATTTGACAATTTTAAGAGTTTGATTAATTTGCTAAAAGACTATTATTTTAAATCATGGACGTGTATTGGTCGTTAGTTACATCTGATCAATTTGAATTTACACCTTAAATTTTTTGAAGTATGAAACATCTTATACACATGGCAATTTCAATAGATGAATGTAAATGAAGTGTTTGATGATTTAAGAAAATACATAAATTATATGTGAATTTACACCTCAAACTTTTCTTGATATGAAGCAAAGTCGACAAACCTTTACTAAAAAATAAAATACATTGAATACAATTTTTTGGAATTTAACATCTTTTACATGACAATTCGTATATATATATATATATATATATATAAACTACCATCGGAAATTACAGAGTGACCTGGAGTTTCAACTTTCGTCAAAGTGTTTTATTTTATAGAAAGATATTGCAAAAGAAATTTTTATTTAGATTTAGATTGCAAAAGGTTTTTTTCAGTATGTCTTCATAGTGATTTCTTAACCTAATCAAAATATTTTTAGAAATTCATTCCTGGATTCTATCTTGAGGTTGAACAGAATTTAAAAAAATCATGCAATTTTTAAAATATGTAGCTTCTTCAAGAAGTTTTTAAAAATCGATGTATATCATATTTTAATAAATTTAGACATTTTTATCAAAATATTGATAGTTTGGATTTTTTGAATTCTTCAAATGAATGTACCCAGGCGGAAAAATCGGTGTTGGCACACCACTGGGGCGGCACTGGCTAAACACCGGCGCTGCACTGCTTTTCAGTGCTGGCAAACAACCAACATTTGTGTATTGCCAAGCATCGGTGCAGCACTGAATCAGCACCGGCGCAGTACCAACATTCAGTGTTGGCAAACAACCAACTTTTGAGTAATGCCAAGCCTTTCTATCGCCTTTCATTGCCGACAAACATATTAGTAATGCTATGAGCAGTACTCTAAAAAAAATCAATTACATTCTACACATTCGTTTGTGTGCCCGCATTGGTATGATGGTAAGTAAAATTTCGCTGATCGAAAAACATTTTTATTGAAGTAAACCAAATTTTATTGCTTGAATTAGTTAAACTTTCCATCGATTGGTTTTATGATTGTACCAAAGTATGCTGCGGTTTACTTCGCGTTTAATTCGCGCGATGAGAATGTGCCCGCGAAGCGGGCAGATTTTTTTTAATAGTACTTCATAAGTTGGAATAACTTATTGCGAACTTGAATGCATAATTTCGTTATGAGATCATTTTCTTGATTCCAAAGTTTCATCATATTTTTGAAATTGAAAAAACTAAAAATTTTGAGATTATGAACATACGTTGATTTTACTCTTGAAAACAGAAATTAAAGGAAGCATAACCTGTATAAGGTATCACTAATATACAATAATAAAAGTTAATAATTCTAAAATGTATATAAATCTTTTTATTATGTAATGTTCTTTAATTCAAAAATTTGATAGCCTTCTTTCAAAAATATTTGATTTCATAGAAAATCGATTTAATAATTAAAAGTCTTAAAAATTTTAATCAGAATCATAAATTGGGCTAAAATCTTGAAATTCGCGATTACACGGGGCCTATACACTTCTTACACGGCCCTGCAGTAGTTGAAGGATATAAGCGCTATTTTCATTCTTGTATTCCAAGCGTGCGCAGCCGAGAGGCTTAGTCGTTAGGTTAGTAATGCGTTAATTGTAAGTAGAGAGGGTTCGAACCCGCAGCGTTAAGAATAATTTTTAATACTACCTATACGAGCGTTTGTGTAGTGTAGAGGGGAATGTGTGTTTGTAGGTAAGTTTGTATATTAAAATAGTAAGTTAGAGTCTGCTTGAAAGTAAATAAAGTTTTGAAATGTACTAAGAATATTCATCGATTCAATTACTGCTCTTATTTGATTTACCTATGTTCCTGCAGTTCACTTAACTTCAAAAATGACACTGGGGCCTTTACGAACTACGGAAAGTCAGTTAAAAAGTAGTCAAACCTACTGAAGTTTTTTTCTGTGTACGTGTAACGAAAAAGTATTGTCAATTTACTCAGAAAAATTTTCTAGCTTGAAAACAGATTTTTTACTGTGAAAACAGTAAACTTAACCTTCCAAGCGAATATCCCTCCGTTGCCGTTAAAAACGGTAAATATTAGAGTCTTAACTCGAACTTTCCCTGTACTTTTTATCTAAGTACATTACAGATTTTCAGTACATTTTCCAGTACCGCCCCAGTACTAAAAGACAACTCCCAGCCGAGTGACATTTTGTACTAGTGCCAGCACCGCACCAGCACTGAAGGCCAGCGCTAGCGCAGTACCGCTGGTCAGCACTATGCCGTTGTTAACTATCGGAGTTCCGCCAGCACCACGCCAGCACTGAAGATCAGCGCTAACGCAGTACTGCTGGTCAGCACTATGCCGGTGTTACCTTTCGAAGCTTTGCCAGCACCGCGACAGACTACTGTCTGGATCTACTGCCAGCACAATGCCAGCGCAGGAAGTCCGCTGGCAGTGCTGGCGCGGTGCTGTGCCGGTTGTAAATTTCCGCCTGGGTAGTACAATCATCACTTGAAATTTGATGATTTTTCATTACCATGTTTGATTCTAGAGCAGAATCTAGCAGAAAAATTCCAAAAACATCTTAATTAGTTAGAAAAATACTATGAAAACTTACCTTTGAAATGAGACTACAGACTTTTCACAATGTTAATTAATTTTAGAGTTATTAATATTATTAAGAAAGATCTAAATTTGATGTCTTTTAGATTCTCATCATATGAGAATTAAAGTTTTGGTTTTATGTGAAAAATCATTTTCGGAGTTTTCGTCAAATCTTTACGTTTTGAGATCCCTTGAGTCAGAAAAAACGGTTTTTACGAAAGTGTCTGTCTGTCTGTCTGTCTGTCCGTCCGTCTGTCCGTCTGCAGTAGTAATAGGTCATATACTCAATAACTATGGATAGAAAAAAATTGTCGGATTGAATTGAGCTTTGGCATACATTATCGCAGCTGAAAAAGTAAGGACAAGTTCGTTAACCAGCTACATCTGACAAAAATAATTGTCAAAATAGGGGTATTTTTTGTGTTTTTAAAAAAATCAAAAATTTTAAGATTGCACGGAGAAACTCTTCATTGCAAAATTTAGTATTATTATATTTATTTTTACTAAAAGTCAATAGGAAACAAGGATATAACGTCACTTTTTTAGAAATTACTATTTTGAATATTAAACTATGGAGTTACTAATAATATTGGAGAAAATGGTGATATAATTGCACTTATGCCTAAAAACAAAAGCAAATTTTATTACTTGAAATAGTAAAATCGTAATCGACACATCGAACGAATTATATTGAAGTAAACCCAATAAATGTTTCATTAATTGCTAAAACAGAATGTTAAGTTTACAAAAGACAATAGTAAAGTCACATCTTCTGTCTAACCGAATTACCATAGTCTTTTGGAGATAGTGGAACCATATTTATAACTTTTCCTATCGAAAATAGGAAATAATTGCACCTCCATGATATAAAAAAATCTGCCCGCTTTGCGGGCATATTCTCATCGCGCGCTTCGCTCGCAAGTTTGAGCGCGCCTAGGGCGCGCGATTCGATCGTCGCGCTTCGCGCTCCGGAATTTTTGAACGTCGCGCTTCGCGCTCGGTCTTGTGCTCTTTGCATACATTTAAGTATATTTTTTATATTTTGATACTGAAGCTCAAACCAATTTTATAATAATATTACAGATGATGTGGATTACACATTTTCTCAAAGTCACTGAATTTCTTTTTGAATTTAAGTGAAACAGGAAATTCAATTTACTTAAGGCTCTATCGGCTTTAAGGAACACATTCTCATCATGACACTCGCGCTTCGCGCTCGATTTTCTGTATACATTTCAGTATAACTTTTTAATAAATTACATGATTAAAAGAATTTACTTTTTTCCACATATCTAAAAAGGAAAAACAATCGTAGACTTTATTTAAGGAAACGATTTTGCAGAACAACGCTTATTTCGTATCTCACATATTTTGGTGAAAAAAATCGAATTTTTTCAATATTAAAAATCAAAACATAAAATATACATCCTGTCCCGAAATTTCTTTATCAGAATTTGTAGACCTCATTTAGGCAAACAATTTTCCATTTAAACGTTTTTTTTGTATTTCACATATTTTGTCTAAAAAATGGAATTTTTTCATTTTTATCGTATTTTTTGGAATTGAAACGAAAAATATATGTTTTTTCAGAAACTGCGCCAGACAAAATTTGTAGATATTTTTGAAACGAACAACTTTGTATTCTTACGTTTTTTTAGTATTTCCAATATTATTGTTAAAAAATTGAATTTTGGATTTTCAATAGTTTTTTTTTTTAATTAATAAGAAAAATATACATCTTATGAAAAAATGTTATGATTCAAATTTGTAGGCCTTTATGTATTCAATAATATTGTATCATAACGTTTTTTCGTATCTCGTATAATTTAACTGGAAAATGGAATTTTGATATTGACTTTTTTCGAATTTGAATATGCTGTAACATTTCTAATTTTGATTTAATCAAAAAATGTTATAAGGATAATTTGTAGAGACTTATGAGCACTATCAAAAACCAGGATCGGAATTTTTGATTTTTTCAAAAAATTATTTTCAAAAACACAAAAGTAGTGCTCCATCCCTCAATTTTGATTGGATGTGGCTGGTTAACGAACTTGTCCTTACTTTTTTAGCTCCGATAAAGTGTACCAAAGCTCAATTCAATCTGATAATTCTATCGAGAGTTATGCCGCACACGACCTAATACAGACAGACAGACAGACACTTTCGTAAAAACCATTTTTTCTGACTCAGGGGGTCTCAAAACGTAAAGATTTGATGAAAATTTCGAAAGTCATTTTTCACATAAAACCAATACCTTCTCATCCATGATGAGAATGTAAAAATCAGTCATTCGTCAATTTGACCATAGTTCTTATTAGATTTTGTGAGCTACATAGTTAGAGATTTATAAACATATTTATATATTTACATACACATAGACGTATATACATAACAATATAAATAATAAACATACCAATGCACGCTCAAATACTAATTCAACGCAACTTAACCTAACTTGCACTACGCACACATTCATAAACGCATCACAGTGATATGTCAATATTGCCAATTACAATGTAGCAACTTCATTATATACTGAACTGTGGAAACTTTTACGATTTGTGAGGAAAATCTCGGTAGTCCCTCTGCTAGAAAAAATCGTAATTTAGAAAGGCGCCATATTCAAATGTAAAAAATATATTACTATATCGGCTACCGACAAATAATCATAACGAGCACATGGAGCGATTCTCGGGTAATATTAGAAACGTTTGGCGTATCTGACGTCACTCGGCAGTACATTTAATATTTCCAATGGGAATTTTGACAACGTACTATTCCAATATATGATGTATTCGATTGCAAAATATTCAAGTCTTTCTCTCTTTATTGTGCATTACTATTGACAATGGTAATTTCTCTAAACTATTTTGCAATTTATATTATTCAAAAGACCAATTCTTGCATAGGTAGTTTTACTTTTTATTTATATAGGTATCACTTATTACTAGTTTCAATTTGCCATTAAAGATATTAATCTTTGCAACTCTCAATGGTAATTTATAAAAATTTTTTCCTTTCTCATTATTTTGGCATAGGGTCAGATTATTTTTATTTTCTTCGATTGAAATTGTCACTATTTGATATAAAAATACTCAAAAAGAAAGCAAGGCAAACGTTTCGGCCACATATGGGGGCCCTCTTCAGTGCCAAGAAATCAAAGATTATTTCAAAAATTTTTGTAAAACGTAGATAATTAAAATAAGAATTATCATAAAATTGAAAAACTTTTCTCATAGCTTGCAATTCAAAATGAAGTAGTCCAGTATGCAGCATCACGAATTGAGAAAATGTTTAGAGTTCACTGTGAATAAAAAATCGGATAACCAATAAACCGGAAAACATAAACATTTTTGCACACGAAACGACCACAATTTGAAAAAAAATTTTTTTTTTTTATTAAAGAACGATTCCGAATTGGTAATCGGGGGCAGAACGCGAACAAGGTTTACATTTTTAAAAACTATGCGTGAAGACTTTGTTACCGCCGGAGTCTCTTATAGAATGATCTGAACTGTTTTCAAAACCGTCTTGAGACATATGGCTTTGCTGAACGAAAATTTTTTTATATAAGCAATCCTGAGAGGTTATTTTCCTCCTTGAAGAAGACTATTGTCCTATACCTAGTTAAGAAATTCGAGACGTTTATTTTGATTTTCACGAGTGGACGAAGGCGTGTATTTTTCAAGAAACGATTATTTTTTTTATATTTCAGCTTCACGGACAATTCATTTAATATTGAATTTGCAAGCAAGGCATTACAGAAAACTAATTTATTATAATATCTATACATGTAGTTTTACTCAATATTGTTTGAGTATGTTAAGAAATAAATAAAAAAATTGAAGGTTTTTTATTACTGCATTAATATTTATTCTGAGATGTTTGGAAAAATAAAACATTTATCTTTAAAAAATTAACAAAAATGCAATTTCAGTATTCGCGATATTCAGTATCACATTTTAAAAAGTATTATTGAATTTAATTTGTTCTGAAAATGGTCAGAACTATGGTATATTCAACCTTTATACTAAATGTGCCATTTAAAAATTTTGTAGTGACATGTTTGATAACATGTCTGTTATTATATAGACCCCAGTTCTGACCATTTTCAGAACAAATTAAATTCAATAATACTTTTTAAAATGTGATACTGAATATCGCGAATACTAAAATTGCATTTTTGTTAATTTTTTAAAGATAAATGTTTTATTTTTCCAAACATCTCAGAATAAATCTGAATGCAGTAATAAAAAACCTTCAATTTTTTTATTTATTTCTTAACATACTCAAATAATATTGAGTAAAACTACATGTATAGATATTATAATAAATTAGTTTTCTGTAATGCCTTGCTTGCAAATTCAATATTAAATGAATTGTCCGTGAAGCTGAAATATAAAAAAAAAATCGTTTCTTGAAAAATACACGCCTTCGTCCACTCGTGAAAATCAACATAAACGTCTCGAATTTCTTAACTAGGTATAGGACAATAGTCTTCTTCAAGGAGGAAAATAACCTCTCAGGATTGCTTATATAAAAAAATTTTCGGTCAGCAAAGCCATATGTCTCAAGACGGTTTTGAAAACAGTTCAGATCATTCTATAAGAGACTCCAGCGGTAACAAAGTCTTCACGCATATTATATCGTGACATGTTTCCGTACATGTTCAATGTTTTATTGACCCACAATAATAATTTTGTAAAAGTTAATTTGGCATGGGGTCAGTTTTGATACGGATTTATTTTTTTAATTAAGTGATAGAACACATAAAAAATACAAAAGGCAAACGTTTCGGCCACAAATGGGGGCCCTCTTCAGTGCCAATTAGCTTAATAGTAACCTTTAAATATTTATTAACTAAGACATGCAACTTAATAATTATTGTATTTTTTGTTTTTTTGTTTTTTTCTTTGCTTATTGATATTAGAAAAAGATAGAGTAAACATGCGGAAAGACTTATGGGTAAGCGAGTTCCCAGGTGTGAAGGAACCAGACCGTTCCAAAAACTGTTCCAACGAGTAATCCTCTCCCACAGGAACCGTGAAAAATGCGACCGCGGAACGCACTCTCTCAAGGGCACATATATAAACACGATTATTTCACCAAAGAAAGAAACAACACGATGGAGAATATAACGTGGATCCTTGGTAAAGCACGCACAGCAAACCACACACATCCACGAGCACCAGAAGTAAAGGACACTGAAGTTAAAACAATAAGAACGATGTAATTGGTACGGAAAAATTTTTATTTTGTATTTTCTCCGAAGCCGCAGAGATGACAGACGAAAGTAAGTCCACCACTCTGCCACATGGCTAAAAGAAAACTGATTTGGGAAGAAGTCGTATTTAGGAAGACTAGTGTTCAGAGTTTGACGTGTATAGAAAGCATTCTCCAGATAGGTCAGGTTCCAACACCAAGGGTTATACACAGTAAAACCTTATTTTAATGTCCCCGGCACTTGAGATTATTATATGCTCAAGCGTCCGACAAAAGCAAAGACCCACCACATGTTCGAAAAACTCTGTAAGGAAAGGCACTCACTACGGTCCCGACGTCGTAAAAATTGTACACATTTCTGTGGATATAGAAAGTAAAATGCAACTAAAGTGGAAATTCACGAAAAATTAAATTCCTGGTTTTTCGAAACCTCTGATTCTTAATAAATGGAACCCGGAAAAATACAATATTAAGTTTATAAGTATGATGTCCGAGTTTTTCAGATTATAAGACTGTTGTAAAGTGGCAAAATATTACGAGAGTTATTCGAACTCTGACTTAAATAGAGTGGCCAATTAATACAGTAGCACTACGGATTCTAAGACTGATAAAAAATGGCCAAGTAATGCGCGAGCACTTCGGACTCTAATTCTGAGTAAGGTGGCCAAGTAATGCGCGAGCACATCAGACTCTGATTCTGAGTAAGGTGGCCAAGTAATGCGCGAGTTCAATGGACGTCAGGACTGATATAAATGCAAAAATAGCCGCGAAATACGCGAGATCAAACGAAGTCTGACCTAAATAAGGAGGCAAAGAAATGCGCGAATTCTTAGTACAGAATTTTAATATAAAGTGGCCAAGTAATGCGCGAGCTCTTCGGACTCTGGCTTAAAATTATGTGGCCAAGTAATTCGCGAGTTCAATGGACGTCACGACTGATATAAATACAAAAATAGCCGCGTAATACGCAGTTTAACGAAGTCTAACCTGAAAAGAGTGGCCAAGTAATGCACGAATTTTTAGGGTTATAAGAATTTTTATAAAGTGGCCAAAAAATAATAATTAACACGTAGGCTCCTTAGACTATGACCTGAATAAGGCGGCCAAGTAATGCGCGAGCACTTCGGACTCAGATTTTCAGTAAAGTGGCCAAGTAATGCGCGAGCACATCAGACTCTGATTCTGAGTAAGGTGGCCAAGTAATGCGCGAGTTAATGGACGTCAGGACTGATATAAATGCAAAATTAGCCGCGTAATACGCGAGATCAAACGAAGTCTGACCTAAATAAGGAGGCAAAGTAATGCGCGAATTCTTAGTACAGGATTTTTATATAAAGTGGCCAAGTAATGCGCGAGCTCTTCGGACTCTGGCTTAAAATTATGTGGCCAAGTAATTCGCGAGTTCAATGGACGTCAGGACTGATATAAATGCAAAAATAGCCGCGTAATACGCAAGATCAAACGAAATCTGTCCTAAATAATGTGGCAAAGTAATGCGCGAATTCTTAGTACAGAATTTTTATATAAAGTGGCCAAGTAATGCCCGAGCTCTTCGGACTCTGGCTTAAAATTATGTGGCCAAGTAATGCGCGAGTTCAATGGACGTCAGGACTGGTATAAATGCAAAAATAGCCGCGTAATACGCGAGTTGAACAAAGTCTGATCTGAAAAGAGTGGCCAAGTAATGCGCGAATTCTTAGGGGTATAAGAATTTTTATATAAAGTGGCCAAAAAATAATAATTAACATTTAGGGTCCTTAGACTCTGACCTGAATAATGCGGCCAAGTAATGCGCGAGCACTTCGGACTCAGATTTTCAGTAATCAGTCCTGACGTCCATTGAACTCGCGCATTACTTGGCCACATAATTTTAAGCCAGAGTCCGAAGAGCTCGCGCATTACTTGGCCACTTTATATAAAAATTCTGTACTAAGAATTCGCGCATTACTTTGCCACCTTATTTAGGTCAGATTTCGTTTGATCTTGCGTATTACGCGGCTATTTTTGCATTTATATCAGTCCTGACGTCCATTGAACTCGCGAATTACTTGGCCACATAATTTTAAGCCAGAGTCCGAAGAGCTCGCGCATTACTTGGCCACTTTATATAAAAATCCTGTACTAAGAATTCGCGCATTACTTTGCCTCCTTATTTAGGTCAGACTTCGTTTGATCTCGCGTATTACGCGGCTAATTTTGCATTTATATCAGTCCTGACGTCCTAAGAACTCGCGCATTACTTGGCCACCTTACTCAGAATCAGAGTCTGATGTGCTCGCGCATTACTTGGCCACCTTACTCAGAATTAGAGTCCGAAGTGCTCGCGCATTACTTGGCCATTTTTTATCAGTCTTAGAATCCGTAGTGCTACTGTATTAATTGGCCACTCTATTTAAGTCAGAGTTCGAATAACTCTCGTAATATTTTGCCACTTTACAACAGTCTTATAATCTGAAAAACTCGGACATCATACTTATAAACTTAATATTGTATTTTTCCGGGTTCCATTTATTAAGAATCAGAGGTTTCGAAAAACCAGGAATTTAATTTTTCGTGAATTTCCACTTTAGTTGCATTTTACTTTCTATATCCACAGAAATGTGTACAATTTTTACGACGTCGGGACCGTAGTGAGTGCCTTTCCTTACAGAGTTTTTCGAACATGTGGTGGGTCTTTGCTTTTGTCGGACGCTTGAGCATATAATAATCTCAAGTGCCGGGGACATTAAAATAAGGTTTTACTGTGTATAACCCTTGGTGTTGGAACCTGACCTATCTGGAGAATGCTTTCTATACACGTCAAACTCTGAACACTAGTCTTCCTAAATACGACTTCTTCCCAAATCAGTTTTCTTTTAGCCATGTGGCAGAGTGGTGGACTTACTTTCGTCTGTCATCTCTGCGGCTTCGGAGAAAATACAAAATAAAAATTTTTCCGTACCAATTACATCGTTCTTATTGTTTTAACTTCAGTGTCCTTTACTTCTGGTGCTCGTGGATGTGTGTGGTTTGCTGTGCGTGCTTTACCAAGGATCCACGTTATATTCTCCATCGTGTTGTTTCTTTCTTTGGTGAAATAATCGTGTTTATATATGTGCCCTTGAGAGAGTGCGTTCCGCGGTCGCATTTTTCACGGTTCCTGTGGGAGAGGATTACTCGTTGGAACAGTTTTTGGAACGGTCTGGTTCCTTCACACCTAGGAACTCGCTTACCCATAAGTCTTTCCGCATGTTTACTCTATCTTTTTCTAATATCAATAAGCAAAGAAAAAAACAAAAAAACAAAAAATACAATAATTATTAAGTTGCATGTCTTAGTTAATAAATATTTAAAGGTTACTATTAAGCTAATTGGCACTGAAGAGGGCCCCCATTTGTGGCCGAAACGTTTGCCTTTTGTATTTTTTATGTGTTCTATCACTTAATTAAAAAAATAAATCCGTATCAAAACTGACCCCATGCCAAATTAACTTTTACAAAAAATCTTCACGCATAGTTTTTAAGAATGTAAACCTTGTTCGCGTTCTGCCCCCGATTACCAATTCGGAATCGTTCTTTAATAAAAAAAAAATTTTTTTTTTCAAATTGTGGTCGGTTCGTGTGAAAATTTTTTTTTTTTATGTTTTCCGGTTTATTGGTTATCCGGTTTTTTATTCACAGTGAACTCTAAACATTTTTTCAATTCGTGATGCTGCATACTGGACTACTTCATTTTGAATTGCAAGCTATGAGATAAGTTTTTCAATTTTATTATAATTCTTATTTTAATTATCTACGTTTTACAAAAATTTTTGAATTAATCTTTGATTTCTTGGCACTGAAGAGGGCCCCCATATGTGGCCGAAACGTTTGCCTTGCTTTCTTTTTGAGTATTTTTATATCAAATTGTGACAATTTCAATCGAAGAAAATAAAAATAATCTGACCCTATGCCAAAATAATGAGAAATAAAAAAAATTCTATGAATTTTGGGTCAATATAATAGCAGACATGTTATCAAACATGTCACTTCAAAAAGTAATTTATAAAGTTGCACTATATTTGCAATTGGTACAGAAAATGTATTTCCTCCTACCGCTATGGTAAATAGAACTAGTTTTGTTACTATATCCTCGCTTCCTATTGACTTTTAGTAAAAAGAAATGTAATAATAGTAGATTTAACAATGAAAAATTTCTCCGTGTGTTTTCTGATAATTCTCGTAAAGCTCTACTAATTATTCTCATATTTTGCAATTAAAATAAAATTAAGAAAGTCACACTATATTAAAACTTGAAAAAAGTCAATATCTATTTTCCAGTTAAATTATACGAGTTATGAATAAAAGTTATGATGACATGTCTGCTATTATATTGACCCAAAATTCACAAATTTTTTGTTAATTTCTCATTTTTTTTGCATTGGGTCAGCCTCTTTTTATTTTCTTCTATTAATATTATCAATGTTACTTACGATAAACAACTCAAAAAAAGAGAGAAGGCAAACGTTTCGGCTAAATATGCGGGTGCCCTCTTCAGTGCCATAAATTAAAAGATTAATTTAAAATTTTCGTAAAAGATAAAAATGCAGAAAATAGTTAAAATAAGGATAATAATGAAACTCAAAAACTTATTTCATTGCTTGCAATTCAAAATGAAGAAGTCCAGTGTATATAGAAAACCGGATAAAATGAACGAAAAACTTAGAAATTTGTAAACAACAGGCCAGAATTTTTGTTTGTTTTTTTTCCTTTATAAAGAACGGATGACCATTTCTTCGACCGTTATATTATTATATCATATACGTTTGGTTTCGTCGGTCTTAAGGTCAAAAAAACAACATTAAAGAAAAATTATTGAATCAATTTATATCAATAAAAATATTAATATTTCAATAAATTTTAAGGCAGAAATTATGAATATTAATCGAATTTTCCATGAAATTATTTAACATATGATTTTCAAGTTTGTGTTCTCAAAAGCTTTAGCACACTTTTCATTGGTGAATTTAATTCAATTTATCGTATCTTCGTCTCTCTATCCTACAGTTTGCGTTGTTTCATCGGATTATACTTACACACCGTATTATAATGTAATTTTAAATTATTGAAGCCCTCAATCTTTGAGGCTTTAATTTTAATGACATTTTCAAGAATAAGACTGAATCTTCATGTGTGCTTTCGTTTATTTGTAATTTATGTAAGTATACTTATTTATTATATCAACACAGCATAAAATAGTTCTCTTTGGAAAAATAAATTTTATTGTAAATTGATTTGTTGAATTTTTAGTAACATATATATTCCTTGAAAAAGACTCGCAGTGAGGTTGAAACATAGGACAATTTTTGACCAAATATAATGAAGGAGTTTTTTATAGAAGGTTTTTTTATTGACCGCAAGACCGACGAAACCAAACCTATATGATATATAAAGATCTATAGAAGTTTGAACTGCAACATTTTTTCATAAGATGTATATTTTTCTTTTTAATTAAAAAAAAAAAAAAAATACCATTGAAAATACGAAACTCAATTTTTTAACTAAGATATGTGAAATACGAAAAAAATGAAAGAATGGAAAATTGTTCGTTTCAATAATATATACAAATATTTTCGGATATAGTTTCTGATAAAACGTATATTTTTCATTTTAATTTTAAAAAATACGATTAAAATTAAAAATTCCATTATTTGAACAAAATATGTGACATACGAAAAAAACGTTGAGATGGAAAGTTATTTGCCTAAATGAGGTCTACAAATTCTCAGTAGGACATTTTTTGACAAGATTTATATTTTATGTTTTGGTTTTAAAAAAACACTATTGAAAATAAAAAATTCCATTTTTGAACCAAAATATGTGAGATACAAAATAAGCGATAATACAAAAAATCGTTTCCTCAAAAAAAGTCTATGAATTCTCTTCCTTTTTTAAATGTTTGGAAGAAAATAGATTTTTTGTAATCTTGTAAATTATTAGAAAGTTACAGAAATGTATACAGAAAATCGAGCGCGAAGCGCAAGTGTCATGATAAGAATGTGTTCTTTAAGGCTGATTTTTTTAAAAAACCTTCAGAATACATAACATATTTTAAATGAAAATTGCAATATATAAGTATAAATAAAAGGTTTGATTATTCAAAAGTAAAATATATTATATCTAATATTTTATCGAACAGCACAGTTTAAGATTTCATTGGTATGGGGATACACATTTTTAAAATTACACGACTTTTTGTAACATGTTCAACCCCAGCATATACACGGAGAAAAATGGATATTGACCCATAATATCTAGATATTGAGGCACAATGTCAGTAACATTCAACTATGTGACAAACATTTAGATATTCTACTTCAATGCCTGCAGATATTGAAAAAAAGATATTAACCACCAGTATCTCAGATATTGAGCTTGATTATCTCAGATATTAAGAATGAATATTCAAGATACTAAACTTCTCAATATCCTCGTTAGTAAACTTGAATGTCTGAGGTACTAGAGTTGAATATCTCAGATATTTAACATCAATATCAGGTATACTGAAAAGGTAAGTTATAGATGTTACAGCTCAATGTCTAAGATACTCAAAAAATTATTTTAAAAATTATATTCAGTTTTTAGAAAAAAGTCAAATTATATTTTATTATGTTCTTTTCTGTAAAAGTAATGTAGATGTTTAAATCAAATTTTCATTATCTGGCATGTCTAAAATTAATTTAATGTTTGTGTTAGAAACTTAACCTTAACACTAAGGTTAGATTTCATTCTCGGCTATGTACCACATATAGAGAAAAATACTTCTTAAGTTAAAGACCCGATCAGTTTATTCCATTAGAAACACTTATTAAAATTTAAGGAAACTTTAATAAACTTTCAAAATTTATCTTTCCGGAACGCTGCAAGCATGTCAATCTTAGATTCACTTAGATTTCGATGAGAGCAAAAAAATGATCACATGACCTTCATATATATGCGCGCGCACTTCATGCTTCAATATCCGAACTATTGAATCTGAATATCAAATGTTACTTCTCGGCAAAATCTTATATATTGAAAAAAAAAATTTTAATATTGCGTGTCAATATCCAGATATTATGGATGAATATCTCCTATTTGAATATCTACTTTTCAATATTCATTTTTCTCCGTGTAGAATCCAGAAAAGACTTTCTAAAAATATTTTAATTAGGTTAACAAATCACTATGAAGACATAATAAAAAAAATCTTTTAAAATTTTAATTTTTTTACATACTTATTAATTTCCTTCAAAGATATCTAAATTAAAATTTATTTTGTAATATCTTTCTATAAAATAAAACACTTTGACAAAAGTTGAAACTCCAGGTCAACCTGTAATTTCCGATGGTAATTTATACATATATATATACAAATTGTCATGTAGAAGATGTAATTTCCAAAAAATGTTATAGTTACAAAGCTTCAAAATTTTGTAATTAAAATTTTGATATAAAGCTTTAAGCATTTATTGACCTTGAATTCCATTGGAAAATTTATTGTTTACTGTTCAAATCTTCCTCCGATTTCAGAAGAACAGACAAATTAAAAATTACAAAATATTTCATTAAAAAAATTGAACTCGTCCATATGATCTTGTCATATTGTAACAAGATTTGAACACTTCGGACAAAAATTTTTATGTAAAATTTAATAGCGATAAATATTTACATATTCATATGAAGATATTAATGAACACATATTTTAGCTTTTTAATTTATCCACATTTGTTAGAAACTTTTTCCTTTCCATAGACCATTTCATTTTTTTAATGAAAAGTCTGTGCTTAGGCTACAAAAATGTGAGATGAAAATATTTATAACATAAAACTGAGAATGTAAATTTTAAACTTGAATTTTATGTTTATCTCTTCTTAATAGAAAATATCTCTCTAACTCAAAAGTTTTTAAATGTACAAAATTGATAAGAAGTATGGAAATCTGAATAGGAAAATATATGTTGATTCAAATTTGGAACATTTATTGGAATCAAATTTTACTGAAAGTTTATTTTTGAAGTGTTCAAATGCTTATAAAATTTCACACGATACTTCAGATTTTTATTTTAGGCAGATTTTTTCCAAAAATATCGGAAAAAAATGTGTTGATTCTTAAATAACATATTTCGTAAATTTGAAATTGTCGTCTGCTTCGCGCCTCTTTTGCACCGTTTCGACAGAAATACACAATTCTCAATTCCGACTCGATAACCGAAAGCGTGAAATCTAAAAATAGCATTGCATGGCGGAAGCAGTGTGCACAGATCTGATACCGACGCAGTCACAACTACAGAAGCACCTCCTGTCCGTGAGGAGCGAGTAGGGAAAGGCGGTGGCGCGCGCTGCCTTTCTTTCTTCCTCGTCACTCTGGCACGCGAGAACGACTCATCCCACTTCTCCTTATTCTCCTCGCTTCCTCCATGCAATGCTATTTTTAGATTTCACATTTTACGCTTTCAGTTATCGAGTCGAAATTGAGAATTGTATTTCTCTTGTTACGAGCCGCAACTAATGCGCATGATCGAAGGTATTCGGGCGATTGGTTGGTTCATTCGCGAACAAATTGTAGGAACAAACCGGAAAATTTGAAATAAAATAACATTGATAATTTGTTATTTAGATTTAATCATAAGAAACCGTGGTAAGGCGAAGTCTGAATTTACAAAGAGTTATAACGACTAACTCCGAAGCGTGACTCCTAACGACTGGCTCTCAAGAGTGTCCAAAAAAGAAAAGCATACCCTCTTTCAAAACTATGCACTAGTTTTCACACCCTTATTACTCTATTCACACGTGCGCACACAGACACATACATACGAATACATGTTCCCAGACTCCTTATAAGAATCTTAACCAAGTCCTTTAGTCTACGACTCTCACCACTGAAATGGATTTTCTTGGAAACCTTTAAGTGCATCGGCTCCAGGTTTCATATAACATAGCCTTAAATTTAAACTAAACATAAATATAAAGAAATGTCTAAACTCGCGTCTGGAGTATCTCAATAATTTCTTGTATGTTTTTCTCTCAAAACTAACCCTAATCGAATTGATTGAAATATTAGTAATAAAACTGTCTTAACTAACGCGATTCTAATTCAGACATCACCTTTAGCTTAAAATCTATTAACAGAATGAAAGTTTATTACTGACAGAAAGTCCTTAAGTCTAATATTACAATTTATGATTTCGACAGCACATGAGAATATAAGATTTCTCAGATTTAACATTTCACAATTCTAGAAGATCGTTAAGATAAAATATAAGTTCTACATGGTAAATATTTCTAAAAGCTAAAAGTAATCTATGTTACATGATTTATTAATTTTAAGTTAAATGCGAGAGAGAGATTTTTATGATTCCTATTCAGGGATATTTTCAGATCAGTTCCATGTTAAGAATACTATTTCGTTTATAAATTTATATATTTTATAATTTGAACGCGAGTTTTAGCAATTTTGCACATATTTTATTTCAAATGATTGCGCGAAATTATGAATGTGAATTCTTGCCATCTAGTGAAGAACGAGCGAGGTATTAGTCGCTCGTTACACCTTCCCCCTTATAAGTTTTATTTTCACTAGGAAGACGAAATGTCATATCATTAGAAAACAATTCGGAATCGTGATTATAAATTATTCAACAAGTGTAAAAAAAACAAAGGAAAGGAAAAAGAAAAAAATATAATGATAATTACGAGTTGACAGTGCGATTATAAGGATTAAATATAAATCTTATTCGTGTGTTCTAAGGCTTTTTTTTTAAATAATTTTCATATTGTGATCTTACAATAAAAATGATAAGGAATTTTAAATTAATGAGCGAGGTTTTAGTCGCTCTTATGTTTCCTCTCCCCTCTCATAAAGGAAGTGAGGATTTAAATCTGATTTAAAACCTGGTTTTGCCAACCGGTAAGTACGAGAAGGAGAGAAAAATAAAATAAAATATATGAATGTTATTACATTTTTAAATCAATTAGTTAAGTTTGAAAATTTAAATAATTTTAATCTGGAAATATTTGTAGAGCTTGAGGCCGTAAACGGTTCATATGGACAATTTTTAAATTGTTTATTTTTTAAATTGAATCAAAACGTGATGGCTGCGTTCAAGCGAACCAAGAGATTGTGGATGAAAAGCAGTTGATTGGATTTGTTTTACTTTGAAGATTTTACAGAATGTCGACATAATCCGGCTTGTAAAATTAGAACCCTAATCTGTGTGGATAATTTGAGGACAGCCAAAACGAGAGATGAAATTTTCCGCTAAAGCTGTGGCAATTGTCGTGGATTGCGTGTCTGGAAGTGGGATAGCATCAGAATACTTCGTTAAATTACATTGGATGGTTAGTATATATTTATTTTTATTTCCTGTCTCTGGTAAAGGTCCGACAATATCAATTTCGATTTTTTCGAATGCTTCGGAAGGAGTGTCTGTTATTCTCATGGGTAATTTCGTTTTAATTCGGACTAATTTATTTTCTTTACATTTTCCACAATTTCGAACAAAATCTCTAATTTCTTCGCGCATATTGGGCCAGTAGAAATTTTCTCTAATTCTGTTATAAGTTTTATTGCTACCTTTATGTCCACCTACAGTTGAAGAGTGATATTCTTTAATAATTTCAGAACGGTCATTGTCAGACGGTGTTTCGATTTCGCCATAACATACGGTAATTATATAACTTCTATCAACAAAAATTTTTTTGAGTTCTTTTTCTATGAAAGGAAATGATATTTGATTTAGTTCATTACCTATTCGTGAAATGCTAAAGTGTGTTACTTCTAATGCGTCCAATGCGTATTTTAGTCCAGTAAGTGTTTTTAATAGGTCCGTCGTGTAAATTTTTGAGTCAAAGTTTTCTT
This sequence comes from Diplolepis rosae, assembly GCA_030998225.1. NCBI lineage: Eukaryota > Metazoa > Arthropoda > Insecta > Hymenoptera > Diplolepididae > Diplolepis > Diplolepis rosae. The sequence continues at coordinate 4,453,982 of JAPYXD010000466.1, forward strand.
TTATAATTAAATAAAAGGTATAAAAATTTTCATACTTGTGTACGATGACATTTCCTACTTGTAAATTTTGGAAATTTTCTATTTTTAAATGATCATAATTTATTCTTTTCATTTGAATTAATTCGCGAGCAGTTTCAGTTGTCAGTACACAGTCGGCTGATATAAACAACCCTAAATGATCATTTCTCATATACAGTTTATCCTTTGAATGTTGGATAAATGTCGAGTCAAATTTGTTTATTTGGTTATCCTCGTTTGTGTGGAAAATTTCGTTTTCATTTTGAGAAATTTCAAATTCCTCTTGTAAGGGTGAGTCGGTTTGAGATATTGGATAGCATGAAGAATTTTGTTTGCTCTGAGTTAATGGCCCGATCTTTTCAGAATTTATAACAAAGCTGTCAATTAATTTGGGAATTACAGTAAATTCATTGATTGAGAATTCTGAGTCCAAATCACTGTCGCTTTCTTCTATAATGTCAGTCTTATGGTAATCATTTAATTGAATTTTATCAATAAAGTTAAGGTGCTCCAAATAGGTGACCACGCCAACATCATAATCAGTGACCTTGTCAACAAACATGGGTAATGCAGTCCGTGTGGAACTCTCAGAAACGGTACATGGCAGTTCGGAACCAAGGATAGCGCCATGACTTGTTAACTTATTCAATAATACATTATCAATTTGACTTTCACCAGTCGGTCTGAATAGTGCAATCCGGCTGGAACCCTCAGAATTAATGTTTCTTGTCTCAGAACTAGGGATAGCTGCAAGACCGAAAGGCTTAGCCACACAGTCATTGTCATCGACAATACTGCCAGTAAGAGACCTACCATCGGTAGTACAAATCTCTTCATCTTCACCAGCGGTGTCATAAACCTCGTCACTGTCATTGGAGTCCATATCAAATTTGCAAACGTAACAAAATTCTGTTTGACTTGTCTCACAAGAAGGTTCGTCATATTCGTAATCGAAAAAGGTAAATTCAATGTTTTTATCCATTTCCTCCGAATTAGATCTGGTGTTTTGGTTAGTAGGTGTCACAGGTGTTGTCACCTCGTGAGAATTAAGGAAAGATGGATCTAATGGATCTAATTCATCGGAAGGTAGATCCTCATTATCAATATCAAGATCAATATTTTTATCAATATCTGCATTAGAATTAATGCTTCCCCTCTTGTAAACAATATCATAGTCATATTCACTCAATCGAAAACGCCAGCGTGTTAATTTGGAACCAGGATTCTTCACGTTATGTAGCCACACAAGAGGCCTGTGATCTGTTTCTAAGGTAAATTTCCTTCCGTAAAGATAAGGCCTAAATGTCTCAACGCAAAACAAAATCGCTAAAAGTTCTTTTTCTATTGTCGAATAATTTGTTTCCGTATCTGACAGGGTTCGAGAGGCATAGGCGACTGGGAGATCTTTTCCTGAAGTATATTGGCTTAAAACACCACCAATTCCATAATTTGAAGCGTCTGTAGAGACGGTAAAAGGTTTAGCAAAATTTGGGTACTGTAAAAGTGGGTAAGTACATAATGTATTTTTTAATTTATCGAAGGCTGTTTGTTGGATGTTAGTCCAAGAAAATCTAACGTTTTTCTTTAATAGGTAAGATAACGGTTTTGCAATCGTTGAAAAATTCTGTATAAAGCGCCTATAGTACCCGGCAAGACCTAGAAATTCTTTGATATTTTTAATTGTTTTAGGTCGAGGGAATTTCCTAACGGCTTTGATTTTTTTTTATCTGGCTTGACTCCTTCATTAGAAATTATGTGGCCTAGGTAGCCAACTTCCTTTCTGAGAAACATGTACTTGGAGGGTTCTAAGGTAAGGTTTGCAGTTTCGAGTCTTTCTAGTAAAATTGTTAATTTTTTTGTATGTTCCTGTAAGGATCGGGCGTAGATGACTATGTCATCCATATAGACGAGGAATTCGTTCCCTTGAAGACATGATAAGACTTTATTCATTAATCGTTGAAATGTTGCTGGGGCGTTTTTAAGTCCAAAAGGCATTCTTTTGAATTGAAAGTGTCCATAAGGAATGGAGAAAGCTGTTTTAGATTTCGAATTGGGATGCATTGGGACCTGATGGAATCCCATTGCAAGATCTAAAGTAGAGAAATATTGTACTCCTCCTAACTGGTCAAGGATATGAGTGATATTGGGAAGGGGATATGCATCACTAATTGTTTTTTTACTAAGCTGACGAAAATCGATCACCACTTTCCAGCGTTTGTTACCTTGAGCATCAGGTTTTTTTGGGACTATCCAAATCGGTGAGATATACGGAGAATCCGATTCCTCGATAAAGTTTGTTTTGATTAATTCATTGGTTTGATTGAGGATTTCTTCACTATGAATTTCCGCGATTCTATACTGCCTTTGGAAAGTAGGATTTTCATCTGCAGTACGTATTTCATGCATGACAACATTAGTGGTACCTAAAATATCGCCTTCAATTTTAAATCGGTGTGGGTACTTAGAAATAACTTCTATTAAACTTGACTTTTCTTCATCATTTAAGCAGGAGAGATCGAGAACTTCTAGTATTTTTGATAATCGAGTGTTTAAGGTGCTTGATTGCTCAAGATTATGACTGATTTTTCCCTTAGGTTCATCTGGGTTCAAGACTTCAAATTCTTGTATTTCGACCGGCGGTAGGGTTAGTTCAACATCGCGGAGGGTTGAATTTATTGCAAAAACCTTTATTTTTCCATTTTCACATCCTACAAGACTATTTCCTAAAAATATTCCATTTCCTGCGTCAATTCGCTCCAGAAATCCTTCTTTTAAATTACTATTTGTATTGAGTGTGATTATTTTCCTTGATCGCGCGGGCAATGTAATTAATTGATTTTTAATATGATTAATTTCTTTAATATTTAAGATAACATTTTCGTTATTGAAGAACATAATTGCGGAATTTTCCTTTAAAAATTGTAGTCCTAAAATGCCGCAAGATTGAATGTTGAATGTTTTATCTACTATATGAAATTTAGTTTTTTTATCGTTAATTTTAATCTCTATGAAACCACGAGTTTTTATCATACCATGACCTACTCCTGTTAAATAAAATATTTCTGATTTATTTTTCCGAATTTTCCCCGTTATGCAACTTTCCTTTAATAAATTTAAATCACAACCAGTGTCGATTAGAAATGTGCCTTTACCTTTATGTAAATTTGACGAATTTACATCTACTAAGATGAGTTTCTCGTTTGCTTGTTTTGTGATTGTAAGGATTGTCCGGCGGATTGGTGCAAGTTGTTTGAATCCCTGCTCGTCGTTGCACCCGGTCGTCGAGCATTTGTCAAGTTTAAATAATTCGAAGTCGAGGGAGTTTTCTTATAATTTTCAAGAGCCTTTTCAGCTTCTTCAGCTCTTCTTTTATAGCAAGTTTCGAAGGTATGTCCTCCTAAGTTACAATACGTGCATTCTGTTTTAATTCTTTTATTATTAAAATTAGAATTTGGAAAATCTTTATTTTTAAATTTATGTGCATTAGGAACGGGATTCGTGTTTCGCTTAGCACAATTTCGTGAGGTGTGCCCGTTTTCTCCGCAAGTGTAGCATGTTAGATTATTTAAGGGTTTTTGAAATTGATTTTTTATTTGATAGCAAGGCTTTAGGTTTTTATTTGAATTATTCGACCCAGAAGCAGGACACATGTTTCTGCCAGGTAAATAAATTTCATTATTTGTTTCGGCTCTCAATCTCTTTCGTCTTGAGAGATCTTTTTCTGCTTGAATAGCAATATTAATGGCATCATTGAGGGTGTAGGGATTCTCTTGTCGAACTCTAGTCTCTAGTTCTCCTTCTAAACCCAAGCGAAAACAGGTCGCGACTTCCAAGTTATATTCTTTAATTTTAATTTCAGCTACGTGCGCAGGGGATTGTTGTTTTGTTATTTCAACTATTTTGTTAAAAAGATTCATAACGCGGGCACCATAAGAAAGAATGGTTTCATTTTTCATCTGTTTGATATGAGCGATCTCTGATTGTATTTGAAATAAACTTTTCGAAATTCCAAATGCTTTTTCTAAAATTGATAATAATTCTTCTACGGAACTGAAGTGAAAATTCCTGATATATATTTGTGCATCTCCCTGAATTTTTGAACGTAAAAATCTTGCAAAAAGAGGTCGCAGTGCAGGATTGATACTTTGTTCGGCAAATTTACATTCTTTAGAGAAGATTTGAAAAGAACCATCTTGCCCTGTGAAAGGTGGAATTACATCAATTAAGGCCTTTAAAACTGTAATATCATTGCCTTTAATAGATTGAAATGAACATCCTGCATCTGAGTCTCTTATTTCAGCAAAACTTTCAATCTCGTGATTATTTATCAATGGATGTCGAATTCCGATTGTCAGATTATTTCTATCGTTATTGTTACGCATTGAATTCGACAGTCCGCTAACATCGGTCATATCTTCACTATTTATGCGCTCAATAGTGGAAGGATTCTGAGAATAATTTATAGCGATAGAATTCTCGTTATTTCGAACTTGATTGTCGTTAATAGAATTTCCCGCAACATTGTTTCTTATAGAGGACTGATTTTCGTCTGAAATTTCAGTCCGGCTCGGTGTAGGAATCGTCCGTTTCCTTGTAGATCTTCTAGGCATTTTACCAAAATTAAAATGAAAACACTATGAATTGAATAAAAATATTGTTACTAATTGTAAAGTGACATGTTTGATAACATGTCTGCTATTACATTGATCCAAATTCATCGAATTTTACGAGAAATGAACAAAAATTGTTACTAATATTAAATTTAAAGAAATACTGTTTACAATATATATAATATTAATCTAAGTTTTATTGTCCAGCGATGCAGTTCAACGATGATCTATGTGATCCATGATGAAGAGAAGATCTCAGGGTAGACCAAGAGAATATTCCTTTATAATTAGCAACAAGTTCCTTGTATATAGATGTATTGGATAGTAATCACTTTTATTTTCAGAGTTTAATTAATAAACTTTTTTTTTTTTAATGCATAAGACCAATTTTTAATAAAAGGTTTATATATTTCAGTCACAACTTGTTCTTTTGATGTCACAGTTCCATAAAGTATTATTCACATAATTGAAAGTCTGTTATGACACTTCTTGTTCATTTGAATTTTCCGATTCGCGATCCCGGACGAGCCCCCAAATTATTATGTTACGAGCCGCAACTAATGCGCATGATCGAAGGTATTCGGGCGATTGGTTGGTTCATTCGCGAACAAATTGTAGGAACAAATCGGAAAATTTGAAATAAAATAACATTGATAATTTGTTATTTAGATTTAATCATAATAAACTGTGGTAAGGCGAAGTCTGAATTTACAAAGAGTTATAACGACTAACTCCGAAGCGTGACTCCTAACGACTGGCTCTCAAGAGTGTCCAAAAAAGAAAAGCATACCCTCTTTCAAAACTATGCACTAGTTTTCACACCCTTATTACTCTATTCACACGTGCGCACACAGACACATACATACGAATACATGTTCCCAGACTCCTTATAAGAATCTTAACCAAGTCCTTTAGTCTACGACTCTCACCACTGAAATGGATTTTCTTGGAAACCTTTAAGTGCATCGGCTCCAGGTTTCATATAACATAGCCTTAAATTTAAACTAAACATAAATATAAAGAAATGTCTAAACTCGCGTCTGGAGTATCTCAATAATTTCTTGTATGTTTTTCTCTCAAAACTAACCCTAATCGAATTGATTGAAATATTAGTAATAAAACTGTCTTAACTAACGCGATTCTAATTCAGACATCACCTTTAGCTTAAAATCTATTAACAGAATGAAAGTTTATTACTGACAGAAAGTCCTTAAGTCTAATATTACAATTTATGATTTCGACAGCACATGAGAATATAAGATTTCTCAGATTTAACATTTCACAATTCTAGAAGATCGTTAAGATAAAATATAAGTTCTACATGGTAAATATTTCTAAAAGCTAAAAGTAATCTATGTTACATGATTTATTAATTTTAAGTTAAATGCGAGAGAGAGATTTTTATGATTCCTATTCAGGGATATTTTCAGATCAATTCCATGTTAAGAATACTATTTCGTTTATAAATTTATATATTTTATAATTTGAACGCGAGTTTTAGCAATTTTGCACATATTTTATTTCAAATGATTGCGCGAAATTATGAATGTGAATTCTTGCCATCTAGTGAAGAACGAGCGAGGTATTAGTCGCTCGTTACACTCTCGACTCCGTGCAAAAGAGGCGCGAAGCAGACGACAATTTGAAATGTATGAAATATGTTATTTGAGAAACAACACTTTTTTTCAAATACATTGGAAAAAATCTGCCTGAAATAAACATCTAAAAGATCGTGCAAAATTTTATAAGCATTTGAACATTTCAAAAATAAACTTTCAGTAAAATTTCTTGCCAATAAATGTTCAAAATTTGAATCAATATATATTTTTCTATTTAAATTTTCATACTTCTAATCAATTTTGAACATTTAAAAAATTTTCAGTTAGAAATATATTCTATTAAGAAAAAATAAACATAAAATTCAAGTTTAAAATTTACATTCTCAGTTTTATGTTAGAAATATTTTCATCTTACATTTTTGTAGCCTAGGCACAGACTTTTCATTTAAAAAACGAAATGTTCTACAAAAAGGAAAAATTTTCTAATAGAAGTGGATAAATCAAAAAGCTAAAATATGTGTTATTTTCATATGAACAAGTAAATATTTACCAATATAAATTTTTACATGAACATTTTTGTTCGAAGTGTTGAAATTTTGTTACAATTTGACAAGATCATATGGACAAGTTCAATCTTTTAAATGAAATATCTTGTGATTTTTAATTTGTCTGTTCTTCTGAAATCGGGGGAAGATTTAAAAAGTAAAAAAAAAAAATTTCCAATGAAATCCAAGGTCAATAAATGCTAAAAGTTTTAAATCAAGATTTTAATTACAAAATTTTGAAGCTTTGTAATTAGCTTTATAAATGACTACTTGTATCAGAAAGTAATTCAGCTCTGTACAGCATTTTTATAATTTGAATTCAAAATAGGTGCTTAGGCCAGAAAAAAGTAAGATAAAAATTTTTTCACCATAAAACTAAGAATGTAAATTTTAAATTTATTATGTCATATGTTTATCTCTTCTTATTGGAAAATACTCTGCACATAATTCTCTGTTTCGATATTTTTGAAATGTACGCGAACATTTAAGAAATTCATAAGTATTTCACCTTTTTATGAAAATTACAAATTTCCAAATAACACTTTGATTGACAATGCTAAAAATTCGTCAATAATTGATATATTGTATTGTAAGTTTAAACATAGGATGACTTAAAATTTCACAATGACATTATTTTTCAAGTACTTAAACCTTTCTTCAATTTTGAGAATTCCTTCAAAGGTTTATTTCAGGTGAGTGACTTTTTCTCTTTTTAATGAAAAATTTTATAATTCTAAATTTGATTCATCTTGTATCATTGTAAAAAGATTTTGAAACCTCAAAAAAAATTTTTCAGTTTAATTCAAAGTCAATAAATATTCAATGTTCAAAAAATTTTCAAATTAAAAGTCTCCGCATAGGTTACAAAAACGTAAGATGAAAATACTTTATATTATAAAATATAAAATATCGATTTCAAACTCAAAAATTATTTGTATCTTACATATTTCACGAACTTAAGTATCTATACAAAAAACCGGAAAGGCCATCTACTTTCCTCAATATTATAATACCGGTAACACCAAAATGTACAAAAAAAAAATTATGTGTCTGAAATAAAAGTCTTGAAGATCTTGTAAAAATAATGGGAGACTTGAATACTTTTAAAATAAACTTTCAATGAAATGGTGAACTCAATAAATGTTCAAAACTTAAATCAAGATATTAGTTTACAAATCTTTAGTTGCGTAAATTGACTACTTCAATTTGAAAATTACTTGAAAAAATATTATATTTAAAAAATTTAGCCACATAAAATAACGGTTTGAAATCCACATTCATAGATTCATGGTAAAAGCAGGTCAAAGTTTATTAATCTTACGTCTTAGTGGCGTATGCGCAGACTTTTAATCAAAACAATAAAATGCTTTACAGAAGGTCGAAATTTTCTTATTACTGTAATTGATGAAATTTTTAATTGATGTTTTTGCACAAACCTTCAAACATTCATTAATTTAAAATTTTACTCAAAATTTACTCTTTCAGCGCTCAAATCTTTTGACAATTGTACAAAATCTTATAAATATTTATTTTAAGCATATGTTTTTTATAATATTCGAAATATAAGTTTAATTATTTTAATTGAATATTTCGTAAAATTTTGAATTTAGCTGATCTTGCGAAATTGTTGAAAGATTTGAACACTGATCAAAGAATCTTTTAATAAAATTTAAAGTCAATAAATGCTTAAAGTTTTATCTCATGCTTCTTTGGTTTAAAATGAAAATATTTTGTACCGATTTTAAATTTAAATTTTATCTTAATTTTATGTAGTCTAAGCACAGACTTTTATTTCGAAAAAATTGAATGCTGTAAGAAAAAGAAAATTTTGTTAATTGAAGTACAGTTGACTTACAAAGCTACAAAACTTTTTCAATTGATATCTTAACTTGAAACCTTTAAGCATTCATTGAATTTTCATTTTGCTAAAAAATTATTTTTCGAGTTTTTAAATCTTCCATTATTTCTACAATATTTTCCAGAAGTTTTCTTCAGCAAGTACTTTTCAAATTCAAAATTGATATATTCAATTTTTTACTAAAACTATTTTCATCTCACGTTTTTGTGGCCTAAGCACGGTTTTTGAATTCAACATATAAAAATGCTCTACAAAGTTGATATATTTTCATATATTTATAGTTTTGAACGTTCATTGAACGATACAAAATATTATTTTTGCAAACTAAATAATTGGTTTCTTCCTCATTAAATTAAAAAATAGCGTATATTTAATAACAGATTGTATCTTTAAAAGGCTCTGAATATATACACACTCAGAAAAAATATTTGATTGAAGCAAAAAAATTATTTGTTTGAAACACTTTCTTTGACGTAAAGAAATGTTTTGTTTTAATGAACCAAAATTTGTTTGATTCAAACAAAATATCTTTGAACCAAATAAATATTTTTTCAAAACAAATAAATTTCTGCCGTAAATCAAACAAATTATATGTTTGACCATATATCAATGCACTAATTTCTTTGCTTTGAAGAAAAATTAATTTGATCCAAACAAACATTTATTTGGTTCAAAGATATTTTGTTTGAATCAAATAAATTTTATTTCATTTCAATAAATCATTTGTTTGAATCAAAGAAAGTCGTTCAAACAATCATTTTCTCTGATTCAATCAAATCTTTTTCTAAGTGAATAATAACTAATTTTGTTTTGAAAGAAAAAATTTTTTTATCGTTCAATGAACGTTCAAAACAGTAATTACATGTATTTTCAAAATCAAGTGGTTGATTCATAAAACTTGAAGATGTTGTAATTAATATCTTTACATAAAACTTAAAGCATTTATAGACTTTGAATTTCATTGAAAGATTCTTTTATTTCATTTTTTTGATTAAAAATCTGTGCATACGCCACTAAAACGTAAGATTAATAAACTTTGATCTGCTTTTAGCATGAATCTATGAATGTGGATTTTAAATCGTTATTTTATGTGCCTAATTTTTTTAAATATAAGATTTTTTCAAGTAATTTTCAAATTGAAGTAGTCAATTTACGTAACTAAAAATTTGTAAACTGATATCTTGATTTAAGTTTTGAACATTTATTGAGTTCACCATTTTACTGAAAATTTATTTCTGAAGTATTCAAATCTCCCTTTATTTCTACAAGATCTTTGAGACGTTCATTTCCGGCAAATAGGTTTTGAGTTTGAAATCTGTATTTAAAATTTGAAAATTGAGATGCTTTACGAAGAAGAAAAATTGTGTTATTAAAGTAGTTGATTCCCAGAGCTTGAAAATCTTTCACTTAATATTTCAATTTCAAACATTGAATATTTATTGACTTTGAATTAAACTGAAAATTTTTTTTTGAAGTTTCAAAATCTTTTTACAATGATACAAGATGAGTCAAATTTAGAATTATAAAATTTTTCATTAAAAAGAGAAAAAGTCACTCACCTGAAATAAACCTTTGAAGGAATTCTCAAAATTGAAGAAAGGTTTAAGTACTTGAAAAATAATGTCATTGTGAAATTTTAAGTCATCCTATGTTTAAACTTACAATACAATATATCAATTATTGACGAATTTTTAGCTTTGTCAATCAAAGTGTTATTTGGAAATTTGTAATTTTCATAAAAAGGTGAAATACTTATGAATTTCTTAAATGTTCGCGTACATTTCAAAAATATCGAAACAGAGAATTATGTGCAGAGTATTTTCCAATAAGAAGAGATAAATATATGACATAATAAATTTAAAATTTACATTCTTAGTTTTATGGTGAAAAAATTTTTATCTTACTTTTTTCTGGCCTAAGCACCTATTTTGAATTCAAATTATAAAAATGCTGTACAGAGCTGAATTACTTTCTGATACAAGTAGTCATTTATAAAGCTAATTACAAAGCTTCAAAATTTTGTAATTAAAATCTTGATTTAAAACTTTTAGCATTTATTGACCTTGGATTTCATTGGAAATTTTTTTTTTTTACTTTTTAAATCTTCCCCCGATTTCAGAAGAACAGACAAATTAAAAATCACAAGATATTTCATTTAAAAGATTGAACTTGTCCATATGATCTTGTCAAATTGTAACAAAATTTCAACACTTCGAACAAAAATGTTCATGTAAAAATTTATATTGGTAAATATTTACTTGTTCATATGAAGATAACACATATTTTAGCTTTTTGATTTATCCACTTCTATTAGAAAATTTTTCCTTTTTGTAGAACATTTCGTTTTTTAAATGAAAAGTCTGTGCCTAGGCTACAAAAATGTAAGATGAAAATATTTCTAACATAAAACTGAGAATGTAAATTTTAAACTTGAATTTTATGTTTATTTTTTCTTAATAGAATATATTTCTAACTGAAAATTTTTTAAATGTACAAAATTGATTAGAAGTATGAAAATTTAAATAGAAAAATATATATTGATTCAAATTTTGAACATTTATTGGCAAGAAATTTTACTGAAAGTTTATTTTTGAAATGTTCAAATGCTTATAAAATTTTGCACGATCTTTTAGATGTTTATTTCAGGCATATTTTTTCCAATGTATTTGAAAAAAAAGTGTTGTTTCTCAAATAACATATTTCATACATTTCAAATTGTCGTCTGCTTCGCGCCTCTTTTGCACGGAGTCGATAGAAATACAATTCTCAATTTCGACTCGATAACTGAAAGCGTAAAATGTGAAATCTAAAAATTGCATTGCATGGAGGAAGCGAGGAGAATAAGGAGAAGTGGGATGAATCGTTCTCGCGTGCCAGAGTGACGAGGAAGAAAGAAAGGCAGCGCGCGCCACCGCCTTTCCCTACTCGCTCCTCACGGACCGGAGGTGCTTCTGTAGTTGTGAAATTCTCTTATTCCATTACTTTAGCAATCTCCCAACTCATCTCTTGCAGCGTATACCTAGAGGGACCGAGATGTTACGTGCCGCGCAGGTGCGACAGAAGAGATAGGAGTTGATAGGTGGGTTCGCGTCGGTCAAATTATTGAAATAAACCGGGAGATATGAATGTTTTTAAATAAAGAAAACTATCGGCTCGTTCAAAATTGACTTTAATCAATATTATTTATATTCAATAAAAATCGGCTAAGTCCGGATTGACAAAGTTACGTCTGAGTTCAAGACGGCGAGATTATCAACTCAGACGAGTAAAATCAAGACTGAGATCAGGATTGAGATTATTCAACTCACACACGATTTACAAAACTACGCGCTCACATGCTCTCCCACTCATACCTTATTGAGGCTCGCTGGCCAGAAGGTTTCAGATTCGAAAAAAGGGTAGACTCGCTCCCTGTACTCATGTATACTAATATGTTCTAGGAAAAATACTTAATGCTTCATATCTCACCCTTTATTCGAAACTCGCGTTTCGTATTTAATGTCACCTAAACATTTAGGTCTATGTCTCGCCGCTATCAGCCCTAGTGTGACAGATCTGTAAACTATTCGGATAAATTATGGATAATGATTCCATTTCTTAGCGCTTTTTATTACATGCCGCTTATTTCGAACCTAATATCCAGACTTGCCTCTAATGTAAACTTAGAACTATTGTACAAAATATTTATAATAGACTTACAAAAGGTCCTTATACTCTAACGTGCGCATGCAGGGTTCTCTGAAGCCCTCTCATCACACCGACTCCTTTTAACTATAAACTAAATATTTAAAAAACGTGAGAAAACTCAGTTTAACTTTCAAGAGTTAGTAACTCTATCTCTAATTTAATTACTTTTATAATCTTTCTTTAGATAGCTGATCCAGGACAAAACGTGAATTGAAAACTATTCTATATCTTGCACCAGAAGTCCAACAATAAATCTTTATTAGTATTAAAATATTAATTAAATGATTAAAATGATTAAAGATAGGAGTAACTAAATTTATAATTTCCCGCAAACTTAACTCGAGAGGTGTTGCCATCTTGCGTAAATACGAGCGAATTAGCGTCGCTCGTTACAGAGATGTTACGAGCCAGTTGATTCGCTCCTTCAGGTCGAACGATGATTTGTCGGGTCCGTCGGTCAATTAACTACTACGTAGAGCCGGGAAATTTGAATTCTAGATTTTTAAATAAACAACCCTTTTAGTTCACACAACTTGAAAGTATATTTATAATTTAATAATCAAATTATAAGCAAGTCAGATTTACATTAATCGCGATCGCGTCGTGAAAAGACAAAATTTTAAGTGTCACCGATATCTTGGAGTGACTTCGACGATTAGTCACTTCAAGTTGTATGTCCGTAGTAAAAATTGTTCTGAGCTCCAGAGAAGAGAAGTTCAAGTCTGCAGCTTCTCAACCCCCGCTCCGTTGCTGTGATTTCATCTCAAGCGATTAGAAAAACGCCTCACACTTCACATCATCCAATGATCGCGTTACAGTTTCTTACATATTCACACATCAAGCAGTCACGCAAGCCAATCATACTCGAATTCGATCCCACCTATTCTGCCCTTTGATGCACACCGTGCATATCATATCGGGATCAATGGTTCTTTTTGATCACGACCGATGTTCCAAGAAAAGTAATTAATTCTCACCCTAGTTTTTAAACCAAGTCACATTTATCCTATTTACTAAATATTTCACGCAAGGAATTTATCCTTTGCTACGCAATATTTTCGAAGCTGTGAATTTATGAATATAAGTTCCCTTTCGAAGTTCAAACTAAAACGTAGTTAAAACGATGATGCATTCCGATTACCATCCACATTTCCTAAATAACCATTTATATAGAATTTTACTTCATTTCATCATTATTAATTTTTATTTTTTTAATCGATTTAAAATCTAGTGCGCAAAATTTGTCTCTGAGAGATGCCGCTCTCTAGTGGAGAACGAGCGAGGTATAGTCGCTCGTCACAGAGAAAAGCATGTCACGCTATCTGGTGACTGAAACAGACGAACTAATGGAGTAAAGTCTTTGCAGCAATGCTAGGTAAATAGCATGAAAATAATTTGTACATATATCAAAATAGAACAGTGACAGAGTATCGATTGGAGTTCAATCGTATTAACAATATCGAGTGTCAATATATAAAAATTATAAACCGTAAGTATATAAATCTATCAAAATTCTTTATAAAATGAACCCAGCATGAATTCGTTTTGTTAAATTTTGAAGAAGTTATTGCAGAAATAGTCAAGATTTCAATACTTTCTTAAATTTTAAATAACTTTCGAAGTAATCAACATTTTTTAATGTTCTTGGGCTCATTTTAGAGCTAAGATTCTACAGAATGGCATTAAATTATCACTATAAATCTATTTCTTTTTGAATTCAAGTGAAACAGAAGATTCAATTTACTTAAGGCTCTATCAGCCTTAAGGAACACATTCTCATCATGACGCTCGCGCTTCGCGCTCGAATTCTGTATACATTTCAGTAACTTTTTAATAAATTACATGATGAAAATAATTAATTTTCTTCCAAATCTCTCAAAAAGAAAAAACAATCGTAGACTTTTTTTAAGGAAAAGATTTTGCAGAACAACGCTTATTTCGTATCTCACATATTTTGGTAAAAAAATCGAATTTTTTTAATATTAAAAATCAAAACATAAAATATACATCCTGTCCCGAAATTTCTTTATCAGAATTTGTAGACCTCATTTAGGCAAACAATTTTCCATCTATACGTTTTTTTGTATCTTACATATTTTGTCTAAAAAATGGAATTTTTGAATTTTAATCGTATTTTTTGGAATTGAAACGAAAAATATATGTTTTATCAGAAACTGCGTCGGACAAAATTTGTAGATCTTTTTGAAACGAACAACTTTGTATTCTAACGTTTTTTTCGTATTTCACATATTATTGTTAAAAAATTGAATTTTAAATTTTCAATAGTTAATTTTTTATGAAAAAATGTTACAATTCAAATTTGGAGGTCTTTATGTAGAAAATAATATTGTATCATAACGTTTCTTCGAATCTCGTATAATTTAACTGGAAAATGGAATTTTGATATTGACTTTTTTTGAATTTGAATATGCTGTAACATTTCTAATTTTGATTTAATCAAAAAATGTTATCAGGATAATTTGTAGAGATTTATGAGCACTATCAAAAATCAGTATTGGAATTTTTGATTTTTTCAAAAAGTTATTTTCAAAAACACAAAAGGAGTGCTCAATCCCTCAATTTTCATTGGATGTGGCTGGTTAACGAACTTGTCCTTACTTTTTCGGCTCCGATAAAGTGTGCCAAAGCTCAATTCAATCTGATAATTCTATCGAGTTATGCCGCACACGACCTACTACAGACAGACAGACAGACACTTTCGTAAAAACCATTTTTTCTGACTCAGGGGTTCTCAAAACGCAAGGATTTGATGAAAATTTCGAAAGTCATTTTTCACATAAAGCCAATACCTTCTCATCCATGATGAGAATGTAAAAATGAATCATTTTAACTTTATTACTTGTTTACTAGACATTAAATGAAATAATTTTTCTCCGTTTCAAGCAAAAAAGTAAAAAATTTTCGTGGAAGATTGAGATCTCAGTGAATGAATTGCAAGTGTCTTCAAATACAAAAAGTGTAAAAAAGAACTATGACGTGCAAATTCAAGAATTGCATGAGCAAGTATGGTGTCACGAAAGGAGTGTCATTTCATCGTTTCCCAGTTGATGACAAAAATTTGTAAGAATTTTTTTTTTATTAAACATTTAACCATTTTACATTTTCTTAAAAATTCGCGTTTTTGAAAATTATATACAGTACCGGTCAGAATTGTCCGGCCACCTGTTTTTCGATAATTGCTTAAATTATCCTAATTTGAATGATGTAAGTGAAAAAATTTGTTATCTTAATTAAATTTAAAGCTATCAAAATACTTTATAAAATGAACCCAGGATGAACTCGTTTTGTCAAATTTTGAAGAAGTTATTGCAGAAATAGTCAAGATTTCAATGCTTTCTTAAATTTTAAATAACTTTCAAAGTAATCAACATTTTTTAATGTTCTTGTACAAATTTTAAAGCTAAATTTCTTAAAAATCGATAAAAATTCTTGGAATTGATGTGTAATTTTTTCTTACATACTGCACGAGGTTAAAGTTCAAACAAAAAAGTTGGAAAAATTCCAATGTTGCTTTTGCTTAGAAAAACATTTTTATAATATATGTAAAACATATAATCATGAATTTTGTATCGAATCCCCTTAAAATATATATTCATATGATCTTTATTATGATTTACCTGCAGATAAAGTGTTTTCAAAATTTCCTAATTTTTTGTTACAATTTTAACTCCTTGCATTATGTAAGAAAAAATTTATAGATTTATAATGATAATTTAATGCCATTCTGTAGAAACTTAGCTCTAAAATGAGCCCAAGAACATTACTGCGACGAATAAGCATGAAGCTGAAGCTAGACTTTTTTTTGCTGTAGTGTTCAAATATTTTTTAAAAATAATAACAACTGCTGGTAAAAAACGCGTAAAAAACCTTTAGAGTAAAAAATTGAAATGTAGAGAATAAATTTAAATATTCACTGTTGAAAATCAAACATTCCATTTTTCAACTAAAATATGTGAGGTACGAAGTAAGCGTTAAAATGTTAAAATTATTATATGATAACGAAAGTTATTCAACGACCGAATGATATTCTACATTAGACAAATCATCATATAGATATGTACATTATTATTATATTATTAAATAGAGAAATTATTATCTATTAATAGCAATAATTTGTTTTAATTTCAATTTCTCTGAGAATTGTAAATTTCTTTAAAAAAGCAATTATTATTGTATCCCTATATTTTAATTTATTATTTCAATTAATGTATAGTAAAGAAGTAATAAAGTTAAAATGATTCATTTTTTATTTTTGGTTTGTAATATGTAATAACTTCCAAAAAAAATTGTGAATTGAATTGATTGAAATAAGTCAAATAATTGACAGGAATTAGTTTACAATCAAATTTTTTAAGTTCAAAGAAAAATATTGATGTATTTGTACAAATAATAATGTTCATTCATGTCATAATTCTGTAGATCTGAAAACTAAGTTAAGATTTTATTAATTCTTTGTAAAAATTCTTACATAACGCCTATACTTTGCACTTGCAGATAGGTGGATTTGAGATTTATAATCTGAAAAGATGACGATCGAAGAGATAGTTCTTTATAATTACGATGCTGCTTTACAGTAACTGTTAAGTAGTCGTAAAAGAGCCCTTTCGCCTATCTTACTCTCAAAGTCTATAAAATTACTTCAGATCTGAAGCTGGTCATTTACATTCTCTAATAAATTATTATATATTGAAGGGAATACTTTGCTTTAATTTTAATTTCTCTGAGAATTGTAAATTTCCTTAAAAATATCGATTATTATTGTATCCCTATAGAGAATAATATTAATTTTGTAACCGTATTGTATAAAAGAAAAATATATTGTATGAATATTAAACTTTCAAAATATCATCATTGATAATTTATTTCCATTTTCTTTATGTCTTCATTATTGTAATCAAGATAATGAAAGAATATTGAAAACAATTTGTCAATAAATATGTAATTAATTTCAAAAAAAAATTGTTAATTTCGATAAATTGTTCTTTTACATATATTTAATATTTATATACATTCTTTTATATATTATAATACAAAATTTATAATATAAAATATTTTATATATATATATTATATTATAAAATTTATAATATAAAATATTTTATACATATATTATGTTATAACATTTATAATATAAAATATTTTATATATTATTTTATATATATATATCCGATCTTAGGAAAAGACTTGTAAAGAGCGAAGTAGAAGGAAAAGAGGTAAAAAGCTATTTTGTAAAATCTTGTCGACAAGCTAGGGTTGAATCAGACCCCGGAATCTCTGGAGTTGAAAATGTCACAGATGTTGACCGTTGGCCATCGTGGCGCTGGCTGTTCATGAGGCCGACCTTATACAGATTAGCATTATAGAACATTGAAATTTAACGTTTTTTGTGAAAAATTGGTGTCTGCAGTGCTTTTGTGTGCTTTCTGTGTAAATTGGAAGGATTTTAACAGTCAGTGATATAAAAATTTAAGTAAAAATGCGGAAATGTGTTGCTGTAGGTTGCAAAAGAGCCTACACGTCGTGCTCTGAAAAAGTGCATTGTTTTGTGGTTTATTTATCATGAGCGCCTTTAACTTATTAAAATTTAATCTATACTAAATTTAAAACGCTTTGAATTAAAAAATCAACAAAGCTGACTGACTGAACTTAAGGTATTATAGATAAAATACACATAATAAATGATGTGCATATGAGATCTAAACATCCATTATATTATTATGAAATATAGTACAGTACCGGTCAGAATTGTCCGGCCACCTGTTTTTCGATAATTGCTTAAATTATCCTAATTTGAATTATATAAGTGAAAAACTTTATTCTCTTGATTAAATTTAAAGCTATCAAAATACTTTATAAAATGAACCCAGGATGAACTCGTTTTGTCAAATTTTGAAGAAGTTATTGCAGAAATAGTCAAGATTTCAATGCTTTCTTAAATTTTAAATAACTTTCAAAGTAATCAACATTTTTTAATGTTCTTGGGCTCATTTTAGAGCTAAGATTCTACAGAATGGCATTAAATTATCATTATAAATCTATAAATTTTTTCTTGCATAATGCAAGGAGTTAAAATTGTACCAAAAATTAGGGAAATTTCGAAAACATTTCATCTGTAGGTAAATCATAATAAAGATCATATGAATATATATTTTAAGGGTATTCGATAAAAAATTCATGATTATATGTTTTATATATCTTATAAAAATGTCTTTCTAAGCAAAAGCAATATTGGAAATTTTCCAACTTTTTTATTTGAACTTTAACCTCGTGCAGTATGTAAGAAAAAAATTACACATCAATTCCAAGAATTTTTATCGATTTTTTAGAAATTTAGCTTTAAAATTTGTCCAAGAACATTAATAAATGTTGATTACTTTGAATGTTATTTAAAATTTAAGAAAGCATTGAAATCTTGACTATTTCTGCAATAACTTCTTCAAAATTTAACAAAACGAGTTCATCCTGGGTTCATTTTATAAAGTATTTTGATAGCTTTAAATTTAATTAAGATAACAAATTTTTTCACTTACATCATTCAAATTAGGATAATTTAAGCAATTATCGACAAACAGGTGGCCGGACAATTCTGACTGGCACTGTATATTATGTTGATTATTATTTATTACAAACATCTTTGTTCTTTGTGTTTTCAAATACTTATAAAGGAATTTTATAAATTCTTTATATTTTTTACTTTTTCAAATGTACGTTCATTCCTTATGTGAAAGTTTTGTTCATAAAAATGTAATTCTTTCAATTATTGAGAAGTTTTAAAATATAAAATACAAAATGTCCTATAATAAAATCTAATTTTTCTAAAAAAATCAAGATGATATAATTAATACCCGTATTATAATTTAATTTGATGGAATTTTAATAGCCAATTTTTCTATTATAATATGTAAGACTGATATAATATCAATAATATTGATAATATAAATAAATATTGTATTTTTATTTAATAATCACAATGTAAATATTAATGTTGAGGTAGTACGATCACGAAAATTTGACCTCAGTCAAAAATAGATAATTTTGCTTTCAAGAATAGTAATATTATTATTGAAGGGCTAATTTGAAAGATAAGATTATTTTTTCTGAAAAAAATTTGAAACACAAAAAAATTATGTTATTAATAAATTTTGTTTTTGCCCAAACTTATTTTCTTATCGCTTCCAGCCAAATTTTTAAAAATGATGCGATTCTAATAAATCACGGTTTACTTTTTTAGAAAAAAGATTCTCTACAACTTGACCGTTTCCTATTTTTGAAATTGAATTAATTATTAACAAATACAGCAATTTGTTTATAAAAATTTTGTTTTGAAAAATTGTTTTTTTATAATTTTAGCCAGTAAAGAATTAATTTTCAAAAATCGGAAACGGTCAAGTTGTAGAGAATCTTTTTCTTAAAAACATGAACCGTGATTTATTAGAATCGCATCATTTTTAAATATTTGGCTCGAAGCGATAAGAAAATAAGTTTGGGCAAAAATAAAATTTTTTAATAACATTATTTTTTTGTGTTTCACATTTTTTTCATGAAAAATAATCTTGTCTCTTTCAAATTAGCCCTTCAATAATAATATTGCTGTTCTTGAAAGCAAAATTATCTATTTTTGCCTGAGGTCTGATTTTCGGGATCGTACTACCTTAAAACGAAGATAACAGAACTTTGATTTCAATTTCCAGCCAGAATTACAGACAATTTTCGCTCAAATTTCAAGCATATTACCCTTTCTATCAGTAAAAATTGTTTTAAATGATATTTAAAACTTTCTAGATTAATGTATTGTAAAAAAATATGATATAGTAGTTTTTATCCCCAAAAATTTAATTTCCATGAATTTTTCCACGCATTAGAATGAATTCAGGCCTCATGAACAGTTAGCGCCCCTAGCGGCCATGGTCAATTCTTGTGGCATTTTCGTTTCGCGGATTACGTGCATTCTGGCTGAGATGCAGGGGGCTGGGTTGAATTGACGAAGACTACCTGACCCATCACGAATACAGCAGACTTACCAACACAAGTTTGGGCTTTACTCCTGCAACTTACTTCTTATCCGTGAGATTTTGGCGATTTTCAAAAGTGTCGATCCTCGTGTTCGGGTTTGGAACTTTACCTACCCCTGGCGTCTTTCCCCGAAAGGTTTGGACCATTCAATCGCCCAAGAGTTCTGAGTCGGTTATATTACATTGAGAACGGTAACCAGAATGAGAATATTACCAAGAATATAACCGGCAGATAAATTCTCTTAGAATTTATGAGAATTTTCTCATTTTGACTTTTTAAATGTTTTAAACAATCAGAATCAATTATTTATTGTGTATAAAATTATAGTTCAATATTTCAAACATATTCTGATTGCATATGATACGCCTCTGTCGAAATTTAATAAATATCATAATCACAACACGTCGTTTAGCTGTTGCCGGTGGTTGCCGGATCTGCAAGTACTTATCACGAAAAGTTGATCCTAATGAGACTGAATTAGACGAAGCGAAGGATATCAAATGCAATGGAAACATTAGTTTATTTAATTAGAATACACTACCGGTCAAAATTGGGGGACCACGTGTTTTTCGATGATTACTTAAATTATCTTAATTGTAATTTTGTGAGTGATGAAATTCGCTCTCATTATGAATTGAATTCCATTAAAATTCTCTATAAAATGAGTCCAGAATGAAGTTGTTTTGTTAAATTTTAAAGAAGGTATTGCAAAAAAAGTCTAGATTTCAATGTTTTCTTAAATTTTAAAAAACTTTCAAAATAATCAACATTTATTAATGTTCTTGGGCTTATTTTAAAGCTGAGATTCTTCCAAATCGCAGTAAATTGTCATTATAAATGCATAATTTCTTTCTTGCGTTATGCAAAGAGTTGAAATTGTAACAAAAACGAAGGGAAAATTCGAAAACATTCCATCTGCAGGGAAATCATAATAAAAATCATATAAATATATGTTTGAAGGGAGTACTATAGAAAATTCATGATTATATGTTTTATATACCTTATAAAAATGTTTTTCTTAGCAAAAGCAATATTGGAATTTTTCCAACTTTTTGATTTGAACTTTAACCTAGTGCACTGTGCAAGAAAAAAATTATTGGATTTCCATGAATCATGGCTTATTCTTTTGGGAAAAAGATTCTCTATAACTCTACTGTTTCCAATTTTAAAAGTACAGTTTTCTGTTATTAAAACCGTTGAAGCAATTTTTCAAAAAGAATTTTTTTTCAAAATAGCTATATTTGAAGATTTTCCACTTATTTTCAAACTGGGAAACAGTAGGGTTATGGAGAATATTTTCTCTGGTAAAATAGGCCATGATTTATGAAAATTCAATTATTTTCAAATAATTAATAAGAAGGTTTAGTAAGGAAAGATTCTATTACAACAAATAATATTAAAAGTATTATTTTTCGTGATTTTTAAATTTTCTCCATAAGAAATAATTTTTTCTGTTTCATATGAAACGACTAATGATATCATTTCAAGTCTCAAAATCATAAAAGAACTTTTTTCTTCAGAGACCTGTTTCTTGGCACGTCAACTACCTTAATGATAATATGTTAGCCTCATATTTTTCGACAACGATGGGTACATACTTAGGAATAGGTAGAGAATAGGTATGTGATATCAATATTTTTTACTAAAGTTGCATTCTCAAAAGTTTTTATACTACGATTTAAGCGTTTATGAAGGTCAAATGTTGAATATTTTTTTTTAAATGTAGCTTAAGCTATATTACTCTATATTTTATATACTAGGTCTTAAAAAGTTGAACAGTATTGAGGTAAATGAAAATAAAAGGCTGAAAATTATTACTAAGATTCTCAAGCTCATTGAAGTAATGTGTTTTACATAATTAAAGTATAATAATGTTCTATTTTGTTCTAATAAAAATTGTTTAATGAATTTCATGCAAATAAGACGTTTAATTTACTGAAGAAATTAATAAAATTCATTAAAATTTTTATAATTATGGAGATAATGTTAATTTAATATCTTTAGTATTAAATTCAAAGTGAACATAACCTAAAATTTCGGCGGTGAAAAGTTTTAATATCTTGAGAGTAAAACAATTTCAAGGTTCTTTTTCATTTCAAACACATATACACAATCAAATGCCTCTTATTTAATAACAAACATGTTTTCAAAATTGATAAGTACACATAAATTGATATTTGAAACATAAATTCTCCAAATTCTCTTATATTCTTAAAATTCTGTAATATTCTCGGTTATATTCCACCAATTTTAATTCTCGAGAATTTAAGAACTCTACTGTTGCTGACTAACATGTGTTGTCTCGAAGCGCAGAGCCAATACCTAGACGGGCTACTCGATGCTTCTATTGCGCGAACCACCGCTCCGCAGAGTGGTGGGGTGATAAAGCAGAACCCTACACTAACATTGTTAAGCCTTCCTGTCACCGATATATGTCAGTGCATTTGTGTTGATTTGTGTATGCAGACGTTCCGTGGTTTACGGCGTAGTTTTGTGTTGATTGTAGTTTTTATATGAGTTTTGAAGCAAGTGATTATTCCAGGAGTATACAGAAGCTGCGTTTTCAATTTTTTTTAAGTAAGTGCATTTTACATGAATTAATGTGCAATAAAAACCAAATTACAAATATGATTGTAAAATTACTACGTGTCACGTGTTATTTCATTTGCTTTTCATTGCACATTAATTCAAGTAAAATGCACTTACTTAAAAAAAAATTGAAAAACGCAGCTACTGTATACTCCTGGAATAATCACTTGCTTCAAAATTCATATAAATACTACATTCAACACAAAACTACGCCGTAAAACACGGAACGTCTGCATACAGAAATCAACACAAATGCACTGACATATATCGGTGACGGGAAGGCTTAACAATGCTAGTGGTGGAGGTGGCGCCATCGAACTTCACGATTTGAACTATGTAGCCAGAACTTTGTTACAGTGAAATACATTGGAGCTTGGGGGGCCTGGCCGTGGCCGAAGCTGCGACCGGATTCGGGTTGGGTCCGTAACATATACGACGTAACTTACATGATTTTCGACACCTGCAAAACTATGCATTTTGCCTCATGGGTTTTCGACGTCACACGGAAAAAATTTGGCACAGATGCTGCCCCTAGCGGTAGAGCTGTTGCGTTTACCGGTGGAGACTTGTGCGTCTAACCCTTCACGGTAGTATAGACAGGTCTGGCAACTCCTGTGGTGGGGGATGTTCCCTTTTTGTAGTTAGAATGTTTCATATTTTTGCCACAGATAGCGCTAGTAGCGAGGAGTGGCCCGAGTGACCACACTATAGCATGTATGTATATAGATATACCCAGAACGTAGTCAGCTGTGAAAGCTGTCTGTAAATCAAGGGTATTCCTTTAACTACTCGATTGCAGCGCTGCCCAAGTGGTCACTTTCGAAACTACTACTCCGCACGATAAGGGAACATCCCCCACCACGGGAATGCCAGACCTGTCTATACTACCGTGTCCAGCGTGTCCTGCCATAACATGAGTGAAACAGACAGAAGCAGCCCTATCCGACGGCTAGATACATTTTGGTTCCTTAATGGCCCTAGTGATGCATTTATACTTCTCTCTGCCTGACCGGTGCGGACAGAAAATACATAAGAGTAAAGGAGACAGACAGTGTAAAATTGGACAAAATGAAAACGTCTGCCTTTTTTGCTCTTATGTATTTTCTGTACGCACCGGTCAGGCAGACAGAGGTATAAATGCACCATTAGTGATGCCAGATGGAAACTAATCCGTAAGGTGGCGCCACCTCTGTCCTCTCCTATAAAAGTATTGTTCTGCATGGTGTTCATAAACAAATTTAAACAACTATCAGGAAAATATAAATATTTCGTAATTTCCAGTCATTGTTTTTATTATCATTGAAATTTAGTGTTTTTAGTGCATATTTATGCAATCATAAACATGAGTGTATAGATACTACCATTTTCAATTATACATATCTTTTCGGCATGTGAAAAAGAAATTGGTGAACATATTTATAACAAAATACAAGCATATATGCTATGATGGAGCATATGATTCTTCATCATTTTGAATTTTCTTATTTGTTAAAATAAGACATTTTTATCAATTCATTTTCTCAGAAAATAATATTAGGGGCATGTTATACTTGAGAGAAGTAGCAAGTTCAGGTAATGAATGTGGTCCAGTTACTACATGTTTGTCTTCAAAATATATTTGAAAAAAATTATAATTTAGGAAATGGTAGAATAGATAAAAATAGACGTACTATAGATAATAAATACATTTGAAGTTTTTGAAAAATGTTATTGAGTGATTTATTTATAAGTTTGATTGTATATTTTTCATGCATACTGTAATTTAAAAAATGGATCAGAATATTGAAAATTTCCGCATGAAATATTAAAGTTTCTTTGATTTAATGGAACACCCATTTAATAGGTGCTATAACAATTTTTTGCAAATTTGAAAAAAAACATTTATTGGTTGACTTTTCCTCTCCATGGCGCAATTATTTCAGTGCAAGATTCCTTACGGATTTCAACTGACTGAATATTTTAATTATTTGTCAATTTAACGTTCAATAATGTTTCATATTAGTTCATTAAAATAATTTGAATATAATTAATGTTCTATAAAAATATAATAATAGACAATTCTTATTTATTCGATTAATGTATTAATAAAAATTTTTATTAGATCATTAGTAATTGATTGCTTGAATTAATTATATTTATCAATTTACTCCATTAATTAATACAAATAATTTATTACAGCAACGATATTAGATCAAATGATAAGGTCTTGTTACTCAATGCAATGCATAAAATATTTTGTATTATCAACATAAAATAAGGCAATTAATAAAGAAAAGCGATGAATAAATAAATATATTGCTAATATTTCCATTATTATCGATATGAGTTACGAAATAGTAATTAAGAAATAATTTTACTCCAATTATTCGTGATATCAGGATCCTATATGCAAGACAACTTGTTTCTTGTAATTTTGCGAATAATTTTCTAGTTTGTTATAACTATTTTATATTTCAAGTTCTGGTTAGTATTTAAAAATGTTATTTTAATAAAATTGATAATCTTAGTTCTTCAAAAATCATAAAACTTTAATTGTTTATCAATTTTCTCCATATAAAATAATACTTCAATCGGAAAAACGTCGGGTTCCAGGCCCCGTCAACTCGTATAGGCCAATGTGCCGAAATATTATTATTATTTTTTGAAGTTCAATGGGCGGTCAACTGTTGGCACAGTGCTTTAACCCCGTTTGTAGATCTCATGGTGCATTTATACAACCGTCTGCATGTCCCGTGCGGACAGAAAATACATAAGAGTAAAGGAGAGAGACAGTGTAAAATTAGACAAAATGAAAACGTTTGTCTTTTGCTCTTATGTATTTTCCATGGAGTCTAGATATAAGGAGACCAATCTCTTATGGCTGTACTTCACAAAACACGAAATGGAGTTCTGCCACTGATCTCTATAATACACTGGATGCACAATCAATGCAAAGTCGTGTGCTTCATTGAAGGCTGAGCCGCCATCTTTACTTAGGTTGATTACAAAGAATGTTGCGGTAAATTCAAATATAGTAAAAAGGAAAAAGTGTAAATATTAAAGAAACAATATGTAATCCATGCTTTTTTACCGGCATTAGTATTGATAGTATACATAATTAAATTAATGAAATGAAATTTATTAAATAATACTAAAATATAACTTGGTAATATTTATTATTATGGTATATAATGTTGTATATATTTAAATAGGCATATATATTTATTTCTTAACTATGATTAAATATACATTTATTATAAATTTACCAAATATGGATTACAGAATTCAACAAGTAAACGTACCTTGGAGCAGTGTAAAAATTATCTCACGTTCTGACGTGAACTATTAATAATAGTCACATATAATAACTATTTTTAGTATAAATTAATTCGCGTTTCATAATTCAACCCTTATGAACATGTACATAAACGGTTTTAAAAACATGAAAAAAAGCTCCATCCCCTTCTGTTTTAAAAAATGTTGAATTACTCGATCTTGTTGGCGTATTTTATCATACGTTTAAATTTCTCAGGAGAAATAAGTTGCTGCAACTGAAAGAAGTAATAGAAATAATTGGAAATATATACAAAAATTATAAACTATTGTATTTTGGTCGTTTACAAACATTTTAATTTATTAGAAAATAATAAAATTGGAAAAGAAACAAACCCTGAAATATAATTAGTACTGAATGCAGAAATTACATGGAAATTAAGTATGTACATGCTGTGACTAGTATGTTACTAAATAATAGAATCCAATTCTATAAAGGCCTAAGTAATAATATAGAAGATTATCACCAAGAAGTACAAAACATCAGGTACAAAAGTACTTCACAAGCAGCAAATCACTTAATTAAAAATCACCAGAGTATCACAAACAAGAAGTTTTAAATGTCAAATTAAAGTAGTGACTAATTCAACACCATAATTTTTAAACTACATGCAAAAGTAATAAATAAACAATTCTTAACAGAAAACAATGATTTTATTTGTTATTATATATATTTATTATAGTAGAGTTCCGTTATCACATACAGTGATACACTCTTCTAATGATCGACATAATCGACTGAAATGATTTAGAAACAATAAGAAATATAAAGTTGTGTGCAATAATTATTTATTGCGAAATATGGTTTTTATGATATTTTGAAATGTCAAATTGATTTATTTACAGAAAAGATTCAATGATTTTGAAACAATGTTAATCAAATTGACAAATTTAATGTTTTTTAGGTTATTTTTTTTTAATTTCAACCAATTCAGTCTGTATTGGATAAATTTAATGTGAATTCAACATAATTCATTTCTTAATGACAAATTTAATGTTTTTTAGGTTATTTTTTATAAATTTCAATCAATTCAGTCTGCATTGGTTGAAATAAATGAAAAATAACCTAAAAAACATTAAATTCTTCATAAAAAAATGAATAATGTTCAATTCATATTAAATTTATCCAATACAGACTATACAACATGAAAAACCTATTGTTATTGAATTTTGCTATAACAACACGTACATATATTTACTCCATAAGTTTCACTTTTCGCCACTGCGAGCGCGGCGACCGATTCTTCTATCCCCTTCCGCCGAACGCTCGGTCCCTATAGATATACCCAGAACGTAGTCAGCTGCGAAAGCTCTCTGTAAACCACGAAGGAATAATAAGGAGACCAAACTACCATGGGAAACTTTTCCGAATATGGCAGGAGCAAGGGCACGGTAAGTGCCCGGCTTGTAAGTTGGCGCAAGTGCGCAGTTGTCCTATTCTTACTCACGGGAAAATGTGCGAGTGAGACGAATTCGTCAAATTGATCTATAGGCCTGAGACGTTATGTTGATATTTTGATCGCATCATATGCAAAAAAAATAAACAATATTTTATATTTATAGTTTGTTTAAAGCACTTGTGAAAGATTTGTGAATAAATAAATTTTATTTATAAATAATTTTCATTACAATTGCAAGAAAGTTATATCTAAAGTTCAATTCGAGTAGAGTTATGTTATTTTTATGTTTTTTTTTTTAGGAGATAATTGTGAATTTATATATTTTATTTGCTATGTACATTTTATTCAAAATTAAATTTTTCATTGATTTAATAAAATTAAGTTTTCACATCAAATTGATTCAGAATCTAATTCCAAATAAGATCTATATTACAAATAAATTATATATAAATCCACAAGAAACTTCTAAAAAATATAACATAATATTACGCTTATAGTTAACACAAAAATGAATTCCATGACTAATTCAGAAAAACTTTTTTACAACAATTGCAAGAAATTTTATGATATAAGTACGCATGTGTATTAATTTTAATTGTATACCGTGCTCTTTTGTAAATTCGACATGATTTTGTATCGAAAAACTTTTTTTTGCTATTAATTCAATAATATTAATTCCCCAAGATTTTTCAACAATAATGAATTTTGTTATCTGAAAATTTAGAATATAATAAAGGTCACATTAGCGGATGGTTACGGCGGTCGGTAAAGTCGCATCATGCACAAAAAAAAAAAATTATAATTGAATGACATCAGAGACTATACATTATTCGTGCAACTCTAATCAATATTAGCAACTTTTATTACGTAAATGTCATTATTAAATTAATTTATTTTACACATTTGTATTTCTTAATCCAAATGATTTGCTTGATTAGTCACGGCGGTCGGTAAAGTCGCATCATGCACAAAAAAAAAAAATTATAATTGAATGACATCAGAGGCTTTAAAAAATACTGTTTACATTATTCATGCAACTTTAATTAATTTCAGCAACTTTTATTACGTAAAGTTCATTAGTAAATTCATTTACCTTACACATTTGCATTTCTCAATCTTTAATTCTGTTTTTAAATTTAGCGCGCAAAATGCCACTGAGAGCAGGTGAAGCCGCCTTCAGTGACAGGTATTATGTTTTTCTAGTTTTTATCACTGAAAATAAAATAATTGTATTTATTGCTACACCTTCTAATCCAAATTTCGCCACAGAATCATAATTCCAATGCTTTTAATGTCTTTTTTACCGTTCTTAGCCGTAATAATGCGAGGTCATAGAACGGTCATAGAAAGGTCAGAGTATTCTATGACCGTTCTCTCGCACGGGTCCGCTAGGGTCTACACGAAACTTGCAGTACCGAAAGTCCAATATGAATAAGTAATATTTAAAGAATTTGAAAATCTTTCTGTGGAAAAAATGACGCTTTCGACTGCGCTGGGATTCGAGCCCAGGTCTTTCGATTGCCGGTCGACTGCTCTGACCACTGATGCGATATAAGAGTTTGAAATTGTCTGCGAGGACACCTGTCGACAACGTATCCTATCTGATACGCGACTAGTGATCCTCCGATAATGTAGGCAGTGACAAAAATTTCAAACTCAACTAATGAATAAGTAATAATGACGGAGTGACAGGACCCACTACCTCAGTTATTTCAAGAAATTGAGTTTTGAAAATTGAGGTTTTTGCAGGCGGTGGCGTAGTGGTCATGGCTAACGGCTGGCATGCTCGCGGCGCGGGTTCAATTCTTTTTGCCGGTGATTTTTTTTTAATTTTTATACATTGTTAATTATTTACAATGTAATTAGTATAAATTTTGATCATTTGCAATTAATTTAATTTAAATAACAAATACTAAAAATTATAAATAATAATTAATGCTATCAATATATTTTACATTATATTTATGCAATAATAAACATTCATTTACATATTTAGGAAATGTTATTTAAAGAATATTCTATCAGGCATATAAAAGGAATTTGAGGCTTCATTGTTATGACCTAATAAACATTTATTGCACTCGTAAGAAAAAAGATTTTAATAAATTGACGCATTCGTACACTGCGCAGTATTCCATTACAGCGCCTGGTAAACTCACGGTAGTCTGGCAACTTCCGTGGTGGGGGATGTTCCCTTCTTGTAGTCAGAATGTTTCATATTTTCGCCACGGATAGCGCTAGTATCGAGTAGTGGCCGAACGACCGCACTATAGCATGTATGTATAGAGATATACCCAGAACGTAGTCAGCTGTGAAAGCTGTTTGTAAACCAGCCCTATACGACTTCTTGCCTGCCACGGCGAGAACTTGATTCCCTTAGTGATTATAGTTTCTATGTGCGAAGTTTTCTCACCAGAGCGGCGCTGCACGCGGCACGCTCTACAAAAGCATTATACTAATAGACAAATATTTTAAAAAATTTAAATAATTAAGTTTCTGAACAATATGAAATGCAAAAATGTTCCTAAAATGATTCTAGGACATAAAATACATATTTTGCAAAAATCAATTAATACAAAATAAAAAAAAGAACACATTAAATTTCGTAAAATATATACTGTTGATACGCATGAAGAATTTTTGAGGACCTGAACAAAATTTTTTTTATGTTATTCCCATATAACTGAAAATATATTTAAATATAAATAAAAAGCTTAAGCTTCTAGATAGAAGTATTTTCCATTTTTCTTTCCCAGCTTGAAACGAATGAAATAAAAAATAATTATTTTTTTAAGCCCTGTGTTCAACATAAAAAACCATGTGAAGGGAAATATATACTCAATTAAAAATTTGTAAATGTAACAAAAAAGATTCATTACTATACAATTTGCTAGTACATATTTTCAACACATTTTAAATTTTTAACATGTACAGATCGATGATGACTAGTTAAGTGTCGCAAAGCTTGGCTGCTTTTTTCTTCAAGACGCTAACTTTTTTAATCTCAGCCATTTCCTGTCTTACGAATTGTCTCATTCTTATTTAAAATAAAATTAAATCACATATGCTAACATCTATACAGCTTCATTGGCATGTTCTTTGCATTGAAAAATAAATTTTGTTTCACATGACAAAAAATATTCATTACTATAAAATTTGCTAGTACATATTTTCAACACATTTTAAATTTTTAACATGTACAGATCGATGATGAGTAGTTAAGTTTCGCAAAGCTTGGCTGCTTTTTTCTTCAAGACACTAACTTTTTTAATCTCAGCCATTTCCAGTCTTACGAATTGTCTGATCCGTATTTGAAGATAAAATTGAATTATTTATGCTAACATCTCCACAGCTTCATTGGCATGTTCTTTGCATTGAAAACTAAATTTTGTTTCAGATGAAATTAAATCGTCTAGAATTAGATCAAAAGAATTGCTAGACCGGCAATGTTTGTTAAATAGATATTCGACAACTCTGATAAGCTTGTATAACTTTAACATTTGGATGTATGAAATCTTTATTTATTTTTGCAAATCTACTCAAACTTTCAGGTAACTGATCACAAGAAAAAGATATCGTATCTGCATGAATTTCAGAAGTAGTCAAAAATGCATTTAAGCATGTCGAACACTGATTGTGCTGTTTAATGTAAGCAGTTATACGACCAGTTGTGTAAAAAATCAAACAATCTCTAACAGCTGGTAAATTATAATCGTGCGCTACTGCATCTACAAAATCGCTAAAATCAGTGTCTTCACAATCGATTATTGCTTTTAACAAAAATAAATAAAGATTCCATACATCCAAATGTTAAAGTTATACAAGCTTATCAGAGTTGTCGAATATCTATTTAACAAACATTGCCGGTCTAGCAATTCTTTTGATCTAATTCTAGACGATTTAATTTCATCTGAAACAAAATTTAGTTTTCAATGCAAAGGACATGCCAATGAAGCTGTGGAGATGTTAGCATATATAATTCAATTTTATCTTCAAATACGGATGAGACAATTCGTAAGACAGGAAATGACTGAGATTAAAAAAGTTAGCGTCTTGAAGAAAAAAGCAGTCAAGCTTTGCGACACTTAACTAGTCATCATCGATCTGTACATGTTAAAAATTTAAAATGTGTTGAAAATATGTACTAGCAAATTTTATAGTAATGAATATTTTTTGTTACATTTACAAATTTTTAATTGAGTATATATTTCCCTTGACACGGTTTTTTATGTTGAACACAGGGTTTAACAAAATATTTATTTTTCATTTCATTCGTTTGAAGCTGGAAAATAAAAATGGAAAATACTTCTATTTAGAAGCTTAAGCTTTTTATTTATTTTTAAATATATTTTCAATTATATGGGGATAACATAAAAAAAATTTTGTTCAGGTCCTCAAAAATTCTTCATGCGTATCAACAGTATATATTTTACGAAATTTAATGTGTTCTTTTTTTTATTTTGTATTAATTGATTTATGCAAAATGTGTATTTTATGTCCTATAATCATTTTAGGAACATTTTTTCATTTTATATTGTTAAGAAACTTAATTATTAAAAATTTTTTTAAATATTTGTCTATTAGTATAATGCTTTTGTAGAGCGTGCCGCGTGCAGCGCCGCTCTGGCGAGAAAACTTCGCACATAGAAACTATAATCAGTAAGGAACCACCATTTTGTTTTTAGTCGGACAGGGCTGCTGTAAACCAGGGGTATTTCTTCAACTACTCGATTGCAGCTCTGCCCAAGCGGTCATTTTCGAAACTACTACTCGTCACTATAAGGGAACTTTTGCAACCAAGACTTTGTGCACATTTATTTGTTCGCATGCATGTGTTCATTGATGGTTTGAATGTGTGAAATAAAATTTTCAATTTAATATAAATTAAATAATTAATGCAAAATCTAGGCAATATAAAATAGAAAAAACCTAAAAATTGTTACAGATATTTTAAACATTTTCTGTGTGATATTTCCAGGACCTCGCATCAATTTTTCAATTTATTGTCGATTACAAATTTTATTCACATTCTCAAAAAGCAACTTATATAAAAGACTCCTATAAAAATATTTTCTAAATTTCATATATGGGTACACAGAAAATATGAAAAAATATCTGTAATAATTTTTACGTATTTTCTATTTAATATTGCCTAGATTTTGGATTAATTATTTAATTTATATTCAATTAAAAATTTCATTCTACACATTTAAACCATCAATGTATACAAACGTTAGCACAAATACATGTTGTTACTTATTTGCAAATATAATAATCAGACAAGTAACATGTAAGCACAACTAAAACATAGCCTCACTTATGCGTGCTAATGTGACAGCGCAATCCCCTTTCCTCTCTTCGTCCATCACCGGCAAACATCTGGCTCCACCTTCCACCACTTTTATAACTAATCTACCGCCCTCTCTGCCCTCCCTAAGCTCACTCATCGGCCATTTCTACTACACAGAGTCGGGTAGGCCTGACTTACGCCGAAGGAACACAGCGCTCCTTTCTGTAGGGAGTGTAGTTGCACTGCATCGTCAGGCAAATGCGAATGCAGGCGAAAGTACAACTTTTAAGTTATTTATGATTTAGATGAAAGTGCCCATTAAAATGATGTTTCCTATATATATATATATATATATAGAAGTACTTTTTCGTTCATTACGATATGTTTACAAATAACCTAACTTCAATGTTGATATTTCAAATAATTTTACATCAATTTAAGAAATTGAACAAATTCTCAAAAAGCTATATATGATAATTAACGACGATTACAGAAATATGAAAACAATTGAATTATCCATTGAACAGTATAGTTAAATCTCAGTTTATATGACTCGCAGCTGCTTCACTCCTGTGGGGCAGCAGCTCTCCCGCCACGAAGGAATAATAAGGAGACCAAACTGCCATGGGAAACTTTTCCGAATCTGGCAGGAGCAACGGCACGGTAAGTGCCCGGCTTGTATCGAACGACCGACGAATGAGATCCTCAAAGAGGTGATCGGGGTATACCCGAAGATCCTCCTAGAAGCCTTTAACTCCTGTCTTCGGGAGGGGAGGTTCCTCGCGGATTGGAAGAGGCAGAGGTTGGTCCTGCTGAGGAAGGGCAACAAACCTCTAGCGGTTGCCTCGTCGTATAGACCAATATGCTTATTGGATACGATGGGGAAGCTTCTGGAGGAGTTGATTCTACAACGGCTTCAGGCTCTCTTGGTCGGGGAGAACGGGCTCTCGGAAAATCAGTTCGGATTCAGGAAAGGCAGGTCCACTGTGGACGCCATCCAAGCTGTGGTTAACATCGCCACAAATGCAAGAAAAGGAACTGGTAAGCGTAAGGGATTCTGTGCGTTGATTATCATTGACATACGCAATGCGTTCAATACCGCGAGATGGGACATCTGCATCGAGGCGATGATGCGGAAAAAGGTTCCAGACTACCTGTTGCGAATGATAGATGACTATCTGAGCGACAGATGGGTGATATACGAGGGCGACAAATGGTCTCTTCAAGAAGAGATGACATGTGGCGCTCCTCAAGGGTCGCGGGTGGGTCCACTCGTTTGGAACTTCATGTACGATGACTTTCTGCGCATGGACCTACCTGCTGGAACGAGCATCGTCGGCTTCGCGGATGACGCACTTGTCGTGTGCGCCGCTGACGACGTCAGAATCCTAGAGCTGAGGATCAATGAAAGTCTGTGGCGAGCGAAGCGCTGGTTGGATGGCAGAGGCCTTAAAATGGCCCCTGAGAAAACCGAGGCTTTGCTCGTTACGGACAGGAGATCCTTCCAATATCCGAGGATCGTTCTCGGAGAGCATGAAGTTGAATGGAAAATAAGCATTAAGTACCTGGGGGTGCAGCTGGATCGTAGGCTTAGCTTTGGCGAACACCTAAAGATCACAGCTGCCAAAGCCATCCAATGTGGAGCGAATTTGGCCCGGCTTATGCCAAACATTGGTGGACCCAGGGAAGCGAAAAGAAGATTGGTGGCGAGCGTGGTCCATTCGAAGCTGCTTTATGCAGCTCCGGTCTGGGCCAATGCCTTGCAAAACCATGCTATCCAGAAGAAGCTGTTCTCGGCGCAGAGACTTGTCGCGCTGAGAATACTTTCGGCATATAGAACTATCTCGACGACCGCTGCGCTGGTCCTGGCGAGCGTCCCGCCAATAGATTTATTGGCGGAGGAAAGGGAAGAGACATTTCAGCTTCGCAAGGAGCTTACCAGCGCAGACCTGCAGGAAATCGCTCGCGCGAAGGAGGCCATCCGCAAGGATGGAAGGCGCAGACTCGTCGAGAAATGGCAGATGAGATGGCAAGGTGAGCAGACAGGGAGATGGACCTACCGCCTGATCCCGGAGCTCGCCACCTGGCTGAATAGAAAGCACGGGGAAGTCGGCTTTTACTTGGCGCAAGCGCTCTCGGGCCATGGCTGTTTTAACGCGTACCTGAGGCGCTTTAAGAAGAGAGGCGAGGAGACGTGTTGCTACTGCGATTTCCCGGTGGATAACGCAGAGCACGCACTCTTCGTCTGCGCAAAATGGGGTGTGGCTAGGGAGGTCCTCGGTCAGGCGGTGGGTTCCGAACTTACTCCTGACACGATGGTCCCTCTCATGCTCCAGTCTGAACGGTTCTGGACGCTCATCGAGTCATTCGTCACACTTGTGATGAAGACGAGAGAACTTGATGGGCGTCGAGAGCGAAACAACGGGGAGGGCCAGTAGAAATCGCATCGGGGCCTGCACCCGCGGTCCTGCGTCTCGGGTAGACTTGGCTGTCCGCGTCGTTCGGGTGTGGAATCTGTATGTTTTCTCCCCTGGGTGGCGCGGCTAGTCGGTTTGCCTAGTGTGCATGTGGCCGCGGATGTAGGTTCCGAGCGAACGGATGACGGAAGAGTCGTACGCGACTTTAATGGAACCAACCACCCGTGAAGTTTAAAGCCGAAAGGCGGTTCCGCGGGTGGTGTATTGGTTCGAGAGAGGGGTTTTTTTTGGTTTTAACGGGTATGCCTAGACCCGTCCTAGGAGAGTCGTGTACAACGTCTATAAAAGATTTTGCCATTTTTCCTCCTCACCAAAAAAAAAAAAAAAAAAAAAAAAAACCCGCTACGCGACACGACATTGCTAAGAAAAAAATTTATTATATTAAATGCATTATATTATATTACATGCGATCTTCAAAATCTTGAAAATTTCTCGGATTAAATTCCCTCACCTTTAAAGGAAAAAACTATTCAACATTATTTAACACACGATTACAACAAATACCATAATTTCAATTTCAAGATTTACAGTCTTATATTCGATACATACTTACCACTTTTATAATGCACTCCTTTAGCTTTATAGGAGTCCTGAAATAATTTGTTTTTTTTTTTAAACTAAATTGAAACTGAACAAATATCTGCCGCTTGCAAATGATCAAAAAATCAATCAATATAACCACTCTGGCTTAGATCAATTTGACAATTTGACAAATTCGTCTCACTCGCACATTTTCTCGTGAGTAAGAAGAAGACAACTGCGCACTTGCGCACTCCTTTCCACTACTTCCAACCTACAAGCCGGGCACCTACCGTGCCGTTGCTCCTGCCAAGTCGCTTACATGGAGATAGGTCTCCTTATTATTCCTTCGTGTCTCCCGCAATTGTGGGAGAGCAGTTAGTCCACAAAAAAGTAAACCGGCTAACCTATGAAAAACGCTGCAGTTGCCCTCCAGTGTAGTAACGCAGGAGCACCAGAGGTAGTGGAACATCTCTACGAAATGTTTTTCCTTGCACGTATATTTGTTAATAAGAACATAATTTGTTCATTTATTTACTTCATCAAAATTGACGCACTGAAGGATTAGATAAGATGTCTTTAATTTACGCGACTCAATTTTTTTGTTCGTTTCCGCGATGCTTGTTCTTCGACAACTGCATAAACAAAGATAACAATTAATTCTCCAGACTCCATTGTGTACTAGACTAAAATTAAAAGCAAATGAAGTCAAATTTACATACCTTGAATGCCATTATTTTAAAATTTGCTCTGTAATCACTAGTCAGTTAGTCACACCGCCGGTTATACCATATTTAATACCTTCTTTAATATCTGAAATATTCTCTCAATAAAAGAAGCCTATCACAACTTTTTTACGTTAGAAATAGCCAATTAGGTTACTTATTTACACATATGTAAGGTTACGATATGTATTCGACGTACACTGTAAAAAATTTGAGCGGAATTTTACATCGCCAGACGAGGGACATTAATTGACCCTCGTTGGACGGTGTAAAATTACGGGTGGAATGGAAATTACAGACATTTCGTAAACTCTATCCTTGATCGTAAAACTCTATCTAGTAGTGAATTTTATTCTTTGATTTTAATTTCAACAGTTTCCAAATTAAGAAGAATGCAGGTTCAAATTTTAAATATAACAGAGGTCTGCAAATAATGGGTTTGTATTTGTTGTTGGAAAACGAAAGATTATTTCCGGTGTAATTTTTGACATAGAATCCGAATACAAAATCAGAATCAGCCTATCACGTCAGGATTTTGAGATATTTGAGGTAATGTGCTCGAAAAATGGGTTTTTTCGCTACTTTTGAGGTTATGTACAGGGCGCAAGAATTTTTTTTTGTTTTTTCCCTCAAATGTCATCATTTAGCACTACTCTTTCCCTTCAAAATGAGCTATTGAACAGTCACGAGCGATTTTTTTT
The DNA here is from genome assembly GCA_030998225.1 of Diplolepis rosae. NCBI lineage: Eukaryota > Metazoa > Arthropoda > Insecta > Hymenoptera > Diplolepididae > Diplolepis > Diplolepis rosae. The sequence goes on from JAPYXD010000466.1 coordinate 4,491,305, forward strand.
CACAAAGATACGGTCATAGCAAGTTTTGACATTTATCCGAACAACCTTCTGAGCATTAACATTGACTCTTTGGTGCATACCATTTTGCATTCGAAAATTTATCTTGAAAATTTATGCTTGCGGGTTTTGGTGGTCTGTGAATAAGAATTTACAGTCAGAAAATTGAGTTTTTAGAGAGCGAAATCAAAGATATTATAAACCTAGATGCGGCGAGTGGCCTCGGAGTGGGAGAACGATATATATAGAACATCACTCTTTCTTGGGTATCGAAGTGCTGCCCTCTTCACAACTTTCAGACGTTTCCATGGCGACGCGTGTTTCACGCAGTGTCTTCTGAATTCGAAAACACGGAGATGCTCGAAAATCTTCGGGAGACTTCGGCTCTCTCCTTATTTCGTCTATATATAGCATATACGAAATAAAGTAAAAGCAAGCGTTCCCAAACTTTCTGAGTTTCTGCGATTTCTTCGATTCGATGTCTCATGCATCTCGTCGTCTGCTCGCCCGGTGACTTCTGTTTACAAAATTTGACAGCTGACAAATTTTGTAAAAAGTCTTAAATAATTTGATGACGTGACATAAATTTTATGAATTTCAGGAAATGTTAAATAATTCTTTCGAGTGTGTGATCTACAAGGACTATTTATTCGAAGCTATTTGTTTGTAGAATTTAAATGCAGAATTTGAGGTTAGGTTCATAACCTGTTGTATTCAAGTAGTTTTATTTTTTAACTTTCTTTGATTTTACTCAATTGATTTTGAATATTATAAATTCAAAACGTTAATTAATTGCATTTTTATGTAAATTTTAGAAATAATAATCATTTTTAATCAATAAATTCTGTTATAATTACCTTTCTTGTAATTCTATTTTATGAGAATATAAAAACACTCCTTTAAAGATAAAATGTGGAAACCTAGCTTCAAGTTTGCTTACGTAGGAAAAACTTTGCAGCCGACCCGAAATTTATGAAATAACTAAATAAATAATTACTTACAGGAAATAACTATTTAATATTCATTCTTACCTATACCTTATGGTAATAAAGTACATCTATGAAGGGAAAAATTGTTACTGTCAATATTTTTGGTCGAAATGAGAAATTGAAATTTTGAGTTTAGAATTTAAATCCAATACTCTTACAGTCTTGCAAATGAAAATTAAATTACAGTTATTGAAATTTTACAAAAGTACAATGTAAATCAGATGAATTAATGATACAATAATCTAAAAATGAAAGAGTTTTAAAATGGTTTGAAATCAAAATTTTTTTAATTTTCAAAGGCTTTTTTAAGGCTATAAGTGCTTTTTACAGGTGATTAATTAAAAGCTTACTTTACTTAAAAGTTGGGAATATTGAAATAAAAAGATCTACGCAAATAATTATAGTAGTTCCTCTTAACAATAATTTTAATTGCAAACAATTCCAATTGTAAAATATCCTCGATTTTCAAGCGTTTTTAAAATAAATCTATATAATTTAAAGTAATTTTAGTTATATATCGAAAAAATTGAAATAGTCCTCGGACTTTAGAAAACTAGAAAATTTATTCATCGAAATCATTTCAAATTGCATTTAATGAAATATTTCAAATGAAACAATTATTTTTTGTGCCCTCTTTTGAGGATATTGTTAGAATTTCCTTTTATCACAATTTTACTGGGAATTCTTATATAAATCAGGATCATCTTCGGTAAGTACGCTTTATTTCACTCTCTAAATCAAAATAAGTGCACTCAGAAAAAAGATTTGATTGAATCAAAGAAAATTATTTGCTTGAAAGACTTTCTTTGATTTAAAGAAATGATTTGTTTAAATGAAATAACATTTTTTTAATTCAAACATAATGTCTTTAAACGAAATAAATATTTGTTTGAATCAAATTAATTTTTCTTCAAAACAAAGAAATTAATTCAATGATATATGGTCAAAGATATAAATTGTTTGATTGAAGGCAGAAATTTATTTGATTCGAACAAATATTTATTTGGTCCAAAGATATTTTGTTTGAATCAAAAAAATTTTGTTTCATTAAGGTAGTTTTCATCCACGAAAAGTAAACCTCAGGCAAAAATAGATAATTTTGCTTTCAAGAATAACAATATTATTATTGAAGGTCTATTTTGGAAGAGAAAAGATTAATTCCCATGAAAAAAATTTGAAATACAGAAAAATAATTTTATTAATAAATTTTATTTTTGCCCCAACTTTTTTTCTTATCGCTTCTTACCAAATTTCAAAAAATTATGCGATTCTAATAAATCATGAATCACTTTTACAGAGAAAAGATTTCTCACAACTTAACCATTTCCAATTTTCGAAAATTAATAAATTATTATCAAATTCAGCAATTTGTTTATAAAAATTTCGTTTTGGAAAATGTTTTTTTATTGGTTTCAGCCATTAAAGAATTTATTTTTAAAAATCAGAAACGGTGAAGTTGTGGAAAATCTTTTCTCTGAAAAAATGATTCATGATTTATTAGAATCGCATAATTTTTTAAAATTTGATAAGAAGCGATAAGAAAAAAAGTTGGGTCCAAAATAAAATTTATTAATAAAATTATTTTTCTGTGTTTTAAATTTTTTTTATGGAAAATAATCTTTTCTCTTTCAAAATAGCCCTTCAATAATAATATTGCTATTCTTAAAGGCAAAATTATCAATTTTTGCCTGAGGTTTACTTTTCGTGGATGAAAACTACCTTAATGAAACAAAATTTTTTTGATTCAAACAAAACATCTTTGGACCAAATGAATATTTGTTCGAATCAAATAAATTTCTGCCTTCAATCAAACAATTTATATCTTTGACCATATATCATTGAATTAATTTCTTTGTTTTGAAGAAAAATTAATTTGATTCAAACAAGTATTTATTTCGTTTAAAGACATTATGTTTGAATCAAACAAATTTCATTTCATTTAAACAAATCATTTCTTTAAATCAAAGAAAGTCTTTCGCAAATAATTTTCTTTGATTCAATCAAATCTTTTTTCTGAGTGCACTTATTTTGATTTAGAGAGTGAAATAATAAAGCGTACTTACCGAAGGTGATCCTGATTTATATAAAAATTCCCAGTAAAATTGTGAGAAAAGGAAATTCTAACAATATCCTCAAAAGAGGGCACAAAAAATAATTGTTTCGTTTGAAATATTTCATTAAATGCAATTTGAAATGATTTCCATGAATAAATTTCCTAGTTTTCTAAAGTCCGGGGACTATTTCAATTTTTTCGATATATAACTAAAATTACTTTAAATTATATAGATCTATTTTAAAAACGCTTGAAAATCGAGGATATTTTACAATTGGAATTGTTTGCAATTAAAATTTTTGTAAAGAGGAACTACTATAATTATTTGTAGATCTTTTTATTTAAATATTCCCAACTTATTCAATTTAAAATTGGAAATATTACTATTAAGCAATTTTCAATACCTCATTATTTTTTAATCTGCCCACTTATGATTTTCTTGTAAGCTTTTAATTAATCACTTGTAAAAAGCACTTATAGCCTTAAAAAAGCCTTTGAAAAATAAAAAAATTTTGAGTTCAAACGATTTTAAAACTCTTTTATTTTTAGATCATTGTATCGTTAATTCATCTGATTTACATTGTACTTTTGTAAAATTTCAATAACTGTAATTTAATTTTCATTTGCAAGACTGAGCACACTACTTTCTGGAGTCGCGGGTCGCGGGGAAGGTCGGAAGCACCGAAATCTCGAGTGAAACTGAAAACCGAGCCCCAGCAAAGCTTGCTAGCGAAGGAGCGCGAGCCAGCTTAGATTTTAGCCAAAACCGAAAATCACGGCGCGGTGAACTTTTTTGAGAAAACTTTGGTTTTAAAAATTCAATGGTAAAATAAGGAATACAAATTTTTTAAATGAAGTTTAGTTTGATTATTTAATTATTTTATAATTGTTTTCATTTTTAATTAATTTAATTCCATTTATTTTAAAAGAACCCCAACATCTTAAAATAATGATTAATATGCGGCGAGGATATACTTCGTTGAATAAAAAATTATGTAATAAAAATTTTGTTCAAAGAACAAAATCGTTTATTTATTGAATCGAATTTTTTAGTGAATCTATCTAATATTTTACATTCAATTAAAATAAATATTTGATTGGATATATTAAAGAAAAATTTGGTGAGTCATACATTAACCAAACTGTCCGAAACAATAATTATAATATAAAGTAACATAACATTTTTTTTTAATATTTACATTAAAATGTAACAAATGTAACAAATTAAGTAATTTATTAGGTATAATTTTTGTTAGAAAGTTTTAGTTTTATTTTTTTAATTCTCTTTAAATATTGAAAAACGTTTATAATAATTTATTTGCAGCATTTGGCATAGTTTTAATGAAATTAATATAAATTATTCATATTTTTTTGATGAGACAAAGTTTCCCAAAAAGAAAAGCTGCTGAATATATTCAGAAATCAGTTAGCATTTATTGTACATAAATCAATTCATTTGAGTTTTTTTGAAAAACATTGATCTATTTTTTTTTCAGAAAAGTGTGGAATTATCACTTTTTTAATAAGAAAATACAAGAACTAGCCATAAATTACAATGAGATTTTAAAACATTCTGACTAGTGTGAGTCAAACAAATATTTTAGAAATTACAAATTATTGAGCTTCGGACAACTTACTTCTTTAAATTTTCAAAAAAAATTTCTGTAAACATTGAGCTTAAAAAAAGGAGAAGACTTCAACATTTGAACTGGTAAGATATTGATTTAAGGGTATGTGATACTTTACCTTGAAAGCAATTTAGTTTACACAGTTGTTTTTCCACAATTTTGAATTTATCAAAAAAATAATAGTGCCGAGACGTAAAGAAAATTAACACTGACGTCTGTGCACTATTATTTTGTTGAAAAATTAAAAATTGTGGAAGAACAACTGTGTAAACTAAATTGCTCTTATGGCAAAGTATCACATGCTCTTAAGTCTAAATTTTTAATTAACTAATTAATTTAAAATTTTATTTTTAAAATTGTAATTATTAATTTGAATAATATTTGAAAAGAATAAAAATCCTGGAAACTAGAAGTTGTTCATAATGAAAAAAATCTGCGCGCAGCTCGCTTCGCTCGCAAGTTTGAGCGCGCCTAGGGCGCGCGATTTGATCGTCGTGCTTCGCGCTCCGTTCTTGTGCTCTTCACATACATTCAAGTTTATTTATTATAATTTGATACTAAAGCTCAAACCAATTTTATAATAATATTACAGATGATGTGAATTACATATTTTCTCAAAGTCACTCAATTTCTTTTTGAATTTAAGTGAAATAGGAAATTCAATTTACTTAAGGCTCTATCAGCCTTAAGGAACACATTCTCATCATGACGCTCGCGCTTCGCGCTCGATTTTCTGTATACATTTCGGTAACTTTTTAATAAATTACATGATTAAAATAATTTATTTTCTTCCAAATCTCTCAAAAAGAAAAAACAATCGTAGACTTTATTTAAGGAAACGATTTTGCAGAACAACGCTTATTTCGTATCACATATTTTGGTGAAAAAAATTGAATTTTTTTAATATTAAAAATTAAAACATAAAATATACATCCTGTCCCGAAATGTCTTAATGAGAATTTGTAGACTTCATTCAGGCAAACAATTTTCCATCTAAACGTTTTTTTTGTATCTCACATATTTTGTCTAAAAAATGGAATTTTCGAATTTTAATCGTATTTTTTGGAATTGAAACGAAAAATATATGTTTTATTAGAAACTGTATAAGACAAAATTTGTAGAACTTTTTGAAACGAACAATTTTGTATTCCTACGTTTTTTTCGTATTTCACATATTATTGTTAAAAAATTGAATTTTGGATTTTCAATAGTTTTTTTTTAAATTAAAAAGAAAAATATGCATCTTATGGAAAAATGTTACAATTTAAATTTGAAGGTCTTTATGTAGTAAATAATATTTTATTATAACGTTTTTTCGTATCTCGTATAATTTAACTGGCAAATGGAATTTTGATATTGACTTTTTACATTCTCATCATGGATGAGAAGGTATTGGTTTTATTTTTAATTTGAATATGCTGTAACATTTCTAATTTTGATTTAATCAAAAAATGTTAACAGGATAATTTGTAGAGATTTATGAGCAATATCAAAACCCAGTATTGAAATTTTTAATTTTTTCAAAAAGTTATTTTCAAAAACATAAAAGTAGTGCTCAATCCCTCAATTTTGATTGGATGTGGCTGGTTAACGAAGTTGTCTTACTTTTTCGGCTCCGATAAAGTGTGCCAAAGCTCAATTCAATCTGATAATCCTATCGAGAGTTATGCCGCACATGGCCTACTACAGACAGACAGACAGACACTTTCGTAAAAACCGTTTTTTCTGAGTCAGGGGGTCTCAAAACGTAAAGATTTGATGAAAATTTCGAAAGTCATTTTTCACATAAAACCAATACCTTCTCATCCATGATGAGAATGTAAAAAAAAGAATTAAAAATACGAAAATAAGAAATTAAACTTTTTAAAAATAAGAAACTAATTCTCTTTCTATTGCATACATGTTCAAATTATAATAATTAAATATTGGTTTTTCATTCATGTACATACTTATCTTTCACTGACAGAAAGTTAATTTAGCAATGCATGTTCACTGTAACCTATTTCAATATCAAAATGATACTATAAAGCAAAATAAAATACACATAAAGTAACATTGAAACACTTTACACGTCGCTTTTCCTTGCTTTGTTTACCAATTTTTAATTTTCTTCAATATATATAATTTAAATTTAAATTTTTAAAGCGCGCTTTCTGGTTATTTGGTATCTCAGCGGGTGGAGGGGATTGGAGGGAGATACATTTAGCGCCTCTATAATGCTTTCGAGGAACTAATTCGGATTGATCATACGGCGGGGTGAGAGGCAAGAGGGGACCGGGAAAAACACGCCGAAAGCGACGTCTACATTTAAGTCTACTGAACTATAATTGGCCGCATCTAGGTTTATAATATCTTTGGCGAAATCGTTTAATTTCGTAAATTTCGATCCGCCATTTTGAAACCGCCATCTTAGAAATGGATATGTCAATTTTCTGAATGTAAATTCTTATTTACAGACCATCAAAACCCGCAAGCACAAATTTTCAAGATAAATTTTCGAATGCAGAATGGTATGCACCAAAGAGTCAATGTGAATGCTCATAAGGTTGTTCGGATAAATGTCAAAACTTGCTATGACCGTATCTTTGTGAAAAAAAATCGCTCGTGACTGTTCAATAGCTCATTTTGAAGGGAAAGAGTAGTGTTAAATTATGACATTTGAGAAAAAAACCAAAAAAATTTCTTGCGCCCTGTACATAACCTGAAAAATAACGAAAAACCCCATTTTTCGAGCACATAACCTCAAATATCTCAAAATCCTCACGTGATAGGCTGATTCTGATTCCAGATTCGGATCTACCTCAAAAATTACTCCGGAAACGACCCATAGCTTTTCAACAACAAAACCTTGCAGACCTGTGTTTTTAATCGCATAAACGAAGACAACAAGAGGGGTTATATATACTCTTTTAAGGTTCGCCATCTTGAATATGTAATTAACTACAGTTTTTTACGTACTTTACGTAATTACATAGAAAACCTCAAGATACGCGTAACTTTGCAACCCTGGTTTTCGACGTGTCGTGTTGTCCATATATTCTTATGTCCATGGTCTATATTTCATATATCCATGGTTTTGACGTCATCAGACATTATTTTTTATCACATCCTTGCAACTGTCTACAACAGCTGGACCCTTATCGAATCAAGAAGTGAAAAACGTGAAACGTCGTGAGTGTAAAGTTGTTTTAAATATGTCGCTTTAGAAGAGGCTTATTTTATTTTTCACGTTACACTGTCCAATAATGATTTCACTGGCAAGCTTCCTCTTTATCGGTTTCTTCGCCAATGCCGTTTTCACCTACTCTTTCAAATCGCCAGATTTAATAAATGAGGATTTTATTCTGCCTCAATACACGCACTACGAAGATCTTAAGAATCTCCTTCATGAGCTCGCTTCAAGATATCCAGATCTCGCTAGAGTTCACTCGATTGGTAAATCTGTCGAAGGCAGAGATCTTCTGGTTTTAGAGATTTCGAAAAATGTCAAACAACGTGACCTTGGTGAACCTATGGTGAAATATGTTGCCAATATGCATGGTGATGAAGCAGTCGGAAGAGAACTTCTTGTTTATTTGGCTCAGTATCTTTTGCATAATTATGGCAAGGACCGAAGAGTTTCGAAACTTGTTAACAGAACTGATATTTTTTTGATGCCATCAATGAATCCAGATGGCTTTGAAAAATCTATGGTAAGACATTTTACTCATATTTTCAAAAGAATCGAAAAGCCTCATTTTATTGTCACTTTATGCTCTGAATAAGTTATACAGGGTGAGTTTTTTTTATCTTGAGACGTGGAAATTATATGTATTTTTTATATGTATTATATTTGTTCGTATGATGCCTATTTTTTTAGATATTTCTATGTCTCACGCGGAGACAAAAAATCTAACTATTATAGTAGGCTGAGCTCTTACTATTAAAGCACCGAACTTTATGTGCGAAATTTGTATGAACCTCTACCACTATTGGCATGAAGTCATGAATTTTTAGCATGGAATGTCTTATACTATAAAAGAAACAAGCGCATGCCATTGTTACTAGTGTCATATGTTGTCAGGGGTCAGAGCAATGTTCTCGCCTGACTATGGTTGTAATAAACTCATCCTATTTCAGTATGAGTTCTCTTACAACCGAAAGAACACGTGAGGTGCTACGTTCGAAAGTAGGCGTCGTCTAACATCTCGGTTGTAAGAGAAGTCATACTGAAATAGGATGGGCTTCTTGCAACTATATTAAGGTGAAGTTCGAACTATTTTCACAAGCCACAACTGCTCTAAAAGTATGAAACTTAGTACTTTTTTAGCATGTGTGATTTTTTCACCAGGATAGCAAGAACAAAACCTGCTACAAAAGCATGACTAGTGTTCTTACTATTATAGTCAGATTTTTTTCTCCGTGCAGGTTGAAATGAAGGAGATCGTTAACCAGCCACACCCGACAAAAATGGTGAAAATGAGAGCATTTTTTGTGTTTTTGAAAAAATTAAAAATTGCTATATTGGTTTATTATAGTTGTCATAAATCTCTACCAATTATCCAGATAACATTTTTGGATTAATTCAAAATTATAAAAGTTACAGTAGGTTCATACTTGAAAAAATTCAATATAAAAATTCCATTTTCCACTTGAATTATACCAGATGCGAAAAAAACGTTATAATACAAAATTATTCATACAAAAAAATTCAAAAAGATATGTATTTTTCTTTTTAATTTGAAAAATCAGTATTGGAAATTGAAAATTAAATTTTTTTTATTGAGTTTCAGTAACAAATTACAAAAAAACACTTGAATGTATGCGAAGAACATAAGATCGAGCGCGAGCGCGACATTTGAATCGGAAACCTCAGGCGTGCTCAAATTTGTGAGTGATGAGAATGTGCTCGCGAAGTGGGCAGACTTTTTATATTATATTTATATTACCTGCAATTTCTTCTTAAGTTTTGCATTAATACAAAGTCTGTCGCAAAAGTTCCCAGACAAGTCAAAAATAGCCAATATTAATGGCGATATCTGTTACATCTTTCGGGGAATTCAAAATTTCGTGACATCTGGATGAATAGAAGCTGTGCTATTGCGCCTAATGTGACAGTACGTTTGAACCATTTGTCGACAAATGACTTTTAAACAAAGAGCCAATATCAAGTTTTGTTTTAAACTCGATAAAACAGCTTCTGAGATGTATCAAATGATGCAGAAAGTTTATGGTGATGAGTGGTTAAAACAATTTAAAGAAGGTCAGGAAGACTCAAATGACGACGAACGTTCAGGTCGACCAAGATCATCTGTGAACGAAGAAAGCGTTGAAATTTATATAAATAAATAAATAATAAATTCATATCTGATATTAGATTTTTTAAAGAATTTGAAAATCTTTCTGTGGAAAAAAAGACGCTTTCGACTGCGGTGGGATTCGAGCCCAGGTCTTTCGATTGCCGGTCGACTGCTCTAATCACTGAGCTACACAGGAGTCCGCCATATAATTCTCCACAGGAAGATCTCCTTATATCGCCAAGTGGCTCTGCCTTGCGGCTGTAAATTGATATCAAGTTAATTAGGTTAGTTTGAAATTTTTGTCACTGCCTACATTATCGGAGGTTCACTAGTCGCGTATCAGATAGGATACGTTGTCGACAGGTGTCCTCGTAGACAATTTCAAACTCTTATATCGCAAATAATGCAATCGAATTCAAATATTTAAAGAATTTGAAAAACTTTCTGTGGAAAAAAAGACGCTTTCGACTGCGCTGAGACTTGAGCCCAGGTCTTTCGATTGCCGGTCGACTGCTCTAATCACTGAGCTACACAGGCGTCCCACATCTAATTCTCCACAGGAAGATCTCCTTATATCGCCAAGTGGCTCTGGCTTGCGGCTGTAAATTGATTTCAAGTTAATTAGGTGAGTTTGAAATTTTTGTCACTGCCTACATTATCGGAGGTTCACTAGTCGCGTATCAGGTAGGATGCAGGCAGTGACAAAAATGTCAAACTCACCTAATTAATTTGAAATCAATTTACAGCCGCAGGGCAGAACCACTTGGCGATATAAGGAGATCTTCCTGTGGAGAATTAGATGTCAGACGACTGTTTAGCTCAGTGGTTAGAGCAGTCGGCAGTTTTTGGCCAATAAAGTTATAAGGTGGGGAAGCGAAATTAATCTTTTTCTGAAAAATTATTTAGTTATTTAAAAAGCATCAATTTCATATTTTTTTAAATATTCTTAAGGGGTTACATGGGTTTTAAAGGGTAAAAAAGCATATTTTCTCTAATTTTTTTGAACATACTAAATGAATTATTTTATTTGAACTTTTGGCATATAAAATAACAACATTTTAACAAAATTTCATAAAATTTTCATAAAAAAATATTTAAAGTTCAATCGCTGACAGCTAGTTTTCGGAGACTCTTCTGAAAAAAGTATCCTCGTAGTGGCCAGGATAACTCGTGATATCTTTATCTGAAATTAAAAAATCAAATATTTTCTGTTAGTAGGTGAGTATAGCTCGTGATTGAACGAAGGGTTTAAAAAAATTGGAATTTGAATTTTTTTACAGAGTTGTATTGAAAAAAGTACGATTTTCGGTAAAAACTAGGCCATGCATTGGCTTCTAAAATAAGTTGTAATCAAAGGAAAAAAATCCTTCGTTCAATCACCAGTCAATCTTATCTACAAGAAGTGTACAAAATTCCAACAAGATCGGTGCATTAGTTTTTGAGAAATCATGTCCACCGACTTCAAAAATATAGTTTTGAGAAAAAGCCTTTTTTTAAAGATGCCATTATTTTTCCATTAATCAAGTAACTAATCTAATATTTTTATAAAATATTCTTCTCACAACTCTTGAAAAGTATACAAAACTTGAGCTTAAAAAATCTTTCGGCGATTGTATATCAACAAACATACATACTAAATTTAGTATGCATGTATTGGATGTAGGTATGCTTAACATGATATTAAATTTAGCATACCAGTGTATGATGGATTTGACGTATATGTATATGAAATTTAGTATATATGTATGTAGTTCTTAGCATGTTTGGTTAGGACTTTTAGCATGAAGAACGCGAGACAAGTAGCTATAGGGAATACATAAGTGCGGGTGGGCGAAACCACGCTAGTATAGACAGGTCTGGCAACTCCCGTGGTGGGGGATGTTCCCTTATCGTGACGAGTAGTAGTTTTGAAAGTGACCGCTTGGGCAGCGCTGCAATCGAGTAGTTGAAGGAATACCCGTGGTTTACAGACAGCTTTCACAGCTGACTACGTTCTGGGTATATCTATATACATACATGCTATAGTGCGGCCATTCGGGCCACTACTCGATACTAGCAATAGCCGTGGCGAAAATATGAAACATTCTGACTACAAGAAGGGAACATCCCCCACCACGGGAGTTGCCAGACCTGTCTATACTACCGTGGGCGAAACACAGGGTGACCATAAAAATGTCTTTCGGACACGCATGCGCATGGTAAACGTGCAAAAAAGTTACCTTAAGGTGGCTTCAGCATTTGGTGTCGTATGAAGTGAGGGGCACCGTGGGGGCACGTGTTACATGAATGTTTATTGCTACTTATTTTTTTAATAATCATATGTATTATAGTAACATCTGAGTAGAAGGGTAAGAAATCGCGGAAATGTCCCCGGAAAAAAGCGATAGTAAAAAATTATTAGTTTCACCTCGAGGCGATTTCTATATTCTGTACCTTTTTCGCAATTTTCTCTTGATTGAAGTCGTTACCCCTTCGTTTTTATAATACTAATAGATTCCTCGAAATCGAATGTACTAGTATATATTTTATTTATGGGGACTTGTGATTTTTTCCGGAGTTTCGCCGATTTTGACGAAGAATCCCATAAGACTACGTGTTAAACTGACATTTTTTCGGCAATGACATCGTCAACCACGGTATTTCTTTTTTCCAAATGAATCTAGCATATTTTATTAAGATAATCTCTAAGTTTCAGAGCAGTCTGTAATTTTGTTAAAAAACGATCAAGCCACCTTAATGTCTCGCTGTGTTTTTCTTACTCCTTGATCCAGTATCCTTATAACAGCCCTAATCAATTGGTCGAAGTTTTTGCCTTGCTCGCCTCTATGGAAAGTACCATCATATATCTGTGACTTCTTCGCCTTGTAAGTTGTTTGAGAGAATGGTGCAGAGTCGTATTGAGTATTTGACGGAGTATTCCACTTGGATTCCAAGGAACCAAAACGCCTTCAAGCGAGGAATTTCATACATGGATTATGTTGCCTCTGTAGTCTGTGACTTCCTGCTGGGCTTCGACGTCGAGGAGAATATTTTTGCCCTCGCGCTCGATATCAAAGAAGCCTTCTACGCTGCGTTTCCCTAAAAATTGAATCGGCAGCTTAAAGAATTAACCTTGCAGCAAAATTAATAAATGTTGTCTCATTCCTCATTACCAGGAGAAACCTGTTTTTCCCCTACTGAGACTGTACTCAGGGTCTGCGGTGTTGGGGTGCTCTCCCCGATCCTTTTTAGCTTACATCTGCGTATTCTAAAGAACTTTCTTCCGGTCGAAGTACGGGCTAATATGTATGCAGATGAACTCTTAATCTATGGCATGTTCGGCATGTTCATCTTGGGTTGACTTTAAGGTATCTTAGGGATGCCTAGACTTCATGTCCCCCTTGATGAGTGACTTGAAGCTCTTGATTTCATTCTTTGTTTTTTTGTGTGCAAAAAGTCATATTTCTAGAGACATTCAGGAGGTTTTATACTTTTTTTACACCCTGTATAAAAATTTAATAAAAAAAGTGAATATCAATTTTTTGGTTCAAGTGAGAAATTGAATTGAAGATGTAAATTTTACGAAAATTTATAACAAAAAGTCAAGTGCAGAGAATAAAGAGATTGAGTTTAGGATCGTAAATATTATCGAAATGATTGATTAATTTAAATTACTCGGAAGCAGTACCATAAACATTTTAATTAAAGTGTAATTTTAAAAGACAACTTTTGCTGCTTAAAACTTTTATTTAATTTAAATTTTATAGAAGTATATTAGTGTACTAAAATTTTATCTACTGTTTACAATACTAATAACTATAAAATTCAGTTGAAGCCTGAACGAACTACAAGATGCAGTTGTAAATTGCAAATACTCAGAGAAAAAATCCTGGGCACATTGTGACGTGATATCCCGGTGAGAAGGTATGGACTAAATTAGATAGAAATGTTTCTATTCAATTCAATACCGTTTTTGAAAATTACCTTTCAATCCAGAAAAGTAATAAAGAAGTACAAGAAATGGATTGAAATGAATCCACCTTCCGAATCGGGATTAAAGCGTAGTCAAAAGTACCGCTTTAGTGAAACGGAATTGAACAAAACTAGTCTCAAAAAAGAAATAAAAAAGTTTATTTATTCATGTAAAGTTTACATGTCATTTTAATTTGTAAATTTAATTTATTGTCAATTGTGTATAATTTTGAATTGATTAAATCAATGTGCATTTAATTTCTACAAGAGTTTCTCACTTTCATTTTTTTCATATTTAGTAAACATAGCGTTCATTGTATTATTTGACAAATTTATTTAAGATATATTAATTTCATGTTTATTATTTCTCTATTGCATTTTTTAAGAGAATTTATCTAAATTATGTAGGAAAAATTTGCAAAATAATTAATTAGAATTCAAACTCCTGCCATTACAGTGGTCAAAACGAATTAAATTGACTTCAATTTTAGACGAGAAACAACAGAATTACTTTGTTCCACATATCCACTCACTGGATGAAATTAAAATGACTTCAACTTCTTAGGCTATCCTACGTAATTAAATTGAATTACTTTCTCTCACATTTTGACTCATAAAAGCGAATTAAAATGTCTTTAATATTATAAGTTTCTTTACGAGATTAAACAGAATCAACTTGACTTCAAATCTTTGTCAGAATTAAAACGTGTTCATTCTTCCTCGCCGGATTTAACGAGATTGAAACGAGCACAAACGTAGAACGCTTAAATGAATTGAACTTAGCATGTTTATAACTTGAATTTGTTACATTTTAAACTAGAAACTTTAAAAACGAAAAAATAATTATCAATCGAAACAATTTAAGGTAGTATTGGCTATAAGTCATAATAGTGGCAAATACATGAAACTCCGAATATAAGCAATTTTTTATTTACTAAATGCATATACCAATTTGTAAATCGATCGGTTACTTCGTTCGTTTGTTATAAAGCTTTTTAGTTAACATAGGTTCTTATGGAAACTGACGAAACTCACGTATCATACGACTTTGAATTGCCAGAAAAGGCAAGACAAAATAGTGAGAATCAACTGAAAAGTTGTTCAAATGAAGATTGATATATAAGGAATAAGTATCACTATTAGTTAACAGTATTCATTAAGTATTATAGTTAATATGAACAATAATCTGAGGTAAACCTTAACTTTTTGGTTGCGAGAGAGCTGAAATGTGGCAACGTCGCACGTGTATGTCACGATAATGATTCGTGTGTACTTCACACAATCAAATATGAATTTCTCCCGCATTTCCTAATACGTTGTGATTAAAACTATTCGAGTATTAATTTAAACTTTATTTATTATAACGACAGAAAAATTAATGATGCAATATTAAATATGAACAGGACTGATGAATTCCATTAAAAAATTATTTTCTTTTTGAATATAATTATTGAAACGTTGATGTACATGTCTTTCGAATTAAAAAAAAATCATACACATACACAGAGAAAAATAGCATCTCGTCATAATGACTAGGAATAATGTAGTTGGAAATAAAAAAGTGACTGTAACGAGGGAGACTTGTTGTCGCTACTTGACCCATGGCTACAGTAACATGATTTGTAGCCATGGTAGCCATATTCTGAATACCTGGTCGTGGCGACTAGTTAACATCGTTGAAATTGTCCTTAACTCTTAAACCTAGCTATGTGAACTTGAAACATTGAGTTGTCATAGCTAGAATAACGTAGTCGCTATAACCAGTGGAGCAAACTTCACACTCGTTGAATTCGCTGTGTATTGTTTCGAGTAATGCATATTATTTTTCATAGCAACTGATAGCAACTCTTTTGAAAATTTGATTTGAAGTGTCGAGCGGCTCGAAACTGTGATTTTAAATCCTACTACTTTTAAAGTTTCAACCCGCTCTACAGATGCCGACAAACAGATTTTCAAAAGAGGTGCTATGAAAAATACAATGTTCCACGTAGTGATTTTAGGAATTTGATTTAACATAACTTTATAGTTGACACTTACATATAGTGACTGTGACAACATTACATAGTCGCTGTGACTACATTATTCAGTCACTGCGACCACTTTTAGTACCTACATTGACGGGTCAACCATTGCTGGAATTCAGCCACAAAAAGTAGTTAAGGACATTTTCAACCAGATATATCACGTCACTATGCCCAGGATTTTTTCTCAGTGTATACTGGTTTACTTACATCAAACTTTAAGCGTGAAACTATAATTTCTACAATGTTTTAAATCTTTTATACATTTTATAAATTCAAATATTAAAGAATTTGAAAATCTTTCTGCGGAAAAAAAGACGCTTTCGACTGCGCTGGGATTCGAGCCCAGGTCTTTCGATTGCCGGTCGAATGCACTCACCTAAATAATTTTATAAATTATTTGAGTTTCAAAAATAAATCACGATTGAAAATAAAAAGTATATAATATGAATAAGAAGTTATATTTACGAAACGCAATGAATAAATATTCAATGACTTTGTAATAAATATTCAAAAATTGGAAAAAAATTTTTTATTGCTTCGATAACCATTCAACTATTTTTTGAATACATCGTTTATGAATGATAGGTTCTCCATTGATTTTAGTACTTAATACTGTTAATACTCCTGCAGAATCTGAAGTACTGTATGCTTCTTTTAGTCTTTGAATTGTAATACCTGCTGTAATTAGTTTTTTACGGGTTTCTAAACTTGTAACATTATTCATTGATTGCAGAGAAGGGAGCATTTCTTGTATGAATTTATCGTTGTTCCATTTTTTCTTCAATTCATCATACTTTTTAACAGCTGAAGATAAAGACTCATATGTTATTTCTGCTTTTTAAATAATTTTTTCTAATATGATCACATCTTGACATGCGCTATGTGCATCAAAATTTGAAATTTTCAACCATTTAGCTAGACCAGTAAGAGTACATTCACCTTTGCCTGTGCGTAAAGTTTCCAATTTAATAACTTTCAAAGTATCTATAAAACTTACAATAAGATTTTCTAATTCATCATGTAAATTACAAGCAGTAATTGCATCTATTAACCGTGGCCCGTCGAAATTTAAGTTATGAGCAGCAATGTAACATTGTTTATTCAACGACTTTAAAAATTCAAGTAAATTGGATACGGCAATTCTAAGAGAGACAGATTCAACTTTTTTTCCATTTAACATCAAGTCAGCTTCGTATTTCCGAAGACCGTGAACTGCTGTAGCTGTAGGTGAAATTTGCTTTGTTGGAGTTACATATACATTAAATTTGAATTTTTCACATTTTGCTACAATTTGAAGAATTTCGCAGCTGCGATGAAAGCCTGAAGTTTCCAAATCTAAATAAACAATCGGAACATCTTTGTCAACGGTCCATTCTTCCCCACTCAAGTCATCATTGGAGGATTGTTCAATACCTTTTTCAGTCAACAAAGTACAATTACTTTCATAAGTAACTCCCTCAGTTCTTTCCCTTTGGTGGCACAGCGCGGCCCGATATTTTTTCAATTACATTCTGCGCGACTTGTACTCTCTTGTAGCCTGAAAAATTTTCCTTTTTGTTTTTATTTTGTCAATTCTTGAAACAAATCGAGAATGATGCCTGCCAGGTGAGAAACCTTTCGATTTATTGCATTCTTGTGTGTACGATGTTCCAATGTTTTTTTTCTGAAACGACACAAGTGAATCGGATATCTGATGATGCTGTCTTGCTGAGACATTTTAATTTTGGAGCTTTGCTTGCCATGCTAGCGTTCAAGCTTTCATTTACATTACTGGAAACGCCAACTGGAAATTTTTCGGCATTTGCAGCTAATTTTCCAAAAACATCTACTAATTCATTGAATAATTTTTCTTCATATAAACCACCAGGAATCATTGTGTGCTCATAGTTTTCCTTATTTTGAATGTACCCACACCACTGGCCACATTGTTCATGTTAATTGAATGCATGATACGGTATAGATGTGATCACATCTGCCATTGCTGAACTGTTTCCTCTATTTTGAGCCATTGCATATGTGAAACATCGATGCAAATATGTAATTGTATTTTTCGTCGTTTCTGTGTGTTTTTTTTACAATATTATAAAGTTGTTTTTTTTACACCTTTAGATGTATGATTTGTATCTGAAAGTTTTCCTACTGGGTGTGAAGCATTAGCACGAACGGCAGAAATTGATGCTGAATCGTCATCGCCGACAAGAATCTCCACTCTCATATTTTGCGATTTTAGAATATTACTTTCGTTTACAAGCTTATTTGCGGCATGAGCTTCCATAGCTTTCGCAGAGCCCCAAAAATTCAGTCAACAGTCGTGATCAAATAGAGAGCGTCCCATTTCACATTTCTTGCATTTTCTATTACAAGTGAAGTAATCTAGAATTTTGCCACTCAATGAACCTATGAGAGCGCCAAAACCATTCAAGCTATTATAATCTCTACCGGTTCCTCTCGTAGTCCATCCCATATCATACGAAGCCATTATGAAAATCACTGTATTAAAAGTTGCTGGATCTCGACCAGTCAATGTTGCAGCTTGAGGATTATGAAAGTAGTTTTTCATATTAACAGGCCTGCAATTAGAAATTGTACAAAATTAGAATAAGCTCGAAAAAATTAATAATAGCCAGACACTGAAAATGTTAGATAGCATATAAAATCAAATGTATTAGTTCACAACATATAATAACGTACATCGTATTCGGACATTATTAATTTAATGACTTTTTTAAAAATACAAGTGATGCATTTAAAAAAATTATTGAATAGCTTACCAATGCTGAAATTCTTTATGTTTATAAAATAATTTTTTTATGTACAATATCGTGAATAATACAAACACACGCCTGATAATTCATCTTATATACAATTTGATACATCATGACATACGCAGCTAACTCAGAAGTTGATAGAATTCATAGATTGATTGAAAATATACAATTCAGAAAAAAACATAATCATGTAACGTGTACGTAAAATATCACTGAACATTTAAAGCGGCACAAAAAGCAATTAAAACTTTTTCATAAAAATTACAAATTTTCTTGAATTTTTGATGCGTTTTCAATAGTCAATTCACGCTCCAAAGCAGCAGCCTCTTCACAGCTTTTTCTGGCTATTTTTTCCAAGGATTCGCCCATTTTTGTTTCATATCTCTTGTATGTTTTGAAATCAATTGTTGGGATATTCATACAAGCTAGAAATTTGTTGAGGTTTCTAAAACCAATGCCACTGTCCATCATACTTGTCACAAAAATAGTTTATAAATACAAAGTATACGTACATAAAAAAATGAGTATAAAAAATGATAAGAAATTTTTTTTAAAAATAACATTTATGATCTATTTTAT
Source organism: Diplolepis rosae (assembly GCA_030998225.1). Taxonomy (NCBI): domain Eukaryota; kingdom Metazoa; phylum Arthropoda; class Insecta; order Hymenoptera; family Diplolepididae; genus Diplolepis; species Diplolepis rosae. The sequence goes on from JAPYXD010000466.1 coordinate 4,510,573, forward strand.
TTAAATATCAACGTGAATAGTAAATTTAATAAATATATTAATAAATATCAAGCAATAGTTTAAGCGAATAACATCAAAATATTATATTTGTGTTTGATTATAATCGAGAGTAACCGAGTTAATGGTTTGTAAACATTTACCTAACCTCAAAATTGACTCCACTAATGTATGCACTTACCTAGAGCCATTTTTGAATTGATGTCAAATCGCTTATTTCCTTCAGAATCATCAGATGCGTGTCTTTTTTCCGTATTTATGATGTTTATCAAGAGACATTGATGACATCGTATATACAAAATTGAACCAAGACCTCGGCGTTGTTCATTTTCGATGTATTCGAATGATAGACATTCTTTGCAAGAAGTACACCACATTTGTTTCCCAAGATGTTGAAGTTCCACAATTCGTCTTCCTTCTCCAGGCTGTATAGGCACCGTGCGAAGTCATGGTAGGGAGAGTTAGATCGACGCCAGCGCACGCAGTGGATAATTTAGGCGTTAAAGGAGGCTGTTTTATATTTCCGAGCAATCAAAATACATGTGCAAATCTAAATTTTGTTTCAATTAAAAAAATATAGCTGAAATGAGCCACCGAAGTTGTTGTGTTGTGAATTGTAAAAATACAAGCAGGAAAAGTGAGTGTAAATTTTATAAATTCCCAACGTCTAAATGGAAAATAAATCAAAGGAATAAGTGGGTAGCTGCAGTAAGAAGGCAAAAGTTATTATTTCTACGGAACTCTTGGACATCTCGTACGTGTTCTGCTAGAACGAGATTTTTACCTTTAATTTTCGTTTGTGGTTCAAATTCTATTGTATGTTTAATTGATTGAAAACCTGTTTTAATAATTATATCCATGATGAATTTGAATCTGAAAATAAACAATTAATAGTAAAGAATTTTGAAAATCTTTCTGTGGAAAAAATGACGCTTTCGACTGCGCTGGGATTCGAGCCCAGGTCTTTCGAAATATTTATTTACTCAACAAGTACCTAAAACTGTCATCATGAAATTACAATTTAATTCTTTATTATTTTTCTAGTCTGTTTTGATCTGTCATTAACTTAAGGTAGTCGTCATGCCAAAAATCAGTCTCTGGAAAAAGAAGTTTTTCTATGATTTCAAGACTGAGAATTATATCATCATCCGTGTCATATGTAAGGAAAGACACTCTTTTTAATGAAAAAATTTAAAAATTACGAAAAATAATATTTTAATAATGTTTTTTGTAATAGGATATTTCCTTACTATCGCTTCTTACCAATTTTTTGAAAATGATTGGATTTTTATAAATCATGGCTTATTCTTTCGGGGCAAATATACTCTACAACTTAACCGTTTCCAATTTTTGAATATAAATCAATTATTATCAAATACAGCAATTTGTTTATAAAAAATTTTTTTTGGAAAATTTATTTTTAATTATTTCAGCCATTAAAGAATTTATTTTCAAAAATTGGAAACGGTCAAGTTGTAGAGAATATTTTCCCCGAAAAAATAAGTAATGATTTAAGGAACTTCAATCATTTTTAAAAAATTGGTAAGAAGCGATAGTACACTGAGAAAAAAGAATATTCGAATCAAAGAATATTTCTTTGATTCAAATAAATGGTTGAGCTGGATGGTGACGAATAAATATTTTTTTAGATCAAAGAAATATTTTTATTGTCTTTAAAAAATGAATAATTAAAGCAAAAAAATGTTTTTCTAGTACTATTAAATATTCATTAGATTGAATAAATATGTTATTAACATTGTGTAGCAATTATTTGATAAGAGAAGTGAATTCTTTGATGTAAAATGATGTGATGCATCTTCAAAGAAACAATACATTAATTCAAAAAAATTTGCATTGGTTCAAGTAAATTTGTTTTCCATTCATATTTCTTTGAAATGAGGAGATAATTTTTGGTAGGATTAAATAATTATTTGCTCCGAAGATGTGATTTACTGTTTAAAATGGTCAAGTAGTAAAGTGTATTGAGTAATAATGGATGCAAAGAACGATAATATTGCCTATGGTAAGTTAGAGATTTGTGTCAAAAAGATGTTACTAATATGAATAAACGTGTTTTGAAATTTAAGAAATATTTCTTAAATTTAAAGTAATATAAACTTCATGAATTGTAAGGAGTCAAGTATAAACGTTGTCATGGTACTCTTAAATAACAAAAAAATTCTTACCTCGAACCTGCCATTTGTCATCCGATACATACATATATAAACATCATACAATTACATTCACACCATTCAGTCACAGCCAATCATATTTTCTATTACAAATACACTTCAATATAAGGCTTCGCATATATAAACCTAATAACTAAAACGTATCTATAGGACGATACGCTTTCGTCGAATCACGCACACGCTCGCTTACAATCCTGAGGCGTAAAATTTGGGAACTTTCTTATATAGTGACTGCAAGAGTTATTCAGAGCTTGTGAGAGAAATGTGTCGTGACTAGAGCTTTTGAGCCTCACTCAAGTAAAAATAAATCAACTATTTTTATAAATTATTCATAAAATATTTTTTTAAATTATTATAATTATGATTATTGATAAATATGTAATATAATTATTAATTAATATTTCAAATTAATTAGTTGAGTTTGAAATTTTGTCACTGCCAAACTCAACTAATTAATTTGAAATCATTTATAGCCGCAAGGCTGAGCCACTAGGCGATATAAGGAGATCTTCCTGTGGAGAAAGAGATGTCGGACGCCTGTGTAGCTCAGTGGTTAGAGCAGTCGACCGGCAATCGAAAGACCTGGGCTCGAATCCCAGCGCAGTCGAAAGCGTCATTTTTTCCACAGAAAGATTTTCAAATTCTTTAAATATTAATTAATATTTAGTATACATTTTTATTATAACTATACGTATGAAGTTTAATGAAACTAAATTTTTAAATATATATTCAAAAGTTACATTAATATAAAAAAGAATCTTGTGTAAAAACATTTAAATGGAAATTCTTTTATTTTCTGTGTTGTATAGTTTCAAAATATAAATTATACAATTGTGAATTCCAAATTATTATTGTTCCTAAGAAATTTATGTAAAATCTAAATCTTGTGTAGATTTTTGAGATTTTATGTTATAAATTTATCAAGACTTTTGCTGTTTGAATTTTTGTAAAATCAATTGAATTTAAAAAACCTATGTGAAAAATAAAAAAGTAATTATAATTGAATTAAGTTTTAAATGATATATTTGATATTGTGAATCAAAACGAATATTTCCTTTGAAGAGACTGATAAATCTTCAACCCTATGAAATATATATCACATTTGAAAGTATGTATATGTATGTTTATATCAACTATGACAAACAGTTGAATATAGAAAAAAATGGATACTACGGTGGGACGAATATTTGTTTGGAATGATACATTTCAAGTTGATAATGAGAGCGAATGTTTCTTAGAACGGGAAGGATAAATTTTCACTTCTATAGAAAATATGTTTCAAGTTTAAAAAACATGTAATCATAACAACTACGCCAAACGTTTAAATGGAATAAACAAATTTTATAAACGAAAAATACCACAGTTTTTCCGAAAAAATACTTCTTTCTTTGAAAAAATGGTTTGTTTGGTCTAAATTATTCCATATTCATAATGCAAGCGAATATTTTCTAGGAGGAATCCAATAAACATTTAATTATATGAAATATGTTTCAAGTTTAAAAAATATGTTATCATAACAAATATGGCAAACCTTTGAATTAAATAAACAAATGTTTTAAACGAAAAATATCTACAGTTTTTTCAAAAAAATATTTCTTTCTTTTAAAAAATTGGTTTTTTTGGTTTAAATTATTTTATATTGATAATGTAGGCGGATATTTCCTAGGAGAAATCTAATAAAGATTTAATTCTACAAAATATGTTGAAAGTTCAAAAAGATTGACAATTGTAACAATGATGCCAAACATTTATATAAAAGAAATTATTTATTTTAACTGAAAGTACTTGCAGTCATTTCAACAAAATATTGTTTTCTTTGAAATAAATGTTCATTTTTGAATGAATTCTTCCATTCTACTCTTCACAAAAAACATTTCTTTCAACTAAAGAAATATATATTTATGTAAACACAATATTTTATTCATATAAAAAAACGTTACATTGATATACATTTATCAACTCTTTGAATCGAATAAATATCTTCCTAAATTAATTAATGAATGCCTCAATTAAATAAATATTTCCTTGATTCAAGAAAACCTAAAGCTTGATTCATCCATGGATAAATTATTTGATTCAAATACGTCTTGTTGAATTCAAAAAATAGAACTTATTGAATCAAATAAATATTTCTTTGAGTGCGAAAACAAGATTCAAATAAACTAGCTACTTAGTTTCAAAGAAATGAATTGGTTGAGTTAATTCGCTCACATTCACAAGCAAAGAAATATTTCTTTGTATTAAAGAAATGCCCATCAAATAAATTATTTCTTTGAATCAAAGCACGCGTTTCATGCTTCTAAAAAATATTTAATTGAATTGGGTAACGAATTGTTTGATACAAAGAAATGGAATCAATTAAATACATTTCTTTGGATCTAAGAATCTTTTTTCTCAGTGTAAGGAAATATCCTATTACGAAAATTATTTTTCGTAATTTTTAAATTTTTTCATTAAAAAGAGTGTCTTTCCTTACATATGACACGTCTGATGATATAATTTCCAGTCTAGAAATCATAGAAAAACTTCTTTTTCCAGTGACTGATTTTTGGCACAACTACCTTAACCTTATATTTACTGGTTTCTATATCATTTTTATTATGGAAAATACTTACTTTTTACTGCTGATTTCACACAAATACTTCACAAGGAAAAACAATTGAATTTTAAAGTGAATTAAATTGTTTTTTTATTGATAATAAACATTTTTATAACTAAGTCCCAATATAATACATTGTAAAAGTTCTCGAACAGCCTCCTTTAGTTCACTCATGCTATGGCGCTGCAGTCACGCAAAGAGCGTATAGGCCCTTGACGCTCTTCCGTTTTTCTCTCATTTTTGTCAGCTTTCCTTTTAGCACAGTTGCCTCTATTTACAGCAATATTTTTACCACACTTACTTACATCAAGTAAGTGTACGCACGAACGCATGATGACTGTGAACTGCCGCCAGTGACTCCAGAACGTGGGATTTCTCGGCCCCCACCACGTTCCCATCTGGGAGAAACGCATGCAAACGTGGCGTGTCGGTGTGTCGGCTGTGCTACACGCTGCTTCTACCAGCTTCGTGTGAAGCCGAAAATGCACGAAGACGAACTTCGTTCCCATGCTTGGGTTTACAAGTTATTTTTAGATTGCGCTATATATATGTAATAGATTTCACGCTCTCGGCTTCATCTAGTCGAAATGGATTTTCAAATTTACGAAATATCTAGTTGAAGAAATAACATTTTTTTGAAGAAAGTCTGCATGAAATAAACATCAAAAGGATCTCAAAAAATTTTATGATGGATTTTAAGGTAGTTGTTGCGCCAAAAATCAGTCTCTGGAAGAAGAATTTTTTCTATGATTTCAAGACAGGTAATTATATCATCAGCCGTATCATATGTAAGGAAAGACACTCTTTTTAATAACAAAAATTTAAAAATTATGAAAAATAATATTTTAATAATGTTTTTTGTAATGGGATATTTCCTTATTATCGCTCCATACCAAATTTTCAAAAATGGTGCGATTCTGATAAATCATGATCCATTTTTTTAGGAAAAGGATTCTCTACAACTTTACCGTTTCCGATTTATGAAAATAAATTCTTTAATGGTTGAAATCATTAAAAAACAATTTTTCAAAACGAAATTTTTATAAACAAATTGCTGAATTTGATAATAATTGATTCATTTTCAAAAATCAGAAACGGTAAAGTTGTAGAGAATCCTTTTCCTAAAAAAATAATTCATAATTTATCAGAATCGCACCATTTTTGAAAATTTGGTATGGAGCGATAATAAGGAAATATCCTATTACAAAAAACATTATTAAAATATTACATTTCGTAATTTTTAAATTTTTTTATTAAAAAGAGTGTCTTTCCTTACATATGACACGGCTGATGATATAATTACCAGTCATGAAATCATAGAAAAACTTCTTTTTCCAGAGACTGATTTTTGGCGCAACAACTACCTTAACACTTTAAAATCAAAATTTTAGTAATATTTAATGCCAGTAAACGTTTAAAGTTTGAATCACTATATAATTTCCCATCCAAATTTCTATACTTCTTACCAGTTTTGTACATTTAAAAAATTTTCAGTTAAAACAATATTTTTGTTATTTAAAATTCAAGACCAAAATTTATATTTACAATTCTACGTTAGATATATTTTCATCTAACATTCTTGTAGCCTAAGCACAAATTTTTATTTCAAAAATTAAAATCTCTACGGAAATGAAAAATTGTCTAATAGAAGTAGATAAATTAAAAAGCTAAAATATGTGTTTATTAGTACTTCCGTATTAACATATAAATATCAATCAACTTCAAATTTTACATAAAAATGTTCGTTCGAAGTGTTCAAATCTTGTTACAATTTTTCAAGATTTTATGGAGGAGTGCAATATTTTGGATGAAATATTTTGTAGTTCTTAATTTGTCTGTCCGTCTGAAATCGTAGTAGATTTGAACAGTAAACAACAAATTTTCCAATAGAACTCAGGATCAATAATAATTGATTTAGGAAATACTTCAACTCTGTAGATCATTTTTGTATTTCGAATTCAAAATGTGTGCTTAAATCACAAAAAAGTAAGCTGAAAATGTAGATATAAAACTAATTATGTCATGTTTATGTCTTCTTCATGAAAAATACTTTGCATATAATTCTCTAATTCGATATTTTTTTAATGTATGAATATTCAAGAAATTGATAAATATTCCATCTTTTTATAGGAACTAAAAATTTCCGGATAACGCTTTAATTGAGAAAGCTAAAAATTTGTCAAATATTGATATAAATTGCAATTTTACAATTGCATTATTTTTCAAATACTTAAACATCTCTTCAATCTTGATAATTCTTACAGAAGTTTATTTCAGGTGAGTGACTTTTTCTTTTTCTAATGAAAGATTTCGTAATTCTAAATTCGGCCCAATTCGTAACATTGTAAAAAGATTTTAAAACTTCATAAAAAAATGTTTCTGTTTTATTCGAATTCAATAAATATACAATGTTTGGAATCGAAATATTAAGTAAATGATTTTTAATTTCTGGGAATAAACTGCTTTAATAAGACAATCTTTTTTCTTTGTGAGAAATCTCAATTTTAAAATTAAAATTCGACGCATAGGATGCAAAAACATAATATGAAAATACTTTTATTATAGAATTTTGAAATATACAAGTTGCCAATTTTCAATCGAGTAAATCGGCTATTTTAAGCAAAAAATTATGTGAAAAATATTTTATCAAAAAAAATAAGACACATTAAATTACGGTTTAAAATCCACATTCATAGATTGATGGTAAAAGTAGTTTAAAGTTTTTTAATCTTGCGTTTTAGTGACGTATGCACAGACTTTTAATCAGAAAAATGAAATGCTTTATAGAAAGTCAAAATTTTCTTATTACTGCAATTAATCATATTTATGAAGTAAAAACATTTTTTAATTGATGCTTTCACTCAATTCTTTAAACATTCATTAATTGAAAATTTTACTCAAAATTTAATCTTGCAGCGTTTCAATATTCCCACAAATTTACGAAATCTTATTAATCATTATTTTAGTCGAATTCTTATCAAAATATTAAAAAAATAAGTGTAAATATTTTGATTAAATACTCTGTCAAATTTTGCATTTGACTGATCTTGTAAAATTGTTGAAAGTTTTGAATACCGATAGAAGAAACTTTTAATGAAATTCTATGTCCATAAATGCTTAAAGTTTTATATAGAAATATCAACTACAACATTCTCAAATTTTATAAATCAACTACTAAATTCAGAAAGTTTTGGATTTTTTTAAAAACTGTACAAATTTCAAATATAAAGTGTACTCTGTACATTAATCAAACAAATTTATAAGATGAATATTTTAATAAATATTCCTAAATATTATTCGAATATGATACATATCGATTTAGAAAAACTTCTTCAATGTACGTAGACATTTTTCTTATTCGTCGGCAATTTCAGCAAAATATGCTTGTGACACAATCCCAGATGTAGAGGATTTAATTAAAGATTTGCCAGCTTTTCTTAATGCTAACTCCAAGCGAACGGCTATTTTTCGATCGATTGTTTTAAAATTAGGAAATGACTATCATAAAATTCCTAGTCATTCTGAAACTCGCTGGCTTGTCCGCTGTCGATGCATAGATAATATAATAAATATTTGGGAAGTTTTTCTTCAGTATCTTATGGTCCTCTTATCTGAGAAGGTAGAGAAGGCCAAAGACTTCTTAGGAAAAATGCAGAATCCTTTGACACTTGCATATTTCCTATTCTTGAAATTTACTTTGAATAAGTTCAACGTATACAATGCGAAATTTCAAAGTCGCGAAACAATGGTTCAGGAACTCCAGCCATACTCGGCTAAATTCTTCGTATGGATTCTTAGCAGTTATTTGAAAGAAGGTCTTTTTCAACCCAATTTATTCTTTCAAATGATTAGAAATGTTAACTTTGCAGATCCTAGTAATCAAAAGCCGCTTCAAGACATTGACGTTGGTAAGGAAACGCGAGAATATTTCCAGCAGCAACTTACAAACAAGAAGTTGCAAATAGTAGAAGTTAATCTATTTCTTCGTAATTGCTTGAAATTTTATGTCACAGCAAGCGAAGAAATTCGCAATCGACTTCCTTTTGATGACATCTTTTCGTCTTGCGTTGCTGTTTTCCGGCCTCAAGTACCTTTCTATGCTGATCGAAGCGAAACTTTTCATAGGGTCTGGAAAGTTTGTCAAGATTTAGGGTCGTTTGATAGAATAAAGTTACAAAAAGAGTGGGATTCTTTACTCGAAATCAGTCAGGAACTCAAAGAAAAGTGGTCGAATTTATCTTTTGACGAAATGTTGTCTAGTATCGGTGTATCTTCGACGAGTACAGGAGAAAAGCTTTTTCCAAATTTGACCTCAGTATTGAATCGTGTTCGGAGTCTTCCTCATTCAAATGCTGAGACAGAGCGAGGTTTCTCCATGCTCACGGACGCGAAAACTCCCGAAAGAAATCGCCTAGGAAACAGGACGGTCAACTCAATTTGTGTTACTCGATCAGCCTTAAAGGCGAGAGCTAAAACAGCCAGAACAACGAGCATCACTTTGAAGCATTTGCAATTAATGACCGAAAATCTGTATGAGATGGCAGAAAGTGATAGGAAAAGTGGTTTGTCGCTCTTCGCTCACGAAGGAGAGGATTAATTCTAATGGCCAAGGCATGGCGTTAATCAATTTCAAATCCCCTTCTTACTCACAAAATAATGACATTTTATTTCTTATATCAGAGATACGTTCTTTATTCCTTTCTTCACGTGCCTCGGGTATGGACATTTTTTAGTTTTAATTATTATTTTGTGAGTAAGAAAACCTACTGACATTGAGTAATATCACGCTTTGGGCATAAGTGAGAGGCAAGGGGACTCACAATAATCAAGCACCCCAAAACATCCCGAACCCCGAACCAGCTTTTTTATTTTAATATTTCAAATGTGTTTTCTCTCTTTTATGTTTAGGGAAAAAACTGGATCTAAAAGAAGCAAAAAAACCTATTTCTCTAATTGCGTCCAAGATTAGAGCCGAATCTATGCAACCGATTGTTAAAGGTTTTAAAAGTTTTCGGTTTAATTTGAAAAGCAAGTCTTCATAGTATTTTATTAAGTAATAAAAGTATGTCTACAATTGTTTTGCTGAATCCTACCGAAAGGTCAAACATGGTGCAAAAATGTCGTAAAATAAGAGAAATGTCTACGTACATTGAAAAAGTTTTTCTAAATCGATATGTATCATATTCGAATAATATTTAGGAATATTTATTAAAATATTCATCTTATAAATTTGTTTGATTAATGTACAGAGTACACTTTATATTTGAAATTTGTACAGTTTTTAAAAAAATCCAAAACTTTCTGAATTTAGTAGTTGATTTATAAAATTTGAGAATGTTGTAGTTGATATTTCTATATAAAACTTTAAGCATTTATGGACATAGAATTTCATTAAAAGTTTCTTCTATCGGTATTCAAAACTTTCAACAATTTTACAAGATCAGTCAAATGCAAAATTTGACAGAGTATTTAATCAAAATATTTACACTTATTTTTTTAATATTTTGATAAGAATTCGACTAAAATAATGATTAATAAGATTTCGTAAATTTGTGGGAATATTGAAACGCTGCAAGATTAAATTTTGAGTAAAATTTTCAATTAATGAATGTTTAAAGAATTGAGTGAAAGCATCAATTAAAAAATGTTTTTACTTCATAAATATGATTAATTGCAGTAATAAGAAAATTTTGACTTTCTATAAAGCATTTCATTTTTCTGATTAAAAGTCTGTGCATACGTCACTAAAACGCAAGATTAAAAAACTTTAAACTACTTTTACCATCAATCTATGAATGTGGATTTTAAACCGTAATTTAATGTGTCTTATTTTTTTTGATAAAATATTTTTCACATAATTTTTTGCTTAAAATAGCCGATTTACTCGATTGAAAATTGGCAACTTGTATATTTCAAAATTCTATAATAAAAGTATTTTCATATTATGTTTTTGCATCCTATGCGTCGAATTTTAATTTTAAAATTGAGATTTCTCACAAAGAAAAAAGATTGTCTTATTAAAGCAGTTTATTCCCAGAAATTAAAAATCATTTACTTAATATTTCGATTCCAAACATTGTATATTTATTGAATTCGAATAAAACAGAAACATTTTTTTATGAAGTTTTAAAATCTTTTTACAATGTTACGAATTGGGCCGAATTTAGAATTACGAAATCTTTCATTAGAAAAAGAAAAAGTCACTCACCTGAAATAAACTTCTGTAAGAATTATCAAGATTGAAGAGATGTTTAAGTATTTGAAAAATAATGCAATTGTAAAATTGCAATTTATATCAATATTTGACAAATTTTTAGCTTTCTCAATTAAAGCGTTATCCGGAAATTTTTAGTTCCTATAAAAAGATGGAATATTTATACATTTCTTGAATATTCATACATTAAAAAAATATCGAATTAGAGAATTATATGCAAAGTATTTTTCATGAAGAAGACATAAACATGACATAATTAGTTTTATATCTACATTTTCAGCTTACTTTTTTGTGGCTTAAGCACACATTTTGAATTCGAAATACAAAAATGATCTACAGAGTTGAAGTATTTCCTAAATCAATTATTATTGATCCTGAGTTCTATTGGAAAATTTGTTGTTTACTGTTCAAATCTACTACGATTTCAGACGGACAGACAAATTAAGAACTACAAAATATTTCATCCAAAATATTGCACTCCTCCATAAAATCTTGAAAAATTGTAACAAGATTTGAACACTTCGAACGAACATTTTTATGTAAAATTTGAAGTTGATTGATATTTATATGTTAATACGGAAGTACCAATAAACACATATTTTAGCTTTTTAATTTATCTACTTCTATTAGACAATTTTTCATTTCCGTAGAGATTTTAATTTTTGAAATAAAAATTTGTGCTTAGGCTACAAGAATGTTAGATGAAAATATATCTAACGTAGAATTGTAAATATAAATTTTGGTCTTGAATTTTAAATAACAAAAATATTTAAAGAATTTGAAAATCTTTCTGTGGAAAAAATTCGACCGGCAATCGAAAGACCTGGGCTCGAATCCCAGCGCAGTCGAAAGCGTCATTTTTTCCACAGAAAGATTTTCAAATTCTTTAAATATTGTATTTATTTGCATTATTTGCGATATAAGAGTTTGAAATTGTCTACGAGGACACCTGTCGACAACGTATCCTATCTGATACGCGACTAGTGATCCTCCGATAATGTAGGCAGTGACAAAAATTTCAAACTCAACTAATTAATTTGAAAACAAAAATATTGTTTTAACTGAAAATTTTTTAAATGTACAAAACTAGTAAGAAGTATAGAAATTTGGATAGGAAATTATATAGTGATTCAAACTTTAAACGTTTACTGGCATTAAATATTACTAAAATTTTGATTTTAAAGTGTTAAGGTAGTTGTTGCGCCAAAAATCAGTCTCTGGAAAAAGAAGTTTTTCTATGATTTCATGACTGGTAATTATATCATCAGCCGTGTCATATGTAAGGAAAGACACTCTTTTTAATAAAAAAATTTAAAAATTACGAAATGTAATATTTTAATAATGTTTTTTGTAATAGGATATTTCCTTATTATCGCTCCATACCAAATTTTCAAAAATGGTGCGATTCTGATAAATTATGAATTATTTTTTTAGGAAAATGTTTATCTACAACTTTACCGTTTCTGATTTTTGAAAATGAATCAATTATTATCAAATTCAGCAATTTGTTTATAAAAATTTCGTTTTGAAAAATTGTTTTTTAATGATTTCAACCATTAAAGAATTTATTTTCATAAATCGGAAACGGTAAAGTTGTAGAGAATCCTTTTCCTAAAAAAATGGATCATGATTTATCAGAATCGCACCATTTTTGAAAATTTGGTATGGAGCGATAATAAGGAAATATCCCATTACAAAAAACATTATTAAAATATTATTTTTCATAATTTTTAAATTTTTGTTATTAAAAAGAGTGTCTTTCCTTACATATGATACGGCTGATGATATAATTACCTGTCTTGAAATCATAGAAAAAATTCTTCTTCCAGAGACTGATTTTTGGCGCAACAACTACCTTAAAATACATCGTAAAATTTTTTGAGATCCTTTTGATGTTTATTTCATGCAGACTTTCTTCAAAAAAATGTTATTTCTTCAACTAGATATTTCGTAAATTTGAAAATCCATTTCGACTAGATGAAGCCGAGAGCGTGAAATCTATTACATATATATAGCGCAATCTAAAAATAACTTGTAAACCCAAGCATGGGAACGAAGTTCATCTTCGTGCATTTTCGGCTTCACACGAAGCTGGTAGAAGCAGCGTGTAGCACAGCCGACACACCGACACGCCACGTTTGCATGTGTTTCTCCCAGATGGGAACGTGGTGGGGGCCGAGAAATCCCACGTTCTGGAGTCACTGCCTTTGAGCTCAGCCTTGCGCCACGACTTGCAAGTGTCATGCCTGCCGAACAAATAATTGGGTATACTCAATAATGTTTCGACCAAGTTCGAAGCATCGTTATGATTCTGATTAAACGCGTAAGCGAAACACAGCTACATGTGTTGAATAACTCCTTTCGCATTCAACTCTTTGTTTTTGAATTTCAAGAGGTATATATCGTTTATGAAATTTTTTTTGAGATAATTCGTATCCGCAAATTTGAAAATTTGCAACGAAGAGTTCCGACGTATTGCGGCTATTGTACTTGGATCTTCGTCGCCGATGACGATCCTGACTTATAAATTTGAATCCTTCAGAACGGTACTATGATTGACCAGCTACGTGCCTAAATTAGCCTCCATTGCTTTAGCAGACCCAACGATATTGAGACGGCAATCGTGCATCTTTTTGGTGACTCCGAAAACGCAGGCTCTACATTTACGATTCCTTGTCCCGAAATCTAAAACTTTCTTCGAAAGATATCCGATTATGGCCCCATAGCCATCTAGGCTGTCATATTGCCTGCCATTGCCTCTTTTGCTCCAACCCATGTCATATGACACGATAATGTTGACGATGCTTCTCGGTGATTGTGAAAGAGTCGGCAACGAGGCAGCACGCCTAAGATTCGGTGTAGAATTAGCGTTAATTATTTCTCCCGTCGAAGACGATCTGGAAATGGGCGCATTTTCCAAGTTAGGTAACGATTTCGAACGCCGCCAAACTGCACTTGTCACCTTTGCACTCGTAGATCGAGTTTCGTTAGCCGCGGACGAAGGATAAACTTTTTCGATAATCTCCGAAGGTCTAGGGAAGGAAAATTAAATATCGGTTATCGAGAGTAATCATTGAATATAAGTAGATAAATTAAATGTGGGTCATTTCATGAGAGATTTACAGTCATATTTCTTTTTTCGACGAAACATTTTTTTGCCTTTTTACTTTGAAAATAATCGACACGTATTTTTTTTTCAATGTGATACTTGAAAATTTCGAGATATAATTTTTTTAAGTTTGGCACTCGGGAAACATTTTTTTTTTCCAACAGCTCACTGTAAAAGCAGTTTTGAATATAAAATGTAACCCTTGCACTTGAAATGCGCGAAAGAGTACAAGCTTTCAAAAAAGTTATAGCACACATTTCGTTGTTTTTTTTTGTAATAACAATATAGTACATTTTTATAAAAAATTGAATTTTTTTTTAATTTGGAACTAATTTTTTTCCGATTTTTTTGTTTCTAAATCTTTGTTAAAGTTTTTTCAATATGCAGGCAAAATTTCGGAATGGAAAAATGAAAACTGTAGGTGTAATTAATTTATAAAATCTGTCCCGCGCGTTGCGACATTCACAGAAAACTAAAACAGCGGTCACTGCATTCACTGCCACACGTGCTTCGAGTCCAAGCAGGCCTACCCAACTGTGTGTAATAGAAATGGCGGAATTCCACGCCACCTACCACCACTTTTGCAACTAAGACTTTGTGCACATGTATTAGTTCGCATGCATATATTCATTGATGGTTTAAATGTGTGGAATGAAATTTTCAATTTAATTTATATTCAATTAAAAATTTCATTCCACACATTTAAACCATCAATGTATACAAACGTTAGCACAAATACATTTTGTTACTTATTTGCAAATATAATAATCAGACAAGTAACATGTAAGCACAACTAAAACATAGCCTCACTTATGCGTGCTAATGTGACAGCGCAATCCCCTTTCCTCTCTTCGTCCCTCACATGCAAACATCTGGCGCCACCTTCCACCACTTTTATAACTAATCTACCGCGCTCTCTGCCCTCCCTAAGCTCGCTCATCGGCCATTTCTACTACACAGAGTCGGGTAGGCCTGAGTCCAAGCATGCCTAATCAAGCTTAAGCGTAGTTGCAGCGTGCGAGCTCGCTCGTTGCAACACGCGGGTCAGATTTTATAAATTAATTACACCTACAGTTTTCATTTTTCCATTTCGAAATTTTGCCTGCATATTGAAAAAACTTCAACAAAGATTTAGAAACAA
The DNA here is from genome assembly GCA_030998225.1 of Diplolepis rosae. Taxonomy (NCBI): domain Eukaryota; kingdom Metazoa; phylum Arthropoda; class Insecta; order Hymenoptera; family Diplolepididae; genus Diplolepis; species Diplolepis rosae. Next base: position 4,525,825 of record JAPYXD010000466.1, read on the forward strand.
AAAAATCGGAAAAAAAATGGTTCCAAATTAAAAAAAATTCAATTGTTTATAAAAATGTACTATATTATTATTACCAAAAAAACAACGAAATTTGTGCTATAACTTTTTTGAAAGCTTGTACTCTTTCGCGCATTTCAAGTGCAAGGGTTACATTTTATATTCAAAACTGCTTTTACAGTGAGCTGTTGGAAAAAAAAAAATGTTTCCCGAGTGCCAAACTTAAAAAAATTATATCTCGAAATTTTCAAGTTTCACATTGAAGAAAAAAAAAATACGTGTCGATTATTTTGCAAAGTAAAAAGGCAAAAAAAAATGTTTCGTCGAAAAAAAAATGTGGACTGTAAATCTCCCATGAAATGACCCATGTGCATAATTTTGAAATATTTTCCATTTCCCTTTGTAGAATTTATAATACGTCGCTTAAAATTTCAAATTATATTTAAGACAATTATGAATTGAAAAAAGCTAGCAAAAATTGATAATTCATTTCAAAAATGAAAAGTTCTAAAAAATTCATTTTAGATATGAATATTCATGTACAATTACTTTTTATTGCTTGTTGTAAGGGAATCAAAAATTGACAATTCATTTTAAAAATGAAGTCTTTTTTAAAAGAAAAAGATTAAAAAAATAAAATAAACATAACATCTGGAATGGTGTGTTCGCCGTCTACGCGATGCATTGTACCTAATGGTACTTTGTCCACTAAACGCCTCGCAGTTTGCTTTTTCGCAAGTTTGCTGATATTTTCAACCGATTTCTATGCTGCCACACATTTCATTCCTCTTTTCGCGTATTTTTATTTTCTGAATCGCCCTTTGAATTTTACAATTTCACTTTTTTCCGACATTTTGATCAATTATTCTCATTACATATCCATTTATAGGATTTCGAGGTTGTGTTACTCACTGACGTGAGACAGCCCCCAGAAAATAATAATAAACGTGCGCGCGGTGTTGTCGATCAAAAGTTGTAGAAACCTTATGAAGTTCTCTACTTTCTGTTGCAGAGGACATTTCACTCGAAATTAACTTCAGAGTGACAGTGTCCGCTCGAACTACCTTAAGATGTTTGGGTTTTGGACCAGAATGTTTGAGTTCTGGCCCAAAATGTTCGATTTCTGTAAATATTGGGGTAGGGGACTGAATTTTTTTATAAATATTATTGGAAAGAAAAAAAATAAAATGTTTAAATAAAAATATAATTTTACTTTAAATATTATTATATGGGCATAATTTTTTATCTAGAATGAAATGATAGTAGGGGTATGTATTGTATAAAAAATTTATGAAATCCAGTTTAAAAAATAATGATATGAAAATTTCTTATTGTTTATATTGTTTATAATAACTACACTGGAGGGCAACTGCAGCGCTCTTCATAGGTTAGCAGGTTTACTTTTTTGTGGACTAACTGCTCTCCCACAATTGCGGGAGAGCTGCTGTTCCACAGGAGAGAATGCTGCGGCGAGTCATATAAACTGATATTTGACTATACTTTTCAATGGACAATTCAATTGTTTTGATATTTCTGAAATCGTCGTTAATTATTATATCTTTTGAATAATTTGTTTAATTTCTTAAAATGATGTGAAATTATTTAAAATCTCTAACCTTGAGGTTAGGTTATTTGTAAACAGATCGTAATGAACGAAAAAGTACTTCTATATATATATATATATATATAGGAAACATCATTTCAATGGGCACTTTCATGTAAATCATAAAAAACTTAAAATTTGTACATACACCTGCTTTTGCATTTGTCTGCCGATGCGGTGCAACTACACTCCCTACCGAAAGGAGAGCTGTGTTCCTTCGACGTAAGTCAACTGCTCCCCCAAAAAGGGGCAGCTGCTCACCCACAGAGGGAACGCAGCATACCCAAATGCATAGTCGCACAAATCTCCTCCGCTAAAGGCAACAGTTCCACCGCTAGGGGCAGCATCTGCGCCAAATTTTTGCATCGGATTGTTACTGGTGATGAAAAATGGATCCATTACGACAACCCCAAGCGCAAAAAATCATATGTGAAATCCGGCCAACCAGCCAAATCAACGGCAAAGCCGAATATCCATGGCGCGTAGGTAATGCTCTGTATTTGGTGGGATCAGAAGGGTGTACTGTATTATGAGCTGCTAAACCCGGGTGAAACCACCAATGGAGAACGCTACCAAACACAATTAATCCGTTTGAAGAGAGCAATAGCCGAAAAACGTCCGGAATATGCGACCAGACACGAGGCAATAATTTTCCATCATGATAACGCTCGGCCCCATGTTGCTATTCCGGTTAAGAACTATTTGGAAAACAGTGGATGAGAAGTTTTACCCCACCCGCCTTATAGCCCAGACCAGGGGGTACCAACTCTCATAAGACTCCGTGTAACATGAAATTTTAGGGGCGCCCTCCCGATGAACTAGCTACTCCGCCTTATTCCACCGTCCCACCACCGTACTGTACCGTCCCACCGCCGCACTGCACCTTATTCCACTCAATTCTACTCCCGCGTATATCTTGATATACGCGATATTGATATGTACATAAAGCAAGATAGAGTATATTGGAGCAAGCGAAAGTGTCGTTCACTCAGCGAGAACGTTGGAGCCGGCACCCGAAAATTAATGTTTTCGATGCATTTTAAATTTTAATGTTACTTTGGTATTATCATTTAAGGTCAAAGTTAAAAGTTAATATACCTCGCTGCTGGTCCCTACTTAACCCCACTCTCTCGCGCCGGAGAGGAGAAACTTGGAGCAATATGGGCTCGCTGTGAGGGGCGTGCGGGAGAGGTAGAGAGAAGCGGGGAGAAGAAACTCTAGCATGATTTCGCCGGAGTTGGAACCCCCTGGCCCAGACCTTGCCCCTTCTGACTACCATATGTTCCGGTCGATGCAGAACGCCCTCACTGGAATACGGTTCACATCAGAACAGCACTCTAAAAACAAGTGTGTTACTTCTACACGTGAATCACGATAGTAACTTTTTAGGCATTTGAAGTGTGTGTTTTTAATACACATTTTGGGTACAAAACGTTAAAGTGTTTGAAAATTAAACGTTACGCTTGTAATGTGTATTAAAAATACACACTTCAAATGCCTAAAAAGTTACTAACGTGATTCACGTGTAGAAGTAACACACTTGTTTTTAAAGTGAGGGTATCAAAAATTGGCTTGATTCATTCTTGGCCGCCAAGCCGGCGCAGTACTTTTGGGATGGAATCCACAAATCGCCAGAAAGATGGGAAAAAGTCATAGCTTCAGATGGGCAATACTTTGAATAATACTATTGTACATGTTTTTCTTAAATAAACATTCAAATTTTGAAAAAAAACCGCGCGAATTAAGTTATAGATCCAATATCTATCATAACCATATTTTTGAGCATTAAATTATTTGAAACCATGTACACATACACTGGATGCGACTCCAAGGAATATTTTTCAAATCATTCGTTCTTTGCTTTGACATTTTTCATAATTAAATTTATTTATTACCATAAACATCTTAAAAGTTGAACATTATAATGAATGCATTCTTATATCCCACCTCTCTATTTCCAAGAAATATTTTTCAAATCATCTGTCCTTCGCCTTTACATTTTTCATATCTAAATTTATTTATTACCATAAACATCTTAAACGTTAAACAATATAATAAATGCATTCTTATATCCCACCTCTCTATTTCCAAGAAATATTTTTCAAATCATCTGTCCTTCGCCTTTACATTTTTCATATCTAAATTTATTTATTATTATTTATTTATTAGTGTGTCTTCATAGTAATTTGTTAACCTAATTAAAATATTTTTAGAAATTCTTTTCTGGATTCTATATCTTGTGGTTGAACATGTTACAAAAAGTCGTGTAATTTTAAAAATGTGTATCCCCATACCAATGAAATCTTAAAGTGTGCTGTTCGATGAAATATTAGATATAATATATTTTACTTTGAAATAATTAAACCTTTTATTTATACTTATATATTGAAATTTTCATTTAAAATATGTTATTTATTCTAAAAGTTTTTTCAAAATGTTTTATTCTAAAGGACTTATTTTCAATTTTACTTCACACAAAATTAAAGTTAGTGTACGATTTCGTGTGCTAATTTTGATATAATTTATATATTTTTCAAATATTTAAACCTTTTATACTCGAACATTCAGAATTATTTTGAATTCAAAATGTTTTAATAAAACTTAGTACGTTTGCATTGGCTTTAGGGTCCATAAATGAAGAAGTCTATTATAAATTAAATTAAGGGTCAATACAATCTACCATTTAAATTGTTTTAATAAAACATTGAATAATTTTAAAAAAGTAAAATTCGAAAATGAGAATAAGTTTAGCGTTATTTTGAAGGTTTGTGGTTTTATTATAATAGTAAATTTTTCCAATAGTGTAATCCGAAGGCTTGTATTCATTAAGGGCATTGAAAGTGACCCCTTCAAAATGGAATACCGAAATTTTGACGAAATTTCAAAAATTGAAGAAATGGCAGTACTTTTCATAAAAATTAATCATTTTCATGTTTTTTTCGATATAATATATGCTGTAAAATTAAAAAAAAAAAGATTTCAAAAAACCGCTACGTGGGTACCTTCAGTTATCTCTATAAATGAGTCAGTTAAAATTTCAAGTCAATCTGTTAAGTAGATTTAATTAGGTTGAATTCATGAAAATTGTTTAAGGACATCATTAGTCATATCTTAAAGATGCAAAAAATGTCAAAAAAAAAATCGATTTTTCGAAAATTTTACACAGGTGGACCCCCTTAAATTTAAAGAACTTGAAAATCTTTCTGTGGAGAAAAAAAGATTTCGAATGCACCGGGATTTGAGCCCGGGTACTTCGATTGCCAGTCGGCTTCATATACATTCGTGTAAAAATATTAAATATTTAAAAAAAAAAATTTCAAGTATTTTACTTTATAGTAACCCATGTAGAAATTGCCCTAACTTTCCTTATTTCAAGTTGCGTTCTAGTGGAGCCTGGACTAGAATTTCCTTATCTAGAATAAACTGGTAGGGGCGCTGTTAGCACCCGATTAGTATTTCTAGACTAGAAAAAACTGATAGGGGTTCTGTCAGGTGCCAGTGAGGAATTCCTTGTTTCGCTTAAGTTTGGAAAATCTATTTGTATCTGGCGGGGCCCCGACTAGAGAATCCCTACTTGTAATATTTGTGGTTAAGGTTAGGTCTATTAGATACAACATAACCTTTATTCTTTATTCCCATTAAAATTTGATCTTATCTGACAAGGGGAGTGCGTCAATCTTCCCTGAGCTTTCTGCACGAAACTTGCAGTACCGAAAGTTCGATATGAATGAGTAATAATGCCGGAGTGACAGGACCCACTACCTCAGTTATTTCAAGAAATTGAGTTTTCAACATTGAGGTTTTCGCACGCGCCGAGTGAGTCCTTCGGCACAGTGAAGTAGTGGCGTAGTGGTGATGGCTATCGGCTGGCATGCTCGCGGCGCGGGTTCAATTCTTTTTGCCGGTGATTTTTTTTTTAATTTTTATACATTTTTAATTATTTACAATGTAATTAGTATAAGTTTTGATTACTTGTAATGAATTTAATTTAAATAATAAATACTAAAAATTATAAATAATAATTAATGCTGTCAATATATTTTGCATAATTTATATTAATATTAATTATTTGAAAGGTAGATTTATTTTACACTTTATTTATGCAATAATAAATATTAATTTACATATTTAGCAAATATTACTTCAAAGAATATTCTATCAGGCATATAAACGAATTTGAGGCTTCATTGTACAAACTACTGTCACGTCCCGCGACTCTACCACCTAGAGTAATAAACAAATTAAGGAACCAATGAAGAGATCAAGGCAACATTACCACGTCCTTGATTATATTGACTCAACAGCAAGATCTAACTAGAAATAGGAAGATCGTTAAAATCGAAAGGCAAATCTAAATAGATATATTTGGCTGTGACATTAACGACAAGTAATAAATTTCATCGGAACGTGACTCATCGGTAAAGGCAACTCATTCGACTTTAAACACCAAAATATGGAAAAGATCGTACACCTTGTTTTTACTTCCACAGTAGTTGACCTTTTCGTTAGAATCGAATAACAGATAAAATAGACTTGATATATTTGACTATGACACTAATGCCAGGTAATAAATTTCATCGAAGCATAAATGATCAGAGAAGGCAACTCATCCGATCTTAAAATACCAAATATGGAAAAGATGATACACCTTGTTTTTACTTCCACAGTAGTTGACCTTTTCGTTAGAATCGAATAACAGATAAAATAGATTGCGGCATTAGTGCCAGGTAATTAATTTCATTGGAGCACGAGTCATCAGAGAGGGCAACTCATCCGATCTTAATACCAAAGGTGGTACACCTTGTTTTGCTCCCACCATGGGCAACCTTGCAAAAGTTCTATAAAAAGCGAAAGTTCTGGTAGAGATCAGTTCAGTCAACATCAGATTTCTACAATGTAACCAACGCGAGTTCAGTCAGTTCAGTCACTTATTCGACATCCAATTTCTGCAATGTAACCAACGTGCGTTCAGTCAGTTCAGTCAACATCAGATTTCTACAATGTAACCAACGCGAGTTCAGTCAGTTCAGTCACTTAGTCGACATCCAATTTCTGCAATGTAACCAACGTGAGTTCAGTCAGTTCAGTCAACATCAGATTTTCACAATGTAACCAACGCGAGTCTAGTCCAGTACCATCATCTCTACGCCGCGAGTCTGGTCCAGTTCATTATCTCTACACAGCGACTCTAGTCCAGTTTTATTATCTCTACGCTACGAGTTCAGTCCAGCCTCATCAGATTTTACCGCTACTCAGACGAATTCCTACTCGACGCTGAGTTCAACGACATTAGAAAGTGAAGGGGAATCACCGTCCAAAATTCTCTCTAAATTTGGATCAAGAATCGACTAGACCAACCGTCTCAACAACGAATTTCCCATCAAACAAGTACTATCTCAAGGATCTCAACGAGGACTCAACTGACCACCTTCGCTCCACTGGACTCAATAAATCACCAGTCAAATTTCACTCGGGGTAATTACAAAGGTGCATCTAAATTTCGATTCGATTTCCAATTCCATGATGCTTATTCGTCTCTCAATTTGATTGTTAATAAACATACTTTATATCAATAACCATTCTCAATCACTGACTTCTCCTCATCCCTTAGAGAGGATCCTTTTCAATCCTAACATAAAACGAGGAATCTTTTAAGAAGAGAAATGTTACGTTTCTGACGTAACACTACGGAAAGTAAGTTAAAAAGTAGTCAAACTGTGTGTGAAAACAGTAAAAATCCTTCCAAGCGAATATCCCTCCGTTGCCGTTAAAAACGGTAAATATTAGAGTCTTAACTCGAATTTTCCCTGTACTTTTTCTCTCAGTGTAGAAAATCCTTTTTATTTATTATTTTCTCAGTGAGATACCTGATCAAAATTGGTCACGTCACGGGATTTGTCGAATTTACTGCACACCAAATAAATCTCAAAGTGCAAGATCGCATGCGAATTCTGAAATAATTTATGCTTTTTTTGTAATATTTAAAACCTTTCTTTACACAGACACTTCCATCGGAAATCAGAGGTTCATATGTTATTTAAGCTATTGTTAAATTAACTTAATTTTTATAATAAAAGGTTAACATTTTCTCTGATGCTAAAATAAAATTTAATACAGTTTCGCTTCCAATAAGCCCAAGTTAAGAGCAAAATATTAATTTTGTAAAAATATACTACAAAAATCTGCCCGCTTCGTGGGTACTATGTCTAATAATATTTGTATATCTTATTGAAACGAACAATTTTCCATTCTTGCGTTTTTTTCGTATTTCACATATTTTAGTTAAAAAATTGAATTTTGGATTTTCAATAGTATTTTTTTGAATTAAAAAGAAAAATATACATCTTATGAAAAAATGTTGCAGTTCAAACTTGTAGATCTTTATATCATATAGGTTCTGTTTCGTCGGTCTTACGGTCAATAAAACAACATTCTATAAAAAAACTCCTTCATTATATTTGGTCAAAAATCCTCCTACGTTTCAACTTCACTGCGTGTCTTTTTCAAGGAATATATTGTATATGTCACTAAAAATTGAACAAATCAATTTACAATCAAATTTCTTTTTCCAAAGAGAACTATTTTATGTTGTGTTGATATAATAAATAAGTACTTACATAAATTACAAAAAAACGAAAGCACACATGAAGATTTAGTCTTATTCTTAAAAATGACATTAAAACTAAAGCCTCAAAGATTGAGGGCTTCAATAATTTAAAATTACATTATAATACGGTATGTACAATCCGACGAAGCAACGCAAACTGTAGGATAGAGAGACGAAGATACGATAAATTGAATTAAATTTACCAATGAAAAGCGTGCTAAAGCTTGAGAACACAAACTTAAAAATCATATGTTAAATATAGTAATGCCAAGGTAAATTTGATTAATATTCATAATTGCAGTCTTTAAATTCTTTAAATATTAATATTTTTATTGATATAAATTGATTCAATAATTTTTCGTTAATGTTGTTTTATTGACCCTAAGACCGACGAAACCAAACCTATATGATATAATAATATAACGGCCGAAGAAAGCAAGGACAGTTATTACTGTTGTAGATCTTTATGTAGTAAACCATTTTTTATCATAACTTTTTTTTGTATCTCGTATAATTTAACTGGAAATTGGATATTGACTTTTTTCAAGTTTTAACATACTGTAACTTTCTTAATTTTATTTCAATCGCAAAATATTATAAGGATAATTAGTAGAGATTTACGAGAATTATCAGAAACCAGTCTTAAAATTTTTGATTTTTTCATAAAGTTTTTTCCAAAAACACAAAAAATGCTCCTATTTTGACAATTGTTGTCGATGTAGCTGGTTAAAGAATTTGCGTTACTTTATCGGCTCCGATAAAATAAACCTTTTAAAATATAAATCTAAATTCAAATTTCTTTTGTAATATCTTTCTATAAAATAAAACACTTTAACGAAATTTGAAACTCCAGGTCAACCTGTAATTTCCGATTATGGTTAATTGAGTATCAGCGTGCGTGGTAAAAGGTTGGAAATTCGAGCCCCCGTATACTGACAACCCGTCGTACTAGAGACGTACTCTTTGGGGAATTAAAAGAGGTTCACTACACGGAGAAAAATGGATGTTTAACTATGGGACAGCCATCTTAAATGTTCAATTGTAATATCTAGATGTTCAACTGTAATATCCAAGATATTAATCTCAGCATATTGTAACATCTTAGATATTACAGCTGAATATCTAGATATTACAACTTAACATATAAAATGGCTGTCCCATAGTTAAACATCTAGATATTAATTCTAAACATCTATTTTTCTCCGTATAGGACAATAATTTCGCGGACTTTCAAAGAAATCGGAGACAACAAGTTTTTAGGCGGGTACACTTGACGAATTTCGTCCCATATATACGAAATGTCATGTAAAAGATGTGAAATTCCCAAAAATTTTATTCAATGTATTTTACTTTTTAGTAAAGGTTTGTCGACTTAGCTTCATATCAAGAAAAGTTTGAGGTGTAAATTCATATATAATTTATGTATTTTCTTAAATCAGCAAACACTTCATTTACATTCATCTATTGAAATTGCCATATGTATAAGATTTTTTTATTGGAAGCTTTCAAATCAAATACAGATTTATTCGCTTTACATTTGGATTTATACGCTTACAAAGAAATTTAGAGCATATGAAGGATATATTACAGTTAAGATTACATTAGTTTATATAGCTGTTTACATTTATACAGAAACACTTTTTTGCCTTATTAAGAATAAACTAGATGCGCAAGGAACATTTTTTAAGAAAGTTTAGAATGCAGGAACACGCAACAATATTGGGCTCTTTGATTAGTGTTCCTATGCATAGCGGAGGGTGTAGATTAATTACAGACAGATGCTTATAAAATTCAATACGTTGATCATAATAAATAGGACAACTCCACAAGATGTGGTCAATATCTTGAGAAGAGGAGGAACACGGGCAACTAGGGTCATTAATTATTGAAACTCTTGCGAGAGACGCATTTAAGCTATAGTGATTCGCTCGCAGTCGATTTATTGTGACTATAAACTCGCGTGACAGATTTTTACTTTGGAACCACGGTTGTTCCGTATCATTATAATAGAAGTCGAAGTATGCCTTCCCTTTATCGAGATCAGAACTCAAGAGAAACGACTTGGTATTTTCCTTCATAGCGAGTTTGAAAGATTCTTTCAAGTCCGAGAAGGGAAATTTGTCTAGATCTATCGGACCAGAGTTTGCTGCATGTTTTGCTTCTGTGTCTGCAATCTCATTACCGGCGATCGCTGAATGTGAGGGGACCCAATAAATTTCAATGCCTCCCGTTTCGCTTTTCCGCTTTTGGAATTCATAATATTTGAGTTTAATTTCGTAAAGATATGGATTGCTATTGATATTGAAAAGGGGGTTTTGTAAGCATTGAAGAACACTAAGCGAGTCACAGAAAATGATATTGCAGGCATCAGTGTTTTTAAGCGCTAGGTCCAACGAGTCTCTCATAGCAATACATTCAGCGGTGAAGACTGATGTTTTTTTGTTCAAGCTCCTTTTAATTGTAATTTTTTCTTTGACGTTTACGCATGCTGAACCAGTTGAGAGAGTAGTTGGACTTTTGCTGCCGTCAGTATAAAATAATCTAGTGTTCGCAGTGTCCAGTTCATTACATACTTTTTCTAAACTCTTATATTGATGGGTTGGCAGTTCTGTTATTTTTTTGTACGGAGTTGGGTTCATAATGATATTGTAGTCATAGAGATACATGTTATAATTTCGAGATTTCGCCATATTTTTAACAGAGCAAAACAAATTTAAGATACAGGATTCGTATAGTCTATTCTTTTTACGTTTACTTTTCTTATTTTGATTATAGTACTTTTTGACAGTCTTATTTATAGATAGGTTCTCATTTGATAAAATTTTGGATATATAAGAGTTACAGAGGAACTTTGCGCGCTCACGTATTGTCGGGAGTTTCGATTCTGCTATCAAGATTCTAGTGGGAGTCGTCATGCGATATCCTAATGCAAATCTAATGGCGCTGTATTGAATTTTCTCTAATTTATTCTGATGCTCCTTGCGCTTAGGATAGTAAACGTGCAGACCATATTCTATTATAGATCTAACATAGCTTTTATAGAGTGTGAGGAGAGTCGCAGGATCGGCACCCCACCAAATTCCTTGAAGATATTTAATTAAGTTGATTGCCCTAGCACATCGTGATCTGACTTTATTAATTTGTTGGAAAAATGAAAGTTTATAATCAAATGTTATTCCTAGAAATTTTGTATTTTCGCTAGATTTGATCAGTAAATCATCCAATTTAATTGCAGAGTCCCCAGGCTTAATGTCTTTATTATTAAAGTGCATAAATATAGTTTTCTCAGGAGCAAGAGATAAATTGATATTAGAGAGATTTATGCTTATCTGTTCTAGAGCTTTTTCAAGGGCTTTTAAGCTAGTGGCGTATATCGCGATGTCATCTGCGAATTGAGATACAGAAACTCGGCATGATATGTTATTCACAATATCGGCTACAAAAATAATGTATAAAAGAGGGCTCAAGACACCTCCTTGGGGGACGCCTTTAAACGTTAGTTTCGGTTCGCTGATTACATCGGCATAAACCAGTCTTTCCATTGTAATGAACTTTATAAATTTGATTAGCATCAGCGGACAGCCAATACTTGCAAGCTTGTCGAGTAACATTTTTGTATCTACATTGTCAAAAGCACCTTTTACATCAAGAAAGGCCGCAAACATATCTTTTTTTATACGGAAAGCTGTTTGAACAGAGATCGTCAAATTAAGTAAGTTGTCGTGACACGACTGACCTTTACGAAAGCCACTCTGGCTATTTGGAAGTATATTTTGCGATTCCACCCACCATTGTAATTTACTCTTGATCATTGTTTCGAACAATTTACATAAAGCAGAAGTGAGTGCAATCGGCCTATAGCCTTTGTTTTCTGGTTTTGGTATAAGGTGCACATAAGATTTTTCCAGTCTGGAGGAAAATCGCCAGTTTGGTACATTTCATTGTAAATATCGAGAAGAAGGAGCTTGTATTTAATCGGAAGCTTTTGCAGAGTATAGTAATCTATACCGTCAATACCAGGTGATGAGTTAATGTTACGAGTGTCCAATGTATGATTAAATTCAACAAAATTGAAGGGGGATTCGAGGAGATCATTTGATTGACATTTTGGTAGATAATCGGTGTTTGGTCGTGTTGAGATTGAAGGGCAGAGTTTGTTAAGGACGTCTAATTTTTTGTCAAGTTGCAAGTTTTCTGGAACATGCGAAACATTAATCTTAATCCATTTGTTTTTGAGTATTTTGCTGGTATTCCAAACATAGCGACCGTCAGTTAAAAAGTTGATGGTATTCGCAAACTTAATGTAACTTTCTTTCTTTTTTCTTTCGAATGTTTTTTTCGATAAAGCAAGTAGTTTTTTATATTCTATAAGATCATCAAGGTGCTTAGTTTTTTCCCATTTTTTAAAAGCTGCACTTCTCTGCTTTTTGACCTTGTTACATTCCTCATCCCACCATTTTACAGGATTGCGATGGATTTTGATATTTACTAATTTTTTTTTGGGCGTGTTACCTGTGACGGCTGAGGTTATTTGATTAACGAAATATTCATATTTATGACTTGCGCTTAAGTTGCAGTAATCGTTGGTTAAAAAATTAACAAACGAGTCTATCAGAGTTTGCGATACATTATCCCAATTTGTTTGTGTCGATCTAATTTTGTGGCTTTTTTTATGATAAATGTGTTTTTCCGCGCAGAAGTTAACATAAATTGGATAGTGGTCAGAGCCACAAGTCTCGTCGTTCACTTGTACATCTATTTTTTCGGCTATATTTTCGGTCGACAAAATTAAGTCAATATTCGAGGAGGAGGTAGCGTCAATGTGAGAGTATGAGTCCTGGTTATGAATAAAAAACTTGTATTTATCTATACATTCGAGTAAGTTTTCACCGTTGGTGTCTGATTTATTACAATTCCAATCTACATGATGAGAATTAAAATCTCCAACAATTATGCAATTTTTTTCATTTTTGAAATTTTGAAAAACTTTGTCCCATTCTTCGAGTGAAAAGACAGTGCCAGGAACTCTATAGCATCCAATTAGACTAACGGCTGGTTCGATATTATTGATTTTGATTCCTCATATTTAAAATGTGCTGTATGGTTTGTCAAAAATTTTTATTTCGCGATAAGCTAAATTCGATCGGATTAGAAACAAAATGCCTCCTCCAGAAGAGTGCGTTCTATCTAGCCTATAACTTACGAAACCTGGAAACTTGATGTTCGTGATATTTTTGTGTAGCCAACTTTCGACGCAGACAAAGACGTCAATATCCACGAGAGCAGTCTCTATATCCCTTTTATGCTTGAGAAAACTTCTGGCGTTCCAGTAGAGTATTTTAATCGGTTTTTTAATTGTAGACGCCATTTTGAGAAATTGATGAAGATTCCGAGTCGTTGATGTCTGATTCATCGTTGGAACTGAGGAACTCTGAATTGTTTACAGCTTCTATTTTTTTGATAATCCTAGTGATGCGATTCTTCAGTTTTCGGTCTACACTAGGATATGTATCTCTGAGCATTTGAACAAGACCAGGAATATCGGTAGTGAATTTATGGGCAACTTCTAGTGGGCTCGAACTTCCATATGTTTCTTTAAGGAAAGCAGTTAAGTTGTCGAATTCGAGAGGATAATTATTGCTATTAACTAAGAAAAAATTTTTTGCTGGAGCGATTTGTGTATCGATTTCTGGTTGGGAGCAGAATACATTAGATGTTTTTCTGAGACGCTTCTCTTGAGATTTATTTCGGGATTTTCTAGATTGAACGGGAGCATCCTGCCCTTCGGGTCGCGACTGTCCCGTCGTCGACAGCGTAGAGCTGGAAAGATCGCTGAGCGTTCTCTTCAGTCCCGCGTTAGGATTAGGTGCAGGTGGTGGAGGCATTGGTGGCATCACTGGAGAAGAGCTTAGTGTATCTACTAGCTCTGTATTATCTGTGCTTTCCATATTTTTGTTTTGGTGTGGTACTATACATGTAATATCCACGGTTTCAGTGTTATGATTTTGAGCGGCTTGTGTACTACTCAATGTCTCCTTTTGCGTGTTATTGACTGGTTCTTGCATGGGGCACTGTTTGGCGAGGTGTCCCTCTTCCTTGCATAGGAAGCAGGTAGCTTTCTCGCCGGAAAAGTAGATCCAATAAGTTGTGCTATCGTACTCTATTCTCATATTTTCCGGCAGTTTTACAATGTCTTCAGGATTAATATATACTTGCCTTCTAAAGCTCATGACATGCGCGTATTCTGGATCATTAATGCTTGCTCTGATGCATGTGATTTGTGAAACTGGAGTAATGTTGAGTGCTTTGATTTTATCTTCAATGACGTAATGAGGAATTATAGGGCACACGTTTGAAATAATAATTCTCTTGGCTTTAGAAATCAGAGGTCTGAATGTCAAAGTGTGCGGGTCTATGTTTACTTTCGTGCCTGGCTCTGTAAGCTTGTCGACTAGTTCTTGACTACTTAAATAAACACAAATTCTGCCATTGGAAATTCTGGAAACGAACAGGACGTTGACTGGCTTGACAATTTTTCCTATAGCTAGGGTGTAATCTTTAATTGTTAGACCTTCAATTACGTCAGTGACAACTGCTTGATCTTTTTTGGAAACTGTATTTTCTGTGCCATCCTAGAGTACGATAGTTTGGTGCTATTTACTTTCTGTGAGGAGTAGGTTACTTCTTGGGTGAAATTACTTTGTGAGATGCCGCCCCTGTAGTCAGAGGTCACCTCCATGGTGTTGCACAATTGTGATAGTGCTCTGGCACTATCCAACTGCAATACACTAACACAACAGCACTGGATAAATTGAGTCACACACGCGGTGAACGCCTTAAACTACCATGCGGCAGTGTAAACACTCGTTTGCGCTCCGATTTGTAAACACGTCTTACCTCGACAAAGGTTGAGACGAGACTCATATGTATAAGATGTTTCGTAGTTCAAAAAATTGTATTCAAAGTATTTTACTCCATAAAAGTTTAAAAAGTAAAGTTTTATAGAATTAGCATCATACCAAACAAATTTAAGGTGTAAATTCATATGCGAATTCAGATATAATTTATGCACATTCTTGGTAGTTTATCTTCAAAAATTAGATCTTAGGTAAAAAAAGATAATTTTGCTTTCAAAAATAGAAAAATTATTATTGAAGAGATCATTTCAAAGAAAGGAGATTAATTTCCAAGAAAAATATTTGAAGCATAGGAAAAAATACATTTAAGAAATTTTATTTTTACCCCGACTTTTTTTCTTATCGCTTCATACAAAATTTTTAAAAAATGATGTGATTCAAATAAATCAAGAATCGTTTTTTCAGGAAAAAGATTTAATACAACCTAGCCGTTTCCATACTTCTCAATTTTGTATTGGAAAATTTATTTTTAATGGTTTCAGCCATTAAAGAATTTATTATAATTTCCAAAAAATGGAAACGGCTAGGTTGTATTAAATCTTTTTCCTGAAAAAACAAGTCCGGGTAAAAATAAAATTTGTTACATGCATTATTTGTTTGTTTTAATTTTTTTTTCTTGGAAATTAATCTCTTTTCTTCCAAATGATCTCTTCAATAATAATATTGCTATTCTTGAAAAAATAAATTATCTACTTTTGCCTGAAGTCTAATTTTTGTGGATGAACTATCTTAAATCAGCAAACACTTCATTTACATTTATTTATCGAAATTTTCATACAAAAGATGTTACCTAGTATAAAAATGTTCAAACCCTTCATTTTTTAAACTTGTATCTCATTTTGAATGATATTTTATTATAAAATATTCTCTACATAATTTTAAAAAAAATGCTGAAATCGATATTTCGTTTCGAATCTTTAAGCATTTATTGACTTTAAATTTCATTAAAAAATTATTTTTCAAGTATTTAAATTATTTTAAAATTTCAAAAAATCTTTTAGATACTTTTTTTCAGATCAATCTTTTTCTAAGTATATAGAAAATAAGTGTACTTTTTTAAATGATATATTCCGTAATTTTGAATTCGGCGTCCATTCCGCGCCTCCTTTGCACGGAGTCGAGGAAAATACAATTTCTGATTTCAACTCGACAACCGACAGCGTGAAATCGAAGTTAGCGGGGACACATTGACGTGACACGCTTCATTGCGTGTGCTCCCACATATTATTGTAGCAGCGCGGACCTTTAATTTTAGTTCGAAAAAGCTTCAGGTTATTGGGGGCGCTGCAAAAGTGATAAAAAGTAGCTCTGTTTTACCCTTCAAGTAGTAGCGTGAACCTTTCATAAGCTTCGAGAACCTTCCATAAAACCTCACAATTTAGCATAAAAAGAGTCTCTATGACGTTACAAACTTCCAGAAACTTCCAAAAAACCTCGCCATTCAGCCTAATAGAAGCATTTAGAAGCATCTAGACCTTTGGAAAAGATTTTGGAGGGGATTTACATACCCCTTTCATGGGAAACAATTAAAATCCTTTTCATCTCAATTAATTACTTGTCCTTCAACAAGAGACGACATATCAAGTTTTATTACCCCCACCCATCCACAGGAAACGATAGCATTCTTTTGTTATCCTAATTAATTACTTACCTTTCAACTTACCTTCGACTCCAGAAGCGTTCTCTGAGAAATATTTGTTTAAAACAATTTTTATTATTATTCACAATTAATCGGAAAAAATTTTATCAAATTTATTGCATCAAACATCCTGAGAGCGTTTAAATAAAGCATATGCCTTTATTTTTCTGAGAAATATTTTTTAACATTTGTCCTTCACATTCCATACGTACAGAAGTTAAACCAAAAATTTTTATCAAATTTATTACTTTAAACATCCTGCAAGCGTTTAACCAAGCAAGTCACAATCATATGCCTTTGTTTTTCTAAGAAATTATTTTTTTTACCATTTATCTTTGAATATTTTTTGACATAAAACTCTTAAAAAATAAGCAAGACATGATTTTGAGGCCATCTTTTCAAGATCCACCTAAAATCTTTGAAATAAACGTTTCCCGAAAAGATGTCTCCACCCCCACCCCGCTCCTTTATGCATTAATAAACAATTTATGAAGGGTATAGTGTGACGTCATTTGCTTTAAACTCCTTCTTGAAACTTCGAGACTTAGCTTGGAACGGAACCAATCGCAGCTTCTCGAGGTCGGTAATAATAGTCTTTGCCAGAGAGTGTAATTTTTTACCACCTTTCTGTCAGCAGAGCGGGAGGCAACCACTGGTTGTAAAAATCTATTTTTAAAGTAATTAACTGTTCCTCAAATACGTGACATTAGGGTCATTCTATCATGTATTTACAGTTTTTAACGTTCATTAAAGGGTGACAATTTTTTTTTTCTAAACCAACATTTTTCATCATCTATAGGCTGAGGGTGCTGCAAATATACAATCTGTCACGAAATACGAGGGTAGATCGAAAAGTTCTTACAAAAACACAAAAAATCACATTATTTCGGGTTGGCTTACTTTTATTTTTCAACATAGCCTTCGTGTAGCTCGATACACTTCGCCCAGTGGTTGTATAGTTTTTTCAAGCCGTCGAAAAAGTAAGATTTTGAAATTTTTTCAAAATAGGCCTCTGTTTCGGCGAAGACGTCCTCGATTGACTCAAATCTCTTTCCTGCAAGCCATTTATCATGTTTAGAAACAGGAACATGTATTCGCATCCTAAAAAGTCGTTCCCATCACTTTTCTGGCCGATTTCACCGTTTTCGCCTTCTTCAGGGCTGGTTCGCCTCGTCCAGTCCACTATTTCGACCGTTCCTTTGTCTCAGGCGTGTAAAAATGGATCCAAGTTCCATTAACAGTAATGTACCGACGCAGAAATTCACTAGGATTGCGACGGAAAAGCGTTAAACCAGCCTTTGAATCGGTCACATGGTTGCGTTTAGTCTCGAGGGTAAGTGAACGCGGCACCGATCTTGTCGACACGTCTCCTCCCTGCTTTTAATTGGGAGTGACAAAGAAAGAAAGACAGAAAGGTTTTTCATATACAATTTCTCATGTAAAATTGTAACTACTGTACCATGTGATTTGACTATATTTTCAACAATTTCTTGCACTTTCATTCGCCAATCGTTTAAAATCATATCGTGAACATTGCATTCTGCAATGTCCCTGCTTCCCCACGTATATCACAATATACGAGTACTATAATGTTGTCTTGTCGAAATACCCCTCTTTCTTCCGCGCACGTCACATATACACATCGCTCTCTAATTGAATATGGATTTTGATAAAATCCCGACCAGAATTCTTAATTTAAAAAATCCATTAGAGGCTTTCAAAGACTCTCCTCTTTTAGAAAATCCCTATGATTTTGTTACTTTTTATGTAAAATTATTAATATTAAAAGCAGAAACATACTTAAAATTAAATTAAAAACAATGATTTTTTAAAACTAGTAGGGTAAATTGACGCACTAATATTATAATCTTCTCTTGCCACGTATTAGTTATATTTTTATAGATTTAGAATTACATTTCAGTAGCAAAGTTTGATGAAAAGAGGTAGTTATAATTTGAAACTAAATTTGAGATAGTATATCAAGATATGTGAAGTTTTTTATACCTTTATTCACATAAACCAGCCAAAGTTAAAATATATTTTATATTTGTACAATAAAATACTGGCAATTGTGGATATTTAAGTGAATATTCAAATTGAAATCATTTTTATAGAGAATTATTTGAATTTGTAATCAGAAGTATATACAATTATTAACTTTAGAAGACTTATAAATAATAGAAACAATCAATCAAAAATACAAATTTTTTACTTACATTGCTTTCACACCTTAAAATCGAGAAAACTTTCAAAACACTGTCAGACTGCAAATTAGTTATTAAAAATCGCTTTTAAAGTGCCTTAATACCTCAAACACTCACAAAAAATCTTAAGAAAAAGATTAGCAGAAAAGTCCAGCAACATTCAAATGTATATATCTATATATTAATAATTGTGTACTTACTATCTTCTTTATATTTTCAATCATAAACATCCGAGCACTTGACTTCAGTCACCGGTTTCCAGAAACACAACACGTGTGCCAACTTCGCCTCTGATTTGAATCTCGTATGCGCCAATTTTGCCGCAAGTGTATCGTTCATTAATTAAATACTTTTTACGTAAAATGCTTATTTTCTCATACAAATATTCTATCCTAATCGTAAGATTAAATATCAAAGATTATAAAATCGTTGCATTAATCTAATTCACCTTGAATTACTATTATTTAACGATTTAATTCAATGGCTTCGAACATAACCATTATGCCAAAAAACGATTAATCGCAATAAAACTATATTAAGCAATTAGATTTTTATAATGTTTTCTATCAAGTACATATCATACAAGAATGCACACGATAGAACTATTTTTATTTTTTGTTATGTTATCATTTTCTGAAAAATAGGGTGCGCCAATTTAGACGACGCGCCAATTTCGCCGCTTCTCCCCTACTTTTGCATATTCAATTCAAGAATCGATCCTCTTCGAAGAATTGAACACCGCTAAGAGGATTTAGCACAGTTTTTCGCGTATCGGTTTTATCATATTACTTGATATCAACAAATATCAAGAGCAATATATTCTTATACTGAACGTGTAGCTTTTCTTATACACTGAGAGAATTTTCGTTAGAGTAAATGATAAAGATGAATCAAAATGTTTATTCTCGGTTTTTCGTATAATTCGTTTCAGAATGCCGTACGAGCGCTTCCGATGTTTTCCGATTAGCTTCGTAGACTCAATCCAAGTCTGCCTAACTCAGTAGTGGCTTATAAGCGATATTTTTTTCGGAATATGACAAGCGAGAATAGCCGAGAGGCTTTAGGCGTTAGACATGCGTTTAGTTATGTAAATATAGGTAGGATTAAAGGGGTCGAACCCAAAAAGCGATTCTGAAATTTAATTCAATTATGTTATTATAAAATAGTGTATTATTGCGTACTTGAATATGTGAACATAAATAAGGTATGATAATAATATTTGTGTATGTGTTTCAGAATGTCGTATCAGAAAAAGACACAAGAATTCCTTTTCTGAAGCCGTCACTTCTAAAGGTCAAACCTTTAGGTGGAGTGAGTGATTTTTCATATAGTGGTTTTCAGATTCCCATATTCTTTGTTTGAAAATTTGAAAAGATTCTTTCAGTCTTTCGAATAAAATGTATTAACATTACTTTAAATTCGCTTCGCAACTTTAATATAGTGAATTTCAAATTCTCGTCGGTTTTATAACAGATAGTAAAACATATATTCCATTTATACAAACGAAAATATCAACTTTGCCCCTTGAAAACCACTATATTCATTTCTGATACGTAAACCCCGCTTGCCTCACTTTGAAATGATATTATACTAAAATATGATTCACTTTTACGTTTTATTCTAACGAAAAGTCTCTCAGTGTACAGACCTGGTCACGTTTTTTGTGCAAGAGCTGAAACAGGATCAGGTACGGGGTCCTGTAAATGGTTTTTCAGCAGGGATAAAGTGTTTAAAAAGCTGAAATAAAGATAATTTGGTATATTAAGATATGATTTGTATAAATAGTCACTACTTATTGGTCTAAAACAAATTATTTTTGCAGGAGGGTCTCTGTGGTTCAAAAGACGAGTTCATTGGTAGAGAAAATGCAAACCACGTGGACCTCAACCGAGATTTTCCGGATCAGTTCGACAGTACTTTGAATAATATCGGATATGGTATAACAGACGGAAGGCAAAATGAGACAATTGCCATGATGACTTGGATTGCAACAGAGCCTTTTGTACTGTCTGGTAATATTCATGGAGGCACTGTCGTTGCTAGTTATCCGTTTGATTCTGGGTAAGACTCAATTTTTGGCTCTGAGATTTGTTTAAATGAATACTTTATTGTTTTTTGTGAAAATCTATCAATCAATAAATTACTTTTTCTTCACATACGCATGCAAAACCCTCGTTTGCCCAACGTTTATGTACATTGAAAAAAGCTGATTCTGTACTGAGCGCAAAATCTCTATCATCAGTGAGGCAAATGCTTTTACCGATTAGCAAAGTATTTTGCTCACCGGTGTAGTGGAGACCTAGCGTCATAAACTATTATTATTATTATGTTGAAATCATGTTTGCCAGTATGGTTATTTGCGATGTCTGTAAATGGTAGGTAATCTTGTTATGCGTAATAACGTACAAAGATGTTTGAAGAATGTTACTGAGTCATTCGCTTAGAAAGCTCAGTAGTTAGTACTTTATTGGTCGGACAAGAACTGAGGAGCGGGCCCTGCGCTCTACATTATATAGGCCTCGAGTGCTAATAGAAGGGGCATCTTACCGTTAGGCATAACATTCCCCTGTTTAGAATGAATTTAGTCCCTAAATTTTGATACGTCTATTTTTGGGTGGTTCAGTTAGCAAAGGCTGAACGCTCGCGTTGTAAGTGATCACATGCGTGGGTGTGTCTATTTTAGTTTTAACGCAAAATAAGCATATTTTTTTCGGGATACAATTTTTTAACAATTCAAATAATCCGAACCTGTAACTAATGTACAGTGTGACTAATCCAAGTGACGCATATCCTAAATAGCTTAGGTATTCCATGATTGTTTCTGTCGTTGTCTTAATTCGCCTATGCTGAACTATAGAGTTTAGCATGTTTTCCGTATCGTCTAAACTCAACCTGGCTTGCTGTAATTCGACGTTATCAATTATTTTGGGTATTTGAATGAGCCTATTTTCGAGACTTGCTAAATCGCTGGCAGAACATTGGATGTCGTACGTGACGTTAAAATACTCAAAAGTGTTATATTTAATTGTGTTTCCTAGATAGAGTAAGTCGTAATTGTTGTACAAATTTTGGACTCGGAAATCTCTTTACAATTACTTACTGTCTCTTTGTCTGTTGGTACATAGGAGTCTCTGTATTTTATAACATAGTCATGGTCTGGTATTATAGAAAAGTAAACATTCTGTACAGGATGAGGGATGGGAATTATTCTCTGGATTCGTCCCTCTTCTTTCTCTATAATCGGGATACTGACAACGTAGGTAAACAATCCTTTAATGATTGCTACGGACAGTTGACTAATGTCGATGATGTGCTGGTAGTTGCTTTCTTCGGCGTCGAAGTGATATCTCGTTCTTTGTCTTTCTTCGAACTCTCGGATAGTTTCCTTCAGGATCTTTGGTGTGAGCAATTGTGGATGTACTACTCCGTGTTTGCCGTCATTGATAGAATCAATTGCCGTGTCGATATCTTCGTTGGTTTCGTCTATCATAATTACGGCTATTAACAACTTGCTGTTAACAAAGCTGTCTCTGGATATAGCGTTCACTCCTATGCTCAGATTTCCAGCTAGTTGTCGCTCGCTATTTAGATTGTTTAGTAGCTCCTTGTGATTGACTGATGAGGAATCCAAGATGAGTTTAAGAATTCTTGTGTGATTTGACAACACGGTAGCTATATTCTTATTGTCACTGTAAACTTTATCAAATTCAGCATTTATTTGAATCAGATCATTTTCGTTGAGGGTTCCAAATAATGTTTTTGAAATATCTCCGACAAAGTTGGCTAATGCTCGTCGTTGCCTGGTTTGTTGTTTTCCTAAGAGCTTCATGAGGATGGTATTTTTGTATCTTAATCTATTGTACCGATTCCTAACTAGACGTACATCATACATAGGTGAACATTCGTTATTGCATGCTGTTTCAGCTAATCAAATAGTGGTGTCGATAGCAGTAAGTCGTTGGTCATTTGAAGTGAAATTTATCCCCATAACAAGTTTCCATGTTTCGTGGTAAAGGTGAACCTTTGACTGTTCTTCTATATAAACATTCCCTTTAAGAGGCGTCAGAGTGTAATTCGCCTGACTAATCATAGCTAGTGCTAGCAGCGTTATCGTCTGTATCAGCATCTGAAAAATACGGCATACATTGGTGTATGTGTATTCGAATAATCTTATCTCTAATTCTAATTCTTAGATTGTTATTGTCGATGTAATCTATGACTTCAAAAGGACCTTTCCAGGCAGGTTCTAATTTATTTTGCTTAGTGTTGTTAAGTGTTTTGACAAGATCTCCTGCTTTATATATTGGATGTTTTCTAGTTATATTTTCGTCGAGTCTCCTTTTTGTCTTTTCCATTTCTACCTGGATTCTCTCTCGGGTTTTGGATATGATCTCTTCGTGTTTCTTCTTCCATTTCCTTATCAGGTCCTGATAAGTTAGGTTAGGTGAGGTGTTGACCGTTGACGGGATATTGGGTGTTCTTCCGAATGTTAATTCATAGGGAGAATGTCCAGTCGTTTGATTGGTAGTAGTGTTGATGACGAAATTGATGTATTTTAAGTTTTCGTCCCATTGTTTATTATTTTCAGCAATACTAGTCTTGATCAGGTTTACTAGTGTAGAGTGCATTCTTTCGATGTTCCCGTTTGATTGCAGGTGGAATGCAGTTGTTTTAATATGCCGAATGTTCAATGCGTTTTCAAATTGTGTCATTAATTCCGATAAGAAGTTTGATCCTTGGTCAGAAAGTATGGTCTTAGGTGCTCCGAAAGTATAAATGTAGTGATCGATTAAGGCTTCTATTATTGAATTCGATGATTAATTCTGCAAAGGTACGAGAACTGTATATCTTGTTAGTCTATCTTGCATACTGAGTATGTAACGATTTTTTGCTATTAATTTCCTCTATAATCCAACTTAACTTTATGAGCCAATCTTCTTCATCATAGTCGGGCATTTCCTCCTTTTTTATTTCCTTCCATAACTTCCCTATCGCGTTAGGTTTTGTCTTAACTTTGCCGAAGGTGGGTTGCAGTCTCCAATTTATAAATTCCGTATGCATGTCAAGTTTTTCGGTTGTCATGTCTTCTGTAGATTCGTTCTCTGTTTCCTCCGAAGGGTCTCTCATCCTTCTTGGTGGTAAATCGATCTTTTCCTCTCCTTTTAGTACCCTATCTTCTGTTATAACTGGGTACCGAAAATTTCGATTTTCTGTGGTTGAGTTTTTAATTCCGCAGTTCCATCATCCTCATCGGATATTTCTGCTTCCCACATTGATTGTTTTGAAATATCAGATGTTATAGGGAAAAGTCAGGATAAACAGTCTGCAACTTTGTTTTCTTTTCCTTTTACGTATTCGATGTCGTAATCGTATTCCTCCATTCTCAATCGCCATCGTAGCAATCTTGAGCTAGGATCCTTGACGTTATGGAGCCAGACCAAAGCTCTGTAATCTGTTTGGATTTTGAATTTGTTACCAAGTAGATACTGTCTCAAACGCTTCATAGCCCATACTATAGCTAAAAGCTCTTTTTCTGAGGTACTGTATCTTTCTTCGGCTTTGTTGAGAGTCCTTGAGATGAATAAGCATGGGTGTCCATTTTGACTAAGAACTGCTCCTAAGCCTTGATTTGAGGCGTCAGTTGTTAAGGTGAATTGTTCTTTAAAATTCGGAAACCTTAACACTGGTGCTGATATTAATGCATTTTTCAAGTCGTAGAATGCCTTTTCGCAGTTTAATGTCCAGTCAAATATTGTGTCCTTTTAAGTTAGCTTAGTGAGTGGTCTTGCAATGCTTGAAAAGTTTTTTATGAATTTTCTATAATAACCAGATGGTCCTAGGAAGGATTGCACGTCCTTCACGGTTTTCAGTTCTTTAAAGTTTTTGATCGCGCTTAACTTTTCTGGGTTAGGTTTCACACCTTCTTGGGTTATTGTGTGTCCTAAGTACTCTAATTCAGGTTTCAAGTAATCACATTTACTGGGTTCTAAACGTAGTCCAAGTTGTTTGATTCTTTGCAAAACGTCTTCCATATTTTGATTATGTTGTTGGATAGTTTCTCCGAAGATAACTATATCGTCAATGTAAGCGAAACATTTGTTACCAATTAATCCGCGGAATACATTGTCCATCATTCGCTGGAAGGTTGCAGGTGCGTTCTTTAATCCAAAAGGCATTCGATTGTACTCAAAGTGTCCTTGTGAAGTGGAGAAAGCTGTATATTTTTTGTCTTTTTCCTTCATCGGGATCTGGTGAAAGCCCGCTGATAAGTCAAAGGCAGAAAAGAATTTTGCTTTGCCTAATTGATCAAGGATATCGTCTATCACGGGCAAGGGATAAGCATCCTGGTCTGTGTCTTCATTAATTTTTCCATAGTCTATGACCATTCTCAACTTATCTCTTTTTTTAGGTACTATCCATAATGGAGAGTAAAACGGTGATTGGGATTCTCTAATAATTCCTTTTTTCAAAAGTTTCTCCGTTTCTTGTAATGCAAATTCTTTGTGTTTTTCGGGTAATCTGTGTGATCGTAAATTAATGATTTTTCCAGTTTTAAGTACAATTTCGTGTTCGGTTAGATTTGTACATGGTAAAGGTTCAGTGTCAAGTGAAAAAACTTTTTGATATTTTCTTATTATCTTTTTAATAAATTCCTTTTGTTCTGGTTCCAAATGTTCCAATTTTGATAATTTAAGAATTTCTTGTAATCGTTGCCATGATTCATCCCTTTTTGGAAAGTTCACGTCTCGGGAACACATAGTATAAATTTCTTCATATTTAATTGTTTTTGGTATTTCTGCTGGTTTCGTTGAGTGATTTTGAATGGGTACTTTTATAATTCCGTTCTTAATTTTATATATCCCGTCCGGTACTGTGTCTTGATCGATTATTAATACATCTTGATCGTCTCCTGCCGCCGGGTTTCTAAATATTTTTGATGTTTTTGCCGGTATAAAATCTCCATCTACCTGTAACGGTAAATTCTTTTTATTCAAAACTAAAAAATCTGATGTAATTGCATATCGGTCATGTTTCGAGAAAAATTTGAGTCCGATAATTCCATCTTCCGGTAGGGGAAAATCGTTGGGGATAATATGAAATATGTGTTCTTTATTGAAAAATTTAAATTTTACGGTTTCACTTGAAACGTGTTCGTCCCATCCCATAACAAATCCTCTTGCAGCATTCTTTTTGGTTGTGGGGGTCTTTTGACGTTCTGGCCAGGTTGAAAATCCTGCCTAATGTGACATTCATTTGCAAAATGACCTGTTTTACCACATTTATAACAATTCATTCTTACCCTGTCTTCCAGTGGTAGTTTTTACTAGTTTTTATTCCATTAGTGTTGGCGTAGCATGCGTCTGTGCCTCCGTTATAGTATTGGGTTTTAAAAGTCGTATCTGTATACCTATCTCTTTCCTAAGGTTTAAAAGATATCGGTTCACTGTTTCTTGTTCTTCGAGCTTAATCTTATTGCTTTTTCTGCGAAGCCAGTAATTTTATTTGTCATAATTAAATCCAGTAGTAAATTAGGTTGTGAACATCTCGATTTTGCTCTCTTTACAGTTTTAATGAAATCTTCTATTCCCATGTCGTCTTGTCCGTTGATCCCTCGTATAGTTTTAATCGCGGTCTTTGCGTTGATTCTGTTCTCTTCGATGATGCTTGGTGCTGAGGGGACGGGGAATCGTACGAAAGGCTGTATGTTGATGTTCTCATTTCTGAGTCGTAAATTTTCTTGTGCTTGCTTGTCTTCTCGCTCTTCTTCGGACGAAGAGTCATTGGTCACTTCTTGGCGTTGTGTCGTTTCCCTGTCGGTTTCCACTTCTCCCGAGCAACCTACTTTCACTGCCAGCTTAGAGATCTCTTCTATTCTATTGTCGTTTTCTCTTTTAAGCATATTGAAAGAGAGAGTGAGAGATTCCATTTGGGCGAGCATTCGTCCTAACAGTTCTTCTGTGGTGTGGGAGGGGGACTTGGCCCGGACGGGTGAATGAACTCTAGACATTGGAGCTGTCGCGGATGGAAGGTTTAGAGAAAGTGACAAGTCGATCTGGTACAAAGTACCGTTTTGATATTTTTAAAACGCCGGTGTGCCTATTTTCACCTAATTTCCCTATTTTAATGAATGTTTGCGTAACGAATGGATGTGTCGCGTTACAATATTAAATGTTTCGGTTTTTTAATATTATAAAATTCGAAGCAATCGCCTATTGCAATTCCTTAGATTTTAATAGTAGTGTATTTGTTTTATTGAGGAACGACCAGTGCTCTGGAACACCAGGAGTATAGTCGACCCGATCTCACCACTACTTAGCCTCACCTGTAATGTAATACAGTCGCCGTTCAACGAACGTAAGGAGGACTTATACTCAATGGCCTGAGATCGCTTCAAGTCGCGAAGTTACAATGCTTAGACTTATATGTATTTTTTATGCTTACGGTTTCTCGCTTCCGCTAACAGCTGAGATTCAGTGTCTCTGGATTCCGTGGAGTCCGCTGCGACTTTCTCAAGCGATGACGTATCAACCACTCTGCTGCTTGCTGGAAACCGGTTAGTTATTTGCTGCTATAGAGGTTGTGGGCGTTGGTCAACCTGGTCCAATTCTTCTTAGGTTCTTACCGTCTAGGTGACGTACCTCTTCCGCCTGTTTGCGGGACTCGTTCCAATTTGAATGTTCTTTAATCTGAATTTACGTAGTATAGGGCCTACTATGTTCAGCGCCTAATTATATTCAGATAAATACTAATTCACTTATTTTATTTTATTTCGGGCTTACCGTAGTGAAGTCCGGAGTTCTTGCCTTAATGAATCTCGTAAGATTCTCACTTGCTTCTGGTCCGTAGAATCCAGTTTCTTTTCTCATTGCCGTCCGCGTTTCTATATGGTTCCAATTAATTATTCCGTAGAATTTCGAGAACCGAGAAAACTTAGCGGATCCTGGTAGGATCGCCAAAAAATGTTATGCGTAATAACGTACAAAGATGTTTTGAGAATGTTACTGAGTCATTCGTTTAGAAAGCTCAGTAGTTAGTACTTTATTGGTCGGACAAGTACTGAGGAGCGGGCCCTGCGCTCTACATTATATAGGCCTCGAGTGCTAATAGAAGGGTCATCTTACCGTTAGGCATAACAATCTCAGGTTTTGCATTTTTTTATAAGGGGAAACATTTTTCGATACACGAGGCCTGAGGAACAGATGCTCACTCCTGGTGTGAAGGCCCAGCATAAACCCAGAGGCGAAGCGAACCCGAGCCGACAGGGTGAGTTAGTAGTTAGTAAACCACCCGTTTGGCCTCTTGTATCGAAAAATACTATTTCTGAACAATCTTTTTTTGTTTCTCACTTTATTTCCCTGTAACACTTTAACTTTTTATAACACTTTTATTAATATTTAATTCTTTTTGTTATCCCGTCTACGTTTTTCATAAAAATGAAATATTCTTTGTACCTCATTCTAATGAATCAAATCATGCAATTAATATGGAATTCATCTAGTCCGCTGTCACTTTCTGATCTTTTATTTTCAGGATTTCGAAGAACTGTTGCATAGAAAGCAAATCTCCGGATGATGCGCTTTTTAAATACTTAGCACATGCTTACGCTGATCATCACCCTACGATGCGAGAAGGAAACTCATGTCCACCCGAACATTTTCCTGGTGGAGTCACCAATGGAGCTTTCTGGTAAAAAATGAATAAAACCGTTAGGATTCAATGATTTAACGCTGAAATTTTAAACTTACTTTGAAGAATCTTGGGCAGCAATCCCAGATCTTAAAGACCTGTTCACCCAAAATTAAAATATGTTAAAACGATATTTTTTTGTCCTTTAGGTATGAGGTAAAAGGAGGAATGCAGGATTTCAATTATGCGCGATCAAACGCCTTTGAAATAACATTCGAAGTTAGTTGCTGCAAGTATCCAGAGGCATTTACAATGCCTGATCATTGGCTTTTGAATAAAGAGTCTCTCCTTAAGTATCTCGAACAAGTACACATTGGAATAAAAGGTAAAAACTATTTGTACTCTTTCATGAAAATTGTTTTTTTCTGAATTTGAGCCCTTAAATCATTTATATACATTGCAAAATATTATATTACTTATACTTTTAGGATTGGTAACTGATGAAGACGGAAATCCAATTGAAGCAGCCAATATTGTTATCGAAGGAATCAATCATAATGTATCTACCACAAGCCGCGGAGAATATTGGCGTCTCTTACTCCCTGGAACTTATACTGTTTATGCAGCCGCCTGGGAGTAAATATAACTTGGCAACTTCTTACCTTACTTAATTTCAATGTAGTTTTTTCGAGCTCAAGTTTAAAGTATACCTGACTTAGTGTCTTAATTGATAGGGTTTTGGGATAACTCAGTAATACAAGTTTAATCAAACTTTTTAATTTTGATTTCTCTTCGTTCTCGTTCAGTTACAAACCCAGCAAACCAGTAGGTTTGACTGTTGAGGAAGGCGACGCAATGATAGTGAATTTCACGCTCATCCGCGAATCCTTTGAAGCACAAGGTAATTAAATGATTTTTTAAAATTGAAAATGATACTTGCTTCTTTTTTTTTTAAATGTTTTTTTAAAACTGAAAATGTATATCAATGAACCTCAATATTTTTGAAGAACATGTTATATTATAGTAAAAATATTCTACTCTCAAAATATTAATAAAATAAGCCTGGGAGATTTTCCTCACTAAGATCTGAAGGTGTTTCCTTACGTTCTTTTTTTACGAAGATTTTTTTTTGAGGAGTTCGAATCCGCTGGCCAAATTAACGAGAATAATCGTGTTTCAAAGTTGTTTTCATCTGAAAATGTCAAAAAACGGCCTTTTTGCACTTCAAGGTTGGAATATCTCGAAATACTGACGTGCTAAACAAATTTTGTTTCCAGATTCGGATTCAGTACAAAAAATTGCTTAGAAAAGCACCCTTAGATCTCAATGGGGATTCAAAAGTGCCATTTTTTATTGGAATTATTATTTACGCTTTATATTACACATGCAATTTTTACTAAATTCTTTTGATATCTTGATTTGAAGAGGTTCGTAGATTATTGGGTAGGGAAAAAGTTTCTTCATATTCTTCCAGTAGACAACGTTACAAAGGTAGTCCTAGAAGTACCCGACCTGACGTATATAGATTTGTAAACATGGGAAAATCCACAAAATGGTATTGGATGACCGTCGACTAAAAGTGCGCTAGCTAGTAGACATGGTAGGCATTCCAAAAAGTGCTTTACATCGTATTTTGATTGTTAATGGCTATTTCAAGGAGCTGGACGATTCTCACTATAAACAGGGTATCAGAGCTATTGAACATCGCTGCACTGAAAAAATTTCGGTGCACCGGTTGCACTTATAAGGACAGCAGCAGCGCCAAACTCCGTTGTAAATCTTATACCTCAGTTCGGGGCAGCTGATGCCCGCGATCAGTCCTGCGAGAATTTTAAACGAGTCTCGTAATGACCCGAATTGTGTTCATTGGCACATATTCTATTTTATGTGACTTCGGTGCGTATACGAGTTTTTATGCGTACACTCGAATCCAACCTGAAGAGGTCGAAATTGCCGTGATTATCGCCCATCTCATTTGACATTTAGCGAATTCTTCCAACCATTTTGATTTTCTCGATCTTGTGTAGTAGTAGCGTATTGTAATAGAGCATGCGCAGTTCAAATGTACAAGGCTTTGTCAGTACAGTGCCAATGCTGTACGAAGAAGAAGAATAAGAAGAAAATTACCCACCGCTGTATGGTTATAGGCACATGCGCAGTTCAATTGTTACATTACATTCCTCTGTATCGCAATACACAACATTACGCTACTCTCAACTGTAGCGTAAAAACGTGTTTACGCGCCGGAGGCACTTTAAATTATATGAATATACCCTTATTTGGGGATAAACAACCCTTAAATGAATAAATTCTTAAATTAACACGTATTGAACTATAATTTCCGCATTTTGAAGCACAAATCTGTTAAGTTAATTAAAAGTAGTATTATATGAGAGTACTGATATTATTACATCTTTATTAAAGGGCTAACCTTCGCATTCATAAGTTGCTAATTAAATATAATAATTTAAACTACCCTCATAGAAACTTCACAGAAGAATTAAGGAATTTATGAAAGTAAAGCTGTGTTTATTATTCTCAAATTCACTTCAAAAATACAACCACTAGATGTTTATGGATTTCGAGTTTGGAAAAATTATGTTAGACGCTTCTCTGATGATGTATATACGAAGAAGACATTAATCTCCATTTAAGAAATAATATTATTATTATTCTCCTCGGTACACGAATCTTTCTCAGTATTCCTGGTATAAAAGTGGGTATGTAGAAAATAGGTTAGGAGACTTCGAAAATCCCGTTGACTTCGCTTTTGGTGAGAATACACAAATAAAATGTGCATACTGTGATCAAATACCAGTAATCAGATGCTCATGGTGCAAAAAACCTCTTTGTTTGAAACATTTTTTCCACGAATATCACTACTGCAACAAATATAAGCCTTAATATATCGTTACATTGTTATCTAAAATCATTTAAGAATTAATTGTAATGTAGTAATTAATGTAGTAAGTACATTTATACAATTTACATTGTACAATATGGTAAATAATATCCTTGTAAGACATCAATTTGCTGAATTGATTTATGTTATCATCTACTTCTAGATTAGCAAATAAACTGCTAAAAGTTTAGGCAGCATTATAAGATAATGTTAACTCAACAGTAAATAATTTGAGAATAATAAACACAGCTTTACTTTCAAAAATTCCTTAATTCTTCTGTGAAGTTTCTATGAGGGTAGATTGAATTATTATATTCAATTAGCAACTTATGAATGCGAAGGGGGATTAGCCCTTTAATAAGGATGTAATAATATCAGTACTTTCATATAATACTACTTTTAATCAACTTAACAGATTTGTGCTTCAAAATGCGGAAATTATAGTTCAATATGTTTTAATTTAAGAATTTATTCATTTAATGGTTGTTTAACCCCAAATAAGGGTATATTCATATAATTTGTTTCCAAAAATTCTTTCTATTGTATTATTTAACAAAAGTAAAATTATTTCTTCATTAAAAATAATCTATTTTCAAATTCAAGCAAGATTATAAGGGCGAAAAATAATAGTTGCACTATCGGTCAAATATGTTTTGACGTACACATAATTTCTGCCAAGTTTCATTCAAATCGATCGGCTATAAGTGTTTAAAATAATAAAAATATCATTTTTGAGCGAAACTTCGTGGGCACATTTCACCTCTTAAAACTTATTTTGAGCAGATAAGAAAAAACACGTGTCTCTTAGTTTTTGATGCTCTATCACATATTTAAAGGAGAAAAAAATCGGAGGCGGACACCTAAAAAACATTCCTTGTTAAAAAGGTTTTTAACAATTCAATCAATTCTAATTGTAAAAAAAATTCAAATTGGTTAATAATTAAAAACTGTAAATTTTTTGAATGTATTGTAAATTCCACCTTTACATGGTGCGACTACTTACTCAATTTCGGCGCACGAGCTGTACCACACAAAAGGGACAACATTTGCCCCTTATATCGTGACATGTTTCCGTACATGTTCAATGTTTTATTGACCCACAATAATAATTTTGTAATAGTTAATTTGGCATGGGGTCAGTTTTGATACGGATTTATTTTTTTAATTAAGTGATAAAAAAAAAAATTTGCCCCTTACTTTCGCGCATCTGTACACCCGAAATCTGTGCAACGGTTGCTCCGAATCTGCAGTGCAACCAGTGTAGTGTAGGTGGTGCAACCGGTGCACCAAAATTTTTTAAGTATGGGAAAAGTGTATCGAGCTAAAAGGAGACTTATGTTGAGAGATAAAGGTATTTTTTATCCAAATTTTTTAGGTTTTTTTTATTCAGTGAAAAGTTATTGCGTCTTGAAAATAAGTTAAATAAAGAAGATATTCAATACATTTTGAAATTTTATTACAAAAAAGGGAAGAATACGCCCCCGTCTGCTAAATAAATTTGTGATGTTTATGGACATGATGTAGTATCAGTACGCGTGGCACAAAGATGGTTCAAGCGTTTTCAATCTGAAAATTTTGATATCAGAGATGCACCTTGTTCTGGTCGACTAATTATTGCAAAATTGGATAAAATTAATGAAAAAATTGAGCAAGATAGGCACATTAACAATCGTGATATTGCCAAGGAAATAAATATCGACCCCAAAACAGTTTTAAACCATTTAAAAAAGGCTGGATACAAAAGAATACTTGATTTTTAGGTGCCACATGAATTGACATTGAAGAATTTAATCGGTCGAATTTCTATCTGTGAATTGTTGCTTAAACGAAACGAACTCGAACCATTTTTGAAACTGCTCATTACGGGCGATGAAAAATAGATCACATACGACAATAGTGTACGAAAAAGTTCGTGATCGAAGCAAGGTGAAGCCCCGCAAACGGTGGCAAAGCCAGGATTGACGTCAAGAAAGGTAATTCTGTGTGCGTAGTGAGATTAAAAAGGAATCATTTACTACGAGCTGCTGCCACACGGTTGAACGATTAATTCTAACCTCTATTGTCAATAACTAGAAAGATTATGTCAAGTAATCAAGAGGAAGTGACCAGAATTAATTAATAGGAAAGATGTCGTCTTCCACCACGACAACGCCCGAATGCTCACATCGTTGGCGATCCGTCAAAAGTTGACAGAGTTTGGCTGGGAAGTTTTGATGCATCCGCCTTATAGCCCTGATCTTGCACCATCGTATTGGATTATCATTTGTTTCCGTCCCTATAGAACTCTCTTATCGGTGTAAAGTTGTCTTGAAAAAAGCCCTGTGAAAGTCACTTGTCACAGTTTTTCGCTTGGAAATCACAGAAATTTTACAGTGACGTGATTATGGTTATACCTCAAAAATGGCTAAAGGTGGTCGAACAAAATGACACATATTTTGTTTGATAAACTTTCTTTAAATTATGAAAAAACTTGTTTCACTTTTGCACTGAAATACGAAAAAACTTTTTCCCCAACCCATTATTTAATAGAAATAAAATGCAGTCTTCTTCTTTAATGAACTATTTATTCGAAAATGGCTGTAGCTTTATATTTATGTTTTGATTAATATGGTAAAGTTTTGACTTAATTTTCATACATAGGAGATCATCTAAAACCGAGAATCATTCTTTTTTATCGAGCCCTTGGAATCGAACGAACTTTATTATAAATTTTCAATTAGATTATTAATTTGATATTCGAAAATTTCTTTTCATAACCTTACCGAAATTTTTGTTAATTAGCGTTAAATTCACTCTTTGAATGATGTCTTCTTTGTTTGCAGGGCGCGATTGATCTGATAGGTGGATCGGAGCGCCTTCTGCTGTCAAAGCAAAAGCAGCTCTCATTCTTCTTGAAAATAATATTTAATTCGTTAAATCTGACTACTTTATCTGGAAACTTTCGTGCACACAAGGTATGGAGAAATGAAAATCTGAATCTCGCAAAAGTACAAGAAGTCGTTTCTCCTTCAGCGTGGAAGTGTAAATAAGGATTTATTATACTGGAAATTTCATTTTTTCTCTAATGAACAAATAAGTTTCTGACATAATACACCTAATGATTGTAACACGTAATTTCTTTTTAAAAATAATCATTAGTTTTTTAAATTGATTTCTGTGATTCAAAATGATTTCGGAAGAAACAATTCATATTTATATTACACTCAGAATACTAATTGTCCATCAATATTGATTTTGAGGAAAAAATTTTAGTTGAATATGTCTCTGTTTCACAAAGGAATCAGCCGCTTCTATTGTAATTGAAGAATGTTAAGAAAAGATGTTCTTTGCTCTCTATTATGTACTTGGGTCATTTAAAAATATATAAATATACCTCTATCGAACAAAGAAAGTTAGCATAAAGTTCATATCGTGAATTCGTATGTGTGTGTGTGTGTGTGCATGTATATGAATTGTATGTTAAAAATCTCAAAAATAAAATATGGTGTCTGCTCTGCAATTGTAATTCTTAAACTCCCTTTCCCAAGTTTCTCTAACCTTATAAGTTTTTTTATGCATGCGATCACGTTTTCTTTCTCTGTACCTTGTGTTACGTCTTTTTTTTCTTGAAAGAAAATAATTATTTTTATTGCATTTGATATTTTTATTTCTGATAATGTAAGTAGTTCGAGTCTTAAAAAGCATCTCATTTGGTTTCTTAAATGTGTGTTTAAATATAATTTCTGGTCTTTAGCGCAACATCCGCCTAGAAAACTTTTATCAAGTGTCACGAGGCCTCGCGACAAGTATGGATTTTACCACGACACCGACATTGTACATCACAACTATTTAGAGATGGAAAAATTCTTATTTGAGCTGAACGAGAACTATCCGAACATCACAAGACTTTATAGCATAGGTCGCTCGGTTCAAGATCGCGAACTTTACGTCATGGAATTGACACGAAATCCTGGCGTGCACAACACCAGCAAACCGGAAATGAAGTACATTGCAAATATGCATGGCAATGAGGTGGTTGGAAGAGAGCTTCTTTTGCTGTTGCTAAAGTACCTTTGCGATAATTATGGTACGGACGAAAGAGCTACTCGAATAGTAAATGAAATCAGACTGCACGTGATGCCTAGTATGAATCCTGATGGATATGAAATTTCTTCCCTTGGTGATGCTGCAGGAGTAAAAGGCAGAAACAATGCAAAAAATGTTGACCTCAATCGTGATTTTCCCGATCAATATATGAACACACAAGTACGTATAATAGACTTTCTTCAACTTCTTTAAACTGGGATCTTAAGCACCTTTAAAACGTTTTAAATATTTATAACATTTTTTCTTTTATTTAGGAGGATAAGAAACGAGAGCCGGAAACAAATGCTGTGATGAATTGGATATCACAAATCCCGTTTGTTCTATCAGCGAATCTCCATGGTGGAGCTCTAGTTGCAAACTATCCATACGACAATTTTCCTGAGAGATCTCATGACAGCGTTAACATAAGTCCGGACAACGCTGTTTTTAAAATGATATCCTTGATATACTCTAAAGCTCATCCACGTATGCATCTTGGTCGAAGCTGTCCCTTACCCGGGGGTACACCAGCAGGAGTACTTCAAGAGGCATTCCCAGATGGAATTACAAATGGCGCATTCTGGTATCCTGTATCCGGTGGGATGCAGGACTACAATTACGTCAGAAGTAACACCTTTGAAATAACACTAGAATTAGGTTGCACTAAATTTCCTACTGCGGACAAGTTACCGGAGCTTTGGTTAGAAAATAGGGAACCACTGTTAGCTTTTTTGGAAATGGTAAGTTTTAATGGTCCATCAAACAAGGAGAACTAAAAATTTTAGATTAAATAGGTCCATTCGTATTTTTATAAATTGTATTTTTTTAACATTTAAAAAAGCAATGTATGTTTATTTACTTAAGGTGGCCCCACCAGGACGGGCCGTATCAAGTCGCCCCTTTTACATACACGGATCTGATACACGTAGATTTGGCAACGTTGCGCGGCTCGCGACACGACTTGTGCTCGCATGTGTTCATTCCGGCAAAACCAACTATTTATTAAACACACAATGAAACATTTATAATTCACCGATGAAACCATAAAACTTCATTTTTTTGATTGTTACTAATATATCTACATTATGAGAATTGCGAGATAAAAATATCAATAAGAGAACGTCTTTACCGAGTTTAGAACGTTGCCACATCGCAGGGATAAAATTCACCGTTACAGATTCATCATAAATTTCCAAATTCTAAATTAAATATCTTTATTATTACCCCGGTCAACAGTACTTTTTTTGTATATATGGATTCAGTAATTATTACTGCACAATATATATATTTTTTGAAAACGGTAAACATCTACTTTGAAAGTTATGAAAGGATATGTGACTTCGTATTCCGAACCCTCCTATCTTACTAATGCATAAGGAGTCAACTTTGAAAAAAAATTTCTCATTATTTATGTCGGCAACAACCCTTGAATTTGACGGCATCGGAAAGCTCGTTCAAAATACTTCAAGTACAAAAAAAAATCCGCTTCATTAATCATTAATTAAAATTTGGTGGAGCCACCTTAAACTTATTAAAACTTAGACTGAATTTCGAATCAGTTGCAATAATTGCATCTGGATTTTCAAGTACTCGAACTCAACTGATTTCAAGATGAATTGAATCCAAGTAAAATCAACTAAAATGGTATTAATTTTCTACTAATTTTTGTTTATTTCAATGTATTTAAAGTATTTTCTAGGGAGCTCAAGAGAAATTACAGGCAGAACTGAATTTAAAATTTGTCCAAATTAATGTTTATACATTCTTCTATCTCAGCTGAATTCGATTAAAAATAAGTTAAATTTTTCTACTCAATTTTAACTCGCTTTAAATTGTAAAGTTATTGAATTATCTTTTGCCTCTAGTTTTTATTGAATATTGATTAAAATGTTGCGAAAACGAATCAGTAATTAAGTCCTATTTTTGTTTCTTTTTTTGTTTATTCAAAAAAAAATTAATTTTTGTCTAAGACGGTGTATACATTAATTATTGCAAGGTAAAGTTTCAAGCAAGGCATTCCAAACGAGTGTGAAATTTGCAAGATGAGCCAGAGGCGAGCTGAAGATAGAGTCTAGACCAAAGATCGAGATGTTGCCATAAACTTGACACAAGTCAAAATTGCCTGCTTTACGCATGCGAATGGACACATAATTTTTGGTAAGGGCCTAAGCACAGTAAAGTCGGCAATGGTAGCGCAAAAGTCATTGTCTTTTTCTATTGTATTTTTTCTTTTTTTTTTTTTACACAAAGACAAAAATCTGACTATAATAATTAAATTTTTTCTCCGTTTAAGAGGGAAATTCTTATATTACAACAGGTGTTGTTGAGTAGTGTTGGGTTTCTACCGACTAAAATCCCTTTTCGTTTCCGCCAGACAATGATTCCGAAACCGCGTTAGCATTACTTCAGGGCTATTGTCGACAAGCGCAGTTCGCCGTGCCTCGGCGCTCTCTGGCTTTGCCTGCTTGGCTCTCCATGCAACTTCCTGATTACTTCCTGATTACCTTCCTGAGAGCCGCACATCTCATCGTTCGCGGGAAATGATAAGTCCAGGGCTTGTTTTCTCTTGCGGCGCATAGGTAGCAGTGCGGCTTGCTAGTGCAGTTTGCAGCTACATCTCCTTTGACGTCACACTTCCAGCAGCTCAGTGTCTTATGAGGATCTCTGCACCTTACTAACAGGTAACCGTAGTCTTAGCAGCGATAGCACCAGGTTGCTTCCATCTTCTTGCAGACTCTCCATGAAACCCAACTAATCTTGATCTTCGCCCTCCCTGTTGGGTTTCTTTTTCATAGATACCTAAAAAGTCACCAGAAAAGAAACTACGAAAAAGATGGTGCTATATAGCAGAAGAGGACAAACTGACTTTTAAGTTCCCGGTCCGGACTTCTTTGTGCATTGGCCCTAACAAAAGTAAGAAATGTGCCATTTACTGTGAATATAGGCAGAAGAATTAACTTTCTATAAAGAGTGCGCATACCATCCCATAGTTCTTCTTGAGACAAGAAATCATGTTTGGTAGTGTTAAAGTTTGAAGTAATTATTAATCCAGTACTTTTGAACGGTTCAGTTTCGAATTTCCTGCCAAAGTCAAATCAACCTGCTCGTGCGCCAAGCGTTTATGAAATCATCCATAGTTACAATGTTTATGACCCGACTACACTGAAATTTTCGGAAAGTTTTCTTCAAGCGCCCTAGAAAATTTTTTTATGTGTTTCATCGACTTTAGAGGTGTTACATATGTATTCTGAATATACTGTAAAAATTCCAAATTATTTCACCAGTTATTGAGCTAGATTTGGCGAGTTGAGTTTTAAAAAACATCGAATTTGGGCACGATGAAAAATGCAATTTTTATTAATTATTACTTGAACTAACAATCAGATTTATTAATTATATCAGTAAAAAATGACGACTTTTACCAGGTTGATTTGATGATTTTTTTTATTTTTTAATTTAACACCTTTTTTTCCCTCCCGCTTTCTGCCTGTGGACAATACTTTTACCGAATTTTGCGCGAAGACGTCCTTTTATGATCGGTGCGCTCAATTGGGTTCTAAGGGGTTTCATTTGCTTATTCGGTTTCTAATCGGTCTTAATTGACACATAATATTGGATCTATAACTTAATTCGTGCGGTTTGATAAGAGATGGCGTAACTTGATTATTATTCCATCGTTCCAATATTCCGAACATGCGTTGGAAAGCTACTGTCACTGTGCATCTTTTTCAGTATATGTCATTCATTTGAAGCGTAAACAACAATAATTTTTTTCACTCAAATATGTCGAACTTTGTGCCTGAAAAAGTGTTTTTGTGGGGAGTTCTTCTTCATTACTTTAATATGAAGAAAACTGCTGCCGAAAGTCATCGTATTTTGGTGGAAGTTTATTGTGAACATGCTCTAGCTGAGCAAATGTGCCAAAAGTGGTTTGCACGATTTAAAAGTGGTGATTTTGGCTTGGAAGATGAAGAACGTCCTGGGCAGCCAAAAAAGTTTGAAGATGAAGAACTGGAAGCATTACTCGATGAAGATTGTTGCCAAACACAAGAAGAGCTCGCAGAATCTTTGGGAGTCATTCAAGCAGCCATTTTAAAACGTTTAAAAGCAGCCGGATACATTCAAAAGCAAGGAAATTGGGTTCCGCATTAACTCAAGCCGAGAGACGTTGAAAGGCGGTTTTGCATGTCCGAAATGCTGCTGGAACGCCACAAAAAGAAGTGATTTTTGCATCGGATTGTTACTGGTGATGAAAAATGGATCCATTACGACAACCCCAAGCGCAAAAAATCTTATGTGAAACCCGGCCAACCAGTCAAATCAACGGCAAAGCCGAATATCCATGGCGCGAAGGTAATGCTCTATATTTGGTGGGATCAGAAGAGTGTGCTGTATTAAGAGCTGCTAAAACCGGGTGAAACCATCAATGGAGAACGCTACCGGCAATTTCCGGCAATTCGCACTTGGGTCTAACCTAACGTATAACGCATTTTATTCCTAAGCAACTAACCAGCGCCGCTATCGAAGATTATGATTTCCATCGAAATAAAACCTGAACTCTATCACACATTAACAACTGCGCAACGTGGTGCGTCAAACAGTTCAAGAATCTTTAGCGAACAGTCAAAGTTACTCTTTCGTTAACTCGTATCATACTTATTCATTTCTGTGTGAGAAGGTTATTTGAAAATTTCTTGACAATTTCTATAACTTTTTTCGATTCTTCGACAAAATTTATGACTTTTTACTTAAAAGTGCTGGAAATTTAAAAAATGTAGTGCCCCATCCAAAAGTGGTAGACCAGTTAAAAAAATTTTGATGAACTTATTTTTACCGTGTACATACTTTTGGTTTTAACACTATCTTCAACTCGCCTCTGGTTCTTACTGCAAACTTCACACGTCTGCTTTCCGCATTTGTTGCACAATATACTTTTTTTTGAGTATCAATCCGTTATTTTCTATTATTTAGTTTTAAGATTTTTCAAATTTTTAAATGAATAAAAACAAAAAATATTTTCAATAAGTAAAAATGTGCGCAATTAAATTTTATATAAGTAGTATTGAAATGCGGTCGTCGGTGGCTTTAAGAAACGGTTGAAATTATTTCATGTGTCTTTTGATAAAACTGCTTTATTATTTTCTGTTATTTAAAAATATTTAATAATTAGGAAGTTTTAGGATTTCGTAAATAAACAATTAGTCAAAACGATTAAGGAATTATTAAACTACTCAGAATGTACATATTTACGAATTTCACAGGCTCGGAAAGGAATTCATGGGTTGGTATATTCTTCAAGTGGGGGAAAAATACCGCACGCAAACATCTCAGTTCAAGGAATAGATCATGTAATCCACACATCGGAAGATGGCGATTATTGGCGAATTTTAGTTCCAGGAACTTACAATATTACAGCATCTGCACATGGGTTTGAATCTGTGACTCAAACTGTTACTGTTCTTGCTAATGACGCAGGGCTTCCGAAAGAGACTACTTTGGACTTTACCTTAATGCCCGATGATTCTCCTCATTGGTAACAATTTTATTAAATCGTTGGATTTTGAATTTGAATTTTTATACTCTTATTACACCAGATATTGAAATTGTGTAAAAGGTCATAGCAGGATAAGCATGTATATGCTGCCCCTGCTCAGATCTGGTTGCGAATTTTTCAATAAGTTGGCATTCACGTAAGAATAAATTTCTCAAATGATTATATCCGAGAAATCATTTTAATGAGATTTAAAAGAAAAGTTGAAAAATTAGTTGTTCTTGAGCACTCCTCGACCAATTTCGATGAACAAAACAAATGTTATGAGTCTCAATAGTAGAATATTAGCCCTTTGCGCTCGAGAGGTGAATGCCAGTTACCACTTGATTCGATGTGTCAACTCGAGAGGTGACATTTAGAGCACTAATTGGTTTGACGCGGAAACTCGATTGGCGATAATGTCTATTTATGTTTGGTTTTATGTTTTGAATTTAGCTGCAAGAAATCCACAAAGTATCTAGAAAATTGCCTCGAGTTACTGGCTCGCTCAAGCGAAAAAGGCCTCGAGCGCAAAGGGTTAGACAAAATGTATGAAATAATTTTCGCGAATAGAACCGTTAAATTTTTAAATTTTTTTTAACCAATTTTTACCAAAAAATCTTCAATTCATCTTGTACTACATATCCAATTTTTAGAACGATCGAAAGGGTAGAACATGTTTTGAAAAATCTAAAATTTCGAGAGTACTCCGTGCGCTGTGCATCGCACACCGCGTGTAGCTAGCGGCCACCACCTCAAAAAACAGCTGATTTCCAATTTCGAGTTCAAAATTCAAAATGAGAAATAAGAAAAATAAAACAGTTTTTCTTTTAATTTGTATGCCTGTAGTTAGCCCACAATAATTGCCCTTTACATTTTAGTTACAAAGAGTTCATTAACATTTAATACAGTATATATAGTCGCCTGTAAAATCTGTTATTACTCGAGAATTAAAAAAAAAAATTTTAATATTATTTTAAACGGTGGGCATGATGCAGTCTGAAGTTTTCATCTGAATCAAAAAAGGAAAACACATTCTTAATCGGAAGACTTTACCGCACAAAGTAGACCTATAATATCATATAAAAGTAAAAAATCGACTAATAAAACCATTGTTTAAAAAAAGTTCAATTTTTGATTATTTTTTTCTAGCTATTATTGCCCTAAAAATATATTTCAAACGATATTTTTATAGATTTTATAGGTCTACTCTGTGGGCATTTGAATTATCTACAAAATAAAAAAAAATTATTCAAATATATTTAATAGTTTTTTTTTAAATCCTGCCCACCGTTTTGAGAAAGAAAATAAAGAGAAAACGGCATTTAAAGTTTTTTAAATGAGAAAAATAGACTTACGAGGATTAGATGTTAATCAACACACACACACACACACAATAACAAAGCGAATACCACCGAGATCGCGGAAAAAAACAAGTCGAAGCGAATGGGCCAGGTGCGTCACCGCGGGAAGCCCTTACAATAACTCGCGGGAGTCGCGGCATGCCTCGCGCTTGCTCGTCCAGCAAGGATTCTCTTGGGGATAGCTTTGTAACTATACGGATTCAGACTTTGAAACTTTAAGACAACATTCTCAAATGTTGACAAATGACAAATCTAATGATTGAAGCAAAAAAAAAAATTCAATTTTTTTAAAGTAAACCATGAGCAGACCCCCTTAAGTAATCAAGTAAGAAGCAGTGAAGAACGTTCATCTAGTCCTAAATTTGTATAATTATAAATTTTTAGGAGCAGATAAACGTCCCTTATTGCTTTTTACCTGATTATTCAAAGTTTCAACTTGATACTTATTAATGTAATAATACGGAGAATGAAAAAAAAGTGTCGGTAAAGTAGGAATCAAATAAGTAATACATGACCTTAACGCTACAGCTTTTGAAAAGTTAAATTTTTTAGACTTACACTGTAAACCCGCAAATAGCACGAAGTCGGGACCGGAAACGCCCGCAAATAGCGCGAGATTAGAATGGCAGATCCATTCACAAATAGTGCGAGCAAGTGAGCATAACAACATCCATTTATTTTTTATTCCGTCCATCCATTTGACTAAAGAGTGACGCCAATTATTTTTATGCTGA
Organism: Diplolepis rosae; assembly: GCA_030998225.1. Taxonomy (NCBI): domain Eukaryota; kingdom Metazoa; phylum Arthropoda; class Insecta; order Hymenoptera; family Diplolepididae; genus Diplolepis; species Diplolepis rosae. The sequence continues at coordinate 4,569,014 of JAPYXD010000466.1, forward strand.
ATTAAGAATACAAAAAAAAAATGGGTAACACCGACATCAATGCGGTAAATGAAAAGCAATTTAATATGGAATTGTATGCATCCGAAAATTGAGGTTATTCTCAATTTTTGGAAAAAAATCTTTATATATGTATATTTATATGAAAAATGATATAATTAATATCCATTTTCTATTACAAAAAATGTATTCTCAATTATAACGAAATTAAGAAATGTTATAATACAAAAAATAATTCATTTTTATTTTCAATCAAATTAGTTATTTTTAAATTTTAAACCCTTCTAAAAAATAATTGAATCGTTTTTAGTAAATGAAATAAAATGATACGTTTTGTTTTTATTAGGAAATGTCCTGAACAATTTAAAAAATAATTAATTATTGCAAAAAAGAGTATAATCAGTTTTCGCGCTATTTGTGGGCTGAAACTCGCGCTATTTGCGGCCGGATTGTGTATGTTTTTGAAATTCATGTCAAGCACAAAATTAGACATGAGTATTTTAAAATTTATGAATTTAATATCAATGAAAGTTAGAACATAATAAAACTCGAAAGTTTTCAAAATTAAAAGCTCAAAACGTTTGAATGAATCAAAAAATAAAAATAGCTATGTAGGAAAAGTTATAAAGCTGCCTGGAAAAGTTCCGAATCATCAGGGGATTTTCTTCCATATTTCGAGTAAACATAATGATATTCATATAAATTCGTATTTGCACTTGCTTAAATATTATAAGATTTTAAAACCTTCAGGTCTTCTGGAAATGATTTCCGTCTCTTAGAAAATTTGAAAGCAGGGTATCTCAAAAACGCAGAATTAAGCGAAAGATTAGAAGAATTGGAACATCGTTATGAGAATGTCGCCGAGTTTCGAGCGAATGATTCGCCAGTAACAATGGCAATACATTCACTGAAAGTAACAGAAAATGTAAGCAAATTAATAAAGCAAGATAATTAACTTTGTTCATCATGAAGAAGTATTTTGTTCTTAACGTAAATTAAACATTGGTTGCAGGTTGGTTCTCCAGAAGAAAGCAAGTTACACATCGGGTTGATCGGTGGGCTTTTTGCTTCTGAACCGACTGGAAGAGAAATTTGGCTGCGGATGGCAACTCATATATTGAAAGGCTATGATATTGGTGAACCACGTTTCAAAAAATTGTTAGCCAACGCTGTCTTACATTTTCTTCCCGGCATTGATCCAGGTTTTGAAAAAGTGAATGAAAATTGCAACCAAAAATTCGTGGAGGAAGTAGGTCAGAATTTAGTAGAAAACAACACAGATAAAATGAATCCCGTCACGGAAGCTTTCATAAAAATATTGCAAACTGAAAAACTAGATGTTTTGATAATTCTAGGTGGCGGATCTGTCGAAGTTGGGTGCGTAAAATTTCAAATAACCATCTCATAATCAAAAGGAAGATTTCACTCCTTGTGATTATGAATTATTTTATTATATACAGTAAGGACGCGAGTCAAATAACCATACTACTTGACTCGTGTTTTTACTGCATATGCAAATTCTTTTCTTTTCTTCTTAGATACACGAATGATGAATTCAAAGTCTTCAAAACTCTTTCTAAGAAATTCAAAGATTCTGTAGATGTGAAGATTTGTGAACAGAAAAGCAATGGTCTCGAAATTGCTAGAAATTATATTAATGAGAAGTTTAAAATTCCCGTAGTAAGTTAAATTTTTATTGTTTTTAGAGAAGTTAAAAAAATGTTACTACTGATTCAGTTCTAAATTAATTTTTTCAGATAACCATTTCCCTCTCCTGCTGCAAATATCCTGCCGGAAATTTTATCCCATCCATTTGGAAAGAGAATCTTTTACCTTTGATGGAGCTTCTTCAGTCTCTAGTAACCGGAGTCAGAGCCACTGTAATAAATCAAGATGGAGAACCTCTACGTGATGCCAAAGTTCAAGTAGGCTCCAAAATATACAACGTTACTAAGAACATGGCCTACTTCTTCTTAACTCTTATCCCCGGAGATTACAAACTAATGTTTTCCTCCAAAGGTTATGAGCCACAGGTGGTTGCTTTTAACGTAAAAAAGGACGAGATCAAAGACTTAAGTGTAGTACTCAAGCGATCAGTATCTTCAGATTTGAACACAGACGATATTCTTCCGAACAAAACTATCGAAACTCTCATGAATCTCAACTCTCATTATTCCCAGATTTCCGAATTCCAATACATCGGACGATCTTTGTCTGGAAATCGAATCAGTAGCTTCAAAATATCTTCCCATAAAAATAATCAGTTCTCGAAACCGTCTATAGCTTTTCTCTCTGGAATCGGTCCTGGTGATCCTCTCACTTCCAAAATTCTGATTTCTCTTGCTTCTTATATTCTTGTTAATCACGATAGACGCAGAAAAATCACGAGTCTCTTGGAAAAAGTTGATCTATATTTTCTGCCTGTTGTTCATTCTAGTCCAGAGGAAAAACGGACTTGCTCAGTTCATTCTGACATGGATCTGAAATTTTCAGAACCACTTAATAAAGACGCTCGAATAGTTGTTAATTGGCTTCAGGATGTCAATCCAATTTTGACTGTAAATCTGAAAACTGGATCTCGAAAAATAAAAATACCACCAAGCGATGAGAAAACTGAAGAGTTTTTGCAAAACTTGAAATCCAATTATAGAAAATATAATCCCATAATGAATTCAACTCAAGTCAAAAATTGTGAAGAAGGTAAGAAGCTTTTAAGGGGTTTACCCACATTAGACACTGAAAAAAGGCTATTTTCATGAATTTTTTTTTGAGAGGTTTATATTATAGATATTGATATGAAAATTGTGAGGCTAAGTAAATACACTCTCGAAATACATTCATAAATTTTTTTTATTTATTTCAGACACTTTATAGATGAAAATCAGGGTGGCTGCTGGACCGGGAAACCGGAAAATGACCGGGATTTTTGTTAACTTTTCAATAAAAAACGATTTTAATTTGTTTTAAATGTATTACATAAAGTGATTTACTTATATTGGGTTGGCAACAAAGTCATTTCGCTTTTTTCCGCTAGATGACTTTAGTCGTTCGAAGTCGTTCTTCTGCATTGCAAACTTCATATCGTATATGGCATTTAACAGCTGACGTTTCATAGATTATTCAGTAAAAAAAAAGTTTCAAGTTTTGTTGTTTATTTATTGTTTTGCATTTATTTGAAGTGGAGATTCCAGACGCTCATTTTCGTAACATTTTACTTTATTACTTCTGAAAAGGTAAAAACGTAGTGCAAGCTCAGAAAAAGTTATATGATGTTTATGGTGAAAAATCATTAACAGAACGCCAGTGCCAAAATTGGTTTGCTCGTTTTCGTTCCGGAGATTTTCACCTCAAAGATGCAACACGCTCTGGAAATCCAACTGAAGTTGACGACGACAAAATAAAAGCAATGATAGAAAATAACCGGCGTAGTGCTACACGAGAGATCGCAGGGAAGCTTATCATATCACATACATGCGTTGAAAGGCATTTAAAACAACTTGGTTACGTTAATAAGCTTGATATTTGGGTTCTTCACAAATTGAACGAAATTCAACTCACCAAACGAATTTCTGTTTGCGATTCACTGCTGAAATGTAACGAAGCCGATCCATTTTTAAACCGAATCATAACGGCGATGAAATAAGGGTTGTTTACGATAACGTCGTGCGAAGAAGATCATGGAGTAAGTGAGATGAGCCTGTACAATCAGAATCAAAAGCCGATATTCATCAAAAGAAGGTTATGCTCAGTGTTTGGTGGGATTTCAAAGGTATTGTTTATTTTGAGCTGCTCCTAAGAAACTAAAGTATCAATTCGAATGTCCACTTTCCACTGAAATTGGACAAAGAAATCAAGGAAAAGCGGCCAGAACTAGCAACTCGTAAATGCGTCATTTTTCATCAAGATAACGCCAGACCACATACATCTTTGGTCACTCCCAAAAAATTATTGGAGTTAGGCTGGGAAGTGATGCCTCATCCACCGTATAGTCCAGACCTTGCATCATCCGATTATCATTTATTCCGTTAACTTCGAAACCATTTGAATGGAAAAACATTCGATTCAAATGAGGCTGTCAAAAATGAGTTGATTCAGTTTTTTTGCCTCTTAGAACCAAACTTTCTAGGAAAGCGAAATTATGAAGCTAACTGAAAGATGGCAAAAGGTCATCGAACAAAATGGTCAATACATAATTGATTAATGTTTGTGTAAAGCAGCCTTAGGCTGCTGTCTACAGCGCCCATTGGAGCAGGAGATTTTTTCCTTGTTGACTGTGACAGCCACTTTAACAATTGTCCATTTCGTATGATTTCGTAATTTCGGTATACGAGGAGAAATTCCATTTCAGAATATTAAATAAAATATATTTCAAAACATTAGAAACCTATTGCATTAACTATTATTGATTAAAAACTATTTTTTTAATGACCGGGAAAAAATTTTCGATGACCGGGAATTATTTTCATCGATAAAAACGGTCACCCTGGAAATAGTGGTGAATCATAGGTCCTCAAAAAGTAGATAGGTGTGCGCCGTTGATAACATCTCGGAGATGGATTGTCTGAAACAAACAAATCAAATGGTTTTAGATTCAGTATGTTGATGGCTATAGCGCATATCATACGATTTTTTATTTTTGCAAAAATAACAAAATGGCGGACATTTATCAAAAAGAAAAAAAAACCTGTTTTTTCACCATTTTTTACACACAAAAAAACAGTTAAAATCAAAATTTAAAAAAGTCCTTGATATACGCTATAGCTATAGTTATAAAGAATATGTTGTGAAAATTTCTTGAGGATCGGTTCGGTTTCGAAGATTTTATCAACAAGGCGTCGAAAAACGTTGTTTTGAGGAAAACACGTTTAAATTTTTTTTTAATGAAAAATCGTGAAAAAATCTTACTTGCGCTTAATCAGCAATGCCTGCAGCATACAGTATGCCTTCTGTTGCTTCCTAATACTCATTTTCTTCCAAAATAGCCTGTCTCTGATTTCGAATCTCCGAAATAGATTTTTTGAAATTGGTAATGTGGATAGACCCCTTAAGCATTTTAAAATGAAAATAGACTTATAAAAGTGCCTTTGAATTGTAGATGCAAGCAACAATCAAGATGAAAAGGATTCTTTGATGAGCTACACCTATCTGGATACAAATTCTCTGTTCCTGGATATCTATTTAAGCTGTTGCAACACAGACAATGCTAAAGAAGTCTGGAAAGAGAATCAGGAGAGTCTCTTATTTTTAATTGGTGGAGTGAGTAAAGGTGTTTCTGGTCAGGTGATGAACGAGAAGGGCGAAGCGATTCAAGACGCTGTTATCTCTCATGATTCATCACCACATTTTATCAAGAGTTTCCAGAATGGTGCTTTCTGGATTGCACTGCCTTCTGGATCCCACGTGATTACAGTTAGCGCTCCAGGTCACATCGGAGAAACAAGATTGGTCGTTCTTCCAGAATTGTTAAAATTCACTCACTTAAAGTTCCAGCTTCAGAGAGACAAAAATGTTTTCGGAATGCCACGACTTGTTTTTGTCTTTGTAGCAGGTGAGATTTTATTATTTGACATGAATCTTTAGAATATCGTGATCGTAGTGTCTATCTGATCATTCATATCACTCCTAGAGTGAAAAATCAAATAAAAATTTTTCAATGTTAACCCTCTGATACCCACCTTGAAAAATAATATACAGGTACCAAGCTCTAGAAGATTTTCCCTGCATGTTAAAATATTTGCAATGTTGACAGATGTGCATAACAACTTATGCATCAAATTTGAGGTTCTGCCATCAATTATGACAAACAAGAAAAATAAGCTAGATAAATTACTAACACGACCGAACTTATATAAATTTCTGATAAGTTAATACAGAAAAAAATCGTTATAAGACTCCAAAAAAGCAAAAAATCCCTTAATATTGGCAATTTTTTTCGATATAGCTGGTTAACGAACTCGTCATTTCTTCTTCAGAACTGATGTGGTATATCAAATTGCATTAGAATCGAATCACTTTTTCGAAAGATGTGGAATCGTGTGCTCAGACGCCAGGACAATTATTTGATAGGTATTCCATCATCTTTTGAGAATTTCTTTTCAACTCGTGTAAAAGTTGGATCTCTAAGGTTTAATTTCACAGTTGTTTGTTTTTTCTGTTTGAAATCTTCTATTCACAACTTTATGTATATCAATCTCCTTCATTGAGTGGTGACATTTATTCTTTGATCATATCCTTCTGCAATTTTTCTACTGCATTCGGCTTGATTTTCATTTTTTCATCAGCTACGTGATTTGAACGCCAGTTAATAAATTGTTCATATATCACATTTTTTTCCTGGACTTCTTGGATTTGTTCACTTCTGGTTTCTGACTCGCTGTTAGGTGGTTCATTTAACCTTTTCGCTGGTAGTTTAATTCTTTTTACAGGTTGTAAAATTTCTTCTCATAATTTTATAGGTTTTGATTTTAGAACTGCATGGGCTACTGAAATCCTCACAGGTGTTTCAAATACTTCTTCCTCTAGTGATTCTTCTTCGTATTCTTTTAGGTCGATATCACTTGGAGCTTGTTATATAGGATCTTCTTTGATAGGAAAAATACGTGATAAAGAGTCTGCTGCCTTGTTTTTTTTCCTTTTACATACTGAACCTCATATTTAACACATCGTTCAATAAGTCCCGGGACTAACTATGAAAACATTTGTTTGGAAAATTCATTTTTATTCATCAATATAATCACCTTCAAGTGCGAAACAATCATTCCAACGTTTTTCTAACTTTTCGATACCATGCTTGTAAAATAATTTGTCCTTGGCCTCAAAATAAGCTTCAGTTTCAGCGATTACTTCCTTATCCGAGCCAAATCTTTTTTCCTGGATCATCTTTTTGAGATCAGCAAAGAGCCAGTAGTCGCTGAGGGCTAGATCTGGAGAGTATGGTGGGTGGGGAAGCAATTCGTAGCCTATTTCAGACAATTTTGCCATCGTTTTCATTGACTTATGGCACGGTGCATTGTCTTGATGAAAGATGATTTTTTTCTTCTTCATGTGCGGTCGTTTTTTTGTGATTTCGTCCTTCAAACGCACCAATAACAATATATTTTCCCTTTTCAAGGTAGTCGATGTAAATTATACCGTGCGCATCCCAAAAAACTGACGCCATGACTTTGCCAGCTGACTTTTGCGTTTTCGGACGCTTCGGACGGCTTTCACCGGCTGCACGCCACTCAGCTGACTGCCACTTCGACTCCGACGTGAAATGATGGATCCATGTTTCGTCCATTGTCACATACCGACGCAAGAAATCCTGTTTATTGCGAGTAAATAGTGACAAACAGCTCTTTGAATCGTCGACTCGTTGCTTTTGTTCCATTGTGAGCAAACGCGGCACCCATGTGGCAAAGATCTTTTTCATGCCCAATTTATTGTTTAAAATCGTAGACGCACTTCCAGTTGATATGTTCACCATCTTAGCAATCTCACGGACTTTCAGTTTGCGGTCGTCCATCACGATTTTCAAAACATGCTTAATATTTTCCGGAGTTACTGCTTCATTTGGCCTACCCGAGCGTTCCGCATCATTTGTATCAGTGCGAACGCGTTTGAAATCAGCATACCACCGGCAAATCGTTGTTTTCGACGGAGCACAGTCCGTATAACATTTTTCAAACCATTGTTGAGCTTGCACGGTATTTTTCCCCATTAAATAACAATGTTTTATCAACACACGAAATTAGTTTTTGTCCATCTTGTACACAAATGCAAAAGTAGCGTCACTTTCACCACAGTAGCTTTGCTGTTTATGGTCTGATTGACGTGAAAGTCAGACACGTGTCATTTAAAGGTTAGTTTTTTTTTAAAAACGAAGTGGATTTGATATTACTGACGCCATTTGTTGGTTAGTCCCGGGACTTATTGAACGATATATTATATGTTTTCCATCTCAGCCGCCATCTTCGAAATCTTGAACTGTATATAAACTGTTTTATTGACTGAAAAATTTAATTGTATGTTAAACTCTTTTATACTATATAATTCATATTCTGCAACCTACTCATGGCCACAATGTATTATGGATTTTCCTAGGTATTGTGTTATGGTTGCAGAGGGCACGGAGAGTCGAGTTCCAGCAGGTAGGTCCATGTGTAGGAAATGATCCTATATGACATTTCACGCGAATGGTCACACTTGCAACCCCTGAGGGGCATCACATGTCATCTCTTCTTTGAGGGACCATTTGTCGCCCTCGTATATCAGCCATCTGTTGCTTAAATAGTCGTCCATCATTCACAACAGATAGTCTGGAACCTTTGTACGCATCATCGCCTCGATGCAGTTCTTCTATTTCACGGTATTGAACGCATTGCGTATGTCAATGCTGACTATCGCGATGAATCTCTTTCGTTTACAGGTTGCTCTTCTTGCTTTTTTGTTGAGGTCTACGACTACCCGGATTTTGTCCAATGTGGACTTGCCTTTCCTAAAGCTGAAATGGTTCTTCGATAGATTATTCTCGCCTTCCACATGACTTTGTCTTCTTTGCAAAATCAATTCCTTTAGCAGTTTCCCCATTGTGTCCAATAGACATATTGGTCTATAGGATAAAGCATTATCTAGAGGCTTCTCTCTCTTTCTGCGAAGGACCAACCTCTCCTTCTTTCAGTACTCGAAGAACCTTCCCACTCGAGGACAGGAGATAAAGGGTTCCAGGATCATTTCTTTGAGAAACTCGTTTGACACCCCGTCAATACCCGGTGCCGTATTGTCTTTCAGCCTTCTACCCGCTCTCTTTAGTTCCTTGAGTGTAGAAAGCTCCCCACATTGGACTGTGCAGGAACTTCGGTCCTTTCGCGGAAATGATTCTACCTGTAGACTCTACCCGATAAGGATCGTCTTAGAGCCGATTTTACTATTTTTCATGCCTCGTGCAGCGCAGCAAAACCCTTTAAACGGATGTATTTCAGCCTCGCTGTTAGTCATTCAGGGCGCAGGACAGACAACTGGTCGTTCCACTAGTACATAGAGTTCTTGGTACACCTGTGCCCCCGACGAGGCATCGAGTAGTCACATGATGCAACTACTTTCCGCCTCGTCACCTGCATTAAGTCTTCCAACGACCCAGCAGAATTCACTCAACCAAGCCCATCAAAGAGTCTGGTTTTCTCGACGTATTCCTGAAGCTTGTCTTTGTTGAGTCGTCTTGTGTTCTAGTAGGGGCTCCTTCCTTTGCTGCCCCTTCCTGTGTTCACTGGGTTCCTGCGTACTGAACTCAATGCACTAGTGATCGCTTAAGATAGTCGCCTCGAGAACGCACCAGTCGCCTGTCCTTGAGGCAAGACAGGGCGCAGCAAAATTAAGGTCAATAATCGACCCCACGGCCCCTCGTCTCAATGCCATCTCCCGACCCGTATTCAGCACAATTAGGCCGTTTCTGAAGAATATTTTACCAACCATTGGTAATATCCTATCATTGGTTGAAAAATGTGAAAGAATGATGTTTACAACTGAAAAATGCTTCATTTCATGTCATTTTGCTTTTATATAATGAAATTATATTATTTAACAGTATTTTAATTATTTTAAGAATAATTCATAATTTTTATAAATCTCCAGATTTTTGTTAAGTCTCCTGATAAAAAGCTCCTGACTTTTTGTCTCGAACGTTGGCAACGCTGGCCACATGTCGCAATATCAGTCAAGACATACTTTGAAACGATGAAATTTCACTCTGTATGATCTTTTCAACAGGGTGACAAGACATATGTTGAACAATAGTGCTTTCCTCTTACTTACTTGGTGCGAGACCTCCCAGATATATGCTCCGTTCATAAATGGAAGTAAAATGAACTAGCGAGAAATTCTCGTACGATTTTCAATAATTATTGTCGTTGTCTCGCCATTTCACTTTGCCATCTTCATTTTTTCGTAATTTTTTTTTTTTTTTTTTTTGGTGAGGAGGAAAAATGGCAAAATCTTTTATAGACGTGCGGGGGCAGATTGCACATGCTTACAATAATATACAATAATTTTGATGAATATGGTACGAAATGTGGTGAAAAGGGTTGCAGGGGGCAAGGCCCCTGCCGGGGGGTTCGGGGGCTGTGCCCCCTGCATTTCAAGAAGCAAATTTGATTGGGGAAATACAATCCATTTCTCGCAACTGTCCAGAAAACGTAAGGAACGAAAGTATGACATAAGAAACGAAAGTAGGACTTAAGGAAGAAAACAGATACAATATGAACATGCTGGTCGTAAATGGATGTCCTTACAGCCGCTCTACAGGGGCTTGAAGTATTACTTTAGTGCCTGTTTTGCAAAAATATCTCTTGGCATCGGATATATGGATAAGAAAGAAAACAAAATTTTGTGCTATCATTATTGCAGTGGTCAGATATCATAAAAAGATTTCTGTTTCTTCATCCGATGCTCGTTTTTAACCCCCCTGCGTGAGAGATTTTCCTTACTTGAACGTTACCAAAATGCATTAGTTTTTTAAAAATGAGTGGCAAAGATATCGTGGCCATTTCGAAGGTTTTTGGGAGTCGTAGATTATGAATCTGAAGTTAGGATCTCAAAATTCAATATGGCGATCTCGTTTCACCAAAAAATCCTGTACTTGGTTGCTATATTGGATCCGTGATTTTGAATTTTGAAATTCTGACTTAACTCAGAAAAGTTGTCGTGAGTGGTTTCAAAAGTTTAAGGACGGTGAATTTGACATCAAAGACAACGAACGTAGCGGAAGGCCGAAAGTGTACGAAGACGCGGAATTGGAAGCATTGTTGAATCAAGATTCATGCCAAACGCAAGAAGAACAATACGATGGTCAATACTTCGAATAAAACATAAGGTTCTGATCTTTCACAATAAATGCCCAATTTTTGATAGAAATGGCGGAAACTTATACCTATAAACACCTGATATTTTTAGGGCACTCTTTTAAGAATAAAAAATTGAAAAATTATCAGGTGTACAAATAAGTTTCTGGCGTTTTTTTATCAAAAAGTGGGCATTCATTGTGAAAAAACGGAACCTTATGTTTTATTCGAAGTATTGCCCATCGCAAACCACTCACGACAACTTCTCTCACTTAAGGCAGCCTCACCATATGTTTCTACAAGCAATCGATACGTCTCAGCTGCAGATTTCTTCAAATTAAAAAAGTAAATCAAAATTTCCCACAATTGACGCTTATTCGGCTCAAAACTCGACATTTTCGCACACAAGAGAATATATTATACTGATAAAAATTCACTAATTTTTCAAGGTTATGTTGTTGACAGATGTCCAAACTTACGACAGTGACGTTTTACATCTTTCAATTTTAACAAAAACTTACTGATGGCGTCAACTTTTGTCAAACGGCGGAAAATAAATATACAATTTGTCCTTGATTGACATGATGATAAGTAAAAACTTAATTGGTAACGCTTTTTTTTGCTAAATAAATAATTTTTTTTTTTTATTGGTGAGAAGGAAACATGGCAGACTCTTTTATAGACGTTGTACAAGACTCTCCTAGGATGGGTCTAGGCATACCCGTTGAAACTAAAAAACCCCTCTCTCGAACCAAATTACCCCCTTTCGGCCCGTGACCAGCGAATCAATGTGCCGCGCCAAGCAGGAGACAGCATGCTCTCCTCCCGGGCGCAACCACCCAGTCTGCCAACCAGCGGCATGCGACCGAGAGTGCAAATATAAATAGTCATTAGATTATATTAAAATGACAGCATAATGCAGGTTTTTATTTTTTTCAAATGAAAAAAAAATTGCCTACTAGGATCCGTCCCCAAATTCTGACGACGGTTCCTCCGTCTTTTCCGACTACGTTTCTGGCGTGGGTTCTGAGATTTATTCTAGCCTAGATCACAATGTAGGATCCGACGCCGGAATTTTCAGTAGGGTTAAAATTAATTATAGATAAAATGACTCCACTGAGGGGATCCCTCATTTGTTTTATATCAGAGGGTTGAAACTAATTTAGGATTTAATTAATTAAGATTTATAAAAAAATATATATATATATTTTATTCTATTTTAACAAAACGAAAAGCACATGCAAACATCTAGAAATTATCAAGGAAGTTTATTCCAGGATTTGAGCAGGCAACTATTTAAAAATTAATTTGAACATTGAAATATTTTTTCAGGGACGGCAGGATTTGCAGTAGTCATAATTATTATTTTAATCTTTATGAAATATCAGTCATATTTAAGAGAGAAGAGAACTAACAGAAGAGCCTACTTGTTCCATCCGATTCCCACTGGAACGAGTTTTTTCGATGATGATGAAAAAGAAGTCGAGATATTTAAGAGGCCTACGAATGACAATAATTCCTACATGAAGTGCAAATAACTGTTGGTATTTTTAAGCAGTTTTACTGTTTTTATACAATAGTTTTTATTAAAAAATATATTTTTTAACAAATACTGAACTTATCTATTACCAAACCACTTCCAAGAAGGAAGGAGTTAAAGAAAAGAGATTTAGAGTCCTTTCCTTATTTCCGAAGATTGTACAATTTACAGATAATATAACGGAACGTAGAATCGCAAAAATACTATTCGCGATACCCTTGATTGTATTTTAAAAAGGAGTTTCCATACAATCAATACCAGTCATAGATTTTTATGAATCAATTTTTTTAGCAAATCTCGTATGTTCAGATAATAATTCAATTCATGTAAGTACCACAAGAGAAGTCTAATTTAAAAGAGATGAGCTTGATGGGTTCATCTTTGACGTCAGTAACATTACAATTAACTTAGAACCACTGTGAAGTTTTTGATGTTTTAAGCTAATAATTAATATTAAAGAAAATATAGGTTGGTAACTTAGACATGAGATGTACCAGTTTAAAACAGACGAGTTTTTTCGTTAAAATTTTTCTTATCCAAAGCTGCCTAGTACAGAAAGAGTGCTTATGCGTAGCGATAAAACCCATCAGGCGTACAATAATTGTTATTAAAGCAATGATTTTCGTTGGCTTTCGTCCCTCAAGAGAAGGAAGTGTTTCACAATATTTTTTATCTTTTTCGGTCCCGTTATAGGGTGCGTTTTCAGGACGCCAGTCAAGTGTACCAAGAGGACTAACTTAATCTCGCGTGTTTTCTTTTAACTCCCTTTGACCCACCTTTGAAAACTGGGGATTTCGGGCGACCTCTACTTTAGATTCGGTATTCCCGAGTGGCATACTAAACGCATTTATAGTGATATCTTGGTATAGAGATTTTATAATTTATAATGGAGGATAAAATTAGTGATGTTTAAAATGTAAAATAATTCACCTAGTCTTTTAAAAAACATAAAAAACTTTTACTGTATATCCACATGTACGTTTTCTAATCAATTGCAAGTGACTAAAATATAATTTCTGTAAAAAGAAATAAATCAAGAGTATTATCATTAATCCCATTTCCATAATCACACGATTCGCATACAATTCAAGAAATTCATAAAAACGTAAAATGTTCTTGAAAGATATGTCAAAAGTAAGTTCATCAATTAAAAAATATTCCTGTTGGAAAAGCAAAAATGCTATTCGATAATGAAAAGAGATGTACAAAAATAACTTATGCGACAAGTATAATACAGATCCTTTGTTCTAGATTGAGATTAAAACTATACAGTAACAAAGAGAGTAGCAAATGTTTTCTGTAATGTCAAGAATCTTGATTGAGGATTCTTTTCAAATCTTCGGGCAGTGTGCGTGTAATGTCATTTATCCTCTCTCGCAACATATCTTGCACTGAATCTCCTACAGGTACGTCGTCTTCGTGACTTTTCTGAAGCTTCTGACGAATTCGCAAAACCATATCGACCAATTCAACTTCTTTCTTGCCTTGAACCCACGAAGTCAAATCCTGCAATATCATTTAAAAATTTGTTTTTATTTTCAACCTAAAAACATTCTTTGATACAATATTTGTAAAAATATATTATCCAAAAAAATCCTAAATTTCTTGAGGACATGGACCAACCGAACCACGTGACTAAGTTCTTGCCTTACCAGCATTTCAGTTTGTGTAACCTCATTTCCATGCTAGATGAAATACCGAGTTGAAAATTTAAGAACTTGAATAAAAGGCACTAAGATAAACTAAAAATTTTAGACCAGACAGGCCTATTTTAGTGTGTTTTGTTAAATTTCACAAATTCTCAACACGGTCTTTCATTTTACATGGAAATGTGGTTGTAAAAAACTAAAATTACGGAAAGGTAGGAATTTATACACGTGGTCCTGTTGATTCATGATCTTAACTCTATGTTGTCTTTTCATCTTGATGGCAATTAGCCACTTAAACCTTTCCTGCATGAGGAGATATACAGAGTGAACACGTTTCGGTTGCGGGATAGGGATTTGGTGTAAGACTGGTTAAGACTTTTGTATGTTACATATTTACTGTTTTACCGACTGAGAAAATTGCACTGTGCACGAAACCATTGCTTAAAGGCATGTTTTACTTGGGAAAAGTAACAAGCTCATGTGAACAACTTGCTCCAGTTTCTGCATGTTTGTGTCCAAAATACATAAAATTTTGTTTTCAAAATTTAGGAAATGGTAGAGAAGATAAAAACAGACGTAGATAGATTACTTTGGGTTTTGATAATAAAAAAAATTTCCGATATATTTTGCTTAAATTAAAATTTTATGTACTTTGGACATAAACATGTAGAAACCTAGAATCAATCAAATTTGCTAATTTCCCAAGTATCATATGCCTTTAAGGTAGTTCACGTGCTCTAATATGAGCCAAAAGTTTCGACTCAGCCTAATCCGAAACGCCGTTACAACTTTTTTTGGCAAAAATCCTATTTTTTTACTAGCAGGTCATAAAGTGTATTTTATTGCCCTATGCGAGTCAAACAGATCCATTTTTTGACCCCCTCGTAGAAAAAAAATCGTGTACAACTAGGAAAAAAAAAATTTATTTTACTCGTATGATTGTTACTCTCGCGCTTTGCTCGGGTATCAAACTTTACACTCGCAAAATAAATTTTGTTCCCCCTAGTTGCTCAATATACTATATTCTTCAACATAATATCCTTTCAGCTCGATACATTTATTTCTATGCTTTTCTTGTAATACGATTTGTCAAGGCCTCCAAAATAGCCATCGATTTCCCATTTGACCTCTTCATTTCATGAAAATGTCTTTCCCTGGAGCCATCTATTTAAGTTTGAGAACAGATTAAAGTTGCTGGGGGCCAGATCTGGAGAATAAAATGGGTGGGGATGCAATTCGATGCGTAATTCATCGATTTCTGCAATAGTTTTTATCGGTTTATGAGCTGGCACATTTTTTCAATGATTTCTGGAGTGGTGACGTAATTTGGCCTTCCCAATCGTTGAGTATCATTTGTGCTCGCACGACCTCGTTTAAATTAACCAAACCACTTCTCAACCATTTGCCTCGATGGAGAAGATTCCCCATAACATTTATCAAACCACTGTTTCGTTTGCACCGTGTTTTAATTGTTTTAATTGTGTTGTGGGCATTTGAATCGGTAAGCTTTTTCAATCGGCAATTTGATTCCAGACCGATTAAATCATTACTTTGTTGAATAGTTTTTACGCTTTTTCCATTCGTGAAAATTTTTTTTACTGCTGTTAATCGTGATTTCACAAGGGAGATAAACAATTCACGAAACATATCGTGACGATTCAAATTTAATGGAATTTAATGGATTTAATTCAGAAACCTTCAATCGTAAATTTTAAGATACACAATTCACAGAAATTTCAATCAATCGTTTCTTTTTTCCTGGGTACAATGAGAAATATATTTTTTTCATAGGGACCTGATATCGGTCATTTTCGACACGCTCTACATGCATAAAAAGTGACACATTTCACGTATGTACATATTTTTTAACGAAAAATCGATGTTATTTCTCAAAATAGTTTCTACTGGAGGCTCTAAATTGGAGGCCAGTGATTCGACAGAAATTACCTTCCACTTATTGTGGAAAATTTTCAAGTTTTGGAATAGAATTTGCGGGACGTTGCGTTGTCTTGGTGGAAGAATACTATTTTGTCTACCTATTTTAGCCGTTTTTTCAAGCTCTTCTCTAAAAGCGTTCAATACTATTCCATAATAAGCTTCTATTATAGTTTTATTCTTCTAAAAATAGTCAAGAATGATAATTTCTTGGGAATCCCAAAAAAACAGTCTCCAGCGTAATTTAATTTTTATTCACTGTTATAATTGATGCCTCGACTTACGTGTCTACACGATCTCGAAAACTGAATATCTTTGTCGTTAAATACTCAACTCGTATGAATTATATTAGTAAAAAAACTATAAAAAAGTGAAAAAAAACTCTTTAAAAAATATTTTAATTGTCGATATATAAGTAAAAGTGAATTGTGAAGACGTAAAATGACTAATACCGTGTTTGTAAGAGGTTTTCACTCATTAATCATTCGGAAAATAGTCATTAAAACGGTAAAAAGGTGAATTAAAAGGAATTAAAAAAATGTTGATCCCAAATGTGCTTTATGGAATCCAAAAGTATTCACAAAAAGCTGTAGCCGCCGGGCATAAATAAGGATTTACTTTAAGAGATAACTTATCCTAATAAATGGAATACTGAATCTGAGGACAAAAATGAAATGAAAAAGAATTTAATAATAATCACCACCATTGGACGTAGAAATGTATGAATGCTTTTCAATGCAAGCCTTCTTACCGGGATAGTAAAGAGGTCCAACGCTACTCTGAGAGAAAAATTTTAATATTTTTTATGTGCCTCCGGCGCATAAACGCGTTTTTATGCTACAGTTGAGAGTAGCGTAATGTTGTTTATTACGATACGGAGGAACATAATGTAAAAATTTAACTGCGCACGCGCCTATTACGATACAGCGGAGCATAATCTTCTTATTCTTCTTCGTATAGAGTTGGCACCGTACTGACAAAGCCTTGTACATTTGAACCGCGCATGCTCTATTACGATACGCTACTACTACACAAGATCGAGAAAATCAAAATGGCCGGAAGTATTCGCGAAATGTCAAGTAAGATGGTCGATAATCACGGCAATTTCGACCCTTTCAGATTGGATTCGATTGTACGCATAAAAACTCGTATATGCTTTGTAAGACTAAAATGGTTCTAATGCGCGACATTGGAATCGTTGCTATATCGACTTAGCCAATCTTCCTACGTAACAATTGATTTCCAGCAATTAGTCCATAGCGCTGTGTCCAATTCATTACATGACAACATTAGCGCGATTGAAAAATAAATATGTCTTGCATTTCATATCGTCATCATGAAAAAACAATTCTTTTTATAGGATGGGGGGTAAATTTTTTACAAAATTTTGAAAAACATTGGATTTTTGGAAAATTATAAATGTTTTTATCATTTTAAATTTTAACAAAATTTTTCAATATTTTTAAATGTTTCAAATTTTTTTATTAGGTGCGGGACTAAGTTCCTGCTGTTTTTTGATGAAAATGCAACTTTATTGTGAAAAAATGGTTACAAATGAGTCATTCAAAGTATTGCCCATTGTTAGCTACAACTTCTGCCCATCTTTCTCGTAGAGCTCGAATGTCGTTACGGTAAAAGTGTTCATCTTTTGAGGCTATCCATGAATCAACCCATTTTTCGATGTCTTCATATGAGCGGAACTGCTGATCAGCCAGACCATGTGCCATCGACCGGAACAAGTAATAATCGGACGGCGCAATATCTGGGGAATACGGCGGGTGGGGTAGGACTTCTAATTTGAGCGTTTCCAGGTAGGTTTTAACGGGTTTGGCAACGTGAGGCCGAGCGTTCTCATGTTGTAGAATCACTTTTTCGTGCCTCCGCTCGTATTGTCAAATTGTCAAACGCATCATTTTCATACAACCAAAGGTATATGACGCCAGAACAAAATCACTAATGTGTCAAAACGGTTTGACTGCCATATGTCTAAGCTTGGTTCATGATGTTTTGGATATGCCAAAATCGTCCAGCACTTACTGCTGGAGCCATCTATTGACAAACAGCGGGAACTTAGTTGCACACCCAATAACTTTTTCCAATTTTTTAAATCTTTAAAATTCCAACTATTTTTGAATTCTAAACGTTTTTTTAAATTTTCAAAATTTCTTGACTAACAATTTTTCACAATTTTGAACTAATCACAACTTTAAAAGTATATTTTACCCAAAAATGATTGATTTGAGAACAATCGAAAATCCAAGAATAATTTTTTCCTTATTATATAGGTTTTTTTATACATTGAATTTATGTTTTTCAGGTTATTCATATTTTCTCAGTATATACCAATTTTATACGCTTTTTTACTATCTACATACAATTATTCATATGGCATCACTGACATACTGACTGCACGCATCATATAATGCGCATAACAGCGCATAGCAACAAGTAGGATATGGAGGGGATCCCTCTCGCGCTCGATACAGAGAGGTCTCCGATGCTCAAGCTTCTCGTTATAGGGAATCTCGAGTGTAATTATATTAATTTAAAAGAATATTTTATGAATAATTTATGAAAAAATTTGATTTATTTTTACTTGAGTAAGGCTCAAAAACTTTATTGAT
The DNA here is from genome assembly GCA_030998225.1 of Diplolepis rosae. Taxonomy (NCBI): domain Eukaryota; kingdom Metazoa; phylum Arthropoda; class Insecta; order Hymenoptera; family Diplolepididae; genus Diplolepis; species Diplolepis rosae. The sequence goes on from JAPYXD010000466.1 coordinate 4,587,573, forward strand.
GACACTTACTCTCACAAGCTCTGAATAACTCGTGCAGTCAATATATAAGAAAGTTCCAAGTTTTATGTCTGAGGATTGTAAGCGAGCGTGTGCGTGATTTGACGAAAGCGTATCGTAATATATACCAGGGGTGTTAGTTGAAATTTGCCGGTTTTACTCATAGATGTCGCTAGAGATATGTATACATTTCTATGATTTGGCATCTGTGTTATATTTTTCTATGGACAATAACCTTCAAAAATACACAATTACATTCTGCCAAAATAATAGCATCATAGTTGTTTACCTCAGTGAATATGTCGAGTTTCGTTCCAAGTAAATCGCATTTGCGGCATTCGTTGCTTTTCTTATTTCATCAAAAGAAAAAAGCAGTTGAAACTCATCGATTGCTGGTAGAAACTTATGGTGAACATGCTCCAGTGATTAGAAAATGTGAGACATGGTTTCGTCAATTTAAAAGTGGAGATTTCGATTTAACAGACAATGAACATCCTGGTGCAGCGAAAAAGTTCGAAGACGAGAAATTGCAGGCGTTATTGGATGAAGACCCAACCCAATCGCAACAATAATTAGCACAAACACTAAATGTGACCCGAGGAGCAATTTTCCAACGTTTAAAAGCCATGGGAAAAATCCAAAAGTATGGAAAATGGGTATCACACCAACTGAACGATAGACAAATGGAAAATCGAAAAACCATTTGTGAAATGCTGCTTCAACGGTTCGAAAGGAAATCTTTTCTACATCGAATTGTCACGGCGGACGAAAAATGGATTTATTTCAAGAACCCGAAGCGGAAAAAATCATGGCTTTCACCTGGTGAGGTCGGCCCATCGACTCCAAGGCCAAATCGCTTTGGCCGTAAGACAATGCTCTGTGTTTGGTGGGACCAGTGTGGTGCGGTGTACTTCGAGTTATTAAAACCTGGTGAGACGGTGAATACGGATCGCTACCGACAACAAATTATCAATTTGAATCGTGTGTTGATCGAAAAACGGCCGGAATGGGCCCGAAGACATGGCAAAGTTATCCTACAACATGACATCGCACCGTCTCATATCGCTAAAGTGGTGAAGAACAGATTAAAAGCATTGAATTGGGAAATATTATCGCACCCGCCATATTCTCCAGACCTCGCCCCGTCCGACTATCACCTTTTTGCATCGATGGGACACTCACACGCAGAGCAGCGCTTCGCCAATTTTGGAGAAGTCGAAAAATGGCTCGTCGAATGGTTTGCCTTGAAAGAGAAAAAGTTTCTTTGGATTAGGTTTATATATGTAAGGTTATACGTTTAAGTGTATTTGTGGTTTAAAATATGATTGGCTACGACTGAATGGTGTGAATGTATTTGTATGTTGTTTGTGTCTGTACCGGATGACTATTGGCAGGCTCGAGGTAAGAATTTTTTTTATTCAAGAGAATCATACCATTGCCAGTTGAAATAATACGCCCGATGCTCATTTTACTCAACTACGGTTTGAAGCACCTCAAGCGTCGGTGATATATGTACTTATACATTTCATGCTAACCCACTAACGCATGTTGGTGCCCCGTCGTCGATAACGTTTTACTTAACTCCTTACTATTTTCTATGTAACGCTTATTGTTATTCAATTTGAGTGAATTAGGTATTTATTAAATTGATTTTAGTCGACTAGGATTTAATAGATGTTCAAATGTCCTTATGTCCCAAGTTTAATCGACAAAGTTGAGTAAAATTACTTCAACTATTATTCTCTGTGTAATATTGTAAATTCTCCACTTGAAGGAAAAATTCAAATATAATTACTTTGACTTGAAGTATTGTTATTATGAATAGTAAATCCAGTTATCAATTCAAATGCGACTGTACGTTGAACAACAATAGAGCTCAGTTACTTTAACTGAAAAATTATGTAGTCGTGAAATACAACTGAAATACAACTGAATTTCAGTTGAATTAATTTTAAAAATTCTCCAGATTAAGCGTAAACTGCAGTTGCTTTCAATGCAAAGGACTTTACCGAAAATTTTCAGTTAATATTACTAACGTGAATTTCTCTCAGTGTAATGCATGAAAACTTCGACTTTCTATACCTATACAATGAAAAAGACGTATGGTTGCTGGCACTATATTCTGCTTGTCCGCACTATGCTATATGGTCGTGAGGCCGTGAGCTATATACAAGTTGTATTTTGAGTCGAACGATATTGCATAGGCGCAGCGGCTATGTACCACATTTTTGGTGCTACATTCGGATGGTAGCTATCCAGCATAGTGGCGTCAGGCATGCGAGACAAAGGGATGGAAAATATGTCCATATTCCTTTTGTTTCTTTTAGCCGTTATTCGATTATTCTTGTGCGATAAATAATGTTTCTTCGATTCAAAATTCTTCGCGTTTATTTGTCTAACTTAACCTATATTAAAATTCGAAAATATGCAATATTAAAAATTGCTAAATATGATTTCAATTTCATTCACAGTCTCTGGGTAACTTTTAAAGTACATGAAATCGACAAATCAATCAACTTTTTTTTTACCCACATGTCCATGAATATAAATTTTTCGCGAAATTGATGCATTTGCGGGCATACGTATCACGCGTTGGAGCATGTAGCGAGCGTGTAGATAGCTGTAGCGCCTATGCAATCGCATCGGCGTCACAACTATGTACTTTTGCGTGCGTGCGCCTATACGATGGTGGCCGCAGCCTGACAGCCACGACTATGTAACGCGGAGTTGCCATGACTATACTTTTTTTTCAGTGAATAAAATGCACGAAACAACTAATTACCGAATCATGTGAGAATCATGAAAATCGTGCGAAAAAAGGAGGGTGGTACTCGGATTCTCGAACAATTTGGGTATTCCCAGGGGCGAATTTACACAAGGGCAACATGGGGAGCTGCCCAGAGCAGCGCCTCAAAGAGGGCGGCAAAAATGAGGGTCTATGTGAATTTGTCTTTAAAATTATTAAATGTAAATTTTCAATACTTGAAAACGAAAAAATCTAGAGATCTCTTATACTATGAATCTTATTAGAACGTAATCACTGTTTGTATTTTTAAAAAGTAATAGAGGGGAGGGGCGGTTATTATAGTTTGCCCAGGGCGCCCTCGCCGGTATATCCGGCCCTGGGTATTCCTGTATCTGGCCATGGTAACTAAGAGCAAGACGTAATGAATCTATCATAAGATCGATCATCGGGTGTTTTTTATTATGCCGTTGTACTAGGTAAATTTTTTTCGATTTTTTCAATTCTCATTTGCCATGCAGATGATGCAAAAAATAGTGTGTACTATTAGTGTGCGTTTTTGGTTGATACGTCGATAGTAAAGAAACAATCGTAGCCGTGCTGCCGTGGCATCCGTCACACACATAGCTTTCTCATGAGCAATTTTTCGTCCGTCTTCCATAGCAATATAACATCACTTTAACTGAATGTCTAGAATGCATTTCACATTCAGTGTATGTTTAGACACGTTTGAACTCATTTATACAGAAATGGACAGTTATCTACGCTGCTGTAGAAACCCTATGAACCTTGAATAATTATTCAGCATTGATTTGCACGGCACTCGGTTTTTCTACTTTTGTGACATAACTGCAGTTTGAAACGTTTTTTCTGCAACGAAACCGTGCTTTCAACTGAAATTTTCCCTGAAATAGTTGGACGAGTATGATACTTGCTAGCCTTTAAGTCACCAAATGAGTTATAGCAATATTTCGTTTGAATTTACCAAACTTATCAAACGACCCTAACAATTTTGAAATTTTTACGATTTATTAAAATTATTATTGTAATGCACGCGTCAAGAAACATTCTAAACTTTAGTTTAAAATGACTTTAAACAACGGTTTTGGTTTGACTCATCAAAACTGCTAGGAATAATTGAAGACTAAATGCACGGAAAAAAATTTGGTAGAAATGCTGCACTACCTCTGGTGCTCCTGCGCCACTACACTGCAGGGCAACTGCAGTGCTCATAGGTTAGCAGGTTTACTTTTTTGTGGACTAACTGCTCTCCCACAATTGCGGGAGAGCTGCTGCCCCACAGGAGGGAATGCTGTGGCGAGTCATATAAACTGATATTTGACTATACTTTTTAATGGAAAATTCAATTGTTTTGATATTTCTGAAATCGTCGTTAATTATTATATCTTTTGAAGAATTTGTTTAATTTATTAAAATGATGTGAAATTATTTTAAATCTCAACATTGAGGTTAGGTTATTTGTAAACAGATCGTAATGAACCAAAAAGTACTTCTATATATATATATAGGAAACATCATTTCAATGGGCACATTCATGTAAATCATGAAAAACTTAAAATTTGTACATTCGCCTGCTTTTGCATTTGTCTGCCGATGCGGTGCAACTACACTCCCTACCGAAAGGAGCGCTGTGTTCCTTCGATGTAAGTCAAGTGCTCCCCCAAAAAGGGGCAGCTGCTCACACACAGAAAGAACGCAGCATACCCAAATGCATAGTCGCACAACTCTCCTCCGCTAAACGCAAGAGCTTCACCGCTAGGGGCAGCATCTGCGCCAAAATTTTTTCCGTGTGCATAATAAAAAGTTTCTATTCACAATAATTTGATACAATTGATTTCAAATTAATAGGTGAGTTTGACCTGGGCTCGAATCCCAGCGCAGTCGAAAGCGTCTTTTTTTCCACAGAAAGATTTCAAATTTTTAAATTTAAATTTGATACAATATTTCTTTTTTCTTTTAAGTTTTCGTCAAAACTACTTTCTTCATACTGGTGAAACGAATATCTCAAAAACTATTCAGCCTATTTACTTCAAATTTCAAACAATATTAATTTTGTCAGCATATTAGATCCACTGTTTAAAATTTTTTTATTTTGACTTAAAATTCATTATTAGTGATTCAAAAATGTCCTGAAACCGACTTTTATCGAACTTGACCACAACATTAAATTTTTCAAATATTTTAAATGATATATTGGTACAGCCATTTTGTATTTCATGAAAAACTTCTCGCCTCGGAAAAATAAAATGATGTGCGCATCATGGTATTAATACTCTTTTCTCGACACTAACATCGAAAATGGCGGCTTTCGTGGCCTGTTGGGCATTGAGAAAATGGTATTATGCAGCAAACTGTGCTGTAATATTGCGAAACTAAAAAAACACATGGGCAAAGTAACTTACGCGCCTGTGATTGGTTGATAGATCAAAGACCTCGAAACCTCGCAAAATAAAAAAAAAAGAAAATGAAAAGAAAAGCGTATAGAATACAACTTCACAACGTTCAAGGATTTGACAGCTTATAAAGCAGGTTAAAAATCAATTGAATTTATCGACCGTTACGGAGGACGAAAATATTAACGATTCGATCATACTCAAATTAAACGCAGAGGCGGTCATCATAATAACTTTCATTACATTATGCTTTTAAATAAATTTTTTTAACAATGTTTGCTCTGATGTTATTATTGTTTATTGATGAAAAATAATGTTTTCTATTTTGAGAGCTGTTTTTTTGAGTAGGGGGGCTCCGCCCCCAAACCCCCCGGCGGGGGCTTTGACCCCTGCACCGCCACCAGGGCTGCGCCCTGGACCCCCTTCCCCCCGGACAATTTCGCATTTACTCCATGAACTCACTCAAGCCGCCAAATTTCATGTTCTCATCGAGAAAAATAATATACGCACCTCGAGGCGAAAGTGCTCATGCAAACTCGCGTGAAGTTCGCGGTACTCGATTGAATTGATCGCGATTGAGCGTTATCGAACGCGAGAATGACAGCCTGAGGCCGAAGGCCGAGGGCTGTCAGCGCGTGAGATAACGCGCCAACTTCACGTTCGTCTGCATTCGCTCACTTTCGCCTCTCTACGCGTAATGTACTATTTTAGTACATACATCCATTTTTTTAGTGTATCAATTCGTTAATGTCAGTCACGGGCGGTTAAAGGGCAGAAAAATTATTAAACTTTTTTTTTTAATTTCACGAGATACACACTTTTTATGGAATTTTATGTAATATTGTTTGTGAGTCCACTAAAAAAGTCATGCACGAAAGGTTTAATCAATTAATTAATAGATAATCAGTCATCTAATAAAATATACATTTTTTCCATATTTTTGTTCATTTTATTCAAACTCAAAAATTTTACCAAATATCTAGAGAAAAATTAAATGATTTAGTCATTTTTTGTTTATTACTAGCAATTTTAAAATTCTGCGTTGAAGATAATAAATCACTTACCGCCTGGGATAGAGCCTCGAGGTGAATCGCTTTTATTTTTTGGGACAATTCAGCATATCTGGTGTGGAACCAACCAGAAAAATTTGGAGATTTGAAAAAGCGTCGATAGAGTCCTACCCAGTCACCTTTTATGCCTATAGTTAATTGTGGGCCGGAACTGCTCAACGTAGCAAGAAATTCTACCATATCGAATATCTGAGGAACTGGGGTAGCCTGAAAAATAAAAAAATTTATATTGGATGAAAAGTTTTATCTATTCTATATGAGAAAATTTATATAACTTTTAACTTTTGAGGATCCGGGTATACAACCAATGAATCGAGGAACTTAGAGACATTACGATGATAGTTTTTTAAAGCAAAAAACACATCAAACAAGGTCCTCTAATTATTTTTCAACTTATTTATAGTCTATATTTAATAAAATATCCAAAATTGGCAGTCACAAAGTAGTATAAGTAGCTCCAACTCTAATATAAGGATCGCCCCCATTTTTCCGAATCCATTTTCTATAGCATTCCATATAACGTATTCCAGTGCCTCTTGCGGAAAACCGTTATAACATAGGTTGTGGAGGTTTTCAAAATGTTCGTTAGTGGCTTACGTTCATCAGTTGTGTTTGCCGATACAAGTATGGTTTTTAAAAGTTTTTTATAAAGTGCAGTGTGTATGTGCAGTCATAAAAGTTTTTGAAGAAACTGATAGGGTATTATAAGTTACAATCAAAGGTAATTACCAGTTCTGTAAAACAAAACAGTAAAAAAATGTTGAAACCTAATGGCCTAGAGTTATAATTATTGTATGGTGTAGAAATTTGTTTTCTATGTTAATTTTTATTTTTTATGTTCTTCACGTTAGAAATATATATTTTTTTATTTCTTGAAAAATTTCTTATTTTTGTAATTATAGTCTGCAAATACATTTTTTTTGCGAAAATTATTCGTACTTAAAAAATATTGTAACTTCAACATCAATGTCAATTTAAGAGTAAAATCAGACAAAAAGAAGGTTAGAGGAAGTACTAGAATCAATTACAATACGTCTACCTCAAGAAAAGTTAATTTCTTTTTTAAGGTCAAAAGTTAAAAGTTCTGTGGATTTACTCATATAAAATCTATAGTAAAACAATTGACTGAAAAATAATACAATTTTACCTTGAAAGGTGATATGTTTTTTTGTAAAGGCATGAGACTTGCTATGTATCTTTCGAGGGGAATCATGAAGCTTTCTGTTAGTTCCATTAAATGTCTTCTCAAAAGAACTGTCTGCGCCTCTCTGGGTCTTTTTGTTTGAATTCCTCTGAGTAATTTCTTTATAATCGCCTTATCTTTTTGTAAAAATGGTTTGTATTCCGTATAAACTCCAGGCTTCGAATCAAGTATTTTCAGGTTTTCAGATTTTTTAATTCTGTGTTTAAAGCTTTCTGCAACCCCGAAAAAAAAACGATTATCTCTGAAATGTCACTTAAAAATTAGGTAATGAAAACATACCAGAATATTCAGTATCCGTAATTCTAACAATATGCGGCCAGTGCTGCAGCGTCTTGGCAAAAAAGGGATTAGTGACCCCAAGAATTACGGCTGGTGGATTCTGCGTGTCTGTCGTGTATTCTTTAAACTCAGAATCATGAATCGTGAAATAAGGCCGATGATCCGCATGATATTTAAGTGGCGCTATCATTCTACAATGAAATACAAATAGTGATAGACTAAACATCAACATATTTATTCTTCTATAAGTATGAAATAACTAACGCCGTGAGAGCCTGGACCATTCTTGAGCACATTGTAGGCGAAGAAGCCATGACGACTATTGGCTCGGCAAGTAAAACAAGTTCCCACAACAAATGAATGTGAGTCACAACAACAGCTAAGCTCTGAAAAATATTATCTTCATAAACTGAAGTTAAAACGAGAAGTCTGTCTGACTCCTCACGTGTTGTGTGATTTGATGCCATGACGTCCGAGACAGCTAATTTGTAATATTGATTAGGAATGTAAGTCTAAAATGATAAAAACATAAATGTTAATTGAAAAGAACTACTTTGGTGGAATTAAACATAAATTTACACTTCAAATTAATTAGGTGAGTTTGAAATTTTTGTCACTGCCTACATTATCGGAGGTTCACTAGTCGCGTCTTAATGATATTAAGGTGTATTTTTAAAAAATACTAATAATAAGACGCTGATGCAAGAAACTATTTTTGGAAATCAACATTTTGAAAAACTTTTTTGTATTTAAAACAAACTTTTTTGAAATCAATTGCCCAAAAAATGTCATTTTAGATTCTATTCTTATTTTTTTGTGAGTTTGTATTCTCATCTAGAAACCCTGTAATTTTTAGAATGGGGTTCCATAACTTTTTGAGAAACAATTTAAAACGTAAGACGTGGCGTGGCACGCGCATGCGGTGTTAATTCTAGCGCGGTGGGAAAAGCTTACGTATGAATCTGATCAAAGCTTATTGAAGATCCATTTAAATCTTGAAAGCAATTATTTAAGTGGGAAGTTGCTAATTCCTTGTTTATATTATGGAATCTCAAGCGCTTCATCTGTGTCAAATTCAGGTTTAATGGAGATTACAATAGTCTCAACATCATCCATTTCGACGTCATCATTAACGTCATGATATCATCTTCGAGTTGATGCAGTTCAACCTTCGGTTCCCGTAAAAAGGTTGGTAATTGTCGATCTACCAAAATTCTTCTGCAGGTGTCAGAGAGGTATTCTTCTCGCGAAAGTGCTGGATATAGCTCTTTCATTGTTTCGAAACATTCTGAACATTTTCCCTATAACCACAGTGATTTGGTTTTTGCCATGAATTACAACAAACTTTCGTTAAATTCATTTAAAAAAAAAAAAAAACATAAATTCAATATCAATGGAAGCATAGAAGAAACAAAAGAACTTAAATCAGAAAACTAAAGAAAAACAAAAAAAAAAGATTAAAAAATTCAGTTCTAAGATTCTTAATAAATACAATAAAATATGTCAATCCATTTCGAATACTAAAAGTACTTTTAAGCGATTGATGTAATATATGAACCAAGCAAATGAGTCTTTTTTCAAGATATCTAATATTCATGAAATGAGAGTTTCTCCAGAAAAGAAAAAACGAAAATATCTGGACTTGTACGAAAAATTCTCAGAGTGCATAAGATGTAGAAACGATGTATAATCAGTAGCAGATTCGAAAAAATAAAAGACTACTGCAGACAAGTAATTATTGAGAGGAACGCCAAGTGCACGCGTCATGCTGCGTCTTATGTTTTCAATTGTTTCTTGAAAAGTTATGAAGAACCCATTCTAAAAATTACAGGGTTTCCAGAGGACAATATAAACTGTCACAAAAAAATAAGAATAAAATCTGAAATCATATTTTTTGGGAAATTGAGTTCAAAAAAGTTTTTAAAAAAAAACAAACAAGAAAGTTTTTCAAAATTTAGATTTCCAATAGTTTTTGGCAACAGCGTCTTATTATTAGTATTTAAACAAAATACACCTTAACATCACCGATAGAACCAAAGTTATATACACTGCAAAAAATTCAGTTGAAAATTACCACGTAGAACAGGAGACATAAAATTATTAGTGATTAACGTGGTAATTTTACCAAAATGGTGTAAAAATAATTTTGAACGGTAAAATCACATGCAGACAGTAACATTCCCTTAATCTCACTTTCAATGCAGTATAATTTTACGTTTCTTGTTGTAAAATTCAATTGACAATGTAAAATGGCCGGGATGAATTTCATTGCGCATGCGCTATATATATCATTTGTAAATTAACACTGACAGTACACTGAGAAAAAAATGCTATTGAATCAAAAGCATTTCTTTCTAAAAGCATGTATATAAATGATAAATTAAATAAGAATTTGAAACCTGCTGCTATTGCACGAGAGTTGGCTTTCTAGGTTATAGAAGTTATAGAATCACTGTTGCAGCGCCGGGCGTTAAAACAAAAATGCATCATGAAGCGTGGAATTATAAAATTCTGGTAGATTTACACTCAGTCTGCATTTTTACACTTTCATGGTAAAATAAATCGCAGTACGCATTGCGAATTTACTGACACGTTGTAAAATTACATTCAAATATACGTTACACTATGGTTGAAATTTACAATGTTTATCATGCGTAATTTTATGTCCCCTGATTCAAGTGGTAATATTAAACTTTCACTGCAAACTTCATACAAATACTGTGAAATCACACCGCTTATCGTTGCAAATTCACAATAGAGTCGTATTATTCCTACGTCAATCATAGTAAAATATTTTATAATCGATTGGTAATTTTCAACTGGATTTTTTACAGTGTATCTTTAAAAACAAGGACCAAAATATTCAATCTGAATATCCCTGAAGTTTTTAAAATTTTTTAAAAATCATTATAGAGTATTTCTCTTAACACATAAGAGAAAAGATACGCGAACTTTTATCGAAATTGCTAATAGATGAAATTCTTCAGATTACTCAACATGGAATTGCTCATTTATCAATCCGTTTACTTTATTTCTTTCGGTTGATAGAATAGTAAAGTACAAACATTTTGAAGAGTAAAATTTTCATCCATACATAAATTTCACCTGGAATAAAACCCCCATCAGAGGTAAATGAATGACGTCACCAGGAACTGGAGCTGGCCAATTGGCGATTTCATCTACTATTATGTCCATCACGCTTTTGCCCATTTCGAAAAACTTCGGAGCTATCAGTGCACAGATTTCAGTAAATAAATTTATAAATGGAAGTTTGGATATCACGATAACGCTCTGAAATTATTTTAAAGAAATTAAAAGCTGAAATTCATAAAATTATTAGAAAATTTAATATTATAATAAACATTTAAACAAACGAGAACTTGAGAATTGCGACTAAAGCACTCACTTTTTGAAAATATCCTCTGGGAAGTGTTTTGTCTTTCACCTGGCGAAAATAAACGTATCCCCAATAATAATAGGTATCAGACCGCAGAAAAATAGGAGCATTTTTGTCATAATTTTTCAAGGAAGAACTGTCTAGTGAATTTTGCCTACTTTGTCTAATCCTTACATGATACTGCGTGTCACCCATACAACCTGAATTGGAGTCAGGAAAAGCTAAATAGCAGACATTAGATCTCTCTTGTTCCGAAAGTTTGATGTGACTCGGATATATTGCCTGTGTTTAAATAAACAGATCGATTATTACTCGTTACTTTTTTAACTTTTTATCAATAAAATGTAGATTTTTCGCATTGAAACTAATTTATGTAGTCACTTTTTATTAAATGTGGTTACCGGTAAATTTCAAATCTCAAATTTTTATCACAGAAGCTAAACAATATTTATCCAAGAGCACATATCTATTTTGAGAAACAGTGAATTTTGAGGGTTTAAAAGAAAAATAATAATTATTCATCAGTACTAATGTAGAAATGAATAAAAAATATACCTCAATGGCTTGCCCGAGCTCGAGATCAAAGGCAACGACGCATATGCAGTGAATCCACTTTTTCAGACAATCCCATTTTTTTCTTGAATTATCCTCACTTATAATTGATTGCTCTCCTTTGTTGCAAGGCGATGAGGAAGACATTATTAATCTCAAGTTCTAATCATTGTTTTCTAACTGCATCGGTTACAATCTTATAGGATATAAAAAATTTACTTAGCTCCCATCCTGGATCCTGGAAACCAAAATAATTAAACTTGCGTGTTCAATTATAACTAAATCAACTGCATAAAATTTGACAATTTTAAGTTTTAGTATAAAATCAAAATTTCAGATGATTGCAAATGACACGTTTATTTTTTGAGTAAATAAATAGCAATTACAATAAAAGACAACGTGAAGAACTAATATTAAATTTATTTGAAACTTTTAAACATAGTTTTTACAATTAACCAAAAACTAGTTGGAAATTAAAAACACACAATTTGAATTGAACTCTTAGAGGCAACATATTTTAACACAATTTTCCCTATGTAGCCTTGGCAGCTTTAAATAAAAATTCTCTTAAATAATTAATATTTTGATTAATTTATTGAAATATCTTTGACAATTCACAAATCCAGGAGGGAAATGAATATAAAAGTTTTCTCTTATAGTATCTGCTTACAAACATTATAGCTATATTTTTAGCAACAAATAAGAAAACAAGTTGAGAAATTGAAAACAAAAAATATCAAAAAAGGATAATTTTATCGACTTAATTACCTGAATGACATTCATAAGTTTCGCGGAAATTAGCCTTTATTGAAACTAATGGAAATTAGTATGTCTTGCACAAAGGCATATAAGTGGATATAAGTAACGTACTCGTGCTCATCACATCTGACCCCATCCCAAATTAGGCACTTCCATTTAAAATATGGCCAACTGCGGCCAACTGATCAGCAGGATAGGACTGGATCAGACTGGATAGAACCTGAGCATCATGAAGTGATCATGAAGTTTAGAGCAGCCCTATCCGACAGCCGACTCCCTGCCTGCAACGACGAGAACTTGCTTCTCTTAGTGATTATAGTTTCTATGTGCAAAATTTTCTCACCAGAGCGCGTTGCACGCGTCACACTCCACAAAAGCATTGTGTTGAACGGGTGATTTTCTGAAAAAGTGTAATTAAATAACAATTTAAATAAATATATTTCAGAAAATTTAACTGAACAAGATAAAAATATTTTATTCAGTATGAGATTTCGACTGGAATTTTATCAATACTGCATAAAAGTTTCACTAATTTTGTGTTCCTTTCCTTTTGGAGGAACAAACGATCATCCTTGTACACCTACCTTCTTGCAAATATACAAGATATTATCTGTCTTTAGCATTTTGAAACCTCCAAAGCTTGGAAATTGTACACTCAGGAAAAAGATTTGATTGAATAAAATAAAATGATTAGTTTGAACAAATTTCTTTGATTTAAAAAAATGATTTGTTTGATTCAAACAAAATATCTTGGAACCAAATAAATATTTGTTTGAATCAAATTAATTTTTCTTCAAAACAAAGAAGTTAATGCATTGATATATGGTCAAAGATATAATTTCTTTGATTCAAGGCAGAAATTTATTTGATTCGAACCAATATTTATTTGATCTAAAGATATTTTGTTTGAATCAAAAAAAATTTGTTTCATTAAAACAAAACATTTCTTTACATCAAAGAAAGTGTTTTATACAAATAATTTTTTTGATTCAATCAAATATTTTTTCTGAGTGTAGTACTTTCGATGGCAACCCTCCACAGCCCTTAATAACAATTTCAAAATTGAAAGAATTACATCAGTCGAATAGTAAAAGCGCAATTCAAGAAATTCGAGAAAAGTTGAAAGCAATAATCGATTGTGAAGACACTGATTTTAGTGATTTTGTAGATGCAGTAGCGCATGATTATGCTTTACCAGCTGTTAGAGATTGTTTGATTTTTTACACAACTGGTCGTATAGCTGCTTACATTAAACAGCACACTCAGTGTTCAACATGTTTAAATGCATTTTTGACTACTTCTGAAATTCATGCAGATACGATATCTTTTTCTTGTGATCAGTTACCTGAAAGTTTGAGTAAATTTGCAAGAATAAATAAAGATTTCATACATCCAAATGTTAAGTTATACAAGCTTATCAGAGTTGTCGAATATCTATTTAACAAACATTGCCGGTCTAGCAATTCTTTTGATCTACTTCTAGACAATTTAATTTCATGTGAAACAAAATTTATTTTTCAATGCAAAGAACATACCAATGAAGCTGTAGAGATGTTAGCATATGTGATTTAATTTTATTTTAAATAAGAATGACACAATTCGTAAGACAGGAAATGGCTGAAATTAAAAAATTTTGCGCCTTGAAAAAAAAAAGCAGCCAAGCTTTGCGACACTTAACTAGTCAGCATCGATCTGTACATGTTAAAAATATGTATAGCAAATTTTATAGTAATGAATATTTTCTGTTACATTTACAAATTTTTAATTGAGTATATATTTCCCTTCACATGGTTTTTTATGTTGAACACAGGGCTTAACAAAATATTTATTTTTCATTTCATTCGTTTGAAGCTGGACAATAAAAATGGAAAATACTTCTATTTAGAAGCGTAAGCTTTTTATTTATTTTTAAATATATTTTCAGTTCTATGGGGATAACATAAAAAAAAATTTGTTCAGGGTCTCAAGAATTCTTCCTTCGCATCCACAGTATATATTTTACGAAGTTTAATGTGTTCTTTTTTTTATTTTGTATTAATGGATGTATGGAAAATGTGTATTTTATGTCCTAGAATCATTTTAGGAACATTTTTTCATTTCATATTGTTCACAAACTTAATTATTTAAATTTTTAAAAATATTTATCTATTAGTATAATGCTTTTGAAGAGCGTGACGCGTGCAACGCGCTCTGGTGAGAAAACTTTGCACGGACAAACTATAATCACTAAGGAACCGCCATTTTGTTTTTAGTTAGACAGGGCTGGTTTTGAGCTTCAAATTTAAACTCGAATCCTCGTTTGTTCTTTATTAATATAGGATAAAAAAGAGGACAGAACGAAATTCGAGTTTCAGTTTAGTGTTTAAAGGTACCGTCCCATGGGAGCGAAGGCATCCTGTCACACGGTAGTATGCACAGGTCCGGCAACTCCCGTGGTGGGGATGTTCCCTTCTTGTAGTCAGAATGTTTCACATTTTCGCCACGGATAGCGCTAGTATCGAGTAGTGGCCCGAATGACCACACTATAGCATGTATTTATATAGATATACCCAGAACGTAGTCAGCTGTGAAAGCTGTCTGTAAACCACTTCTTCTTCTTCTTCTTGGTTGCAGCGCTGCCCAAGTGGTCACTTTCGAAACTACTACTCCGCACGATAAGGGAACATCCCCCACCACGGGAGTTGCCAGACCTGTCTTTACTACCGCGTCCTGCCATAACATGAGTCAAACAGACAGAAGCAGCCCTATCTGACGGCTAGATACATTTTGGTTCCCTAATGGCCCTAGTGATGCATTTATACTTCTCTCTGCCTGACCGGTGCGGACAGAAAATACATAAGAGTAAAGGAGACAGACAGTGTAAAATTGGACAAAATGAAAACGTCTGCCTTTTTTGCTCTTATGTATTTTCTGTACGCACCGGTCAGGCAGACAGAGGTATAAATGCACCATTAGTGATGCCAGATGGAAACTAATCCGTAAGGTGGCGCCACCTCTGTCCTCTCCTATAAAAGTATTGTTCTGCATGGTGTTCATAAACAAATTTAAATAATTATCAGGAAAATAGAAATATTTCGTAATTTAAAGTCATTGTTTTTATTATCATTGAAATTTAGTGTTTTTAGTGTATATTTATGCAATCATAAACATGAGTGTATAGATACTACCATTTTCAATTATACATATCTTTTCGGCATGTGAAAAAGAAATTGGTGAACATATTTATAACAAAATACAAGCATATATGCTATGATGGAGCATATGATTCTTCATCATTTTGAATTTTTTTATTTGTTAAAATAAGACATTTTTATCAATTCATTTTCTCAGAAAATAATATTAGGGGCATGTTATACTTGAGAGAAGTAGCAAGTTCAGGTAATGAATGTTCGGCGGTGTGCAGACTGCGGTGGCCCGTTTAACCGAGGCGGAAGCTCGGAGCTTGCTCGGGCTCGGTGAGCTAAGGGTGGGGTGGGTAAACTGTCGCATCCGAGAGCATGTCGAGGTTGCCCGGTGCTTCAGGTGCCAGGGATACGGCCATGTGTCGCGTGGCTGCACGCTTCCAGGCAGGAAGGATGCCTGCTGGAGGTGTGGGGGCGCGTCACACGTGGCCAAGGAGTGCAAGGCTCCCCCTAGGTGCCTGACTTGTACTGATAGGGGCGAAAAAGATGTCGCCCATGCTTCGAGGAGCGGTTCCTGCCCAATATTCAGGGCGGAGCTCCAGAGGTTGAGGGGTGGAAAGTGAAGTTTCTACAGCTCAACCTCGGAAGAGGGAAGGAAGCCTGGACAGGAGGGGAATTTTGGTCTGTGAGATGGTCGCCAGGAATGACCTGATTGTATTGAATCGGGGCAGGGTTCTTACGTTCAGACGGGGAGCGGGGGGGGTCGATTATGAACCTCACGATTGCCGCGCCCCGTCTTGCCTCAAGGATAGGCGACTTGTGCGTCCTCAATGTAATAACATTGAGTGACCATCAGTGCATTGAGTTTAGCCTCGCCGTGGGCACAGGCGTACCGGGGACTCGATGTACTGGAGGAACGACCAGTTGTCCGTCCTGCGTCGAAAGTGCCTTACAGCGCGGCGGAGTTTTACCCGCTCAAAGGGTGATCCTCTGCTGCGCGAGGCATGGAAAAAAGCAAAATCAGCTCTGAGGCAAGGCATAAAGAAAAGCCGACTTCAGTGTTGGAAAGACTTGATCGGAGAAGTCGAGAAGGATCCATGGGGTCTCGCCTTCAAAATAGTCACTAAGAGATTGGTGATACCCGGAAATACTCCTAGAAGTCTTTAACTCCTGTCTTCGGGAGGGGAGGTTCTTCACAGACTGGAAGAAGCAGAGGTTGGTCCTGCTGAGGAAGGGCAAAAAACCTCTAGGGGATGCCTCATCGCATAGACCAATATGTTTATTGGATACGATGGGGAAACTTCTGGAGGAAACGATTCTACAAAGACTACAGGGTCACACGGTCGGCGAGAACGGTCTCTCGGAAAACCAGTTCGGCTTTCAGAAAGGCAGGTCGACAGTTGACGCCATCCAGGCAGTGGTGGACATCGCTACTAAAGCAAGAAGAGGAACTGGTAAGCGTAAGGGATTCTGCGCATTGATCAGCATTGACATACGCAATGCGTTCAATACCGCGAAATGGAACATCTGCATCGAGGCGATGGTGCGGAAAAAGGTTCCAGACTACCTGTTACGAATGTCAGATGACTATCTGAGCGACAGGTGAGTGATATACGAGGGCGACAAATGGTCTCTCAAGGAAAAGATGACATGTGGCGCCCCTCAAGGGTCGCGGGTCGGTCCACTCGTTTGGAACGTCATGTACGACGATTTCCTGCGCATGGACCTGCCTGCTGGAACGAGCATCATCGGCTTCGCGGATGACGCACTTGCCGTGTGCGCCGCTGACGACGTCAAAATCTTGGAGCTGAGGATCAATGATAGTCTGTGGCGGGCAAAGCGTTGGTTAGATAGCAGATGCCTGAAAATGGCACCTGAAAAGACCGAGGCTTTGCTGGTCACAGGCAGGAGATCCTTCAAATACCCGAGGATCGTTCTCGGGGAACATGAAATCAAGTGGAAAAAGAGAATTAAGTACCTGGGTGTGCAGTTTGATCGAAGGCTTAGCTTCGGCGAACACCTGCAGATCGCGACTGCCAAAGCCATCCAATGTGGGGCCGCCCTGAATCGGCTCATGCCCAACATTGGTGGTCCTAGAGAAGCTAAGAGATGGCTGGTGGCGAGCGTGGTAAATTCGAAGCTGCTCTATGCAGCTCCGATCTGGACAAGTGCCATTAACAACCATGCTATCCTGAAGAAGCTATTCTCGGCACAGAGAGGTGTAGTGATGAGAATGGTCTCAGCATACCGAAATGTGTCGACGAGTGCTGTGCTGGTCCTGGCGAGCGTCCCGCCAATAGATTTATTGGCGGAGGAAAGGCAGGAGACCTTTCAGCTTCGCAAGGATCTTACCTGCGCCGACCTGCAGGAAATCGCTCGCGCGAAGGAGGCCATCCGCAAGGATGGAAGGCGCAGACTCGTCGAGAAATGACAGACGAGATGGCATGGTGACCAATCCGGGAGATGGACACACCGTCTAATCCCGGAGCACACCACCTGGCTGGAGAGAAAGCACGGTCAAGTCGGCTTTTACCTGGCGCAAGCGCTTTCGGACCATGGTTGCTTTAATGCGTACCTGAAGCGCTTCGAAAAAAGAGACGATGAGTCGTACCGCTATTGCGGTTCCCTTGTGGAAAATGCAGAGCACACACGCTTTGTCTGCGCCAGGTGGGGCGCGAAAAGGGAGGCTTTCGGTCGGACAGTGGGCGCACAACTCACTCCTGACACGTTGGTCTCTCTCATGCTCCAGTCTGAACAGATATGGATGCTTATCGAGTCATTCGTCACCCTGGTGATGAAGACGAGGGAGCTCGATGGGCGTGCAGAGCGCGGCAACAATGAAGGCCAGTAGAAATCGCATCGGGGCTTACACCCGCGGTCCTGCGTCTTGGGCGGACTTGGCTGTTCGCGTCGACTGGGGAAGGAATCTTCCTATTCCTTTCCTGGCTGGCGCGGCTAGCCGGCCTGCCTAACAGACGTGTTTCCGCGGTTGGGAGTCCCGGGCGAACGGACGACGGAAGAGTCGTACGCGACTTTAAGCTGGAACCAACTGCCCGCGAAGTTTAAAGCCGAAAGGCGGTTCCGCGGGCGGTGTATTGGTTCGTGAGAAGGGGTTTTTTGGTTTTAACAGGTATGCCTAGACCCGTCCTAGGAGAGTTCTGTACAACGTCTATAAAAGATTTCGCCATTTTTTCTCCTCACCAAAAAAAAAAAAAAAAGTCAAGAATCTTGCACAAGATTCAACGCTTCGGGCGGAAACAGGTTTACGCAAGACTTGAGCAAGACCTCCCATGATTCTTGATCAAGTTTAAAGCAAGTCTGGCCCAAGATTGCTTTATGGGTACCTTAATGATAATATGCTAGCCTCATATTTTTTGACAACGATGGGTACATACTTAGGAATAGGTAGAGAATAGGTATAAGTGATATCAATATTTTTTCATTAAAGTTGCATTCTCAAAAGTTTTTATACTACGATTTAAGCGTTTATGAAGGTCAAATGTTAAATATTTTTTTTAAAATGTAGCTTAAGCTATATTACTCTATATCTTATATGCTACGTCTTAAAAAGTTGAACAGTATTGAGGAAAATGAAAACAAAAGGCTGAAAAGTTTTAATATCTTGAGAGTAAAACAATTTCAAGGTTCTTTTTCATTTCAAACACATGTACACAATCAAATGCCTCTTATTTAATAACAAACATGTTTTCAAAATTGATAAGTACACATAAATTGATATTTGAAACATAAATTCTCCAAATTCTCTTTATATTCTCTTATATTCTTTAAATTCTGTAATATTCTCGGTTATATTCCACCAACTTAAATTCTCGAGAATTTAAGAACTCTATAGCGGAACTTCTTTTCGGGCATGGATATATGGAGATTGGTCTCCTTATATCTAATCTTTATGGTATTTTCTGTCCGCACCAGTCAGGCAGACAGAGGTATGAATGCACCATCCACAGTGCGGCCACTACCATGTATTTTAAGAGGGTACTTAAGAAAGTGAAAATGAGCATCAGCGCCGCCAAGTTTTGATAGCACGAACTAATAACAATACAAACGAAACCCCCGTCCACCCAAACCGATGTATTCTAAAGAGCGGAAAATTTTGAAATATATTGTATGAAATCCATTTCATAAATTTAAATGATTTAAAGTTGAAAATAATTTGTGAAAGAATAAAAATACAACAAGAATTTTTAAATATGAATCACAATGAACAGTTAAATACTGTACTATTACACGGAGAAAAATAGTTGAAGTAATTTTACTCAACTCTATCGATTAAACATGGGACTTAAGGACATTTGAAAATGGGTGTACGCCAAAGTCCAGCCTGGGTAGGTATACATTGTACCATAGTTTTATTTGCCCAAAGTTTCAATTGCGCATAAAATCACCAGAAGTCACTATGTTAGAAAAGCAGTGTTTGTCGAAAGTTATGAAAGGAATGCGTTGGCAAAAATTGCAAGTATATATCAAATATATGCGGTAGAGAGCGCTTCAGGGAAATGTACAGGAATCCTGCATCTTGCAATCCTCGCAGTTTTTGCCAACACATTCTTTTCATAATCTTCGTCTAACACTGCTTTTCAAATATAGCGACGTCTAGTGATTTTATGGGCAATTGAAACTTTGGGCAACTAAAAATATGGTAAATCAATTTGACATTGCAAAATATCATAAAAACCATATTTCGCAATGAATAATTATTGTACACAACTTTATATTTCTTAGTTTTGAATGTTATCAAAAAAGAAACAAAAAATCATCTTCTTTTCCTTTTCTATTATAATTAGATTAATTTCGATTTAGCGCCATCTATCGATCGGTTTGGATGTTTCTCTTGGAATCGTCCTGACCACTATGCATATGCCTATCATTTATGTATTTTTATCGTGTTCAATTTTTTCATGGAAGACTCGATTGCACTACACTAGTCAGGACATTGTCCAGGCTGGACTTTGGCGTACACCCTTGACAATTTATTTAATCCTACTCCGGTAAAATAAATTTGATAAATACCTAATTCACCTAAAGTGAATATCAATAAGCGTTACATAGGAAATAGTAAGGAGTTGAGTGAAACATTGTCGACGACAGGGCATCACAATGCGTCAGTGGGTTAACCTGAAATGAATAAATATATCACCGACGCTTGAGGTGCTTCGAACGGTAGTTGAGTAAAATGAGAATTGGCTCTATTATTTCAACTGGCAATGATATGGTTGCTATGGTTACAACAGTTTAAAAATAGCATCGGTAGCGACAATAGCGACACCACTTGTTGATAGCAAACATTATAATTCGTGCCCCTTTTCTCCTACATGAGTGGCCTCACGAAGGAATAAAAAGGAGAACAAACTGCCATGAGAAACTTTTCGGAATCTGGCAGGAGCAACGGCACGGTAAATGCCCGGCTTATAAGTTGGAAGTAGTGGAAAGGAGTGCGCAAGTGCGCAGTTGTCCTCTTCTTATTCCCGGGAAAATGTGCGAGTGAGACGAACTTGTCAAATTGATCTAAGCCAGAGAGGTTATGCAACCCGGTACGCGACACGACATTGCTAAGAAAAAAATTTATTATATTACTTGCGATCGTCAAAATCTTGAAAATTTGTCGGATTAAATTCCCTCACCTTTAAAGGAAAATACTATTCAACATTATTTAACACACGATTTACGAAGTAATAACAAATACCATAATTTCAATTTCAAGATTTACAATCTTATATTCGATATATACCAGCCCCCTGCATCTTAGCCAGAATGCACGTAATCCGCGAAACGAAAATGTCACAAGAATTGACTGTGGTCGCTAGGGGCGCTGATTGTTCATGAGGCCTGAATTCATTTTAATGCATGGGAAAAATGCATAAAAATTAAATTTTTGGGGATAAAAACTACTTGATCATATTTTTTTTTACAACACATTAAACTAGAAAGTTTTAAATATTATTTAAAGCAATTTTTACTGACATAAAGGGTAATATGCTTGAAATTTGGGCGAAAATTGTCTTTGTAATTCTGGCTGGAAATTGAAATCAAAGTTCTGTTATCTTCGTTTTAACATTAATATTTACATTGTGATTATTGAATAAAAATACAATATTCATTTATATTATCAATGTTATTGATATTATATCAGTCTTACATATTATAATAGAAAAATTGGCTATTGAAATTCCATCAAATTGAATTATAATACGGGTATTAATTATATTATCCTGATTTTGTTAGGAAAATTAGATTTTATTATAGGACACTTTGTATTTTATATTTTAAATCTTCTCAGTAATTGAAAAAATTACATTTTTATAAACAAAACTTTCACATAAGCAATGAACGTACATTTGAAAAAGTAACAAATATAAAGAATTTATAAAATTCCTTTATAAGTATTTGAAAACACTAAGAACAAAGATGTTTGTAATAAATAATAATCAACATAATATACTATATTTCATAATAATATAATGGATATTTAGATCTCACATGCACATAATTTATTATGTGTATTTTATCTACGGAGATCGATCTTTTTTACTCGATTAATCGGTTGGATTGATATTTTTTTTCGATCTTTACGAACGATTCTCCTTTCTTTTTTTCCTGTTTCCTATTTCTATGAACTGTTCCTATGAACTGTTTTTTAGTTTAAAAGTGAGATCAAGGGGTCGACCACGAGAATATCCTTAATGTGATATACAAAGTATATTAATATTATAAACTTTATAATAATACTTCATATTTATGACAGAAATTTTATCATAAATAATACTTTAAGTGATATGCAAAGTTCAAAGTGTATTAATATTATAAACTTTGTAGTAATACTTCATTTTTATGTCAGAAACTTTATCACTAATAATACGCATTGCTTTAGAAATTGTGCAATTTAAAAAAATAAAAAACGTTCCTGATTCGCAAATATAGTGTTTTTTAAGCTGAATTTCCTTTTTTATTGATATAAAAACTTTTTTATTTTGATAATTTAAATTCACAAAATATGCAAGTAACAATTATATCTCCAATTGTTATAAAATATTTTAAAAAAAGGTTATTTTACAGAAATTTATCATTTTCAGAAAAAGGTATCGATTTTTGAATATCGATTCAAAAATCGATCTTTTTAACCGCTTAATCGATCAAATTGAATCAATAATTTCAAAATCAATTCTTTTTTTTTAAGATCGCCCATCCCTATCTATAATACCTTAAGTTCAGTCAGTCAGCTTTGTTGATTTTTTTATTCAAAGCGTTTTAAATTTAGTATAGATTAAATTTTAATAAGTTAAAGGCGCTCATGATAAATAAACCCCAAAACAATGCACTTTTTCAGAGCATTACGTGTAGCCTGTTTTGCAACCTACAGCAACAAATTTCCGCATTTTCACTTAAATTTTTATATCACCGACTGTTAAAACCATTCCAATTTACCTAAAAAGCACACGAAAGCACTTCAGACACCAATTTTTCACAAAAAACGTTCAATTTCAATGTTCTATAATGCTAATCTGTATAAGGTCGGCCTCATGAACAGCCAGCGCCACGGTGGCCAACGGTCAACATCTGTGACATTTTCAACTCCAGAGATTCCGAGGGCTGATATATACTTACCACTTTTATAATGCACTCCTTTAGCTTTATAGGAGTCCTGAGATAATAATTTTTTTTTTTTAAACTAAATTGAAATTGAACAAATATCTGCCGCTTGCAAATGATCAAAACATCGATCAACATAACCACTTTGGCTTAGATCAATTTGACAATTTGACAAATTCGTCTCACTTGCACATTTTTTCGTGAGTAAGAAGAGGACAACTGCGCACTTGCGCACTCCTTTCCACTACTTCCAACTTGCAAGCCCGGCACTTGGTAGGTATACATTGTACCATAGTTTTAGTTGCCCAAAGTTTCAATTGCCCATAAAATCACCAGAAGTCACTATATTTGAAAAGCAGTGTTAGTCGAAGATTATGAAAGGAATGTGTTGGCAAAAACTGCGAGGATTGCAAGATGCAGGATTCCTGTACATTTCCGTGAAGCGCTCTCTACCGCCTATATTTGATAAGTACTTGCAATTTTTACCAACGCATTCCTAGAGTTCGAAAATTCCCGGTGTGTCCTTCTTTAACCTATAGCGGCGTCTTCTACTAGAAAAACATGGTGCTATAGGATAGAAAAAGACACACCGGGAATTTTGAAACTCTACGCATTCCTTTCATAATCTTCGTCAAACACTGCTTTTCAAATATAGTGACTTCTGGTGATTTTATGGGCAATTGAAACTTTGGGCAACTAAAACTATGGTACAATGTATACCTACCCGGGCACTTACCGTGCCGTTGCTCCTGCCAAGTCGCTTACATGGAGATAGGTCTCCTTATTATTCCTTCGTGGTGGACCCACTGTGGCACCATCACGCCGCTTGCCGTTAGTCGCATCTGTCCCAATTCCACTTACGTTAGTTCGAAGTCGTGAGTCATTTATCTGTGTTTTGATTGTGTTACGACCAAGCGCTGCAGTTGGTTCCTCCCTTACGTCGATTGCGTAGCTGGGCCCTGATTCGTCGATTGTGGCATTCGTTGCTGTTGTTGACTCGTTGAAACGAGTACCCGCCAGGAGGGATTTAATTCAAATTAAATAAGAAGCACAATTCACACTTAGATTATATGTATTTCGTTTTAGCCGTGTATAATTATTTCAAAAATATTATGTCGCTATTTACAATATATTGTAATACAACGTCAGGCATTGCTCGCCTGGCCACCCCAACAAATTATAAGTCCGTAGTTGCCGAAAAATTTCTAAGTCGAATGATGTTGTATCGTAAGTTCTAGCTTTTATTCAAGATAGAAAATCTGCTGTTTTTGAGCTCTGCAGCTATATTTATAATAAGCCCTTCAGGTGGGACTTACCATCTCTCTATAGCCTTCAGCCAATCAAAATGCTGACGTAACACAATTTTATGGTCACTCGACGAATGGGCGAATAGGTAACGCAGGACCGCCCATCAAAATTAAGTCGCAGAATGAGTCAGTCGAAGATTGACATTTATAAACACTCTAGGATCAAATATCGTGATTCCTTGTAATGTCTATTAACATTACATCGGGTCGTTTTGGAGCTTAAGGCACGTTCTGTGACTATAAATAGCCCTATGAGTCATCCATAACCATAACAATGACGTAATCTCTCGCATTCCTAGCATTCTCGCACACGCAATATAATTCTACACCGTTGTAACTGATTACAACGTCGCAGTGCCATGTTTAACGTCGCAATTAGAGACAGAGGAGCTATGTTTTACTTATTCGCCTATCTATATACGCAGATTTAGAAGTTACTTACGTCAGACTGATAATCTAACTACTTAAATTCGAATTTTCGCGCTGAATTGGTCGGTAATTCAGACCGCGCTTTTACCAACATATTTGGTTATGTATGAAAGGGTGCTAGAACCCCTCATTATTAGTATCTGAACCCGGCACCAGCCCTGTCCGACTAAAAACAAAATGGCTCTACAAAAGCATTATACTAATAGACAAATATTTTTTAAAATTTAAATAATTAAGTTTCTGAACAATATAAAATGAAAAAATGTTCCTAAAATGATTCTAGGATATAAAATACACATTTTCCATAAATCAATTAATACAAAATAAAAAAAAGAACACATTAAACTTCGTAAAATATATAATGTGGATATGCAGGAAGAATTCTTGAGACCCTGAACCAAATTTTTTTTATGTTATCCCCATATAACTGAAAATATATTTAAAAATAAATAAAAAGCTTAAGCTTCTAAATAGAAGTATTTTCCATTTTTATTTTCCAGCTTCAAACGAATGAAATGAAAAATAATTCTTCCAGTGAAATATAAATATCGAAGAAAGCACTTTTATATTTTTTACAAAATGGATTTGTATAAGATTCTGTAGAATCGATTTTTAAAAATCGTTCTATTTTAAAATTAACTTTAATTTTTTGTTCGTAACTATTATTTTATACTGATGTTGTAAAATTTCCGAAACTACAGTAAAGCCTTGAAGCCATGGATCAACCGGAACAGTTGACTAAATCAGTAAAATCGAATTTCCCCCAAAAGATTAAAAAAAAAAATGAATTTTTTTAGCTGCAACTTTGGGACATAGTAAAGGACATATTAGCGGATGGTTGTAGAATTTAATAAGTTTTTAAAAATTAAACAAAATTTAGTTTCGATGAAATAGGAATTAATTTTTTAAATAAAAATCAACTTTACTTTAAACATTATTTTGAAATTAGAATCGAATAATTACTTCAACATTAATTCTGTAAAACACTACTTCTAAAAAAACACTTCCTTAGCGAACCGGCTGAACGCTGGGTTTACGCTATAGCGTAAACCTAGCGTAAAGTAGCAATATAACTCATGAAAGCTACAAAATAAATATAAAATTTTAAAAGCTAATGTCTATATTTTTGAAATTTCTAGCGTTAATAATAGTACATTGTACAACAAGGCGGTAAAGTTGATCATTTAAAGCGAGTACGATGTTTTAAATGATCTTATCCCCGTGTTGTACACAGTACTTTATACAACAAAAGCATGTTTTTCTCGCTTTTTGACGCCTGTTTTGCGGGCATAAAGTTTGTCATTTAAGCCCTGCAAGCGTAAATAGGGAGTGGGGTTGCTTAAATGACTACTTTTAAGCACTCCATCCCTATTTACGCCCTAGGGCTTAAATGACAAACTTTATGCCCGCAAAACAGGCGTCAAAAAGCGAGAAAAACATGCTTGTGTTGTATAAATAAAATTATTGCATATTTTCATTACGGTAGCGTAAACCTAGCGTTCAGCCGGTTCGCTAGAGTTCTTTGGTACAACATAAATAATTAATCACGTTTTATATAATACATTATCAACTCGAAGTTTTAAACTTTAAATAAGTCTTTTTATCGCTTATATCTAACCTTGCTTTGGCATATCTAACATCAAAACTATTTTTTACTTGGAACTCAAAATTCCACTCTTGCACCCTAGCGAACTGGCTGAACGATAGCTTTACGCTGTAGCGTAACATTATCGTAACATTATTGTAAAGTTATCGTAAAGTAGCATTATAACTCATGAATGAGGCAAAATAAATATTCAAAATGTTTTTATCCTTATTCTACGTTAAAAATAACGTTAACTGGTAATTCAAATATGCAATAATTTTATTTATTTACGCTAAAAATTAAAAAAATTTAATACCTGTCATTGAAGGTCATTGCCGTTCAAGTTGACCATTGGTTGGAGTGAGACACAGCTATACTTTCATCTCACTCTAACAAATAGTCAATCCTGACGGTGAAGACATGAAAAGTGATGAACCACTGCACTGCCTTCAATGACAGGTATTATGTTTTTTTAATTTTCAGCGTGAATAAATAAAATTATTGCATGTTTCAATTGCCAGTTAACGTTATTTTTAACGTAGAATAAGGATAAAAACATTTTGAATATTTATTTTGCCTCATTCATGAGTTATAATGCTACTTTACGATAACTTTACGATAATGTTACGCTACAGCGTAAAGCTATCGTTCAGCCAGTTTGCTAGGGGCAATACATTCTTATCTATTAAATGTAAATCTTTTTGAGCATCTTGAGCATATATCACATTCTGATCGATCTTTACCGCCTAAATAAACATCCCTATAATTCATATGAGGTACATTCTTTGGTACAACATAAATAATAAATAATAAATCACATTTTATATAATACTTCAGGAACTTGAAGTTTCAAACTTTAAATAAGTTATTTTTATCGCTTATATCTAAAATATATTTTTACTTCCCGCGAAAAAAAAAGATGAAACACTAATTCGGGATACAGAAACAGAGAGAAATTCAGAGATAAGCTCGACGCGAGATAAAAGTTCATTACCGGTGTCAACAAAAGCGAGTCTAATATCTAGCATTGCTAAAATTTTGTTTATACATGTCTGGCAATCCCAGACATAAAATTTTGTCATCTAGCGTACCCAGTAAGAAGGTGGGCATTGAATGGCATTGAAATGTCAAGATCTAGAAAGAAACGGAATCGAGAATGAAACTATTGAATGCCTTTTAATGCCTAGGAATTAAAATGCATTCACAAGTTTCATTCTCGATTCCATTTCTTTCCAAATTTTGAGATTTCAATACCATTCCATGCCCCCCTTCTTACTGGGTAATCCATGTCTAGGATTGCTAGACATGAATAGACAAATTTTTCAATATTTATAAACCAGAAAAAATTCATATCTGTAAAGTCTGTATTGTTGTACTCAGAATACTGAGTTAGAAGTTTTCAATCCCCACTTTCCTTCAGGTAAAGAGCTGAGGAAGGCTAACTGAGATAACCCCTCAGGATCGAGTCTGCTTCGTTTGCCTGAAGCTATATTTCCAGCCTTTGAGAATAGTCGTTCTGATGGGACTGATGTTGCTACTATTGATAAGTATTTAATTGCGAGTTTGTAAACATTTGGAAATAATTTTTTCATGTTCATCCAGTATTTAAAAGGATCCTCGGACCTTGGGATCACTGATTGACTAAGATATTGCCTAAATTCAACAGGTAGGCCTCCTGGTTCGTCTCGATCGGGTACTTGTTTGGCAACCAAATTGTCGTGATAGTTCCAAACACTTTTTTTTCTTACATCCAACGTAGGTGCTGGAATCAGAATGCGTTCTGTACCTTCAGTTGGTTCTGATTCTGCTTTAATTTCTCGCGAGATCTTTTGAATAGTATCGGAAACTGCAAGCACACGTTCAAAATGGATTTTTTTAAATCTTGGATCTAAAATCGTAGCCTTGGCGTAAATATTATTTTCTTCTACTTTAGAAAACCTATTAACCATCTGGTTTATGAGATTTGTTTGAAGGTGGAAAGCGATTGGATTTATTAAATTTATTGAATCTAGGGTTTTCATTACGCAGTTGACCATCGGAATAACAACGCTGCAGCTCGCATAGTCCTGAGATGAAAGCTCTCTTGTGGCTTGCTCAATCGGGCGCAAAATTTCAACGATTTCTTTTAGTGCATCAACTTTTTCACGACTTAACATTGATGGCGCGTTTGGTACGACAAGTAAGGCAGAACTTATTAGAGGTGCTAAGTCAAGGAATCGTTCCAACATGAAAAATTCTGAATTCCATCGAGTATCGACGTCTTGCAGTAGTTTCAGGCACGTTCCTACGGTTTCACCTTGGCCCAGTTGTAAGCGTCTTAACGCATCAGCTGCATTCGCGCTTTTTTTAAAGAAAGTTATTATTTGTTTTACTTCAGAAATTAATTCTTGTACGCCTGGAGTTTCTTTAATTGCAATTGATGGCACCAACTGTATCGTATGTCCGAAGCAGCCTAGGTGTCTTTCTCTACCAAAAATTATTTCAGCAGCTTTCACAATATTGGCACCATTATCCGTTACCAAAGCAACAACTGAATCGCTCTTTATTTTCCAGCTTGTACACAATTCCTTTATTTTGTTCGATAAATATTCCCCTGTGTGAGATTGATCTAGTGGTGCAGTGCCTAAGATAACTGATTGTAATTTTTCGTCTTTAAAATAATGGACTGTCAAACCAAGATGTGTTTTCACTGTGTGCGATTCTGTCGAAGTATCTGTTGTCATACATAAGTACTTCAAATCTGCGAGATCAGTTTCTATCTTTTCTTTTAGAGTTTTATATTTCTCATCAATGCAACGGGTGATTGTTTTGCGACTAGGTGGCTGGTAATGTGGGGTAACCGTTTTTATAAATTTTTTAAATCCTCTTTTTTCTGGCGTCAGCAGTGGCAGATTATCAACTGCAATCATGTACACTAATGATTCAGTTATTGTGTTCGCTTTTGTGCCTCCAACTATAAAAACAAGTTTCAATTAAATTTGCAGATAGATAGTTAGATTTCCTTTGTTTACTTTAAAAAAATAGGCACGAATAAAAAACAAAAACATTTAAAATTATAGAAGATTTTTAGGTAAATACTAAAGCAGAATCGCACTAATATAAGTACTATATTCGACAAAAAAAACAATTTTAAATTTAATTTTTGGTGCCTAGAAAATCTAAAAATCGAGTGGTTAACGATCATTGAACGATGGCAACATTTTTTCTCCCAAAACAAAATTAATTATTATGTTTATATTCAGAGCCTCTCAGATATACAATTTTGTTATTAAATATACGCTACTTTTTAATTTAATCCGAAAGAACCTAATCATTTAGTTTCCAAAAAAAAACTATTTTTCATCGTCCAATGAGCGTTCAAAGCTGTAAGTACATAAAATTACTAACGTGAATACGAATTTATTTCTTCAAAGTATTCATCAATTGGTATTTGATTATTTCTTTTTCTCGAGGTAGATTCTGGTACCGATATTGAACTTATAGCATGTGTCGAACTGCTCTCTGAATTACTTCCCTGTGTTTCTATATTCTGGATTTGTACGTCAAATTCTTCATCTGGTTTTGATGGATTACTGTTCCCTAGAATTTCCTGTGATTCCGCTTCTGAACACTGTACTCCTGGTTCTTCATCGGTTCTTGAATTTATCTCTTTATTTGTCTTAGCTTCAACTTTCAATCCAATTTTCATTTGATGGATCCGAGATAAGTGGTTTTTCAAATTGGTTGTATTACCGCAGTGCATTATTAGGCCGTTACAAAGACTACATCTTGCAGAAGAACGATCTGTCTTCACGTAGTGTTTCCAGACTTCACTTGGTGTCCTTCGTGGCATGCTAGGTAAATATTTAAAAAAATATAATTTTCTCTGCACCTTAACCCTTTAAATTGTCCATGGCAACAAATTCAAAGTTTGAATGCCGTCAAACGAGGCAACTTAAGACATGTGGATTAATTTTGGATAGCCCTAAGTTCATAATTTAAATTTCTCAAGGTGGTTTTAATTAGGATCAGCAATCAGTTTGAGTCTGAGCTAATTGCAGATCTTAATTAAAACCACCTTGAGTAAATTGAATTATGAACTTAGGACCGTCTGAAATTAAATCACGTGTCCGAAGTTGCCACTTTTGACAGTATATAACCTTTACCAGAATTTTTACAACACAGTTATGTATTTAAAAATCATATTGCACGTTTACATTTTTCGTATTTCCAGGACATTATACGAAAATCGATTCGTTTCATATCTAGACACGTGATAAAATTTAGAAAAAATGTTTGTCCTGTTAGTGCTTATGCATGCATAACCTACAAATTTAGAAGGATTTGTGAGTTGTTGTCATTACTTCGAATCTACAACACAAAAGCTGGCAAAAATGTAATTCTAAATAAAATTCTGTTCAAAATGTTTGTCTTTTTCTAACGAACGAGAAATACATTTTGAATAAAATTCTGTTCAAAATACAATTTGAGACAATCTATCATTTCTGTGACAGATACAAAAATTCGGAAGACTTGAAAACTCAGTCAAACGCAAGTCAATGAATTTTAATTTTTGCAATGGGTTTTCACTTCTACTAAATAACATATCTGTCACTGAAATTATAGATTGCCACAAATTGTATTTTGAACATAATTTTATTCAAAATGTATTCCCCGTCCGTTAGATAAAGACATAAACACATTTAGAAGAAGACAGACACACTTACGTTCGCGTTTTCCGCTCTCGAAATTATTGCACTCAGGTGACTCGGGTCCAGAGTAGGGTGTATTTTGGACCGTATATCGTATATTCTCCCAGGCGCACTGAATTTCACGCTGAAAATTCTAAGAATTTTCAGGTCACCTGAAAGTTTGAGTAGATTTGCAAGAATAAATAAAGATTTCATACATCCAAATGTTAAGTTATATAAGCTTATCACAGTTCTCGAATATCTATTTAACAAACATTGCCGGTCTAGCAATTCTTTTGATCTAATTCTAGACGATTTAATTTCATCTGAAACAAAATTTAGTTTTCAATACAAAGAACATGCCAATGACGCTGCGGAGATGTTAGCATATACAATTCAATTTTTTCTTCAAATACGGATGAGACAATTCGTAAGATAGGAAATGGCTAAGATAAAAAAAGTTAGCGCCTTAAAGAAAAAAGCAGCCAAGCTTTGCGACACTTAACTAGTCATCATCGATCTGTACATGTTAAAAATTTAAAATATGTTAAAAATATGTACTAGCAAATTTTATAGTAATGAATATTTTTTGTTACATTTACAAATTTTTAATTGATTATATATTTCCCTTCAAATGTTTTTTTATGTTGAACACAGGGTCTCACAAAATAATTATTTTTCATTTCATTCGTTTGAAGCTGGAAAATAAAAATGGAAAATACTTCTATTTAGAAGCTTAAGCTTTTTATTTATTTTAAAATATATTTTCAGTTATATGGGGATAACATAAAAAAAATTTGGCTCAGGGTCTCAAGAATTCTTCATGCGTATCCACAGTATATATTTTACGAAGTTTAATGTGTTCTTTTTTTTATTTTGTATTAATTGATTTATGCAAAATGTGTATTTTATATCCTAGAATCATTTTAGGAACATTTTTTCATTTCATATTGTTCAGAAACTTAATTATTTAAATTTTTAAAAATATTTGTCTATTAGTATAATGCTTTTGTAGAGCGTGTTGCGGTCAGCGCCGCTCTGGTGAGAAAACTTCGCACATAGAAACCTTTAATCACTAAGGGAATCAAGTTCTCGCCGTTGCAGGCAGGGAGTCGGATGGGGCTCCCCGGCACACCGTTACAATTGTGACAGTTAGTAACATTTTTGGAGATTCTCAAAATGAAACCTGGACCGATCAAACATGAGCAATGTAAAAATTATAAAAACTTATTATAAATCATGTATTTTATCATTTCTGAATTTTTTAAATTAATTTATTTTTATTATAATTTTGATCAATTAAAATGTATTAAATTTAAGAAAGTTGAATACGTAACCGCAGAGATGAGGAGGGATATTGCCAGTCCGATGTATTGAATTTCAACTGTGTAACGAGCGCAGAATCCTTCTGCTGTTCTTTTTACACACTAGAGCACGCATGCTCACCTCGGAAACGCGCAGTGGTCCCAGAACGGAGTGAGTTCGGCATAGGTGACGATCACGGTTTTTGAGAGTGAAGGCATCTCCAACTGAGAATTGAGAAATCTAAGAGGGAAATATAAGTGTTACTAAAATTGAAAAATTGAAGTCTTGACTTCATGGTTAACGTCAGGAAGCCAGAATTTTGGTGCCCTTCAGGCTAAAAAAATCCCATTGATATTTCTAAGTTGGTTAACCTCAAAATTAACCGGCGCGCGCTGCGCGAGAGCACGCGTGGTACGGGAATTTGTCAGCTCGGTAGCATGGCTTCCGAAACTGTAGATGCGGGAACTCTGAGTAATCAGGAGACCTATCTATCCTCGGATGTAGTGTCAGGGGCTGAATCCCTCCTGCAATTTAAACAGTCTAAATCCTCTCAACCCCAGGTTAGTAGAGCCGAAAGGCACAGATCTTCGGATGCCTCGGATGATTCTGACCTGATAAACTGTCAACTCCTAAGCACCAATAATGTCGATAACCTCGTGGAAATGGATAAAAGTAATAATTTTTCTCTAACGACCCCCCCTAATAGTCAATCAAGCAGTAGCTCGGCTGACCCTCGCCGTTACCGTTCGCCCCCTAACTATCGCTATAAAGAATCTCATCGAGGCCAATGCAAGGTCATGATAGAACGCATATCGAACTCAAATGATTCCGATAAAGATCTTGATCGCTTGAAATTTGCAAAGCTATTTAATAGCATGTATCCGAACTCAATTGTAGATGTTAATAGTTCAGGATTTGGAAAACTCTTTGTTGTGGTCAGGTCAGCTCACAATGCAAACGCCATTCTGGACGACAAATCCCTAGAAAATAAGGGCTTAAGAGCCACCATTCCGTCCTATTTTGTTACCTGTAATGGGGTTATTTCAGGTATCTCCTTGGAAATGAGTGAGAAGGAGATTGTTGAGAATCTGGTGATCCTCGACAACGTTTACAAGATCAATCCTATTGAAGCTCGCCAACTCGATAGGAAAATCATTGACAAGGATACGAATAGGGTTTCGTATGTTCCTTCTCGCTCAGTATTACTGACTTTTGAGGGTAGGTCTCTCCCACAAAGGGTGGCGATTTATAGCGCGTCAACGGAGGTCGAACCTTATGTGCCCCCCGTTAAAATTTGCTGGGACTGCCTTAGATACGAACACATTGCAAAACAGTGTTTTGCTTTTTTTTTTGCTTGCACTGTGACGGCCCACACCTGTTAGGTTCTAGGGAATGTCCCGAATTTAATTTTCAGAACGAATTCCGTACTTATGCGGTAAATCATTGCTTAACTTTCGCAGAGGCAAAAGCTGTCCTCAGACCTAAATAATCAAAGAAACAAGCAAAAAAACCGATAATCACCCTACACTGTCTTCCGCAACTAACTTTGGTACCAGTAGCTATCCAGATCTTGGAAATACGCCCTTCTCCCCCCCTGTGAATTTCTCCCAATCTTCTCAGAGGGATTATTCTGAAGCCCTTCGATCTCCTCCCCCTTCCCCATCCCTAATGAACTGCTCAAATTCAACTCCTAGTCGCTTTTCACTAAACAAGTCCAGGGAAAATAAAAATAAGCCGAGCAATTCTAACGAAACGCCTGACTGACGTGAAACGTCACCCCCAAATCCATCGTTTGCGTCCTTGTTCAATACAAGGATGCCAAGTTCCCTCCCCAATGGTTTCGCGCTTTACTCACCACCCCTACAAAAAAACGATAACTCTCCCTCCACTTTTGAGTTTCAAAGTCTCTCTTCTGAGACAAACTCCGATTTTCTTTGTCCTCCTTCTTCCCCCAACCACTCGTCGAACTCACTATCAATTATTGAAAATTTACTTCTCATGCTTACAAACCTTATTAATGCCATTTCATCTGGCAATCCTCCAAAAGCTGAGGAATGCCACAATCTGATTAATTCTCTTTCTACGAGTCTCTCCTCCCTCTCCAGATCCCTTCTTTAATAACATCAGGATGGCTCAAATCAGCGGACTGCGAATCATGCAGTGGAACTGCCGCGGAGCGGCAAATAAAAGCGGTGATTTAAATAATATTTCAGCCGACTCTGACATCCTACTTCTATGCGAAACATACTTAAAACCCGAAAAAACTTCCGTCATAAATAAAAATTTCAATATTATCAGATCGGATAGATCATCTAACAATCGCGGTGGCTTGGCGATCGCGATCAGAAAAGAAATCGTTTT
Organism: Diplolepis rosae; assembly: GCA_030998225.1. Lineage (NCBI taxonomy): Eukaryota > Metazoa > Arthropoda > Insecta > Hymenoptera > Diplolepididae > Diplolepis > Diplolepis rosae. Next base: position 4,622,375 of record JAPYXD010000466.1, read on the forward strand.
TTCAAAAATTTCATCAATCCTCAATATAGAAAACAGCTTAGAAACTTTATCTATTTCCGTTAATACTTCTATAGGTCAGCTTCTAATAGTTTCCGCCTACAGAGTTCCGGTCGCGGGCAGAGGAATTTCTGAAAGCACCTGGAGACGATTTTTGGAAACAGTCACAGATATTAATCCAAACAACGTTCTTATTGCAGGTGATTTCAACTCGCATCATTATTTGTGGGGCAGTGCTCGGGCTTGTCAAAATGGCATATCTTTTTGCGCCGCTCTTGATGATTCAGACTTAATTTCTTTGAATAATGGCAAGTCAACTTTCGTTAATCGTCCGAACGAATCCCCGTCGATCCTTGACCTAACCTTTATCAGTTCCCATCTTTTCACTTCAAGCTCTCATGACGTGTGGGATGACGCTCTCGGGAGTGATCATTACCCAGTGGTCACTCGTCTAGGAGTCCAAGTGCCTGCTTCTAAATATTATTCACACAAATATAGTTTAAAGGGAATTAACTGGATTTTATTCTCGTCTGTGCTAAGAAATCTAATCGATTCCAGGTCCTCCGATGGTCTTCTGTCTGCTGAGGATCCCATAAAAAACTACAATACGTTTATGGAGTGTGTCGATGAGGCTGTCTTAACTGCTTGCGCTCCCTCGGCTCCCTCTAGGAATGGCAACTCTGGGACCTGTTACTCAACCCTTCCCCGCAACTTCAGGCCGTTCGTCCCAGCTCCATGGTGGAATGGATCTTGTGATGACGCCGTCAGAGATAGACAAAGAGCAATAATCGAATTCAGAAAACATTCTGACTACAAAAACTATATAGCTTACAAAAAAACCGCAGCGAAAGCCAAACGTATTCTGAATAAAGCTAGGAGAACATCTTTTCAATCTTTCTGTGAATCGTTAGATAGAACAACACCCATATCCAGGGTATGGAGAGTCATTAAAACTTTTAAAAACAGATACGCTCAGCCTGCCACATCTTCCTGCTCAGCCGATAGAGAGGTGATTGCTGATCTCCATAATCTCGCTGAGAAAATGTGTCCCCCCACAGTCTTTCACGATAGTTTCCCTACAAACTTTCAGGTAAATGAATTTTGGGATTCCTCATTCTCCGAATGCGAACTTAACATGGCTATTTCTTCTCTAAAAATAAAATCTTCCCCCGGCCTGGACAAAATTGACAATAATATTATCAGTCATTTTCCCAATGAAGCAAGATCTGCTCTCCTTAAAATATATAACGAACTTATGTCGTCTAGCTCATTTCCGCCTTGATGGAACAACTTCCTGGTCTTTTTTATTCCTAAATCAACTCCAAATAAATACCGACCTATTTCCCTAGCTTCTTGCTTATTTAAGTTAATGGAAAAGTTAGTTTACGATAGACTTAGCTGGTATCTTGAACACAACTTTCATCTTTCCCCTTCACAATTTGGTTTTAGAAAGAGCAGATCTTGCGCTGATAATTTGGCTGTTCTCTCCACAGAAGTTTGGACGGGTTTTGCCTCGAAGGAGGTTACCGCAGGTTTGTTCTTAGACCTCATAGGTGCTTTTCCCAGCGTAATACCCCAACTCTTAATGGAAGATCTAAAAAACTTAGGTATTTCTAATTCAGTAGCTAAATTCATATACAGCTCCACCTCCTGTAAAAATATGTTCTTTAACATAAATGGAGAGTTGATTGGACCCAGAGTCAGCACCGTGGGTCTACCACAAGGCTGCATACTGAGCCCCATCTTGTACTCAGTATATACTCGTGAACTATATAATCTTCTCCCTCCCACATGCACCTTGATCGAATTCGCTGACGATATAGCCATCCTGGTCAGATCTAACGACGCCGTTCAATGCATTGCAATCCTTCAGGAGTGCCTAACCATAGTTAGTAGATTTTTATTACATCGTGGATTAGAAATTTGCCCCGACAAAACTAAACTAATTCTATTTAACAAATTAAAATTAAATCTGGACGACTCAATTTACTCATTAAATATAAATGATAATACTATCACACCGTCACGTTATGTAAAATTTTTGGGAATAATCCTGGAGTTCTTATTCTCCTTTAATGAACACTTTAATTTCTTAATTAATAAACTCAGGAAATCCTTAAACATTATAAGGGTCTTGAGGGGTGTTTGGTGGGGAGCACATCCTTATACCCTCATTACCGTTTACGATGCTCTAATCAGAAGTTGTTTAGAATACGGCTCGCATATTATTACATTTAAATACCATAAATTCTTTGGAAAATTAGAGAAGATCCGAAATAAAGCCCTGAGGTTTGCCGTAGGATATAGAACGAGCACTCCCATTATTGTCCTCTTAGCGGAAACATGTGAACCGTCTCTTAAGTTTCGTTTCAGCTTTTTGGCCAAAAAATATATTACCAAAACTTTTACAAACCTCAACCACCCCCTTACAGACCGGTTGGAAAACTTATGGAGGATTGCAAATCGGAGTAATCCCTTCAGAATTATGGACATTTTTACGCTCCTGCTAGCTTTTCATAAAACCAGAGATCTTAGAGATCAGACTCGCAGATCATACTATCATCCTTTTTCGAATTTCCATATAGTGACCACACGTTTATTCCTCAAGTCGATGCAAAAACTGGCTTCCACGCAGTGGATAATTTAGGCGCTAAAGGAGGCTGTTTTATATTTCCGAGCAATCAAAATACATGTGCAAATCTAAATTTTGTTTTAATTAAAAAAATATAGCTGAAATGAGCCACCGAAGTTGTTGTGTTGTGAATTGTAAAAATACAAGCAGGAAAAGTGAGTGTAAATTTTATAAATTTCCAACGTCTAAATGGAAAATAAATCAAAGGAATAAGTGGGTACTGTAGGGTGTTGCATGAACTGATGCTTGTCGAATTATACGAGATTTTTTAAAATAACTTTCATTATTTCTACGGAACTCTTGGACATCTCGTACGTGTTCTGCCAGAACGAGATTTTTACCTTTAATTTTCGTTTGTGGTTCAAATTCTTTGTATATTTAATTTGTTGAAAACCTGTTTTAATAATTATATCCATGATGAATTTGAATCCAAAAATAAACAATTAATATTTATTTACTCAACAAGTACTTAAAAGTGTCATCATGAAATTACAATTTAATTCTTTATTATTTTTCTAGTCTGTTTTAATCTGTCATTAACTTAAGGTAGTCGTCATGCCAAAAAACAGTCTCTGGAAAAAGAAGTTTTTCTATGATTTCAAGACTTAGAATTATATCATCAGCCGTGTCATATGTAAGAAAAGACACTCTTTTTAATGAAAAAATTTAAAAATTACGAAAAATAATATTTTAATAATGTTTTTTATAATAGGATATAAGCGATAGTAAGGAAAAATCCTATTACAAAAAACATTATTAAAAAATTATTTCTCGTAATTTTTAAATTTTTTCATTAAAAAGAGTGTCTTTCCTCACATACGACACGGCTGATGATATAATTTCCAGTCTTGAAATCATAGAAAAACTTCTTTTTCCAGAGACTGATTTTTGGCACGACAACTAGCTTAACCTTATATTTACTGGTTTCTATATCATTTTTATTATGGAAAAGACTTACTTTTTACTGCTGATTTCACACAAATACTTCACAAGGAAAAACAATCGAATTTTAAAGTGAATAAAATTGTTTTTTTGTTTGTTTTTTTATTGATAATAAAAATTTTTATAACTAAGTCCCATTATAATACATTGTAAAAGTTCTCGAACAGCCTCCTTTAGTTCACTCATGCTATGGCGCTGCAGTCACGCACGGTGCCTATAGCCATTTTACATACACTAGATTATATTAGTAAACAAGACTTTAAAAAAGTAGCCATCTTTACTGACTCGCTGAGCGTTTTGGAAAGTGTCTCATCTGCTACTCCAAATACTATCAAATCTCATCTCATTTTTCTAATTAGAAACCGATTGGCAACGTTGTCTTCTTTAGATTACAACGTTTTACTGGTTTGGATTCCGGGACACAAGGGAATACCCGGTAATGAACTGGCGGATAGATTGGCTAAATCTGCTTCCATCAATGCTCCAACCCTAAGGATTCCATTACCTCCCTTAGATTTTGCTAGATCCTTCCGGGAACATCTCGATAAAATCTTCCAAAATTACTGCAAAGAAAGAGGAAAGCGTTTTGGCGCCTATTACCCAGAACGCTTCTATAATTTTCACAGAAAACCCTGGTTTACTAAGTTTAATGCAAGAAGGGAATGGATTGTATCCATATGTCGGATGAGAAGCAACCACCACTCCCTTAGGAAAAGTTTAGCTCGTAAAAAAATCATAGATTCGCCTAGTTGCCCATGCAATCCACTAATTGAAGAAGACTTAGAGCACGTTCTATGGCAGTGCCCTAGATTCGATAGCTTTTGTCCTGGCCTTCTCAAAAGTCTTTCAAAAGCCCTTAAATGCAATCCTCCCTTTCACAGTCAGCAATTTTTATTCAGCCCATCTATAAGAGTTGTCTCACACGTTTTCAGATTCCTGAAGAAAGCCAATCTAAAAATTTAGAATTTCCAACTTAATATATTTTGAATTTGTCGCTTAAGTGGGCAGTGCTCTGCCCGGCTGGGCAAGTCGATTGATATGTTACAGGTCGTTCATTATTGAAAAAGGATGGAATCACTCTACACCAGATCATGGCGAAATATACAAGACTACTTGAGTCAGTATAAAGCCAACATATGCGCATTCTAGTGGGCATAAATGAAGAAGAAGAAGGTCCCAGAACGTGGGAGCTGGCGGTCCCCACCATAGACCCCACCAGCTCATGGCTTCTTCCTCGCTCGACTGCCATAGATTGGTTGAATGAGGAAGACACAATGAGCTCGAGGCATCTATGGTGGGGGCCGCCAGCTCCCACGTTCTGGGATCACTGTAAACGCGCGGTTTAATTCAAACGCGGATTAATTGATTCAAAGAAATTAGAATAATACAGAGAGAGAGTTGGCTGGTGACATTGGAAAATCGACAAACTAAAAATCGATAAGAATGATGATCTCGTTCTAAACACATAACTTACTTGTTTAAATGTATTTTATAAAGTTAGTCCATATGCATGAATATTGAGTTCTTTTAACTTTTACATGTTTACTTTAACATTGTATTTTAGATTTAGGTATGAGTCGAAACTTACTGAATCTACAAAAGGCAAATAAGAATTCCTTAGTTTTTTATATAAGATCATCTTGAATCCAGAATCCTGAAATTGTTCAAAAGCTTTCTCCTCTTATAGACTTTTCATAGAAAAGTCCTTAAGTGGAGAGGAAATTTATTGCCATACTATGCATTTTTGTAAGCGCTTTAACCGTGGGAAGGGACGCGTTTATGATCTGCAAGAGAATACAGTAAAGATTTGTTTACACAAACCTCAAATTGTATAGAGTGTCAAGATGGCCCAGCTCGAGTACAGGGTCATACTATTCTTTTATGGATACATTGAGTTTCGACCAGCGGGGATGAATGTGACGAAAAACAGATGTTTTCGCGGGAATGGAAGGATGGACCAACAGGCAAGGATCCTGGGTCTTGCGCGCGCCGATTTATCAAGACATCAACAACGAAATGCTTTCCAGGAGTCAGATTTAATTTTGACAGCCCTAGCAGACCCGGTTGAGAGAACGGTCATAGAATACTCTGGCCGTTCTCTGACTGTTCTTTGACCGTTATCTGACCTCGCATTATTATGGCTAAGAACGACAAAAAAACATTTAAAACATTGCGATTATGATTCTGCGATCAAATTTGAATTAGCAGGTGTAGGAATAAATACAATAATTTTATTATTCAGAGATAGAAACTAGAAAAACATCGTATACCTGTCATTGAAGGCAGCGCAGTGGTTCACAATGGGTGGAACGTCTCCACCGTGAAGGTTTACTATTGGTGGAGACGTTCCGCAAATGGAGAATCACTGCACTGCCTTCAATTACAGGTACAAGATGTTTTCCTAGTTTTTATCCCTAAAAAATAAAATTATTTTATTTATTCTTACGCCTTCTATTCCAAATTTTGCCACGGAATGATGATTGCAATGTTTTAAATGTTTTAAATGTAATGATTTAATGTTTTTAATGCGAGGTCAGAGAACGGTCAGAGTATTCTATGGCCGTTCTCTCAACCGTGTCTGCTAGGGAGAGGACGAGAAGCTCATGTCTTGATATTTTTTCGTCCTCGCTCGAGCGATTTCATAACTGTTAAATACAAATTTATTTTTAATTGTAATCGATTATTATATAGTAATGCGTGTGTGCTAATAAATTACCTTTTATGTTCTTTTTATTTCTATCATAATTATTGTGCTTTATTTTTGTGTTAACTTTTAAATATTCTTTGCTTCCTTACTAATAGAATCCGAGAAACAAATCGGTTCATTCGTGAGAGTTGGGCTCCCTAGTCATTCATTGTGGAACGAATCCCAGTTTACGGGTTTGAAAATTTAACGTTTTCGCGATCAATATTTGACCTGCGCGTTACAACTGGTTTTCTGCAGCGCTCCCTATCTACCTAAGCGTTTTTTGAACTACAATGAAGGTGGACGCGGTTTTATTTTGCTTCTTAATCGGTAAGTTTAAGTATGTAACTATGAATATATAAATTAATAACTCACCTAATTGATTTGAAATCAATTTACAGCTGCAAGGCAGAGCCACTTGGTGATATAAGATCTTCCTGTGGAGAATTAGATGTCAGACGCCTGTGTAGCTCAGTCGTTAGAGCAGTCGACCGGCAATCGAAAGACCTGGGCTCGAATTCCAGCGCAGTCGAAAGCGTCTTTTTTTCCACAGAAAGATTTTCAAATTCTTTAAATATTTTGTGTTTTACTAAAACATTTTAAATTCAAATAAATGTTAAATGTCTGAATATTTGACAAATGCATAAAGTATATCAAAACTAGCATACGAAATCGCACTCAGAAAAAATATTTGATTGAATAAAAAAAATTATTTGTTTGAAACGATTTCTTTGATGTGAAGAAATGTTTTGTTTTAATGAAACAAAATTTGTTTGATTCAAACAAAATATCTTTGGACCAAATAAATATTTGTTCTAATCAAATAAATTTCTGCTATAAAACAAATAAATTTTCACTTTGAACATATATCAATGCATTAATTTTTTTGTTTTGACGAAAAATTAATTTGATTCAAACAAATATTTATTTGGTTCAAAGATATTTTGTTCGAATTAAACAAATTTTATTGCATTTAAACAAATAAGTTTTATATTATGATAATATTCGTCATTTTTGCTTTGTACTAAAAAAATCTCAATGTCTGATGCATTATGCAAAGTTAAATCAATAATTCAATTTATTTTTAAAGGACCAAACTTTTTCATATGTTGGAATTGTCATTTAAAAGATGTTAAGAATTCCAAATGATTTTATTAACGTATTTTATTTTGAAGGAATATTTTTGAATTTTATTTTATACTGTTACGTCCCGCGACGTATTTGAATGTATTTAATACACACAGGCTGGATTGAGTTAGAAATCTATGAGAAAATCGATAAAGGGGAATAAGGAGTAGGGAAAGTAGGGACCAGTATAGGGCCCTTTCTCCTCTAAGAAGATATGACTACGTCACGATTTTCGCTGACCGTCAATTTGTATGGAAAAATATAAAAGAGGCCCACACCAAGAGCAAGCAGTCAGTTAATTCTTCGTCTGGTTCGACACTTAAATTTCCCTTCGGAATTATCACCGGTCTCGCGACAATAGTCCAGTGCGGTATTTCAATTTAACTTCGAAAATCTCTTAGTTTGAGATTAATAAAATTCGACCGAGACAATTTAAAATCCAAGTTCGAGAGTCGTAAAAGTCATCGTGGACTTGTACAGATCTTTGTAAAGATCTTCGAACAGTGTCATAAATTTGGATCGCCGCCTTTACGGAATATACCTGTGCGTCCTATATCTCCGTCTCTCTCAAACGCTTCGACTACACCTGTGGGGATCCTGTGTACTTCCTACTCACCTCCGTGTGGATTAACCCTCAACGAAACTTAACGAAGCATAAAGGTAACGAACCTCTCTCTCTCTCTTTATTTTCTGTCTCCTTCTACTCACGTACCATCCAGCCTGTGCCTACATTTATATGTAAAATTTGTGTATAGTGACCTTAAATCAATAAAATAAATCCAATTTGTATTATTTTGATAATCAATTGTGTCTTTCATTGACTTATCCTCATCCCTAAGCAAGGATCCTTCGATCCTAACTTGAAACGAGGAACCTTTGATCCAAGTAAGTATTTACTCATTTATGACGTAACATACTTCCTTTTTAGATTCTCATCATGCACGCAGAAAAAAGTTCCGTATAATATACTGAAAATCCGGTAAATTTTATTTAATTTCCAAGTACTTATATGGATAACTGGCCAGTTAACTGAATGTTACTAGGCTGAACAAGTAACTGTAATCAGATTTGGTAGTTACAAATACGAATACATAAGTGGTACTGACTTGCGGATCAGTAAATTTCACCGAGCCAATTGCTATCCTACACTGTTTCAAAATGCTACAAATGCTTATTATTCTGTTACATTTCCATAGCGTTTAAGAGAATGTAACTTACTGTAACGGTATAATTTACCAAAATGTTAGTGCTCTTTACATTTGTCGAATGTCAGAATTACTTATAAGACAGTAGCTTTACCGATTTTTCTTAGTGAAAGTAGCATATTCGTTTCGGATAACACAGTTCTTTTGTTTTGGCTACTTTCTTTGCACACTGAGAAAAATGGATTGTAAACGGTAATGAGATAGTATATTACATTACAAGGGGCGAACCAGAGCGATTGCATGAGTGTGAAGTTTGCTCTGCCCGAGTGAAACGAAGGCTGCAATCACACGAAATGCTTTCGCTGTGTTTTGTTTCGAGTAATGTATACTATTTATCATAGCAACTCTTTTGAGAATTCGATTGGCTGTAACTGTGGATCGGGTTGAAACAGCGACTTTCAACCCTAGGGTTGAAAATCATAGTTTCAACCCGCTCTACAGGTACCCAAAATCGGATTTTCAAAGGAGGCGCTATGAAAAATATGTTACCGAGTATAATCTTGGACTATTAACTATGGGACAGCGATCTAGATTATTAAAACCATAATCTGTAGATGTTAAAAAAAAGATAGTATCGAATAATATCTTGGATTATAAACTGAAACATACCAGATTTAACGGGTGCAAAACAAAAGAAAGATAGAGGGGAGAGCTTTGGCACTCAGAAGAGGGGAGGTTTCAGTGGGAACACATGCACAAATATTATTATCATACCTCATTTACGTTCACATATTTAAGTGCACAATGCTACACTATTTATAATCGCATACGCTTGAAATTAAATTTCAGAATCGCTTTTGGGTTCGAACCCTCTAACTCTACCTATATCTACATTAAATAAACGCATTCCTAACGCCTAAAGCCTCTCGGCTATTCTCGCTTGCCATATTCCGAAATAAATGTCGCTTATAGGGATCGAGCGTTCGGCGGGAGGGGATAGAAGAATCGGTCGCCGCGCTCGCAGTGGTGAAAAGTGAAACTTATGGAGTAAATATATGTACGTGTTGTTATAGCAAAATTCAATAATGGGTTTTTCATGTTGTATATTTAACTATAAAAATACATCTTCGAATGGCAATTATAAATTTTTTCGATTCCAAACTGCCACACACAAAATACAGCAAAAAGTTCAATGGATTTCTGCAATAAGACTCATATTGTTAAAGCAAAAACTTTAACGATACCCAGTCAGAAGAAGATAAAGAATAAATGTTGCAGTACGGTAACCAAGGAGTATGTTGAGATAAATCATTGATTGGAGAACCCCAAGAGTTGGGAACAGGAAGACGTTATTTTCAAGGCTACGAGTCACTGTAAAAAGAGGAACAACTTTTGGACTTGACTGAAGTTAGTTATGGCACTTTTGATTTTTTGTTAGAAAGAACACTCGTACCATCAGATAACTTTAAATGTAGTCGAAAGAATTCTAATCCTAAAATCCATGATTAAATTGTTCAAGTCTGGTCATATTTTTGATTTACTGAAAAAAATCTTACCTACTGAATGTAAATACATATGCAGAAAATAATTACAGTACCGGACAGAATTGTCCAGCCACCTGTTTTCCGATAATTGCTCAAATTATCCTAATTTGAATTATGTTAGTGAAAAAATTTGTTCTATTAATTAAATTTAATGAACTATCAAAATTCTTTATAAAATCAGCCCAGCATCATTTCGTTTTGTTAAATTTTGAAGAAGTTATTGCAGAAATAGTCAAGATCTCAATGCTTTCTTAAATTTTAAATAACTTTCAAAATAATCAACATTTTGTAATGTTATTGGAATAATGTTAAAGCTAAATTTCTAAAAAATCGATCAAAATTCTTGGAATTGACGTGTAATTTTTTTCTTGCATACTGCACGTATTTAAAGTTCAAATAAAAAAGTTGGAAAAATTCCAATATTGCTTTTGCTTAGAAAAACATTTTCATAAGATATATGAAACATATAATCATGAATTTTGTATCGAATCCCCTTAAAATATATATTCATATGATCTTTGTTATGATTTACCTACAGATGAAATGTTTTCGAAATTTCCCTACTTTTTTGTTACAATTCATTACAATTATCAAAAACCAGGTGGCCGGACAATTCTGACCGGTACTGTACGAGCTAACGACCTTGCAATCGTCGTGTAAACATATCACGAACATAACCTTACATGATCGAGTCTATCTTAGTAAAATCACAATTTTCCACTGTTATACTTACTGTTTATAATTTTTATATATTGACACTCGATGTTTTTAATACGATTGAACTCCAATTGATGCTCTGTAACTGTTCTATTTTGATATACAAATTATTTTCATGCTATTTACGTGGCATTGCTGCAAAAACTTTACTCCATTAGTTCGTCTGTTTCAGTCACCAGATAGCGCGACATGCTTTTCTCGGTCCCTATAACCCACTATTGAGTCAGGCCGTGCAAACCTAATGGAAAGGTGGTGGACCGTTAGCAACTAGCGCCGCGTACAGCACTGCGCATGAACTACCATTATGTGTGCACGTGTTAGTGCATATACATGCATGCGTAGGTTCTTTAAATGTGTTACAAAGAATATATTCAAATAAAATTAAAAGAAAATTGAAGATTTAGCGCAAAATTGTGAAAATTTAATTCAAGAGTGAGAAGTTATGTTGATATCAACTCACTCTTTAATTACATTTACACAATTTTGCCTTAAATCATGGTTTTCTCGTCATAAATAAAAATCAAAAATATCTGTAATTTGTATTTTTATTTTCAGAAAATATAGTTGCTTAGCACATTTTGCGTTGATTTTTGTACTACAAGATAATCGAACACTTTGTGGGGTCGAGATAGCTCTTTTCGGTGTTGTGTGAAAGTCTTCTCCAAATACATCCTTGCTGCTTCCTGCTTCTGGGATATCTTCTGATTATTTTTTCTGGAATAAAGATTAAAAGCATTTAATTTATATGAATATTTGAAATTTATTTCGTAGGTATTTTATAAAATAAATAAAAATGAATTTTATAAAATAAAACTCCAGTCACATGTTTTGCGAAACTGTGGTGGGAATTTCTGACATTGTGGAATTTGTATTGGCAATTCTCAGCTATTTTTTCATAAATAATCCTTTGTAATTTTATACCATATATGTACTTGCATCTATATCTTCAGTAACATTTAGACAGAAGTACACTGCCGGTCGAAATTATTTGTTCACTTGTTGTTTCAGCTATTCCTAAAGTGTCTTAATTTTTATAATAACAAGTTGAAATTTTTTTCCCTATCATAAAATAAAAGTTAATAAAATTTTGCAAATAACAAATAAAACAAAATAATAAAATAAACTAAATAACAAAATTGAAGAAATTTTTTTTTTCACAGAAAAATTTCTTCAATTTATATTGGAAAATACCATCTAGTTTTAAATAACGTTGGATTAATTCTAAATCAGAGGTTGATAAGGTCGATATAGTAGAGTTCCGTTGTCACGTACAGTGATACACTCTTCTAATGATCGACATAATCGACTGAAATGATTTAGAAAAATCAGAAAAAATAACAAAATGTTAATTTTATAAAAAAATATTTCAAAAAACTTGAAATTTCAATCATTCTGAAAAATATTAACAACTCTGAAATTAATTAAGATTTTTAAAAGTTTTTTGTCTCATTTAAATGGTAGGTTTTCATAGTATTTTGCTAACTAATCAAGATATTTTCAGATTTTTTTCCTGGATTCTACCCGGCGTCAAAAATGATACAAAAAGGTCATAAAATTTTAAAAATGTGTAGCTACTTACAAGAAATTTGTAAAAACCAATGTGTATCATATTTTAATAAAATTTATAGATTACTTTCTTCATTTAAAAATTTTCGACATGTTTGTACCAAGTTTGACCCCAGGGTAGAATCCAAAAAAAAAAATTCTAAAAATATCTTGATAAGTTAACAAAATACTATGAAGAGTAACCTTCAAAATGAGACCAGAAACGTTTAAAGGTCTTAATTAATTTCAGTGTTATTAATATTTATTCAAAAAGATCGAAATTTGACGTTTTTTGCAATATATTCTTATAAAATTATCATTTTGCCTTCAACTTGGGCTCAGTAGATGCAAAATTTAAATAATTATAAAAATTAAGACACTTTAAGAATAGCTAACACAGCAGGTGAATAAATAATTTTGACCGGTAGTGTATATACTACTTTTTTAGTTTGGTATCTCAAAATTACGTGCTAGAATTTTATTGTCATTCCTAAGGAAGTTTTAGATACTTCATCGAAGTTTCTTGTACTATTTTATGTAAATTTTCTTACGATTTTTACATTTTTTCACATTTTCAAAGTTTACTTCGAAATAGGGCTCATATATGTAATATTTTATTTATTGCACTTAAAATTTTAGAAATAAAGATCACTAATGAGGACTCTGATCAGAGTCGAAAAGTTTGAAATTATATACAATATCGTATGAAATTAAAAATATTGTTACTTACGTGTGCAAACTGCACGCTACTTTCTTCAAAGTCTCGTGTGCCTTCTGCAGGTTTTTCTACTTCGGGAATAAAAATTTCGAAGTCTGATGGGGAAGAAACACTCGCCGGTTTAATGTTCACATCACTTCCACTCGACACATCACTACACGACGGTAAATTTAACGTCGGAAAAATGTCGATGACAAATAAAAAATTGTCTTTCTAGTACTTCGAGGTATCCTAACCTCGACAAGTAGGGATTTGAACATGCTTCTATCCATCGTTGTCCGGCATTTTCTTTCTTCGGAAACCGATGAATTGACACATTGTTCTTCCGACCCCTTTTGGAGGTACACCCACTCACAGCACACTGAATTTCGTACTTCGAATTCATTTTAAATGATTATAAAGCGCGATCGCGTACGAATTGTTGATACATGTATACAACAATGGCGGAACTCATACGAAGCCGTTCCCTTTGCCGCACTCCGCCCGCTTCCGACAACTAGCGCCGCGTACACCACCGCACATGAACTATCCTACGGGGACACCCAATACATTAGAGGTCGACCTGCCCTGCTATTGAGTTGGCCAGGCTTGGATTCGAGTCTACGAAGCTATTCGGATAACGTCGGAAGCACTCGGACGACATTCTGAAACGAATTATAAGAAAAACCGAGAATGAATGTTTTGATTTTACCGAATACTATCCCTACTTTTAACATCCAGGTTTTATGATCCGTTTTTCTCAGTGCAGCGTTGCCGGCACACGTGATTTACACATGAAGGTTATGTTTTCGTTACATGTGCGCGAGTTAAGCGAAACATCCAGATCGGTAAAATCTACTGATCTTTTGTTAATGTGTACTATACTAGTATTGTAATTCAGTTCCAGTAAATGGTACTTATCATCCTGTATTTAATACATATGATAAAGGTATTTTTAACTCACAAGTGACAGAGTTATATTTACTTTGATTTTACGATAAGATTTACGAAACGCTCAGTAATTCCGACATTTCTTTTCAGCTATGTTAACAGTTTTTACTGTTACATTTACTTAAAATCATTTACTGTTCCTGGTTAGTAAATTTTGCCTTTCTTTTTTCTGCGTGTGGATGAGAAGGTATTGGTTTTATGTGAAAAATGACTTTCGAAATTTTCACCAAATCTTTACGTTTTGAGACCCCCTGAGTCAGAAAAAACGGGGTTTACGAAAATGTCTGTCTGTCTGTCTGTAGTAGGTCGTGTGCGGCATAACTATCGATAGAATTGAGCTTTGGCACACTTTATCGGAGCCGAAAAAGTAAGGAAAAGTTCGTTAACCAGCCACATCCAATCAAAATTGAGGGATTGAGCACTGCTTTTGTGTTTTTGAAAATAAATTTGTGAAGAAATCAAAAATTTCAATACTGGTTTTTGATAGTGCTCATAAATCTCTACAAATTATCCCGATAACATTTTTTAATTAAATCAAAATTAGAAATGTTACAGCATATTCAAATTCGAAAAAAGTCAATATCAAAATTCCATTTTCCACTTAAATTATAGGAGATACGAAAAAACGTTATGATACAATATTATTTTCTACATACAGACCTACAAATTTTAATTGTAACATTTTTTCATAACATGCATATTTTTCTTTTTAATTTAAAAAAAAACTACTGAAAATCCAAAATTCAATTTTTTAACAATAATATGTGAAATACGAAAAAACGTAAGAATACAAAGTTGCTTGTTTCAAACAGATCTACAAATTTTGTGAGACACAGTTTCTGAAAAAACATATATTTTTCGTTTCAATTCCAAAAAATACGATTAAAATTCAAAAATTCCATTTTTTAGACAAAATATGAGAGATACAAAAAAAACGTTTGGATGGAAAATTGTTTGCCTAAATGAGGTCTACAAATTCTCATTGAGACATTTCGGGACAGGAGGTATATTTTATGTTTTAATTTTAATTGAGTGATTTTGAGAAAATGTTTAATTCACATCATCTGTAATATTATTATAAAATTGGTTTGAGCTTCAGTATCAAATTATAAGAAATAAACTTAAATGTATGCGAAGAGCACAAGACCGAGCGCCAAGCGCGAGGTCCAGAAAGAACGGAGCGCGTAACGCGACATTCAAAAATTCCGGAGCGCGAATCGCTCGACGAGAATGTGCCCGCGAAGCGGGCAGATTTTTTCTGGTGCATCGGCCGGGAATCACAAGTCAAATGAAATGTAACACATTGATTATTAATATCGAATAAATAAACGATTACGAAATATTATTTCAACTTGAAAACTTAAAATTTCAATAAAATAGATTTGTTAGATCACAAAGGTATTTGACATTGAGTCTAACCTTTATGATTTAATAATCAAATCATTTCTTTGAAATTTGATAATTTATGTAAATTGTATAAAATAAAATAAGTTTGAAAAATCACGCAGGGATCTGACCTTGAGGCTAACGTAAGTGATTAAGTAACTTATCTTATTTGAAAAATTATTCTAATTTGTTAACTAAGTTTTGATTTAAGTTAAAACCACCCCTATCCGACTCCCTGCCTGCAACGGCGAGAACTTGATTCCCTTAGTGATTATAGTTTCTATGTGCGAAGTTTTCTCACCAGAGCGGCGCTGACCGCAACACGCTCTACAAAAACATTATACTAATAGACAAATATTTTTAAAAATTTAAATAATTAAGTTTCTGAACAATATGAAATGAAAAAATGTTCCTAAAATGATTCTAGGATATAAAATACACATTTTGCATAAATCAATTAATACCAAATAAAAAAAAGAACACATTAAACTTCGTAAAATATATACTGTGGATACGCATGAAGAATTCTTGAGACCCTGAGCCAAATTCTTTTTATGTTATCCCCATATAACTGAAAATATATTTAAATATAAATAAAAAGCTTAAGCTTCTAGATAGAAGTATTTTCCATTTTTATTTTCCAGCTTCAAACGAATGAAATAAAAAATAATTATTTTGTTAAGCCCTGTGTTCAACATAAAAAACCATGTGAAGGGAAATATATACTCAATTAAAAATTTGTAAATGTAACAAAAAATATTCATTACTATAAAATTTGCTAGTACATATTTTTACCATATTTTAAATTTTTAACATGTACAGATCGATGATGACTAGTTAAGTGTCGCAAACCTTGGCCGCTTTTTTTTCAATACGCTAAATTTTTAAATTCCAGCCATTTCCTGTATTACGAATTGTCTAATTTTTATTCAAAATAAAATTAAATCACATATGATAACATCTCTACAACTTCATTGGCATGTTCTTTGCGTTGAAAAATAAATTTTGTTTCACGTGACAAAAAATATGCATTACTATAAAATTTGCTAGTACATATTTTTAACATATTTTAAATTTTTAACATGTACAGATCGATGATGACTAGTTAAGTGTCGCAAAGCTTGGCTGCTTTTTTCTTCAAGACAAATTTTATAGTAATGAATATTTTTTGCCACGTGAAACAAAATTTATTCTTCAATGCAAAGAACATGCCAATGAAGTTGTAGAGATGTTATCATATGTGATTTAATTTTATTTTGAATAAAAATTAGACAATTTAATTATTATTTTTTATTTCATTCGTTTGAAGCTGGAAAATAAAAATGGAAAATACTTCTATCTAGAAGCTTAAGCTTTTTATTTATATTTAAATATATTTTCAGTTATATGGGAATAACATAAAAAAAATTTTGTTCAGGGTCTCAAGAATTCTTCATGCGTATCCACAGTATATATTTTACGAAGTTTAATGTGTTCTTTTTTTTATTTTGTATTAATTGATTTTTGCAAAGTGTGTATTTTATGTCCTAGAATCATTTTAGGAACATTTTTTCATAGCATATTGTTCAAAAACTTAATTATTTAAAATTTTTTAAATATTTGTCTATTAGTATAATGCTTTTGTAGAGCGTGCCGCGTGCAGCGCCGCTCTGGTGAGAAAACTTCGCACATAGAAACTATAATCACTAAGGAATCTCCATTTTGTTTTTAGTTAGACAGGGCTGATTAAAACAAACAAAAAAAAACAGCACACGAGAGTATAAGTCCCTTTTGGGTACGTTGAACGGTCAACATTGATTACGATCATTGGGTAGGGCAAAGTTCGAAGTGTTTGTGATTGTGTTGTTTATAACTTTAATTTTAACTCTGTTAAGGAACAGAATATGTTTATTTGCAAAGAGTGTCCAAGGATCTGAGCTTGAGCCTAACTTGTCCAATCTAGAGGAAAAATAGCTTGTGCATAACTCGAATCTTTTCTGATCCTTGTTATAAACAATTTTATTTATTTAAAAACAATTTATAATTTAATAAATTAATAAAATAGATCATTATAATTTACAAAAAGGCACACATAGTTGGTACAAAATATATATGTATATATATATATATATATATATATATATATATATATATATATATATATATATATATATATATATATATATTTTAAGAAATATATTATTTATTTACAAAAATTGAGCGATTATTTATTTATTTGAATATTTTATAGAATTATATTGGTATGGTATGGTTTTTCCAACCCTCAAAGTAGTTAGTAGTATGCTACTAATTACTATAGCAATAAACAACTGTACGAATTGAATATTAGTAGTTTTATTTCTAATTTAGATCTGAAGAGTAGCTAGCCCGTTTCCTACACCACCCAGGAGGTACAGCTACAGCGCTTTTTTTTAGTGGTTTCCCATGTATACCATACACAGGCCTATCCACCCTGCCATTTAGAAAATAAAATGGCAGATTAATTTCATATTAGGTGTATTAGACCTAATACAAATTATAAACATTTAAAAATAAAATCAACTTTTTTTTTAAGATTTGGTCTAAGCAAAAGGCAAAAAAAAACTTATCTTATTATAAATGTTTATAAATCAATTCATTTGAGTTTTTTTGAAAAACATTGATCTATATTTTTTTCAGAAAAGTGTGGAATCATCACTTTTTTAATAAGAAAATACAAGAACTAGCCATAAATTACAATGAGATTTTAAAACATTCTGACTATTGTGACAAACAAATATTTTAGAAATTACAAATTATTGAGCTTCGGACAACTTTCTTCTTTAAATTTTCAAAAAAATTTTTTGTAAACATTGAGCTTAAAAAAAGGAGAAGACTTCAACATTTAAATTGGTAAGATACTGATTTAAGGGTATGTGATACTTTACCATGAAAGCTATTTAGTTTACACAGTTGTTTTTCCACAATTTTGAATTTTTCAAAAAAATAATTGTTCAGAGATGTAAAGAAAATTAACACTGACGTCTGGGGACTATTATTTTGTTGAAAAATTAAAAATTGTGGAAGAACAACTGTGTAAACTAAATTGCTCTTATGGTAAAGTATCACATGCTCTTAAGTATAAATTTTCAATTAACTAATTAATTTAAAATTAATAAAAATTGTAATTATTAATTTGAATAATATTTAAAAAGAATAAAAATCCTGAAAACTAGAAGTTGTTCATAATGAAAAAAAAACAATTAAAAATACGAAAATTAAAAATTAAACTTTTTAAAAATAATAAACTAATTCTCTTTCTATTTCATACATTTTCAAATTATAATAATTAAATATTTAAAGAATTTGAAAATCTTTCTGTGGAAAAAATGACGCTTTCGACTGCGCTGGGATTCGAGCCCAGGTCTTTCGATTGCCGGTCGACTGCATAATAATTAAATATTGGTTTCTCATTCATGTACTTATCTTTCACTGACAGAAAGTTAATTTAGCAATGCATGTTCACTGTAACCTATTTCAATATCAAAATTATACTATAAAGCAAAATAAAATACACATAAAGTAATATTGAAAAACTTTACACGTCGCTTTTCCTTGCTTTGTTTACCAATTTTTAATTTTCTTCAATATATACAATTTATATTAAACTTTTTAAAGCGCGCTTACTGTTTTACGGTATCTCAGCGGGTGGAGGGGAGTGGAGGGACATACATTTAGCGCCTCTATAATGCTTTCGAAGAACTAATTTGATCTGCGCCTACGGTGCGGTGAGAGGCAAGAGGGGACCGGTAGAAACACGCCGAACGCGACGTCTGCATTTAAGTCTACCGAACTAAAATTGGCCGCATCTAGGTTTATAATATCTTTGTATAAGGAGACCAATCTCTTATGGCCGTACTTCACAAAAGACGAAATGAAGTTCTGCCAAGTACTTAGTTCGGAAACTTCGCGATGAGGGCACGTGTGTTCCCTGAGTGCAAAATGGCGGCATCCACGGTTTATAAGCATCGTGTATTAGACGTCGCCATTTTGCACTCAGGGAACACACATGCCCTCATCGGGAAGTTTTGTAACTATGTACTTGCCAGAACTTCATTTCGGGAATGGATATATGGAGATTCGTCTCCTTATATCTAGTCTCCATGATCGTGTATTAGGCGTCGCCATTTTGCACCCAGGGAACACACATGCCCTCATCGGAAAGTTTTGTAACTAAGTACTTAGCAGAACTAGAGTTCTAAATTTCTCGGACATTTAAAATCCGGTCACGTTCTCGTGACTGTGCCCGTCATTTTAAGACAACTTGAGAATTTACAGAAAATTTAAGAGAATTTTACCTTCACCAATATTTTCTTTATCATTAAACCTTATAATATTATAAATTTATTTCCAAACACTATGAATTGCAATAGTAAAGGTTTCATAAAAATAAAACTACGAATAATGTGAAGTTTTATCGGAATTCAATATCAAAATTTTTATTATAATTATATTAAATTCAAACATAAAGAAAAAATAATTAAAGTTTTCTTCGCATAAATTACGCTTTGATTTAAATAATTGTTTGACAGTTTCGGGACAGTTTATGTACTTTTTTAAGTGCTCTACTTGTCGAGTGGCATGCTTTCTGTACACCTGATCACAGTATTTGCACTTGAAAGAAGCTTTATTTTTTTATCAATAATTTTTATAAAATAATTCCAAACTATATTCTTTTTTTCATTTACATGAGTAAGGGTGGTAGGCCAATGCATGAAAATTACTTTTTCCCAGGAAAAGATGCATTGGCATTGGAAATGATTTGCAAGCAGACGAGTAGATGCAAATTAACCAAAAGCAAGATAGCACTTGAACTTCAAATATAAGTTTTGTGCTCAATAAAAGCAATATTTCTTCAGAAGAAATAGTGCTGTTAAACAATAACTATAAAGTAAGTCTTGTATTGAATTCTTATATGAAATAAAACTTCAATACCATGTCAATTAAAAAGAATTTACCGTTGCTAAGATTATTTCATAGTAAAGATGGTTCACGAAGGAAGTAGTAATTATATTCTCAATTTTGCATAAACTGTAATATAACTATCCAATTTAGTTTATGTCTTTTTAGTACTTTCTTCAATAAATAATTTTTTTCTTGAATTAGAAATCGAATGATATAGACTTCATAAAACTATATTTATAAATATCAAGACTTAACTACTGACATGTTAAGAAATTCCGGAAGGTCCTCTTGAGATGGATGATTCTCATTCCCAGAATTGTATTTTTTAGTCGATTCCACTTTGCAGACATTTCTTAACATAAATAAAACAATTAGTTAGAATAATTATAAAACAATTTAATCACAACATTAACATACATTATTAAGTCTATTTATTACTATGGTATTTATTGAAAACATTTGGGAACAATTTAATCCGTTTCTTTTAATCGCTTAAAATTCAATTCCGACTTGCTCATTTTATATATTTTTTTTAATTTCAACAGTTGCCAAATTAAGAAGAATGCAGATCAAATTTCAAATATAATTAATTGCATAAACAAACACAACAAGAGGGGTTATATATACTATTTAAAGAATTTGAAAATTTTTTTGTGGAAAAAAAGACGCTTTTGACTGCGCTGGAATTTTAGCCCAGATCTTTCGATTGTCGGTCGACTGCTCTAACCACTGAGCTACACAGGCGTGCGACATCTCCAATATAAAGAGATCTTACTGTGGACAAGGAGATGTCGGACGCCTGTGTAACTCAGTGTTTAGAGCAGTCGACCGGCAATCGAAAGACCTGGGCTCAAATCCCAGCGCGGTCGAAAGCGTCTTTTTTTCCACAAAAAGATTTTCAAATTATTTAAATATTGAATTCATTTGCATTTATTTACGATATGAGAGTTCGAAATTGTCTACGAGGACACCTGTCGGCAACGTATCCATGCTAATACGTGACTAGTGATCCTCCTATAATGTATGCAGTGACAAAAATTTCAAACTCAGCTAATTATTTTGAAATCAGTTATATATAATTTTTTAAAGTTCGTCATCTTGAATATGTAATCAACTACAGTTTTCTGCGTATTTTACGCAATTTTCGTAATTTACACAGAAAACCTCAAGTTACGCGTAACTTTGCAACTCTGCTGAACTGTGTGAATGCTCACCCAACCAAACGCGGCGTATCGGTGTGTCCCCACTTTCTAGCTACGATTTCATGCTGGTGGTTGTTGAGCCGTTGAGTGAAGATAGGTATAGAGGAGACATCCAGGGCGATTGAATGGTTCAAACCTTGCGGGGAAAGACGCCTAGAGTTCTAAAGAGTTTATGTGACCGAGAATATGTCTGGGAGCACGGGAATATGACTGAGAATTTCTCTGATGAATGTGCCCTTTGTTACGACCCAGCGCTGCTGTTGGTTCCTCCCTTACGTTGATTGCGTATCTGGGCCTCGATTCGTCGATTGTGGAATTCGTTGCTGTCGTTGACTCGTTGAAACGAGTACCCGCCAAGAGGGATTTGGTTTAAATGAACTAAACACTTGTTCAAAGGACAATCAACGTTTATTATAATTAATGTTTAATAGTTGTTTTGATACTTCACACTTGTTTACAAATCAACTGTCAGGCTTTGCTCGCCTGACTTACCGACAATTCTTACAAGTCCGATTTCAGCCCAAATATTCCTAAGTTCTTGTACAATGAGTCGCAGGTTTATATTTTTAAGGAGCTTTCCGAGATTCAAAATCTGCCGTTTTTGCGCTCTGCAGCTATATTTATAATAATTCCTTTAGGTGGGATCTTACCACCTCTCTACAGCCTTCAGCCAATCAGAATGCTGACGTAACTCAATTTTATGTTCTATCGACGAATGGGTGAATAGGTCACGCAGGACCGCCCATCAAAATTAAGTCGCAGAATGAGTCAGTCGAAGATTGACATTTATAAACACTCTAGGATCAAATATCGTGATTCCTTGTAATGTCTATTAACATTACATCGGGTCCTTTTGGAGCTTAAGGCACGTTCTGTCACTATAAATAGCCCTACGAGTCATCCATAACCATAGCAATGACGTAATCTCTCGCATTCCTAGCTTTCTTGCACGTGTTTTACAATTCTGCGTCGTAATTACTGATTATAATGTCGCAGTACTATATTTTACGTCGCAATTAGAGACAGAGGAGCTACGTTTTACTTATTCGCATATATATATATATATATATGCAGATTTAGAACTTACTCACGTTAGACTGACAATCTAACTACTGAAGATTCGAATTTTCGCGCTGTATTAGTCCGTAATTCAGACCGCGCTTTTACCAGCATATTTGGTTATGAGAGAAAGGGTGCTAGAACCCCTTATAGCTAGTACCGGAAACCGGCACACCGTTACACCTTCGAGAATTTATGAGAATTTAACATTATTTTTCCGTAACGGTTCAAGCTTTCAATTGTTTTTGATAAATGCTTTGTTCTGGAAGTTCGTGTAACGTGCGCAATAAAAATGGAAAAAAAAGAATATAGTTTGGAATTTAAAAAAAAAAATTATTGATAAACAAAATAAAGCTTTTTTCAAGTGCGAATACTGTGATCAGATGTACAGAACGCATGCCACTCGACAAATAGAGCACTTAAAAAAATGCATAAACTGTCCCGAAACTGTCAAACAATTATTTAAATCAAAGCGTAATTTGTGCGAAGAAAACTTGAATTACTTGTTCTTTATGTTTGAATTTAATATAATGGCTATAAAAAAATTTTTTTGATATTGAATTCCGATAAAACTTGACATTTTTCGTAGTTTATTTTGTAACGTGGTAAATTACGTTAACTTTTTTTACCTCGACCGGCAACGACAGGATCGAGCCCAAGCCACCTTTTGATTAAAACTCAAAACTGTTTCATTGAAAAACACCAGCTTGAAAGGCGCCGCCAAGGAGATCGCTGTGTTACCATCGCACGCAGAGGGGTTCACAGGCAAGCCACAGAGGGCATCACCCAGCAGGCATGGCATCTGAAACGACCACGTGCTGCAGCCCATGCTTTCCAACACCGTCGCACCATTATTATTATAATTAATATAGAGAGGGCATGACGGGTTGGAACAATTAGAAATTGTATTATACATTTTAAATTAGCCTTGTCTATTTGTAACTGCTGTGTTGTGCAGTGCAAACTCAACGTAGTTTAAACGCACCCCTCTACGTTTTAAGCCAATGGGGCAAGCTGACCGATAGACGCTTCAGCTCATTGGTTGCCTGGCGTCGTCGTCCTCACAAGACGAGTCGCCCGCGCAAACCTGAGCTTCACGCGCGTGCGCTAGCCTTTCCAGCTGATGTAATAAAACTGCGCGACACCTTTGGCGCGCAGCTTTATTCTGTCGTTGCGATCCGGGTGAGAACCAGCCAAAACGGCAAAACAATTTATTAAGTCTTATCTTTCCCCGTAATGGACGTGAAGGACTTCGATTTGGACGAAGTAAGGCGCGAGATCGCGGCCAGATCACCGGTGAGTTTTTGAGACTTCATTCCGGGCTAAATTGAAACTTTTATTCTGGTAAACCGTGGCTCTCAGGCTCTCAGAGCTCTGCAATTCTTTTTCCTTTTGTATCGAACTTATTTTCGCTGTTTGAATTTATATCGAGCCAGGGCCTTTGCCCAATGAATAAATAAATTGTAGCACAAATTAATGTTATACGCTGCTTGATTTATTTTAATTTTTTTTCTTGCACAAGAGCTTCTGTTTTTAGGTTAAGGTTCCTTTCCTTAACCTTCCAACCCCTACCTGATCCGGACTCCCGAATTCACATCCACCCTAGCCGGAACCCTTGCTTGGCTTCGCTTTTGTTGCATGCTAAGTTCTCTTATTTTCAGGGTCATTGCTTTTATAAATATGGCGTCGAGAGACGCCAGGCGCTCATATTAGAAGCCGCCTTAGTAACGCAGGTGACACCGAGGGTAATCCCGAGTCCTCGGGTCCGCTTTGATAAGTTCAATTTCCTTTTGACGTTTCAGCGGAGGTCACCCGTTATAATTTTTATGAAACCTTCACTATTGCAATTCATAGTCTTTGGAAATAAATTTACAATATTATAAGGTTTAATGATAAAGAAAATATTGGTGAAGGTATAGTAAAATTCCCTTAAATTCTCTGTAAATTCTCAAGTTGTCTTAAAATGACGGCCACAATCACGAGAACGTGACCGGATTTTAAATGTCCGAGAAATTTAGAACTCTAAATACGCCAGTAGAGTTCTGAGTCGGTTATATTCAGCCGTATGCATCAGCCCGTATTTCACGATTCTAACTTGACCCCCTTAGTGTCCTAAGTTGAATTCCTAAGTTAGTTTGCCGAATCGTCAAACGCGGCGCTAACTGTACCATCACTCCCTGAAAATACACAGTAACATACGAAGAATTTAATAAAAAAAATTTAAAAATATATTATTCAATGCCATAAACAAATAAAAGAGATCAGACTTTAAATAATAATATTATTTGAATATTTTAAATTAAATTTTCCCCTTTTTTTCAGATTTATCTCGTACAAAAACTATTTTGAAACATTCAGCTGATATTAGAATTTAAATATTAATATCTCTTTTATTCCTTTTTGGCATTGAATAATAACTTTTTTAAAATTTTTATATTTAATTGTCTACATATCACTGCATTTATATTATTTTTTTAAGGTAAAATTAAGTTGAAATAGATTGTTTTCACTAATTTATTGTACAATGAGCGAAAAAGAGACAGGTAACAACCAAGCAAAGTTTAAAAGGCTATCGAGCATGTTTCGTTCCGCTGTGCGGGAACATTTCAAAACGAATCCTGATAAAGTGTTCGTTCACGTTCCCATCGATGCCAAAAAAAATGTCGTGACACTCCTACCAATTCACATTATTATTGCTTCCAGGATCATTTGAATGTAAGTACACTACATGTGAAATACGAAATGTAAAAGTTATCGTTTATTACACTGACCTAACCTACAAATGACTTCGATTTTTATTGATTGTAGATTGAGAATGATCTTGAAAGTTACACGCGATTCAAATATAATATCAAGTTTTTAATATTTACTTACTCGTTCATTTTTGAATTTCGAACTTCAGGATCATTGAACCTCTCATCATTTTTTACATAATCTAATACCATAAAAATATTCACTTTTGGAAGATTTCCAGAGTCAGCTTTTACATAACTTGACACCACCTTTTTACTCATTTTTACTTTTTGTAAAATAATACAATTTAAGTGCGTTTATTTTTATTAAAAAATACGTTGGCCGTATGAACTCTATAGAAAGATCTCAAGTTGTTCATGAGTCAGTAGCAAACATGGCCGCCCGCTGTTTGAAAAGTATTTAAAAATGCGCATCTTAAAATTAATTTAAAAAAATATTTTAAAGGTCAAAAAAGTTTTTTTTAAATATAAACATTTTATATATAAGATGTAGATTTTTAAATCATATATTTAAACAAATTGCGAAATTTACAAAAATGTATTTGTTTCCGAAAGGATGCGTCTGAGAGAAAATTGTTGAGGAAGAGATGTAATAAGCTTGCCTAGCACAACTCAGCAGAACTTATTTTTCCAAATTCACATTTTTGGAAATTATATGTTCATGCAAATTTCGAAATTGACAAAGAAGAATTATTTTTCAAAAGGATGCGTCTGAGAGAAAATTGTTGAGGAAGAGATTTATTAAGCTCGCTTAGCAAAAATCAGAATAACTTTTGTTTTTTCAAAAAAACAAAATGGCGGTGCTGGTAAAAAAACGTTTTTCAAAATTTCGGTCCTAATTTTTATTTTTTTCAAAAATTGTTTGCGGCAAAATTCATTACAAACTTAGCGCAATTCAGCACAGCTTTTGTTTTTTTAAAAAACAAAATGGCGTTGCTAACTTCCTGGACATAAAAGATCTTCTTTTAATTTATTTATGAAAAATCGGAATGTAAAATAGTGGTGTGGTATCAAGGAAAAAAAATATATATATAATATACATATAATATAAATATAATATAAATATATATTATATTATAAAAACTATAATATAAAATATTTTATATATATATATTTTTTAAAAATATATATCCGATTTTAGGAAAAGACTAGTTATGAGCGAAGTAGAAGGAAAAGAGGTAAAAAGCTATTTTGTGAAATTCTGTCGACAAGCTAGAGTTGAATTGACGAGGACTACATGACCCATCATGAATACAACAGACTCACCAAGGCAAGTTTGGGCCTTACTCCTACCATTTACTTCTTATCCGTGAGATTTTGTCGACTTTCGAAAGTGTCGATCCCCGTGTTTGGTTCTGGAACTTTACCTACATTTTCTATTTCTTTAGACTGCGAGTCTAGTCTGGACTACTCTTGGGAAATAAGACTTGGTATCTTTCCCACGGAGTGTCCAAGACATTCCTGAAATAAATCTTTAGGCATTATAAAAAAAAGGGATGATACGAACTGTCAATAATTATTCTACACGGGCAAGTTACGTTCAGCGAAAACAACATCTGCGAAAAAGAAGAAAAAAAGAAGCTCGAGAGATCCGAAACAGACCACCCTTAGAAAATATAAATCTTACACTCTTCAAGCTTCTAAATAATAAAATGCCCGGAAAGACTTTCTTTAACTAAACTAGTCCCTTTCTTGTTTCGAATTACAGTCTTTGATTTTATAGCTTTTCTAAGACCTCACTCGGACTTTTACGATAAACGCATGTTCTGACCTAACTCACCAAGGGGCTCGGGTTTTACAGCCTCGACCCAACGGTTATCAAAAAAAATAAGAAAGGGTATTTTGTTTCAAGGGTCTCTGGAAACTCTTGAGATTGAAAAAAAATGGTCGTCTCTCAACCTTCCCTCTCTAGTGAACTTTTGAAGGCGTGACTCGCAACTCTAGAGGGTGGTTTAGAGATTACGATTGGCTAAGCGGGGGTGATCCATCGCCTTCAACTTGACCGAGCCCAGCAACGCGCAACAACGGCTATAGCTGATCGAGGAATTTTGTCTTAACCCTCGACTAAGGAAGTCCGTTCTCTCGAAATTCCGTTACTGACAAAACTATGTACGCGATTTAAACCTTTTGTTTAAAATAAATCTTTATTAAATTGCTCCTACAAACGATCTTCCGTTCTTATCTTCATAAGCTGGCCGATGGATATTTAAATAATTAAGAAAAAGGCCGCACAAAACTTAGACGGCAGTGTGACCGGAGGGGGTTATCATAGAATTATGTTTCTTTCGACTTCGTGTGAAAGAGGCGCGAAGCAGACGACAAATTCAAAATGATAAAATATATTATTTAAGATAATAGCTTTCTTTTTTTGATATTTCCATAAACACTTACAAATATCGATTTATATATTTTTAGCCTTGTAAATAAATTATTTGAAATTGAAAAATTATATGGACGATGATTCATATTAAAATAAGATAAATCACGAGATTCAAATTTTCAAAAATAAAAGGTTCGAATAAAATACTATAGAAAGTTTTTTTGAATATAAATATCCACCTTTTTTCATAATATGTAGCATCTTTTCACATGACTACTTGCATATACAAGTGTGAAAAAGAATTCTATTATTAAAAAATATCTAAATTATATCTAATTTTGAACACAGACTTACACATTGAGATTTCTTTCTTATCAAGTAAAATTGACAAATTTTATAATAATAAAGAACTAAAAAAAATTTTTTTTATTACTTCGCAACTTTCACAGGGCAATTTCAATATATAAGCGTGAATAAAAGGTTTGATTAGAAAAAAAAATAAATAAATGTATTTTATTATTATATTTGTCAATTTTGCTTCATACCAAAGAATTCTCAATGTGTGATTTCATATACAAAATAAGATATAATTTATTTTATTTTTAAATAGTCAAACCTTTTATTTACATTTATTTGTTGAAATTGCCATAAAATATGTCAAAGATAATAAAAGTTTTTTTTGAGGTATTTTATTCCAAAGGAATTTTCATAAATTTTATTTTATGCTAGAGGAATTTAAGGTGTAATCATGGAATAAAATGCTTTGGAAAAGCTTTTAGAATACTTAAAATATATATAAACTTTATCTAATGTTGCATACGAAATTACACCTTGAGATTTCTTTAGTATGAAGCAAAATTGACAGATATTATAATAATAAAATGATTTTAAAAAGCTTTTAAACTACGTAACACTTTTTATATGAGCCTCTTTTTCAATACATGATTGTGAATAAAAGGTTTGATTACTGAAATAATAAAAAAACGATTTATAATTTTGTATTGAAAATTACACCTTAAATTCCTCTAGCATAAAATAAAATTTATGAAAATTCCTTTGGAATAAAATACCTCAAAAAGAACTTTTATTATCTTTGACATATTTTATGGCAGTTTCAACAAAAGGTGAACCACTGCACTGTCTTCAATGACAGGTATTATGTTTTTTTAATTTTTAGCGCTAATAAATAGAATTATTGCATATTTCAATTACCAGTTAACGTTATTTTTAACGTAGAATAAGGATAAAAACATCTTGATTAAGCAATTTTTCTAAATGATTTCAGTCGATTATGTCGATCATTAGAAGAGTGTATCACTCTACGTGATAACGGAACTCTACCATATCGACCTTATCAACCTATGATTTAGAATTAACGTCATTTAAGACCAGATGGAATTTTCAATATATATTTGAAAAATTTATTCTGTGAAAAAAGGAACGCTTCCACTCCGCTGGGTGTTGAGCCCAGGTCCTTTCGATTGCCAGTCGAATGCTGTCATCTGAGCTACGGAGGTTCCACAACTTTTCTCACATCAGAGAAAAGTTTCTCACGTAGAGTGATACACTCTTCTAATGATCGACATAATCGAATGAAATGATTTAGAAAAATTGGTTAAATAGTTCATGATACATCCGTAGCCGAATAGGCGTTAACAAGATTCTCTGAGAAAAGTTGTGGAACCTCCGTAGCTCAGATGACAGAGCATTCGACCGGCAATCGAAAGGACCTGGGCTCGATACCCAGCGGAGTGGAAGCGTTTCTTTTTTCACTGAAAATTTCTTCAAAAACATGTGAATTATTTATTTTGACTCATTCATGAGTTATACTGTTACGAGCAAACGTTAATGAAGACATAGCCAAAATAAAACCTACAATAAACCCAATGAAATATTTGAAAGTGATATTTCACTTGATTCGAAAGAACGACGAAAAGTTCATTTGCGCCCCTCGTAACCTGAGCGTTTTTGCACGCTCAGCATAGACTGGTAAGGGGTCGGTTCAAGGACCTAGGAAGTTGGGAAATATTCTGAAATCTAACAAAATTATATAAATCCTTATGCTCAAAAAAGGACATGTATGACTATTGTTATTGGATATGTATATACATATGTGTGTATATATGCATATGTTGTATGCATAAGTGTATACCATATCTATTTTATATAATATATTATTTTATTATCTGTATTATTATATTAATTATATTATTGCATTATGTATATGGGTGATTCTCTGCGAGGATGCAGTTTTGTGTCTTTTGAGGATTGTACGCTTAACTTAGTATTTTTCAAATAATTGAGTACATGAACACGTTCAAAGAACATTTATTTTACTAACGCCGATGAATTATTTGTTCAGATATGCATTTTCATTTTTCTGAAGCACATAATGCACTCCAAATATCACAACCGTGGCATGTCCTCAACCCTGATTTCCTGAAAATTTTATCTAATCACAACTTGAATCTTTCGCGAAATAGTAAATGAGCTACTTGTATACGTGCCAGCAATAAGTAATTGTACCTGCAATATTTAAAGTTTTTGTAATTTTTGCACGTTTTTCAAATTACCTGACTTGACTTTAAAAAGTGTCCATCAGTTATGATAAAAATTACATGCTTTGAATTATTATGTTGGTTCTTTTGTATCGTGTTTTGTTTTGCGCCATGCATTTTTCAATTCGAATCAGCAGTGATCTCTGGAAGTTTTGACAGCGATATGTCAGTCTAAAAAAAATTTGTGTGTATTTTATCACCCGAGAAATATCAAAAAACGGTACGTATAAAAAATGTATGTCACAACCGTGGAATTTTATCTTCCGAGTATCAAATAATATATCGTGCATTTAACTATTTTTTATTGACGTTTGCTAGCAGAACCTCAAAATATTTCGGGAAATTTCCTAACTCAAACCGCTTCTCCGTAATGATCAAATAACTATCAAAATCTCACAACCGTGGCACGCGCGAAATGTCACAACCGTGGCAGTTTTTTTACTTCGGAGTAAAACTTTATGGAATGTGAACTTGTTGTGCACAGCTGATTTTAACAATGTATTGTGGTTAATATTATAAAAATATTGTGTGCTGCTGCACAAAATAATAAGAATCAGGGGCGTAGGTAAAAAAAATTTTCGGGAGGGGTTTTTTGAAAAAAATATATTTCCTTCGGTATTTTGTAATTTTTATTCTTTGACGATCTGGTTACTAGAGTAAGATTTTTCAATTTTTTTATTTTCAAGTGATACAACCTTTGGAGTCCAGAGTTGTAGATTTTTCATGTTTGTATTTAATGTAACGGCGTACGATTGTTGTGATTTTCACGTCACTGAAGTTTAGGTTTTTTGTTCCTTATACTTTTAGTATTTTCCATAATTGTTTTGGTATTTTTTCAAGTTGAAAGATTATCTAAAATTATTATAGATTTATATTCAGCGTTATAAAATTCGATGCTCTACAAATCAAAGTTCTGAGAAGTTTGAATATTTTTATAGACACAAATTTAAAGTATTTTGTTTATTTCTAAAAATTTTTTTTTGTATGTTATTTTTACAAATTTGCAGTATTTTCCGGTATTTAGGTAGATTTATAGTATTTCTATGGATCGCTGCATAGATTTTTAGAATTTGATTATATAGTATTAAAATTTTCAACCATTAATAGTATTTAAATTGATTCTACAGAAAACATTACCTTTCATATAGATTACCAGTATTTTTTTTCGTATTTTTGTAGTATTCATGAAAGTTGTAATTCACAAAAATACATTGATATTTTTTTACATAATCGTTAGTTTGAGGGATACTTGTGCAACTTTGAATATTTTGGGACAATAAATATTTCCCTACTTCAATATTAGCACGAAAAAAAAGGAATAATTATATTTTTTATTATTTGCGTGAATAAATATTCTTGTCAAGCATTATACGCCTTTCACACTAATTCATTTTATTTGTCAAATTTCTTTTTAAGACGCACGCAACAATGGTTTTCTTAACCATCCCTATCTTTTGAATATCTACACAATGTATACTGTTTTTTGGGAAAAATGGTACGTTGTAAAACGCGACTTGTTTCTAAAAAATCAATGACGGTTACTGAAAAACGCCAGCAAGATATTACGAAAATGAAAAGTCGGTTTCCAATGCTAATAAAATAGGAAACCAGAAAGAAAGATTACTATTTATCGAAGCTTGATTTGGTGCAATAATTTGATTTTACTTTTCATTTATTATGTAATTATTCAACGTGAAAAAACATGTGAATTTAATTTTGTTTCCAAGAAAAATATAATAAATATTGTGTACTTTGTTATCGAATGTATTTTGTCGTTTTATGACACCACTTACAGCAGTCAACTGCACCAAAAGTAGGAAAAATGTCACAACCGTGGCAATCTGGTCACAATCGTGGCACCGAAAATTAAAGATTTTATCGCCAAGAACAGACCATGACACTTGTAGCTTGACCGCATTCAGGGTGTATTTTAGTAGTAAAAACACAAAGGAAAATGACATAAACTGTACAAAAAAAGAGAATTTTCGTTTACAAAATTTTGGGCATCCAAAACTGCGTCCTCGCAGAGAATCACCCATATGTACACTTGTGTACACTGTAAAAAGTGTCAAGGAATTTTACCACGAGAATCATGGGTAATAAAAATACCAGTGATAATCGCTGGAAATTTACGGAAGTAGTGTAAAATTGCATTGGAATGGTAAAATTACCACGAAGCAACTTAGAGGCAATGTAATTGTACACTCGCTTTGTAAAATTCCAGTTCCAAATGTGAAAACGGGTTTGCGCACGCGCTCCAGCATACCCGGATAATTCAAATCGCAGAATTCAAATTCCTTGTTTCCCTTAAATCTTGAAATAAAAGAATAGTTCATATAAAAGGAATATTTTTTATTTATATTTGAAATAACAAAAATGTAATAAAATAGAAGGTAATCTTTTTATAATTGAAGGGCTCAATGCAAGGGTTTCTGGCCCGCTCCGCCGAGTCAGATTGAGTATGATGTATAACGAATATACATTATACATAATACATAACAAATCTATTTTGTTAATAAGAATAGTGAAGTATTTCTTTTTTTTTGAGTTCTCAGCAGAACACATTATGTAATAAGTTTTTCAAATTTTTTCACAAGAAGTAAAAAAAAAGGATTGAAATTTTCAATTCTGAAAAAACGACTTTAGGGTCAGCATTTTAATATGGTAAGTGATGCAAATATTTGCCTCCCTTATGAAAAATAAGTATTGGTAAGTATTGAATTCAATACTAGTTTTGCGAAAAAGTATATGAATTCTAATATTTAATCGCGAAAAAGTATTAGATCTAATATTTACTAATACTTCTTTTTCATATGGGCTAAAAAAACATGCACAATGAAATTTACAAAAACTCGAAAATTAAAATTGGAAACTTCGTTTTCAGAAGACTGGGAGCAACTCAGTCTGATCCCGCTAGCGGGCCAGAAATTTCATCCATTTTTTCCATTCGGCGGCTCAATTGCGCTAAGCGAACCCCTTTAGCGACCAAGACGAAGATTTTTCATATTTCACAAAGGAGATTCTTACATTCTTCGAATCCGTTTTTGGTTTCAAAGTCCGCTGAAATACATATGTTTCATTAAATTTTCGCAGCTGAAGTGTATTATTAATATAAAAGAATAATACAATAATTATTAAGTTATTAACAATGTAATTATGAACTTGAACTTAACTTAAACTTACAATTTCTTAAGTAACTCTTACACTTGCTGTGAAGACCATACATAACCTCATATATGTCATGAATGGTAACACTGCAAAGTCCCAGAACAGCATTGTCCTGAATGCACAAAGTCCTGAAAACACAGTATCCCCTTCTACCTCTTTTGAAGTGAAGAACAAGTACAGAAATTCGGGACAATGCTGTTTCGTCGGGACCTTGCAGTGTCACCGTCACGAATAGACCGTTACCCTTATAGTGGTCTATAAATAACTAAATTGAACACTTTCTAAAACATGATATTTATATTGTTTTAAACTTACCTTTATCTCCTATGAAAACCGCGGATCGGATCGTCAAATCAAAATATAGTCAAAATATAGAATCAAATAAGACGCTGTCGCTGGCCTTCGCAAATCGCCATTACATTATACGTCACGCGCAGACGCGCCATCACACGGTGAAAAACCTAACAGAATGGAAATTTAACATTGGACTGGGTTTCTTACGTGCTTCGCTTTGGGAATTTACTTCAACATTGTGAAATCACATTTTTATTTCTTTTCCACTTCGTTGTAAATTTCCCACGATTATCACTGGTATGTTTATTACCCGTGATATTCGTGGTAAAATTACAGTTCTACTGCAAAATTCATATATTTATGGAGAATTCATTCAGAAATCATAGGGTATTTACAATAAATTTGTAAGTTTCCCACGAATATCATAGGAAAGAATTACAAGAGAAAAATGTAATTTTCCTTGACACTTTTTACAGTTAATATATATATATATATATGTATGCATGTATGTATATATACGTATGTGTGTATGTATGTAGGCGCATGTGTGTATATATATATTGTTAGCACTGACACGAAAATGTACAGGAGGATATAGGTAAATGTAATAGTTGGCATAAGAATCTAAATTATATAACAAAACAACGGAATGAGAGAATAGAAGAACGATGCGCGCAGATAGGTGGGATAAGGACGGAGAAGAAAGGAAAAGGGAAAGAATAAAACAATTTTACAAGGACACACGTGAGCTAAAACTTAATGGTTGTGAGCTCGCGTAAATCCTTGCGGCGACGCCATGATAACCTTACGCCTGCCGTAAGCAGCTTACGCTCATCCGTACGCACTTGCTCTGGCGATTCCTATGCACGCTGAAAACTATTCGTTGAGTTCTTTGATCGCTGGCATCGATGTTATATGCGGAATAATATCTTTTATGCTATTACCCTTACCCGAAATTCACTAAATACTCTTCCTATAAATCAAAATTAATTTTAAAACTTGGACAACGAAATATCGATAGCAGTGAGTGATATATTGCCATAAAATCTGAACCAACATTTTTCTGAAAATATGAGAAATTGTTAAGGTATCAGATCCTAAATTAAAAATCCAAAGGGTCGACTTAAGATTCTGATATCGATCTACGACACATAAAATTCTGGAGTTATTGCCAGATGGAAATTAACAACTGTCTTGGTACCGCGCAAGTATCGCCGGGCGGATTACGGTACTAGCGTTGTACTGGCATAGTACCGGGTGGAAAACGGCTGGGTACTGGTATTCGTCCGAAATGTCACTCGGCTGGGAGTTGTTTGTCGGTACTGGCGCGGTACTAAAAATGGTATTGTGCCTGTACCAAATATCTGTACTGTAAATAGTACTATGCCTGTACCGAAGGACTGTACTGGCGCAGTACTGGCATTCGTACAAAATGTAACTCGGCTGGGAGTTGTCTTTCAGTACTGGGGCGGTACTGGGAAATGTACCGAAAATCTGTATTGTACTAAGATAAAAAGTACAGGGAAAGTTCGAGTTAAGACTAATATTTACCGTTTTTAACGGCAACGGAGGGATATTCGCTTGGTAGTTTAAGTTTACTAGGGAAAGTGATCAAATTTTTTAATTGAAGAACATTACATAATAAAAAGATTTATATACATTTTAGAATTATTAACTTTTATTATTGTATATTAGTGATACTTTATACAGATTATGATTCCTTTAGTTTTTTTTTTCAAGAGTAAAATCAACGTATTTTCAGAATCTAAAAATTTTGAGTTTTTTCAATTCCAAAAATATGATGAAACTTTGGAATCAAGAAAATGATCTCATAACGAAATTATGCATTCAAGTTCGCAATAAGTTATTCCAACTTATGAAGTACTATTAAAAAAAATAGTTCACATGGACTCCATACTGGGGCGGTACTAATCAGTACTGGCATTGCATACAGAAACATTAGTAAAAATAAAATTACTATAATTAATTAGTCAAATATATTAAACTATTAATTATCGTGAGATAAATTAATTTATCTATATCTGTACTGAAGCAGTACTAAACCAGTACCGCGCCAACGCTCGGCATAAATCCCTAAGTCGGCTTCTAGCCAGCATTTGGACTCCATACTGAGGCAGTACAGAATCAGTACCACGCCAACGATCGGCATAAATCCCTAAGTCGGCTTCTAGACAGCATTTGGACTCCATACTGGGTCAGTAATACACCAGTACCGCGCCAACGCTCGGCGCGGTACTCATGATCAGTACTGGCATTGCTCCTTATTTACAACTGGCGCGGTACAATACCGTTCGTAAGGTCCGGCATAAGTCCGACTTTTCCGCCTGGGTTATAGAACAATCCAGGAATCGTTATAAATTATTAAAGTGGCCAAGTCAACAAACAAATTCTCACTTGGCGACAGACAAAAGAAATTTCGAAGCTACCAAGTATTTGGCGAGTCCAGAGTCAGCACAAATTCCTTTCCCATGCAAATCACACCACTTAGAAATAATTCTGAGTCATCACTATTCCCCACCTGAATAACATCGATGTGAGTCAACGAGGTAAATTAATTCGGAATCAAAATCGTAGTCTGACGAGCTTCTTATTCCAGGTAAGGACTCTAGGGGGTAAAACACGGACCTTTACTTTTGCCCGTCCGGGGATCGGAACTATGTGTTGTTAGGAATCGACAAAGATGGTTAAAGTACACACACTTGGTCGGACGTGAATAATTTCCAAATCTTTCCTCCGACGTAAGCCGTTCACGGGGTTGTCACGCAAAAAAATATCTATCGTATTTTTACCACTACGCTTCGCGCCAAAATAATATTTTGAGTGCGGCTGTGGTCGGTTGGCCGCAAGAGGTAACTGTGCGTGTACAGCCTGGCGTTGAAGAACAAAATTCCGAAAAATAATCCTGTCGTCGAATCTCAAAACGCCGAGAAGATATTTTTCGAGAAGCCATATTAAGATTATAAACGATTAAAAGTGGAGAAAGAAAACAATTTAAAAGTAATCTTTTCTTTCTGGTTCGAAACTATCCATCTTTTAATTTTCATAAAATTAACAAGGCAAAAGTGTCGAAAATTCGTGTGCGTGTGTGTTAGTTGCAACCGGTGAAAAAGAACGATCAAGAGTGACTAGTTCTAGTCACGCCTCACAAAATTTTTGAAGCCCAGTTAGGTCAGAAAATTAAGGGTGAAGTCGAAGACAGCCTTCTTCTCCAGCCCTTATTCTACCAACTGGTAGAACTAATAACATCGATTGGTAAGCTGTATCGTTACAATTTTAAGAAACTATTTTGTTTATAATATGTGTGGGTAAAACCTTCCGATCAAAATTCACTAAGTAGAAATTTTCACCAAAATAAATTTCGGCATTGTTGAAACTTTTTCTTTTGGTAGCGAGTTAAAGTTAGGGAAAACACCGGAAAGCGATCCTACTTAAAAATGAAAAAGGGGACACAAAAGTGTCCTACAGTTTGTAAGCCTCCGCGTACACTTTTTCTTCTTTTAAATAAATAATAATTTATTCTTTATAATATTTAATTATTTATTTATCCCTACCACCCGTACGTAACAATAATGTTAAGCCAGTTCGCTAGGGAGTTAATGTTTGCTTAACATATGATGTACCTATTCGCTCTGTGCGTGACTGCAGCGCCATAGCATGAGTGGACTAAAGTAGGCTGTTCGAGAGCTTTTACAATGTATTATAATGGGACTTTGTTATAAAAATGTTTATTATCAATAAAAAACAATTTAATCCACTTTAAAATTCAATAAATAAAATAATCAAGTATTAATAATAATTTTGTTTATATTAAATGAACAAAGCAGCTTCGTGCAATAGTGGATGTGGCAGAAAGAAAAAAAATTCTCATTTTGATCAAAAAAATTCAAAATATACTGCATGAATTTCTTTTTGCGAAATATATAATTGTCAAAATTTTTAAGTCAGTTTGAATCACATTTTTTCAACTACTGATTAAAAAAATGTTTGTTTTTTTATACTAAACTTACGAATTTCTAAAAGTTTGATAATCCCATGGTTATTGTTATTACCGAAATTAAGGTTATGGTACTACTTACTTTTGCCTTCTTACTGCAGCTACCCACTTATTCCATTGATTTATTTTCCATTTTAAAGTTGGAAATTTATAAAATTTACACTCACTTTTCCTGCTTGTATTTTTACAATTCACAACACAACAACTTCGGTGGCTCATTTTAGCTGTATTTTTTTAATTAAAACATAATTTAGATTTACACGTGTATTTTGATTGTTCGGAAATATAAAACAGCCTCCTTTAACGCCTAAATTATCCACTGCGTATGCTGGCGTCGATCTGACTCTCCCTACCATGACTTCGCACGGAGCGAATATAAATAAATAATTTCAAATTAATTAGTTGAGTTTGAACTTTCTGCCACTGCCTACATTATCGGAGAATCACTAGTCGCGTATCAGATAGGATACGTTGCCGACAGGTGTCCTCGTAGACAATTTCAAACTCTTATATCGCAATAATGCCAATGAATTCAAATATTAAAGAATTTAAAAATCTTTCTGTGGAAAAAAAGACGCTTTCGACTGCGCTGGGGTTTGAGCCCAGGTCTGTCGATTGCCGGTCGACTGACAATCGAAAGACCTGGGCTCGAATCCCAGCGCAGTCGAAAGCGTCTTTTTTTCCACAGAAAGATTTTTAAATTCTTTAATATATATATAATAAATGCAAATGTCGGAATCAGCTTTTTACACAAGGAAATTGATGTATTAACCCATTAACGCCCAAAATCACAGATTTTCTAACACATTTTTGGCCCTTATTCACAAAGCGAAAAAGGGAATATATCATGACCAAACCTTGTAGACATAATGTTTTTGGGTCTTCTCTTTCGATTTATGATGTCAAAATTACATTATCGCGCACTGGAAAACCAATATGGCGGATTTTATTCAAGAAAGTACCGAAAATTTGAAATTTTTTTTTTATTCTTTTTTTTCCAAATGGATAAAGCATATTGATCTATTTCAAACTATGGACAAAGGTGGACAAAATAGTTGTAGTTTATGAAAAATATTTTTTAGTCCAGCTCCCTATGTTTTATCTTTTCCAAAATGGCGGAATACTATGGAAATTTGGAAAAATACGCTTTGTTTCACGACATTTCTAAGATAATTGGATAATACACGGAATTTTATTGATCTAACTGTCATAGTTTGATTGATTAATTATGTACAGACCTCTTCTAGTATATGTAATGACCAGATTAATGGCGGATTCAATATGGCGCTTAGAGAACTTGGGTAATACCGAGTTTTTTCAAGATTATCGTTGATGAAAATTCCTGAACCTTCATTAAATTCAATTTTCATATGTTTCTTTGCACATTATATAAAAATCCGGTGACAGTGTCAGAAAATTCAAAATGGCGCATCCAATATGGCGATTTGAAAATTAAAGATTTAATAATATGCTAATGAAAAAAGTATTTTCGTATTTTATGTAAAATTTGTGATCAAAATTGTCTTCAGACATTTTTTGATTGAGATCGCTAATTCAGCGGAAAAAATTCGTAAAGTTGTGTATTTATATTTCACGATCTGCTTATTCTCCAACGCTTTATGTAAAGGGTTTCCCAATAAGGGTGATATGTTTTGAAATTGAAAAAAAACACTGAATATTCATTCGGAATTGATCGAAATCTTTTTTATTATATTGGATATTCTATGCCATTTATGATTTAAACAATATATCGGCCAAATGTCCCCCGAGACTTGAGCCAAAAATGCGCCTCATCAGAAAAGATGATTTTTTGATGAAAATTGGGATCATTTTCAATTGATTCCAGAGCCCAATCCGCGAACTCCCGACGCAAACGATGGTCATTAGGCTTCAGTTCTTGGGCCAGAATCATCTTATAGGGATGCAGGCCAAGATCCAATCGCAAAATACGCCAGGTAGTCATCCTGGACAGGCCCAATTCCTGAGATCGGCGTGGCACGGACAATTCACGGTTTTCCTCGATACTGGCCTGTACGGCGGCTATATTCTGTGTAGAACGTGCGGTACGCATACGATTTTTAGGCTTAGTATCCAATAGAGTAAATTCACTCTCCAACTTATCGATTATTCGACGAATTGAGAGCGCGGATGGAGCAGAATGACGACCATATTTTGCACGATATGCTCTTTGAACACCGACAAAACTTCTCGAATTTTGATAAAATAATTGGACAATTTCCAAACGTTGTGGAAGCGTGAAACTACTCATGATTAAATGGCAAACCTTACTGATGACAACTGACAGCAGACGTCAAAAATTTCAGTTCAAATGAGCCCGATAGGGACATTCAAAATCATATCACCCCTATTGGGAAACCCTTTATGTGGCTAAATGAAGTTGGACGATGGATTTAGTAAATGAGTATATTGAATCAATATGATCTATTTTAGAGTGAATGAGTGGATCGAATCAATATGATCTATTTTAGAAAATAAGAAACATTCTCATTTTGATCGTAATGAATATCAATTCATTTGGTTAAAAAATTATATACTTTTTTTTTGTCACATATCAGTCATACTAGTAGTGGAATTTTGAATCAAGAAACTTCTGTATG
The DNA here is from genome assembly GCA_030998225.1 of Diplolepis rosae. Lineage (NCBI taxonomy): Eukaryota > Metazoa > Arthropoda > Insecta > Hymenoptera > Diplolepididae > Diplolepis > Diplolepis rosae. The sequence goes on from JAPYXD010000466.1 coordinate 4,662,655, forward strand.
AGATTGAATTCGTTAAGTAGATCAAATAATCACTTTTGACCATTACGTTATGAAAACTAAGCCAAGTAGAAGTCGAAAAACTTCATTTAGCCACATACATCAAGCGTTGGAGAATATGCAGATAGTGAAATATAGATTCAGAATTTAACGAATTTTTTCCGCTGAATTAGCGATCTCAATCACAAAATCTCCAGAGACAATTTTGATCACAAATTTTACATAAAATACGAAAATAATTTTTTCATTAGCATATTATTAAATCTTCAATATTGGGATAGCCATATTGGATGCGCCATTTTGAATTTTCTAACACGGTCACCGGATTTTCATATAATGTGCTAAGAAACATAGGAAAATTGAATTTAATGAAGGTTCAGGAATTTTCATCAACGATAATCTTGAAAAAACTCGGTATTACCCAAGTTCTCCAAGCGCCATATTGAATCCGCCATTAATCTGGTCATTACATATACTAGAAGAGGTCTGTACATAATTAATCAATCAAACTATGACAGTGAGATCAATAAAATTCCGTGTATTATCCAATTATCTTAGAAATGTCGTGAAACAAAGCGTATTTTTCCAAATTTCCATAGTATTCCGCCATTTTGGAAAAGATAAAACATAGGGAGCTGGACTAAAAAATATTTTTCATAAACTACAACTATTTTGTCCACCTTTGTCCATAGTTTGAAATAGATCAATATGCTTTATCCATTTGGAAAAAAAAGAATAAAAAAAAAATTTCAAATTTTCGGTACTTTCTTGAATAAAATCCGCCATATTGGTTTTCCAGTGCGCGATAATGTAATTTTGACATCATAAATCGAAAGAGAAGACCCAAAAACATTATGTCTACAAGGTTTGGTCATGATATATTCCCTTTTTCGCTTTGTGAATAAGGGCCAAAAATGTGTTAGAAAATCTGTGATTTTGGGCATTAATGGGTTAAATTATGCAGGAGAATGAGTAGAAAATTTATTAAAGGAGAGAATATTGGGCATTTCTATCAATTAATGTATTGCGGTATAACAAATGAATGTGATGAAGAAACGACTTTAATTTTTTTATGTGTTAAATCAAGTGAATTATTTGGTTCACCACACGAGATTAAAGTAATTATCACTAAAAGTTCAGATAAATATAAACAAAAAATAGACTATGAATTTTAATAGCACAAATTAAATTAAAAATTTTAAACGAACTGAACAGTTTACTACGGAAAATCGGTAAGGACAAGTTGGGAACGGCGGCTTTTCCAAAGTATATGACTTCGAACAAAATAGATTTTAAAATTTTCCGTTCTAGATGCACGGAAAAATATCTCTTTTCATTTCCACAAATTTTATTTCTTTTCTAACTGGACTTTACGTTCCCTTTTCCGACTTTATTGTGTTCTAGGTGCGGTCCTTTGAGAGTGTAATGCATCGCGTTATAACGAGAGTGTCCGAGAGACCATCGTGTCAGGAGTGAGTTGTGCGCCCACTGCCCGTCCGACAGCCTCCCTTTCTGCGCCCCACCTGGCACAGACAAAGAGTGTGTGCTCTGCATTTTCTACAAGGGATCCGCAGTAGCGACACGACTCGTCGTCTGTTTTCTTGAAACGCTTCAGGTACGCATTAAAGCAACCATGGCCCGAAAGCGCTAGCGCCAGGCAAAAGCCGACTTGACCGTGCTTTCTATCCAGTCAGGTGGCGAGCTCCGGGATTAGACGGTGTGTCCATCTCCTGAATTGGTCATCATGCCATCTCGTCTGCCATTTCTCGACGAGTCTGCGCCTTCTATCCTTACGGATGGCCTCCTTCGCGCGAACGATTTCCTGCAGGTTGGTCAAGCAGGTGAGCTCCTTACGGAGCTGAAAGGTCTCCTTCCTTTCCACCGCCAATAAGTCTATAGGCGGGACATTCGCCAGGACCAGCACAGCACTCGTCGACACAGTTCGGTATGCTGCGACAATTCTTAGCACGACACCTTGCTGTGACGAGAACAGCTTCTTCTGGATAGCATGGTTGTTAAGGGCACTTGACCAGACCGGAGCTGCATAAAGCAGCTTCGAATTTAATACGCTCGCCACCAGCCTTCTCTTAGCTTCCCTGGGGCCATTAATGTTGGGCATGAGCCGAGTCAGACCAGAAAGCGATCCTACTTAAAAATAAAAAAGGGGTCACAAAAGTGTCCTACAGTTTTTAAGCCTCCGCGTACACTTTTTCTTCTTTCAAATAAATAATAATTTATTGATTATAATATTTAATTATTTATTTATCCCTACCACCCGTACGTAACAAACTGTTGGTGGCAGCGGTGGGATTTTTTCTACGTGTTAAAATTCCCCTTAGCTTCGCTACCGAGTGACTTATTTTTTTTATTACTCTTGAGGTGATTTCAATTATTTTCTCTTGATCAAGTAACTACCTCACAGTGGTCCAAAGTCAAAAAAAGCTGGCCAAAATATGACGGTGTCGATTCATTTCAATAACATTTTGGGAATAGGGGTTTTCAAGGTCGCTGATTATAAAAATGAAGTTCAATTTCCAAAAAACAAAATGGCGGATCTAAAATGGCGGATCAGTTTTGTAATAAATTATTAGATTTATACAAAATTTAGTTTCCTTTAGTTTTTAAGGTGGCTGATTACAAAACTGAAGTCAAATTTTGAAAAAACAAAATGGCGGGTCACTTATGTAAAAAATTATCAGATTTAGGCAAAATTTAGTTTCCTTTAGTTTTTAAGGTGGCTGATTACAAAACTGAAGTCAAATTTTGAAAAAACAAAATAAAGGATTGAAAACTGCAGACCACTTAAGTGAAAAACCGTAATATTTAGGCAAAATTTAGCTTCTTAGGGTTTTTGAGACCGTTGATAACCAAACTGAAGTCAAACTTCCGAAAAAGAAAATGACTGATCCAAAATGTCAGGTCACTCATGTAAAAAATCATTTGATTTAGACAAAATCAAGTTTCAGAGGGTTTTTGATGTCGCTGATCATGATGCATATGTTGAATCTAAGATGAAATAAACAAAATAACACTGCAGATTGAGCATTTATTAGATGATGATAAACATATTCATTTGACAAAATACATAAATATTATTTCATATAATTAATTATTGTGTATAAAACGTGCACACAAGCGCATAAGCAAAATCATTAGAAATCATAATCGGACAAAATTTCGTCGTCGTCAGTAGTTGCGCTATCATTTTCTACATCAACACTGAATTCCGCAGATGTAGGTGTGTGAAATAAAAGATCAGAAACTTCGGGCGGCAATGGTTTACCGGCTTTTAATTCATAATTTTGCAAACTTGAGATGATGGGATCCGAAGATGCAAGAAGTCGGTAAAAGACATCTTGCATTGTCGTTTCACGTGAGTACTTACGAGGAAAGTTTTCGCGATAACGTCTGATGTCTTTGTTACGGGCTTCTTGTGCATCTTCGGATAATCGTCCGATTGGCAATGGAGATGCTTCAATGATAGCGTAACCATGGATGAGAATTACATGAACTGAAGTTGGCATTGCGTACCAAGGGTATAATTCGACAAATCGTTTTGCAAGATTCAAGCAGTACACTTTGAATTTCTCTGTATCGATTCCAATCCCACTTGAAATTGCCTGCAACATTACTTTGCTTTTCGCTATAATTTCCTCGTCTACCCCTAAAATTTCAGCAGTTGACGATACATTTTCAAAAAAACGTCTAGCCGTGTTCCCGTCATTTTTCGTACCGGATCCAGCTTTCGGAATATCAATTCGCAAACCGTAGAGTTGCTTGAAATCGTTTTGAATTTCTTGCTTACGAGCAGCTACCTTTCTTTTTTGTTCTGCAGAACGAGCCTGCCACTTTTTCTCCATTTCATCACCGCATTTGTATGCTAAATGAAGAAACCATTCCATGATCCGAATCCATGCATGCAACGATGATATACCAAAACATAAATTATTGGCATCTACTTTTTGTTTTAATACTAAGTCTATATTGTTAAATTGCTTTGATGTCGCTTTGCAAATGTAACACCGCATTAACGAGTCTGTTTCTGTGATTGCATTCTTGACTTTTCCATCGATCATTGTAAAAACCAGTTTATATTTTATTTCAATATTTTTCCCATTAATAACAATATGAAATGGCAAAAGAGAACGAATTTGATTTTCAATGTATTTTTGCTCTTCGCGAGTACTGTGAACTCTTTCTTTAACGAACTGTAACCTAATCGGTCGACAGAATCGCGGTGACGAAGGCCTTGGATTATGCCAAAGAACAATATCTGCATGATTTTCATTAACCACTGATACTGCAAAGGGACAGTTGAAGTGAAAAATACATTGGCATCACTACTATCTTTCTCACTGAAATTTTGTTTGTACTCTTGACTAGAAGCACTATCACACCCCCACTTGAGAATTAATTGCAAATTTTCGAAATTTCCCGGATGTAACTCGTTATCGTCTTTATACATGACTTGCAAAAGTCTTTCAGAAGTATGATCTAGCAGAGCTTGTAACTTCACTTCAGCGCTTGTTTCTGTTACGATCATAGCAGACGACTCTTGGAAAGCCGCTTGGTACCTAGAAGCTCGCGTAGGAGATTTGGTGGTCACATCTTTCAGAGCACTTGAAGCCTGAGAGGTGCCTGATGCACGAAGACTCATTTGTGTCGCGTATGCCAGCTCTGATACACTGTGTGATGCCCGAAGTTTCTCTGTTTTTCGGCGCTTGCTCCGCTCACTCGAAGCGTCGAATTCTGTAGAACCTCGACCCGATTTCTTTGATTCTGTTGAAGATCTGCCAGGTTCGTCCGCTTTTTCCGGCTGGTGCAGCTGTTCAACTTCATAAGAAATCTGCAACGCAAATGCCAAATTGTTTAGATTGTTTGAACTTGAAGATACAATTTCATGATGTTTACATGATGTTTACATGTTTGCATGATGTTTACATAAAGTTTACTTAAACATGTGTGGACGCACAAGGATGTAAAAACTTTTTACAAGGGATAAATCTGAATAATAAAAAATGATTATGCAGTACTTACTGCAATAGTTGTGGAAAGTTTCAACCATCTGTCATTTTTTTCCAGGAACTTTTTTTCGTTTCTGTACGATTCTTTCCTATCATATCCTCCTATCATGTCCTCCTATCATATCTCAAGGCCCAGAGAACACGTTCCTGAGTGTCCACGCTCACCAAGTCCCTTCTCAAAACAAATGGACCACTCGGAGAAGCAAGTCAAGTTCGAGAAGCCGAGTTCGAAACAAAGGGCAGCAACTACGATAACGCCAAGTCATAGATCCAACGTGGCACCAGAATTAACGTACCCACCACTATATAGCCAATACCCCCCACCTTATCCTCCCTATCAAGCCAATTATCAATCCCAATACCCGTACACCTTTCCTCACTATCCAACCAATTATCCCTATTCGCCTCACTACCCTTACCCCTCTCATCCCGCAATGATGCAGTACCCACCCGTTGAAAAGGGCCAAGGGTACCTGGCAATGCATCATGGCAAGGTCAAGGTAAAACGGCAGAAGGCATGACCCCTCCCAGATCGACCTCTCCAGGACCCTGAGGAGCTTTAAACTTCCAAGCGGCTCGTCGCTCGGACGCTGTGACGAGTCACTCAACCCAACAAGAGCGCCCCAAGTCGCTTCACTCTCAGGAGAACTTTGTAGGGTCCTACGAACGGGACGCGGCCAAAAAGACTTACCAGTAGTTAAGTTGACTGCACCTGAATTCCAAGGCCATACAGCCAACTTCCTGGTCGACCCAGGTTCCGACGTGAATGTTGTAAAGCTGCACGCTTTGCGTCAGGAAATGCTTATAGAGTGCCTGAATTCCATTTTCATCACGTGGAATTCCATGTTGTAGATAACGAACATAACGTAGATAACATTTGTAGATAACGTCTCGCCTGACGGGATCTTAGGACGACCATACCTACGGCAGGAACAAGCAATAGACGTATCTAATTCAGACGTCTGTCAAGGATACCTGCCAAGGATTGACACACCCGAAGGTATATATATAGGCGAAGCGGCCGTCACCGCTCAAGACGGCAAATGTCATGTCCTGGCTATCAACACCACGGAACAAGGTATGGAACTTAGTGTCCCATTTTAGGAAATCATTTTCTTTGATTTTTGCAGATTCCCCGGTGAGGAGTTCTCGGATTCAGAAACAGAAGACATGCAGGAATACCCTCAAGAATAGTTAGAAGGAGAGAACTCAGATCACGTCCGAAAAATGATACAAAGTTTGCATGTATCACATTCAACGCCAGAAGAAGAGGACTATATGTGCCACTGGGCGGAGGATTATGCTGACATCTTCTATCTAAATGGTGAGATGCTCACCTCCACCCATCTGATCCAGCATCGAATCCCGACCATCGACGACAAAATCATCCTTAAGAAACAATATAGGTCACCTCACGAGGCTACTGAACAGATGCATGCCCAGATAGAAAAACAAAAGTGGAGGGTTGTAATCGACTTCCGAGCTCTTAACCCTCCGTTACATAACTTAAAAATTGTTACACGGTTACTAAACCCTAGAGGATTTCCCTCTGCGTGTTAGAACATCTGCAGTGTTGCCAAATATTGCGACTACTTGGCTGAACGTGTAGCATAAAAATATGGCAACACCGAACTCTAGAACTCAAGCTATTTTTATTGCACGAGAGCCAAACTATGGAGGGATTCCCTCAGGATCCACGTGACCTTTCGTTTTGAAAAGTGATTATTGAATGAGTATTCTACTTGAACATTTTTTATTGCTACAAAAAGCTTCAGGAATAATTCGTGGAAAGGTATTCAAACGGACCAGACGGTGTGAAGCGTAAATTAGAAGTTATTTCGAAAAAACTGACCCCACTGAGGAAATTCCTCATATGTTTGGTAACGGAGGGTTAATGAAAAAGTGATAGCAGACGCCTATCCACTGCCCAACATTTCGGACATTTTCGACCAGCTTGGAAATGCCCAATACTTCTCGGTGTTCGACCTCACAAGTAGTTTCCACCAAGTCGAAACATACCCTGAAGATCGGGCGAAAACAGCATTTTCATCACCCCGAGGACACTTTGAATACCTTCGCATGCCTATGGAGATCAAAAACGCGCCTGCTACCTTTCAGCGTCTTATGGATACGGTATTGAAAGGAATGCATGGTACAGAAGTATTCGTCTATCTAGACGACGTTGTAGTTTATACAGAACGTCTTGAGGAACACGACAAAAACGCCAGAAGACTTTTTTGATCGCCTGCGGAATGCTAATCTAAAGTTGCAACCGGATACGTGCGACTTCTTGAGGACAGAAATAGCTTACTTGGGGCGCATTATTGGGCGTAAAAGGGTGAAATCTAATCCGGCAAAAATTAATGCAATAAGGAAATTTCCTCGACCCACCACCGTCCGAGCGATCCCACAATTTCTCGGGCTCTCCGGATATTAAAGGAGATTTATCAAAGATTATGCAAAATTAGCAAAGCCACTCTCTGATCTCCTCAAGAAGGACGTGAAATGGGAATGGGGATGCAGCCAAAGAAGAAGCTTCAGGAAGCTCCGCAGGTACCTCTGCAAGACACCTATCCTCCTATATCCAGATTTTGAGAAGACCTTCAAACTTACCACTGATGCTTCTGACCATGCGGTCGGAGCAATACTGACGCAAGAGAAAGATGGAGTGGATATGCCCGTAGCGTACTTTTCCAAAACAATGATCGCCTGCGAGCAAAAGTATGCCAAGGCAGGGAAAGACTGCCTTGCCGTATTGTATGCTGTGATAAATTTCCGACCGTATCCGTACGGCCGAGCATTCATATTATCTTTCGACTACGAACCAATCCACTGGATAACTTATGTTGAGAACCCCGGAGCAAGACTTCTACGTTGGAGGTTGAGGCTTCAGGACTACCAATACAAATTTGAATAGAAGCAGGGAAAATTAAATCGAAGAGTTGACGCTCTCTCCGGAAATCCAGCCACAGACACGGATTCGACATCTTCGACTGAATCCTCTGAGAACTGCGATAATTCTGATGTAATGAATCGATCCTACTCCCCGTCCCAGAGGAAAGCCAATTCCGAAACAACAAGAACAGGCAGGGATAGCCTCACTGGAACTCGCAAGCAAGTACTGATCATTCGTAACAAGGTTGAAGCGGAAAGTTTGAAGCCTGTCACCAGGTCGGTCACTCAACAGGCCAGACCTGGATCCCTGCATAAAGCACCAAGTACTTCCGGTCGGGTTCCGCACCCCACGAAAACGGCTAGGACGAAAAAGGAAGTCGCCGTTAACCCAAACCCTTCAATAATAAAAGATAAACCTTCAGTCACGAGGTCAAACGCGTTTAAACCTGCCAAATCTAGAACCATCGTGGCTACTACGCAAAACGGAGTCGAATCCACAGCCGCTATTCCCAAATGAAGAGGGAGGCCTTCCGGGTCGTCATCCACGGTGCCAAGGACGAGTTCCGATAACCCTTCCACGCCACCGTTAGGTCAAGTAGACTTGAGTCTGAACTAGAGGCGTATCGCAAAGAGGGTCTCCCAGCGTCGAGGAGCAAGGGAACCCCCAAAAGCACTATCAGATAACCGAGAATCCTCTTCGGAGAGCGAACGATCTTCCAGTGACGATAGTAGCGAAGACTCCGATCCTCCTGTGTACAGAAAGTCGCACAGTGTTCTCCCCAGCCTCGAGCTGCGCATTGATGGCACGAAGGGCAGATCCCAGCCAAAGAGTTCCATGTATCCGCGCTCCGAATCTATGGTTCCTTCCTATCCAGGAACCCTACGTAGACGTCTTCGTTGATAGCGCGTGCAGCTACAACGGGGAAGGCGAACCCAGAGCCGGTATGGAAGTCTGGTTCGGTCCTGACAACCTGGTGAATGTATCCCGGCCAGCTAGAGGTCGGCAAACAAATAATGCCGCCAAAATCAAGGCCGCCGTCGAGGCTGCTCGACGAGCTCAGATCGCTGGAATAAAGAAATGAAGAATTAATACCGATTCTAAATACCTAGTCAGCAGCGCAACGGAGTGGATCCTGATATGGGAAAAGAATGATTGGAAAACTGCCGAGAACAAACCTATGAAAAACCGAACCAAGTTCGAGAAACTAAAAAGGGCTCTCGAACCTATGGAGGTGTTTTGGAACCATGTTCCAGGACACAACGGCATCGGAGGAAATGAAGCAGCTGATAGGCTCGGCCGTGAGGGAATATATGGAGGAGCCTAACCTAACCCCGAGCCTATAGAAGACACTAACAACCCTAGCGGACCATCAAGGGTAATCGTCGACGTTCCGCCCTTGCCTATGGGCAGTGACGAGAGCGACGATGATAACGAAATCAATATGGAAGCCCTCAAGCAGGATCTACAAAAATCATTCTCTCAATTTGAGAAGTTCATCGAGAAGAAGGGATTGAATATATCCAGCATTAATCCTGATTAACTCTACTTGAATCATGAGGGCATGGATACGGAAAACTTACCAGTATGTACCCGTGTCTCAGAGGGCAAGGAAGATGAACAACTACTAGAAAATCTGAAGACCCTTGACCGTTGCGGGGAGTTTGACGATGATGCTTTCCCCAAAAGGGTTCAAGACTTCCTCAAGCAATATGAAAGGAAGGTGTCCGGCTCTACTGACAGACCAGAAGACCCGAAGGAAACTCTCGTTGACTTTCATAAAAATACGGGAGGGGAGAGTGAGACTAATGATAATGATGCCCAGCCGCCAGAGTTTCAGCCGAAACATTTCGGGATGGCTGCAAGGGCTATGTTGAGATTCAAGGACCTTCCAGAAGATACTGATTCTCCAATCATTGGGAGACCACCCCCAAGGAGATCATTATTCCCAACCCCGTCCCCCTCAGTCACCCCAGAAGCGAGGACAACACATTTTCCAACCACTGAGGAGAAGGAAAGGAAGGACAAAAGTCCCTCCAGAAGGGGCCTGGTGTTTAAGCCATGACGACTACGGCGTTCGGAGACGTTCGAAACAGCCGCTGCTGGCCCTACTTTAGCCCCTACCTCAACGATCAATATAACCATCCCTTATATTGATCCACCCTCACCCTCATCTTAGGAAGAAGAGCCGGAGGAACGAAAACCCGTTTTTAATTGTGCAAGTGTGCCCAATATCAGGCACGAGTGGACTGAACCACTGACTTATCGACGAGACAATTACGCACATTTTCTTTCTGAAGAGTGCGAGCCAACAAACGCTATTTCGAAACTGCTTGTGGCTACCAAGCGCTTTGACCTCCACGACACCTGGGAAAGCCGACCCAAACTAGAGCGAGTCCTAGTCACTCCGCACGGTCAGTAAAAGACTTATTCGATCATGAAGAAACGACACTTTGACGAAATCGACTGGAAGGATGTGACACAGGGGCTAAAATATCTCCAACTGTCTCTTAAACGGGACAAACAAACAACGGTTCGAATGGCAAATTCAGGAGACCTCCTGGGCCCTTTACCTCAGAATAAAATGACGGACATTTTATCTGAAGTATTCCGGGGTGGTGACATAACTGTCACACTTTGCCACTGAAAAATTGAAGTCCCACCTCCAGAATTGAGGCCCAAGATAATCGAAGAATACAACAGCAGACTCATAGGAGGCCACAAGGGCATAACTAAGACCTATAGAAGAATCAGGGAGCGATATACTCGGCCCGGATTGCGAGATCAGATCACGGAGTTCATTCGAGGTTGCAAAAGTTGTTTCAAACAAAAACTCGTGCGCACTCGGATACGAGAGCCCATGCTCTTCACCGACACTCTGGCCGAACCATTTGACAAAGTGTGCCTTGACATCGTAGGAAAACTACCCACCACTCCTCATCGAAATCGCCACATTCTTACGATGCAGGAAAATTCCAGCAAATGCTGCATCGCGCTCCCTATACCGAACCTCAAGACAACCGACATTGCGCACGGCATCGCGACGACCCTCTTTTCGCAATATGGAGCTCCTAGAGCCATACTTACGGACAGAGGAGGAAGTTTTGTGAGCAAACTCATGAGGTAATTGGAAGGGCTGTTCAATGTCAAACAGCTGACGACTTCGGGCTATCGACCTCAGACCAACGGATCGTTGGAAAGAAGTCATATTGTACTAAAAGATTACATCAGACATTATGCGAGCGACTACGTCGACTAGGATCGTCTGCTCCCATTCACAATGTTCGCTTATAATACCTCGGTTCACGAGGCGAGCAATTTTACACCCTATCAGCTTGTGTTTGGGCGAATAGCCAGGATCCCCAGTTCCTTTCCCCAGCGCGAGGAACTGGAAACCTACGGTTCCTACTTGCATGACCTGATAGTCCGACTATCGGAAATACAGAAAATCGCGGCACGTAATTTGGTAAGGGCCAAACATCGCTCAAAAGAATTCTACGATCGAAAATCTCGACCCTTGAAGGGTAAAATAGACGACCAAGTCTACGCGATAAAGGAAGTTAGGGAAGGGAAATTCGACAGTAGGAGAAAAGGACCGTTCACCATGGTAGGGTTTACTGAAAATAAAAACGTAATCTTAGAGGACGAGTTTGGAGAGCGCTGCATGAAACACGCTGACAAGCTTTTGATCTTCCATAAATGGAGCATCAGGAGGTTGCTGGCACGCATCACGTTCGGGCGCTAAAGTTGCGGCCACCCCGCCAGAGGAAAAATGTGCCATCTCAAGCATCATAAGCAGAACCTTTCTCTAAATTACCATGGTGGCGTGTGCCCAACTTCCCACACCTGAATTGTAATTCACAATGTTGAAATTTTCGCAAGTATCAATATCGAAACCATCGCAATCCTAATACTCCTCCTGCTGACCATTACAGCGTTCAAAGGTACGAGTAGCCAAGAAGCCGAGACCTACAGGATACTTCCCTTCAAGGCCAGTACCGGCCTCTATTACGAATATCAGGGCATAATGAGGCGCGGGGTGGGCACCTGGAGGATCATGAGTTTCCTGGATACTCAAAAGCTACGCCTTGGACTGGAAGCGTATAAATCACAGCTGGAAGCCCTCCCTAGGACATGCCAAGCAATTCTGGGAGCTGAATGTCCACAGCTTATAAAAAGCTTCCGTTTGGAAAGTAAATGGAGAGCCGCATACAAAGTGCACCAGGAGATAGTCCGAGAGACAGAGGAATTGAGCCGACGAACCGTTGCCCAAATGCCAGCACACTTGCCCCAGGGGCTAAGGAGACGAAGAACAACAATTCAAACAGGAACAACAATTCTTGGGAGGCATCATCGGCCACGTCGCTGGCCTTCTCACTTACACTGATGGTCAGCAAATTGAGGGTGAAATTAATAACCTCAACCAGGTGGCAGCTAATCTATCGCACCTGGTAGGGAAACAGACTCACGTGGTACGAGCGCAATTCGAGGAAATACAAGGGCAATTCGACATCTATGAAGGGCATCAGAAGGAATTGAAAAACCAGCTCACCGAAATCCAGAAAGGCATGTATGAGATGTCCTCCGCTGCCATAAGGCTGGAATATTCTCGAGCACTCTCAAACACATTTCACGTTCTGGAAGCGGGACTCGATGAGCACCTTCGAGCGGCCGATCGACTGCTTGAATTTACCCATTGTGCCCGTCAAGGGCTGTTGCATCCCTCGTTGCTGACTACAAAACAATTAGAGCCAATATATCGGGACATCCAAGATTTCAAGAATTTGTTGCCATAATTGCCATCGTGATAATCGATTTGATTTCACATTTTTCAATGACATTTCCGGCACCGCAATTAGTTCTCCGCCAATTAAAAAGTGTCCTGGAGTCAAAACTCCAAGGTCTTCCGGATCATCTGATAAAGGGCATGATGGCCTTGAATTTAAACACGCTTCTATCTGGCACAATAACGAAGTGAGTTCTTCGAAAGAAGGTGTTTGAGCTGAAAGAACACGTCGCAAATGATGTTTTACACTTCGGACTCCAGCTTCCCAAATTCCACCAAAGTGTGGCGCAGCGGGGGGAATAAAGTCCCATCGTATTTTATCATTTATTAAATATGCTCGGATCTCGGGAGATTTGGTCACCTTTTGAAAAGTTTCGCGAAGTTCGCGGTCAGCACCTTGGAAATTCGTCCCTCGATCACTGTGAATCGTGTTGGGTAATCCTCGACGTGAAACAAAACGTTTAAGCGCGGCAAGAAATGCTGCAGACGAATAGTCGCTTACTAACTCGAGGTGTATCGCTCGTACCGCGAAACAAACAAAGACTGCTATATAAGCTGAATGAGATTTATAACCTCGACCTCGATGAATTGTTACTTGGACCGGGCCCGCATAGTCAATCCCTACCTGAGAAAAGGGTCTCGCAGGTCGCGTAATACGGCTTTTTGGCAATGCACCCATTAATTGATCAGAAATATCCGCACGAATCCGAGCGCACGGAACACATTTATATATTATAGATTTAACCGTTTGTCTTCCTCTAATAAGCCAAAAGGTTTGTCTAAACAAATTTGAAGTTAATTGCGTTCCTCCGTGCAAACATTTCCCATGGAAATGTTGTATTAGCAAAGTTACTAATGGGTGTGCCTTGATAATCATAGGGAATTTTCTGTTAAATTCCATTGCCGCATTAGCCAATCTTCCTCCAACGCGAAGAATCCGGTTTTCATCGAGAAACGGATTTAGCAATATTAAAGGACTTTTCCGGTCTAAGTCAGTTTTTCTTACTAAGCTTGAAATTTCGTTGGGAAATAATTGAGTTTCAATATATTTGATCCAAACGAGTTCACTCTCAAAACAATATTCGACGATAGAGCCATCATTTACGGTTTCAATTTTAATAGGTGAAAATTTGATTTTAATGGCCAACAACTTTAGCACATATGCTAAAATACGTATAAGTTTTGGCCATGATGAAATTCGAGTTGATAGGCAATCTAAACAGAATTGAGAATTTTCGTAAGTGTGATGCGTTTTCACTCGGATTTCTGAATCAGCTTCAAAATTCCTGACGTTTTCCATAGAAGGCCAAAATTCTTCCGTTTGACTTAACCAAGTCGGGCCATGCCACCACAAATAATTTTCAGCTAGTTTGGAAGCAAAAAGCCCACGAGAAGCTAAATCGGCCGGATTGTCCTTCGTAGGTACGTGCCTCCATGTACTAGAAGGAGTAATTGCTTGAATAGCAGCGACGCGATTAGCAACGAACATTTTCAAGTCCGAAGGAGACTTACTCAGCCATGCTAAAACATCAGTTGAATCGGTCCAACATCTTAATTTTAATTCTGCGAACTGCTTAATATTTCTAATTACCGAGATTAATCTAGCAAGAAGCAAAGCGCCACAAAGCTCCAAACGAGGAACTGTCTGTGTTTGGGACTTTATCGGTGCTACTCTTGTTCGACTGGACAATAATACAACACGAATTTCTCCAGATTCAAGGGTTAAACGAAGGTAAACCACTGCAGCATAAGCGACGTTTGAAGCATCTGAAAATCCTTGAAGAGTTTGATCAACCACATTATTTCCTTGGCCAGTCCATCTTGGAATCGAAATTTCTTCCAATTTTATTAAATTCTCCCGATATTTATTCCAAAATTTTGACAGATTTCCAGGTAACGTCTCATCCCAAGAGATTGCTTTAGTCCAAAGCTTTTGCATAAGAATTTTTGCTAAAATTACCACCGGTGATACCCAACCGAAAGGGTCGAACAAGCGGGCAATTAAAGACAAAACCGAACGTTTAGTTAATTGCGAGACTTCTGGTAGTTGAATTTTAAAGCGATAGACATCCAAGATTGGATGCCAGACGATACCAAGGACCTTCAAAGAATCGCTCTCATCTAACGATTTTTCAACAGCTAATCCATGTTCTAAAGGATCAATATCCTCGAGTAAAGAAGGTGAGTTACTGGCCCATTTTCGCAATTGAAAATGACCTTTTCGAAGTAAATTCTTTACATCTTCTCGAATTTCAATGATTTCATTGTTGGAGTCCGCTCCAAAAAGGCAATCATCAATATACGTCTGATTATTGATAATGATAGAACCTTTTGGATGTTGTCATCCTTCGTCCAATACCAATTGCCGAAGAACTCGTAAAGCGAGGAAAGGAGCAGCCGCAGTTCCATATGTCACGGTGTTCAAACGAAATTCAAGCGGTTCAGAATTAGGGTTCGGAGTCCAAAGTATCCTCTGATAATCGCGATCCCTTTCATGTATTAAAATCTGCCTATACATTTTAGCAATGTCTGCTGCATAGACAAAGCGATGAGTTTTCCACTGCAGCAGGACTTCGAATAAATTAGTTTGTAATTTTGGCCCAACATGCATATGATCATTAAGTGATGTGAAATTCGACGTTAAACGAGATGCGTTAAAAACACTGCTAACAACAGTAGTACTGCTTGACTCTCTAATCACCGGATGGTGGGTTAAATAGACTACTTGTGTTGGATGACAGTCACATGATGAGCTTGAAATTCGAGTCATGTGCTTTAAACACCAAGCAAAAAAAAAGTGACAAAATATCACATATTACATATTATGTATCCAGAATAAAATCTTCCCGTGCGCATGCACAGATGGATACATAGCATCATGCGTATGCGTGTATGTGTGCATGTATATACCTCTCTTCGTGTAAGTCACAAATCACCTGAAA
This sequence comes from Diplolepis rosae, assembly GCA_030998225.1. NCBI lineage: Eukaryota > Metazoa > Arthropoda > Insecta > Hymenoptera > Diplolepididae > Diplolepis > Diplolepis rosae. Next base: position 4,678,297 of record JAPYXD010000466.1, read on the forward strand.
TTTTGTTTGAATCAGAATCAAAAATTCATATACTTTCGAAGAAAAAAAGGGGGGAAAAGAGAGAAAAATCCCCCCCTTTTCGAATGAAAGGGGGTTGATGGACAAGGACCTTTGTGCTGTAACTTAAACAAAATTCAACAAGTACCTTTGTGTTCTATCGTAAATTACCTAACTTTAATGTTAGAACATAATTTCACCACGGTTAATGTTTTACATGCATTAGTCCAAATTTGATCATTTTTATATTTTGAAAGTGAACGGTTTGGAATTCTTGAAATTTTGAATTATGTTCGACCGTTTACATTTTTTTTACGATCGAAAATGTAAATCTTACAATAAATAATGTCCTGACAAAATCCCTGTTGCTTGGACTAAGGGGCCATTTTCAGGCATCTGCTATCCAACCAACGCTTTGCCCGCCACAGACTTTCATGGATCCTCAGCTCCAGAATTCTGACATCGTCAGCGGCGCACAGGTCAAGTGCGTCGTCCGCGAAGCCGATGATGTTTGTTCCAGCAGGCAGGTCCATGCGCAGGAAATCGTCATACATGAGGCTCCAAACGAGTGGACCTACCCGCGACCCTTGAGGGGTGCCACATGTCATCTCTTCTTTGAGAGACCATTTGTCACCGTCGTATATCACCCACCTGTCGCTCAGATAGTGATCTATCATTCGCAGCAGGTAGTCTGGAACGTTTTTCGGCACCATCGCTTCGACGCAGCTGTTCCACCTCGCGGTATTAAATGCATTGCGTATGTCAATGCTGATCAACGCGCAGAATCCCTTACGCTCACCAGTTCCTCTTCTTGATTTAGTGGCGATGTCCACCACTGCCTGGATGGCGTCAACTGCGTTTCTGAAAGCCGAACTGGTTCTCCGAGAGGCTGTTCTTGCCGACCACGTGACCCTGCGGTCTTTGTAGAATCATTTTCTCCAGACGATCCTCGGCTCTGTATTTGCCTTAAGGCTCCTACCCTGTCTCTGTAGTTCCTCAAAAGTGAAGACTTCTTCGCGCTGGACCACGCAGGATCTTTGGTCCTGTCTTTGGAACGGCTCTACGTGTGGAAACAAGCTCCGCACAATGTACTTGAATCGATCGGGATTATCCAGGCCCAGGGTCTTTCTTCTAGTTACCAATCTCTTGGTGACTATTTTGAAGGCGAGACCCCATGGGTCCTTCTCGACCTCACCAATTAAGTCTTTCCAGCACGCAAGTCGGCTTTTCTTTATCCTTGCCTCAGAGATGATTTTGCTTTTTTCCATGCCTCGCGCAGCAGAGGATCATCCTTTGAACGGGTAAATCTCCGCCGCGCTGTGAGGAATTTTTGACGCAGGAGAGACAACTGGTCGTTCCACCAGTACATCGAGTCCCCGGTACACCCGTGCCCGCGATGAGCCATGGAGTGGTCACATACCGTGACCACTTTCCGCCTCGCCGCCCGCACAGTGTCCTCCAACGACCCAGCAATCCTTGCCCAACCAAGCTCATCTATGAGCCTGGTTTCTTCGAGGTGTTCGTGCAGCTTGTCTTGGCTGAGTCGTTTTCTGTTCCAGGAGGGGCTCCTCACCTTGCCACCCCTTTCCGCATTCACTGGGTGACTCCGTTCTTGGATGCTGAACTCAATGCACCGGTGGTCACTCAAGGTTATTACCTTGAGGACGCACCAGTCGCCTATCCTTGAGGCAGAAATCGTGAGGTTGATAACCCCCCCCCCATTGCTCCTCGTCTGAACGTAAAATTCCTGCCCCGATTTAATACAATCAGGTCATTTCTAGCGACCATCTTACCGACTAAAATTCCCCTCCTGTCCATACGGGCTTCTCCCTACTCGGGCGACTTACTATTAAAGTCGCCTGCGATAAGGGACCGCCCACTAGCCTCTCTGAGTCGTTCCTCAAGGAGGAGAATCTGGGACTCGAAGATCTCGAAGGGATCGTTGGGAGAAAAGCAGCAGCTGTACACACGTACCCCCGCCACCTCCAACCAAACGTATCCCGCGTTGATATCCAGAAAGTCCCTGATGCTCAAATCAGGGCTACAAACAAGGATCCCAGCCCATCCTGATAACAAGCAGAGTTTTCTGACCATTTGTGTTGCTCTCTAATGGGTAACACATTGGCTCCCTTCTCCCTGGCAGTCTGCATTAGAAGGTCCTGGGCTCTCTTCCCTCTCCCGAGGTTGAGCTGTAGAAATTTCACTTCCCAGCCCTCAACCTCCGGAGCTCCGTCCTAAATACTTGGCCAAAATACTTTTCTTTATTATTCTTTTTCTTCTTTTCCACCAGCTGCCATTCCCCATCCTTTTATGGGGTCTGGCCTCTGGTGGCCGCAGCGTAGGTGGGCGATGTGCCGCCCTTCCCTTTCTTGGGAAGCTGATCCTCGGGGGGAGAAGGAGCAACCCTCTTCTCCCCCTTTGTCAGTTTTTTTCGGGTATCTCACGGAGACGCAGAGCACGATCTCCGGAAGATACCCACCTTTTTTTTAGGTGGGGTGGGATTCCAGCTTCTTTTGGATTTACATCCCGCTTTCTAGAATGCATTTATGGGTGCTGAGCATTTCGCTCAACACCTCTGTGGCCTCACTAACACTGTCTTTCACGTGGCCAGGGTTATTTCTAGGTGCGTGTATAACATTTTTTATTTAATATAAGCTAATTTAAAACATATTAGATTTCGAACAAAAATATCATAGTATTATAGCAATATAATTAAAAGTAGGATGGAAAGTGATAGATGAACAGGAAATTGTATGTTTCCATAATATAAGTGAATAAACAGTTTAAGAAATGATAACAGTTATTCTTTTTAATGCTTCTTATAAAATGTGTAATTTTAAAATTGTGTCATTACATTTGTCAAATAAATTCATCTGGATTATATATTACTACTGTATTTTATTTTTTTTTATTTGTGTGAAAAAATTGAAGAATACTTACTATTCCATGATTCAACATATAATTTTTCATTAAAAAGACCACGCTCATTACTATTAAAAGCCTGCAAATGAAATATTAATCATTTTTTCTACTAGCAGGTCATAAAATGAATTTAAATCTGAATTTATCCAAAAATATATTTGCGTCCATTAAAAGTTAACCTAGCGTTCAGCCAGTTGGCTAGGGAATGTGCTAGGAAAAATCCACTTGCACTATGAATTAAAGATTCAGGAGGACGAAAAGTTTAGAATGAATTTACAAATTATTTGTTCATAGTCAAACTCGATATTTATGATAGTAAAATGAAAAATGAATATTTTCTACGAGTCATATGGTAATACTACATTGAAAATTTTATTAACATTTTCACATTTTCATCGTGAATGAGAAGGTATTGGTTTTGCGAGAAAAATGACTTTCGAAATCTTCATCAAATCTCTACGTTTTGATCTCCCATGAGTAAGAACAAAAAACGGTTTTTACAAAAGTGTCTATCTGTAGTAGTAGCAGATCGGAGACGCGGATAACTCTCGATAGACTTATCCGATTGAATTGAGCTTTGGCATTGAGACGGCCCAGCCTCAAGTATCTACCCTTTGCGACGAAATGGGGGCAGAATCCGCGAAATTAGGCTAACCTAGTGTACAAGCAGGTTCACACGAAGCTCGCACAAAAGATTTGCGAGGTTTGATTAAGTATTCGCCCAGTAATTAATGATGTACTTCCAAACCGGAAGTGAATGTGGCGAGAAGGAGGCAGTCTGCTTTTCACGGACATTTCCGTTCGTATTCTCAGCGAGCGCCACATTAACCTGTGTTTGCTGCCACTCGACCGTTCACTCAGGTCAAGAAACTTGCGGCATGGTTTGCTGGATGGGTGGACGTCCCACGCTGTTATTTCTTTTGCATTTTTTTTTACATTATTTATTGCATGTTTATTCATTCATTTGCATGGAAAGGAATTATAATTAATAATTAAATAAACAAATAAATAAAGAAACAGACAGATAAATAAATTGATGTTATAAAAGATAATTTCGTCGTGTTAATGGATGCAGATAATAAATAGAAATAAATAAACATACAAATATGATAACCATAAATAAATACAATTATTATTACATTGTAAATACTGTAAATATTAAATATTATAAGTGAATATTGTTTTTAATATAAATTACAAATAATAATAAATTAATATTGATTATTTGAAATGGTAAAGGCTCGCTCCAGATCATGAGCAAAATGCCAAAATCATTAATGAATTAACAACATGCGACCATTGGTCATTTTTATAGGGTTTCATTTTAAGGTTTTTGTATATTTTCATTTTAGAACTTATCATTATCTATAAGCAACATATCCAATCTTTCTTTTTAGAATTTTATTCATTTTTTAAATCTTCACACAAAGTTCAGACCTTCCCATTCTGCTGTCCAATTGGAGCCCGCGCCTACGCAGGTAGCACGCGCCAGCGGGAAGTGAAATGGGGGAAAGGCTTTCTCGTCATTGTCGCGCGGCGTGCTTTCTCTTTTAAGCGTGTACCAATTTTTGAACGCCTCCACCGGACATGATATGCGACCATTTGGAATTTGAAAGACATCATCAGAATCGCGAAATCATTATCTTTCATCTGATACCGGTTTCCGACCCGAAAACGGTCGTCAAAAGGGTGAAAACATCGTGCATTAATTTCTTGATCTATTGATTTAATTAGACTTGATCGCGGTCCCTAATTGAGGCGCGCGCATGTAAATTAAGAGGGGAATTTATTAAAGAGGTGGAAAACCGAGGTAACGTGCTTGGTTGCTGATCCTCGAGATAGTGTCTCCAGAACGTGGGATTTTTCGGCCCCCACCACGTTCCCATCTGGGAGAAACACATGCAAACGTGGCGTGTCAGTGTGTCGGCTCTGCTACACGCTGCGGTCACCAGCTTCGTGTAAAGCCGAAGGTGCACGAAGACGGACTTCGTTACAATGCTTGAGTTTTCAAGTTATTTTTAGATTTCACGCTTTCGTTTATCGAGTCGAAATTAAGAATTGTATTTTTCTCGAGTACGTGCAAAAGAGGTGCGAAGCAGACGACGAATTTGAATTTACGAAGTATATAGTTCAAGAAATAACACTTTTCTTCAATTTCTTGAAGAAAGTCTGCATGAAATAAACATCAGTATGATCTTGGAAAATTTCATGAGGATTTCAACACTTAAAAAATAAACTTTCAGTGAAATTTAGTGACAATAAATGTATAAAATTTGAATCAATATATAATTTTCCATTCAAATTTATATACTTCTTACTAATTTTGTACATTTAACAATTTTTCAATTAGAACAATATTTTCTATCAACATAAAATGAACATAAAATTCAAGTTCATAATTTATATTTTCAGTTATATGTTAGAAATATTTTCATCTCACATTTTTGTAGCCTAAGCACAAACTTTTCATTCTAAAACTTAAAATCTCTACGGAAATGGAAAATTGTCTAATAGCAGTAGATAAATTAAAAAGCTAAAATATGTGTTTATTGGTATTTCCATATTAACATATAAATATCAATCAACTTTAAATTTTACATAAAAATGTTCTTCTTGTTACAATTTGACAAGATTTTATGGAGGAGTGCAATCTTTTGGATGAAATATTTTGTAGTTCTTAATTTGTCTGTCCGTCTGAAATCGTAGTAAGATTTGAACAGTAAACAACAAATTTTCCAATAGAATTCAGGATCAATAATAATTGATTCAGGAAATACTTCAACTCTGTAGAGCATTTTTGTATTTCGAATTCAAAATGTGTGCTTAAGCCACAAAAAAGTAAGCTGAAAATGTAGATATAAAACTAATTATGTCATGTTTATGTCTTCTTAATGGAAAATACTTTGCATATAATTCTCTAATTCGATATTTTTTTAATGTATGAACATTCAAGAAATTGATAAATATTCCATCTTTTTATAGGCACTAAAGATTTCCGGATAATGCTTTGATTGAGAAAGCTAAAAATTTGTCAAATATTGATATAAATTGCAATTTTACAATTGCATTATTTTTCAAATATTTTAACATCTCTTCAATCTTGATAATTCTTACAGAAGTTTATTTCATGTGAGTGACTTTTTCTTTTTCTAATGAAAGATTTCGTAATTCTAAATTCGGCCCAATTCGTAACATTGTAAAAAGATTTTAAAACTTCATAAAAATTTTTTTTCTGTTTTATTCAAAGTCAATAAATATTCAATGTTTGGAATCGAAATATTAAGTAAATGATTTTTATTTTCTTTGAATAAACTGCTTTAATAAGACAATCTTTCTTCTTTGTGAGAAATCTCAATTTTAAAATTAAAATTCTACGCATAGGATACAAAAACATAATATGAAAATACTTTTATTACAGAATTTTGAAATATACAAGTTGACCAATTTTTAATCGAGTAAATCGGCTACTTTGAGCAAAAAATTATGTTAAAAATATTTTATCCAAAAAAAAATAAGACACATTAAATTACGGTTTAAAATCCACATTCATAGATTGATGGTAAAAGCAGTTTAAAGTTTTTTAATCTTACGTTTTAGTGACGTATGCACAGACTTTTAATCAGATAAATGAAATGCTTTATTCTTTAAACATTCATTAATTGAAAATTGTACTCAAAATTTAATCTTGCAGCGTTACAATGTTACAAAATCTTATTAATCATTATTTTAGTCGAATTATTTTCAAAATATTTAAAAAATAAATGTAAATATTTTGATTAAATACTCTGTCAAATTTTGCATTTGACTGATCTTGCAAAATTGTTGAAAGTTTTGAATACCGATAGAAGAAACTTTAAATGAAATTTTATGTCCATAAATGCTTAAAGTTCTATATAGAAATATCAACTACAGCATTCTCAAATTTTATAAATAAACTACTAAATTCAAAAAGTTTCGGATTTTTTTAAAAACTGTACAAATTTCAAATATGAATCAGTCAAAATCTACTGATTATCAGTGAAATTTGACTGATTTAAATAACTAAAAACAGGTTACTGTGAATCAGTCAAATTTCACTGATTACTTCTGTGAAAAGTAACTGATTTAACAGTGAAAAATATTGTTTCCACTGATGATTCAGTGAAAAGGCAAATCACTGATTCAATCAGTGAAAATTTGACTTATTCAGATTTAGAGTGTATACAAATTTCAAATATAAAGTGTACTCTGTACATTAATCAAACAAATTTAGAAGATGAATATTTTAATAAATATTCCTAAATATTATTGGAATATAATACATATCGATTTAGAAAAACTTCTTCAAAGTACTCAGACATTTTTCTTATTTTACGACATTTTTGCACCATGTTTGACCTTTGGGTAGGATTCAAGAAAACAATTGTAGACATACTTTCATTACTTAGTAAAAGACTATGAAGACTTGCTTTTTAAATTAAAGCGAAAACTTTTAAAACCTTTAACAATCGGTTGCATAGATTCTGCTCTAATCTTGGACGCAATTAGAGAAATAGGTTTTTTTGCTTTTTTTAGATCTAGTTTTTGCCTTAAACATAAAAGAAAGAAAACACATTTGAAATATTAAAATAAAAAAGCTGGTTCATTCTTCGAGAATCCCAAATATTCTGAAATAAAACTCCTTTCCACACCACCACGGAGGTAGAGTTTACTAGTAATAGTTCAATAAATTTTATGTACACTTTCAAGGCACATCGTTTTTCCTTTAGCAAAAATTTTTAAAACTTCTAATTTTTCAAGTAATTGGGAGAAGTACATTTAAAAAAAAATTGTTTTCTCTACTTCCACTCGCGCTAGCTTAACAAATTTTCAGAATTTTACGATTTTATTAATATTGTATTAAGTGCCTACATTTTCTGAAACTATCTACAGGAGAAAAATTTTAATACTTTAGTAAAGAAAGTTTTCTGAAAAGTTGTAGCTCAATCAGATTAATAGCCAAAAAGTTACCAACGTTTTAAATCGCAAACGAACGGTATAGAGATCAAATTGGAGACGAAAACAAATAATAATAGCAACCTTCTTTTGTTTTCTTCTAAGATATACTTGATTCTCGCTTTATGCGTTATTTGAAAAGGCAAGAGTGTGGATTCTTCATATTTTTATCGTAATTCCTTATTGAAAACGGCAAAAGTAAGAATATTATATTATTATTTGGTGATACGTGAGTGCTCTTACGTACGTTATTGTTTGATGCTTGTGGGTAAGTTTCTTTTGTGAAACTTAATTTGTGTGCAGATTACAAATTATTCACATTCGCTCAATTTTATCGACTTTTCATCTTATTAATTCTTTTCAAATAATTCTGTTTTCCTTCGTCGTATAATTTATTGTTCACAATGAGTAATCCGGTTGACCCAAATTCGAGTGTTTTGAAGGACAGCCAGGTTCAAACGAAGGTTGACCACCGTTTGAACTCTGGTTCAAACGAATGTCAACCCGCTAGAAAAGTCATGAAAAATGCAAAAAACTTTCAGTTGGGATGGTTTGAGGAATTTCCGTCGTGGAGAGAGTGGGTGGTTACATTAGCAGATGAAACAAGATTTCATTGCAAAATTTGCAATAAAACGTTGCTATGTGGCAAATCGGAAATTGAAAAGCATGAAGCATCTTTATCACACAGAAAGAAGCAAGAGTTTTCAAATAAATTAGAATGTTATGGAGTAGTAAGTGAAAATTCTTCTAATGTAACTGCCAATTCTTACAGTGTTGAACCTTGTGTAGCAAGTTCTTCTGCTTCAGAATTCACAAATTCCACGATTCCGGAAAGTGTTACTTTCAAACAGATAGTACAAGAAGCAGAGATTAGGATTAGTACATTTTTCGTAGAGCATAATTTACCATTCGCGATTTCATCAGAATTGATAGGACTTTTCCAAGATATGGAACCTTCGGTTTTAAAGGACGTTAGATTGAGCCACACTAAAATGGTCCTAGTTGTAATAACGTCGTATGTGCTGCTGAAACTGATCGCATGGCAAATATTTTGCGTAGGCAATCATTTTCAGTCTACGAAGACGAAACGACCGACAGGACTCTAGAAAAGTGGCTGTCATTAATAGTTCGATATGTGGAGCCAACGACATTTCCTGTCAGGGTGGAATTGCTCCAGCTTATTAATGTAAATGCTTCGGATTGCTCTGCCTCTAAAATTTTTGATGCGTTCGAAAAAGCATTGTCCGGGCAGAAAATCCCTTTATCTGATATCTGTGCTTTAGCTTGTGATAATGCACAGGTGATGGTCGGCAATAGGTCCTCATTTAAAACAAAATTAAGGGAAAAAAGTCCCCGTTTAATTGTTTTTCCGTGTATCTCGCATTCGTCAGCAATTGTAGCAAAATATGCTTGTGCCACAATCCCAGATGTAGAGGATTTAATCAAAGATTTGCCAGCTTTTCCTAATGCTAGCTCCAAGCGAACGGCTATTTTTCGATCGATTGCTTTGAAATTAGGAAATGACTATCAAAAAATTCCTAGTCATTCTGAAACTCGCTGGCTTGTCCGCTATCGATGCATAGATATTATAATAAAGAATTGGGAAGTTATTCTTCAGTATCTTATGGTCCTCGTATCTGAGAAGGTAGAGAAGGCCAAAGACTTGTTAGGAAAAATGCAGAATACTTTGACACTCGCATATTTCCTATTCTCGAAATTTACTTTGAATAGGTTCAACGTATACAATGCGAAATTTCAAAGTCGCGAAACAATGATTCAGGAACTCCAGCCAAACTCGGCTAAATTCTTCGTATGGATTCTTAGCAGTTATTTGAAAGAGGGTCTTCTTCAACCGAATTTATTCTTTCAAATCATTAGAAATGTTAACTTTGCAGATCCTAGTAATCAAAAGCCGCTTTAAGACATTGATGTTGGTAAGGAAACGCGAGAATATTTCCAGCAGCAACTTACAAACAAGAAATTGCAAATAGTAGAAGTTGATCTATTTCTTCGTAATTGCTTGAAATTTTATGTCACAGCAAGCGAAGAAATTCGCAATCGACTTCCTTTTGATGACATCTTTTTGTCTTGCGTTGCTGTTTTCCGGCCTCAAGTAGCTTTCTATGCTGATCGAAGCGAAACTTTTCCTAGGGTCTGGAAAGTTTGTCAAGATTTAGGGTCGTTTGATAGAATAGGTGTACAAAAAGAGTGGGATTCTTTACTCAAAATCAGACAGGAACTCAAAGAAAAGTGGTCGAATTTATCTTTTGATGAAATGTGGTCTAGTATCGGTGTATCTTCGACGAGTACAGGAGAAAAACTTTTTCCAAATTTGACCTCAGTATTGAATCATGTTCGGAGTCTTCCTCATTCAAATGCTGAGGCGGAGCGAGGTTTCTCCATGCTCACGGACGCGAAAACTCCCAAAAGAAATCGCTTAGGAAACAGGACGGTCAACTCAATTTGTGTTACTCGATCAGCCCTAAAGGCGAGAGCTGAAACAGCCAGAACAACGAGCATCACTTCGAAGCATTTGCAATTAATGACCGAAAATCTATATGAGGTGGCAGAAAGAAAGTTCTTCGCTCACGAAGGAGAGGATTAATTCTAATGGCCAAGGCATGGCGTTAATCAATTTCAAACCCCTTTCTTACTCACAAAATAATGACATTTTATTTCTTATATCAGAGATACGTTCTTTATTCCTTTCTTCGCGTGCCTCGGGTATGGAAATTGTTTAGTTTTAATTATTATTTTGTGAGTAAGAAAACATACTGAAATTGAGTAATATCACGCTTTGGGCATAAGTGAGAGGCAAGCGGCCTCACAATAATCAAGCACCCCAAATCATCCCGAATTAATCAAACTTCTTCATTACTTGATTTAAAACAAAACATTTTTGTTCGACGTATACTGGCATTTAATAGAGGCAAGCCTGAAGTACGGGCTACATTTGTAGCGTTTTTTACCACTTTGCTTCATTTTTTTCCTTTTTTCTTTTTGCTTGAAAGCAAAAACCCTTTTCGTTTCGTAGGACGTGGACTAGGCCTACAGGGGATACCACGTAAAAAAAACGAGCCTTAAACTCTACCTCCGTGGTGGTGTGGAAAGGAGTTTTATTTCAGAATATTTGGGATTCTCTAAGAATGAACCAGCTTTTTTATTTTAATATTTCAAATGTGTTTTCTTTCTTTTATGTTTAAGGCAAAAACTAGATCTAAAAAAACAAAAAAACCTATTTCTCTAATTGCGTCCAAGATTAGAGCCGAATCTATGCAACCGATTGTTAAAGGTTTTAAAAGTTTTCGCTTTAATTTAAAAAGCAAGTCTTCATAGTATTTTACTAAGTAATGAAAGTATGTCTACAATTGTTTTCTTGAGTCCTACCCAAAGGTCAAACATGGTGCAAAAATGTCGTAAAATAAGAAAAATGTCTGAGTACTTTGAAGAAGTTTTTCTAAATCGATATGTATCATATTCCAATAATATTTAGGAATATTTATTAAAATATTCATCTTCTAAATTTGTTTGATTAATGTACAGAGTACACTTTATATTTGAAATTTGTATACACTCTAAATCTGAATCAGTCAAATTTTCACTGATTGAATCAGTGATTTGCCTTTTCACTGAATCATCAGTGGAAACAATATTTTTCACTGTTAAATCAGTTACTTTTCACTGGAGTAATCAGCGAAATTTGTTGTTTACTGTTCAAATCTTACTACGATTTCAGACGGACAGACAAATTAAGAACTACAAAATATTTCATCCAAAAGATTGCACTCCTCCATAAAATCTTGTCAAATTGTAACAAGACGAACATTTTTATGTAAAATTTAAAGTTGATTGATATTTATATGTTAATATGGAAATACCAATAAACACATATTTTAGCTTTTTAATTTATCTACTGCTATTAGACAATTTTCCATTTCCGTAGAGATTTTAAGTTTTGGAATGAAAAGTTTGTGCTTAGGCTACAAAAATGTGAGATGAAAATATTTCTAACATATAACTGAAAATATAAATTATGAACTTGAATTTTATGTTCATTTTATGTTGATAGAAAATATTGTTCTAATTGAAAAATTGTTAAATGTACAAAATTAGTAAGAAGTATGTAAATTTGAATGGAAAATTATATATTGATTCAAATTTTATACATTTATTGTCACTAAATTTCACTGAAAGTTTATTTTTTAAGTGTTGAAATCCTCATGAAATTTTCCAAGATCATACTGATGTTTATTTCATGCAGACTTTCTTCAAGAAATTGAAGAAAAGTGTTATTTCTTGAACTATATACTTCGTAAATTCAAATTCGTCGTCTGCTTCGCACCTCTTTTGCACGTACTCGAGAAAAATACAATTCTTAATTTCGACTCGATAAACGAAAGCGTGAAATCTAAAAATAACTTGAAATAGTTTGAAAAAAACGTTTTTTTCGTATTTTACACTGAATTTTTTAAAAATAATTCGTTCTTGCTTTGATTTGAAAATATAAATACCGAAGAGTAAAGAATTTCAATAAAAAGTACGATTTTCCACACGAGACATGATTGAAATTCGAAGAAAAGAATTCTTATTGAAAAATAATGATCAAATATTCTTCAAATGGCATAATTTTAATAATTATTATCAAGAAATTAGATAAAAAAGCATTTTGATGAATAAAACATATTGACGACAGCAAACATTGAATTGAACCCTCAGTTTCCCGCCTCCAAGGCAAGAGGCCCAGAGCTCTACTAGATGAGCCAGTGAACCCAGAATGTGGGGGCTAGCGGTCACCACCACGCTCCCATGTGCGCTTCCTATAGTTGCGAAATCCTTTGCTGTTTTCATTGTGTTTGCAATTCCTATACGTTTAGTATCATTAATAAAACAAATTGCTATGTATGTTGAGTCTTTTGATGAGGTTTTTATTCGTAATACTGTATATTTTGGATACTCAATTTTATTTTGAGTGCAGATTTCGTTAAATTTTTTGCAATTTTTACTAATAGAATTTGGTTGGACGTTTTTATTTGTTCCCTTTGATTCATTAATTAAGGCATTATATAAATTTTGTGCTACCTTTTGCATTACATTTTCATTATCTTTGCCACTATTCATTATTATATAATTTTTATATTGTAAATTAACGTGAAATAGACATTCATTATTATTGATTTCTTCAATGAGTATCTCATAAATGAGGTGTGGATCTCCTCTTTGTTGAATAATTTTGTGTAGTAAGGTTGTAAAAGGAACATGCGACATTCTTAAGATGTTAGATTCGGATAGAATAATGTGATCTACTAAGTTCTTCTTTTAGTTCAGAGTGAGGATAAAGAGTAGTTTTTGTACTATTATGATCTTTACCTGGATTGGTATTTTCGTTATGTGTTGAAATTTTAGGTTCCTCTAGAGTTTTGTGGTGCTGAAGCTGTAAGCAGTGGTTAATGGCTCTCAGCGGGAGGTCCAGCAGGTCGGTTGGTGCTTAAGTGTAACAAGAGGTTAGTGACCGAATCCCAGAAGACGCCTAGTAGATGGAGAGACCATCCAAATAATCTATGTAATACATATCCATGAATAATGGTATCTGCTATTAATTTGATTCCTTTAATTATTATAATTAATCCGATTATACCTGCACTAGTAGTTCCGAAATTTGTAAAAACTGTCCAAAATCTACCCCAAGCGGATTCAGCAATTTTATCAATTACTTCTTGGTTAAATAAATTTGTTAATGATATTCCTTGATTAATAGTCGGATGTCTTGTTATTTCTCTAGCTAAAGAATTTAAAATCATCGGTTTTTCTGCTGGAAAGATCATATGATCTCGTAGCTTATCAAGATCAGATTGAAAATAAATGCCACTTGTTGCTAAGGATGAAGGATTTGTATATTTCCAGGTTGCTTTTGTTAGATGTTTAATTATAGTTTCTGCTATGGATTTAACAGGATTTGGAAGTAATTTATACCAGATTTCACCAAAAAGGTACATTGGTGGAAGGAAAGAATTGCAATTTGTCTGGATACCGGATTTATTTTATTATGTGTTGGTGGAGAAAGGAAAAAGGATTGATTTCCTCTGAATACTGGTAGTTGTAGATAACATTCTTCAGTTTTGCGATATTTTACTTCAACTGGTATATATTTTACGATATGTACTACTTCTCCTGCAATTACTGACATATATCCTGGGCCTTTCATTAAATGATATGCAAATTCGTGTGGTGATTGGGATGCTAATGTTAATGTATTTCTAAAAACTTGCTGTTCAAGTATACATCGTTGAGTAAGAACGTCGTGATAAAGTCTATTTATTTCAGTGCGTATGTGTCTTTCCACATATATGAATTTAGAGTTAACGTATGTAAAAATGTCCATAGTTTGTACTTCTAAATGTTTATTTTCTAAAAATGAATTTCCAGGTCTAGTTACAAAAATTAATAATTTTGGATGTTCGGTTTGTATTAAAACGTAACTGCAAACTGGGTTTTCATAGTTAACATGAAATGTATAAGTAAAGGGTTTCCCAATAGGGGTGATATGATTTTGAATGTCCCTATCGGGCTGATTTGAGCTGAAATTTTTGACGTCTGCTGTCAGTTGTCATCAGTAAGGTTTGCCATTTAATCATGAGTAGTTTCACGCTTCCGCAACGTTTGGAAATTGTCCAATTATTTTATCAAAATTCGAGAAGTTTTGTCGGTGTTCAAAGAGCATATCGTGCAAAATATGGTCGTCATTCTGCTCCATCCGCGCTCTCAATTCGTCGAATAATCGATAAGTTGGAGAGTGAATTTACTCTATTGGATACTAAGCCTAAAAATCGTATGCGTACCGCACGTTCTACACAGAATATAGCCGCCGTACAGGCCAGTATCGAGGAAAACCGTGAATTGTCCGTGCCACGCCGATCTCAGGAATTGGGCCTGTCCAGGATGACTACCTGGCGTATTTTGCGATTGGATCTTGGCCTGCATCCCTATAAGATGATTCTGGCCCAAGAACTGAAGCCTAATGACCATCGTTTGCGTCGGGAGTTCGCGGATTGGGCTCTGGAATCAATTGAAAATGATCACAATTTTCATCAAAAAATCATCTTTTCTGATGAGGCGCATTTTTGGCTCAAGTCTCGGGGAACATTTGGCCGATATATTGTTTAAATCATAAATGGCATAGAATATCCAATATAATAAAAAAGATTTCGATCAATTCCGAATGAATATTCAGTGTTTTTTTCAATTTCAAAACATATCACCCTTATTGGGAAACCCTTTATATCACTGACGCTTGAGGTGATTCAAACCGTAGTTGGGTAAAATGAGCATCGGGCGTATTATTTGAACTGGCAATGGTATGGTTCTCTCAAATAAAAAAAAGTTCTTACCTCGAGCCTGCCAATAGTCATCCGGTATATACATAAACAACTTACAAATACACTCACATCATTCAGACGTAGCCAATCATATTTCAAATTACAAATATACTTAAACATATAACCTTACATATATAAACCTAATAATAACTACACTTATGTATAGTACGATACGCTTTCGTCGAATCACGCACACGCTCTCTTACAATGCTGAGATATAAAATTTGGAACTTTCTTATATAGTGACTGCATGAGTTATTCAGAGCTTGGGAAAGTAAGTGCCGTCAATAAAATTTTTTAGCCTTACTCAAGTAAAAATAAATCAATTTTTTCATAAATGATTAATAAAATATTTTTTTAAATTAATATAATTAATCAATTATTATAACTATGATTATTGATATATATATAATATAATTTTTAAATTACATTTAGTATAGATTTTTATTATAACGACGTATGAAGTTTAGTGGAACTAAATTTTCAAATGTACATTAAAAAATTGCATTATTATTAAGAAGTATCTTGTATAAAAACATTTAAAAAAAGGTTCTTTTATTTTTTTTTGTTTTATATTTTCAAAATATGGATTTTACATTTGCGAATTCCAAATTATTATTCTGCCTGAGTAATTTATGTGATATTTCATATTTTATGCAATACACTTATCGACTTTTTTTTGTTTAAATTTTCATAATATCAATTTAATTTTAAGAATTTAAGTTTTTGAAATTAAAAATTTTTTATGTGTGCCCAAGGCGCAGATTACTTTCATTCGTTCCTGCGTGAATAAATGTAGCTGTTGGAATAAATCTTGCGATTCACGGTTTACTCAACTCTCGATTGAAGCGTAGAGTAGAATGAACGGAAAGCTCTACTATTTTTGTGATTTGATAAAAGATTGGTTTTTTATAGTTATACTACGAGTAATAATTTATACATTTAAAAATTTTTAATGCACGCTTTCATACTTCACCCTACACTTCTAAATTTTTCTCAACTTTGATTCATTTTCGAACATTTAATATATCACAAATAAATACAGTGATACTAAATAACTTCTAACTTGTCCTTATGTCCCAAATTTGATCGGAAGTAGAGTAAAATTACTTCAACTATTTTTCTCCGTGCATATTCTACGTCTGTACAGAATGTGTCTGAAAGCGTGCATGTTATTCTAGATCCTAATTCAATTTCATTTGAATTTAAATGAATAGTTGCGTAATGTTCTTGTAAAGTTATTTTGAATATGGCTTGGACTACGACATTATTCCATGTTCCGTATGGGTCAGAAAATTGTGTACCAGTACTGCCTCCATTAGGTGTTACAGAACCTGCTAAAGTAACGCTATGAAATGAAGTTTTATTTACTTTTAATTTTGATATCTGAAGAAAAGAGCTTACTAAAAATGTTCCTATTGTGTGCATTTGATTACATTGATCTCGTGTAACATCATGTATATATTCACTGTAGCCATTTGCAACTATGGAACTGTGAGAATGCATACCACAATCTGAGATCGCGCGTTGAATTTCTATTTTGCATTGTATAACTTTTGTATATCCAGTTAATTGTAAAAGCTGTATATAAGTTCTTTCAACATGTACTTGAGATCGAGGTAGATCACATTCTCCTGTCTCTAGTAAAGATAATGTCGTGATATGTGATTGATTTGAACCGCAATCGAATCCTATGATAGCGTAGACTGTCGTTATATAGTTGAAGTTGCAAGTGAGCAGTGCAAAAAGGAAGCCTCGTAATCCCGTCTCTGGAAAAAGGAGGTTCCAATTTTCAATGAGATCATCTATGCGTTTGCGATGAATTTGTTCCATTATATCTGGTAAATAATGTGTTATGATTTTTATTTTGTTTTATATATATATATATATATATATATATATATATATATATATATATATATATATATATATATTATTGTATATATATAAAATATATATTTTTATAAACAAAATATTTTTCTATTTTAACTATTTACCAACAAAAATAAAATTTCTATTTTGTTCAAATTGTATATGTATATGTATTGTAACTTTATTTTATTCAGCTTATAGCTAAGGTGGAATTTTACTAATATAATTTTTTTCTTTATTAAATTGTGGGATCATGCACGAGAGAAGAAGTGAAGATTCTATATAATTGCACACTCTTTATTATAAACGGAAAATAAATCCTCTTACATTTAATGACTTGATTCAAGTACAACATACAATATTTGGTTGGATGATTATTGGTGAGGATAAATTTCCGAATTTAATAGAAACATCCTTTAACCTATAATCTTGTTTATAATTGAAATTTATACGTAGCTTACACTACATGAGCCCGGAATTAACAATGATAGTTCGATAATATTGATCTTATAAGATATCGCAAATCGATGGTGTGAATGTGGCTTAAATTTACATGCTAATCGTCCTATACCTCTCTCTCTCTCTCTCGCTCTCTCTATATCTATTTTTATAGAATTCACCTATGAAATATTCCTAATTAACGCTATTAAGGTTTCGCTCTAAGGATCTCTCTGTCTTTCTCTTTCTTAAGAGGGAATCGACTTCGAGAGTTCGAGATGTTCGGTCGGAAGTCCAGACGAACCGTAAGCGTTTGAATTGCGGGCACCAAACTCAGATAAGGCGTAAAACCCCTTAATCCTGCCCAGTGCTCCACAGTGGGTGAGACGAATTCAGACTCAAACAAGACGTGAAACCCCTTTCCTTCGTTGTCGTCCTCTGTCCTTTTCCAGCTTTCAGTTATTGGCCAGCTTTGGCTTGGTGACCACTGCTGAAATTTCTCGTTCCATCCGTCTTTTTTTTTTTAATTCCTTCCGACGCAGTTTTTCTGCTTCTCTGCGCTCTTTCCGCGCATAGGCCATGGCCTGATTTTTCCTATCTTCTGATTCCTGTATTCCTCTGCTTCTTTTGCTCACTGGTGTTAAACTATCTCTCATGATGTCTCTGTATAATTTTTCTTGTCGATTGAGTTTTCTTCTCATTGTCCCTGATTTTGTTGCACGTTTCTTTTCCTGATTTTCATTTTCTTCCTTTCCCAACCTCCCTTCTTCTGCTTTCTCCGTGGCGGCTGCTACGCTGATGTGGTTTACTCTCACTTCCTTCAATATAACTATTTCAGGTTCTTCATTTTGTCTTTCCACACTTTCAGTACCCACACACTTTTTTAGCACTGGTTTGTGTCTCTTCTCCGTGTTGACTTCTGAGACGCTCATTCCTGGTTTCCTGGGCGCCTTCTTTTTTGGGTTGGTGAGGATCCTTGGCCTCGTCTCTATTTCTTGTAATATTTTGTTTTCCACCAACACTGTGATCATCACTTGTTTATTTTCTCCACATTGTGTGTATACATTGCGACGTGTGTCCAACGTTTCGGTTTGGGTTAATGCTTCAGGCATGGCGACGCTTGTTCTCGTTTGGCTGCTAGAGAAGACACTGATGCTTTCCTACCAGTTGTTTTCCTTTGTTTGTTACCATGAGTCATGGTTTTTCAGTGTCGCCTTTTTACCTGTTTTCTCTTATCAGTGTCTCCAGAACGTGGGATTTTTCGGCCCCCACCACGTTCCCATCTGGGAGAAACACATGCAAACGTGGCGTGTCAGTGTGTCGGCTCTGCTACACGCTGCGGTCACCAGCTTCGTGTAAAGCCGAAGGTGCACGAAGACGGACTTCGTTACAATGCTTGAGTTTTCAAGTTATTTTTAGATTTCACGCTTTCGTTTATCGAGTCGAAATTAAGAATTGTATTTTTCTTGAGTACGTGCAAAAGAGGCGCGAAGCAGACGACGAATTTGAATTTACGAAGTATATAGTTCAAGAAATAACACTTTTCTTCAATTTCTTGAAGAAAGTCTGCATGAAATAAACATCAGTATGATCTTGGAAAATTTCATGAGGATTTCAACACTTCAAAAATAAACTTTCAGTGAAATTTAGTGACAATAAATGTATAAAATTTGAATCAATATATAATTTTCCATTTAAATTTATATACTTCTTACTAATTTTGTACATTTAACAATTTTTCAATTAGAACAATATTTTCTATCAAGATAAAATGAACATAAAATTCAAGTTCATAATTTATATTTTCAGTTATATGTTAGAAATATTTTCATCTCACATTAATGTAGCCTAAGCACAAACTTTTCATTCTAAAACTTAAAATCTCTACGGAAATGGAAAATTGTCTAATAGCAGTAGATAAATTAAAAAGCTAAAATATGTGTTTATTGGTATTTCCATATTAACATATAAATATCAATCAACTTTAAATTTTACATAAAAATGTTCGTTCGAAGTGTTCAAATCTTGTTACAATTTGACAAGATTTTATGGAGGAGTGCAATCTTTTGGATGAAATATTTTGTAGTTCTTAATTTGTCTGTCCGTCTGAAATCGTAGTAAGATTTGAACAGTAAACAACAAATTTTCCAATAGAATTCAGGATCAATAATAATTGATTCAGGAAATACTTCAACTCTGTAGAGCATTTTTGTATTTCGAATTCAAAATGTGTGCTTAAGCCACAAAAAAGTAAGCTGAAAATGTGGATATAAAACTAATTATGTCATGTTTATGTCTTCTTAATGGAAAATACTTTGCATATAATTCTCTAATTCGTTATTTTTTTAATGTATGAACATTCAAGAAATTGATAAATATTCCATCTTTTTATAGGCACTAAAGATTTCCGGATAATGCTTTGATTGAGAAAGCTAAAAATTTGTCAAATATTGATATAAATTGCAATTTTACAATTGCATTATTTTTCAAATATTTTAACATCTCTTCAATCTTGATAATTCTTACAGAAGTTTATTTCATGTGAGTGACTTTTTCTTTTTCTAATGAAAGATTTCGTAATTCTAAATTAGGCCCAATTCGTAACATTGTAAAAAGATTTTAAAACTTCATAAAAATTTTTTTTCTGTTTTATTCAAAGTCAATAAATATTCAATGTTTGGAATCGAAATATTAAGTAAATGATTTTTAATTTCTGGGAATAAACTGCTTTAATAAGACAATCTTTCTTCTTTGTGAGAAATCTCAATTTTAAAATTAAAATTCTACGCATAGGATACAAAAACATAATATGAAAATACTTTTATTACAGAATTTTGAAATATACAAGTTGACCAATTTTTAATCGAGTAAATCGGCTACTTTGAGCAAAAAATTATGTTAAAAATATTTTATCAAAAAAAAATAAGACACATTAAATTACGGTTTAAAATCCACATTCATAGATTGATGGTAAAAGCAGTTTAAAGTTTTTTAATCTTACGTTTTAGTGACGTATGCACAGACTTTTAATCAGATAAATGAAATGCTTTATAGAAAGTCAAAATTTTCTTATGACTGCACTTAATCAAATTTATGAAGTAAAAATATTTTTTGATTGATGCTTTCACTCAATTCTTTAAACATTCATTAATTGAAAATTGTACTCAAAATTTAATCTTGTAGCGTTACAATGTTACAAAATCTTATTAATCATTATTTTAGTCGAATTATTTTCAAAATATTTAAAAAATAAATGTAAATATTTTGATTAAATACTCTGTCAAATTTTGCATTTGACTGATCTTGCAAAATTGTTGAAAGTTTTGAATACCGATAGAAGAAACTTTAAATGAAATTTTATGTCCATAAATGCTTAAAGTTCTATATAGAAATATCAACTACAACATTCTCAAATTTTATAAATAAACTACTAAATTCAAAAAGTTTCGGATTTTTTTAAAAACTGTACAAATTTCAAATATGAATCAGTCAAAATCTACTGATTATCAGTGAAATTTGACTGATTTAAATAACTAAAAACAGGTTACTGTGAATCAGTCAAATTTCACTGATTACTTCTGTGAAAAGTAACTGATTTAACAGTGAAAAATATTGTTTCCACTGATGATTCAGTGAAAAGGCAAATCACTGATTCAATCAGTGAAAATTTGACTGATTCAGATTTAGAGTGTATACAAATTTCAAATATAAAGTGTACTCTGTACATTAATCAAACAAATTTAGAAGATGAATATTTTAATAAATATTCCTAAATATTATTGGAATATGATACATATCGATTTAGAAAAACTTCTTCAAAGTACTCAGACATTTTTCTTATTTTACGACATTTTTGCACCATGTTTGACCTTTGGGTAGGATTCAAGAAAACAATTGTAGACATACTTTCATTACTTAGTAAAATACTATGAAGACTTGCTTTTTAAATTAAAGCGAAAACTTTTAAAACCTTTAACAATCGGTTGCATAGATTCTGCTCTAATCTTGGACGCAACTAGAGAAATAGGTTTTTTTGCTTTTTTTAGATCTAGTTTTTGCCTTAAACATAAAAGAAAGAAAACACATTTGAAATATTAAAATAAAAAAGCTGGTTCATTCTTAGAGAATCCCAAATATTCTGAAATAAAACTCCTTTCCACACCACCACGGAGGTAGAGTTTAAGGCTCGTTTTTTTTACGTGGTATCCCCTGTAGGCCTAGTCCACGTCCTACGAAACGAAAAGGGTTTTTGCTTTCAAGCAAAAAAAAAAAAGGAAAAAAATGAAGCAAAGTGGTAAAAAACGCTACAAATTTTGCCCGTACTTCAGGCTTGCCTCTATCAAATGCCAGTATACGTCGAACAAAAATGTTTTGTTTTAAATCAAATAATGAAGAAGTTTGATTAATTCGGGATGATTTGGGGTGCTTGATTATTGTGAGTCCCCTTGCCTCTCACTTATGCCCAAAGCGTGATATTACTCAATTTCAGTATGTTTTCTTACTCACAAAATAATAATTAAAACTAAACAATTTCCATACCCGAGGCACGCGTTGAAAGGAATAAAGAACGTATCTCTGATATAAGAAATAAAATGTCATTATTTTGTGAGTAAGAAAGAGGTTTGAAATTGATTAACGCCATGCCTTGGCCATTAGAATTAATCCTCTCCTTCGTGAGCGAAGAGCGACAAACCACTTTCCCTATCACTTTCTGCCATCTCATATAGATTTTCGGTCATTAATTGCAAATGCTTCGAAGTGATGCTCGTTGTTCTGGCTGTTTCAGCTCTCGCTTTTAGGGCTGATCGAGTAACACAAATTGAGTTGACCGTCCTGTTTCCTAAGCGATTTCTTTTGGGAGTTTTCGCGTCCGTGAGCATGGAGAAACCTCGCTCCGCCTCAGCATTTGAATGAGGAAGACTCCGAACATGATTCAATACTGAGGTCAAATTTGGAAAAAGTTTTTCTCCTGTACTCGTCGAAGATACACCGATACTAGACCACATTTCGTCAAAAGATAAATTCGACCACTTTTCTTTGAGTTCCTGTCTGATTTTGAGTAAAGAATCCCGCTCTTTTTGTACACCTATTCTATCAAACGTCCCTAAATCTTGACAAACTTTCCAGACCCTAGGAAAAGTTTCGCTTCGACCAGCATAGAAAGCTACTTGAGGTCGGAAAACAGCAACGCAAGACAAAAAGATGTCATCAAAAGGAAGTCGATTGCGAATTTCTTCGCTTGCTCTGACATAAAATTTCAAGCAATTACGAAGAAATAGATCAACTTCTACTATTTGCAATTTCTTGTTTGTAAGTTGCTGCTGGAAATATTCTCGCGTTTCCTTACCACCGTCAATGTCTTGAAGCGGCTTTTGATTACTAGGATCTGCAAAGTTAACATTTCTAATGATTTGAAAGAATAAATTCGGTTGAAGAAGACCCTCTTTCAAATAACTGCTAAGAATCCATACGAAGAATTTAGCCGAGTTTGGCTGGAGTTCCTGAACCATTGTTTCGCGACTTTGAAATTTCGCATTGTATACGTTGAACCTATTCAAAGTAAATTTCAAGAATAGGAAATATGCGAGTGTCAAAGTATTCTGCATTTTTCCTAACAAGTCTTTGGCCTTCTCTACCTTCCCAGATACGAGGACCATAAGATACTGAAGAATAACTTCCCAATTCTTTATTATAATATCTATGCATCGATAGCGGACAAGCCAGCGAGTTTCAGAATGACTAGGAATTTTTTGATAGTCATTTCCTAATTCCAAAACAATCGATCGAAAAATAGCCGTTCGCTTGGAGCTAGCATTAAAAAAAGCTAGCAAATCTTTGATTAAATCCTCTACATCTGGGATTGTGGCACAAGCATATTTTGCTACAATTGCTGACGAATGCGAGACACACGGGAAAACAATTAAACGGGGACTTTTTTCCTTTAATTTTGTTTTAAATGAGGACCTATTGCCGACCATCACCTGTGCATTATCACAAGCTAAAGCACAGATATTAGATAAAGGGATTTTCTGCCCGGACAATGCTTTTTCGAACGCATCAAAAATTTTAGAGGCAGAACAATCCGAAGCATTTACATTAATAAGCTGGAGCAATTCCACCCTGACAGAAAATGTCGTTGGCTCCACATATCGAACCATTAATGACAGCCAATTTTCTAGAGTCCTGTCGGTCGTTTCGTCTTCGTACACTGAAAATGATTGCTTACGCAAAATATTTGCCATGCGATCAGTTTCAGCAGCACATACGACGTTATTTACAACTAGGACCATTTTAGTGTGGCTCAATCTAACGTCTTTTAAAACCGAAGGTTCCATATCTTGGAAAAGTCCTATCAATTCTGATGAAATCGCGAATGGTAAATTATGCTCTACGAAAATTGTACTAATCCTAATCTCTGCTTCTTGTACTTTCTGTTTGAAAGTAACACTTTCCGGAATCGTGGAATTTGTGAATTCTGAAGCAGAAGAACTTGCTACACAAGGTTCAACACTGTAAGAATTGGCAGTTACATTAGAAGAATTTTCACTTACTACTCCATAACATTCTAATTTATTTGAAAACTCTTGCTTCTTTCTGTGTGATAAAGATGCTTCATGCTTTTCAATTTCCGATTTGCCACATAGCAACGTTTTATTGCAAATTTTGCAATGAAATCTTGTTTCATCTGCTAATGTAACCACCCACTCTCTCCACGACGGAAATTCCTCAAAACATCCCAACTGAAAGTTTTTTACATTTTTCATGACTTTTCTAGCGGGTTGACATTCGTTTGAACCAGAGTTCAAACGGTGGTCAACCTTCGTTTGAACCTGGCTGTCCTTCAAAACACTCGAATTTTGGGTCAACCGGATTAGTCATTGTGAACAATAAATTATACGACGAAGGAAAACAGAATTATTTGAAAAGAATTAATAAGATGAAAAGTCGATAAAATTGAGCGAATGTGAATAATTTGTAATCTGCACACAAATTAAGTTTCACAAAATAAACTTACCCACAAGCATCAAACAATAACGTACGTAAGAGCACTCACGTATCACCAAATAATAATATAATATTCTTACTTTTGCCGTTTTCAATAAGGAATTACGATAAAAATATGAAGAATCCACACTCTTGCCTTCTCAAATAACGCATAAAGCGAGAATCAAGTATATCTTAGAAGGAAACAAAAGAAGGTTGCTATTATTATTTGTTTTCGTCTCCAATTTGACCTCTATACCGTTCTTTTGCGATTTAAAACATTGGTAACTTTTTGGCTATTAATCTGATTGAGCTACAACTTTTCAGAAAACTTTCTTTACTAAAGTATTAAAATTTTTCTCCTATAGATAGTTTCAGAAAATGTAGACACTTAATACAATATTAATAAAATCGTAAAATTCTGAAAATTTGTTAAGCTAGCGCGAGTGGAAGTAGAGAAAACAATTTTTTTTTTTAAATGTACTTCTCCCAATTACTTGAAAAATTAGAAGTTTTAAAAATTTTTGCAAAAGGAAAAACGATGTGCCTTGAAAGTGTGAACAAGTGCTTGAAATTCAAATTCGAACGATTTTTATAATTAATTATCCTGTACATTTAAAGATACAATTTTTGTATTTGGAATAAGTTTTCTGCAATTACGAAAAAATTTATTTAGAGTACATAAAATTTATTGAACTATTACTAGTAAACTCTACCTCCGTGGTGGTGTGGAAAGGAGTTTCATTTCAGAATATTTGGGATTCTCTAAGAATGAACCAGCTTTTTTATTTTAATATTTCAAATGTGTTTTCTTTCTTTTATGTTTAAGGCAAAAACTAGATCTAAAAAAGCAAAAAAACCTATTTCTCTAATTGCGTCCAAGATTAGAGCAGAATCTATGCAACCGATTGTTAAAGGTTTTAAAAGTTTTCGCTTTAATTTAAAAAGCAAGTCTTCATAGTATTTTACTAAGTAATGAAAGTATGTCTACAATTGTTTTCTTGAATCCTACCCAAAGGTCAAACATGGTGCAAAAATGTCGTAAAATAAGAAAAATGTCTGAGTACTTTGAAGAAGTTTTTCTAAATCGATATGTATCATATTCCAATAATATTTAGGAATATTTATTAAAATATTCATCTTCTAAATTTGTTTGATTAATGTACAGAGTACACTTTATATTTGAAATTTGTATACACTCTAAATCTGAATCAGTCAAATTTTCACTGATTGAATCAGTGATTTGCCTTTTCACTGAATCATCAGTGGAAACAATATTTTTCACTGTTAAATCAGTTACTTTTCACAGAAGTAATCAGTGAAATTTGACTGATTCACAGTAACCTGTTTTTAGTTATTTAAATCAGTCAAATTTCACTGATAATCAGTAGATTTTGACTGATTCATATTTGAAATTTGTACAGTTTTTAAAAAAATCCGAAACTTTTTGAATTTAGTAGTTTATTTATAAAATTTGAGAATGTTGTAGTTGATATTTCTATATAGAACTTTAAGCATTTATGGACATAAAATTTCATTTAAAGTTTCTTCTATCGGTATTCAAAACTTTCAACAATTTTGCAAGATCAGTCAAATGCAAATTTTGACAGAGTATTTAATCAAAATATTTACATTTATTTTTTAAATATTTTGAAAATAATTCGACTAAAATAATGATTAATAAGATTTTGTAACATTGTAACGCTACAAGATTAAATTTTGAGTACAATTTTCAATTAATGAATGTTTAAAGAATTGAGTGAAAGCATCAATCAAAAAATATTTTTACTTCATAAATTTGATTAAGTGCAGTCATAAGAAAATTTTGACTTTCTATAAAGCATTTCATTTATCTGATTAAAAGTCTGTGCATACGTCACTAAAACGTAAGATTAAAAAACTTTAAACTGCTTTTACCATCAATCTATGAATGTGGATTTTAAACCGTAATTTAATGTGTCTTATTTTTTTTTGATAAAATATTTTTAACATAATTTTTTGCTCAAAGTAGCCGATTTACTCGATTAAAAATTGGTCAACTTGTATATTTCAAAATTCTGTAATAAAAGTATTTTCATATTATGTTTTTGTATCCTATGCGTAGAATTTTAATTTTAAAATTGAGATTTCTCACAAAGAAGAAAGATTGTCTTATTAAAGCAGTTTATTCCCA
This sequence comes from Diplolepis rosae, assembly GCA_030998225.1. NCBI lineage: Eukaryota > Metazoa > Arthropoda > Insecta > Hymenoptera > Diplolepididae > Diplolepis > Diplolepis rosae. Next base: position 4,705,030 of record JAPYXD010000466.1, read on the forward strand.
GAAATTAAAAATCATTTACTTAATATTTCGATTCCAAACATTGAATATTTATTGACTTTGAATAAAACAGAAAAAAAAATTTTTATGAATTTTTTAAAATCTTTTTACAATGTTACGAATTGGGCCTAATTTAGAATTACGAAATCTTTCATTAGAAAAAGAAAAAGTCACTCACATGAAATAAACTTCTGTAAGAATTATCAAGATTGAAGAGATGTTAAAATATTTGAAAAATAATGCAATTGTAAAATTGCAATTTATATCAATATTTGACAAATTTTTAGCTTTCTCAATCAAAGCATTATCCGGAAATCTTTAGTTCCTATAAAAAGATGGAATATTTATCAATTTCTTGAATGTTCATACATTAAAAAAATAACGAATTAGAGAATTATATGCAAAGTATTTTCCATTAAGAAGACATAAACATGACATAATTAGTTTTATATCCACATTTTCAGCTTACTTTTTTGTGGCTTAAGCACACATTTTGAATTCGAAATACAAAAATGCTCTACAGAGTTGAAGTATTTCCTGAATCAATTATTATTGATCCTGAATTCTATTGGAAAATTTGTTGTTTACTGTTCAAATCTTACTACGATTTCAGACGGACAGACAAATTAAGAACTACAAAATATTTCATCCAAAAGATTGCACTCCTCCATAAAATCTTGTCAAATTGTAACAAGATTTGAACACTTCGAACGAACATTTTTATGTAAAATTTAAAGTTGATTGATATTTATATGTTAATATGGAAATACCAATAAACACATATTTTAGCTTTTTAATTTATCTACTGCTATTAGACAATTTTCCATTTCCGTAGAGATTTTAAGTTTTAGAATGAAAAGTTTGTGCTTAGGCTACATTAATGTGAGATGAAAATATTTCTAACATATAACTGAAAATATAAATTATGAACTTGAATTTTATGTTCATTTTATCTTGATAGAAAATATTGTTCTAATTGAAAAATTGTTAAATGTACAAAATTAGTAAGAAGTATATAAATTTAAATGGAAAATTATATATTGATTCAAATTTTATACATTTATTGTCACTAAATTTCACTGAAAGTTTATTTTTTAAGTGTTGAAATCCTCATGAAATTTTCCAAGATCATACTGATGTTTATTTCATGCAGACTTTCTTCAAGAAATTGAAGAAAAGTGTTATTTCTTGAACTATATACTTCGTAAATTCAAATTCGTCGTCTGCTTCGCGCCTCTTTTGCACGTACTCGAGAAAAATACAATTCTTAATTTCGACTCGATAAACGAAAGCGTGAAATCTAAAAATAACTTGAAAACTCAAGCATTGTAACGAAGTCCGTCTTCGTGCACCTTCGGCTTTACACGAAGCTGGCGACCGCAGCGTGTAGCAGAGCCGACACACTGACACGCCAAGTTTGCATGTGTTTCTCCCAGATGGGAACGTGGTGGGGGCCGAAAAATCCCACGTTCTGGAGACACTGTCTCTTATGTATTCTTCCCTGTTTCATTTCTAGAGTGCCCCCTCCCCTATTCAGATATTGCTTTTCTTGTTCTTCTCTTTGTGCTTGCTTTTGCTCCCCCCACTGCAGCCTTACCCTCACTTTCGTACTCAGGTATTGTTCCCCTCTCCTCCTGGGCCATTGCCTGGGTAGTAGTGCTTGAGGTCGGATGCATGGAATTGGCCCCTCTCTCTGTGTGTGTTTGTGTTGGTTGGGATGTATGTATTTTGTGCTATTTTCTTCTTCACTGTGTACGGTCCTTCGTATAGGGCTAGAAATTTTGCAACACGTCCTGCAGCCGTATTTGCTATATTACATGCTCTCACAAGAACCTGCTCTCCTTCTACAAAGGTAATTCCTCTTTTATCTTTATTTAATCGTGCTATTCGTTTCTCTCCTTTTGTTCTAATTTTCTCTGTTACCATTTGCATGATGTCTGCTTTATTATTTTTTTTAGGTTGTCTTATTAGTTGCATTAATTTTTCCCAGAATGTGGTTGGTCTCTCTCCTTTCAGTGCCTCATGAGGTTTCATTTCAATCGTGTCGTGATTACTCTTTCTACCATGTTTGCCTGCGGATGTCTGACTGATGTTAGTACTAATTTGATATTTTTTTCTTTCAGAGCTTCTGTCCATTTTTTACTGGTAAATTGAGTGCCTCTGTCTGCCAGTACTCTCTCAGGTTTACCTACTACGGTCATGAAGTTTTCAAGACTTCTTATTGCTGCCTTGGTTGTTGCTCGTCTCAGTGGATAGAGTTTCGTGTATTTAGTAAAGGTGTCCATCATTACTAGGATGTGTTCATATCCGTATTTGGTTTTGGTTAGAGGCCCAAAGAAGTCAATGGATAATAGCTGTAGCGGTTTCTCAGGTCGTACGTATTCCTGAATTACAGGTGAGGCCCATGTTGGAACTTTATTGCGTTGGCAGGAATCACAGTCTCTTAGCACTTGTCTTGCAACTTTGGCTAGTCGAGGATAGTGTAAGTGTTCTGGAATGATTTTGTGCGTTTTTCCTGCGCCTTTGTGTCCGTATGCCTGATGACATTCCGTTATCAGAGTGTCAACAACGTTTTCCGGCACGTAGATTTTATGTCCATCCATTTCTTTTTTTACTACGATGTCGTTCTGTATCTTGAATCTTGTGGTTTCTCCTTTACATCTTTCCAATTCTTGTGCTTGTTTCGTTATCCGTTTGTCCTCCTTCTGTGCTTGCTTTATGTTCCTAAGATGTGCTTTCAATTCTTCAGAACATTCATATTTTAACTCATTGATAAGGATTTCAGTAGTATTTCTTTCTTTTTCCCAATCTTTGTCCGGATGTTGTCTGCTGAGGAGATCAGCTGCTGTGTTTTCTTTCCCAGGAAAGTGCTCCATCGTAATATTGTAATCTTGTATTGCTAGGATCCAACGTGTTAGTCTGGCGTTGACGAATTTGCAGGTCTTTAAGAATGTTAAAGCCATGTGATCTGTCCGATTGATGATTTTTGCCCCTTGTAGATACGTTCTAAACTTTTGTAATGCCCATAAGATTGCTAGGACTTCCTTTTCGGTCGTGAAGTATGATATCTCAGGTCCCTTGAGTGTTCTACTGGCTAGTGTTACGATTTCCTTGCATCCAAGCACAGCCACACTGTCCCATCTTTTTTTATTACAGGTACTAATGGATTGATGTAAGGGCTGCTTGATCTCTGAATTATTTTCATCTTGAGCATCCTCTGGATTTCCTCGTCCACTTTTTCCCTATACGCTATGGGTATTGGGTAACTTCGACCTGCGAAAGGTTGATCCTCTTTTACTTTTAGAGAGTGCTCATACGATGTTAATCTACCTGGTTGTTTTCTAAAGATTTTTTTATATTTCCATAGTATTCCTTGGAGTTTCTCCTTTTCTTCAGGCTCCATCGTGGATGTTTCTTCTAATTTCCTGTTGATTTCTTCATATTCTATGTCCACTGCGGATATGTCCTTTTCTAGGGAGTTTATTTCTTGTGGGGTGTTCTTTTGTGCATTACCTGACTCCTCATTGACTATTCTCAGTGATGGTTCCCCTTCCAGATGTGGGAAGGAGATAGTTTTGTTGTCCAGATCTATTTTACTTCTTAGATGATCAAGGAAGTCGCCAATTATGCAAGGTTTCGAGAGTTTTGGTACCACTAGAAAGATTGTCTGGATGAGGCAGTTAGGTAGTTGTATGTCCACATATATTTGTTTGCTCAGTCGTACTGCCTTTCCTCCCATTGGTCCCTTGAGTGTAACACCATTAATGGGTAGCATGGGACATTCTCTGAAGGGTTCCATATTTCTGTTGACAAATTCTTCAGATAGACACGTCACTTCTGCTCCAGTGTCTATCAGTGCCGTTGTAAGTATACACCCTATCATTATATTTGCGACATAGTATTTAGAGCGCTTATTGACTCCTTCTCCCTTTGTTTCCTCTAGAAGTTATTCACGTGGATCATACAGCATGTGGGTGTAGAGGGTAATTTCTCGTGCCACGTCTCTTTTCCCTCCTTCCAGTGATTGTATGAGCGTGACACTTTCTCGTTTCCCATGTTGCATGATGTTTGCTCTTCATTATTTACTGCTACTTCCTCGTGTTCTTCTTCCTCTAATTCAATGTTTCCAATTCTGTATGCGGGTTGTTGACTGTTCCCTCTCCAGTTTTTATTTTCTTCAGATCTTGATTGTGTTCCTGATCCTTGGTGTCGCTGCATCCCTTGTGTTGTGTTCGTTCGATTCCCAGAGTTGTTGCTTATGTTGTTGTGCCATACTGGTCGTGGTGCTGGATCTGATCTCATTGTATTGCTTCCTCCTGTATTCGTTCTCCATGGTGGTTGAAAGAATGAGTTTTCTGATCGATCACCTTGTTGTTCATATGCTCTTCTTACTCTCCATTCTTTATTTTCTCCTCTTCCTGAGTTGCTGGGTCCTATTTTGTCAAATTCTTCTAGTAGGTTTATTAATTCCTCTACTCGAGTGATTCCTCTTCCTATTATGGCATATTTTACTTCTTCATTGAAGTGTCTTGCCAGCTTCTGGATTATCTCAACCGCGGTTAGTGGTGGGTTTAATTCTATGGCCTCTGTATACAGGCTGATGGCATATTCAGCTCTTGACGTGACTTTCTCTGGTTTATGATGTCCAAATTCGAGTTTTCTTCTTATCTCGTGCTGAGCCTGTTCACTCCAGTATCTTTGTGTACATTTTTTAAGGAACGTTTGTAGATTTCGTACTTCGCTTTTAACAATTTGCCACCAATCTCCTGGTGGGCCCCGTAGAGATCTTTCTATCAGATAGTGGGTTTCATTCTCCCTTGGTTCCACTGCCTCCCAATATTGTTTTAGTTCGTTTATGTACCTGATTGGACTTGTATCTCCTCTAAACTCCGGTAGTACGTATTTGATATTCGAGCTGTAATTATTACTCCTCGTTTCTCCTCTCATTCCTTCTCCCGAATTGATTCTCTCAATCAATCTTGTCTGCTGTGCTTCCAATCGATTGAATTGTGCCTCTATTCGTTGATTTCTTTCTTCCATAGAGTGAGTGATCCCCGTTGTAACTTCAATTCATCGATTAATTCCTGTTTCCATCTGACTTAGTTTTATTTGAAGCTTCTTTTCTTTCTCCATTTCTTGTCTTTCACGGTACTTCCTTTCTGTTTCTAACAATTTTCTTACTCTCTTTTCTAATTCTTCCAGTTTTCTGTTGATTGTGTCAGATGTGTTTGCCTCCTGACTTTCCATATTTGTTTCTAGCCCCCCCCCGTTCCAGGGAGATTCGTTATTTCTCTTATCACAGGCTTTTCTATGATGGTTCGGTTCAGCTCTGATTGATCCATTTCGTCTTGGCTGGATTCTCCACTCGCGTGTTTTTCTCCGGTTCTTGATGATCGTAGGTTTTGAGGACTCATTATAATTTTGGTTCCTTCGTCTATTTGTAATGTCTATTTGTAATTCTACTCGTTCACTCGACGCTAGGTTCAATTCTTCTTTATTGTTTTACTTCCTTCTCATTTTGCTTCAATTTTCTTAGGTACTGATCTAAATTTTCCATGCCCTTGGGTACAAACTTTTCTGCTAGTAGGCGGTGGTAAGTATGTCCTTTTCAGAGGTGTCTTTCCATCAAACAGTTCTAATGGATTCATCTCTTTCGTTTTAACTGGTCATATACATATTTGTTTTTATTTATTTATTTATTATTAGGATCTATCCTCTAAATGAAAATTTTAGGAGTCTTCACTTCTTTTTCAACTCCTCGTGCCCCAACGTTGGGCGCCAATGTAACTTTATTTTATTCAGCTTATAGCTAAGGTGGAATTTTACTAATATAATTTTTTTCTTTATTAAATTGTGGGATCATGCACGAGAGAAGAAGTGAAGATTCTATATAATTGCACACTCTTTATTATAAACGGAAAATAAATCCTCTTACATTTAATGACTTGATTCAAGTACAACATACAATATTTGGTTGGATGATTATTGGTGAGGATAAATTTCCGAATTTAATAGAAACATCCTTTAATCTATAATCTTGTTTATAATTGAAATTTATACGTAGCTTACACTACATGAGCCCGGAATTAACAATGATAGTTCGATAATATTGATCTTATAAGATATCGCAAATCGATGGTGTGAATGTGGCTTAAATTTACATGCTAATCGTCCTATACCTCTCTCTCTCTCTCTCTCGCTCTCTCTATATCTATTTTTATAGAATTCACCTATGAAATATTCCTAATTAACGCTATTAAGGTTTCGCTCTAAGGATCTCTCTGTCTTTCTCTTTCTTAAGAGGGAATCGACTTCGAGAGTTCGAGATGTTCGGTCGGAAGTCCAGACGAACCGTAAGCGTTTGAATTGCGGGCACCAAACTCAGATAAGGCGTAAAACCCCTTATCCTGCCCAGTGCTCCACAGTGGGTGAGACGAATTCAGACTCAAACAAGACGTGAAACCCCTTGTTCTGTCCAAAGAGCGCCACAAGAAGTCAATCAGAACTCGGTCTAAGACGTAAAACCTCTTAGCCTGCCCTGAGATCACTTCTCAGTTGCTTACAGCTCGCTTGCGAGCCGCCGAACTCCTCTTTCTGGTCTCAGCATCCCCTTTTTATAGCATCTCGCTCATCTCCCACTCTAGTCCATTCATCTCGGGAGGGGATGCTGAGCTTGCGCGTTGAGATTCAGCCGGATGCAGAGCTTCCCTACTTCTTGCCTGTAGAACGATGAGCACAATTGCCATTCTACAGGGGCTATCCTACTTTCTTATATCTACAGAGCTTATAACGTCCGCTTACAGTATATATATATATATATATATATATATATTTATAAACAAAGTAAAGATATTTTTTTTATGCATGTATTTTGTTTTTTATACATTTTATTTTTTTATTTATTTACTTTTGTACATGTACATGTGAGCGTTTTAGTCTAACAATGTGAACTACAGTAGGTTTGCTTTTATAGCTTATTTTGACATTTCCTTTTCCTAACACTTCCAATATTTCATAAGGCCCTGTATAATGGTTGCCTAGTTTTTTAATTTTACCTCCTTTTAATAAAAATACTTTATCTCCAATTTTCACTTCTAATAGATTTATTTTTTCATCATAATATATTTTCCATTTTTCTTTTGCTGAAATAAGATTCTCTTTTGCTTGTGTTCGCATTTCGTGTAGTTGTGTTACGAAATTAATTAAATAATCATCATACATTTGTAATTTTTCTCGTTGTGATAAAGGTTCACTGGAAGGTTCACGAGCTAGTTTACCAAAAACCAATTCATGTTCGTTGTTCCTTTGTTGGATATTGCTTATTCCATTGCAAACTATTATTTTTGCAGTTGAATTTGAAAAAATTGAATCGAAAATTGATTTCACTTCTCCCTGATTCTGGAAGTTTTAGAAATAAAGGGTTTCCCAATAGCGGTGATATGATTTTGAATGTCCCTATCGGGCTCATTTGAACTGAAATTTTTGACGTCTGCTGTCAGTTGTCATCAGTAAGGTTTGCCATTTAATCTTGAGTAGTTTCACGCTTCCACAACGTTTGGAGATTGTCCAATTATTTTATCAAAATTCGAGAAGTTTTGTCGGTGTTCAAAGAGCATATCGTGCAAAATATGGTCGTCATTCTGCTCCATCCGCGCTCTCAATTCGTCGAATAATCGATAAGTTGGAGAGTGAATTTACTCTATTGGATACTAAGCCTAAAAATCGTATGCGTACCGCACGTTCTACACAGAATATAGCCGCCGTACAGGCCAGTATCGAGGAAAACCGTGAATTGTCCGTGCCACGCCGATCTCAGGAATTGGGCCTGTCCAGGATGACTACCTGGCGTATTTTGCGATTGGATCTTGGCCTGCATCCCTATAAGATGATTCTGGCCCAAGAACTGAAGCCTAATGACCATCGTTTGCGTCGGGAGTTCGCGGATTGGGCTCTGGAATCAATTGAAAATGATCCCAATTTTCATCAAAAAATCATCTTTTCTGATGAGGCGCATTTTTGGCTCAAGTCTCGGGGGACATTTGGCCGATATATTGTTTAAATCATAAATGGCATAGAATATCCAATATAATGAAAAAGATTTCGATCAATTCCGAATGAATATTCAGTGTTTTTTTTTCAATTTCAAAACATATCACCCTTATTGGGAAACCCTTTACTAATTGATCGTAATTTCAGATTTTAAGATAATTCATGTAATGAGTAGATTAATGATTTTATATTATTCAAACTTTCGAATAAATTGTCCATAGTTTCTTCTTCAATTGAAAGTGCAAAATGGTAGTAGTTTCCTTTTTTAGTTTCTTTTGCAATCCCCTTTTGTAAATTTTTAAATTTTGGTAAAGTTTCACGTTTTTCTAAAGTTTTTGATCCGTTGTCGCGAGGAGTTCCATTTGTTGTAACAAAATATGCATAATTATCTTTTCGCATAGTTAATTGATCGCAACATTCAACTATATTTTTCCTCGTTATAATTTTTTCTGTTTGAGAGTTTATAGGAGGAGGTTCTGGGAGTGGACGATTATAATTATCATGATCATTATCGTTTTTTCCAGAATTTATGTGAGATCTTCGGTTTAGTTTCAAATTTTCTTCAAAATGAGGCTCTTCAAATTCTTCTTCCAATTTCTCTTCTTGGTTTTCTTCAAACTTCTCTTCAAAATTTTCCTCAAAATTATCTCCAAAATTTTCTTCAAAATTCTGTTCCAAATTCTTTTTGAAATTTTCTTCAAAATCATCTTCAAAATTCTCATCCAAATTTTCTTCATAATTTTCTCCATCATTTCCTTCGTGTGAGGTTTCAATGTCGTTGATTTCATCTTCTTAGGTTGGAAAATAATTCTCACTTTCTTCACTTTCAAAATTCATTAATATTTTTTGGCTTCTTGGCATTCTTCTTTTTGTTTTTTGCTTGAGTTTGTTTCAAATAATCTAAATGATCGGCATCAGAGTCGGAATCTGATTCTACTTTTGTTCGGCTTCCCTTTTGCATATTCATTTCTGGTAATTCATTTTCATATATTTGTTTTCCTGGTCTACCTCTCTTTCTTTTTGTTTGAGAGGGAATATTTTTTAAATTTGTAACTAGATTTTTTCTTGTCCTACCTCGTGGTTTTTTCACAAGAGGTTTAGGAAACAAATTTTTGCCTGATTTTTCTTGAGTTTCATTTCGATTCAAATTTTTTGCTTTTTCTTGCTCTATTCTCTTTTGAGCTTTTGTAGTAATAGTTTTCCATGATAAATTTCCGTATTTTTCGGAAAACATTGGACTTAATAAAAATATTGTCATAAAAATAAGTCTTGAAGCCATAATTTTGGATTAATTTGTGTATTTTTTAATATTCTTACCAATCTCAATAAATGATTCTTCACTAAGGAATTCTTGTAAAAATTCTGGAATTTTTGAGTCAATATTTTATATTTGGGCTAATTTCGCTAAAATGATTTACGTCGACTGGTACGATTCCTGGATTCAAGTTTCTGCGTTTTAAAGGTCCTACCTTATTTTTAGAGTTTTCTTGTTTATTTCTTGTAAAAGTTTTCTTGGAAAACGTTTTTTCTTGAGAAATCATGAAAGTATCATTGTCACCAACTTGTAAATATTTTGATTTCTCCTTGTTATCATCAGTAGGGTTCCTTGAGAGAGCGTCTGCATTTACATTCATTGTTCCTGCTTTGTAAATTACATCAAAATCATATTCTGCGAGTTTTAATCTCCAACGTGAAACTCGTGAACAAGGGTCTTTAGAATTCTGAAACCAAACTAGAGGTTTGTGATCAGTCACTAAAGTAAATTTTCTCCCATACAAATAAGGACCAAAATGAGTTACACAAAATATTATAGCAAGAGCTTCTTTCTCATATGTATCATATTTTTTCTCAGTATCAATTAGACTACGTAAAGCAAATGCTATTGGCTTATCTTTACCTATTTTACCTTGTGATAAAATACCTCCTATTGCAAATCCTGAGACATCTGTTGTGAGTATAAAGGGTTGAGAAAAATCAGGTCGTTATAAAAGTGGTTCTTCACATAATTCTGCTTTTAAAATATCGAAAGCTGTTTGTTGTTTTTCTGTCCAATTAAAAAGTATATCGTTTTTCAGAAATTGATTTAAAGGACTTGCAATTTTTGAAAATCCACCAATAAATCGTCGATAATATCCTGCTAAGCCTAAAAATTGTTTAAAATTTTTATGTGTTTTTGGGACTGGAAAGTTTTCTACAGATATTATTTTTTTTGGATCTGGACGTACTCCATTTTTATCAATTATATGACCTAAATATCCTACTTCAGGTCGTAAAAATTGGCATTTGTCTGGTTGTAAATGAAGATTTTCTTTTCTAAGACTTTCTGCTAAATTGTTAAATCTAATTTCGTGCTCTTCTAAAGTATTTGCATATATAACTATGTCATCAAGATATACAAAAAGTTCCGTACCGATTAATCCAGTTAATGTTAAATCCATCAATCTTTGAAATGTGGCTGGTGCAGTTTTTAAACCGAAAGGCATTCTATCGAATTCGCAATGACCGTGAGGTGTAAAAAATGCGGTTTTATGCGAGTCTTTTGGGTCCATTTTTATATGGTGAAAACCGGTAGCTAAATCAAACACTGAAAAATATTTTTCTGATCCTAGAGAATCAAGTATATCGTTTATATTAGGTAGAGGATACGAATCGCCAATTGTTTTTTCATTCAATTTACCAAAAGCAATAACCATTCTCCATTTTATTTTTCCTTGAGAATCAGGTTTTTTAGGAACTATCCACACTGGAGTATTATATGGTGATTGTGAGGGCTTTATTTTTTTATTTTTTAATAATTCATCAACTGCTTTTGTAATTTCTTCCTTATGAACTGGGGGAAATCTATATTGTCTTGAAAAAATTGGAGCGTCATCTACAGTAGGAATTGAATGTTGTAATACATTAGTAGCTTCAAGTGGTTCTCCTGGGATTTGAAATGTGTCTGCATTATTTTTAATTAATTTCTCTACATGTTCAAATTCATCTTGATTTAAATGGTCTAATCGAAGAAGTTTATGATACATTCTACTCTGTCTTCGTCTGTTACATTATAAAATTTGCATGAATGAATTAGGGAATAATCAGTTCTTAAAAACTTATTTAATATTTTACTTGATAAATCCACGTTATTTTTTTGTTGTAAATTTTCAATTTGTTTATAACATTCTTGTTTTTAAAAATCTTGTAAATGGACTATTGGGACTGATAATGTTATTGGTATTTCATTTGTATTTGCAAATTTTAAATAAGATTTTCCCTTGTGATTTTTTACAACTGCGTCTCCTACGTAGACGCCATTTTGGATATGTAATCGAGGTATATACCCTTTACTCTTTTCTCTATTTTTTATATTAACATAAAATGTTGTAACTGTTCGAGCTGGAATAGTAAATGTATTGGTAGATTTAAAAGGGTAATAGTGGTTCTCAATTTCTAAGCATTTAGAAGTATAGTTTATATATACACTATTGTCTTGAAAACATTCTGATCCTAGTACTCCATCTTCTTCTACTGGGACTTCATTCGGAATAATGTTAAATATTGTTGGATAACCAAAAATGTTTATTTTTACCTGTCCTAATGTGTAAAATGGTAAATCATTAATTCCTGTGAGTTTTAATACGTTTTGGCTATTTAATGGTACTTCAGGGTTGAGAACCTTTTGTTTAATTAAATTTCGAGCAGCACCAGTATCAGCCCTATCCAACTAAAAACAAAATGGCGGTTCCTTAGTGATTATAGTTTGTATGTGCGCGAAGTTTTCTCACCAGAGCGCGTTGCACGCGACACGCTCTACAAAAGCATTATACTAATAGACAAATATTTTAAAAAATTTTAATAATTAAGTTCCTGAACAATATGAAATGAAAAAATGTTCCTAAAATGATTCTAGGACATAAAATACACATTTTCCATAAATCAATCAATACAAAATAAAAAAAAGAACACATTAAACTTCGTAAAATATATATTGTGGGTACGCAGGAAGAATTCTTGAGACCCTGAACAAATTTTTTTTTATGTTAACCCCATATAACTGAAAATATATTTTAAAATAAATAAAAAGCTTAAACTTCTAGATAGATGTATTTTCCATTTTTATTTTCCAGCTTCAAACGAATGAAATGAAAAATAAATATTTTGTTAAACCCTGTGTTCAACATAAAAAACCATGTGAAGGGAAATAAATACTCAATTAAAAATTTGTAAATGTAACAAAAAATATTAATTACTATAAAATTTGCTAGTACATATTTTTAGCATGTACAGATCGATGATGACCAGTTAAGTGTCGCAAAGCTTGGCTGCTTTTTTCTTCAAGTCGCTAACTTTTGTAATTTCAGCCATTTCCTACCTTAAGAATTGTCTCATCCGTATTTGAAGATAAAATTGAATTATATACATATGCTAACATCTACACAGCTTCATTGGCATGTTCTTTGCATTGAAAACTAAATTTTGTTTCAGATGAAATTAAATCGTCTAGAATTAGATCAAAAAAATTGCTAGACCGGCAATGTTTGTTAAATAGATATTCGACAACTGTGATAAGCTTGTATAACTTAACATTTGGATGTATGGAATCTTTATTTATTTTTGCAAATCTATTCAAACTTTCAATTAAGTGATCACAAGAAAAAGATATAGTATCTGCATGAATTTCAGAAGTAGTCAAAAATGCATTTAAGCATGTCGAACACTGAGTGTGCTGTTTAATTTTTTTTTATTCAAACAGAATATATCTTTGGATCAAATAAATTTCTGCCTTGAATCAAAAAAATTATATCTTTGACCATATATCAATGCATTAATTTCTTTGTTTTGAAGAAAAATTAATTTGATTCAAACAAAATATCTTTGGATCAAATAAATATTGGTTCGAATAAAATGTATTTCTGCCTTAAATCAAGCAAATTATATCTTCGACCATATATCAATGCATTAATTTCTTTGTTTTCAAGAAAAATTAATTTCTTTCAAACAAATATTTATTTGGTTCAAAGATACTTTGTTTGAATCAAACAAATTTTATTTCATTCAAACAAATCATTTCTTTAAACCAAAGAAAGTTGTTCAAACTAATCATTTCATTTGATTCAATCAAATCTTTCTTCTGAGTGTACAATTTCCAAGCTTTGGAGGTTTTAAAATGCTAAAGACAGATAATATCTTGTATATTCGCAAGAAAGTAGGTGTACAAGGATGATCGTTTGTTCCTCCAAAAGGAAAGGAACACAAAATTAGTGAAACTTTTATGCAGTATTGATAATATTCGATTCGAAATCTCATACTGAATAAAATATTTTTATCTTGTTCAGTTAAATTTTCTAAAATTAAGGAAACTTAAGAAATAGTAAATGGATTTTAAATGCGACATCAACGACACTATATTTCTTATACAAATCTATCTTGTAAAAAAATATAAAAGTGCTTTCTTCGATATTTAATTTATATTTATATTATATTGTATATATTATATATTGATTTAAATTGTTATTTAATTACACTTTTTCAGAAAATCACCCGTTCAAAACAACACTTTTGTAGAGCGTGCCGCGTGCAACGCGCTCTGGTGAGAAAATTTTTCACATAGAAACTATAAACACTAAGGGAAGCAAGTTCTCGCCGTTGCAGGTAGGAAGTCGGATAGGCACCGTGCGTGATTGCAGCGCCATAGCATGAGTGAACTAAAGGAGGCTGTTCGAGAACTTTTACAATGTACAATTTAATGAAAATTTAAGAAAGTACTTATGCAAAAAAAATTTTTTAATATGAATTGTTACCAGACCAGATGATGACCTCCTTCCCCGAGGTTTAGTTACCCATATATGTAGAGGTTGATGACCTCCCCCTCCTAGATTTAGCTGTCTATATATTTAGAGGTTCAGGCAGGCCTCGTCAGTTCTTCTCTAAAAATCTCTCACGAATAAAAACTTACAAGTGACATCAGTTTGATGTCACTACCTTTTAAAAATTAGAAAGTTTAGTTTTCAATTATAACATTTTGGCGATCCTGCCACGATCCGCTTAAGTTCTCGGTTTTTATTTTCTACGGAAATCCACATAGAACGCGGACCTGTGCGAGACTTGGAATCCACGGACCCAAGAAGCTAAAGAAACTTTACGAAGTTTTAAAAATAAGAAGAACTCCGGACTTCACTACGGTAAGCCCGAAAACAGGAATAAGTAGCTGATAATAAAAATTAGTTGGTGAATTCAGTAGCCACTATTCCACGTAAATTATCAGTGACAGATTCCATTAAAATTGAACGAGGCCCGCAATCAGGAGGTAGACGCATCTGCGTAGTTAAGCAGCCAACGCCCAGCCAGGCAACCGGCTAGCAGCAGTGAGAAGCTGACTCATCTCTTCGACACGTCAAGGAAGGCAGGCGGTCTACGGATCCCACATCAGGCCACGAGTAGCACAGTAAGCATTACTTCTAGAAAGTGAAAGTATTGTAAACATTTCTCAATCGATCTTGGGCCTTAGAGTATAAATCCTCTTTACGTACGTTGCACGGCGACTGTACTACGGTACAGGTGAGGTAAAGTTGAGGCAAGATCGGGTTGGCTATACTCTGTGTGTTCACAAGCACTGGCCACCCTTAACAAATTAAGTATCACCTCTGACTATCTCATTCAACGCCCTGAAAAAAGAAAACGAAAATAGGATAGATGAAATTTCAAGATTATCAAAGAAATTAGGAGGAGCAGGGACAGTAGAAACAGATAGTGAATCCCAGCAACGACCAGAAGCGACAGACGGTCATTCTTCGGTCAAAGAAAAAACATTCCAAAGAAAAGAAACATTTAGACCAAGTAAGGAAAATATTTACGGTCAATCACAATTTTTCCCTACAACTGTCCCAACAGCACCACACGAGGAACGGAAAATGGGAGCCAAGTTAGCAATTGAAACAATAAAGCCAATTAACCGTCAGGACGACATGGGAGTAGAAGATTTTATAAAAACGGTAAAGAGAGCTAGAATAAGATGCGAAGAACCAGAAATTCTTTTAGATTTAATTTTAGCAAAGAAAATTACACACGCGGCAGAAAAAGCCATTAGATATATGCAAATAAACTCCTATGAAGATTTATACGCGGCACTCAGACAAAATTTGAGACAAACCAGTTCATTAATTTCATTAAAATCTAAATTAGAAAGCTGCAAGCAAGGCTTAACAGAAACGGTTCAGAACTTCACGACGAGGTTTCGACAAATAACAAATGAAATAAATTACCTAGTCCAATCCCAGCACGTAAACCCCACTAAACGAAGACTTAAAATAGAATTGGAAGAAGAAGAAGCCGTTAATCGTTACTTATTAAATTTAAAAAGAGAAATTGGAATGCAGGTACGTCTGTTAAAATCGAACACAGTAAACGAGGCTCAAGCATTAGCCATCGAAACTGAAACATGGTTAAAAGACAGCCAGCCTGTCAAACAAATTATCAAACCACCAGTAAAAATATGGGCCAAATCACCCGGACCACCTCGACTCAGTGCAAATACTACACCTAGAGCACAGAATAGTACCATACCACTGAGTGACAGATTTAAAATGAATTGCTTCAAGTGCGGCAAAATAGGTCATATATCTTCACAGTGCCAAGTGAAGCAGGGTTTTCCCCCAGGCCATGGTTTCAAGCGACCACCTCCGCTAAAAGCAATCCAAGAGGAAGAAACAGAAGCGGAAAACATGACAGAGGAAGAAATAACGGAGCAACTGATCTTCGAGGAATCAGCCGAATTTCTTCCATATGCGGAAGATTACGAACAATCGATGCCAGAAGAAAAACTGGAAGATATAGATTATTAGTAGATTCAGGAGCTGCTATAAACATAATCAAAGAAAAAATATTGGATGATAAAGACGAAAGGAAATCTACCCACAAAACATTCCTAATGGGTAACGATCGCCATATCTCTAAACATTCTACAAACTTAAACTTTTTTGGACAAGAACACGTTTTCTACATAGTACCAAACGATTTTCCCTTACCAGAAGGAGGTATAATTGGAATTAAATTCTTTGAAAAATATCCAAGATACGCGATCACGAACAGTCACCTCGTGCTAAATAAGGTAAAGCTACCTTTGCACCTAAGCAATGATTTCATACCAGGAAAATCCGAAAAGATATGTACCATTTCTACTGACGCAGAAGATCAAGATATTATCATTATAGATGATAAGGAAATCCCCGACGGACTCTACACTGTACGAAACGGACAAATAAAAGTCCCATTGAAAAATAATGAGGATTACCCTAAAGAAGTAAATCTCCAGATTAGCTACGAACCTATATTAAAAATAATCACAAATGAAAGTAATGGACCTCAAATGACCATTAGACTAAATGAGTTATTGAAAGCTTCAAGATTAGATCATTTGGAAAAAGACCAGAGAGAATTCATTAAAAAAGTAATAGCCAGATACTCGGAAGTTTTCACATTGGAATCAGACCCACTTCCATGTACTAACCTTACTGAACATCAAATAATACTTGAAAATGGAAAAATAATTAATCTAAGATCCCACAAATTACCCGAAAAACACCGACAGTTTGCCCTAGAAGAAACAGAAAGGTTATTAAAAAATGGAATTATAAGAGAAAGTCAATCACCATACAACTCACCTTTATGGATAGTACCGAAAAAAGGAAATAATTTTAAGAATGGTAATTAACTACAGAAAGATTAACGAAGACACGGATCAAGATGCTTACCCATTACCAATGATCGACGATATATTAGACCACTTAGGAAAAGCTAAGTTCTTTTCTGCCTTTGACCTGTCAGCTGGATTCCACCAAATCCCGATGAAGGAAGAAGACAAAAAGTACACTGCGTTTTCTACAACCCAAGGACATTTCGAATACAATCGCATGCCTTTCGGTTTAAAGAACGCACCAGCCACTTTCCAAAGAATGATGGATAATGCATTCAGAGGATTAATCGGAACGAAATGCTTTGCGTACATAAATGACATTGTGATATTCGGAAGCTCAATTCAGGAACATAATGAGAACTTAGTAGCAGTCATGGAAAGAATCTACCAGTTAGGACTAAGATTAGAACCGAAAAAATGTGAATACCTTAAACCAGAACTAGAATACCTTGGACACATAATAACCAAAGAAGGAGTCAAACCCAACCCTGACAAAATAAACTGCATAAAAGAATTCAGACCATTGAAAACTGTAAAAGATGTGCAATCATTTTTAGGACTTGCAGGTTACTATAGGAAATTCATTAAGAATTTCTCTACTATAGCGAGACCCTTAACAAAGCTAACTCAGAAAGAGACAATATTCGATTGGACCCCAGACTGCGAAAAAGCATTTTACGATTTGAAGAACGCATTGGTAACCGCACCAGTTTTAAAATTCCCTGATTTTTCCAAACAATTTATACTGACTACGGACGCATCCAACTGTGGATTAGGAGCAGTATTGAGCCAAGACGGGCACCCTTGTCTTTTTATATCAAGAACATTGAGCAAAGCCGAAGAAAAATACACCACCTCTGAAAAAGAACTTTTAGCAATTGTATGGGCTATGAAACGCCTCAGACAATATCTTCTCGGAAAGAAATTCAAAATTCAAACAGACCACCGTGCTTTAGTTTGGCTACACAATGTGAAAGACCCTAGCTCAAGACTTTTACGATGGTGACTTCGAATGGAAGAATACGAATACGAAATAGAATATGTAAAAGGAAAAGAAAATAAAGTAGCGGATTGTCTATCCAGACTTTTTCCCATCACTAAGGACACATTACAAGAAGCAATGGAAGAAACCGGAATTAGTACTGAAGAAAAAGAACCAAGCTTGGAAGACCAGTCACCGGAAATAGAAACATTCGACACGCCGCGAATAACAAAAGACGAAATTTTAAAAGAAAAAATCAAATTAACCGCGAGGCGAATGATATACAATGTTTTAAAAATATATAACGCTACAGAACAGTTAAAAACAATTAATTTCTAATCCAAGCATAATAAGTATCAACGAATTATCAATAGTTACGATATTTGTAGCTAATTGATTGCAATTTGAAACTCTCATGTTCCCGATTCCCATAGTTTTAATGCTTAGATTTGTTGACAGGTCATGAACACGTTCTGAAAAACTTGTTATAATTCCGTTTCTGAAAATAAAATATTTATTGTGATATTATTTTTTACAAAGTAAATATCTTAATTTATAAAATATTTATGCAAAATAACAAAAAATACGTTTTTTAATCATTTTTTTACCAAGGCAGTATTTGGTACATGATTTTCATAGGTGTATGAATTACTGCGATCTGTCAGGCGGTACTGCATAACCTTTCAATCTATTACAAATGCTTCGTTATGCTTACTTTTTATTATTGAGATTGAACAAAATGTTGAAAACTCCAAAATCGTTGCTAATGAGGCAAGAGGAAGTCAAGTAATATGATTTTAAGGTAAATTAAATAAGAGTTATAATATTATTTAATCTTAATTTGTTAAAAATGCTTCATGTTCACTTTTTATAATGTAGTTTAAATAAAATGTTCAACACTCCTTAGACGTTACTAAAGATGCAAGAGGAACTCAAGTGATATAATTTTAAGTTTAATTAAATAAAATTAATAAAATTATTAATCTTAATTTGTTACGAATGGTTCGTCGTGTTTACTTTTTATAATTGAGATTAAATAAAATGTTCAACACGCCTAAATTAATTGTAAGTTCACTCAAAATAATATCGCAGTATTACGCGCGCAGAAATTTGGGTTTCCGCAGTAGTTGGAGCGCAGTAATTGGGGATTCCGCAGTAATTGGTGCGCAGTAATTCATGCAAACCCGCAGTAATACCTACATGGAACATTTTTTTTAGATTCGCATTTTCTAAGTAAATCTGGTTTCTTTTCAGGGTTTAAGGACTGCATGCTACTTACTTAATACCAAATACTGCTTTAAAAATTTATTCGCGACGACTTTTTCATCTCAAAATCTTTTTTTTTAACTTTAAAAGCCGTCTTGATTTTCGATCCGCAGTAATCGGCACACTTACCCTACAACCAGTCAAAGGCAAAATTAAAACAAAGCCTAACGCTATCAGCAAACTTTGGAAAGAAGTTTGAAGAAAAGAAGGGATAGGAAATTCCTATTTACAACGAAGAAGATTGGCTGTATAAATTAAGTTGGTTTATCGAAGAATTCGTTAACAGAAAACTCTCAATTGTTAGATTATCCTTTGGAGATCCTCTATTTACATTTCTGGAGCGAGAAGTAATTCAAGAAATAATGGAATTCCTATCAAACTATTATCCAGATAAGAATTTCCACATTTGTTTCTCTACAACCTGAGAATTAACTAAGGAAGAACGAAAACAAATTATTAAAGAAGCTCATAGGGATCACACCGGAGAACAAAATACTATCGAAAAAGCCAAGAGAATCGGAATTTGGACCAACATGGACCAAGACATTAAGGACTATGTCAAAAAATGCCCTATGTGCCAACTACAAAAGACCACGCGAATTAAGAATCAATCAGAAAGTATAATACCCGACATACCACTCAATCCAAATGATAAAATAGCACTGGATATTTTTGGACCATTACCCACTACACCTAGAGGTAACAAATACATACTTAGTATTCAGGATAGATTGACCAGATACACCACTTTAATACCGTTAGAAAGTGAAACCTCAACAGCAATAGTAGAAGCTCTGATAGAACAATATATTTACATTTATGGATCCCCTAAAACTATTCTCACTGATCAAGGGTCTAACTGTCTATCTGAGTTAATGGACCAATTTGAGAAAGCTTTGAAAATCAAACATATTAAAACTACAGCATTCCATCCACAATCCAACGGAAACATTGAAAGAATGCACTCAACCCTGAATAATCTGATCAAAACTAGCATGGCAGAAAATTAGAATAACTGGGAAGAAAATCAAAAATATGTAACATTCGCAATAAATTCAACAGTAAATCAAACCACGGGATTCACACCCTTTGAACTCACGTTTGG
Organism: Diplolepis rosae; assembly: GCA_030998225.1. Classification (NCBI taxonomy): domain Eukaryota; kingdom Metazoa; phylum Arthropoda; class Insecta; order Hymenoptera; family Diplolepididae; genus Diplolepis; species Diplolepis rosae. The sequence goes on from JAPYXD010000466.1 coordinate 4,725,103, forward strand.
AAGATTACCAAATATACCATCTGAAATTGAAAACTCACCCAATTTAACCCATCAAGGTCTGATTAGAAAATGGAGGAAAAAACACAAGGAAAGCATCAGAAAAGCTAGAGAAAGAATCCAAGTAGAATTAGAAAAAACTAAGAAAAGATTAGATGAAGGAATAATAAGAACACATCCTTTATACAAGCCTGGAAGCCTAGTCAAAATCCTTAACAACACCAAACAAAACAAATTAGAACAATCCTGGAAAGGTCCTTACGAAGTTATAGATTACCTAGATAATAATAATCTACGCATTAGGAATAAAGATAAAATACTGAGAGTACACATAGATCAGTGTATGCCTTATTTTTTAGATGAGGACTCTAGTACTTCTAATAGCGGCAATGGCCAACTGTAAAGCCAACTACACCTTACAACCGTCAAAATTCCCATTATAGAACAGGAAGAGGGTACCATCAAACATATTATACCTATCCCTTATCCTATCCAAAACCTATATTTTGCAGTAATTCCCGACCATGACTATTTAATAAAATTTAGAGACTCATATGTAATTACTGACAAGGAAACAATAAATAAATGTACGACGATAAGCGAATATAAAATTTGCGAAAGAAGCCAACCAAACCTTAGACTGACTGACAGTGAAACATGCGAAGCTACGATATTCAAGCGATACTCAGAGAACAAATGTAAAACTTCAACTTTTCCTTTACACAAAGAAACCTTCATACCCGTACTAAACGGATACATAATAGTACTAATGAACGAGGTATATTTAGATATTAGCTGCGAAACAGGAATAGAACACCTAAAGATTAAACAACCCTCACTACTAACGGGCTCAAATTGTAAAATCTATAATGGAATGGACGCACTGTACCTTAGCAAAAATCTAAAGGGACAATTTTACAACGAATTCAATGCGACCTACAACATTAGTTACTCTAACGACGATCTAAAAACCTTAGAAAGTAAATTAATACGTCTCCCTAAAATCATAGATAACAATAAATTACGACAAGCCAAATTAAGCCTAGACGATGCAGAAAATATGTTAAAATCAATAGCCATTAACAGAAGACTAAGAACATGGAGAGAAACAACTATGGATTGGGTAAGCTACTTAGGTTACGCAGCGCTAGGATTAGGATCAGCCTATGTTCTGTACAGATTAGAAATACTCGAATTCATACAAAAGTGTATGCCCAAAAAACTCTGTATATTCTGTGTAAAAACAAAGGTAACAACGCCGACGAACGTCGTCACGTACAATTCTAGCTTGCAACCCTTGGTGATCACCGAAATACCAAAAGTAAGGAGGGTAAGAATTTAGTAAATTAAGAGACTAATTTATGTCTAAAAAGGGGAGTGTTACCAGGCCAGATGATGACCTCCTTCCCCCAGGTTTAGTTATCCATATATGTAGAGGTTGATGACCTCCCCCTCCTAGGTTTAGCTGTCTATATATGTAGAGGTTCAGGCAGGCCTCGTCAGTTCTTCTCTAGCATCTCTCAAGAATAAAGACATACAAAGTGATATCAGTTTGATGTCACTACCTTTAAAAATTAGAAAGTTTAGTTTTCATTATAACAAGATGAAGGAATAATAAAAACACATCCTTTATACAAGCCTGGAAACCTAGTCAAAATCCTTAACAACACCAAACAAAACAAATTAGAACAATTCTGGAAAGTTCCTTACGAAGTTATAGATTACCTAGATAATAATAATCTACGCATTAGGAATAAAGATAAAATACTGAGAGTACACATAGATCAGTGTATGCCTTATTTTTCAGATGAGCAGTACAAGTGGTCCGAAAACTCTGCTTGGTATCAGGATGCATCAAGGAGGGCCGGCATCCTTGTTTGTAACCCTGATTTGGGCGTTGGGGACTTCCTGGAGACCGACGCGGGATTCGTTTGGGCGGAGGTGGCGGGTGTGCGTGTGTACAGCTGCTACTTCTCCCCCGGCGATCCCTTCGATGTCTTTGAGACCCAGACCCTCCTCCTCGAGGAAAGCCTCCGTGAGGCTATCGGGCGATCCCTCATAGGGGGTGACTTTAATAGTAAGTCGCCCGAATGGGGTGAGGCCCGCCTAGACAGGAGGGGAATCTTGGTCGGCGAGATGGTCGCTAGGAATGACCTGATAGTCCTAAATCAGGGTAAAGAGTTTACGTTCAGACGAGGAGCGGGGGGGGTCAATAATTGACCTTACAATTGCCGCGCCTCGCCTCGCCTCAAGGATAGGCGGCTGGTCGGTTCTCGAGGAGATAACCTGGAGTGACCACCAGTGCATCGAGTTCAATCTAGAACAAGGGCGCCAAGCAGTGGATAAGGATAGGGGCAGTGAAGGGAGGAGCCCCTCCTGGAACGCGAGACGGCTCTGCAGGGAGAGGCTTAAAGTCCATCTCGAAACGACCAGGCTCATCGATGAGCTTGGTTGGGTCGAGCCTGCTGGGTCGTTGGAGGACACTCTGCGCTCGGCGAGGCAAAAGTTTGTCGCAGCTTGTGACTACTCGATGCCCCGCCGCAAGCGCAGGCAAGCCAGGGGCTCGATGTACTGGTGGAATGACCAGTTGGCCACCCTACGTCGAGAATGCCTCGCAGCGCGGCGGAGATTCACTCGCTCAAAGGGTGATCTTCTGCTGCACGAGGCATGGAAAAGGGCGAAAGTAGATTTGAGGCGAGGCATAAAGAAAAGCCGACTTCAATGCTGGAGAGACTTGATCGGAGAGGTCGAGAAGGACCCATGGGGTCTCGCCTTCAAAATAGTCACCAAGAGATTGGTGACTAGAAGAAAGACCCCGGGCCTGGACAATCACGATCAAGTCCAGTATATTGTGCGAAACTTGTTTCCACACGTGGAGCCGTTCCAAAGGCAGGACCGAAGTTCCTGCGTGGTCCGGCGCGAGGAACTCTTCACTCTCGAGGAACTAAAGAGAGCGGGTGGAAGGCTCAAGGCAAGGACAGCGCCGGGGATCGACGGAGTGACGAACGAAATCCTCAAAGAGTTGATCGGAGCATATCCGGAGATCCTCCTAGAATCCTTCAACTCCTGTCTTCGGGAGGGGAGATTCTTCGCAGACTGGAAGAAGCAGAGATTGGTCCTGCTGAGGAAGGGCAACAAACCTCTAGGGGATCCCTCATCGTATAGACCAATATGTCTATTGGATACGATGGGGAAGCTTCTGGAGGAGTTGATTCTATAACGGCTTCAGACCCTCTTGGTCGGGGAGAACGGTCTCTCGGAGAACCAGTTCGGTTTCAGGAAAGGCAGGTCCACGGTGGACGCCATCCAAGCTGTAGTTAACATCGCCACAAATGCAAGAAAGGGAACTTGTAAGCGTAAGGGATTCTGCGCGTTGATTAGCATTGACATACGCAATGCGTTCAATACCGCGAGATGGGACATCTGCATCGAGGCGATGATGCGGAAAAAGGTTCCAGACTGCCTGTTGCGAATGATAGATGACTATCTGAGCGACAGGTGGGTGATTTACGAGGGCGACAAATGGCTTAGCTTTGGCGAACACCTAAGGATCACAGCTGCAAAAGCCATCCAATGTGGAGCAAGCCTGGCTCGGCTCATGCCAAACATTGGTGGACCCAGGGAAGTAAAAAGGAGATTGGTGGCGAGCGTGGTGCACTCGAGGCTGCTTTATGCACCTCCGGTCTGGGCCAGAGCCCTGCAAAACCATGCTATCCATAGGAGGCTGTTCTCGGCGCAGAGACTTGTCGCGCTGAGAATAGTCTCAGCCTATAGAACCGTCTCGACGAGTGCTGTTCTGGTCCTGGCTAGCGTCCCGCCAATAGATTTATTGGCGGAGGAAAGGCAGGAGACCTTTCAGCTCCGCAAGGAGCTTACCTGTACCGACCCGCAGGAAATTGCTCGCGTGAAGGAGGCCATCCGCAAGGATGGAAGGCGCAAACTCGTCGAGAAATGGCAAATCAGATGGCATGGCGAGCAGACCGGGAGATGGACCTACCGCCTGATCCCGGAGCTCGCCACCTGGCTAAACAGAAAGCACGGAGAGGTCGGCTTTTATTTGGCGCAAGCGCTCTCAGGCCATAGCTGTTTTAACGGGTACCTGAGGCGCTTTCAGAAAAGAGACGAGGAGATGTGTTGTCACTGCGATTCCCCTGTGGATAATGCAGAGCACGCACTCTTCGTCTGCGCAAAGTGGGTCGCGGCAAGGGAGGCCCTCGGTCAGGCAGTGGGTACTGAGCTGACTCCTGATACGATGGTCCCTCTGATGCTCCAGTCTGAACGGATTTGGACGCTCATCGAATCATTCGTCACACTTGTGATGAGGACGAGGGAGCTCGATGGGCGTCGGGAGATGAACAACGGGGAGGGCCAGTAGAAATCGCATCGGGGCCGGCACCCGCGGTCCTGCGTCTCGGGTAGACTTGGCTGCCCGCGTCGTTCGGGCGAGGAATCTCTTTGTTTCTCCCCTGAGTGGCGCGGCTAGACGGTTTGCCTAGTGGGCGTGTGGCCGCGGATGGAAGTTCCGAGCGAACGGATGACGGAAGAGTCGTACGCGACTTTAATGGAACCAACCACCCGTGAAGTTTAAAGCTGAAAGGCGGTTCCGCGGGTGGTGAATTGGTTCAAGAGAGGGGGTTTTTTGGTTTTAACAGGTATGCCTAGACCCGTCCTAGGAGAGTCCTGTACAACGTCTATAAAAGATTTTGCCATTTTTCCTCCTCACGAAGTACGAAGTACAGCTTGTAATGAATCGATACAATAGATTAGTACATAAGAATATGATTCTGGGGAGACTACTCGGAAAAAATAAACGAACGAAAAGAGGATTGGCAAACTTTATCGGCGATATATCCAAAACACTATTGGGTACACTAAGCAAACAAGACTTGGATAGCATAAATAACGAATTTGATAAAATATGTATGGACAATAAAAACTTGGCAACAGTGTTAACAAATCACACGAAAATCCTGAAACATATCCTAGATTCATCATCCGTAAACCACAAAGAGCTCATTGGGAATCAAAATGCTGAAAGAGAGCTCGCAAGAAATCTGATTAGCGGACTGAACACCGTATCAAGGGACAGCTTCGTTAACAGTAAGCTGCTAATAGCAGCCATAATGATGGACGAGACAAGCGAAGACATAGACATGGCCATCAACGCTATCAACGACGGTAAGCATGGAATCATCCATCCTCAAATATTAACACCTACTATGTTAAAAACAACTATTAAGGAATTTGAAAAAAAACACAGAATAAGATACCATTTTGATGCAGACGAAACCAGCTATCAGCACATAATCGGAATAAGTCAACTATCAGTTGCCATCCTGAAAGGACTATTCACCTATGTAGTCAAAATTCCCATTATAGAACAGGAAGAGGGTACCATCAAACACATTATACCTATCCCTCATCCTATCCAAAACCTATGCCTTGCAGTAATTCCTGACCATGACTATTTAATAAAATTTAGAGACTCATATGTAATTACTGACAAGGAAACAATAAATAAATGTACGTCGATAAGCGAATATAAAATTTGCGAAAGAAACCAACCAAACCTTAGGTTGACTGACAGTGAAACAGTGAAGCTACGATATTTAAGCGATACTCAGAGAACAAATGTAAAACTTCAACTTTTCCTTTACACAAAGAAACCTTCATACCCGTACTAAACGGATACATAATAGTACTAATGAACGAGGTATATTTAGATATTAGCTGCGAAACAGGAATAGAACACCTAAAGATTAAACAATCCTCACTACTGACGGGTTCAAATTGTTAAATCTATAATGGAATGGACGCACTGTACCTTAGCAAAAATTTAAAGGGACAATTTTACGACGAATTCAATGTAACCCACAACATTAGTGACGCTAACGATGATCTAAAAACCTTAGAAAGTAAATTAATACGTCTCCATAAAATTATAGATAACAATGAATTACGACAAGCCAAATTAAGCCTAGACGATGCAGAAAATATGTTTAAATCAATAGCCACTGACAGAAGACTAAGAACATGGAGAGAAACAACTATGGATTGGTTAAGCTATTTAGGTTACACAGCGCTAGGATTAGGATCAGCCCATGTTCTGTACAGATTAGGAATACTCGAATTCATACAAAAGTGTATGCTCAAAAAACTCTGTCTATTCTGTGTAAAAACAAAGGTAGCAACGCCGACGAAAGTTGTCACGTGCAATTCTAGCTTGCAACCCTTGGTAACCACCGAAATACCAAAAGTAAGGAGGGTAAGAATTTAGTAAATCAAGAGACAAATTCATGTCTAAAACAGACGGGTAAAATCTAGAAATTAAAGGGTTAATTTATGTCTAAAAAGGGGGGTGTTACCAGGCCAGATGTTGACCTCCTTCCCCCAGGTTTAGCTATCCAAATATGTAGAGGTTGATGACCTCCCCCTCCCAGGTTTAGCTGCCTATATATGTAGAGGTTTAGGCAGGCCTCGGCAGTTCTCTAAAATCTTCTCTCACGAATAAAACATACAAAGTGACGTCAGTTTGATTTCACTACTTTTTAAAAATAGAAAGTTCAGTTTTCACTCGTAACACTTTCAAAAATATTTTATTTTATAGAAAATCGATTTAATAATTAAAAATCTTGAAAATTTTAATCAGAATCATAAATTGGCATGAAATTTAAAAATTCCCGATTACACGGGGCCCATACACTTCTTACACGACCCTGTAGTAGTTGCAGGTTATAAGCGCTATTTTATTTCTTGTATTCTAAACCTGCGCAGCCGAGTGGCTTAGTCGTTAGGTTAGTAATGCGTTAATTATAAGTAGAGAGGGTTCGAACCTCCAGCGTTAAGAATCATTTTTAATACTGCCTAAACGAGCGTTTATATAGTGTAGAGGGGGGTGTGTGTTTGTAGGTAAGTATGTATATAAAAATAGTAAATTAAGTGTCTACTTGAAAGTAAATACAGTTTTCAAATATACTAAGAATATTCATCGATAAAACTACTGCTCTTATTTAATTTACCTACACTGTAAAAAGTGTCAAGGAAAATTACATTTTTCTCTTGTAATTCTTTCCTATGATATTCGCGGGAAACTTACCAATTTATTCTAAATACCCTATGATTTCTGAATGAATTCTCCATAAATATATGAATTTTACAGTAGAACTGTAATTTTACCACGAATATCACGGGTAATAAACATACCAGTGATAATCGTGGGAAATTTACAACGAAGTGGAAAAGAAATAAAAATGTGAGTTCACAATGTTGAAGTAAATTCCCAAAGCGAAGCACGTAAAAAACCCAGTCCAATGTAAAATTACCATTCTGTTAGGTTTTTCACCGTGTGATGGCGCGTCTTCGCGTGACGTATAATGTAATGGTGATTTGCGACGGCCAGTGACAGCGTCTTATTTGATTCTATATTTTGACTATATTTTGATTTGACGATCCGATCCGCGGTTTTCATAGGAGATAAAGGTAAGTTTAAAACAATATAATAAAAGTAACTTAAGAAATTGTAAGTTTAAGTTAAGTTCAAGTTCATAATTACATTATTAATAACTTAATAATTATTGTATTATTCTTTTATATTAATAATACACTTCAACTGCGAAAATTTAATGAAACATATATATTTCAGCGGACTTTGAAACCAAAAACGGATTCGAAGAATGTAAGAATCTCCTTTCTGAAATATGAAAAATCTTTGTCTTGATCGCTGAAGGGGTCAGCTTAGCGCAATTGAGGCGCCGAATGGAAAAAATGGATATAATTTCTGGCCCGCTAGCGGAATCAGATTGAGTTGCTCCCTGTCTTCTGAAAAACGAAGTTTCCAATTTTAATTTTCGAAACTTGTAAATTTCATTGTACATGTTTTTTTAGCCCTTATGAAAAAGAAGTATTAGTAAATATTAGATCTAATACTTTTTTCGCGAATAAGTATTAGAAATCATATACTTTTTCGCAAAACTAGTATTGGATCCAATACTTACCAATACTTCTTTTTCATAAGGGAGGGAAATATTTGCATCACTTACCATATTAAAATGCTGACCAGAAAGTCGTTTTTTCAGAATTGAAAATTTCAATCCTTTTTTTTTACTTCTTGTGAAAAAATTTGAAAAACTTATTACATAATGTGTTCTGCTGAGAACTCAAAAAAAAGAAATTATTATTAACAAAATAGATTTGTTATGTATTATGTATAATGTAAATTCGTTATAAATCATACTCAATCTGACTCGGCGGAGCGGGCCAGAAACCCTTGCATTGAGCCCTTCAATTATAAAAAGATTACTTTCTATTTTATTACATTTTTGTTATTTCAAATATAAATAAAAAATTTTCCTTTTATATGAACTATTCTTTTATTTCAAGATTTAAGGAAAACGGAGAATTTGAATTCTGCGATTTGAATTATCCGGGTATGCTGGAGCGCATGCGCAAACCCGTTTTCACATTTAGAACTGGAATTTTACAAAGCGAGTGTACAATTACATTGCCTCTAACTTGCTTCATGGTAATTTTACCATTCGAATGCAATTTTACACTACTTCCGTAAATTTCCAGCGATTATCATTGGTATTTTTATTACCCATGATTCTCGTGGTAAAATTCCTTGACACTTTTTATAGTGTATATTCCTGCAGATCAATTAACTTCAAAAATGACACGGGGGCCTTTACGAACAACGGAAAGTAAGTTAAAAAGTAGTCAAACCTACTGAGATTTTTTTCGGTGTACGTGTAACAAAAAAGTACTGTCAATTTACTCAGGAAAAATTTCCTAGCTTGAAAACAGATTTTTTACTATGAAAACAGTAAATTTAACCTTCCAAGTGAATATCCCTCTATTGCCGTTCAAAGCGGTAAATATTAGTCTTAACTCGAATTTTCCCTGTACTTTTTCTCTCAGTGTAAAGATATTATGCGATCCCAGATAGAACCCGGTTAAGCTCCGGGAACGAAAACCGGGTACAAATCCAGTAGCGCCAGGTAAGAACCGCCTTTTACCCGGTTCTTATCTAGGTTCTATCTGTCATTTTAAGCAGGGATAACTTACACTGATATGAAGAAATTCCAATTTTAATGCAAAAATGTAAGATTTCCACAATAATACACTAAACCAATGTCTGGAACATAACATATAATTTAATGTTATCTTTAATATTATTACCCTTTTAGTTCTCACTTTTCATTTTCTTCCGCGCAGATTAAATGCACATACATATAGTTTCAAACAGCCACCGGCCAACTGAAACGCTCGAACTTTGAGATCACATTTTGAGGTTCAGATAAGATTTTTTTTTAAATCTGCAGGCGGAAGTTTACTACATAATCACAATATGATTAAAATATCAAAAAAGAATACCATATTGCAGCCTTAAGGGGGTCTTCTGGTTCACCGTCTGATTTTCACACGCATTTTCAAGAATTTACTACAAGCAAACGGCAAAAGATAATGATACGAATTTTTTTTATTGAATAAAGAATTTCATTGTGTTCCTCTTATATTTTTTTGAGTTTATTGTCTTATCACCCGTGATGTCAGGAAGAACTTGACAGAAACCTTGGAAAAACCCTGTGCCGACGATTGAGCCTGCGCTGGTGGTCTGGATGAAAACACACAAATACAATTTTATTTGTTATTTCATTGACTGTCGTTGTCTGCTCAATTGTTTAAAAATATAGCAATTTATAAACATGGCAGCCATTTTTCTAAAAACAGTCAATCTTTTCATGTTTGAGGAGGTATAAAAATCGAAATAAACGGACTTCTGAACTAGTTGAGCAGACAACGATAGTCAATGAATTAACAAATGAAATTGTATTTGTGTTTTTTATTTTAGACCACTAGGACAGGCTCAATCGTCGGTACAAGGTTTCTTCAAGATTTTGGTCAAGGTCATCCTAACATCACGGGTGACAAGACAATAAGTTCAAAATAATACGAGAGGAAGACATTGAAATGCTTTCTTCAATAAAACGAAATTCGTGTCATTTCCTTTTGCCGTTTGATTGCAATAAATTCTTGAAAATGCATGATAAAATCAGACGGTGAACTAGAAGACCCCCTTAATTCATTATGTTTGTTTAACACGCTTAACAAGCCAAAATTCTCATAAATTCTGAAAGAATTCATTTGTTGGTTAGCGCGTCTTAGCGAGAGTGAATGAGACAGAATTAAATTTTTCTTTCTTTTATCTTCACTATGGCCAGCCGTATGCATCAGAAAAGAAAATGGCGCCCCATTAGTGTCCTAAGTTGAATTCCTAAGTTAATTTGCCAAATTGTCACACGTGGCGCTAACTGTACTATCACTCCTTGAAAATTCACAGTAACATACGAAGAATTTAATATAACATTTTTTAAAAATATATTAATCAATGCCATAGGCAAATGAAAGAGATCAGAGTTTAAATATTAATATTTTATATTTAATTGTCTACATATCACTGCATTTATATTATTTTTTGGAGGCAAAATTAAGTTGAAAAATGGAAAAAAAAAATTCTAAACAAGAAACGAAGTTGATGAGAGTTGTAATTGCAGTCTGTTCCACAAGAAAAGGTACGCGTTTACTCGGAAAGTTTTGAAGAAAACCTCATTTTTCTTTTTGGCACAACAGTGCGCATAAAACACTAGGGCGCACTCACCGAATAAACTGTCCAATCGCCGTTGTTCTAGATAATGGCCTGGCACCTTCTGGGCATGCTCTCGACTAGTTTTTCGGCATATTCCGTAGGTAGAGAGCGCCATACCTCCTTAATTCGTCGAGAGAGCTGCTTCAGGGTGAATGTAGACCTTCTTGCAAGTTTCCTCTTCACGACCCTCCACACATTTTCTATTGGATTCGCATCAGGAGATTATAAAGGCCAGTCTGAGGTCGTGATGCCATTTTCCGCTTTCCAGGACGTGCAGAGGTGTCTGCGATGTTTGGGGTCGTTGTCCTCTTGAAGGATCCAATCCTTATTTTTGACTCCAAACATCGTCTCTGCAGATCTCAGAAGGCCATGTTCGTAGATTTGAAGCATTTTTGAGTGTTGAGGTTTTCAGTAAAAAGCTCTAAACAGCTAAAACCGCACTATCAAAAGCATCCCCAAACATGGATATTTATGGGGTTTTTAACAGTTCGCTGGAGGAGACGCTCACCAGTGGCTGACCAGGCATGTTTTTTGGGAATCCATGCTCAAAAGGAAGCTTCGTCCGAAAAAAGTACATTGGATCATTCGCGATCAACATTTTCCGTAGCCCATGCCAAGCGTTTTTCCATGTTATCCTCTGAGAGCAGGGGTTTCTGCCTCGTAGGCCGGTACTGCACTTTCGCCTCAGCTAATCTGCGTCTTATGGTGTTTATACTAATGTGTAGTCCTTTCTCCACTAGCTTACTGGACGTTGCTCGCGTCTCTTCTTTCCCTGGCAGATCATCGACGGTTTTTGTGTACCTATACCGCTTTACCCACATTTGCACGAAGTGCTTAGACTTTTTAAGCACTTTGGTAGCAGCTGAGTATGATTGATGTGGTCCGCGTGCATTGGTGCACAAAAAAACGGCTTCGTAACGTTTAGCGTAGATAGTAACTATATTAACGCCAAAAATTAAAAAAACATAATACCTGTCATTGAAGGCAGTGCAGTGGTTCACCTTTTGTGGAACGTCTCCACCGTTAAATTAGACCATTGTTTGGAGTGAGACACAACTATGCTTTCATCTCACTCTAGCAAATAATCAATCCTGACGGTGAAGACATGGAAAGTGATGAACCACTGAACTACTTTTAATGACAAGTTTTATGTTTTATTTAATTTTTAGCGTTAATAAACAAAATTATTGCATATTTCAATTGCCAGTTAACGTTTTTTTTACGTAGAATAAGGATATAAACATATTAATTATTTATTTTACCTCATGCATGAGTTATAATGCTACTTTACGCTAGCTTTACGCTACAGCGTAAAGCTAGCGTTTAGCCAGTTCACTAGGGTACCTAAAGCAATGAACTTTTCAAATTTTTGTTAATCAATTACAAAGGTAGATTTACAGAAAATATCCGATGTATATGAAGGAATCTGTAATTATTTTTACCTGGATGCTGAGAAAGTTGAAATTTAGGAAAACAAAGTTGTAGAAATTCAAATCCGTGAAATCATTCATGAAAGAAATATAAAAATACTTTTAATGTATTTCTAAGTTTCATTTCTCTCTATTTTGTTTCTAATAATTGATTCTCACAATTTGTAGGATCCACTTTTTAGGTATTGAGATGCAGGTTTTAACCGTAACCTGGTGACTCTTGGTAATGGCTACCCAACCAATTTTATTTCGACTCGGAACGACCCGAAATAAAATATTCTTTTTATGTCTTAAGGGCGCCAGTCACTCTCACGAATGACGAAATTTTGTTTTTACAACTTAGGGCAATAATAGCAATAACACTACTTAGGTAGAACAAAAGCAATAACCATATCATCAGGCGGGGTCAATTAAGGTCACAACAGTTACCGGGTAAGTAAATTAGACGCCACAATTTAATTAATTAAAACAAGGCTTCACAAGATTTATTGAATATTATCAATCAAGTCGATACAAATCAGAAATGAAATCACTAAAAGCCCAGAATATTTACATTGATTTTAATAAGCACAAATAGAATGAAAGGTAACAAAAATCTCGGAACATTCCCGAGTCACGCGACAATATGGCGGAATCAATTCAAAGGCGAGTGTCACCGACCGAGAGAACCGGAATTTATCACTAATTTACTCTAATTAACCAATTTCTTTTCCTATCCAAACATACATAAAAAGGCCACTGATATAAAAAGAGCACTCGCGAACAAGAGAAGAGAGGCGAAGTGGCTCCGGTATGTGCAATGTACGCCATAAAGCGTCAGTGTCAGTTCAATAATGTCCGTTTGTTCCGGACCACTTGCCAAGAGAATTGAAATAAAATCAACTCACGCTACCTGTAGAACGTCCTGGAGTTCCGGAAAAAATCTTAAAACGAACTCGCCTTCCATTACAGTGGTAAAATTATCAAGAAAATCTTTCTTCGAGAGGCAAAACTAGGTCAACTGTCGTTTTGAGTCGCAGGACGAGAGTGACGATGGCCGACGGAGATGCTGACAGAATTCCTGACCTGCCCCACGAATTACATGCGTGACTCAATCGCGGACCCGGAAGCAGGTCACATGTCATACATCCAATAGACGACTAGGCAACTCGTGCCTAGTATAATAATTGCCCTCGGCAAATAATTTCCATCAACACGCGGTTCTATCAGTTACAACGAACGGCGCGTGTGGCACATTGACACCATTGTAATTAGTGTTCATTTATATCAAACTACATAAATTTAGTATCACAAAATGTCTAAGATATACTAAATGTCAAGCCCCAGGGTCTATGCGCCCTAGGGTACGTTTTCCGGGTCACGTGGTGGCGTCTGGTCGTCTTGTGCGTCGCTCTCCAACAATCTATGGCGGCGATAATCGAAGCGTCGATCTATCGTGGCTCGAAAGTCGACATGGCGGCCAGTGTTACATATTCTCTATTTTGTTTCTAATAATTAATTTTCACAATTTGTAGAATCCGCTTTACAGGTATAAGAATACTTTGCATTTTTACAACTTTTTGTTTCCCTAAATTTCAACTTTCACATTTCGTGAATGTTAGAGAGGATGAAAACGGACGTAGATAGACTACTTTTGGTTTTGAAAATGAAAAAAAAATTTTATTGTTCTTATTATACTGTTTTTATTAATGTTAGTTAACTATTTTAAAAATATAAATTAATATTCACCTCATTTTATATTCTATTTTCTTTACTTATTCTTAATAATATCCAACTAATTACAACTCTCATCAACTTTGTTTCTTGTTCAAAACTTTCCATTATTCAACTTATTTTGCCTCAAAAAAATAATATACAGGACATTCGGAAAGTATTAGAACAAGATAAAAAAAGTTGTTTTTGTCAGTTTATCGTATCATTTATCAAAAAATTAATCACATATTTGCAGTAGTTTTGTACGTTCAATGTAGTTTCATGATTCGAAGAAATTTTTAGTGCATTGTACTGAAATTTCCATCAAAATTTATATGAAAACAGCCTATGGCCGAAAATCGTGAAAAGTGTCCAAAACTGCCGCATTGAAGTGTCATAAAATGCTGTAAGTCTGTTAATTTGACAGTCGTTGCGTTTATGGATAATTGTGCCCACTTTTCCATAGCGAACTGGCTGAACGCTAGCTTTACGCTGTACCGTAAAGCTATCGTAAAGTAGCATTATAACTCATGAATGAGGCAAAATAAACATTCAAAATGTTTTCATCCTTATTCTACGTTGAAAATAACGTTAACTGGTAATTTAAATATGCAATAATTTTATTTATTTACGCTAAAAATTTAAAAAAACATAATACCTGTCATTGAAGGCAGTGCAGTGGTTCACCTTTTGTGGAACTTCTCCGTTAAAGTTGACCATTGGTTGGAGTGAGACACAACTATACTTTCATCTCACTCTAACAAATATTCAATCCTGACGGTGAAGACATGGAAAGTGATGAACCACTGCACTGCCTTGAATGACAGGTATTATGTTTTTTTCAATTTTAAGCGTAAATAAATAAAATTATTGCATATTTCAATTACCAGTTAACGTTATTTTCAACGTAGAATATAAGGATGAAAACATTTTGAATGTTTATTTTGCCTCATTCATGAGTTATAATGCTACTTTACGATAGCTTTACGGTACAGCGTAAAGCTACCGTTCAGCCAGTTCGCTAGTGTTTCGTTGAAATAGCCTCAGAATTGTACTTTTCCAGATTGAAAGTGATCATGCGAAAGGAAATATCTGTCAAGAAACGGGCCCAAATCATTATTTTACAAAAAACCGGCAAAAACTATCGAAAAATAGCCAAAATATTGAAAATATCTTTGTGTTCAGTTCATACGGCCATAAGAAGATATCGGAAAACTGGACAAAATACTAACAGAAAACGATCTGGTCGACCAAGAAAGACAAATCAAAAAATTGATAACAAAATATATGCAATAAGTAAGGGCAGTCTACAGAAATCTGCATCATAAATTCGTGCCGAAATCAATGAAGACTTGGATTCACCAATATCGTTCACGACAGTCAAAGGCCCGCTTAAAGAAAAAGATATGATTGGACGCATTGCTGTCAGAAAGCCACTTCTATGGCCAGTAAATAAACAAAAAAGACTGGCGTTCGCTCAAGAACATGTTGACTGGACAATTGACAGACGAATCAAAATTCGAACTTTTCGGTAGCCATCGGCGTCAATATGTTCGCAGAAAAGTCAATGAAAGATTCAATCCAGATTGTATTGTGCCAACTGTAAAACATGGCGGTGGTTCAGTAATGGTTTGGGGCTGTTTCAGCCAAGCTGGCGTTGGTCAACTTAAAAAATTGAAGGAATTATGAAAAAAGAGCAGATCACAGTATACTCCAACGCCTTGAAATACCATCTGGCATCAATCAGGCCCTCCAAGCTCCAATGTATTTCACTGTGAAAGTTCTGGCTACGTAGTTCAAATCGTGAAGTTCGATGGCGCCACCTTCGCCACTAACATTGTTAATCCTTCCCGTCGCCGATATATGTCAGTGCACTTGTGTTGATTTGTGTATGCGGTGATATGGCTATTTGCTAGTTTCAGCAAGAAGCCACAAACAAGAAGAAGAAGAAGATTTGTGTATGCAGACGTTCCGTGGTTTACGGCGTATTTTTGTGTTGATTGTAGTTTTTATATGAATTTTGAAGCAAGTGATTATTCCAGGAGTATACAGAAGCTGCGTTTTTTAATTTTTCCTGAAGTAAGTGCATTTTACTTGAATTAATGTGCAATAAAAACCAAATGAAACAACAAGTGACACGTAGTAATTTTACAATCCTATTTGTAATTTGGTTATCATTGCACATTAATTCAAGTAAAATGCACTTACTTCAAGAAAAATTGAAAAACGCAGCTTCTGCATACTCCTAGAATAATGACTTGCTTAAAAATTAATATAAAAACCACAATCATCACAAAACTACACCATAAACCACGGAACGTCTGCATACACAAATCAACACACATGCACTGACATATATCGGCGATGGGAAGGCTTAAAAATGTTAGTGGCGGAGGTGGCGCCATCGAACTTCACGATTTGAACTACGTAGCCAGAACTTTGTCACAGTGAAATATATTGGAGCTTGGAGGGCCTGGCATCAATTTAATTGATCGTGGATTCATTTCCCAACAAGATAACGATCCGAAACATACAACAAAACTTTGTGCTTCTTATTTAGAACGAAAAATGTCGTAGGTGGCCGCCTTAGTCCCCCGATTTAAATCCCATCTAGCTATTGTGCGAAGGATTGGACCGACGTGTGAGAGATTTAAAGCCAACAAGCCTTCCTGGTCTCTGGGATTGTTTGAACGAAGCGTGGTATAATATTCCACCTCAAACACTTCAAAAACTCATCAAAAGAATGCCAAAATTGTGCGCTGCAGTCATTAAAGCAAAAGGTGGCCCTTTTCAAGAAAATCGCTTGAAGTAACATATTCCTTGTTTCCTTATAAATTTTTATGAAAATTTCAGTAAAATGCATTAAAAATGTCTTCGAATCATGAAGCTACATTGAAAGTACAAAACTACCGCGAATATGTGAATAATATTTCAATAAATGATACGATAAACTGACAATAATAACTTTTTTATCTTGTTCTAATACTTTCCGACTGTACTGTAAATGCAGTGATACGTAGACAATTAAATATAAAAATTTTTAAAAAGTCATTATTCAATGCCATAAAGGAATAAAAGAGATATTAATATTCAAACATTAGTATCAGCCGAGTTTTTCAAAATGATTTTTTTACGAGATTAATATGAATAAAAAGGGGTAAATTTAATTCAAATATTCAAATAATATTAATATTTAAAAATTTTTATATTAAATTCTTCGTATGTCACTGTGAATTTTCAGGGATTGATGGTACAGTTAGCGCCGCGTGTGACGATTAGGGAAACTAACCTAGGAATTTAACTTAGGACACTAACGGGGTCAAGATAAAATCGTGAAATACGGGCTGATACATGCCCCTGCTATCACGCCTGGTTTAACACTTTCATAGTAAGAGATGGGTACGTATATTACGTCCTTAGTTTTTTACACAATGTATTTTTTATGTTAAAAGCCTTAAGTGACGCGTCACAACCCATCTCTACTCATGGGACGGCATCAGAATTGTGCTTAGGCCACAGCACGGTAGTATAGACAGGTCTGGCAACTCCCGTGGTGGGGGATGTTCCCTTATCGAGACAAGTAGTAGTTTCGAAAGTGACCGCTTGGGCAGCGCTGCAATCGAACAGTTGAAGGAATACCCGTGGTTTACAGCATGAAGGAATAATAAGGAGACCTATCTCCATGTAAGCGACTTGGCAGGAGCAAAGGCACGGTAAGTGCCCGGCTTGTAAGTTTGAAGTAGTGGAAAGGAGTGCGCAAGTTCGCAGTTGTCCTCTCCTTACTCACGGGAAAATGTGCGAGTGAGAGGAATTTGATAATTGAGATAACCAAGTTGACGTCACAGGCCATGTGGTAGGGATAGACTGTAAGTTAGGTTGGTCTTGGACGAAAGAAATATATGGGAATCATTGGGAAATTGATGAAACAAAATTTTCTAGCGTAAAAGTAAGTCATAAATTTATTAATAATTATATTTTTCAAGTGCAAAATTAATTTCCGCTAATTTTGAGTACCTACTTGTCGCTTGTCATTCTTTTAATTTTTTAATATAAAATAAAATGTTATAAATTTGTAGGTTATGATGAATATTTGTTTCGAAAGATTTGAACAATGTATCAATAAGCATGTTCTCGTTTTAAACACATTCTTCAAATCCTTCAAAAGAAACGGTCATCATAACCTACAAATTTATAACATTTTATTTTATATTAAAAAATTAAAAGAATGACAAGCGACAAGTAGGTACTCAAAATAAGCGGAAATTAATTTTGCACTTGAAAAATATAATTATTAATAAATTTATGACTTACTTTTACGCTAGAAAATTTTGTTTCATCAATTTCCCAATGATTCCCATATATTTCTTTCGTCCAAGACCAACCTAACTTACAGTCTATCCCTACCACATGGTCTGTGACGTCAACTTGGTTATCTCAATTATCAAATTGATCTAACAAGGGGATAAGATAAGGGAACATCTCCCACCACGCGAGTTACCAGACCTGTCTATACTACCGTGGTATATCCATATGCATACATGCTATATAGTGCGGTCATTCGGGCCATTACTCGATACTAGCGCTCTCCGTGGTGAAAATATGAAACATTCTGACTGCAAAAAGGGAACATCCCCCATCACGGAAGTTTCCTTCCAGACCTGTCTACAATACCGTGGCTTAGGCCAATTGATCTCTTTAGATCTATTCTCCATGATGGTGATCACTGGTTATGAACGAAGCCAAAGATGAAAAACTTGTGTTGGGTTTCTTATCTAGATATAAAACTTGCTGCAACGTCATCTATGGTTAGTGGCCTTGATGGAACATCTGATTTCGCGGACTAGTGTACTTGAGTGTACTTAATTTGAATAAAAATAATTAAAAGCTGAAAAAAATCGTAGGAGCCGGAGATAGCTTTAATGGAGTCAATGAGATATCTAATTGCCTCAGTGATGAGGATGCCGTCCTCATAATTGTCTTGGCACGTCGAATTCAGTGTAAGGCCCAAAAGGGGCCCGGTTTTTAGAATCGTTAACCTTGACTCGAGGTTCTGCGACTCAACGTTGTTACGAGAAGATATTTCGGTTCTATTTGAGCCCAAGTATCATCCTTTCATTTTTAGGTGTTTCTTGGCCGTTTGCTTGATCAGAAACGGGGTGGGGGTGGGGGTGCGAGCTGTCAGTATTGCGGTGGAGCCTAACCTAAAATGCGAGCGGCGATTGCCGATGTCGTACTACTCAGCTTTCATCTTCTGTCCTGGCGCTGCGTAGATGTTATTGCCAGTGGTGGTGCCCTCGATTCGACCTCCAGTTATTATACTGGACCGACCCACACCCCAACCTCCAGATTGCCCTCTTTCACGGCAAGCCTCTCAGATGGAATCGCTCAGGCTGTGGCTCACGAGTCTGGTGAGTTGAAAATTATGAGTTTTTCTTTTTCATTATTTTCCATTCTTCATTTTTATTTCTTTTATCACTTCAGAGTTTCAACTATTTGCGAATTTATGTCGAAAAAATCTTCATAAGAAGTTGAGAGGTTTTGTTCTGTTGATTTGTAAATAAATTTCTAAGTCTATCTAGGAATTTTACAAAAAATCGTGAAATGACACTAGTAATTGGGGACAAAAAACTAGCATTGATTTCTGAGGAAATTCACACGGGAATATGAATAGGAATTCAGAAAAAATACTTTGTATATTAATGAAAATTTACACTGGTTCAACAAAATTCCATTATTGTACATGTACTACATTGATATCAAGGCGAAATTTACTTTCAAGTTTAAAGTTCAGTTTGAATTTACAGTTCGCGTGTAAATTCCCCCTGGGAATCACTGGTATCTTTATGTCGCCTATTGCTAATGTAAATTTACATAGGTTTTTCTGCAGTGCAAGTTTTCAGAACGAGACTCTTCATGTAATGTTGTAACTGAACGTCGTTGAACGTATATGAGTTCTGTTCTTTCGCACAAAGTTTTTCAATTCTTATGTAAATACCTTCATGCGCTTTTACACATTTTTAGTAATTTCCAATAAATTTAATGAGTTGGTGACATCCCCACCCCCCACTCTCTTTCTCTCTATATATATAAAGTCGCATTTTTCAGAGTGCTTTTCTTTTATTTCTTTTTTCTTTTTGCTAATTAGATTATTTTGTCTTGCTCTGTTATTATTAATGCATGGAAGATTTGGAGATTTTTAAATTCTGTAAACGGTCGTGATTTTTTTCAAATTTTCAAAAACCGTTTTTTTTTTTTTAACATTAATATTAAAGATGGAAAGACTCAGAGAGTGACTTAACAATTCAAAAATTTTTAAATTGTAATACCAAACATTTTAAGGTCATATTAATTAATTAATCATGTTAACGAATTTGAGATTTGAATTCACCTGATAAAAATTTAATGTTCACAGATTTAATATTAGAATAATCTAAACGTTTGTAATTTTCTGAAATGACAGAAAGGGGCCTTGATTTTAACTTTGGTATAAATTTTCTTCTCATAAATCTAATCGAATTGATAGTTATTTCAAAAAGATGTTGATATCCTCGTCATGATTACTTGATACTTAGAACTTCAGACTACAGTATGCACATATCTTTTGAAGATTTAAATTTGGACTTATTTTCAATAGCATACATATTTAAATATCCCCCTTAACGGAGGGAATGGGTACAACTAGAAAAACTAACGTTTTCATGAATAAATTAAAAAATAGCTTTAAGAACGTTTTTTGACGTTACATACTTTTGGAGAGAAATTAACTCATTAAAAATAGTAAATATCAACAGGAGAGCCAGTTTTAACTAGCGAAAAATAATATGTGTTGATTAATGTTTCAATGATAAATTAATCTAATTTAAATTGCTCCATAATTTTTTTATTTTCATAATTTCAACATTTTAAAAAAGTTTACACAAAATCATAAGCAATGATTATAAAAACTTGTCATCAAGAAAGTAATCACAATCTTTTCAGATATTGCTAGAATTGAGAGATATTAAATTCTTAAATATCAAGTCCCTTGTTTTTACAATTATTTTTACATACTTTGCTTTATAATTTCCTGTAATAATTTTTCTTCATGTCTTATATTTTCCCTATTATAATTTGTTATTACTTTCTTCTGTTCACTTATCCACGATGATCTCACTTTTTGATTTATCTTAAGAGTTAAAAGGTCAAATAAGAGTAAAACTTGATAGAATAATTATTGAACAGTAATTTATTTACCATATCGATAAAATATTAAATTGATTCAATAATATTAGTAATTAATGACTAATGTTATATCAAATTTTACTTTCCACAGTTTAATTTAATGAAAATCAAGGATCATAATTAAGTTTCGACCATTTTTGTTAGAATTTTTAGATGCTTTTTATTCAAAGCATCCAGTTTGTAGAATTTGAGCCCAATTAAAAAAATTTTAAACAAAATTTGTCAATTTTCGATAAGTAAGATTTATTGAAATCTGTAATTTCTATTTTCTAGGTACTGAAACTTGTAACGATGACCTTGCGTGCCTTACAATGGCCTCTAATGATCGACTAGGCTTAGAAGCTATTAAGTCTCTTCATAGTCAGCTAGACGACGATGCCAATGGAAATGTGGATCTTTCCGAATCAGATGATGTAAATTTCTCATTAATTAATTTCACTTTTTTCGTTTTTAAAAAACTGTTTTCATTGAATTTGGTTGAAATATTTTTAGTATTTTGAGTTTATTCAATTTTTTCAGGTTTTTGTATTTTTTTCTAAAAACACTATTTTATGAGTTTTGTATCAGTCATTCCGATCGTTTTAAACTGATTTGCTTTTCCACTGACATATATATTGAGCTAAAACTATTATTACTACAAGATTTGTACCTTTATTGTAGAACATGCATTACAGTCGATATATATATTGTCTAATCGAGTTAAATATAACCAGCCGGTTACTTTACCGGAGAAGAAAGATTGTCGTGTCCAAATTTAAATCTAAATGAGGAAAAAAAGAAAGTTAAGAGATGTATAAAAACGTAATAAAAATAAATCTTTGGAAAATACAACTTAACAATGTTTGCTATCGTTTCTTTTATTCAGTAAAAGATGTGGAATTAAGTTTCAGGAAAGTGTGAAAGGAAATAAAGTGAAAATTCGAAACTTATATTAAATAAAAAGTAGAAATATTTTCAGTTATAGAAAAAGTTAATTATTTATTATTCTGAAAAATAGAGAAATTTTTATGTCTATTGAAGTACTTTTTTCCATCAGTAAAAATTTACCGATGATTGTTTTTAATCTTAAAAAAAATTTCTACAGTTTTTAAGAGAAGAATTACAATATGAAGCTGGTTATGAAAGAAGGCAAAGGGCTTTCCATCATAATGATGACATGCATATCAGCGTTCGTGAATTGTGGGAAGCATGGCTTAGATCAGAGGTAAAAGACTGAAATTAAATTAATATTAATTGTGATCTTCAAGATACGATTGAATTTCTTGGCAATACGAAATAGGATTAAAATTTGCTTTTTCTGATTAAAGGTTCATAATTGGACGATAGAACAAACCTCCGAATGGCTAACGAGTAACGTCGAACTTCCTCAATACGTTCCTAATTTTATTCAACATCGAGTAACGGGTGCGACTCTTCCCAGGTAATTTTAATGAATCCATTTACAAAGAAACACTCAGAAAAGACCTGAAATGTTTATATAATGTTAATGGAGTCAAATTTTTTGAATTGCTTTAGCTTGGGAAAATTATCTTTCATATTGTTTTCAGATTGGCTGTAAACAACATGCATTATCTTAGCAACGTTCTAGGAATCAAGGACCCAATTCACAAACAAAAAATCGCTCTCAAGGCGATGGACGTTGTCCTTTTTGGACCTCCAAAAGGTATATATATATAGTTCAATAAATTGTAATATTAAGTATTTGCAAAAAGTAATTTAATTAAAACTTTATTATCATTAAAAGACAATGAAATGCATTTCTATTTAATAGTATATTACATTACAAGGGGCGAAACAGAGCGATTGCATGAGTGTGAAGTTTGCTCTGCCCGAGTGAAACGAGGGCTGCAATCACACGAAATGCTTTCGCTGTGTTTTGTTTCGAGTAATGTATACTATTTTTCATAGCAACTCTTTTGAGAATCTGATTGGCTGTAACTGTGGAGCGGGTTGAAACAGCGACTTTCAACCCGCTCTACAGGTACCGAAAATCGTATTTTCAAAGGAGGCGCTATGAAATAGTATATTACATTACAAGGGGCGAAACAGAGCGATTGCATGAGTGTGAAGTTTGCTGCCCGAGTGAAACGAGGGCTGCAATCACACGAAATGCTTTCGCTGTGTTTTGTTTCGAGTAATGTATACTATTTTTCATAGAAACTCTTTTGAGAATCTGATTGGCTGTAACTGTGGAGCGGGTTGAAACAGCGACTTCCAACCCTAGGGTTGAAAATCGTAGTTTCAACCCGCTCTACAGGTACCGAAAATCGGATTTTCAAAGGAGGCGCTATGAAAAATAATTTTGATTCGTTTTTTAATTAATTGTTGACAGATACTGGTCATAGCATCAAAGATTTAGTGTTGATAACTCTTTTGTTTGGCGCATTGATTGGTTGTTGGTACGCTTATCAACAGAAAAAAAACTCCCAAAAACATCTTCATAGAATGATGAAGGATATGGAGAGTTTGCACAAGGCTGAACTTGCTCTCGAAGATCTCCAGGTATTTTATAAAATTATATTACATTTTTATAGATTTTTGAATTGCGAAGTACATTTAATTTTAAGAAGAAAAAACACTAATCAAAAACAGATTTGATAACTTGAATAAACACTAGGATATTTAAAAATAAATGATTGAAATTTTTTTGTTGATAAACACTTTTAATCTCATTCTTACAAAACATGATCGAGAATTGAAAAGATAGAAAATAAAGCTTTTATAATTATTTTTTTCTGAATTAAAAACTTTTCCCTATACTGGGAAGTTGAACTACTATTTCATACTCATTTTAATCTGTTGAATCGAAAATTTAAATCTAAAATTACGCTTTACTTCAAATTTTTGTGCAAAATCGATTCAGAGTGATAAAACGAGTCCTGTGTAAAATATGTAGATCGGGACTATTACTTGATCACAAGAAAACAAATAAAGTATTGCTAGGTTGCAAATTTATTGATTTCACGTTGATTTGAAGTTTTTGGGTAAGAGTTTTAATATAAGATTTATTTCGCAACGTAGAAAGAACTTGAAAGGGCAAGAGTGGAGCAGGAAAGTGCAGCAGCGGAGAAACAAAATTTGGAGAAACGATTAAAGGATGAGGGTATGGGTCTTCATACCTCGTATTCGGACCTTGAAGTGTCACAACTTAAATCAGAGATTGAAGTAAGTAAAAAAAAATATTTTATGTGTTTTAAACTTGTTTCTCTAGAGTTTAAAAAATTGTAGATAATCAAGCAGGCGTAATCAACTAATGCAAGAATCGAACTATTTTTTTTTATAATGTTGCAAAAGGGAACTTTGCCTAGTTTTACTTATCTTTTAAGCCCATTAAGGGTATGTCTTACTTGGGAAATTAACAACTTTATGTGAACTTTGTTTGGTTTCTACATGTTTACGATCAAAATAATTAAAATTATTACATACAAATTTGTGAAAATCTAGGACACATGAGATAAAAAAAATAAAAATAGTTTTTACACCATGAAATGCAATAAATAAATAAAATAAAACTTTCTAATTTCCTAAGTATTTTCTAAGTATCCCTAGATTCAACCAAAATGAAAACTCAGTACAAAAAGTCGTAAAAATGCAAATGGAGCGTGTTCTCTAAAATACAGAGTGGCCACGAATGGGTTGCAGAATAGGACTATAAGTGCGAGTCTAAAAGTAATATGAGTTTCCATAAGTTTGTCCTTTTCGCAATCATAGCCTATTCTGCAACCAATTCGTGGTCATTCTGTATGAATACAAAATCTGCCTAACCCCCCTTGTGGGGCGTGGGAACGTTGTTATCAAGCGCTACGCTCGCAAGTTTGAGCACGCCTAGGGCACGTTATTCGGTAGTCGCACTCGGTTTTGTGTTTTTCGCGTACACTCGAGTTTATTCTTCATAATTTATTATTATAACAACTCAAGTAAATTTAATAATATTATTGTGAATTTAATTTTCTCAAAGTTACTTCGACTTTGAGGAATATATTCTCATGACGACACTCGTACTTTGCGCTCGATGTTCACAATCAACAAGAAGGAACTGAGATTTGTGATTTTAAAATTTGTAGATCTTTTTCTAGTAAACAATTTTGTTTCATGACATTTTTATGTATTTCGCACATTTGGATTAAAAAATGAAATTTTTTACTTTTAATAGTATTTTGTTGAATTAAAAGCAAAAATATACATCTTAGGGGCCGTTCACATAATACGTCACACAATTTATGGGAGGGGGGGGGGGGGGGGTCTGCAAATTGTGACGTGGTGTGACATGTTGGGAGGGGGGTCTGCCCTCTGCGTTACGTCACACATTAAATGTGTACCCACGAAATTTGAAAAAAAGTTCTGAAAAGATTATCTACAATAATAATTAATAGCTTCTTTTTTTACTGGATTTTGTACGCGTTAACGAAAAATGTTTTATAAAATTAAGTGGTGTGACGTTATTATTGATTTTTTTCAGTTTGATAATACTGTAACTTTTCTAATTTTGATTAGATTGAAAAATTTTACAAGGACAATTTATAGAGCTTTTTGAGCAATCAAGTTATTATTAAAATTTTGGATTTTTCCAAAAAGTAGTATTGAAAAATGTATAGAATATGAAATGTTTCTGTGGAAAAACAGACGCTCTCGATTGTGCCGGGATTCGAGCTCGGGTATTTCGATTGCCAAGTAATTAAAAAATGCCAAAATTGATCTAATTTTTGAAATTTTTGTCAAATATGGCTGGTTAACGAACTTTTCCTTTATTTTTTGTTTTTAATAGAGTACTGAGGCGCATTAAAATCTGATCATTCTTTCGAAAGTTATCGTTTTCACAGATAACGACGACAACGACAGACGGACAGACAGAATTGAAAAACCCTTTTTGGGATTCAGGGGAACATGAAACATGGGCATTCTTTGAAAAAAGTGGATATCAAATTTTACACAAATTTAATACCTTCTCTTATGTGATGAGAATGTAAAAATGTACATATTGTCTTCAATTGGGGCTTATTGAATGTAGAATCTGTTAACTTCTAGTTTTATCATGGGGAAAAATTGCCAGTTCAATACCAAGAGAATCAAAATTTTTTTAACAATTGTTGAAAGGTAAGCGTGCTGATAATTTTAGGCGATCGTGTTCGATATTTCAATACGAGGCAGTATGATAAGTACCCGTGTTTTACGAATGGTGGCACCACTGAGTCAAAATCTGTCTGCCATTGCTCAGCATCATCTTTCAAACGACGCCTTTAAAAATTTCATATACATTTATTGAATAGTTTCTTGTCGGCAGCTATTGAAAGTGGGCAAGTTTGAGTTTTTGTTAAACCATGGAAGAAGAGTAGGATACGGTCAACAAAATCTACGTTATCATGTTAGAAGACCAGCGAGTGAAGATCAGATAGATTGCTGACATTGTGAACATCTCAATTCAACGGGTCCAAAACATCCTTCATGAAAACTTGGGAATGAGAAAGTTATCGGCAAGATAGGTGTTGCGTTCACTCGCAGTGGAACCAAAACGGAATCGCAATTCGAAAGAGTTTCTGCGGCGTTTCGTGATCGTTGACGAAGCATGAATTTATCACTACACGCCAAAGAACAACCAAAACAGTGGACTTCAACCGGCGAAGCTACTCCAAAAAAGGCAAAGACGGTCCCATCGATCTAAAAAGTCATGGCCACTCCTTCCTGGGATTCGCAAAGCATCATCTTCATTGACTTCCACCATGATAACGCACTAGCTTACTCGTCTGCAATCGCTACAGCAAAAATAGTTGAATTACGCTATAAAATGCTGTCCTATTTACCATATTCTCCATATTTGGCTCCCTACTATTTCTTTTTATTTCCAAAGATTAAAAGATAGCTTGGGGGGGAAGAGCTTCTCGTCAAATGAGGAGCTTATCGCAGAAAGAGAGGCCTATTTTGTAGAGTTCAATAAATCATACTTTTCGGATGGCTTAAAGAAGTTGGAATATCGACGGACTAAGTGTATCGAGCTAAAAGGTGACTATGTTGAGAAATAAGTAAAAAAAAATTCATTTTATTTCCTCCCGTATCGCAGGTACTTATCATTTTGCCCTCTTAAATTAAATAGAGAAACTAACGGTTCATCCAGATAAATAATTGAAGAAAAAGAAAAAATCTGGGTCGGCCTGGATTCGAATCGTGGTCCAAACTTTTGTTTGTCTGGAAGAACCGTTAATTTCCTTATTTGATTATTACAAATCACAGATGTTAAAACGCGTTGAATAAAATCTTCAATAAATGATACCCCGTAATTTAAAAAATTAAAGGCATCTGAATTTGAAAATTTATAAGTTGTGTATTTTAAATTAAAAAAAATTAATTATGCCATGTTAGACAAACTTCTGATGAATAATTTCGGTGCGGGATTCAAAGTGTACTACTTATCATTTTGAATTTTATTTTATTTTCATCGAAATTTGTAGGGTATATTGAAAAATTGCTACTTAATTTTGTAAATAATAAATTCAGAGAGAAATAATGTAAAGTAAAATAATGAATTTAATACTCTGAATGAATCAAAAATAATAACGTTGGAGAATGAGTGCATATTTAAGATTGTATCTGTAATTTTTGTATGTTACTCAACGTGTCATTTTTCCGTTTGAAGATGTTAAAAATGGAATTACAACGTGCTGAGGGTGAACTTGAAGATCGTTGTTGGTCTCCGCCAGTTGGCTTGCAACATTGGTTACAGTTAACACACGAGATCGAAAACAAAGCCTATACAAAGAAAAAAATCAGTGCCGAAAAGCAGCTTCAAAGTGCCAGAGAAGCTGTAAGTAATATATTTTCATTTTACGTGAATTTTATCAGTGTATAATCTAAATTTAAAATATACATGAATAAGCATCAGATGTTAACATCCTGACGTAATTAATCTCAGAGTAAATGAATTTGTAGTCTTATTTCTTTTAAAATCCAATTATTTTGACTTTTCACTTTTCCAAGGTACAAAAGTATTGATTTAAGATTAAATTTTTCAAAAGATTATATCTGAAAAACATTTTTCATGGAAGTTGTAATGGTTAGAAGAAAAATCGAAATTTTTTTTTCCTCTTAAGAATGGCTGAACCGATTCTGATGAAAAAAAAAATATGCTATGAGTCCCAATGTCGTAATGTTGAAAAAAAATTCTAATTAAGAAAATTTCCAGTATTTTTTTAATTTTTTAAAAATAGGATGCACTTGCGGTACTGTTATCATTCTTTACTAAAAATTTTCGACGTCCCTTATATATGACATTTAAATGCCAAGACGATTGACATGTTCTTACATACTTAAATCAATTAAAAAGTTTCAGTGTACTATGCACCATTTGCAAGGAACTGCATAATCGGTCTGCAGAAGAAAGCTCAGGGCCACTATATTCATTTGTTTTGTCATTTTAACCCCTGCGATCCGAGCTGTGTTTTTTAATTATTTTTCTTCCCTTATTTTTTCTTTCATTCCATGTTTTATTTGCTTATGTTTCTGTTGGAGTTGTAAGCTACACGTAATACTCTGTCTATTTGATAATAAACTATTTACTATGTTTTGAACTGACTTCCGTCACTTTTTTTTAGAAAAATTACGCTACATTCGGTCGCTTCCTCTAAATCCATATTTTCCCCTTTTTTGTAGTGCTCCTTCTCTTCTGATTTCCCAGCAGTACATTCATTAAACTCAGACCTTGAGTCATTCGGTCGCTCTCAGAACTGCTCGGGATTGTTTGATTTCTTACGCCGAGGAACCGAGATCTGAATTCCTTGCATTGTCCTACCGATTGAAGTACATATGAATGCGGTTTGATGTATTAATAACATTAAAAGATTTTGGATTTTGCGTTCAATCACTGATTTATTATGTTTTTCAATATTTGTATGTTTCTTTTGGGGACATCTCAGACATATATATAGCATTCTTTTGCTTAGTTACTTCTACAGGGTAGGCCATCTAACATTTGAAATTTAAATCGGCTATAAAAAAAAACTTATGGATATTTTTTCAAAAGTATGGTTTTATTAGAAAAACTGAACTTTTCCATTTAAGAATGAACACAACATCATTAAAATGACTGCCACGGCTGGCCTTACAGTACCCCATTCGATCAACCCAATTTTTCAGTACATTTTCGATTGTTTGGGCTTCAATCCCAGGAATGGCAACTTTGATTTCGTATTTCAAGGCCTCAATCGTCTCTGGATTTTTGGAAACAAAAATTCGTTGAAATCATTG
Source organism: Diplolepis rosae (assembly GCA_030998225.1). Taxonomy (NCBI): domain Eukaryota; kingdom Metazoa; phylum Arthropoda; class Insecta; order Hymenoptera; family Diplolepididae; genus Diplolepis; species Diplolepis rosae. Next base: position 4,754,323 of record JAPYXD010000466.1, read on the forward strand.
CTCATTTTCGAACAAAAATGGCCCAATAATGCCACCTTACTCAAATTCGCACCGAACAGTCACTCGTTGTGGGTGCATCAGCTTTTCAATGATGACGTTTGTATTTTTTGAGCCCCAAATGCGACAATTTTGCTTATTGATCTTATTGACCTTTTGCCCAAACAATCGAAAATGTACTGAAAAATTGGGTTGTTCGAATGGGGTACTGTAAGGCCAGCCGTGGCAGTCATTTGAATGATGTTGTGTTCATTCTTAAATGGAAAAGTTCAGTCTTTCTAATAAAACCATACTTTTGAAAAAATATCCATAAGTTTTTTTTATAGCCGATTCAAATTTCAAATGTTAGATTTTTTTTAGTAAAAAATGATGATAGTACCACAAGTGAATTCAATTTAAAAAGTTAAAAACAATTTTGAAAATTTTTTTCGACCCGTATTTTATGGAAAAAAATTCTTTAGTTTTTTTGTAACATTACGGCATTGAAACCAATAACATTTTTTTTTTTCATCGAAATAGTTTCAACCAATCTCGAGAACATTTCTTTTTTCGATTTTTCTTCTAACCCCCATAACCGTCATAACATTTTTTTTGCATATACACAAGTCGGATAATAGGAGAACTGAGTTTAGGAGCTTCCTAGAATTAGTTTGATGATAGTGCGGTGCGAGGGGTCGAAAGGGTGGCGATGTAAACAAGTTGAAGTCGTTTGTGCCGTAAGAAGAAAAGGGGCAGGTAACACTTCGTTTTGTTCGCTTTAACTCTCTTCCATAAGTGAAATAGTTCTTAAGGTCCTGATTGTTTTGATCTGAGGATTACTTGAGTTTACGGACACAACGCCCGAAATTACCCCTATTATCCGACTTAAGTGTATAATCTTTTGGTAAATCAATATTAACTGATGGTAAAAATATCGACTAGGGTTCCTGAGGGGGCAGTATATACTCGTACATACTTAGCCTGCTATGCACTTTACAAATTTTTAATTATTCAGATTATTTCTTTTATCAGTTATAATATTTTGCAATTCTGTACTATCTTAATTTTTCTTTTCGAATTTTACAATTTCCGAACCTAACTCAAAGTTGTAATTTTATAGCTTAATTTTCTGTTTGGGAATTAAAACTATTGAAATAATAAAGAGTTGTGAGATTCTTACAAGTGGATTTTGAAAATTTTTACATGGAAAAATGTTGATTTATTATTGGTTCAATATTTTTATCTTCATAAATACATGTAATATTAGAATATCATATTATATTATTATATATGTAATATTAGAATACAAAAATTTCAAATTCAGCTAATTAATTTGAAATTATTTAATAATTTAAAGAATTTGAAATCTTTTGCATTCGACCGGCAATCGAAAGACCTGGGCTCGAATCCCAGCGCAGTCGAAAGCGTCTTTTTTTCCACAGAAAGATTTCAAATTCTTTAAATTTGAATTTAATTTGCATTTATTTGCGATATAAGAGTTTGAAATTGTCTACGAGGACACCTGTCGGCAACGTATCGTATCTGATACGCGACTAGTGATTCTCCGATAATGTATAGGCAGTAGCGGAAATTTCAAAATTAACTAATTAATTTGAAATTATTTAATAATATTCTAATGTTTTATTTTACAGATCTTTCTAATTGACCAAAGTTATAATTTTTAATTCAGGGAAAGGTTGATTTTATATGTAAAAACCAATGAAAAATAGTACCTTGATAATTATTTTTCTATTATGAAAAATTTAAATGTAGTCAAACTTTAAATCATTTCATTATCAATTCTATTTTCTAGCTGAATATACTTTAAGGTAGTTGTTTCGGGAAAAACAAATTTTGGGTAAAAATATTTAATTATCCTTTCAAAAATTGCAATATTATCATTAATGATATCGGTTGAAAGAGAAAGGTTACACTAGTCAACAGCCATTTTGCTGCAGGGTAGACAACTCCTTTTCTAGGGTAATTTAGGCACGCTGAATAAAAAAATAACGATAATTTTGCTCTATCAGCTCTTGTTTTTGTAATATTGTAAAAAAAACGTTTTTTCGATATGCAAACATTCAAATTCGTATATTTTCCTTAATCAAATACTCCAACCAAAGATCATTTGTAATGTAGCTATGGGTCCTAATTAAACTAAAAAACCTTAAATTATTCAAATTTATAAAGTTTTTCACTTCGAAAATCATGTTTAAACGAACAAAATTCGATATTTGTAGCTTTATTTATCTTCATTATTGTGTTGAAGTTTTAACGTAATCGAGTAAAAATTGGCAAAATGGTATTAAATTTAAAAAAATACGGTTTTTTCTTTTGCAATATCGCAAAAAAAGAGCTGATTGAGCAAAATGATGGTCATTTTTGGATTTAGCTACCCCAAATTACCCTTAAAAAGTTGTTGTATACCCTGCCGAAAACAGAAATTTTTTTTTGTCGTTTGAAATAAAAAACAGTTTTTTATAACACATGCATGAAATCTGCCACTTTTTGTGGTATTTTCTTATGCTTTTCGCATACATTTAAGTTTATCTCTTATAATTCAATACTGAAGTTCAAACCAATTTTATAATAATATTACAGATGATGTTAATTACACATTTTCTCAAAGCCACTAAATTTCTTTTTGAATTTAAGTGAAACATGAAATTCAATTTACTTAAGGCTCTACCAGCTTTAAGGAACACATTCTCATCATGACGCTCGCGCTTCGTGCTCGATTTTCTGTATACATTTCAGTAACTTTTTAATAAATTACATGATTAATAGTATATTACGTGCCTAGGCACACAATGAGGGTTATTGCGTGACCAGCAACAATGCTCGCAGGAGATCGAAGCCAAGGCGTAGTCGAGTCGTAGGTGAGGTATAGTCGAGGCGTAGCCGAGACGTAGCTGAGGCAAAGCCGAGACGAAGCCGAGACAAAGCCGAGGCGCGATCAGTCCTGTGATCATTGTCGCGAGTCTCGCAATTTCCCGAATTGTGTGCATTGGCACGTATTCTATTTTATGTGACTTTGGCGCGGATACGAGTTTTTATGCGTGCACTCGAATCTAATCTAGTATTTTAGTTGTTTGCGGAGCTAGTCATTACACTTGATATGTCACGACTAGTCCCGGCCATTTTGATTTTATCGATCTTGTGTAGTAGTAATGGATTCTAATAGACGCATGCGCAGTTCAAATGTACAAGGCTTTGCCAGTAAGGTGCTAACGCTGTACGAAGAAGAAGTGAGAAGAAGAAGAATAAGAAAAAGATTGCGTTCCGCTGTAAGACTATATGCGCATACGCAGTTCAATTTTTACATTGTATTCCTCTGTAACGGAATACACAACATTCCGTTACTCTCAGCTGTAACGGAAAAACGAGTTTCCGTGCCTGAGGCACATAAAATAATTTATTTTCTTCTAAATATCTCAAAACGAAAAAACAATCGTAGATTTTATTTAAAGAAACGATTTTGCAGAACAACGCTTATTTCGTATCTCACATATTTTGGTGAAAAAATGGAATTTTTTCAATGTGTGACGTCCTACGTTTTAAATTATATATATTTCCTACCTAAAGTCTAGAGCCAATTACTCTAACTATGTTCCTCTGTTTATTGTTAAAATTAACAATTAACCGGGTAGAGGACAAGCCAAATGAATCAAATTACAATTGATGTTAATAATAATTTATTATAAAAAATACAAATTTTATTTTGACCCAAGCGACTTTTAATTGTTGGTTGCAGGCTGTTTTCCTTTGGTTGGTCAAGTCTGATTGGTCCAACCTTAAAGAAAAACACACCGTGAGTCTAAAGGGCTCAAAAAGAAAAGAGAACTTTAATAAAAACAATGTTATTTTGACTTACCGGTTGTTCTTGATGAGGAGGCCTCTTGAAAACGATAATCCTTTAGGTTTTGTTGATCATCTGGTAATCGGGTACCGCCCCTAATTACCCTTGTTGACCAATAGTGGCAGGTTAATCCTTCGTTTAATGGGTATCCTTGATTTGATACCTCGATGACAATAGCACTAAATCCAACGATATAGAAATTCACTCCCTCGTTAATAGATTAGTTTTCCCAAGCACGTGGAAATTACGGCCACAAAGATTTATTACGGTACGGCGACGAAAAACCGGTTCTAGTGATGTTGCTCGATCTTATGCTCCCTTAGACTGGTGTTTAGGCCTTGCAGCCTAGGTTATATTGTCGTCTGTAGTCTCAGCTCGTAGGTAGAAGGTATGGGAATTTGAGTTCCATGGTTTCAATAGCTTTTTCGAAGTCCATTAGAATCTTAGGTGTCAGTGTGTTGAGTTGAGACTATGGGCCAGTTTGTTGCTGGTGTGCTGCGTTGGAGAGCTTGGGGACTCACACCGATTTTCCAAGTGTGGGTCATGCTTTCGTGGTGTGGGTGTACTCACATCTTCTCAAGGGCTGTGTAAACACGTGCCACCAGGTTTTTAGGTAGACTTAGTCGCAAGGTTCAATGACACTGTTTGTATGCATAGGTAAGTAATAGAGTAATTAGAATACAATTGTTGTACATAAATGGTGCTTATGATTTGTTTATAATTCTATTAATCTTTATATTTAAACATTGTTTTTGTTTATAAAATAACATAATAATAATAATAATACTGATTTGAATAGTTATTAAAAAGAACGTATTTTATAATTAATTGCTGATCGTTGATTAACATCAAATAAGAATATTAACAATAATGATAATTATTATAAACATTATTATTATAAAATTAGAAGTAACATTATTGTTATATAATATTTTTATATAATTTATTATATAATATTTGTTGTAATTAATATTTCATCAATAAAATCAATTGTTTATTGATATTTAGTTAATAGTAATAGTGAAATTATTTATGAAAACAATTAGATGTATCTAGCAACGATATTTATAACAACAATAAAACGTGTTATACGATATAATAGCATAATAGTCAGTGCTGCCGATGACCGGGAAATTTCCCGGTATCCGGGTAATTTCGACACTGATGGGAATTTTTCGGGAAATCGACAAATACCGGAACGGAGCGGAACAATCCATTTAAATTGGATTCAATAATTAGATTTTTTAGAAAATGATTCAGAAAGTAATCGCTATGTATGTAACGATTTAAAATTTCCGCTAGATTTCCATTGGTCAATGCCGAATCTCCGCCGGTCCTCAAATCTAGCAGAAATGGCCCACTTCCGATTCCCGTTCGTTTACCAATCACAAAACGTTGACGCCATGTGACTCAATTCTCCCTAGAGAATCTCTAAGTTAGATTTTATGGTTGAAATTTGTCCCAAAGACGTAAAAAGAAGCAAAATATTTAAGTTTGAGCTTACAATTAGATAATGGATAAATTTATTTAAAAAAAATCAAATTTAAATGTTGAATCACCTTCCCAAAAGGTGAGTTTAATAAAATATTATTTCTTATAATCGCTACTTATATAAATACAAATGTTAGGTTAGGTTTTTAACGTATATTACGTATATTATAATCACACGATTATATAATTCTTTATATTGTCTTCACGTAAACTTGATTACTATTCCACGATGCAATTTTAAGAAAAATATTATAGTACCATGATTTTATAAAGAAAAATTTTATAAGGTCATATCAAGGTTAGGTATAAAAAAATGTTCGTGTTATTTATTATTTGCAGATGAGCAAAACACGAAGAAATCCGTGAGGATTTTCAAATTTTTTGAGGAATTCTGCGAGGATTAATTTGTCTGACACGAATATTTCCTCATGAAATTTGAAAATCCTGATGGATTTCCTCGTTCAAAAGTAATACGAGAGGATTTCCTCGTTCAAAAGTAATACGAGAGGATTTCCTCGAAGATTTTTCGAACACGGTTGCATATATTCAAATTTTACGTAAAACATCTCCGAATAAATGATTATAAAATACGGACAAAATTATTAAATCTTAAATTAATCCCTTTAGAATTTAGTATTAATTGTGTTTTTAGATTTGTGTAAAATTTGACCCCCCCCCCCCCCATTTTGTATCATTAAAAACTTAATTTAATTAATAAATAAACGTGATTTCGAATAATTATTTAAGTTTTGCCCTTTTCGAATGTAAAGGTGGAACGGATCTTTAGCCAGGTAAATTTGAATAAAACCCCACATAGAAACAAAATGGACAGTGATGTACTTGTCGCTGTTTTAGCAACAAATGAAGGAATCGAAGAAAGTGGGGGGATTTTAAAATTTAACCCACCTAACAAGATGCTTGAAAAGAAAATTTGGAATAGTGACCATTAGTGTCTGAAGTAAAGATTATAGTAAAGATTGTTATTTATTATATAATAAATAATATTTATTTGATGAAAAATGTTTTAAAATATGTTCTTTTGTATAATTTAAGCAGATTTTAAATAAGAAATGAATAAAAATTATTCAATAAAAAACATTAAAAACAACCTAGTTTAAAAATTTGAACTTATTTTACATTAATAAAGAAGAATTATTCAATTTAAAAATTTAAAAACTACGTGTTTCTGCAATTTAAGTTTATTTTAAAGTTATAAAATATCCGGGAAATTTTCAAATTGGTCCGGGTAAAATTGGTTTCGCCGCTAGAATGCGCTGGAACATAAGCGTTATCCTTCTCCGGCAACACTGATAATAGTATTATATAATTATAATATATAATATACCTGTCATGGATACGTAACAAATGTTTAAAATTAAAACATAAAATATACATCCTGTCGATAAATGTCTTAATGAGAATTTGTAGACCTCATTCAGGCAAATAATTTTCCATCTAAACGTGTTTTTTGTATCTCGCATATTTTGTCTAAAAAATTGAATTTTTGAATTTTAATCGTATTTTTGGAATTGAAACGAAAAATATATGTTTTATCAGAAATTGTGTGAAACAAAAATTGTAAATCTTTTTAAAACGAACAACTTTGCATTCTTACGTTTTTTCGTATTTCACATATTATTGTTTAAAAAAAATTGAATTTTGGATTTTCAATAGTATTTTTTTTTTTAAATTAAAAAGAAAAATATACATCTTATGTAAAAATGTTGCGATTCAAATTTGTAGATCTTAATGTAGAAAATAATTTTGTATCATAACTTTTTTTCATATCTTGTATAATTTAACTGGAAAATGGAATTTTGATATTGACTTTTTTCAAGTTTTAACATGCTGTAACATTTCTAATTTTGGTTTAATCACAGAATGTTATGAAGATAATTTGTAGAGGTTTATGAGCACTATCAAAAACCAGTATTAGAGTTTTTGATTTTTTCAAAAACACAAGAAATGGTCTAGTTTCCTCAATTTTGGTTAGATATGGCTGGTTAACGAACTTGTCCTTACTTTTTCGGCTTCGATAAAGTGTGTCCAAGCTCAATTCAATCTGATAATTCTATCGAGAGTTTTCGAGTATACGACCTACTACAGACAGACAGACACTGTCGTAAAAACCACTTTTTCTGACTCAGGCGGTCTCAAAATGTAAAGATTTGATGAAAATTTCGAAAGTCATTTTTCACATAAAACTAATACCTTCTCATCCATAATGAGAATGTAAAAATATAAATCGTTGTATTTTGGCTAAATGTTGTTCAAATCGATTGAAATTTCGGACACACAAGATGTATAATCTGGCGATGTCGGCAAAGCAAACAAAAACTTGAAAATCTCCTTTCATTTAATGATATTTAATTGCAAATTAAGAACAGTTGGCAATCATGTTTTTTAGCTACGTCGAACAAAAGTATCGAGGGAACTTCAGAGTTGAAACAACTTCCAGTGAGACGTTTATTTACCATTACATAAGTGAGATTTTTGGAAATTTTCAGACCAATGCAATGAAAATTGATGATAATATGGATTTTTAAAAATAGCACACGACGTCAGCAACGATAGCTCTAGGAGCAAAATGAAGTTGTGGAAAGCCGAACGAGAAAAATGTTGCCTGTTGATGCTCAGTACTCATGGAGCTATCGTTACTGGCATCGAGTGCTATGTTTGAAAATTCATATTTCCGCAAATTTTCATTGTATTGATCTGGATATTCCCAGAAATCTTCCTTATTTAATTGTGAACAAATTTCTTACTAGAAGCTGTTTCAACTCTGCAGTTTCCCCGATACTTTTTGTCGGCGAAGCTAAAAAACATGATTACCAACCGACCTCAACTTGTGATTAAATATTATCTAATTAAAGGGTATTTCCAGTTTTTTCTTTACTTTTTGGACATTAATAGACCATATATCGTGTGTGTGCCAAACTTCAATCTATTCGAACAACATTTGGTAAATTTACGACGATTTATATTTTAAAAACTCATTAAATATCAGATTAAAAATTTTTAATTTTTAATATTAAAAATAATCATGCGACAAAAAAACTTCAAATACAAGAAAGTTCCGTCTAGTCATTCTCCACATGCTTATATTTTTAAAGAATTGATTTTAGGACATTTAAAATTTCATGCAAATATGATATTAGGGGCCAACAGTTATGGCGTGGTCTAGCGTTAAGCAAGTTATTCAATTCAGAACCTCAATTTGTAATTGATTCGAGTAACAGAATTAATCGAACCGATTTTGATAATCCGTAAAAAAAATCTTACAAATCTCTTTCTGCACGCTCTACGTGCACAGTAAGTGAGGAAATCATATAATTTTGACAAATCTGACTGAATGCTATTACATTAACAATCGCCTATTCTGCTTGCCCTATACGAAAAAAATTTCGACACAGCAGATGTACCTACTAGCACACCAGCAGTGCTAAACTCTAGGACGAATCTTGTCCTTTCGTTTCGCACGGCAGGCTTACTTTTTTGAGATAGCAGACGTGCTACTGTCACGCAAGCGCTGTACTAACTACCAAACTCAACTGCTGTTCATGTATACGGCTCTGCAGAGCCGTATGACCAGGTAGAATAGACATAAGGAGACAAAACTTGTGTATTCAAAAAGTGCGCTTTTCTGTTGCCAGAAGTACTAGGGAGTTCAATAAGTCCATAGGATGACAAAGAAAAAACAACTTTTTTGGCGAAAATCCTATTTATTGTTCAACATAATCTCCTTTCAGCTCGATACACTTAGTCCAACGATCTATAAACATTTCGATGCCTCTCTTGTAATAAGATTTGTCAAGCCCTCCAAAATAGTCATCGGTTTCCCATTTGACCTCTTCATTTCTCTGTCCCTGGAGCCATCTCTTTAAGTTTGGGGACAGATAAAAGTCGCTAGAAGCCAGATCTGGAAAATAAGGTGGGTGGGGAAGCAATTCGAAGTGTAATTCATTGATTTTTGCCATCGTTTCGATCGATTTGTGAGCTGGTGCATTGTCTTACAAAAACATGCTTTCAATTGTTTTTCCTTTTGCAAATAGTCGATGAAAAATATGCAACTGGAATCCCAAAAAACAGAACCCCTAACCTTTCCAGCCGATTGTTGTGTTATTGCTCGCCCATTTTGCGGTTAGCGTTCTCATGCTCAAATCCTCATGTGGAATTTCAACCATTTGGATCATTCACTTTTGGATCATTAAATATGTCATGGATTTTTTCGATGATTCACTTTTTTCCATTTTACTAAAATAAAAAAAAAAATAAATAAAAAAACCTTGTTCACATCAATCATCTGTAACTTCGGATGTAAACAGTGAAATTGGCTCAAATTTTGACAGCTGTCGTCTGAAAGATTGTGCTTCATGAGAAAAATATGAAAATAGGCACGTACACATGTATAGTTTCAAACTTCCCCAGCGTGGATCGCCAATCGCACTTTGAGAAAAATATGGACGTCGTGCAGTCATGTAATCTGTCGAAAAAACTTGTGTGAAAGTCTTATATTACAACTAAATTATGACTATAATTACATTTGTTAACTTTGCTATTTCTCAGAAATTGCTAGTTACTTACAAATATATATGTTACAGAAACTAATTCTACGGCTAAAGTTATATAAATTGTGATTTACCTCTCTCTTATATGGATTTAAAACCACAGAAATTATACCTGGAATAGCTCTGAAAAACAATTTTTACTTTCAAACATTTTGCTCATTTACATGTATGCTTTACTACGCAATACTTTAAAAATGCACGTTCACGGTGAACTACATGCATTAGAGTTTGGTCTCCTTATGTCAGGCTAGGTCAACTTCCTTGGGCTGAAATGACAAAATTGAGAACTATGTTGCGGGGTCCAGAAGGCAATGAGGGGTACAGAAATAGTTCACCGCCCGACACAGATGGCGCCAGTTTAACCGTTGCGGAGAGTTGTGGTTGAATGCAAAATAAAGAAAATAAAAAACACTGAATGATTCATACAATAAAAATTAACTTATATCATCATTTCATGTTTTTTACTTGCTTTATTTTGCATCCATTATTAATAATTCTGTGAAATAATAAAATACTCAATACATACAAGGGTTCCGAATATACATGCTACGCACTAAACATGCAAATATTGTTAGTTCACCGCCAAACATAAGTGGCACTAAGAACTTCGCCATTTTGTCTCCACACAATTGACCTAGCCTGCCTTTTGTTTATTCTCCTTGCGTATACACGGAGAAAAGTTTCGTAGAACCGCTCGCCTACTAGCACGTAGAACTGTTGCGCTAAACACGCGGTGAGTTGCGCGAATTCTACCTAGTCGAACGGCTCTGCCAATTTTACAGGACCATTACCCCAAACTAAGCGAGCTGTTACGCAGTCCATTTGTATAGTTTTTCCTAATTAGTAGAACAATGTGGTGTTTTTTGTGTGTGGTTCTTACTGGCTTGTATTTGTGGCGTGTTATCTTTCCACGCCTTCGGTTATTCTGACGCTTCCGTGAGTGGTCCTTTGCTGGAGTCCCATGGTTGTCCTTTGGAGTACCGCTGTGGTTTTCGCTGGCCATTGCAATCTTTTCTTTTCACTGTAATCGTGCTGCCTTTGCTTTACTGTGATGACGATCGTTGCTATTTCTTGTTTTATTTCTCGGTCGTGCTTGACAATGTTGTGACCTTTCAGTCAGGAAGCTCGCGGTTTTCTCATTTTAGCGCGTCTCTTCAGAAAGTCGCTCTATCTCACGCCTGCCATCTACATAGGAATTTTTATATTGGGCTCTTATCTATATCTATATACAGGGTGATCCGCCAATAGTCATAAAGTTTTGAATGTCAAATTCTTTGTTAAAAACCAAACAGGAAATCATATTGACAAAATGTTGTGCCAACAATAGTTTTCAAACTATTAAGCATTGCAATTGGCCAATAGAAAGTCGCTATTTCCGCGCGCCCATAAGCTTCCTGCGCGATTTTTTTACCAAGATTCACTTCAGATCAGTAAAAAAATATTCTCAGCCAGACAAGAGACAAACTGTTACCGAAGCAACATGAAGTTGGAAACACTATAGTAAACAAATTTTTAATTGAAGAGTGGACATTCAAAAGGGCGTAACCCACAATTTTTCAAAAATCGTTTTTTTGAAGAAACAAATTCTTGAGGTTAATGCCAATACAATAGCGCAAACGATTTTTTTTTTCCAATCGGAAATATTTTTATTTTCGATTTGGAAATCAAAAATCTGTATCTCGAGGTGTCGAAATGGGAACGTTTCTGTGCCGCCGTGTAAAATTTCAGAAATGTGGGTTACGCCCTTCTGAATGTCCACTCTTCAATTGTAAGTACCACTAATTGAATCTTAAAAGGCGTCGTTTTTGTTCCTATATGTATGAAAAATCCAAGCTCATGGAAAATTCAGTAATTTTTGTAATTCGTATTTAAATTGTGGGAAGCTCAATGAACAATTGACGGCGATGTGGTTTCCAACTTCATGTTACTTCGGTAATAGCTTGTCTCTTGTCTGGCTGAGAATATTTTTCTACTGATCTGAAGTGAATCTTGGTAAAAAAAATCTCACAGGAAGCTTATGGGCGCGCGGAAATAGTGACTTTCTATTAGCCAATTGAAATGCTTAATAGTTTGATAAGTATTATTGGCACAACATTTTGTCAATATGATTTCTTGTTTGGTTTTTAACAAAGAATTTGACATTCAAAACTTTATGACTATTGGCGGATCACCCTGTATATGTAATGAGTATAACATTTTTTCCTTTGAGTTTTCTGTTACTGCATTTACAGCAATAAATGAGATTGGCGAGTCTATAGGCAGATATGGTGGATACGTATTTTTTGAAAAGATTCCATGAGATAATAGTATAGATACATAGAAACAATCTCTAGAGATATTGTAATATAATAAATTATTTAAAATGGTATTTTTATGCACGGAGAAAAATAGTTAAAGTAATTTTACTCAACTTCCGATCAAATTTGGGACATATGGACAAGTTAGAAGTTATTTAGTATCATTATAATTTATAAAACTTGGTACGTTGCATTGGCTTTAGGGTCCATAAATTAAGAAGTCTATTTAATCAGACGTTTCGGCTCTGATCGGAGCCCTCATCAGTGATATTTATTAAAATCTAAAATACAAAAAATGTGAATATTTTATAAATAGTTTATAAATAGGTTCAAAATATTTTCAGGTAAAAATAGGCCAAAGGATAGTTTCCAAGCTTTCCATTTTCAATTACAGATTTAAATTAACATATCAAGTACTCCTTTTTATATCATACGCTAAGTACTCTAGTTATTCCGTTAAAATATGTGAAATTAGAAATTATTTTTGTATTTTAGATTTTAATAAATATCACTGATGAGGGCTCCGATCAGAGCCGAAACGTCTGATTAAATAGACTTCTTCATTTATGGACCCTAATGCCAATGCAAACGTAACAAGTTTTATAAATTAAATCAAGGGTCAATACAAACTACCATTTTAACCCTTTTAGTGCCGGGCGAAAAATAGGTGCCTATGCGAGAATAACCGGCCGAATTTCACAGTTTTACTAGGGTTTGCGAAAATGCTCATAAAAACCAAACGAGAAATAATATTTAAATGATTCAAAAAGCAGTTTTCAATTAGATCATTTATAACGTATTACAAATTTATTTGGATTATTTCTCCCGCAATGCGAATAGTAAAGCGCTACGAGGCGCGGGCCGATATATCGGCTCTGGCACTTCTCGCCAGTGTAGCAGGAGCTGATATATCGGCTCCCGGCACTAAAAGGGTTAATTAATCATTATAATTATTTGTGATATATTAAATGTTCAAAAATGAATCAAAGTTGAGTAAAATTCAGAAGTGTAGGGTGAAGTATGAAAGCGTGCATTAAAATTTTTTAAATATATGTATTATTACTCGTAGTATAATTATAAATAACCAATTTTTTAATAAATCACAAAAAAGTAGAGCTTTCCGTTCATTCTACTCTACGCTCCAATCGAGAGTTGAGTAAATCGTGAATCGCAAGGCTTATTCCACCAGCTATATCTATTCACGCAGGAACGAATGAAAGTAATCTGCGCCTTGGGCACACATAAAATATTTTTAATTTGAAAAACCTGTTGAATTTTCAGCATACTGATGTTCCATGTTATTATATTTAATAATCAAAATCAATTAAAAACATACAAAATACAATTACAGTTTGTTTTAGTACTCTCTAACTCCAAAATAGTGGATTATACTTATACACAGAAAATAAAAAAACCTTCTTTTAAATGTTTTTACACAAGATGCTTTTTGATAATAATGGAATTTTTTAATGTACATTTCAAACTTTAGTTTCATTAAACTTCATACGTAGTTATAATAAAAACGTATACTAAATATTAATTAATAATTATATTATATATATCAAAAATCATAGTTATAATAATTTATTAATTAATTATATTAATTTAAAAAAATATTTTATGAATAATTTATGAAAAAACTTTATTGACGACACTTACTCTCACAAGCTCTGAATAACTCTTGCAGTCACTATATAAGAAAGTTCCAAGTTTTATGTCTGAAGATTGTAAGCAAGCGTGTGCGTGATTCGACGAAAGCGTATCGTACTATATATAAGTGTAGTTATTAGGTTCATATATATAAGGTTATATGTTTAAGTGTATTTGTGATTTAAAATATGATTGGCTACGACTGAATAGTGTGAATGTATTTGTATGTTGTTTATGCATGTACCGGATGACTATTGGTAGGCTCGAGGTAAGAATTTTTTTTATTCAAGACAATATACTGGCAATACCATTGCCAGTTGAAATAATACGCCCGATGCTCATTTTAGCCAACTACGGTTTGAAGCACCTCAAGCGTCGATGATATACTTATACATTTCATGTTAACTCACTGGCGCATGTTGATGCCCTGTCGTCAACAACGTTTTACTCAACTCCTTACTATTCCCTATATAACGCTTATTGTTATTCACTTTGGGTGAATTAGGTATTTATGAAATTCATTTTACCCGACTAGAATTTAATAGATGTTCAAATGTCCTTATGGCCCAAGTTTAATCGACAGAGTTGAGTAAAATTACTTCAACTATTTTCTTCCGTGTATATTTTTGATTCAAGTTATTTATTCAAAGTTCCACTTATAAATATGTGAAACAAACAGCGTTAAAATGACAAGTATTTTAACGTTTTTATTCATATATTTTTTATTTTACTATTTTTTTTATTGATATATCTTCTTAACTTATCCACATATCATAACATGTTTAAATTTTGTTCTTATTATAAAATTATTTTTTAAATCATTAATATTCTAATTCATGTGTATAGTTTTTATCATTTTTCCTTTTATCGCCTTATGTATCAAAAAATATAAGCGATTGGTATTTCGGTAATTTTAATCATAAATTATACTTTTATTAAACAGTGTGAGAAGTTGAGGAAAAAGAGGTCGAGTTTAGTCGGCGCATTTGTTTCCACACATGGGAAATCTATTGATGAGGTGGATAAAAGTATCGTTGAAGCGAGAACAGCTCTCAACGAGGTTACTGCAGAATTGCAAGAACGCGTGCATCGTTGGAAGCAAATTGAACTTCTATGTGGATTCAATATAATTAATAACAATGGAATTAATTACCTCGAAAATATTTTATATAGAGGGGCATCTAATGGGAGAGGACTTGGTCTCAGAGGTATGTTCACAATGTTTATTCCTTATCTATTCTTTTATATTATTTATTCTTTTAAAGTTTAGGAAAGTAATAATGTGTTTCTACCCTTTGTGATTCAACGTTTTATAGCAACCCTAAAAATTTTAATTTAAAAAAATGTTTCAATCCTTAATCTGTTTTCAATTAAAATGATGTTATGTATTGCTTATTAGAATAGATTATGATCAAATTTCGTATAATTTTAGGTCGATTGAGTAGCCAAGATGACCTAGACGACGATACAAGTTCGCTGTACTCTCCATCAGTCTCTGGCACAGCAGGTAAGATGGATTCGGACACCTATGAACACGCGAAAATTGATTGATCTTTGTTCGACTCACTGTTTTTGATACACAGAATCTCTACATTTTTTCACTGCTTTGTTTGTACTGATTGGGTTCTGTTTTGCACATTTGATTTGTGTGATATTTTTTTTGTTTTTAATCGATGCTCTCTCACATTCTATACACCGTTCTATAATCGATTTTGAGTTGATAAACTCATTCAAAGAAAAAAGAAAGGAATGAAAAACAAAAACAATTAGTGGACCGAATTGCAAGCGTTTCATTTTTTTTGCAGAACTATAAAGTTGAACTTAAATATGAATGACGCTGTTGTAAATCTTTTATTTAACTTTAATAACAATATTTCCGAGAAAAGATATATTTGAAATACAAATTAATTTGAGCGTCTTTAAACGTACGCCATTAAAATATGTAGATTAAAATTATCATTTTTAATGATAATTTTGGATGCAGTTCTTGTATTATTATCAGCTATGGCGGTTTAAAAAAATATATTTTTTGTTTCTTAACAGAATTAGTCCATATACTTATGAGTTCTTATGGCAGATTTTACTAGTATAGTAACGCTTGTAATAATTAATGTTAATAATAAATAAATACTTACTTGACGCTAATGCTTTCCTTCCTGTTAAGATAGGCGTATTATTTTTACTGTGTTTTTCTATGCGCATAGCTTAACCGGTTGGAAGGCATTAATGAAAGTTACTTTAGATTTCGATGGCATAACCAAGTTATGAAAAGCGATAGAGATGTAAAAAAGAATTGATTTTTACTTTGAATTTTATTTTATTTTTTTCCGTCTTATAGCTTTCAAAGATTGTTAACCATTCTTTGTAGATAGAAGCGTCTAGAGTCAGTTATAAAAAAATAAAATCGTTTTAGAATTTATTTTAACCCTTAGCTGGCACACTTCTTGAGAATTGCATAGCTGGCACAGTGGAGCTGGGGTCTTCTAGACCCCGCAGTGCCAGCTAAGAGTTAATATTGTTTTGAAAATGTCTTAACATTAGATGATGACTTTTAACTAAAATAAAGTACGACTATGCCGTGTCATAGAAAGCAATTAATATTATTTAGGCAGCGATCATGCCAAAAATTTGTACATATGATGATCTTGAATCAAGCTTAGAAACTAGAAAATGAGAACATTTGAGACAATTTTATACTGTGGATGTTTATATAAATATTTTTCAGTCTACTATGCTTTGTACGACTTGTAGGGAATTAGGGAGTAGAAATCTTTTATGATTCATACATCTACTATATAAAGTACATGTATGAACTAAAAGAAATTTCTATTCTCCAATTTACAACAGGTTAGCCACGAGTGGGTTGAAGAATAGGCTATAACTGCGAAAAGGACAAACTTATGTAAAAGCATATTGCTGTTACACTTGCACTCATACCCCTATTTTTCAACCCATTTGTAGCCACTCTACATATATATATATATATATATATATACATCGAATTACTTAATGCGTTTAACGTGCAATTTTATTATAGTCTTTTATTAATTATGTACGTGCTTTATACTTCATAATTAATAAAGTTGAGGAGCGCCAAGAAAGGGGAAGTTGATTTGTTTCGACCCGAGCATTGCCCTTTTATAACTTAACACGCTTTTGTTTACTAACCCACGTAGATTAAAAGACTTTTTAATTTTATAAAAATTAGTTAGGAATAAGTTGCCAATTTTTTTAGAATTGATTAACAAATTTTGAGATTAATATATTATTTTTATTGCTGGCATTCGGTATATTTGATTGTTGTATCATTTTAGTGTGAAAATTTTGTGTGCAGGGTATCCTATCACTTGTGGAACAGCTGTTTAATGCCGAATACAGAATCAAAAAAACAAATTCAGAAGTTTTTTTTACAAACTTTTGGCAGACTAGTAGTTTCAGAGCTAGACAGATTTGAAGTTAAATGCAAAGTCTCCAAAAACAGAGAGGAGGTTTTTTTATCTTATGTCCTACAAGACTTTCCATCTCAACATCTCTAGCTCAAAAACTATTAGTCTGACAAAATGTTGTAAGAGGAAATTTTAACTCATTTTTCGGTTCTGTATTTATCTTCAACATCCGTTCCCCAAGTTCTGTGACACCCTGTATATTTGTAATTGTATGTAAATTATTTGACTGTTTTGTAATTATGAAAAATCGATTTTTGGTGCCCATCGCATTGATTTTTTTGTTTAAATATTTAGAATTGGAAGATTCTTGCAAATTCTTATAAAGTTCAAAAACTTTTGAAATTAGAAAGTCAGATGTTAAATTTCCTTCAAGAACATTTTAAACATTTTTATTCGTTTTGTTTTTCATAATAAATTTACTGTAAATGTATAATAATCATTAGAATGGTATGTTGTTGGAAAATTGACTTAAGGGACCATAAATAAATATCACTGATGAGGGCTCCGATCAGAGCCGAAACGTTTGATTAAATTTGACTTAATCATTTTATGGTCCCTAAAGCCAATTTTCCAACAACATACCATTCTATTGATATTAAGGGCCAATATAAGGTACAATACTTTTAATAATAATCATTTTCTAGAGAAAAGTTGCCTTAAAATCTTTGCAATTGAAAATAATTTGATGTCAAATTATAGTGTTGAAAAGCAACTGCTGCTTATTGTTTATATATTTACTCAATTTCTAAGAATTTTTGCACAGTAGAGAAAAAAATAATTTCTGTTCAAAATGTAATTCTTACTTCTACTTGATTTTGCCAATTTGATATTTTAATTTCTGCAAATTTGTGGATTTCATTCAAATTATTATAAATTAATTCAACAATAGTTACCAACCATTTAAACGTTTTAATCTCAAAGAAAACATTTTAATTTATAAATCATAATTTTTCACTTAATCTATTTTAAAATTTATGACATTTTTCTGAAGGTCATATTAAAACATTATTTAACGTAAAAATTACACTTTAGAACACAAAGTTATTTTCTTCGTAAATATATGTGAATTGTGCTCGAGCAAAATCAAAACAGTTCAATTTTTTAAATATTAAATTTGGATTTTCTTTCTAGTCATCAGAAAATATTTCTCTATTCATTTTTATTTCTTACAACAACAAATAATAATTCAAATTTAAAGAATTTGAAATCTTTCTGTGCAAAAAAAGACGCTGCAGTGGCAGAAATTTTAAACTCAACTAATTAATTTGAAATAATAATAGTAATTTCCATTTAATTAGTTGAGTTTGAAATTTTTGTCACTGCCTACATTATCGGAGGATCACTAGTCGTGTATCAGATACACGGGTATGCTGCGTTCCCTCTGTGGGTGAGCAGCTGCCCCTTTTTGAGGGAGCATTTGACTTACGTCGAAGGAACACAGCGCTCCTTTCGGTGTACACTACCGTCGGAAATTGTGCGCACGGTGCTTGTCATCGCTATTAAAAATCACTGCTGACTTTGAACAGCGATATCTCGGTGAAAAAAAGAGATAGGGCATTTTTAAAAATACAGTTGGAAAGCTGATGACATTTCACGTCTAGTGATGCTGAATAAATATTTTTTTGACTTTCTGAAAATAATACAGCACGTGAGGAGTTAAAAAAAATAATTCAAGATTTTTTCAAATTCTCTACCTCAACTTCAACTTTTTGCATGACCTAGGAAAATTTTTTCAAAATCTTAAAATTATACAACATAAAGTCTAAAATCTAAAGTCTAAAGTCTAAAATTTAATTTAAGCCAAGAAAACTTGAAAAATATTCATGGGTACCCGAGATACGATTAAAAATGTATAATCGTATCTGAGTTGAATTTTAATCGACGATCACGGTTCTCGGCCGGTTTGTTGCTCGCCTCCTTCGTTGAGGCAGGACCGAAAAAGCCACGCACAAAAGGTGGCGCTTAAGTGGAGCTCTCTTATATGTATTTTTGATTCTGTTCATTAGTCATTTTTATTTCTAATTATTCTAAATTTAAAAAAATATTTATTGTTATTTGTGATTATTAACAATTATTTCAATCCAATATTATCCCCATATTAACGAATAGAACAATGATATGTAGACATTTTTTATTTCTTAAAATTCTTATGAACTGGAACATGAATAAAAATTTTAATAGTCATTGTAAATATCAACTAAGAATGAAAGGAAAGGAAATGAAGGAAACACGTTCTTGGATCAAAGAACATATAAAAGAGCTCCACTTAAGCGCCACCTTTTGTGCGTGGCTTTTTCGGTCCTGCCTCAACGAAGGAGGCGAGCAACAAACCGGCCGAGAACCGTGATCGTCGATTAAAATTCAACTCAGATACGATTATACATTTTTAATCGTATCTCGGGTACCCATGAATATTTTTCAAGTTTTCTTGGCTTAAATTAAAGATAAGATTTTAGACTTTATGTTGTATAATTTTAAGATTTTGAAAAAATTTTCCTAGGTCATGCAAAAAGTTGAAGTTGAGGTAGAGAATTTGAAAAAATCTTGAATTATTTTTTTTAACTCCTCACGTGCTGTATTATTTTCAGAAAGTCAAAAAAATATTTATTCAGCATCACTAGACGTGAAATGTCATCAGCTTTCCAACTGTATTTTTAAAAATGCCCTATCTCTTTTTTTCACCGAGATTTTTAATAGCGATGACAAGCACTGTGCGTTCAATTTCCGACGGTAGTGTATATATATATATAGAAGTACTTTTTGGTTCATTACGATCTGTTTACAAATAACCTAACCTCAATGTTGAGATTTTAAATAATTTCACATCATTTTAAGAAATTAAACAAATTCTTCAAAAGATATAATAATTAACGACGATTTCAGAAATATCAAAACAATTGAATTGTCCATTGAAAAGTATAGTCAAATATCAGTTTATATGACTCACCGCAGCATTCTCTCCTGTGGGGCAGCAGCTCTCCCGCAATTGTGGAGAGCAGTTAGTCCACAAAAAAGTAAACCTGCTAACCTATGAAGAGCGCTGCAGTTGCTCTCCAGTGTAGTGGCGCAGGAGCACCAGAGGTAGTGCAACATTTCTACAAAATTTTTTTCCGTGTAGGATACGTTGTCGACAAAATATTGAATTCGACCGGCAATCGAAAGACCTGGGCTCGAATCCCAGCGCAGTCGAAAGCGTCTTTTTTTCCACAGAAAGATTTTCAAATTCTTTAAATATTTGAATAATAATAATAATTATTATTATTCATTCTTGTCAATTGAAATTAATTTTAAAAAAACACAAATTAAATTTTTTCTCATAAAACACGCAAGTAAGGAATAAAAGTGAAGGCAAAATCATTCGTTAATAAAGTATGTTGAAAATCATCGTAAAATAGAAAATATAGTTCATAAAACTAAAATGTTTTGGTTTTAATAGAGCAATTTATACTACTAACAGAAATATTATCAGGGCACTTGTTTTTTATCAATTATTTATTTGCTGCTATTCTTGTAAAAAATGTTTAAAAAGAGTCATTGAAAGTCTTTAGTAAATGTTATTTTCTATTTATCCTAAAATTTGAATAATATTTATACACATCGTGTTTAAGGATTCTTGAAAAATTTTGATTAAGAAAAAAGCAGACTTTCTTGGGGAAAGTTCGAACTTTAAATATTTTCCTCGAGGAATTCACAATATTTTTTTCAAAAATTGGATAGAATTTATAAAAAATTGATAAAAAAGTATAAATCCTGACAATTTTTGTTTGATAGTTACTGCTTAACTAGAAAACTTCAGCGCAGAACTGCTTCACTTGTATACATCAGTAGTGACTGTGTCTACAGGTACCTTGGAGAATTTAACCTGGAAGGAATCTTCGATCCCTCCAGATTCATCGAGCAGCGAGACGGGTAAGGAGACGCCGCCGGAGGTGGTTCACTTTACGGTGGGCGATATCAGCGAAGAGTCTTCTAAAGAACGTTCCACCACCAGGGAGAAGGGTAGTATGGTACGTTCTTTTAGTCAGGATACCAATATGGTTTTTACTGAAGACAAACCTACCTCATCATTCCCTCCCAAAACCTCTTTTTCCGAAAACTCTTTGGACGCCTCGGAGAGGCTTAATCGCTTTATCACAAGTAAAAAGTCCCTCAAGGATTTGCCCACTGTCATGTCCGTCGATGACGAAACACTTTCCACCGATTCTAACTCCACGGCGGACAATGACGAGCAGAAGCGCAGGCGTAGAAAGCTCCATTTCCCCGCTTTTAGGAAGAACAAGAGCAAGCTTTCGTGATGTTTATTAGTCATCACAGTCTTCGTGTATACTTAAAAAGAGAAAAGAGATGTTCAAAACTCGCTGCAAGATCTCGAAGGATTATCAGGGTAAAAAATTTCGCGTTATTGCATTGTTTAATTCACAAAAATGTAATTTTAGAGCAAGTATTGTTAATGGGTAATTCTATAGGCCAAGAAATCGAATATTTACTAATTAGGATCATTTTTAAAAATATATTAAGATAACTTGAGAATGTATAAAACACTGAACATTATTTTCCATAATTTTTTTGGAAAGTAAAATATTTACAAGAAGCCAAAAATATTTGACCATGTCTCGCTTACTTTATTCAATAGCTTTTTTAAAAGCGTGAGAAAATGTAAAAATTAAGTTGTGAGTGCTTCCAAATTTGGAAAGTTGATTTCCAACCATTACTTAATATTTTATATTAAAGTGTCCAAAATAAAGAAAACAGGAATTTAGAAAATCATAGAGATCTTGTTGCGAGTCATAGTCAAACTTAAGCATTCATAGGTAGTTAATCATAACACCTTTTTGTCTAGTTTATTTTTCGTTCAATTCTTTCACAATATTGGCTCTTAATTTTTTATGCACGCGATTTCAGTTTTCATTGCATATTTTTCTTCAGACATTTTTCAGACTTTCTCAATTTTTTCAAAGAATATTATAATTTTTGATCTAATAAAAAAAAAATTTGTTCAAAATGTTCAGAAAGTTGCCAAAAAGGTGGTTCATTTTTAAGTAATAATGCGTGGGAAGTTTTTTCAGGTATTTTTTAAGTGTATTATATTAGTATAATTCAGTCGCCGGTTGTGAATCGCTAAATTCTGAAATAATAACAAAAGCGATTAATAACGTCTGGTTATTGTAAAACGTAAAAGTATCAAGGATCTAAGAAGCTTATAGATTTTTTAAAGATAATACAACTAAAAAATTGCACATTTTACTGAGTCGGTCGAAGAAATTAAGTTTAGCTATGGGATAATAACTTACGAAAAGTAACTAATCGATCACGCCTAAAATTTTGAAGAATTGGGCGAATCCCTAATAGAATTGCCGCATGGGGTTGCGAGTTTTTTCTATTCTAATAAAATACTTAGTAAACCAGTCAACAGGATGAAAATAAATCTAAAATTTCATATCAAATGCAAAAGTTTAAAATCTATCATATATATATATTCAGCAACTATTATGATAAATAATAATTAATTAAAGCAAATGTTTAGAAGAAAAAAATATGCTTTTAAGCACCGATTGGTTTGAAAATCTAGATAAATTATTAGCATAGTGTATATTATGAATGAACATAGTTTGAAAACATTTTCATTTTATGTCATCAATTATTTTATCCTGATGACTGATCTATTAATAACTGACTTGGTAATTATGAAACGTGATATAGGAATTTTATACTTAAAATAAATGGATAGTAAATGTGATAGGGGAATTGATTAGTACTAAACGATTTGAACAACCGCAACCCCTTTTTATTTTGCTTAATAAGTTTTTTTGAGCATATTTATGCTTATTTGCGAGACATAATACTTAAAAATAAGTGCAATTACGACGTTTTCCCAATAATTATATAACTACTACTTAACCGATTTCTCTAAAGGACCAGTTTTACGAGCAAGTATTAAATCTTTGTAAATATTTGTCTATTCTCTTTTCTCTTTGAATAAAAAGACCGATTGTAATAAAACTTTATTAAAAATGAAACTGAGGTGTAGAAATTGTAGATAAACCTGTATGATACGCGATCTTGTATAGTAACTTAATTTTAAGCGACAGAATTTTAATACTTAGTTGTTGACTCATGCCGAATGCAAATGAATCAAAACTTTTATGTATTATTACAAATGAAGAGATAAAAAAAAAGATAATTGAAAAATTGTTACGTTCAATTAAGGCTTAAAAATCTCCAAAATGTGCGACAGTATTCTAAACTATAAAAAAATTATAAACAACTTTTTATAATCTTCGTGTCTATTTTAAGACGCTTTTTTATGGGAATGTAAATGGTAACAAAGAATTCCATAATTAGACAAAATGTGACGGGCAGACTAAATAAAAATATTTTTTTTTGGATTTTAAAACAGTTCTGATTAAAAAACTTTTTTCTTTCTTTTCTCCTGAGTACGTATTTTTACGCATTATAAGACATAGGTGCTTACCTTTTGGTTAAATTAAGTGTATAAAAACACAGAAAAAGTTATGTTCATAATCTTACCGGGATAAAGGATTTCTGTTTTTCAAACTAGTAAATCATTTACTGAATTCAAAACGAACTTAACTTTTAGTCTTTTTACTCATTTTCTATGGTGATCACCATCTCACCAATCAGTGTTCTCAAACGTTGCCCGAGCGATGAATCAGTTTTGTAAATAGTATTTACAATAGGCAGTAAAAACCACACGAGTAAAATTAATGTTTTTCCCGTGTCGCAAACTACTTTTTTTGCTAGAGGGTCAGAAAATGGATTTGTTTGCCCCGTACGGGGCATTAAAACTTAAACTTTTATACAACACATTAAACTTTTGTACTATTTTTTAAAACACTCTGCTGTTTTTTGGAATCACTACGACTTTTTACGATTTTTGGAAAGAAAAAATAATATCATGAATAACTACAAAGCACTTGTTGACATATTTATCATTTTTACAAACATGAGATTCTTTTGGGGATTTAAACAATTTATAAACAATTAATCTTGTTAAAACTATTTTTAAAAGTGTCCATTAAAAACCGTGTTTAGCATTAGGGCTTTGAATAATATTATATAAATAAATAAATCAAAATAAATTAAAGTAAATCCGCCTATTATTTTGTATTTCAAAATAAGTCGATTTTGATGAAAATCAATTTGCCAAAGTTTTGCACAATGTCTCATAGAATTTAATTTAATTTAAAATTATAATTGAGGCAAGGAAAAATATTAGAAACATCATGGTATTTTAGATAGACACACGAATTTGTTTTATGGTACTCACTTCGAGTTGGTATCGAGTACCTATACGTTTTAAATCTTCTTTACATCTAATTAGTTAAGTATAATAAAATTTAATACCACTATGTTTTATTTATTGTTATTCTACAATATTATATTTATAGTATATTGTTGCGTTTTATAGTGATGCGTGTTTCTTTGTAATAAAGAGGTAAGTGTAAATCCAGGAGAGGTTTGAGCTTTTTCGTACAGGCTAACCGATTCAAGTGGAACTAGGTAATTTTGGAATGCGTGCTAAGATTTATTAACCAACTTATGAGATACGCAAATTTAAAAAAACTTTCCAAAGGCCATATTTTCAAAACCATAACCTGTAGAAAGATTTTTTTTTAAATCAGGAAAGTTGAAAAATTTAAACACACGTCCAAAAACGCATGTTTTTAAGCGTGTAAAGCGGACTAGACGTTGCTGTTTTCAGACCGGAGTGCAAAACACGAAAAAAAGCTCTGAACGTGCTGCCTCTACAAAAGAATCGAAAACTAGCGTATTTTGGATATTTATTGAAGACAAATTAATTGTTCAATTTAATTTCTTTTGTATGATAAAATATATTTTCATCAATAACATTTTTTCAAAAAGGCTTTTTTACCTTAGTGAAAGTTTCGGATTGTAATTTAATCCAAGCGATTCAGAACTATTCCGAGACATTCCAAAATCTGTTTCTCAACCAATCTAAAAAACTTTCCGAATTTTGTTCGTTTCAAATTGGTTAGAAATCAATCCGATTCATTCTCGTTCAATGGAAATGAAACCGAACCAAGTTTTCAATCCAAATGAATCCAAAGTCGGAATAATTTTGATTGAGAATTTGGTTCAGATCAATCGAAGCTCGCATTTATTAGAATTAGAAACTTAGTTCAGATTCATTTTATTCAAAAAGGTTTTTGTATTGGTTTAGGATGTCTCAAATTCAAACGGATTGAACTCCTTTCCGAAACTTTGATCAGAATACTGCAGAAATTAAAAAATAAGATCTCTTTCAATAGATTTTCAATGAAAGTAATACCCTCAGTGTTCCAAAAAGTGAACCCTGCTGTAAATCTCCACGTAGGAACCCATATGAGAATCTACCTAGGTTCCAATGTACATATTAAGTTATGTGGGTGCCTATGTAGAATTCTATAAGAGAGTTTTCTTTTTGAAAACCTTATGCGATTTCTTGTATCAATTCCCATGTGAAAATTTTTATTTTTGTAATGGGTGTTATACCAGAAAATTCTTCTCTTAAAAATAATATTATATTTGCAAATCAAACTAATTTAAGGAAAACTACTTCATTATGTAAAAATTAATTCATATAAAAATTCCTGTCTCAAATTCCTATAGGTGATAAGATAAGTTCCTATGTTACGATATAGGATCCTATATAGGGATTTAGGCAAGTTTCCATATATAAGTTCCTATATGGGAATTTACAAAAGGGAAGTTAACTCTTTATGAAAATGAAGATACCTATTAGAAGCACATTTGACTAAAACATTATTGAATTGGACAACATCGTCAATAGTTCACTTGAATAAAAATTTACATACAATATTAAAAATATAATAAAAAATGAATGTTCAACGAAGCTCATATGGCCGGATGAAAGTTGGTTTATTCAAACAATTTGTTTCAATTTGAGAATATGATAGCGATACTCATAACTTGTTTTAGTCTTCATTATCTGTTGCATTTTACTGTTCAAGATATGAAGTTTAAATTAACACTTGATTGGATTTGAAATTACTAAATATCTTTGTTTCTAACAGCTTCAAACTTGGGAATTCTATAAAAAGCCTGAAATCTTTAATGGATTTCCACTCGAAAATTTTTCAAAAATAACAATGTGCCTTGTTACTTATATATGTATTACTACCATTTAATCCTTTGCTGCACAGTTGTTACAAATACGTCACACCTTTTTCCTAATAGTTTATCAAATCTAAAATCTCACTCTCTAAATACACAGCCACACAAAAAAAAAGATGAAGAACTTTTAACAAGACACATGTATTTTGAATCGAGACTTAATTTTTGAGTATGTAATAGAAAAACATGGTTTTATTATGGATTTCAAGCCGATGAATTTAAAAATGAAGTCAGACCAGTAAAATTACTGAAAAATTTGAAACATAACCTCAAAATGAAACGCCTGAGCACTTATAATGCACTCTTTTGCATTCGAAAGACCTTCGTAGCGGCATCTTTCTTTTTGAACGTTTTTTTCTGAGGTAAATCTCTTTTCAGCGTCCAACAGCAGTCATCACATCTTCGTTGATATCGTTGTTCCATCACTTAAATATCTTGATAGAACCTTTCATCCTATTCTTCACTGTAGTCCACAAGATTTTCAGGGAATTATTCAATATGAGAATCCATGAAATGGAACTTTAAACTTATTAAGTACATTAATTTTTTTAAACTATCGACTATTCTGTAAATGTTTCCACTCTGAATTTAATTTAATAGCTGTCGAATTCGAGGTATATCAAATATCCCTTCTTTCAATTATTTCATGAGACCCAACTCCATATGAAGAGGTGGAAGGAGGATTTTTGATGGCTGCACTAGTGGGTCATTAATAATGGTTCTGGATCCTCTTTCCAGCGACATTCTTTTTGGCGAAACATTGTTTTTATAATGATTACCACTATCCCGGCTGTCCCGTAAGCACAAGAAACAAGGCTACTTCGTATTTCCCTATTGCTGTCCAAGAAGCATTAAAAGAACTTTGAAATCTCCAAAAATTTTCCATTTATTTATACCATTTATCGTACTTGATTTTTTCCAAGATGATTTTCATATTACTGCAAACTTCTTTAAGTTTTATAAAAGATGCTGGTTTGCGATCAATGAGGATCAAATATAAAAAAGAAAACTTTTATAATGTCAAAATTGTTGCGACGTTTCGTTGGCTATGGGTTTACCAACCTCATCAGGCTTTATTAAATTAAAAAAACACCAAATAGTAAAATTGTCACACACAAGAAAAATAAAAATTAAATTAACTTAATATGAAAAACATACACAAAATTATTAAATTTTACCTTTATAAAAGAAGGTTAACTCATGATGCGTAATGTCGAGAATGTAAAATTATAATAAAAGTCATGATTTTACTTAATAAAATGACGTGATGTCATGGAGTCGACGACACTTTGTCTACTAAATTATTAGATTCAAACAGTTAACTTTAAATATGAATCTAATAATTTAGTAGACAAAGTGTCGTCAACTCCATGACATCACGTCATTTTATTAAGTAAAATCATGACTTTTATTATAATTTTATATTCTCGACATTACTCATCAAGAGTTAACCTTCTTTTATAAAGGTAAAATTTAATAATTTTGTGTATATTTTTGATATTAAGTTAATTTAATTTTTATTTTTCTTGTGTGTGACAATTTTACTATTTGGTGTTTTTTTTAATTTAATAAAGCCTGATGAGGTTGGTAAACCCATAGCCAACGAAACGTCGCAACAATTTTGACATTATGAAGAGTTTTCTTTTTTATATTTGACCCTCATTGATCGCAAACCAGCATCTTTTATAATATTAATATGGAGGGTGACACTACCATTTCTTCTTTAAGTTTTGTTAAACAAGCTATTGGTATCGATGCATATGCGTCTGTGTTATGCAATAAGTTGGTCTTTACGCTTCGTTTAGAAGAGTCTATGAATAACTTCCACTCTTCATCTTTGTAAACTTCTGGTTTCACTTCATCCATAAGTCTATTAACATCCGTATAATAGACTAACGACAGTTCTTGATCAAGATGAAAGTATTTCCGAAAATAATCCCAACTCTCGAATTAAGTCATTTAATTCTCTTTGGATCCACGTCTCTGAACGCCTCGTTTTTATATCATATGTAATGTATTCGTTATCGATTATTTCACATTCAGTATCGGAATCTTCACTGTTGCCTGTGCATTTGTAATGTGTTTGCACTGCTTTCGTTTTATAGCGTTGGATCTAAAGGTGCCAGCGTTTACTGAAATGTTCTTCGCTTTGTTCATGCAGAAGTAACAATCCCTTTCATTTTGCCATTTTTTTCAAATTGTTGGTACAGTAAACTTCAAGCATTCATTGTTTCCGCTATCTTTGCATTTGTACAACATTGCATGACAAACGGAGCATATAATATAAGGAATTCAGCTTTCATCTCGTTTTGGAAGCCTAACGTTGAAGTATTTTGCATACGGGGCAAAATTCGTCAAGTGTACCCGCCTAAAAACTTTTTGTCTCCGATTTCCTTGCAAGTCCGCGAAATTATTGTCCTAGTGAACATCTTTTAATTCCCCTAAGAGAACGTCTCTAGTACAACGGGTTGTCAGTATACAGGGGCTCAAATTTTCAACCTTTTACCGCGTACGCTGATACTCAATTAACCCTAACTTCTACAAAAGTTATCCAAATTAATTTTTTATGGAGGTCTTGAAAACGTTTTTTTATCAGCTTTACGCTGAAAGCAATGGTTTTAGATTAAAAAAATTATTTGAACTTCATTTTTCAATTTTAAACATATTTTTTAGTTTTTCTCCAAGTGCGGCAATTAATTTTCTTTCCAAAATTATGTTTAAAAAAAAGCTTGACTTTTTCCTTTTAAAATGAGCCATGGTCGAAAGTGCGGTGAAAGAAATTGGTGGAGATATATAACACTTCTTGCGCGCGGTTTCTGCGTCGCAGTGCAGCTAGGCGCCACGATCACGACGTACCGTCCATTGGGAACTTATTTAATTGTACTTTGTATAATTTGTTCGTAAAACTGTTATTTTTGGCTGGTACAAAATTAAAAATAAAAATTAATTTGTAATTCGGGGTGATTTTTTAGTGTGAGTCCCCTCGCCTCTCACATCGAAAATTGAGTCAAATAATTTGCTCATTACAGTGTATGTGCACTTCTCTTTCTTCTTTGCCTCACAGTTTTTTTCGAGAAAACATCACATTCTAATGATGATGAATATTTTCTCAACATGAGAGTTAGTTCTTAAGTTCTTAACTCTTAAGTTCTTGAGCTGTGATGGCGTGATTTTCTTTGGAACTAAAGAATACTAAAGTTTCAACTAAATTTTTCTTCGCCCATTGATACAAGGCATCAGCAGTCAAAATCGGATCTTTAGATGACGCTTGTAGGCTAGCACGCGCTACGAGTCTTTTTAAATTTCCCCCAATACCATCACAAGGGCCTTTTCCGTGCGACGTTGCATGGAAATGCCACTCGGCTGGAATACCAAAATCCATTTCATGGTGGAGCAAATTGATGAAGTTATATTTATTTTCAAAGTACTGGGCCGCTCCATCTGTAAAATAAACCATTTTTCTGGGTTGACAATTCTCTTTCAAATAGTGTGTAATAATTTTTTGAAATTCGTACACAGCAATTGTGTCATGAGTCAAACAGACTGATAACATAGCAGGACTGCGGTGCTTTAGAATGTTGTCCTCTTTATAATAAATTACCACTGTAAAAATGGTAGCTTGATCATTGTTCCAATGAAATGACTGAGCTGCATTCTGGACTACAAAGGCATAGTTTTCAGCGAAATCACAAAGGATAAGAAATTCTCCTTCTTTCAGTGTGTCCTTAAGGTTTTTGAAGAAATACGACTGTTGTTTGGCTGTAAAAGAGTGAGGTTTAAGCTTAAGCAAGCGTTCGCAAATCTGTTCAGCAAAATCTTCTTCGTCTATTATTTCCGTGCGTAACGTACTTCTGTCAGTCTGTTGCCAAGTCTGGAATTCTACTCTGTTAATACACTGGTCTGCGAGAACTGATGTTATAAAGTCCTTAAGTGCGCTTGTACCAGGACACGCTGTGCATTCATTCAAGTAACATTCTGAAGTCGGAACGCTACACATAATCCTGTTTATAACATCATGATAAGTTTTAATGGGGGAAAAATTTTCGCATGTTGGTTCTTTTAAATCTACAGCATCTAGCATTAGATTAACGTTTTCATGATGAACACAAACACTAACAGTATGCGTACCACTGGCTCCAGCGAGTATGCAATTTCGGGGTTTAAGCTGAGAGAATTTTGATAAGCAAATTTTAAGTGTAGGATGCTGAGCCTTAAAATTTGCATATAATTCAGAAAGATTGCACAGAATTAACTTTTTTTAACGTGCTGACGGGAGCCATCATCTTTTTTTACGGAAACGAAATCTTTCATGCCAGGCATCATACGACTATTCTCATCATTACTTGCAGATTTTTGAAATTTTTCTTTTATTTGTTCAAGAACCTCCATTCCGGCGTAATGATTTTCATCAGAACAATCAGTTTTAGATTTTTCAAACTTGGATGTCGAAGGATCGGCAAAGATATCGTCTTCTTCCATTAAAATATCATTCTCAAGAATAGGAGGTGAATTATCGTTGATCACTAAAGCATCTTTAATTGTTGGATCAGTATGAGAATAAAAAGAGGATAGCAATGCAAGTTGAGAAATTTCTTTTCTGCAATTTACACACAGTTTCGCATCGATGATTATACTGGGATACTTTTTTTGAAGAGTTGCATTGTTCTTAAATTGCAGGTTTCACAAGCCTGCAGGAAATCGCTCGCGCAAAGGAGGCCATCCGCAAGGATGGAAGGCGCAGACTTGTCGAGAAATGGCAGACGAGATGGCATGGTGACCAATCTCCGAGATGGACACACCGTCTGATCCCGGAGCTCGCCACCTGGCTGGATAGAAAGCACGGTCAAGTCGGCTTTTACCTGGCGCAAGCGCTTTCGGGCCATGGTCCAGTCTGAACAGATATGGATGCTTATCGAGTCATTCGTCACCCTGGTGATGAAGACGAGGGAGCTCGAGTGGCGTGCAGAGCGCGGCAACAACGGGGGCCAGTAGAAATCGCATCGGGGCCTGCACCTGCGGTCCTGCGTCTTGGGCAGATTTGGCTGTCCGCGTCGACCGAGGGAGGAATCTTCTTATTCCTCCCCTGGTTGGCGCGGCTAGTCGGCCTGCCTAACGGGCGTGTGTCCGCGGACACTAGTCATAAGTTGTTTGAAAATGCAACTCGAGTTTTCTCGTTCATTGTAATATATAGTCTTTTAGTAGTACTATAATTGTCTCCTCTAAGGGGTATGTTTTATCATAAACAATTGATTTTTTTATTTGTTTATAAGTATTCATTGTTTTATTGCAGCGAAAAATGCGAAGAGATAGACAGCAATAAAGAAGGTGTTCTGGCAAAAATTGAGAAAATAGAATAAGATTAAATGAAAAAACGTTATAGCAATGTAAGCGAATGTAAGTGGAAATTTAAGTGATAAGGTTAGTTACTTAATTCTCAAGGGAATCTCAAAAATTTTTTATTCAAAGTATTGACCATTGGATTCTACACATTTTGCCCATCTTTCAGGCAAATCATGGATACTATTCCAAAAAAACTTTTTCTCTTTCAAGGCAAACCATTCGACGAGCCATTTTTCGACTTCTTCAAAATTGGTGAAGCGCTGCTGTGCGAGTGTGTGTCCCATCGATGCGAAAAGGTGATAGTCGGACGGGGCGAGGTCTGGAGAGTACGGCGGGTGCGATAATATTTCCCAATTCAATGCTTTTAATGTGTTCTTCACCACTTTAGCGGTATGAGACGGTGCATTGTCATGTTGTAGGATAACTTTGCCATGTCTTCGGGCCCATTCCGGCCGTTTTTAGATCAACGCACGATTTAAATTGATAATTTGTTGTCGGTAGCGATCCGTATTCACCGTCTCACCAGGTTTTAATAACTCGAAGTACACCGCACCACATTGGTCCCACCAAACACACAGCATTGTCTTACGGCCAAAGCGATTTGGCCTTGGAGTCGATGAGCCGACCTCACCAGGTGAAAGCCGTGATTTTTTCCGCTTCGGGTTCTCGAAATAAATCCATTTTTCGTCCCCCGTGACAATTTGATGCAGAAAATATTTCCTTTCGAACCGTTGAAGCAGCATTCCACAAATAGTTTTTCGATTTTCCATTAGTCTATCGTTCAGTTTGTGTGGTACCCATTTTCCATACTTTTGGATTTTTCCCGTGGCTTTTAAACGTTGGCAAATTGCTGCTCGGGTCACATTTAGTGTTTGTGCCAATTGTTGTTTGCGATTGGGTTGGGTCTTCATCCAATAACGCCAGCAATTCCTTGTCTTCGAACTTTTTCGCTGCACCAGGATGTTCATTGTCTGTTAAATCGAAATCTCCACTTTTAAATTGACGAAACCATGTCTCAAATGTTCTAATCACTGGAGCATGTTCACCATAAGTTTCTACCAGCAATCGATGAGCTTCAACTGCTTTTTTCTTTTGATGAAATAGGAAAAGCAACGAATGCCGCAAATGCGATTTACTTGGAACGAAACTTGACATATTCACTGAGGTAAACAACTATGATGCTATTATTTTGGCAGAATGTAATTATGTATTTTGGAAGGTTATTGTCCATAGAAAAATATGATATAGATGCCAAATTATAGAAATCTATACATATCTCTAGCGACATCTATGAGCAAAACCGGCAAATTTCAACTAACACCCCTGGTATAACGATTAAACAAAAGTAAATAGAAAAATGACATTCAAATGAATTATTCATCCATTGGCATCGGTTGAGGGAGAATTTTCTCCCAAGATAAGTTAAGTGAAATATGCTTTTTACATTCTCATCATGCATGAGAAGGTATTGGTTTTATGTGAAAAATGACTTTCGAAAATTTCATCAAATCTTTACGTTTTGAGACCCCCTGAGTCAGAAAAAAGGGTTTTTACGAAAGTGTCTGTCTGTCTGTCTGTCTGCCTGCCTGCCTGCCTGCCTGTCTGTCTGTCTGTCTGTCTGTCTGTTTGTCTGTCTGTCTGTAGTAGGTCGTGTGCGGCATAACTCTCGATAGAATTATCAGATTCAATTGAGCTTTGGTACACTTTATCGGAGCCGAAAAAGTAAGGACAAGTTCGTTAACCAGCCACATCCAATCAAAATTGAGGGGTTGAGCACTACTTTTGTGTTTTTGAAAATAATTTTTTGAAAAAATCAAAAATTTCAATACTGGTTTTAGATAGTGCTCATAAATCTCTACAAATTATCCTGATAACATTTTTTGATTAAATCAAAATTAGAAATGTTACAGCATATTCAAATTCGAAAAAAGTCAATATCAAAATTCCATTTTCCAGTTAAATTATACGAGATACGAAAAAACGTGACGATACAATATTTTTTTCTACATAGGGTAAATGTGCCAATTACTGCGGGTCGAAAATCAAGACGGCTTTTAAAGTTAAAAAAAATGATTTTGCGATGAAAATGTCGTCGCGAATTAATTTTTAAAGCGGTATTTGGTATTAAGTAAGTAGCATGCAGTCCTTAAACCCTGAAAAGAAACCAGATTTACTTAAAAAATGCGAATATAAAAAAAATGTTCCATGTAGGTATTACTGCGGGTTTGCATGAATTACTGCGCACCAATTACTGCGGAATCCCCAATTACTGCGCTCCAACTGCTGCGGAAACCCAAATTTCTGAGCGCGTAATACTGCGATATTATTTTGAGTGAACTTACAATTAATTTAGGAGTGTTGAACATTTTATTTAATCTCAATTATAAAAAGTAAACACGACGAACCATTTGTAACAAATTAACATTAATAATTTTATTAATTTTATTTAATTTAACTTAAAATTATATCACTTGAGTTCCTCTTGCATCTTTAGCAACGATTAAGGAGTGTTGAACATTTTATTTAAACTAAATTATAAAAAGTGAACATGAAGCATTTTTAAAAACTTAAGATTAAATAATATTATAACTCTTATTTAATTTACCTTAAAATTATATTACTTGACTTCCTCTTCTCTCATTAGCAACGATTTTGGAGTTTTCAACATTTTGTTTAATCTCAATTATAAAAAGTAAGCATAACGAAGCATTTGTAATAAATTGAAAGGTTATGCAGTGCCGCCTGACAGATCGCAGTAATTCATACACCTATGAAAATCATGTACCAAATACTGTTTTGGTAAAAAAATGATTAAAAAACGTATTTTTTGTTATTTTGCATAAATATTTAGAAAAATAAGATATTTACTTTGCAAAAAATAATATCACAATAAATATTTTATTTACAGAAACGGAATTATAACAAGTTTTTCAGAACGTGTTCATGGCCTGTCAACAAATCTAAGCATTAAAACTATGGGAATCGGGAACATGAGAGTTTCAAATTGCAATCAATTAGCTACAAATATCGTAACTATTGATAATTCGTTGATACTTATTATGCTTGGATTAGAAATTAATTGTTTTTAATTGTTCTGTAGCGTTATATATCTTTAAAATATTGTATATCATTAGTTTTATTTTAAACCGCAGTAACTGGGGCATCCACAGTAATACCCACACTTACCCTAAAGACCTACAAATTTGAATCGTAACATTTTTTCATAAGTGTTTCGATGGTAACATTAAAATCATGAGAAAGAAAATAGAAAAATCTCTATCCCCACTCCTGCGCCCCCGGGCAAGAGTGAGCTCGCTGACGGCGAGGGCTGACTTTCATCGGCTATCCCGAGGATACAGAGGGCGGCTCGATAATGAGCCTGTCATATATTGTTAGTTTAAACGCTGTCCTTGAATTTCGTGCAAATCCGAGTTCTTAATATTAAATAGAACCAAGGTTATGTATTTAATACAAAAAAATTTGAGTGCGCCTAGGGTGCGCAATTTGATCGTCGCGCTACGTTCTTTTTGGACCTCGCGCTTAGCGCTCGGTCTTATGCTTTTCGCATACAATTTACTTAAGGCTCTATTAGCTTTAAGGAACACATTCTCATCATGAAGCTCGCGCTTCGCGCTCGATTTTCTGTATACATTTCAGTAACTTTTTAATAAATCAAATGATTAAAATAATTTATTTTCTTACAAATCTCTCAAAACGGAAAAAAATCGTAGACATTATTTAAAGAAACGTTATACATCCTGCATAAGTTTAAATTGTTAATATTCATATAGAATACGAAATTAATACAGCGATTCTTAAAATTTTCGGCCACATAGTATATACGGGAAATAGACACTTGTATGCAGCTGACTCTGACTGCAGGAGTGCAATAAACATGTCAAAGTGCAAGATAAGGACGCTCCTCTAGTCTCAAGGCACTGCACTCAGAGTACTCTCAAAATTTCATACAGATTTTTACAGATTTTCTTCAAAATAATATTTTGTTCATTTTCTTTTATTTGAACTACTTTATCGATAAAGTTGCGCAAAATCAAAATTACTTCAAATTATATGTTCAGGGATGTGACAAATTTTACTCTAGTTCTTTGAGTTTAGATTAAGGATGATAAAATAATGTATAAGAAAAGGGTTCACATCAAATATAGAGCACCTGTGTTAAATTTTGCATGCAGAAAATATGTAAACATAAAATAAACAATAAATAAGCAAATACTATCGTTAAATAATAAGTTAAATTTATAAGTACAAAAGCAAACAAGAAATTCAAGAATGCGAATAAATGAAATTTACCGGATAGGAATAAAATATAAGAAAAGCTACGAAATTAAGCTTATTTTTAAGGTATTTTGTAAAAGGCAAATTTAATATGAGGACACTCGGTATATACCAAAACAGCCCTCATGCTCACTTTGTCTTACTCATAGAACATATGGGAACCCAAGCATATAAAACTTGTGCTACGAAGATTAAATATTTTCAAGTCATTTAACGCACTGAATTTCAATCAAATATTTACTCAAAGATTTCCTCGAATTTATTAAAACATTGAGCAAATTAATTAGTTTAGGCATACCTGTAAAAAACAAAAAACCCTCTCTCTCGAACCACTACACCGCCCGCGGAACCGCCTTTCGGCTTTAAACTTCACGGGCGGTTGGTTCCGGCTCAAAATCACGTACGACTCTTCTGTCATCCGTTCGCCCGGGACCTTCGTCCGCGGCCACACGCGCGCTAGGCGAACCGACAAGCCGCACCAGCCAGGAGAAGACTAAAAAGAATCCTTCCCCGAACGACGCAGACAGTCGAATCCGCCCGAGACGCAGGACCGCGGGTGAAGGCCCCGATGCGATTTCTACTGGCCCTCCCCGTTGTTTCGCTCTCGACGCCCATCGAACGCTCTCGTCTTCATCACAAGAGTGACGAATGACTCGATGAGCGTCCAATACCGCTCAGACTGGAGCATGAGAGGGACCATCGTGTCAGGAGTATGCGGTATCCACCGGGAAATCGCAGTAGCAACACATCTCCTCGTCTCTCTTCTCGAAGCACCTCAGGTACGCGTTAAAACATCCATGGCCTGAGAGCGCCTGCGTCAAACAAAAGCCGACTTCTCCGTGCTTTCTGTTCAGCCAGGTGGCGAGCTCCATGATCAGGCAGTAGGTCCATCTCCCGGTATGCTCACCATGCCATCCCATTTCCCATTTCTCGACGAGTCTGCGCCTTCCATCCTTGCAGATGGCTTCCTTTGCGCGAGCGATTTCCCTCATGTCGGAGCAGGTAAGCTCCTTGCGAAGCTGAAAGGTCTCCTGCCTTTTTTCTGCCACTAAATCTATTGGCGGGACGCTTGCCAGGACCAACACAGAACTCTTCGGGACAGTTATATATGCTGCAACTATTCTCAGCGCGACAAGTCTCTGCGCCGAGAACAGTTTCCTCTGGATAGCATGGTTTTGCAGGACATTAGCCCAGACCGGAGCCTTCGATCCAACTGCACACCCAGGTACCTAATGCTCTTTTGTCACTCAATCAAATGATTCCCGAGAACGATCATCGGGTATTGGAGGAATCTCCTGTCCGTGACCAGAAAAGCCTCGGTTTTCTCAGGGGCCATTTTCAGGCCTCTGCTATCCAACTAGCGCTTCGCTCGCCACAGACTTTCATCGATCCTCAGCTCTAGGATTCCGACGTCGTCAGCGGCGCACACGACAGGTGCATCATCCGCGAAGTCGACGATGCTCGTTCCAGCAGGTAGGTCCATGCACAGGAAGTCGTCGTACATGACATTCCAAACGAGTGGACTCACCCGCGACCCTTGAGGGGCGCCACATGTTATCTTTTCTTTGAGAGACCATTTGTCGCCCTCGTATATCACCCACCTGTTGCTCAAGTAGTCATCTATCATCGCCTCGATGCAGATATTCCACCTCGCGGTATTGAACGCATTGCGTATGTCAAGGCTGATAACGCGCAGAATCCCTTACGCTTACCAGTTCCTTTTCTTGCATTTGTGGCAATGTTAACCACAGCTTGGATAGCGTCCACAGTGGACCTGCCTTTCCTGAATCCGAACTGGTTTTCCGAGAGACCGTTCTCCTCGACCAAGAGAGCCTAAAGCCGTTGTAGAATAAACTCCTCCAGAAGCTTCCCCATCGTATCCAATAGATATATTGGTCTATACGACGAGGCAACCCCTAGAGGTTTGTTGCCCTTCCTCAGCAGGGCCAAACTCTGCTTCTTCCAGTCTACGAAGAACCTTTCTTCCCGAAAGCATTGAAGCCGGCTTTTCATTATGCCTCGCCTCAAAGCTGCTTTGCCCCTTTCCATGCTTTTTGCAGCATAGCATCCCCCTTTGATCGGGTGAGTTTTCGCCACGCTGCGAGGCATTCTAGGCGTAGGACCGCCAACTGGTCATCCCACCAGTACATCGAAACCTTGGCTTGCCTGCGCTTGCGGCGAGGCATCGAGTATTCACAAGCCACGACCACCTTCTGCCTCGCCGAGCGCACAGTAGCTTCAAAGGACCCGGCAGGGCAGACCCAACCAAGCTCATCAATGAGCCTGGTTTCTTTGAGGTGTTCTTGAAATCTTTCCCTGCTGAGTCGTCTCGTGTTCCAAGAGGGGCTCCTTCCTTCGCTGCCCCTACCCTTATCCACTGCTTGGCACCGTTGATCTAAATTAAATTCGATGGACCAGTGGTTGCTCAAGGTTAGTACCTCGAGAACCGACCAGTCTCTTATCCTTGAGGCGAGGCGAGGTGCGGCAATCGTGAGATCAATTATTGGCCCCCCGGCTCTTCGTCTGAACGTGAATTCTCTGCCCTGATTTAAAACTGTCAGGTCATTCCTAGCGACCATCTTGCCAACCAAGATTCCATTCCTCTCTAGACGGGCCACACCCCACTCGGGCGAGTTACTGTTAAAGTCACCCCCTATGAGGGACCGCCCGACAGGTTCTCTGAGGCTCTCCTCAAGGAGGAGGAACTCGGTCCCGAAGATCTCTAAAGGATCGTTGGGGGAGAAGTAGCAGCTGTACACACGCACACCCTCCACCTCCACCCAAACGAATCCCGCGTCGGTCTCCAGAAAATCCCCGCCGACTAAATCAGGGGTACAAACAAGGATGCCGGCCCTCGTTGATGCATTTTGAAACCAAGAAGAGTTCTCAGACCATTTGTACTGCTCACTAATGAGCAGTACATCGGCCCCCCTCTTCCTGGTAGTCTGCATCAGGAGGCCCTGGGCATCCTTCCCCCTTCCGAGGTTGAGTTGCAGGAACTTCAATTCCTGCCTCTCAACCTCCGAAGCTCTTCCCTGATGACCGGGCAGGAGCCGCAACCAGAAATATGGGCGATATCTTTATCGCCCCTGTCTATACACGTCAGGCACCTTGGTGTTGCCTTGCAGCTTTGGTCCAAGTGTCCCGTAGCACGGCATCTCGAACAGGAATTCTTTCTGTCGGGGTTGCAGCAGCCAAGGCACCCATGGCCGCAGCCAAGGCACCTGAAGCATCGGGCGACTTCCACATGCTCGCTCCTTGCGGCAGACTGAAACGTCACCCCCTCAAGTCCTGCCTTCCAGGGTTCGACTTTCGCCTTCATTTCCTTTAAGATGTCGGCGTAGTACTGGCCGTCCTTTGCCTGATATTTTGGGGTATCTCCCAGAGACGCCGAACGTGGTCGGAATAGTTGGGAACGGGTGTACCCTC
The DNA here is from genome assembly GCA_030998225.1 of Diplolepis rosae. NCBI lineage: Eukaryota > Metazoa > Arthropoda > Insecta > Hymenoptera > Diplolepididae > Diplolepis > Diplolepis rosae. Next base: position 4,793,831 of record JAPYXD010000466.1, read on the forward strand.
GGACCGAAGTCCTACCCCAGTTCCCTGAGGCCCAACCTCCGCTTAGCCGGTCCCGGAATGTACGGACAGACCGGAATCGCTCGAAGCAACACAGGCTCCAACACCTGTGTTCAATACGCACTACCTGATCAAAGTCCCGAAGGTACTGGCTCCTGATCATGCATGGCACACCACCTTGACAGAGCTAGGCTCACATCAGCCTCGCCTCCTCGTGGGCCGGGGAAAACACCACTCGGCGACGAAATACTCCCAGTGGGATGTCATACGGAAACACCAATACGTTCTGCGCCATATTCAAGAGAGAGCCCGTTCATAGGTTCTTCTCTGACATTCGAAGGACACATATCACAGTCAAGTGGCGCTGACATTCATTCAGTTCACTTATTTATCGCAGGCACTCGCAGACTCATTTGCAGCGCTGCTGCCTGGGGCATACATCCTTCTTCATGCATGGGGACAGACGCGTCTACAGCGTCCCCCGCTTTCAACCTGGGATAGACCCGTTTATAGGGCACCCTTCACGCAATGGGGAGATGCCCGTCTATAGAGCCCCCTGCCTTTGGTCACCGATTCATCGGGACACTACAACCTCCATGACCTGAGGGTCGTCTGCTAAGCCTCCCCACCCGTCCTTTTTTTGCATAGCCAAGAGAAGGACTTCGTCAAGGTCCCAGTCCGAGGGGAGATCTTATTTAAACATTGAGCAACCAATTAGTTCAGTGTTAGTATATTTAATTTGTTTATGTTAATCATTAATTTAAACATTTAGCAATTTAATTAGTTCAGTGTTAGTGTATTTCATTTTTTTATTTCAATTATTAATTAATCATTGAGCAAATAATTAGTTGAGTGTTAGTGCGTTAAATTTGTTTATTTTAATTATTATTCAAACTTGAGCATAATAATTAGTTCAGTGTTTGAATTGTTTATCTACGTTATCAATCAAAACATTGAGCAGAATAACTAGTTCAGTGTTAGAGTGTTTATTTGTTTATCTTAATTGTTAATTATAACATTGAGCATAATAATTATTTCAGTGGTAGAGTGTTAATTTGTTTATTTCAATTATTAATTAATCATTGAGCAAATTAATAAGTTCAGTGTTAATTAATTATATTTGGTTTAGTTACGTGTTAGTTTATATATTTGGTTTGATTTCAAGTTCCTTAATTGATAGAGTGTTTAATTTGTTTATTTCAATTATTAATCAAACATTGAGCAGATTAATTAGTTCAGTGTTAGCTATAAATATTTGGTTATTTCCGAGTTCTTCAATTAAACATTGAGCAGTCACATAGTTGAGTGTTCGGATATTTAGGTTGTGTATTTAGTAATTTTTAAACAAACATTGAGCATTAGTTCGTTCAGTGTTAGTTTATATATATTCGGTTTGATTTCAAGTTCCTTAATTAAACATTGAGCAAGGGTTTTGTTCAGTGTTAGTTTACATAATTGGTTTAATTTCAAATTCATCAATTGGAACATTGAGCAATTTATATAGTTTAGTGTTCAGATACTTAAGTTGTATACCTTGTAATTTTTAAACAAACGTTGAGCATTAGTGTCGTTCAGTGTTAGTTTATATATTGGTTTAATTTCAAGTTCTTCAATTAGGACATTGAGCAATTCACATAGTTCAGTGTTTAGATATTTAGGTTGTGTACTTTTTAACTTTTGAACAAACATTGAGCATTAGTGTCGTTCAGTGTTAGTTTATATATTGGTTTAATTTCAAGTTCTTCAATTAGGACATTGAGCAATTCACATAGTTCAGTGTTTAGATATTTAGGTTGTGTACTTTTTGTCCTTTGAACAAACATTGAGCATTAGTGTCGTTCAGTGTTAGTTTATATATTGGTTTCATTTCAAGTTCTTCAATTAGGACATTGAGCAATTCACATAGTTCAGTGTCCAGATATTTAGGTTGTGTACCAGGTCTAGAAGTATGAAACCGGAATTTTTTTGCAAAAGTTACACGTCTGTTGCATGAAAATGATCAAAAATATTTTATTCAAAGTAATCTCCATTGTTATTTACACATTTTCCCACCTCTCCGGAAGGTGATGAATGCCACGCCAATAAAACTGTTCGTCTTTTAAATCAAACCAGTTATCCAGCCATTCTCGTACATTTTCGTACGAAGTAAAGCGTTTTTCAGCGAGAACGTGGCCCAGTGATGCGAACAGATGGTAATCCGACGGAGCCAAGTTCGGAGAATAGCGGCATGCGCCAATATTTCCCAACTGAACGTCTCGATCGATTCCTTGACCCGTTTCGCTGTGTGTGATGGGGCATTATCGTGAAGAAAAATGACTTTGTGTTGCCTTCTTCGATAATCCGGTCATTTTTCTTGTAATGCTCGATTTAAATCGATCATTTGCTGTTGGTAGCGATTAGTGTTGACAGTTTCAGCAGGTTTTAGCAGCTCATAATAGATAACACCCTTCTGATCCCACCAAACGCACTTTTTCGGTGGTTTTCCACGATCTTCGTTTCTCACATCAAAATTACCACTTTTGAATTTTTTAAACCACTCGAAACACTGTGTTTTGCCAAGAGCATGTTCACCGTAAGCTTCGACAAGCATTCGATGCGATTCTGCAGCAGTTTTCTTCAAGTGATAACAAAAAACCAGTGCTGTCCGCAAATCGTAGTTCGTAGGCATAAAACTCGACAAATTTCCCAATTTTTCATCCCGTTTTCCAAATTTGTCAAATTTTCCATTTTTTTATTAATCGTCAAGACTTTTCTTTTTTTCTGGAAATATTCAAAAATACACCTTATAAGCATAGATATTTTTATTATTATTTTATTATATTTTTAGTATTTTGAGTACATACCGTCAAATAAGTCAATTCCATGTTCAACACTCGCAAAAATCTTTTTAATACGCTTTTTACTATGTAAATACAATTATTCACATGGCATCACTGACAGACTGACTGCGCGCATCATAAAATGCGCATAACAGCGCGTAGCAACAAGTAGGATATGGAGGGGATCCCTCTCGCGCTCGATGCAGAGAGGTCTCCGATGCTCGAGCTTTTCGTTATAGGGAATCTCGAGTGTATATCGTACTTGGGTTGTTGTCAACTGAAAATCTTTTTCAGCTGCTAGAGGGAGAAGATGGCGCTGCAGAAGCGGTCGTACTGTCCCTAAACTGATGGCAAGCACCATCAATAGGGAAATTCCGGTTTCATACTTCTAGACCTGGTATTTTGGAAATTTGTATATCAATCAGTTCGTTAACTGATTTTCCACGTTGCAAACAATTAGTTAAGCTTGCACCAAGTTCACTCAAACTGACTTATTTAATCAGTAAAATATTAGGAAATTAATAGAATTCTCTTTACGTTATTCAAAACGTTATATCGCAACATAAGAGCGTTAAGGTTTTCTCGCTGATTGCGATTTAAAAGGCCGTTTTGCGTAATATTCTCTTCTCATAGTTAGGTCTGATTCCTAGGTTATAGAGCGCGAGCTTTGACCTAAAAATCATTTTGCAATAGGACACTATAACGTTTTCGGACGTAACAAACGATTTTGCAGAACAACGCTTATTTCGTATCTCACATATTTTGGTGAAAAAAATGGAATTGTTTCAATATTTTAAATCAAAACATAAAATATACATCCTGTCGAGAAATGTCTTAATGAGAATTTGTAGACCTCATTTAGGCAAATAATTTTCCATCTAAAGGTTTTTTTTTGTATCTCACATATTTTATCTAAGAAATGGAATTTTTAAATTTAAATCGTATTTTTGAAATTGAAACAAAAAATATATGTTTTATCAGAAACTGTGTGGAACAAAAATTGTAGATCTTTTAAAAACGAACAACTTTGCATTCTTACGTTTTTTCGTATTTCACATATTATTGTTAAAAAAGATTGAATTTTGGATTTTCAATAGTATTTTTTTAAATCAAAAAGAAAAATATACATCTTATGAAAAAATGTAGCAATTTAAATTTGTAGATCTTAATGTAGAAAATAATTTCGTAAAAACCACTTTTTCTGACTCAGGGGGTCTCAAAACATAAAGATTTGATGAAAATTTCGAAAGTCATTTTCACATAAAACTAATACCTTCTCATCCTTGATAATAATGTAGAAAAGTTATTTTCGTTGCTATTTGTTATAAACAAATTTGATCTGTGCTACAATTTTGTGGAAAATTCCAGCTTTTCATTGCAACAAGTAGAAAATTCGTCACAGCTTTCTTGCCGATTTAGAAGCAATTAAACAACCGGTGTTAGTTACAAAATGCAATAAAACAATGAATATTCATAAACAAATCAAAAAATCAATTGTTTATGATAAAACGTACCCCTCAGAAGAGATCCTGACTGCGCTAGATTTCTTGTCAACCCTGATCGAAAACTTACTGGCATTTTTCAAAAAGCCTTTTTTTTAGTTACAAAATGAATAACTCGGGAACGATGACAGATAGAGAAAATTGATATAAGAGACAATTATAGTACGACTAAAATACTATATATTACAATGAACGAGAAAACTCGAGTTGCATTTTTTAACAACTTATGTCTAGTTTAACTTATTCGTGATTTCTTAGATAAAAATTGAATAACTAATAAATAAATTAATTTGGCGTAATCGCGTTCGAACACTACTATGGGAAATTTCCCGCTCTACAACTGTTGTTTGAAAACTTTTTCTCTTGTGACGTCCCGAGATGTCTCGAGCGAACATTTCCTTCTCCACGCGTCTTAGGTCGAGGGATGCAGAAGGATAAGCATTTATTAACCTAATTAATATATTTAATAATTATTTAGAACATATTATTGTCTGTAATGCTTATATCTACACATACATTTTAAGCCTAGTTGTAAGTAAGTTTTGCACAGAATATTTTGTTAACAGCATAACAACTGTAATTTAGGCCATGAGATTTCTTAACTGATTCAACGTAAACCTAAAGGTATTGACTAGCAATTCTGTGACATGGTTGGTTTTTCCCCATTTACTGCTGCACTTTCCCAATTCCTTTCTTTCTCTTTCCTTTCTCTGCTATAATAATTTATGCCGCTGGCTATAAATTGGGTTTTACCCTATTGAAACTGTTGAGTTCGGAAAACATTAAGACGAGACACCTTTGAGAGCTGGCCCTAAGCTCAATAAAGATTCATTAAGTTATAGGCTCAATGTAAATTTCAAAGAGCCTTAAGCAATAGGTTTAGCCTAAGCAAATGTAGAACCGTAATAATAAGGTTGTCAATCGCCGTTCCCCCGAACCTACAGACAAGAGAGCAAGGGATAGCAATTAGGGTTTTTCCCAAAGGCTCTAGGAAATTTGCCCCGGCACACAATTCATTTTCTTCTCCCTCTACATCCTTTACTCCACCTTTTTGGGGCCCAGTTAGGAGTGGGGAGATAGCCTTCCGGACGTCACAGCGTCCTTCGCAAATTTTCCGAGTTTCAAGGCGTCAGTTTTCTCCTCAGTTTTTAGTTTGAACTCGTCGAGTGCCGAACTCGAGGCACGACCTTCCGCGATTCTGCAGCTCCCGATTGGGCTGAAAACGCGTTTCGGGATAACAGTTTAAATTCCTCGAGTGGTGTAACTTGTAAAACTATCTTCGCCCGTGGCCTAAACTGCGGTAGTTTAAGGAATATACCATTCAACTTAGTCGATCTGTGTTCAACTCCGGAGTACATCATTTATAGATAATAAGTAAGTTTGAAACATATATATACATACATTTACTCAATTAAACCTAGGTAATTTTATAAACATTGTCTTGTTATACATTTAACCCTTGTAACCTTTCCTCTCCTTATTTTCTAGCAAAAGCAAGGTGAGTTTTAACTCTTTAGACCAAGCAAGTCCCACAACCCAATCTTTCAGCCGCTCGGAAGATTGGAATACAATTTATTTCCCTTTACATTTCAACGGCACAAGCCGTGACGTAACACTCTCCGAAGCACTTATTTTCTTCAATCCACGCGTAAATAAAAAAAAACACGAATTTTTAACTTAAAACCTCCCCCCCTATATCGAAGCGTACAAAAACCGCTGTCCAATTTGTACTCGGATTGTTTCTAATACCCTCGAGAATGTCTCTAATTTTTTTGATAGCTGTAGGACTAATTTGACTGGACTAAAGGAAGACTCTTCTAAAAAGATATTGTTGTAATAAGGCATGTTTTTTAATAATGCCTGAGATTTGTTCTTTATATTATAATGATCTCACTTAAAAACTAGGTTCCGTGACTCAAAATCCATAAAAATTCGATGGTGGCCTACAAATTGCTGCCTGAAGAATATTTTTTGGAGTTTATGTTACGTAATTTTTAGTAATATTACTAATCTGAGTTCATTTTTAAATTTAGTCTCTTGAAATCCATAATAAAACTATGTTTTTCCATCCTATACTCAAAAATGAAGTATTTTAAGGTTATGTCGAAAACTAATCGTCAAAGGTGCTATTATATATAATAATACACAATAATATATGCTATTATATTATATATAATATTACTATATTATTAGATGCTATTATTCTGCGACTCACTATACATAGGAATACATTATTTTCGTTAGAAGTTCTTGAACTTCTTTTGTATGACTGTAATATTTTCGCACAAAATAAATTTTCATAAAATCCTCAGACATGAAGTTCACAATGTATGACTCCTGCAAAAACCTTTTATCGTACACGGCGTTTTGTTATAAACAAATACACCCAAGCAGAAATTAACAATCGAACCAACGTCGATCCAACGCTGGATACCAACTTCCGACTGTCGGCGGACAGTCGAAATGATAACGATGTACTGCGTTGGTACAACACCAGTTTCCAACGTTGTATCAATACTGGTAACCAACATATTTTCAACGCTGGCTGTCAACATTTCTAAAATACTGGTTATATACTTTTATTATTAAATCCATGTTTTACGGTTAAAGACATTCTTTAAAGAAGACTACACTCTAAAAACAGACTATTGATTCTTAAACGATTCCTTTCACTATTAGAGAATTTTCTATTCAAAATGTACTTTAACCCTTTAACGCCCAGATGTGCAGAATTTTCACGTCGACTACAATGTCGTACCATTTATAGAAAAATGATGAAAAAGGATCGTAAACTCCATATTCTACCGCTTTTGGGGTCGCTCTTTCGAATCGCACAGTCAGAATTCTCAAGGGCGGCGAGGCGGAAAGTGGTCGCAGAATGCGACCACTCCATGCCTCGCCGCGGGCACAGGCGTACCGGGGACTCGATGTACTGGTGGAACGACCAGTTGTCCGTCCTGCGTCGAAAGTGCCTTACAGCGCGGCGGAGTTTTACCCGCTCAAAGGGTGATCCTCTGCTGCGCGAGGCATGGAAAAAAGCAAAATCAGCTCTGAGGCAAGGCATAAAAAAAAGCCGACTTCAGTGCTGGAAAGACTTGATCGGAGAAGTCGAGAAGGATCCATGGGGTCTCGCCTTCAAAATAGTCACTAAGAGATTGGTGACTAGAAGAAAGACCCCGGGCCTGGATAGTGCCGATCGTGTCAAGTACATCGTGCGAAGCTTGTTCCCGCATGTAGAGCCGTTCCAAAGACAGGACAGAAGTTCCTGCGTGGTCCGGGGCGAAGAACTCTTCACTCTCGAAGAACTAAAGAGAGCGGGTGGAAGGCTCAAGGCAAACACAGCGCCGGGGATCGACGGGTTGCCGAACGAGATCCTCAAAGAGGTGATCGGGGTATACCCGGAGATCCTCCTAGAAGTCTTCAACTCCTGTCTTCGGGAGGGGAGGTTCTTCGCAGACTGGAAGAAGCAGAGGTTGGTCCTGCTGAGGAAAGGCAACAAACCTCTAGGGGATGCCTCATCGTATAGGCCAATATGTTTATTGGATACGATGGGGAAACTTCTGGAGGAAATGATCCTACAAAGACTACAGGGTCACATGGTCCGCGAGAATGGTCTCTCGGAAAACCAGTTCGGCTTTCGGAAAGGCAGGTCCACAGTCGACGCCATCCAGGCAGTGGTGGACATCGCCACTAAAGCAAGAAGAGGAACTGGTAAGCGTAAGGGATTCTGCGCGTTGATCAGCATTGACATACGCAATGCGTTTAATACCGCGAGATGGAACATCTGCATCAAGGCGATGGCGCGGAAAAAGGTTCCAGACTACCTGTTACGAATGATAGAAGACTATCTGAGCGACAGGTGGGTGATATACGAGGGCGACAAATGGTCTCTCAAGGAAGAGATGACATGTGGCGCCCCTCAAGGGTCGCGGGTAGGTCCACTCGTCTGGAACGTCATGTACGACGATTTCCTGCGCATGGACCTGCCTGCTGGAACGAGCATCATCGGCTTCGCGGATGACGCACTTGTCGTGTGCGCCGCTGACGACGTCAAAATCCTGGAGCTGAGGATCAATGATAGTCTGTGGCGGGCAAAGCGTTGGTTGGATAGCAGATGCCTGAAAATGGCCCCTGAGAAGACCGAGGCTTTGCTGGTCACAGACAGGAGATCCTTCAAATACCCGAGGATCGTTCTCGGGGAACATGAAATCAAATGGAAAAAGAGCATTAAGTACCTGGGTGTGCAGTTGGATCGAAGGCTTAGCTTCGGCGAACACCTGCAGATCGCGACTGCCAAAGCCATCCAGTGTGGGGCCGCCCTGACTCAGCTCATGCCCAACATGGGTGGACCCAGGAAAGCTAAGAGAAGGCTGGTGGCGAGCGTGGTAAATTCGAAGCTGCTTTATGCAGCTCCGATCTGGACAAGTGCCCTTAACAACCATGCTATCCTGAAGAAGCTGTTCTCGGCACAGAGAGGTGTGGTGATGAGAATTGTCTCAGCATACCGAACTGTGTCGACGAGTGCTGTGCTGGTCCTGGCGAGCGTCCCGCCAATAGATCTATTGGCGGAGGAAAGGCAGGAGACCTTTCAGCTTCGCAAGGAGCTTACCTGCGCCGACCTGCAGGAAATCGCTCGCGCGAAGGAGGCCATCCGCAAGGATGGAAGGCGCAGACTCGTCGAGAAGACGAGAATGGTGACCAAACCGGGAGATGGACACACCGTCTAATCCCGGAGCACACCACCTGGCTGGATAGAAAGCACGGTCAAGTCGGCTTTTACCTGGCGCAAGCGCTTTCGGGCCATGGTTGCTTTAATGCGTACCTGAAGCGCTTCAAAAAAAGAGACGATGAGTCGTGCCGCTACTGCGGTTCCCTTGTGGATAATGCAGAGCATGCACTCTTCGTCTGCGCAAAGTGGGGCGCGGCAAGGGAGGCCCTCGGTCAGACAGTGGGTGCCGAGCTCACTCCTGACACGATGGTCTCTCTCATGCTCCAGTCTGAACAGATTTGGATGTTTATCGAGTCATTCGTCACCCTGGTGATGAAGGCGAGGGAGCTCGATGAGCGTGCAGAGCGCGGCAACAATGGGGGCCAGTAAAAATCGCATCGGGGCCTACACCCGCGGTCCTGCGTCTTGGGCGGACTTGGCTGTTCGCGTCGACCGGGGGAGGAATCTTCTTATTCCTTTTCTGGTTGGCGCGGTTGGCCGGCCTGCCTAACTGGCGTGTGCCCTCGGATGGGAGTCCCGGGCGAACGGACGACGGAAGAGTCGTACGCGACTTTAAGCTGGAACCAACTGCCCGCGAAGTTTAAAGCCGAAAGGCGGTTCCACGGGCGGTGCATTGGTTCGCGAGAGGGGGTTTTTTGGTTTTAACAGGTATGCCTAGACCCGTCCTAGGAGAGTCCTGTACAACGTCTATAAAAGATTTCGCCATTTTTCCTCCTCAAAAAAAAAAAAAAAAAAAAAAAAAAAAAAAAAAGTCAGAATTCTCAAAAAATGACGCTAAACCCTTTATTTTCCCAAAAATACCCAAAAAAACGCTACTTATGGGGTACGATTTTTTTTATAATTTAAATTTTCACTATGTTCCCGACACTTAGGCAACTTCTAACTTATCAGAAACGTGTTCTCGAGAATTTTACTTTTAAAATATGCATTGAAATATTTTGTTTTTCTTTGTTTTCTAATTCAAAATGGCGTCTGGACGTTTGAAATTTTTTGAAATTGAGAATAATCATCCTATTTCGGATTTTCCAGGTTACTTCATAGTGTGATCATACAAATAAGTTATTACGAGTTTTGTCTCACCGATTATGATTGGTGGAAGCAATATTAGCACATAAAATTAAAATTCAAGATGGCGGCTGCCATAAAGCTAGTAGAAATACGTATATTTCGAGTTTTATTACAAACCAGGATGGTGTAAAATTTGCCAATTAGCAATCTCATAGGTTTTAGTCATCACTAAATTCGAATCTTAGGTGAGTGTTTCGAAATTTAAAATGGCTGATCCAATATGGCGGACCCATTATGTAAAATTTGATATTCCTGAAATAAAAAAATACTGCTGCATTCTACGCAAAATTTAAAATCAAAATTATTCTTGATATGTATTGATTACAAGAGTTGTTTTTGAGAAAAAAATTCCAAAATTATGAGGCTTCCCGAAATCATTAGAAATTTGAGTATGTATGACAAATCGACATTTATGGATTTTTATGGTAAGATAGAGTATCATCAAATATAAAATGCAGGCGAATTTACTAATTCCCTAACATTTATTAGTGTCTCCTTCACACCCTACCATTTATCTATAAATGTGCATCTACTTCTATAGCATAATTAGGAAGTTACACCAGCATCAGAATGACATATTGTTATAAGTAAGTTTCATGTATGATTCATATGAACATTATTTGATGAAATATTAGCAAAGGCTGAGACAAAAAATATAGATATATGTAAATTTTGAATAAATTCGGTAAGCCTCATAATTTTGGAATTTTTTTCTCGAAAAAAACTCTTGTAATAAAAAAAATATCAAGAATAATTTTGATTTTAAATTTTGCGTAGAATGCAGCAGTATTTTTTTATTTCAGGAATATCAAATTTTACATAACGGGTCCGTCATATTGGATCAGCCATTTTAAATTTTGAAAAAATCACCTAAGATTCGAATTTAGTGATGACTAAAACCTATGAGATTGCTAATTGGCAAATTTTATACCATCCTGGTTTGTAATAAAACTAGAAATATACGTATTTCTACTAGCTTTATGGCAGCCGCCATCTTGAATTTTAATTTTATGGGCTAATATTGCTTCCACCAATCATAATCGGTGAGACAAAACTCGTAATAACTTATTTGTATGATCACACTATGAAGTAACCTGGAAAATCCGAAATAGGATGATTATTCTCAATTTCAAAAAATTTCAAACGTCCAGACGCCATTTTGAATTAGAAAACAAAGAAAAACAAAATATTTCAATGCATATTTTAAAAGTAAAATTCTCGAGAACACGTTTCTGATAAGTTAGAAGTTGCCTAAGTGTCGGGAACATAGTGAAAATTTAAATTATAAAAAAAATCGTACCCCAAAAGTAGCGTTTTTTTGGGTATTTTTGGAAAAATAAAGGGTTTAGCGTTATTTCTTGAGAATTCTGACTGTGCCGTTCGAAAGAGCGATCCCAAAAACGGTAGGATATGGAGTTTACGATCCTTTTTCATTTTTTTTTCTATAAATGGTACGACATTGTAGTCGACGTAAAAATTCTGCACATCTGGGCGTTAAAGGGTTAAAGAAGACTACCAGTGTCGAATCAACTTTGTACAAACACTAGGATTTTACAGAGTTAATTATCAGAGTCGACTAGACACTGGGCGGGCCTTGTACATTTACTGTCGGAAAATTACTTTTCTACAATCGGAAGAAGGTTGGACCTGCTGTTCACCTAACGTTGTACAAACGCTGGTATTTTACAGTCACTACAGGGCTGAATAGACACTGAATAGACCTCGTACATCCACTGTCGGAAAATTACTTTTTCCATAGTCGGAATAAGGTTGGGCTAATTTTTTTCCAACATTGTACCGACGTTGGTAAACAACAGTCGATCTCTTACGTTGGACCAACATTTAACCGATGGCCATAGTCGGCAGAGTGTCATGATTTCTGTTTGGTCAGGTTCACGAAAATGGCTTATGGTTCTCAAAGTAATTTTTATTAATTTATTGTATATATTTGAGTGAGTGATTACACATTACTACAACGCCTCAAATATTGTTTCTTGTTGTACAACCAATTATTGATTATGATTTCTAACAATAATCACTTCTCAGTTAATTATATTATATAATTGACGGTCCAGTCTGAAATTTCCACACAATTTTCTTCATAATACCATAAATATTTATTAAATAACAACAAATTTCAAAGAGTTCATATTCGAAAAAATTCGTTTTTTTATAACAATTGTGAATAAAAATAGCATACAAACAAATATTATAAATAGTTTCTGAATGAAGGCATGTGAAGCCAAAAAATGTAACAAGAGCAATTGAAAATAGGTTGACTTTTTTAAATCCTCAATTCAAAAAAATGATAACTTAGAATTCTGGAATAGCACATTATTATTAAAAAACATGTACCCTTTATTTTCTAGTAAAAATACGAAAGAAAATATTGTATGCGTTTTTAATTTATGATTGTAAATTTTACGTTCCATTGCAATGAAATGTTTAAGCTCCTGAAACTTTTCAAGTCGTTTTAGGAGTACGTTTTCATGATCAGGAACTTTACAAGTATTTATTTATTTATTTATGCTAGAGGGAAAGCTCAAAGGCGTCTAGGAACACTCATTATTGGCTATTTCTATCTGCTGCCTCCGTGTCCTAGAAGAAATATCACTTTACCAAATCGGGAATAAAATTCAAAATTAACTGTTTTGATTTTTAAACAACTGATAGTGGATTATTTAAGAGTATTTAAAATAATATACTAATCAAAATGTAATAAAATTCTTTCTTTATATTTATTATGTGTAACATTTATTGTAGGTGAACTTCAATTCACGTTTTCTAATACTGCTGTAGTTTTCGCTCAAGAAGGCCATGGATTAGCACTCTAAACTATCAACCATTTTTAAACTAGTTCTTCCATTGAAGTAAAATTTCCCAAAACAGACCCAGTTCAGACCCCGATGACCAACTTTGTTACTAACACTTTTTGATTTCTTAAAATTTGTTCGACTTCCGAAGTATTTGAAAATGTATGTGGAGGATTCTTGCCAATTGGAAAATCTACTTAGTTCCCACGGAGAAAAATATTTAGTGGCTCCCACTCTTGCAAGGGTTAGAGCTACCAAACGGAATAGTAAATTATGGACGGGCCAACTCGACGGTAGAATCTACTAAACGCGGGTTTAGTCGATTTCACTGGTCACTGAAGAGTAGCTTCTACTGTGTACGCAGTCGCACGTACGATTCTTGTTTAGTAGAATATACTGAAGTTGAGTGCGTTTTACTAAACAAGAATCGTACGTGCGACTGCGTGACCCAAGAAGAAATCATGATACTCTGCCGACTGTGACGATCGGTTAAATGTTGGCCCAATGTAGGAGATCGAGTGTTGATTACCAACGTTGGTACAATGTTGGGGAACAATTGGCTCAACCTTATTCCGACTGTGGAAAAAGTAATTTACCGACAGTGGATGTACAACGTCTATCCAGTGTCTATTTAGCCCCGCTAGTCGACTGTAAAATACCAACATTTGTACAATGTTGGATGTACAACAGGCCCAACCTTCTTCTGATTGTAGAAAAAGTAATTTTCCGACAGTAAATGTACGAGGTCCACCCAGTGTCTAATCGACTCTAATTAACATTGTAAAATACCAGTGTTTGTACCAAGTTGATTCGACAATGGTACACTCTAAAAAAAAAGATTATTTTGTATAACGCGGAAGGAGATAACCAAAAAGGGAGGAATAGAAAATTTGAAGTAAATTCAAGTGCGCCAGAGTACATCGTGTCAAGGAAACAAAATGAAGAGGTCGAAAATAGTACAGCACAACAACCAATAAAATGTTATATTTGCGGAGGCAAAGGACATATGCGACGGGACTGTTGGTGCAATCAGGGAAACTCAAACAAAGGCTATTAGGGGCGAGTAGTAGCCAACGTAAATACCAAACCATATCGCCCGAATATATCGAAGCGGACAGCGACGCCGCAAACGAAACTAGATTTTACATAATAATCAAGTGGAAAGACACAAAATACAAAATGTTAGTAGACACAGGGACAACCCACTCCTATATTAGCAAAAAAAATTTTAAACAAATAAAGGAATTAGATTACGAAGTTAAGAAACCAAATACCTAATGACAAGTTTATAGTAGCAAACGGCCAGCAATTACAAATAATAGGACAAGTATTGATTCCTATTGAAGTGGGTCATGTTAAAAAATATTTGCTATTTAGACTGGTACCAGAACTAAGATCTATAGGAATCCTAGGAACAGACATGATAGAAAGGCTAAGATTAAAATTAGATTTTGAAAAGAAAATTTGGTGGCTAGCAGAAAAACCACAAATTAGATATAAAATAGAAGCAAACCCAAAGGAAAACAGAGTGATATGGAACGAGGATGAAAAGGAAAGAGAACCAAGAAAGGATAGTCTAGAAGAAAGAACGAAAGTAAGAAATAAAATAAAGTTGCGAAATCAAGAAGTAGGACCAGCAAACAACCTACAATGGGGAAAAATACCCACTAGTACCCAACCAACCATACCCTACCTGAAGTCCCAGATAATAGACACAAGATGGACCAAAATACCAGTGAGACAGAGAAGTCTAATCTCACGAGAAAATAAAGAACAGAGGCAGGAAGTCCCTAGTTCTAGTCCCTTAGAAAAAGAAAATGCAGTACAAATAGCTGTCAAAGCAAAAGCCAAGCTTGGGGACAAACGAATGTTAAATGAAATAGAGGAAGAACCCGAAAAGGAAATACGGAATAAATCAAAACTGAAAAGAAAACGAAACGAAGGAAGCAAGAATGAAAAAGTATCGAGGGAAAGAAAAGAAACAGAAAACGAAAAATGCGAGGGAATAATAGAACTAAACGAAAACCAAGGACAGCAAGTAAGAAAATTAATCAAAAGAAAGGTTAACAAAACAGGAATAAAACTAGAACCCACACATATGACAAAACACAAAATAGATGTACAAGGCCACGAACCAATCAAACAAAGATATTACCACGTCTCGCCGAAAGTAAGAGAGTATATGTACGAGGAAATAGATAAAATGTTGGAAGAAGACGAAATCGAACCCTCGAATAGCGACTGGCCAAACCCGGTAGTTATGATCAAGAAACAAAAACGGAAAATATAGATTCTGCTTAGATTTCAGAAAGGTAAATAAAATAACGAAAAAAGACTTGTACCCAATACCAATCATGGCAGAAATTTTAGATGCATTGAGGACAGCGAAATACATATCAAAAATTGATCTTCGCTCAGCATACCACCAAATACCACTAGAAGAAGAATCAAGAAAAATAACAGCATTCACAGTACCAGGAAAAGGAATGTTTCAATTTAAAAGAATGCCAATCGGATTAACAAACGCTCCAGCTACATTCCAGCTCTTAATAGATAAAATAATAACACCAGACCTAAAACCTAATGTATTCTACTACCTCGATGACATAATTATAGTAACAAAAAACTTCGAAGACGATTTAAAAACTTTAGAAATAGTTCTAGAGAAAATTAACCAAGCAATATTAACGATAAATCTAGAAAAATGCGAATTTGGATGCTCGGAAGTAAAATACTTGGGATTTGTAGTAAACGAGAAAGGACTATTAATGGACGAAGACAAAATAAAACCTATATTGGAATTCCCAACACCAAAAAATGTAAAACAACTGCAATGAATTATAGGAATGACATCATGGTAAAGAAGATTCATACCAAAATTTTTAGAAATAATGGAACCTTTACACCTGGATAATAATCCCTGGAAACTAACAGTACCAAAGGAACTAAGAGATCAGGTGTTAACAGAAAACCATGATAACAAATAAGCAGGACATTTGGGCATGGAAAAGACATATGCAAGAATCGCGGAAAACTATTTTTGGCCAGGAATGTACTCCGAAACCTTAAAATACGTAAAAGAATACGACACATGCCTGAGAACAAAACCAAAGGTGAACAACCAAGTAGGACTACTGGGAAAAAGAATAATCGAACAACCATGGACAGTAGTAGCAGCAGATACAATGGACCCACTGCCGAGGTCAAAGGCAAAAAACCAATATATACTTGTTTGCGTAGACATGTTCACCAAATGGGTGGAAATAATTCCAGTAAAAAACAAAGTAGCAGCAACAATAGAAAAGGAATTCCACAAAAAAATAATATCGAAATGGGGAATACCAAGAATTTTTTTTACAGACAACGGCAAAGAATTCGTAAACGGAATCATGGTAAAATTAACGCAAAACTTCGAAATACGACATTCGAAAACGCCACGATACCACCCACAATCAAACCCAACAGAAAGATGTAACAGATCAATAAAGACAGCGATCAAAGCGTAGCTTGAAAAAGACCATAGAGAATGGAATGAAAATTTGGACGACCTACAATTCGCGCTAAATACAAGTAAACATGCGTTAACAGGTTTCACACCAGCATTCTTAAACTTCGGAAGGGAATTAGAACCAATACAGACATTAAACAAAGATTTAATAAACGCAGAGGAAATAGAATCACAGGAAATAGGTAAATGGGTAGAAAGACTAAATAGATTAAAAATAATAAAAGAAGAAGTACAAAAAACTTTAGAAGTAGCTAACGAAAGACAAGCAAAATACTATAACTTGAGGCGTAGACCAATTAGCTATGAAATCAGGGAACAAATACTAAGAAGCGAAAAGACATTATCAAATAAAGCAGATAATATAGCGAAAAACTTAAATAAAAACTTTGAAGGCCCATTTTTCATCAAAACAAAAATCTCACCAACAATTTACGAAATAAAAAACAAAAAAGGTGAGTCACTTGGCAATTGGAACGTAAAAGACATTAAAAAATATATAGAAAAAACTGAATAAACAAGTAGAAACACACATAGAATAATAAGTTAACAAAAAACCAATACAAAACACAACAGAAATAACTATGTTGACAGATTATGGAGCAGAAACCAAAACTGAAGTGTGAGCAGTGTTACCGAGAGATAACGGTCGCGGAATCCCTGAAGCACAAGTGCCCAAGGCTACTAGACCCGCTTCAGACCCCGCTAACCCCAGAAACTTTGGAGGAAGCAAAAGAGAGAAAAGAAGAAGTAAGAAGAAGAGGAGCAGCAAGAAAAGAGATAGAATTGAAAAACGAATTTAGGAAGATATACAGAGAGGAAAAACTAAAACCAGAAGGCCAAGAAAAGAGAACGAGAAAAAAAACGAAAGAGAACGGAAGAAACAAAGAGAAGAACTGAGAATATGGGAAGAAAAACAAGAGAGGGAAAGGAGAGCCTGGAAGGAAGAAACAGAAAGATAGAAAGAAGAGAAAATAATGTTTCAAAAAATAAAAGAAGAGAAAAAAGAAAAGGAAAGAAAAATATGGAACGAAGGAATAGAAAGAAAGAAGAAGGAACTGGGGGAGATGAAAGAACGTGAAGAAAAGAAAAAAGAATTAAGAAGTGCACTGAAAGAATTAGAAGAAGACGAGAAAGAGGAAGACAGGGATACAAAGACAGACAGTGACAGCGACACAGAATCAGACGATTCGACTCAGACAGTAATATATAAAGGAAATAAAGACTAAAATTAAGAAAGTTATGTTTAAGAAAATTATATCTATTTAATTGGTAAAATGATCAAAATAATAAAAGTTTTTTTTTGTATAAATAAATCAAATAAATAAATAAAATCAACCGAATCGTTTTCTAACAGTAATATAGTAATGTAAATGTTTCGAAATAGGTAGACTATTCGATTTCAGGTACGGCAATGGAAGGCATCGAGATGTGGGAGTGCAGGTTCTGCGAAAGAATACCAAAAGAATTATATATATTCCATGACACCTTCTGCGAGAAAACACCAAACAGGGTTAGAAACTACCATATAACACCAAACAGCATGAAAACCAAATGTATAAGGGTCGAATGGATGGAAATAAGTAAAAAATTCAAGAAAATCATATAAATCAGCGTGGAAAAGGAAACAAACCCAGTGAATAAAAACAACCAGAATAGAGAAGACACATACATTAGACTAGACATCAAAACGGATCCAATCTGGCCAGAATTCGAAAAAAAGATACAAAAAATAAGAAACGTGACAAGGGAATAAACCACAACCCGGTTGGGGGGAAGGGGGTTGTAACGGAGTTACACCAGTGCCCCTTGGGGACACAGGCCTGCGTCCGGAATTCGGGGGAACCCGGCCCGGCATGCCCTGCGGTCGCGTGCCGTCGCCGGTTACTGTTTGCGTGTCGCTAATTGGCAGGAACATGTTTTTTTCGTCCTGTTGAACGCCTCCATAACCTTTACAATTTCTTTCACATAGGATGCGGTCCAGTATTTTTTGGAACGCCCAACGCATGTACCGTTTATGCATCCTTATTTCTGATTTCCCATCCTCTTTGGGTTCCTCTATTACATTTAATTCCCCCCTAAACATTTCCTCACACATACTTTTATTTAAATTTTCACTCTCGATATTAGGAGATATGATAGATTTCCTAAAGACATCCTAAAAGACAGCACTCCCTGGAGCCATGCAGCCTTCGACACGATAGTTAACACCTTGACTTGAGAATTATTTTCTCGAGACCATTCCTGCAACGTTGTCCACGACTGCTTATTTAGTTTTGTATCTGTACCCCTACCAATAATTAACTAACATATTGGTTGACTGTAGCTGTCGAGGGGCTTCACTCCCCAAACTCTCTGGCAGGGGCAGTGTTCCCTGCACACCCGCCACGACTCCACCCTAGACCCATCCCCACCCCTTTCTAGATCTTTCTTAACCCATTAACGCCCAAAATCACAGACTTTTTAACTCATTTTTGTCCCTTGTTGCCAAAGCGAAAAAGGGAATATATCATGACCAATCCTTGTATACATAATATTTTTGGGTCTCCTCTTTCGATTTATGAAGTCAAAATTACATTACCGCTCACTGGAAAACCAATATGGCGGATTCTAATAAAAAAATTACCGAAAATTTGAAATTTTTTTTTTCAAATGGATAAGGCATATTAATCTATTTCAAACTATAGACAAACGTGGACAAAATAGTTGAAGTTTATGAAAAAAAAATTTTCTCCAGCTCCTTGTATTTTATCTTTTCCAAAATGGCATTAAACTATGGAAATTTGGAAAATCGGCGTTTTTTCACGACATTTCTAAGATAATTGGATAATACACGGAATTTTACTGACTAAACTGTCAAATTTTGATTGATAAATTATGTACAGACCTCTTCTAGTATATGTAATGACCTGATTAATGGCGGATTCAATATGGCGCTTAAAGAATTTGGGAAATACCGAGTTTTTTCAAGATTATCGTTGATGAAAATTCCTGAACCTTTATTAAATTCAATTTTCCTATGTTTCTTGGCATAGTATATGAAAATCCGGTGACAGTGTTAGAAAATTAAAAATGGCGGATCCAATATGGCGGTCCAAATATTGAAGATTTAATAAAATGCTAATGAAAAAAATATTTTCGTATTTTATGTAAAATTTGTGATCAGAAATGTCTAGCCATTTTTTAGTTGAGAGCGTTGATTCAGCGGAAAAAATTCGTAAATTTCTGAATTTATATTTCACGATCTGCTGTTTGCTTTAGCTTTCTTACTATAAACGATCATTTTCTATAAAAAAAATACAAAAAAAATTATTATACAGAATTATATTGCCCGTTCGCCGTTTCTTATAAACGTTTCCTAACACTTACCACGTGAAGGTGGGCGGTCAAGAGTCTCTTTTTTAGTTTTTTTCATAATTTTTTTGTAATTTTTAAAATTTTATGTTTTTTTTGTATATTTTTGTCTATGTTTTTATAATTTTTCAAATTGTACGTACTTTTATATTTCCTTTTACTTTGCTACTCTGAAACTCAAGCGTTGGAGAATGTGTCATCAACGATAATCTTGAAAAAACTCGGTATTTCTCAAGTTCTCCAAGCGCCATATTGAATCCGGCATTAATCAGGTCATTACATATACTAGAAGAGGTCTGTACATAATTTATCAAACAAAATTTGACAGTTTGATCAATAAAATTCCGTATATTATCCAATTATCTTATAAATGTCATGAAAAAACGCCTATTTTCGAAATTTCCATAGTTTTACGCCATTTTTGAAAAGATAAAATATAAGGAGCTGGACCAAAATTTTTTTTCCATAAACTACAACTATTTTGTTCACCTTTGTCCATAGTTCGAAATAGATTAATATGCTTTATCCATTTGAAAAAAAAGAATTAAAAGAAAGAAATTTTCCGTAATTTTTTAAATAAAATCCGTCAGATTGATTTTCCAGTGCACGGTAATATAATTTTGACTTCATAAATCGAAAGAAGAGACCCAAAAATATTAAGTATACAAGGTTTGGTCATGATATATTCCCTTTTTCGCTTTAGCAACAAGGGACAAAAATGAGTTAAAAAGCCTGTGATTTTGGGCGTTAATGGGTTAATTGTGACTTATTTCCTTTATTCATTATTTCACTAATATTTGCAAGACTAAGTACTCAGTACTTTCAATATAATTTATATAATTCAACAGAAAGATAGTGAAAGAATTTTATGTTTTAAAAAGTTGCCTGTCATGATTCGCAAGCCACTTTGATGTCCAGTGTCTAAAATTTAGTTTTATCCACAGTTTTCCTTGAAAACAATTGGCCGCACACGGAGAAATTCTTCATTGTAAAGTCTAGTACAGGGTGATTCAGAAAGAACGGATGTTTTTTGAACGGCTAGTACTGGGGGTGGGGTGGTCCGATTGTGGTGGGGTATGGCGCGTTTGAAAGAGGAGATGAGGGAGTTTCAGTATTGTTCAGTATCCATCATGGCACAGTGGGTCCACTCATATAGGAGAAAAGGGGAACGAATTATAATGTTTGCTATCAACAAATGGTGGCGCTATTGTCGCTACCGATGTTATTTTTAACCTGTTGTAGCCATAGCAACCATATCATTGCCAGTTGAAATAATACAGCCGATGCTCATTTTACTCAACTACCGTTCGAAGCACCTCAAGCGTCGGTGATATATTTATACATTTCAGGTTAACCCACTGACGCATTGTGATGTCCTGTCGTCGAGAACGTTTTACTCAACTCCTTACTATTTCCTATGTAACGCTTATTGATACTCACTTTCGGTGAATTAAGTATTTATCAAATTCATTTAACCCGATTAGGATCTAATAAATGGTCAAATGTCCTTAAGTCCCAAGTTTAATCGACAGAGTTGGGTAAAATCACTTCAACTATTTTTCTCCGTGTAATAATACAGTATTTAACTGTTCCTTGTGATCCATATTTAAAAATTCTTGTTGTATTTTTATTCTTTCACAAATTATTTTCAACTTTAAATCATTTAAATTTATAAAATGGATTTCATACAATATATTTCAAAATTTTCCGCTCTTTAGAATACATCGGGTTGCGGGGACGGAGGTTTCGTTTGCATTGATATTAGTTCTTGCTATCTAAACTTGGCGGTGCTGATGCCTTTTTCACTTTTTCAAGTACCCTCCTAAAATACATGGTAGTGGTCGCACTATGCATCATGGTGTGGAGTGTCGAGCATCGTGTCTTCATCGTACGACAATTCTTCAAGTGGCGAAAGTTTTGTTCAGACTCAGCGATATTTCCGGACTCATTATCAGATTCCACATCGTGGGGCGATTCCTGGCCGCAATACGATATTGAGATGGGTCACTACGTTTAACCGAGCAGGTAATGTGTTGAAAACTAAACCTCAAGGACGAAATCGAACGATGAGAACCCCAGAAAACATCGAGAGTGTACAAGTCGATACACTCAATCATTAGCTGAGAAAAATTCACTCGTTGGGAATCCAAACGCCTGAACGCAAAAAAGTGACTCATTGAGCCTACTCACCTTCTCCCCCCACCACTGTCATGTTTGGGCTTTTTTTAATGAACTTTGCAACATTTTAGCGAAAAACCAAGACTGACGTTCTTTTGTGCTTAAGTTATATTTTTAAAAGCCGTTTTCAAAATAAAAATCGAACCACCTCTGCGGCAAGCAGACATTTTACAATTAATGCAT
The DNA here is from genome assembly GCA_030998225.1 of Diplolepis rosae. Taxonomy (NCBI): domain Eukaryota; kingdom Metazoa; phylum Arthropoda; class Insecta; order Hymenoptera; family Diplolepididae; genus Diplolepis; species Diplolepis rosae. The sequence goes on from JAPYXD010000466.1 coordinate 4,815,979, forward strand.
TGAATAAATTAAAGTGTTAATAGCGCATTTGAAGAGCATAAAGTCTGCTACCTTTTCACCAAACCTCAACCTAAAAAGTTAAAAATTAACTGAGGTATTAATTTGTTTAACAAAAGCTAAATTTCCCGGTTTTTCCGAATTTTCTCGGCTTCTAATTATCCAATCAGATCGAGCGACGGCTTATTTTGTGCGCAATTTAATTGTCTACAAGTTTTTTTAAAACTTGAAACTTTTTTATTACTGAATAATTCATGAAACGTCAGCTGTCAAATACCATATACGGTCTGAAGTTTTCAATGGAGAAGAACGACTTCGAACGACTAAAGTCATCTAACGGAAAAAAGCGAAATGACTTTGTTGCCAACCCAATAGTACTAAATTTTTCAGTGAAGAGTTTCTCTGTGTAAAGAAAATATGGAATTCAGAAAAAATATGTACTGTAACGTGTTCTATAAGTTTTGTTTGAAACTTTTTCCAAATTTTGCGTATTGACTGAGATAAAAGCAAAAAAACCATGATTTTCATGGTTTTTTCATCGCATTCGCCATAAAAATCGAATTTGCGCCAATTTTCACTATCATATTAGTAATCAGCGCGTCAAAGTACATAAGTATAGAGAGTTTCAAGGAAATCAGAGGGTTCAGGTTTTCGGAACTACACCCGTTAGTTCATGGCCATTTTATGTATTGTCAAAGTAACAATTAATTACACAAGTCTGCAAGGTTTTGTTGATGAAATGCTATGGGTCGTTTCAGGAGTAATTTTTGACGTAGAATCCGAATCCGGAATCAGAATCAGCCTATCACGTCAGGATTTTGAGATATTTGAGGTTATGTGCTCGAAAAATGGGGGTTTTCGCTACTTTTGAGGTTATGTACAGGGCGCAAGAAGTTTCTTTGGTTTTTTCCTCAAATGTCATCATTTAGCACTACTCTTTCCCTTCAAAATGAGCTATTAAACAGTCACGAGCAATTTTTTTTCACAATGATACGGCCATATCAAGTTTTGACATTTATCCGAACAACCTCATGAGCATTCACATTGACTCTTTGGTGCATACCATTCTGCATTCGAAAATTTATCTTGAAAATTTGTGCTTGCGGGTTTTGATGGTCTGTGAATAAGAATTTACAGCCAGAAAATTGACATTAGAGAGCGAAATCCTTTACTTTCGTGAATTTCGATCCGCCATTTTAAATTCGCCATCTGAGAAATGGAAATGTCAATTTTCTGACTGTAAAATCTTATTCACAGACCATCAAAACCCGCAAGCACAAATTTTCAAAATAAATTTTCGGATGCAGAATGGTATGCACCAAAGAGTCAATGTGAATGCTCATGAGGTTGTTCGGATAAATGTCAAAACTTGATATGGCCGTATCTTTGTGAAAAAAAATCGCTCGTGACTGTTTAATAGCTCATTTTGAAAGGAAAGAGTAGTGCTAAATGATGAAATTTGAGAAAAAAACCAAAAAAACTTCTTGCGCCCTGTACATAACCTCAAAAGTAGCGAAAAACCCCATTTTTTGAGCACATAACCTCAAATATCTCAAAATCCTGACGTGATAGGCTAATTCTGATTCCGGATTCGGGTTCTACGTCAAAAATTACCCCGGAAATGATCTTTCGTTTTCCAACAACAAATACAAACTCATTATTTGCAGACCTGTGTTATATGTTACAATAAATAAAGATTAAATTTTTCGTTAAAAATAGTTATATCCGTGGTAGAATGCTTTATTCATTGAGTTTCTGATACATACAGATTACAAGCGTAAGTATCTGCCATAACAGTAGGGAAGATCTGCTATATCTATCGCATAACAAATATGATTTATTTATATTCATTCTAGTTATTATTCAAGAATGTTTATAATTACTTGATAGAATAATATTTCTTCTATCAAAATATCATGTTTCTACACTTTGAATGTATCATCTTATATCATAAACATTGTTAAGGAGGCATTGGTTATTCAGTTACCAAGTGAACATCAATACTCATTAACGTTTGTGACATCTAAGATCAGATCGCGATAAACAACAATATTCCTGATTCGCATCTCTGTAATGGATGATCAGTCAGTGAGCGTGCAAGACTGTTCAAATGACGCTCATACGTAAAAATATAAAATTTGTATAACGTTTCTAATCAAACAAACCTAATATTTTAACGTCTATTTACAATGACTATTTCTCATTTTGCATATTTTACTCTACGCTATTGAAATCTATGAGGCATCTCCAGCCTTTCAATTGTACAAGTATACAACACTTAGAATTAAGATAACTTCAGTAAGAAGATAATAAATAGCACAATAAAGAACCTATTACAAAACCTACAATACAATCTTTAGAGATCAGTTACAAATCAGTCATTTGCATTATAAATTAACGTGAATCGTTGAATTATTTATAATTTAAATTTAAAACAACGCGACAGGTGTACAACTTACCATTTACAGCACAATATCTGACTAGTCGCGCTTTGTGCGCATGAGCAGCACAGAAGACGCGGGATGTCTAAGCAGCCGTTAGCAACCGCTGCTAACTTCTTACATATCAGCGCAAAATTTTAAAAGCTATGAGTACGAATTTTGAGATTTTCTAGGAGAGTAAACTGTTTTAGCAGCAACAACCAAATGATTAGCTACAACTCTTAATACGCTAAGGAGTCCATTGCAAATTTTCAACTTCGATTGCAGCTAACATTTTTTAACTGTCCCAGCAAACTGTCAACTCTCTCAGCAAACTTTTTATCAATCACAATTAACTAGTCGATAGCTAACTGCAGTTAGCAGTAGCAGACATTTCATTTTTTTCCGTGTACTGGTTTAAAGTTTTTGAATATATATTATATCAAGCCACCTATACTAGTTTGGACGTTTTGATAGTTGTCACATGCAAATGGTTCTATGTAATTAATGATATTGTTTATTTTAATTGAAAATTTTCACAAATTTATTAAGATTTTAATTGATAAATAATTGTAAGAATAGTGATTGTATTCATAGCGGCGGCACTTTGGTAATTCACCTATATTTCGAAGAATCTAACTAGTTACTTATAAATTCTATCGAACCTGAAATTGGGTGAAGCTTATGAGTTTTTAAGGATAGACTTAGTGGTTTTAGAATTGCGCTGGGTTGTGTAATAGGTGGAGCATGTTATACTTGTCAAAATTAAACGTTTTTTTGAAAATTTATCTCTTTGATGTGATATTTGTAATTGTATAAATGTATTTAGGCGATTTATATTTCTATAAATGGGATCTGAAGGGTGTCATTATTATTATCCTTTCCCTCTTTTCTTATTTGAAAGCGATTCGTTTTGCTATACATAGACGGGGTTCAAGTGCTAGGGGATCTATCGAGTGGTATTTTTACGCTGTTTACAAAGTAGTGTATCGAAGCTGCATCGAAGACATAAAAGGAGGGTTTATGTGTAGGTCGGGGAGAGTTGAAACCGCGAACAGAACGAGGGTTGTACTGGCATGCGATTCAACCTATCGTCAGTGCTTCGTCTATCCAAAAAAGTCGACTGTAAATGTGCCTACTATTCAGCAGCCCTCTATACACACACAAAGTGATGAGCGGTAGACATCAAAGAACATTAAATCTATCAGAGACCGCTGCCTTAGATGTATTTTAAGCTATACGTATATAAAAGCTTGTTTAACGATTCTCAATTTCTCTACTTTTTTCTACTTTTTATTTTTATAACAAAAAAGTATGTTAAATTTAAAGCAATGACGAATTCAACTAGAAAAATTCTTTGTTAAAATGATTTGTTTTATTTTAAAATATATTATTTTGATGCAAGCAAAGTGATTTTTTCAACAAAAATGGTTTTTTGAATATACTAAGGATTTAAAATTTTTCTGAGTATACACTCTAAAAACAAGTGTGTTACTTCTACACGTAAATCACGATAGTAATTTTTTAGGCATTTGAAGTGTGTATTTTCAATACACATTACAACCGTAATGTTTGATTTTCAAATACTTTCACGTTTCGTACCCAAAAAATTGAGTTGGCAATATTTATTAAGTACACACTTCGCTCAATTACACACTTGACAACGTGTGTAGTGTGTAAAAATTACACATTTCACTACACCTTGTTTTTAGAGTGTAAGTATGATGAAATGACCCGAACAAACTTGGACGTAGTAGCCAATAGTTTATGAATAATGATAATTTTGACATTTGTATATTAAGAGAGCATTATGTGTTCGGTACACATACATATCGTATTTTATTGCACGGAGAAAAATAGTTTTAAAAACTTTACTCATCTTTTGAGCAGTTGGGACATATAGACGAATTGGAGATATTGTAATAATAATATTGATAATAATAATGATAATAATATTTTTTTTTTTTAGGAAGGGAGAAATGCTTTATGCACCGTCAAGGGGACTCCGCGTCCCCCTGGTGTGTGGGACTCTGCTGCTGACGCAGCCCTACCCACCAAAACTCCCTCCCTGTCTCTAGGCCATGGAATCCCACCCCGAAACCACCGTTAGGCATTACTTCAGTATAGGAGCCACCTTGAGGCGATGTTAACCTCTCCTCCGTGTTTCTTCGTCTATTTCCCGTGAATTGCTCCTGCAGATCTCTTCTTCATGGCGGCCTTCCTAAGGCTTGCTATTGGGGGCTGCCTCCCTAAAGGCCGCGCAATGCATAGTCCCCGGTATGTGATCATTCCGGGGCTTTTCTTCCATTGCGGCACAGAGGTAGCACCGCGGTTGCCTTGTGCAGGACCCCGCGGTATGTCCCTCCTCGCCGCATCTCCAGCAGCACCTACTTCGGTCTGGTTCACGACAGTCCGCTGCTATGTGTCCAAAGCCAAGGCAGCGATAGCACCGGTTAAGCTCCTTCTTCCTGCGAACCCTGCAGGTTACCCACCTAATTATGACGTGGGCCGCCTTGAGAAGTTTCAAGGCTTTTGTCTCCTCTAATAAAACAAACGCCTTCCTGTTTCCTCTGTAGGGTCTCTTCGTTAAGGAGAACGTGAACTCTATCTCCGACTCTTGCTCGAAGAAACCTTTCACAGCCTCCTCGACGTCTCCGGCTCCAATGCTTGGATCGAGGTCGGCGATCTCCACCTCGATCCGGGAGATGAGATGACGGACCGTCCCCCTAGATCCAACTGCCTCTTTGAAGGCAGTGTCTAGCCTCCCTCTGCTTTTTGTGGAACATTGTAGTTCCACCCGCAGGTCTTTGGAGCGCGTCTCCCTGATTCCCTGGACTGTGGCGCCCAGTTCGTCAGGGTTGACGCGCTTCTTAAGCTCGCGCAGGATTGAGGCGTAGCTCATCCCCTCTGCCGGTTTGATGAGCACTGCCTTTGAACGCGCACGGCGAGGTTTCTCCGGTGTTTTGGAAGGCTTCTTCACTTTCCTTTTCCGGAGGTCCTTCTTCTTGGGGACCTCGACCCACTCCTCTTCTTTATTGGAGGCTTTACGCCTCTTCTCCATCGGTTTCTTTACTGCAGACTCCTTCGGGCTCGCAGTCGGCTCTCTAATCCGCTTGCGTGTGTCCGGCGTGGACCTCGCAGCCGGATGTGGAAAGGTTTGGCTCCCCTCGTCCACGACTCGCTTCTGTTTCGGCGGTCTTACCTCCTTTATCTTCTGTATCATGAGGCCTCTCATTAAGTGCTCGAAGGAGTCGAGGTAGCATACGGTATCGTCGATGTCGTACCGCAGCGCCCCGAGCCCCTTCTTCATCTCCTGTATACCATCCCTGATAGGGAGGTGCATGTTCTTCTTGGATCTGGAGAAGTTCTCCATCTTCTCCAGGGCCGATTCCACCTTCGAGAGGATCTCCAGCTACTGCTCATTCCGCTGGTGTAGCCAGTTCTGGTACTGCCGTACCTGAGACTTATCCGTCTCGAACGGATCCGGCGTCTCCTCCGTCACATCTAACTCCCCTCCAAACATCTTCTCAAAACAACAGGGGAATCCTCTTCTGCGTGAGGAGCACGATCTCGGTTTTCGCCATCGCTAGCTCCAGCCTGTCGTCTAGCATCCAGCGGCGAACATCCTCTGTATCATAGACAATGAAGCGGTCCTTCAAATAGTCTCCGATAAGTCGGAGAAGGCACTGGGTTACCTGGAAGTCCCACTTCAGAGTCTTCAGCGCGTCATGATATAGTACTATATATGGGTCATTCCATTTTTGATTGACAGTCGATGTCGCAGATGTGAACGAGATAATTTTTTTCGGTTCTTTATCAACAATAAATAGACAATAAATCCACGAAAAAAAAAATTTCTAAAGGGGCCAAATTTGGAAAAAAAAGATTTTGCGTTTATTTCTTCACTTTTGTATGTTAAAAAATATTTAAACAATTTTTTCGCAACAATCTCTGTAAAGAAGAGTCAAACCCCTAATTTTCGTAATTTGGAAAATTTTTCGTGCGAACAATTGTTTTCAAGATAAACAGGCTTGACAGTGCGCTTGCTATGTCGAAAATATCATTTCTTAGAAAATTCGAAAAATCGTATAGGGTAAGTGTGGGTATTACTGTGGATGCCCCAGTTACTGCGCTTTCAAATAAAACTAATGATATACAATGTTTTAAAGATATATAACGCTGCAGAACAATTAAAAACAATCAATTTCTAATCCAAGCATAATAAGTATCAACGAATTATCAATAGTTACGATATTTGTAGCTAATTGATTGCAATTTAAAACTCTCATGTTCCCGATTCCCATAGTTTTAATGCTTAGATTTGTTGAAAGGTCATGAACACGTTCTGAAAAACTTGTTATAATTCCGTTTCTGAAAATAAAATATTTCTTGTGATATTACTTTCTGCAAAGTAAATATTTTATTTTTCTAAATATTTATGCAAAATAACAAAAAATACGTTTTTTAATCATTTTTTTACCAAAACAGTATTTGGTACATGATTTTCATAGGTGTATGAATTACTGCGATCTGTCAGGCGGCACTGCATAACCTTTCAATCTATTACAAATGCTTCGTTATGCTTACTTTTTATAATTGAGATTAAACAAAATGTTGAAAATTCCAAAATCGTTGCTAATGAGAGAAGAGGAAGTCAAGTAATATAATTTTAAGGTAAATTAAATAAGAGTTATAATATTATTTAATCTTAAGTTTTTAAAAATGCTTCATGTTCACTTTTTATAATTTAGTTTAAATAAAATGTTCAACACTCCTTAATCGTTGCTAAAGATGCAAGAGGAACTCAAGTGATATAATTTTAAGTTAAATTAAATAAAATTAATAAAATTATTAATCTTAATTTGTTACGAATGCTTCGTCGTGTTTACTTTTTATAATTGAGATTAAATAAAATTTTAAACACTCCTAAATTAATTGTAAGTTCACTCAAAATAATATCGCAGTATTACGCGCGCAGAAATTGGGGTTTCCGCAGTAATTGGTGCGCAGTAATTCATGCAAACCCGCAGTAATACCTACATGGAACATTTTTTTTAGATTCGCATTTTCTAAGTAAATCTGGTTTCTTTTCAGGGTTTAAGGACTGCATGCTACTTACTTAATACCAAATACTGCTTTAAAAATTAATTCGTGACGACTTTTTTATCTCAAAATCTTTTTTTTTAATTTTAAAAGCCGTCTTGATTTTCGATCCGCAGTAATTGGCACACTTACCCTACTTGCAAAAAAATTTTTTTTGACCAAACAAAAAAATACGTTTCTATTTATTGTTGATAAAGAAGCGAAACAAATTTATCTCGTTTAAATCTGCGACATCGACTGTCAATCTAATATGGAATGACCCATATATATTTATAAGTGGACGCGTATGGTTCTGTGTTACGGCATTCATTCAGTAATGAGCTGAGTCGAGTCATACTGTAGAGCAAAACGAATCACAGTACCCATGACTCCTGCACTTTATTTCTCGTTTTCCCTTGCTTTATTCAATGCTGTTTGACCCCTCCTACTTCATCTTCTCCTTTTTTATATGCAAGCATGCAACTCGCTTTCATCCCTTTTGACGGCAATCTAGAGAGATTGCGAAAATGATTCTGTCTTCTAATAATATTTTTGTAATGTGTTCACAAAAGGAGTAGGGATAAATCTTTTATAAATGGAATTTATTATATGGAAAAAAGATACGTAATGATTCGGTAATGATATATATATATATATACTTGAATTAATTAAATTTTATTATTATGATTAACTTGAAAAATAAAAAATCAACTATGAAAGGTCTTAATTAATCCTTATCATAATATAGAAAATTATTACAAATTTTGATATTTTGGCGGTTGAAGTACAGGTGAGTATGTGTTGTAAATTGATAATTGATCCTAATTATTATCAGTTGGATTCTGATGAGTTTCCAATTCATAAACCAAGTAAAAAAAGTTTTAAATTGATTACGTCCAACTGACGATTTTATTTCGGTGTGTAGTCGGCTTCATACCAAAACGGAGCCGGAGGTAAAACTGTCCACCAAGTTTTCCAGAATTTTTCCACAAACAAAATTTTGGCGTGTTTTTAGCCTCTGGGGATAAATCGTCATTTTTTCGGTCTATAATTGGTTTAACAGCGTAATTTCGGTGCGTTTTCGGTTCTTCGAACTATCTTTGTATTTAAATATTTTATCTTCGGGCTATAAAAACTTGAAGAATGTTCTTTTTCCGTCTAAAATGTACACTGAGAAAAAAGTGCTATTGAATCAAAAGCATTTCTTTCCAAAAGCATATATACTATGAATTCATAAAAATATACCACAAGAACCAATAAATATGTTACTAATTCTATAGCATATTGATTTGAATCCGTGATGTACATGCTTTTGGAAAGAAATGCTATTGATTCAATAGCATTTTTTTCTCAGTGTACGCTTTGCAAAGTAATGTTAAGAGAGAAAGTAGTTCTCCTGAAAGAAATTCTACAAATTAGCTCTGGACAATTTTTTGATAGGAAACATTTTAAGATTTGGTTATTTTCAAATACGATATGTTTTGAAATGTGAGACAACATTCTTCATAAAGATTACTTTTCATTTCTCTCCGTGTACTTTTGTTCAACTTATAATATAAATTGTTACTTATTTTCATGAACCATCAAGAATTGCACGCTGATAATAATTTCTTTTATACACGGTGACCCATTTTAATTAATAATTTCTTAGATTGAGCTCTGAGGATAAAGTATTTTAGAAGATATTTGGGATTATAGATTAAAATGGGTCACCGTGTACTCTTATTATTCTAAAATCAGATCCCTTTTTCGTCCCTGTGAGACTTCTTTCCAGCGAGTAAGCATTGTATATAGTATGTTATTCAAAAACGCACATTGATTTACAATTTTAAAATGAGATTCCTGAATTATGAATACTTTTTGTCTTATTATCAATTATGATAAAAATTGTTTTCAAAATCATTCGATGCTTTCCTCCCAAGTAGTATTTCGTTAAATTTAACAACAAATTCGGTAAGTAGCAATTCCTTATATTTTTCGTTTCAAGGCTAACCCGTGTAGAAATTGCCCTATCATTCCTTATTTCAAGTTAGGTTCTAGTGGGGCCCGGACTAGAATTTCCTCATCTAGAAAAAACTGGAAGGGGCGCTGTTAGCACCCGATTAGTATTTCTAGACTAGGAAAAACTGATAGGGGTCCTGTCAGGTACCAGTGAGAAATTCCTTGTTTCGCTTAAGTATGGAAAATCTATTTGTATCTGGCGGGGCCCCGACTAGAAAATCCCTACTTGTAATATTTGTGGTTGAGGTTAGGTCCATTAGATACAACATAACCTTTATTCTTTATTCCCATTGAAATTTGATCTTATCTGAGAAAAATGGAGATTTTCTGAACATGGTCTTGGATAAGATCAATACTTAAGAGGAATCAAGAGCATTTAACTCGAATTCGCATGTAATTATAATAATCATATGCGAGCACGTATGTGTATGTGCGTGTATCTCATTGTGTCAAGGTAATAACAATAACTAAACATGTAGTTCAATTAACATATGTCGGGCATGATAACGATTTTCAGCACTGGCAGACCAATGCTGATCCCGTACTGGTTGTACATAATTTGAAGTTAATTCAAGAAACTTTAGGGTTGTTTTCATCCACGAAAATTAGACCTCAGGCAAAAATAGATAATTTTGCTTTCAAGAATAGCAACATTATTATTGAAGGGCTATTCTGAAAGAGAAAAGATTAGTTTACATGAAAAAAATTTGAAACACAGAAAAATAATTTTATTAATAAATTTTATTTTTGCCCCAACTTTTTTTCTTATCGCTTTTTACCAAATTTTAAAAAATTATGTGATTCTAATAAATCATGAATCATTTATTCAGAGAAAAGATATTATAAACAAATTGCTGAATTTGATAAAAATTGATTTATTTTCGAAAATTGGAAATGGTTAAGTTGTAGGGAATCTTTTTTTTGAAAAAGTTATTTGTAATTTATTAAAATCGCATAATCTTTCAAAATTTGGTAAGAAGCGATATGAAAAAAAGTTGGGGCAAAAATAAAATTTATTAATAAAATTATTTTTTTGTGTTTCAAATTTTTTTCATGTAAAATAATCTTTTCTCTTTCAGAATAGCCCTTCAATAATAATATTTCTATTCTTGAAAGCAAAATTATCTATTTTTGCCTGAGGTCTAATTTTCGTGGATCAACTACCTTAAGTTAACTCTGCTTCATTCACTGAAATTAATATACTTGGAATTAAAATAAATAATTCAATTCTATAAAATTCACTTAAATTCAATGCACCTAAACAATTCATGTTAGTGATAAGAATTGTAGTTAAAATAGTCGGAGTTTTTTACATATATTCAATTGAAGCGAATTTCAGAAATTGCAAGTGAATTCCATAAAATTCAATTATTCATTTTGTGTCCAAGTATATATTCATAATTGAACTTACCGTGTACAACGAAGAGTGTTAAATTTATCCTGGGCAAAACGAAGCTCAGCGAACCAAACTTGTAAAAAACAATTACGCCGCGACACCAAATATCTTGCAACAGCAAAACACAAAGGAGACCAGTGTGCACAGATCGGATACCGACGCAGTAACAACTACAGAAGCACCTTCTGTCCGTGTAAAACGAGTAGGGAGAGACGGCGGCGCGCGCTACTTTTGTTTCTTTCTCGTCGCTCTTGCACGCGAGAACGACTCATCCCACTTCCTTTTATTTTTACTAAGGAACAACACTTCTTTTCCGATATTTTAGAAAAAAATCTGCCTAAAATAAATATCTAAAAGATCATGTAAAATTTTATAAGCATTTGAACACTTCAAAAATAAACTTTCAGTAAAACTTGATGCAAATAAATGTTCAAAATTTGAATCAATATATGTTTTCCTATTCAAATTTCCATACTTTTTATCAATTTTGTACATTTAAAAAATTTTCAATCAGAGAGATATTTTCTATTAAGAAGATATAAACTTAAAATTCCTACATCTATTTCTTATTTTTCACCCATGAAGAAGAAAATACTGAAATGATTTTTCATAAATCCGTTTAAAAACGTCTTTATCATTTTGCATGGTGCCCGTATGGTGCCAGTATTGAGCCGACGCTTGGCATAACTGTGAGAAGTACGGGTTAGCCGTCGTTATCATTTTGCATTTGGCCCGTATGGCACCCGTATTGAGCCGACGCTTGGCATAACTGTGGGACGTACGGGTTAGCCGTCTTTATCATTTTGCATGGTGCCCGTATGGTGCCCGTATTAAGCCGACGCTTGGCATAACTGTGGGAAGTACGGGTTAGCCGTCGTTATCATTTTGCATTAGACCCGTATGGTGCCCGTATTGAGACGACGCTTGGCATAACTACGGAAAGTACGGGCTAGCCATCATTCAGTTTATGTGCATTGGGCCTGAGTTATGCCTGAGTTAAGCCAACGCTACCATGCCGCTGCTGGTCTTCCGACACTGGCGTAGTGCTATGCCTGCATTATAGCCAGTACTATGCCTGCATTGGTAAGCCAGCACTGGCTTGCCATTACAGGCGCAGTACTGCGCCCGTTGTATATACGGGCGTAAATACGAAATTTCCGATTGGGTAGTTGGAATTACTCATTGCGAACTTGAATGCATAATTTCTTTATGCGATAATTTTCTTGATTCAAAAGTTTCATCATATTTTTGGAATTGAAAAAACTCAAATTTTTTAGATTCTGAACATACGTTGATTTTACTCTTGAAAACAAAAATTAAAGGAATCATAACCTGTATAAAGTATCACTAATATTGAATAATAAAAATTAATACTTCTAAAATGTATATAAATCTTTTTATTATGCAATGTTCTTTAATTCAAAAATTTGATCTGTTTCTTTAAAAAAGATTTCATTTTATAGAAAATCGATTTAATAATTAAAAATTTTAATCAGAATCATAAATTGGCATAAAATTTAAAAATTCCCGATTACACGGGGCCCATACACTTCTTTCACGGCCCTGCAGTAGTTGCAGGTTATAAGTTATAAGCGCTATTTTCTTTCTTATATTCCAAGCGTGCGCAGCCGAGAGGCTTAGTCGTTAGGTTAGTAATGCGTTAATTATAAGTAGAGAGGGTTCGAACCCGCAGCGTTAAGAATAATTTTTAATATCACCTAAACGAGCGTTTGTGTCTATTAGAAAGTAAATTCAGTTTTGAAATCTACTAAGAATATTCATCGATCCAACTACTGCTATTATTTGATTTACCCCTATGTTCCTGCAGTTCAGTTAACTTCAAAAATGACATGGGGCCTTTACATACTACGGAAAGTAAGTTAAAAAGTAGTCGAACTTACTGAGATTTTGTTTCGGTGTACGCGTAATGTAAAAGGACTGTCAATTTACTTAGAAAAAATTTCCTAGTTTGAAAACAGATTTTTTACTGTGAAAACAGTAAACTTAACCTTCCAAGCCCTAATGGTGTCCTTTTTTGTAGGTTGGGTAATGTAAGGGCTGACCTCACAAAACCCCTGCTAGAAAGTCTAGTAGGGCCCACCTCGACAAAAGCTTTACGTTAACGACGGGGTCCTGGCTAGTTTTCCACGCTAGATCCCGACTAGAGATAGGGCAAACTCGTCGGAGCCCCACTAGACCCCTATCAAAATTTCTACACGGGAATGTCAAGACGAAACATTTACTTTCGGTCGAGAAAAAAGTTCCGTTTTACCAAGAAAGCATACAGGTTTACAAATGTGCAGTCGTGATGACGAAAATGCACAAAATGCAAAAACAGTTCAGTTTCAGAACCCGTGCGGAAATTGCCTTATTTTGCCTTATTTAAAAAAACGCTCGGACCATTTTAAAATAGTTAATTATACTGCTTTAGGTGGAACTCTTTCGATGCACAAAAATTTTAAATTTTGAAATCGCAAAAAATTTTCCAACTTGTTTCTTGACATTAAAATATAAAAAGTTATGTATGTTACTATGTAAATTATTAATAACGTACAGTAAAAATTAATACTTCTAAAGTATACAACTTTTTATTGGATAATGTTTTTGATAAAAAAGTTTTTTCCAAGTTTCATACAAAAATACTGTGTTTTATAGAAATTTAATTCATTCATTCAAAGTGGAAAAATTTCAAACCCATAACTGATTAAAATACCTGAAACAAAAAGATTGCTTATTAACAGGGGACAGACCCATTTTATACGGCCTTTGCAGCAGTGTAGCTTATGAATTTTAATTCAAGCGTGCGATTACAAATAATGTATCATTGTATGCTTAAATATCTGAACATAAACAACGTATTATTATATAATAATATTTGTGTCCATGTTTCCACTGAAACTTCTCCCCTCTTTACAGCACCTTTCTTTTGTTCAATTCCAATTATTCAAACGAAAATATTAACTTTGCCGCTTGAAAACCTTATTTATTTCTAAGGCACAAGAAAGGTTACCTGATACGGACCGTCTAAGGTCGGTCACATACGGCCCTTTTCATGCCGAGCATGACGAAACACCATTAGGCCCTAATAGGATTTCCTTATCCGGGCCGTAAATAAAATAAGGTAACCTTATAAGGGCCTGCTAGTGCCCTGATTTCAATTTCTACACGGGAAGTATCAGAATGCATAGAAAGCCCTTTTGATACAAAAAGTATAGAATTTAATGAAATTGTTATGATTCCAGCAGTACTGCACTTGATCAAAATAGATAAATCATAATCACAGCGAATGGAAAGCGGAAGTACCCTAACTTTCAAGGAACAGTGTTGAAAAGTCGAAGTGTCACAGCTGGCCGTGTCAAATCCGTTCGCAGCAGGGTAGCAACCCTCGAGTTGAATGAGAGGGCAATCGAAAGTACAACCACGTTATTAGACATTATTATACACATCGTGTCGTTGCGTCACACTATGTCCACCCGATTATTATTGGTCGCGTGTATGGACATTGGTTGTGTAAATACATATACATATATATAAAAGAGCCGGGAGTCTGTGTTGGAAAAGGTTTTATTCGCGAGCCGACGTAATTCAGCCTCGCCAAAGGCCGGGCGCTAGAACAGAGATGCCGGAGAGGGGCGGAGGGGATAAAAGTGAGGGTGGCGGTGGGATAAACGTGACGCGGCGTGACTTGTGTAGCTCGTTACTCGCCCGGCCACACAATGTGCTCGTCAGCGTGCCACGTATATTCATCTCGCATTACGCAGACCCGAATCACTATATGCTCTTTAAGCGGGAGCGCACTTGTGGCGCGAAAGCGAGATCATTCAAGAGAAGCCGCAGGTTTGCTGTGGAAATGGGGGAGCAAAGTAAATTAGAGATAATTATAGGAGGAGAATAATGCAGAATGTATGATGGTATTCGAAAAGTAAAATATTTTATGAATCAGCGTAAAAAATATTTTCTCATGTTTCATATGAAAAACCATGCGCAATATCATTTTTTACATAATACAACCGAAAAAACTATTACCAAGTCACTTGACAGAAAAACTATCTAAGAAATGTAGATAGGAATTTCAATGCGATAACTTTTACGAATTTTTTTCGTAAATTTCTATGGACTATATTAAAAGCTAGATTGATTGTTAAGTTTTACAATACTATATTTAAAAGTAAATTTATACAAATTGAATCAAAAACATTTTATTAGAGATTCATATTCTGTACCGAAAAATATAGTTCGTTTGCAAAGAAACTGAAAAATGTATGGAACACTCAACGAAAAATACTTATGAAATTATTTATGAAAATACATATTGAATGGATATGTCAAAAATAGATCAGTTAAAGGTTGTGAAAATAGTACGTCGGCAATTTGTCAGTAATGACAATTAGTACTGCGTCATTAGTAAACCAGTATCGGTATTGGACCAATAGTAATGATCAGTACAACGACAGTAGTAAACTAGTAGAGTGGAAACTGTCAATGATATCTCTACTTCAGAGTGTCACCAGTACTGTTAAAGAATACCGCGCCAGTACTACGCCAGTAATATGCCAATGTTTGGCACAGTATTTCCAGGCAGTACTGGCATCACTTCTCGGTTACAACTGGCACAGTACTGCGCCGGTTGTAAATACTGTCTGGCCTCCGACTTTTCCACCTGGGTCTTTGTCAAAATATACAAAACATTTGCTATTGTAGCTAAGACTTAGCTGGCAGAGGTAATTTTGAGTTTAACTTTTCGAATAACTGATTCTTAGCTACTGCAGCTAATCTTTTTTATGCGTGTATTATAGGCACGTTAGTACAAATCTTGGAAAAACATTTTTTTTATCAATTTATCAAATTTTTTTTTGATCTGTGTAATTTTCAAGTTAATTCTTCATGATTTATTACTGAGTAATTCTATGAGTAGCACCTGTCACAGTCATTTTAAAATTGTATTATCATTCAGAGAAATTTAAAAACCCAAGTAAAAATTTTCAAAAGTTTTATTTGAGATACTTGTAAGTTTTCCTTTTCAACTAGTGAGGACCTCTTGAGGAAAACTTGTAAGGTATTCAGAAGAAATGTAATGCTACGCCATTTAAGTTATAAGTGAATCTAAACTTTTGAAGTATTGTTAAGGCACTCTCTAGTTATTTTTGAGGAAATAGACAGTTCTTTATTAGGAATTGAAATCTCACATATGTACGCAAATCTGAGTGAAGGTTTTGAGCAATAAAGTCTAATGTTGATGGGCCTTGAGAATCGATTCCAAAAAATTTGTCGGTATCAGTTGATCCGTCTGTCACAAAAACTGTTATATAAAAACCTAATACCAAAAATGAGAATACAAAAAAGTTTTTGAAAACCAGGTAACGAAAACTTATGCGGGATCCCGAGGAATTTATATAGATTAAGTAAGAAAGTAATCAAAGGACTTTGTAGATTAAAAAATAAATTGTACGTGACACGCTTTTGCAACATTTTTGCCAAGAAACAAAACAAGGTAAATTGCGAATTTTATTGAAAAAATAATGTCATAAACCATAAAATATAGACGTATTGCGATGAATACTTACCAGACTCATACTGATACTTTTGGCTAATTTTTCTCCTTTTACGAAATCGTTTCATTCAGTTTCTGTTTCCTTCCATTTTCGGCCCATTTTACGATATGCAAAAGTTTTTTCCCAACACCTTACAAACGCACTAAATTTTAGGTTGACATTTAACTTGTATTTTTAGTACGCACACATTAAATTAAATGATTGCAACTTTTCGCTTACAAATGCCTCAACAATTACTTACAAGCAATATTCGAAAGTTAATCACAGGGGAAACTAGAAAAGTTTTACTCCAGTTTAGCTTGTAATAGTTAAACTTACAAATAATTAGCAAATTCCTTACGAATATATTCTTACTAGTTTTGACTTACTATTAACTAATCAGCTGTCAAGTGAAACTTAAGAAATTTCTACCTGGGAATTACAGTAATGGTTGCTAATCGTTGACCGTTCACTAAACGTTCGTTGACCTCGTAATAATATTAATAAGAAGAATTTTTGTTCATTTCTCGTTATTTTGGCATAGGGTCAGTTTCTTCTTATTTTCTTTGATTAAAATTATCACTATTAGATTTAAAATTGCGCAAAAAGAAAGAAAGGCAAACGTTTCGGCCACATATGGGGGCTCTCTTCAGTGCCATAAATTCAAAAATTAATTCAAAATTTCTGTAAAAGATTAGAATATAGGAGATAATTAAAAAAAGGGTTATCATAGAAAATAAAAACTTATCTCACAGCTTGCAATTCAAAATGAAGTAGTCCAGTATGTAGGATCACGAATTGAAAAAATATTTAAAATTCACTGTGAATAAAAAACTGGATAAAATGAAAAAATATAAAACATTTTGCACACGAACCGACCAGAATTTTTTTTTTTTTTAATTTTATTATTAAAGAAGGATGCCAAATTGGTTATCAATGGAAAAACGCGAACAAGGTTTACATTTTTAAAAACTTTTTGTGAAGACTTTGTTACCGGAGTCTCTCACAGAATGATCTGAACTGTTTTAAAAACCGACTCGGGACATGTGGCTTTGCTGACCGACAATTTTTTTCTATAAGCAATCCTGAGAGGTTCTTTTCCTCCTTGAAGAAGACTATTGTCCTATACCTAGTTAAGAAATTTGAGACGTTAATGATGATTTTCACGAGTGGACGAAGGCGTTTATTTTTCAATAAAACGATTTTGTATACTAGTTTCACGGACAATCCATTTAACACTGAATTTGCAAGCAAGGTGTTTCATAAACATAAAATATTATAATATCTATATATGTAATTTTACTCAATATTTAAAAAAATTTTAAGTTGTTTATTTTCGCATTCAGATTTATTCTGAGATGTTTTGAAAAAATAATAATAAATTTATCTTTAAAAATTAATAAAAATGCAATTTAAATATTCGTGATATTAAGTATCACATTTGAAAGTATTATTAAATTTAACTAGTTCTGAAAATGGTCAGAACTGTGAGATATTCTAGCTTTATAGTGAATGTGCCATTTTTAAATTTCAAAGTGACATGTTTGATAACATGTCTAGTATTATATTGACCCCAATTCATAGAATTTTTGTTCATTTCTCGTTATTTTGGCATAGGGTCAGTTTCTTTTTATTTTCTTTGATTAAAATTATCACTATTAGATTTAAAATTGCGCAAAAAGGAATTAAGTACCTGGGAGTGCAGTTGGATCGAAGGCTTAGCTTCGGCGAACACCTGCAGATCGCGGTTGCCAAAGCCATCCAATGCGGGGCCGCCCTGACTCGGCTCATGCCCAACATTGGTGGACCCAGGGAAGCTAAGAGAAGGCTGGTGGCGAGCGTGGTAAATTCGAAGCTGCTTTATGCAGCTCCGATCTGGACAAGTGCCCTTAACAACCATGCTATCCTGAAGAAGCTGTTCTCGGCACAGAGAGGTGTTGTGATGAGAATTGTCTCAGCATACCGAACTGTGTCGACGAGTGCTGTGCTGGTCCTGGCGAGCGTCCCGCCAATTGATTTATTGGCGGAGGAAAGGAAAGAGACCTTTCAGCTCCGTAAGGAGCTCACCTGCTTAACCAACCTGCAGGAAATCGCTCGCGCGAAGGAGGCCATCCGCAAGGATGGAAGGCGCAGACTCGTCGAGAAATGGCAGACGAGATGGCATGGTGACCAATCCGGGAGATGGACACACCGTCTAATCCCGGAGCACACCACCTGGCTGGAGAGAAAGCACGGTCAAGTCGGCTTTTATCTGGCGCAAGCGCTTTCAGGCCATGGCTGCTTTAATGCGTACCTGAAGCGTTTCAAGAAAAGAGACGACGAGTCGTGTATCTACTGCGGATCCCTCGTGGACAATGCAGAGCACAAACTCTTTTTCTGTGCCAGGTGGGGCGTGGCAAGATAGGCTGTCGGCCGGGCAGTGGGCGCACAACTCACCCCTGACACGATGGTCTCTCTCATGCTCCAGTCTGAACGGATATGCATGCTTATCAAGTCATTCGTCACCCTGGTGATGAAGACGAGGGAGCTTGATGGGCGTGCAGAGCGTGGCAACAACGATGGTCAGTAGAAATCGTATCGGGGCTTGCACCTGCGGTCCTGCAACCGGGGCGGACTTGGCTGTCCGCGTCGACCGGGGAAGGAATCTTCTTGTTCCTCCCCAGGTTGGCGCGGCTAGTCAGTCTGCCTAACGGGCGTGTGGCCGCGGATGGGAGTTCCGGGCGAACGGGTGACGGAAGAGTCGTACGCGACTTTAAGCTGGAACCAACCACCCGTTAAGTTTAAAGCCGATAGGCGGTTCCGCGGGTGGTGTTCTGGTTCGAGAGAGGTGGTTTTTTGGTTTTAACAGGTATTGCCTAGACCCGTCCTAGGAGAGTCCTGTACAACGTCTATAAAAGATTTCGCCATTTTTCCTCCTCACCAAAAAAAAAAAAAAACATGTCACTTTGAAATTAATAAGAAGAGCATAAAAGACATTTAAATTGTTTTAAGTATCATTCTGCGTCATATTTTGAGTTTAAAGGTATCGAAATTAATTCAGTAATTTCATTTTTTAGCGTTAAAAACTAAAAAAACATAATATCTGTCATTGAAGGGAATGCAGTGGTTCACAATTTGCGGGACGTCTCCGCCGTTAGAGTTGTCCATTGGTTGGAGTGAGACACAACTATACTTTTGTGTCGCTCTAACAAATAGTCAATCCTGACGGTGGAGAAATGGAAATAGATGAACCACTGCATTACCTTCAGTGACAGATGTTATATTTTTTTACTTCTGACCGCTAAAAAGTAATATTTTAATACCAACTTTGATACCTTTAAACTCTAAATGTACTGCAGAATCACAATAGCAACAATTTAAATGTTTTTTATGCTCCTATTATTCATATTATTACGAGGTCAGTGAATGCCAGAGTTCTAAATTTCTCGGACATTTAGAATCCGGTCACGTTCTCGTGATTGTGACCGTCATTTTAAGAGAACTTGAGAATTTACAGAGAATTTAAGAGAATTTTACCTTCACCAATATTTTCTTTATCATTAAACCTTATAGTATTATAAATTTACCAGGTGTATAACCTTAAATCCGCTGTTTGCTCAGAAATGGCGGTAGTGAACATATTTAGCTACAATAGAAACGTCATGCTTTTTTTTGTGTGAGTTCGACACCTGTCTACATAAATTAGTGCACATAGTCAGTTTTTTTATACAACAACATAAATTTTTCCTTGAGTAATCATGTCTAGTTTTGTGCCAGAAAAGGAGCATTTGCGGGAAGCTCTACTTTTTTGCTTCAATTTGAAGAAATCGGCTGCCGAATCACATCGAATGCTTGTGGAGGCCTATGGTGACAGTGCTTTATCGGAAACAACTTGCAGAGACTGGTTTCGTCGGTTCAAAGACGGTCATTTTGAGTTGAGTGACAAGAAGCGTGAAAATCGGCCCAAAAAAGTTGAGGACAATGATCAGCAGGGTGTCGTCTACTATGAGCTATTAAAACCTGGTGAAACTGTCGATGCTCACCGCTACCACCAACAACTAATCAAATTACGCCGTGCTTTGCGTGAAAAAAGGCCGGATTATGAAGAAAGACATGAGAAGCTGATTTTTCTTCACGACAACGCCCCATCGCACACGTCAAAAATGGTCCAAAACTACTTGAAAACACTCAACTGGGAGGTGCTACCTCATCCCGCTTATTCACCAGACCTGGCCCCTTCTGATTACCACCTGTTTTCGTCGATGGGTCACGCGCTCGCTGAACAACACTTCGATTCGTACGAAGACGTTGGAAAATGGCTTGACGAGTGATTTGCATCGAAAGATAAAGACTTTTTTTGGCGTGGTATACACAAATTGCCCGAGAGATGGGGAAAATGTATAGCAAGCAAGGGAAAATACTTTGAATAAAGTTTATTTTATTTTCTGCAAAAAAAAAGACTTTCTTTTGCCTAAAAAACTGCGGATTTAGGCTTATACACCTGGTATTTCCAAACACTATGAATTGCAATAGTGAAGGTTTCATAAAAATAAAACTACGAAAAATGTCAAGTTTTAGCGGAATTCAATATCAAAATTTTTTCATAGCCATTATATTAAATTCAAACATAAAGAACAAGTAATTCAAGTTTTCTTCGCATAAATTACGCTTTGATTTAAATAATTGTTTGACAGTTTCGGGGCAGTTTATCACTTTTTTAAGTGCTCTACTTGTCGAGTGGCATGCTTTCTGTACACCTGATCACAGTATTTGCACTTGAAAGAAGCTTTGTTTTGTTCATCAATAATTTTTATAGAATAATTCCTAACCATATTCTTTTTTTTTCCATTTTTATTGCGCACGTTACACGAACCAGAACAAAGCATTTATCAAAAAGAATTGAAAGCTTGAACCGTTACGGAAAAATATTTTTAAATTCTCATAAATTCTCGAAGAGAATATTCATCAGAGAAATTCTCAGTCATATTCTCGTGCTCCCAGACATATTCTCGGTCACATAAACTCTTTAGAACTCTAGTCAGCGTAGGGTTAGTGAACGGTCAGTGAATTCGCTGACCGTTCACCGGACTGGGTCCGCCACGGTGAATATATATTTTTAAATGATACGAGGATAAATTGCTCACATTGTAGTATATTTTGACCAAAGAGTTTTCGATTCGTTTTTAAACGACGAATTGAAGAATTCAAACCGTTTTTTTGAAAATCGTAAAATTTTACCCTTATTAGTATTTTAATGCATTATCAACTGACGACGAAAAATTGCTCGTTTTTCGTGAAATCAATTTACACTACTTTAGTCTCCTTATATTTATTCTCCATGATTATACTTCTCATAAACTAGATTATACTGTTTCTAATCTAAATAGCTATCGTATAGTCACTGGATCTGAATATTAAATTTTATAATCCATTTTCTCCGTATAGCTAAATATTTCTCAAAATTGATTCTAATGTTATTAATGCACGGACAAAAAAAGTTCTTTGAAGTTCAGAGAACTAGTTCTAGATTTGCGGATTCAGACCACAATTGCACATAGTTTTATAAAACTTCTTAACGTTTCAGAAACACTCTAGAAAAGTTTTATAGTTTTTAAAGTGACCTTCGATTTATAAAATTTCAATAATTGAGGAGTTATATTCAATAAGGCGACAGGCGCTTGAAAACCTGTAAAAGTATTGTCCGCCTCGTGATGTCATAATCAAAAATTGAAAATCGAAATTCGAAAAAACCAAAAACATGGTTTTATAGCTCGTGGAAAAGGAAATTCATTAATTAACGGATTGCGAAATTTTTGTTTGCGTTCTACTCGTGAATCTCTGGCGGAGGCGACAGTGCTTGCAAAAAATTTTTTTGTTCATTGTTAAATGGTTTTTTTTTAATCCGAAGAAAAAACCATGTTTTTCGAGCTTCGGACCGAAAAAGTGATCGAGGAAGTTTGAGCTACAGTAAACTTCCCGTGAACAAGTTGATCATTAGTATATGGAGCAACTTTTTGGAAAATACCGGTTTTGTTACGAGCAATGCAGGCGCGCCGATGAGTAGAAGCGAAGGAAGATAGAGAAAGAGAGTAGGAGTGGCATGCGATGAAAATGAGCGTCAAAACCTAATTCGCATTTGCGTAAACCATGTTTTTGGTTTTTTCGAATTTCGATTTTCAATTTTTGACTATGACATCACGAGGCGGACAATACTTTTACAGGTTTTCGAGCGCCTGTCGCCTTATTGAATATAACTCCTCAATTTCTAGAGAAAATTACATGAACGAATGTTAAAAAGTTGCATAGGAATTAAATTGAAGGTATTGAGGGATTCAATTCGAGGTATTTAGTGTTTAGTAATGCGTTAGTTATACAAGGGACACTATTTATATTTTAAGCCTTGGCAACACTGAGTTTTTTCAGGTGCCATATGACATTTGAACTGGAAAGTTTAAAATTTTTATCCAAAACCACCTTTAGAACGTTTTGTCATTTATGCTTTATTCGTGTTGTTTACAGTGACTTGAAAATTGTGTCTCAGAAAAAAATGGAATTAACTTATGAAAATACTGTGAGATTGAGGCAATCTTAGGCATTAGTTATTTCGTGACATGTTTGTATTCATGTCTTTATTCTTAATCTTGACCCTAACTTAAATTCGTTGAAGTATCTTTGTATTGGGATTGGGTCAGTTATTTTTCATTAAAAATCAATAATTAATGAAAAATATTATATATTAGGCGCGTAATTAAGTTCCCGCTGTTTCTGAATAGATGGCTCCAGCAGTAAGTGCTGGTCGATTTTGACATATCCAAAACGTTATGAACCAAGCTTAGACATATGGTAAACAAACCGTTTTGATACATTAGTGGCTACAAATAACCTAACATTTCACATCATTTTAAGAAATAAAATAAATCAATTTCTTCAAGAGAAATATAATAATTAACGTAGGGATGTTCAATTGTTCCAAAAGAATCGATTCTTGAATCGAATCGAAACGGTAGGGTGTACTTTGGACCCTATATCGATTCTCCAAAGCATAAATTCTCCGACGCGCGGTGAACTTCACGCTGGAAATTCTAAAAATTTTCAAGCGCGCATTGCGACTTACAAGAAAGGCATATGTTTATCAAAATGCAAATGAATGTCGGTAATAAGTGCAGATATTCGCGATATAAAGTAACAAATGGAGCTAAAGGTAAGTTAAATGGGAAAATTCAAAAAATTAATTTCTCTGAACAAACAAAACAGGCAATTTTGCATGAAATGTGATTGAAGAAAATAAAGTTACAAAAAAATATACAGGAGATGTATTTTTAGGTTCTGTTTTGCATTTTCATCATTTTTGTTTCAAAAAGTACATTTCTTAATGAAAAACAGTCAAATGCTAAATCAATTCCATAAAAGGGATTTTTTAGGTTACGCTTTAAATTTTAATTTAAAATACGTGTTTTTATCGATTGAAAAGGGCAAGTGCTACACCAGATACACAAAAGATATACTTGTAGGTTATGTTTTATAGTTTCATTCGGAAATGCATATAAATGCATATATGCATAAACATATAATAGAATTTTCAGTCAAAAAAATTTTTAAAAGATAATGATAGGAATGGAGAAAATAAATTTTAAACGCAGTCGCGCTTCAGACTGACTTTTTAACATTTCCGGTAAGAAGGTATGGATTAAAATTAATTGAAAGTAGTTTGAATATGGGCGATTTTCCAACACTTTTAATCCAAAGAAATACCGTTTTTGAACGTAAACACTTCAATTCATTTTAGCGTGCTACGTTTGTGCTCGTTTTAATTCCGTTGAATCCTGCGACGAAGAATAAACACGTTTCAATTCTGTCAAGGATGAAAGATTTGAAGTCAAGTTGTTTCTGTTTAATCTCGCAAAGGAACTTATAATATTAAAGACATCTTAGTTCGTTTTTATGAGTCAAAGTGTGAAAGAAAGTAATTCAATTTAATTACGTAGGATAACCTAAGAAGTTGAAGTCATTTTAATTTCATCCTGTGAGTGGATATGTGGAACAAACTAATTTTGTTGTTTCTCGTCTAAAATTGAAGTCAATTTAATTCGTTTTAACCACTGTAATGGCAGGAGTTTGAATTCTAATTAATTATTTTGCAAATTTTTTCTAAATAATTTAGATAAATTCCCTTAAAGTGTAAATATGAAATTAATATATCTTAAATAAATGTGTCAAATACAGTAAAACCCCGTTTATCGCAACACCTTCCAATCAAATGCCTCCCGTTTATCGCAAAAACGGAGGGGTTCCCACTTCTTTGCCACCAGCTTTAACAACTGATTACACAGGCACACAAAAAAAACCAAGTCTCTGATATTTGAACGCGACACATATGTTCCCATGTAATTTGATCCGCTGATCACGAATCCGCAGTCCAATTGACCCCATGACATCTGGGTCAAGGGCATTTGAAGGTCAAAATTGAACACACACATTTGAGTTGAAAAAAATGACTAATCTTTATGTTTTTTGGGTCGCTGAATAATAATTCGAGGTCGGTTTGACCTCAAGTAGTAAAGGTCAAGGTCATTTGAAGGTCAAACGTGTTTATTTTGGAAATAATGCATTTTTGACTGCAGATTCTGAAAGAACGGAAAATTTTACGTCCAAAACTGTATTTTTTAATTTTTTTAATATGATCCAAAGGTCATTTCAAGGTCATTATAAGTGGTGATGTGGAGAATCAATTTAATCACTGCAAAAATACGAAAATATGATTTCCTTTACCTAAACTACTGTGGTAATATATTTTGGTGGTTGCTGGATCAGAATACGAGGTCTTTTTGACCCCATCACACCTGGGTTAAGGGCATTTGAAGGTCGAAATTGGGAAAAATATCGTTTTAGTGGAATAAACTACTTATCATTATGTTTTTTGGTTCGCTGAATTCGAATTTGAGGTCGGTTTGATCTCAAGCTGTGAAGGTCAAGGTCATTTTAAGGTCAAACTTGTTTATTTTGAAAAGAAACTGCATTTTTGACTCCAGATTCTGAAAGAACGGAGTAGTATCTATCAGTAATACCTATCTTGTGTCAGCACCCAGGGCACCTCCACGTGGTGACGGCGGAAACGGCTTTGTTTTTCTTGTTTGTTTTCCGGCTAAGCCCTGGGGTGAAGGCATGACGCCGTCATGGCTGGCACAGGAAAGTCTACGATGCAGGGTCTTGGATGCCCAGTATCGGCGGTTGGTCAGGGTGAGCAAGCGGGCCCGCAATCATCGTCATCAAGTGACCGCAGCTCTTTACTAGTTGGTGACTTGGCTAATAAGGAGTATGATGCTACAAGAAGAATTGAAGATGCTGCAAGCCACTTTTGTGGCACTGATAAAAATATTTTTTGTTACGTTTGCGGGAAATATGAAGTAAGCAAATATCGTAGGTCAATGAATAAAAAATGTACAGATATATATGAGAAATGTTATAAAAAAGAACTTTCTGTTCAAAATTCAACGTTTGCTCCAGAAACTATTTGCTGCTCTTGTTTTAATATGCTTATCCGATGGGATAAAACCAGAAATGATAAAATTTTGAAATATACTTCACCAGTAATATGGTCAATACCTGAATCCGAGAAAGATTGTTATTTTTGCAATACCAATGTTAAAGGATTCAACGTTAAAACAAAGTCACAGATATCATACGCACTAGTATCTTCCGTTGTACCAGCAAAATCTAGGGTAGACTGTGCTGACGAAAAAATGGATACGAGTCCATCAATGAATGAAGCTTCAACGAGTAAAGAAACTGATAGGGAGGAATGGTTTGACAGTGTAGAAGAATCTCTCGATAGCTCCGACCAAGATGATCATGAAGAAGAATATGTTCCAAAATTGAGGGAGGAAAAAAATAAACCTGTAAAACTATTCAATCAAGAAAGTTTAAGTAATTTTATCAGGGATATGGGGCTTCCTAAAGATGCTTCTGAATACATGGCCGCTGTGTTGAAAAATCGAGGAATGCTTGAACGGGGAACGAAGTCATCCAGTCTACAGAAATAGAGAAAAACAATTCCGTCAATATTTCAAGAAAGACGAAGAAGGCACTCTGGTATATTGCACAGATGTTTTAGGTTTGATGAACGAAATGAAAGAAGGTATTTATGTTCCTGAAGAATGGAGATTGTTTATAGATTCCTCAAAACGGAGTCTGAAGGCAGTGCTTCTCAATAATGAAAATGGGAACGAAAGTCTACCTTTAGCGCACTCAACGCAATTGAAAGAAAGTTACGAAAATGTGGAATACGTATTGGATAAAATACGATATAAAGAACATAATTGGCAGATTTGTGGCGATCTAAAAATAATAACGATTCTTCTTGGTCAACAGTCAGGATTTACAAAGTATCCCTGCTTCCTATGTTTATGGGATAGTAGAGATCGCGAAAACCATTATGTAAAAAAATTGGCAATCAAGAGCACAACTAGTTCCTGGAAGTTACAATATACTGAAACTGCCTTTAGTTGATCCCTCAAAAGTTTTACTTCCGCCTCTTCACATAAAACTTGGGCTGATGAAACAGTTTGTCAAAGCGTTGGATAAAGGTGAAAAATGTTTTAAGTACTTAGTGGAGCGATTCCCTCGATTAAGTGAAGCGAAGTTGAAGGAAGGGATATTCGATGGACCTCAAATCCGTAAAATGTTTAACGATGAAAAATTCATTGATACCATGAATGACTTAGAGAAAGCTGCATGGCTCAGTTTCCGAGATGTTTGTCAGAACTTTTTGGGAAATAACAAAAGCGATGACTACAAAACTATTGTAGCAAATATGATAAGAAACTATAAGTGTTTGGGATGTTTGATGAGTCACAAAGTTCATTTTATGGATGCTCATCTCAGCTATTTCCCTGATAACTTGGGAGATTACAGCGAAGAACAAGGGGAACGGTTCCATCAAGATCTGAAAGAGGCTGAAACTAGATGGCAAGGGAAATGGGACGTAAATATGTTGGCGGACTACTGTTGGTTACTGAAAAGAGATCGAGTGTCAGATGATGAAGAAGATGACGAGAGCGCAAAAAGAATTAAAAATCCGCTACACAGATCCTTCGAAAGTAAAAGAAAGCGTTATAGAAGAAAAAACAATAGCTAAGTCTCATATTTATAGTTCTGCAGAGATTCAGTTCTTTTTTTACCTTGATGGGGCGACCCTTATCTTGTCCTTGAGGAGACAGACGAAACTTGTATTCTGGTTCAACGATCACCAAAATATATTACCGCAATAGTTTAGGTGAAGGGAACCATATTTTCGTATTTTTGCAGTGATTAAATTGATTCTCCACATCACCACTTATAATGACCTTGAAATGACCTTTGGATCATATCAAAAAAATTAAAAAATACAGTTTTGGACGTAAAATTTTCCGTTCTTTCAGAATCTGCAGTCAAAAATGCATTATTTCCAAAATAAACACGTTTGACCTTCAAATTACCTTGACCTTTACTACTTGAGGTCAAACCGACCTCGAATTATTATTCAGGGACCCAAAAAACATAAAGATTAGTCATTTTTTTCAACTCAAATGTGTGTGTTCAATTTTGACCTTCAAATGCCCTTGACCCAGATGTCATGGGGTCAATTGGACCGCGGATTCGTGATCAGCGGATCAAATTACATGGGAACATATGTGTCGCGTTCAAATATCAGAGACTTGGTTTTTTTTGTGTGCCTGTGTTATCAGCACATGCGCCTAAACGAATAGTTTCACGCGCTTTCGCTGTTTATCATTGTTTAAAGTCGTGTTCCAATAACCTCGAATGCGTTTTTTTATTGTCATTATATGTGCAATTATAAATGAGTGAAAACGTGGAACCGAATGATGGTACGTAAACGACTAGTACAAACAATACATTTTAAATACTTTAAAGCTTACATATTTCTCTCATAATTTTCGAATGCATGATTGAATTTTTTCCAGTAGAAATATTCCCGTATTTTGTAAAACAATTGATTCGCAATTGGTAAAGCGATTGCTGTACTAGGCACAATTCATGCTATAATTTGTCATAATAATATACATTGAAATGTGAAAAATTTATATATTTTTCTGTTACATATAAAACACAAATATGTAGCAATATATACATAAACGATAGTTTCATATCATATAAACGATATATTTCATATCTCCCTAATATACGAAAATTCATATAAATATATGCATCACAAATTTAAAAGTGAGGGGTATTCCCGCCTATCCTTAAGAATCACGTGACCTCTCCTTCTACTAATAAGAGGGAGAAAAAAATGGTAAAGTTTATTGCGATAAACGGGAGAGACAAGTTGCAATAAACGGGAGTTGCGATAAACGGGTGTTGCGATAAATGGGGTTTTACTGTAATACAATGAACGTTATGTTTACTAAATATGACAAAAAATGAAAGTGAGAAACTCTTGTAAAAATTAAATGCACATTGATTTAATCAATCCCAAATTATACATAATTGAGAATAAATTCAAATTATAATTAAAATGACGTGTAAACTTAACATGAATAAATAAACTTTTTTCTTTCTTTTTTGAGGCTAATTCTGTTCAATTCTGTTCCACTAAAGCGGTACTTTTGACTCCATTTTAATTCCGATTAGGTTGGTGGATTCATTTCAATCCATTTCTTTTACCTCTTTAATACTCTTCTGGATTGAAACGTAATTTTCAAAAACGGTATTGAATTGAATAGAAACGTTTCTATCTAATTTAATCCATACTTTCTCACCGGGTTGTTTCTTATGGAATAATTTAACAAACAATTTAAAAAATTATATTCTTTAATGAAAAAATATTTATGAAAATAATAATTGATTTGATAATCATTTCCAAATAATTAACAAAGCAATTCACTTCAACATGAAATATAGAAATAAATTTACATCCAAAATAATAGATAGTTGACAATAATAATAATTGCTTTGTTAATTAATTGGAAATTGTTATCAATTGAACGATTATAACACTTTAATATACTATGGAAAGCTACATAAATGTATTCAAATTTGTTTTGCTGTAAATTTTTACTATATGATATGTTTGTTAATTTATTATAATATTTTAATAAGTATTTTTACATTCTCATCATGGATGAGAAGGTATTGGTTTTATGTGAAAAATGACTTTTGAAATTTTTATCAAATCTTTACGTTTTGAGACCCCCTGAGTCAGAAAAAACGGTTTTTACGAAAGTGTCTGTCTGTCTGTCTATCTGTCTGTCCGTCTGTCTGTCTGTCTGTCTGTCTGTCTGTCTGTCTGTCTGTCTGTCTGTCTGTAGGTTCGTTAAGCAGCCGGATCCAATCAAAATTGAAGGATTGAGCACTACTTTTGTGTTTTTGAAAATAATTTTTTTTTTTAAATCAAAAATTTCAATACTGGTTTTTGATAGTGCTCATAAATCTCTACAAATTATCCTGATAACATTTTTTGATTAAATCAAAATTAGAAATGTTACAGCATATTCAAATTCGAAAAAAGTCAATATCAAAATTCCATTTTCCAGTTAAATTATACGAGATACGAAAAAACGTTATGATACAATATTATTGAATACATAAAGACCTACAAATTTAAATTGTAACATTTTTTCATAAGATGCATATTTTTCTTATTAATTTAAAAAAAACCATTGAAAATCCAAAATTCAATTTTTTAACAATAATATGTGAAATACGAAAAAAACGTAAGAATACAAAGTTGTTCGTTTTAAAAAGATCTACAAATTTTGTCTCACACAGTTTCTGATAAAAGATATATTTTTTGTTTCAATTCCAAAAAATACGATTAAAATTCAAAAATTACATTTTTTAGACAAAATATGTGAGATACAAAAAAAACGTTTATCTGAATTGTTTGCCTAAATGAGGCTTACAAATTCTCATTAAGACATTTCGGGACAGAACGTATATTTTATGTTTTGATTTTTAATATAAAAAAAATTCGACTTTTTTCACCAAAATATGTGAGATACGAAATAAGCGTTGTTCTGTAAAATCGTTTCCTTAAATAAGTTCTACGATTGTTTTTTCTTTTTGAGAGATTTGGAAGAAAATAAATTATTTTAATCATGTAATTTATTAAAAAGTGACTGAAATGTATACAGAAAATCGAGCACGAAGCGCGAGCGTCATGATGAGAATGTGTTTCTTAAGGCTGATAGAGCCATAAGTAAATTGAATTTCCTGTTTAACTTAAATTCAAAAAGAAATAGAGTGACTTTGAGAAAATGTGTAATTCACATCATCTGTAATATAATTATAAAATTAGTTTGAGCTTCAGTATCAAATTATAAGAAATAAACTTAAATGTATTTTTTTGTAACTTGATTTTCTTCAATCACATTTCATGCAAAATTGCCTGTTTTGTGTGTTCAGAGAAATTAATTTTTTGAATTTTTCCATTTAACTTACCTGTAGCTCCATCTGTTACTTTATATCACGAATATCTGAACTTATTACCGACATTCATCTACATTTTGACAAACGTATGCCTTTCTTGTAAGTCACAATGCGCGCCTGAAAATTTTTAGAATTTCCAGCGTGAAGTTCACCGAGCGTCGGAGAATTTATGCTTTGGAGAAACGATATAGGGTCCAAAGTACACCCTTGCATCTAAACCGAATAAAAGAGAGAATTGATTCCTGAATCGAATCTAAAGGTAGGGTATGATTTGGACCCCATCTCGATTCTCCAAAGCATAAATTCTCCGACGTGCGGTGAACTTCACGCTGGAAATTCTAAAAATTTTCAGGCGCGCATTGTGACTTACAAGAAAGGCATTCGTTTATCAAAATGCAGATAATTGTTGGTAATAAGTGCAGATATTCGTGATATAAAGTAACAGATGGAGCTACAGGTAAGTTTAATGGGAAAATTCAAAAAATTAATTTCTCTGAACAAACAAAACAGGCAATTTTGCGTGATATGTGATTGAAGAAAATAAAGTTACAAAAAAATACACAGATGTATTTTTAGGTTCTGTTTTGCGTTTTCATCATTTTCGTTCCTAAAAGTAAATTTCTTGATGAAAAACAGTCCAATGCTAAATCAATTCCATAAAGGGGATTTTTTAAGTTACGCTTTTAATTTCAGTTTGAAATTTATGTTTTTATCGATTGAAAAGGTCAAGAGCTACACCAGATACACAAAACATATACTTGTAGGTTATGTTTTATAGTTTCATTCGCAAATGCATTTCTATGGGTAAAAACGATCAAGCGTTACACAGAATTTATTAAGGATGTGTTTTAAGGTTATATTATGAAATTTCCTTCTGAAATGCATAAATGTAGGTAAAATATGATATATTTTCTTGAACAAATATCTCAAACATTGCCTTATATGCAATGTTATATATTTTTCGACGGAAACGTGTTCTTATTGATTTAAATGGTCAAGAGCTACACCAGATATACAAAACATATACTTGTAGGTTATGTTTTATAGTTTCATTCGGAAATGCATTTCTATGGATAAAAACGGTCAAGCGTTACACATAATGTATAAAGGATGTGTTTTAAGTTTATGTTATGAACTTTTCCTCTTGAATGCATAAATGTACATCTATTTGTCCAAGTTCAATATCATTTTGTACTTTGTATCGTTTTGCCGGCGTAGGTTTAGTTGTTCTTCTTCCAAGTTGAATGAGACATTAAGTTAGAGAGTCCCAAACAGCTCCAACCATGTGGATCGACCATCCGTATACACGATGTAACAGAAATCCGTTGATCATATCTATTATCAATTTTATGTCTTGAAGAATTACCAAAATTGCTATAATTCCTGCGCTAGCTGTGCCAAACGTCATGAATTTTTCCCAGAGCCTTGTTCCAGTTGATTCTACAATCTTGGCCATGGAGTCTTCGTTTAGTAGTTTGGACAGTGTTCCTTCATTGTTGGTCGTGACATGGCCGTGCATTTCTCGTGCCACATCGTTCAATAAACCGGGTTTCTCAACAGGGAACATAATTCGTTCCCTTGGGTCATCTAAGTCTTTTTCTGTATAGATTCCACTTGTAGCTAGGGAGGCTGGGTTTGTATATTCCCAAGTTGATTCGGATGAAGGTTGAATTGTGATTGGTTCCACACCTTCACTTGGTCTTGGTAGTAATTTGTACCAGCTCCCTTCGATGAGATAATAGGAAGGTAAAATCGTGTTGCATGTGATTTTCGTTCCCCTCCCTTTAATTATGTGTGTCCTGGGTGTAAGATAGTAGGTCACATTTCTTATTGTTACTTGGAGTTCTGCATAACATTCTTCTCCATGTTGAACCATTACATCTACTGGTATACACTTAATGATGTGTACCACCTCTCCGGCTGTAACTGCCATGTATCCAGGTCCCTTCATCAAATTGTAAGCAAATTCGTCCGGTGCTTGTGTAGCAATAGCCAGTGCGTTCTTCAATGTTTCCCTTTCTAAATTACATCGTTGTAGGTGGACATCTCTGTATAAATTCCTAATTTGATTTTTGATGTGTTTTTCTACGTATACAAATTTGGAGTTGACGTACGCGAATATGTCAAGGTTGTCTATACTAAGTTTATAATTGTCCGCGAATGATTCGCCCTTAACCGTTTCAGATATAACTAGCTTAGGATGCTCAGTGCGTAATACAATATACCCGCAAACGCTTATTGCGTTTTTGATCATTAATGCAAAAGTTGTTTCCTCTGTTACCAATGAATATATAGTTTGTATGCGATTATTAACTAAATCCTCCACCTGTTTTGCGTAACCTTCATACAGGATGCTATATGGATAGAACTTACAATTAGTCGTAGGAATAGTATTTCAAAAAGTATGTCCGCCCTCAACATCTATGCATGTTGCATCAGAGAGAGTGCAAGGTGTACCGGAGCGCAAATGTATTAAATCAGTATTAAGCTTTACTCTTGCACTCTGTTCCTGTAAGGTTATTTTTAAAGTACCCTGTACAACCACAGATTCTCAATCTCCGTAAGGATCCGAATATGCCGCCCCGTTACACATTCTATAGTTACCTAAATAACCCGCATAAAGTATGGGGTGAATAGATGTGCTATTTATTTTAATTCCACTTATTACATGGTTATCAAATTGTAAAATTCCGGTGGTATGAAGTTTTTAAACAAGCTTCTTTACTTATATCGTATATACATATAATCTCGTTCGCCATGCTTTATAATTGAAATGTGTGAATACATCCCCCAATGATACACTGTCCGATGTACCTCAAATTTACATTGTATTGCTCGACTCTATGAATTCGTTAACCTGTAAGAATTGAACATATCTTCTAGTTACTTTAAGTGAATTCGATGGTACTTGACATTGCCCTACATCTGAGAGTGATATTGTTGTTATATTTAGTGTTCGAGATCCGAAGTCATAATTAACTAACGCTGCTGTGGTTTGGATCAGCATCTGTAATCATAACATGAATACAGTTATTCATCTTCTGAGCGCCCTTTTCTTGGTCTTTTTGGCATTTTACTTCATGGTTTATATGTGATATCTTAAGTCTGTGGCATGCACAATCTTACTACTTCTTTTGAATTGAATTTTGACATTGCTTTTGTTAAAGATTTCTAAAACTTTATGGGGACCAGTACAATGATCTCCGAGTTTGCCAGGTTTGGGTCCCTTTAATAAAAAAAACGTAGTCACCTACTCTAAAGTTTATGCCATTTAATGTTTTATCATAATAATTTTTGGATCGTCTTTTTGCATCTACGAGATTATTATATACTGTTGTTCTTATTCCGATGAGCCGGATGACTAAGTCTTTTATGTAATTTTGGTAAGTTGGTTGTAAATCGTCCTCTCGAAGTGGTTCG
Organism: Diplolepis rosae; assembly: GCA_030998225.1. Taxonomy (NCBI): domain Eukaryota; kingdom Metazoa; phylum Arthropoda; class Insecta; order Hymenoptera; family Diplolepididae; genus Diplolepis; species Diplolepis rosae. The sequence goes on from JAPYXD010000466.1 coordinate 4,850,232, forward strand.
TTTGATGGTGATCTGGTTAGACGTCCAAACACCACTTCGAAAGGTGTATGTTTTGTGCCTTCACGCACACACGTGTTATAATTGAGTATAGCAATTTCAACCCACTGATTCCACTGGCAAACTTTTTCAGAATATTGTTTTGAGAATTCGCCTACTGCATGATGTGAGCGTTCTAAAGAACCATTAGACGGAGGGTGAAATGCAGTGATTTTAACTCTTTTTATCTCAAATCTTCCTGCTATTTTCTGGATCAATTTGCTGAGGCATTTGGTAATGGTGTAGCAAGGCAAAATTTGGATAGTTTTTAGATTTTTAATTCTTTTGATCCATTTAAAAAAAATTTGTTTAATTTTAGGATTCTTGTGATCCTTTTTAGAATTTTGTGATATAGGATTTTTATAATCCTATTTAAAATTTGGAGATTTAGAAAAATTTAGAATTTGGATTTTTTGATCCATGGAAATAGTATATTACGACCCTAGGCCAGAAAGTTTGATTTCCTGGCGTATGTGATATCAATGCCGAGGCATTTACATCACATACGCCAGGGCATAAAACATTCTGGCTGTGGGTTGTATACTATTTTTCTTGATCTCCAGCCGAAACTACGCCCAAAACCGAGGCGAAGCCGAGGTTTTGTAGGGGGCAGGGGGAGGTCCGCCCGACTTTTGCAAAACCGAGGCGAAGCCGAGGTTTTTGCTGGTCGGGGCGGGCATTAGAAACTTTAAACTAAAATTCAATCCTACAATAACTGTAACAAAAAAATTGAAAATCAAAATTTTTTTAAAAATTAACAAATACCAAAGAAAATTTATTCTTCGATAACAATATTAATATTGATCAACTGTAACTTTAAAATCACACATCCAGTAATACTAATCTTCTATAATAATTATTATTACTTTTATGAATATCATTATTGATATAAAATAATCTGTGTACATAAATTTTTTGTTTTTCTTTTTAATAGTTAGTCTTTTGTGCAATTGCACGAAGTTACATTAGATACGCAATTGTTAAACGTTAAAATTAACTTGAAAGATTAGCGTACTATTTATTAATAATTTGAAGTTACATACAGATGAATTAAACAAATTAAACAAACGAATTATACGATGAATTTAGCGGCACTACTGAGCCACAAAAGTCGTTGTTTCTGGAGTGAAATGCGGCCAGGAAGATCGTACTTTCGGCTAGGAGATCAAGAAAATTTAAATAAATTTAGGATTCTCTTAATCCTTTTTTTTACAATTTTGTAACATAGGATTTCTATAATCCTATTTAAAATCTGGAGATTTAGAAAAATTTAGAATTTGGATTCTTTGATCCATAGAAAATTTAAATAAATTTAGGATTCTTGTAATCCTTTTTTAGAATTTTGTAATTTAGGATTTATGTAATCCCATTTGAAATTTTGAGATTTAGATATATTTGTAATTTGGATTCCTTTGATCCATTTGAAAGTTTCCTCTAATTTTAGGATTCTGTGATCCTTTTTAGAATTTTGTAATAAAGGATTTTTATAATCCTATTTGAAATTTTTTTAGATTCAGAAAAATTTAGAATTTGATAATTAGAATAGAATATTTGACCTTTGTGAAATATCTAAATTTAGAGCCTTAGAATTTTGATATAAGAATAGAATATTTGATCTTTTCTCAAATATCTGAATTTTGAATTTTATATATTGGAATAGAATATTTGAACTTTTTCAAACATCTGAATTTAGAATTTCATGTGCTGGAATAGAATATTTGATCCTATGTCGAATATCTGATTTTAGATTTTTTGAATTTCGTATATAAGAGTAGAATATTTGATCTTTTGTCAAATATCTGAATTTAGAATTTTATGATTTTATTCAATGTTAAAATTTTGCTACTTTTTGAAATATTCAACAATAATTCAGTTACTTTTTAGTAGATTTGTTAAACAATTTCCTAATTTTCTCTTACAAATTGTCGTTTTATTCTAATACTTGTATCGGGAAATTCTCAAGCTTGCAACAAGTTAACGCTTTGGTTATCCGAAGTTTCGTACAATTACATGTTACTGAAGTTTTTGTTCCAGTTTCGTAATTTTATCATAAATTTTAGAAAATTCTCCTGTAATTTGGTAGTTTTTATTAAGAGACATTTTATGAAAATTCAATTGAGCCTCACAATATCAAAAAAAAATTCAGAAACTCAGTACATTGTTTTGCAACTTTAAAACATCTTTACTCAGAAATACCCTAAATATCGTCAAAATTTTCAAATCACCTTTGTAACACAAAAATTCTGTAAGTTTCCTAAAATTTCTAACAATATAGGAGAGAATAGATTGGACGAGTTGTAAAAACAAAATTTCTATAAAAAGGGAAATTTTTAAAGCTTTTGTTAAGAGCTAGTTTAATTCCAACACCTGCTTTGGAAAAATAAATTTTGCTTTTCTGTTCTCTAAGAAAAAATTTCTAATTGGCTCATAACTGAAGGAAGACCTTTTTAGTTAGGCTATGCGTTATCCTTAAATTTTTCGTATACCTTATTTGAATTAAAAATTCGAAAGAAGATTGAAATTGGCAAAATATTTAAAGAAATTACGCAATTAAATTACATTGGGTATTTGTTAGATCAAGATTTTGAAATTTCCAACATTTATTAGAAAAAAAAAAAATGTGACTATGTTACGTCCGAAAACGCAGCATGCAAAAATACCTCCCCTCGGACTAGTACCTTGACGAAATCCTTCTCTTGGCTATGCCAAAAAAGGACGGATGGGGAGGCTTAGCAGACGGCCCTCGGGTAATGGAGGTTGTAGTGTCCCGATGAATCGGTGAACAAATGCAGGGGGCTCTATAGACGGGCATCTTCCCATTGCGTGAAGGGTGCCCTATAAACGGGTCTATCCTAGGTTGAGAGTGGGTTGTGATATGTGTCCTTCGAATGTGAGAGGAGAACCTATAGACGGTCTCCCTCTTGAAAGAGGCTAAGTGCGAATTGGTGTATGGAATCTCCTGGGGGACACTGCAAAGCCTCCGCAGTCTGTGACCAAGAACAGTCCAAATGATCGTTTCCGTATGGCACCCCACTGGGAGTGCTTCGTCGCCGAGTGGTGTCTTCCCCGGCCCACGAGGAGGCGAGGCTGCTGTGAGTCTAGCTCTGCCGAGGTGGTGTGCCAAGCGGGATCAGAAGCCAGCCCCTTCGGGACCTTGATCAGGTAGTGCGTATTGAACACAGGTGTCGGAGCCTGTGTTGCCTCGAGCGAGTCAGGTTTGTCCGTGTATTCCGGGACCGGCCCCCTCGAAAAAGGGGGGGGACGTTTCGGCCTTCCGAAAGGAGCTTGACCTGGCGGTCGGGGAGAGGGCAGAGATTTCGGCCCTGGTCTCGACGAGGTCCCTCGAAATTAGGGACCTCGACGAGATCGTTGAAAAAGAGGAGGTTGTGTCTGCCCTGTGCTTGGCATTGGGCAGACCAGCTTTTGAGGGGTCCTGCAGGCTCTTCACTCGCTTTGGTGGGGTGAAGACTGCAGTGATCCGGCTAGCTGAGGCAGACGCCGCGTGTCTGCTTCAGCTAGGTAAATTGAGGTTCGGGTGTGTACCGTGCCGCATTCGCGAGCACGTGGAAGTCGCCCACTGCTTCAGGTGCCTTGGGTACGGTCACGGGTCCCGGGGCTGCAGCAACCCCGCCAGGAAAAACGCCTGTTGGAGATGCGGCGCCACGGGACACTTGGCCAGGAGTTGTAAGGCGCCACCAAGGCGCCTGACATGCGCAGACAGGGGCGACAAAGAAGTCGCCCATGTGTCAGGGAGCGGCTCCTGCCCAGTCTTCCGGGAAGAGCTTCGGAGGTTGAGAGGCAGGAATTGAAGTTCCTGCAACTCAACCTCGGAAGGGGGAAGGATGCCCAGGACCTCCTGATGCAGACTGCCAGGGAGAGGGGGGCCGATGTGCTGCTCATTAGTGAGCACTACAAGTGGTCCGAAAACTCTGCTTGGTGTCAGGATGCATCAAGGAGGGCCGGCATCCTTGTTTGTAACCCTGATTTGGGCGTCGGGGACTTCCTGGAGACCGACGCGGGGTTCGTTTGGGTGGAGGTGGCGGGTGTGCGTGTGTACAGCTGCTACTTCTCCACCGGCGATCCCTTCGATGTCTTTGCGACCCAGATCCTCCTCCTTGAGGAAAGCCTCCGTGAGGCTATCGGGCGATCCCTCATAGGGGGTGACTTCAACAGTAAGTCGCCCGAGTGGGGTGAGGCCCGCCTAGATAGGAGGGGAATCTTGGTTGGCGAGATGGTCGCTAGGAACGACCTGATCGTCCTGAATCAGGCCGGGGATTTCACGTTCAGACGAGGAGCGGGAGGGTCAATAATTGACCTCACGATCGCCGCACCTCGCCTCGCTTCAAGGATAAGCGACTGGTCGGTCCTCGAGGTAATAACCTTGAGTGACCACCGGTGCATCGAATTCATTCTAGAACAAGGATGTCAAGCGGTGGATAAGGGTAGGGGCGGCGAAGGAATGAGTCCCTCCTGGAACACAAGACGACTCAGCAGGAAAAGACTTCGCGAACACCTCGAAGAAACCAGGCTCATCGATGAGCTTGGTTGGGTCTGCCCTGCTGCGTCGTTTGAAGTTGCTGTGCGCTCGGTGAGGCAGAAGATGGTCGCGGCTTGTGACTATTCGATGCCTCGCCGTAAGCGCAGGCAAGCCAGGGTATCGATGTATTGGTGGAACGACCACTTGGCAGCCCTACGTCGAGAATGCCTCGCGGCGCGGCGAAAATTCACCCGTTCAAAGGGGGATGCCACGCTGCACGAGGCATGGAAAGGGTCAAGAACAGCTTTGAGGCGAGCCATAAAGAAAAGCCGACTTCAAAGATGGAAAGACTTGATGGGTGAGGCCGAGAAGGACCCATTGGGTATCGCCTTCAAAATATACACCAAGAGATTGGTGGCTAGAAGAAAGACCCCGGGCCTGGATAATCCCGATCGAGTCAAGTACATTGTGCGAAGCTTGTTTCCACACGTGGAGCCGTTCCAAAGACAGGACCGAAGTTCCTGCGTGGTTCGGCTCGAAGAACTCTTCACTCTCGAAGAACTAAAGAGAGCGGGTGGAAGGCTTAAGGCAAATACAGCGCCGGGTATCGACGGGGTGCCGAACGAGATCCTCAAAGAGGTGATCGGGGCATAACCGGAGATCCTCCTAGAAGCCTTCAACTCCTGTCTTCGGGATGTGACGTTCTTCGCAGATTGGAAGAAGCAGAGGTTGGTCTTGCTGAGAAAGGGCAACAAACCTCAAGGGGTTGCCTCGTCGTATAGACCAATATGCTTATTGGATACGATGGGGAAGCTTCTGGAGGAGTTGATTCTACAACGGCTTCAGGCTCTCTTGGTCGGGGAGAACGGGCTCTCGGAAAACCAGTTCGGATTCAGGAAAGGCAGGTCCACTGTGGACGCCATCCAAGCTGTGGTTAACATCGCTAGAAATACAAGAAAAGGAACTGGTAAGCGTTAGGGATTCTGTGCGTTGATTAGCATTGACATACGCAATGCGTTTAATACCGCGAGATGGGACATCTGCATCGAGGCGATGATGCGGAAAAAGGTTCCAGACTACCTGTTGCGAATGATAGATGACTATCTGAGCGACAGGTGGGTGATTTACGAGGGCAACAAATGGTCTCTTCAAGAAGAGATGACATGTGGCGCTCCTTAAGGGTCGCGGGTGGGTCCACTCGTTTGGAACGTCATGTACGATGACTTTCTGCGCATGGACCTACCTGCTGGAACGAGCATCGTCGGCTTCGCGGATGACGCACTTGTCGTGTGCGCCGCTGACGACGTCAGAATCCTAGAGCTGATGATCAATGAAAGTCTGTGGCGAGCAAACCGCTGGTTTGCTTTAAAATGGCCTTAAAATGGCCCCTGAGAAAACCGAGGCTTTGCTCGTTACGGACAAAGATCCTTCCAATATCATTGGTGGACCCAGGGAAGCGAAAAGAAGATTGGTGGCGAGCGTGGTCCATTCGAAGCTGCTTTATGCAGCTCCGGTCTGGGCCAATGTCTTGCAAAACCATGCTATTGAGAAGAAGCTGTTCTCGGCGCAGAGACTTGTCGCGCTGAGAATAGTTTCGGCATATAGAACTATCTCGACCAGCGCTGTGCTGGTACTGGCGAGCGTCCCGCCAATAGATTTATTGGCGGAGGAAAGGCAGGAGACCTTTCAGCTCCGTAAGGAGCTTACCTGCGCCGACCTGCAGGAAATCGCTCGCGCAAAGGAGGCCATTCGCAAGGATGGAAGGCGCAGACTCGTCGAGAAATGGCAGATGAGATGGCATGGTGGGCAGACAGGGAGATGGACCTACCGCCTGATCCCGGAGCTTGCCACCTGGCTGAACAGAAAGCACGGGGAAGTCGGCTTTTACTTGGCGCAAGCGCTCTCGGGCCATGGCTGTTTTAACGCGTACCTGAGGCGCTTTAAGAAGAGAGACGTGTTACTACTGCGATTTCCCGGTGGATAACGCGGAGCACGCAATCTTCGTCTGCGCAAAATGGGGTGTGGCTAGGGAGGTCCTCAGTCAGGCGGTGGGTTCCGAACTCACTCCCGACACGATGGTCCCGCTCATGCTCCAGTCTGAGCGGTATTGGACGCTCATCGAGTCATTCGTCACTCTTGTGATGAAGACGAGAGAGTTCGATGGGCGTCGAGAGCGAAACAACGGGGAGGGCCAGTAGAAATCGCATTGGGGCCTGCACCCGCGGTCCTGCGTCTTGGGTAGACTTGGCTGTCCGCGTCGTTCGGGGGAGGAATCTGTTTGTTTCTCCCCTGGGTGGCGCGGCTAGTCGGTTTGCCTAGTGAGCGTGTGGCCGCGGATGGAAGTTCCGAGCGAACGGATGACGGAAGAGTCGTACGCGACTTTAATGGAACCAACCACCCGTGAAGTTTAAAGCCGAAAGGCGGTTCCGCGGGTGGTGTATTGGTTCGAGAGAGGAGTTTTTTTTGGTTTTAACAGGTATGCCTAGACCCGTCCTAGGAGAGTCCTGTACAACGTCTATAAAAGATTTTGCCATTTTTCCTCCTCACCAAAAAGAAGCATGCAAAAATATAATTTCAATAGTGATCAACGAGTGTTGATCCTTTATTTTAGGTCAACGCCCACGCGCTATAACCTAGGAATCCAGACCTTGATGATGTGATGCGCGAAACTCATAGACCGAAATCGAAGCCGTTAATGAAAAATAGAGAAAATCTCAAACAATTTTTATAAAACTAATGTTAGGATTACCTTCCTAAAATCGCTTACAAAAATGCATATATTCGCCAATCCAAGACAACCTAAGGTACCACATTGAAAGGTGGTATGTGAACGTATTGAAAGCTGTCTTGTTTGATTCCCAACGTTAGAGTCGATTGTTAAATAAAAATTAACCCTTTAAATAACCAACGTGAATAAACAAATTGAGTGAACGATTCGAACCTACACCAAATTGATGGATGTTTAGCGTTTGGTTCGAATAAACGTTTAAGGCAGATTGGATCAAATTTTAAATAAACAATAAAATTAACAATCTCAATAATCTATATGAATGAACAATTATTTGGGATGATTCGAACCTACACCAAACTGATGGATGTTGAGCGTTTGGTTCGAATAAACGTTTAGATGAGATAGAACAAAATTTTTAATAAACAATTAAAATTAACAAATTCAATAATTCATTTGAATAAACAATTAAAAGATTCGAACCTACACCAAACTGATGGATGTTGAGCGTTTGGTTCGAATAACCATGTAGATGAGACAGATCGATATTTTTAATAAACAATTAAAATTAACAATTTCAATAATTCACTTGCATAAAGAATTAAAAGATTCGAACCTACACCAAACTGATGGATGTTGAGCGTTTGGTTCGAATAAACATTTAGATGAGACAGATCGATATTTTTAATAAACAATTAAAATTAACAAATTCAATAATTCATTTGAATAAACAATTAAAAGATTCGAACCTACACCAAACTTATGGACGTTGAGCGTTTGGTTCGAATAAACATTTAGATGAGACAGATCGATATTTTTAATAAACAATTAAAATTAACAATTTCAATAATTCACTTGCATAAAGAATTAAAAGATTCGAACCTACACCAAACTGATGGATGTTGAGCGTTTGGTTCGAATTAACATTTAGATGAGACAGATCGATATTTTTAATAAAAAATTAAAATTAACAATTTCAATAATTCACTTGAATAAAAAATTTTAAAGATTCGAACCTACACCAAACTGATGGATGTGTAGCGTTTGGTTCGAATAAACATTTAGATGAGACAGATCGATATTTTTAATAAACAATCAAAATTAACAATTTCAATAATTCACTTGAATAAACAATTAAAAGATTCGAACCTACACCAAACTTATGGATGTTGAGCGTTTGGTTCGAATAAACGTTTTGACGAGTTGGATCGATATTTTAAACAAATAAGTAAATTAAGACTTTGACTAGTTTACGTGAATAAACAATTTTAAAGATTCGAACCTACACCAAACTGATGGATGTTGAGCGTTTGGTTCGAATAAACGTTTAGAAAGACTGGATCGCAACTGAACAACTTAAGTCGTTTAAGAATGAAAAATTGGAAAATTCGTTTAAATTCAGTATTATAAACTTGAAATTATATTTGAATATATTTGAAATTATAAGAGAAAAATTGTACTCACTTTTAGAAATTTATTATTGTTGCAGAGGAGAAATATAACGCTTGCTTATGCTTGAAAACTTACAGTTTGGAAAAATGAAACTTTAGTTTTAGTAGTTTGGGGCTAGTTCTGCTAAGAACCAAACTCCCAGATCTTGACTGACTCTCGTGTTTTTTTACGCGGTATATATATGATTTGGTCCCTATAAGGGCCGCATGTAAGACGAAGAGAGTAAAAGGATAGATGGTACTTATACCGGGTGTCCAGTTATTCTCTTAGTCTTTTACAGTTCTATTTTATTCGTGCATGATTTGCTGGTGGTGAATACATTAATTTGTGCAATATGTAGTATTTTTAAGTCTACAATTTTCTATTTTGTTCTTTTTTTCGCAAGAAGTATGGTAATCTTATTTTAAATAAGTAAATAACTGTCTATGTGTTTGTTAATTACCGTAATTGTCCGTTACTATGTATGTAAATGCACGTGTATATTAATATACATGTGCATATACATGTATATTGTACGCTTAGATTTATTTGGTGAACGCATATTTCGCATTTTAACATAAATCTGGAATTGGAAAGTTTGATTTTTGTAAACATGATATTTACCTTGAAATAATTTCGAAAGTAAATAGATTCTGGACTCATCGAAAATAGAGATCTTACGGAATAGCACTTACAGTGTCCGTTGCGATTATCTTAACTATGCAGTTTAATGAGTCGAAAGTCTGATATTTCGTGTTTTTAAAAGGTTTTCCCTTTATATACTGGGTAGTACAAAAATCTTATATCTGATACGTTGTTTTTCCATACAGAAATTATTTTTTTTAATCCTTAACTATATTTAATACGTACTGGACGTAACGAAAAGTTCATAACATAACCTTGAAATACATCCTTAATACATTATGCGTAACGCTTGATCGAGTCTATCCGTAAAAATACATTTCCGAACGAAATTGCGAAACATAATTTATAAATATATCTTTTTTCTATCTAGTGTCGCACTTGACCATTTAAATCAATAAGAACACGATTCCGTCGAAATATGAATAACATAACCTACGAGTAAATCTTTGAGATATTTGTTCAAGAAACTAGATCATATTTTATCTACATTTATGCATTCCAGAGGAAAAGTTCATAACATAACCTTAAAACACATCCTTTATACATTATGTGTAACACTTGACCGTTTTTATCCATAGAAATGCATTTCCGAATGAAACTATAAAACATAACCTACAAGTATATGTATTGTGTATCTGGTGTAGCTCTTGACCTTTTCAATCGATAAGAACATAAATTTCAAACTGAAATTAAAAGCGTAACCTAAAAAATCCCCTTTATGGAATTGATTTAGCATTTGACTGTTTTTCATTAAGAAATGTACTTTTTGAAACAAAAATGATGAAAATGCAAAACAGAACCTAAAAATACATCTCCTGTATATTTTTTTGTAACTTTATTTTCTTCAATCACATTTCATGCAAAATTGCCTGTTTTGTTTGTTCAGAGAAATTAATTTTTTTAATTTTCCCATTTAACTTACCTTTAGCTCCATCTGTTACTTTATATCGCGAATATCTGCACTTATTACCGACATCCATTTGCATTTTGATAAACGTACTTAATTATTTCTTTTAAAATCCTTGGTTTAGTCGTCTTTGCCAAATGAAAGCACAACAATCTATCAGTATCAGTAATAACCATAGGATTTTCAGTTTTAACTCGAACTAATTTTTTTATTTGACATTGTAAACAACCTTGAATATACTTATGAACATCGACTTTCATATTTTCCCAAAAAAATTTTTGGCAAATTCGGTTATAGGTCTTTGTGACACCTTTATGGCCTTCTAATGCTCAGGAGTAAGCTTCTTCAATTACAATAGTTAAAATACAATACAATACAATAAAATGGTTAAAAGTTTCTGAAAACTTAGGATTAATATTTAATATTGGATCTTGTGAGGATTCGCTAAGGTCATCTGTGTCATCTTGGGTAAATATCGAATTGAAATATTCACTCTTGGAATTATTTCCTTTTTTGATATTATTTTCTTGTTTAATGTTCATAAAAGTTTCCTCAAGATTCACTTTTTCTTGAGATATCATAAAGGTATCATCATCATCTTCGAGCAAATTTCTTGATTTTTCTTCATTAACAATAGGGTTTCTTGAAAAATCGTCTGCATTGGCATTCATTTTTCCTGCTTTGTATACTGCATCAAAATCATATTCTTTTATTCAAGTTAACTAACGAAAACAGTCTTTTTTTAAATAGTCAATTTCGATTCATTTTTCACTTCAACTCGTGCTCACTTCGTAAATTTTTGGAATTTTCCAATGAAATTTGCAGAAATTGTGCTTTAGGGCGTTCTTCAACTGATAAAGCAAGTAAATTAAAAAAAAATTGCTTTACAAAATTTTATTAATTTTTTTTCTGACGTTTGTAGTAAATCAAACTTTAATATCTTCCAGCCCTTCGTTTAGCGAGGGAATTTTAAGCAGACAAGTACTTCTCGCGACAAAAATGTAAAGGAAGGTATGATACAGTTTTTGGAAAAGTTTAAGACCAGAATATTCAATAGTTCTGGAGCTATAATGAGTTTCGTTTAATACAGTGCCCGAGTTTTCGAGCGTATCAAAGGATCCGTGGCGTACAGCCGAACCACACGAATTGTCTCGCCAATGTATGGTTTATAAATATGATGAAACCTAAATCTTTTATGCAATAAAAATTTAACAAATTAAGTTTACTAAATATTAATCTGTTTTTTTTTCAATTTTTAATGTATTTTTTAGCTTTCAGTTTTATTTGAATTGTAGAATACTGAAATGTACATAATGTTGACTTTTTTTTGGTGTAGCTGGTCAGCGACCTTGAATATTCCTATTGTAAACAAAAGAATATTTTAAAATAAAAACAGAACGGCACGAATTGTCTCGCCAATGTATGACTTATAAATATGATAAAACCTAAATCTTTTATACAATAAAAATTTAACAAATTAAGTTTACTAAATATTAATCTGTTTTTTTTTTCAATTTTTAATGTATTTTTTAGCTTTCAGTTTTATTTGAATTGTACATAATGTTGACTTTTTTTTTGGTGTAGCTGGTCAGCGACCTTGAATATTCCTATTGTAAACAGTCCTTAACTATGCTCTGGATAGTGCAAATTTAAGGTTAATAAATTTTAATATCTTTAGTACTTAAAAATAAGCAATCCAGTCAAAAAAAATTTATTTTTATTTTAAAATGGAAAAGATGCCTCGCACAATTCGAGGTAGAAAAAGAAAAAGAGATAAGAGTACATGGGCCGAAAATGTACGCAAAACTACTAAAAACAAGGTATACCTTTGAATAATCCAAGTCGATTCAATCAAAAATGAATGTTTAACGCTTCTATCAAGTCCCAGATTCAAATAAATAGTACAAAAAAAATTCGTATTTCATAGATTTTGCACGAGATAAATTTGTTTGATGTTATATTAATATTTTTCATTGATTAAATTTTCCAGACATAAAGTCATTTCATAGAATGAATTGAATCATACACTAGGAAATTAATATATAAAATTATTGATCGTTTTACATTTTAACATTATTTATAATTCAAAGAAATTGTTCCGTGCTTAATAAAGTTTAATAAAATTGAAGATAAAATCTGTAAGTTTGAAAATGACTTGCAGGGAGAAGAATACATTTCAAGATCGAAAAATCCCGAAAGGGTACTTATGCCAAGGAAACTTTTCACTCCCTTGCAATCCTGTTGCGAAAGAAAATGTTGCGAAAGTATTACAATATCTGCACAAGAGAAGTTGCATTCTAAATTTTGGGAATTGGGAGATTACCACAAGCAATCCATTCTTCTTAGTACTTTGATGAAGTGCAACGATCCCAAATAAGTTAATGCTCATGAGGTTTCAAGATTAGTAACCTGGACTCTCTTATTTTCTACTGATGAGAGTGTAATCGTCGTATGTAAAAAATTTCTGATGGGTTGTTTAAATTTGTCACAGAAAAAATTGAGAATAGTACAGGGTAAAATGTTAAATGGTGAAAGTTTAGTCGATGGTAGAGGGATGCATGAGAATCGTAAAGTAAAACTAACTGATCAAGTGAAACAATTAATTCAGGAACATTGTTTAACCAAGGCACATCAAAAATCTCATTATTTGCGAGAATCAACTAAATTAAATTATTTTACGAAAACAGAATTAAATTTAGCAAAATTGTTTAGTGAGTTTTGTGACTACTACATAAGTACTACACTTATCTACATGTATCTACATGTATCCTATTTTAGAGGGAAGTACCAAAAAAGGAGCAAATACTGTGTGCAGTTTTGTCAATCATGCAATACAACAAGAATTTGATAATATTCATCACAAAAAGATTGTTCTTTTTTCTGATGCATGTGGTGGACAAAATAAGAATTACACAGTATTTGCATACCTTCTTACACTTTCTATGCAATTGGATGTTGACATCTGGCATGTCTTTCCGGTTCGGGGTCATTCGTATTGTCAATGCGACCGTAATTTTGGAATGTATTCGCAGAAAAAGAAAAAGTTAGAACGCATAGAAACTGCAGAAGAGTACATCAAATTAATAAGAAACTCTCGAAATCCTTCATTCACTATGGTACAGTGTGGTCATAACATTTTGAATGATTATGAAAAATCCTCCAAGAAAACTGTACTGCATCCTAAAAGCATGAAAATAAGCCAAGCTTACGTAATTCATTATCTACCAAACGAAAGTGTTGACATTTTTTAGAATTATACAGAAACGAATGTCTCCACCTTTAAAATTGAAACGAAAGTGAAACTCGCGGAGTTAGAAAGAAATCCCCCTCCAATCGTTGGAATAACTGAAGCCAAACTGAATGATGTGAAGAGTTTATTGAAATACCTCACACCAAAAGGACAAGCGTTTTTTAATGAATACTTTGCCTCGATGACGAGCAATAAAACCAAAGACGACTCGATTATTTCTTCTGATGAAGATTAAACTGTATACTTTATTTTAAAATACATTAAAAATTGAAAAAAAAAACAGATTAATATTTAGTAAACTTAATTTGTTAAATTTTTATTGTATAAAAGATTTAGGTTTCATCATATTTATAAACCATACATTGGCGAGACAATTCGTGTGGTTCGGCTGTACGCCACGGATCCTTTGATACGCTCGAAAACTCGGGCACTGTATTAAACGAAACTCATTATAGCTCCAGAACTATTGAATATTCTGGTCTTAAACTTTTCCAAAAACTGTATCATACCTTCCTTTACTGGAAGATATTAAAGTCTGATTTGCTGCAAACGTCAGAAAAAAAATTAATAAAATTTTGTAAAGCAATTTTTTTTTAATTTACTTGCTTTATCACTTGAAGAACGCCCTAAAGCACAATTTCTGCAAATTTCATTGGAAAATGAATAAAAATTGACTATTTCAAAAAAGACTGTTTTCGTTAGTTACTTTGAAAACTAACAAAGCTACAACTTTTTTTCTAGGGAGAAAAAGATGCGGAATCCAATTTCACATCGAGATATAACCTTTAAAAACTTAAATTGGGAAATGTTATTAAAAGCCTTCAGGGGACTGCGATTTCGCACGAGAAAATGCTATGTGCCTTATACGATCCGTCACCTCAACTAAGGACGAAAATAAGTAACACAAAATATTATTGCAAGTGTTTCTTTTCATATGTGTCTTTGCCTATTTTAACGTGTGATAATATATGGTACCTCCTATTGCGCATCCTGGGGCATCTATTGTGAGAACAAAGGGTTGAGAAAAATCGGGTCGTTGTAAAAGTGGTTCTACACATAATCTTGATTTTAGAATATCAAAAGCTATTTGCTATTTATCGGTCCATATGAAAAGAGTATCCTTTTTTAGAAATTGATTAAGATGGTTGGAAATTTTTGAAAATCCTTCGATAAATCTACGATAATATCCTGCTAATCCTACAAATTGTTTGACATTATTTTCTGTTTTTGGAACTGGAAATTCTTTTACGGCTATTATTTTTTGGGGGTCTGGTCGAACTCCATTTTTATCAATGATATGACCTAAATATTCTATCTCAGGTCGTAAAAATGCACACTTGTCTGGTTGTAAATGACGGTTTGCTTTTCGAAGGCGTTTTATTAAATTATTAAATTTTGTCTCGTGTTCTTCTAGTGTATCAGCAAATATGACGATGTCGTCAAGATATACAAAGAGTTCTGTTCCTACTAATCAAGGTAAAGTAGTATCCATTAATCTTTGGAATGTTGCAGGAGCGGTTTTTAAACCAAAAGACATTCTATCAAATTCATAATGCCCATGAGGTGTAGAAAATGCAGTTTTATAAGAGTCTTTAGGGTCCATTTTTATATGGTGGAAACCAGTAGCTAAATCGAATGCTGAAAAATATCTGGCACATCCGAGTGAATCGAGTATATCATTTATGTTAGGTAGTGGGTAAGAATATCCGATTATTTTTTCATTAAGTTTTCTGAATTCAAGAACCATTCGCCATTTTATGTTACCTTTAGAATCAGGTTTTATAGAAAAAATCCAAACTAGAGTGTTATATGGTGATTGGGAAGGTTTTATTATTTTATTTTTTGATAATTCGTCAACCTGTTTTGTAATTTCTTCTTTGTGAACAGGGGAAATCTATATTGTCTTGAAACTGTTTATAATTAATCTTTCTACATGTTTGTATTCGTCTTGATTCAATTGATCCAAACGAAGAAGTTCTTTGATATATTCTATTCTTTCTTCACCTGTTATGTTTAAAAATTTTAATGGATTGTCGAAAAAATTGTCGCTTTTCCGAAAGCTATTCAGAATTCTGCTAGAGAAATCGTCATCACTTAAGTTTTTTAAATTTGTCCATTGTCTTGTTACATTTTGAGAATCTCTTTCTTCAAAATCTTCTAAAGTAATAGTCGGTATTGATATCGTTACTGGTATTTCGTTTGTATTTGCAAATTTGATATAAGCTTTACCCTTGAAATTTTTTACAATTGCGTCTCCGGCATAAATTCCTTCGCCAATATATATAGTTGAGGTATGTAACCTTCGCTTTTTTCAGTATTTTCAATTGGAATATAAAATGTTGTTACTGTTCTAGCTGGAATTGTTAATATCTGTGTCGATTCAAATGGATACAGTTTATTTTGTATTTCTAGACATAAGTAGTTATACAATGCCGGTTCTAGATGCAAATTCCTGTAACCGACATTTACCGACATCGAGAAGCTTCGATTGGTTCTGTTCCAAGCTAAGTCTGGAAGTTTCAAGAAGGAGTTCGAAGCATATGACGTCACACTATACCCTTGATAAATTGTTTATTAATGAATGAGGGTGGGGGTGAGGTGGGGTGGGGGTCATCTCTTTCGGGAAACATTTATTTCAAAGACTTTAGGAGTTGGTTTAACCTCTGTACGTATGGAATGTAAAGGACAAATGTTAAAAAATATTTCCTAGAAAAATAAAGGCATGTGACGGACAAATATTGAAAAATATTTCTCAGAAAAATAAAGGCATATGGTTAATTTAAACGCTCTCAGGATGTTTAATGTAATAAATTTGATAAAATTTTTTCTGATTAATTTAGACGTGGGGTATGTGTGAAATGATTTCGTTTTTAGAGCTTGGATTGTTTATGCTAATAAAATTGATATGACATCTCCCAGTTAGACTGCAGTAATCTGATATCTTACGTTTATGACATTAAATCACATTCGGGATATGTGAACAATAATACCCCTCTTTGTTTAAAACGAAGATAGAAACATTTACCATTATAAAAAGATGCATCTCACTATTAATAAGAATCATTTGTAACTGAAGTCTGAATCCTTCACTTGTATTTTGTATAAAGAAAAGTCATGGATTCTGAATATTACAAGAGACTTATTAGGATTATGGACGAAGCCTATCAATTATTAAAATATAATTCAAGTTTCGAATTGTATGAAAAATGGTTGAAATTCGGTAAACGAAATATTCGTTTAATAAATAAATTTTTTAAAGTGAACAAAAATAAGTTGTCAGTGCATGAGAAGATGAGGATAACATCTACACTTGGAATACTGAAAGCATTAAACACTAAAATAAACCAACTCCGGAAGAAAGGAAGAGGTACAGCATTATCGAGTCAAGAGGAAAGGAGAAGAATAAGGTGGGAAGATTTAGAGACTGCTTTTCAGAATAGAATTAAAACGGGTTCTATTGTTAATTTAACACATATAGATTTAAAACATTTTTTGGAGGATGCTAAGTTATTAACAATTAAAAAAATAAACAGTGTTTTAAGGCAATATCCAAATTTGAAAATTAATGTAATTTTATATGGTAAATTTAAAACTTTAGTAGAAGGGAAAATGGATGAAGCTATAAAGTATTTCAACACAAAGAACGATATTATTTCTCAATCAACAGATTTAGATGCGTGGTATGATGAAAAAGTAAAAGATCAGCTTTTAGTAAATGCTGAAGAATTTCAGGAAGAAAATTCTGGTTGGTCTTTAATTGAAATTATGAATTTATTAGTAAATATAAATAAATATGCCCCTTTTCAAATTGGATTATCAACGTACAACAATTTACCAAAGTATATTCAAACACAAAAGGCAGTGGTTAATATAAAAAATAACGATCCTTATTGTTTTTTGTGGTCAGTCACGGCAGCATTGAATCCCGTAGAAAATAATGCATGCTTAATGAGTTCTTATCCTCATTTTAGTGAAGTGTTAAAATACGATAACATAAAGTTTCCAATCAGTTTTTCTGACATCAAAAAGTTTGAAAAAATGAATAGTTTAAGTATAAACATTTATGGTGAAGATAATGAAAAATCTAAAAAAACAACAGAAATCGTTCCTTTTTATATAAGTCAGGAAAAATCAAATTTACCTGTAATTCATCTTTTAATGATTGAAAATACTTTAGTTGATGTTAATGAAGAAGATTATATTGGTGATGATGAAATTGATATTTCTAAACCAATTTATCATTTTTCATGGATAAAAAATTTATCTAGATTAATAAGTTCACAAGTCACAAGAAATGAGCATCGAATATTAATATGTGACAGATGCCTATGTCATTTTAGTTCAGAAAAGTCTTTTCGAAGTCATATATTGACATGTCAAAATATAAATAAATGTAGAATGATTTTACCAGATCATGAAAATAATATTTTGAAATTTAAAAACTATCAATATAAGGAAAAGGTGCCTTTCGTTGTATATGCTGATATTGAATGTCTTCTGGAGCCAGTGGTTGACTCACACATGAATACATCTATTTATCAAAAGCACGTTCCTACAAGTGTCGCTTATAATGTACTATGTAGTTTCGATAATTCAATTTCTAAAATTAAACTTTATCGTGACAAAGACTGCATTGAGTGGTTCATAAATGAACTAAAATGTTTGGCTGAAAAAGTAGATGAGTATTTAAAAATTATAGTACCAATGGAGCCTCTAACTAATCAACAAAAACAAGAATTTAAATTTGCAAAAATTTGTCACATTTGTGAAAATCCTTTCAAAATTGATGATATCAAACACCGTGATCATTGCCACTTTACAGGCAAATATCGCGGTGTTGCTCATCAGGGTTGCAATATAAATTACAAGAATTCACACGTGATTCCAGTAGTTTTTCATAATTTATCAGGTTATGATTCCCATTTTTTTATCAAAGCTTTAGCGACAAGTTTTGAGGGAAATGTCAGTTTATTACCAATAAATAAGGAAAAATACATTTCTTTCACAAAAAATGTTGAAAAAACTAATGTAAAGCTACGATTTATTGACTCTTTTCGATTTATGCCGAGTAGTCTTGAAAAATTAGCATTATTTCTCAATAATGATGAAAAAATAATAACAAAAAGACACTGTGTGAATGATAATGAATTTAATTTACTGACTAGAAAAGGTGTATTTCCATACAGTTATATTGACAATTGGGAGAAATTAGAAGAACATCAATTACCCCCAAAAGAGGCTTTTTTCTGTAAATTAAATAATTCAAGTATTTCTAATGAAGATTATCAGCATGCTCGTAGAGTTTGGGAAACTTTCAACTTGAAAACTTTAGGTGAATATTCAGATCTTTACCTCAAAACTGATGTCCTACTTTTATCTGATATTTTTGAAAATTTTAGACACCATTGTTTAAAAACATATAATTTAGATCCATTGCATTATTACACGGCACCTGGACTTGCTTTTGATGCAATGTTAAAATTTACTAAAATAGAACTCGAATTGTTGACCGATCCTGAAATGTTATTGTTCATCGAAAGTGCTATTAGAGGTGGTGTCTCTCAATGCTCTAATAGATATGCAAAAGCAAATAATCGATATATGGAGTCCAATTTTGATCCAAATTTACCTGAATCATATATTATTTACTTTGATATTAATAATCAGTACGGTGCAGCTATGAGTGAGTTTTTACCTTACAGAAATTTTGAATGGGTAGAAGATTTTTCAATGATTGATTTTTTAAACATTCCTGATAATTCATCTGTAGGTTTTATACTTGAAGTGGATTTTGAATATCCCGAACAGCTTCATGATTCACATAAAGATTTACCTCTATGTCCAGAGCATTTCATAGCCCCCAATTCAAAATGCAAAATTTCAAAACTGATGACAACTCTATTACCCAAGAATAATTACATTGTTCACTATAGAAATTTTAAATTGTATTTAAGTTTGGGTGTAAAATTAACAAAAATTCATAGAGTTTTGAAATTTGATCAAAAACCTTGGTTAAAAAGCTACATTGATCTGAATACAGAATTAAGAAAAAAATCAGACAATGATTTTGAGAAAAATTTTTATAAATTAATGAATAATTCTGTATTTGGAAAAACGATGGAAAATGTTAGGAAGCATAAAGATGTAAAATTAGTTACAAAGTGGAAGGGGAGGTATGGCGCAAAAGCTCTAATAGCAAAACCAAATTTTCACAGCTGCACCATATTTGATGAAAATATGGTTTTAATAGAGCTTAATCGATTAAAAGTAAATTTTAACAAACCAATTTATACAGGTTTTACTATTCTCGATATATCAAAAATAATGATTTATGATTTTCATTATAATTATATGAAACATAATTTCGGAAACAATGCAAAATTACTTTATACAGATACAGACAGTCTAATATATGACGTCACAGTTCCAGATTTTTATAATTACATTCGAAGAGATATTCATAAATTTGATACGTCTGATTATCCTCCAAACAATGTTTATGATATTCCTCTTGCGAATAAAAAAGTTTTAGGTTTAATGAAAGATGAGAACAATGGGAAAATTATGTTAGAATTTATTGGATTGCGATCAAAACTATATGCATTTAAAGTACAGGGGGATCAAGAAGAAAAACGAAAGGCTAAAGGCGTTAAAGGGTCAACTTTGAAAGAAATAACATTTGAAGATTATAAGCAGTCTCTATTTTCCTATAAAAACCTTGTCAAGACTCAATTCCTGATTCGAAGTAAAAAGCACGAAGTGCATACGATTAAACAAAATAAAATAGCCTTGAGTTGGTATGATGATAAAAGAATGCTTCATCCTGGGAAAACAGACACTTTTCCATGGGGCTACATTATGAAATAATTTAAAGAAAGTCCAAAAGCATCTTTTTCGATGTCTCTCTATAACATATACTCTTAAATATTCTTCTGAAGCTGAACTTATCACAAGAGGATCACATTACTGTAAACAAGCTCTGGAATATATAAGGAGGTGACAACGGGAAGAAACCATTACTAAATTCATCATCATCAGAAGCTCTAACTCTTTACAAAGTGAAGATTTAAAAAAAGGAAGGAAGTGAAAAACAAAAAAAACAGTAAGATATTCTAAAAACTTTTACAATATTTTATGAAAAAAGTGTATGTGTGGAAGTGTTTTGCAAAAGTTGGGATATTTTTTATATTCATGGATATATCTGTAAGTGATTTTCTTATTCTATATCGAAACATGAAAAAATCTTTAGTTTTTTAATATCACAATTATATCAAAAAATTTTATTCAAAGAAAATATGCTTAAAATTCTAAACCCTCCAAAAAATGTAACTGCAATTTAAAATAAAATTGATCGAGAATGTTGTTAACTTAAAAAATTAAATACATGAAAAATTACTTCATGATTTTATTTTTTAAGTTATTTTGAACTTAAAATTTTTCATAAAAAACTATAATTAGATGAAAAATCTTCCAAAGAATTGTGATACATATATTAGAACTTTACACTGTTAAAAATTTATGTATTAAACTTCCATTTTATATAATGGAAGTTTTTTTTAGTATCTTATATTAAATTTAAAATACTTTCATCTTAAAAAAATTAAAAACTTTTTTTGTAATTTGATACAGATGGGTATATATTTTTATAATTTTTATTAAATCAAATTTACAGTATTAATTTCAAATACATGTAAAATTACTTAATGATTTTATTTGATATTTATGATTTATTGAAAAATGTTATTAATTTAAATAGTCTTTAATATATAAGTAGTAAAATTAAAATAAAATTAAAATAAATAGATTTTTTATCTAATTATAGTTTTTTATGAAAAATTTTAATTTCGAAATAACTTGAAAAATAAAATCATCAAATAATTTTTCATGCATTTAATTTATTTAAACTAACAACATTCTCGGTCAATTTTATTCAAAATTGCGATTAAATTTTTTTGACTGTTCAGAATTTGAGTGTTCAGAATTTGAGCATACTTTCTTTGAATAAAATTGTTTGATATAATTGTGATATTAAAAAATTCATGATATTTTGATGCTTCAGATAAGAAAAGAAAAATTATTAAAGTACATTCAGAACATATAATCTGTTCCAAATTTGCAACATTTATTTTTTCATTCAAATTTAAGTATAAAATAATAATAATAATAATAATAATTTTCAAAATATTTGTTTCAGATCATGGATTATGTCCACATCTTAACGACAGTGAAGATTCCCGAGGAGTGGATGAGGTCTACTCCATACAGCATCTTAAAGGAGGTTTGCAGTGATGCAGTGTCGAGATTCATTGCAGACCCACAGGCGCTAATTCTGATGGAGTTTGGCGGAGTGTTTACCATGCTCCAAAAAGATGAAGAAGACAGTGGTCTTATTTTTAAAAAATTATAAAAACCAAAAACGTAAAAAAAGTTAAAAAATATTTCACAATATATTATCAATATTTGTAAAAAATAAAAAATGTGATTTTTTAACAAATTTATATAAAAATAAAAATATATGATGAAAATTTTGCAATATAAAAATTAAATTGTGTCGTTTCATTCCACTACCTTTCCCCACTTTTATTTACGATGGTTCGTTTTATTGAAAAAATAATTTTTATTCATAAAAAAAGTCTGTTTCATCAGAATTTTTCAGTTTTTAGTTGACGAATTGTATTTAAATATAAATTTTTGTAATAAAATGAATTGAAGTATAGTAATTTTTCACCAACCGTATTTTAAATTTGAAAATATGCTTTTTAATTCAAATATTTCTTAAATTTAACTTTAAAATACTAACAATTGGTCATTTTTAATAGTAGGTAGCGAGATTCTTTTTGTACGAATGTATTCTTTATATTCTTAGGGTGCCGTCCCATGACGGTGTTTATACTCGTCGTAAAGCAGAAAAATAATTAGAATGAGAGACACATATATTACAGTCTCTTTCACTTATGATTTTCTAACATCGACATGGAACTCCGGCCTCATTGATCAGTAATGGAATGCTAGAACACATAATGATGATAATAATCATGTGATATCTTCAGAATTTGTATATAGAAAAGTTCAGTCACACTGCTGACCTACCACAATTTTATACTACGATGGGTTGAAGAATAAAGAACAGTTTTTCTTGTATTAAATACATTTTTTATTGAATTATAATTTTTAAAAAGTACACATTTGTTATCAATATATAGCAGCACAAAATTTTGGATTATAATTTTAAATTAATTGACAAATATTATTATTATTCTTACTTTCTATTTTATAATTTTTATGTAACCACAATTTTAAAAGTATTACATTTCGCAACGCACAGTCAAAATTTTGTATATTTTTATTATGATGGAAACACTTAATTGAACCTTTTGATTCATTAATCAAGTATTGAAGCGGAGGACATTTTAATTCATACAAGTCAATAATTTTTATTGATTTTTTAACAAAGCATTTCAAAAAATTCTTTTTTTCTAGTCCTTTTACATAGATTTTCGTTGCATTTTTAAAAATCTTTGTAAGTATTATTTTCAACAACGTATAAGGTACATTACCAGAAGTCCATGTTATACCATGCAAATTGTTTTCCAACCAACGATTTATATTTCTGTACTTTGAAGATATAGAGGTCCACTCACAAGGTGGTTGGAAAAGAAAATTAAAAGGTCTTGCTGATTCATTATTATCATTAACTGGGAGAATTGCTAATTCTTTAATTATAAATTCATTAATAGGCAACCTGAATCCTTGAATGTCAACTATGTACTCCATCTTAACCGATACTAACTTATTTAAGAGATATCAAGACAATTTATATAAGTTTTTTAATCCCACCACTTATTGGTTTATATTCAATTACCCTATCATGCAAAATTAAACAATCTGCAGCAGTTTGAGCAGGGAAATTTTCTTTAGCTTCAAATTCTAAGCGAATATCAACTGGACCAGACTTCAAAGATTCATTTTGCTTTGAACAATCAATAACTATTAAAGGAGCAAATTCTAAAAAATCACTCTTTGATAAATATGCTTGAGGTTCTCTTCCATAATAATTTGCTTGAAAATTAGTATACATTTCGTAGAGTAGAGCGTATTGTTTTTTATCAAAATCAAGATTAAGATTACCATACGGATAACTTTGATTGTTCAAAAATAGCTTTACATTAGTTACTTTGCAATGATCAAAATGGCTAGCATTTCTCCTAGAAACATTCTTTCTATTTGTTTGAAACCCTAAAATAACAAATCTGGGTTTCTCTAATTGTGTTGACGTTTTAACAGTCCAAACATGATTCGATGTAATTGGTAGCATTGGATATTCATATAATTCCCAAGTACGAAAACAAATTGGAATAAGTGGATCCTTTTCAATATATTTTAATAATTTGAATTTTCGCGCATCTGACAATTTAACACTGGGAAGTAACCATTCAATTTTATCGATTATAATTTTGAAGTTCTCATCAGCTGTTTGTATAACGGCATTCACATCATTTCTTGATCGTGTTAGTATTAATTCATGTCTAGCATTCACTACAATTTTTTGATAATCTTCAGCAAAACCAAATATTGTATTGAGCGGTATCGAGATATCAAAATTTCCAGCATCATCAGTTAATGATGTATTTGCATTACTTGATGGAAACCAGCCAGCATTTTCTAGGAATTTGCTCTGAGCTTCATAAACTGATAAATAATTTTTGATCAAGCTCGTGAGACCAACATTTTTATTTTTGTCAATCTCTACAGCGTTCAGTTCATAGCGTGCTTCTTCAAAAATATGACAGATAGCATTAATGATGAATCTGGTATTATTAACTGGAGTTCCATCCTCTTTTACTAATTTTCCTTGAATATGGAGAGAACTTTTACTTGGTAGAAGGCAATGGTCTTGATTTTGAACAGAAATTCGTATTTCATCACTGTTATTGGTGGTTGATGACGCGTAAGGTAGATGCGCATGCACCTCATAATGTGCAATAGATTCGTCGTAGACAATTGGTCTTGAGATATTTAGTATTTCCTCTTCCATTGCAAATGATGAAGCAGTTGCAGAAGAAGAATTTTATTTTTTATTTTTTTCTTCCTTGAGCTATCACCTTGAGACCTAGATTTTTCAGAAGCTGAATGTTGTGAGGTCTTAGCACCTTGAATGCAGGTTTGTGACTGACTTTTTTGAGGCATTCTACTCTACTATTATAACCGTAACCGATTTTTCTATTAAATATAATTCCCATTATTATTTAAGAGATTTAATGTGCAGTCTGATTGTTATAGTTTCACCTTGAAAATTCACCAAATTTCCATCTTGATCGACTATTCGTAATTGAATTTGATCTATTGTCTTGACAGCAACTGGTAAGTAAATGACGTGTGATGGCACTTCAACTATTTTATATCCTGGTGGTACTACCGGAAAAAATTCATGAATAGTGTGCACCTTCTGATCATTGATGTATGCACCTGTAGTAATATTGCACTCGATTCTCAGACAATTTACTTTTATTATGGACACTGGTAAATTTGATTTATGTACTTTATTAGCTTCAAGTATCTGAGGTTCAAATCCCAATAAATACGCTATTGAATCTTCTTTTATAAAATTTATTTCGCGATTACAAAGAATCTCACTACGTAAAGTATTGTTATTAGGCTTAATATGGATCTCTATTCCTTTTTTAACTAAGACATTTTGTAAATATTTCTGAATATCTGATATTTCATAACTACCTGTAGGTATAACAATTTCTTCTTTTCCCACATAAAATTTATTTTGACTTTTGTCTATGTTTGGAATCGAATTGAAAGTTAGAAATTCAACGAGACCAAGAACGTAATTTTTACTAAGTGAAAGTTCAATTGGTGGAAAATATTGCGTTTCTAATACAGATGAATTTCCTGATAATGTCAAGGTAAATGAATCATCCATGATGATGGTTAATTTTTGACTGAAGTAAAATTAATTAATTTACTCATTTATATAGATAGTACAAACTTTTCAATTTCAACTGATTACATAAAAATTTGAGACACAAATGACCACACACGAATGTATTGTAATTCTGATACCTGTCATGATTATATTTTATATTATCAACACCAAGATATTTAACAAGATCTGAAGGTGGTCGAAGGTTACCAAAACTATCAAAATATTCAACATCATTACCAATTTTCTTATATGCAACCCAATGTGTACCTGGACCATCTTTATCATCTAAATTAATAATAGCTGATTCGAATATATAAGGTCCTATCATTGGTAATTTATTTCGCATAAAAACACCTCGAAAGTGTTGTATTTTCATAGACTTTGCATATTTAACCAAATCGAAATCAGTTAGAGCTCGATGTGGTAATTTTATTTCGACTTTTTTTAGATTTTCTGAATTTTTTACTTGAGAGTCAATGTGAAGACCTAAGCCCTCCTTATATGGCTTAAGGTATAAGCCTTTTCCTAATGCTATAGATTCTATCATCTGATTGTGGCGTTTACTTTCTTCAAGTTGTTTTTTAGCTGCATTTGCATCATTGACAGCCTTAGCTACACCAGCAGCCCCACCTGCTAACGCCCCAACGGCACTGAGACCTGCAAAAACAGGTACCAAAAAAGGTAGAAAGCCTCCAACTTTACTCGGTACAGGAAGAATTCGAGGCTTTTTTACATTGCGTTTTCCACCAGCCTTTTTCACAGCTGCACGTGCACCCTGAAGTGCTAATTTGATAACACTGTGAGCATTTTTGCTAGGGATCATAGATTTTTTAGCTGCTGTAACAACTTTCTTCAATGACGAACCCAATCTTTTTTTCTTCTTCGTGACCCCCATCCCCAGTTTTGATTTTACTTTCATGGCATTCGTTATTGCCCAAGCGGCTGCCTTTTCACCTATTTTAGCGTCTTTTGCTAACACACGATCCCACGCTTTTTCAGCTAAAACTCTATCAGCTGTATTTCTTGCTGAAATATTATCTCTGTTTTGAGAATATAAAATGTCGTGTTCCTTGCAAGCTGTATCAAGGGGATTAATACCAGGATCACCACGTGTTAATCGCTTTGTTAATTTAGTCCCAGGGCCACAATATTGATAACCAGGGATGTGCAATTCTACAGGAAGGTTATTAATAACTTTATTTAATAGTCCTTTACCACGTCTATTTCGTTTGAAAGCTTTTGTACAACTGGCTATATCTTTCTTTGTAACCATAATTATATCTGTTCAAAAAACTTTTCAGACTGAAATGAAAACCTTTAAAAGCATGCTATTTATAGTACTCAAGTCAGTTGTTATCAAGATGGAGTTTAAAACACAATCTATGAAATTACCGGTTGCAAATTTTGACAAATTCACACTAGATTGGAAAAGAGAAGAAAAGAGTCATGGGAATTTATTACCAGTGTACGCGCAATTTTCTGCGGTCCATCCAATTGTGGGAAAACGAATGCGTTACTTACATTACTAACACACCCAAACGGATTAAGATTTGAAAATATCTACATTTATTCAAAATCTTTGAACCAACCTAAATACAAATTTTTAGAAAAAGTTTTACAATCGGTGAATGATATAAAATACTTTCCTTTCAATGAACATGGAGAAGTTGTTCAACCGAATGAAGCACAACCTAACTCAATAATCGTGTTTGATGATGTGGCATGTGATAAACAAGATAACATTCGAGCATTTTTTTCCATGGGTAGACATAGACTCATTGACTGTTTTTACTTGTGTCAAACGTACGCACGAATTCCAAAAACATTTAATTCGTGATAACGTTAATTTCTTAGTACTTTTCAAGCAGGATGAAATGAATCTTAAACATATCTATGATGATCACGTAAACACGGATATGTCGTTTTCAAAATTTAAAGAATTATGTTCAGCTTGTTGGGATAATAAATATGGTTTTCTTGTTATTGACAAAGATAATGAAATTAATCAAGGAAGATATCGTAAATGCTTTGATTGTTTTATAAATTTGAGAAATTAATAAAAAAGTGTATCCTAATACTTTATAGAACTAGTTGCACTTTAGACTTCGATGAAACAAGATGTCTTTGAAGAACGAAAACTTTCATAAAAATGAAACGGATATTTTGCAGCAAATTGCTATAGCTAGTGATGCAATTCGACGTAAACATAAATTAATAAAATTGGGCAAGGAAGCAATTAAACAGACACTTAATAATACTTTTAAACCTATTGTTACCCCCCTTGAGAAAATTGTTGATGGTTTCAAAATAAGGGAAACAGTTAATTCTGTTGAAAAAGTGCAAAGTGAAGATATAGAAAATATTTATGATAATGATGATAATGATGATGATCATGATGGTGATGTAACTTTTATGTCAGCTACTGATGAAAGAGTAGATGAAAGAGAAGATTCCAATAATTCAGAATTTTTAAATGTCAATGACACTGAAAATAATAAAAAAACATCTTCTACTTCATGGGATGATAATATTAAACATTATCTTATATTGTTAGGTGAAAGAAGTAAAGAACTTGATAATATAAGTGGTGTACGGAAATTAACCAAGGATAGATTAATGATTGGAGATTCGCCAATAAATTTCAGTCAGGACTATATTCACGTGGGTGATTCAAATTTCCAAATAAGTAAAGGTTTACTTGAACTTTTATTTAAAAAAATTCCTGAAGAATCTCTAATAAGTTCTGATGATCTTGAAAATTATAGAAAAATTATTCTCGCAACGAATGCTCATAAAAAACATTATAAAGCAGCTAACGAGGTTCGTGATAGTAAGTCCTTTAAATATAAACATTTTATTGAAAAAATAATCCTCACATCCCCTGCTAGAAATAATGATAGACGAAGTAAAAGACAAGATATATCAGGTCGAGGTATGATACCTCAGTACATGGTTGCTAAAGAGGGTAATCAGTTGGATTACATTTACTGGGATGATCCGAATGAGTTGGTAGATCGATTACGTTTACTTTTAGCATCCCAAGCAGCTGGTAACTCAAGTCATACAAATGAAATTATATCAATCGTTGAAGAACTACGAGAAGCTGGGATTATTTATTAGTGAATTTTTTATTAATTGTATCATTTTTATGATGAGTATCGATATATTCGGACGTCTTTTTAGACAAACTGGAAACTCCAATCGTGGTCCTCCGGGAATTGGATTCAAGGTTACCAATTCAGGAAATTACGATCTAGATGGAAAGAGGCTATGCAACGTGGCTGGAGCTGAAGAATCGAATGATGCAGTGAATTTGCAATTGGTTCTAGATTTAATAAAAAAAGAAACTGATACCATCCATAATGTTATTGCTTCATTGCAAACTGAATTTTTTAACAAAAATATGATAATTGATGTCCTCGAATCAACTGTCAATCAAAAATTGAAAAATATACAAATTGATCATAAATCGACTCAACTATTAGTGCTTCGCAATTCAGAGCTCATTTCACAATTGGATGTCAGACTGCATAGACTTAAAAATGAACACAGAGAAACTGCAGTTGGTTGAAGAACTGCATAAACCGGCTAGAAGAAATTACCAACGACAACATGTGGATATCCGTGGTATCGATGAAACTTGGCAAGCAGATCTCGTTGAAATGCTACCTTACGAGAAGAAAAATAAAGGTTATAAATACATCTTAACTATCGTTGATATATTTTCAAAATTTGCTTGGGCTATTCCTGTGAAAAGTAAGACTGCAGATGACGTCACAACAGCAATGAAATCAGTGCTAATCCAAGGACGTGTACCGAAAAATTTACATGTAGATAGAGGAAAAGAATTTTATAATAAAAGTTTCAGTAATCTCATGAAAAATTATAATATTAATTTATACTCTACGTTTAGTAATTTGAAAGCATCAATATGTGAGAGATTTAACCGTACTTTAAAAAATAAAATGTGGATACAATTTAGTTTGCAGGGAAATTATAAATGGTTTGATATTTTAACAGATCTTATTTCCTCTTACAATAATACAAGACATCGAACAATAAAAATAAAACCAAAAGATGTTACTAAAGAAAATGAAAAAAAAACTTTTTTTTAATATTTATAAAAAGTTTCAAATAAAAACTATGAGAAGAAAACCAAAGTTTAAAATTGGTGATGAAGTAAGAATAAGTAAATTCAAACATACATTTGAAAAAGGTTATACACCTAATTGGACAACAGAAATATTTACAATTAGTCAAGTAAGAGATTCTGAACCAACGACGTACTTTCTCAAAGATTATCAAAATAAACCCATATCTGGTAGCTTTTATGAACAGGAATTAAGCAAAGTTAAGAATCCCAACATTTATTTGGTAGAAAAAGTGCTTAAGAAACGTGGAAATAAGTTATATGTAAAATGGTTAGGTTTTGATAATTCACATAATAGTTGGATAGAAAAATGAAATATAGTATGTAAACAATTTTTGTATCTATTTCTTAAGAATAAATGTTCTATAAATAAGTAGACAAATTAAAAAGCATTAATTTTTTTATTTTCCTGCTTCTCCCTCTCACGCGCATACAAAATTATATTTAATTAATAAAACTTGAACCAATATTTTGAATACTAGGCAAACTCTTTACAACTTCCTCACATAATTGTTTTGAGTGAAAAGTAATTATTTCAAAAAATAAAGCTTTCGTATGTGGGAAATTGACACACTTTTTTAACAATTTTTTCAAAACTTGAGAATAATTTTTTTCAAAGAAGTTTCCAAGTTTTTCACACATTTATAGTCAGTATTACACCACAATCTTTCACCAATAATTTTAACAATCACATTTTTAACATTTTGTAGATTTGATGATGATAATTCTT
Source organism: Diplolepis rosae (assembly GCA_030998225.1). Classification (NCBI taxonomy): domain Eukaryota; kingdom Metazoa; phylum Arthropoda; class Insecta; order Hymenoptera; family Diplolepididae; genus Diplolepis; species Diplolepis rosae. Next base: position 4,880,521 of record JAPYXD010000466.1, read on the forward strand.
CAAGATGTTGTTCGATGCAAGGACTCAATTCACTCAAGATCAGAAACGTTGATTCATTCATTGTAAAGGGATGTGGTGATAATGAGTTGCTAGGAACACGTTCCAGTGACACCAAACGCTGGTTGTTCAAAACGACGAATCGGAGAAGAAGTGTTTGACAGTTGATTATCTGGGTGTTCATTTCATTGTGGAAAAAAAGTTTCATTTCTTCAAAAAAACTATTTAACAGCTTCCATTCTTCAGGGTGTAGAGAAATATTTGATTGTGGATGACTACTGATCAATTTTAATCTTGCACTTAAACTTCCATTTTTACATAATTCTGCACCAATGACTGCTTGCTTTGTGAATGATGAATTCAAGTTGTACGTAGTAGAAAGTAATAGTTGCTTTTTCGGAACGTAAGACATTTTTTATCTCAATTGTTTTCGGACACTGATGAATGCAATTCAAATTCGTTGTATTGGCCGCCTAGAAATTTTAAACGTACCTCTCCAACAGCAATTTCTCGAATTAATTCTTGATAATAATCTTCATCTGCTTGAAATAGTGTCAGTATTCGTTGGGGGAAAAAGATCACAAAGGTATTTTCAATATCTGCAGCAATTTTTGATCCGTATTTTGTAGGCACTCTTCGCAAACCCGTAATTTTGTAGAATTCGCCAACCTTTAGTTCCTTCAGGCTCTTGATAGGCAGGATGGTAGCAGCTCTATTCAATTTTTTTAAATCCATTATCAGATAAAGATATACTTTTGAAATTTTTGGATATTTCTTTAATATCTGATCTAACTTCAATTAAATGCTTTATCTCTTTGATATTTTTTAAGAGATTATTTATTCGAACTTGTATTTCACGTTTGCGATTTTTACATTTTTACATTCAAGTAATGTCTCAAAATGACTGTGGAGACACCATGTATCGCTCCTTTTTTATATCCATTATCCCCCCTTTTTTCCCTTTGTCTTATAACAGTTAATTTTCTTCACTTCTCCTTAAAAAATCTCTAGAAGCATTTAGAAGCATCTAGACTTTTCGAGAAGATTCTGGAGGGGATTTACATACTCCTTTCACAGGAAACAAGAGACGACATATCCTCGACTCCAGAAGCGGTCTCTTAAACTATATGCCTATATTTTTCTGAGAAATATTTTTTAACATTTGTCCTTCACATGCCTTTGTTTTCTGGTGGGAGATGTCATATCAATTTTATTAGCATAAACAATCCAAGCCCTAAGAACGAAATCATTTCACACATACCCCACGTCTAAATTAATCAGAAATAATTTTATCAAATTTATTACATTAAACATCCTGAGAGCGTTTAAATTAACCATATGCCTTTATTTTTCTGAGAAATATTATTATAATGGTAAATTTTTCACATATCCCGAATGTGATTTAATGTCATAAACGTAAGATATCAGATTACTGCAGTCTAACTGGGAGATGTCATATCAATTTTATTAGCATAAACAATCCAAGCTCTAAAAACGAAATCATTTCACACATACCCCACGTCTAAATTAATCAGAAAAAATTTTATCAAATTTATTACATTAAACATCATGAGAGCGTTTAAATTAACCATATGCCTTTATTTTTCTGAGAAATATTTTTCAATATTTGTCCGTCACATGCCTTTATTTTTCTAGGAAATATTTTTTAACATTTGTCCTTTACATTCCATACGTACAGAGGTTAAACCAACTCCTAAAGTCTTTGAAATAAATGTTTCCCGAAAGAGATGACCCCCACCCCACCCCCACCCCCATTCATTAATAAACAATTCATCAAGGGTATAGTGTGACGTCATATGCTTCGAACTCCTTCTTGAAACTTCCAGACTTAGCTTGGAACAGAACCAATCGAAGCTTCTCGATGTCGGTAAATGTCGGTTACAGGAATTTGCATCTAGAACCGGCATTGTATAACTACTGACATATTAATACACAATTTATATTGACTTTATTTTCTCGAAAAAATTCTGAACCTAGAACTCCGTCTTCATCGATTGGAACTTCATTAGGAATTATATTCTGTATTATTGGATATCCTAGAATGTTTATTTGTACTTGAATTTGTTTTATTTTCCTGTTGGCGTTCATGGGGGAGAGGTCTGGGTCCCCATGGGAGGAGATAGTAGACAACTTTTAAATAATTTTTTCTAGAATTCCAGCTTTGAAGAGGGTGCTGGAAGAGCCCCGAAACGTCGCGCAAGTTTTTTTACAATCTTTTTATTTTTATGTAAATGGTGGTGGGAAATAAAGACAAAAGAGGACGAAAGAAAGAAAAATAAGGAAGGGGTTTTGGAAGGTTGCCTTCTTTTTTCTTTCCTCCTTTTTTGTTGGTTTTTTTTGTTGGATTTTGCATAACAAAATTAGGACTTTGTTTTTTAGAAACTGCTTCTTGTGCTTTGGTTAAATGATAACATTTTCAGCAACATGACCTGGTTTGTTACATATTATACAATACAATTTATGTTGTTATCTCGTGCAATAATAAACCAAGTTGTTTTATTATTTCTATTAATTATAGTCACCCATTTTTAAATAATCTGAATTTCTATTTCTCCGTAGTGCGCAAGATGCTGCCAAGTCTCTTTCTACCTTGATTCTGTCATTGAAAACTTCTTTAAATGTATCTTTTATTTTTACTCGAATTTCTAATTCAGGACGCAGACAGCGAATAAAACATTAAATAACGTCTTTATGAAGGTTCTGTTTGAAGGTATTATCTACTTGTCCATTATTGTTAAGTCTATGAGCATCTTCGATTCTGTCGGCAATCTCCTTAATTTTAGCTGCATAGGAAAGTACGTTCTCTTTTTTCCACATATAGGTATTCCCTAATTCTCCTTGTAATTGAAACACACTTTTTTCAGGGGCATATACTCTTTTCAGTTTTTCAATTAATTTCTCTATATTATTATAAGTTCACCCAAAGTTACATTTTCTTGCTTCTGATAATTTACTTCTTCAAGCTGACTTCTTGAGCTGCGGGTGTTGGCAGCGTTGCTTTTGCCTCATAACTTCCTTCAATAAAATGTGATAATGGAATATTACTCCCATCAAATAAAGGTACTACTTCTAACGCGTCACATAAGGATACTTGTTCGACTGTTAGGTAGGGCCATTTCTTTGTTTAAAATTGGATTAAGGTTTTCTTCAGGATTGTAGTGAACAGTTTGCTCTATTTGTTCGTTGTCGGTATTATTATCGTCGCTATCGTGATTACTTGTAATTGGTCTGCAAATAAGAGAATTTTCTGATAAATTTATTTTAGTTCTTTCTTCAACTGTGTTTTCTGAAATTACCGTTGAACTAAGTAAACTTATAACTTCGTTGTCAATATCCGTAGTTTCGTTTTTTAATGTTTCGTCCTGATTAATTGATCCACAAATAATACTTGAATTAGTTTTTAAATTTGAATTAAACTAATTATTCGAGTCAGATAAACTGCTTGTTCCGGCAAATTCGAATTGTTCAAACGTTAAGGTTTTCTCTAAAGAAATATTATCTAATTGAAAACTGATATTTGTTTTTTCTTTGCTATAAAAATTTTAAAAATTATCTTAAGTTACTTTTTCCTTCACACTTGCTGTTCTTTTTGGTTTAAGGAGACCAATTTGATTTTGTGCCACAAATTTTGCAAGTTCAGTATTTTTCTTAACTTGACTGCGCGTAATAGGGTTTTCTTGATTTTGGGATTTCCCTAATTCACTGGGATTGGGGCCCAACATAGGTAATTATAAAATAGAATTTACTGATACATACATGGAGACACCTTTGAAATTGCAATACATCAGGTAATTTTATGGTTATCAAACAAAATTCTTAAAATAATATGCCGTAATTCTAACAATTTCCATGTGTTTACAGAATGTTACGAGCGGCTAAGAATATTATAAAATAAAAATTTCTTTCTCAATTAAACTAACTGAAATGGGTCATTGAACGATATTGATTAAAGTTGTCTCTTTTTTATTCTTTGCACACGTAACCTGAGTGTATTGTAAATTCGGCACGAAGGTGACAAAAAGGAGGTCAGTTCAACGACTGAAGAAGAATGACAATTATTAAGAAGTTCCTTTTTTTTATTATTGTATTTTACTAACTAAATGGATAAATGGAATGCTTGAGTAATTTAAAATTTTACATCTCACGATAGATACCATATACAGGGTGAGGCACATAAAGTGTTACAGAGCGATAGCACTGAAACTATTGATCATATTCAAAAATGTTTCAGACAAAGGTTTTAGTGTTCGAATAGGCCGTCATACTTGACCACACTATTTTTTTATCGGTGGTGGCGCTGAAGCTACGTCAAAGTCAACTCCACTTTTTTAAATGGAACCATATATTTTTTTTCGATTACATTATTACCGATTTTGAGACGAATTCAGCGACCTACAACACAAGGTCATTCTAGTCACGAAAAGTATGAAAATAGTCGAAAAATCATTTTTATTTCTTTTAATTTCCTACGATATCCATGATAATACACATCGATAGGGTATTGTTGACATCGGCAGAAAGTAAGCATTTTCTGTTGACATATCAGTTAGTCACGCATTACCTTCTAACGTGAGTACATTGGAACGCGAAAATGAACGATTTTCAAGAATATTTGTATATGTTGATGGTGCTGGGGGGAATGCCGTAAACATTACAGAAACGCCCAAGATTTGTATACGGCTCGTTATCCGGATAGGCAATAAAAATCGCACATGGCTTTTAAGCGATTAGCTGAGCGTTTCTGTCGCTTTGGTACAGTGAAACAAACACGAGTTAAAAAATGCGCACAGATGTCTCATTCTTGAGCCATGTGCGTTTTTCTGATGAAGCTAACTTTACAAATACGAGAAATGTGAATAGCCATAATATGCATTATTGGGCAAATGAGAATCCTCGATGGATGAGAACTGTACCATTCCAACATCCGTGGTCCGTTAATTGTCGGTGCGGCATTGTCGGCGATCACGTTATTGGTCCATATTTTTTTGAAGGTCGCCAGATCTAACATCATCACATTACTTTTTATGGGCTTTGTCAAAGAGCGCGTAATGGCGGTAGCACCTACCACGCCTGACGACATGAAAGAAGGAATACGCCGGCATGTACCGAAATTACACCTCAAATGTTGGCTGAAGTTAGATGGTCTTTTCATTAGCGAATTAACAAGTGCTTACAAGACGAGGGTCATCACTTCGAGCATCTTCTGTAGGTAGACCCAAACGATAAAAATAGGGTGGTCGAGTATGACGGCCTTCTCGAACACTGAAACTTTTATCTGAAACATTTTTCGATATGATCAATAGTATCAATAGATATCAATAGATATATCAATTGATATGAGAAATGGAAAAAAAGGAGAGGAGGATTCAGAATCAAAATTAACAAAATTAAAAGGTCAGGTCAACATTAGTCGCTGATTTAGTATTCCTACAAGTCGAAAAACGACTGCGTAGCGAAGACAAAAATTCCCTGCCAAGGAACCGTCGATATGAGTTTACGAAGCAAATCAATTTCAATTCATAAACGCAGTCTTACGAGCTTCTTGATCCGATCAAGAAGTTCAGAGAGTAAAAGCTCGGTCTTTGCTTTTACCCCTCCGCGGTTCGGAACAGGTGCTACAAAATTAAGGGAAAAGAAAATCTCGCAAGTAGACGGTGGGCGGACGTAAACAATTTCCAAATATTCTCTCCAACAGAAGCCTTTCGCGGGCTTGTAACGCGGAAAAATATTTAAAGTACTTTTCGCCACTACGATTCGTTCTCTAATGAAAATCGAGGCACGTCGGTGGTCAGTTAGTCGAAAGTACTAATGGTGCGGGTGCAACTTGGGGTCGAATCTAACTTTTAAAAGAATTTCATCTCGTTGGATTTCAAAACAGCGAGGAGGTTTTCTTTTATCTTTTTAAACCACTAGGTTTGCAAAAGGTTAAGAGTGGTGTGGGTGAAACAATTTAAAAGCATTGTTCACCTTCTGGTTAAAAACCATTTATTTCTTTCTTTTTTCAAAACTAGATAGTGAAAAACGTGACAGGAACCGACGTGTGCGCGTGCTAGTTTAAAACTACGACATAGCGTGTTGTAATAAGAAAATAAATAAAACTTGAGTGACCCTTTTTGTGTCACGACCAGCCAGGAAAACTACAAGGCCCAGTCGAGTCAAACGGATTCTGCGAACGGTCAGGATCCTTCCTTCTCTCGTTCAGCCACCATCCCTCTCAGCTGGTAGGACTGAGTTCAAAATACAATAACGGTGAGTTTGTATCGTCCACAATTTTTGCAATTTTTATAGACTTAATCCAGGCAATATTAACAATAGCAAAACCTGCGTCACAATTAAAACCTCTTTCAAAATAAAAAAATTGACAAAACGAATTTTCCTTCCACCATCCTGTCACACTAAAGTTAAGGTAGTAAGCTAGTTGGAGATAAGACACTCTCAGCTCAGAGTAGGAAGACAGCGAGTCTACAGAAAAAAATAAAAAGACACATATGTGTCTTACGGTTTGTGTAGCCTCCGCGTACATAAAATTCAAATGCTACTGTGGGCAAAAACTAATGTGAATTTTGTTATAAAATGAAGAATCTTTATTTATTTATCCAAATCAATTTCATCTCCTTCAAAGTAATCCCCTCCCAATATAATGCACTTATGCCAACGTTTTTTCCAATCGTCGAAACACTTGTTAAATTCGATTTCCGGAATTGCCTTCAAAACCTTCTTCAATTCGGCTTGTATCTCTTCAAACGTGCCAAAACGGTGTCCTTGGAGTGGTCTTTTGAGTTTGGGGAATAACCAGAAGTCACACGGAGCCAAATCGGTTGAATATGGTGGTTGTGGAACAATATGCGTTGAGTTTTTGGCGAAATGGTCACGAAGAACGAGTGCAGTGTGAGACGGCGGATTATTGTGACGCAAAAACCACGAGTTGTCTGCAAAAAAAATGTTTTGAAACGGTGCTGAGTGATCCTCTTGAAATGCCAATAGTGTCAACAAGGTCTCTAATTATCAATCGACGATTTTTGTGCACTAATCCTTTGATTTGATTGACGTGTTGCTCGTCAGTTGATGTTGATAGTCGTCCGAGCGTTCCAAGTCATCAACACGTTCTCTGCCTTCTTTGAAGTAATTGCACCACTTATAAACATTTTTCTGCGACATGGTCAAATCACCGAAGGCCTTCTGCAACATTCTGAACGTTTCCGCAACTGAAATTTCATTCCGCAAACAAAATTTAGTGGCACTTTTTTGCTCAACAAATTCAGACTTTGTAAAAATCGAAAAAATCACTTTTAATTGTTCAGAAAACACAAGCGGAACTATTTAACAAATGATGACATTGACATGAAATTTGGCACAGATGTCAGTAACAGTAGGACCAACATGAATATAAAAGAGTTTGCCCGAATCGGTTAGCTCGCGAAGTTTAAATTAAAAATTCACCTCAGTTTTTGTTCACAGTAGTAAATTATTTTATTATTAATTTTCAGTTAATAATAACCGTACGTAACAAACTGTTGGTGGCAGCGGTGGGATCTCGTGTCTTTCACGTCAAATTCCACCCTTCAGCCGTACTACCAAGTAACTATTGGTTACTTAAACTAATTTATTCTTCGTACATCCTTTCTTAACGCATCAACTTACTCAATCATTTCATAATTCATTTTAAGATAAAATAAAGTTGCAATGTTAATCAAGAATTTGAACTTGAGGCTAGCTTGAACGATTAAGCGCCAACCTTACTATATTCGCAAATTTCAGCAATCCAAATTAACAAGGAATCTGTGCTTGAGTCTAGCCTGGTTAATTTGAGAAAAATGTTAATTTTCCATGACCTGAATCCTGCGACTCATGCTATGGAACAATTATATTTATACAACACAAGCATGTTTTTCTCGCTTTTTAACGCTTGTTTTGCGGGCATAAAGTTTGTCATTTAAGCCCTGGGGCGTAAATAGGGATGGAGTGCTTAAAAGTAGTCATTTAAGCACCCCCCACTCCCTATTTACGCCCGCAGGACTTAAATAACAAACTTTACGCCCGTAAAACACACGTCAAAAAGCGAGAAAAACATGCTTTTGTTGTATAAAGTACCGTGTACAACACGGGGGTAAGATCATTTAAGGCGAGTGCGATGTTTACATTTCGAGGCGAAGGCGAGCATGCACAAGGCGAAGCCGAGTGCGAATGTGAGGCAAAGCCAAGAAATGTAAACATCGCACTCGCCTTAAATGATCAACTTTACCCCCTTGTTGTACAATGTACTATTTTAAATTCAAATTCAAAATAATACGCTGCAATACTGTTGAAAACATTATTAATTTTAGTAGTATTTAATATACAAAGAAGTAAATTAGATTTAATATTTTTTGTATATTATGGGAAGTTAATATACGTCCATATGGCATTTAATAAATTTCCAATTAAAATGTTTTAAATATTTTTTTTATTCAATATTTATCTAACTTTTATTTAATATATTTTAAATATTAAAAGTAGATCAACATTAATAAAATATGAACACATATGCACTGGAGTTCGAATAAACTTTTGCATTATTTTTAAAGTATTCTTTTTATATACTTTTTTTAAACAGGAAAATTCGGAAAATTCTATAAAAGAGAAAAAAAAATCATTTTAGACCCATTCGATCTCTTCCGATCTGACAAGCCATTCAAACGTGTGTATTTTCGACCACCCACTAGCCAAAAACACGTTCCTACTGACATGACCGCCCTGGATGAATTGTTAGAAAAAATAAAATTGGCATCAACAAACACGAAGACGAAGAACTAAGGTATGATCCCAGCAAAAGACAGCAATTCTTTATCCTATCCACAACGAGGCCTAATACTTCCTAGCGTAAACCCAAGGACGCACCAGGGACATCATCACGTGTCCTAGGACACACGAAATCAATACTCTCAAGAAACAAACGCACCTTGGGACCACAGGCGGTCACTGAAAAGGGTAAGCCTTCTATCCCGAGGTATAAGAATGAAATTTTTAAAAAAAATTTGTCAATAATACCAACTAAATGTCGAGTTTTGCTGCACTGGTCTAACACTGTCGGTAATATACTCTGCAAACTTACTAAAATTACTTATTTTTAACAAAAATTTTTCATATCATTATAAATATTCAAGACATAACAGACCTGACTCAGTAATTTTTGATTCATTTCCCAAAATTTCAAGACGATATTTCAATCTTCGTGGAAATGTAGTTACAGAACTGTAATTGCCGATAACACTTTAGCTTTATATTTCAAAATGAAAAAAAATCCAGAATTTTTACTAAAACGAAGTTAACAGACGTTCCTCATTATTTTTGATACATTTAATAAACTCTGAGCAAGATATTTTATAAACAAAAAAAATTATCTTACACGGTTGGATTAACATATCATTTTTGTTATGTGACCTGCTTGGCCCATGGCCATAATCACAATTGTGTAAGAATAACAGCACCAAAATTTGTGAGGGATGCCCAAAAAACACCTTTGAGAAGCAGGCTAACACAAATACACACACACATGAGCATGGATAGAACAAAGTTGTTTTCTCGATTGCAAAAACTCTTCATTTGATCGTTTGAGATGAAGCAAACTATTGCAATCCTGTCAAAATTCGAGTACTGTCATTCGTGTGAGGTTCGCTTTGGACCTCTGCTATGTCAACAATTTTTAACATTTTTCAACGATTTTGAATGTGTCCTTTGTTTAATATATAGAAAGTGAGCAACTTAAGAGTTGAAAATTTATGTTTTAGAATATTATTTATAAACATTAATTATATTTTTAGAGTGGTTCTATATTTAAGCAATTTCGGAAATAAAGAACACACATAAAAATAGTTTCAATGTAAAAATAATATAATTTTGTAATTAGAGCAATAAAACTTTGGATTTTGCGTCATATTTTTAAAACTCAGCTCAAGTACGTCCTCATAAACTTTAGAAGATGTCGCTGCGCTTGTTGTATAAAATTCAGACGTGAGTGGCATACTTTTTTATACGTGTATAATATTTTTCCAACCAACTTTATCACGAGCCCTGTAACGCAAATAACATTAATTTTTATCATTTCTTAATTAAATAATTAAGAAAGAATAGATGGGAATGATAACTTACATTTCGCCTTGTAGTGATCATAACCCAAGCACTTGACAAAGTTGCAAGCAACAAAGAAAATCCAAATAATTTAGAAAAAAATAACTTTATTTCTCAGCGTAATCTCCTTTTGGCTCGATACACTTTTCTCAGCGATATTCAATAGCTTCCCTACCCTGTTTATAATGAGAACCGTCGAGCTCCTCAAAATAGCCATTAATCGCAGACTCCATCTCTTCATTGTTGGCAAATATTTGAGGATCGAGCCATTTTTTCAAGTTTGAAGATAGAAAATAATCCGAGGGGGCTAAATCTGGCAAATAGGGTGTGTGAGGAAGCAATTTGAGCTTTAACTCATTGATTTTGGCCATCGCGATAACGGATGTTTGAACTGGTGTATTGTCTTGATGAAACAACACTTTCTTTTACGCCAAATGCGGTCGTTTTTTCTTGATACCATCACTCAAACGTTGTGATAGGTTCGCATAATACTCGCCGTTGATTTTTTTTTTCTTTTTGAAGATAATCAATAAAAATTATCTCACATGCAACCATGACTTTACCAGCAGATGGAACTGTCTTCGCCTTCTTTGGAGCCGATTCTTCTCTTTTAGTTCATTGTTTTGACTTTTCCTACGTCTCAGGTGTCAAGTGATAGACCCAAGTTTCATCCAGGGTTATGAATCAACGCAAAAAATCGGCTTTTGTACTGTAAAATACCGCCAAACCCATCCTGCGCACGGTTTTCTTATGTCCAAATTTTCAGTCAATATGCGATGTATAGCACTTTTTGAAATGCCTACCATGTCTGGTAGCTCGCGCACTTTTAGTTGACGATCACCCAATACCATTTTGTGGATTTTCTTCACCATTTCTATCGTGGTCACCTCATTTGATCGACCACTGCGATGTTCGTCTTGGCAGCTCGTATACTAACTCGTTTAAGAGGTTAGATGCACTTATTTTGGCAACAAAACTCATTTGTTACGATTTTTCTTTTAAGATTCGTTTATTTATTTTTTAATAAATGTTGTGACATTCAAATAATAAATATTTCGAGATTTTATAGCAATTTCTTTATTGAATAATAGTCATAAATAAGTGAGTTACAGCCAATCTGCCAAATGTCCAAAAAAAAGGCGTTTTGCTGTGAACATTGCTCCCATGACTGGATCATCTGAAATAAAAAATCTTGTGACATTAGTTAGAAAGCGACTTTCCCCACCGAATGAACAATCAATTTTGACCGTATTAAAATTTTTTAACAAAATTTCCAATGTAAAAGAAAAAAAAAATTTCACCAAAAAATCGCTCATTTTTTAGCTGCAAAAAAATCCATTGAATAAAAAAATTTTTCATTCAGCCGGAAGCAATTTATATTATTAATAACTGGTAAAAAAATTTTAACCAACGGTTGAGCTGTTATTGAGCTAGAGTGTTCACCGACTTTGGAAACGTGGTTTTGAGAAAAACGCGTTTAAAGTTTTAAGTATGATTTGGATGTGTATAAAAATTGTATTTTTCAACTTACATTGAGTCATCAATTCCGGGACCATAAACTGAACCTTCTTCCTTAATGGCAGCTTTCAGAAAATGCAATATAAAAAAAAGCGATTTTTTTAAAATGACAAGTGTATCTCTAGCCCCTTAAACTCTGCCACCCAATACTTTATTGTTGTAAACAAAGAAGCAGACTCCCCCAAAGTAGAATCTAGCTTGGCTTTAATATTAACTAGATTGAGACCTTTCAAATGAAAGTATTTTATACAAATAAAACTTACATCGATGAGTATCGGCACTAATTTCGTGCAAATATTTTTAAAACAGAGCAAGAGATCGCGGAAAATGCACATTCTCAAATCTTAAAACAAGAGGGTTATTTCCAGAAAATATAAAAATTGGAATTAAGAAATCATACTACTCTAGCCGATTCAAAAAATTGATTTTTTTGTTGTTTTATTTTTCGAAAGTATCAGGTGTACAATAAGTTTTCGCCATTTGACAAAAGTTGGTGCCACCAGTAAGTTTTGCTTGAAATTAACAGATGTAAAACATCACTGTCGTAAGGTTGGACATCTGTCAACAACATAACTTTGAAATATTAGTGAATTTTCAACAGTATAATATATTCTTTTGTGTGCGAAAATGTCGAGTTTTGAGCTGAATAAGCGTCATTTGCGGGAACTTTTGATTTACTTCTTCAATTCGAAGAAATCTGCAGCTGAGGCGCATCGATATCTTATAGAAAGATATGGTGAGGCTGCCGTAAATGAGAGAAGTTGTCGTGAGTGGTTTCAAAAGTTTAAGAACGGTGAATTTAACATCAAAGAAAAAAAACGTAGCGAAAGGCCGAAAATGTACGAAGGCGCGGAATCGGAAGCAATATTGGATCAAGATTCGTGCCAAACGCAAGAAGAACAATACGATGGAAATAAAACATAAGGTTCCGTTCTTTCACAATAAATGCCCAATTTTTGATAAAAAAACGGAGGTAACTTATTTGTACAACTGGTATATGTATTCAGAAAAATTGTGTGTATGTTGCATTTGTTTCAAATGTAATGTCAGTTTCAAACAATGAAATAAAAAAGTTAGACAAATTTTATTTGTCTTAATTTCTAGTTAATTCAATTTTATCCTTTGATAAATTGTTGTCAACTTTCTAAATTTAATAATAATTTCAACGTTATAGTGCAATTTAATCCTTGAGCTCAAAGGATGACCGGAGTTTGGAACTTACATTCAAGGTTAACGAACCGAGTCGGTTTTTTGGCATGATTTTACATCCGTGACGATTGAAAAAAATCGTTCTGAAGCTGCATTGGAATTTAGGAGATAGAACTTTTTATAACAAGTCGCACAAGTGTGGAAAAGCTATATACATCCTTTATCAGTTGTAATATCATTTGTGATAAAAGAATACAGAAATCATCGATATCTAAATTCATTAACACTGTGCTTTTCATGCATTTGCCATAGTTTTTTATTTCTTCTCGTTGGTGATTACACGGAGAAAAGAGCGCATTGCTGACGCGTGCACAGGACACGATTCAGCCGTGTCCCTTAGTAAATATGACGTTGGGCCCGTAATGTCGATGGGCTGACACGGCTTACTATGCGTTTCCGCGCACGGGGCAGCCGTGCGCTGGAAACGCTATGCTTTTCATAGCAGAGCCGCGTTCAACGTACTTGATTGATTTCTAAATTTTTTTATGTAAGATTATGGAAACGAACTCATGGTTTCTATAACACTGACGTATAAGTATATGATTGAATTATAGCCTATTATAAGTCAGATGCATGAGAAATTTGCGAGGTAAAGTTCTAATTTTTTTTAACTATCAAATTTCAATATACATATATTATTATCTCAATATTACGAAATATCAAAAGTGATGCTAATAGAATTATTAAATGGCAGTAGAATTTTAAAGTTATGAATGAGGCATGTTAAAAAAACACGTATCTTTCTGTTTTCCGATGACCTTGCTGCATACATTTGAGTTTATTTCTTATAATTTGATACTGAAGCTTAAATCAATTTTATAATATTACAGATGATGTGAATTACACATTTTCTCAAAGTCACTGAATTTCTTTTTGAATTTAAGTGAAACAGGAAATTCAATTTACTTAAGGCTCTATCGGCCTTAAGGAACACATTCTCATCATGACACTCGCGCTTCGCGCTCGATTTTCTGTATACATTTCAGTAATATAACATATTTTGTCTAAAAAATTAAATTTTTGAATTTTAATCGTATTTTTGAAATCGAAACGAAAAATATATGTTTTATCAAAAACTGTGTAAAACAAAAACTGTAGGTCTTTTTAAAACGAACAACTTTGCATTCTTACATTTTTTCGTATTTCACATATTATTGTTGAAAAAAATTGAATTTTGGATTTTCAATAGTATTTTTTCAAATTAAAAAGAAAAATATACATCTTATGAAAAAATGTTGCAATTCAAATTTGTAGATCTTAATGAAGAAAATAATTTTGTATGATAACTTTTTTTTCATATCTCGTATAATTTAACTGGAAAATGGAATTTTGATATTGACTTTTTTCAAGTTTTAAGATGCTGTAACATTTCTAATTTTGATTTAATCAAAGACTGTTTTCAAGATAATTTGTAGAGATTTATGAGCACTATCAAAAACCAGTATCAGAATTTTTGATTTTTTCAAAAACACAAAAGTAGTGCTCCATCCCTCAATTTTGATTGGATGTGGCTGGTTAACGAACTTGTCCTTACTTTTTCGGCTCCGACAAAGTGTGCCCAAGCTCAATTCAATCTGATAATTCTATCGAGAGTTATCGAGTATACGACCTACTACAGACAGACAGACACTTTCGTAAAAATCACTTTTTCTGACTTAGGCGGTCTCAAAACGTAAAGAATTGATGAACATTTCGAAAGTCATTTTTCACATAAAACTAATACCTTCTCATCCATGATGAAAATGTAAAAAACCAATCCTTGCAGGAACATGGAATCAGCCAGCGCAAATCGCGTTACATGTGGGAGTGGAGACGAGCATGAAAATTGTCATGCGCATGACGTAAAAGTATTGGGGCACTGCTCTGCTGTGAAAAGTATAGCGTGTCCAGCGCACGGCTGCTCCGTGCGCGGAAGCGCATGTGCCATGTCAGCCTATCGACATATTCCCCAAAAATTGGAAATTTTCCAAAATATTTGGGGAATATTTCTCAAAAATTAGGAAATGTCAGAAACTATTGTGAAACTTTCCCTAATATATTTTGGAAAATATTTCACAAGAATTTTTGTTAATTTCTTGGTATTTTGGCATAGGGTCAGTTTCATCTTTTTTTATTTGATTAAAAATATCACTATTAGATGTGAAAATGCGCAAAAAGAAAGAAAAGTAAACGTTTC
This sequence comes from Diplolepis rosae, assembly GCA_030998225.1. Classification (NCBI taxonomy): domain Eukaryota; kingdom Metazoa; phylum Arthropoda; class Insecta; order Hymenoptera; family Diplolepididae; genus Diplolepis; species Diplolepis rosae. The sequence goes on from JAPYXD010000466.1 coordinate 4,895,549, forward strand.
GGCCACATATGGGGGCCCTCTTCAGTGCCGTAAATTCAAAGATTAATTCAAAATTTCTGTAGAACATTAGAATATAGGAAATAATTAAATTAGGAATTATCACGGAATTCAAAAACTTATCTTATAGCTTGCAATTCAAAATGAAGTAGTCCAGTATGCAGCATCATGAATTGAAAAAATATCTAGAGTTCACTGTGAATAAAAAACCGGATAAATGAAAAAACATGACAAATTTTGCACATTAACCGACCGGAATTTTTTAGAAAATTTTATTATTAAGCCAAATTGGTTATCAATGGCAAAACGCGAACATATTTTACATTTTTGAAAACTTTGCGGTGAAGACTTTGTTACCGGAGTCTCTAACAGAATGATCTGAACTGTTTTAAAAACCGACTCGAGACATGTGGCTTTGCTGACCGAAATTTTTTTTATATAAGCAATCTTGAGAGGTTCTTTTCCTCCTTGAAGAAGACTTTAGTCCTATACCTAGTAAAGAATTTCGAGACGTTTATGTTCATTTTCATGAGTGGACGCAGGCGTGTATTTTTCAAGAAAATGATTTTATATATCAGCTTCACGGACAATCCATTTAACACTGAATTTGCAAGCTTATTATAATATCCATATTATTTAAAATTTTACTCAATATTATTTGAGTACACGGAGAAAAATGGATGTTCAACTATGGGACAGCCATCTTACATGTTTAATTGTATTATCTAGATGTTCAACTGTAATATCCAAGATATTAATCTCTGCATATTTTAACATCTTAGATATTACTCCTGAATATCTAGATATTACAACTAAACGTATAAGATGGCTGTCCCATAGTTAAACATCTAGATGTTAATTCTAAACATCCATTTTTCTCTGTGTATGTACCGAATAAAAAAATTGAATGTTGTTTAAGTTGGGAAATTTCCCAAATATCTTGAAGAATATATCCTCTATAATTTAAGTGGGAAATAAAAATAGGGATTTAATGAATTTTTTTATAAATTACAAAGTTTATTTTGTTTACTTATACATATTATTTCAAATTGCAGTCAAAAGCGTCTTTTTTTCCACAGAAGGATTTTCAAATTCTTTAAATATACATATTATTATTGACAATTAAAATCAAATTACAAATTGTTGCTGAAGCCTACAACATTTTCTATTAATTTCCCTGCCTTGGCATCTCTGGCTAATTTTTGGTACTTTCCACTTCTTTCGTGTCCTTGGATGGGATTGATGTCCAAGAGCATACTGCAAAACAGAGAAAGATTAATTAATGCTTTAAATTGAAAAATTTAAGAATAAATAAAAATGCAGTTCGTATACTTGAAATACAAATTATTAAAAATGACAGTGAAATTTACCGTTGAACAAATTCCAAAGAAGATGTTTGCTCTGTATTATAATTATATCCGTAAACGTAATACGTTAATATTAAGAGCAAAATACCCTGCAACACGGATTTTGATTCCAACACTATTTCCTTTTCGACGACAATGGCACAGCTACGCGATTCGTCATAAAGGGACATCCCTGAAACAAAAATCAAAATATATTATTATAGCATACGTTGAAAATGTGGTGCGTTTTTCAAAAAAGTAAATGGCTTTGTCCAAAATTTACCTTTTACAACCAATATCGGCCTGGAGGAGTCCTTAGCATTTTTTACTTCCTCATCAGAAGCATTTGGACCCTAATCACAAAAATAATAGTTTTGTTGTATTCATAATTAGAGAGAACATATCTTTAGTTGCTTATTTGATTTAAGAGTTTGGATATACTATCATATGCGCTATCCCGAGTCGAAATCCTAAGACTCGTCTCAGTCTCTACTGTCGAGATTGAGGTGAATGTGTGACGACAGTTACGAGAATGTGAGAAGAGAGTCTATAAATGTTCAACATTCATAGTCAACTCTCTTCTAGTCATCGAAAACTGCACATATTACCGTTTTCCCATTTTTCGAGGGTGAGGCGATGGCCAACTCTATAGAAATACGTTGTCACGGTTCTCTTAAATAACAAAAAAATTCTTACCACGAACCTGCCATTGGTCCTCCGATACATACATACATAAACAGAATTCAAATACATTCACACCATTCAGTCGTAGCCAATCATATTTTTAATCATAAATACACTTAAACATATAACCTTACATATATAAACCTAATAACTTCACTTATATATAGTACGATACGCTTTCGTCGAATCACGCTCACGCTCGCTTACAATGATGAGACATAAAATTCAAAACTTTGTTATGTAGTGACTGCAAGAGTTATTCAGAACTTGTGAGAGAAAGTGTCGTAACTAGAGTTTTTTAGCCTTACTCAAGTAAAAATAAATCAAATTTTTTCACAAATTGTCCATATAATATTTTTTTAAATTAATGTAATTAATTAATTAATTTTTATAATTATGATTGTTGATATATATAGTATAATTATTAATTAATATTTAGTATACAGTTTTATCATAAATACCCACAAAGTTTAATGAAACTAAAGTTTGAAATGTACATTAAAAAATTGCATTATCTGTTACCAAAAGTATCTGGTGTAGAACCATTCAAAAGAAGGTTCTTTTATTTTCCGTGTTGTATATTTTCAAAATATGAATTTTATTTAAATTTCATGTAATGCACTTATCAAGACTTTTGTTGTTTAAATTTTCATATAATCAATTTAATTTAAAAAACTTTAGTGAAAAATAAAGAAGTAATTATAAATGAATTAAGAAAAAATGATGAATCAAGAATTTATTAAACTTACGGAATCTATATAACTAGATTATGTGAAGTTTTTAAATAAATTATATAAACTAGTGGATAATTATTAAAACAAATAGATATAGCTGGTGGAATAAATCTTGCGTATCACGGTTTACTCAACTCTCGATTGAAGCGTAGAATATTAGAATGAACGGAAAGCTCTGCTATTTTCGTGATTTTATAAAAGACTGATTTTTTACAATTATACTATGAGCAATAATATATATGGTATATTTAGAAACTTTTAATGCACGCTTTCAAACTTCACCCTAAACTTCTGAATTTTACTCAACTTTGATTCATTTTTGAACATTTAATATTTCACAAATAATTAGTGTTACTAAATAACTTCTAACTTGTCCTTATGTCCCAACTTTGATCGGAAGTTGAGTAAAATTACATCAACTCCTTTTTTCTGCGGGGAGAAAGGCTACTATTCGTATTATTAGTTTTCATAATTTATTATTACTTATCAAATTTGGCAAATTAACGTTGACGACAAAATTTTCGTTGGCATAAAGGTCAAAACTAAAGAACTTGAGTGAAACTCAACGATTATATTTGAATTATTATTGTTTTTACTCTCTAAATCTGAATCATTCAAATTTTCACTGATCGAATCAGTGATTTGCTTTTTCATTGTTAAATCAGTTAATTTTTATTCAAGAAATCACGGTTATGTGACTGAATCACAGTATAGCCTCTTTTTAGCTATTTGAATTAGTCAAAGTTAACTGAAAATCAGTAGATTTTGACTGATTCAGATTTAGAGAGTTGAATTGAGTAAACTCGGTTATAATAAAATAAAACTCACCAGTCTTACTGGTTTTGATAAAATAACTTAATCATGCATGCATGATTATACATGCATATTACTCATTGCAATTATATACATATGCTCCAAATAATAAATTATACTTTCTTGATTTCTAAATTTTCTGATCTTAGAATTAGAATTTTCAATATCACTTCGCTCTCTTTTCACTATCGCTTCGTAGTCGTTCTTCTCCGCGTTCAACTTATAAACTATTAACCTTCAGTTTTTCGAGAATTTGAGACATAATGTTCGCTCCACACTCGCCAAACATTCGATTTTTGAAATAGAAAGTGTAGCGAAGGCAAAGTGAAGGCAAGAACTTCGACTCGGGATGTCTCAATACTTGTATAACTAGTGCATATTTAATCAAAGTGGAGACTCAATTAGACCGGAACCCGTGCAGAAATTTTGGTGGGGCGCTGATCGGGCCCCGATCGGGAAAAATGTGGCCCCGATAGGGTAATCTGTATAGCGCCAGATCAGTAATGAAACGCCCTACCCGATCGGGCCCAGATCTGTGCCTATAATATGGGGGCCCGATCTGGTCCAGATATGGCCCCTTTTAATTTTGTATTTCTACAAATAGTAAAATTTAAAGGCTTTACGTTTAATAACAATAAATAGTTGGTTCAAAAAAATTGATTTCATAAATTCAGATTAGTGATGCAACAGTATAATTATAATAACAGTATAATCTTCAAACCCATCTTCGTAGTCTGTAGAACTATTCGATTCTTCTGAATCTAAAAATAAATTACATTATTTATAATTTTCTTTCTACAAAATTCACTTTGGAAAATCGAATATACGATATAAAAAATAATGAAATACAATAACGTTCTACACTTAAAATTATAGTTTTCTTTCTAAATTACCGTTAAAAAAAATATTTCAAGTAATAATCTAGTTCATTACAATGTTAGGATTTATGTAATAAATCTAGTACTTTTTGCTTTTGGCATTTTAATATCAATATAGTCACTACAATATCATGACCACAATATAAAATGTGAAAATAATCTTGTCTATCATAATCCGATGTGGTTCCAACCCGGGCCACACCATGTGCCCCTTGCGGCCACATGTGGAAAATCCGATCGGGCCCGGATCGGAACTTGGAAACAAGTTGGGCAATTTCTGCACGGGAAGATATTAAATATTAAATATTTTTGATATTATATATTTTTATATTGAGACATAGCGCATATGATAGTATTTTTTCTAAATTTTTCTACTCAGGGGGTAAACATGCGAAAATTGTTTAAACAATTAAACTGCTAATATCTGTAATTAATTAACAATATAAAAATAATAAAAATATTTATCTGAAAACCTAACGTAATAAGCTAAAAAATGAAATAAACCCGAAATCGATTTGATTATTTCAACCGGAGATAATGAATTTGAAGCACAAGATAATTTAACATTTTGTCCAATTTTATTAAAAGTTTAAATTAATATATCTCTCTAAAAAATTTTCTTTTTTCGAAAATACCGATATACGTCTTGGTTGATTTATTGAAAAGAAGCTAGAACAATTTTATTATAGAAATCTAAATTCTAAACTCAAAATGGATGTACGATTTGCAAAAGAATGTCCCACATCCTTAATACAGCTGTGCATTTTTGAATTTGAATTAAGTTTTTTTTCAAACCGACGTACACTGTGAGGAAATGCACTTTTCTCACGCAAAAATGCCCAGAGAATTCAATTATTGTCCGATTTTTAATTTTTTAAAACATTAAAGTGCATCAAATTCTGAAGAGGTTTGCGGTCAAAACTTTTGTCTCCTCTATTTTTGTATTAAAGTTTTTTTTACTTAAAGTATGAAAAAATTGGAATTTTTTACATAACAATTTTTTATGCATCAGTAACTGCTTAGGTGAACTGTACATTTTCTTCAATGAATGTTTGGGAACTGGCAGAATAAAAATAATTTGTTCATTATTCCATTTAACTGTTATAAACAAATTTTATGAACAAATTGGCAATAACTTTTACTTTCGGTAAAAAAGAATTTCTTTTTGCTAAAAGTGCTTCGTATTAATGTAGGAATGTCATTTAATCACGAAAATAATAAAAAAGATAAAAATAATCTTTGTTATAAATAATTCTTGTGGGAAAATATTTAAATTTAAAGATTTTCGAATTATAATTTCTTTCAATCACCAGATTTCTATTTCTCAATTTTTCAATTAAAAAGGAATTATTTTACATAAAATTTGTTAGTAAAAAAATTTATAAAAATATTTAATAATGTATTTTCATCAATATTTGTGACTAACTTAGACTCACTACTTAGTCTAAAGCTATTTCGATTGGAAACCGGAATTTTTGCTACGTGAAACTGCCGAAATTTGAAATTTTTTATCTTAATTGCCTATAAACATTCAGATTGTTAAATTTTACCACATATTATCAAACATATATATGATTCATGATGTCATTTATATTTAACTATCAATTTAAAAAAATATTTAAAACTTACCTTCTACGTTAACTTTGGAACTCTGGAACTCTGTGTTCGTTCACTAGTTTCTGAATACTTATGGATACACTTTTTGTGAGGGTTTCAAGAATTCTGTTTAGAGATCTAGATTCTTTCCAAATAGTTCTACAAATAAGTCCAAACACATTTTGTTCTAAAATCAAAGTTCGAAAAACTATGGCACTTCAAAGTTTTTAAATCTTTTTCGAAAATCTCATGTTTCAAGGTTTCAAGAATTATGTTTAGAATTCTAGATTATTTTCAAATAGTTCTACAAATAAGTCTCAATATATTTTATTTTGAAATCACAATTCAAAAAACGATGGCATTTCAAAGTTTTGAAATTTTTGTCGAAAATTTCATGTTTGAGGGTTTCAAGAATTCTGTTTAGAGTTATAGATTCTTTCCAAATAGTTCTACAAATAAGTCCAAACACATTTTGTTCTAAAATCAAAGTTCGAAAAACTATTGTTTAATTTGTTATTGTATACCTATTAATGTTATTTACTGCATCATAGAACTTTCAATGAAAATTCATATATTTTATATTTTTAGTTACAAATTTAAAATAAAAGACGCCAGAAAGTTTTAAGTAACAAAAGAGTCTATAGAGTCCCTGAACAATAATACAACTTAATATCTAAAGCATGCAAAATTAATTGCAGGTAAACTAAAGCATAAATAGGAGATTAGACCAACTCAATGAATAGACACAGTTCCGTATTTAGACTAAAAGGAAAAAGGGCCTTAATTTATTTTTGATAGAGAATATCCCCTCCTTTGAATGATATTTTTCCTATTTTTGAGAAAAATCATAAAATGAATTTGGAGAAATTCCTCAAATCACATGAAGTTTACTTAATTCCCTAATTTTTAAGAAAATTTTTTTTACATTTATCGTAAATTTTTCCGTAAAAGCATAACATGATTAGGGCAAATTCCCCAAAATATAAGTGATTTAAGTGATTTTGAAAATCAGAAAATAGTTCCCGGTTTATCCGTAGCCACATGAGGCGTAAATAGATTCTGTGAGAAAAGTTGTGTGGAACCTCCGTAGCTCAGATGATAGAGCATTCGACCGGCAATCGAAAGGTCCTGGGCTCGATACCCAGCGGAGTGGAAGCGTTCCTATTTTCACAGAAAATTTCTTCAATTTATATTGAAAAATTCCATCTTGTTTTAAATAACGTTAAATTAATTCTAAATCATAGGTTGATAAGGTCGATATAATAGAGTTCCGTTGTCACTGATAGTGATACACCCTTCTAATGATCGACATAATCGACTGAAATGATTTGGAAAAATCAGAACATAAGTGATTTACTTATTCAATAAATTTTTGGGGAATATTCCCTACTTTTTCTGGAATTTATCCCTTTATTGGGGGAAAATTCCCCAATTTCTTTGGGAAAAGTATGTGTACCCTAAAATGTGGAATTTTCCCCAATAATTGGTGGGGAAAATTCCACAAAATATTAGTGATTTACTTATTCACTAAATTCTTGGGGAATATTTTCTACTTTTTCTGGAATTTATCCATTTTTTGGGGGAAAAGTATTTTTACCCTAAAATGTGGAATATTCCCCAATCATTGGTGGGGATAATTCCGCAAATTTTTTACAGTGTGGATATTGACTACATCTTGCTCATATTTTGCATTGATCTTTCATAAAACAAAATAATTTCTTGTGAAATTCGAGTGAAATATTCTGTATTTTACATATAATTGAATTTTGTATAAAGTACGAACGCGAGTCATGTGAAAGGTGAGAGAAACACGGATCAGCATAAGAGTGTCTCTATCTAAACGATAGTCTGTTGTCTGTCGTTTAAATAGAAACCCTCTTATGCCTCCTCATATTTTGTCATATTTCTCTTAGCCTCACTTATGCTATCCCTATGGATTTCAGAGAATTTTTGTAATCACAAAAATTAACAATATACGTTGATATATTAATGAAATAGTATCTTGTTTTTATTTTCGAGATATGATAATCCTAGAGTAATAAAACGTTATTACTCTCTAAATCTGGATTGATTTAAAGTAAACTGACTTATACTAATTATTACCGACATTTCATCAATTAAGATTCAGAGAGTAAAATGCGGAACGATCTTTCCCACTCTCTGTTTACTGAACTGTCTAGGAAAGTATCGCGTGGTGAATATAAAGAACTTCTGCACATTAGAAGAACTTTCAAATAATGTGGCGGAGATAATAACTTACGTCAAAGCAAATAACTTAAAAGTGATCGTTATCATTGCGCATAATTCAAAGTTTGCTTCACTTTTCATTCACAAAGTTTACGTAACTAACATGGAATTTTATCCCATCTTTCATTATTTCATATAACATATTGATCTTTAATAATTATATTATGTGTACTTATGTTGGTGTACTGGGCCCCGATTGGAAGTCGGGCTGACAGATCTGGTATCAGTCGGGCCGTATGTTTCGTTCCCGATCTGGGGCTCCTCGCTCTGGGTCCGGCCAGGGCCAATGCAGAATTTCTGCTTTAGGTGATCTAATACACGAATGTGAATAAATTTAATTTTTAGCTTCTAGGACACAGTCTCAAACTGCTTATAAGAGTCAATATTATTTTCGATTTGCTGTGTTAACAGTGCGCGCCGCATATGAACAATTATATGCAACTTTTTTTAGTAATAATCCTAATTTATGTGTCAGTCATTATCAGCTTTAAAAATTTTGCTGAGAGTGATTTAGTTTCTTAAAATAAGTTGCAATTTTCGCAGTTACATGAATGTAAGGTCTCTATACGAAAGCGTACTTTACTAAAATGAATTTAATTATAATTTTATTTAAGACTTAATTCTATTAATCAATTGCAAATTATTCACAAAATTTATTAATGATTTACAGTTATACTGACTCCTAAACTGCCTAATAAAGATACTTGTAATCGTGTAATAGTTCCTACAAGCACAATATTCTAAAATGTAGTCATATATTGTACTTATTATAAAAAACTGAATTTCTCTTTTTTTTCGTGTGCAATGCGTTAGTTTTAAGTATAGATAAGTTGGAATCTTCTTGGCGTTAGAAGTTTTATTTGTATTATAAGCATTATTATTTCGAATTACCTTTACTATATTTTAATCATACATCGTTATACTATATCTATAAGGTTCACTATATTTTAACAATACACTGTTATATTCCATCTATACTTGAGCTATACATTTACTATACTTCATCCAAATGTACATAAAGTATGGGATGGTCCTATTTGCCATACTGTAATATTACATACTGTTAACTGTAGTATCTAAGAGGAGTTTGCTATACTATATTCCAGTTTAATCTCAGATCAATTCTATACCAAAATTTGTTTACCCTGGATAAATTGGTATACAAGACTTCCGATTATGAAAAAAGCAGTTGCTGATAGTAATGAGCTTTTAGAAATGATAATTTTACATACACATGATGCAAATTTTTCCAAACCATTTAAGTCGATTATTTCGATCATTGGAAGGGTGTATCACTCACAGTGATAACAGAACTCTATTATATCAATTTTATCAAACTGTGATTTAAAATGTTACTTTTTTTTACAGAGATTATTTTTCAAGTTTGTAAATTTTTCATATAATTCAAAACCAACTGGATTCTACAAAAAGTATTTTCTTGATTCTATCAAATTTAACAATAACAATAAGCTCAAAATCAACTGAAATTCGAACAGATGAAAATTGTAACCTCTAATGCATGATTTATTTGTGAAATGAAATGTCTGTTTTTATTTTTAATGAAACTTCTATTTTGTATATCCCATCCTATGACTCTTTTATTTTCAATGAGAGTTAGTCCATTGAAAAGTATCTTTCCACTTCCCTGAAGTGACTAATACTAATTCACAGTAGCTAAATATCCAACGGACAGAACTTGAAAGGAAGATCGTTTAGATTTTAGAAGCAATGGCTGATTAAACTGTTGAGGCCGAACTCCCGCCGTCCACACTTCACCCCAGGCAGTCAGAAATGGATAATCACTTGTTTCCTAAACCTGCAAAATGCACAGCCCAGCTTGACCGCAAGATAAATGCCGAAGCTTTAACGAATTAGCGTAATCCTTTTTAAATAATAAACCCTCGTTAAGTGTAATGAATCCGGTGGGAAAGTAAGATGAACATTCTCTAGGATTTTAGAGAGAAAGAAGAGTTAGCAGGAGAAGAGGATAGAGAGAGGCGTTTGAGACTCCTAGGATGTAAAACTACTTGGGACTTATGGCTGAAATTGCTTAGTCTCATTTGTATTGGACTTGGATATTTGGATACCCATAATCCCCTTTCTCCGACTGCAGCTTCTTTTGCCTTTAATCTACCTGACTACAGGGTGACAAATAATATCAAGCTGCCCGCGTGGCAAGATTTAAGATACCTGCTATCTGATTTAAAGACTAAGAGCTTCCGAAAGATAATCTTTGGCAAACTCCAATTCTTATATTGTTTCCAATTTGCCAGGGAAGTAAGTTGTTATTTCAAATTTATTTTCTTTGTACTCTCTAAATCTTAATTGATGAAAAGTAAACTGAATTAATGAAAAGTCCGCTACTAATTCACATTGGTATAAATTTATACTAATCATTAGTCATTTGTTTACTAATTACTTGTCAAAACGTTTATAACTATAGTCACTAAATTACTATAAAATCACAAATGAATCATAGCATCTTACATATTCAGTTTTAATATCTAAATATTCAATTGTAGTATCTAAGATATTCATATGAAACCTATTTCAATAATTTAGGTAGTAAAGCTGAATGTTCAGATATATAAGATGCTTGTCACATAGTTGAATATCTATTTATTTCTATATGTGACACTTTATTAGTTGAAATTTAGAGAGTATATACTTCATCAAGTATATCAAACATTCCATCTCTAGCTATTTCTCATTAATTATTGCACGATTTATAATAGAATTTCCATTATTTCTTCGTGGAAATCCTATCTATCTTTTTGAAACAGACTCAGAAATTTTGCATCTATTTCTATATCTAGTATTGTGAACAGTAGTATCGCGAATTTCTATTATTTCAAACAGATTTCTTGTTTAGACAAAAATCATATCCATCTTCTTGAAACGGCGACAGAAGTTGTATTCAACTCTATCAAAATAGCTTGTAAATAAAATTTTCTATTCATATCCATGAAAATTATTGCTGAAAACCTATCAGGTGTTTTTATTTAAATTCCATCCGATCTTATTAAGAGTGATATCTTAAATTCTTGTCAAGTTCTGTACGTATTTTCTGAAAATTTCTTTGAATCCTATATCAAACGGGAAATTCCGAATTTGTATCAAATTATTTGATATTAGGAACTGATTAACGATATTATATTCTCAATTAAAACTTGAAAGACATTATATCAAAATACATAGTTTTTATAGAGTATTCCCAATTTTGTCCATTTTTTGGATTATAATAAATTATACTGAATCTCACTAATTTTTCTATCAGTGTTATTTTAATAAATTTAGATTTGAGAATTTAACTGAAGAAAAGTAAATTTCGTCGGAGAAATTAAACAAATTGGTGTAATTTTACCTTATACATTTGATTGACGATGTAAGCGGCAAAGATGAAGAGCGCATTATCAAGAATTTTGATCTTGTTCGATTCATTTAGAGAGTTCTCGCAATTTGTTTTTCGAACGAACTCAAAGGACGAATGCCTTGCTCAATCATTACCCGCCCTGAGAAGTGTCGAGTAAATCAGTAAATCTTGTCCTTATTGGCCAAGATAGAAGCGAACTGGTAATGCTCTGCTGACACAATGATGGATCGTTTGGCTCGACCAGGTAGGTAAATGCGCTTTCACACCCAATCACTTGAAGTTAGCTTATCTCTTTGAAAACCAATGAGTTTTAAATTTATTAAAGCAACCCACCAAAATCAAAATTACTATTTCAAGGAGAATATTTCTAAAAAATTGCAATTTAATATTTAAATTATACTTTTGCAACAATATTGGAGCACAGTTCTAATAGACTTATGCATTGCTTACAGCAATTTCTATCGCTCTATATACAACTTTTTGATAAAAATTAGATCCATTATAATAAGAAAAGATTTTCTAAAGTCCCAACATTTTTTTATAAGAATCTTACGACAAATAGAGTCCAACATTTTCACATAAATCCCATTTTAATTATCTCAAAAATGTCTACCCATCCCCAGTGTATTGTCACATGAAGATAAATAATGATTGTAAAAATTTTTTCAATAGACTTCGGTAGCAATCCTGACGTATTTAATTTTTTAGGATGTATATTTGCTAAAAATAATAATTGGATTTCATGAGTAATAAATTTTTTGTATAAATTAGACTATAAGCTTTTACACTGAAATCTGACAAGGTCAGTGAAAAACTGCTCGTTGACAATGACAATGAAGACATAATTTGACAAAGCCCGCTTGACATTAAGTCATAAGTAATAATACCCAAACCTTGTTAGGAGTGTTAGGACTGGCAATGCAGAGCTTCGCCTACCTGGCCACTATGCACGGAAAACATTAAGGCACCCCACACGCACCGCCTACAGTAAAAAAAAAAATCATTTTGCAATATCTGATCGACAAACGACTTTTCGCAAATGGTAAAGCACACGTTCATCATTAAATTATCACAATAAAATTTGAAAAATTGCTTCTTTTACAATTGGAAATTGAAAATTTTCACTTTTTTGAAAGTTTAAAGATTTATAACTTATAAATGGTTGATTTAACAAAAAATTCAAGAAAACTTTTCGTCATAAAATGAGCCAAAATATTAGAAAAAAAGTACCTCGTACTTCCCACAAAAGTGTTGCTGGATCCCGGACTAGTTTGTAAATCTTCATTGCCACAGAAATCTCAATTTTCCACTGCCTTATAAATGTTGACTCTTTAACATTTTTCAAGGATCTGCATTTAATTTTTTTTGTGATTTATAGTTTAGCAATATTTTTGCTTCAGAGGCCGGTTTTTTGCTATTCCAATTAGTCGAATTTGGTTAGTTAAAATTGAGAAAGTGTAGAATTGTCGAACCCTAGCATAACATTTAAAGCAATATTGAATACCTACCATCACAGAAAAAAGTACACGGAGAAAAATAGTTGAAGTAATTTTACTCAACTTCCGATCAAATTTGGGACAAAAGGACAAGTTAGAAGTTATTTAGTATCATTGTATTTGTTTGTGATGTATTAAATGTTCAAAAATGAATCAAAGTTGAGTAAAATTCAGAAGTGTAGGGTAAAGTATGAAAGCGTGCATTAAAAATTTTTAAATATATATATTATTACTCGTAGTATAACTATAAAAAATGAATCTTTTATTAAATCACAAAAATAATAGAGCTTTTCGTTCATTCTACTCTACGCTTCAATCGAGAGTTGAGTAAACCGTGAATCGCAAGATTTATTCCAACAGCTACATCTATACGAATGAAAGTAATCTGCGCCTTGGGCACACATAAAAAATTTTTAATTTCAAAAACTTAAATTCTTAAAATTAAATTGATATTATGAAAATTTAAACAAAAAAAAACCGATAAGTGTATTACATAAAATATGAAATATCACATAAATTACTCAGATAGAATAATAATTTGGAATTCGCAAATGTAAAATCCATATTTTGAAAATATAAAACACAGAAAATAAAAGAACCTTCTTTTAAATGTTTTTATATAAGATACTTCTTAATAATAATGCAATTTTTTAATCTACATTTGAAAATTTAGTTTCACTAAACTTCATACGTCGTTATAATAAAAATGTATACTAAATGTAATTTAATAATTATATTATATATATTAATAATCATAGTTATAATAATCTATTGATTATATTAATTTTTTAAAATATTTTATTGGTCATTTATGAAAAAAGTTGATTTATTTTTACTTGAGTAAGGCTCAAAAATTATATTGACGGCACTTACTCTCACAAGCTCTGAATAACTCATGCAGTCACTATATAAGAAAGTTCCAAATTTTCTATCTCAGCATTGTAAGCGAGCGTGTGCGTGATTCGACGAAAGCGTATCGTACTATATATGAGTGTTGTTATTAGGTTTATATATGTAAGGTTATATGTTTAAGTGTATTTGTAATTTGAAATATGATTGGCTACGTCCGTAATGGTGTGAATGTATTTGTAAGTTGTTTATGTATGTACCGGATGACTATTGGTGTGCTCGAGGTAAGAATTTTTTTTTATTTGAGAGAAGCATACCATTGCCAGTTGAAATAATACGCCCGATGCTCATTTTACCCAACTACGGTTTGAAGCACCTCAAGCGTCGGTGATATACTTATACATTTCATGTTAACCCACTGACGCATGTTGGTGCCCTGCCGTCGATAACGTTTTACTCAACTCTTTACTATTCCCTATGTAACGCTTATTGTCATTCACTTTGGGTGAATTAGGTATATATCAAATCGATTTTACCCGACTAGGATTTAATAGATATTCAAATGTCCTTATGTCCCAAGTTTAATCGACAGATTTGAGTAAAATTACTTCAACTATTTTTCTCCGTGTAGGTATTATTATATCGACCAAGAATTTGGTTTTATATCTGCCCTGAATCTGGTGTTATAATTACCTGGATTTTAGTATAGAATACAGATTCTACACTAGAATGCGGTGTTATATTAATCGAGTTTTAAGGTAGAGTGTAGAGTGATTAGGTACTGTACTGTATATGTTAATACACCGAAAAAATACTAGTATAATTAACCAGTTGGTTGGCGGGATTAATAGTTTCTCATGGTTGAATTAACCGAAAATCTAGTTGATTTCACCAGTTTTCTTAGTTAATTTTACTATAACAGCAAAAACCAGGTGTTATGTTAAATGAATTCTAGATAGAATCTAGATCCTACCCTGAAACTCGATTAATAAAATATTGGATTCTGGTATAGAATCTGTATTTTACACTAGAACCAGGGTATCCGGGTGAAAATAGTTTACGACTGCAGCAGGCCTGCAGCTCGCTCAAAGACCTGCAATATTTGACCTGCATTTGATCACATGCCTGCAAGAGGCCTGCAGCACGCCCGCAGATTGAACATTGATATACACAATACCATCGGAAATTGTGCGCACGGAGCTTGTGAGCGCTATTAAAAATGAATGCTGACTTTGAACCACGATATCTCGGTGAAAAAAAGAGATAGGGCATTTTTAAAAATACAGTTGGAAAGCTTATGACATTTCACGTCTAGCGATGCTCAACAAATATTTGTTTGACCTTCTGAAAATAATACAGCACGTGAGGAGTTGAAAAAAAAATTCAAGATTTTCTCAAATTCAACTTTTAGCATGACCTAGGAAAAATTTTTCCAAAATTTGAAAATTATACGACATAGAGTCTAAAATCTTATCTTTAATCTAAGCCAAGAAAACTTGAAAAATATTCATGGGTACCCGAGATACGATTAAAAATGTTCAATCGTATCTGAGTTGAATTTTAATCGTCGATCACGGTTCTCGGCCGGTTTGTTGCTCGCCTCCTTCGTTGAGGCAGGACCGAAAAAGCCACGCACAAAAGGTGGCGCTTAAGTGGAGCTCTCTTATATGTATTTTTGATTCTGTTCATTAGTAATTTTTATTTCTAATTATTCTAAATTTAAAAAAATATTTATTGTTATTTGTGATTATTAACAATTATTTTAATCCAATATTATCCCCATATTAACGAATAGAACAATGATATGTAAACATTTTTTATTTCTTAAAATTCTTATATAACTAGAACATTAATAAAAATTTTAATAGTCATTGTAAATATCAACTAAGAATTAAAGGAAGTGAAATAAAGGAAACACGTTCTTGGATCAAAGAACATATAAGAGAGCTCCGCTTAAGCGCCACCTTTGTGCGTGGCCTATTCGGCCCTGCCTCAACGAACGAGGCGAGCAACAAACCGGCCGAGAACCGTGATCGTCGATTAAAATTCAACTCAGATACGATTGAACATTTTTAATCGTATCTCGGGTACCTATGAATATTTTTAAAGTTTTCTTGGCTTAAACTAAAGATAAGATTTTAGACTCTATGTCGTATAATTTTCAGATTTTGGAAAAATTTTCCCTAGGTCATGCTAGAAGTTGAATTTGAGGTAGAGAATTTGAGAAAATTTTGAATTTTTTTTTCAACTCCTCACGTGCTGCATTATTTTCAGAAGGTCAAACAAATATTTGTTGAGCATCAATAGACGTGAAATTTCATAAGCTTTCCAGCTGTATTTTCAAAAATGCACTATCTCTTTTTTTCACCAAGATATCGTGGTTCAAAGTCAGCAGTGGTTTTCAATAACGCTCACAAGCACCGCGTGCGCACAATTTCCGACGGTAGTGTAAATGTAATATTTTGATTCAATCTGCAGGTGTGCTGCAGGCCTCTTGGAGGCGTGGCCTGCTGCAGTCGTAAACGTTTTACACCCCGGTAAATATAACATCAGAATTCGGGTAAATTTATATTAAATTCTGGGTAGATATAGCACCTAGTTTTTTCTGTGTACTTTTTTAGTTAATTTGACTATTAGAATTTAATAAGTATTGTATTAAGCAAATCAAATATATTCTAAGCTTTATGTGCATTAATGATTCAAAAACAATATTGCTATGCATATTCTATTTTATTTTACGTATATACAGAATGAGATTTTCAAGCAATTTGAATTCCCAAAGATTTAATGCAAATTGAAAAAGGTGAGATACGTAACACTGGAAAACTTTAAGGCCTTCCTAATTTTGAATGTTTTCAACTGTCTTAATTGGTTAAAAAATTGTTTTGGATGAGATTGGATTCATTCAGCTTGAACTTTGCTAGATCGAATATATTGAGACAAATTTGAATGTTTCAAAGAAGCATTTAAGGAATTTTTAAGTGGCTTTGAATTTCGTCACATTGCATACGAACATTTTCTCACATGACAATAGGGGCAAAATTCGTCAAGTGTACCCGCCTAAAAACTTTTTGTCTCCGATTTCCTTGAAAGTCCGCGAAATTATTTTCCTAGTAAACATAATGCGAACAACTCGATGCTTTCATTGCTTTTGCTAGTCACACCACTCATTACAATCATGCCAGAATTCACCACTTTCTGACCTTCTATTAGGTTTCTTGAGGACGGTATGGCATTCGCAAATTCGCACAGTGTATGTAGCTGCAGAGTTAACATTTTTGAAAAACTTAACCACTTTCATTATATGTTTTTTGTGAACTTATCCATATGCAGCTGTAGAAAAATGTATACTGCCTCTTTGCTCGCGGTGGTAGTTTTCATTGCCAATAGTGATGAAAAGAATCATTTTCTACATGAGCCGCAACAGAAAAGAACCTCTAGTTTTTTCAGTGCAGGTTTTTTATCAACCCAGTAAGAAGGTGGGCATTGAATGGCATTACTTACTGGCATATCTTACTGGGAATACAACTTGAGAGGTAATATGTACATAAATTCTCTCATATATACGTTCCAAGAAGTAAGACACAAAACTAAAAGCATATTCATTGTTGATGAAAAATCTATGAGGGATAGAATTTTAACTATTCAATATAAGCTTATATATTTTCAAATAAAAGTTAAAATTATAAAATTTGAATATGATTGTTATCTCTATAGCATATGAAATGTTGGTAAATATGTGGAATGTTTATTAATTTAATTATTGTATAATATATTAACAGAATGATGTTCAAAAACAAGTTTTCTTACAATTTCAATATCAGAACTGGTCATACTTGATTTCAAACTTGGAAAAAGTATTTTCAATAGTAGTTTAAATAACTTTCAATGTGTGTCTTAATAACGCTACATTTGTACTATTTTATGCGCCAATTGAGTTCATTTAAAGAATAGTATATTACACTACAAGGGCAGAAAGTTGAGATTCCTGCACTGCGCACCCATGCAGTGTATACTATTTTTCTTATTACCTTAGTCGAAAGTACGTGGTTTCGGCACCAATTTCAGGGCAGAAAGTCTAACTTTCATGCATTGTTCAAGCTATATGCGCGCCCTCTATAATAGCGGGAGTAAAAACGTCAATAACCTCAAGCGTCAAAATTTGTCCGCTTTCTGCTAATTTTTATTAGGGACAATGAGTGGATATTATTTAGAATGTAATAGTAGTGACTGAAGCGTAACAAAAATAAAAAAATAAAATGAATGAAATATCATCTGATGAATCGACAGATGAAGAAGAAATTAATAAAAACTTTGAAACTGAAGCACAATTAATACTTCTAGTAGAAACTGACACCTTACCCAATAAGCCCGCTGACAGATACATGCTAGTCTATGATAATTACCAAAGATGGAAACAAGAAAATAGAAATCTAAACCTTAATTTATAGATGTATTTGATGCTTGTCCCCCCGACCAGCAGCACTCGCTCCGCTCGTGCCGCAAATTTCGGGGCAGGCATCAATATATTCCAATGGACACATGCAATTGTTTTCGTACTTTCGACCGGGTAGCAAGAAAAAGTATTTTTTTTATAAGTGTGAAGTCGTAAGGTGTATAACTCTTATTTCGTGACGACAACCACCTTCTAGCAAATCATGCAAGATTTCAACGCTATATAATTTCCATCAACGTGGAAACTAGACAATGAATTGTAAGTATAGCTGTTCTATACCTTTTTATCTTATGTTATTAAACTTTGCATCAGTTTCATAATTATCTACATTTGTGTTCAGTGTCGACTTCATTTAAAATGTTTCGACATTTTGTAGAAAGATTTTTGTTATCACAGTCAGTTTCAGATTTTAATATCTACCCTTTTAAATCATTAACCAGTTAACTGTGATTGACGAGTATACTCGTCATAAATACATGGAACTTGCCATAGTCGCCACAGCTAACTGGTCAAAATAATTACTTTTTAAAAATTTATCAAAAGCAGATACTTATTTTCTAGTTTTCTAGAATTATTTTTTTGCATTCTTTTCGTATTTTTTGATATCCTTGTTACAAATATAAAGACGTTTTGTAATTATATAGACTATATATACTTATATAGACTTCTTTACTCCAGACAATTTTGTCGAGGTGTATTAAGCAAGTATTACCTAAAGCTGTGGGAAATCCTCTATATTGAGATGCCTCAATAATTTAAAGTTTTTAAGCAACCACCAACGTCGGGATATGCCCTTGAAAGCTGATAATCTTAGTTTTAAAAGCCGACAAGGTGTTTTTTGTTCCATTCATTTGTTACAGAGATATGCATTTCTTTATGAATTACCATTCTTACCGTATTTTTCGATACATCTCAATTTTTATTGCAAACATTTTTCAACATAGTTCCAAAAGTAACCTCGATTTTTCTGTGATTTTTCTGAAACCAGGAAAACGTTAATTCCCTAGAAGACCGATATTTGCAAATGGAAGGTGCAAAAAAAACGATTTATGTTTCGTGGAGATAAAAAATGTAGAATCATCATTGATTTTAATAAATTGGCCTGTCTAAAATGTTGTATTCAATTTTAAGCTCACCTTTGAGATTACACGGAGAAAAATAAAACGGAAAGCTCTAGTATTTTTGTGATTGTATAAAAGATTGTTTTTTTATAATTATACTACGAGTAATAATATATATTTATTAAAAATCTTTAATACACGCTTTCATACTTTACTCTACACTTCTGAATTTTACTCAACTGTGATTGATTATTGAATATTTAATACATCTCGAATAATTACAGTGATACTAAATAACTTCTAACTTGTCCATATGTCCCAACTTTGATCGAAAGTTGAGTAAAATTACTTGAACTATTTTTCGCCGTGTAAGTAAAGAAGTAATAAATTTTCATTGACAACAAATCATCAACAAAAACACATTTAGAAATAATCTCATGATGTTTTTGAATAGTGTACAGGTGGCAAGGAAAAAGAGCAGAAGCTATAATTTCATCATTTTCAGGAAAGACAAAAAATATTTGTTCAAAATCAGTTTTTTATTACAAAACTGACTTTCAAAATATTCTAGTGCGTGATCAAAATGGAGAAAGTTTGCTAAAAAAAAGTAATCCAGTTCCTAGAAAAGAGAAAAAATAACAATGTTATTTACCAGCTCAAGCAGGAACTTAAATCGTAGTTATAATTATTAATTACATATTGCACGTTTAATCACTTCATTCAGAACGGATTGTCAATTAGAATCATACTGTCCTAGAGAATATGTTGGTCACCAAGGTGAAAGCTGCGAATGACTGTTCAGCGTACAAATTACAAGTACCGATGGTGGATTATTAATAAAAGCCGTAGATAAAACGTGTTATTATCGCCTGCCCAGTGCGACAAGGCCGCGGACGATGACTATCTCTGGTTGTCGGAGGGATGTCACTTCACGAGTGGAGTGGACCATACTCCCTCAAACCGACGTAAAACGAGAGAACAGTCTGATTTATTTTTTTTCTTCCATTTCGCTTTTACTCTTCTGAGAGGAGCCGACAAGTTGCAAAAAATTCTTCGACAAATTCAATATTATCTAGTATTGATCATTTTGTTCCCGACGGTGTCTAATATTTTAGATTTTCAATCAGAAATAGAAAAAATGATTACATTAGTCGACAAAAATGGACCTATCTTCATATAGAAAGCTAAATGTCATTTTCAATGTAATTTCTCACTCTAAGTTCCAATCTGACCTTCATATATTGTCATTATGTCAAGTTTTTATGTTACTCAAGAAATAACTTACAAAAAAATAGGCAGCGCTCGCGAGACTTATGCTCAATACCAAGGGGCCAAAATCAAACAAGAGACGGATTCTGTTAAGTATTACCTACTGAATAATGCTTTATGGAGTTGAAGTGTGAGCCGAGGCGCTCAATGCTGAAAAATATAGGGGGAAGATGGCATTAGTGCAGCGGAGGGGCGCTATTCGCATCGTCAGCGCCTGCTGAACAGTTTCCGCGGCAACAGTGCTGACAACACTGATCAACAAAAATAACCTATGTCCACGCTGAATGCAACATATCATTTCCGAAGTACTTTTTAATGCCAGACACGAATACGGCCTTCGTTTGTTGCTATCACGCCTATTTTAATAGATATTGGCTTTTAAAATTGTTAATAAGAAATTATTCAACAATTTTTTAAAGAGTGATTATCCGTTTCTGAAATATCTTGAAAAATCCGTACCCTTCTTTTCAATTTCCGAAAATTTGTACTAAATGCTGTACTGAGCATCGGATCTTCATTTATCTATATTAAAATGTTCGACGTTTGCTTGAGCGAACATGTTTTTTGATCGGATTGTCACGGATGTGACTCCAACAATAATCAGCAAGACTACTGGTAGTCCATTTACCCTGATATCTCTTCTCAATAGTTGCTATATCTTGGTGAAATCTTTCTCCATTCCCGTCACTGTCTGATCCCAACTTTCCAGGAAAGAAATTTGAGTGTAAATGTAGGAAATGTATTTCTAATGACATGTTTACATTCAGGCCATGAAATTCCGTCAAAATTTCATTCACATATCGCTTGTAGTGCTGAGATTTGTGATTTCCGAGGAAATTTCGGATCACATTGTTTACGGATAACCAGGCTTTTCTCTCTTCAGTGTCAAGCATTCGTCAAATTCTGAGTCTTGCATAAGCTCACGAATTTGAGGCCCTATGAAAACCCTTTCTTTGATTTTCGCTTAGCTAAGTTTTGTGAATTTTAATTTTAAATAGTAAAATGCGTTTCCGTTTCGAAGTATTGCTTTTACAAAATATTTAACTCTCCCGAGTTCGATATGTAAAGCCGGAAGAATAACATTTTCAGTGTCTACCAGAGGGTCTTCAGTGACGTTTCTTTGCCCTGGTTCAAACGAGTCGCGTTCGGACCAAACCTTTACAGTGTAATGTTTGTCCCTAGCACGGCTGTCCCAATAACATAAGAAGCAACAATACTTTGTGTATCCTGTCTGCAATAGCAATAAATTTAAAGTTTGAACAGATTGATCAACAGTGTGCGTGGTATTTTATTTTCAGAAGAAGCATTTTGATAACTTCGTAGCACTCTTTTAAATGTGAAGCATAGGCAACAAGTATAGGAAACTCATGACCATTATGTCGAAGAACTCCTTTTAGATTAGTCTTATATGAGTTGATGAATAAACGCCATTCTCTAGCTATGTGCTTATGCCCAACAGCTTTCATCAATTTATTTACATTTTTACAATAAATAAGACCGTCTTCGTCAGAAAAAAATTTGGCCAGATCTTTTTCGCGATTCCGGTAGGAAATTCTCACTTTTTCGTTCAATAAATTCTTTTCCTTCAATAGAGATCCTATCAATTCAGCTTTATCTTTTGATAGGTTGAGATTTCTTATGAGATCATTCAATTCAGTTTGATCGAATAAAATCGGGTTTTTATTCGAAAATTTCGGTTCTGGTTCATCCCCTTCAGAATTAAGCCGCTTATTTTTTATTAGACCTACGCTATTCTCTTCTTTAGGCACATGTGTAAAAATAGGCTTGGCTATGAATCATCAGCATAAACAATCTGTTGCTTATTCTTTGCATTAAAGCCCTTTATGAATGTAGTAATACAGAAATAACAATCTACATCATGATTTTGCGGTTCATTCCAAAGCATTGGTGTACAAAAATTTAGATTTGGATGATTTCCTCGACTTGCAGACCTCAATTCAATCGTACAAAGAAGACAGCAATACTGTGCTACCCATGACTGATTGACATTTTTCAAAATTCTACTGAAGGATAATCGATATCCTGTTTTAATCACGACGGTAAGTGGTTGTCTTTGATTTGTTGGTGTATAAAGACCACAAACGAAACAGAAAAAATTGGAATTATTTCTACACCTGCTCGACATTTTCTCAGCTTATTTCAACTCAAGAAAAAAAATTGAATTTCTAATGTATATGTACACAACTTATATTTACTGACTCAAAACGAAAAACACAAATATGTTCACTTTATATCAAAAGAATTAAATCTAATAACACAAAAACACAAATGGAAGAAACAAGGGAAAGAAAAATAAACGTATTCACTATGATTGATGACAAGTTTCACCGAAGAGTAAACAATGTGGTTGATCGTCTTATACTTCACAAATGCATGGATTTCAGAAACGAATGAAATGTGAGTAATCGTCTTATGTTTCATAACTGCTTGAAATTCAGAAACAAATGACAATTTAAGGGGGGAACCTGGTTTAGAGGGTAAAAAAAATCAATTTTTTGAAAGTCATCTCATTCGATTAGAAGTAAAGGGTTTCCCAATAAGGGTGATATGTTTTAAAATTGAAAAAAAACACTGAATATTCATTCGGAATTGATCGAAATCTTTTTTATTATATTGGATATTCTATGCCATTTATGATTTAAACAATATATCGGCGAAATGTCCCCCGAGACTTGAGCCAAAAATGCGCCTCATCAGAAAAGATGATTTTTTGATGAAAATTGGGATCATTTTCAATTGATTCCAGAGCCCAATCCGCGAACTCCCGACGCAAACGATGGTCATTAGGCTTCAGTTCTTGGGCCAGAATCATCTTATAGGGATGCAGGCCAAGATCCAATCGCAAAATACGCCAGGTAGTCATCCTGGACAGGCCCAATTCCTGAGATCGGCGTGGCACGGACAATTCACGGTTTTCCTCGATACTGGCCTGTACGGCGGCTATATTCTGTGTAGAACGTGCGGTACGCATACGATTTTTAGGCTTAGTATCCAATAGAGTAAATTCACTCTCCAACTTATCGATTATTCGACGAATTGAGAGCGCGGATGGAGCAGAATGACGACCATATTTTGCACGATATGCTCTTTGAACACCGACAAAACTTCTCGAATTTTGATAAAATAATTGGACAATTTCCAAACGTTGTGGAAGCGTGAAACTACTCATGATTAAATGGCAAACCTTACTGATGACAACTGACAGCAGACGTCAAAAATTTCAGTTCAAATGAGCCCGATAGGGACATTCAAAATCATATCACCCCTATTGGGAAACCCTTTATATTCAGAAATATGTCTCCACAATTTCAGAGTCAAATTCCAAATCGTTTCGCAGATATGGCCTCTGAGAGACCGTGCGCTCAGGAGACAATTAACTTTTGGAAAAAACTTTGAACGCGATTTTCTCGAAACAGCGTTTTCCTGCACTGCGTGCACGATTAAGAATGTTGTAATTGCTGCATTTTTATAAAATTTGCAATTTTAAACATTTCAATAAATTTCTTAGGTTTAAATAGAAGATAAACTCCTAAAGTGCAAAAAAAATTTTGGTTTTAATGTTTCAGATAAAAAGGACGATTGTTATCATGTACGCAGTAGAGAATCTTCAAGCGAGTAGTGCCCCAAACAAATACGAATTTTTATTGCTAAACATTATCGAATAAAATAAAAATAAATTTTTTCTGCAAGATTTGTGTATCTATGACCTACTTCAACAGTACTTGAAACATTTCATAAGTTAGGCAGCCTAAAAAACTGTGCCGAATAAAATTACTAATTTAACAATTTAAAGTTCAAAAGAGTAATTTTTACAAGAAAGACGTTATATTCTAGCTTGCCATCGAACTTTTGTAAAAATAAATATGTGACCTTGCGCGAAGAGAGTTACCTAACGCCTAAAAGCTAAATCTTACAGGACGGCTGATTGTAACAGAGTCCGTTAATAGGTTTGCGCTTATTATTCCTACTTTTGTAGTTTTACAACAAAGAAACTAACAGACTCAAAAATTTCCCGCTGTTCGCAAACAAAAGAGCGTCTTAAGAAGTATCAATGGGTGTAATAACTGAAAATCGATTTTTCGTGTGTTAGGTACCTTCTTCAGTGGACGGTAACATATTATAATATCAGATCTTACAAACAAGTTTCTCCGTGAAGGCTGTCGAAACTATGGTCTAGTTCAATACAGCGGCTGGCTCGGTTCTCGACGTTGCCAAGTCCCCCCTTGATATGGGCCGGCCTGGCGACTCTGGTCACTTTTGGGCCACCCTGCTTTACCGGAAGATATGTCTATCTCGGGGCCCTACCATCTCCGTTCTTCTTCTGGTTCTATCTTGGGTGAGCCTATCTAGTTGTTTTCAGAATCTTGCCCACCCCTTGATTCGCTACTATTTTTTTTCCATTTGTTGATTTTATCTTGTGCAATTTAATCTGGATGGTCAGTTTTGTTAGTTTTAAGTGCATGTTTCTTTTTATTATGTTCCTCCTTCAGGTTATCCATCATGAGCTCCTCTCGACGACAGATTAGGTTTGCGATCTGGAACGCTCGTAGTGTTTCCAGCAAGCGACCTGAGGTAAAAATGTAACTCCATGATCAGGATCTGGATTTCCTGTGCATTTTGGAGTCTTGGCTTACTGAAAGCGATGTATCGCCCTTTGATTTGTGGTCGTGGCTCTTTTATCCTTGTCCGTGGCTAATATGCATTTCGTCCACTTGATCTCCCTGATCCGTAACTCTTGGATATGGATGTTGTTGTAATTCAGATCTCTACCTCATTCGCATTTCTGGCTCTCTTCTCTGGATATATTTCCTCGGATGTAGGCCCTGTCACTGCCTTTTGGTCTGCCTTTGTGTTCTGCGTGGCCGAATAGGACGCGGTTTTGCTTTGATGCGACTTTAACGCCCACTTTTTCCTTTGGGGGTCTTCGGCCTCTGATTTCTAGAGATGACAGTTTTCTGAGACTGTCATCGACTGTCTTCTTGGCCCTCTCAACAACTCCCTTCCTACTTTTTCGCTTTCTTCGGGTCGGTTAGGTGGTAGTCATGATCTGGTCCTGCTTTCAACATCTCTTGTTCGGGTTCCTGTAATCTGGGTCACGAGTGATATCCATGGATCTGACAATTTTCTGGTTGCGGGACATTTGGATGCTTTACCTAATTTTTTCCGTTCTACTTCTCATCGATTCCACATTAAAAACTTGAATTCTTTTGTGAGGAGGAAAAATGACGAAATTTTTTATAGAATTAGTACAAGACTCTCCTGGAACGGATCTAGGCATACCCGTTAAAACCAAAAAACCCCTCTCTTGAACCATATTGCCGCTCGAAAGACCGCCTGTTGGATTTAAACGAAATCCTCCATCCTCTTCACTAATGTGATGAATGACTCGATGTGTTTGCAGAAACCTTCAGACAACTATCTTGTCACGAGTGAGCTCAATACTCACCGCCCGACCAACGGTCTCTCTTGCCACGCCCCACCTAGCGCAGACAAAGAGTGTGTGTATCCTCCACGAGGGAAACGCAGTAGCTACACGACTCATCGTCTTTCTTCTTAAAGCGCTTTAGATATGCATTAAAGCAGCCATGGCCTGAGAGCGCTTGCGCCAGGTTAAAGCCGACTTCACCGTTCTTTGAACCCAGCCAGGTGGCGAGGTCCAGGATAAGACGAAATGTCCATCTCCCGGTCAGTTCACTGTACCATCTCGTAATATACTTTTCCAGTTAGTATATAAGGACTGTTCAAACCTTTAGTCTCAGCAAGATGTGAGCGATATTTAAACATATAGCGGCGTGTTATTATATGCAACAGTGTTAGGTTTATGTATGCGTTGCATTAGTATAATTGTAGTTCTCAATAAAGTGCCTCTCCTGTATCCAAACGGTTTATGTATGCGATTATGTATTTGCAAGTTATAGATGCTCCATGTGACTATGTATTAAAATCTCCAAGGTTGAGAATGTTTTTTTTTGCTCTCACTGCTTTAACGTTTTCTCAACAGTAGCTCACGGTTTAATCAACTCGAGCGTAAATTTTCAGGCATGCGTCGATGATACATTAATCCATTTCTACAAAACACGCACAGAAAAAGTACTCGGAATCCCTGTAGAGCGGTCTCTTAGGTTATACTTTCGTTGCTTAGGACTTACTTTTGTTCCTTTCGTCCGGTGAACAACTGTGACAAAATGGGTTACATTTTATTAATGTGTGTCGTTGGCACCCAGCCTACGTTTTTGACATGGCTAGTATTAATGTACGATATTTCCATTTCCCCCGGTCCTGGATTGGTTCCTTTGGAAACTGAGCAGGGGGCCATAGAATCCATCGGTACAGTACCAAAGGATTCTGCTGAATACGGATACAAACTAAATGAGCAATCACGGACAATGTTCCAGGCGTGGCCCCGGAGTAATATCCCCAAGCCAAGATGTTAACTACCGTGCCGAGGGCTGCATGGCACCAGGGAGTGGTGTCTTCTATGGTGTCTTCAGGAAGCAAGTTCGCCTCCTGGAGTATTCAGACCTTACCCCTACATGCGAGGCTTTGCAGAGGTGGATCGTGTACTTCCCTAGCTGATTGTGGGAACAATATGAAGAGAAATGATTTGAATGAAAATATGTGCGAAAAGTTGTTTGGAGGGGAGTTAAAGGTAACGGTAGAGCCCGATTACAGTCGGATATCTGACGCAAGGCAAAAAAGAGACTGCAAAGATCGATGGAACGCATCTCTAGAATTAAGGCAATGTTGGAAGACATAGATGCAATTTGCAGTACAAAAAAAAACATGTTCTTGCCAATAAGAGAAGGTATCACCGAGGTGTTTCACGAATTACAGCAACTCCGGCAAGATGCCGAATACACGGGGGGCTTGGCCGGAACATTTGAATACCAACTGGAAAAGGCAGTTGATAGGAAAGTGAAACTGGCACGAGCCCAGAGTGTTACGAGCGTCAGGAATATTCCGGATTTGCGGAAAACGCCAAAGGAGCTAACCATGAGTCTGCAGGACACTGCAGCCAAAAAGCCGGTCGTGAAGAGGCCCAAAGTCTCACATAAAGAGAGAGATGTGAAAAAGCGGGTCAAATTTGATAAACTGGGCGTAACCGCCCGGAGCATCAGGGAGTCGCACTCGAAAGATCTTCTGGTGGAGCTTAGATGTTCCAAGAAGGACAGGGGGTGGCTAGCCACTGCTCTCAAAGAGGTTATTGGTGCGAACGGATCTGTCCGTCTCCTTATTCCTAGGATCGAGGTGGTGATTGTGGGGATCAACCCTAGCATTGAGGCCGAGGATGTTGAAGAAGCTATAAGAGGCTTCTTTAATCATGGGTCGGAAATAGGCCTAAATGAGTCCCTAATTAAGAGACTGTACTCTATTGCAGCTCACGTTTTAGGCAACTGTGAGTTAAATTTTCATTACTTGTCCAATTACTTTCCATGCACTCTAAAAACAAGTGTGTTACTTCTACACGTGAAATACGATAGTAACTTTTTAGGCATTTGAAGTGTGTATTTTTAATACACATTACAAACGTAACGTTTAATTTTAAAACACTTTAACGTTTTGCACCCAAAATGTGTGTTCAAAATACACACGTCAAATGCCTAAAAAGTTACTATCGTGATTCACGTGTAAAATTAACACACTTGTCTTTAGAGTGATGGGACTGTACGAGATTCTCCTCTTTTTTCTTAAAAAAACGTCAGTATCTATTAAAGATTAACAGCATATATTTCACTAAACTGTAGGCAAAAACCTGTTCAAATTTCCTCACGTCCCCGTTTTCCTCAATTTTGCCAGGAAAAATTTTCTTGGTAAGAGGTATCCTTGGACTAAAAATTTGTAAACTCAAAAAAATGTATGCATTGTAGCAGGAAACCTGTTGAAAAGTTGCAAACAAATTCTTCCAGGTATTTAAAATTTCTTATTTTGATATAAATACATAATTTAAGAAATTATATAGGAAAGAATTATGTGACGGTAAAAATGTTTTGCCTTCAAAGTGGTAGGTTTCTTAAGCAATGAAGGGGATATTTTAAGGAAAACTAACTATATTTTTACCATGCAGACAAAACATTTTCACCACGCATGTTTGTACTTATAAATATTAGTTTTTATATGTCCATAAATTTCAAACATTATTTTAAAAATAATTTGTTAAGCGCTTTATTTCTATTCGAAAATTTCATTAATGAAAACTCTCATAGAATAGATATAATAACTGAATTGGATTCTTTCTACTTTATAATCCAGCTGGCTCTGATAGTGGACGTGGCAGATAGATAGACCACCCCGTTCTGGAGTGATCATGTCTCGATCAAGTAAACTGGCCGCCATCTCATCGATCATACCTTCGTGCTCTGCGTCTCGTTTCTGAATTACCTTCTGTCATATCCTTTTTATTTTTTTATCCACCTCTCTGTTCTTAAAGGATATTCTTCTTTTATTATTTCATAATATTCTTCGATATATACAATTATTTTGATTTCTGTACACTATCGAGATCCGCAGTATTTTCTTTAATTAACAAAGTGATGTTTATTTAAATGACAGTCATATACATTAGAAAAGATACTTGGATGATATGAAGTTACTCGGCAACGATGTTACCAATTTCAATAGGAATTTTTACAAAGTATTATCTCAGCCCACGAACTCTTTGACTTTAAAATATTCAAGTTTTTCTCTTTTTCTTGACCATTCCTATAGTAAGCAATAGCAAGTTTCTTAAATGATTTCGTAAGTTATGTTATTTACACTAAAATACGGAGAAAAATGGATTATAATATTTAATATCCAGGTACAATGACTATAGGACTGCCATTTGAATTATAAAAGCTATAATCTCGATTACAAGCGGTATGATGTTAGAATATAGAAAAAATTGTAGGTTATGTCACTTATAATCTGGATTATACTTCTTATAATCTAGATTACAGTATTTATAATCTAAACAGCTGTCCCATAGTCACTGGACCTGAAAATTAAATTTTATAATCCATTTTTACATTCTCATCGTGGATGAGAAGGTATTGGTTTTATGTGAAAAATGACTTTCGAAATTTTCATCAAATCTTTACGTTTTGAGACCCCCTGAGTCAGAAAAAAGGGTTTTTACGAAAGTGTCTGTCTGTCTGTCTGTAGGTCGTGTGCGGCATAACTCTCGATAGAATTATCAGATTGAATTGAGCTTTGGTACACTTTATCGGAGCCGAAAAAGTAAGGACAACTTCGTTAACCAGCCACATCCAATCAAAATTGAGTGATTGAGCACTACTTTTGTGTTTTTGAAAATAATTTTTTGGAAAAATCAAAAATTTTAATACTGGTTTTAGATAGTGCTCATAAATCTCTAAAAATTATCTTGATAACATTTTTTGATTAAATCAAAATTAGAAATGTTACAGCATATTCAAATTCGAAAAAAGTCAATATCAAAATTCCATTTTCCAGTTAAATTATACGAGATACGAAAAAACGTTATGATACAATATTATTTTCTACATAAAGTCGTACAAATTTGAAAAGTAACATTTTTTCATAAGATGCATATTTTTCTTTTTAATTCAAAAAAACAATATTGAAAATCCAAAATTCAATTTTTTAACAATAATATTCGAAATACGAAAAAAACGTAAGAATACAAAGTTTGTCGTTTCAAACAGATCTACAAATTTTGTCTCACACAGTTTCTGATAAAACATATATTTTTCGTTTCAATTAAAAAAAAAAACGATTAAAATTCAAAAATTCCATTTTTTAGACAAAATATAAAATATGTGTGTGTTCTTATAATTTAATACTGAAGCTCAAACCAATTTAATGATATTAAAGATGATGTAAATTAATCATTTTCTCAAATTCACTAAGTTTCTTTTTCAGTTTAAGTGAAACAGGAAATTCAATTTACTTAAGGCTCTATCGGCCTTAAGGAACACATTCTCATCATGACACTCGCGCTTCGCGCTCGATTTTCTGTATGCATTTTTGTAACTTTTTAATAAATTACATGATTATTGATAAATTTATTTTCTTCCAAATATCTCAAAAAAGAAAAACAATCGTAGACTTTATTTAAGGAAACGATTTTGCATAACAACGCTTATTTCGTATCACATATTTTGGTGAAAAAAATCGAATTCATTAATATTAAAAATCAAAACATAAAATATACATCCTGTCGAGATATTATTCGATAAGAATGTGTAGACCTTATTTGGCCAAACAATTTTTCATCTAAAAGTTTTTTTTTGTATCTCACATATTTTGTCTAAAAAATGTAATTTTTGAATTTTAATCGTATTTTTTGGAATTGAAACAAAAAATATATCTTTTATCAGAAACTGTGTGAGACAAAATTTGTAGATCTTTTTTAAACGAACAACTTTGTATTCTTACGTTTTTTTCGTATTTCACATATTATTGTTAAAAAATTGAATTTTGGATTTTCAATGGTTTTTTTTTAAATTAATAAGAAAAATATGCATCTTATGAAAAAATATTACAATTCAAATTTGTAGGTCTTTATGTAGAAAATAATATTGTATCATAACGTTTTTTCGTATCTCGTATAATTTAACTGGAAAATGGAATTTTGATATTGACTTTTTTCGAATTTGAATATGCTGTAACATTTCTAATTTTGATTTAATCAAAAAATGTTATCAGGATAATTTGTAGAGATTTATGAGCACTATCAAGAACCATCATTGAAATTTTTTATTTTTTCAAAAAATTATTTTCAAAAACACAAAAGTAGTGCTCAATCCCTCAATTTTGATTGGATGTGGCTGGTTAACGAACTTGTCGTTCCTTTTTCGGCTCCGATAAAGTGTACCAAAGCTCAATTCAATCTGATAATTCTGTCGAGAGTTATGCCGCACACGACCTACAGACAGACAGACAGACAGACAGACAGACAGACAGACAGACGGACAGACAGACAGACGGACAGACAGACAGACAGACACTTTCGTAAAAACCCTTTTTTCTGACTCAAGGGGTCTCAAAACGTAAAGATTTGATAAAAATTTCGAAAGTCAATTTTCACATAAAACCAATACCTTCTCATCCATGATGAGAATGTAAAAAAATTCGACTTTTTTCACCAAAATATGTAAGATACGAAATAAGCGTTGTTCTGCAAAATGGTTTCCTTAATAGACCAAGCAACAGGGAATTTGTTATGAAATTATTTATTTCAGAAAACGGACTGCGCCATCAGAAGAGAGGTTGGTCATAGAGTAATTGTGTCATGTTTTGGACAACGAAATATGATTTATAAATATTTTATTAACATTTAAGACCAAAAAATCGCACTTTTTTTAGTTTTTTGTTTATAACATTAAAGGTAATTACCCAATATCAATGACATTAATTGAAAAGTCGTAGAAAATTGAATTGCGAACAAAATGAGCCCCCGTTCGATCTGATTGGATAATTAGAAGCGGAGAAAATTCGGAAAAATCGGGAAATTGAGCTTTTGTTAAACAAATTAATATCTCAGTTAATTTTTAACTTTTCAGGTTGAGGTTTGGTGGAAAGGTAACCGACTTTATGCTCTTCAAATGTATAAAAAAAAGAACACTTTAAGATAATACGTTTCCGCGCTATTGACACTTTAATTTATTTCATGCGTTAATTGTAAAATGTCTGCTTGCCGCAGAGCTGGTCCGATTTTTATTTTGAAAATGGCTTTTAAAAATATAAATCAAGCACAACAGAATGTCAATCTTGGTTTTTCGCTGAAATGTTGCAAAGTTTGTTAAAAAAAGGTCTAGACATGGCTCTGAATGCTTGAACGCAGCAAAGTGACAGTGGTGGGGGGAGAAGGCGAGTAGGCTCACTGTGTAACTTTGCTGTGTTCAAGCGTTTACAGCCATGTTTGGATCTTTTTTTAATAAACTTTGCAACATTTTAGCGAAAAACCAAGATTGACGTTCTGTTTTCCTTGATTTATATTTTTGAAAGCCGTTTTCAAAATTAAAATCGGACCACTTCTGCGGCAAGCAGACATTTTACAATTAACGCATGAAATAAATTAAAGTGGCAATAGTGCGGAAACGTATTATCTTAAAGTGTCCTCTTTTTTATTCATTTGAAGAGCATAAAGTCGGTTACTTTTCCACCAAACCTCAACCTGAAAAGTTAAAAATTTACTGAGATATTAATTTGTTTAACAAAAGCTCAATTTCCCGATTTTTCCGAATTTTCTCCGCTTCTAATTATCCAATCAGATCAAGCGACAACTCATTTTATTCGAAATTAAGTTTTCTATAACTTTTCAATTAATGTCATTAGGATTGGATTATTTATTACCTTTAATGTTATAAACAAAAAACTAAAAAAAGTGCGATTTTTTGGTCTTAAATGTTAATAACAAATTTATAAATCATATTTCGTTGTCCAAAACATGACACAATTACTCTATGACCAACCTCTCTTCTGATGGCGCAGCACAGTGGTCCCAAAGGCCGAAAAAGCTGGCCAAAAATGAAGTCTTTAGTGGAATAGCTTAAAAGTTACTTATACTCGGTTTTTTGGGTCAAGGAATTCAAATCTGGCATCAAAATGTATGAAAACAAAATGGCTGACACAAAATGGAGGCTAAATTCAGAGAAAATTTGTGCTTTTATCTCGATAATCGATTTTGATGGGTTTTCTGGGTCAAGAAATCCGAATCTATTCAGTCCGACATATTATGACGATAATTAATGATACGTGAATGACCCTGATAGGGTAAAAAGTTGTGTGCACATACTCGTAGGGTTTAGGAATTCAAGTAAATGATAAAAAAAACTCTGAAACATAATTTTTATTAAGAAAACTTGTGTTGTTTATACGAAAAACAAGTTACATTTCTTCATCCGAACATTCAGAATCGCTGTTGACTGCATAAAAGTCAGTCATCGGTTTACAAGCAGATGATGACACTAGTAGTTCCAGAACTTTTGGAGAAAGTGGGTCGCTTTTTTTGGGCCGCATTTTTTGTAAACTTGATATTACTGGATCCGAAGATGCCAGGAGCCTTTTGAAAACGTCTTCCATTGTTTGGGCACGAGAAGATTTTCGTGCAAAGTTCTCGCGAGATTTTTTAATATCTTTGTTTCGGGCTTCTTGGGCATCTTCGGAAAGTTGTCCAATGGGTAAAGCAGCTGCGTTAATAATAGCATGTCCATGAATTAAAACAATATGCACGGATGTTGGCATGGGGTACCATTTATACAACTGTACATATTTTCTGGCTATATCACGACAGTAATTTTTGAATTTTTCGATATTTATATCGAATCCGCATGACATTGCTTGCAACACAACTTTGCAATTTTCAATCAATTCTTCGCCTTCGTCCAGACCTAGACGCAGAATTTTGGCTGTCAATGGAACATTTTCGAAAAATCGACGCGCGGTGTTTCCGTCATTTGTAGACCCTGCTCCAGCTTTTGGTATATCAATTCGCAAGCCAAGTTCTTTCCAAAAATCATTTTGAATTTCTTCTTTTCTAGCTTTAACATTTTGTTTAGCGTCGACAGACCGTGCTTGCCACTTTTTTTCACTGCCATCTTCAATATTCTTATATGCTAAATGCAAAAACCACTCCATAAACCTAATCCAGGCATGTAGTGATCCAATGCTGAATTGGAGATTACATTCTTCTACTTCCTTTTCAAAAAGATCTAAATCATTGAAATTTTTTGAGGTAAATTTGCAAACGTAGCACCGCATAGCAGACGTTGTCCCAGTAATAGCATTTTTTACTTTGCCATCCACCATTGTAAATGCTAATTTGTAATGTACACGAATGTTTCTTGACGATAAAACTGTATCGAATGGAATGAGATTTTCAATTTGTTTTTCAACGTAGTTTTTTTCGAAAAGAGTAGATTGGACGCTTTCTTTTAGAAATTGAAGCCTTATTGGCCGACAAAAACGCGGGGATGAAGGCTTCAGATTATTCCATATGATAACAGTTCTGCCCTCAGAAGTTTTCGCAAAAAGACGCAAAGGAACGATTGAAGTGAAAAAAACGTGTGCATCTGAACTGTCTTCATCCCTGAATTTTTGCTTGTATTCTTGCCCTGACGAACCATCACAACCCCACTTTAAAAACAGAGTCATCTCGTTAGTCAAGTTAGAATCTAGGGATGCTATGACTTGTTCCTGACATTGCAGTAATCGAGCAGTTGTGTGCTCAATTAAAGGTTGCAGTTCAACTTCCGCGCTCGTCTCGGAAATTGAGATAGCTGAAGATGGAGGGTAACATCTATTTTTAGCTGACAGTATTTTTTTATACGCAGGAAAAACGGAGCAGCCACGATTTTTGTTCGTTATCATTCTTGTCATTTGATAAGTTTCTTTTGTCATTTTTCCGGAAATGAGTAAGTTAAGGGCAAGATCTGCAGAAATTTCACATAACGGTTTTTCTAATGATTGACGATAAGCAGACTGGTACTTAGAAGCTCTTGAAGGAGATGTTGAAGTTACCTCCTTAACCACATTGGATGCTTGAGCAGCTCCAGATGAACGTAGTTTCATCTGCGTTGCATAGGCTAACTCGTTTGTTTCGTACGAGGACCGTAAATGCTCTGTTTTCCTCCTTTTGCTTCGATCACTGCTATCAGAGAATGTTCCTGAAGGTCGACCGCGTTGAGTGTCAGATCCTGATGATTTTCGGTCTTTCGACTTTTGAGTCATGTACTAAACATTTAATTTTTTTAGTATAGAAATTATTTTTAACGCTCGAGAAAGTTTCATTTTTTTTACTCAATTATACTGACCTTCACAGTTTCAACAACATTGAGCCATTCTTTGTTTTCTTCCTGGAACTTTTCCACTTTTCTGTAGTTACCTCTCCATTTCAATCTCATTTTCGATAGAAGAGTTTGTAATCGATTATGCTCGTTTTTTGGATTTGAAAAGGCGCTCCAATTGTAATTGAAAGTGCATTTTCGAGAGTGTGTATTTGAACTTTCAGTTCACATTGACGAACGTCTTTTGTAATTTCAAAAATTTTCAGACGAGTAATTTGATAGTCGCAGTCGCTCAGTTGTTCTGAAAGTAATTTGTTGAAAATTTTATAAGTTATTATATTCAATCACTTGCAGTAAGTGAAAAAAATTATAGTTGTTAATAATCAATAATAATAATAATAGTTTTATATCAATAATAATGATAGTTTTGTGAAGGTAAATTGATTTTTAAATGTTATAAATTGAAATTGCTACACGCACGCGCGCACACGCCCACAGTCAGAGCAGCGCCGAGATGGCTTTTACTGGCCGCTTTTACCGGCAATGCGCTAATGATACAACATGGATAAAAAACAAAAGAGCAACTAGACGCAGTTAATTTTTGACATGAGCTTAGTAGACACACTAGTTATTAATTACATAATGTGTTTTTAGTGGTAGGACGTGGTAGTTTTTTTGTAGCTCTACAGTTACGCGAATTTTCAGCTGAAGCGGTGACCATGACATAATGTACGTGAACATATATGCAACTTATTTTAATAACACCAAAAACCCTTCTAAACTTACCTGAGGGGTCCCCTGCCATATTGTATGCTGCTTGTTTCCACTCTCAAACCTTTTTTTAACATGTAGCACTGTTTAAATAAGACGCTCGGAAAAGAGAAAATCTCAGGTGTTCAATATACTACGAGTTTGCGCTCGTGTGCAAGTTGGGCAGCCCGATATTTTTGGCTGTCGTTTCCATATAAGTATGCGCCAGGGCCCTCTATATGAAACTAGCATAAACTGAACATCAAAATCGATAATCGATTTTTCGATTTTTGGCCAGCTTTTTAGGAGTTTGGGACCACTGTGCGCAGTCCGTTTTCTGAAATAAATAATGTCATAAATCATTTATAAAAAATTCCCTGTTGCTTGGTCTATAAATAAAGTCTCCGACTGTTTTTTCTTTTTGAGAGATTTGAAAGAAAATAAATTATTTTAATCATGTAATTTATTAAAAAGTTACTGAAATGTATACAGAAAATCGAGCGCGAAGCGCGAGCGCCATGATGAGAATGTGTTCCTTAAGGCTGATAGAGCCTTAAGTAAATTAAATTTCCTGTTTCACTTAAACTGAAAAAGAAATTTTAGTAAATTTGAGAAATTGAGTAATTTACATCATCTTTAATATTATAAAATTGGTTTGAGCTTCAGTATCAAATTATAATAAATAAACTTGAATGTATGTGAAGAGCATAAGAACGAGCGCGAAGCGCGAGGTCCAGAAAGAACGGAGCGCGAAGCGCGACGATCAAATCGCGCGCCCTAGGCGCGCTCAAACTTGCGCGGGAAGCGCCCGATGAGAATGTGCCCGCGAAGCGGGCAGATTTTTCTCAGTGTAGTTATTGCATTTATGGTTTTACTACTTATTTCTGTGAGTATCACTTTTTCCTAAATTTCAGTTTTTCTATCAAAAATACTGATCTTCCTGACTGTCAATGACAATTAATATTTTTGGAATCTATTTAGAATTGATACAGAAAAAGCAATTATCGCTTTGGGAAATAATATTAGTTTCACTACTATATATCCTAGCTTACCACCGAGCTTTTGCAAATATAATTATTATAATACAAATTTTTCAAACAAAAAAGTTCCCCATGTATAATATAATAAAGTTTTAAGGGCATTGACCAAGTGGGTCACGATATCAAGTACAGAATTTTAGTTTTCTCAAAATTTGTTTTCAAAATCAAATATGTTGGAATAAAATTCGCTAAATGTTAAAGGACATATTAACGGAGGGTTGTAGACTTTGGTTGGTTCTAAAAAATTTTTCAAACTCTAATTTTGATCTACCTGTGTGGTTAAAGTGGGTTCTAATTTCCGGGGCCTTTGCGGATAAATATCAAAATGACATAATTGACGACGATGTCCTCTACGTGATTTTCCATGAAGGGCCATCGACGAGACCCTACTAGATCTACACTAGAACCCTCACCCAAACAGTACTGCTTTAATATCGTACTGCACTGAGAGAAATCGGCTTTGGTTCCTGTGCACATAGCACATACATTTTTTGTACAGTAGTTGCCTGGACCAAAAAAGTTGAGAGAAGCTACTACTTTTATAGTTATCATGACAGTAATTTGGACTTTTTTGTGTATTCGGTTGTTGTGACCAAAGTTGATGATTAGAATGAGCTTTATACGTACCTCAACGGTTAGTACACGTACATTTTCTTTATGTGTACTGCCAAGCTCCTTTGGTTACTACAACCGCAGCGTTCGCTGTTGCGCTAGACAAATCAAATATAACTTTCATTTTTTACAACGAGGTAAGCCTGTCGTGACAACTATTAAATCTTGTAATAGTCACACAATTTAACTTGCACTGCACTGGAGATAAGTAGTTACTTCCAAAAAGATATGCAGCCTAAGTTGAATCCTGCCAATTCTCGTTCTCGATTCCTGGACTATATTTCACCGTGCCAAGCATTATCAGGTAAATAATTCTATAATAAATATAGTTTGACAATTCTTTCTAAATGATAAACGATTTTGTTCGGGGACAATGCAATGCGTTCCAATGTTGCTGTCTCGTCGTATTTTGTCAAAACTATAGTCAGTCAAAAAAAGTTTATGGTGATGAAAAAAGTGACAATTTTTTAACTTAATCGACGAAAGTTATCATAAATATCATTATACCGGATTATTTTTCTTAGATCTTTTCGGTGAAACTTTATTTTTTCTAATCAAATTGAATTCGTATTTTGATAACTAAGAGAACCATACCTATAACCTCAAAAATAATTTTGGCTGGGTATTTACTGTCCGTAGACTTAGTCATTTTAACTAAACTCTATGCGCGGCTTTATGATGGACTTTGGTTCCTATAACCGCAGCGCTATGGTATTTCAAGTACCAGAATCGTGGTCTCAGTAACGTTCCTTGCAGTTGGAGTAAACACTTTTCCAATGTATGACAGCCACTACCATGATTGTCATGAGAACTTTAAAATTTTTGTAAAGACGATTTTAACAAAAAAACTTTGGTCAGTGAAACCTAAAATTTCTCTCTGTGTGGTATTATCAGTACTCTATATTACAGTGCGAGAAAAAATCGACTAAATTTACAGAAAAATCTGAAGGGAGTTCAGATTTTATTTGCTAATGTAGGGGCAGAATATTATATCTATTAGCGTTACAGTTGAATTTTTTTTATTGAAATTAGATTTCATATAAATATCTGTAAAGATCGCAGATAAATATTTGCAAAGTTCACCAATTAATATTTGAATCCTAACCTCATATATTATTAAATATTGCTTATAAGGCCATTGTAGAACGATCTGAGATATATCTTGTAACATATTCTAGAAAAAATATATTTAGAACATCTATATAAAAGTTTTTGAAAGTCATTCCATGATTTCGAAATTTCAAGAAGATTTAAAGAAAACCATGCTGACTGATTATAGTCTGAGTTAAAATTATTGCCTTCTTCTCATACATATCTGTAATTAATAGATGCTAGAGCCAGTCACGCGATTTTACAACAGACAATATTGAAAATCTAACTCAGTCTTTTTCCATCAATCTTACAAACAAGACTGAAATATTTCTTATTGAAATCAAAATTAGTGGTTATTAATACTTTATATATTGCAAAAAATCCGAAATATCATTTTTTGAATACTTTAATTAATTAATATTAAAATAAGTTACATTTTGTTATCGAAAAATCTCGAAAAAATATGTCACTATCAAAGTTCATAACTTTTGAAGAGGAGTTGAAGAAGAATCCAGAGTTAAAGGAATCTGATATTCAGATGCTGAGAGAATGGAACGATAAGCAACCACACTTACCGAAAATTTGTGATACTGATCTGACTCTATTTTTGCATAGTAATTATTATCTAATGGAGCCAACGAAAACCACTATTGATAATTACTATACAGTTAGAACACACGTGCCAGAGTTTTTTTCGAACAGGGATTTGAAAACATCAAAGGAAATGCAAAAGACATCAAACGTAGCGTAAGTTTTTACACTGAACAAATGTGTATAATCGAAAAATAAAAACCACTGCTAGGTATAGTTATAATTTATAAATCTGTAACGGTAAGAATTTTTAATAATTTCAAACAGTAACTGGCTTATTGTTATTTCAACCAGTCAAGAGTAATTCATTTTCAGCTAAAAATTATTAACTGTCAGTCAGAAATGACTGATTATAAAATAAGAAGTCAATCACTGATTTTAATTATTAGGAATTCTAACTGAATTAGATTTAGAGAGTACAATTTTAGAAATATCATCAAATTTCAAATAATATTTCTGTATATTATTTACAAAACAATACACTGGTCTATTAAATTAAAAATACTATTGTATTTTTCATGTATCAAAATCATTTTAATATGTTTACTTTTGGACATTTTATAAACACTTTTTTTCTTAATAAAAGCATAGAAAACAATATTGTTCTATTCACAAAATTGAAAAGATTTTTTGTCTAAAAACGTTAAGGTAATTTGCAATTTTTATATAAATTTATATATATACCTCAATTTTCCCTATATTTTCAATATTTTTCAGAATTTTTCCTGTGGATAGTGTAGGGGCACATAAAATTTTTGGACCCTAGCACATCGGCCTCTAACTATGTCAAAAATTGTTTTTAAATTTTTATTTTCGGAATACAGATTCTACTATTAGGTGCGGAACTAAGTTTCCGCTGTTTTTTGTATGAAAATGCAATTTTATTGTGAAAAAATGGTTACAAATGAAACATTCAAAGAATTGGCCATCTTTAGCAACAACTTTTGCCCATCTTTCTGGTAGAGCTCGAATACCGTTGGGGTAAAAGTATTCATCTTTTAAGGCTATCCACGAATCAAGCCATTTTTCGATGTCTTCATATGAGCAGAATAGCTGATCAGCCAGACCATGTGCTATCGACCGGAACAAGTAATAATCGGACGGCGCAATATCTGGGGAATACGGCGGGTGGGGTAGGACTTCTAATTTGAGCGTTTCCAGGTAGGTTTTAACGGGTTTGGCAGCGTGATGTCGATCGCTGTCATGCTGTAGAATCACTTTTTCGTGCTTCTGCTCGTATAGTGGCCGTTTTTCGCACAGTGCTCGGCTCAGACGCATCAATTGTGTTCGATACTGTTCCCCATTGATGTTTTCTTTCGGTTTCAACAGCTCCTAGTAAATAACACCGACCTGGTCCTACCAAATACACAGCATAACCTTCACAGTGTAAATATTCGGCCGAGCCGACGACGTAGAAGCATGACCGGGCAGTCCCCATGACTTTCTTTTCTTTGGGTTGCTGTAATGAATCCATTTTTCATCACCCGCCACGATGCGATGAAGAAAACCCTTCCTTTTTTGCCGCTGAAGAAGTTGTTCACAGGCGAAAAACGATGCTCAACGTCCTTTGGCTTCAAATCATAAGGAACCCAAGTTCCTTGTTTTTGAATCATTCCCAACGCATGCAATCGCTTGGAAATGGCTTAGCGGGTAACTCCTAATGCTGAAGCAAGCTCTTCTTGCGTTTGGCACGGAACCTCATCGAGCAATGCCTCCAATTTAGCGTCTTCCAAGGTTTTTGGCCTTCCTTCATGCGGACGGTCGTCAACATCAAAATCACCCTTTGAAGCGCCGGAACCAATCACGGCACGTT
Source organism: Diplolepis rosae (assembly GCA_030998225.1). NCBI lineage: Eukaryota > Metazoa > Arthropoda > Insecta > Hymenoptera > Diplolepididae > Diplolepis > Diplolepis rosae. The sequence continues at coordinate 4,937,014 of JAPYXD010000466.1, forward strand.
GTTTCACTTAGAGCAGCATCTCCATAAACTTTTTGGAGCTCTCGATGCAACCAAAAGTATATGACGCCAAAACAAAATCACTAATGTGTCAAAACGGTTTGTTTACCATATGTCTAAGCTTGTTTCATGACATTTTGGATAGGTCAAAATCGACCAGCACTTACATTATATAATATATATTATAATATATAATACATTTTTGATATAGTTAGAAGGCGATGCACTAGGGTCCAAAAACTTTATATAACCTTACACTATGCAGAGGCTCAATCATCATTATGAAATAAAACATATATTGTTATAAAAAGTTTCTCCGTGTAAAAGCTCAACTTATTTGCGAAATATTATAGAAAAAGTATTTTTACCAAACACAACGCCAAAAGTTTTTAGAAACCTTATTTTCGAACTCCTAACACCTTCACTGCGTTTCCTTCGTGAGGAAGCAATAGTTAGAAAAAAAATGAAATAATATTGAGTGTAGATCGAAAAGAAATAAATTATGTCGAAGGAATTCGAATTCCAAATTATAGGGTTTCGTTTTCTTAGCACAACTGCGTTTTCCATTAAGAAAAGTAAGGGTTCACATCTCGTTAATCGTACACGATCATAGTTTTGTTAACATTTTAACAATACATTATTTTCATTTAATTGAATTTGAGTTTATTGAATGTATTAATTATCAATAATTATGAATGAAATATTTTACACCTTATATTTTAAATAATCCCTCGTACAACTTTAGAGTTACTACACAACTAAAGGAGACAACTAAAGAAGGATTTAAAATCATTTTTTGGAAGCTATTGGATATGGAACCATCGCATTTCGTGCACAGTGATATTTTAAAGTATTATTGTATGATTTTGGATCTTTGGTTACGTTCTGAAGGTACTATCTTGGGACATGTAATGGTGGTGGACATGCAAGGAGTTATTTTGGGACATGTGGGACGACTTAGTCCTATGACAACGAAAAAATTTCTTTATTATCTTCAAGATGCGTTACCAGTCCGTTTAAAAGGTTTGCACTTCATAAATGCTGGACCCGCTATGGATTTGATTTTTGCCATGAGTAAACCCTTTATGAAAAAGGAACTTTTAAATATTGTAAGCAACTATTTATGAGTAATTTATCAGAATGTTAATTAATCAAAACAACTTCATAATATTCGAATAAGTTCGTTATCAAAATACTAGTTATTTATCAAGATAAATTAATTGAGATTAAAGAGACTTCTGTAAAAAAAAATTGTTTCAATAAAATTAAAAAATTTTCAGCTGCATATTCACACGACTAACGACAGTTTAGAAAAATTCATTCCATTGGAAATATTGCCAAATGAGGCAGGTGGAAAAGCTGGACCCTTGGACGAATATCACCAAGCAAGGAAAAAGGACCTCGAGGATTATCGTGATTGGTTCGCTGAGGATGAAAGCAAGAGTCGTGTAAAAGAAACTCTTCGTCCTGGAAAAGCTAAAAACGCCACTGACATTTTTGGCGTCGAGGGCAGTTTCAAAAAACTTGACATAGATTAGAAAATTTATTTAATCAAGTAAAATTCATTTTCTGTGTAAGATATAAATACTAAATATACTAAAGGAATAGGAAACTAGTCCATTTAATAGTAAAAATACATAATTCATGAACAAAAGTGTAAAGGATTAAAAATTCTTATTGGGATTATAAATGCTGTAAAATCATGTTTGTAACAAATAGTTATTTTTTCCTACTCGATTCTTTTTGACCGATTTCCAAAATAATCTTCTTCTCTTTCGAAGTAATTTTGAATTTTAATTTATTTTTCTGTCTTCACCTTCTCTTTGCTTTCTTTATCTTTTCAGTTTTTATTTCTATATTCATTCCTTCGTTTTTTACTAATACCGTCATAATAAGTTGAGAGAAAGGGGACAAAGCCAAAAAAACTTATTTCAACCAATCATTAAACGATTCGTGAACATTATTTTATTTTTACTAGAATTATCATAAATACTTATATACACTAAAAAAAACATATCGTGAATATGTGACGTCCTGATTACTTACCTATGCAATTATAATTAACCAACAATAAAAAAATGAAATTAAATAATTGAATATAATAAAATTTATTAATAGTTTAAAAAATTGGAGCAGGCCAAGTTTTGACTGAATAAGAATAAAGAGGTTTAAGAAGACTTCTAAACTGAATTTTGGAGAAAAGTCGAAAGACGGTGGCGCACCGGTGTTACCGCTGCCTTGGCTTTGGCCACATAGCGGCAGACTTAATGTGCGTAAATGCATTCTCTATCTCCTCTGACCAAAAAAAAAAAACAAAAAATATGAATAAATCCTTATTAGAAATTATGGACAGTGCCGGCCTTAGCCTCTTTGACCCCCTCGTGCAAAATTTTTTACGTTGACCTTTACGAAATAAGAAATTGCAAGTATTACATTGTTGAGGTTTGTAATGAAAAAACGAAGAATATTTGAATACATATAAGGTAAAAACACCAATAGCCGGACAGAGTCATGAATTTTTCTCAAAATTAGAGATTTATGAATCACTTGTCGCTATTTTGGTGTACCGTATACAAACCTCGAAATGTACACTTTGAAAAAGTGAAAAATTTGTTGAATTAGAAATTAAAACTTCGCCAAGAAAAAAAAATTTCTCTACTGAAGCACAAGGCTGGTCGAAATGTAGCGAAATATGCTCTATAAACTAACTGACGCGTTGTCTTTGTTAAGCAAATGAAATTTACATTTACCTTCATTAGTCATTCTAATACGTGTTACACTAAAGTCAAATGCTTTATATAAACCATAATATTTTTCAAAATTAGAAAACATTTTCCTTTAATTATATATTTTAAATCCAGTTATTAGGTCAATGAATATTCGTTTTGCCTAATAACCGAACGTATGCCCGGTGTTACATTGCACTGCTTTTTGAGGAAGAAACAGGAAAATCAAAAGCAGGATTAAAAGAAAAAATCTTTGAAAAGAAAGAAAGAAGCATAAAACAAAAAACCATCAAAAAAAACGAAGAAGTAGAAGTGTTAAATAAATATTTTATTATGTAAATGTAAAGCAAAGTTCATAGAAAAAAAATTGGCAAAAGAAATTAAACTTATTCAATAGACCTCAAAAGAATGAAGTTCATTAACAATTCTATTTGTAAAATCTTTTGAATATTTTTTTTTTTATAAGCGTAGTCCTAAAAAATGTTTCCGTAAATATTTCCCAGTGTTTATTATGCTTAAAAAATATCAAATCCATATCAATCGAATTATAATATTCTCTTGTCCGAGTATTGGTGCAGCGCTGTCCGGCTATTGGATCAATTCACTTTTCCCGTCCGGCAATTGGCTCCAGAGCATTATTTAATGAAGAGAATTATTAAAATGGATTATTCAGGTTCAACACAACTCTGGACTTTTTGTTAAAGTAAGGAGGACACATACATTAAAATAATCGCGGCAATTCTTGATTCCGCATCACATTTAGAACGATTAATACAAAAAATTGAATGACATTTCCTTAGACGTCTGGCTATTGGTGCTTTTACCTTAAGTAATTATTGGAATTCGTATAACTTCCAGATTTTAATCAGAAATTATTATTATTACATATTATTATTATATTATAATATATATATGAGAAATTAGCATAAATGATTGGAACAAAATTATAGAATCGGTGTTTGGGATCTTGGTATTACGCTTTTTGCAAAACAAATTTTTCAATATGCATGAAATTTTTATTGTATCTCAATCGTTGCTCTTTTTCCGCTCGTCATTTTCTGTATTCATAGCTGGTCAGCATTCTTTTCAACATTCGATCAAGTTAACACTTTCAGTAAATTATAAAAAAAGTTCTTTTTAGAAATTTTTGTTTTCATAATTATAAATATTTAAGAGCAGATAAACGTTCCCGAGTCGAACTATTGATTCTCTAAGATGCTCCATTTTCGAGGACTTGAGAGAATCAAAAGAGGCGTATTAGCTGTTTAAATCAATGTAATTTTGATCATTTGTTGATGCTCTTCTCCTGCAGATATTTCCGTTTCTGCACCTTGGAGGATCTTAAAGAGTAGCAACGAAGATTCTCCTTACCTCCTCTATGATTCTCCATTTTTAAAAGTATATAATTCCTAATGACGTCAGGAATTAGCAACGGTTTATTATTATTTATATTTATTGTGTTGATTAAGAGAGAAACGAAAATATAGTACCAAACTTTTGGAAAATAATGAGGAATGTATCAAAGTATCAATGCCTGGTAAATGTCAAATTTTGTTTTGAAAACATTAATTTTGAAAAATTTTATTTTTCGAAATAAAAATCCAAATGGTACCGGAAATTGATTTTTTGATGGATTCCTCATTGTTGCCTACAATTTCATGATTATATTTACATTCCTGTCCTAATCAACCCGATGAATATAAATAATATAAAATGGTTGGTCATTTGTGACGTCATTACGCATCACATACCCTCAAGTAACAGAATGAAAAGAGTTCAACAAGAGCGAGTCCTCGATTTTTCGAAAACTATTAGAGATTTTAAAACGGTTTTTTAAAAAATAAAAGTACTCTCGAAGAACTACGGCGCTACTATCTAATAGATAGTCCTGATTTGTTGCGAGAGCTGTTTCAGGGTGAACACACGTTTTCCCGCAAGCTTCCTCTTTGAAACACTGCAGACATTTTCGATTGGATTCGCATTGGGGGACTGTGATGGCCAGTCCAAAGTTGTGATGCCCTTTTCTGTTTTCCAGGCGGTGCAGAAACGGCTTCGATGTTTCGGGTCGTTATTTTCTTGTAAGTTCCAATCGGCCGTATCGGCTCCAAACATCTTTGTAGCAGACCTTAGAAGACCACGTTCATATATTTGGAGCATTTTCTGAGCATTCAAGTTCTCGGTGAAGAGCTCTAAACACCCAAAACCGCGCTGTGAGAAGCATCCCCAAACATGGACCTTCACGGGGTGTTTTTTATTGGCTTTATAACGCTCAACCCACTTCTTCACGAACGATTTCGACTTTGTGATGTATTTAGCAGCGGCGTATACAGAACTCATTATGACTCACGTCTGCTCTCTCCGACGATTCATGCGCTACGGAATCGTTTTGGTAATTGCGCCGTAGTCCTTTAAATGTACTTTCATTAAAAAAAAAAGTTGAAAAATCTCTAATAGTTTTCGAAAAACCGAGAACTCGCTCTTGTTGAATAGACTGTATATGAAAGAAAGAGCAGAGAAAAAAGCAAAAGAGAATCCAGAAAGTATCAAGAGAGTATAAAGAGAAGCAAAAGAGAATCAAAAGAGTATCAAGAGAAGCAAAAGAGAATCAAGAGAGTATAAAGAGAATCAAAAGAGTATCAAGAGAAGCAAAAGAAAATCAAGAGAGTATCAATAGAAGCAAAAGAGTATCAAGAGAGTATCAAGAGAATCAATACTTCGACTCGGGATTCCTTAGTGCATGGCCCTAATGCAATATCCTAGCTAGTAAAATTGTCTCCAGGTTGCAGTTTGTTTAACTGAGAACATTTCTGTCATATCGACATCAAGTGGCTTCCGCTTCAGTTACTTAGTTTGCATGCAAGTTGTTCTGTCAATTATCAAAGTTAATCTGTAGGAAATTGTTTCCTTCTAGTCGCTATTGGTTTAGACCTTTGGTAGAAAATGTGGGAAAAGGAACAGGAACTGGACCGAAACTTCTTCAGATGTCGAATCATTTGATCAATCGTTTAACATCTGCATTAACAGACCCGATCATTTTACTTAAAAGTAGGAGAAATGAAGCTACTGAGGGTGGCCCTCATCAAGATTATATTGTAATTGCATGGAGATAAATTTGATAGCAAGTTATAGTACCATCATTACACTGCAAAAATAAGCGTCTTACCTGGTATCCTAAGGTGGGTCGATACGTTGACATAACCTCAAACAAAAGAACAGTTTATATAAGTAAGAGAAGTAGAAATAAAATTAATTTTAATGCATTTTGAAAAAGGCATCAATACAATTATTAGAAAAAATTAGTTTTCATAGCGCCTCCTTTGAAAATCCGATTTTCGGTACCTGTAGAGCGGGTTGAAACAGCGACTTTCAACCCTAGGGTTGAAAATCGTAGTTTCAACCCGCTCCACAGTTACAGCCAATCAGATTCTCAAAAGAGTTGCTATGAAAAATAGTATACATTACTCGAAACAAAACACAGCGAAAGCATTTCGTGTGATTGCAGCCCTCGTTTCACTCGGGCAGAGCAAACTTCACACTCATGCAATCGCTCTGTTTCACCCCTTGTAATGTAATATACTATTGGGTCAACTGAGCAGATGAAAAGAGAGAATAATAGTGAAAAGTAATAAAAAAAAGTCAAGTATCGAAGTAAAAAAAGAAGTAGATAAGAAATAGTGAGTATAAGAATGTTTTTATTCATGCACCATGACTCAGGACGAAAGTGCAAAAAGTGTTTATACAATTTGTAGAATAATTAAATTGTCGGCAATACAAAAAATGCATCGAACAGATATATAATTTCGATCTGATTGTGTGCTCTTTATTTGCAGGTATGAAAGAAACACATAAACTTCTGTTAGCTGTACATCGCAGACGTTTACGTGTTTCTTTCATATTTGCGAATAGAGCAAAATTTAAATTTTATTGTTCAGTAATCGAACTTTTATTAATTATTTTCTACCTTAAAGAGCACATAATCACATTGAAGTTATATATGTGTTCAATGCATTTTTTCATTCCTAACGTTTCAAATTTTCTATACAAAATGTATAATCACTTTTAGCACTTTAGTTTTAAAACCTGGTATATGAATAAAAATATTCTTGTACATACACTCTAAAAAAAGTCTATTGATAGTGAAATTACGTTCCTTTCAGAATGAATCCATTTAAATTAAGCATATTTCTATTGCCTATCAACAGAATCGTTTCGCTGTTAAAAAATTCATTTGTAAAATGCAAAACGAAAATAATTTTACCGATAAAGTATTTCTTTTGACTCCGGACAGAAATGGTTTAACTATTAAAGGATTGAATTTGTAGAATAGCGGACGAAGTGCGCCTGCGCATGAGTGAGTGTACATCGTCTAGTGCTTAACAGTGTTTAACCTCATTTTTCATTGCTTCTGACAATATATTTATTAATTTTTTATGCTTTTAACCATCGAATCAAAGTTGTAAGGGAGAAGCGGCGAAATTGGCGCGTAGTCTAAATTGGCGCACCCTATTTTTCAGAAAATGATAACATAACAAAAAATAAAAATAGTTCTATCGTGTGCATTCTTGTATGATATGTATTTGATAGAAAACATTATAAAAATCTAATTGCTTAATACAGTTTTATTGCGATTAATCGTTTTTTGGCATAATGGTTATGTTCGAAGCCATTGAGTTAAAGCGTTAAATAATATTAATTCAAGGTGAATTAGATTAATGCAACGATTTTATAATCTTTGATATTTAATCTTACGATTAGGATAGAATATTTGTATGAAAAAATAAGCATTTTACGTAAAAAGTATTTAATTAATGAACGATACACTTGCGGCAAAATTGGCGCATACGAGATTCAAATCAGAGGCAAAGTTGGCACACGTGTTGTGTTTCTGGAAACCGGTGACTGAAGTCAAGTGCTCGGATGTTTATGATTAAAAATATAAAGAAGATAGTAAGTACACAATTATTAATACATAGATATATATATTTGAATGTTGCTGGACTTTTCTGCTAATCTTTTTCTTAAGATTTTTTGTGACGTGGGAGGTAATGTGGTTCGCAAAACTGATGTAACGACTTTGTAAGGTTATATTCATTTGAACAATCAGTGGTTAAATTTTTTTTTAAGTTTGAGGTATTAAGGCATTTTAAAAGCGATTTTTAATAATTAATTTTCAGTCTGACAGTGTTTTGAAAGTTTTCTCGATTTTAAGATGTGAAAGCAATGTAAGTAAAAAATTTGTATTTTTGATTGATTGTTTCTATTATTTATAAGTCTTCTAAAGTTAATAATTGTATATACTTCTGATTAAAAATTCAAATAATTCTCTATAAAAATGATTTCAATTTGAATATTCACTTAAATATCCACAATTGCCAGTATTTTATTGTACAAATATAAAATATATTTTAACTTTGGCTGGTTTATGTGAATAAAGGTATAAAAAACTTCACATATCTTGATATACTATCTCAAATTTAGTTTCAAATTATAACTACCTCTTTTCATCAACCTTTGCTACTGAGATGTAATTCTAAATCTATGAAAATATAACTAATACGTGGCAAGAGAAGATTATAATATGGTGCAATCCTTCGGAAATCTGAATAAAAACCTGCTTTAATAATTTTCAATGCAATCTTTATCCATTGGAAAGTATAGAAAAGATATCCAGCTATTAAATAAATATTTTTTCTTAATTTTTACTCATATACTTTCTTTTTAAACTCGCACTTTCTATTAGGTGCGCCAATTTCGCCGCTTCTCCCCTATCTTAAAATTTCTTTAAGCTGAAATTTAAGTGGGATCGTTATATTATTGATAATGATCGGTTTAATATTGGCATTTGTTAAAGTTGGGCTTGTGTACATTTCTCATAGGTTATATCATACAATTTGTTTTCTTTTATCCTCGAAATTATATTTCCTTTGTACGACAAGGGATTTCATTTGCAGACCAAAGGAAATATATCTATCAAGATAGACGCTTTATGAAATAATAATGGAATATGCTATAAGAAATTTTATCTTTTGGAAATTTTCACAATTTTGATTAAATAAATATAACCTACAATAAATGTACGAAAAATAATGTTTCCACTTTTAATTTATTAATTCAACTATTTTCAATGTCTTGATAAGGATTGAATTTTGAAATAGATTTTAAAAAAAAACTAGAATGGTCATTTTATTCAATATCATTAATAATACACTGGTAACAGCTATAATAACTTATACTATACACTGGCCTAAAACCGCATAACATCAACATGAACTATTATGAATATTATAGTGTTCTGAGACACACATATAGTCCTGGATTCGTCGAAGATATAAAATAATGGAAAAATCTTGGTATAACTTTAGAAAGAAGAAAAATACAAAGGATGTTCCTGCTTAATTGTAAAAAAAATAAAACACTATGTAACATATATCAGACCTGACCTCTACCACAATATACTGACAAGATATATCTATCAAGATAAACGCTTTATGAAATAATAATGGAATATGCTATAACAAATTTTATCTTTTGGCAATTTTTACAATTTTAATTCAATAAATACAATCTACAATAAATGTACGAAACATGATGTTTTCACTTTTAATTTATCGATTCAACGATTTTTAAAGTCTTGATGATTCAATATCATTTATTAAATAGTGTTTAATTTTCTTCTACCATTTAATGAACTTCTTCTGATATTTAATAAAAAGTCATTGAAATTTCCTGCCACTGCGCCTTACAAAACTTTATGTTCAAGAGTCTTCTACAGTAACTTAGATTTTAAGGGAATAATGTTTTCCGTTCATCAAATACAGACTCAATGGCAACTGCAGAAGTGCTACTAATTCTGGATTACAGGAAATTCATAATAAAGAGTTCAAATTCCAATTTAATGGATAATTTTCCTATAAAAGGAATCTTAATAAAAAGAACTTTGACAAATCAAGAGTTAATGTCTACAATCTGACTTCAAGACAAAAGTTTGATTTGCAAGTGAATAATGTTCTGGACACGCTAATATCGCAGCTGAAATGGCGTTTTGAGGAAACGAAACGAACTGATAGCGATTTTTTTAAAATGTAGGAAGTTCAACATAAAAATATGATCAGGATTTAAATACATGTAATATCTAATGTGAAATCGAAAGCTTTGAATATCAAGCTCCGCAACTCAACCCCAACTTCTTTTCTTGTTCAACTCTAGATTATGTATAAGGAATCGTATGCCATCATAAAAAATACGTGTACCGGCACTACTTTTAAAGATATACGTTGTTGAAACTCGCAGTTGTACAAATTCTTAGCCGGCTCGCTGAAGCAAATATGGTGACTTGGCAACACCGCATCAACAGCGCGCGCGTACGCTTACATTTGACATTGCTTCCAGAGCTTTGTTTTTACGAGCAGCTGATTTTTGTGAAATAAAAAATCCATTTTTGTTGAGAAATTTATTAGACATCTTATTAGTATTTACAAACTGTCAATAAACTCATAATATAATCTCTCTCACACCATATGCTTTCGACTCGATATGAGAAAGACAGGAAAGCGGTGTTGCCAAATCGCACAAATCGACGCAGAAGACACATTTTGCTACTTTTGCGCATAAACGATGCTTAACTAATTCGGTTAGAAAGCTTAACAGTAATCCCACTACCTATGATATAGTAGGATGAGCACATCTACGGGCAAGAGAACGTCCTTAAGCAAATAAATGCAGGTATTATTCATATAATTCAACTTTTTCGACCCGGTCATTGAACCTAATTCCCCCTACTTGATGATTAATTGATAAAAATTTGTCTCATGACGAATATATAGTAATCTTCAAGGTATTAAAATGGACTAGCAGAAGGTGAAAATCAATGTAGAGGAAATGAAAATAAATGATGTCACTGCTAACACAAATGGACCAAAAAAAAGTTCAGGTTGACGTAGGATGGCGAGAGCATTTTGTCACAAAAAATCAACTGCGATTACCATTTGAAGAGGAAACTGAATTGAATGAAGTTTATTTCCAGCTATTGAGAGACAAAACTTTCAGTATAAATTCCATAAGTAGAAATAATATGTTTTTAACATTATTTTAATTATATGCAAAAATGTAATTTTTTAAATTTCTTTTAATGTTTATTTTTAGCTGAAATTTTTGAGCAAATGTTTTCACCTGAGGAATTTAACTACCAAAATTGTGAAAACGTTCAAAAAACTTCTACTTTACACTTTTCTTTAGATTAATGAGAATATACTTCAATTTCATAAACATGCCATCGAACATAAGTATAATAATTAAATAATTTCGTATTTTCAAACTATTATATTGTATTTCTAAAAACTTTACATTTTTTATTCATTAAAACCGTGTATTACCTATAGATTCCAACGTTACCTGCACTGTTTTTTATCTAAACTTATACCCATGCAAGATAAGATATTAAATTTAAAATTTCTGATATTCAGTAATAGGTACTATATGGTAGTAGATTTGTCAGTTTTTAAGTGTTTATAATTTTTTTTTTAAGTTTTTCTAATTATAAATATTTGGGAGCAGACATTTTAAAAACTTTAAATTTGATACGTTATTTTGTATTGCCATGAGTTTACACTTTAGTTTTGATGACGAAGGAATTTATACGTGATACATGACCTTAAGGTGTTTTGTCAGACATTCATCGCCATCCGTTAAGTGAAAAGTTCATACTGGAAGCTAATTTTCAGCAATATATAATTATATATTTGGGTATTTCATAAAGGATATATCGTAAGAGTGCTTTTTCAATATAAAATTTAGTTTTAGAATTCTGAATATTGTAGAACACACGATTTTCAGTTATTTCTGTAATTTCTATTTAAAAAATTCTGGTTCTATAACCATTGTTTTATAATAAGATTTATTACAATAAAAAAATGTACCCGGCCTCCTTAGGGAATACGAAAACGTTCTCGTCAAACTTCCCGCTTTGTCTTACGTCTTCTTCGCAGAAATTTATGTTTATTCATCATGAATTAATATTAAATAATATTAAATAATACTTTAAAAATAAATAATATAACAATTTTAAAATAAATAATACTTTATAATATTGTGGATAAAAATTTGATTTTCTCAAAGTTACTTCGACTTGATGGAATACGCACTGCTAGAAATGTTCGGAAATTTACAAAATTTTTATGTTAAAAAGGTAACGTAAAATTTGTAAACGACCCTTATGACCTTTCTGATATCTTTTATCGGTTTTGAATAAAATTGAATCTTTTATTTTTGTACTCCTATACAGGGTGAGTTTTTTATTTTGGGACATGGAAATTTTTCAAGAAATATACGCATTATCCGGCAATAAACGATTTTTATTCCAGACACTTTTTTCTTACAATGCATATTTCTTGAGATATTTTCATGTCTTAAGATAAAAAACTCACTCTGTCTATTTTTACTGACTAGAATTAATTGACAGCAAAATGAAATCAAAATTTTTTAGATTACTAGTTTCTTATATTTACACAATTCTTTATTTGATACAATTTTTATCTCACACAGTTTCGGATAAAACATGTATTTTTTGGAATTGAAGCAAAATTATTTGCTTCAATTCCAAAAAATACGATTAAAATTCAAAAATTCCATCTTTTAGACAAAATATATGTGAGATACAAAAAAAACGTTTATATGGAAAATTATTTGCCTAAATGAGGTCTACAAATTCTCATTGAGACATTTCTCGACAGGATGTATATTTTATGTTTTGATTTTAAATATTGAAAAAATTCCATTTTTTAACCAAAATATATGATATGTTTATTTAAAAGTTACTGAAATGAAAACAGAAAATCAAGCGCGAAGCGCGAGTGTCGTGATGAGAATGTGTTCCTTAAGGCTGATAGAGCCTTGAGTAAATTGAATTTAATGTACTTTAACCAATTAATCGGCATTCTCAAAAGGTTCAAGCGTTAGTTATGAAAGTGAACATGGGAAGATTCAAAAGTTTATTGATATAAGTCGGAGCTCGATTTTCAAGAAATTGTTTCATCGTAAATCCGACCTTCGAAAAACGAAATATTGTGATGCACCAAACAAAATTATATAATCGGCATATTTTTCATACGTGTCCGCATTTTTAACGAAATCACCCCCCCCCCCCCCCCCCCCTAATTTGAAAGGTTCGCTACGCTGCTGATCGCGATCTTTCAAATGAGGCAAGTAACGGTATGTTCTGTTTATGTAATTGAAGTCTCATTATGATTATGCGCAGGAAAAAAATGTTGTAATGGCATTGAATTGTGGCTTGAGAATTAAAATAACAGTTCCTTTATTCACTTCTAAAGAGCATTTAGATAAAAAAAAATAAAAAGACGAGGACATCAGAATATTATAAAGTAATATTTATTTTTGAAAGTTAAAGAAAAATTTGAGGAAATTTAACGTCATAAAAAACTGAAATAAATAATCTTAATTATTTAGAACTAATTAGTCTATCATGTATACAATTATTTATGCAATTTTTGAAAATAAGTGTTCCGTATTTTTGAAAATAAGTGTTCCGTATTTTTTGTAAACAGCCTAGTGATTATTCAGTGATGACATTCCGCCGTTTCCATACATAAGCTCACGTTACGAAAAATTGATTCAGTCTTCTCTCAATGATTCATTGAACAAGAACGAAACGGCTAGCAAGTTTTTTTACAAAAAATCTTCTTTAACACTTTAAAAACATAAATTAATTAATGCTATTGATTTTCAAGTAACAAACAGTAATATTCAAAATAAAATCAAATTGAACGATAGAATCTAAATAATAAAAATTAATAAAAGTAATGAAATACCTATTCAGTGTTAAAATTGTTCATAATAATAAAGTTTCATTTGAGTTTTATGCATAATACTTCTATACTTTTTTGAATTGAGTTCTATTCTGGAAATAATTATTTGAATATTCATATTCTGGACTTACATTGACCCTTAATTAATAATTGAAGATATATGTTGGCGTTGGTAATTGGCTTTAGGGTCCAAGGTTGATAAAAACTCAGAGTTTTACATAATCAGACGTTTCGGCTCTAATCGGAGCCCTCATTAGTGATTTATTTAAATCTAAAAAATACAGAAAGAAAAAGGTTTGCTAACATAGGATTTCTTGTAAGTGTCTAAGTATAAAAATATTTTTAAATTGACATTCGTGCATGAAGTTGTAGATTGAAATTTCTTGGTGTAATTTTTAATACAATACATATGCACATATACCCATATACACACATACATATATATACATATACATATATTATATATATACAATATTATATACATACTACATATATGCAATATTATACACAACATTGACTTTTCTTTATTTGAAGCTAAGTATTGAAATATATCAGTGATTATATCTATCTTTCATGGCTAGTTGAGGGCAAGACTGTCACAGGATAAAATACCTTTTTTAAAAAATGAACATTCTTCAACGTTAAAACTGCCAAATCCTGCTTAAATATGTAGATATACAATTTTTTAACATTCTTTCTTAAAAATATACAAAACAGCCAAATCTCTTTTGGTATGAAGTGAAATCTGTAAAAAAATTTAATTTAGTATTTTTTCTTTGGCATATTTTCCTTGGAATTTTGTCTCCTGTGATACTTTTTTAGCAAAAAGAATTGAAAAAATTGACAGTTTTTTTGCGATGACTTAGAGTCCGTAGTGTTATACAAAAGGTTTTTCTCAATCGTGGGTATAGACAATGAGGCTGCTTATTTAGAATGTACACAGAAAGGACATAAATTTACATATAATATTGCACATAGATTTTTCTTTGCTTTGAGTCTAGAACTAACATACCTATGTAAATATTTCTTTGGTGTGAAGCAATGAGAATAACACTGTATAAAATACAGTTTTTGGGAATAAATTGCCGATTTTTGCTTAACAAGTAGATGCAAGTAAAAAATTTTGTAAACAATTATAAATTACGTAAGGAATTGAGATGCAATTGTACATAGAATGTTCAAATGTGTAGGTATAGTATTTTTTTAAATTTTTTAAATTTTTGCACAATTTATCCAAATTTTTTTTAAAATCCTATCGCAGACTATATATAAAGTAAAAAAGTAGGACTGACCTTGATTAAAATTACGATTTTTGTATAAATGTTATTATTCCATTTTTTCTTTTTTCGTTTTCTGGGAAGCCACATAACTTAAACTGCACAGTGCACACACTTCTCTCCTGGGAGATTGACTCGTAAACTGAGTTATGTTTTGGTTTTTAGGCATGCATAGTGGGATGAGAGTGGAGGGTAAGATTTTTTTCCCCTTTTTAGGGATATAATTTGGAGAAAGAAAAGGATGTGCTGGAGATGGCTGGACTGTTAGGACAATGAGGAGATCATAAAATGTAACCTGAGACATAACGGTTCCGTCGCCACATTTTGGGTCTTTTCAGAAAGTTTGTGTAAAAGACCCAAAATCCCATTATGCATGCCTAAAAACCAAAACATAACTCAGTTTAGGAGTCAACCTCCCAGGAGAGAAGTGTGTACAGTTTAAGTTATGTGGCTTCCCAGAAAACGAAAAAAGAAAAAATGGAATAATAACATTTATACAAAAATCGTAATTTTAATCAAGGTCAGTCCTACTTTTTTACTTTATATATAGTCTGCGATAGGATTTTTAAAAAAATTTGGATAAATTGTGCAAAAATTTAAAAAATTTAAAAAAATACTATAAAGGGTTTCCCAATAAGGGTGATATGTTTTGAAATTGAAAAAAAACACTGAATATTCATTCGGAATTGATCGAAATCTTTTTTATTATATTGGATATTCTATGCCATTTATGATTTAAACAATATATCGGCCAAATGTCCCCCGAGACTTGAGCCAAAAATGCGCCTCATCAGAAAAGATGATTTTTTGATGAAAATTGGGATCATTTTCAATTGATTCCAGAGCCCAATCCGCGAACTCCCGACGCAAACGATGGTCATTAGGCTTCAGTTCTTGGGCCAGAATCATCTTATAGGGATGCAGGCCAAGATCCAATCGCAAAATACGCCAGGTAGTCATCCTGGACAGGCCCAATTCCTGAGATCGGCGTGGCACGGACAATTCACGGTTTTCCTCGATACTGGCCTGTACGGCGGCTATATTCTGTGTAGAACGTGCGGTACGCATACGATTTTTAGGCTTAGTATCCAATAGAGTAAATTCACTCTCCAACTTATCGATTATTCGACGAATTGAGAGCGCGGATGGAGCAGAATGACGACCATATTTTGCACGATATGCTCTTTGAACACCGACAAAACTTCTCGAATTTTGATAAAATAATTGGACAATTTCCAAACGTTGTGGAAGCGTGAAACTACTCATGATTAAATGGCAAACCTTACTGATGACAACTGACAGCAGACGTCAAAAATTTCAGTTCAAATGAGCCCGATAGGGACATTCAAAATCATATCACCCCTATTGGGAAACCCTGTACAATACTTAGCTTCAAATAAAGAAAAGTCAATGTTGTGTATAATAATTTCGAGACATGTTTGTATTAATGTCTTCAGTTTTTATCTTGACCCAAAAATAAATTCAAAGTAGTTTATTTATATTGGCATTGGGTCATAATTTTTCATTAAAAACAATGTTCAAAGAAACATATCAAAAATTTTTAAAGGGGCAGAAAATATATTGTAGGGATGAAAAAGGCAAACGTTTCGGCCACAAATGGGGGCCCTCTTCAGTGCCAAATTTAATGTACTTAGTGTCTAAGCTGTAAACGTGCAAAAAAAGTTATTAGCACTAAAATTAGATTTTTTTTTGTTTTTTTGGTCTTTTTTAATGATATTTTATAAAACATGCAAAACTTATGTGAGAAAGCAAGATGGTAAGCTCCAAGGCATCTAGGAACGAGACCGCTCCAAAACACAGCCTTAAAAAGTGTGAGAACTCCTATCTTGCAGATCCGCGAAGAGTGAATCCGCAAACTGCCCCTCCTCAAAGGTACACACGAGAACCACCTATGGACACTGATATCTCCTACAAAATAAGCACAGATCCTGCAGAAAAAACATCACCATCCACAAGGGGCTCACAACACCCACAAGAAGTAAGCACTTCACAAAATCACAAAACACGAACCCGGAAGGAAACAGATTTTTCGTTAAAGGGAAAAATCAAAAATTGATAGTTTTTATTTCAATTTTTAATCTTCTATTTTCCTTTAAGACACAGAGGCGGCAGATAGAAGTAGCCACACGCTCTGTTTGGTGTCAAAAAGGAAACTGATTTGTGAAGAGAGCAGTACCGTTTGAAAACTAGCGTAAAAAATTTTAATATATACAGTGAAAATTTGTTGTGGAGGGTCAAGTTACAAACGCATAAACAAACCCCATACACGGTCTATGTCCTGGAAATTCGGGACCCAAGTACGCTTAAGTGTTCGGAGAGCGGAGAGAGAAAAAGAAGGGTTTCAGACCACATGTTGAGAGAGACCCTCGGAGGAAGTAATTTTGGAATAAAATAAAATGTAATGTTTAAAAAATCATATTCGTAGAAAGAGAGTTGCAAAACAATGAAAAGGGCTATGTCTTATTCAGTTAGTTTATTGAAAAAAGCATTATTTTATATTTATAAAAATTTATATTTATAAAAAATTTTTGTCCGGATTAAAACAAAAATATCATATTTAAGATGGTAAACATACGTATAAAAATCGCATTTCTTTTAAAGGTACCACTCGCGTGTGTACGTTATTATGTAGCGTTAATTAAGTAAAGAATGTATTCATAATTTTAAACCGGCGTTGAATCAAAATAATTCTCAATTGCTTTAAATCAGCGAGAAGTATTAGCGTATGTAATATATTGAACGCTTCGCGGCTTGTTTATTTGAATATATGTTCACATAGGACTAATCTTGACGAGTCTCATATATGAGACGTTAAATATACATAAAAATCGTATTTATTTCCCAAAAGTAAACTCGCGTGTAAAAATTTTAATGTAGCGTTGAGTACCTGTTGAAAGAATCCATCATTTGGTAAACGGCACGGGGCGCCAAACTCAAAAATCTCGGAGATTATATTCCGCGAAAAGTATTCGCGTATGTAATATATAGAACGCTTTGCGGCTTGTTTATGCAAATTGATGTTCACATAGGACCAATCCTGATGAATCTCATATGTAAGACGTTAAATATAGATAAAAATCGTATTTATTTCCAAAAGTAAACTCGCGTGAATAAATGTTATTAAGAGCGCTGAGTACCTGTTAAAAGAATACACCATTTGATAAGGTACACGGGGCGCGAAATTCAAAAATCTCGGAGATTATATTCCCCGAGAAGTATTCGCGTATGTAATATATTGAACGCCCCGTTCCGTTTACCGAATGATGGATTCCTTCAACAGGTACTCAACGCTACATAAAAATTTTTTACACGCGAGTTTACTTTTGGGAAATAAATACGATTTTTATGTATATTTAAAGTCTCATATATGAGATTCGTCAGGATTAGTCCTATGTGAACATATATTCGCATAAACAAGCCGCGAAGCG
This sequence comes from Diplolepis rosae, assembly GCA_030998225.1. Classification (NCBI taxonomy): domain Eukaryota; kingdom Metazoa; phylum Arthropoda; class Insecta; order Hymenoptera; family Diplolepididae; genus Diplolepis; species Diplolepis rosae. Next base: position 4,955,283 of record JAPYXD010000466.1, read on the forward strand.
TTCAATATATTAAATACGCGAATACTTCTCGGGGAATATAATCTCCGAGATTTTTGAATTTCGCGCCCCGTGTACCTTATCAAATGGTGTATTCTTTTAACAGGTACTCAGCGCTCTTAATAACATTTATTCACGCGAGTTTACTTTTGGAAATAAATACGATTTTTATCTATATTTAACGTCTTACATATGAGATTCATCAGGATTGGTCCCATGTGAACATCAATTTGCATAAACAAGCCACAAAGCGTTCTATATATTACATACGCGAATACTTTTCGCGGAATATAATCTCCGAGATTTTTGAGTTTGGCGCCCCGTGCCGTTTACCAAATGATGGATTCTTTCAACAGGTACTCAACGCTACATTAAAATTTTTACACGCGAGTTTACTTTTGGGAAATTAATACGATTTTTATATATATTTAACGTCTCATATATGAGATTCGTCAGGATTAGTCCTATGTGAACATATATTCGCATAAACAAGCTGCGAAGCGTTCAATATATTACATACGCGAATATTTCTCGCGGAATATAATCTCTGAGAATTTTGAATTTCGCGCCCCGTGTCGTTTATCAAATGATGGATTCTTTAAACACGTTCTCAACGCTACATAAAATTTATACACGCGAGTTTTACTTATGAAATAAATACGACTTTTATTAACAGTTAACGTCTCATATGTGAGATTGCTCAACGTTAGTTCGATGCGAATATTATATCGCATAAACAAGCCGCGAAGCGTTCACTATATTACATACGCTAATACTTCTCGCTGATTTAAAGCAATTGAGAATTATTTTGATTCAACGCCGGTTTAAAATTATGAATACATTCTTTACTTAATTAACGCTACATAATAACGTACACACGCGAGTGGTACCTTTAAAAGAAATGCGATTTTTATACGTATGTTTACCATCTTAAATATGATATTTTTGTTTTAATCCGGACAAAAAAATTTTTATAAATATAAAATAATGCATTTTTCAATAAACTAACTGAATAAGACATAGCCCTCTTCATTGTTTTGCAACTCACTTTCTACGAATATGATTTTTTAAACATTACATTTTATTTTATTCCAAAATTACTTCCTCCGAGGGTCTCTCTCAACATGTGGTCTGAAACCCTTCTTTTTCTCTCTCCGCTCTCCGAACACTTAAGCGTACTTGGGTCCCAAATTTCCAGGACATAGACCGTGTATGGGGTTTGTTTATGCGTTTGTAACTTGACCCTCCACATCAAATTTTCACTGTATATATCAAAATTTTTTACGCTAGTTTTCAAACGGTACTGCTCTCTTCTCAAATCAGTTTCCTTTTTGACACCAAACAGAGTGTGTGGCTACTTCTATCTGCCGCCTCTGTGTCTTAAAGGAAAATAGAGGATTAAAAATTGAAATAAAAACTATCAATTTTTGATTTTGCCCTTTAACGAAAAATCTGTTTCCTTCCGGGTTCGTGTTTTGTGATTTTGTGAAGTGCTTACTTCTTGTGGGTGTTGTGAGCCCCTTGTGGATGGTGATGTTTTTTCTGCAGGATCTGTGCTTATTATGTAGGAGATATCAGTGTCCATAGGTGGTTCTCGTGTGTACCTTTGAGGAGGGGCAGTTTGCGGATTCACTCTTCGCGGATCTGCAAGATAGGAGTTCTCACACTTTTTAAGGCTGTGTTTTGGAGCGGTCTCGTTCCTAGATGCCTTGGAGCTTACCATCTTGCTTTCTCACATAAGTTTTGCATGTTTTATAAAATATCATTAAAAAAGACCAAAAAAACAAAAAAAAATCTAATTTTAGTGCTAATAACTTTTTTTGCACGTTTACAGCTTAGACACTAAGTACATTAAATTTGGCACTGAAGAGGGCCCCCATTTGTGGCCGAAACGTTTGCCTTTTTCATCCCTACAATATATTTTCTGCCCCTTTAAAAATTTTTGATATGTTTCTTTGAACATTGTTTTTAATGAAAAATTATGACCCAATGCCAATATAAATAAACTACATTGAAGTTGTGTATAATATTGCATATATGTAGTATGTATATAATATTGTGTATATATATGTATATGTATATATATGTATGTGTGTATATGGGTATATGTGCATATGTATTTTATTAAAAATTACACCAAAAAATTTCAATCTACAACTTCATGCACGAATGTCAATTTAAAAATATTTTTATACTTAGACACTTACAAGAAATCCTATGTTAGCAAACCTTTTTCTTTCTGTATTTTTTAGATTTAAATAAATCACTGATGAGGGCTCCGATTAGAGCCGAAATGTCTGATTATGTAAAACTCTGAGTTTTTATCAACCTTGGACCCTAAAGCCAATTACCAACATCAACATATATCTTCAATTATTTGAATAGTTCAAGTATTTTAATGTTTTTCTTTGATCGTTGTTGTTCAAGCATTTGTTACAAGTATAAAAATGAATTATTTCATAACTTTTAACTTTCTGTTAATCAAAACATTTGGTTTCTTTTTTTTAAGGTATGGAGTCAACAAGCTTTATAACATTGGAGGAGGAGTTCAAGAAAAATCCGGAGTTGAAGGAATCAGATCTACAATCTTTAAAAGAGTGGTGCAGAAAACAACCTCATTTACCAGAAGTCTCAGATCTTGATTTAGTTTTATTTCTACACAGTAATTATTATTTAATGGAACCAACCAAAATGACTATTGACAACTTTTACACGATGAGGACTCATATGCCAGAATTTTTTACAAACAGAGGTGTTCTCAAGTCTAAAGATCTTCAAAAGGCGTTAAATCTGTCGTAAGTTTAAAAATACTTTTATCTCGCGTTGACCAATTTTATCTATTTTTATTACTGACGTCAACAGGTTCTTTAAAATTTCTATTAAAAATCTATAAAAAATGGATGCGTTCAATTTTTGGAATTTTGCCTATTCTTTCCAATTAATTATATTTCAATTAAATTAAGTATATAACTTTAAAGTATCAATGTTGAAGAACTAACGTTTATAAAGGATGAAAATGAATTTTTTTTCAAGACTTTACACACCTTTAAATGGGACAACGAATGAAGGATACAAAGTTATTTATTCAAGGCTTTTAGATATGGATCCATCAAATTTCGTACATAGTGAGTCAGTGAAGGGATATACCATGGTATTGGATATGTGGCTTCATATAGAAGGTACTGCCCCTGGTCACGTGATCTTGATTGACATGTATGGGTCAGTTATGGGACATGTGGGGCGAATGAATCTTGCTACTGCAAAAAAATCTCTTTCCTACCTTCAAGATGCACTTCCAGTTCGACTTAAGGCCATACACGTTATGAATGCTTTACCTGTAATGGATATTATGCTGTCTATGTTCAAGCCATTTATGAAGAAAGAACTTTTGGATATGGTAATCATTAAAAAGTTTTTGATACAAATTCGAGCTCTCTGATTTTTCAAGTAAACTCAACTCTTCTAAAAAATTCAAAAACTTATTGCCAGTCTAAATACTATACACTGGAACTAAAGGAATTTGTATTAGACTTTAATGACAAGTATAAATGAAATTTTATTATATTACTGTTCAAAAATGCAGAAAAATCATTTGTGCATAAAAAATTAATAGATCGAATGATACGACCCATTCGACCGAAAGAAAAAAGTATATTTGCGATGGTAGTGGTAAACGGACAAAACATTTAAATAATAATATCTGGATACACACACACACACACACACACACACGCGTCATCATTGCTACCAATGTTACAATCAGCCACGGAGTAACTGTTCGAAGTGCTCTCCATTGGCTTGAAGACACAAACGTAGACGTCTTTCAAAACCGTTCACAGTTTTCAGCAAAGTTTTTCGAGAGATGACTGCGCAAGCTCTCCGAATCCTTTCTATCAGACCTTCTCTTGTTGTGGGTCGCTGAGCAAAAACTACATTTTTAATATAATCCCATAAAAAGATATCAGGTGATGTTGAATCTAAAATATGATGGGGCCTTAAGGCTAGCGTTAGAGTAATGTGGTAAGCATGATAGTTCAGAGATCTTAAAATTCTTGATACTGTACTTTGTGGTATACCTATCTCTCTTTCAATTTCTCGAGTACTGAATTGTGGATCAACATGAACAGCTGCTATAACAGTTACAGCTGGTGCATCATTTTCGTTGTACTCATGATGTCGGCGTTCACGAAAAAGAATCCTATTTTGAGCTCTTTCATTCAAAGTACTTATTGTTAAATAAGTAGGATGTCTTCTATCTAGAAACCGTTCAGCGTAAAGTCTTGATGCAGCGGCGTAATTAACGTGACATCCCCCTAAAATTAGTATCATATCAACGATTTCACTAGGTAAGTAATCAGCCATATTGCGAAATTTCTTTGCAAACTATCAAAATATCACAAAAATTGACAATAACTAATTTTTTTTCCAATTCTCAATGATTCAAATTACGAATATGAAATCGGCAGCATTTAGAATTTGGAAATCATAAATTTTTCTTGCATGGAACTCCGAACGAGATTAGTATTTCAATAAACAAAAAAGCTTAACACCAAATGGTCATCAAACTATTACATAAGAAAACACAATACCTACGTTTGTAATTAGCATGTAGCAAAACTTGATGAATCAAAGATTCTACTACAGATATAACTATGTTTGACAAACAAATTATTTTTATTTCTTGTTGCATACAATTAATCGTTACTTTTACAATGCACAAAATTGTAATGGATAGAACAGTGAAATTTTTCACTCGTAAAATGTTTCTATTTCTATGAAAATATTGGGAATAACTTTACCCGGATAACTGGAGCAAAGTTGTCACTATGCAACTGGTTGGGAATAATTACATTATCAATTAGTTCACCCAGAAAAAAGTTTTATTCAAATTTAAGAAATCGTTTTATTAACTTTATTTCTTCAATTCGAAGTGAAAACACCTTTAAAACAAATATTCATTTTTATTTTATTTTAAGAAATCAAGTTTTTAGCTTTTTTTAAATGAAAGGAATTATTTTTTTTACGTTAATGATTTGATTCAATAAAATCCTTGTTTGATTTAAATACATTGATGGGAAAACCTAAGGAATAATTTATTTAATTTTATTACCTTGAACAAAGGAAATTTTTTCTTTTTTATGAAAATTACAAATTTGTTTGAATCAAATATTTTTTTTTTTAAACAAGTGAAAAACAAAACTTAACTATCTAAAAGTTCTTGCTCAGCGACCCACAACAAGAGAAGATCTGATGGAAAGGATTCGGAGAGCTTGCGCAGCCATCTCTCGAGAAACTTTGCTGAAAACTGTGAACGGTTTTGAAAGACGTCTACGTTTGTGTCTTCAAGCCAATGGAGAGCACTTCGAACAGTTACTCCGTGGCTGATTGTAACATTTCCCGCTCTTTTCAAATCCGCAGTCAAAAATGGGGGTTCTTATTTAAGAAAAGGGTCTTAACTCGATTTGACCTTGAAAATTGACCTCAAGGTCAAAATTGATGGTACAGTCAAATGTCCCGCTCGGTCCTGATCAACCTTTGTCCGAACCATTTTTTCGTAGATAAAGTATTTTATAAGATATTTGCGATTATAGATGAAAATGGGTCATCGTGTATATATATTACACAGTAATAACTACGCACACAATACACTTTTAGCTTAAACCTAATACATATATCTACTTATGCATATAAACGTACGCATGCAACAGTTCTGGTTGTATTAGATAACACTACTTTAGCATTTCAATCATATAAATTATTTTTGCAGTGATGTTTTTAGTTAGGTAAAGGAAAATTGTTAAATAATGTTTAAACACTAGCTATATTAAAGTGGCTTATCAATCCCAAGTATTTTTCTCAAAGAATGCACAAAAAGCAAGTATAAAAACGCATTCAAGACACTAAATGCTCGTTTCCAATATCACGCTTAAACACGATTCATAAAAAACATGGCTTCTGAAAATTCTCGCTAAAATGTACTCACAATACGACATGCACACAACGATCAATTTCGGTTATTTATAAAAAAATCAGCAAATAAATATTTGTGCCAAATTACCGTGGTGATTTGCTAAATATAAACAAACGGAGACATATTTTCGATTTCTAGATCAGAGGGATTAGCTTTCTTACGTTAGTAGCATTACCACCTGAAAAATATTATATGGTTCATAACACAGATTTAAACCTTTTATTCCAATTTTCCAAAACAAAAATGAAGTAAACCACAAAAAAATAATGAAACTTACACCTTCAGATAACTACACGCAACAAATATAACACAATTTTATTCACTGTGCGTGTCCACCAAATTCAAAACAAAACTTTAAAGAAATATAGTCGGAGTATTTCTCTGATAAAAGTTACGGATAGGATTTCATTCTGTCCTATTCTGCACCAATTTGAACCAATCCGACAAAATGTTTTCAATCATGCTTGGTGCCAATCGGCTGAAACTCAATCAGAGACTTTTAATTCGAAACAAGTTTTCAATCAAAATGAAATCGAACAAAGCTTTCAATCCGACTCAATCCATATTAATTTGTAGATTTGGTGTTACCGGTATTATAATTTAGAGAATTGACCGAAAGGGCCATATATTTTATTCTCTAAATCAATCCATATTATACAAGACTTTCAATCCGGATCATCCCGACCTCAGATTGGGATGGATGGAAAACTTGTTTTGGATTAATTTCGATTGAAAGTCTTAGATTAAATCGGATTGAGTCAGATTGATTTCCAGTCGATTTGCATCAAGCGGGATTCAAAATTTATTTTCGGAATGACATAGAAGAGGACGGAATGGCGTGAAATAAAATCCTGTTTCCCCTCCTGTACACGTTTTTGAACTTCGAAATTGTTGTTTCTTACTAAAGCAACTGCGAGTTTATGTGCATGTTCCAACGTACGAGTTCTAAAGCGTACACCTATGTAAGACTTTACATCTTTGAGGCCATGAATCAATCGAACCACGTGACTAAATTATACATCTATTCGTTCATGTAAGATAACTTTTTCATTTTACAAAGTATCTTTCTTAAAATTTGGGAAACCTAGCAAAGGACAATAAAGCATGCTTGTTAAATATATAATAATGGAATCGGCATGGGGTCAGTTACTTTTTTTCCCAACCTTTTAGGCGGTGGAACTATAAAATTTGAAAGTGGCAAACGTTTCGGCCACAGATGTGGGCCCTCTTCAGTGCCACATTTTTTTAAGAATAAAAACATTAAGGTATCGAGACAGCCTTAAAAAATAAACCTAAATAATTAATCATTAATAATTAAGGGGTTACTCTACTATCTTTGCAAGTTTAAAAAATTTCGTTTTTTTCATGGAAAAATTAATTTAAAATGTTCAATCTTTTTACATATTAAAGAAGAGGTTTAACACTTGTACAACAGATTTTTACATTCTCATCATGGATGAGAAGGTATTGGTTTTATGTGAAAAATGACTTTCGAAATTCACATCAAATCTTTACGTTTTGAGACCCCCTGAGTCGGAAAAAATGGTTTTTGCGAAAGTGTCTGTCTGTCTGTCTGTCTGTAGTAGGTCGTGTGCGGCATAACTCTCGACAGAATTATCAGATTGAATTGAGCTTTGGTACACTTTATCGGAGCCGAAAAAGTAACGACAAGTTCGTTAACCAGCCACATCCAATCAAAATTGAGGGATTGAGCACTACTTTTGTGTTTTTGAAAATAATTTTTTAAAAAAATAAAAAATTTCAATGATGGTTTTAGATAGTGCTCATAAATCTCTAAAAATTATCCTGATAACATTTTTTGATTAAATCAAAATTAGAAATATTACGGCATATTCAAATTCGAAAAAAGCCAATATCAAAATTCCATTTTCCAGTTAAATTATACGAGATACGAAAAAACGTTATGATACAATATTATTGAATAAATAAAGTCCTACAAATTTGAATTGTAACATTTTTTCATAAGATGCATATTTTTCTTTTTAATTAAAAAAAAACTATTGAAAATCCAAAATTCAATTTTTTAACAATAATATGTAAAATAAGAAAAAAACGTAGGAATACAAAGTTGTTAGTTTTAAAAAGATCTACAAGTTTTGTCTCACACAGTTTCTGATAAAACATATATTTTTCGTTTCAATTCCAAAAAATACGATTAAAATTCAAAAAATCCATTTTTTAGACAAAATATGTGAGATTCAAAAAAAACTTTGAGATGAAAATTGTTTGGCTAAATAAGGTCTACACATTCTTATCGATAAATTTCTCGATAGGATGTATATTTTATGTTTTGATTTTTAACATTAAATAAATTCGATTTTTTTCACCAAAATATGTGATACGAAATAAGCATTGTTCTGCAAAATCATTTCCTTAAATAAAGTCTACGATTGTTTTTCCTTTTTAAAAGATTTGGAAGAAAATAAATTTATCAATAATCTTGTAATTTATTAAAAAGTGACAAAAATGCATACAGAAAATCGAGCGCGAAGCGCGAGTGTCATGATGAGAATGTATTCCTTAAGGCCGATAGAGCCTTAAGTAAATTGAATTTCCTGTTTCACTTAATCTGAAAAAGAAACTTAGGGAATTTGAGAAAATGACTAATTTTTTATTTTTATTTTGTGTGGAAAATCTGGCTGACTCAGCTGCCTGAAGACCATGCTGAGAACTGGTTGAAACGATATCTCCACTTTCAAGAGCCTGAGAGAAAAAATTCCGCCATATTATTGAAAAGTAACCCTTCCGCTATAGCTGGTACTTCAATAAAAAAAAATCGATGAAAAATAACAAAATGACTGATACTTAAAGTTTTTAACCCTTTTTTGCAAATTAAATTGCATAAAAAAACATAGTTAATATGATTAAATATTTCTAATTCTGCTACCGCCTATAGCTGTATATGTGTAAAATATTCTATGAAAATTTGAGCTCGATCGGTCGAATAGTTTTTTCTAAATCATGTCAACCAGGTCGAAAAACATTGTTTCGAGAAAAACGCGATTTACTTCTTTTTATCAAAATACTTTGTAACAACAGTGAAATTTCGAAATTTTCGAAATTTCTGAACAAAATAGTGTTTCCTATAGCATTTCTATACATGTCTACTAGAAGAATCTGTGATTTTTAAAAAATCGATTTTTTCAAAAAAAGATAGTAGAGTAACCCCTTAACCTGAATTACGTGCAAGTTGTGAGTTATTTAGTAACCTAAGATTAAAACTTATTTTTGTTTTGTTTTTTTATTTTTATTTTATTACTTTAATTAAGTTAGTAAATCATGCATAAAAATGTTGGTGAAAAACTCATGAAAAAGTGAAGGCCTGTTGTTGGACGACAGGTCAACCAAAAGAGAGGTGCAGTTATTCGCATTAAAAAATTCTCCAGATTAAAATAAAAATAAAACATAAAAACCCCAAGACCACCAAAACACAAGAACTACGAAAAGACACGAAAACACACGAAGAACACGAAAAAACACAGAAACAACACAAAAAAATTCAAAAAATACAAATAGGAACAAAGGAGCCAAAAACAACAGTTACACAGGGTCAGAGTTAATTAGAAGGAAGAGATTTTTCAAAAAAACAACATTAATCACTTTTTGAAATTCTAATCACTTCACTGATCTGGACCAAGATACTGGTGCTGAAATGTATTTTTTTAGAAAAATAGAACACAAAAAACCCAAAAAAAACACGAAAAAACACCTTTCAACACAAAAATCCGGAAAAAAAACACAAAAGAACACACACTCACTAACAGGGGTAGATATGACACAAAAAAACGATTAAATTAAATTATTAAGATTGCTGACTTTATACACTTAAATCACGCACTAAAAGTAATGAAAACAAAAAATTTTTGGATTGACCATTCACAAACGCGAAATTCCTACATATAATATCATTGCCGATATCGAATCCAATATAAAAAAAATAAACCCTGAATCACATGACGAATTAAAACTAAAAATTACAAACGTTGTTAACAATTTCAAAAGAAATGTATTTTTTTAGAAAAATAGAACACAAAAAACCCAAAAACACACGAAAAAACACCTTTCAACACAAAAATCTGAAAAAAACACAAAAGAACACACACTCACTAACAGGGGTAGATTTGACACAAAACAACGATTAAATTAAATTATTATGATTGCTGACTTTGGACACTTAAATCAAACACTAAAAGTAATGAGTTTTAATCCACAAAAATGCCAAAAAAACACGAAAAAACACTTTTCACTAACAGGGTAGATTTGACACGACACAACAATTAAAATCAATTATTGGGATTGCTAGCCTTAGACACTTAAATCACGCAATACAGGTAAGAAGTTTTAATCAACAGATTAAGTTAAAAACCTATTATTATCCTACGCACACACGCGAGCGCAATTAAAAGGTAAAAGAAGTAGTTTTTCCACTCTTTGAAAATGTAGAAGAATCGACGTTCGTCGAGGTCGTTCCACGTCAAAAAGCAGACTGATTTCGAGAAAGGAAATATGCCATTTAATGGAATTATTCTTAATTTCTCATTTTTTTGGCATTGGGTCAGTTCCTTTTTATTTTTTTCTATTAAAATGTCACTTTACAATTTAAAAATGGCACATTCAGCACAAAGGTTGAATATTTCATAGTTCTGACTAGTTTCAGAACAAATTAAATTCAAGAATACTTTTAAATGTGGTACTAAAATACCATAAAATACCATAAAATACTAAAATGTAAACAAATTTTTTAAAGATAAGTTTATTATTATTTTTCAAAACATCTCAGAATAAAAATAAATTCAGAAATAAACGACTTTCCATTTTTTCTTCATTTCTGAACAAACTCAAATAATATTGATTAAAATGACACATATAGATATTATAATTGTTTATAATTCTGTAAACACTTTCTTGCAAATTAAATATAAAATGAATTGTCCGGAAAACTGATATACAAAATCTTTTTCTTCAAAAATATACACTTTCGTCCACTCGTAAAAATCACCATAACCGTCTCGAATTTCTTAACTAAGTTTAGGACAATAGTCTTCTTCAAGGAGGAAAAGAACCTCTCAGGATAGTTTAAAAAAAAAAATTCTCAGTCAGCAAAGCCACATGTCTCGAGTCGGTTTTTATAACAGTTTAGATCGATCGTTGAGAGACTCCGGTAACAAAGTCCTCAAGAAAAGTTTTCAAAATTGAAACTTGTTCGCGTTTCATTATTAATAACCAATTAATTATCCGTCCTTATAAAGGAAAAAAAAAAAACAAAAATTCCGGCCTTTTGTTTACAAATTTCTAAGTTTTTCGTTCATTTTATCCGGTTTTCTATATACAGTGAATTCTACATATTTTTTCCAATTCGTGTTGTTACTTACTGGACTTCTTCATTTTGAATTGCAAGCGATGTGATAAGTTTTTGAGGTACATTATTATCCTTTTTTTAACTATCTCCTATATTTTTATGTTTTACGAAAATTTTGAATTAATCTTTTAATTTATGGCACTGAAGAGAGCCCCCATATGTGACCGAAACGTTTGCCTTCTCTTTTTTGCGTTTTTTATCATAAATAACATTGATAATTTTAATAGAAAAAAATAAAAAGAAACTGACCCAATGCCAAAAAAATGAGAAATTAACAAAAATTCTGTGAATTTTGTTGTAACATTTACATAACAGTAGTTGCAAAAAATCTTTTGAACATCCGTGTATAATGAGATATAGTTTTATAGCACAGACGGAGGTATATGACGAGTAATCGTCGCGCAAGAGTTTCGCGCCTCAAATTTCCTTGTGCGTTTTGTAAAACAAATGTTCAAAGCCAAAAAGTGCGAAAATAGGCCATTTTTTAAATACATTTTCTCATTTTACTCTTAAAATATCAGTTTTATGATGAAATTGTATTAGAGCAAAGTTGTAGAGCACTAAATTTTCTACAAAATGCTGTGGTTTGGAGTTGAAAGATTTAACTTTCCTCCGCCACAGCGGCCGAACAATAAATAAAAAATAGTCGAAAAACAGCTATTTTTTGCACGCGCATTTAAAATTGAAAATATTAATACATCTAAATGGTTGTTTTGCCTTTGAAATATTTAATTCTTTACTTTTCGAATGCCGAGAACTCAAGTTCAATATCTCTTTTAGTTACCGAGTGATGTAATTGTTTATTAAGCATTTTCAAAATAACATAACTTTTAACACTGAAAAAAATAGTTAGTAAAACCAACTACTTCGGTTTGTAAAATATGCCTCAGCTATTTTATTAGTTAGCATAACAATTTTTTTTGTTGGTGTTACTATCTCAATTGTTATTACAAGAACTTGGGTAGTAACACCAACAAAAAAAATTGTTGCGCTAACTAATAAAATAGCTGAGGCATATTTTACAAACCGAAGTAGTTGGTTTGACTAACCATTTTTGTCAGTGAAGAATTAACACATACACCAGGAAAATTTTTATACACATAGCATGATTTTTCTACACATACTGCAAGTATAAAACTATTATATGCAATGATTAGATAAGTGGTTTTATTTTTTAACACATCCAAACGATTATTTAAAAGGGGGTTGTAATTTTTACATTAATTGCAAAATGAATAACTCCGCGGTTTTTTGACAAATTCCAAATCTGAAAAGACTCAGTGAAAGTGCATGCAAAAACGAATCTTTTGGCGCTTTGAACGCTTCAATTCAACCTTCCAAACCGAACTGATTGAATCCCAAAGTTGGCTGCAGGTGAGAGAGATTTGAGCAACAATTAAACGAGAAAAAAAATTCCGGCGTATAGCTTTGTCAATTTACTTTCGATATATTGTTGAAGAAAACCGATTATTTTGACGATCTATGTGCAATTAATTCTAACAACTAGGTAAACGCGCGCGGGAATGGCGAAAATCGGAGTGGAGGGGATGAGTCAGCGTGGCGCCAAAACTTGATTCGGCGTCTTCAAAATCGTCGCGCGCTCTTCACTGCCACTTATTTCGGCTTCTAATTGACCAAATTTGACGTTTATTTTTTCAAATCGATATAGCAAATCAGGAATAATCTAATGGTGCACATACTTCTGGTCTATTTTTGAAAGTTTATGAATGGTTTACGTCATTTGGGATTTTTCTAATTTTGACATTGCACAATCATACAATTTTCGAAGATAATTCTTAAATACGTAAATACTTTTGCAAATCGTACACCCATTTTGAGTTCAGAATTAAGATGTGCACAAAAATTTTTTTGCAGCTTCTTTTTAATAAATTAACCAACACTTATATCGGGATTTTCGAAAAAAAATTTTTTTTAAAAGATATATTAATTTAAACTTTTGATAGAATTGGATAAAATGCTAAATTTTCTTGTACTTAAAATTCTTTATCTCCGGTTGAAATAATCTAATCGATTTCGGTTTTGTTTCATTTTCTAGCTGATTACGTTAGGTTTTCGGATAAATATTTTTATAATTTTTATTTTGTTAATTAACTAGATATATAAGCAATATTTTAAAGGCAAAACAACCATTTACATGTATTAATATTTTCAATTTTAAATGCGCGTGCAAAAAATAGCTGTTTTTCGACTATTTTTTATTTATTGTTCGGCCGCTGTGGCGGAGGAAAATTAAATCTTTTAACTTCAAACAACAGAATTTTGTACTCTACAACTTTGCTCTAATACAATTTCATCATAAAACTGATATTTTAAGAGTAAAATGAGAAAATGTATTTAAAAAATGGCCTATTTTCGCACTTTTTGGATTTGAACATTTTTTTTACAAAACGCAGAAGGAAATTCGAGGCGCAAAACATGGTTCATCAATTACTATGATATTTTTGAGCGATTCCAATAAAAATCTTGGATCTTACTCTCACATCCATCTTGAATTCTAATTCGACTGGATTAATGTTAGAGGCTTATTCAATCGGTAATTTGTCTTTCGTTTGTTTGAAAATCAGATTGAGATTTTTTTGGTTCTTGAACGCGGTATTAATGTTGTAGCTACGTAAAATACCTGAAATTTTTTCTGGCAACCCTTCCACGTAAGGCAAGCTAACGAAGGGTTTGTTTTCTGTGTTTATGTTAACATGATTGTTACCTAAACGCGTTTTTTTGTTCTAAACTAAGAAGTCTTTGGTTGATGATTTCTTGTACGAAGGAAAGTGGGTAATAATTCTCTACAAGTGTATCTGTGATCAATTTTAGATTGCTATTGTGAAGTTTTTGATTCTGTTTCTTGGTGATAGTTATATCCATAAAATTGATGGCACTCTCGGACTCTTTTTCAAGAGAAAATCTAATATTCAGGGGGTTTGCGTTGGGAATTTGTACCTCGAAATCTAGGTTAACTAATTTTTCTTTTTCTAAGTCGTCATTTACTAAATTCGCAAGGATATGGGAGAAAGGAGAACATATTGGTAATCCTCGTTTTTGGAAGAAAGTGATGCCATTGAATTTAAAATCTGTGCTGTTTAAGCATAACTGGAGCCCTTCTTCAAAATCTGTCCAAGGTAATTGTACTTTGGGACGAATCTCTTCCCACCTACTTTTTACAGAAGAGATAACTGCTTCCTTGGGTACATTTGTGAAAAGAGAGACCACATCCAGGGAAGCGAGAACAAAGTTGTTAGGAATACTGACAGTTTTAAATTTTTGAACTAATTCGAAGCTGTTGATTAGTTTAGATTTTGGTGGGGTGGTGTTTTTAGATATGACACTACTAAAGAAGGAAGCTAGATTGTAAGTCGGGCTGCCTACATATGAGACAATGGGCCTAATCGGGTTGCCTTCTTTATAGATTTTTGGTAGACCGTACAATCTCGAGGGAACGGCATTAGAGGTCTTTAAATCTTTAGCTAACAAATTATTGATAAATTTTTTGTTTTCCCATTTTTTAACGAGCCCGTTTAATTTATTCTGTATTTTCATAGTCGTGTCTTTCGGACGAACTTGGTATGTATTAACGTCATGTAAAAGGGTTTCAACTTTTTCATTGTAATCTGTTGGCGTTAAAGCTACCGTTGTGTTGCCCTTGTATGCCCTAGTGAAAATAATGTCTGGGTTATTTTTTACAAAGATTCTGGCCTCTTTGATTTCTTTAGAAAGTTGTAAAAATTTTGATTTGTGTTTACTTCCATTTCTTTTGAAATTGTTAACAACGTTTGTAATTTTTAGTTTTAATTCGTCATGTGATTCAGGGTTTATTTTTTTTATATTGGATTCGATATCGGCAATGATATTATATGTAGGAATTTCGCGTTTGTGAATGGTCAATCCAAAAATTTTTTTTTTTCATTACTTTTAGTGCGTGATTTAAGTGTATAAAGTCAGCAATCTTAATAATTTAATTTAATCGTTTTTTTGTGTCATATCTACCCCTGTTAGTGAGTGTGTGTTCTTTTGTGTTTTTTTTCGGATTTTTGTGCTGAAAGGTGTTTTTTCGTGTTTTTTGTGTTCTATTTAAAAAAAAAAATACATTTCAACGCCAGTATCTTGGTCCAGATCAGTGAAGTGATTAGAATTTTAAAAAGTGATTGATGTTTTTCTTTTTTAAATATCTTCCTTCTAATTAACTCTGACCCTTTGTAATTGTTTTTTTTTGGCTCCTTCGTTCTTATTTGTGTTTTTTGAATTTTTTGTGTTGTTTCTGTGTTTTTTCGTGTTTTTTGTGTGTTTTCGTGTCTTTTCGTGGTTCTTGTGTTTTGGTGGACTTGGGGTTTTTATGTGTTGTTTGTGGTTGACAACCTCACACTCTCACGAGCGCAATCTGGTTAGTTTTTTTATGCGAATAACTGCACCTCTCCTTTGGTTGACCTGTCGTCCAACAACAGGCCTTCACTTTTTCATGAGTTTTTCACCAAAATTTGTATGCATGATTTACTAATTTAATTAAAGTAATAAAATAAAAAATAAAAAAACAAAACAAAAATAAGTATTAGTCTTAGGTTCCTAAATAACTCACAACTTGCACGCAATTCAGGTTAATTATTAATGATTAACTGTTAAGGTTTATTTTTTAAGGTGGTCTCGATACCTTAATGTTTTTATTCTTAAAAAAATCTAGCACTGAAGAGGGCCCACATCTTTGGCCGAAACGTTTGCCACTTTGAAATTTTATAGTTCCACCGCCTAAAAGGTTTTGAAAAAAAGTAACGGACCCCATTCCGATTCAATTATCATATATTTATTACTGTGGGTCAATATAAAAATCCAAAACATGTACAGGAGCATGTCTTGCTATAATTCCATGCTTGTTAACTTTTTTTAGTAAAATTTTGTTGAACAATTCGAAAGTTTATCGACAATTACAGTTAACTGTAAAATTTTTTGCAAAATTTTCACTCAAACGAATTTGACAGACGTTCTTTATCGTTTTCAGTTGTATTTTATAAATTTCTAGGAAGACATTTTTGTAAAACAAAAAAGTTATCTTACACGAACTTTTACAGGAATTTAGTTACGTGATCTGGTTGATCCATGGCCTTAAAAGATTTCACTGATTGTCAGTGAATTAATTAGTAAAAATAAATATAATAATACTAGATTTTACAATGAAGAGTTTCTCCGTGTACAATGTTTATATAATCAAATAGACCGTCTCGAATAGTCAAAATAATTCTTTCGGCTCGCAAATTTTTTTTATTATATAAAAAATTAATTTGATCACGTATCGTAGAAAATCAGCGTAATGTCGGTGTTTCTAATTATGCATCCATATAATCTGTGCATTATAAAAAAAATTACAATTAAGTACAATTTTTTGACACATTGTCTGGGCGAAGAAAAAAAAATCTATCATGAAGAATTGGAAATGTGGGTAAGAACTGATAGAAAAATTTCTAGGTATTTTCATTTTACTTATTTTGTTTATAAATTAAAATTTTTGTTCAATTTGTAGAAATTGTCTAATCTTAAAAATTTAGATTTTTTAATGTATAAAAATTTTTAGTTAAAATTTGTAAACAAGTGCGCAAGTGAAATGCAAAAATTCTCAAGTGAAATAAGAAAATGTCCATTTTTTAAAAAAGTTTTATTATAGGCACTATAAAGTGAGTCAAAATTTGTTATTTAATAGAAGGTCGGAATTAAAAGTTTGATTTTGATGAAAAGACGATCTTCATGCTAGAAAATTAATGTTATGTCGGTATACCTAATTATGTATGTATACATATATTCCATAAGTTATTAAAAAACCTTTTTATAACAACATTATCTCCTGTAACGTACCTCCCCCAGTTTCTCGAGTAAAAAACAGCTACGATTTCATCGATAAAATCAAAAATATCCAGCTGCCTCTGAGCCATAAAATCATATCTCTTGATGCTGTATCACTTTTTACAAATGTCCAAATTGGTTTAGCTTTTAAAGGTATAAGAGAGAGATGGTCACAAATAGAACCAAAGACAAAATTGTCTTGGTATCAATTTAAAAAAGGTCTTAGAATCTGCTCTTCAAATTCTGCTTTCAACTTTCAAGGCCATTCCTACAAACAAAAATCTGGTTTCCCCATGGGTTCACCCCTTTCTCCGATTGCTGCGGATATTGTAATGGATGATCTGGAAAAACAATGTATAGCTTCCCTCCCCTTTCGACTCCCCTTTTATTTTCGATACGTAGACGACATAATTACAGCAGTACCGGCTGATGAAATAGACAAAATTAGAAACACTTTTAACAGTTACAATCATAAAATCCAATTTACAGTAGAAGAGGAATCAGATAACAAATTATGTTTTTTGGATGTTCTTATCATCAGAACAGGGGAGAACATCAAGACAAATTGGTACCAAAAACCTACTTACTCAGGCCGTATTCTTAACTTTTATTCTCACCACCCACTACACTACAAAATTAATGTGATTAACAACCTTGTTGACAGAGGCATCATCTTAGCACACAAAAACTTCCACACAGAAAACTTTAAAAAAATTCAAAATATCCTATCACAAAACAATTATCCAACAACAATAATCAACTCCACTATAAAACACAGTCTCAATTATCTGCTACATAAAGCCTCCACAACCGGGCCCCTCTTTCACCATCCACCTGTGAGGGAGGGCGAGGCATCTTCTCACTCTTACACTCGCACAAACAAGCAAAAACAAAACTCAGCTAGCCAAACACAGAAATATGTGTCACTTCCCTATGTTAAAGGGTTATCTGAAAAACTTTCAGGCATCCTTAAACCTTTCAATGTAAAAATTGCCCCATGCAATACCAATGACCTATCACATCTTTTAAAATCAGCAAAAGACCCCACACCAAAACTTGAAACAGCACATGTCGTCTACAATATTCCTTGCAGTGATTGTACAGCAAATTATATAGGCACAACCAAAAGACCTCTAAAAAATAGAATCCAGGAACATAAAAAAGATGTATATAACCCCTCAGAAAAATTGAACGCCCTGGCCAAGCACACGTGGCGCCAGGATCATAAATTTAATTTTGACCAGGTAAAAATAGTTGACAGATCCAACAATTATAAAAAACGTATGATTCTCGAAATGACTCACATTGCTAGCAATGCCCATACAGTTAATCAAAGAACGGACACAGACAATTTATCTGCTTTTTACTTTCCTCTTTTAAATAAAAAAATCAGTTTTTACACAAATTTTCCACAGCTTTCGAAAAATCTGGAAAACTGTGACCAAATTTTATCGAAATTTATCGATTTTATCAAATTTATCATAAAATTGCAAAAATGTAATAATTATATAATTTCTATTACGAGTCTTATAATTCCATATACGGGCATCATAATATCTATCACTTTGTATGTGCATTAAAAACTCAATTTAATTTCCACCTTAATCTTGCGACACTGAGACTATTAAATAAAAAAATTTTTAAAAAACCCAGTCACATGTCTCTGGACATCTTGTGGACATATTTACACAATTTTTTCTCCTTTTCATTTAACCGAGAATTTCCAAAGCAAAAATCCTAACCCTCCACTCCACTTTACAAAGCCTTTTCCAAGTCAGTTTCCAAGTGCAACTCAGTTTTCAAGTAAAATCCGTAGTGTCAAGAGTTATTTGTCAAAATTATGTGCCTATCTTGTTCGCGACGAAAGAAAAGGAAGAAAAAAGGAATTTTGTGTGTGTCACTTGGATTAATCTTTTTTATCATCGTTTGTATGTCTACATAATAAAATAACAGGTCAGTTTTCGTTCACAGTGTTTTTTTGGTGATGAGCTCGCACTTTTTGACTTTTTATCCCGCAATGTTTATCCGTCATATGTGCTATTTTTAAATTCATTTTTTTCTCCCCTTAGTATTTTTACAGAATTAAATTTTTGTGTACTTTTTATTTTCTTGAAAATCGAATTTTTTAGACCATTTTTATAGTTTCACTTGTACAATTCATTCACATCGGTTTACCAAAATTGTTATCTGTTACACGTGCTACTTTTAAGTCTCTCTTGTTGGTAATTTTTTCAAATTAAGGTTTACAGTTTTACTTTTTAGCTAATTTAGTTATTTATATCAATTTTATAATTTCAAACTTGCAATTCTTTTACATCATTTTTAACAGAATGCTCATCGGTCACACTTTCAAAATTGTTCAAGTTCTTCTTTTGTACCTTTATAGAGAAAATTGTTCTCTACAGTTCATTTACATTTAGTTTGGACCCATTTTATAATTCCACATGTATAATTCATTTATATAATTTTATTGCAATATTTATCCGCCACACGTGCTATTCTTTAAGGTTCTCTTTAGTAATTTTACAGAACAAATTTTTTGTACAGTTTTACTGTATCGCAAATTCAGTTATTTAGTCCAATTTTATAGTGTCAAACTTGCAATTTTTTTACATAATTTTTTAACAGTATGTTCATCGGTCACACGTTCAAGATTTCAAGTTTCTTCCTTTGTCTTTTTATAAGAAATTTTTCTGCACAGGTTTTTTTTACATTTTTTTACATTTTACATAATTTTCATCGGTCACAGTTTCAAATTGCTCAAGTTTCTTCTTTTGTATTTTTATAGAAAATTTTTTTTCTGTACAGTTCATTACATTCAGTTTAGACCAATTTTATAGGTTCACATGCATAATTTATTTATATCATTTTATTACAATGTTTCTTTAAGGTTCTCTTTAGCAATTTTACGGGAAAAAAAAATTTTTTTGTACAGTTTTGTTACAGTTTTACTGTATCGCAAATTTAGTTACTTAGTCCAATTTTATTTTCACACCTGCAATTCTTATATCACTTTTTAACTACAATGTTTATCCGTCACACGGGCAATTTTTAAGATTCCTCCTTTATATTTTTTATAGAAATAAATTCTCACTGAAGAGGACTGCAACCTGAGTCGAAACGTTTGAAAGAATGTAAGAACTGAGTTTTCATTATTTCTGGACCCTAAAGCCAATTTATACATAAATCGAATATTCATCAAAGGGTCGATACAAGTCCTATCTATAATTATAATAGATTTTCTTCGGCCAGACAATGTGTCAAAAAATTGTACTTAGATGTTAGTTTTTTGATAATGCACAGATTATATGGATGCATAATTAGAAACACCGACATTACGCTGATTTTCTACGATACGTGATCAAATTAATTTTTTATATAATAAAAAAAATTTGCGAGCCGAAAGAATTATTTTGACTATTTGAGATGGTCCATTTGATTATATAAACATTGTAGTTCTAATAATCTTATACATTCGACTTGAATATTCTTGGTTCTTCAAGTAGACACTGTATGATGATCAAACTTACACCCCGAAATAATCGAGCTAATGTTCCTGGGATACTCAGGTTTACACTCCAGGATTGTTATACTTATACGCTGGGAGAATCAAGCTAAACATCAAGTTTTGACACTCCAGGGATAGTACATTACACCATGTAGAATGTTATCCCATAGTTAAAACTCAAATATAATCAGTTTGACACTCCAGATGTTCAAGTTGAGAGTTCATTTTTTTCCGTGTAGCTTTCAAGTTGAGTTGAAAAACTGAAGTCTCAGACTGGGTCAGGCTTTTACGTCTCAGTTCAGTTTTCGGTCCAAATCAGAGTGCTTGAGATTGAGAACCCAAAATTATTTTGCATACTACTAGCAATTAAATAAATTTCAAAATTTTACAGCTGCATATTCACACTACAACGGAAACTTTGGCGAAGTTTATTCCCTTGAAAATGTTGCCAAACGAAGCTGGTGGAAAAGCAGGACCACTGGAAAAATTTTGTGTTGATCGAATGAGAGTTTTAAAAGAACATCAAGATTGGTTTTATAAAGATGAGATCCATGGACGTGTAAATGAATCTTTACGTTCTGAAAAATCGAAATATGCGAGTGATATTTTTGGGAATGAAGGGAGTTTTAAAAAACTGGATATTGACTAAAATATTTTGGAAAATAATTTTGGGGGATGATATTTTGAAACAAATTATCTGATTTTATTTAGCTTTCGTAAATTTCTTGCAACTTTTAGAGCACAACATTGCAAAATAAAATAAATACGGGATGAAAATGTGCTCACCTATCGTAGGCCGAGTTTTTCATTTTGTGTATAAATTTGATTTTTGATTATTCTAAGTTCAGAAATTCTGTAGTTTTGTTAACTTCTGTTGGGTAAAAATAGGTTATTTAAAAAATTTGTAGTGCTCTTTAAATAGTATCAAGAACCAAGATTAAAAGTTGTAGATTTTTCAAATGTTTAGTTCAAGGATGTATACTATTTTTCTTGATCTACAGCCGAAAGTACGCCCGAAACCGAGGCGAAGCCGAGGTTTTGTAGGGGGCAGGGGGAGGTCCGCCCGACTTTTGCAAAACCGAGGCGAAGCCGAGGTTTTTGCTGGTCGGGGCGGGCATTAGAAACTTTAAAATAAAATTCTATCATACAATAACTGCAAAAAAAAATTTTAAATCAAAAAATTTTTAAAAATTAACAAATACCAGGGAAAATTTATTCTTCGATAACAATATTAATATTGATCAACAGTAACTTTAACATCACACATCCAGTAATACTAATCTTATTACAATAATTATTATTACTTTTATTAATATAATTATTAATATAAAATAAACCATGTACAAAAATTTTTTCTTTCTTTTTAAGAGTTACTCTTTCGTGCAATTGCATGAAGTTACATTAAATTAAATTAAACAAACGAATAATACGATGAATTTAGCGACACTACTGAGCCGAAAAAAACAAAAAACGGCCACGAAAGTCGTTCTTTCTGGAGTGAAATGCGGCCGGGGGGAACGTACTTTCGGCTAGGAGATCAAGAAAAAATATTTTCTTCTTATTGAGGGAGTCTTAGAATGTAGGGATTTGATAAAAATTTAAAACGTATAATTTTACATAAAAACCAATTCATTCTCATCAATGATGAATATGTGAAAGGAAAATTTGTACTTTGGTTTTCAGTACATATGGTTCAGCAGTCTTGAACGAAGGTATAAAATCACGTTTTTCAAATGTTCTAAAAAATTGGAAACTTGAATTCAACAAATCCCAACACACATTCTCTTCATGAAGAAGCACAGTTTTCAATTTTTAAACATTTACTTTTTATATAGAAAAAACTGGAGGTTCTTTTCTGTTGTAGATCACATAAAATGTTGTTTTTTTAGTACACCTCTTTCACTCAAATATTTCTGTTATTACATTTTTAAACATACGAATATCATGGTTAAGGTTTATTATTAAATAGCAGTTTGTTCGAAGTGGAAAATCATGTAAAATGGTTCACAATGGGACTCCGGAAAGTGTTACCTCGACTTTGAGCTGAGATATTTTTCTAAGATGGATAAGCAAAAAATATCTAACAGGTGACTGGGCTTTTTCTCGAGTGGGCCTTTGTTTTCGGTTGATTGATTTCCAATAATCGGTTGATACACGACGCATTCTGAATTCTTGTTCCCCATGGAAAAACATCGCTCATTATTGAACGTACTATTAAATTTTTTTACGTTAATTATTTCTGAACTGCAATAAACGGAGCATCAAAAATGTTTTCTTAAATTAAATAGAACGTTTATTATTCCTTAATGCAAGTAAATGACTCATTGCATGTAATACACTTATTAATCAAAACGTCAATTATCTCTTTATCGGTAACAAACGGCCCATTACGTTTTATTTTCCAATAACAATTATCAGTTTGATCAATTTATAATGTCAAAAAAAAGGTGTGAAGCGCATGAAAGATACAGAAATATTATTTGGAGAAAAAATTCCAGCTTGTCGTGTGAAATGTTTCATCTTATTTAATAAGTGAATAACAGTTTCGAAAGATATGCCAAAAATGAGTATATACAAAAAATAAAATTTTCGGATGCAGGAATTAAACCCAGAACCTAGAGAGTTCCAGGTGGGCCGCTTAATCCGCTTGACCGTCGGGCCATTGTGGTTACAACGCAGAACTGTAGAGTCTGACTGTAGTAATGCGCATCACCTAATTTTCGAAAATTAATCAACCGAAAACAAAGCCCACTCGAGAAAAAGCCGAGACACGTGTCAACCATTTTTTTCTTATCCATCTCAGAAAAATCTCTCAGCTCAAAGTCGAGATAACACTTGCCAAGGTCCCCTTGCCAGCTCTACAACCTTATGAAAATGATCTATTTATGCTTTCCTATAAGGAAAGCTTTTTAGGGGTGACGACTTTTAGGCTAGAAATTATAATCATCAATTTACTTATTTTATCTACCGTAAAGGTGTAAAACGAAAAGATTTTTTACATTAAAATGAATAGAATAATACGCTATATAAATGAATTAATTGATATGCATGAAGTAAACTTCAATGCAGATTTGATACTTTTTTCACATTTAGCCTTTCCAGTTTTAATGTATTAATTAATTGATTAAAAATAAATATAAAAATCTGCCCGCTTCGCGGGCACATTCTCATCGCGCGCTTCGCTCGCAAGTTTGAGCGCGCCTAGGGCGCGCGATTCGATCGTCGCGCTTCGCGCTCCGTAATACTCGATCGTCGCGCTGCGCACTCCGGAATTTTTGAACGTCGCGCTTCGCGCTTCGTTCTTTCTGGACCTCGCGCTTCGCGCTCGGTCTTGTGCTCTTCGCATACATTTAAGTTTATTTCTTATATTTTGATACTGAAGCTCAAACCAATTTTAGAATAATATTACAGATGATGTGAATTACACATTTTCTCAAAGTCACTGAATTTCTTTTTGAATTTAAGTGAAACAGGAAATTCAATTTACTTAAGGCTCTATCGGCCTTAATGAACACATTCTCATCATGACACTCGCGCTTCGCGCTCGAGTTTCTGTATACATTTCAGTATAACTTTTAAATAAATTACATGATTAAAAGAATTTACTTTCTTCCACATATCTAAAATGGAAAAACAATCGTAGACTTTATTTAAGGAAACGATTTTGCAGAACAACGCTTATTTCGTATCTCACATATTTTGGTGAAAAAAATCGAATTTTTTCAATATTAAAAATCAAAACATAAAATATACATCCTGTCCCGAAATTTCTTTATCAGAATTTGTAGACCTCATTTAGGCAAACAATTTTCCATCTAAATGTTTTTTTTTGCATCTCACATATTTTGTCTAAAAAATGGAATTTTTTCATTTTTATCGTATTTTTTGGAATTGAAACGAAAAATATATCTTTTATCAGAAACTGTGTCAGACAAAATTTGTAGATCTTTTTAAAACGAACAACTTTGTATTCTTACGTTTTTTTGGTATTTCCAATATTATTGTTAAAAAATTGAATTTTGGATTTTCAATAGTTTTTTTTTTAATTAAAAAGAAAAATATGCATCTTATGAAAAAATGTCAAAAATCAATTCAATCTGATAATTCTATCGAGAGTTATGCCGCACACGACCTACAGACAGACAGACAGACAGACACTTTCGTAAAAACCATTTTTTCTGACTCAGGGGGTCTCAAAACGTAAAGATTTGATGAAAATTTCGAAAGTCATTTTTCACATAAAACCAATACCTTCTCATCCATGATGAGAATGTAAAAAACAGGAAAGTAAGACAGTGAAATATCTTAGAAACTTCCATATTTATTCAAGAAGAAAAAGTTAAATTCAGATGTCCAGTTGGTACTCTACATATGGGTTATTTCATGGGAGATTTACAGTCAACATTTTTTCTTCGACGAAACATTTTTTTTTGTTTTTTTACTTCGAAAATAATCGACACGTATTTTTACATTCTCATCATGGATGAGAAGGTATTGGTTTTATGTGAAAAATGACTTTCGAAATTTTCATCAAATCTTTACGTTTTGAGACCCCCTGAGTCAGAAAAAATGGTTTTTACGAAAGTGTCTGTCTGTCTGTCTGTAGGTCGTGTGCGGCATAACTCTCGATAGAATTATCAGATTGAATTGAGCTTTGGTACACTTTATCGGAGCCAAAAAAGTAAGGACAAGTTCGTTAACCAGCCACATCCAATCAAAATTGAGGGATGAAGCACTACTTTTGTGTTTTTGAAAATAATTTTTTGAAAAAATCAAAAATTCCAATCCTGGTTTTTGATAGTGCTCATAAATCTCTACAAATTATCCTCATAACATTTTTTGATTAAATTAAAATTAGAAATGTTACAGCATATTCAAATTCGAAAAAAGTCAATATCAAAATTCCACTTTCCAGTTAAATTATACGAGATACGAAAAAACGTTATGATACAATATTATTGAATACATAAAGACCTACAAATTTGAATTATAACATTTTTTCATAAGATGCATATTTTTCTTTTAAATTAAAAAAAAACTATTGAAAATCCAAAATTCAATTTTTTAACAATAATATTGGAAATACCAAAAAAACGTAAGAATACAAAGTTGTTCGTTTTAAAAAGATCTACAAATTTTGTCTGACACAGTTTCTGATAAAAGATATATTTTTCGTTTTAATTCCAAAAAATACGTTTAAAATTTAAAAAATCCATTTTTTAGACAAAATATGTGAGATACAAAAAAAACGTTTATCTGGAAAATTGTTTGCCTAAATGAGGTCTACAAATTCTGATAAAGAAATTTCGGGACAGGATGTATATTTTATGTTTTGATTTTTAATATTGAAAAAATTCGATTTTTTTCACCAAAATATGTGAAATACGAAATAAGCGTTGTTCTACAAAATCGTTTCCTTAAATAAAGTCTACAATTGTTTTTCCTTTTTAGATATGTGGAAGAAAGTAAATTCTTTTAATCATGTAATTTATTAAAAAGTTATACTGAAATGTATACAGAAAATCGAGCGCGAAGCGCGAGTGTCATGATGAGAATGTGTTCCTTAAGGCCGATAGAGCCTTAAGTAAATTGAATTTCCTGTTTCACTTAAATTCAGTGACTTTGAGAAAATGTGTAATTCACATCATCTGTAATATTATTATAAAATTGGTTTGAGCTTCAGTATCAAAATATAAGAATTAAACTTAAATGTATGCGAAGAGCACAAGACCGAGCGCGAAGCGCGAGGTCCAGAATGAACGGAGCGCGAAGCGCGACGTTCAAAAATTCCGGAGCGCGCAGCGCGACAATCGAGTATTACGGAGCGCGAAGCGCGATGATCAAATCGCGCGCCCTAGGCGCGCTCAAACTTGCGAGCGAAGCGAGCTGCGCGCGATGAGAATGTGCCCGCGAATATAAAATTTTTGAATATAAAATGTACCCCTTGCACTTGAAATGCGCAAAAGAGTACAAGCTTTCAAAAAAGTTATAGCACACATTTCGTTGTTTTTTTTGTAATAACAATATAGTACATTTTTATAAACAATTGAATTTTTTTAAAATTTGGAACTAATTTTTTTCCGATTTTTTTGTTTCTAAATCTTTGTTGAAGATTTTTCAATATGCAGGCAGAATTTTGGAATGGAAAAATGAAAACTGTAGATGTAATTAATTTATAAAATCTGTCCCGCGCGTTACAACGAGCGAGCTCGCACGCTGCAACTACGCTTAAGCTTGATTAGGTATGCTCGGACTCGAAACACGTGTGGCAGTGAATGCAGTGACCGCTGTTTTAGTTTTCTGTGAATATTCCTCAAGTGTTCACCTATTTCAAATTAATACAGAAATGCGAAGCTCTCGATTTAAGCATATCTGCTGCAATCCGTTTAATAGAAAAAATCATAGTAGAAAAAAGCAAATAAAAATTTGCGTCGCGTTTCGTCCTCGATACTTGAAAAATTGAAAATTTTCAAACCGGATGATGTTTCTTGTACACAATGCAGAATAGAAGCAAATGAAATGGAGATGGAAGATTTTTGTTGTAAGTACATTCAAACTTGTGCGTAAACTATTTCAAAACGAATCATTAGTTATAATGATGAATTGATGACTGAAGTTTTACGATAAAATTACTCTAAATGATACTATACACTCAAGACGCAAATTTTTTATTTGCTTTTTTCCACTATGATTTTTTCTATTAAACGGATTGCAGCAGACATGCTTAAATCGAGAGCTTCGCATTTCTGTATTAATTTGAAATAGGTGAACACTTGAGGAACATTCACAGAAAACATTCACTGCATTCACTGCCACACGTGCTTCGAGTCCGAGCATGCCTAATCAAGCTTAAGCGTAGTTGCAGCGTGCGAGCTCGCTCGTTGCAACGCGCGGGACAGATTTTATAAATTAATTACACCTACAGTTTTCATTTTTCCATTCCAAAATTTTGCCTGCATATTGAAAAAACTTCAACAAAGATTTAGAAACAAAAAAATCGGAAAAAAATTAGTTCCAAATTTAAAAAAATTCAATTATTTATAAAAATGTACTATATTGTTATTACAAAAAAACAACGAAATGTGTGCTATAACTTTTTTGAAAGCTTGTACTCTTTCGCGCATTTCAAGTGCAAGGGGTACATTTTATATTCAAAACTGCTTTTACAGTGAGTTGTTGGAAAAAAAAAAATTCCAACCATATGAATTACTATTTCAGCAATATTTTTGGTTAACTGTCAAATATATTTTGTCGAATTACTTAAAAACATTCAGCTATATTCATATGGCTGATAAATCCCAAGCATTTCTTTCAGTGCAAGTTCCAGGATTTTTTAAATCAGATTTTTTAATTTCATACTGTTTAATAACATGAAAATTCAAATCGTTAAATCAAGGCGTTACGGACGATTCTCGAAATGCTTCTGAACTCATTCATAATAATTACCGTCATTTCAAATCGTTAAATCAAGGCGTTACAGACTATTCTCGAAATGCTTCTGAACTCATTCATAATAATTACCGTATAAAAAAATTCAAAATGAAGTAGTCCAGTATGCAGCATCATGAATTGAAAAAATATTTAGAGTTCACTGTGAATAAAAAACCGGATTAATTTTTTAGAAAATTTTATTATTAAAGAAGGATGCCAAATTGGTTATCAATTGCAAAACGCGAACATAGTTTACATTTTTGAAAACTTTGCGGTGAAGACTTTGTTACCGGGGTCTCTCACAGAATGATCCGAACTGTTTTAAAAACCGACTTGAGACATGTGGCTTTGCTGATCGAAAATTTTTTTATATAAGCAATCTTGAGAGGTTCTTTTCCTCCTTGAAGAAGACTATTGTCCTATACCTAGTAAAGAATTTCGAGACGTTTATGGTAATTTTCATGAGTGGACGCAGGCGTGTATTTTTCAAGAAAACGATTTTATATATCAGCTTCACGGACAATCCATTTAACACTGAATTTGCAAGCTTATTATAATATCCATATTATATAAAATTTTACTCAATATTATTTGAGTATGTACCGAATAAAAAAATTGAAAGTTGTTTATTTTCACATTTAGATTTATTCTGAGATGTTTTAAAAAATCGTAAAAAATTTTATCTTTAAATATTAATAAAAAAAATTCAATTTACGTATTTGTGTTATTATGTATCACATCTGAAAGTATTATTAAATTTAATTAGTTCTGAGAACTTTTACACTGGGTCTCAAGTCTGAGACTTCGGAAGAAGTTCAGTAATTTTTAATAAACTTATTTTTTCCGTGTATATCATTGTATGAATCCATTGTATAAATAGAATTATATATATATATATAATTATAAAACATGTAAACACTGTTAAAAATTTGCCCGATAAACGGCTTGGATTTTTCATAGGGCCTGGATTTCAAAGTTAATTTTTGTCTAATTGAAGTAAAAAATTATTTTTAAGTTTGAACAAAACTTTTTTGATTCCATAAGAAAACTTCTATTCGTCTCCAAAAACTGAGACTTTTAAAAAGTTAAATTATAGGAATGCCTTTCACGGGACTTTTACACTCAGAAAAAAATTATTTATTCAATTTTTAAGTAAACATGATGTTATGCATATTTATGTATATTATATTTCCGGGATATATAATTCAGTTAGTCTCGCATTTCTTTGCATCAGTCTGATATCTTTTCTTTTTCAAGATAAATCAGTCTTATACTTCACGTTTGGACTCATCTTGACGGTAGCTGGGAAGAAAAATAAAAGAAAGAACAATTTCGTTTGCCCTCGTCGACTTTTGTGTCTGTTGGTTTAATATACCTGCTTGTTTCGTTATTATACTTTTATTTGATTCTTCTCTGTTGCCTTTCCCGTCGAGAAATATCTTGCATTCATTCACCGATGACACAGGTACGTTTTGAAATTCGTACGGACTTAAGATAGACGTACGCGAACGAACTCATGCTGGGAGGTTGTCCGAGAGATCGTATTTGCAATCAGGCTCTGGAAGTAGGCAGCGATCGAAAAAAATCATTTTTTTATATTTTCAGATTAAAATAACCAAAGATACCAGGGAATTTTGAAAGTTTAGAACGTGACGTAAATATCACATAGCTATTTACGTTACACAAGATTAAACGCAAATTAACATGTTACCGCGTGAAAATTAATATATTATGCAACTAGGAAAAGAAAAGTTTATTTTGCGAGTGTGAAGTTTGATGCCTGAGCGAAGTGAGGGCAATAACCACACGAGTAAAATAAATGGTTTTCCCGTGTTGCACACGATTTTCATCCGTAAAAATAGATTTTTTTGCTTCGCAGAGAGCAATAAAATGCACTTTATGACCTGCTAGTGAGAAAAAGTAGTTTCTTAAATATCAGAGTTGCAAATATAATATAGGTGTGACTACGCAATCCTGGTAAATACACCATAAGTCTACACGGAGAAAAAAAACTGTTGAATCAACAGATGTCATCTGCTGGAATAGGGACAGCAGTTTTTTTTTGTAATATTTACAGATTTTTCTGTTGTATTCACAGATTGTTTGTAAACTCAACAGACGGACCTGTAAAATCTACAGACATGTCTGTTAGAATTACGGAATTCTCTTTTTTCTTGAAATCCGCAATTCTAACAGACATGTCTGTAGATTTTACAGGTCCATCTGTTGAGTTTACAAACAATCTGTGAATCCAACAGAAAAATCTGTAAATATTACAAAAAAATCTGTTGTCCCTATTCCAGCAGATGACATCTGTTGATTCAACAGTTTTTTTCTCCGTGTATAGCGTAGATATTATATGCAAATCACGCAAGTTTATTGAATATAGCGTAAAGTATACACGTGTATAAAAATTATGAATACCGTGACACGATCCGTAATTATTTTATGGATTTATATGAGTTTCGTGAGTTCTGTGGATAGGATTTATTTATTTTTTATAAATTGTAATTGACGTACATTTTACTCATATTCCTTTTTGAATAATATTATTAAATAGAAAGAGTGAAACACTGTGTGTTGTATAAATAATTCTTACTTAACAAAATTTTTAATATACTGCAAAAATAACAAAATGGCGACCAAAAAAATCGTGTTTTTGTTCACCTTTTTTTTGCAAAAGAATGTAGTAAAAATCAAAATTTTAAGATAATTGCGGTTCGCGATATAGCCATTGTCATATACTGAAACCAAAACCGCTTGATTTTATCACTCAAAATTGGTTTTTAAATGCATTATTATTTAATATTTAATATTTTTATCTTATTCCACAAAAACGGTTTTTTAAAAATTATTCCTCTGAAATTTATTTTAAACCCGGCTTCGTACTACAGCACTATTTTCTTAATAAAAAAAAGCCATTTCTTATCAAGAGATATTATAAAAATCAACAGGCGCTTACGTTATTTGTAAAAATCATTCTACCCGTCTCGACCATACTGTCCGTCTCTCTACTATTAATTTGAGTAAACATAAGTATTTTCAAATTGGAAGGTTTAGTTCAAAATTTTGTTACTGTCTATCTATACTTATATGAAGTACAGTATAGTCAAGTATTCTAAAGGAGGGGTGTCAATAAGGTCCTTTTTGGGCCTTCTTTGATTGTCTTGATAAGGTGGAAAATTTACCCTCTCAATGTATCTCATAACCCCCTAAAACCGTTTTCTGATTATGCAAATAGAATCGGAGATAGAGGTCTCTTAAGATTAACCATTCGTAGGGATTTTTAGACCTTGAATCGATAGTTTTCGTAATTTACTGGGTTAATTAATGAACTATGGCTATCAAACTCTTTCAGGAATTACGTACATATACAATGTTCACTGAGAAAAAAGATTCTTAGATCCAAAGAAATGTATTTAATTGATTCCATTTCTTTGTATCAAACAATTCGTTACCCTATTCAATTAAATATTTTTTAGAAGCATGAAACGCGTGCTTTGATTCAAAGAAATAATTTATTTGATAAGCATTTCTTCAATACAAAGAAATATTTCATTGCTTGTGAATGTGAGCGAATTAACTCAACCAATTCATTTCTTTGAAACTAAGTACCTAGTTTATTTGAATCTTGTTTTCGCACTCAAAGAAATATTTATTTGATTCAATAAGTCCCATTTTTTGAATTCAACAAGACGTATTTGAATCAAATAATTTATCCATGAATGAATCAAGCTTTAGGTTTTCTTGAATCAAGGAAATATTTATTTAATTGAGGCATTCATTAATTAATTTAGGAAGATATTTATTCGATTCAAAAAGTTGATAAATGTATATCAATGTAACGTTTTTTTATATGAATAAAATATTGTGTTTACATAAATATATATTTCTTTAGTTGAAAGAAATGTTTTTTGTGAACAGTAGAATGGAAGAATTCATTCAAAAAAGAACATTTATTTCAAAGAAAACAATATTTTGTTGAAATGACTGCAAGTACTTTCAGTTAAAATAAATAATTTCTTTTATATAAATGCTTGGCATCATTGTTACAATTGTCAATCTTTTTGAACTTTCAACATATTTTGTAGAATTAAATCTTTATTAGATTTCTCCTAGGAAATATCCGTCTACATTATCAATATAAAATAATTTAAACCAAAAAAACCAATTTTTTAAAAGAAAGAAATATTTTTTTGAAAAAACTGTAGATATTTTTCGTTTAAAAAATTTGTTTATTTAATTTAAAGGTTTGCCATATTTGTTATGATAACATATTTTTTAAACTTGAAACATATTTCATATAATTAATTGTTTATTGGATTCCTCCTAGAAAATATTCGCTTGCATTATGAATATGGAATAATTTAGACCAAACAAACCATTTTTTTAAAAGAAAGAAGTATTTTTTCGGAAAAACTGTGGTATTTTTCGTTTATAGAATTTGTTTATTCCATTTAAACGTTTGGCGTAGTTGTTATGATTACATGTTTTTTAAACTTGAAACATATTTTCTATAGAATTGAAAATTCATTATTCCCGTTCTAAGAAACATTCGCTCTCATTATCAACTTGAAATGTATCATTCCAAACAAATATTCGTCCCACCGTAGTATCCATTTTTTTCTATTCAACTGTTTGTCATATTTGATATAGACATACATATATACATACTTTCAAATGTGAAATATATTTCATAGGGTTGAAGATTTATCAGTCTCTTGAAAGGAAATATTCGTTTTGATTCACAATATCAAATATATCATTTAAAACTTAATAATTACTTTTTTATTTTTCACTTAGGTTTTTTAAATTCAATTGATTTTACAAACATTCAAACAGCAAAAGTCTTGAAAAATTTATAATATAAAATCTCAAAAATCTACACAAGATTTAGATTTTACATAAATTTCTTAGGAACAATAATAATTTAGAATTCACAATTGTATAATTTATATTTTGAAAGTATAAAACACAGAAAATAAAAGAATTTCCATTTAAATGTTTTTACACAAGATTATTTTTTATATTAATGTAATTTTTGAATATATATTTTAAAATTTAGTTTCATTAAGCTAATAAAAGTTTCTAAAAAATTCCGGTCGGTTCGTGTGCAAAATTTGTTATGTTTTTTCATTTATCCGGTTTTTTATTCACAGTGAACTCTGGATATTTTTTCAATTCGTGATGCTGCATACTGGACTACTTCATTTTGAATTGCAAGCTATAAGATAAGTTTTTGAATTCCGTGATAATTTTTAATTTAATTATTTCCTATATTCTAATGTTCTACAGAAATTTTGAATTAATCTTTGAATTTATGGCACTGAAGAGGGCCCCCATATGTGGCCGAAACGTTTGCCTTTCTTCCTTTTTGCGCATTTTCACATCTAATAGTGATATTTTTAATCAAATAAAAAAGGATGAAACTGACCCTATGCCAAAATAACAAGAAATTAACAAAAATTCTATGAATTTGGGTCAATATAATACTAGACATGTTATCAAGCATGTCACTTTAAAATTCATACGTATAGTTATAATAAAAATGTATACTAAATATTAATTAATAATTATATTATATATTTATCAATAATCATAATTATAATAATTCAAAAAAATATTTTATGAATAATTTATAAAAATAGTTGATTTATTTTTACTTGAGTGAGGCTCAAAAGCTCTAGTTACGACACATTTCTCTCACAAGCTCTGAATAACTCTTGCAGTCACTATATAAGAAAGTTCCAAATTTTATGTCTCAGGATTGTAAGCGAGCGTGTGCGTGTTTCGACGAAAGCGTATCGTCCTATATATAAGTTTTAGTTATTAGGTTTATATTTGCGAAGTTGTATATTTAAGTGTATTTGTGATAGAAAATATGATTGGCTGCGACTGAATGGTGTGAATGTATTTGTATGATGTTTATATATGTATGTATCGGATGACAAATGGCAGGTTCGAGGTAAGAATTTTTTTTTTATTTAAGAGAACCATGACAACGTTTATACTTGACTCCTTACAATTCATGAAGTTTATATTACTTTAAATTTAAGAAATATTTCTTAAATTACAAAACACGTTTATTCATATCAGTAACATCTTTTTGACACAAATCTCTAACTTACCATAGGCAATATTATCGTTCTTTGCATCCATTATTACTCAATACACTTTACTACTTGACCATTTTAAACAGTAAATCACATCTTCGGAGCAAATAATTATTTAATCCTACCAAAAATTATCTCCTCATTTCAAAGAAATATTTCTCTCAATTTACAATTCGCTCATTACAAACAAGGAATCAGATATTGGAATGGAAAACAAATTTACTTGAACCAATGCAAATTTTTTTGAATTAATGTATTGTTTCTTTGAAGATGCATCACATCATTTTACATCAAAGAATTTACTTCTCTTATCAAATAATTGCTACACAATGTTAATAACATATTTATTCAATCTAATGAATATTTAATAGTACTAGAAAAACATTTTTTTGCATTAATTATTCATTTTTTAAAGACAATAAAAATATTTCTTTGATCTAAAAAAATATTTATTCGTCACCATCCAGCTCAATCATTTATTTGAATCAAAGAAATATTCTTTGATTCGAATATTCTTTTTTCTCAGTGTTGAAAATGTGTGAAAGCTGTTGACCGCACTCTTGAACTTGACCTTGAGCACGAACTTTGTATGTTATGTCATGTAAAGTAGCATGCTAATTGCATATTTTTTTATAAGTCTTGATGAGTTTAAAAAGAACTTTTTTCTTTAAAAAAAATCAAGACATGGAAAGGGCTATCAGAAAGAGCATTTATGTAGCTTAAATAGACGAAATAAGGACAGTATGCTTCAAGATGTGTTTTTTAAAGTATTAAACGTATTAAGTGTTTATTCATTTAGCATAACCCAGGGTGCACCACGAGGAGTCAATCTACACTACATTCCGCTTACTCTACTATATATAAGTTTATTTACAAGTTTGCTTAAAAGTGTGTATACTTTCAAACTTATTAACAAACACGTTTACAAAACAAGATTCTCTTGATCGAAAAGTTTACTATCTTTATTTC
The DNA here is from genome assembly GCA_030998225.1 of Diplolepis rosae. Taxonomy (NCBI): domain Eukaryota; kingdom Metazoa; phylum Arthropoda; class Insecta; order Hymenoptera; family Diplolepididae; genus Diplolepis; species Diplolepis rosae. The sequence continues at coordinate 4,990,493 of JAPYXD010000466.1, forward strand.
GATGCAATATAAAGATTATTCCAAAGATAGTATAAACCTAGATGCGGCAAGTGATTAGTTCCGTAGACTTAAATGTAAATGCTCCAACGCCGAAAATTCCTAATCTGAGAAATTTGTTTCCCCGTAAACCCTCTCAAAACCGCTCGAGCGCATGGTTGGCTACGTGGTTCCTTTAAAGTGTCACTAAAACTCATGTTGATGTATATATACATATATTTTTCGCCCCCCCCCCCACCCCCATTCAATGCCACTTGTTGCATCTTGATCTGCATTTTTCTCCGTGTACTTATTTGTAGTTATAATCCATGTCTTGATTTTTTTTTATAAAGAAAAAAGTTCTTTTTAAAATCTAGACTTATAAAAAAATATGCAGTTAGCATGCAATTTAACATGACATAATATACAAAGGAAGTGCTCAAGGTCAAGTTCAGGAATGCGGACATCAGCTTTCATACATTTTCAACGTTTTATTGTATATGTACGTGATTTCTGGAAGAGTTTTAATTCATATATTAAATATTGTGCATTTAATGTATCCATGTATACTAACAATACAAATATTTCTGCCAGTGTAAAATGCATATACGTTTGTACAAAATATCCGTAAAAAAATGAATAATATAAATTTTCAATTGTTTTTTATGTTTATGTATCAAAAAAATCTGCCCGCTTCGCGGGCACATTCTTTTCGCGCGCTTTGCGCGCAGCTCGCTTCGCTCGCATGATTGAGCGCGCCTAGGGCGCGCGATTTGATCGTCGCGCTGCGCGCTCGGTCTTGTGCTCTTCGCATACATTTAAGTTTATTTCTTATAATTTGATACTGAAGTTCAAACCAATTTTATAATAATATTACAGATGATGTGAATTACACATTTTCTCAAATCCCACTCTATTTCTTTTTGAATTTAAGTGAAACAGGAGATTCAATTTACTTAAGGCTCTATCAGCCTTAAGGAACACATTCTCATCATGACACTCGCGCTTCGCGCTCGATTTTCTGTATACATTTCAGTAACTTTTTAATAAATTACATGATAAAAATAATTTATTTTCTTCCAAATCTCTCAAAAAGAAAAAACAATCGTAGAACTTATTTAAGGAAACGATTTTGCAGAACAACGCTTATTTCGTATCTCACATATTTTGGTAAAAAAAATCGAATTTTTTTAATATTAAAAATCAAAACATAAAATATACATCCTGTCCCGAAATGTCTCTATGAGAATTTGTAAACCTCATTTAGGCAAACAATTTTCCATATAAACATTTTTTTTGTATTTCACATATTTTGTCTAAAAAATGGAATTTTTGAATTTTAAACGTATTTTTTGGAATTGAAACGAAAAATATATGTTTTATCAGAAACAAAAAAAAGAAAAATATGCATCTTATGAAAAAATGTTACAATTCAAATTTGTAGGTCTTTATGCAGAAAATAATATTGTATCATAACGTTTTTTCGTATCTCATATAATTTAACTGGAAAATGGAATTTTGATATTGACTTTTTTCGAATTTGAATATGCTGTAACATTTCTAATTTTGATTTAATCAAAAAATGTTATCAGAATAATTTGTAGAGATTTATGAGCACTATCAAAAACCAGTATTGAAATTTTTGATTTTTTCAAAAAATTATTTTCAAAAACACAAAAGTAGTGCTCAATCCCTCAATTTTGATTGGATGTGGCTGGTTAACGAACTTGTCCTTACTTTTTCGGCTCCAATAAAGTGTACCAAAGCTCAATTCAATCTGATAATTCTGTCGAGAGTTATGCCGCACACGACCTACAGACAGACAGACAGACAGATAGACACTTTCGTAAAAACCCTTTTTTCTGACTCAGGGGGTTTCAAAACGTAAAGATTTGATGAAAATTTCGAAAGTCATTTTTCACATAAAACCAATACCTTCTCATCCATGATGAGAATGTAAAAAACGGTTAAAACATCTGTTACGTAAAGCCGCTGTACTGAACACCCACACACACCGACCCCCTGAGGGTTATACACCCACACACACAGGTCCCACACAGCAGGACCCGGTAGGTCAAACCCCTAAATATTTGCCTCTTCCCTACGTACAAGGACTATCTGAAAAATTGTCGGGTATTTTAAAACCCTTTAATATCAGAATTGCTCCTCGTAATACAAATAATTTAACACATTTGTTCAAGTCTCCTAAAGATCCCATCTCAAAACTGGATATCGCACACGTCGTGTACAACATTCCCTGCACTGGTTGTACAGCAAATTACATAGGTACGACAAAACGACCTCTCAAAAATAGAATTCGTGAACACATCAAAGATGTTTACAATCCCCCTGACAAATGGACAGCCTTAACAAAACATGCGTGGCATCACGATCATACTTTTAACTTTCAGGATGTAAAAATTCTCTATAGAAGTAATTTTTATAAAAAACGAATGACATTAGAAATGACCCACATAGCCAGCAATCCTCATGCTGTAAACCAAAGAACAGACATAGAAAACTTATCGGCTTTTTACCTCCCCTTGTTAAATGACAAAATTTAATCTGAGAAAAATTACATCTCTCCAACATCTAGCTTAGGATTTGAAACGGTCTGGACCACAGTTGACTCATTTACGGTTCTCCTTTGTCATAGCTTCCTGGATCATCTTGGACACATCTTTCCAACCTTTTTTATACACGCAAAGTTAAACCACTTAAAAAAAAATACCCTCTCCTCATCCCTTACTCCACTATGACTTTCCAGCAGTTTTTAAAAACATAACTCAGTTCCAAAGTAAATACGTTACTGACAGCAGTGGTGATAAATATGTGTCTCTTCAGTAAACGAAAAAAGAAAAAAATCCGGGATAATTGTGAATTTTTTGATACAATTCCATTCACATTCTGACTGAAGGTTAGTCTCAATTATTTTTTAGCTTCTAATGTTTCTATTAAAATAAATTAAAAATTGTATCTATATACAACTTTCTGATGAGGCTGAAAAATTTAGAATTTATTCCCCCTTTTACCACAATGTTTAATTGTCACTCTTGCAATTTTTTAAGTTTCTTCCACTTGTATTTTTACAGAACAAATTATGTACGGCTTATATTGTTGTGGATTTAGTTATTCAGACCAATTTTACAGTTCACACGTGCAATTTTTATAAACTTTTTTTACCACAATGGTTTTTTCCGTCCCGTGTTACTGCAATGTTTATCCATCACACTTCAATTCTTTAAGTTTCTTCATTATGTATTCTTATATATTTAGACCAATTTGATAGTGTCATATATGCAACTCTTTTATATCAGTTTTACCACAAAGTTTTTCGTCACAAGTGCAATTTTAAGGTTCTTCCTTTGCATTTTTATAGGGGAAAATTTTGCACAGGATGTAATTTCACACAAAAAACCTTTTGTATAGTTTCTTTCGCAAACTCAGTTATTCAGACCAATTTTATAGTTTCAAAAATGCAATCCATTTATATCGTTTGTCAACACAATGTCCATCCGTCACATGTGTAATTTTTAATGTTTCTTCCTTTGCATTTTTTATAGAATAATTCTGCACACTTTTTATTTATTTTTGTTCGAATTTAGTTAGTATAGACCAATTATATGGTTTACATGTGCAATTTTATCATAATGTTATCCGTCACACGTGTTCAAATTTTTTAAGTTCTTTCCCTATGTATTTTTATAGCAAATTTTGCACAATTTTCAATTTTCATACGTAAATTTAGTTTGACCTATTCTATAGTTTCAAAAGTGCAATCCATTTATATCGTTTGTCAACACAATGTCTATCCGTCACATGTGTAATTTTTAAGGTTCTTCCTTTGCATTTCTTTGAAAAATTCTGCACACTTTTTATTTAGTTTTTGTTTGAATTTAGTTAGTATGGACCAATTATATGGTTTACATGTGCAATTTTATCATAATGTTATCCGTTACACTTATTCAAATTTTTAAGTACCTTCCCTATGTATTCGTATAGCAAATTTGGTACAATTTTCAATTTTTTATACGTAAATTCAGTTAGACCTATTCTATAGTTTCAAAAGTGCAATCCATTTATATCGTTTGTCAACACAATGTCTATCCGTCACGTGTGTAATTTTTAATGTTTCTTCCTTTGCATTTGTTATACAAAAATTCTGCACACTTTTTATTTTATTTTATTTTTTCGAATTTAGTTAGAATGAACCAAATATATGGTTTACGTGTGCAATTTTATCATAATGTTATCCTTCACACGTGTACATTTTTTAAGTTCCTTTCCTATGTATTTTTATAGCAAATTTTGCACAATTTTCAATTTTTTATTCGTAAATTTAGTTAGACCTATTCTATAGGTTCACAAGTGCAATTCATTTATATCGTTTGTCAACACAATGTTTATCCGTCACACGTGCAATTTTTTATTCTTTAATTCTTTATTCTTTTCTTTCTTTGTATTTTTATAGAAATAAATCTCACTGATGAGGACTCCAATCTGAGTCGAAACGTTTGAGGAAAAAATGAAACCCTGAGTTTACATTATTTCTGGACCCTAAAGCCAAAGTAAAAAATCATCTATCTATTAATATTATTGAGGGTCGATATAAGCCAGTTATTTATAATTATGTAAACTCTTGTATATTATGCAGTTTAATGTCCAATAATATATAATCAACCTTTTGGTATAGAAAAAATGATACCACAGAGTAAGTGTAATTAGGCATTTTTGCCTAGAAATTGAAAAAAATCTATTTAAACTTTTTCAGACTTTAATTGGGAAAACCATTAATGTTTATATGTTTAAATATTTTCAGATTATTATAAAACTTTTGACTCTTTGAAATTTTTTTTTATTTACTGCAGTAATGTTTTTAAAATTGCATAATTAAAATCATAAAACGCTTCCTTTCGTAAGACAGTCTCGATTCCACCTGTGCAAAACATCTCTCTTCTCATTTTTTTGAATGACTGCTGAACAAATTTCAGAATACACGGTGACCCATTTTAATCTACAATTCCAAATATCTTCTAAAATACTTTATCTACAAAGGTTGACCAGGATCGAGGGGGACATTTGATCGTATCATCAGTTTTACCTTGAGGTCAATTTTCAAGGTCAAATGGAGGTAAGACTCTTTTCCTAACTGAGCACCCCTATTTTTGACTGCGGATTTGAGAAGAGCGGGAAATTCCCGTCAAAAATGACCTGTGGAAAAATGGTTTTTGTGACCTTGGAAAGGTAAAAAATTAAGGTCAAATGTCTGAGAAACGACTAGATGCCCTTTTTCTGAATTGTCTTGATTTTTTTGGGTAAACAAACGTTCAAGATGCTTCACAAAAGTCAATGAAATGTTAATGTGTACATCAACTTGACCATCATGACCTTCAGGTCAATTTTCAAGGTGACTTGAAGGTCAAGACGATTTTTTTTTTATTGAACTCTGTGCCCAGATACATTTTTTTGTAGACTTCAGGCTGTGGATTGTTATTACAACACCTCCCCAAACACACCCAGACAGTAACAATCATTTCGGATAAGATGTAAAGACTGTGACTAGGTAGTTACAAAAGTGACAATCTTGACAATGTCATTTCTCTGTGACTAGTTACAAAAAAAGACACTTTGTCCTTACTTTTAACGTTACCCAGAAAAAACGACAAGAAAACACTTTAATTAGATCTTCCTCTATTCCATGTTGCTTATTAGTTCACGGTATCTCCGATAGGCACTTTTCCACAGTATGGAGATATGTATTAATTAAATTTTAAGACGACGCATACTGAACTTGAGAGGAAATTTTCCTATGTTGTAAGAAAATTTTTTAGTGACTAGAATATTGTGTTAGAGAAACTTTTTAGTATATCTACATACTAGAAGTAAGTATGCCATTTTTTCAGTGCGTAGAGATACTGGAACTCAAACTTGGATGCTATCAAAAGTTTTGACTCTGAGGGCCAGAGTCCTCACCACCCAAGCAGAAATTAACAATCGGACCAACGTCGATCCAATGCTGGATACCAACTTTCAACTGTCGGCGGACAGTCGAAATGATAACGATGTACTGCTTTGATACAACACCAGTTTCCAACGTTGTATTAATGTTGGTAACCAACATATTTTCGAGGGACCGTTCACTCAAAATCGATTCTACGTGAGCATAATTATTCCGTTAACTAGCTCACGATTCATGTGATTCCACACTTGAAGTATGATCCGGTTTGATTCTGACAATTAGAGAAGAATCGAATCCAACCTCAGAAGAATTACAGGGTTCATTCCGACAGTTGCGCGCATTGAGCTGCATTATTACGATTAATAAATGGTTTAAGAATGTTTTCGAAATAGTTTTCATACAAATAACTCAAAAATAAATATATACATATTTCAACATAGTTTTATAATAGTTTAGGAAAAAATTAGTCAAAAGATAGCCTTAATTGTCTATACCAGGCTATCCATATTCAGCTTTGCACCAAAGAATATATCCAAACTTTCCTTCTTTTATTTAATATATCAAGTACTCCTTTTGTGCCATATTTTAAGTACTCTAATAACTCCGATGAAAATATGTGAAATTAGCGACAGCAACCTTGTTTGTATTTTCTAGATTTTAATAAATATCACTGATGAGGGCTTCGATCAGAGCCGAAACGATTGATTAAATTTGACTTAATCATTTTATGGACCCTAAAGCCAATTTTCCAACAACATACCATTCTATTTCTATTTAAAATTGGCATGAAAGGGAATCCTCTAGCAGTTAAACGATTATCGTTTCAAATGCTAACCTTTTACTGTCAAAGTATTTCCTTTGGTCTTGATATGAAACCCTTTCTCGTACAAAAAACAAAAAAGTTCGAGGATAAAAGAAAACAAATTGTATGATATAGTCTATTTAATATAAATATTAGAAATGTACAAAAGCCCAGCTTTGGCAAATGCCAATATTAAATCGGTCATCATCAATACTACAACAACAGTAAATCGATTCTGTTGATAGACAAAAGAAATCTGCTTAATTTCAATGCACTCTAAAAACAGACTATTGACTGACAAACAATTCCTTTTATTATTAAAGGATTTTCTATTCAAAATTATCATGAGAGGAAATCCTTTAATAGTCTAAGGATTGTCGTTTCAAATTCTGTCCTTTACCTGTCAAAGTATTACCTTTGGTCTGGAAATGAAATCCTTTATCGTGCAAAGGAAATATAATTTCAACGATACAAGAAAAAAAATAGCATGATATAACTTAATAAGAAATGTACACGAGCCCAACTTTGACAAATGCCGATATTAAATCGATCATTTTTAATACTATAATAATGATCCGTCTTAGATTTCAGCTTAAAGAAATTTTAAGATACAACGTTGATGAAAACCATAATATTCATTGAAATTCAAGCACGCTTTACAAAATCATTTCAAAAAAAGACGACTGATAACCCTTCGATGGTTAAAAGCATTAAAAATTAATAAATTTATAATGCTTCGATTGTCAGAAGCAATGAAAAATGTGGTTATGCGGATAAAAATTATTTGCATTGGTATACGTAACTTCCAAAATGTTTACGTCGCACTCTGGGATACCTAATATTTTAAAGAAATCCGTTTCCCTGGCGCATCCACGTTAATTAATCGCGATGATAAAAGAATATATCGCGCAACACAAAAATTACTCGCGCATATTGCACTGTTAAGCACTAGACGATGTATACACACTGATGCGCAGGCGCACTTCGCCTGATAGCCTACAAATGCAATCCTTTAATAGTTGAAGGATTTCTTTTCAAAGTCAAAAGAAATCGTTTAGCGGCAAAACTATTTTCATTTAACAAGTTAACAAGTTTCTGTAAGAAAAGTTGTGGAACCTCCGTAGCTCAGATGACAGAGCATTCGACCGGCAATCGAAAGGACCTGGGCTCGATACCCAGAGGAGTAGAAGCGTTCCTTTTTTCACAGAAAAATTTCTTCAATTTAACAGATGAGTTATTTAACAGTAAAACGAACCTGTTGAAAGACTAAAGAAATCTGCTTAATTTCAATGGCTGCATTTTGAAAGGAACGTAAATTCACTATCAATAGACTTTTTTTAGAATTACCAATGTCGAATAAACTTTGTACAAACACTGGTATTTTACAGTGTTGAATCTTTTATTCATTGAATTTTTGTTAAGTACGGATTAATAAGATAGATAGCTGCAGTACCAGTAAGCAATATCCGCTTTAATTTTCATAAAAGAACATCAATTATTTATTTATTCCAGTTATTATTTAATAATTTGTCAAATATTTCTATTTGACAACTTTGACCCAACCGTGAAGCCTCAGTTATTCTCTAAATTTAAGATAGTTTGGACTTGAATCAAGCCTAATTTTCACAATTACGTTAAATACATCAAAATATCAAGTATTTATACTGTAAATATATCGACTCATATCGCGAACATAATATTCCGGTCAGCGAATCTTCAATTCTTTCGTCATCAAAACTGATTCTTACATACATTTTTTTTGTAGCGCAAATTTTCAAAATGTTTGTTTATAATATAATCCCTCTTATAAAATTGATTTATCCTATGCGAAAAAAAATACAAATAGTTAAGAAATAGTAACGTTATTTTTAAAAAAAACATTGCCCCGGTGGACAACATTGCCCTAGTTTACTCTATGTAACGTTTGCTGGGTATCTATCTCATTAGGAATTCGAAATGTTTTTGAATTATAAGGATTTGTTTAGTGATTCGGGGCGCTTCAAAATTTGTAGAATCAATCGAGAAATAAGATCCTTTTAATGTTTTTTGTAACTTGACATGGGAAAGGGAGGACGAGAAACGAGACGTCGGCTTGATGGAAGAAGAGGTTGAAGAAAGAACCGGTAGCCCCTGCGTCGATACCTCCCGCTGACCTCTCTCGTGCTGGATGATCGCTCAGTGAACCCTGGCGTAAGGAATGCTTTCCCGGTGTCGGTTAGTTCTCCCATGATCCCTTGCTTCCCGCTACCGGTCCAGTCTTCTAACGTCAGAAAAAAATTCTCTTAAGACTGGCGGTGCAGGGCTTAATACACTAGCAATGTCAATGGTTATATCTTTCAAGAAATTATAAATCTGCCTAAGGCGCCACGGCGCTCCTGTATTACGAAAGAATCCATTCTTTTGTTCTCATATTTGAAAACCAAAATTACTAGAATTGGTTAAAGATTTAGTTTTAAAAGCGAAAACCGTTTCCTTTCTTCGAATAGAAATTTTTTACCTACAAAAAAATCATTGAATATATATAATAAAAAAGAACTAAATAAAAGATGGTGTAGAATAATGTGTACACACGGAGAAAATGGATGTTCAACTATGGGACAGCCATCTTATATGTTCAATTGTATTATCCAGATGTTCAACTGTAATATCCAAGATATTAAGCTCGGGATATTTTAACATCTTAGATATTACAGCTGAATATCCAGATATTACAACAAAATATATAAGATGAATGTCCTATAGTTAAACATCTAGATGTTAATTCTAAACATCCACTTTACTCTGTGCAGTTATTATTAAAATTTCTAAATAGAAATTAAGCAGATTTACTAGTTGATTCATGAAATTAATAAATATGAATTATGTAATGATATAAGTGACATAATTCGAGCTAAAAGTTCAAATTTTTCCAAGAAATATTTGTTTATTACTAAAGAATATCTCAAGAAATTCATAAAACTAAATATAAAACATCAAGGACATATGCACAGAAAAACCCAGATATTATATTTAACCGGACCGGAGATAGAATCTACATTTTACTGTACAAAAATAAATAAGGGTTCAAGGTGATCTACAGCAAATGCAAAAGGGACCGCATTAAAACTCAAAATGAACCAGAGCTGTCCCCATTAAGTTTATTGCAGTTCATTTTGAATTCTTATTTTTCTCTGTGTATAATACTCGATGAATCTAACGCCTGATTTTACACTTTAAAAAAATTCCAGTTAAAACAACCGAAATTTCGGTTAGACCATACTTAAAATTATTTTCTGGTTAAAATAACTAGAATTTCAGGTTATTTTTACCAGATTCTTTAGGAATTACTAGAAAATCTGTTTAAAAAAAAAAACCAGAAAATAATGTTAAATATGCTCTAACCGGAATTCCGGTTGTTTCAACTGGACTTTTTTTTGTGTGTAGTACAGAATCTATATTCTACACTAGAATCAGGGTAATTACATTGCTCGGACGCAATCACACGAGCCCGCTTTTGTGATTGGCTGTGAGAAAACGCGGGACCCATCTTGCAGACAGCTTCCTCATGCCCAAACATTTATATAAAATGTACCATACGCGTCCCACTGAAATGTTTACAGTCTCACTAATCTCACGCACTTTCAATCAACGATCGTCGAGTACGATGCCGTGGATTTTATCGATCATTTCTTGAGAAGTCACCTCTTTTAGACGGCCAGGACGCTCGCATCACTTGTGCTAATACGGCCGCAACAAAATTCAGTGAACCACTATGACCCATGCCATGCAATGGAGCAGGCTTCTTATAATATTTTGCGAGCTTTTCTTCAGTTTCTTTGATTGAATTTCCTCGTAGAAAATAATGTTTAATAAGCACGCGAAACTCGCTTTTTCCCATGGTTTTGTTTTAACAATGAAAAACTAAATTCAACTGGCTGTAAGAAATTTTCTAATCAACGTACTGAATTCAAACTTTGTATACGCACTGATATTAGATGACATTCTCTTAGAGTAGTAACATATTTATGATAACAGCACCATCTTTCAAGAATTCACGGACTTATTGAACTACCCTCGTATAAAACCAGAATCCGAGTAAATATAATACCAAATTCTGGGTAGATATAACACCTAGCTTTTTCTGCAATAATCCAAGTTTCGAATTGTGAAAAGTGTATTTGTGCCAACTCGAATCTAATCCGAACTTAAAGGTTTCAAGTGGCCCAGAATCATTCCAATTGAATTCTAATCATTCAGGCCACGTGACGTCGGTAATTGAAATTATAGTATGTAAGGCTATTCGAAAATTATGATCTAAAATGGATTTCTGGTACCAGGCAGAACTTTTTGGATTTTTTGTATATAAATACAAATAACATTATGTGACACGAAATCAGTACTCCTCGGCATTTTGACTCTTGAGGCTGGTCCCACAGTGCGTCAAACACTGGAACGTGAATTAACGAAACAGTGACAGTTGATAACAGCGCTTTGATGACATCAGAACGTACGCGCATCGATGACATGTACGAATCTTAGGATATATCACAGCCCCACCACGCTACCTTCCCACTGCCTCAGAGGGAAGGTGAAGTAGTAGGGGCTGCCCCTCGAGAGTCGAAATACGGAGGCCTGCATGTTTAGCATAAAACGAAAAGGCGCCAAATTGTGTAGACAGTAACGCTGCCAACGGTGATAAACTATTTATGAGCGTAATTGTATAGTGTTTCACGATGAATACCGAAAAAAATGGTCGTCGCGAATGCAAAATTTCACCAAATAAGTTTTACTGCTGGCATGTAAAGCGAGAAGATTTTTTTCAACATACAAGGAAAAGTTAAAAAATATACCTATTTTGTGTACAATATTTGTTTTTATCTTCATATTCTGTGTTTTATGCTGCAATATATCAATAAAAATTTGTATCGTTGGTTTTTCTTCAATAGTTTTTGATAAAATAAAAATACGTATATACTGGATGTTTACTTTTTTATTAGGTGTGCAACTAAGTTCCCGCTGTTTATCAATAGATGGCTCCAGCAGTAAGTGCTGGTCGATTTTGACATATCAAAACGTCATGAACCAAGCTTAGACATGTGGTAAACAAACCGTTTTCACACATTAGTGATTCATGCGATGAAAACGGCGGCTGAAGTACATCGAGATCTCCGAAAAGTTTACGGAGATGCTGCTCTAAGTGACACAACGTGCCATGATTGGTTCGCTTCAAAGACGGTCATTTCAATGTTGACAATCCTCCGCGTGAAGGAAGACCAAAAACCTTCGAAGACGCTGATGTTATTTATTATGTGCTGTTGAAACCAAACGAAACCATCATTGGGGAACGGTATCGAACGCAATTGATGCGTTTGAGCTGAACACTGCGCGAAAAACGGCCACAATACAAGCAGAAGCACGAAAAAGTGATTCTACAGCATGACAGTGATCGGCCTCACGTTGCCAAACCCGTTAAAACCTACCTGGAAACGCTCAAATGGGAAGTCCTATCCCACCCACCGTATTTCCCAGATATTGCGCCGTCCAATTATTACTTGTTCCGGTCGATGGCTTTTGGTGTGACTGATCAGGAGTTCCGCTCATATGAAGCCATCGAAAAATGTCTTGATTCATGGATAGCCTCAAAATATGAACACTTTTACCGTAACGGTATTTGAGCTCTACCAGAAAGATGGGGAAAAGTTGTAGCTAATGATGAGCAATACTTTGAATGTTTCATTTTTAACCATTCTTCCACAATAAAGTTGAAATTTACATTTAAAAAACAGCGGGAACTGAGTTGCGCACCTTAAAGTTATTTTTTTAATTTTCTTAATTTTTTTTCTCTTCTTTTTTTTTTGAGGAAGGGAGAACTGCTTTTTGCACCGTCAAGGGGATTCCATGCCCCCCTGGTGTGTGGGGCTCTGCTGCTTACGCAGCCCTACTCACTAAAACTCCCTCCCTGTCTCTAGGCCATGTGTTCCCACCCCGGAACATGCCCCACCTCAACGCATCTCCAGCAGCACCTGCTGCGGTCTGGCCCTCGGCAGTCTGCCGCTATATGCCCGAAGCCAAGGCAGCGGAAGCACCGATTTACCTCCTTTTTCCTGCGCACCCTACAGGATACCCACCCGATCTTGATGTGGGTCCCCTTGAGCAGCTTCAGCGCCGTTGCCTCCTCTAAAATCACATACGCCTTCCAGTTTCCTCCATAAAGTGTCTTGCTTAGAGAGACCCTTAACTCCAGCCCTGGTTCTTGATCGAAGAAGCTTCTGACGGCATCCTCGACGTCTTCCGCTTCGATGGTTGGTTCCAGGTCGGCGATCTCAACCTCGATCCGGGGGATGAGATGACGGACCGTCCCCCTGGTTCCAATTACCTCTTTAAAGGCGGTTTCCAGACTCCCTCTGCTTTTTGTAGAACATTTCAGTTCTACCAGCAAGTCCTTGGAGCGCGTCTCCCTGATTCCCTGGACTATGGCACCCAGTTCGTCAACGTTGATGCGCTTCTTAAGTTAGCGCAGGATAGAAGCGTAGCTCGTTCCCTCCGCGGGTTTTATGAACAGCGCTTCCGAACGAAGACGGCGAGGCCTCTCTGGTGTTTTGGTAGGCTTCTTCCCATTCTTCTTCCGGAGGTTCTCTTGTTGGAGACCTCCACCCACTTCTCTTCTTTATTGAAGGCTTTCGACCTCTTCTCTGCCGGTTTCTTTGCCGCAGACACCACCGGACTCACAGTCGGCTCTCGAAGCCACTTGCGCGTGTCCGACGTGGACCTCGCAGCCAGTTGTGGAAGGTTTGGATACTCTCGTCCGCAACTTCCTTGCTTTTCGGTAGTCTTACCTCCTTCATCTTCTGTACCATCAAGTACTCGAAGGAATCGAGGTAGCCAACAGTATCCTTCATGTCGTATTGCAGGGGCCCGGAGCTCCTTCTTCTCCTCCTGAATGCGGTCCTTGATAGGGAGGTGCATATTTTTCTTGCTCCTGGAAAAGCTGTCCATCTTCTCCAGGGCTGACTCCACCTTCTGTAAGATCTCCAGCTGCCTCTCATTCCTTTCGTGGAGCCAGTCCCGGTACTGCCTTACCTGGGGCTTATCGCTCTCGAAAGGATCCGGCGTCTTCTCCGTCACATCCAACTCACCTCCAAACAACTCCTCACACATCTTTTTATTTAAATTTGACGTTTCCATATTAATCCCACGAGTAGCTAGGGAAGTATTCGGTCCGCCCCTGCAGAGCCCCGCATGCAGGGGTAAGGCCTCAATACACTAGGAGGTGGCCTGGTTTCCTAGAGACACCGTGTGAGACACCACTCCCTGGTGCCATGCAGCCCTCGGCACGGTAGTTAAATTTGTAACCTAGTGTAATTTATATCGTATTGCGAATATATATAAAGGGTTTCCCAATAGGGGTGATATGATTTTGAATATCCCTATCGGGCTCATTTGAACTGAAATTTTTGACGTCTGCTGTCAGTTGTCATCAGTAAGGTTTGCCATTTAATCATGAGTAGTTTCACGCTTCCACAACGTTTGGAAATTGTCCAATTATTTTATCAAAATTCGAGAAGTTTTGTCGGTGTTCAAAGAGCATATCGTGCAAAATATGGTCGTCATTCTGCTCCATCCGCGCTCTCAATTCGTCGAATAATCGATAAGTTGGAGAGTGAATTTACTCTATTGGATACTAAGCCTAAAAATCGTATGCGTACCGCACGTTCTACACAGAATATAGCCGCCGTACAGGCCAGTATCGAGGAAAACCGTGAATTGTCCGTGCCACGCCGATCTCAGGAATTGGGCCTGTCCAGGATGACTACCTGGCGTATTTTGCGATTGGATCTTGGCCTGCATCCCTATAAGATGATTCTGGCCCAAGAACTGAAGCCTAATGACCATCGTTTGCGTCGGGAGTTCGCGGATTGGGCTCTGGAATCAATTGAAAATGATCCCAATTTTCATCAAAAAATCATCTTTTCTGATGAGGCGCATTTTTGGCTCAAGTCTCGGGGGACATTTGGCCAATATATTGTTTAAATCATAAATGGCATAGAATATCCAATATAATAAAAAAGATTTCGATCAATTCCGAATGAATATTCAGTGTTTTTTTTCAATTTCAAAACATATCACCCTTATTGGGAAACCCTTTACAATATTTTGATTATTTAATTTAAACAAATTATTTATATGTAAAACTAGATCAAAAATATGAGGAAGTATTGAATGCAAACTTCATTAAGTAATTTATGTAAGAAAAATTTATATTTATTGAATAAAAACTGAATATATTAATTTTTTAATTTTAAGTCATGAAATATATAAAATGGCTAATATGTGGATGGTTATATGTATAGGCCGAAAAAAAATTTGAAAGCGTGCATCTTGAATGTGCCAGGAGGAATCGAACCTCCGAGTATACGTGCCTTTCCGGGGACTTACTGCGATAAACACACCAAGTCAACACCGCTTATAGCATTTCAAACATTTTTTCGGTATATTTCACTTATTAGTTTAGCCGTAGTATTAATCAAAGAAATAAATAATAAATACCTCCATCGCGGTAAGGCACCCCTTTTGATTGATACCGGTTCGGGATTGGGTCATACTCAAGTCAAGTGCTTTTTGCGAAGAGCTGAGGAGGCTGAAAAAAGGCTCGATGAATTACAACGAGCAAAGAAGGTTTCCGTTAAAGAAACCTCCGGGTCTTTAAACTTCTCAAGCGGCCATCGCCCGAGCACGTCCATGAGCCGCTAAGCCCCTGCAAAATCAAACAACTAGTGCTCACTATTTCGAAAGATAAATTATCAAACGGACCCAACTTTGCTTAATATATTAACTAGACAGTAAATCTACGGAATGACTAAGTAGAAATGATTTAGAAAAGCAGCGTTAGATTCGCCAAAAATTAAACTAAGTATATTCAAAATTCTTGCCACAGCTATTACAAATATACCTCGCGATAGCCGTAAAATGTAAAGAAAAGGATTATGCCACTAAAAATGTATTCAATTAATTTACTTTTTACTAAATTTTACAAAATACGAAATTGAACATAAACGAAGGAGTGGCTTGTCTCATCAAAATATATCGAATCTAACTGGGCTCCCCCAAATTGATGATCCTGAATGAAGGGAACAAGTGTTTTATAAATGGAGCTCGTGTGCGATCAGATTCGATGGGTGTCTCCGTTGCTATTGATTAGGAGATTATCTCGGGCTCTTTCGCAAATAATGCGCTTGTAACTAAGAGCTCGTATATCGCGATGAGTTCACTCTTGTGTATAACGTGGTCAATCACAGTCAGATGCTCCATCAGAGACCAACTGTTTTATTGCGCATTCGAATGCAAGAAGCAGCGCGTACTCTCTTTCACTTTAGAGAAACTTGGTAAAAAAAAATCAATGAAGAATCATTTATAAATCTAGAGAAAACTATAAATAGTCGTATTTTCAAGCAGAAAATTGAACATGCTTTCAAATAAAAATTCTGTTAATATTTTCGAAAAGACCCCAAGTGAGCATACGCTTAGAAATAGTTTGATGGCACACTAAAAAAATTTGTTGAGTCAACAAACAATGGCTTATGGATAAAACATATAAAAACTGGCGAATGCGTCAACAAAGCATGCATGATAAACACGAGTTTGATACGCGATCATAGAAGTTTGTTGAGTCAACAAACGCTCGTTATTGCAATGAATGCGTGATCTCAGAACACTGCAAATGTTGGTCTGCTAATATTTAACACTCAAACCAAAAACAGTATCCCTTCGATGGCATTAAAAATTGATGGTGCCACAATAGAAGTTAATCCTCAATCAAAAAAAAGACACTCATACCCAGTACTGCTTCAGTATGGAGTTCAAGTGCTGGCTAGAAGCCGACTTAAGAGTTGTGCCGAGCGTTGGCGCAGTACTGGTTTAGTACTGCCCCAGTATGAAGTCCAAGTGTTGCTAGAATCTGAATTGGAAGTTTTTCCGAGCGTAGGCGCGGTACTGGTTTAGCACTGCCCTAGTACAGATACAGATTAATTACTTAATTTATTCAGTGGCGTTATGCTTCTCACTTATTCATATTGTACTTGAATGAAACTTACTGCTCGTTAAATCTGAATTAACTAAGAATGACTAATTTAAAAGTGGAAAAAGCAAAAAGTTAGTCAATTATTTAATTAGTTATGTATTTAACTAATTACACAGGCCCTCAAAAAAAAAAATGTCTGTGCGAAGAATGCCACTATGCTATTCCCATGTATTTTTCCCGCTGAAACCAAAGATGTGCCGACATTTGCGGCACGAGCGGAGCGAGTGCTGCTGGTCGGGGGGGCAGGCGTCAAATACATCTATAAATTAAGGTTTAGATTTCTATTTCCTTGTTTCCATCCTTGGTAATTATCATAGACTAGCATGCATCTGTCAACGGACTTTTTGGGTAAGGTATCAGTTTCTACTATTAATTGAGCTTCAGTTTCAAAGTTTTTATTAATTTCTTTTCATCTGTCGATTCATCAGATGATATGTCATTCATTTTATTTTTTTATTTTTGTTACACTTCAGTCACTACTATTAAATTCTAAATAATATCCACTCATTGCCACTAATAAACATTAGCAGAGAGCGGACAAATTTTGACGCTTGAGGTTATCGACGTTTTTACTCCCGCTATTATAGAGGGCGCGCATATAGCTTGACCAATGCATGAAAGTTAGACTTTCTGCCGTGAAATTCGTGCCGAAACCACGTACTTTCGACTAGGGTAGTAAGAAAAATTCGTATATGCGCCGAAGTCACATAAAATAGAATATGTGCCAATGCACACAATTCGGGTAATTACGAGACTCGCTTAAAATGTTCGCAGAACTGGTCGCGCCTCGGCTTCGTCTCGGCATTGTCTCGGCTTCGATCTCCTGCGAGCATTGTCGCTCGTCGCGCAATTACCCTCATTATGCGCCTAGGCACATAATATACTATTACAGCATAAAAAGTCAATAACTTTTTGATTGACGGCGACTGGCACAACACTAAAAGGTTGCGGCGCTAGTCTTGGTGATTGTGTCTGAGGACTGGCACATTGGCAGGTTGCGTGATCCAGTGTCCGGATTGTTTATTTATTAACATAAGAATAATAAAAGAATTAAAAGAATTGGAGTCTACATAACCAAATATAGAATAGGGAAAGGGCAAAGCCTGCATTCCAGATGTGTTTGCAGTACCTGGTGAAGGGACTTTAAGCTACGGTTGTAAATAGGCAGGATGAGACATAATAGTTAAATTAAAAAAGTAGTACTAAGAGACTGAGCAAGTCTGTTTCGGCTTAAAGTAATAAATTATTCTCAAGGCTCGCCGTTTGCTTAATAATACTGCAGTTTTGGGAAAATTCCAGAGTAAAAAAGGAAAAAGGAAAAAATCAAAGCGAGTAGTTATAGGGAAATTTAGAAACGTTGAAATTTCCCAAAAGATTTTCTTATAAAATATTTCTAGTACCATAAAAGATATGCTACGTTCAACATACCGCCCCACTTGAACTAACATGTTCAATAAGGTTTAATGAGATAAAATTACAATTCTTTTTCTGTTTCAATGCCATTTAAAGTTAATTAAGATTTAGATTAATTATTTAATTTACATCAATAGGCAATGGTGACAGTTTCTTTATGCTCCGCTTGTAGTCACCCAGAAGGGTTTTTACCGTGGCAGTGCGAACGACGTTGTCTCTTCTTGGATGAGTTGCGATAATACGTCCGAGATTCCACCGCCAAGGAGGAGTATTATCTTCCTGCAAGATTACAAGGTCACCTACGTTGATTGATGTCGTGGCACCAGTGTGCCATTTTTTACAAACGGTCTGCTCGTGTAGATATTCCTTATGCCAGCGAGTCCAGAAGCATTGTCGTAATTGCTGGACATGCTGCCAGGACGATAAACGATTTGCAGGTATTCCTTCAAGGGTTCTCTCCGGCAGGCTAGTCAATGAGTCACCAATAAGGAAATGTGCTGGAATCAGAGCGGCCAGGTCGTTAGGGTCGGAGGACAAAGGAGTTATAGGTCGTCAATTTAGTATCGCCTCTATTTCGATAAGGTAGGTGGAGAGCGCTTCAAAAGTGAGAAGTGCATCACCAATTACGCGACGCATGTGGTGTTTTAGAGACTTGACCGATGCTTCCCAAATCCCGCCAAAATGGGGAGAGCGAGGTGGGATGAGGTGCCACTTTACACGTTCATTTGTGAGAAATTGAGAAACTACATTATTGTGCTCAGTAGATTGTAAGAATGAAAACATTTCATCGATTTCGTTTTTTGCACCTTGAAAATTAGTAGCATTATCGGAATGTAAATCTGAGCTTTTTCCTCTTCGAGCGAAAAACCTTTTGAGTGCCGCCAAAAAGGCCTCAGTTGTGAGGTCGCTCACAAGTTCAGTATGGACTACCTTCGTCGCGAAGCAAATAAAAATCGCGACATAAACCTTTACCTTGCTCCGATTTCTATGGCGTCTTTCTTTAATATAGAAAGGGCCACAGTAATCGATTCCAGCTTGGAAAAATGGTCGTTTATACACGAGGCGATTTTTCGGAAGATTGCCCATTAAATAATTAGGCATTTTCGGATTTACACGATAACAGATAATACATTTGTGTATCACATGTTTCACCGCATTTCGACCATCGATTATCCAATAACGTTTCCGGATCGAGTAAAGTGTTGCTTGAGCACCGGCATGATAATTTCGGATGTGCTGTTCACGAATAAGTAGAGTTGTGAAATCGTGTTTTCACGGCAGTAAGGCCGGGTGTTTTTCGTTATAAGGCAAATCAGCATTCGCGAGACGGCCGCCAACTCTCAGTACTCCTACAGAGTCAAGGAAGGGAGTTAAGGGAGCAAGCTTGCCCTTGATACGCTTTCCCGATTTCAGAGCATTTATTTCTTCACAAAAGACTTCTTGTTGCAGTAATTTAATAACCGAGTTAGTCGCGTGTTCAAGTTCATCAATTGACAAATCCGTTTCAAATTTTTTATTTTTTGATAATTTGTGATAAAATCGCCAACAGTACGCTACCACGCGTGTCAGTTTCCCCGAGGAGGAGAATTTGTTGAACAGATTTAAAGAGTTCTTGGTATTAATCGCGGCATTCACAGTGATGAGGCGCCTTTCTGGGATTTCTACAGCTTCGAATTTCGATTGTGGCCAGTTGGCATCGGAGTCTATGAGCCAAGATGGCCCGTTAAATCTTATATCGATGTTTAACAAATCCTTAACCGTGAGGCCTCGCGATATGTGATCGGCGGGATTGTGTTCAGAGCTTACGTGGCGCCATTCGTGTGGAGCTGTAAGCTTCTGAATCTCTGAAACGCGATTAGCTACAAATGTTTTTAACGTGTGCGGTGGAGTATTTATCCAGTTCAAGGTAATAGTCGAATCTGTCCAGAAAATCGTTTTTTCGAATGTAATTCTGCGCAGGGCTTTAATAGTACCCTCATATAAATTTGACAATAAGAGTGCAGCACAAAGTTCCAATCGCGGCAGAGAGATAGATTTTAAAGGAGCTACTCAAGATTTGGAACAAATTAAGTGGGCGTGTCCGCACCCGTATTTGTCTCGTGAGCGAATATAAATGCACGCACCATAGGCACGCTCACTTGCATCTGAAAAACAGTGAAGTTGTAAGGAAACGCGATTTTCAAGTATGACATTGCGATTTATTTTTATATTGCGAATTAATGGCAATTGATCGCGATACTTGAGCCAGGCTGTATGTATGTCAGTAGGCAAGGACTCATCCCAGCCTGTTCCCAATTGCCACAAATCTTGCATAATAATTTTCGCACTCACAAGAATAGGACCCAAAAGACCGAGTGGGTCAAATAGTTGCGCAATTTCCGACAATATTGTGCGTTTCGTAATCTGTTTTGTGTTAGGTTGATTTGCTGAATACGTTAACGTATCTTCTAATGGATTCCAGTAGATGCCAAGAGTTTTTGTAGTGGAACCCAGATCCAAACGAAGATGTGTACTCTCGGAACAATCAGGCAATGACTCGATAAGAGATGGTTGGTTAGAGGCCCATTGCCTAAGAGTTAGGCCTCCTTTACGCGCAAGCTGAATTAATTCAGCTACGATGCCTTTGGTCTCGTCCAAAATACGCGCACCTGATAGCAAATCATCAACGTATAGATCCTCCTTCAAAACGACGGAGACACGGGGAAAAGAATCAGCTTCATCGTTTGCCAGCTGCGCTAAAACTCGCGTCGCTAAAAAGGAGGAAGAAGAGGTGCCGTATGTGATCGTATTGAGCTCAAAGATTTTGACAGGTTCCGCAGAATCTTAACGCCATAAAATTCTTTGGTATTTTCTATCATCAGGGTGAACTTTTATTATTCGATACATTTTAGCGATATCTGCTGTAAATACGCAAGCATGAAATCGAAATCGTACAAGTAATGAAAAAAGATCATCTTGTATAGTTGGTCCGGTCATCAATGTGTCGTTAAGTGACAGAGGAGTTTCGTTGTCAGACTCGATTCTTTAATAACGGGATGATGGGGTAAGAAATACCCATCGAAAGAAGAGGCATCGCTTTTCTCGGTCATGTGACCCAGTGCCTCATATTCGCGCATAAATTCGATGTATTGGCTTTTTATATTTTCGTTTTTATTTAAAGAACGTTCAAGCGAATAGAATCTTTTTAAGGTAGAAGGATAGAACCACCGAGTTGGTCCTTGTTTTCTTTAAACGGCAGCTTCACGGTATACTCGCCAGTTTCAGAGTCGCGAGTATGGTTTTCACGGAAATGCAATTCTGCCGCGTTTTCTTCTTCTGACATAATTGGTTTTCGCGGACCCTCTTCGATTTCCCAAAACTTATTCATTTGAGTGTGAAGTAAGTTCATGGACAGGTTACAAATCGTTTTCTTAGGGGTTTCTGTGCTTGGAATCGGTCCAGCAACTATCCATCCGAACACGGTTTTTTGCAAGACAGCTTCATTATTCAAAGGCACTCTACCGACATTTAATAGTTTGTAGAAAAGTCGTGCACCGATGAGTGCGTCAACCGGGGCTGATTTATCAAAATCAAAATCTGCAAGACGAATGTTGGACGGAATCGAAAGACGTTTTCTATTTATGCGGTTCGACGGTAATCGAGCTGATATGCATTCTACTAGCAAAAAGGTAAGATCAGCACTGAATTTGTTAAATCTTGATTCGATAGTCGCGTTTGTTCTTTCATTGATACAAGAATTCATGTTGTTTATTCCTTCGACTGGGATTTCAAAGGGCTCGCGTTGCAGCTTTAGTTTGTTTGCAAATTCATAGGTCATAAAATTAGACTGAGAGCCAGCATCGAGCATAACTCTACACGCGTGACGGTTGCCTTGTTTATCTAAAACTTGAACTGTAGCAGTTGCTATGATCACGTCGTCATCAGAACAAACGTTTGCATTCACGGTAAGGGCGTTCGCCTTGATCGGCTGCGAAGTTTCTTTTGGTCGATGCAAGAGAGTGTGATGTTTGCCATTACATTCCTTGCATCGAGACGATAGACAATTGTTAATGGAATGATTAGACTTCAGGCAATTAAAACAAAGATTCGCTTTCTTAATTATCTCGCTACGTTCATGGATTCCGGCATTAACGAGTTTTTCACAATTTTGAGTGAAATGCTCACCCTTGCAAAGGTGGCAAACTGCCTTGAATCGCGCCGCATAAGACATAGTTGTATTATTCCCGTTTTTATGTGCGTGTAGGCGTTGATTTGCGTTGCGATTCCGATGATTAGAACGCGAGCTATTATTCGAAGATTCAGATGCCTTGCAAGCGGGTTCAAGGATCTTCCGACGATTATGTAAGAATTCTAATAATTCTTCCATTGTAGGCATGGTTTCGTTCCCTTGTATTTTTTCCTTCCATTTCAGGCGCGTTTGCTCATCTAATTTTGAAATTATCGCATAAATAGGAAATGCTTCCAGAAACGGATTGTTTAGTGCCTTCAAAGCGTGAAAGTGTTTTGAAGCGGTATCTAAAATTTCTCCTAGTTCGTTTGAGGAGCCCTTGGCACAATTGGGTAGTTCAAAGAAGGCTTTAATTCTATTATTAATAACCGCGGATGGATCATTATAATATTTTTCTAAAATTGACCATGCAACTGAGTAATTCGCGGCCGTGGTATCGAGGGATTCAATTTTTTCGGCTGCTTTGCCAATCAAACAGGATCGGAGGTATATTAATTTTTTTGTATCGCGGAAACCTTGATTTTCGAGAATAGCAGATCGGAAAGTATCTGAAAAACCGGGCCACTCTTCATATTAGCCGCTAAATTGAGGTAGATGCATCGTAGGCAGTTTCACATGTGATTCACTTGTAACTGTTAACGGTGATGGGGCGATAGCATGCTGCGAATTTATATCATTACCGGGTACTAAATTTCGATTTGTAATGAGAGGTTGAGGTTCATTTTCGCGGATGATTCTCTCGGCGTTAGTGATTGCTTGAATAATTATATCCTCAAAATCGCCTCGCGCTTGATATTCATTATCTACATGATCATCGTCAACTATCGTTTCTATTGCTGTTTGAATTTTATCAAATGATTTAAACACTTCTTTTATTTGCTCAAGTTCAGCCCTTAAGGTGGCAATATCGATTTGTTCGCTCGAAGATAGGAGGAAGCTTTGAAAATCGCGTGAATCTGGCTTTTAATGAACCGCACTGTCTGTTCAGAGCTCGCAAGTCGTCTTGCGGCTCATAGATTAACGTCTCGTCAACAGCCGACATGTCGAAATAGAGCGTTTCGTTTACAGTTAGGATAAATAATGTGGAATTTTAAATATGGGTAGGAGCTGTGACTATTGAGAAACTGACAGAGACTTACCCCTTGATGAGATTGGATCCAAGATGTACTCCTCGTTGACACCTCTGTTGTAAGGTTCGTCTGATATGCGGTTGCGTTAATATCAGCTATCACACTTTCTTGAGTCGAATAATTGTTCCCTTTCTTAGGATTCACGCACTAGTATTTTCGTTTTGCGTTTATCACAGTTTACTATTGTTCCAGTTCCTGAATTGTGTTCACAAATAGCGTTTCCGAAACAAATGTCACTTTCACGTTCAGTGAAATTGTATGTAGCCAAATAAATCCGGAAGGTATCCAAAACTCCTTGATCCGTATGGATGCGATTGATTGATGGACGTATTAATTTTGCCGATATCCGGCTCGCAGGACCATATGTTTACGTTGAAAGCTTGTGTTTCTCTCGAATTAATCGTCTTTCGAAAGAATAAGCTTTATTTCACAACTCGTGTGAAATATCATTTCTTTGTACCGAACAAGGATGTGAATGTAAATGAAAGGTGCACGTTAGTTCCATTTACTTAAGTTTCGGACTTATTAATTTATTTAGACTTGGTACATACAAAGGGGTGATATAAGATAGAATTACTTTTGTGCCGGGATGCAGATTTCGTTATTTACGTTGTGTACAAGAGTTTCATCCCAACTGACTCTCAGGTCAGGGTTTCGAAGGTACGTAGGTCATGCTTACTCTCAAGGTAGGAGGAGGAGGGATTTACAAACTTAGGTAGAAAAGAGTCTCAGAAACAACGATGATTCATTTTACACCATTTTGGAATTGAAGTCTACATAACCAAATATAGAATAGGGAAAGGGCAAAGCCTGCATTCCAGATGTGTTTGCAGTACCTGGTGAAGGGACTTTAAGCTACGGTTGTAAATAGGCAGGATGAGACATAATAGTTAAATTAAAAAAGTAGTACTAAGAGACTGAGCAAGTCTGTTTCGGCTTAAAGTAATAAATTATTCTCAAGGCTCGCCGTTTGCTTAATAATACTGCAGTTTTGGGAAAGTCACAGAGTAAAAAAGGGAAAAGGAAAAAATCAAAGCGAGTCGTTATAGAGAAAGTTAGAAACGTTGAAATTTCCCAAAAGATTGTCTTATAAAATATTTCTAGTACCATAAAAGATATGCTACGTTCAACAGTAAATAAACAACGTACTTATGAAACATTACATGCTTAATCACTTTTATTTATTAGAACGCTGTACAAACAATCTCATTATAAAAAATATCAAAAATAACTTATTAAAAACTAAAGAACATTTTTTCAATACTTACAGACTAATCAATGTTTGGTTGATTATAGTGTTTAAGGTTGTATGTAAAAAAATCGATCTCTGGTAGAATTTTTAAAAAAAGGAGCTGATATTTAAATAGAATTATTATTTATATGCATACAAAAAACCAGTTCAAACAACACAACGTTGCCAAACGCCTTTCGTTATTTCAAAGAACTTCAAGTTGATAAAAATAAACTTTATTTCACATAAAACATGAATTTGCTGGTATTTAATACTAAAACAAGACATTTACACTACACTTTATTGCACATCGATACGTAAATAGCGTAAAAAAAATCATATAATTTTTTTATCTAAGGTTGGTCACACTACCGAACGCCCGTGTATAAGCATAGGCATACCCCTCTTACCGCCTGCCCCGCAAGTGATCTACCCAACCTCCTTAAATGGTCAAGTGCGACACTCGATAGACGAAAGATATACTTGTAGGTTATATTTTCCACTTCCATTTGGAAACGTACTTTTATGTATTGACTCGATCAAGCGTGTCACAGAATGTATTAAGGATGCGTTCTAAGTTTATGTTATGAGCTTTCCTTCTGGAATGCATAGACCTAGGTGAAACATAATATAGTTTCTTGAACAAATATCTTAAATATTTACTTGTAGGTTGTGTTATTAATTTTTCGACGGAAACGTGCGTTCTTATTGATTTAAATGGTCAGGTGCGACACTAGATAGACAAAAGATATATGTATAGGTTATGATTTCCGATTTCATTCGGAAATGTATTTTTATGGATAGACTCTCGATCAAGCGTTACACAGAATGTATCAAGGACGTGTTTTGAGGTTATGTTATGAACTGTCTCTCTGGAATGCATAAATGTAGATAAAAGATAATATAGTTTCTTGAAACAATATCTGAAACATTGACTTATAGGTAATGTTATTATGTTTTCGATGGAAACGTGTTCTTATTGACGATTTAAAAGGTCAAGTGCGACACTCGATAGACGAAAGATATTCTTGTAGGTTATGTTTTCCAATTTCATTCGGAAATGTATTTTTATGTATTGACACGATCAAGCGTTACACAGAATGTATT
Organism: Diplolepis rosae; assembly: GCA_030998225.1. Classification (NCBI taxonomy): domain Eukaryota; kingdom Metazoa; phylum Arthropoda; class Insecta; order Hymenoptera; family Diplolepididae; genus Diplolepis; species Diplolepis rosae. Next base: position 5,016,396 of record JAPYXD010000466.1, read on the forward strand.
GAGAATGTATTTTAAGGTTATGTTATGAACTTTCCTTCTGGAATGCATAGACCTAGGTGAAACATAGTATAGTTTCTTGAACAAATATTTTAAATATTTACTTGTAGGTTATGTTATTCATTTTTCAACGGAAACGTGTTCTTATCGATTTAAATGATCAAGTGCGACACTAGATAGACAAAAGATATATTTATAGGTTATGTTTTCAAATTTCATTCGGAAATGTATTTTTATGTATAGACACGATCAAGCGTTACACAGAATGTATGTATGTATATTTGAATTAGAAGGTGTAGGAATAAATACGATAATTTTATTTTTGAGTGATAAAAACTAGTAAAACATTATATACCTGTCATTTAAGGCGATGAAGTGGTTCACCATTTGCAGAATTAGAATTAGAAGGTGTAGGAATAAATTCATAATACTTGGCACGTTTGCATTGGCTTTAGGGTCCACAAATGAAAAGGTCTATTTAATCAGACGTTTCGGCTCTGATCGGAGCCCTCATCAGTGATATTTATTAAAATCTAGAAAATACAAAAAAAATGCTGTCACTAATTTCACATATTTTCTCTGAATAACTAGAGTACTAAACGTATTATACAAAAAAAGAGTACTTGATATATTAAATGAAGATCAAAGTTTGGATATATTCTTTGGTGCGAAGCGGAATGTAAGTAGTTCGGTCTAGACTATTAAGGCTATCTTTTGACTATTTTTTCCGAAACTATTTATAAACTATATATAAGAACATCCACATTTTTTTTATGTCTAGTCCATATTTTGACTGAACAACACATTTTTAAACTATTTCTAAAAAGTTCTTTAACATATTATACCAAAAGGGGGGTACTGGATATATTAAATGAAAAAGGAGGTTTGGATGTATTCTTTGGTGCGAGGCTAGATATAAAAGGCTGGTCTAGATCATTAAGGCTATCTTTTGGCTATTTTTTCTGAACTATTTTAAAAGTATTTATAAACCATATATAATAAATATTCACATCTTTGCATGTCTAGTCCATATTTTGGCTGAACAACACATTTTTCAAATATTACTAAAGAATCATTTCACATATTATACAAAAAAGAGTACTTGATATATAAGTGAAAAATGAAGGTTTGGATATGTTCTTTGGTGCGAGGCTAAATGTGAATAGCTTGTTTTAGACCATTAAGGCTATCTTTTGACTATTCTTTTCTGGAACTATTTTAAAACTTTTTATAAACTATATATAAAAAATATCCACATTTTTGAATGTCTAGTACATATTTTGACTGAACAACCCATTTTTAACCTATTTGTAAGGAATTATTTAACATATTATACATAAAAGAGTAATTAATGTATTAAATGAAAAAGAAAGGTTTTGATATATTCTTTGGTGCGAGGCTGAATGTGAGTAGCTTGGTCTAGACCATTAAGCGTATCTTTTGACTATTTTTTCTGAAACTATTTTAAAACTATTTATAAACTATATGTAAGAAGTATTCACATTTTTGCATGTCTAGTCCATATTTTGACTGAACAACCCATTTTTAACTACTTCTAAAGAATTATTTATATTTGTGACTCTATTATCCTATACTTTAACCACTATAGGTTCTTTGGTGTGAAGCTGAATTCATTGAGACTATTAGGGATTCGTTTGAACTATTTTACCTAACTATTTTAAAACTATGTTGAAATATATATCAATATTTTGGTATGTCCTATCCATAAACGTATCTACAGTGGATTCTTTGGTGTAGAGCTGAACGGAAAATTTGATCTAGACCAAGTGCTATTTTTGTACTCTTTTTTCTGAATACTATTTTGAACTATTTTGAACTATTTGAAAACTATTTCTCGGAAAATCTTAACATTTTTGAACTTATCTATAGTGGTATCTAGATAAATTCTTTGGAAGGGATCGCGGAAATTCTTTGAAAAAAATCTTAAGCTAAAAACTAGGTATCCAAATTTTCAGTCTTTACTGATATTGATTAAAATGTGACTAACCTTCTATGTATGAAGTAGGGAATCCTTTTTCTTTGGTACAAAACTTTGATTAAACACAGAATTTTTCAACATTTTTTTCCCGATTTCTATGAAATATTTTAAGAAGACACATAATTTCTCACCAAACTCACTGTAAGGTGTTTTGTTTGTGACTGATTCCTGAATGTACGGAGAGGACAGTTAGGAGGAAAAATAAGCAGGCAAAGGTGGAGGGAAAAAATGTTTAAAAGGAAGGTTGTAAATTGTAACCGGAGTCCGAAAGGGTCAGCACGTTTCCAACAGATATGGATGAAATCTATGCATTTTCTACGTTGGGGAGAGAGTTGAGAAGAACAAAAAAAGAGTAATACCGTAAAAGGAAAGAACACTCCTCTGAAGCCAAATGCCCCAGAGAAATGTTTTTTACCTTTAATTTTTGCTATTTAGTAATGACATGTAGAAAACGGATAAATTGTCCGTGTCAGTTCTTTGGTTAATTGAATTTGGATTGCTGGCTATGTGTGTCATCTCTAAAATCATCCGTTTTTTGTAATTGTCGGCTCTGTCTACGATTTTTATATTGTCAAAGTTAAATGTGTGGTCTTGTTCCCATGCGTGTTTTGTCAAGGCAGTCCATTTGTCCGGAGGGTTGTAAACATCCCTCTTATGCTCGTGGATACAATAATTTTATTTTTCAGCAATAAACACTGGAAAAATATCATATACCTGTCATTTACGGCAGTGCAGTGGTTCACAATTCGCGGAACGTCTCCACCGTCAAGGTTGAATATTGTTTTGAGTGAGACACAGCTACTTTTATCTCACTTCTGCAAACGGTGAACCACTGCATCGCCTTAAATAACAGGTATATAATGTTTTACTAGTTTTTATCGCTCAAAAATAAAATTATCGTATTTATTCCTACACCTTCTAATTCAAATATCTATTCAACATATTTTTCAACGGCACATATATCGTAAACCTTAATAGATAGACAAAAATGGATGACATTTTTATCTACAAGTAAATCTTTTCAAATGTTTTTCCAGAAACTTTATCATTTTTTATAAAGAACCAGCCCTCTGCAACTTAAAACTAAAAGTGGGCTGACTTTTGACTGGCGAGGGCATTAGTACTTAATGTGACCGAGCGCGGCACTGATAAGCTTTAGGGCCGACTAACTGTCAAATGCATGGCAAAACAGTAAAGATTTGAGGTCTTTTGATGTTTAGTAGTGTTTTTATCGTGTTTTTTGTTGAAAAAGTAAAGTGAATAGTTTTCTTGGTGTAAGGATATAAAAAACAATAAAAAATGGTGAAGTGTATTGCCGTGAAGTGTGATTCTGGCTACAAAAATAAACGGAGTTCCGAGGAGCAAACTCGTCGATTTTTTTATGTGCCAAAAGATAAAAATTTAATTAAAAAATGGCAATGCGCAATTTTAAGAGACTATATCGAAGTCAAAGAAGGTCAAGCAGTTTGTGACAAACATTTTGCTGAAAGTGACATCATCCGCGAAAAAACAATTATTGGTCCTGACGGAATTGTTTTGGGAACGGTATGTATTTTTCGCATTCATTTTCTCTGTTGTATATTGTTTTGTTTATTGTGTACTTCTAATTCACAATCCCGCCGGATTCGCTAACAGAAATTAACGTGAAGCTATATTTTTACAAATATGATTCACATTTGGCTGAAATCATTTAATTTAAATTTAAATTTAAAATAAGAACAATCGAAATTTCCAAGTTTAAGATAGTTATCACCCACGAAAATTAGACCTCAGGCAAAAATAGATCATTTTGCTTTCTAGAATACCAATGTTATTATTGAAGGGCTATTTTGAAAGAGAAAAGATTATTTTACATGAAAAAAATTTGAAACACAGAAAAAATCCAATTCTTTTTCTTATCGCTTTTCGCTAAATTTTAAAAAATTATGCGATTCTAATGAATCATGAATCATTTTTTCAGAGAAAAGATTTCCCACAACTTTACCGTTTCTGATTTTTAAATATAAATTCTTTAATGGCTGAAAACATTAAAAAAAAATTTCCAAAACGAAATTTTTATAAACAAATTGCTAAATTTACTAATAATTTATTCATTTTCAAAAATTGGAAATAGTTAAGTTGTAGGGAATCTTTTTCTCGAAAAACTTATTTGTAATTTATTAAAATCGCATAATTTTTTAAAATTTGGCGAAAAGCGATAAGAAAAAAAATTGATTGATAAAATTATTTTTCTGTGTTTCAAATTTTATTCATGTAAAATAATCTTTTCTCTTTCAAAATAGCCCTTCAATAATAACAATATATAGGATCTGACATAGGATCCAACATAGGATCCTGTGTAAGATCTTATGCAAGATCCTATGTAGGAATTTGGCATAGGAACTCACATATGATCGTACATAAGATCTTATATAGGATCCTATGCAGGATCCTATGTAAGGTCCTATATGAGATCCTATGTGGTATCCTACACAGGATTTTTCAATAGGGTAAAAAATGTTTATAGACGAACGACTCGATTTAAAAGAATTGTGATAAACTTATTATTGTTATTGATGAAATTTTCTGTTATGTTTTATTGTTATGTTTTATTCACAATGTGATAATTATTTTTTCATTATATGAGTGTTGAAATGCTTCTTGTATTTATTCTATATATTGTTTATCATAAAATACTACGAAGATTGGAATATGTTTACAAGAATTACAATCTTGAAATTTTAAAATTGCCTTATTTATTATAAATCCTATATACATCCCTAATGTCTCTTGGTTATTGCTATTTTTATAATTGCAAAATATAATTTGTGTTAGTAAAAATAGTTCATCATGTTAAATAAATTTTAATAAACAGTTGAGTTAGTTAATTTACAACTACAGTTTAAAAAAATGCAATAACCAATTTAGAATTTTGATTTTAAAAACCAACAATTTCCACACATTTATTTACTTCTCCCAATTACTATGACATAATTGAAATATATGAAAAACTAAATATTAATGTTTACTTTCACAAATAAATGTATTTATATTTGATTATAACTTATAATCATTGCACTAAAATTCATTAATATACTAATTATATTAATTTTTCGATTAATGACAATTTTATTGTGATTACTTCGCGTTTTATATTTATTTTATTCATATCATTAACTGGGACAAATTTTTCTTATTGCTTTCACTCCTACTTGATCGTTCAGAAAATCAATATATTTCACTTTTTTTCTCATATATTTTGTATTATTATATGCCAGAAACATTTAACTTTATTTTTCTGTAACAAAAAAAAACACGAAAAGGCAGTTTAAATTTTAAAAAAACATAAATATTTACATTTTTGCCATGTATTTGAAAGCAAGTCGGCCCTAAAGGTAATCAGCGCCACCATTTCGCTTGGTGGTCGTGATCCAACTCTCAGCCAACTTTTATTCTACAGGCCTCCAGAAGAGTAGCACTGGGCTGTAAAGAACTATGCATTCCAGAAGCAAAGTTCATAACATAACCTTAAAATACATTCTCAATACATTCTGTGTAACGCTTGATCGTGTCAATACATAAAAATACATTTGCGAATGAAATTGGAAGACATAACCTATAAATATATCGTGGTTTTCTTAGTCTACGGTGAAACACGGCGTGAAATTCAACCCCCCCCCCCCCCCTTACCGTCATATAACATTTTCAATGTTTTAACTAAACGCTAAGGTTTAACGCCCCGCGATGTTAATCTGAAAGTCCGAACCTTTTATTTTTCTCGCGAATATTGTTAAATGAAATGAAGGTGAAAATGTAATGATTTCTTTTTCGATGATATCTTTTTTCTTGTGAATTGCCCAGAATATCATGCAATTTTTTTCTGTGACTTTAGGCCTTTTTTCTGCTTACGAAGGATGTGAAATCAGAAAAAAGGCTAAGTTCGTCAAGCGATGTGACTACATTTTTGCTATTTATAATTACTCTCGCATTACTTCCGCGTTGCCCAGAATATCATGCAATTTTTTTTATGTGCCTCCGGCGCGGAAACTCGTTTTTCCGTTACAGCTGAGAGTAACGGAATGTTGTGTATTCCGTTACAGAGGAATATAATTTAAAAATTGAACTGCGCATGCGCATATAGTCTTACATCGGAGCAGAGTCTTCTTCTTATTCTTCTTCTTTTTCGTACAGCGTTAGCACCCTACTGACAAAGCCTTGTACATTTGAACTGCGCATGCTCTATTACAACAAGCTACTACTACACAAGATCGATAAAATCAAAATGGCTGTGACTAGTCGTGAAATATCAAGTGTAATGACTAGCGCCGCAAACAACTACAATTCTAAATTAGATGCGAGTGTACGCATAAAAACTCGTATCCGCACCGGAGTCATATAAAATAGAATATGGCCAATGCACACAATTGGGAGTTTCCACATTTTTTTTTTATGATGAAAAAATGAAATTTGGGGGTCACTTTATCATACAAAATGTTTTTCTGAATTTTTTAGTTAATAATAAATTATTAATGAGCGTTTGAAAAGTGTAAATTTTAAAATTTCCGAAAACGTTCCGGAAACAGCCGAATGCTTCCGATGATACGGTGACGTCACATCGTTGTATACGATCGCTCTGTGTCACATCTTTGTATAGAAGACCAATTGAAAATTGTATAAAATGTCGAAAAAAACGGCATATAAATGGTGTTTTGTCGATGAGTTTCATAATTCGACAACCAAGACACCCAATAAAATTTTTTTCCGGTTCCGGTAAATCCGATTGTGCGAAATAAATGGTTTGAAAGTGCGCACCGGCGAGATATGCCAGGAAATAGTAACATGTTTTGCTGTCAAGATCATTTTGACGTAAGTATAGTTTCTTCTTGTTCATAATATTGTTATCTGTAAATGAACTGTAATTGAAAAAAAAATATAGATTTATTCATATTTATAATTATAGCAGTTAAAACAAAATCTAACCTCAATTTGTTGATGTGTAAATAATAATATGATTTAAAAAGTTATTACTTTACGTCTAAGGAGCAGGTTTTATAGAGAAAATCATGATCATAAATTTATGTGATACAAATTAAGAATGTTAAACATAGAACTTGCTGTTATTACTGTTTTCAAATTTTTATTGTAAAATAAATATTTTACTTGTATTTTATTGTATAAATAAAGTTATTGTTAGGTATTGTGTTTCTAATATAAAGTCTTTAAGAAAAAAATGAAACTAGCAATCTACTAATAGTTGTGCCACTATTCAAATTTTATTCTGCTTTAAATGAGACAATTCAAAATATTCGTGATTCAAAAAACTAGATCCATCAACATTTCCAAAAGTTTATTGAAACATGATCTGATTTTTATTTTCATCTAGCATCAAAACATGCATAAACGTAATTTCATAGAGGAGTCATCTTCTACATGAAATTCATTTTGAATTAAGATATATGAATGAAAATGAATGCATTCCTTTTTATTTAACTCCACTTCACTCAATCAGTAGTTCAAATTATATATATGTTAAAAGAAAAATCCTCTCATCAAGAAGCCGCTAAGGACTTGAAAGGCCAACGTCGAACGGTAAATGTATAAAAATAAATCTACGCTATATCGCATTGTTTTTTCAAGATCAAGAATTTTTCGTGCAAAAGTAATGCGAGAGTAATTACCAATAGCAAAAATTTAGTCACATTGCTTGCAGAACTTCGCCTTTTTTCTGATTTCTCTACCTTTGAAAGCAGAAAAAAGGTCCGAAGTGACAGAAAAAAAATTGCATGATATTCTGGGCAATGCACAAGAAAAAAGATATCATCGAAAAAGAAATAATTACATTTTCACCTTTATTTCATTTAACAATATTCGCGAGAAAAATAAAAGGTTCTAACTTTCAGATTAACATCGCGGGGCGTTAAACCTTAGCCTTTAGTTAAAACATTGAAAATGTTATATGAGGGGGGGGGGGGGGGGGTGAGTAAACTGTAAAACAGTTAACTAAAAATTAAAAAAAAAAATCTGCTAGATTTTCATTTGCATAATTTTAAATCTTCATTTACAACGGATCATAAAATCGAGAATTTTGTGGAAATTCCACACTCCGTTGTTCACAGTTTGCTCAAGAGTTGAGTAAAACGAGAGTCCTCAGGCACGCCTCAATGCCCAGGATCAAACGCGAAACGTAAGTACCCAGTATCAAGGTATAATATTTTAGAATTCATGAAATATTTAAAAAATGCATGTAGTGATGACCCATATTAGCTATTTATATCTAATAAACGGTATTGGTTGTAAATTAACGAAACAGAAATAAGGTTAAGTAAGCAATCAAAATATATACGCAAGGGCCCTTAAAATGCTGGGCACATTCCTGCCTGGCAAGATTTGAGAACCACATGATCCATGATCAACGCGTCGACATTACGTTTTCCATACTTATAATCGATTCAGATTCAGTAACTCTTCAAAAGATTTTTCAGAATCATATGGGGAATCAGCTTGATTCAGTAAAATCTTAGAGATTGATTCTAAAAGTTGGAAAGCCGCGTTCATCAGTAAGATTCAGAAGAATCGCCAAGAATCACTCGGAATCGTTATGATTCCGTGCACGCTCGAGCGAGTCAGGTCGGGTTAGCTTGAGATTTGTCACTCGAGATCAATGCGTTAAAACTTTTCTAATGCGCAGTCTCGTGCGCAGGCCATGCAGACGTGGAGCTGTAAAGCTGTATTGGTTCTCAACTGACATCGCCGGTGTAAGCTATAATATTTTTGCTCAATGCGCGCAACTGTCGAAATGATTCCTGTGCTTCTTCTGAGGTTGAATTCGATTCTTTTCTTTTCTTATTGTCAGAATCATACCGGATCATGCTTCAAGTGTGGAATCACATGAATCGTGAGCTAGTTAACGGAATAATTATACTCACGTAGAATCGATTTTGAGTGAACGGCCCCTCGGAAAATAGTGTTTCGAAGGCGAATAAGAAAATTCCTATCATCGAAAAATATTACTAAAGCTACGCTTACCACGGCTCACAAATTGCGCGATGGACATTATTATATACAAAAGAATTGGTTGTGAGTTTAAATTAATATAAAAGCAATACACTGTATTTCCAATTTAACATATTTTTTAGTCTATTCCTTTCCCAAAAATTTATTTTCGTAATATTTATTCATTCCTCTAATATAATTTATTTTAAAAATTTTATCATGTTATAAATTTACGTATAAAACGTGAATTAATAATTATTTTTTAACTGTGAATAAAAAATGAATATTACATTTAATTGAAACCTGAAAGTCAAAATAGTTTTCACTGTAACTTTAAGGGGGTCTCCTTATCCAGAACCTTCAAAAAAGGCACTTTTTCCCAATTTTCTTTGAAGCTGAAAATAAAAACACTGGTCAAAGATTTTCCGCATATATTTAGGTACATATTTGAACTTGTTAAAAAAAAATTTTCATTTGAAAACAAGAAAAAATCTCGGACTTATCGAAGATCCCGCGCAGCGTCTCACCACGGACAATTAATTTTGCGTGCATGATATTGTCCAAAGTTTTCATCTGAAACACATATATATTTGTTTTTTTTATTCAGAAGGGTCTTCCGCTTATAGTGAACTATATGCGCATTTTAATTATCTACAAATAAAAAAAAAGTTTATAATAATAGCTTAATTGGTTCTCCTTTAATCGTGCACGCAATTTTGAAAAATGTGGTTTCGAGAAAACGCGCTTTAAAGTTTTCAGACGGTGAAAAATCAACTTACGCAGAGCCACTGCTTGGAACTCTACCATCAAAACTATTCCGATATGGACTGTAAAATTTTGCGACAATATTCTCTGAGAATAGTTCCATCGATTGAAACAAAACAAAAAATCGATTTTTCGAAAGTTCTGGATAAGGAGACCCCCTTAATATGAAATAATAAAATGCTCAATGTCCCAACAAAAATTATTATGAAAAATTGTAAACAAATTTCAATTCTTCTTATATTATATAAAGATTTGCTAATTTCATTAATAGTATTTTAATTAATTACGTATTGCATAAGGAAAGTTATATTCTTTATATTATTCATGATTGAACTTAAGTGATCAGATGAAAATAGATTTTCATTCATATTTTTACTATGCATGAAAATTTTTTAACTAATCGATATACGGAAAAAAAGTAAAAATAAATTATTTGGTCCTAAAAATATGAATGATTAAAAAAATTCAATTTTGCTACTTAATTATTTTTTTCATTTAATAGTAGACAAAATCTTACTTCACATGTAAACTTTTATTTCGTTATCCTGGGACCCTCAAAATTCTTGATCTTTCAGTGGCAGACTTTAGGGCACAGGAATTTTGAGGCCGATACTAATATTCTCTCACTAGCGGTGAAACATGCTCCTAGTTAGTATATAACGAGAGTTCGAATTTTACTTGTCCGCGTGAAGCCAGCGATATATCTTATACATTGCGGCGTATTATTAACTTGTATTTGTTAGGTTTATGTAAGCGTATAGAAATAATGTACTTCAGTCCTTGAAACTTATATCACCCTGTACCCAAACTGAGTCGGCATCCTGTTCGTCTATATTTAAGTATAGAATCTAAACAATCGTTTAGATAGTGAATTCTGGGACAAGTATTTTTTTTTATTACCACTGCGTCAAAGCTTTCCCGCCCCTAGCTCACGTTTTCCTCAACTGTCACTTAAAATTTCAGGCATCGTCAATGATTCATTTATGTCCCGTGGAATATATCCTAGTATTTTTTTATTATTCTATACTCCATTACACTTCATATTTTAGTCAACTGTAGGTTGAAATCTGACTAACAGTTTTATTATTTATTATTCAACTGTTCTATAAATCCTCCTACTTTCAATTCATAAAATCATCAATGTTTACTGAAGATTAAACAATTTTTGTTTACTCAACTGTTGGTGAAATTTTAATCAAAAGTTTTAGTCAACTACTTGACTAAAATTTCACAAATAAATTTTGTCCGTGTAATAACTACACTTATATATATGTAGTACGATACGCTTTCGTCCAATCACGCACACGCTTGCTTATAATCCTCAGACATAAAACTTGGAACTTTCTTATATAGTGACACCAAGAGTTATTCAGAAACATTTAAAAGAAGGTTTTTTTATTTTCTGTGTTGTATATTTTCAAAATATGTATTTTACAATTGCGAATTCCAAATTATTATTGTGCCTAAGAAATTTATGTAAAATCTAAAAGCCGTGTAGATTTTTCAAATTTTATGTAATACACCTATCAAGACTTTTGTTGTTTAAATTTTCATGAAATCAATTTAGTTTAAAATACTTAAGTGAAAAAGAAAGAAGTAATTATGAATAAATTATGAAAAAACTATGAATCGAGAATTTATTAAACTTACAGAATCTATATAACTAGATTATGTGAAACTTTTAAATAAATTGTATAAACTAGTGGATAATCATTAGAACCCGTGCATAAATTTTGGTGGGGCATCGATCGGGAAAAATGTTGCCCCGATAGGGTAATCTGTCTAGCGCCAGACCAGTAATGAAACGCCCTACCCGATCAGGCCCAGATCTGGGCTTGTAAAATGGGGGCCCGATCTGGTCCAGATATGGCCCCTTCTAATTTTGTATTTTTAAAAATAGTAAAATTTAAAAGCTTTTCGTTTAATAACAATAAATAGTTGGTTCAAAAAAATTTATTTCATTAATTCAGATTAGTGATGCAACAGTATAATTAAAAGTATAAAAACAGTATAATCTCCAAACCCATTTTCGTAGTCTGTAGAACTATTCGATTCTTCTGCATCTAAAAATAAATTACATTATTAATCATTTTCTTTCTAAAAAATTCACTTTGGAAAATTGAATATATGATATAAAAAATAACGAAACACAATAACGTTCTACACTTAAAATTATAATTTTCTTTTCAAATTACCGTTAATAAAAAAATATTTCCGAACTCGCCATGTACGTTTTGCTTTTGGAATTTTAATATCAATATAGTCACTATAAAATATCAGGACCACAACACAAAATTCGAAAATAATCTTGTCTATCATAATCCGATGTGGTTCCAACCCGGGCCACACCGTGTGCCCTCCTGCGGCCACATGTGGAAAATCCGATCGGGCCCAGATCGGAACTTGGAAACAAATTGGGCAATTTCTGCACGGGAACAAATAGTTGTTAACACTGCGGAGCATGTACGAAAGCTTTGTGACGAACAGACAAAACACGATCAAACACGACTGCAGTACGATAAATTTTTTAAATCACTAGTTTATAAGTGGAATCCACTATTTTGGATTTAGGGAGTACTAAAATAAACTGTAATTGTATTTTATATGTTTTTAATTGATTTTGATTATTAAATATAATAACTTGGAACATCAGTATGCTAAAAATTCAACACGTTTTTCAAATTAAAAATTTACTATGTGTGCCCAAGGCGCAGATTACTTTCATTCGTTTCAGCGTGAATAGATATACACTGTAAAAAATATCGGTAAATTTTCCTACTATGTATTAGGAAATTTTTCCTAAATCCTTAGGAAGCATAGATTTTCCTACAGAAAGTAGAAATATTTCATAGATTTGAGGAAAATTGTCCGAATTTTCGGACTTATTTCCGAACTATTAGGAAATATATTAAAAAGTTGAGAACATTTCACAAATCTCCTAAGTTGCAGGAAATTTTTCTCATGAAAAGCGGAAATTATTTTGGTGATTTAATAAAAGTCTGGTTTTTGAGAATTATATTACGAGTAATAATATATATATATATATATATATATATATATTTAGAAAATTTTAATGCACCCTTTTAAACTCTACCCTACACTTCTGAATTTTACTCAACTGTGATTCATTTTTGAACGTTTAATATATCAAAAATAAATGCAGTGATACTAAATAACTTCTAACTTGTCCTTATGTCTCAAATTTGATAGGAAGTTGAGTCTATTTATTTTTGCGAGTATAAAAACTTTACAAATTTGCAAATTATTTCTAAAAATTGAAATTCTTCAAATTTCGGAAAATAAAATGTAAGTGATACTTTTATCCAATACAATACTCGAAATTTAATTTATAATAATGCCTAAAATGAAAATGATATTAAGATTCCGGAGACATCGAGGAATCGCCAGTATCCCATATTTATTTGTCGGAAAATCAAGTAAATATACAATTAATATATTAATTACAAATAATATTTGCACATTATGGCGGTGCGTAACTTTTAACTTCAAACTTGTAAGCATATTGATTTGATTTAATGCATAGATGTGAATATTGTCTAATTATAAAAAAAAAATTTCGCCGAATTAAAAGTTGTGAATATAATGTTAATGCAAAGTATAAGATTAATTTTAAGAAATTATTAAGAGGCGATGCTGTAGAAATGAGGAAATATTAGAACTTGGCAAAATAATCAATTAACCTTAAATTAAAATGTCTCATATCATTAATAGTGAGAAGTTTCAAATTTCATATAGAAACCCGGGCCAGATAATAATTGGAGAAAATTAACATATAATTGTCGATGAGGTTTAATATACTACAGATTCTGATAGTAGTTTCATAAATAAAAGTCAGATGTAGCCTGAAGATGATTTACTTTTTTTATTCAAGTTGCCTCTAAAACATGCACTGAGAGACTTTTCTTAGAGTAGGGGAGAAGCGGCGAAATTGGCGCGTCGTCTAAATTGGCGCACCCTATTTTTCAGAAAATGATAACATAACAAAAAATAAAAATAGTTCTATCGTGTGCATTCTTGTATGATATGTATTTGATAGAAAACATTATAAAAATCTAATTGCTTAATACAGTTTTATTGCGATTAATCGTTTTTTGGCATAATGGTTATGTTCGAAGCCATTGAGTTAAATAGTTAAATAATAGTAATTCAAGGTGAATTAGATTAATGCAACGATTTTATAATCTTTGATATTTAATCTTACGATTAGGATAGAATATTTGTATGAAAAAATAAGCATTTTACGTAAAAAGTATTTAATTAATGAACGATACACTTGCGGCAAAATTGGCGTATACGAGATTCAAATCAGAGGCGAAGTTGGCACACGTGTTGTGTTTCTGGAAACCGGTGACTGAAGTCAAGTGCTCGGATGTTTATGATTAAAAATATAAAGAAGATAGTAAGTACACAATTATTAATATATAGATATATATATTTGAATGATGCTGGACTTTTCTGCTAATCTTGTTCTTAAGATTTTTTGTGACGTGGGAGGTAATGTGATTCGCAAAACTGATGTAACGACTTTGTAAGGTTATATTCATTTGAACAATCAGTGGTTAAATTTTTTTTTAAGGTCGAGGTATTAAGGCATTTTAAAAGCGATTTTTAATAATTAATTTTCATTCTGACAGTGTTTTGAAAGTTTTCTCGATTTTAAGATGTGAAAGCAATGTAAGTAAAAAATTTGTATTTTTGATTGATTGTTTCTATTATTTATAAGTCTTCTAAAGTTAATAATTGTATATACTTCTGATTAAAAATTCAAATAATTCTCTATAAAAATGATTTCAATTTGAATATTCACTTAAATATCCACAATTGCCAGTATTTTATTGTACAAATATAAAATATATTTTAACTTTGGCTGGTTTATGTGAATAAAGGTATAAAAAACTTCACATATCTTAATATACTATCTCAAATTTAGTTTCAAATTATAACTACCTCTTTTCATCAACCTTTGCTACTGAGATGTAATTCTAAATCTAATTGAGCTGAAGTTTGTGAGGTCTCGTGTGACGAATTTTTTTTTTTTTTTCTTCGTCGTATGATAACAAGACAGTCAAAAATTTGCAGAATAGTAATTTTTGACAAAAATACATGTTTTAATGCGAAAAATAAATTTTTGAAGTTTGACAAAAGCAAACAATTTCTGGACAAACTCGTTAAATTATCTCGGAAACTAAGAACGTGGCATAAAAAAAGACTTTGGTTTTTGATTGCAGATACATTGTGCTACATTAAAAAAAATATAAATTTAAATTTGAGTTTGCGGAGCGAAACCAAAATTACGAAAGTTTGACCCGGGGAAGCCATTTCTGGACAAACTCGATAAATTATCTCGGAAACTAAGAACGTGGCATAAAAAAAGACTTTGGTTTTTGATTGCAGATACATTGTGCTGCTTTAAAAAAAATATAAATTTAAATTTGAGTTTGCGGAGCGAAACCAAAATTACGAAAGTTTGACCCGGGGAAGCCATTTCTGGACAAACTCGATAAATTATCTCGGAAACTAAGAATGTGACATAAAAAAAGACTTTGGTTTTTGATTGCAGATACTTCTTACTACATTAAAAAAAATATAAATTTAAATTTGAGTTTGCGGAGCGAAACCAAAATTAGGAAAGTTTGACCCGGCGAAGCCATTTCTGGACAAACTTGATAAATTATCTCGGAAACTAAGAATGTGGCATAAAAAAAGACTTTGGTTTTTGATTGCAGATACATTGTGCTACTTTAAAAAATATATAAATTTAAATTTGAGTTTGCGGAGCGAAACCAAATTTAAATTTCTATTCTTTTTTAATGTACCAAGAAGTATCTGCAATCAAAAACCAAAGTCTTTTTTTATGCCACGTTCTTAGTTTCCGAGATAATTTAATGAGTTTGTCCAGAAATGGCTTCCCGGGTCATACTTTCGTAATTTTGGTTTCGCTCCGCAAACTCAAATTTAAATTTATATTTTTTTTAAAGTAGCGCAATGTCTCTGTAATCAAAAACCAAAGTCTTTTTTTATGCCACGTTCTTAGTTTCCGAGATTATTTAATGAGTTTGTCCAGAAATGGCTTCCCCGGGTCAAAGTTTCCTAATTTTGGTTTCGCTCCGCAAACTCAAATTTAAATTTATATTTTTTTTAATGTAGCAAGAAGTATCTGCAATCAAAAACCAAAGTCTTTTTTTATGCCACATTCTTAGTTTCCGAGATAATTTATCGAGTTTGTCCAGAAATGGCTTCCCCGGGTCAAACTTTCGTAATTTTGGTTTCGCTCCGCAAACTCAAATTTAAATTTATATTTTTTTTAAAGTAGCACAATGTATCTGCAATCAAAAACCAAAGTCCTTTTTTATGCCACGTTCTTAGTTTCCGAGATAATTTAATGAGTTTGTCCAGAAATGGCTTCCCGGGTCATACTTTCGTAATTTTGGTTTCGCTCCGCAAACTCAAATTTAAATTTATATTTTTTTTAAAGTAGCGCAATGTCTCTGCAATCAAAAACCAAAGTCTTTTTTTATGCCACATTCTTAGTTTCCGAGATAATTTATCGAGTTTGTCCAGAAATGGCTTCCCCGGGTCAAACTTTCGTAATTTTGGTTTCGCTCCGCAAACTCAAATTTAAATTTATATTTTTTTTAAAGTAGCACAATGTATCTGCAATCAAAAACGAAAGTCTTTTTTTATGCCACGTTCTTAGTTTCCGAGATAATTTAATGAGTTTGTCCAGAAATGGCTTCCCGGGTCATACTTTCGTAATTTTGGTTTCGCTCCGCAAACTCAAATTTAAATTTATATTTTTTTTAAAGTAGCGCAATGTCTCTGCAATCAAAAACCAAAGTCTTTTTTTATGCCACGTTCTTAGTTTCCGAGATAATTTAATGAGTTTATCCAGAAATTGTTTGCTTTTATTTATTTTATGATTAATTTAACCTTACCTTATTGCTGGCATAGATACAGCAATATGAGATTTGTATTTTAACCATCCGATTATAACTGAATAAATATGAACGAATCAACCATATTATTGGTTGCTATAGAAAAATGTATTGTTCGCCTTCCCATATTATATTTCTGATTCGACCAGTTTCACTTACAATATTTTGATTTCTGTATTCAACATCCTGCGTTGTTCGGAGAGACATATTATTTTATAAATACAATTATAAATTCCCAACCTACAACCGAATGGCTAAAACTCCCGAACCATTTCTATCAGTGTGCTAGAAACCTGGCGACGCGCAGCAAAAATCAAAATGGTTATTCTCGGTTTTTCGTATAATTCGTTTCAGAATGCAGTACGAGTGCTTCCGATGTTTTCCGATTGGCTTCGCAGACTCAATTCAAGTCTGCCCAACTCAGTAGTGGCTTATAAGCGATATTTCTTTCGGAATATAGCAAGCGAGAATAGCCGAGAGGCTTTAGGCGTTAGACATGCGTTTAGTTATGTACATATAGGTAGGGTTAGAGGGTTCGAACCCAAAAAGCGATTCTGAAATTTAATTCAAGTATGTTATTATAAAATAGTGTATTATTGCGTACTTAAATATGTGAACATAAATAAGGTATGATATAGTAGATTGTGTACCAAGGGCGGCATGGTGGCGATTGTGACGAGTGGGAAGTGTACCCGCCCGAGCGTAGCGAGGGCGGTATTCACACGAGTCACATCGCTACCATGTCGCTCGAGGTGCACACGACGTTTTGTGTCCAAATTGGTGGAAAAAGTCGCGTTGTGTGCGAGCGCGTAGTTAGCCGCGGGCAGTCAAGTTTCGTGCGGTATGAACATTTTGCCCGTTGAAGCGGGCGGTATGAACATTATCGCCCTGTGAAGCGGGCGGTATGAACATTATCGCCCTTTGAAGCGGGCGGCATGAACATTTCGCCCGATTTTGACGCCGAGGCACAATTGACTGCATGCCGCTCTACGCACAAGCATGCAATGCGACTTTTTCCGCCCGTTTGGACACAAATAATATTTGTGTATGTATTTCAGAATGTCACATCAGAAAAAGAAACAAGAATTCCTTTTCTGAAGCCGTCACTTCTAAAGGTCAAACCTTTTGGTGGAGTAAGTGATTTTTCATATAGTGGTTTTCAGATTCCCATATTCTTTGTTTGAAAATTTGAAAAGATTCTTTCAGTCTTTCGAATAAAATGTATTAACACCACTTTAAATTCGCTTCGCAACTTTAATATAGTGAATTTCAAATTCTCGTCGGTTTTGTAACAGATAGTAAAACATATATTCCATTTATACACACTGAAAGAAATTTATCGTGAATACAGACAATTTTCTGGTTATATTAGCAAAAGAGTTTGGCTGTCTCAGATACAGCTAAACTGTATGGGTGTTTCATAAAAACAGTTATAGTTGAAGGGATACTACTGCACCAGTAATATATTTTCAATACACACATCCAAACTGATATGGCTGCAACAGATGAAACATGGTTATGGTTCCTTTAGCCAAACTCTGTTTTGGAAAATCAGCTCAACTTCAAACAGACGCTTGTCTGCTAGTGATGCGTAGTAGTTTCAGAGGTTAGGGGTAAGTAAGCTATTATATCAGTGGTTGATTATAAATCTAAAAAAAAAAAATTAATCGATACCAGCAATACGTGTTTTGTATGCATGATCACATACGATCACTCTGCAAACGTTTGAACGCACACCAAAATACATCCTTGAAACAAACCATTTTGTTTTGCTAAATCAGCATAACAGTCGATGGATAATACAATCAGAAGGACATTTATGAAAGTTTCCTGAGCTCCCTAGCGTACCCGTGTGAGAGAACGGTCATAGAATACTCTGACCGTTCTCTGACTGTTCTATAACCGTTCTATGACCTCGCATTATTACGGCTAAGATCGGTAAAAAATACATTAAAAGCTTTGCAATTATGATTCTGTGGCGAAATTTGGATTAGAAGGTGAAGCAATAAATACAATATCTTATTTCTAAGCGATAAAAACTAGGAATACATCATGTACCTTTCACTGAAGGCAGTGCAGTGGTTCACCATTCGCGGAACGTCTCCACCAATAGTAACCCATCACGGTGGAGACGTTCCGCCAATTGTGAACCACTGCACTGCCTTCAATGACAGGTATTATGTTTTTCTAGTTTTTATCGCTTAGAAATAAGATATTGTATTTATTGCTTCACCTTCTAATCCAAATTTCGCCACAGAATCATAATTACAAAGCTTTTAATGTCTTTTTTACCGATCTTAGCCGTAATAATGCGAGGTCATAGAACGGTCATAGAACAATCAGAGAATTTTATGACCGTTCTCTCACACGGGTCCGCTAGGGCTGATAGCTAATTTAAAGACATGTTATTAGCTCAACTAGTATTTGTTAATTTCTTATTCATACTTATTAACACACAAAATAATATAACTGAAGTAAGAAGATTTTCTTTCTAATTTGGATAGAAATTCTCTAACAAACTCGGTTTGTTAGACACAATACCATTTCTTTCAGTGCAGACGAAAATATCAACTTTGCCCCTTGAAAACCACTATATTAATTTCTGATATACGTAAACCCTGCTTGCCTCACTTTATGATTCACTTTTACGATTTATTCTAACGAAAAGTCACTGAGTGTGAAAAATCGTCATCTAACATCCAATTGAATTTGTTTTCTCCTTTTGATAAAACGGGATTGAAAAAAAATGTAGAAACCGCTTGAAATTAATTTTAATCAAGATGCTTTTTCTGATTATATTTACACTATTATTTTCCAATCAAAATCTGATTTTCTTCAAATTTAAAAAAATTTATTAAATTATTTCAAATCTTTTTCTATAAGGTATTGTCTTGAAACAATTTTTTAAAAATATTCGTTATATTTTATTTTTTCTTACTTTTTTTCATTCTAATATAGCCTTGGTTTATATTTGGGTGGAACTAGGTTCCGTTATTTGTAATATTTGTTAGTAGTATTTGTAAAAAAGCGCTTACACGGAGAAACTTTTCATTGTAAAATCTACTATTATTATATTTATTTTTACTAAAAGTCAATAGGAAGCGAGGATATAGTAACAAAACTAGTATTATTTACCATAGCGGTAGGAGGAAATACATTTTCTGAACCAATTGTAGATATAGTGCAACTTTATAAATTACCATTGAGAGTTGCAATGATTAATATCTTTGATGGCAAATTGAAACTAGAAATAAGTGATAACTATATAAATAAAAAGTAAAACTATGTATGCAAGAATTGGTCTTTTGAATAATATAAAATACATCATATATTGGAATAGTACGTTGTCAAAATTCCCATTGGAAATATTAAATGTACTGCCGAGTGACGTCAGATATTTGTCGGTACCCGATATAGTAATATATTTTTTTACATTTGAATATGGCGCCTTTCTAACTTACGATTTTTTCTAGCAGAGGGACTACCGAGCTTTTCCTCGCAAACCGTAAAAGTTTCCACAGTTCAGTATATAATGAAGTTGTTACAGTGTAATTGTCATATCACTGCGATGCGTTTATGAATGTGTGCGTTGTGCAGTTAGATTAAGTTGCGTTGAGTTAGTAATTGAGCGTGCATTGGTATGTTTATTATTTATATTAATATATATGTATGTGTATGTAAATATGTAACTATGTTTATAAATACTCTCTCTATGTAGCTCACAAAATCTAATAAGAACTATGGTAAAATTGACGAATGATTGATTTTTTTTATATCATGGAGGTGCAATTATTTCCTATTTTCGATAGGAAAAGTTATAAATATGGTTCCATTATCTCTAAAAGACTATGGTAATTCGGTTAGACAGAAGATGTGACTTTACTATTGTCTTTTGTAAACTTCCTAGCGGACCCATGTGAGAGAACGGTCATAGAATACTCTGACCGTTCTCTGACTGTTCTATGACCGTTCTATGACCTCGCATTATTACGGCTAAGATCGGTAAAAAAGACATTAAAAGCTTTGCAATTATGATTCTGTGGCGAAATTTGGATTAGAAGGTGAAGCAATCAATACAATTATCTTATTTTTCAGCGATAAAAACTAGAAAAACATAATACCTGTCATTGAAGGCAGTGCAGTGGTTCACAATTGGCGGAACGTCTCCACCGTGAAGGTTTACTGGTTTACTATAGGTGGAGACGTTCCGCCAATTGTGAACCACTGCACTGCCTTCAATGACAGGTATTATGTTTTTCTAGTTTTTATCGCTGAAAGATAAGATAATTGTATTGATTGCTTCACCTTCTAATCCAAATTTCGCCACAGAATCATAATTACAAAGCTTTTAATGTCTTTTTTACCGATCTTAGCCGTAATAATGCGAGGTCATAGAACGGTCATAGAACAGTCAGAGAACGGTCAGAGTATTCTATGACCGTTCTCTCACACGGGTCCGCTAGGGTTAACATTCTTTTTTAGCAATTAATGAAACATTTATTGGGTTTACTTCAATATAATTTGTTCGATGTGTCGATTACGATTTTACTATTTCAAGTAATAAAATTTTCTTTTGTTTTTAGGCATAAGTACAATTATATCACCATTTTCTCCAATATTATTAGTAAGTCCATAGTTTAATATTCAAAATAGTAATTTCTAAAAAAGTGACGTTATATCCTCGTTTCCTATTGACTTTTAGTAAAAATAAATATAATAATACTAAATTTTGCAATGAAGAGTTTCTCCGTGTGGTTGAAAAAATGGCTAGGAATCGACAATAAACTACAGGCTCAGATAATTTTTCAAATACTTAGATTTATTTATAAATAATCTAAGAATTAATGTGTGTGTCTAATGTATATATGAAATATAGTAATATTTTCAACAGTGTATTTCCTATTCGATACTCAAGAATAAGATCCGAACTTTTTCATGAAGATAAATTTAACCAGTTTGGATCAAGTAAAACTTTGTGCATCGAATAAAAGATTTTCTCCAGGTAGATTGTTCTCGCGACTGCTATACAGATCATCATGATTCAGTAACAGAGATTAACTCTCCTGCATGGGAAAAATCATGCGGAGAGCACTGGTCTTCGATGAAGTCTTCTCGAGTATCATGTTTAAGAAGGCCCCGCATTCCTAGACGGCTTATTGGCTGGACTACATATATTGTATATATATATAGCATCGTTTTCAGCGGCTTATATACAAAGGTGCTAGATTTGTTTCTTTATCTTATCCTACCATCGGCATCGTCAGCGGATACCCACGGCTTCTAAAACATAAATACAACTGTATTATAAAAGATTAAGAAATTAAGAAACTGTATAATATTCATCTCAAGTACAGATTAAACCTAACTCAGTCAAATTTTAAATCTAATTTTTGAATATATTTAATTCGTGAGAAATGTAATTAAAGTTTCTTTTCTACAAGTATTAAATCATCCTTTAATGTTATGCCGCAGTTTTACTTTAAAATTTTAATAAACTAAAAGAATATATTTTTTAAATCTAGGCTCTATCTAGAAACCATCTTGACCTCTAAATTCGAGCTAGCTATAGATTTTATAGTTCGGACGGAGATTAAAAAGCCTGAAAAATTATTTTTTGTTCGGGATAAATTGCTAAGCTTACATCTAAATGACTAACCTTACGGTAATGCAGATGGAAATTATAAAAAACAGTTGTACACAACAAAAAGAAACCTCTGTAGTACACGGAAAAAAATTTAACTAGGCGACCGAACGAATGAAGAATGATCTCAATTTCAAAGAATTAATGTGTACAAATCATATAAAACTTTAGTCAAATTGTATAAATTGTTTAGGTGAAGAAGCACATTTCACACAGTTGCTGAATAACAGAAATTATTATTTTCTACAAATTGCATATGCTTCCAATATAGTAGAATTAGGTAAAAAGTATAAATGAAATATAAATATATATTCCCATAGCAGCAACTTGTTTATCAGCTATTGTCAATTTCGATATCTCTATGCTAGCTTATGATTTTTCGAAATGAAACTCAAATTCAAAAGCTGGCCCACTTATTTCTTGCACCGTTCATGCTCTAATTCAGTTACGTCACGACATTTTGCGGAAACTATAGTACGGTTATCTATAGTGTTTTTTGCTTTTTTCGTTGACCGATGCAATCTCCTACGTAAATTAAGGCCTTCTCTTATTTTAATGTACTTTTGAGTTAATTATTATCATATTTATTATTAAGCAAACTGTTAAACGATGGCTGATTCTTATGTACGCAACATTCTCCATCAGTGGAAGTTGGATAAGTACATTCCCGTATTTGAAGGTTAGTTTTGCATATTTTTCCATTTTCATGTTTTTTTACTTACTGCAATCAAAATATGTATGTTTACAAACTGCTTGTAATTTCTTATTGTAAATCATTTTTATGAAGAGAGAAATAAAGAAAAACTAATTTACGCTGATATATACAATTGATGAACGGAAAAATTATATCATATTTTTATTTGCTTATACTGCATAAATATGTATCGTGTCGCATAACCTACAAATGACACAAAATTATTTTGTTATTGCCATGTTCTTAAGGTTGTAACTACGGCGGCTGTACTTTTCAATTATTAGCCTTCTTTTATTATTGTAAAATCTCAGTTCTAGCTATAAACAGTGCCTTTCTCGACTATAGAATATCGCTAGAATAGCTAAAGTGGTTACGGATATTCACTATAGCTGATTCCAAAATATTCCTTCATTCGCTCGTTCGTTACCAGCTAAACGTTGAACTGTCGCAAAGAATAACTTTGCTTTCACAACCACACTTTTTTTCGTGTATGAAATGCAAGCACTTGCGATAAAATGTTAGGAAGAAACAGATTCTTTCTGTCGAAACAACTACTTTTGTCAATAAAATGTCTGCAAAAGAATTCATTAAAAAAAAAAAAAAAACCATTTTTCATGATTTATCATATCAAAATTATTACAAGTTAATTACATACCTTAATTGTTATGATGAATGTGATTATGTGGATGTGATTATGATTAACGATGGATGGCAAAAGTAGCAAGTTCATATGAACAACTTGCTTCAGTATCTTCATGTTTACGTCCAAGATACATTAATAGTATTATAGTTTTGGTTACTAGGAAGTAAAGCTTAGTCTGCATAGCGAATGTTATTTTTCTTTATATAATATGAAGTTACAAAAATAAACACAAATAAATGTTTCAAACGACGATAGAACAAAAATTACAATTTTACTTATTTAAGAAATCATTGTTAAGAATTCTCATGCTTCATCATACATTCATCAAAATACTCGGAAAAAAATTTGGTAGAGATGCTGCACTACCTCTAGTGCTCCTACATCACTACACTGGAGGGCAACTGCAACGCTCTTTAAAGGTTAGCAGGCTTTTAATCATTTCGTTATTTTGGCATAGTGTCAGATTATTTTTATTTTCACATTGAAAATTATCAATGGCAGATATAAAAAAATGTAAAAAGTAAGGCAAACATCTCGGCCACATATGGGGACCCTCTTTAGTGCCATCAATTAGAAGATTAATTCAAAATTTCCTTAAAAGAATAAAATACAGGTTTACTTTTTTGTGGACTAATTGCTCTGCCACAATTGTAGGAGAGCTGCTGCCCCACATAAAGGAAAGCTGTTGCTCCGAATAGATAATGCTGCGGCATGTCATATAAACTGATATTTGACTTTATTTTTCAATGGATACAAGTAATTCGATTGTTTTGATATTTCTGAAATCCTCGTTAACTATTATATATCTTTTGAAGAATTTGTTTAATTTCTTAAAATGATGTAAAATTATTTGAAATCTATACATTGAGGTTGGGTTATTTGTAAACAGATCGAAATGTACCAAAAAGTACTTCTATATACACGGTGAACTATTTTAATCTACAATCTCAAATATCTTCTAAAATACTTTATCTACGAAAAAATGGTTCGGACAAAGGTTGACCAGGACCGAGGGGGACATTTGATTATATCATCAATTTTGACCCTGAGGTCAATTTTCAATGTCAAATGGAGGTAAGACCCTTTTCTTGAATGAGAACCCCTATTTTTGACTGCGGATTTGAAAAGAGCGGGAAATTTCACGTCAAAAATGACCTGTGAAAAAATGGTTATGTGACCTCGGAAAGGTAAAAAATTAAGTTCAAATGTCTGAGAAACGACCAGATGCCCTTTTTCTGAATTGTCTTAGTTTTTCGGGGTAAACAAACGTTCAAGATGCTTCGCGAAAGTCGATGAAATGTTAAGATGTACATCACCTTGACCATCATGACCTTCAGGTCAATTTTCAAGGTGACTTGAAGGTCAAGACGATTTTTCTTAGATTGAACTCTGTGCCCAGATAAATTTTTTTTGTAGATTTCAGGCTGTGGATTGTTATCACAACACCCCCCCCCCCCCCCCAACACACCCGGACAGTAACAATCATTTCGGATAAGATGTAAAGACTGTGACTATGTAGTTACAAAAGTGACAATCTTGCCAATGTCACGTCTCTGTGACTAGTTACAAAAAAAAGACACTTTGTCCTTACTTTTAGCGTTACCCAGAAACAACGGCGTGGACGTAGTAAGTTCTGTTTCCTTTGGGGTGTTTTCCTATCGTGGGTTCCCCTTGCCTCTCACGTTTTGGGTGGTTGATTAACGTGAGTCCCCTAGCCTTTCACTATTGCTACCAGTGTTACAATTAGCCACGGAGTAACTGTTCGAAATGCTCTCCATTGGCTTGAAGACACAAACGTGGACGTCTTTCAAAACCGTCGACAGTTTTAAACAATGTTTCTCGAGAGATGCCTGCGCAAGCTCTCCGAATCCTTTCCATCAGATCTTCTCTTGTTGTGGGTCGCTGAGCAAAAACTACATTTTTAATATAACCCCATAAATAGAAATCAGGTGATGTTAGATCTGGTGAGCAGGGGGGCCATTCAAATGGACCTCCTCGTCCAACCCGTCTCTCATTAAAATTTAAGTTCAAAAACTCACGCACGATGAGTGCAAAATGTGGCGGAGCACCATCTTGTTGAAGCCACATTCTTTGTCTTGTTGCTAAGTCAACGTTCTATAATAGTCCAGGTAAATGGGCCCTTGACAACTCTAAATAAGTGTGTCTGTCAACGATTCCGTTAAAAAAGTAGGGTCCAATTAAATAGCCATTTACTATTCCGCACCACATCATAACACTCCATCGATTTTGATGATCCATCGGTCTGCACCAGTGAGGATTTTTGTCCGACCAATAATGACAGTTATGTTTATCGAGCTGTCCGTCGCTGCATATCGAAGAATGGACCGAAAAAGGGAAGGAAACAGAAGCCGAGTGAAACGGTTTCGTAAAAGGAGAACAATTAGCCAAAAGTATAAGTATGAATCTGGTAAGTATTCATCGCAATACGTTTATATTTTATGTGCCACTGGCGCGCAAACAAATTGAACTGCGCATGCGCCTATAGCCATGCAACGGAGCACAGTCTTCTTCTTATTCTTCTTCTTCTTCGTACAGCGTTAGCACCTTACTGGCAAAGCCTTATACATTTGAACTGCGCATGCGTCTATCAAAATCCATTACTACTACACAAGATCGATAAAATCAAAATGGCCGGGACTAGTCGTGACATATCAATTGTAATCACTAGCGCCGCAAACGACTACAATACTAGGTTAGATTCGAGTGTACGCATAAAAACTCGTATACGCGCCAAAGTCACATAATAGTATATTACGTGCCTAGGCGCACAATGAGGGTTATTGCGTGACGAGCGACAATGCTCGCAGGAGATCGAAGCCAAGGCGTAGTCGAGGCGTAGCTGAGACAAAGGCGAGGCGCGTCAGTCCTGCGAGCATTGTCGCGAGACTCGCAATTTCCCGAATTGTGTGCATTGGCACATATTCTTTTTTTTGTGACTCCGGTGTGGATACGAGTTTTTATGCGTACACTCAAATCTAATCTAGTATTGTAGTTGTTTGCAGCGCTAGTCATTAGACTTGATATGTCACGACTAGTCCCAGCCATTTTTATTTTATCGATCTTGTGTAGTAGTAATGGATTTTAATAGACGCATGCGCAGTTCAAATGTACAAGGCTTTGCCAGTAAGATGCTAACGATGTACGAAGAAGAAGAAAAATAAGAAGAAGATTGTGCTTCGTTGTATGGCTATAGGCGCATGCGCAGTTCAATTTTTACATTTCATTCCTCTGTAGCGCAATATACTACATTGCACTACTGTTAACTGTGGCGAAAAAACGAGTTTGCGCGCCGGTGGCACATAAAATAGAATACGTGCCAATGCATATACTATTATAGGTTATCATATTATTTTTTCAATAAAATTCGCAATTTACCTTGTTTTGTTTCTTGGCCAAAATGTTGCAAAAGCACGTCACGTACAATTTATTTTTTAATCTAAAAAGTCTTTTGATTACTTTCTTACTTAATCTATAAATTCCTCGGGATCCCGCATAAGTTTTCGTTACCTGGTTTTCAAAAACCTTTTTGAATTCTTATTTTTGGTATTGGGTTTTTATATAACGGTTTTTGTGACTAAAATTTTTTGTAACTAAAAATAACTAGAGAGTGCTTTAACAATACTTCAAAAGTTTAGACTCACTAATAACTTAAATGGTGTAGCATTACATTTCTTCTGAATACCTTACAAGTTTTCCTCAAGAAGTCTTCACTAGTTGAAAAGGAAAACTTACAAGTATCTCAAATAAAACTTTTGAAAATTTTTACTTGGGTTGTTCAAGTGTTCTCGGTATGGCCAAGTTGGTTTGAGAATGTAATGCAATACATTAGATTCGGCAACTTCAGTGTATTGCAATACGTTGTTAAACCAATTTAGCCATGCCTAGAGAATACAGGTGCCGTGCGTTTTTCGCAAGCAGAGTGTTGTGCTTTCTTCGTATATCAAAATTCGTTTAAATTTGTGCAATAAAAGTAAAACGAATGTGGTGCGATTTTAGTAAATTCAGATTTGTGCGAAATTCGGAAGAGAATTTTTTCGATGCGATTTATGATTAAATTTGAAACCTTACTGAACACAAATGTCAAAGAAGTGTCACTTTGACAAACATCATTCAAAAGTTACCCCTATTTAAAGATCTCATGCAGCTAAAAAAACAGACTGTACTACATGCCTTTAAAGAACTGTTATTGCAGAAATTCATTCTGATTTAAAACGATATAAGAAATTTTTCATGAATGTGATTTTCAGGTTATGAGTTTGCTTCACAGCATGGAAGCACACTCATACTCTATAAATGCGCACACAATGACGCGTAACATTTAATTTCGAAAATTCTCATTGGCACGACATGCTACTTTTTTTCACAAGTTTGTTTGGAAAAAAAGTTATCAAAAATTTTGAAAGTATTCGTTGTTGACGTACTCAAGTGTTTGAACTGTCTTCATATACTAAGTGGAAGAATAGATACATCTTGACTGTGAGAAATCACTTTATTTTTTAATATTCAATTATTATATATTGCTATATTGTTGGAAAATATTGGCTTTAAGTTCCCAAATTATTATTCTAACATAAATACATAATAGTAGATTGTGTGCCAAGGGCGGCATGGTGGCGATTGTGACGAGTGGGAAGTGTACCCGCCCGAGCGTAGCGAGGGCGGTATTCACACGAGTCACATCGCTACCATGTCGCTCGAGGTACACACGACGTTTTGTGTCCAAATTGGTGGGAAAAGTCGCGTTGCGTGCGAGTGCGTAGTTTGCCGCGGGCAGTCAAGTTTCGTGCGGTATGAACATTTTGCCCGTTGGAGCGAGCGGTATGAACATTATTGCCCTTTGAAGCGGGCGGTATGAACATTATCGCCCTTTGAAGCAGGCGGTATGAACATTTCGCCCGATTTTGACGCCGAGGCACAATTGACTGCATGCCGCTCTACGCACAAGCATGCAATGCGACTTTTTCCGCCCGTTTGGACACAAATATTATTTCGGAGTATAAAAATAGTCAGAATTTAAAAAACTACCTTTCGGTCGTTTTTTCCATATATTAGTACGATACATGGAATTGATTTGGTGGACAAAACCAGTTCTAGAATAGGAGAACTTCCTCGAGGAAGTTGCGCGAAAGACATCTGGACATTGGTACACTGAGAAAAATATATCTGAATTTTTCCTGTTTTTTATAGGAAAATTTGCTAGTTGAAAAGAAGTATATACTATTGCGAAACTGAAATAAGAGGATAAAAATGAAAGTATTTACTTTTTTTTATAGGAAAGTTGTTATTCAAATTTTGACGGAAATAGTACCTTACTTACAGAAAATATGTACAGTAACTGAATCTAAAAATGTCCGATAAATTATGGGACTTTCTATGGTCCGTCAGATTTCCGATAAATGATCGGAATAAAAACCTCAAGTTCAATGCAGATTTTACTGGTTTTTTTTCGGACTGATGGTATCAACTATACACGACTCCGTGCATTAGTGTGCGGCGTGCTCACGTGAGCAGTGTACTTGTGTGAGTGTGTATATAGACGTGCGTCATCGTCATGCTCGAATGTAGTAATGTATTTTAGGCGCACAAGGTGACTTAGCGTACATGTGTACATGTACCTATTTGAAGAAGTGAACTTGAAAAAATATTTATAAATTTTTGCTTTTTTTTTAATAAAACGCTACTTTATATGAAAACACAAAACTTCATAAAATTAATGACTTTTTATGAAGTCAACTTCAATTTTTTTTATAGAGTCCGATTTTTTTATGAAATGCGATTTTTTATAAAAAAGACGAATCCTCATAAAAATACTGAATTTTCATAAAGTCAACTATACAAAAATTGTATAAAGTTTAGTCTTTTAATAAAAAAAAGTTCTTTATAAAACTTTCATCAGGTTTACTATATACAAAATTGGTACATTTATTCAGTTTTCATAAGATTCCATTATTAATACTCATAATGTATACATTTTTTTATAATGTTCACTTTATAAAAAAAACTATATGTAGGCAGCGGCAAAAATTTCAAACTCAACCATCTAATTAGCAAGAAAAATAAGTCCAGCTTTTTCTATGTAAGAGGTAATGATTATTTTCATACATAATCGTACGCTTATTCCTATTATATTAAAAATACATTATTTGGTTTTTTTATCATAGGTATTGGTAAGAATAAGATAAACATTAAACATACATGGTATTCGATATATATTTTATACAAAATACACGGAGAAAAATGGATGTTCAACTATGGGACAGCCATCTTATATGTTCAATTGTAATATCTAGATGTTCATCTGTAATATCCAAGATAATAACCTCTACATAATTTAACATCTTAGATATTACAGCTGAATATCTAGATATTACAACTAAACATATAAGATGGCTGTCCCATAGTTAAGCATCTAGATGTTAATTCTAAACATCCATTTTTCTCTGTGTAAGTTATGTAAAGAAATTGATGGACATTTTAAACTTTTATTCAGGATTTAAATTTTATCCATGAATTTTTATAGAATATGTTCAATGATTGTTTTTTATATTTGCTACACGGAAAAAAATGAAATGTCTGCTACTGCTAACTGCAGTTAGCTGTCGACTAGTTGATTGTGATTGATAAAAAGTTTGCTGAGAGAGTTAACAGTTTGCTGGGACAGTTAAAAAATGTTAGCTGCAATCGAAGTTGAAAATTTGCATTGGACTCCTTAGCGTATTAAGAGTTGTAGCTAATTATTTGGTTGTTGTTGCTAAAACAGTTTACTTTCCTAGAAAATCTTAAAATTCGTTCTCGTAGCTTTTAAAATTTTGCGCTGATATGTAAGAAGTTAGCAGCGGTTGCTAACGGCTGCTTAGTCATCCCGCGTTTTCTGTGCTGCTCATGCGCACAAAGCGCGACTAGTCAGATATTGTGCTGTAAATGGTAAGTTGTACACCTGTCGCGTTGTTTTGAATTTAATTTATAAATAATTCGACGATTCGCGTTAATTTATAATGCAAATGACTGATTTGTAACTGATCTCTGAATATTGTATTGTAGGTTTTGTAATAGGTTCTTTATTGTGCTATTTATTATCTTCTTACTGAGGTTATCTTAATTCTAAGTGTTGTATACTTGTACAATTGAGAGGCCGCAGATGCCTCGCGGCTGAAGTATGAGCGACGTTCAGAAGCCTCCCCATTCTTAAGCGAAGAATTTTTGAAAACATTATATTGGACTGGGAAGTAAGTCGCTACTGTTCCCGGTAATGTTTCTACTTGTAGCTATAAGTTTGGTTATCAAAGCAGCTCACGTTTTATTCTTATTCTTGAAAAATTATGCTGTGATTAAGGTTAGAACTAAATCAGTTTTTTTTCGTTTTTAATTTTGCAGGTTACGATATGTCGCAAGAAATTAGTTGTTTTGATATAATTTGCCAGCAGACTTTTGTGAGTATAGAAGGGTTACGAGATCATTTTTTTCTAAAGCTCCCAGGTCTAACTGTATTTCAACTGTAAATAAATGATTTTGAGTGCTACCTCTATTTGCAGCAATTGCTAATAAAATTAACTAGTACTTCAAACGCTGTTAGAACAGAAGAGAACACGACCGATAGGCTACTGCTCACAATCGTTCTTACCAGTGCTAACGTAAATTAGCTGGCATCGCTAAAGTACTGTAGCGAATAGACGTTAGTATTAGCAGCTAAGACATTCGCTGTCCGTATATCAAGTAACTTTCTTAGCTGTAGTAGCGAATATTTAGCTAATGCAGCTAATTATTTTTTTCCGTGTACTTATGCAAGTTTTGAACTTTGCGAAAGATATTTCGGTTTTAATCAAGCCATGATTAGAATTTTTGAGTTAATTTAAAATTCATTTAAGTAACTGACTTGTGCTGTCTGACAAGTGTCAGCAGAGATGTTAAAATGATTACATTCTAATGATATAAAAAAAATAAATATAATATAATAAAAGAAATATATTCTGAAAACGGCATTACATCTTTCCATAAAAAGCACTGAGAGCAAAGGAAGCCGCTGATTGTCTAGGCAAAAAGCGTCCTCGGTAAGGACACCGCGTTAATCCGGGAAAATTGTGTCGGCAAACAGCTCTTTGTGGAGGGACAAACGGTAGGTCGTTTACGTCACATCGCCCATTCTGAAAAGTAATCTACACCGTCAAGCGCATTGTAAAAACGATTGTGAACCACGTGTATACGGATTGGGGGCGGTCGTGTGCGCGCTTCTTTATCTTTACAGGGTAAGATGGAACAAAACTACACGTTCATTCAAACAGGATCGTGAATATTTTTTATTTATCTTTTCAAATATTTTTTCTCACAATAGCCAAAATAATATAAAAAATATTTTTACATAATAAGTATAATGGAGGACTAGAGAGCAAATATTTTAAATATTTTATGCTGAAACTGTATAATAACTTGATATAAACTATCGAAAACGGCTAGATAAAAGCACCAACTTTGTCCTATAAGTGTAAAAAAATGCAGTTCAATTAGATGTAAAAAATTGAATAGTAAATCTGTGATAGTTAATTTGGTATCGGGTCAGCTCTGTTCCTAATTTTTGATGTGATAAAACGCATTAAATTTTTATGCGTTTTATCTCATTAAAAATTAAAAACAGAACTGACTCCATGCCAAATTAACTATCACTGGTTTACCACTTTGGGTCAATAAAACAATTAACATGTATGGGAAGATGTCACGATATATTGAAATATAACACTAAACGTAGTTCAAATAGATACTTACGCAATGTAATAAAATATATTTAGTTATTTAGTCACAGTTAGTTACAAATCTAAAAATATCAAGGTATATATTATCTACAATATTGAAATTTTCGGAGTAAATACCCTGAACTTTTAAACGCCCAGAAAAAGCCTTTAGTTGGTTAAACAAAATCGTTTTGTTAACTGTGTTTGGTTGATTCCAAAAAATAGTTTTGTTCGTTAAGCTAAATTTTTATTCATTTGACTAAACTTGTTAATTCGAGTAAACCAAAAATTTTAGTTAAACAATTTTGTTAACATAACAAAATATTTTGTTGATGTTACAAAATGTTTTGATTAAATTCACCAAATAAATTTGTATAAGATTAAAATTCTAGGATTATAGCAACAACAATTTTGTTGAATAAACCAAATTTTCTTTAGTGTAGGGTCCGGCCTCTGGGGTTTAATTTTGTCTATTTCGAGTGAAAATGAATTAATCTAGAGTAAAAAACAATTTTTATATATTAAGAGAGCTAACAATAATTCTGCTTGCCCCAACAATATCCTATAAATGTTGCGCTGTTTTTGCTGAGCAACTCTTATCCTTTTGTGCCGATAGCTGGCGATTCGTAAACTTTTTCAAAACAAATTTCGTGATTTGACACTCCCCCCGATCTGTTAAGCCTCACAAGGTTCTACTGTAACTGCATATCCACTTTTATACTTTTAATGTTGACCATACGTTTTTTTCGTTGCAAAATATTGTTTTATACATTTTTAGCATTGTTAATATAAAGTAGGCAAATTCGTGGCAGTAATTTGTATTAAAATATGTAAATTTTCAAATAATTTTAGGGCCCCTTGAGGTACTTAGATAGATACGTCATTGAGTGTAGACCAGCTAATGTTGAAGCTATTGAGAAGAATAAGCGCGGTCGGATGATCGCGCGTAAGCACGTTATTTGCTGCGCTTTGCAACAAAAAACGCACTCTTGGTATATCGTTGCTTCTTAAGGGTGGCTTACCGCCCCCTCCACCCCTTAACCACTAAGATTCCGGATACTCTGTTCATGCAGTGCTCGCACCGAGGATTATACATGATTATACAGAACTGAGAAATCCTCTACAAACCAGGCCTTCTATCCAACCACGCTATACGTTCAATATATATATATATATATATATAACATATGCCTATACTGAAAAAAGAGTTCATTGAATCAAGTAAACGTATTTACTTGGCCGATTCTACTGGCAAGAAGCTAATATTTCCTTAAGGCAATGGATCAATTGGACCACGTGACTAGATTATATATTAATTTGTTCATGTAAGATAACTTTTCACATTCTCATCATAAATGAGAAGATATTAGTTTTATATGAAAAATGATTTTCGAAATTTTCATCAAATCGTTACTTTTTGAGACCCGCTGAGTCAGAACAAACTCTTTTTACGAAAATGTCTGTCTGTCTTTCTGTCTGTCTCTCTGTAGTAGTAGGTTGTAAACTCTATAACTCTCGATAGAATTATCGGATTGAATTGAGCTTTGACATACTTTGTCGGAGCTAAAAAATTTAGGACAAGTTCGTTAACCAGCCATATCCAACAAAAATTATCAAAATAGGAGCGTTTTTTTTGTCTCACATAGTTTCCGATAAAACGTATATTTCTCAGGCAAAAATAGATAATTTTGCTTTCAAGAATAGCAATATTATTATTGAAGGGCTAATTTGAAAAAGAAAAAATTATTTTCCATGGAAAAAATTTGAAACACAGAAAAATAATTTTATTAATTAGGTGAGTTTGAAATTTTTTCGACCGGCAATCGAAAGACCTGGGCTCGAATCACAGCGCAGTCGAAAGCGTCATTTTTTCCACAGAAAAAATTTTCAAATTCTTTAAATATTGAAAAATAATTTTATTAATAAATTTTATTTTTGGCCTTACTTTTTTTTTCTATTGCTTCTTACCAAATTTTAGAAAATTATGCGATTCTAATAAATTATGAATAACTTTTTCAAGGAAAAGATTCTGTACAACTTAACCGTTTCTAATTTTTGAAAATTAATCAATTATTACCAAATTCAGCAATTTGTTTAGAAAAATTTCGTTTTGGAAAATTGATTTTTAATGGTTTCAGCCGTTATAGAATTTACTTTCAAAAATTTCGGAGTCGTGAAATTTTGAATGACAGTGTCATTCATTATTATCTTGACGACACTTATTTTATTTTTGAAAAATATTAATTTTTCTCTTTCTTTAATTACGTCTACTACTTGTAACTACTACTATATAACTATATACTACTACTATAACTACTTCTGAGCTGATAAATCTTCCCTGAATACTGGAACCTTTTTTATACCAAAAGGCGTTTTTGTTACATTTTAAAGTCAGTCTAATGGAGTTAGAAACAGTACTCGGTACAAGAACATATTCATTATATATACACTTGATTAAAGCAAATTTTGGAATTGAAAACAATACCCGTGTGGAAATCGAACCCGGAAACTGATCGAAATCCGGATGGATAGATGATTTGGTTATGTTCCCGACATGAAGGCTGGTCGGGAACCGGCCGGGCTACGTAGCCCCTTTTTGGCTGTTTTTAAGGGGGGTTCTTAGTAGCATTAAAATTTCACTAAATACACAATCCGAATTCAAAATTTTCAATGCGAATAAATCCGAATGAATCCGGTCAATTTCGGATTCATTCGGATTCTTTCGGATTGAAAGTTTGGACTGATTCGGATTGGTCGGATTCATTCGGATTAAGAGTTCAGATTGATTTTAAATCGGCCTCTGATTGATACGGATTAAAACTTGCTTCGGATTTATCCGGAATTACTCGGATTGGTTCAGAAACAGATTTCTAAATGGTTCGCATTGGTTTGGAATAAATTCCAAATCCGAGACTTTCTCCAGGGCACTTTACTAGCGCCCGACTAGTTCCCGGTCAGTTTCCAACAATTAACTTCATCCTGGGTTAATTCTGCCGGTTCCCGACTTGACCCGGTCCGGTCACAAGTCAACCCGGACGATTCCCACCCAGTTTCCGACCATCCCGTGCAGAAATCGCCCGATTTGTCCTCATTTAAGGTAGGGCTACGGTTAGGCCCTCGCTAGAAAAAGTAGACTAGGAAGTTCTAGGCGGGCCCCGGCGAGGCGTTGATAAGTTTCACCCTGTTTGGTTTCTAGAAAAACTAGTTCCTTCTAGTCGGGCCCTATTTTTGGATTTTAGTCAGGCCCTAGGTAGTTTCTTATTTTAATAAAAAGTTTAGATATTCTTTGCTGCGCATGCTCATGCAAAAGGCCTTTACATACACGGAGAAAAATAGTTAAAGTAATTTTACTCAACTTCCGATCAAATTTGGGACATAAGGACAAGTTAGAAGTTATTTAGTATCACTGTATTTATTTGTGATATATTAAATGTTCGAAAATGAATCAAAGTTGAGTAAAATTCAGAAGTGCAGGGTGAAGTATGAAAGCGTGCATTAAATTTTTTTAAATATATATATTATTACTCGTAGTATAACTATAAAAAACCAATCTTCTATTAAATCACAAAAATAGTAGAGCTTTCCGTTCATTCTACTCTGCGCTTCAATCGAGAGTTGAGTAAACCGTGAATCGCAAGATTTATTCCAACAGCTACATCTATTCACGCAGGAACGAATGAAAGTAATCTGCGCCTTGGGCACACATGAAAAATTTTTAATTTCAAAAACATAAATTCTTAAAATTAAATTGATCTTATGGAAATTTAAACAAAACAAAGTCGATAAGTGTATTACATAAAATATGAAATATCACATAAATTACTCAGGCAGAATAATAATTTGGAATTCGCAAATGTAAAATCCATATTTTGAAAATATAAAACACAGAAAATAAAAGAACCTTCTTTTAAATGTTTTTATACAAGATACTTCTTAATAATAATGCAATTTTTTAATGTACATTTGAAAATTTAGTTTCACTAAACTTCATACGTTGTTATAATAAAAATGTATACTAAATGTAATTTAATAATTATATTATATATATCAATAATCATAGTTATAATAATTGTGTAATTATATTAATTTTTAAAAATATTTTATTAATCATTTATGAAAAAAGTTGATTTATTTTTACTTGAGTAAGGCTAAAAAATTTTATTGACGGCACTTACTCTCACAAGCTCTGAATAACTCATGCAGTCACTATATAAGAAAGTTCCAAATTTTCTATCTCAGCATTGTAAGCGAGCGTGTGCGTGATTCGACGAAAGCGTATCGTACTATATATGAGTGTTGTTATTAGGTTTATATATGTAAGGTTATATGTTTAAGTGTATTTGTAATTTGAAATATGATTGGCTACGTCCGTAATGGTGTGAATGTATTTGTAAGTTGTTTATGTATATACCGGATGACTATTGGCAGGCTCGAGGTAAGAATTTTTTTTTATTTGAGAGAACCATACCATTGCCAGTTGAAATAATACGCCCGATGCTCATTTTACCCAACTACGGTTTGAAGCACCTCAAGCGTCGGTGATATACTTATACATTTCATGTTAACCCACTGACGCATGTTGGTGCCCTGTCGTCGATAACGTTTTACTCAACACCTTACTATTCCCTATGTAACGCTTATTGTTATTCACTTTGGGTGAATTAGGTATATATCAAATTGATTTTACCCGACTAGGATTTAATAGATGTTCAAATGTCCTTATGTCCCAAGTTTAATCGACAGAGTTGAGTAAAATTACTTCAACTATTTTTCTCCGTGTATAGCTGGGGCCCCATTGTACGGTTAGGCAATAGATATGTATTCTAATCAGGGCCCGACTAGATGTCTAAAATAGGGCCTGCCTAAAACAGCGTTACAGAAGTAGATGGGGCCTGACTACTTTTCCCTACTAGATCCCGACTAGAAGTAGGGAAAAGTAGTCAGGGCCCTACTATATCTTAAATGAAATTTCTGCACGGGATGCAATACAGCCCGAGTTTGCCCGGCAGGGATCCGGCCAGAAACCTTTTTTTAATGGGGCTAACTGGGGCAATTTCCACACGGGTAATTATGCTATCAATTGGTTTTTATTATTTACCTGCACGGTGTTCATTTCAATAAATCATCTATATGCTTTTGTCTTAAGATAAGACTGTGATTGATTTAATACACATTCCGTGAACAAGTTGATCTAATAATCCTTAATGACGATTGGTATTATGAAGAGGTCAATTTTTTAAACGCCTCAAGTTAATTGAATTAGGAAATTTTTAAAATATAAATTTAATCCGGAAGCTGCACGATTTCCCAAGATTGGAGTTGTTAAATTAATTTCCTTAAATTCTGCACTGTAAAAAGAAAGAATTGTTTTAAGCTTAAAAGTCGACTGACTTTAAAATGTAACAAAAATGCCTTTTGGTATAAAAAAGGTTCCAGTATTCCGGGAAGATTTATCAGCTCAGAAGTAGTTATAGTAGTAGTATATAGTTATATAGTAGTAGTTATAAGTAGTAGACGTAATTAAAGAATGAGAAAAATTAATATTTTTCAAAAATAAAATAAGTGTCGTCAAGATAATAATGAATGACACTGTCATTCAAAATTTCACGACTCCGGAATTTTTGAAAGTAAATTCTATAACGGCTGAAACCATTAAAAATCAATTTTCCAAAACGAAATTTTTATAAACAAATTGCTGAATTTGGTAATAATTGATTAATTTTCAAAAATTAGAAACGGCTAAGTTGTACAGAATCTTTTCCTTGAAAAAGTTATTCATAATTTATTAGAATCGCATAATTTTCTAAACTTTGGTAAGAAGCAATAAAGAAAAAAGTAAGGCCAAAAATAAAATTTATTAATAAAATTATTTTTCTGTGTTTCAAATTTTTTCCATGGAAAATAATTTTTTCTTTTTCAAATTAGCCCTTCAATAATAATATTGCTATTCTTGAAAGCAAAATTATCTATTTCTGCCTGAGATCTAATTTTCGTGGATGAACTACCTTAAGGGGGTCTCCTTATCCAGAACTTTCAAAACATCGATTTTTTTTTGTTTGTTTCAATCGATGGATCTATTATCAGAGAATATTGTCGCAAAATTTTACAGTCCATATCGGAAAGTTCTGGAAATTAACTCAAAAGATCGATAAAAAAAATTTTTTTTACAATTTTTTAGGTTCACTATAAGCGGAAGACCCTTCTGAATAAAAAAAAAACAAATATATATGTGTTTCAGATGAAAACTTTGGACAATATCATGCACGCAAAATTAATTGTCCGTGGTGAGACGCTGCGCGGGATCTTCGATAAGTCCGAGATTTTTTTTTGTTTTCAAATGAAAATTTTTTTTTAACAAGTTCAAATATGTACCTAAATATACGCGAAAAATCTTTGACCAGTGTTTTTATTTTCTACTTAAAAGAAAATTGGGAAAAAGTGCCTTTTTTGAAGGTTGTGGATAAGGAGACCCCCTTAAGGACACATAATAAAACGTGGAGACATATGAATTTTGTCCTCTTTTATCAATCAGCTTTCAGATTAACCACTCTAGAGAAAGAAAAAATCTTAATTTAATTTAATTGAGTAGTGAAATTGATGAAAACATAATATTTGTACCTAGTGGATATTTGTTGCTGACTTCCCGTGCAGAAATTGCCTAATTTGGTCCGAGTTTGCGATGAGGGCCCGATGAGGTTGGCCACTTGGGGCCGTAGTGAGGAAAATTTTGCGGTTCTGATGAGGGCCAGAGAGGGATAGTTGAAAAATAGTTGCAACGCCATCTACTCTGGTGTTATGAGCGCCATAATGCTTTCATGTTGTTGTGGCATTTTATTTCAATTTAGGCGTTTGTAAAGTTGAGTGAAATACAATAAAAGTTGAAAAAATTGATCAAAAAATGCCAAAAGCTAAGAGCACTTTACGTGTTCGAAAACACAGGTACATTGCTAGTATTCCTTACTTACGCAATGAAGACCAAGGTAAGCAAATTAATTATAATCATATAACCTTTCCAAACCTCAAATAGTTATGATTTATCACTAGCGATGTGCCCTTGAAATTTTCAATGTGGAATTTTTGAACCACGAAATTTTTCACAAAACTTATGGACTTATTTAACAATTTCTGGTTTTGAATAAAAAAGCAACATGAATTACAAGTAGCTCCAAGAAGAAAATAATTAATGAAATATATATATATAATCCTTACGAAAAGCAATGATGAAAAATTAAATAAATGTGAATTTGTTGACGAATTGCCCATTTATGGATGTATTTTTTATTTTAAACAAAAATATATTTAAATAGATAAGAATATATATATTGCACATGAAAATTATAAGGGGCCTCATAGGAGCCACATCAGGGCCACAGTAGAGGCATAAATTAGTGGTCCTCATCAGGTTAGGCGTTTCATTTCCCATCGGGCGCTAACGGGATTGCCTCATCAGGGCCCCATTTAGCCCCATTGGGGCCCGAAGGACGCCACACTTAAATTTCTGCACGGGTTTCTATGGTAAATTTTGTTTATTCTCAGAAGCAATAACTTTTATATTTGTGTTGTCATTCAACTGATTTAATTTTCTTAATTAGTTTAAAAGATCACACTATTTTCTTTTATTTATCTTATTATCAGACACATCATTATTTGGATTTCCTGTGTGGATTAACATTTAATTTTGCTCGATGATTATTATTCCCTGAATCTATTTAGACCCTCCTTCAATGTAGTGAGATATCAACAAATTCAAAGCAGAGTTTCATGATTAAGTCACCCAATGATTATGCTTATTATTTAAGAAACATAACTTTTAAATAATGAAAGTTGTGAATTTGATACGATAGTCTAGTAAGAGCACCAAAAAAATATTGGTGCACTGAAAGAAATAAAATGTAAAATATAGAACTGCTACTTTTTATTCGTTGGCACAGCTATTTTTTTCTTGAGATTATTACTCGGATTCTTGAAGTATCATGCGGGTAGAAGCATCAACAAAAAATAGTTATGCAAACTATCAAAAGTAGTAGAACTATTTTTTACAAATTGAATAATAGTAGCCTGAACTGTTCATTTTTTTCAGCGTGGTGGCTACTCGAATGTGCAGCTATAGAGACCAGTAACATTTACCTGGACAGCTAAGATTCTTTACTAGAAGTGCTAACGATATTCACGTATAAAATCACCCCCAGTGGCTTTGAGTGTAAACTCTGTTTACGGCAACTGCCAACAATGTTATTTGCCATTCACTAATAATAGCATCTGCCACTGCTAACTTTCTGTCACTAACAGACTTTAGCGCTGGTAGCTAAGTAGTTCGCTGTCCCTATACCAGGTAACCTTTGTAGTTGTGATAGCGAATATTTAGCTGCTGCAGCTAATTACTTTTTTCTGTGTGTATCCAAGGAAACCATTTGTGTTTTCATGAAACAAATTTTTTGGTTGAATCAGCCAAAAACTTAATCGATTAACCAATTGGAGATATTATTTACTTACTCCACATATAACTAAACTGACATTATATGCCATAAAAAGATTTTTAAAATAGCTTTCAACGGTACGTGAATTCATGTCTGAAATTCTGTTGTGTACATGAAGAAAATCATTTTGGGGAAACTTTAATCGACTGAGTTGAGGGAAATGCAGACATAAGAACATTTGAACAAGTTTTCACCATATTTAAGTGAAATAAATCCAATGTAAAACTAGGGAGGTGAAGGCTCTCGTGTGAACAGCCTACCAAAAAAAACCAAATCTTCGCATACGCTCAGTGAGGGCTGAACATCATTCGAGTGATTTATGTGATAAGGTTGTATGCATGGTAATGTTTTTTATGGGTTTCTCACATTGAGATTACGACAGGTCATACGCAACACTCTTCTTTTGGTTGATTTGGACTCAAGCATTTCCAGTCACTCACCTGCCCGCTTTTATGACTTGCAATAGTAACGTAATGTATTATCAACTACAGCATTTACATAAATCTTAATTGATTCAGAAGCGCCATTTCATTCCTCCTCTTACTTCCGTTTAGTAGTAATTACGAATACAATATTATAGTCAACTATAAATTGTAAATAAATGATCCAGAAGCGCCTCCCCATTCCTCCCCTTGTTTCTGGTCAAGAATAATTTATAATATATCATGATATGATTACTATAAATTTTGAATGATTTAGAAACGCCTATATATTTCTTCCTTTGCTTCTAGTCAACAATAATTTCTCCAAAATACAATAATATTGTCATTATTATGAATTTCAAATAATTTAGAAGCGCCACCCCATTCGTCCCCTTGCTTCTAATTAACAGTAACTTCAATTAAGATGATAATATTGTCACTACAAGATAAATTTCGAATAATTCACTGAGCGTATGCGAAGATTTGTTTTTTTTGGTAGGTTGTTCACACGAGACCCCTCACCTCCCTAGTTTTACATTGGAAATGTTTTTTTTTGGGTGATATGGATATTTTTTGGTAAACTAATGTCAACTGCCACTGACTTACTCTAATTTTCTGAAGTTACGTTATATTAATTTAATCATGATTTTATTATAATTTGACATACATTTTAATGATTAATTTTATAGAATTTTATATAAAAACATTACCATCTATTTCAATTAAATCGAGTTCTGTCCAATTAATGATGATTTTTCGGACATAACCATAAATCTAGTGATTTTATATAAAAACATTACCATCTATTTCAATTAAATCGAGTTATGTCCAATTAATGATGATTTTTCGCACATATCCTTAAATCTAGTGATTTTATATAAAAACATTACCATCTATTTCAATTAAATCGAGTTTGGTCCAATTAATGATGATTTTTCGCACATATCCTTAAATCTAGTGATTTTATATAAAAACATTACCATCTATTTCAATTAAATCGAGTTTGGTCCAATTAATGATGATTTTTCGCACATAACCTTAAATCTTGTGATTTTATAAAAAAACATTACTATCTGTTCAATTAGGATCGAGTTTGGTCCAATTAATGATTATTTTTCGCACATAACCTTTTAACTAGTGATTTTATATAAAAACATTACCATCTGTTTAATTAGGATCGACTTTGACCCAATTAATGATGATTTTCCGCACATAACCTTAAAACTATAGTGATTCAATATAAAAACATTACCACCTATTTCAATCAGATCGATTTAGATCGGATTGCTAATCTTCCACAGTTGTCTCGACACACAGCACACGCCCATCTCTTGTTTGTTTCGGTCATGCTTTTATTTTCCATAGAAAACTCGATCACACAACACTAGTCGGGATTATGGCATACATCCGCGAGGAAGTGGGGACACACCGACACAGCGCGCTTGATTGTGTGTGCTCTCACCTGCGAGCGTGGTTTGCTATTGTTGTCGATTGACATACCACACAATCAAACGAAAAGAGGGGGATTCTCTAGATTTGGTAACTTTACACACATATGCATACTAACACAATCAAGAAAAAGTAAGAGAGTTCCCTAGATCAGGTAACAAAAAGCGTTACGTCGCCTAAAGGCCAGAAAAATTTTTTCGTTGAATTCGAGAAAGAATTATTGATTTTTTAAGTTTCGCGAGTAATTTGCACGTAAAAATTAATGCATTCGGTAAATGAATAATGTAGAGACCGAATTCAAGCGGCCTGTCGGTGAAATAAAGTGCTGTTTATAAATAATTTCGAAAATTCAGTGGCAGCTGGCATTAAAATGAAACAATTTTTGTAAATATTGCCTTCTGTAGTCAATGCTCGGTGGGAGATCCCTAACCTCTTGCAGACTACAGCCTGCAATGATTATGTTAATCTTTTATAGACATTTTATTTTTTTTTAATTTTTTTATTTATTTATTGTTCTTTAACAAGAGAAAGAAGTGTTTCGTACAGTCCCTTCAGAAGTAATTGAACTAATAGTGAAAATTTAACTCACAGTTGACTAAAACCTAAACTACAATGGATTACAGTATGATACCCGGTCCTGCATTGGTTTCTTCGGAAACCGATCAGGGGGCCTTAGAACAGGCCACCGGGCGCGTCCTCTGGTTGCGGATAGAGGGCCCTGTACCGAGGGTTACTGCCGAATACGGATACATATCTAAATCAGCAGTCGCGGACAATGTTCCAGGGACGGTCCCGAAGGAATAACCCCCAAGTCAAGGTGTTAACTACCGTGCCGAGAGCTGCAAGGCACCAGGGAGTGGTGTCTTACACGGTGTCTCTAGGAAACCAGGCCACCTCCTAGAGCACTGAGGCCTTACCCCTGTATGCGGGGCTCTGCAGGTGTGGACCGAATACTTCCCTAGCTAATCGTGGGAATCAAAATGGAGAAACAAAACTTAAATAATAGCATGTGTGAAGAGCTGTTTGGAGGTGAATTGGGCGTGGTTGAAGTACCTGATGACTGCGAGAAATCTTAGACTAGGCAGCATCGTAACTGGCTGCATCATCTCAACGAAAGAGACTGGTGCAGTCTGCAAAAGGTGATGGACATCTTAAAGAAGATGGAGGACTTCTTTCGGACGAAGAAAACCATGTTCCTCCCCATCAGAGAAGGCCTCACGGTGAGATCCCCTATGAAGGCTGTACTGGATGAGGGCACCCAAACTCACCCCAAGCCGGTGCCAAGGACCACCCCGGATCCTCATAAGTGGCTGAGGGAGCCGACGATCAGCCCAGAGGTGAGGGCTGCCAAGAAGCCGGTGGAGAAGAGGCCTAGGACATCTAAGCAACCGGAGGAGTGGGTTGAGGTTCCTACTAGGAGGGACCTTTGGAAGAAGAAGAAATCAAAGCAATTCTGAAGAATCTGAAGATCCGCGTAAACCCCGAGGAGCTAGGGGTCAGGATTGGTGGTGTCCATGAGACCAGGACGAAATATCTCCTGGTCGAGGTGAAAAGCGCAGGGGAAAATAGAGGGAGACTTGACTCTGCTTTCCGCGGCGTAGTCGGTGAGTCTGGATCAGTTCGCCATCTCGTTCCCACGGCCCAGGTGGAGATATTCGACGTTGATCCCACCGTGGAGAAAGAAGAAGTAGCAGAAGCAGTCCGGAGTTACCTACGGGAGGAACCGTCTTCGGAGGTAAAGGTATCCCTGACGAGGAAGCCCTTCGGAGGCACTCGGAAGGCCTTC
The DNA here is from genome assembly GCA_030998225.1 of Diplolepis rosae. Taxonomy (NCBI): domain Eukaryota; kingdom Metazoa; phylum Arthropoda; class Insecta; order Hymenoptera; family Diplolepididae; genus Diplolepis; species Diplolepis rosae. The sequence goes on from JAPYXD010000466.1 coordinate 5,060,941, forward strand.
GTCAGACTTGAGGAAGTGCGTGCCCTGACTTTACTCAAGGCGACCCGCATCAAGATCGGGTGGGTCTCCTGTAGAGTCCGCAAGAAAACGGAGATTAGTAGGTGTTACCGCTGCCTGGGTTTTGGGCACATGGCGGCCGGATCGCAGCAAGTCTTGCTGGAGGTGTGGCGAGGAGGGGCACGCTGCGGCATCCTGCTCTAGGAAACCGCGTTGCTACCTCTGCACTTCGCGAGATGAGAAGCCCCGGGATGACCATATTCCGGGGACTATGCGTTGCGCGGCGTTCCAAAAGGCAGCCCCAAATAGGATGCCTTGAAGAGACCGCGAAGAGAGAGTCCAAGTAGGCAACAACGTAGAGCGCCTAACACTATTGCATATAATAATACGCCGCTATATGTTTAAATATCGCTCGCATCTCGCTGAGACTAAAGGTTTGAAAAGTCTTTATATAAAGGGTGTCCATCCCTAAATGCCAATTTTGAATGACTCGCTCGAGGACTTCGGTCGGTATCTCGCTAATAACTTCAGTAATGTTGGCTTCCAATGCCTCAATAGTAGCTGGTTTATCCACAAAACATTTAGACTTTACATACCCCCACAAATAGAAGTCCAAAGGTGTGATATCACACGATTTTGGAGGCCAATCCACCGGTCCGAGACGAGAGATAAATTGCTCACCGAAACGACTACGCAGTAAATCCATTGTTTTACGGGCTGTATGACATGTAGCGCCGTCTTGTTGGAACCAAATATCGTGGAGATTACGGGCTTCAATTTCCGGCATCAAAAATCGCCCAAGTAGTCCCATAAGATAGGCCAAGTTATCGAGATCGGCGCCGAATCGATTCTTCCGGGTCTTCAGCAAAACTCTCATTTACAGCCGCAATATTCTCTACAGTTCGGGCTGTACGTGGTCTAATCGGTCAAGTATCATCCAATAATGTTAAATTATTCTCGAGTTTGACGATGGTATGCCGAATAGTGCGTTCGGTAGGACGATTATGTACACCATAAATTGGCCTGAGCGCGCGATAAACACTTTTCACAGAGCGTCCATTTTCGTAATATAATTGTACGATTTGTAAACGTTGTTGAGGCGTAAGTCTTCCCATGATGAAATTTCAATAAAAACTGAATAAAATTGTGTATTTAGTTTGACAGTAGTCACGCGTAACATGTCAATAAAACCATATTGGAAAAAGTACCTCCAATTTGATCACACTTTACTAACTGAAAAAATATATCACCGCTTGCGAGATAAATGCTAACTTAAATATTGTAGGACCCGAAGTTTGCCAGTAAAGGATCAAACATGTAGAGGGCCCCGAGGAAATTTATAAAAAATTAGCATTTAAGATATAGTTTCTTCCAATGAAAAATAAAATAAATTCAAATTCTGCTATTTTCATTCATCCCCAAAAATCTATTCTCATAAATTTTCAGACCAATTCCCACAATATTAAAAACCTCCAGTGCATCATCAAGTATACCTTCTACACAGTCTCTAATCCTTATGGTCATAACACTCCGTCCATCTTGCACGCATCTTTACAAATTTTTTTCTCTGCTCTTTTCTCTCGGTTTCCTTCCATAAAATCAAAACTCTACGCATACCATACCCCCTACCCTCCAACCCCTTTTTTTTCAACATGTCTCTACAAGTATACTTCATAACATAACTTCAGTCCTTCTTAAAATCTCTGTGAATAGTGTCATGGAAAAATTTGTCACCAAGAGGAGAAAAGAAAGGGAAAAAGTAGCAATTTTGCAATTAATTTCCACCTTTTTTCAGTGAAAAATACTACTAATGCACTTTCAAGACACATAAAGGTTACTAAGTTTACAAATACTCCACTCATTACCACACATCCCTATTTTTTGAGACGCGAAAATTCAGATACCCGACCGATAAAATTTAAGTTTCGTCTTCGTTTTACAGTTTGTAGTTTATAGTCCATATACACAATTCACTCATACCGTTTTTACCACAAGCTTTATCTGTCACACGTGCTATTTTTTAAGTTTCTCCCCTTGGTATTTCTACGGGAAAAAAATTTCTTTGTACAGTTTTTATTTGTATTTTGTTGGAAATTTGGTTATTTCGACCAATTTTATAGTTTCACACCTACAATTCTTGCATATCATATTTACCAAAATGTTCATCGGTCACACGTGCAAACTTTTTATGTTTCCTTTGTATTTTTATAGAAAAAATTTTTTGAACAGTTTTCATATTTTTTGGAAACCTAGTTATTTAGAATAATTTTATAGTTTCACATGTATAATTCATTTTTATCATCATTACCACAATGTTCATCGGTCACACGTGCAAAGTTTTTTATGTTTTTCCCTTTGTATTTTTATAGAAAAAAATTTTTGTACATTTTTTTACAAATTTAGTTATTTAGACCTATTTTAAGGTTTTACACTTACAAATATTTTACATCATTTTCACCACAAGGTTCATCGGTGACACGTGCTAAGTCTTTTATGTTTTTCCCTTTGTATTTATATAGAAAAAATTTATTTTTGTACAGTTTTCCTTTTTTTCAAAATTTTAGTTATTTAGACCAATCTTATAGTTTCATATGTATAATTCATTTATATCTTTTCACCACAATGTTTATCCGTCACACGTGCAATTCTTCAATGATCTCCCCCCAGCATTTTTACAAAAATATTTTGGTTTGTACAGTTTCATTTTTTTTGCAAATTTAGTTATTTAGACCAATTTTATAGTTTCACTTTCGCAATTCATTTATATCATTGTAATTATTTGTGATATATTAAATGTTTAAGAATGAATCAAAGTTATGTAAAATTCAGAAGTGTAAGGTGAAGTATGAAAACGTGCATTAAAGATTTCTAAAAATATATATTATTACTCGCAGTATAATTATAAAAAACCAATCTTTCATTAAATCACAAAAATAGTACAGCTTTCCGTTCATTATACTTTACGCTTCAATCCAGAGTTGAGTAAACCGTGAATTGCAAGACTTATTCCACCAGCTATATCTATTCACACAGGAACGAATGGAAGTAATCTGCGCCTTGGGCACACATAAAATATTTTTAATTTGAAAAACGTGTTGAATTTTCAGCATATTGATGTTCCCAGTTATTATATTTAATTAATTCGTTGAGCTTGAAATTTTTGTCACTGCCTACATTATCGGAGGATCACTAGTCGCGTATCAGATAGGATACGTTGTCGACAGGTATCCTCGTAGACAATTTCAAACTCTTATATCGCAAATAATGCAAATGAATTTTAGTACTCTCTAAATCCAAAATAGTGGATTCCACTTATAAACTCCACGTAGAGATCGCAACACCGGTGGCTAGTGAGACAACACTGACTGCTAGTGAGAAAGCGCAAAAAATTTTTCTCTCAATGGTGAGCGGTGAGATCTCGCTGAGCAGCAGTGTAGCTCTCACTAGCTGCTGGTAACACACACATGAAGTCGATAACGACGGTGAGTGGTGAGAGGAACTCAATAGCCAGTATTTGTTCAGCGTTTATCTCAATAGCCGGTGGTGATTTATTTTCTTTGTAATTTATAACAATAAACTTGTTATAAAGTCATGGGAATGTTTTCCGTGTTTTAAAACTCAATAGATGTCATCCATCAACAATAACAAAACGCGAAGTCTGTGGAGCACTCGCGAAGAAAAGACAGGAGAAAAATCGCGGATCGAAACAACAACGATCGATATCTCGCACACTAACGGCTGTGGTAGGGTGTACTTTGGACCGTATATCGATTCTCCAAAGCATTAATTCTCCCAGGTGCAGTGAACTTCACGCTGGAAATTTGTGTGTAATATAAACTTTGAAACTATAATGTATGTAATGTCTAATTGTGAATCTCTTTTATTTTTACATTGAATATATAATCATTTAATATGGAAAAAAAATAATCTTCAATTTAGAGGATGATGTACTTTTGATACCTCTATAAAGAGTAAAAAGCCGTATCAAAATGAGAGGATATTCGGAAAATAAGAATAAAATTCTGGAAATGAGAATGTTTCTTTCATTTTCAAAATATATTTTTATTTTGATAAAACGGTGTGTCGAATACTGTCGAATATTGTATTATTAACAGGGATACATCATAAACAATTTTTAAACTTTAATACTTCTTTAGCCCTTCTAAAATATTCAAATACCAAATAAGTTGGAAAACAGGAAAAATGTCTTTTTGAGAATAATAGCTTGAATTGTTGAATAATTTACGAATTTTATTTTCAATATATAAAATAAATTTCACTTTCTTACTTGCACAGTTTGTTTATAAATTTTTAAAAAACAAAAAAGTTATTAAAGGGACAGAGTACAGATTTTCGAAGTTGGATCTCAACGTTCAATACACTGAAAAAAAGTGTAAGAAGGTACCAGGAACGAAGCTATTTGCGAAGTATTAACTTATATTTACTTTGTATTATTTTATCTTGCAGTACCCTGTACTGTGACGTACACTTACAAAGACATTTACAAAGTTGTGAAAAGCCATTTTCAAACGGAACAGACGTTATCGCGAAAACTTTTCTCGTAAGTACTCACGTGAAAAGACAATGCAAGATGTCTTTTACCGACTTCTTGCATCTTCGGATCCCATCATCTCAAGTTTGCAAAATTATGAATTAAAAGCCGGTAAACCATTGCCGCCCGAAGTTTCTGATCTTTTATTTCACACACCTACATCTGCGGAATTCAGTGTCCGATTATGATTTCTAATGATTTTGCTTATGGGCTTGTGTGCACGTTTTATACACAATAATTAATTATAAGAAATAATATTTATGTATTTCGTCAAATGAATATGTTTATCATCATCTAATAAATGCTCAATCTGCAGTGTTATTTTGTTTATTTCATCTTAGATTCAACATATGCATCATGATCAGTGACATCAAAAACCCTCTGAAACTTGATTTTATCTAAATCAAATGATTTTTTACATGAGTGACCTGACATTTTGGATCAGTCATTTTTTTTTTCGGAAGTTTGACTTCAGTTTGGTTATCAGCGGTCTCAAAAACCCTAAGAAGCTAAATTTTGCCTAAATCTTACGGTTTTTCACTTAAGTGGTCTGCCGTTTTCAATCCTTTATTTTGTTTTTTATAAATTTGACATCAGTTTTGTAATTAGTGACCTAAAAAACCAAAGTAAACTAAATTTCACCTATATCTAATGATCTTTTACATAAGTGACCCGACATTTTAGATCCGCCATTTTGTTTTTTCAAAATTTGACTTCAGTTTTGTAATCAGCCACCGTAAAAACTAAAGGAAACTAAATTTTGCCTAAATCTGATAATTTTTTACATAAGTGACCCGCCATTTTTGATCCGCCATTTTGTTTTTTCAAAATTTGACTTCAGTTTTGTAATCAGCCACCTTAAAAACTAAAGGAAACTAAATTTTGTATAAATCTAATAATTTATTACAAAACTCATCCGCCATTTTAGATCCGCCATTTTGTTTTTTGGAAATTGAACTTTATTTTTATAATCAGCGACCTTGAAAACCCCTATCCCCAAAATTTTATTGAAATGAATCGACACCTTCATATTTTGGCCAGCTTTTTTTTACTTTGAACCACTGTGCGCGGCCACCAATCGTATAGGCGCATGCACGCAAAAGTACATAGTTGTGACGCCGACGCGATCGCATAGGCGCTACAACTATCTATAGGCTCGCTGCATTCTCCAACGCGTGATACATATGCGCGCAAATGCATAAATTTCGCCAAAAATTTATATTTGGTTAATTAACAATATTAGTAAATAAGTTCTATAGATAAGTTTGATAATCAGATAAGTTCATATTTATGTACCAAAAGTGTTCTATTTTAAATAAATTCTTGAATAGAAAGTTTACCTGTATCCCATGTGTTCGTCTATGATTCAGGAATTTTTTAATGTTTGCTAGATATTATATTTATGATCTTTGCATACTATATTTTTAATGAATTCGTATTATAAAATTTGTATTTCATGCGCTCACACGGAGAAAAATGGACGGTCAGCCTGAATATCTATTCTCTAAATTTGAATCAGTCAAAATCTACTGATTATGAGTGAGATTTGACTGATTCAAATAGCTAAAAAGAGGTTACTGTAAATCAGTCAAATTTCACTGATTATTTAAGTGAAAATTGACTGATTTGACAGTGTAAAATATTTTGTCACTGATGAATCAGTGAAAAGGCAAATCACTGATTCAATCAGACAAAATTTGACTGATTCAGATTTAGAGAGTAGAGGGTCAGGTCGACCAAATATGATGATCAACTATAGGACAGCCTTCTAGATAATCAAACTGGTCATCTGTAGTGGGTAAGAAAAAAATAATCGATTTGATCATTGTAGAAGGTCGAAATGAAAATTTAAAACAAGATATTCAACTTGATCATCCCAGAGGATCGATTTGATTATCTTGATAGTGTGACTGTTTCTCTGTGATAATCAAGTTGATCATAAATCGAAAGTCTCTCTGATTATGGCCATAAATTTATGGAAGGACTATTTGATAATCTAGAGGGTCAGTCTGACTCTCAAAATTTTGAACCTCTGACTTCGACCCTCCGTTTTTCTCCGTGCAACAATTCCGAGTTTTAAATTAATTTCTTCAGAAGTTGACATTTCAAGATGTAACAAATGAAATAAAATTACGGGGGAAAAAATTAATGTTCACATATAATAAATATAAAAAACGAATAAATGAAAAACAATCATTAAAATCCATTAACTTTTGAACAATATGAAAATAATCATTCACGGAATGTATGATACGAAATTTAAATACAAACATATAATAAAATTATTGAACTAAAGATTACAATAAAAAAAAACTATATGAATCACAAATTTCGAATATTATTTACATTTAAAGCTTGAACAATTTTTCTATTTGAATTAAAATTCATGATTTATTGTTATTTATTATTTTTTATCCATAATTGTCGATTTCATGTACTTTAAAAGTTACTCAGAGATTGTGAATGAAATTGAAATCATATTTTTTGTATTTATGGCTCCACATCTGCAAGTCTGAATACTCCCAAACATAGTTGGAATGACTGGGATTCCCAGTTGTAAGTGTACGCGGAGAAAAAAAATTAAACTCGAAATTAGCTGTGGCACCAATTTGTTTTTTAATAGACCAAAAATTTAATATCATAGTTAAGACTTGGCTGGCATCGGTAATTTCGAGTTTAATTTTTCAAATAGCTCATTCTTGGCTGCTGCAGCTAATTTTTTTCTCCGCGTAAATGACGAAACAAAGCACTGCGGTAAGTAATTGTTTAACTGGTGTATCGGCGCAGTGCGCGAACTTAAAATCGTGCCAAACTCGTCGTAATTAGTTGAAATTTTATAAAATTTACGTAGCCAAATGAATTTTCAAGCAAAAAACAAATCAATCATTAAGTACAATGAATGAAAAAAGTCTTCTTTATTCAAACGAATCGTTTTGAATTTAAGGAAAACAATTTGTTTGGATTGTGGAATTGAAAGAAATCTTTTTAAATTTCAAGAAAAAGATTTATATGGATTGAAGAAAATTTGTTTGATTCAAAGAAATTCTTTCTTTATCTGTATATAAAATATATGATGAACGAATTGTTCTCGGAGTATATGAGAATCTAGTTATAATTTAAATCTGAAATATTATTTATATTTTGAATACCTAAGGTAAATGCACCAGTCCTCGGACAGTTAAGACATCAGAGCGGAAAAAATAATAAACCTTTCCATGAAATTGCTATCTATTGTTCATTTATCATAGTAGAAATATTAGGGATATCATTTTCTTCACAAAAATATACTTGATAATGGTTTTGAGTCATCAATTTTGATAATATAAAAGAATTATGATGATTAATACACGTGTGCCAGTCCCCGGACAAGTCAAATGTGATTGCGTGAGTGGCCGAAAATGCATGCTCGAGTCTCCGGACAAGATAATTATTAAAAGTACATTAATTGAAACAATATATAACACGTTTATTTTTGTTTTTAACGAACTTTTTAATACAATCAATCAATTTTCGTGTTAAACAAAAATTATTTCATTATTGAATTACAACGCATACGAGAGCTAGTATCGTTAATATCTTCGTCGATTGCTTTGGCCTTTTCTGTCTTCTTCCTCTTGGTCAGTGTTTGATTCTCAACTGCTTCTGCTTTTCGATTTTCTTGTCTTTGTTTGTCCTTTTCAGCTTTTTCCTCTCTTTTGATCCTTGCTTTCGTTTCGCTTTTTCAATCTGCTTTTCTTTCTTAATCCTCTCAAACTCAGCACGCTCCTCCGTCTTTTTCTTCGCTTATTCTATTGCTTTCTCCTTTTTAATTTTTGCCAACACTGGTTTTCCTTCTTGTTGCTGTTTTCCCAGCTTTACCCTTTCTTCTTTTTCAAGCTGAATTGCGAGTTTCTTTTCCTCACGATCTCTATACCATTCCATCCAACCGTCTCCAATTGCAGCGTAAGGTTGAGAATGTTTGTCAACTTTTTTCTTCTTATTTGTTGCTTGCGATAGTGAAGGGCAAACAATAGTATATTACGTGCCTAGGCGCACAATGAGGGTTATTGCGCGACGAGCGACAATGCTCGCAGGAGATCGAAGCCAAGGCGTAGCCGAGACGAAGCCGAGACGAATCCGAGGCGCGATCCGTCCTGCGAGCATTATCGCGAGTCTCGTAATTTCCCAAATTGTGTGCATTGGCACGTATTCTATTTTATGTGACTTCGGTGCGTATACGAGTTTTACGCTACAGTTGAGAGTAGCGTAATGTTGTGTATTAGGACACAAAGGAATCTAATGTAAAATTGAACTACGCATGCGCCTATTACGACACAGCGGAGCGTGATCTTCTTCTTATTCTTCTTCTCCTTCGTACAGCGTTGGCACCGTACTGACAAAGCATTGTACATTTGAACTGCGCATGCGTCTATTACAATACGCTACTACTACACAAATTCCAGAAATTCACAATGGCCGGAAGTATTCGCGGAATGTCAAGTGAGATGGGCGATAATCACGGCAATTTTGAACATTTCAGATTGGATTCGAGTGTACGCATAAAAACTCGTATATGCGCCGAAGTCACATAAAATAGAATATGTGCCAATGCACACAATTCGGGTAATTACGAGACTCGCTTAAAATGCTCACAGCACTGATCGCGCCTCGGCTTTGATCTCCTGCGAGGATTGTCGCTCGTCGCGTAATAACCCTCATTATGTACCTAGGCACATAATATACTATTACAGCATAAAAAGTCAATAACTTTTCGATTGACGGCGACTGGCACAACACAAAAAGGTTGCGGCGCTAGTCTTGGTGATTGTGTCGGAGGACTGGCACATTGACATGTTACGTGATCCAGTGTCCGGATTGTTTATTTATTAACATAAGAATAATAAAATCTTCAAAAAAATAAATACATTGTATGCGAAATTCATTTTTACAAAGTATACATGCATTACTTCTTTCATATCGTAAAAATTTAAGTGTATATTTCCTTATGAAATTCAATCTGTTTCTAACGAAAACAGTAAGCGCGTAATATTTTCTGAGAAATAATTGACATCGACTTACACAATATTGATTTTTTTTTAAACTATTGCTCAAGAAAACAAAATGTTTCGTGTCATCTTTACTTCTTAACTACAGCTTACTTAAAAAAAAAATTTCAGTAAAATTTATTAATTATTCATTTAACAATAGTCGGAAACGATTGACTTTGTCCGGACTCTGGCATATGTCCGAGGACTAGTACATTTACCTTATAAATCAAAAAATTTATACTCATTAAAAATTTTGCTCAAAATATAGAAAAAAGAAAAGAATCGCTCTAGGATTAAAGCTTTGAAAATATTTTAGCAAAAATTAAAAATTAATCGAGATTTTAATGTTTTTTTGGTTTTAATTGATTAAAATTTAGTTTCTCATGAAGGAGATGAAAACAATAAGAAGAGAAATTTAGTGGCTGACTTTATTTCTTTTTTCTGCTTTCTTTTCGTTATCTTTTCCGTTTTATCTTTGTTAATAATTTTTGTTCAAATTCAATTGTAGATTTGTGTAAATGATTTTCTTTCTGAATATTCACAACATATCTAAATGTAGAATTGTTTGTCTGTTTCAGGAAACAGAATGTCGAGAAGAGGCATCTAAATCTACCTTTTGTAGCAAGCTTTTCATACAGTACAGGGATTAAATGGCCCTACAGGTCTACACCAACATAATGGCTACAATTTGTCGGTTGACAAGAAATCCCCTGGAACAACCCAAACATCGCCGTTTGTCAACTCTAAGAAACGAGAGAATAATGTCTCATGATATCGTTAATAGTCACTTATACCGATTAAAGGAGAATTACAGATTGGTACGTTTTCCTTAGAGCTTTGACTGTTTTTCTAACGTTCCTTCAAAAGCAGACTTAACCTTATCCAAAAATACCATTTAATTCTATCTCCATATTTATTTACTTCATTCATTTATATATTTATTTTTATTTGTTTTTGTAACCGTTTTCATATCTTCATACATAGTTAAATATAAAAAAAAATTGAATCAGAATTTCAAATTAGAATCTAATAAAGTAAAAATATAGAATTTTTGGAGATTTGGGGAGTGAAGAAGTTAAAATATTAAAGGATATTAGTTTTGTTGAACAGGAAAGAAACACTGTTCGATTTTTTTGAGAGTAAGAAAAAATCTAGTATGGCCTACATTGAAGACCGAAGCTTTCAGATTCAAATGCATACTCTACTTTCTTATTTTCAAGAAACTTCAACAGGATGGGAAAAAATATCAAGATTTTGATGAAAATCAAATTTTTAGTACCTTAAGTTGATGTAAATTGTTTTTTCCGTTTAGTTATTCTTTCTTATTAACTTATGAAAAGAATTATTTTTCCAATTTTTTCTTTTACAACTTTAGATAATAGTGATGTATTCTGTGTCAAATTTCTTGATGAGGATTGAGAAATCTTGAAGAAATCTTGAAAGCAGGATGGATTGTCTGCCGAAGCAGCTGCGCCCCGAGTGGTGTACACTATCTTTACGTCACTGGTTGACTAGACGGGTACCTAATTTTCAAGGGTGCCGGCAACCACCTGGACCTCTATCCAGGGGAGTGAGCATTCGGATGCGACGAGCCGTGCAATGAGCCGCCACCAAATAAGGGATGCTCCGTGTACCTTTATCTTTCTTTTTCATCCTTGCTGCCGCAACAAGCCGCAAATGTGTCAGACCGCTGCTAATGCATTTTTTTCAATAAAAAACCATATCTTGAACAATTCATAATTTCTCTAACTTTTTCTCTTTGACATACTGAAATAAATTTTCAAAGATGCATGCACAACAAAATTACTTTTAAATTAGTTAAAGTAACCACGTTAACAGATATTTTAATTAAGATTAACATTTTAAATATCTGAAAAAAGTTGGTAAAATGAAAATAGTTATTGCAACTACTCTTCTTAATTCCCTAAGGCGCTAGTATACTATTTTATTAAATTACTTCAACTACACAATAATCATAGTAAATATTTATCCTAACTAAGAAATAGTTTGATTTACCATTTTCGCCAACTAACTTTTTTACTTGAAAATTTAGCAGACATATTTTTCAACGTATACTTTCCGATTGAATATTGCTTAAAATTGTTAAATCTGAGTAGTTCTTTATCAGTTTTTTCTGATGTGTTTACGCATATACTTAAAAAAGATTCGGTTGGTTTAAATATAACATTCTTTTATTATACATTACAAAATGATTTTGTTATTACGAGAGGCAATATTTATATTTTGAGCCCAATAATGAAAAACAGTAATTTGTCATCAAAAATCATTTTATGATCTATACACTTTTGCATGCGTTCAAACATTTCTTGAGCCCAGGGGTAAACCACTCTAAAATCATGATTTTTAAAAATTACACTGAGAAAAATTTTTAGTTCGAATAACTAAGAATTGGTCATCATCCCAATTGAAATAATATAGTTCGTTTTGGCGTCAACTAAGGCTTTGTAGTTGGCGCCACAATATCTTCATATATAGTTAGCGCAACGAGATCTTCGTTGTTAGCATAACCATAACATGCACCTTTTTTAATTGAATAGGTTGATTATATCCAAAAACAAAATTTTTCATTTTTGTAACAAAAAAAGGATTTTGATACAAATAATTCAATTTTGTTAGTGGGAATAAGTTAAAAAATTATGGTAAATGCGAAATGTAATTGAAATAGGAAAAAGTATTTGAAAAAAATCAGAAGTTTGAATCAATTTTTTTATTTACAATATCCTGAATGTTTTTTATAAAAATTATAGTATGCATCTTAATTGTTAGTTTTAATAGGAACAAATCACGTAACACTTATTATTAATTACAGATGTGACGTAAGATTCATACGAAAAAAGAGAGTGCAAGAGAACAGCATGAAAAACTTTGTTTCAACATTAAAATTTGCAAAATAATTATAAAAAATGAGATTAAAAATGATAGGAACGAACTCCGTTTTTTCTTGTAACGATTTGTTCTACGATTTCAAAAAGAATGATATTTCATTGTTATATCGAGTTTTGCAAGATTAAATAAATGAAATTTATTCTAATACTGGAATCAAAATTGTTTTTGAAATACAAAAAAATTATAAAACGTGGGTATACTTTTGAAAACGTTGATATAAGCTGAAAGATTGAAATTTCGAAGCATGTCTTCCACAAAATTACTCATTATAACAGACCATATCCACGTAGATCATGCACTGTTAAAAAATAGTGAAATTATATTAAAACTTTAAAATATTTATGGACTGCATCATAGAAAATAATTTCAAAAATTCATTTGAAATTACAATTGACTTTATTCTTACTACCATCAATTTAAAAATCCTATCATGTACACTTTTTTTTGTATATTATTGAGAATAAGAATCTTCGGAAATTGATAATGTGGTTTTGAAAGGTACAGCAACCTTTAGAAAGTTATAAAAATAATGCGCGAGGTTAAGCAAAGTCAATTTCGGAACACACTCTAAAATTCTTTAATATTTTAAAGATACAAAAGCCTCAAGAAAACAAAAATTGGAAGTAAGTTGATTGATGCATTCTTGTCTTGATAATCCACGTCGTAAGTCATAATAAATCATCGCACGATTATTTTCACGAGTTAATTCCATTTTTTTTGCTGAGACACAATTTTTAAGTCACTGTAAACAACACAAATAACGCTCAAATGACAAAACGTTCTGAAGGTGATTATGGTAAAAAATGTCAAACTTTCCAGTACAAATGTCAGATGGCACCTGAGAACATTCAGTGTTGCCAAGGCTCAAAATATAAATGGTGCCCCTCGTATACATTAAAAAATTATTTTGTTAAATTTATAAAGTATTTAATTAACTTAGCTAAATATTTTAGTAAAATGTAATAAATAATTGAAATTTATGCAAACTAACTAAAAAATTTGTTTAATCAACCACAGTTTACTAATCGAATATTTTTGTTAAGGGGGGTTTCTACTTTGTTCGGCCGTAAAACGTGCTTTTTTTAGAAATATTTTTTGGGGAACGTATTTAAGATAAACACTTGAAATTTTTTTCAGTTCTAGGTACAAGTTTATTGTACAAGTACAAACAGTTTTCAGTAGAAATATGCAAAGGGGGAGGCATTGAGCAATGGCGGCGCGCCGAACGAATTTTTCCCACTCTCGGAAGTCCTGCCGCTGTTTCAGATGACCTGAAACACAAAAGTGAAATATATTCTTACTCTGTATACTTTTGTCTTTGGCCGGTACTAGGATTTCGAAAAAAAATGAAAAATGAAAAAATTATGCGATTTTGAACGAAAAACTTGATTTTTGCCCACTTTTTTTGATACAAATTATTATGTAAAATGAAAAATTGTTAATATTTTTTGAAGATTCTAGTACGAGTCATAGCTAAGCCCTTGATACACGACTGTTAAAAATTTCGTGGCCATTGCTCAACTCGTTTGGCTTAAATCACTTCCGCAAGGCCAAAGATATAGTTTTGAGAAAAACGCGTTCAAAGTTTTGCTTCAGTATAAAGTGAAATATAACTTTTTGTACTTGTACAATAAACTTGTACCTACAACTGAAAAAAAAATTCCAAGGGTTTATCTCAAATACGTTCTCTAAAAAAAAATTCTAAAAAAAGGAAGGTTTTCGATCAATTGGACGTTTTTCTGTAAAAATACTATGGTTGAATTAACAAAATTGTTGTTAAATCAACCATATCTTTTTCCGATTGTGAGTCTAAATTGAACTGAAATATTATAAAGTTGACCCTTCCGCAGTTTTTAAGTGAGTCCGCAATAAAAAAATGTTGAGTATGCGTTTACAGAAAAAATTCTCTTATTATGTTTTTATAACCTTTTCTCAAATAATCCATACTTTTCTACTTTTTATTGAGAAATTGACTCGATAAAAAAGGATAATCTGAACCTTTTGATTATTTAGTGTAGGACTCAAGAGCTTAAGGCCCTAAACTTAATCGAGCCTATAATATACATCCAAAATGCTATAAAAACAGATTTGCGACCGCAAAGAAACCGACTTAAATTCTCATCACATTGAATCAATCTGTCTGGCTCTTACTGAAGCCATAAGGTCCAAATTTCTAAATTTGAAACCTTTTTACAATCCTCACCGTAAAATTGTCACTTTACCTCAGAAAACAAATTGGATCCAATCGTTTCAAAATTTGAGAGGCTTCATCTCATAGCCTATTCGATGCATTTATATCGTAATTATTTCTACCTTACTATATTTACCATCTCAAAATGACACAATGCAGTCTTGAATGGGCCCCGGTTAGTCTTTCAAATTTGTAGACAGTGGCATCGTGATGAGTATGAAAGAGAGAGAGAGAGAGAGAGTCTGCATGAATGAAGGAGAGAATTGAAAGGTCGAAGCAGAAACCGAGGAAGAAAGAAGGCGGTTGATAAATAAAGTTCTAAAGATCGCGGCACTTTAATCTCCCTTTGGAGGCGCTGTGCCGCGCTTCAACCTGAATAGGACGAGGTCCCGACTCATTATGGCAACTTGCAGTAAGTATCCTCGTGCTCAAAGTTTTGTTGAACCATTGAGGTTGTTAGGTAAACTATTCCAAACATGGATTATAGATACACAGTACACAGCACACAGCATACTTTAGATCTTTCCGTGATTTGTCAGAAATGTATTACTTTCGCTTGCATTGTATTATTAGAGGAGCAACGGGTGTAATGGGTTGCCAAAGGAAAATTGCTTACAGCAATCAATATAAGTTTTCACACTAAATAATATCTTCTAAAATACTTTATCTACGAAAAAATGATTTGAACAAAGGTTGACCAGGACCTAGGGGGACATTTGACTGTACCATCAATCCTGACCTTGAGGTCAATTTTCAAGGTCAAATGGAGGTAAGACCCTTTTCATAAATGAGAACCCCTATTTTTGACTGCGGATTTGAAAAGAGCGGGAAATTTCACGTCAAAAATGACCCGTGAAAAATGGTTTTTGTGACCTTGAAAAGGTAAAAAATTAAGGTAAAATGTCTGAGAAACGACCAGATGCCCTTTTTCTGCATTGTCTTGGTTGTTTGGGGTAAACAAACGTTGAAGATGCTTCACAAAAGTCAATGAAATGTTGAGGTGTACATCATCTTGACCATCATGACCTTCAGGTCAATTTTCAAGGTGACTTGAAGGTCAAGACGATTTTTCTTAGATTGAACTCTGTGCCCGGGTACATTTTTTTGTAGATATCAGGCTGTGGATTGTTATTACAACACCCCCCCCCCCCCAAAAAACACACCCAGACAGTAAACATCATTTCGGATAAGATGTAAAGACTGTGACTATGTAGTTACAAAAGTGAAAATTTTACAATGCCACTTCTCCGTGACTAGTTACAAAAAAAAAACACTTTTTCACTACTTTTAGCGTTACCCAGAAACAACGGCGTGGACGTAGTAAGTTCTGTTTCCTTTGGGGTGTTTACCTATCGTGGGTTCCCCTTACCTCTCACGTTTTGGGTGGTTGATTAACGTGAGTCCCCTAGCCTCTCACCTTTGCTACCAGTGTTACAATCAGCCACGGAGTAACTGTTCGAAGTGCTCTCCATTGGCTTGAAGACACAAACGTAGACGTCTTTCAAAATCGCCCACAGTTTTCAGCAAAGTTTCTCGAGAGATGACTGCGCAAGCTCTCCGAATCCTTCCCATCAGATTTTCTCTTGTTGTGGGTCGCTGAGCACTAACATTTAGATAGTCAAGTTTAGTTTTTCACTCGTTTAAAAAAAAATTAATTATTTGAATCAAACAAATTTGTGCATTGTTATAAGATCATAGAAAAGTTTCTTTGATTTAAAGATATTTCTTGATTAATTTAATTTGATTTGAATGAAAGTAATTAATGTCTGCGCAGTCGCATATTTTCATAAATTTAAAGAAAAAATTGTCTTTGTTCAGGGTAATTATATTAAATAAATTATTCCTTAGGTTTTCGCATAACTGTATTTAAAGCAAACAAGAATTGTATTGAATAAAATAAATAATGTTAAAAAAATAATTCTTTTCATTAAAAATAAGCTAAAAACTTGATTTCTTAAAATAAAATAAAAATTAATATTTGTTCTGAAGGTGTTTCCACTTCGAATTGAAGCAATAAAGTTGATAAAACGATTTCTTAAATTTGAATAAAACTTTTTTCTGGCTGAACTAATAGATAATGTAATTATTTCCAACCAGTTGCATGGTGACAACTTTGCTCCAGTTATCCGGGTAAAGTTATTCTCAATATTTTTATAGAAATAGAAACATTTTACGAGTGAAAAATTTCACTGTTCTATTCATTGCAATTTTTACATTCTCATCATGGATGAGAAGGTATTGGTTTTATGTGAAAAATGACTTTCGAAAATTTCATCAAATCTTTACGTTTTGAGACCCTCTGAGTCCGAAAAAAGGGTTGTTACGAAAGTGTCTGTCTGTCTGTCTGTCTGTCTGTCTGTCTGTCTGTCTGTAGGTCGTGTGCGGCATAACTCTCGATAGAATTATCAGATTGAATTGAGCTTTGGTACACTTTATCGGAGCCGAAAAAGTAAGGACAAGTTCGTTAACCAGCCACATCCAATCAAAATTGAGGGATTGAGCACTACTTTTGTGTTTTTGAAAATAATTTTTTGTAAAAATCAAAAATTTTAATACTGGTTTTAGATAGTGCTCATAAATCTCTAAAAATTATCCTGATAACATTTTTTGATTAAATCAAAATTAGAAATGTCACAGCATATTCAAATTCGAAAAAAGTCAATATCAAAATTCCATTTTCCAGTTAAATTATACGAGATACGAAAAAACGTTATGATACAATATTATTGAATAAATAAAGACCTACAAATTTGAATTGTAACATTTTTTCATAAGATGCATATTTTTTTTTTAATTCAAAAATAATCTATTGAAAATCCAAAATTCAATTTTTTAACAATAATATGTGAAATACGAAAAAAACGTAAGAATACAAAGTTGTTCGTTTTAAAAAGATCTACAAGTTTTGTCTCACACAGTTTATGAAAAAACATATATTTTTCGTTTCAATTCCAAAAAATACGATTAAAATTCAATAATTCCATTTTTTAGACAAAATATATGAGATACATAAAAAAAGTTCAAATGAAAAATTATTTGCCTAAATGAGGTCTACAAATTCTTATTAAGAAATTTCTCGACGGGATGTATATTTTATGTTTTGATTATTAATATTAAAAAAATTCGATTTTTTTCACCAAAATATGTGAGATACGAAATAAGCGTTGTTCTGCAAAATCGTTTCCTTAAGGTAGTACGATCACGAAAATTAGACCTCAGACAAAAATAGATAATTTTGCTTTCAAGAATAGCAACATTATTATTGAAGGGCCAATTTGAATGACAAAAGATTATTTTTCATGAAAAAAATTTGAAACACAAAAAAATAATGTTATTAATAAATGATTTCAAATTAATTAGTTGAGTTTGAAATTTTTGTTCACAGAAAGATTTTCAAATTCTTTAAAATATTAAGTTATTAATAAATTTTATTTTTGCCCAAACTTATTTTCTTATCGCTTCGAGTCAAATTTTTAAAAATGATGCGATTCTAATAAATTATGGTTCATTTTTTTAGAAAAAAGATTCTCTACAACTTGATAATAATTTATTATTATCAAATACAGCAATTTGTTTATAAAAATTTTGTTTTGAAAAATTGTTTTTTTATAATTTCAGCCATTAAAGAATTCGATTTCAAAAATAGGAAACTGTCATATTGTTGACAATATTTTTCCTAAAAGAATGAACCGTGATTTATTAGAATCGCATCATTTTTAAAAAAAATTTAAGAAGCGATAAAAAAAAAAGTTGGGTCAGAAATAAAACTTATTAATAAAATTATTTTTCTGTGTTTCAAATTTTTTCCCTGTAAAATAGTCAAAATAGTCCTTCAATATTAATATTGCTATTCTTGAAAGCAAAATTATCTATTTTAGCCTGAGCTCTAATTTTCGTGATCGTACTACCTTAAATAAAGTCTAGGATTATTTTTTCTTTTTGAGAGATTTGGAAGAAAATGAATTATTTTAATCATATAATTTATTAAAAAGTTACTGAAATGTATACAGAAAATCGAGCGCGAAGCGCGAGTGTCATGATGACAATGTGTTCCTTAAGGCCGATAGAGCCTTAAGTAAATTGAATTTCCTGTTTCACTTAAACTGAAAAAGTAATTTAGTGAATTTGAGAAAATGAGTAATTCACATCATCTTTAATATTATAAAATTGGTTTGAGCTTCAGTATTAAATGATAAGAAATAAATTTAAATGTATGTGAAGAGCACAAGACTGAGCGCGAAGCGCGACGATCAAATAGCGCGCCCCAGGCGCGCTCAAGCTTGCGAGCGAAGCGAGCTGCGCGCGATGAGAATGTGCCCGCAAAGCGGGCAGATTTTTTGCATTGTAAAAGTAACGATTAATTGTATGCAACAAGAAATAAAAATAATTTGTTTGTCAAACATAGTTATATCTATAGTAGAATCTTCGATTCATCAAGTTTTGCTACATACTAATTAAAAATTTAGGTATCTTTTAGATGGTTAAGTTTTGTTTTTCACTTGTTACAGTTTAATATTGAAAAAAAAATGTATTGAATTGCAAAGAATTGTGTTTTCTTATACGTAAGAGTTTGATGACCATTTGGTGTTAAGCTTTTTTCTTTATTGAAATAATAATCTTTTTCGGAGCTTCATGCAGGAAAAATTTATTATTTCAAAATTCTAAATGCTACCAGTTTCAAATTCGTAATTTCAATCATTGAAAATTGAAAAAAAAAAAAACAAATTAGGTATTGTCAATTTTTGTGATATTTTGATAGTTTCCAAAGAAATTTCGCAATATGGCTGATTACTTACCTATTGAAATCGTTGATATGATACTAATTTTAGGGGGATCTCACGTTAATTACGCCGCTGCATCAAGACTTTACGCTAAACGATTTCCAGACAGAAGACATTCTACTAATTGAACAATAAGTACTTTGACTGAATGAGCTCGCAATGGGATTCTTTTTCATGAACGCCGACATCATGAGTACAACGAAAATGATGAACGAGCTGTAACTGTTTTATCAGCTGTTCATGTTGATCCACAAATCAGTACTCGAGAAATTGAAAGAGAGATAGGTATACCACAAAGTACAGTATCAAGAATTTTAAGATCTCTGAACTATCATGCTTACCACATTACTCAAACGTAAGCTTTGCGCGTATTAATTTTTGTCAATGGACTTTGCAAATGGTACAGAATGATCCTAGTTTCTTTCGATATGTAATTTCTCAGATGAAAGTAAATTCTACAGCGACGGACAGCTCAATAGACATAATTGTCATTATTGGTCGGACGGAAATCCTCACTGGTACAGACCAATGGATCATCAAAATCGATGGAGTGTTATGATGCGGTGCGGAATAGTAAATGGCTATTTAATTGGACCCTACTTTTTTGACGGAAACGTTGACACACCAGATCTAACATCACCTGATTCCTTTTTATAAGGTTATATTGATAATGTAGTTTTTGCTCTGTGACCCACAACAAGAGAAGATTTGCTGGAAAGGATTCGGAGAGATTGCGCAGCCATCTTTCGAGAAACTTTGCTGAAAACTGTGGACGGTTTTGAAAAACGTCTACGTTTGTGTCTTTAAGCCAATGGAGAGCACTTCGAATGATTGATTGTAACATTGGTAGCAATGGTGAGAGGCAAGGGGACTCACGTTAATCAACCACTCGAAACGTGAGAGGCAATAGGAACTCACGACAAGAAAGCACCCCAAAGGAAACAGAACTTACTACGTCCACGCCGCTGTTTCTGGGTAACAGTAAAAGTAAGGACAAAGTGTCTTTTTTTTGTAACTCGTCACAGAGAAGTGACATTGTCAAAATTTTCTCTTTTGTAACTACATAGTCACAATAAATCATCGAAGCGGTAACGAGATCTTCTCAAAATGGCAGACCCAAACGGTGTGCAAGATACAGTACGCATCTGTCTTCTGAAACGAAAATACTTAGTTATTCGTAATTAAGTTGCCGAGGTACTGACGTAGGGATTTAGTAAATTTTCGAAAATTGACAAAATGGCGCACTTTGCAAAAAAAAATTTCGTTTTTCCCTCTTTTTTCGAGCGTAATGAGCCGTAAAAAATGGGGAAAAATTTTCTTTTTTCAAAATCCCTACGTCAGTACCTCACATTATGCATAAAAATTTATTACACAAAATTGGGCCGAGTCGATTGAATAGATTTTCTGCAATCCTGCACACCAACTTGAAAAACACGGTTTTGAGAAAAACGAGCTCAAAGTTTGAAAACGGGATGAATTATTGTTTTAATCAACCGCTCGCGGGAGCCTTTAGCTCCTGCAGCTCAAAAACTAAGCTGGTTTCGAACAAAACCTTTTAGAAAAGTCTTTTTAACATGTTTTAGATTAGAAATAAGCAATAAAAAAAATCAATTTTTCGACAGTGACACACAGGTCTACCCCCTTAAGAAAATGGTCTTACCTCCATTTGACCTTGAAAATTGACCTCAAGGTTAAAATTGATGGTACAGTAAAATGTCCCCCTCGGCCCTGGTCAACCTTTGTCCGAACCATTTTTCGTAGATAAAGTATTTTAGAAGATATTTGGGATTATAGATTAAAATGGGTCACCGTGTATATTCTGGTATTATTATTCTAGTTAATGTTACAGGGAAATATAGTAAAAGTAGTTTCAAGATGCGCCGTTAGCAACGTTACTGTCTACACAGTCTGGCGCCTTTTCGTTTTTCGCTATACATGCAAGACTCGGCATTTTGACTGTCGAGGGGCAGCCTCCACCACGCCACCTTTCCACTTATTCAGTGGGAAGGTGGCGTGGTTACATACATGTTTATACCAGTTTCCTGTTAGTTATGATGTGTATTAAGTCGCTGGCAAAAACAAGTGAAAACGAAAACAAGGTAGAGTCCAAAGGAATCTTAAAGATCTCGCGTCTTGCCTCGAATTATTTTTACAAAGTTCTAAAGAAATGGACCCCTCCTAGGACCTGTAGGACCTTGCCGTTGGTGGAAGGGCTTATTGCGCGGTCCCTGGCTCTATAATCGGGTTTCCTCGTGCGGATGGATGGGGTTGGGGGCGGTCCCGGTCCTTGGCTCGCGATGCGACCAAGAAACGGCTCCCCCTAAGCCAGGGTGTGCGCCACCGTGCCTATTGGCTCTCTTGACACCCGGAGGTAAGTCAGGGTGCCTCACATGGTGCCTTGGGAACACCGGGTGACCTTCCTGAGTACTTAGACTTAACCCTGCAAGCGGGGCTCTGCAGGGTCAGACCAAATGTTTCCCCAGCTTCTCGTGGGATTAAAATGAATCCAGAAAATAAAAAAAATAAAATGACATCTTTAAGGTGGGAGAGGCGGTAGCTGAGGTGGATGTGGAGCTGGGCTTGCAAAGGTCTAGCACAAATCCACCCCTGCAAACAGACCCTACAGAATCGCAAACGCCGACGGTGGCTGCTGGTCCTGGCTGTACTGGGTCTCAGAAGAGGAAGCTGCGGCGACAGGGCTTTCGCACAAATGAAGCGGCTAGTGGCGCCACAGCTCTTCAGTCTCCTGTGGCGAGAGGAGTGGCCCCCAAGCGACGAAAAGGTTCTAAGAATACCCCCCCCCCCCCCCCGGAAAGGGATGAGGATTCCAAAGAGGCCCGGCTGTCGTCCTACGGTTTCTGGAGGTGTGATAATAACTTTTTTTCTCAAATCACCTTCGACAAAATACTTATTCTTTAATTAGCATAATTTAAAAGATTTTAATTATACTAATTTGTTCAATTTTTCAGGGTGCCAGATCTTTCGCGGATCAAGGATAATGAAAAAGCTAAATCAAATAAATTTTGTGACGGATCTTAAATGAAAATTAATTGCTAATTTAGCTTCTACAGTACGACGAAGAGAATTAATAGATTTAGGATCTCTACCATAATTTAAAAATCTATTGCAACACGCTTATAAGTTTTTTCTATTCCTAGATTACCTGCTTGGGGTACATCATGGGCTTCAGAAAGAATTTTACTTTTATTCTCATCACAAGGAACTAATTTCCATTCATTTAAATCAGGTACTAAAGATGAAATTATAGGTTCGGGTCGGAAATTGTATAATTTATTGTCTCTAATCTTCCAGTTTGGAAATCTTTCAGGGAAGTTAGAAATAGCAAGAAAACGTCGCAGATACCAAGAAAGAGGTTCTTCATAAGCTAAATTAATTCGTTCTTCAGGAGAATGAACATGCAGGAGAGAGCATCTGGGACATGATGATAACTACCCTTTCGATGAATAATTTCGAAATCATATTCTAAAAGTGACAAAGCCCATCTGGCTAATCTTCCTGTAGGATTCTTAAGATTATGTAACCATCTTAAACTGCTATGATCTGTGATTACAGTAAAGTGATAACCTTCAAGGTATGCTCTATACTTTTGTATTGCCCAAATGACAGCAAGACACTCTTGTTCTGTGGTTGAATAATTATTTTCAGCATCTGATAGGGATTTACTAGCATATGATATAACATGTTCTAAACCATCAAGAGTTTGAGTAAGAATTGCACCTAGACCTGTACAACTGGCATCAGTTTGAAGAACAAAGGGTATACTAAAATTTGGACAAGACAGAATTGGAGCTTCAACCAAATAAAGTTTGATTTGTTCAAAAGCCAATCGCTGTTCATTAAACCAAAACCATCGTTGTTTCTTTTTCAACAGAAGATTTAAGGGAGCGGACAAAGTAGCAAAATCTTTTATGAATTTTCTATACCATGATGACATACCTAAGAAGCGTATAAGTTCTTTAACATTATTGTGAGCGGGATAATTTACAATAGGAGCAACTTTATCGGGATCCACAAGCAAACCATTTTCATTGACCAAGAAACCAAGATATTTTACTTGAGAACAGCAGAATTCACATTTTGTATTATTTAAAAATAAATTTGCATCTTTGATTTTCTGTAATACTTTTGTTAGCCATTCAATATGTTCTTTAAAAGTTTTAGTAACAATTATAATATCATCCAAGTATGCAAAAACATGTGGTTCCATCTCAGGACCAATAAGAGAATCTACAAGTCGTTGGAATGTCGCCGGTGCGTTAGTAAAACCAAAAGGCATTCTTTTAAAATGAAATAAACCACGACCAGGAAACGAAAATGCCGTTTTCTCGCGACTATTCTTTTCCAAGGGAATACACTGAGAAAAAAATTTATCCAACAAAACTTTTTTTGTTATCCTGACAAAATATTTTGTTGTCCCAACAAAACATTTTGTTTAACCAACAAAATTTGTTTGATATAGCAAAATGTTTTGTTGGCACAACAAAAGATTTTTGTTAGCTAAATAATAACCAAATATTTTTGTTGATTTGACAAAACTGTTTTCTCAGTGTATTTAAGAAGCCCTTTTGAATATCAAGGGTCGAAATATATTTTGCTTGGCGTAATTGATCTAAAATAAAATCCATTTTAGGTAAAGGATAGGCATCTCGATTAGTTAATTGATTCAATTTCCTAAAATCTAGACAAAATCTATAACTACCATCAGGTTTTTTTATCATTACTATTGGATTTGACCAGCCACTACTAGAAGGTTCGACTATGTCATCTGCCAAAATTTCATTTAATTCAGCATTAATTGCTTCCTGTATTTAGGAGAAACTTTATAGTGCCTTTTTTTAAGAGGGGGGTGGTTTCCAACATCAATTTTATGCTCAATTAATGATGTTAATCCAGGTTTGCCTTGATTATCGAGAATATTTTTAAGAATGAAGCCTTGAAGAGTTTCATATTGACCCACCGTCAATTCACTTAATCCACAACATAAATCTGAATTCCATTCTTTCAATTCAAAATTATGAATAGTAAAAGGATCATCTTTAAAAATCCAAGTTCTATCTTCTATATTAATTTTTATTCGAAAAGCTTTAAGGAAATGAAGTCCTATGGCAAATGAAACAGGTAATGAAGGTAAAATTCTTATTTTCATTTGCCTGGCTTTATTTTTAAGTGAAATTGGAGTCAAAACTTCTTGAGAAATTGTTCATTAGGTATTGGATGACTTTGATTGAAATTTTTAGGGTTGTTATTTTGTTTAATTTTATTCTTTAATGACTGTGAATTTTTTGTGATTGGGGTAGGATCTTTAGCTAAGAACATTTCATCAAGTGGATCTAGAACAGAAGTATTTCCAGAAATTTGATCATTTCACAAATTTATAGTTTCACGGTTTCTATTTTGAACCTTAAATTTATTATCTGTGTAGGCTAAATCTGCTAAAAGTGATCGTTCAGCAGGAGGAGGGGGTCTAAATAATTTTGCTAGCCTAATGCTCTTTTCTGCCGCTACAGATAACTATTCTAGTTGAGCAAAATTAACAAGGTTATATCTTGGGATCAACAATTGTTTCCGAGGTAATAAATTTCTATGTGCAAAACTAACTTCTTCTGATTCTGGCAAACTAGGAATGACACGATCAAATAAGGCCATCATACAAGTTAAATAATCAGCTACTGATTCCAGTTCTCCTTGTGTACGTCTATAAATTTCTTGTCTTAACTCAAATTGAAAATGTGCGTCTCCGAATCTGGTCCTAAAAGCTATTGAGAATTCAATGAAATTTCTCCACTGGTGTCTAGAGCTACGATACAAATTCAGAGCTACACCATTTAAAAAAAAGGAAGTATTTGTAATAATGAAGAATCCTGTACTGGAACAATATTTCTTCCCTCAATAATCTTCATGAGAAAAGCTTCAGGATCCTCAGAGCGATTTCCAAAGAACTTTAAGTTCCATTTTCTCATTACATCGAAAGCTGAAGCCGAATTAGGAGGAAAATTACTTCACGTATTAGAATTGACAAATCCACATTGATCATTTTTTTGATAACCATTTTGTGTATCAAAGCTGTCATGTGGTCTGAAACCTCGATTTCCAGGATCTTGATTATTGGAAAAATGATTTTGAGAGAAATTAGGATTTCTAGAAACCATTGGGTCATTATTTCCATATTGACTATTTAATGAAGGGAATTCAAATCTGTTTCCAGCTTGTCGAGAAAAGTTAGAATAATTTCCAAAATTGTTCGGATTTATTTCTCGAAATGGATTTCTGTGAAAGGGATCTGAAATTTGGAGTTGAGTGGGTAAATCTGAGAAACGACTTACTCGATAAGGATTTTTAGCATAATCTTGATTAAATAAATCATTTTGGCGTGTCACTTCACCATTTCTACTGACTGTTTCTGAAAATTCATGATTTACCAATATTTCCTGACTCATAGGATTTCTAGAAGATCTATTAATATCTAAATTATAACCTAAGTGAAATTGACGATCGTTATTATAATTCTGTCTTGGAGAAGGAAAAGGATTTACAAAATTTGGATTTGTCTTATAGGGTTAGGATTGTCATTCGAGTTCAGATTTATCAATGAAATATGATTAGACATTATATCGTCTATTGTGGCAAATTCATTAGACGATACTGGCGACTTATTATTACAAGCTGCTATTGAATTTTTATCTTGATTTTCAGGGCTAATGGCATGGCCAGTTTTACTGATATTATCATTATTAATATTAGGGTTAGGAATGGGATCCTCATCATTGGTGTTGAGAATCAAATTATTAATTACTTCTATTACAGGATCTATTACCATTGGAACACTCAGATTTTTAATCCATCTATTTCACTTAGCGGTTATATTTCCTACCACGGGAATTTTATTGGATATATTGAATTAAATTCAATGAAAAGATTTTAATACTTTACAAATAGTTATTTATTTATCAAGTTGAAGTTGTAACAATTTATGCAATTAGAAACATAGACTCATTGGTTATTTAACACGATAATATCTAACATAACTTTGTCACAATAATTTTTACAGGAAAACGTATAGAAGTTACAATCTTAAAGTAATGATCTTTTCGTCTGGTATTTCCAGGACTAGACGAAATAGCCACAATGTATGAATCTCAATATACTTATAAGAGAGAATCTCAATAATATATCAATTTATATTAGGGATAACTGGGATAATTCGGATCTTAAACATTGACTAAATCAGGGAGAATCCAATTAGAAATTCAACTTCTGTATTGTTCACAGAAAAACCATACCTCATCAATTCAGCAATAACTTTTGAAGATCCTCAATCTTCACAATAGAGACAATATTCAATGGTTCAACTAATTCGGTCCAATAGATGGTAGATATCATTCTTCCTCTCCATAGTATTTGCCAACCACATGCTGGCTATCCAGATTTCTGACAATTCGCAAGAGGGAATCTGGCAGAATTCTTTATCCAGACACACAGAAATGTTGACAGTAATACCAGGGCCGTAGCTACAGAGGTCCCACTCGACATACCGGCGAATTGACGATAAACCTTCTCAGATTTTATTTTATCTTGAACTTCTCACCAAGGAGAATGAGTTATTCAGGTAATACAGGGCCAAGAAAACGCAGCAAGAATCCTGGTAGCATTTCAAGACGAACAAATAACTCTGAGGTAGAACCAGAAGGATGGGATTGGATTCACTGCAGTTAAGGTTGGAAATAATGATTTAGGTATTCTTCCAAGTTTCTTCAAGTAACAAAAGGCGTCTCAAATGCTTACTGAAGTCTCTTGAAGTCTCCGAGTCTCAGTTTAATTTCATAAATAAACGGAAAAAATAGGCAAAATCAATTCTTAAGTTTAAAGGATCTTAATTATATTAACCTAAGTCTTGGAAAACCGTGCAGCTTCCAGAACTTATAAAACGCGAAATTGTTCAAGATTCAAAATTGTAATATCATAAGTTTTCTAAATTCCAAAATACATTAACTTGTGACTTGCAAGGATTTTGCAACATCACAGAGGGGTTCAAACCCTCGCTGAAAACAACATCCTGGCGTATTTTCAGGCATGAGAGACCTTAGGAGCCTAACGCAACGGGAGGACTAAAACACCTCCAGATCTTTCAGGTCCCTGAGTCTCAGGCGAGAGCCATAGCAGGCCTCAAAGACAGGCGGTAAGTGGTCGAGAGCGGGGGGAGCCTGCCATGGACACGGAGAGGCCGGAGCAGCCCTAAATGGCTGTATCTGGCCTAACCATTATTCAAATCAACTTGCATCACAGCAAAAGCGCTTCTGCGGTTCTGCTGAAAAGCATAGCTGTGATGCACACAGGCAGCTCAGTTATCCAAGAACCGTGGATAAACAAGGATCCCATTAGGGGATTAGGGTGGGGGGGGGCAGCATTTTTTGTTATAGGTACCCCGAGGCACCCAACCCAAGGACATGCATCCTGGCGAAGAACGTCCACATCGTTCCATTACTGGATCTTTGTTCCACAGACCTCATGGTGGCTTCAGTCGACCTGACAGGAATTGGTAATCTAGTCATTGGAACGGCATACTTTCCGCATGACAGTGCGTCCCATCCACCGGAGGAAGTCCGCTCACTAGTGGACTACTGTCGGGCAAGAGGCCCGTCCCTGCTCTTAGGGTGCGATGTCAACTCCCGCCATAAGCTGTGGGGTAGCACGGACACCAACAGAAGGGGTGAGGACCTAGTGGACTATCTAATCACTACTAACTTGGATATTCTAAATACAGGAACGATACCGACTTTTCGGAACTGTGTGAAAGGAGGTAATCGACATCACCCTCTGCACCGAAAACATTCCGGATAAAGTCAAGAAATGGACGGTTTCAGATGAACCCTCCCTATCTGACCACATGCAGATACTGTACGAACTGGAATCACACGCACCTTCTGATCCCACATGGGCCAGAAACCCGAGGAAAACAAACTGGAAGTGCTATTCCAAAAACCTACAAGCTGCACTCCACGAGACATTCATGCTAATCAGAGACGTAGAATTAAAAATTTCAAGGATTCGAAACCAATCGAATCCTCAAAACACAAAAAACACAACCAAATTTGGACCAAAATCACTACACCTCAATAGAACTATTAGAAAACAAACATGTGTAAAAACAAACAAAAAAGGAGGAAAGAATGCCAACAGGAAACTGCAACAAGACCCCGTGCATCCCTCCCCCCCAAGCACCTGAAAGACCCCAAGGGTCATTCAATAAATTTTAAATTGTTTTGCAGAATCTAGAAACCTCAAGGATATTTACTGTGTAACATTGTCTTTAGAGATAACTTATCATGCTGTCATAACATCCATTGTACTTAACCAAATCTGTTTTTAAATTTATAGAATATGTTCCCTCTTTTTTTATATATAACATTTCCATAAATTCTCTTTTTCCTTTATTCCTTTCCAAGTGTAAAATCTCTACATTGTTCCAGTCAAAGTCATGATCAGCGTATTCCTTTCTATGATCAGACAAAACATTATGATAATTACACTTTCTCCCAAGATTCTTATTGTGTTCTTCTACTGTAGTATTAAGAAGTCTGCCCGTTTGTCCCACATAAGTCACTTTACACCTTTTACAAATCAGTTTGTATATCACACCACTTTTTTCTAATCTATTCAAGATGTCTTTAACCAAAGTTATAAGTCCTTTCATCCTAAACGGTATTCTAAAAATTGCATGGATTTGACATTTTTTTAACATAGATTGAATTGTTTTTGAAATTTGACCAAAATATGGAAGAACAATAGTGTTATTTTTATCAAAAATTTCACTTTGTGTATCCGTGTCTACGTTTCTACTCTTTCTACTTTTGATTTGTTGAATTCTAATTTTTATATGTTTTTCAATCAAGTCTTGTGGGTAGTGATTAAAAAATAAAATCTTCCTAACAACTTCTAAATTTTCTGAATGGAATGATTCA
This sequence comes from Diplolepis rosae, assembly GCA_030998225.1. Classification (NCBI taxonomy): domain Eukaryota; kingdom Metazoa; phylum Arthropoda; class Insecta; order Hymenoptera; family Diplolepididae; genus Diplolepis; species Diplolepis rosae. Next base: position 5,090,376 of record JAPYXD010000466.1, read on the forward strand.
TGGCGGCTAACCAATTTTCTCCGGACATCATTACTGCGTATGAACACAACTGCTTATCTTCGAAAATCAAGAAAGCGCGGGAGACCCACTGGTGGAATATGAAGCTTGAGAAGCTTCGTAAAGAAACCAGAGAAAGGTTCAGACGGGCCAAGAAAGGCAATACGGAAGAACTATGGAACTTATCCAATGCAACTAGGGATGCATACAGGAAAGAAATTAGGGAGGCCAAGGGTGAGAACTGGACCTCCTTCTGTTCAGACATAGAGAAGGCTGCAGATGCGGCCAGGCTGAACAGACTACTGGCCCGTAACCCGGGAGCTATGTTAAGAACCCTACGACTACCGGACGGGACGAACTCAGAGTCGGACGAGGAGACCCTGACCCTTCTGACGGTGGCGCACTTCCCCGGCTTTAAAGGTCCAACGGAGGTGAGAAGAAATTTTCAGAAAGGCCGACCGCTGCCCGCGACTCAATTGGGAATACGTGGACAGCTGGCCCATGAAATCGCCTCCCCAGCGAGGGTTAAATGAGCCTTGAAGTCTTTAATCCTCTTCAAGTCCCCAGGTCCGGATCGCATTTACCCTTTTCTCCTACAGAGGGCTGGGGACCCCATCATAGGGCCGCTAGTGAGACTTGCTATGGCCAGTCTGACTCTAGGTTACGTCCCAAAAGCTTGGAGAGGGACAAGGGTCATTTTTATACCTAAAGCAGGCAAGAACGAATGGACGTCCCCGAAGAATTTCCGACCAATCAGCCTTACCTCCTTCGTACTAAAAACGGTGGAGAGACTCGTGGACAGATACATCCGCGATAAGATCCTTACAGCAAAACCACTACACAGGGATCAGCATGCCTACAGCGCCGGTCGTTCGACCGAAACAGCCCTGAGCTAAGCGGTGAATCTGATTGAGGACCAACTGAACCTTAAAGGATTCGCTATTGGAACATTCATGGATATTGAGGGTGCTTTCAACCACACATCCAGTGAAGTAATCAGGAAAGCTATGATTAGACAAGGAGTCCCCATAGCCGTAGTTGAAAGGACCTGCCATATGCTAGGAAACAGGAATATGACGATAATCAAAGGAAATACCACCCTTCGAGGGATCGTTGAGTCAGGGTCCCCGCAGGGAGGAGTACTATCTCCCTTGCTGTGGAATCTAGTGGTGGATGAATTATTGCATCTACTCTCCGACCAGGGATGTCACCCCATTGGATATGCTGATGACATCCTAGTCATAGTACGCGCAATGCATTTGGATGCACTGATGGGCGTAATTCAACAGACGTTAAAGGTTGTAGACACCTGGTGTTAAGCGTCAATAGTCTGGTAGAGAAGAGTCAAGCAGAAGACGGCCATGGCCAGGTTGGAAAGACTCAGAGAGCTGATCCTTATAGGGATCACTGGCGCCTCGAAGTCTTCACCCACAACGGCGCTGGGAGCACTAATGGGACTAGAGCCCCTACTCCCAACCATCATAGCCGAGGCTGGCAAGGCGGCCTGGAGAATTGGTGAAAACTCTAATACAGTGATTTCAAAGAAACTGAGAACGACTGCCAACATCGCGAAGAGACCGATCATGAAAGTAAGCTTGTCAACCATGGAAGATTGGAAGGTGGGTCCAATGCAACGAGACAGCGGATAGACTAGCCAAGCTCGCGACAAAACAAAACCCATCTGGTCTAGAACCAGTAATAGATATTTCAAATGGGTTGGTCACAGAAGACATTAACAAGTGGCTAGCCGAGAAACACCGGGAAGAGCTCATCACAGACATAAGATAGGGCTTGCAGAAAGTCCACTTTGGGTAATTTACAATTGGCTTGGTACCGCGCCAGTCCCGGCACGCGGATGTCGGTACTGGCGTTATACTGGCATAATAGCGGATGGAAAACGGCTGGGTACTGGTATTCGTCCGAAATGTCACTCGGCTGGGAGTTATTTGTCGGTACTGGGGCGGTACTAAAAATGGTACTGTGCCTGTACCGAAAATCTGTACTGGCACTGTACTGTAAATAGTAATAGTAGTAAATAGTAGTACTGTACTAGCGCGGTACTAGCATTAGTACAAAATGTCACTCGACTGGGAATTGTCTTTCAGTACTGGAGCGGTTTTTTTTTTTTTTTTGGTGAGGAGGAAAAATGGCAAAATCTTTTATAGACGTTGTACAGGACTCTCCTAGGACGGGTCTAGGCATACCTGTTAAAACCAAAAAACCCCCTCTCTCGAACCAATACACCACCCGCGGAACCGCCTTTCGGCTTTAAACTTCACGGGTGGTTGGTTCCATTAAAGTCGCGTACGACTCTTCCGTCATCCGTTCGCTCGGAACTTCCACCCGCGGCCACACGCCCACTAGGATAACCGACTAGCCGCGCCACCCAGGGGAGAAACAAACAGATTCCTTCCCCGAACGACGCGGACAGTCAAGTCTACCCGAGACGCAGGACCGCGGGTGCCGGCCCCGATGCGATTTCTACTGGCCCTCCCCGTTGTTTCGCTCTCGACGCCCATCAAGTTCTCTCGTCTTCATCACAAGTGTGACGAATGACTCGATGAGCGTCCAGAACCGTTCAGACTGGAGCATGAGGGGGACCATCGTGTCAGGAGTAAGTTCGGAACCCACCGCCTGACCGAGGACCCCCTAGCCACACCCCATTTTGCGCAGACGAAGAGTGCGTGCTCTGCGTTATCCACCGGGGAATCGCAGTAGCAACACGTCTCCTCGTCTCTCTTCTTAAAGCGCCTCAGGTACGCGTTAAAACAGCCATGGCCCGAGAGCGCTTGTGCCAAGTAAAAGCCGACTTCCCCGTGCTTTCTGTTCAGCCAGGTGGCGAGCTCCGGGATCAGGCGGTAGGTCCATCTCCCTGTCTGCTCACCATGCCATCTCATCTGCCATTTCTCGACGAGTCTGCGCCTTCCATCCTTGCGGATGGCCTCCTTCGCGCGAGCGATTTCCTGCAGGTCGGCGCAGGTAAGCTCCTTGCGAAGCTGAAAGGTTTCCTGCCTTTCCTCCGCCAATAAATCTATTGGCGGGACGCTCGCCAGGACCAGCACAGCGCTCGTCGAGATAGTTCTATATGCCGAAACTATTCTCAGCGCGACAAGTCTCTGTGCCGAGAACAGCTTCTTCTGGATAGCATGGTTTTGCAAGGCATTGGCCCAGACCGGAGCTGCATAAAGCAGCTTCGAATGGACCACGCTCGCCACCAATCTTCTTTTCGCTTCCCTGGGTCCACCAATGTTTGGCATAAGCCGGGCCAAGTTTGCTCCACATTGGATAGCTTTGGCGGCTGCGATCTTTAGGTGTTCGCCAAAGCTAAGCCTACGATCCAGCCGCACCCCCAGGTACTTAATGCTTGTTTGTCACTCGACTTCATGCTCTCCGAGAACGATCCTCGGGTATTTGAAGGATCTCCTGTCCGTAACGAGCAAAGCCTCGGTTTTCTCAGGGGCCATTTTAAGACCTCTGCCATCCAACCAGCGCTTCGCTCGCCACAGACTTTCATTGATCCTCAGCTCTAGGATTCCGACGTCGTCAGCGGCGCACACGACTAGTGCGTCATCCGCGAAGCCGACGATGCTCGTTCCAGCAGGCAGGTCCATGCGCAGGAAATCGTCATACATGACGTTCCAAACGAGTGGACCCACCCGCGACCCTTGAGGGGCGCCACATGTCATCTCCTCCTTGAGAGACCATTTGTCGCCCTCATATATCACCCACCTGTCGCTCAGATAGTCATCTATCATTCGCAACAGGTAGTCTGGAACCTTTTTCCGCACCATCGCCTCGATGCAGATGTTCCATCTCGCGGTATTGAACGCATTGCGTATGTCAATGCTAATCAACGCACAGAATCCCTTACGCTTACCAGTTCCTTTTCTTGCATTTGTGGCGATGTTAACCACAGCTTGGATGGCGTCCACAGTGGACCTGCCTTTCCTGAATCCGAACTGGTTTTCCGAGAGACCGTTCTCCCCGACCAAGAGAGCCTGAAGCCGTTGTAGAATCAACTCCTCCAGAAGCTTCCCCATCGTATCCAATAAGCATATTGGTCTATACGACGAGGCAACCCCTAGAGGTTTGTTGCCCTTCCTCAGCAGGACCAACCTCTGCTTCTTCCAATCTGCGAAGAACCTCCCCTCCCGAAGACAGGAGTTAAAGGCTTCTAGGAGGATCTCTGGGTACGCCCCGATCACCTCTTTGAGGATCTCGTTCGGCACCCCGTCGATACCTGGCGCTGTATTTGCCTTAAGCCTTCCACCCGCTCTCTTTAGTTCTTCGAGAGTGAAGAGTTCTTCGCGCCGGACCACGCAGGAACTTCGGTCCTGTCTTTGGAACGGCTCCACGTGTGGAAACAAGCTACGCACAATGTAATGGACTCGATCGGGATTTTACTGTTTTCACAGTAAAAAATCTAGTTTAAAGCTAGGACATTTTTTCTGAGTAAATTGACAATACTTTTTTGTTACACGTACACCGAAAAAATTTCTAAGTGGGTTTGTGACTACTTTTTAACTACTTTCCGTAGATCGTAAAGGCTCCAATTTCATTTTAGAAGTTAAGTGAACTGGAGGAACATAGTTGAATCAAATAAGAGCAGTAGTTGAATCGATGAATATTCTTAGTACATTTCAAAACTTTATTTACTTACTATTTTTATATACACATTTATCTACAAACACACACCGCCCTCTACACTACACAAACGCTCGTTTAGGGAGTATTAAAAATCATTCTTAACGCTGCGGGTTCGAACCCTCTCTACTTATAATTAACTCATTACTAACCTACCCGTGTAGAAATTTTGATAGGGGTCTAGTGGGGCCCCGACGAGTTTGCCCTATCTCTAGTCGGGATCTAGCGTGGAAAACTAGTCAGGGCCCCGTCGGTAAAGTAACGCTTTTGTCGACGTGGGCCCTACTAGACTTTCTAGTAGGGGTTTAGTGAAGTCAGCCCTTACACTTCCCCACCTACAAAAAAGGACACCATTAGGGCCCTATTGGACTTCCGAATTGAATTTAAGGGCATATATTAACAGAGTCGCGTGACCAATTTTGTTCAGGTATCTCACTGAGAAAATAATAAATAAAAACGATTTTCCACACTGAGAGAAAAAGTACAGGGGAAATTCGAGTTAAGACTCTAATATTTAACATTTTTAACGGCAATGGAGGGATATTCGCTTGGAAGGTTAAGTTTACTGTTTTCACAGTAAAAAATCTGTTTTCAAGCTAGGAAATTTTTTTCTGAGTAAATTGACAGTACTTTTTCATTACACGTACACTGAAAAAAAATCTCAGTAAGTTTGACTACTTTTTAACTTACATTCCATAGTTTACAAAGGCCCCAGTGTAATTTTTGAAGTTCAGTGAACGGCAGGAACATAGGGGTAAATCAAGTAAGAGCAGTAGTTGAATCGATGAATATTCTTATTAGTACATTTCATAACTGTATTTAGTTTCAAGTAGACTCTAACTTACTATTTTTATATACACACCTACAAACACACACCCCTCCTTCTACACTACACAAACGCTCGTTCAGGTGGTATTAAAAATTATTCTTAACGCTGCGGGTTCGAACCCTCTCACTTATGATTAACGCATTACTAACCTAAGGACTAAGCCTTTGGCTGCGCACGCTTGGAATACAAGAAAGAAAATAGGGCTTATAACCTGCAACTATTGCAGGGCCGTGTAAGAAGTGTATGGGCCCCGTGTAATCGGGAATTTTTAAATTTGATGCCAATTTATGATTCTGATTAAAATTTTTAATTATTGAATCGATTTTCTATAAAATGAAATATTTTTGAAATAAACAGATCAAATTTTTGAATTAAAGAACATTACATAATAAAAAGCTTCATATACATTTTAGAAGTATTAATTTTTATTATTGTATATTAGTGATACTTTATACACGTTATGATTCCTTTAATTTTTGTTTTTAAGAGTAAAATCAACGTATGTTCAGAATCTAAAAAATTTGAGTTTTTTCAATTCCAAAAATATGATGAAACTTTTGAATCAAGAAAATTATCGCATAACGAAAAAATAACGAAAAATTATTAAAAAAATAGTACACTTATTTACTTATCAATAGTTTGTTTTTCTACCTACACTTATGTAGTAACTTCTACCGCTTATGTTTATTATGAAAGCTTCAATTGATTTTACTATTCACCCCATGTTAATTTAACTACATGTTTCGTTATTGTTATTACCTCGACACAATAAGATACACACACATACACATACGTGCTCGCATATGATTATTATAATTACATGCGAATTCGAGTTAAAATTATGAAAAAGTTTTCTTAAATGTTGTTGCTTCCTCTTAAGTATTGATTTTATCCAAGACTGTGTTCAGAAAATCTCCATTTTTATCAGATAAGATCAAATTTTAATGAGAATAAAGAATAAAGGTTATGTTGTATCTAATGGACCTAACCTTAACCACAAATATTACAAATAGGGATTCTCTAGTCAGTTTTTTCTAGACTAGAAATACTAATCGGGTGCTAACAAGGCCCCTACCAGTTTTTTCTAGATGAGGAAATTCTAGTCCGGGCCCCACTAGAACCCAACTTGAAATAAGGAAAGGTAGGGCAATTTCTACACGGGTAACGACTAGGCGTCTCGGCTGCGCACGCTTGGAATACAAGAAAGAAAATAGCGCTTATAACCTACAACTACTGCAGGGCCGTGTAAAAAGTGTATGGGCCCCGTGTAATCGTGAATTTTTAAATTTTATGTCAATTTATGATTAGTTTATAATTAATATTAGTGATACTTTATATAGGTTATGATTCCTTTCATTTTTGTTTTCAAGAGTAAAATCAACGTATGTTCAGAATCTAAAAAATTTGAGTTTTTCAAATTCCAAAAATATGATGAAACTTTTGAATCAAAAAAATTATCTCATAACGAAATTATGCATTCAATTTCGCAATAAGTAATTCCAACTAATGAAGTATTATTAAAAATAATAGTACACTTATTTACTTATCATCAGTCTGTTTTTTTAACTACTCTTATGTAGAAACTTCTACTGATTATGTTTACTATGAGAGTTTCAATTGATTTTACTATTCACCCCATGTTAATTGAACTACATGCTTAGTTATTGCTACTACCTCGACACAATCAGATACACACACGTGATCGCATATGATTATTATGATTAAATGCAAATTTACAATGTTCCACCGAATTTTTCAGTTGAAAAACCGTAAAAATTGCTTGCTGACTCCTGAGCTTTTTTAACCAACTCACAGAAAAAGTCGCTCGTATAGGAATTGTATTTCTTCAAACATACTAACGGCATATTGTTCTGTTAGGCCTGTATTTTATTACTGACATCAAGAGAAACTTTCAAAATTGCGTACTGTAAAAATTACTGAAAAAAATATTCCGGTGCAAAAATTAGATTTCAAGGATGGTGAAAGTGAAAAAAAATACGCGACAGTAAAAATTCTCTGTTTTAATGAATACCGCGCCACCGCTCGGCATAAATCCCTAAGTCAGCTTCTAGCCGGCACTTAGACACCATACTGGGGCAGTACTAAACCAGTACGGCGCCAACGCCCGGCATAAATCCCTAAGTCAGCTTCTAGCCGGCACTTAGACACCATACTGGGGCAGTACTAAACCAGTACGGCGCCAACGCCCGGCATAAATCCCTAAGTCGGCTTCTAGGCAGCACTTGAACTCCACACTGGAACAGTACTAAAATGTAAAATGCAAAATAGTTTCGCAAAATCCATTTAAAATGCAAAATAGAAAATGGTTTCCTATTTTCTATTTAAAATTAAAAATGCAAAATGTATATTTGAAATAGGTTAGTACAAAATGCAAAATGGATTTTTAATAATACAAAAAATTACATCAAGAATATTTATTATTCTTTGCGGATGTGTTCATTTGCTTTAAGTAGCAATTGCTTCTCGAATATTGCGTCCCCCATGGATCTTCTTTTTGGGCGCAAAATCATGTCTGCGTTACTAAATAGTAAAATAAAAACAGTGTTTCGAAAAATGGCTACCTGCGCGAGCAGCGCATGTTGGCTTCCAGCTGGAGAAAATATGCCACCGGCTGTAAACTGGCGCGCGATTCAATATCGAATTAGATTAATTCGATTTTAAATCGCGCGCCAAATTTTGACCAATGGCAGAATTTGTCCGGTGGGAAGCCAACATGTGCTTTTACTTGTCCAGGGCAGAACCAAAAAAAAATAGAAAATAGTATTTTAAGTTGAAAATAGGTTGAAAATCTATTTAAAATGGAAAATGCAAAATGGTTTTCTTCTTCCTATTTAAAATACAAAATGGAAAATGGCATTTTGCATTTCAAATAGGTATTTGAAATGGATTCATTTGAAATAGTTACCCAGCTCTGAAAATCAGTTTCTTATTCGAAATTTTAACCTCATTTTATATGAAAATTAGAAAAGGTGGTAAAATCATTAATTATTGTGGCCTTTCCGCGATTTTTTGCAAACTTATTCATTTTTACATACCTATACATCAAATTTTTGTAGAAATGCAGACAGAATATAAATTAATTCTTATGAAAATAAGTGGCTCACGTTACCTGCTTTGCCCAAGTTACCCACCGTTCCCCTATAGGGAGAAAATAAGAGGTTTTGCGCGATTCGGCTATAGTGTTCCATGTTCAATTTAAATATCTGAAAAAAATTGGAACTCGCGCTAGAAAATTGAATTCTCTAGTTAAAAAATAAATAAAACGGAAACTTTTTACTATTATACTTTTAATACTTTTTGGCATCTCATGTAGTTTAGTCGAAGAATAGATTTAATTTTTTTTTAAGTATTTTATTCGGAAGCAATTTCAAGTTCTTATTGATGCATTAAAAAAAACTTAAATAATAAAATTCTCCATCAAAGAACCCCTTTGTTAACGAAATTGTTTTATGTATTTTTTAGATCCAAAATAAGTAAATAAGTAAAACATTGAATTTTTATTAAACTTGGACCCTAAAGCCAACTATCAACATTTTTAATAGTTATTTTTACAATTTAAATGAAAACTAGGGGTCTTAGCAGAAAATAATTGAAATCAAATTTATATATCTTTTTTAAGCAAATTGTTTTACTTCTCAACCTGTTTCTGTGTTTTGCATAGTTTGAATTAAATTTTCATTTTATTTTTGATTACTTCAACTTTTCAAAACGCTGTGACTGTTGATTTTAGTCGCATAAAAAATATCACTAGGAAAAATGAAGAAGTAAAAGTAGTCAAGGAATGAAATTTTGTTAAAGCAAATTTTGATAAATTTAATTTTGCAAAGAAGCTTGGTATTGTATATCTTACTGTGCTAGATCCGAGAAAACTATAAGGATTTAGTTAAGATATATATATATATATATATAAAATAATAAATATAAAAATATAAAAAGACACTTTAACTGTTGTAATAAGAATTGAAATTTGTATAGGTAAGTTCCAGCTTAGGCTTGTTCTCTTTTTTTCCTTTTTTTTTCCTTTTTTCTGTCACTTGAGTGCACGTGCACGGGAGGAGACTTGGATAGATTGGAAAGTAAGAAGGAAAAGATAGTAGAAAGGGGGTGCCATTTGGGGAAAACATGGTGGCTGGTGGCGGCTTTCATCAGAGGCGGTACTCTGCCTGCCCTTAAAACTTTTTTTTCTTCGTATACACACATACGTATTGCATATAAACGGAGAGGTTAAGGCATGGACCCACTGTGAGAAAATCTTCCCATTGAAATTATTAGGAAGAAAGAAAAACCGGCCTTTGGCGGCGTTTCCTTTAGTCCGGGATGCGCCAAATCCAACCTACCAGTATTTACACCTACTTACCCACTGCAAGAATCTATTTTGAAATGCATTATCGCGCCTAATGCTCCCTCATGCGCGACGCGCACGGTCCAAACTTCCAACCCAAATTGCAGCACTTTATCTAAGTTGTTGAGCAGAGGAGACAAAATCACTAACAAAAGGATAGCTTTTTAGGAGAAAGAAATTTTATATTTTCCAAGCAATGCAAAAGTAAAGAAAATTATATTTATTGTTGGTTAGTAATTTAAAAAAAGGAGAAAAAAGTAAATCAAGAAGATAAGAGGAATGAGAAAATATAAAGATGGAAAAAGGAAGTTCAAGAAACAAAATTGAAAAATTCTATTTTTCCACTAAAATATACTGAACACAGCTAATATAATAGTATATATCAAATTGTATATGAAATTTAATAAATCGTGTATATTATTTTTTAAATAATATACGTATGTAAAGTTTACTTAAAATAATTAAAAAATGATTAATCTCAAATTTAATTAAATAAATTTAAAAGTTTGTTTACAAGCTATATAAATTTATATTATATATTTCGTTATATTATACATCTTTAACTTTTAATTGTACATCCAATCAAAATTGAGGGATTGAGCACTACTTTTGTGTTTTTGAAAATAATTTTTTTAAAAGATCAAAAATTTCAATGCTGGTTTTTGATAGTGCTCATAAATCTCTATAAATTATCCTGATAACATTTTTCGATTAAATCAAAATTAGAAATGTTACAGCATATTCAAATTCGAAAAAAGTCAATATCAAAATTCCATTTTCCAGTTAAATTATAAGAGATACGAAAAAACGTTAAAATACAATATTATTAAATAAATAAAGACCTACAAATTTGAATCGTAACATTTTTTCATAAGATGCATATTTTTCTTTTTAATTAAAAAAAAAACTATTGAAAATCCAAAATTCAATTTTTTAACAATAATATGTAAAATACGAAAAAAACGTAAGAATACAAAGTTGTTCGTTTCAAAAAGATCTACGAATTTTGTCTGACGCAGTTTCTGATAAAACATATATTTTTCCAAAAAAATTCCATTTTTTAGACAAAATATGTGAGATACAAAAAAACGTTTACATGGAAAATTGTTTGCCTAAATGAGGTTTACAAATTCTCGTTAAGACATTTCGGGACAGGATGTATATTTTATGTTTTCATTTTTAATATTAAAAAAATTCGATTTTTTTCACCAAAATATGTGAGATACGAAATTAGCGTTGTTCTGTAAAATCGTTTCCTTAAATAAAGTCTACGATTGTTTTTTCTTTTTTGAGAGATTTGGAAGAAAATAAATTATTTTAATCATGTAATTTATTAAAAAGTTACTGAAATGTATACAGAAAATCGAGCGCGAAGCGCGAGCGTCATGATGAGAATGTATTCCTTAAGGCTGATAGAGCCTTAAGTAAATTGAATCTCCTGTTTCACTTAAATTCAAAAAGAAATAGAGTGACTTTGAGAAAATGTGTAATTCACATCATCTGTAATATTATTATAAAATTAGTTTGAGCTTCAGTATCAAATTATATGAAATAAACTTAAATGTATCCGAAGAGCACAAGACCGAGCGCGAAGCGCGACGATCGAATCGCGCGCCCTAGGCGCGCTCAAACTTGTTTTCTATCAAGTTCTATTAAGTTCTCTATTAACATGTGATTAAATGTTTACTATATATAGTTAGTATATAAGGACCATTCAAATTTTTTGCATTTTCGAATTCCCCAACCTAATATACAAATGTAGCCGCGTAAACAAAAGTGTGAAATTCAATATAGTTTTTTGAAAAAAATTGTTAAAATTGCCTGAAGAACTACCGGAACTTAAAAAATGCGAACATTACTTCGCTCACCTGAAAAGTTTTAAAAATGTGCCTTATCCCCTTTTGATCGATAAATCTTCGAATATTAAATGTAATGACATGATTCTGAAGATACCTTTTAACGGCGGTTACATTTGTAAATTTCGATTGTATATTAGGCGATTGGTTAGTGTTACCGTCTGAGATACATTAGTTTAAACTGGTTGATTAAACTTTAAGATAATAGTTAATCAGACAAAAATTAATTACGTTAATAATTCTTTGACATTTAATGATAAAAATCAATAAAATTTTCGAAAATATTGATACACTGAGAAAAATAGATACTAAAAATGAGATACTAGAATGTTGGATATTACCTTATATCATCTAGATTATACTACATAATATCTAATATATTCTTTTAAATATACAAGATATTAATCACCAATAACAGTTTATATACAAAATTTACAATATTAGATATTAAACATTAATATCTAAGATTTTTATAAACAGTAGCGTGCACGTGCCCGAGGAAAAGTCACGTGATCAGAGTCTTTGAAGTCCATGTAATTTGTCTATCGCGATCGCCCATAGTTTTGCCGGTCGCATGGTTTTTGGTTTCGACACTGAAATTATAATGTTGTGTCAATATGAAGTTTTGAAGTGTGATTTTTGAAAATTTTTTATATTGCCAGTACTGAAATCAGTAAGTATCTATCTATATAAGTATATCATTTTTATACCTTCAATATTTGAAATGAATTTTCTAACCTCTGAATAACTCGTTCTTTATGTAGCCGTTTTTAAATTCAACATCGAATCGGAATTTATTTACTGGAATTCGTAATAGTTTTCAAATCTTTAACATTATGTTGAACGTTTTTATAATCTCCATTTATTAACAGGTTGCATTGACTTTGAGAATAATAATCAACAAAATATGGACTTGCGAAAACTCTTAGATCGAGGAATTCGAGAAAAAAGGAGATTATAAGAAAATTTTGAATTCCTTGATCAATCATTATTTACATCATGTTATATTTTCTTAATTTCATTTTTTCTTTCAATATTCAATTAGTATTTTTACATAATTATTAGACAATTGCATTCAATGACATAAATATTGACTTTAATTATCTAAGATATTACAGTTTAATATCTCAAATAGTATGACCTGATATCTAATGTATTTCAGTTTAACATCTGAGATATTTCACATTAACATATTGGGTTCTTTAATTTAATATCTTAGATATTGCGAAATAACATATTTTTTTTTAATATCTACAGATACTTTGTTTCAATATCTAGATGGCTGTCCCATAGTTAAATCACAAATACATTATCTGCTAATATCAAGATATTGCGGCTTACTATCTATTTTTCTCCGTGTACTCGTGTAGAAAAACTTTAATGGTAGTTTTTCATTTTAAGGTCATGGATCAATCGGACCACGTGACTAAATTATACATTTATTCGTTCATGCGTAAGATAACTTTTTTAATATACAAAGTATCTTTCTTAAAATTTGGAAAACGTAACAAAAGACAATAAAGCACGTCTGCTAACTTCCTTTTAATAAAAATTTTGAAAAAATCCGAAAAATTATCGACAATTGCAGTTAAATGTGAAGTTTTTTGCAAATTTTTCACACAAACGAAGTTGACAGACATTCCCTATCGTGTTCTGCCGAGGGGCATCTCACTCTGCAATCAAATAAAATCGCACGAACGTTGTTGATCGTTGTTTGACGATTTTGTACGATTTCATACGACGTCAATGCTAAACACTTGACTTCCAATTTTTGAGATCCTGTGCATTCAGCGCGTCAAAGTCGACGCGTTAAACGCGTGAATTCACAATGGATTCAGCTGAATTAATTTCACGTTAAATAGACTGAATTCTTCCCTTTCGCTTACGATTTCAAACATTAGGCCGTTGTTAGGCATAGTAAGATCGAACGACTCAGAATGACTAAAAGTTTTAAACATACCTATTTGCAAAATAATTTTAACTTATCAATTATTTAGCATCCTGTGGCATCAATACAAATATACTTTGCAAACATTTTTCTTGATTTCATAATCACCACGAAATGCAGCTTTTCTCAAATATCCGTTCTCGAAGGAAAAATATGAAATTGATTTCAAAGCCGATTTGTTTTATTGAACAATATCGATCTTATCCATAATTTTATTTATTAATTCACACTCATCTAAAATAAATTGTACTTCCAAACGATTACATTCAAGGGAAAATAAATTTTTGTTTTTGTTGCATCCGAAAAAGTCCGATAAAAAAAAGAAAAATTCTGACTTTATATGAACTTTTAAGTATTCCAATCACGGAAAAAAGTCCGATAAATTACAGTAATAATTCCGGAATCAAAACAGTAATATTTTACTGTTTTAGAAAAGTATTAATTAGACATTCGAGTAGGAAATTGTATGATGTTTTTTTCGGAAGAAGCCCCCTATTTTATAGCACAATTTCCGATGGTGCGTAAAGTCCGATAAAAAATAGGAAAACGTTCTATAGGGATTTTCTGGGGTTAAAATGACATAAATTATAGGAGAATTTCACCTAAAAAAAAGAAGAAACTAAGATATATTTTTCTCAGTGTAGGTTAAGGTTGAAGTTCTTGATTGTTGGCCTTTCTTTTATCGCATACATTAATTTTTTACGATCAGTTAAGTTACGTTTGATTAGTGCTTGTTAAGTTAAGGAAAAATTGTTGATTTTTAGCTATTTCTTTATAGAAGTTATCGATTATCGTCATAAGATTCCATTAAATATTATAAATATAATATTTTCCAATTTTTTCGAACAGGATAGATAGAAGTTTGGAAAAAAAAGACTTTGATGACCTACATTTCATTCTAATCTCTAGAAATAAGCGATATTCACAATATTACGAATTTGTTTTTTCAAAAAACCACTAAAAATTAATATTTAAATCTTGACATATTTTTTTATATTGTGTTATAGAAGCAGCGTTAATTTATTGCGCATCTGTGCGAGCCTTGACTGTATGGCCCGTGTGGAAATTGCTAAATTTTTGCCCTATTACAAGTTTGGCCCCAACTTGGAAAATTATTATTTGGCTACAATATGGCGAATGTCTTGGATGTGGCATAAAGTCAACATTGATCCTTGTTTAAGGGCGGGGTAAGGGTTTGTAATTTTGAAAAAATCGATTTTTTTTGTCTTATCTTATAGTTAAACATTTCAAAAAAAGTGTACTCTATGGAGTTGGGATCAATAATTCGGTGTAAGTAAGAAAAAACAATTTTTTTTTCACTTTTTTGCCTTTTAAAACTTTAAACGCGTTTTTCTCAAAACTACCTTTTTGAAAGTCCGTGTTCACTGCCATTTGAAAACTATTTCACCGATTCTTTTGAAACTTGGCACATACTTTCTACATAAACAATACCAGCCCCCAACGATCAGTATTTTTTTTTTTTTTACATTCAGTGTGTTTTCCACCTCCAAAATCGCAGTTTTCACTTCAAATGGCCACCAAAAATTTTTAAATAAAAAAAAAAAATCAGAGAACGTTGGGGGCTAGATTTGATGTTCCTTTGACTAAATTTTTTTGTTTTTCGATTTCAGATAATTTCCAGCTGAGATACAGTGAACACAGCAAGTGGTCTTATTTTAAGAACGTTCCGGGAGAAGCTCTGTCACCGGGTTATTTATGAATATTTTTGCATAAAAAAATTACAGAATGTTGTTGAAATAGTACAAAATAATGTACGAAATGTTTTAATAAATTCACTTGATTCGAATTTCTGAAAAAAATTCATAAAAATGTGGTTTTTTTCCGCCTAAAAACCCTTACCCCGCCCTTAATAGTTGTTGCGGTTATAGCGCCACCTATTTTGGCTGTGCTTGTGTTTTTAGATCGCCTCCAGTCTTGAACCCGGGTTCTTTAAATTATGCCAAAGATATTAATGATTATGTTCGGTAGTGTATGCATTTAATTTCTGTGCGTGCTAATTAAAATGCCCAAAATAAAGAGCACTGGACGAGTCCAGAGGCATCGCGCGATAATTAAAGCAAGAAGAGTAAACAATGAAAACGATAGTAAGTAAATCAAATTTGTAGATTAGATTTTGAATCTCTTATTTTAGAGGTTGGAATAAAGTGTTAAATTTTTTGATTTATTTTAACTGCGTGTTTGACACTTTTATTTTTAATAAATAAAAGGGCTGTCGTGAACTCCATTGAAAGTTTTTTAAAAAGTTCATATATACAAAATATATGACTTGGAATACATTTTAAATCTCGAAAATTATTCTAAAAGGATTAGATGAAGACATTAAAAAGAAATGAACGGTGCCAAGTTGGGACCAAACTGGGCCATGAGGTAGGCTTTGGTCCGGTTAGGCGTTTCATTTGCGGTTTGGTCCTGCCTCGATACTCAAGTTGGGGCCTGGTTGTTCCTGGTTGGGGCCTGGCTAGCGCCATGACAAAATTTCCACACGGGGGTGAGGGTCTGACGTTCACTGGCGTTCACTGTTAAACAACAGATAAGAGCGATCTCTTCCAACTTTTCAGAACTCTTACGAACGCATGCAGAAACTGTCAATTTTGAGAATGCGATTATCGCGTTTTCCATTCCATTAACAGATTTCGTGCGTATTTTATTTTGACTTTCAGCGTTTTAGACGTTGAATTTTTGAGTGAGATGCCCCTCGTGTTCTGTAATATTTTCCAAATTTTCCGGAAGATATTTTGTGAAGTAAAAAGTATTCTCACACGAACTTTTAAAGGAATTTGGTCACGTGATCTAGTTGGACCATGGTCTTAATATAATTATTTTCCAGTTCAGAGGCGGTTTATAGTTGTGTAAGATTTAGCAATTTTTAATTAAATCTAGAGTCTATAGACGATTTCTCAAATTATCTATTTTGCGCAGGAAAACTCTACTGACACAGGAGGAAATATGACTATAATAAAATAGGCATCTTATTGACCTTTATAAAAATATTTGCAACTTTCGCTTAAAATCCGCTTGAAACAATAATAAAACTCTAAGGTGGGAACAGGTGTAACATATAAAGAAGGGTGGTGATAAAAGGTAAACGATCTTTAATTGTAAAAACGGAAAGGACTTACACAGCAAAGAAGGAGGGAGCAAAAAGGAAGAAGAGAGAAAGTGAAAAAGAGGTTGCGGCACGGATCAGAGGATCTTCTCTTCTGGCATGTTTTCAATTACATTACGTCTCCCTACTATGGTGTCTGATTACACCAAGATGTCGGGATTCAATCCTACAAACTCACTTGTTACTTATATTCCCTACTTTTTTTTCACCAGTCAATATTAAACTTTAAAAAGAAAGAAATGATTTAATACCATTTATATTAATTATAGTTACATGTAACTATTGTAGGCACGTAGACATTGGAAGAAAAAAGGTATTAAAAATATTTTTTTGATGGCCCTGGTAAGTACGCTCTAATATACGTTACATTACCTCGATTTTTAAATTTTACATAACTCTTTAGTACATTTCATTATATAGTTTATAATTTCGTACAAGTAATAAGGTTTTTACCTTTACTAAACTTCTCTGTATATTCGCCTCTTGAACCTGTTCTGTAAAATTTGATAAACTTTTTTTCCACCTGTCAGACTCTTTGTTATCTTCCACACATCTCATGTATTTTGGACGTATTTAGAACATAAGACGTCCTTAAGACATCAAAAAGCCTGACACTGAAGTTCGCATGACGTCCTTAAGGCGTTCCAGATGAGGTGTACAATATCCCAGTGCATCACTTCAATTATTTATTTGTAATCATGTATCTGAATATTCCTCAATTGATGTTTAATAAATTATTCACAATGTATTATAAAAATAATCCCTTTGGAAACGACAATTTTTTTCAAATAATGAAAAAATTTCTAGTTATATTAGGGATTAAGTTTTTCTATCCCTAATAGGGAATTTTAGTTGCAAAATATTTAGAAAAATTCAGGATAATTTTAACAGAGAAATATTTAAAACGCAGATTGAAAATAGTAAAAAAATTGTACACTATTACTTAATACTTCCCTCAATTAACATAACCTGAAAGAATCTTTAAATAAATTAACAAAACCAGAATAGGTCAGTCCCTTGTGAGATAATCTGTCAACATATTATCGTGACTCACATTCTGAGAACTTCATCTTATAATTTTTATATTGAAGGAGATACGGAAAGAGTTCGAATTTTGAAACACCTTGTACTTAAAAAGTAGACATCCAGGGCTATCAACGACTGAAGGAAATGAGAAGTGTCATTCAAACGTCAAGATATAATTAGGTAGGATACCTGTATCTATATTGCTTACCTACTCCAGGTTCTCTAATCTCGTAATCTGGCTGTTTTTGCCTTTATTCATCTTGCTCCTTCATACAGTAGCTTTTTCCCCGTTTTTTAAAGTGATTAAAATTTTTCGATAATTGAGGGGCTCCATCGAATAACCGGTTATGTAATTTTAGCATTCAATTTTGTTGGCCCTTGACTGCTCATGGAAAATCTTTCTAATTTCAATTTTTGAAACATAGATTCAGATAGAGAATTTAATTGTGTATCTGTTTTTTTCTATTGAAAAAAGTTGTTACTCTTACAGTTTTTGAAATAAATGAAATCAACGGTTTTTTTCAGCTTAAAATTTAATTTCTTTTCGACTTCAACTCGTGCTCAATTATTGAATTCTAGGAATTTCTCAATGAAATTTATAGAGATTACGCGTGATAATGTTCTTTGATCAGTTGCATAAGAAAGAAGTTGAAAAATTTATTATAAAAAAAGTTAATCATTTTTTTATATCACGTTGCAAAAGTTGCATTTATAATATTTAAATTGAAAATTTCACAGTTATTCCGTATGAAATGTGCCACTTTTTACGGATACAGAGTGTGCCAAAAATGAACAATTCAAAAGTTTGTGTTATTTCAATTAAGAGAAACAATTAGTAATCGATTTAAGTTAAAAAAATTAATAGAATCTGTTTTTCCGGGGTGAAGCTCAGCTACTGGGCGGGTTAGCAAGTGGCGGATAGCGAATGCCTTAAGTAATGTATCCTTTCATTAAAACTATATATTTTTATACATTTTTTTTATATTTATATAAAGAAAATAATGAATATGCGCATCTTTCACTATCAATGTATATTATAAGTTGTAATAATATAAATTTATTAAAATGATATATTTCTTAGGGTAATTGCGAATAAAGAATAATGCAAAATAAAGAACAAATGCTGATAAAGAATATGAGTTGTTATTATTTATTTTGCAATATCTGAATAAGCAGTCTCGAACTGAGGCACAGAACTTAATAAGACTTTTACTCTTTTTTTTTTTATTGTCTTTCATTTATTATTAATATACTACTTACCCGGTTTTGCGCCAGAGATTTGCCAGTACTGACATAACTCCGACATATCGGTATGGCGCGGTGGGTACATTCAAGTATATTCCTCATGATTTTCCTCATCTTTGAACAGTTTTTATTTTATGTAAATTTAGTTTAGACCAATTTAATAGTTTCACATGTACAATTAATTTATACCGTTTTTACCACAATGTTTATCCGTCACACGTGCAATTCTTTAAGATTATCCCCTTAGTATTTCTACAGAAAACATTTTTGTACAGTTTTCATTTTTTTATTCAAATTTAGTTATTCAGACCAATTTTATAGTTTCACACTTGCAATTCTTTTATATCATTTTTTACCACAATGTTTATCGGTCACACCTGCAAATTTTTTAAGTTTTTTCCTTTGTATTTTTTATAGAAATAAATTCTCACTGATAAGGACACCAATCTGAGTCGAAACGTTTGAAAATATGAAACTTTGAGTTACATTTTTTCTGGACTCTAAAGCCAACTAAGAACATCAACAATATTTGAATATTATTTATATATATGAGGTTTAAATTTCTTTATTCAAATTTTGGTTATTAATCACAGAAATAACCTTAATAATGTGAAAAATAAAACAAATCTCGCTCAGCAAATAATACTATTTGAAAGTGTAGATATGCCGATGTCGATGTCGTCCAGTAATATTTTTTTCTACCTAGTAACAATATCGATTGTAATATTACAATTCAAAATAGAATTGTTTGTTGGGCAAACAAATCCACTTTCTGACCCGCTAGTAGAAAAAAATCATGTGCAACACGGGAAAAACATTTATTTTACTCGTGTGGTTGTTACCCTCGCTTTGCTCGGGCATCAAACTTCACACTCGCAAAATAAATTTTTTTTTCCCTTGTTGCACAATGTACTATTATGTGCCTCCGGCGTGTAAACTCGTATTTTCGCTACAGTTGAGAGTAGCGCAATGTTGTGTATTGCGCTATAGAGGAATGTAATGTAAAAATTGAACTGCGCATGCGCATATAGTCTTACAGCGGAGCAGAATCTTCTTCTTATTCTTCTTCTTCATCGTACAGCGTTAGCACCCTACTCACAAAGCCTTGTACATTTGAACTGCGCATGATCTATTACAACAAGCTACTACTACACAAGATCGATAAAATCAAAATGGCCGGGACAAGTCGCGAAATATCAAGTGTAATGACTAGTGCCGCAAACAACTACAATACTAGATTAGATTCGAGTGTACGCATAAAAACTCGTATACGCACCAAAGTCACATAAAATAGAATACGTGCCAATGCACACAATTCGGCAAATTACGAGCGTTGAGTGAAGATAGGTATAGAGGAGACATCGAGGGCGATTGAATGGTCCAAACCTTGCGGGGAAAGACGCCAGGGGTAGGTAAAGTACCAAACCCGAACATCAGGATCGACACTTTCGAAAATCGCCAAAATCTCACGGATAAGAAGTAAGTTGTAGGAGTAAGGCCCAAACTTGTGTTGGTGAGTCTGCTGTATTCGTGATGGGTCAGGTAGTCCTCGTCAATTCAACCCTAGCTTGTCGACAAGATTTTACATAATAGCTTTTTACCTCTTTTCCTTCTACTTCGCTCTTTACTAGTCTTTTCCTAAGATCGGATATATATTTAAAATATACATATATATAAAAAAAATAATATATAAAATATTTTATATTATAAATTTTATAATAGAATATATATATAAAATATTTTATATTATAAATTTTGTATTATAATATATAAAAGAATATATATAAATATTAAATATATATAAAAGAACAATTTATTAAATACAGCAGACTCACCAACACAAGTTTGGGCCTTACTCCTACAACTTACTTCTTATCCGTGAGATTTTGGCGATTTTCGAAAGTGTCGATCCTGGTGTTCGGGTTTGGAACTTTACCTACCCCTGGCGTCTTTCCCCGCAAGGTTTGGACCATTCAATCGCCCTCGATGTCTCCTCTATACCTATCTTCACTCAACGTTACGAGACTTGCGACAATGCTCACAGGACTGATTGCGCCTCGGATTCGTCTCGGCTTTGCCTCAACTGCGCCTTGGCTTCGATCTCCTGCGAGCATTGTCGCTCGTCGCGCAATAACCCTCATTGTGCGTCTAGGCACGTAATATACTATATTCTTCAGGTTAGTGTTTTACAATGTACCTTTAACACTCTCAGTTAGCACCTGATGCAATACAAGAATTTAGATGTTACTATATATCCCGTAGTACTCATCGCATTATGGAAGAGTATAACAGTATAAGTTACAATTTTTAGTTTATAAGGTAAAAGCACCAATAGCCGGACAGAGCCATGAATTTTTCTCAAAATTAGAGATTTATGAATGACTTATCGCTATTTTGGTGTACTGTATACAAACCTCGAAACGTACACTTTAAAAAAGTGAAAATTTTATTGAATTGAAAATTAAAACTTCGCCAAGAAAAAAAAAATTTCTCTACTGAAGCACAAGGCTGGTCGAAATGTAGCGAAATCTGCTCTTTAAACTAACTGACGCGTTGTCTTTATTAAGCAAATAACTTTTACATTTACCTTTATTTGTCATTTTAATACGTGTTACACTAAAGTCAAATTCTTTATATAAACCATAATATTTTTCAAAATTAAAAACATTTTCCTTTAATTAAATATTTTAAATCCGGTTATTAGGTCAATGAATATTCGTTTTGCCTAATAACCGAACGCGTGTCCGACGTTACATTGCACTGCTTTTTGAGGAATGACAGAGAAGAAAGAAGCTAAACTAAAATAAAAAAAACAAGAACAGAAAGAGAAAAAAGAAGCTGCATTAAAAAAAAAAAAACAGGAACAGCAAGAAAAAAGAGAAGCCACGTTAGAGAAAAATCAAAAGCAGGATCAAAAGAAAAAATCTTTGAAAAGAAAGAAAGAAGAATAAAATAAAAAACCAGGAAAAAAACGAAGAATCAGAAGTTTTAAATAAATATATTATTATGTAAATGTAAAGCAAAGTTCATAGAAAAAAAATTGGCAAAATAAATTAAACTTATTTAATAGACCTCAAAAGAATGAAGTTCATTAACAATTCTATTTGTAAAATCTTTTCAATATTTTTTTTTATAAGCGTAGACTTAAAAAATGTTTCCGTAAATATTTCCCAGTGTTTATTATGCTTAAAAAATATCAAATCCATATCAATCAAATTATAATATTCTCTTCTCCGAGTATTGGTACAGCGCTGTCCGGCTATTGGATCAATTCACTTTTCCCGTCCGACAATTAGCTCCAGAGCATTATTTAATGAAGAGAATTATTAAGATGGATTATTCAGATTCAACACAACTCTTCACTTCTTGTTATAGTAGGGAGCACACATACATCAAAATAATCGCGGCAATTCTTTATTCGGCATCACATTTAGAACGATTAATACAAAAAATAGGATGACATTTCCTTAGACGCCCGGCTATTGGTGCTTTTACCTTAATGAAATAGCGAAACATATGTCAGCTCACGAGTCAAACCTTGCAATTTAGAGTAGTAATTTTAACAGTACCTACCAGTGCTTTCCCATTTTACAGTGTTAAATTACAATATTTGCTTTATATATTGCTACAAGAGCTATTTCGACTAGTATACTTTCACATTACTGGTTCATACTGTGAAAACTGCTCGTTACGCAGTGGGAACACTTTAAGCTACAGCTTTACAGTTCGAAATTGTTCATTTTAACGCACGGAGAAACTCTTCATTGCAAAATTTAGTATTATTATATTTATTTTTACTAAAAGTCAATAGTAAACGAGGATATAACGTCACTTTTTTATAAATTACTATTTTGGATATTAAACTATGGAGTTGCTAATAATATTGGAGAAAATGGTGATATAATTGTACTTATGACTAAAAACAAAAGCAAATTTTATTACTTGCAATAGTAAAATCGAAATCGACACATCGAACGAATTATATTGAAGTAAACCCAATAAATGTTTCATTAATTGCTAAAAAAGAATGTTAAGTTTACAAAAGACAATAGTAAAGTCACATCTTCTGTCTAACCGAATTACCATAGTCTTTTGGAGATAGTGGAACCATATTTATAACTTTTCCTATCGAAAATAGGAAATAATTGCACCTCCATGATATAAAAAAATCAATCATTCGTAAATTTTACCATAGTTCTTATTAGATTTTGTGAGCTACATAGAGAGAATATTTATAAACTCAGTTACATATTTACATACACATACACGTATATATATATATATATATCAATATAAATAATAAACATACCAATGCACGCTCAAATACTAATCCAACGCAACTTAACCTAACTGCACAACGCACACATTCTTAAACGCATCGCAGTGATATGACAATTACAATGTAGCAACTTCATTATATACTGAACTGTGGAAACTTTTACGATTTGTGAGGAATAGCTCGGTAATCCCTCTGCTAGAAAAAATCGTAAGTTAGAAAGGCGCCATATTCAAATGTAAAAAAATATATTACTATATCGGCTACCGACAAATAATCATAACGAGCACATGAAGCGATTCTCGGGTAATATCAGAAACGTTCAGCGTATCTGACGTCACTCGGCAGTACATTTAATATTTCCAATGGGAATTTTGACAACGTACTATTCCAATATATGATGTATTCGATTGCAAAATATTCAAGTCTTTCTCTTTTCATTGTTCATTACTATTGACAATGGTAATTTCTCTAAACTATTTTGCAATTCATATTATTCAAAAGATCAATTCTTGCATAGATAGTTTTACTTTTTATTTATATAGGTATCACTTATTTCTACGTTCAATTTGCCATCAAAGATATTAATCTTTGCAACTCTCAATCGTAATTTATAAAGTTGCACTATATTTACAATTGAGGAGTTATATTCAATAAGGCGACAGGCGCTCGAAAACCTGTAAAAGTATTATCCGCCTCGTGATGTCATAGTCAAAAATTGAAAATCGAAATTCGAAAAAACCAAAAACATGGTTTTATAGCTCGTGAAAAATGAATGTTAGTTTCCTCTTACAGTTTTTTTATAACGTTGCAAATTTTCGAGTAAATTAATAAAAAGTGTGTTGGTTTTAAAGCATAGAAACCATGTTTTATTTCAATCCACTCGCCTCGAAAAATTCATTAATTAACGGATTGCGAAATTTTTTTCGGCGTTCTACTCGTGAATCTCTGGCGGAGGCGACAGTGCTTGCAAAAATTTTTTTGTTCATTGTTAAATGGTTTTTTTTTAATCCGAAGAAAAAACTATGTTTTTCGAGCTTTGGACCGAAAAAGTGAGCGAGGAAGTTTGAGCTACAGTAAACTTCCCGCGAACAACGAGTTGAACGCAAATGCGAATTAGGTTTTGACGCTCATTTTCATCGCATGCCACTCCTACTCTCTTTCTCTATCTTCCTTCGCTTCGGTGAAAATTGCGTCAAAACCTAATTCGCATTTGCGTTCAACTCGTTGTATTTTCGAAAGTAACTTTTCAATTGGCTTGATATTTTCATCGAAGCGAAGGAAGATAGAGAAAGAGAGTAGGAGTGGCATGCGATGAAAATGAGCGTCAAAACCTAATTCGCATTTGCGTTCAACTCGTTGTTCGCGGGAAGTTTACTGTAGCTCAAACTTCCTCGCTCACTTTTTCGGTCCAAAGCTCGAAAAACATAGTTTTTTCTTCGGATTAAAAAAAAACCATTTAACAATGAACAAAAAAATTTTTGCAAGCACTGTCGCCTCCGCCAGAGATTCACGAGTAGAACGCAAAAAAAAATTTCGCAATCCGTTAATTAATGAATTTTTCGAGGCGAGTGGATTGAAATAAAACATGGTTTCTATGCTTTAAAACCAACACACTTTTTATTAATTTACTCGAAAATTTGCAAAGTTATAAAAAAAACTGTAATAGGAAACTAACATTCATTTTTCACGAGCTATAAAACCACGTTTTTGGTTTATTCGAATTTCGATTTTCAATTTTTGACTATGACATCACGAGGCGGACAATACTTTTACAGGTTTTCGAGCGCCTGTTGCCTTATTGAATATAACTCCTCAATTGGTTCAGAAAATGTATTTCCTCCTACCGCTATGGTAAATAGAACTAGTTTTCTTACTATATCCTCGCTTCCTATATTGACTTTTAGTAAAAATAAATATAATAATACTAGATTTTACAATGAAAAGTTTTTCCGTGCGGGTACTTTTTTTAGTCAAGCCTCCCGCGCTAAGGGGATAAGAATTACATATATAAGGGGTAAAAAAAATATATACGTATTCCAGCTTATTCTAGATCATTCTAGAATTCTTGAGAAAGACAGAGAGATATGATTAGAAAAGGGCAGATATAATATATTCTACGCGAGCGAAGCCGCGGGCAAAAGATAGTTATCAAATAAATTTTTATGGATAGTAAGAATGACTTGAATTTTCAGAGTCTCATGGGACAAGTTCAATTCGTTTAACACCCTATTTTTTTTAAGGTTACGATTCCCTTCACCAAACTTTAAAAGACCCTCAGAGTGTGGCATGTGGGTTAAATTTTGCGAAGTCGTTTTTCCCTCTCGAAAATAAAAAGTGTTTAATGCGAACATTTTTTTCGTATTCGAATGATAGTTTTTAACGATGGATTTCTCTTCAGAATTTCAATTGCGTATCAGGTGAACGATTAGCGGTAATGACTGCGGTGCGTATGATCAGGTAGATAGGACTAGATTCGAATACCTCTGGCATTAGAAATTTCATTTATAAGAATCGTAATTATTATGATTGTGCGTCAGTTATGTGAATAATACGTGTAAAGATATAACATTTTTACGTATTAATATTTTTATGAGCTTTTCTATAAAAACTAATAGTTGTAAAAGTTGATTGGCTTTTAGGGTGCATAAATATATTATTGTTTTTTAGATTCGAGGTACTTCTTATTTTGTACACAAAAATTTTATTTGTGTATTTTACTTAAATGTGGGTAAAAGGAAACACAAATTTTAGTACCGCCATAGATTGGCGCATTTGAAAGTCGTTTATAATTTATATACAACACACTTCGTACAGAATGTGCAATTGTCCATGCTATCACAATAAAAGTAAAGTCTCAAATTGATTACGTCTAACTGACAATTTGTTTTAAAATTAGCTACCCAATGTATAAGCGCATAAGTTTGTCCGGTATTGGTGATTAGTAATGAAAGTTTCAGAATGTTTCAGAATGAAACACTGTCTACCAGATCAAGCTCGATGTTTCATTCTGAACCTGGATGACATATCAATGCCTGATCTGAGCTATAACAAAATTTATTTATGGGACACATCTGGACCTTACACGGAGAAAATGAAACGAGCGAACGCGCTGTTTCTCAAGCGTGAACGACGCGTGAATGAGAAAATGTGGCTCCGAAGTCGGTTCACTGTCGTCTCATACGTGAATCGCACGGACCTCGTCTTTTCGTCACGTTTCTCCGGGACGTGAATCGCGGTTAGGCAATTCACGAGGCTACGCACTGTTTTTCAGCCGTCGTAGAGCTGTGATCCCTCAAACCACATTACGTCCACTACCATGTATTTTAGGAGGGTACTTAAAAAAGTGAAAATGAGCATCAGCGCTGCCAAGTTATGATAGCAAGAACTAATATCAATGCGTCATGTCAAAATCTAGAAAAAAACAGAATTGAGAATGAAACTTTTTAATGTCTTTTGATGCCTAGGAATTAAAATGCATTCAAAAGTTTCTTTCTCGATTCCATTTCTTTTCTGATTTTGACATCTCAATGCCATTCAATTCCTACCTTCTTACTAGGTATATTCTAAAGAGCGGAAATTTTTTAAAAATTAATCAATGATTTATACCGTCTAATTTTATCAAAAGAATATCAAACTATGGTTTCTATGGTTACAACAGGATGAAAACAACATCGGTAGCGACAATAGCGCCACCACTTGATAGCAAACGCGTGAAAAACAGCGCGTAGCCTCGTGAATGGTCTAAGCGTTTCATCACTGATATGCCCCATTGTATGATGATTTCTGCACAGGAATTCTCACTAACTAATAAAAAGTAAAATTCCAAATCAAATAATAAACTGAATGAAATAATTGGACGACTTACCCATATTTCTGATTAGTTTAGCCATATTGTATTGCTCGCTCAGCTGGAGCGATATGATTTGCATATTTGACCCATATGGTTATTACTGAAGTAATATAACTGCTTCAGTCACATGCTTAATAGATATTTGATAACATAATATGTATCTTGTAGATGGAATCTTTATGTTTTAGTCAGACAGATTTTGGTTGTGGAAAACCAGTCATTCACACAATAGTGATGGGCAATACTGGCAAAAAGTATCGATTCCGGAGTATCGATGCTTTAAAAACTTCGATTCCGATCCAAGCACCGATCCGAATAAAAAAGTATTGATGTCAAAGTATCGACGTTCTTCAGGACATCCTTTTCCGCGAAAAAAATGTCGTGATTAAAAAATTAGTATCTTTATACTTATTATAGACTTTGTATAGCATTCTCCTAGGACGTCTCGAGGCATACCTGTTATAACCAAAAAACCCATCTACCAAATCATTTCACCGCCTGCGGGACCGCCTTTCGGCTTTAAAATTCACGAGGGGTAGGTTCCGGCTTATGATCGCGTACGATTCTTCAGTCATCCGATCACTTGAAACCCACCCTTGCCGCCACACGCCCGTCATTAGTGGACCAAGGTTCCACGCCAGGCTAGAGTATGTTCTCTGCCCCAGCACAGCGGCCCAGCCCGTCCGAGACGCGTGAAAGAGAATGCGGACCCTGCGAGTATTTTTCTTCTTTGGCTCTACTCGTTTGCCCTACCCATTCCAGAGTTTTTCCTCTCTAGCGGTGCAAAGGTAGCATTTGGGCTTCCCTGTACAGGTCACCACTGTGTATCCCTCGCTGCCGTACCCCCAGCAAATTCTGCTACAGTTGGAGCCCCCGCAGTCCGCTGCCATGTTGACGAAGACTAGGGAGCAATAGCAACAGTTTTTCCGCCTTTTTGCGGACTCTGCAAGAGACCCATCCGATCATAATGTGAGTCGCTTTAATAAGCTGCAGAGCCCGAGCTTCGTGTACATCTGACGGTTCTTTTGGTTAAATACACCTTCTTGTCCAACGATCATGTCCTCGATCTGAATGCTGGGATCATTATCCGATATTTCAAGCTCGACCCTAGGAACGAGATGCCGGACAGTAACGCCCTGTTGTTCAAGTTTGACCCGCTTCTTTAGGTCCTTCAATATCGAGGTGTAGCTCATTGCTTCGGCGAGCTTAGTTACCGGCACTGCTTCTGGACGACCATGTTTTACCCTGACCGCTTTCATAACCTGCGGCATCGGCTCCCAGAAGTTCTTCTAGACCCAAACCTTCATCCACTTCTCTTCCTTCAAGGAGGCTCTGAAACTTTTCTGCTCCGGCTTCTTGGCTGCAGTTTCTTGCAGGCTTACGGTCGGCTCACGTGGCCTTTTCCTCAAGGCCGGAGTACTGCTTGCCACAGGTTGTGGGGCTGTCTGACAGCCCTCATCGCTGACGCTCTTGACACTTCGGGCCCGAACCAGTTTCACCTTCTTACCTACTGCACTATCGCGTACAAAACATCCACAATACTCTCTTTAATTGTCAGGAACATGTTTTCTTTGTCCTGAAAAATGCATCCATCTTTTGAACCATTTCTTCAATCCTGGAAATGCCCTCCATTCGCTTCTGAAGAGTCTCGTACAAGCAGTTTTTTTGCCGCTTTGCGTCACACCAACGACTGTAATCGGGTCCCACCATGACCTCCAACTTCTCTCCGAACAATTTCTCGTACACATTTGTTAGTTAAATCATTTCTCTCCATATTATTCCCATGTTTAGCTAGAGAAATATACGGTCTACCCCTGTGGAGTCCCACATGCAGGGGTAAGGTCTGAATTCTCTAAGGGGCGACATGCTTTTCTAGGGACACCGTGAAAGACACCACTCCCTGGTGCAGTGCAGCCTTCGGCACGGTAGTCAACGCCTTGGCTCGGAAGCATGAGGATTCGCGCCCCCGATACTCCAATGGACTTTTCCAGTGTCCATTTGAGGAATCGCTTCTTAGTTCAGGTCACGCATGTGCAGGCCCCTTGGGTAAGCATACTTGAAAGGGTATCGCTACCAGTCACCTATGTCCAAGAGTCTCACCGGGATTTTCCTCCTTTCCGCATCGTAACCAGGGTCCATAGTCGCATGAAGACATCGCATTATCACCGGTATTCGTCACCTACTCGGTAGATTTCTCTCGGTGATCCTCCAGAGGCCTCAGTGGGCCCTGCTCCTTACCCGCTCAGACCCTTAGGTATCCTCACCACAACCACTACAAGGCCCAGTGATTTGGGGGGGGGGGGGGGGGGGTGAGTGAGCAATTCAATAAGGCTGGAATGACCAGAATCATGGGTGTACCGTGCAATTACTTAATTCAGTGTACAAGTAACTAAAGTTTTGTTTTATTTAACTGAATTCTTAGTTTTTTAACTAATTTTTTTATTGTTACAACCACATTTTTTACTTGGAGAATCTTTGGAATCAATCTGAATCTTTTTGAATCAATAAAAATCTGTTTAAATCACTTTAGTATTTCTGTATATCCAAAAAAACGTTTGAATAAAACACATTTTTTTCTAAAAGTATATGTGTATATCGCCTGCATAAAATGACGGCACATATTTTCTATTCTCACATTTTTGCATAACATTAAGATTGAGCACACACGGAGAAAAATGGATATTTAGGACCAATATCTAGATATTAATCTGTGTTAAAAGTATATTATATATTGGGTTCTAATATCTAAATATTCAGCTGTAATATCGAAGATATTCATATTATCCTATTTCAATATTTTAAATAGTAAAGCATAATATTCAGATACATAATTGAATATTTATTTTTCTTCGTGACACAATTGAACGGACTTTTAAAACAACAAAAGACAATAAAATATATAATGCATCACATATATTGCCTAGCAGTGCCGGCTCGAGTGATACATGAGCTCTGTTCGAGAATGACCAGTGCGCCCCCTCTTTTTCAAGTTCGCATTGCATAGGCGCTTGCTTGTTCTTTAAAATTTTACGCCCCTCAACTTTTGACGCCTTGTTCAACTGAACAGTTCGAACACCCCTAGAGCCGGCACTGTTGCCTAGTATGTACTTGATCAGAAATTGGTTTAGCAAAAAAGTTGATGGCATCTCTTTATTACAAAAATGTGTCAGTCCAACTGTGGCGAGTGATATTTTGTTTTTACACGAGAATACTTAGGTCTAGTACTGGCGCTACCTATACGAAAAAAAAGTTCTCATATTATTATTATTAAACACTTTATTGACTTTTAAGTACACACTAATTCACTATTACACACTTACTATATATATATGTATAATTGCTTGTTTAAACGATATCAAAATTATTTTTAATTGATACGGGTTCGAACCCTCCTACTTATAACTAACGCATTATTAAACTACCGACTAAGTAAATCGGCTACGCGCGCTTTAAGAAGAAAAAAAGAAATTACCGTTATATTACTACGAGGGGCACTATTTATATTTTGAGCCTAATAATGAAAAACAGTAATTTGACATAAAAAATGGCTTTATTGTTTTTCAAAGTATTCTCCTTTATGATCAACCACGGTATTTCTTTTTTCTAGATGAATCTAGCATATTTTATTGAGATAATCTCTAAGTTTCAGAGCAATCTGTAATTTTTTTCAAAAACGATCAAGCCACCTCAAGACATCTCCAAAACATGATTAATGTTTTCTGGCCCAACAACTGATTTTGGACGACCTTTATGAAATTCGTTGGTGAGCGAATGGCGGCCACGATTAAATTCATTATACTAGAGTTTCACAGTGGTATAGGATGGGGCTTCATCGCTAAAAGTGCAAATAAATTGATCGATGCATTCTTGTCTTGATAATACACGTCGAAAGTCATAATAAATCATCGTACGAAAATTTTCACGAGTTAATTCCATTTCTTTGCTGAGACACAATTTTCAAGTCACTGCAAACAACACAAATAACGCTCAAATGACAAAACGTTCTAAAGGTGGTTATGGTAAAAAATGTCAAACTTTCCAGTGCAAATATCAGATGGCACCTGAGAATACTCAGTGTTGCAAGGCTCAAAATATAAATAATGCCCCTCGTATAACTAACGCATTACTATACACTCAATACTTCGAATTTAATGCCTCAATACCTCAAATTTAATTCCTATGAAACTGTTTAACATTCTTTCATGTATTTTTATTCACAAATTATTGAAATTTTTTAAATCAAGGTTCACTTTAAAAACTATATAACTTTTCTAGAGTAATTAGTTCAGTTTGAAAATTTTGTCACTGCCTACCTTCTCGGAGGATCACTAGTCGCGTATCAGATAGGATACGTTGTCGACAGGTGTCCTCGTAGACAATTTCAAACTCTTATATCGCAAATAATGCAAATGAATTCAATATTTAATAAATTTGAAAATCTTTCTGTGGAAAAAAAACGCTTTCGACCGCGCTGGGATTTGAGCCCAGATCTTTCGATTGACGGTCAACTGCTCTAAACAATTGATCTACACAGGCATTCCACGAGGCTCGAATCCCGGCACTGTCGGAAGTGTCTCTTTTACCACAGAAATATTTCAAATTCTTTAAATTTGAATTTAATTTGGATTATTGCGATAAAAGAATTTGAAATCGTCTACGAGGACACCTGTCGACAACATATCCTATCTGATACGCGACTAGTGATCCTCTGATGATTTAGGCAGTGACAAAAATTTCGAAATTACCTACTTTATTTTGAAATTATTCAATATTAAATAATTAAAAGTGATTCAATAATCTTCAACTTGTTCATATGTCCCATCTTTGCTGAAAGTTGAGTAAAGTTTCTCGAACTATTTTTCTCCGCGGTAAAAAAATTTTTATAATGAAAAAATCTATTTTATTCTATAGATGATCTAATTACTAGCAAAAAAACTAAAAAGAAAAGAAGTCATTTGCAATTTTTCCACTACATGCAAAAAAAGATCAGCTACAGCAGATGAAAATTAGCTATTCAAAAAATTGAATTCATAATTAGCTGCAGCTAATTTCTTTGTTAAAATACATTTAAAAAATTACTGCCGTAGCTAAGACTTAACTGCCACAGTTAAGGGGGTGTTCTCATGGATTGGCCGTATTTCGAAGCGTTTTTTGAAATTTTACTGTGAGAAAACTATAATTGATTTTTAATGCGATTTCTTTTAAAAGTTTTATTAACCCTTAGACTACAAAATTCAGAAAACTTGTATGAAAAAATTTTCACGGTTTGGCCACTGCACCCTTGCGAACATCCCAGGCGGAAAAGTCGGACTTATGCCGGATCTTACGAACGGCATTGTACCGCGCCAGTTGTAAATAAGGAACAATGCCAGTACTGATGATTGGTACCGCGCCGAGCGTTGGCGCGGTACTGGTATAGTGCTGCCCCAGTATGGAGTCAAATGCTGGCTAGAAGCCGACTTAGGGATTCATGCCGAGCGTTGGCGTGGTACTGGTGTAGTACTGCCCCAGTATGGAGTCAAATGCTGGCTAGAAGCCGACTTAGGGATTTATGCCGAGCGTTGGCGTGGTACTGGTGTAGTACTGCCCCAGTATGGAGTCAAATGCTGGCTAGAAGCCGACTTAGGGATTTATGCCGAGCGTTGGCGTGGTACTGGTGTAGTACTGCCCCAGTATGGAGTCAAATGCTGGCTAGAAGCCGACTTAGGGATTTATGCCGAGCGTTGGTGCGGTACTGGTTCAGTACTGCCCCAGTATGGAGTCCAAACGCTGGCTAGAAGCCGACTTAGGGATTTATGCCGAGCGTTGGCGCGGTACTGGTTCAGTACTGCCCCTGTATGGTGTCCAAATGCTGGCTAGATACCGACTCAAGGATTTATGCCGAGCGTTGGCGCGGTACTGGTTCAGTACTGCCCCAGTACAGATATAGATAAATTGATTTATCTCACAATAATTAATAGTTTAATATATTTGACTAATTAATTATAGTAATTTTATTTTTACTAATGTTTCTGTAACGTTTTCTACTAAAAATTACTTAAATTTAACTAACAATTAGTCAGTTTTGACTAATTCGGATTTAAAGAGTGTAATTTAAGAATTAAATTTATTTATTATCAAAATATTGGAAATATACAAAGTTCATCTTGAGCTGCTTCTGCGTTTTAAAACCAACGTCGGATCTTACGAACGGCATGGTACCGCGCCAGTTGTAAATGAGGAGCAATGCCAGTACTGATCATTAGTACCGCGCCGAGCGTTGGCGCGGTACTGGTATAGTACTGTCCCAGTATGGAGTCCATGTGTACTATTTTTTTTAATAGTACTTCATAAGTTGGAATAACTTATTGCGAACTTGAATGCATAATTTCGTTATGAGATAATTTTCTTGATTCCAAAGTTTCATCATATTTTTGGAATTGAATAAACTCAAAATTTTTAGATTCTGAACATACGTTGATTTTACTCTTGAGAACAAAAATTAAAGGAATCATAACCTGTATAAAGTATCACTAATATACAATAATCAAAGTTAATAATTCTAAAATGTATATAAATCTTTTTATTATGTAATGCTCTTTAATAAATTTAAAAATTTGATCGCTTTCCTTCAAAAATATTTTATTTTATAGAAAATCGACTTAATAATTAAACATCTTAAAAATTTTAATCTGAATCGTAAATTGGGATAAAATCTAAAAATTCCCGATTACACGGGGCCCATACACTTCTTACACGGCCCTGCAGTAGTTGCAGGTTATAAGCGCTATTTTCTTTCTTGTATTCTAAGCGTGCGCAGCCAAAGGCTTAGTCCTTAGGTTAGTAATGCGTTAATCATAAGTGAGAGGGTTCGAACCCGCAGCGTTAAGAATAATTTTTAATACCACCTAAACGAGCGTTTGTGCAGTGTAGAGAGGGGGGTGTGTGTTTGTAGGTGTGTATATAAAAATAGTAAATTAAAGACTGCTTTAAAGTAAATAAAGTTTTGAAATGTACTAAGAATATTCATCGATTCAACGACTGCTCTTATTTGATTAACCTATGTTCCTGCAGATCACTTAACTTCAAAAATGACACTGGGGCCTTTACAAACTACGGAATGTAAGTTAAAAAGTAGTCAAACCTACTGAGATTTTTTTTCGGTGTACGTGTAACGAAAAAGTATTGTCAATTTACTCAGAAAAAATTTTCTAGTTTGAAAACAGATATTTTACTTTGAAAACAGTGAACTTAACCTACCAAGCGAATATCCCTCCGTTGCCGTTCAAAACGGTAAATATTAGTCTTAACTCAAACTTTCCCTGTATTTTTTATCTTAGTACAATACAGATTTTCGGTACATTTCCCAGTACCGCCCCAGTACTAAAAGACAACTCCCAGCCGAGTGACATTTTGTACTAATGCCAGTACCGCGCCAGTACAGTCCTTCGGTACAGGCATACTACTATTTCCAGTACAGCGCCGGTACAGATATTTGGTACAGGCATAGTACCATTTTTAGTACCGCGCCAGTACCGACAAACAACTCCCAGCCGAGTGACATTTCGGACGAATACCAGTACCCAGCCGTTTTTCACCCGGTATTATGCCAGTACAATGCCAGTACCGACATCCGCCCGGCGGTACTGGCGCGGTAGCAAGCCAGTTGTAAATTTCCACCTGGGATAGGCCTTCCAAAAAGAGTTGGTTGATGGTTCCCACCAAATCTCAAAAATGGCTGGTCTGAAACACAAGAGTAAATATTTTTCTTAATCTATGGTAGTGTAGTTATCGTCTGACAGAGGCTTTTTTCTATCATAACAATTTTCAAAATGGTGGGCTATAGAAAAAAAATCGTTTTTTTTCACCTTTTTTTTCATCTTTCAAAATTCATTAAACATTTGTTATAAACAATAGGGGAAAAAACGTCCGTCAGACGATAGCGAGTACATTTCCACACATTTAAAGAAAAAGTTTATCAAAATCCGTCTACTAGTTTCTTAGAAATCGTGGGAACTAGTTTGGAAAAAGTAGTTTTGAGAAAAACGCGTTTAAAGTTTCCAATGAAAAAAAACGACAAATTGAGTTTAACTTTCTTAGCGTAATTGCCATAGTAAAACAAATCCTTTTGGTATACTATTCTTAGATCCCTAATCTTTAAAAAAATGAAAGAAAAAAAATCGATTTTCTGAAACCGTTCGATGAGAACACCCCCTTAATTTTGACTTCAATTTTTCTAATCTAAATCGGGTTACACGAATTAAAAATGCTGAGAAAGTAGGAACCCAGTCACGTGACCAGGCTGATCCATGGCTTTAAGTCTGGGATAGAAGGCACAGTACCTAAGTCGTTCGTGGATTCTCGGCAAAATTTTCCGAAATTTCAATAAGAACTCCGTAACTGAAAGTAAAATAATTTCTAAAACGGTTCATTAATTTTTTTCAGAAATTATTAGGAATTAGTTAAGAAGTATCTCAAGTATTTTACATAACAACTTGCAAGATTTTGTCTGAAAAATTAGATTTGTCAGTTCAAATGTTCCATTCTTCCAAGAAATAGAGGATTTAGTTTCTCGGTGTGTAGAAATTCTGAAACTGATTTCTAAGTCGAATTGTGCAGCCGATGACTGTGTCAGTATATAAAATGTTAAGCTTACACTGATAACATTCGTTTGGATTCAAATTAATATTTTATTCAAAACTTGCAAGCTTCTTGTTAGAATTATTGTTTTTTTGACCAAATTTGTTTGAAATTTGTTTGTTTTGAAGTAAAATGAATTCCATAATTACCTAATTCACCCAAAGTGAATAACAATAAGCGTTACATAGGAAATAGTAAGGAGTTGAATAAAACGATATCGACGACAGGGCATCAACATGCGTCAGTGGGTTAACATGAAATGTATAAGTATATCACAGACGCTTGAGGAGCTTCAAATTGTAGTTAAGTAAAATGAGAATCGGGCGTATTATTTCAACTGGCAATGGTATGGTTCTCTTAAATATAAAAAAATTCTTACCTCGAGCTTGCCATTAGTCATCCGATACATACATACATACATAAACAGCGTACAAATATATTCACACTATTCAGTCGTAGCCAATCACATTGTAAGTCACAAATACACTTAAACACACAACCTTACCTAAATAAACCTAATAACTACACTTATATGTAGTACGATACGTTTTCGTCGAATCACGCACACGCTATCTTACAATGCTAAGACATAAAATTTGTAACTTTCTTATATAGTGACTGCAAGAGTTATTCAGAGCTTGTGGACCAGTATCGTGACAAGAGTTCTTGAGCCTCAATCAAGTAAAAATAAATCAACTTTTTTCATAAATTATTAATAAAATAATTTTAAAAATTAATATAATTAATCAATTATTATAACAATGATTATTGATATATATAATATAATTATTAAATTATATTTAGTATACATTTTTATTATAACTACGTATGAAGAATAATGAAACTAAATTTTCAAATGTATATTAAAAAATTGCATCATTATCAAAACGTTTTCTGTGTAATAGTATATTATGTGCCTAGGCGCACAATGAGGGTTATTGCGTGACGAGCGAAAATACTCGCAGGAGAACGAAGCCAAGGCGTAGTCGAGGTACAGCCGATGCGTAGTCGAGGCGTGCGGATACGAGTTTTTATGCGTACACTCGAATCTAATCTAGTATTTTAGTTGTTTGCGGCGCTAGTCATTACACTTGATATGTCACGACTAGTCCCGGCCATTTTGATTTTATCGATCTTGTGTAGTAGTAATGGATTGTAATAGACGCATGCGCAGTTCAAATGTACAAGGCTTTGCCAGTAAGGTGCTAACGCTGTACGAAGAAGAAGTGAGAAGAAGAAGAATAAGAAAAAGATTGCGTTCCGCTGTAAGACTATATGCGCATACGCAGTTCAATTTTTACATTGTATTCCTCTGTAACGGAATACACAACATTCCGTTACTCTCAGATGTAACGGAAAAACGAGTTTCCGCGCCGGAGGCACATAAAAACATTTATGTGACTCCGGCGCATTAACGCGTTTTTATGCTACAGTTGAGAGTAGCGTAATGTTGTGTATTATGATACAGAGGAACATAATGTAAAAATTGAACTGCACATGCGCCTATTACGATACAGCGGAGGATAATCTTCTTATTATTCTTCTTCTTCGTACAATGTTGGCACCGTACTGACAAAGCCTTGTACATTTGAACTGCGCATGCGTCTATCACAATACACTACTACTACACAAGATCGAGAAAATCAAAATGGCCGGAAGTATTCGCGAAATTTCAAAAGATATGGGCGATAATCACGTCAATTTCGTCCTTTTCAGATTGGATTCGAGTGTACGCAGAAAAACTCGTAAATGCGCCGAAGACACATAATAGTATGTTATGTGCCTAGGCGCATAATGAGGGTTATTACGCGACGAGCGACAATGCTCGCAGGAGATCGAAGCCGAGGCGTAGGTGAGGCGTAGCTGAGGCAAAGCCGAGACGAAGCCGAGGCGCGATCAGACCTGCAAGCATTTTAAGCGAGTCTCGTAATGACCGGAATTGTGATTATCGTCCATTTCACTTGACATTTCGCTAATATTTCCGGCCATTTTGATTTTCTCGTTCATGTGTAGTAGTAGCGTATTGTAATAGACGAATGCGCAGTTCAAATGTACAAGGCTTTGTCAGTACGGTGCCAACTCTGTACGAAGAAGAAGAATAAGAAGATTATGCTCGGCTGTATCGTAATAGGCGCGTTAAATTTTTACATTATGTTCCTCTGTATCGTAATACACCACATTACGCTACTCTCAACTGTAGCATAAAAACGCGTTAATGCGCCGGAGGCACATAAAATAGAATATGAGCCAATGCACACAATTCGGGTAATTAGCAGACTCGCTTAAAATGCTCGCAGGACTGATCGCGCCTCGGCTTCGATCACCTGCGAGCATTGTCGATCGTCGCGTAATAACCCTCATTTCTCATTATGCGCTCATGCACATAATATACTATTAAAATAAGGTTCTTTTATTTTGTGTGTTATATATTTTTAAAATGTGGATTTTTCAATTGCGTATTGTAAATTATTATTGTGCCTAAGAAATGTATGTGAAATTTAAATCTTGTGTAGATTTTTCAAATTTTATGTAATACACTTATCAAGACTTTTGATGTTTAAATTTTCATGAAATCAATTTAATTTAAAAAATGTAAGTGAAAAATAAAGAAGTAATTATAAATGAATTAAGAAAAAATTATGAATCAAGAATTTATTAAACTTACAGAATCTACATAACGAGATTATGTGAAACTTGTTATATGCCTGGCGATAAAAGGGAATGAGATTTAAAAAAAATTATAGTACATTTTTTCGAATAACGAAAAATCTCATTCCTAGAACGGCG
The DNA here is from genome assembly GCA_030998225.1 of Diplolepis rosae. Classification (NCBI taxonomy): domain Eukaryota; kingdom Metazoa; phylum Arthropoda; class Insecta; order Hymenoptera; family Diplolepididae; genus Diplolepis; species Diplolepis rosae. Next base: position 5,128,946 of record JAPYXD010000466.1, read on the forward strand.
CTTACTTGACCGGCTTGACCGTCATCTGGCGACAGCATGCCCTTCCACCTCTTAGGCAAGAGTTGTGCATGCGTTTTTTCTCACTTCACTGGTCATTCTCGTTACTCTCTTTCGCACTTGTACGGAGTGGCTAGAGAACCCTTACGTTCTCCCACTACCACTGCCCAGGAATGGGACTCTCTATGTAGAAAAAACTAAGAAAAAAATTAGAAAGTGCAAGTGACGTCCAAGAAAGGGAAAATACACTAGAAAAGTCGGGGAAATTGACCCCTTCCACAGGACCACCAAAGGGAGAGAAGTTAGATAAAAGGGCGCGTTTTCTTTAGCAAATTCATTTGGGGCGAAGGTCTCGCCTACGTTCTTAATCTCTGGACAATAAAAGCACTCGAGAAGAAGCCGAGTTCTGCTGCATTCACCGTTTCATCCTGGTAAGTTCTCGCCTGAAGATCCTTTGGCTCTTCATACACCACCTATCGCCAGAAGATATACATAGGTCTTCTACCCCGGAAGATCCTTCGCGGTCTTCCATCTCCCTCTCGCCAGAAGATCCACTTGGGAGATCCTCCGCGGTCTTCCATCTCTCTCCCACCTACGCCAGAAGATCCCACAGGGTCTTCTGCTCTGGAAGATCCCTCGCGGTCTTCCGTCTCTCTTACCTATGCCAGAAGATCCACTCGGGTCTTTTATGGAAGATCTCTCACGGTCTTCCATCTCTCTCATACCCACTCTCTCGCCTTTAACCATGGCCCAACCACGCGTTGCGAATCGAGATGAAGAAGAAGCAAAGGAAGAAGAAGAGAGGCGGTTAAAGAAGAACCACCCTGCTACGTGTCTGACTGAATCCGGGCGCTAACCAGGCGTTATCTGGGTTGCCCAGTTTCAGTAACGAGGACCACAGTTTTGCACCACGCAACCCATCCACAACAGACGTAACAGTCACCACCCACCACAAGGCCCCCACTTTCACCCAACGTAACAAACTTTTAAATGAATTATATAAACCAGTGGATAATCATTAAAAGTAATAGTGGTTAACAGTGTGGACCATGTATGAAAGCTTCGTGACGAACAGACAAAACACGATCAAACACGACTGCAGTACGATGAATTGTTAAGGTAGTTTTCATCCACGAAAATTAATCCTCAGGCAAATGTAGATCATTTTGCTTTCAAGAAAAGCAATATTATTATTGAAGGGTTATTTTGAAAGAGAAAGCATTTTTTTACAGTAAAAAAATTTGAAACACAGAAAAGTAATTTTATTAATAAACTTTATTTTTGACACAACTTTTTTTCTTACCGCTTCTTACCAAATTTTAAAAAATTATGTGATTTTAATAGATCATGAATCATTTTTTCAGAGAAAATATTTCCCACAACTTCACCGTTTCTGATTTTTAAAAATGAATTCTTTAATGGCCGAAACCATTAAAAAAACATTTTCCAAAACGAAATTTTTATAAACAAATTGCTGAATTTGATAATAATTTATTCATTTCCGAAAATTGGAAATAGTTAAGTTGTGGGGAATCTTTTTCTTGAAAAAGTGATTTGTAATTTATTAAAATCGCATAATTTTTTTAAATTTGGTAAGAATCACTCTAAAAACAAGTGTGTTACTTTTACACGTGAATCACGATAGTAACTTTTTAGGCATTTGAAGTGTGTATTTTTAATACACATTACAAACGTAACGTTTAATTTTCAAACACTTTAACGTTTTGTACCCAAAATGTGTGTTAAAAATACACACTTCAAATGCCTAAAAAGTTACTATCGCGATTCACGTGTAAAAGTAACACACTTGTTTTTAGAGTGAAGCGATAAGAAAAAAAGTTGGGGCAAAAATAAAATTTATTAATAAAATTATTTTTCTGTATTTTAAATTTTTTTCATGAAAATTAATCTTTTCACTTCCAAAATAGCCCTTCAATAATAATATTGCTATTCTTGAAAGCAAAATTATCTATTTTTGCCTGAGGTCTAATTTTCGTGGATCAACTACCTTAAAATCACTAGTTTATAAGTATGTAGAATCCACTATTCAGTGAGTGGCTTATTACGCACTAGATAAAACAGTGGCTATTCCACTATTTTGGATTTAAAGAGTAGTAAAATAAACTGTAATTGTATTTTGTATGTTTTTAAATGATTTTGATTGTTGGAACATCAGTATGTTGAAAATTCAACAAGTTTCTGAAATTAAAAAATGTTTATGGTATGTGTGCCCAAGGCGCAGATTACTTTCATTCGTTTCTTCGTGAATAGATTTAGCTGGTGGAATAAATCTTGCGATTCATGGTTTACTCAACTCTCCATTGAAGCGTAAAGTATAATGAAAGGAAAGCTCTAATATTTTTGTGATTAAATAAAAGACTGGTTTTTTATAATTATACTACGAATAACTAATTTGAAATTCTATATTATATCCGTTTAATTTTTAATGCATCCATGTGCTTGTTCGAAAGTGTTTGTCTCTATTTTACTTATTACATTACTCTTGAATATTTTTAAAATTATTTTCTAATAATCTCCAAGACACATTTTATCATTTTTTCAATGATAATTTTAACTGAGTTTATTAGGGGATTCTCAGTTGATTATTTTTGAGAATATTAGTACGTACTTCTAGAAAATTTTCTAAACTGTTCTCAATCCTTCTTAAAATTTTTCGTCAGATTCCTATTTAAGTACATTTGAACTTTTAAGAATACATTTTTTTCGCATCTCAGACTTAAGAACGAAGTTTGGGACTTTTTCATGCTGGATACATTTTTTCCGTGTACTCTGATTGATGTACAATTTTTGTGCAATTCAATTATTGATTTATAAGTGTTAAAACTTGAAACCTCTTAAAATTGAAACAATTTTCATTTACTGAAACTAAAAATTACGTAATTACTTATACACGGAGAAAAATAGTTAAAGTAATTTTACTCAACTTCCGATCAAATTTGGGACATAAGGACAAGTTAGAAGTTATTTAGTATCATTGTAATTATTTGTGATATATTAAATGTTCAAAAATGAATCAAAATTGAGTAAAATTCAGAAGCGTAGGGTGAAGTATGAAAGCGTGCATTAAATTTTTTTAAATATATATATTATTACTCGTAGTATAACTATAAAAAACCAATCTTCTATTAAATCACAAAAATAGTAGAGCTTTCCGTTCATTCTACTCTACGCTTCAATCGAGAGTTGAGTAAACCGTGAATCGCAAGATTTATTCCAACAGCTACGAATGAAAGTAATCTGCGCCTTGGGCACACATAAAAAATTTTTAATTTCAAAAACTTAAATTCTTAAAATTAAATTGATATTATGAAAATTTAAACAAAAAAAAACCGATAAGTGTATTACATAAAATATGAAATATCACATAAATTACTCAGATAGAATAATAATTTGGAATTCGCAAATGTAAAATCCATATTTTGAAAATATAAAACACAGAAAATAAAAGAACCTTCTTTTAAATGTTTTTATACAAGATACTTCTTAATAATAATGCAATTTTTTAATGTACATTTGAAAATTTAGTTTCACTAAACTTCATACGTTGTTATAATAAAAATGTATACTAAATGTAATTTAATAATTATATTATATATATCAATAATCATAGTTATAATAATTGTGTAATTATATTAATTTTTAAAAATATTTTATTAATCATTTATGAAAAAAGTTGATTTATTTTTACTTGTGTAAGGCTAAAAAATTTTATTGACGGCACTTACTCTCACAAGCTCTGAATAACTCATGCAGTCACTATATAAGAAAGTTCCAAATTTTATATCTCAGCATTGTAAGCGAGCATGTGCGTGATTCGACGAAAGCGTATCGTACTATATATAAGTGTTGTTATTAGGTTTATATACGTAAGGTTATATGTTTAAGTGTATTTGTAATTTGAAATATGATTGGCTACGTCCGTAATGGTGTGAATGTATTTGTAAGTTGTTTATGTATATACCGGATGACTATTGGCAGGCTCGAGGAAAGAATTTTTTTTTATTTGAGAGAACCATACCATTGCCAGTTGAAATAATACGCCCGATGCTCATTTTACCCAACTACGGTTTGAAGCACCTCAAGCGTCGGTGATATACTTATACATTTCATGTTAACCCACTGACGCATGTTGGTGCCCTGCCGTCGATAACGTTTTACTCAACTCTTTACTATTCCCTATGTAACGCTTATTGTTATTCACTTTGGGTGAATTAGGTATATATCAAATTGATTTTACCCGACTAGGATTTAATAGATGTTCAAATGTCCTTATGTCCCAAGTTTAATCGACAGAGTTGAGTAAAATTACTTCAACTATTTTTCTCCGTGTAGTTATTCTAATAATGTGTACGTTACTTACTGAACAATAATAATAAAGGCGGGAATTTCTTTAAGTTCTGCATAAGCCGATTTTTTCTAACATTAATACACTTAGTATCTCTGGACCGCACTAAACAAATAAATTATTTAGCAAAAAACAATTACTTTTATAATTTTGAGTTTTTTTACGTACGAAGAAAAAAATTAAGGTAGAAAAAGGGAAAGACAAATTTGATACAAAAATAAAATATAAAGAAAGAGAGAGTATTAATTATTTTTTCCACTTATTAATACTTAGTATTAATACTTATTATAAAAAATGAAAAATCGGGATAATAATCTAAATGGAAACTTGTGATAGTGAAATCATAAGTAAGCATTGTTTAAACTAAAGAAAGAGAAATACATATCGAAACAAAATTGTAACACAGTTTGCTGTTTAAATTTTGCGAATTATAATACTAGGGCTTTTATAAGGTTCGAACTCCAGAGTTTACTTTTTTTTTAATCGGGCTGAAAATGAGTTGATTTAGAGTAAAAAGCGATTGTTAGATATAATACAGAGTTCTTTCGATTTAATATAAAAAGTATATTCAAGTAACGTTAACTCCACTTTTCTAACATTGTTTTCATATAATTCAATCGAAAAAGTCTTGCTCGAAAATTGCACATTTCTCTACCCGTACTCATTACACATCAAATTTACTTCTTGTATATCAGAAACATTACTTATAAAAATGATAAGATTAATCGTTTAATATTTCATTTAATAAACAGAATACCAGATAAAAAAAATTTCTAGACTACATATTCTTTTACAAAAAATGCGTTTTCAACAATTCAAATTTAAATCTCCCTTTTAAGGCAAAACTGTTGATTATTACACAAACTTTATATTTTGTCTCCAGTAAAACTAACAATAAAAAAAGAAAAGTCTTACAAAATACCAAATTTGATATTTTTTAGCCGAAGAATATTCTTAAGACATAAAGCACTACGAGTCTTTAAAAGCCTTTTATAATGAAAAATGTTCACAAAAACTCGAGTCCATTATCCCAGGAAAAACTCACCAAACGAAAAAACTTGTCGGAAAATGCAGAAACGATGAGTTGAAAGGTGAGGCGACGGCGATGAGGTTACTTCGGAGAGTGGCGTCGCGACGCCGTGCGACGACGTTGTCGCGCGGGCGCGTAAAACAATGGCGTCCCGCAGCCAGAGGATTTCGCTCCTCCCTCTTAATTTTTGTACCACCATCCAAGTGGCGCCTTTGGGAAATTTGGTCGCGCGCGCGCGCTTTCTTGAACATTCGCGCTTTCCCCACTCCGGTGGTATTCCCGCCCTATTGGGCACGCCCAGCTATCCTCGAAGGCACGGTAACGCCGTTTTCTATCCTAAAGCCGTGCCTGAGGAAGGGGAGCTTGGCCGAAATTGTGCGGGGATCCTGGCATGAGGGAAGGCAGAATCTGTTGGTCAATCGGGCGCCGCGCACCGCAGCAGTGACGCGTCACTGCACCCCGTTAGTCGCACGTGCTCATCCTCATCCTCGTTGAACCTGGGCAACCAGGCGAGAAAAAAGACGAACCGGCACAGGATCGTATTTTCAGTAGAGCATCGTGGTTCGGTGTCGTCACGTCACGCTCGATTGGACCGGAACGGAAGTTGACGTCGTCGTCGTCGTCGTCTTGTCTTTTCCTGTTTTCCTCGCGCTCGGATTCCGGCCGATTCGTGCGCTTCTCTGGCCTTGGCTTCCCCTCGAATTTCATCACCAGATGCTTTTTCTAAGTCTACGTGTCTTAATCAGTGTTTAGTGATCTAAAAAAGTACTATCTTGCGGTTCATTAATCCGCTATTGGCCGCTGGATCGCGATCAATCGAGACTCAAGAAGTATCTGTGTGTGAGTCGCGGATTGCGATTTTAGCTGGTGGCAGGATCCGGCCTGACCACGGCCATTCTCGACACGGTACGTAATTCTTTTATCAACGTTTCGTAAGCAGTGTACTTAGAGTGATTCCCCGATTTTAGTTAGAAAAGTGACTCGCGTCTTCAGGATTTTATGCTTTCACACTTTTTCTAAAATTTTAATAGTCAAAAAAACATTTTTTTTTTCAAGCCCGTGTGAATATTTTATAATAACTATTCATGCATTCGATATAACAAAATTGCAACATTGCGGTTCAACTATGAAGGAGAGCTGCTGGTGCATCAATTTTTTAATATTGTAGCACTAATTCTGTATATGACATTGTGCTGTGATGATCTTGCAATAGAAACTATTTTTTATTATAGATAGATCTTGTCTAAAAGTTCTATTTAACTAAGAAAATTGAACCATTAGAAAACACTATATACTTGTAGAATATCAATCAACGAAAAAATTAGAATTTGCACCTATTGCTAATCTGAATCAATAATTGTTCAGTATAAATCATTTTATTTTTTAAGGATACATTTGTCAATTCAGAATAGTAGTTGAGCAAATATTATTGATTTTAGGTTTCTAGGTTTCTACACATGTTTGTGCGTAGATAGACAACTTTTGGTTTGGAAAATGAAAAAAGTACAATTTTAGCTAAATTTATCGGGAATTCTTTTTATTGTCAAATTTTGACAAAATTTTATGTATTTTGGATGTAAACATGTATAGAAACTGGATTATGTTGTTCACATGATTTTTTGCTACTTTTCTTGAGTATCACATGCCCTTAAACATTCTAGAATTTATTTCTTTAACATACTTAAAAATCCAGTATTACAGTATTAAATTTTAGAAAACATTTTTACAACTGACGGTCAAAAATTCTAAATTAGAAAATTAACTTCCATAAATAGTTGAATTTAATAAAAAGAATAAACTTAAGAATTGAAATAGGTATTCTGCACGAAGAAAACAAAATTGTTGTATTAAGGTAGTTGATCCACGAAAATTAGACCTCAGGCAAAAGTAGATCATTTTGCTTGCAACAATAGCAATATTATTATTGAAGTGCTAGTCTGAAAGAGAAAAGATTATTTTCTATGAAGACAAAAATTGAAATGCAGAAAAATAATGCATTTAACAAATTTTATTTTTACCTGAACTTTTTTTCTTATCGTTTCATACCAAATGTTAAAAAATTATATGATTCTAATAAATTACGGATCATTTTTTCAGAAAGAAGATTTTCTAAAAATTAACCGTTCCCAATTTTCTAAAATGAATAAATTATTATCAAATTCAGCAATTTGTTTATAAGTATTTTGTTTCAGAAAATTGATTTTTAATGGTTTCAGACATTAAAGAATTTACTTAAAAAAATTGGGACCGGTAAAGTTGTGAAGATTCTATTTTCTGAAAAAATGATTCGTGATTTATCAGAATCGCATAATTTTGTAAAATTTATTATGAAGCGATAAAAAAAAGTTCGGGTGAAAATAAAATTTATTAAATGCATTATTTTTCTGCATTTAAAATTTTTTTTTAGAAAATAATCTTTTCTCTTTCAAATTAGCTCTTCAACAATAATATTGCTATTCTTGAAAACAAAGTTATCTATTTTTGTCTGATGTCTAATTTTTGTGGATGAACTACCTTAACCAACCGGATCGTTGATATAGAACTGACAACACTTTTTTGCTGTTCCAACAAATGTTTATTTTTCCCAACAAACCTATTTGTTGAACCGAAAAAAGAGTTTGTTGTTTTTTTGCTTGACAAAGCTTTTTGTAAGGAGAACTAAATTTTTGTTGAAAGAGCAAAAAAAAGTTTGTCAGTTCTATATTTTTCTCCGTGTGTGCCAATCTGACTTTTCTTGCTCCTTGTTCCTTGTTTATGTATGTCTACACTGAGAGACTTTTTGTTTCAGTAAATGTCAAAACTTTACCAAAGTTTAGTATTTTATGTTTGTAAGTGCGAAAATCAAGGTAAAAAGTTCTTCAAAAAAATAATACAAAAAATTAGTATGGTAAATATCAAATATCATGATTCTTTTCTCAGAAGATTTACCGTAGGAAAAAATAATATACCTTAATAAGGTTAGCATCAACGAGCAATAATACTTTAAAGGATATTCAACATTGAAACGGTAGGACTTAATTTTTCGTATGGTGCGTGTGAAAATTCTAGTGATACATAAAAGATGTGATTTGTGTTTAACCAATGTCTAAGAAAGATTAAAATAATGAGTGGCCACCAGTGTGGGTTGCAGAGTAGGCTATGAGTGCGAGAAGAAAAAACTTAGGTGGATACATATTTTGCTCTCACACTCGCACTTATACCTTTATTCTACAACCCACTGGTGGTCACTCTTTAGGTGTATATTTATATGTATTCATTCTTTATAAATATTGAGTTTTTAAAATTATGAAGATTTTAGTCGATTACACCGATCATTAAACTTAAAAAAAATCAAATAATCGTTTCAGACTCAAATTTCTTGAAGATTTTTCAAAAAATGCTATTCAAAATTTGAAAATGATTAATAATATAATTGAAAAATAATTAAGCTAAGCATGTATTTTATATACCTCGATGTCATTGCGTGGTGAAATTAACGAATTGAGTTATTGTCTAGGATTTGTCGATAAGTTTTCGAATTTTTTTCAAAATTTTTACAAAAAAGAAAGAAGAATAGCATATATTGATTTGAATCCATGATATACATGCAATAGCATGTCAATATTCAATAGCATTTTTTTCTCAGTGCACATGCCTTATTGTCTTTTCTTACGTTTCTCAAATTTTCAGAAAGATACTTCGTAAATTAAAAAAGTTATCTTACATGAACGAATTAATGTATAATTTAGTCACGTGATCCAATTAATATATGGCCTTAATTAATTAAAAACAACGAATGATAACACAACGAGCATAGAATATTTTTCAATTATATTTACTATTTTTTTTAACGTATGTGGCATCTGAAGGTCTACAGAGCCACATGGAAAGGTCCTAAACAAGTAAGGGGGTCTCCTGCAATGACGGAGTAGTTCACGCCTGTCATCAATTATGTCAAAGATTCATCATGGTGATCTTTCACTTATTTATATTATAATTTATATCGATTTGTGATCTGAAATTATGAAAAAAAAGTAGCTCTAAAATGTGGTAATATTTCAATAATTTTTAGTAAAACATTCACTCTAAAAAAAAGTGTGTTACTTCTACACGTGAATCACGATAGTAACTTTTTAGGCATTTGAAGTGTGTATTTTTAACACACATTTTGGGTACAAAACGTTAAAGTGTTTGAAAATTAAACGTTACGTTTTTAATGTGTATTAAAAATACACACTTCAAATGCCTAAAAAGTTACTATCGTGATTCACGTGTAGAAGTAGTAACACACTTGTTTTTAGAGTGTTTGCAATTGAAAACATCACTGAGAAAAAACTGCTATTGAATCAAAAGCATTTCTTTCCAAAAGCATGTATACTATTAATTCATAAAAGAAATATGTTACTAATTCTATAGCATATTGATTTGAATCTATATGATATACATGCTTTTGGAAAGAAATGCTTTTGATTCAATAGCATTTTTTTCTCAGTGTACTGTACTCATTAAAATTGATCCTTTTCATCTTTAAATATAACGTTTCTTAATCTGACAGTAGTATAAACTACAAGCGCCTGTGCTAATGACATTTTATGTCAAAAGACAGCTACCTGAAAATTAGTTAGCTCCAAAACTCAAGCCCTAGGCATGGCATTGCGATTAATGAGATAATAAGAGAACGGGGTTCAAACCCAACTGGGATAATTCGTGAAAATCGGATGACTCGGATTTTAAGGAGTGCTTAGAACCGAAATAGATTATGACTCGGCTTTTGTCGATATTAGTCACGCCTTCTAGTGCCCCTCAAGTCCCAAACATCTTTGTAACGCCAAAGTTTTCGAAAGCTGGCTTGAATCCGACGGGTAGCATAGCTAGAGGCACCCTTTAAGCAACAAACTTCAATTCAAGGAAAAGTTAAATAAAATCAATCATCATCACCCCAATAAAACTAATATATTTCAAATCATTGTTTATCATATCATATTTAAAATGATTCTGTTTCCGTTTTGTGTAAATGAAGAAGTAAAATGATTTACAACGTTTTAAAGGGATGTAACTCATAAGAATGATTTGAAAGTTATTTGTTATTTAATTATGATAATTATTAACAAATTAGAAACAGTAACGTTATTTATAACTAATTTATTGCAATTTAAATCTCGCATGTTTCCAAAGCTGATAGTTTTACTGCTTCGTTTTGTTGTCAGGTCATGAGTAAGTTCTCAAAACTAATCGTATTGTTAGAAATGTTTGTAATTTTAATACACATTGATATATTAAATTATTATATATCAATAATGAATCTGGATATTTTATTTTTGTAAAGCATAAATTGAACTGTTTCTTGAATGGAAAAGCTTTATTAAGAGAAAAATTATCAGACTTAACCTACAAGCAGTTACACTCACAATGAAATTCTAATATTTGGAGTCAATTTTGAGCAAAGTACCATCCGTACATTGCATTTTACTTATAAATAATAATGTTAAATTTCAGTAGCGGCAGTGCATATCTGCTTCACACACTTGTGTATTAAATCTAATACAGATTTTTCTAATAGTGTATTATTTCGTTTATGGAAATAAAATATATATTGAAATATCATTTTGTATAAATTAAATATATTATTTTTCTAAAAACGCACGCTGAAAACAGAAAATGTGTATTTGTATACAAATACACATTTCCTGTTTTCAGCTTCATACTTATAAGTATTCATACTTATAAGTATTTCCTACACGGAGAAACTTTTCATAGCAATATATGTTTTATTTTATATTGATGATTCTAAAAAATATTAGGAACCTAGGGAAAATCAAGGTTTAATAGTAATTATTCCTAGCGAGCTGGAAATTTTTCGCAGTCAAAATACCAAAGATTCGAAAAATGATATGAAACTTTAGTGTACGCTATATATATACCTAGTAAAGTTTGATACATTTTCTAGTAAATAATCATATAGTTCATCTAAATTTCAGTATTTTGCTGTTAAAAATTCTCATTATGACACATTTTTCCCTAAATTGAAACACATAGTTTAGGAAAAATTGTAAATTTGATTTTCTCCGTGTACCGAAGCAGTATTTTGTACATGATTTGCCAGTTAAATGAATTACTCCAATGATAATGCCTGCAGGGTTGCAGTGTGTATTTCCTATAATTTTATATTGAAGTTTATTTGAATCTGATCGAGAATAGAAAAAGTTGGTAGAAAAAAATCTTCCCCAAAAGAGGTGAAAACGATGGGGAAAGTTTAGATAGAAGATATAATCTTTGCAAAAGCGACCAAAGGAACTTCATTTAAAACAATATAAATTGAAAAATATTTAGGTATTCTTGTTTTGTGATTTGAAATTTAAAAACTTGTTGATGGAAGAGGAATTTTCTTCAAAATAAAGTCTATTTCAAAATATTTATTCCTTTTATGATATATTATTGTAATTTTTAGAAGTTGTTAATACATTTTTTAAGGTCACTCAATCATATCCAACTTTTATAATTTACATAATTTACAGTGATCAGATCTTCTTAATTAATTAAAACTTCCCTGAAAATAAAATCGCAGTATTACGCGCGCAGTATAAGTAAATTTCTTCATTTCTTATACTGAATGAATACCGTCTTTACAATTTAATATTACTATACTGATAATTTCCAAAAAGATAGCAATCTGGTATATGGCGGCTTGATATAAAAAATTACTAGTTTGTACATTAAAGCGCATATATACTATATAAGTACACTGTAAAAAAATTTTCTGAAAACAGTCGGACAGCTTAAAATACAAATGAGTCGTAAATTTTTCCAAAGATATAGTCGGAAATATTTCCGACATAGAACTGGAAATAGTTCCTACTGTTTGGTCGGAGATTCATCCAGTTTATTAGAAAATATATATTTATTTCATAATTTAAGTGGAAAAAGATCCAAAAAAAGTGAACAAATTTCCGTTTTTGTGGAATAATTTCCGCATTTAATGGGAAAAATTTCCTACAACTTAGGGGATTTGTGAAATTTTCTCACCTTTTTGATATATTCCCTAATAGTTTGTAAATAAGTCCGAAAATTCGGTCAATTTTCCTCAAATCTATGAAATGTTTCCACTTTCTGTAGGAAAATTTATGCTTCCTAAGGATTTTGGAACAATTTCCTAATACATAGTAGGGAAGTTTACCGATATTTTTTACAGTGTAGATAATACAATCATTTGGTAAATTTTTGCAAGTTAGTATATGAAAAAATAATTTTTTTTTCATTTATCCATTTATTTAGTCATGTATCAAATTATTAGATAAGTGTACGTATTGTCACAATTTTCATCAGTCAGAACTTATACAGATATACATATATTTTATACTCTTATATTTAAACACATCTTGATACTATAAACCTAACCTAAAACACATGTAGTTCCAAACGAATCGCAATAACATATCGTTATGACTTTTGATGGTTGCTTTTATACTAACATTAGAAAAGTATCACTAATTGTGAGAATCTAAAATAGTCGTCATGAGCCAGGGGTATTATATGATGAATTACACTTTTAATATTTACACCCATGTGTAATCCTAGACGAGGGGTCTTCAAGACACTACTTCTACTACTTTATTTTCAATAAACTTTTTTGAACTTTACGACATGATTAGAACAAATAAGCGATAATCACATGTCGAACGGCACGTCGTGTTATTTGACTAACGTATCGAAAATGATAGATTTCTACATACCTGTGCTGGGAATATATACTTTATTTTTTTTAAATAAATTGCTGTTATCTTTAGCTATTATGTATTCTTGTAGAAGATGGGAAATATTTATAGATATATTTATTAATTTATGCTATTGGCAGTACTAAAAGTTACGATTATATTTTGTAATATTTAATAACTTTCGTTATGATACTTTAGAAAAAATGAAAGTTGTTGACACTTTATTCCAGATTACCATCTTTTTATGGAATTATCAGTGTAGTAATATTAAATTTCAATAACAGATATACATACTCATAATTTATAGATCGAAAAAACTTTATTGACTTCTTATACATATATGATATTTAAATAAAAATATTTGATAATTACAAATTCAAATGATTAAGTGGCAGTAAAATTCGAGGAATTTTATTCATTTATATATGATAAGATTGCTTCTGTGAATTTAAATAAAAATGTAGGACTAAAAATGGATCGATGCATCCTAATAAACTTCACTTTATAACAGATTATTTCCTCCATACTTAAACAAACTTGACTCAAAGTTTTTGTTAACAGGTATAAAACGTGACTTAAATTATATGAGTTTTGAGAATTTCTTTTTTAAATTATATTTTTTACTTTTCACTTTTCTTGGGAATCGCAAGATTATTTCTTTTACCCATTTCCAGAAAAAAAAAGTCTTAGAACCCACGTTATTTTTTAAAAATTGACCATTTTTTTTGCCCCGGTGTTCGATTTCGCCCCTGTCGCCCTTGTTCTCTAAACTTGAATTAGCGAAATTCACTAGGAATAAGCGATTATTCGCTGATTTAGATTCAGAGCGTAAACATTTTTCAAATCAAAGTCAACGAAAAAATATTTCCAAAATCTGTATCTATCTGTATTTTACTCGTTTGGTTATTACCCTCACTTTGCTCGGGCAACAAGCTTGCCACTCGCAAAATAAATTTTTTCCCCTAAGTTGCACAATATACTATTAAGTCATATGTTAAATGGATTGTCTTTGTAGGTTTCAAACTTTACATATAGAGTGTAGAGTGGGGGAGGGGAAGATCGCATTTGTGAAACATAAGATGATAAGTGAGAAAAAACTTTTTTTAGTAATGACATATTTCTTTTAGATCATTTTAAACACCCTAGCTTCGCGCTCGGTTTTATATTTTTCGCATAAATTCAAGTTTATTTCTTGACACATTATACTGAAGCTCAGGTCAATTTTATAATATTGTAAATGTGAATACATTTTCTTTAAGTTACTTAATTTTTGTTTTTGATTTTCAATGAGAAAGGAAAATCAATTTACTTATAGGGCTCTATCGGCCTTAGCGAATATATTCTCACCATGACACTCGTGATTCGCCCTCGATTTTCTGTATACATTCCTGTAACTAACAGATAACATGATTTAAATAATTTATTTTCTTCTAAACATCTCTACTAAAAGGAAAAACAATCGTTGACTTTATTCAAGGAAACGACTTAGCATTTCAACGATCGTATTTGACATATTCGTATATCGTATCTGACATATTTTAGTTAAAAAATGAAATTTTTGATTTCTAATTGTGTTTTCTAAAATCAAAACATAAAATATACATCTCGTTAAAAAGTGTCCTAATGAGAATTTGTAGACCTTATTAAGGCAAATAATTTTCCATCTCAACATTTTTTTCGTATCTTACTTATTTTATTTGAAAAATTGAATTTGAATTTTAATCGTATTTTTTGAAATTGAAACAAAAAAAAATACATTTTATCAGAAACTGCGTCGAACAAAATTTTTAGACCTTATTGAAGTCAACAATTTTGCATTCTTACGTTTTTTTGTATTTCACATATTATGGTTAAAAACTTGAATTTTGGGTTTTCAATAGTATTTTTTTAAATTAAAAAGAAAAATATACATATCTTATACACAAATGTGACGATTGAAATTTGTAGATCTTTTTGTAGTAAATAATTTTGTATAATAATGTTTTGTCGTATCTCGTATAATTTAACGGAAAAATGGAATTTAGATATTGACTTTTTTCAAGTTTTAACATACTGTAATATTCGTAATTTTGGTTTAATCGAATAATGTTATCATGATAATTAGTAGAGATTTACGAGGACTATCAGAAATCAGTATTTGAATTTTCGATTTTTTCAAAAATACAAAAAATGCTCTTATTTTCACAACTTTGATTGGAATACGATAATTCTATCGAGAGTTATCGAGTATATGACCTAGTACTACTACAGATAGACAGACACTTTCATAAAAATCGTTTTTTCTGACTCAGGGGGTCTCAAAACGTAAAGATTTGATGAAAATTTCGGAAGTGATTTCTCACATAAAACCAATACCTTCTCATATGAAGAGAATGTAAAATTTTTCTATAAGTTATAATTTATTTTCTTCGATCATTTTAGATACCCTGTCATTTATTTGAAAGTGGGGAAAAAATTTAAGAAATAGAGACCTGAAAATTTTTGTCATATAGCTTTAACTAGTATCAGATCTGGCCCTAACTAGACTGTCAAGATGATGAGAATAAAAATTTTTTTCCAGTAGTTATGACATCTTATTTTTGATCATTTAAAAAATCCTGTCAATTTTTTTAAATGGTGAATAAAATTGAGGTTATTGATACTTAGAACTTTTTAGGTTATGGAAGGCTAGTCCGCACCAGATCTGGGACAGACTAGACCTTCTAGACTACACGGAGAAACTTTTTATATCAATTTTTGTTATAGTATTTTTCAATTTAGGGAAAAACGTATCACTTTGAGAATTTTTGTTAGTAAAAATACTAAACTTTATAATAATGATATGAAACTTCAGCCTAGTTCATAGCAAATTTTACTATAGTTTATACTAAAGTTTCATATCATTATTATAAAGTTTAGTAGTTTTCACAAAAACCAGGTGAAAAATTGTCAGATAAAATTTAAATGTTTTAACATATTTTGAAAGCCTCACTTCATGAAAAGGTGATTTTTAAATAGTTGAAGTCATCATCATACTAAATAAACACACCGAAAACACACCTAAATCATAATTTACAGGAATATCGAAGTGAAAATTATTGTGTTACACCATAGCTTAAATCAACCCTAAGTTATAGTCGTTATTGTTATAATATTGCCAAGCTCTGAATCATATTCAAATATTTTCAGGATTTACGCAACGAAATTTTATTTGTCATAGGCATATAAATTCAAATTATAACATCATATATGTTTATACAAGAATATGCTAATACACCCAGCATCAATAAAATTACTCTATTCGGTTATAAAAAATAATGCTAACATTTAGTTAAACTAAAAAACACTTCTAGGCATAATGATATAAATATTGAGCTCATTATTTAATTTTGGTTTTAATATCGGAGTATTATGGGATTACTTTTACTACCTCTAAGCTGTATAATTTGGACTTACAAATTAATAGAAAAATGCAACTCTGTACGTAGAAAAAAAATTAGCTATCGAAATGTTTGTTGATTGTCGTCGATTTTTGGGCAGGATTAAGGTTTTGAAACTTTAAGCTTATCTAAAAGTCGGCGACAGTGAAAGAAAATTCCTTTTAAATGATCAAATTTCAAACTGCCTGAATGTCATCAAACATAACCGTAAAAAGTTTGTAAAGTAGTTAATCGATGCATCTTAAGGCAATGTACATATTTTTATGCATACTATTATAAAAGCTTCGCACATGTATTTTTACATTCTCATCATGGATGAGAAGGTATTGGTTTTATGTGAAAAATGACATTCGAAATTTTCATCAAATCTTTACGTTTTGAGACCCCCTGAGTCAGAAAAAATGGTTTTTACGAAAGTGTCTGTCTGTCTGTCTGTAGTAGGTCGTGTGCGGCATAACTCTCGATAGAATTATCAGATTGAATTGAGCTTTGGTACACTTTATCGAAGCCGAAAAAGTCAGGACAAGTTCGTTAACCAGCGGCATCCAATCAAAATTGAGGGATTGAGCACTACTTTTGTGTTTTTGAAAATAATTTTTTGAAAAAATCAAAAATTTCAAAACTGGCTTTTGATAGTGCTCATAAATCTCTACAAATTATCCTGATAACATTTTTTGATTAAATCAAAATTAGAAATGTTGCAGCATATTCAAATTCGAAAAAAGTCAATATCAAAATTCCATTTTCCAGTTAAATTATACGAGATACGAAAAAACGTTATGATACAATATTATTGAATAAATAAAGACCTACAAATTTGAATTGTAACATTTTTTCATAAGATGCATATTTTTCTTTTTAATTAAAAAAAACTATTGAAAATCCAAAATTCAATTTTTTAACAATAATATGTGAAATACGAAAAAAAAGTAAGAATACAAAGTTGTTAGTTTCAAAAAGATCTACAAGTTTTGTCTCACACAGTTTCTGATAAAACATATATTTTTCGTTTCAATTCCAAAAAATACGTTTAAAATTCAAAAATTCCATTTTTTAGACACATTGTGTGAGATACAAAAAAAACGTTTAGATGGAAAATTGTTTGCCAAAATAAGGTCTACAAATTCTCATTAAGACATTTCGGGACAGGATGTATATTTCATGTTTTGATTTTTAATATTAAAAATCTGCCCGCTTTGCGGGCACATTCTCATCGCGCGCTTCGCGCGCAAGTTTTAGCGCGCCTAGGACGAGCGATTCGATATTCGCGCTTCGCGCTCCATTCTTTTTGGACCTCGCGCTTCGCGCTCGGTCTTGTGTTCTTCGCATACATTTAAGTTAATTTCTTATAATTTGATACTGAAGCTCAAACCAATTTTATAATAATATTACAGATGATGTGAATTACACATTTTCTCAAAGTCACTCTATTTCTTTTTGAAAATTAAGTGAAACAGGAGATTCAATTTACTTAAGGCTCTATCAGCCTTAAGGAACACATTCTCATCATGACGCTCGCGCTTCGCGCTCGATTTTCTGTATACATTTCAGTAACTTTTTAATAAATTACATGATTAAAATAATTTATTTATTTTATTCCAAATATCTCAAAAAGGAAAAACAATCGTAGACTTTATTTAAGGAAACGATTTTGCAGAACAACGCTTATTTCGTATCTCACATATTTTGGTGAAAAAAATCGAATTTTTTTAATATTAAAAATCAAAACATAAAATATACCTCCTGTCCCGAAATGTCTTAATGGGAATTTGTAGACCTCATTTAGGCAAACAATTTTCCATCTAAACGTTTTTTTTGTATCTCACATATTTTGTCTAAAAAATGGAATTTTTGAATTTTAAACGTATTTTTTGGAATTGAAACGAAAAATATATGTTTTATCAGAAACTGCGTCGGACAAAATTTGTAGATCTTTTTGAAACGAACAACTTTGTATTCTTACGTTTTTTTCGTATTTCGAATATTATTGTTAAAAAATTGAATTTTGGATTTTCAATAGTTTTTTTTTTAATTAAAAAGAAAAATATGCATCTTATGAAAAAATGTTACAATTCAAATTTGTAGGTCTTTATTTATTCAATAATATTGTATTATGACGTTTTTTCGTATCTCGTATAATTTAACTGGAAAATGGAATTTTGATATTGACTTTTTTCGAATTTGAATATGCTATAACATTGCTAATTTTGATTTAATCAAAAAATTTTATTAGGATAATTTTTAGAGATTTATGAGCACCATCAAAATCCAGTATTGAAATTTTTGATTTTTTCAAAAAATGATTTTCAAAAAAGCGAAGCGGGCAGATTTTTTTAATTGCAGTTCATACATAACATTTTATGATGTACTAAATAAATTTTCATCCATAAAATATGTTGAATAACCTATTATTATCTCTAATTACGACACATTAAGTGCATCAAAGCATAAAACACCCCACGCTCCAATGTAACTATCCTCTGACAATGCTGATGAGCTGAATCATAAATTGAAATACCGTCAATATCGAGAAAAACGCGGGCAACAAAAAGTTTTGTTTAAAATGAAGCTACCAGCTAAAAACGGATTTTTCTGTTAAAACTGCGATTTATTTTCAGCGATCAAGAATTTCGTGTGAGAAATTGCTTTCGTTTAGTTTAATTAAATTAATAAAATATTTCTTATAAAATTCTCTTTATTTTGAAAGCATTTGTATATTTTTCCAGTGATCATTATACCTATTATTTTTCAAGTTACGTAAAATGTTCTTTTCTTTACACTTCTATTTACGCTTCACATCGACGTTATAATTTCGTTTTATACTATCCCGTGCTTTTCAACCGGAAACTGTTAAACTCGAGCCAAAAAGCTTGTGCTTCTGCACTCTTAATGACGATAGTAATGCGCCAAAAACGGAAATGAGAATTATCAATTAACAAAATAAGAAAATTTAACTTAATCTTATGTACCTAGAGGAAATGTTTCCATAATACCTACGACTAGATATGATTATTAAATTTTTCTAAACATTGAACTCTCCTCACACTGAGAAAAATAGATTATAAATTAAAATATCCAGGTCCAATAATTATAGGACTGCAAACTGGATTATAAACAGTAAAACTTAGATTACAAGTGGCATAATCTAGATTATAAATGACATAACCTACATTATTAATCTATGATTTAAATTATAATACTCGGAATTCTGACTGATCTGTTTATAAATCAGATGGCTGTTCGATACAGTGTACATTTTTTTCAGTTTTCTCAAAACGTTAGGATGCAATAAAAACATAAATTTCGGTCATTTCTCCGACAACAACTTTGATAAATTTTTCAAACGTTTTATGGGATTATCCCTAGTTGTATGGCAAAAAATTGGTCTTTTTAAAGAATTTTTTGCAAGAAAACCACTAAACTATTTTGTAGGAACTATTTATTATATATTAAAGTGCAAACTCTCAACATACTTTTAGTGAATTTTCAAAAAAAATATTTATTAGGTGCGCAACTAAGTTCCCGCTGTTTGTGAATAGATGGCTCCAGCAGTAAGTGTTGGTCGATTTTGACATATCCAAAACGTCATGAACCAAGCTTCGACAAATGGTAAACAAACTATTTTGACACATTAGTGATTTTGTTTTAGCGTCATATACTTTTGGTTGTGTGAAAATGTCTCATTTTGTGACAAATAATCGTCATTTGCGGGAAGTGTTGATTTTCTTCTTTCATTCGAATAAAACGGCGGCTGAAGCGCATCGAGAGCTCCAAAAAGTTTACGGAGATGCTGCTCTAAGTGAAACAACGTGCCGTGATTGGTT
The DNA here is from genome assembly GCA_030998225.1 of Diplolepis rosae. Taxonomy (NCBI): domain Eukaryota; kingdom Metazoa; phylum Arthropoda; class Insecta; order Hymenoptera; family Diplolepididae; genus Diplolepis; species Diplolepis rosae. Next base: position 5,149,273 of record JAPYXD010000466.1, read on the forward strand.
CCGTCGCTTTAAAGACGGTGATTTCGATGTTGACAATCATCCGCGTATAGGAAGGCCAAAAACCTTTGAAGACGCCGATGTTATTTATTATGAGCTGTTGAAACCGAACGAAACCATCACTGGGGAACGGTATCGAACACAATTGATGCGTTTGAGCCGAGCACTGCGCGAAAAACGGCCACAATACGAGCAGAGGCACGAAAAAGTGATTCTACAGCATGACAACGCTCGGCCTCACGTTGCCGAACCCGTTGAAACCTACCTGGAAACGTTCAAATGGGAAGTCCTACCCCACCCGCCGTATTCCCCAGATATTGCGCCGTCCGATTATTACTTTTTCCGGTCGATGTCACATGGTCTGGCTGATCAGCAGTTCTGCTCATATGAAGACATCGATAAATGGCTTGATTCGTGGATAGCCTTAAAAGATGAATACTTTTACCGCAAAGGTATTCGAGCTTGCCCAGAAAGATGGGCAAAAGTTTTAGCTAACGATGAGCAATACGTTGAATGATCATCTGAATACAAAATTGATACGGATTTAGTTAAATTTAGTTAAATTAAAAGTTCGATTTTCACTGAAAAAAAGCGATCGTTTTTCGGCTATATAAAAAAAAAGTATTTGTTAAAAAAAAGAAATAATGAATTAAAGACTAGATTTTTATGTGCTAAAAAAGCCTACAAAATTTCAAAGAAATCGGTTCAGTAGTTTTCGAGTAATTTTTGCCACCGACTTGAAAAAGGCCATTTATTACTCCACCAGACATGATTTTTAGACTAATTTTCCAAATTAGCTGGTTGAGACTCTCATTATTATTTTGGGTAAATCCACCAACACATCTTTCAAGCAAAGACTCTTTGCTAAGATCATTATATATGGGTTTCATAGCGTCTAGAACATTTTTTGATAGCGGTTTGTAATCATGTGTGCGTCGTGAACTGACTGAAACGACCTGACGCGCCTATCCTTCAAGCTCTTTAGCTCCATCAATTTTTGCCGGATCAACTTTAAACTTTTAAGACGTATTTTAAGAATTACATACTTTAAGAAAATGCAAAAACATCATTGATTTTTTAAAATGAGAACTAGGGGTAAACCCTTATATAAACTTTAATATTGCCTGACCTAAGGGGGTAGTCCATTGTGCGGGCCCAAGAAAACGCTTTCTTTATGACTTTTTTTTGAGGGAAGTATATTGTTAATGAATATAATTCTAATCAGCAACTAATATTGTATCTTACAACACGTATACAAATTTTTGTTTGTGATTTTTGTTTTTCATATTCAACGATATAGTTTGTTGAAATCGGCACCTCAAAAAAAAGTCATTCTCATGACGCAAGTGATTTTGGGGGCTTTAATTGGTCTGTCTCAAAATTTCAAAACGATTATTAATCTATATGAGTGTAGCTATCGTGGGAACTAAAATAATATTTATATGTTAAAAAATAACAAAATAGCGGACGTTCAAACTTTAAGTATCAATTTTCGCGATTTTTTTTCGGTAAAAACGGTTTAAAACATATAATTATTATTATTTCAATCGATGATTTTAGTTCCGAAGATGCGTATGCTAATGTAGAATATATCGTCAAAATATCAGAAAAATTCATCGAGTAGGTTTTTTTAAATCGCCTACGCCGACCGAAAAAAGTGATTTATAGAAAAACGCGTTAAAATTTTTGAAAACGTTTAATGATTGCTCTGACTTTCTCACATAAATTAGCTATACCATTAATCAATAACCTTAAAAATGATAATTTTTCCAAACAATATACAAAAATCTCTAAATATATGATAGAATTAATGTTTCTACCCAAAATTGGGAATGTTACTTTGTTTTTCTGTGTCTATAAAATGACCAAGAATATTTTATAATTTTAAAACTTTTTCAATTTATATTTAACTCTATTTTACAGAAAGTTTCAAATATTTATATACAATCCTTATTTTGTTGTATCTATATAAATCGTAGAGTGAAAAAAAGTACTATGTTTTCATGTACTTGATTACTTCGCAACTTTAAGATCATTAAATACTATTAATGATCTAAAGTCGCAGCGAAATTAAAATTAACTACATGAATACATGATATAATTACTAATGTCTTTAAAATCAAAAAAATTTAGTCTGACGTATGTGTGTAACGCTTAAAAATTATTTCATGACACATTATAATTTTAGTTGTAAGTTTCTCGTCCTAGTTAACTCGATCAGACGCGTTTTGGAGGTGGAATAGCCCCAAATCGTTCGATCACGAAGATGGACGATCCTCGAATTGATAATGTGCCTGGGCACTTCATTGTGAGAGCTTTAAAATATTTATGTCCTACGGTTCAGATAAACAAGAAAGATTGCCACAGTTTTTGTCCCAGGTTTCTAGATCTAAATATATACATTTTAAAACGTATAATGCGTTAATTTCTTCACAGAAATGAGGTATTGATAATTCTTGTTTTAAATTTAATATAAAATATATGAAGTTATTTTCACATACAATATGTGAAATTTATTATATACATCAAAGCGTCAGTAAAACAGGTTTGTTAAGAGATTTTATCGAGATTTTCCGAAACACTCAACTGAAATTTTATGCTGTTACAATTTTGTAAAATAAAAATAACATTTAAGAAAATTTATTCAATTTTTGGTAACTTTAAGAAATAATCTTTCAATTTATAGTTAGAAATTGCTAAATATTCCGAAGTTTCATGCAGTTATACATATATTTGTCACAGAAAATTTAGTTAGAGTTTCGTTATTTTTAGAAGAATTAATATGGAATTCAATGATTCTTCTAGGAGTTTAACTTGGCTTTATCGCCTAAGAATACGTCTGATTAAATCGACATAATCATTTATTGGACCCTAAAGTAATAATTTATTTCCAAAAAATACAAAGAAATCAGTACCTTAAATCGGTTTAATCCATTGTCTTAAAAAGTATCAAATAAATATAATAATATTTACTAGCAATATTTTAATTGTTATTATCAATGCGAAATTAAAATAGTGTATTTCTGTAGAGAGAGTTAATAGAAAAAATATTTTTGATTACAGCACTGTGTTAGCGTGGCCGGAGGTGGCGGCGCCGGCGGTGGTGGTGGCGGCAGCGGTGGCGGCGGTGGAGGCGGCGGTGGCGGACGGCTGAGCCTGCACCTGCGTCCCTGCGGTGGCGTCGTCGGCAGTGTCGGCGGCGATTCAGCCGTTTCGGATTATCCGCCAAGCGCTGCGGCAGTCCGGAGCAGGGAGGCGGCGGCGGCGGCGCTGCACGCGGCAAGAACTCTGTTAGGCGCGGGGGTGGCCAACCCTTGCTCGCCCACCCCCGAGCCACCCTTCTGGAAAATGCCTCACAAAGGTGCGTTTAAATTATTTTTCCTAGAGAGAATGCATTTTATAACATTTTGCAGACCGTTTCTTAGACTTGAAATGTTGGGTAAGGCGATTTTTATTATTAAATTCGAATTTGCTCTGGAGGAGAATATTTTCGTGCGAATTTCATGATGCAGAAAGAATCCGATGTAAAGAGTAAGGCGGTAGTAAGTAGATAAATAGATACTCTATACGACTTTACTGTGAGGGCTTGTGGTTACCCCTAGTTGGCCTGTAACCCTAGTCGCTTTTACTTGGCTTCTGTCGGGCCAACAGCCCCTTATAACGTCGTAACCTAAGAATTCTACCTTGTTACCTTGATTCTAAAACACTCCCTGCTATCGGATTATTCAACTCTTTATATTTCTCTAAAGAAGAAAGTCAATTTAATCGTTTTTCTTGAAATCTTTAGATATTTTCAAATATTTTATGAAACTATCTACAATTAATGTTATAAAACTTAAAGTTCACATAAGGCAATAGGAAATTCTTACATTTTGACCTATTAATGTGTCGAAGAATCGATAGATGTCCTTGATGTGCACCCTTCCGACAATCCTGCACCTTCGACATCTATTACCTCCTTGAAGCCTCTAAAGATAATCTTTTACTTTCTCTTTTTCCATTTTTTCTGATACTTCTCGTCTCGTCATAACTTTTCACGAATCTTGTAGCAGAAAATAAAGTGCTCTCAAGCAGCATTTGAATTGAATGCTCTGTGTATACTGAGGATTGCGGGAATGTGTCCCAGAGGGGGAATCTAAAGAGAAGAGGTTCAGCTCGTGCCAGAATACAGCATCGAGCCATTGTTGAGTGTTCTACGACACGATGCTCGGATTGTTCGCGTTCCAGTGATTCGAATGAAGGGAGCTTATTCTTATTTTATATAGCCTATATTATGGGTACTCGTGCCGCCCATAGCACCCCCCCCCCTCCCCCTCCGCGCGCATTCCCTCCCCATCCCCCTGTGGGTTCGACGTAACGCAATCCGATACTAAAAGGCGTCGAGGTTGCCACGATATTATTATTGGTCCAAATTACCAAGAGAAAAGCCCTGTTCCCGTAGCGCAGCACGCGCCTAGGGGACCGTCTCTGGTAATATCCAACTTTTTTGTATCATTTAACCTACGTATAACTTGTGCGCTTTTACAATTAAGATAGATTCGTAAATTGCAGAACAATATAGAATTATAAATAATGATGACTTATCACTTGAATAAAAAGTTTTCTTTTTTTCTTCTTTGAAAAAATAATGGATTCTTTTTCTGATATCTCTTGTGACCTTCAGGTCTCTCAAGAAAGCACGATAATGAACAGTCTGCTGTGACACATCCGTATTCAGAAGTTACGGTTGCCAAGAGGGTGAGTAATGAGTTCGACACTCGAGCACCTCGAGGATCGTTCACCGTGATTCAACTCATTAGAGAATGTTCCAAGCGTCACCTTTGATGTTGCGCGTCCTCGTAAATGAAAGTCACCGGAAGCAGCGCGAAAAGTTTACTCTGAATTGTCCCTGAGCGTTTCTGCCTTTTCCACTAACATTCTTAACCCTTCTAACAAGACGATAACAATTAAGGATACAAGTAGAAAGCGTTTCCGTAACGATGATCTATGCAAGATTTCCTTCATATTAAAAATGAGTTCAAAGTATAAATGAATATAAGCTTGTAGCAGCGAATAATTGAATTCCCCAACCATTTAGAATATCAGATAATTTTATCAATAGGAATCCTCAATATGCAAGTCATAAATCAATAGATTTACAAAAATTCGAGGGGTAAATCACTCTAAAATCAGCAAAACGGTTATATGAACGTTGTTGCAAGCGATCGAATAATATCAATTTTTGACGTAGAAGCAGAGAAATTGAGCAAGATATTAATTTATTTGTCCAATATCTCGATCTTCAGGACATCTGATGAAACATGATAATGGTGAAATGATGTGACTTCCAACAAAAGAAACTAAAAAACTACACCGAAAAAATAGCATACTTACTTCTAGTAATGTGGAAAGGTGCCTTTCCGAGATATCGTGAACTAAAAACACTAAAATCAACTAAAATGGACACTGTGAAAATGTGGTTGAAAAACAATAATTTAGAAGAGCTTATTGATAGATTTTCAAGTAAGTTTATATAAAATTTCATATAAAAATAGAGAGGAAAATAAGAAAATTTTTAAACTTGATTTTGATCCATTTACAAAAAATATTTTTGGTAGAATATAGATAATATAATTAATGGTCAGAGAAAATGAAAATCCGGCTTATTTTTCTCTATTTTTTAATATATTAGGCCAAAAAATAACTAACATGCGAAGGTTTCGGGGCCTCACGGAAGACCTAATCAAAGAATTCATTTCGGAAGTTGGAATTAGAGTTGAATTGTTGGAATGCCTGGCAATTTTGAAAGCAGTACATACTATTATAAATGTAACACATACTATCTTTAAAAGAGGGAAAATACTTATAATAAGAAGATTTTCCTCTTCAAAATAGAAGATATACTAGCCGCGTATTTTAGTATAAAATGTACTATATATTAGTATAATAATAATGGAACAGGACTTGTATCGACCCTTAGTATTAATATTCAAATATTGTTGATGTTCTTGGTTGGTTTTTTTTAAGTCTCTTTCTTTTGTATTTTTATAGAATTAAATTCTCACTGATGAGGACTCCAATCTGAGTCGAAACGTTTGAAAATATGAAACTTTGAGTTACATTTTTTCCTGGACCCTAAAGCCAACCAAGAACAGCAACAATATTAGTATAATATACTAAAAGTAAGTGTGCCATTTTTTCGGTGTAATATTGCATTCTGAGAACCCCGCATTATGAGTATAACAATCGAAGTGTCCTTTGTTGAACTTTGCAGAGAAAAGCTTCAACAAATATTCTAAATTACAGCGTTAATGTTTTTATTTCAATGTACTGCTTGCACGGAGAAAAATGGATATTGAAAAGTAGATAATTAAATAGGAGATATTAATCCATAATATCTAGATATTGACACGCAATATTAAAATTTTTTTTTTCAATATATAAGATTTTTCCGAGAAGTAACATTTGATATTCAGATTCAATAGTTTAGATATTGAAGCATGAAGTGCGCGCGCATATATATAAAGGACATGTGATCACTTTTTCGCTCTCATCGAAATCTAAGAGAATCTAAGATTGACTAGAAGATTGACATGCTTGCAGCGTTGCGGAAAGATAAATTTCCTTAAATTCTAATAAGTGTTTCTAATGCAATAAAAGTGATCGGGTCGTTAACTTGAAATGCAGCAAGTAAAACATATAAGTTATATATTTTCTCTATATGTGATTTATAGCCGAGAATGAAATCCAACCTTAGTGTTAAGGTTAAGTTTCTGACAAGAACATTAAATTAATTTTAGACATGCCAGACAATGAAAATTTTGTTCAAACATCTATATTACTTTTACAGAAAAGAACATAATAAAATATAATTTGACTTTTTTCTAAAAACTGAATATGTAGTTATTTTATAACCTTTAAAATAATTTTTTAAGTACCTTATAGACATTGAGCTGTAACATCTATAACTTACCTTTTCAGTATACCTGATATTGATGTTAAATATCTGAGATAGTCAACTCTAGTACCTCAGGCATTCAAGTTTACTAACGAGGATATTCAGAAGTTTAGTATCTCGAATATTCATTTTTAATATCTGAGATAGTCAAGCTCAATATCTGAGATACTGGTGGTTAATATATTTTTTTCAATATCTGCAGGCATTGAAGTAGAATATCTAAATGTTTGTCACATAGTTGAATGCTACTGACATTGTGCCTCAATATCTAGATATTATGGGTCAATATCCATTTTTCTCCGTGTGGATGCTGCAACTTTTGATAGAACATTGTGTTAATGTGATGATTTCAATTTAAAAAAAAAAGATTTTTACAAGTTTTTAGTTGGCTCTTGGAACCTGTAACAAAACAGTTTTGATTTAATGGCATCTAGAACACATGCTTCCTAATCTTGTTCAATAAACATTTCAGTTTGTGTATCCCTATTTCTATAAAAAATAAGATAGATAACTGAAAATTTGAACGATTAAATGAAATACAGTAACATAGGTCTGTCTGGTCATAAATGTTTGTAATTATAAAATTACTTTTTTTTCAAACATATTTTTTACATTCTCATCATGGATGAGAAGGTATTGGTTTTATGTGAAAAATAACTTTTGAAATTTTTATCAAATCTTTACGTTTTGAGACCCCCTGAGTCAGAAAAAACGGTTTTTACGAAAGTGTCTGTCTGTCTGTCTGTCTGTCCGTCTGTCTGTCTGTCTGTCTGTCCGTCTGTCTGTCTGTCTGTCTGTATGTCTGTCTGTCTGTCTGTCTGTCTGTAGGTCGTGTGCGGCATAACTCTCGATAGAATCATCAGATTGACTTGAGCTTTGGTACACTTTATCGGAGCCGAAAAAGTAAGGACAAGTTCGTTAACCAGCCACATCCAATCAAAATTGAGGGATTGAGCACTACTTTTGTGTTTTTGAAAATAATTTTTTTTAAAAATCAAAAATTTCAATACTGGTTTTAGATAGTGCTCATAAATCTCTAAAAATTATCCTGATAACATTTTTTGATTAAATCAAAATTAGAAATGTTACAGCATATTCAAATTCGAAAAAAGTCAATATCAAAATTCCATTTTCCAGTTAAATTATACGAGATACGAAAAAACGTTATGATACAATATTATTGAATAAATAAAGACCTACAAATTTGAATTGTAACATTTTTTCATAAGATGCATATTTTTCTTTTTAATTAAAAAAAAAACTATTGAAAATCCAAAATTCAATTTTTTAACAATAATATTCGAAATACGAAAAAAACGTAAGAATACAAAGTTGTTCGTTTCAAAAAGATCTACAAATTTTGTCTGACGCAGTTTCTGATAAAACAAATATTTTTCGTTTCAATTCCAAAAAATACGATTAAAATTCAAAAATTCCATTTTTTAGACAAAATATGTGAGATACAAAAAAAACGTTTAGATGGAAAATTGTTTGCCTAAATAAGGTTTACAAATTCTCATTAAGACATTTCGGGACAGGATGTATATTTTATGTTTTGATATTTAATATTTAAAAAATTCGATTTTTTTCACCAAAATATGTGAGATACGAAATAAACGTTATTCTGTAAAGTCGTTTCCTTAAATAAGTTCTACGATTGGTTTTCTTTTTGAGAGATTTGGAAGAAAATAAATTATTTTTATCATGTAATTTATTAAAAAGTTACTGAAATGTATACAGAAAATCGAGCGCGAAGCGCGAGCGTCATGATGAGAATGTGTTCCTTAAGGCTGATAGAGCCTTAAGTAAATTGAATCTCCTGTTTCACTTAAATTCAAAAAGAAATAGAGTGACTTTGAGAAAATGTGTAATTCACATCATCTGTAATATTATTATAAAATTGGTTTGAGCTTCAGTATCAAATTATAAGAAATTAACTTAAATGTATGCGAAGAACATAAGACAGAGCGCGAAGCGCGCCCTAGGCGCGCTCAAACTTGCGAGCGAAGCGAGCTGCGCGCGATGAGAATGTGCCCGCTGAGCGGGCAGATTTTTTATATTGTAATTATAAACATTTGTGACCACCTATTTTTCAGTTATCTATCTTATTTTTTTATAGAAATAAGAATGCACAAACTGAAATAGCGGAAAGGGAGGAATTTAGTCATGTGATCAGGTTGGTCCATGGTCTTAAACTTATTTTTGAAACAAAATCAAGTGATTCACTAATGTCAATAAATATATTATAAATAATTGTAGTTGTTACCAGTATATTATTAATGATATTGAATAAAATGGCCTTTCTGGTATTTATTTGAAAGATCTTTTTCAAAATAAAAATGTTTCTAAAAATTTCTTAAATTTTTTTTTTATTTCCAATATGTCAACGTTTTGACTGAAGCTTCAGTCCTCATCAACCCTAAAAAATACCGTAAAATGAATTATATAAAGCAAATGAAACAATACAGTCTGAAAATGAAGAAGAAATAGAAGAAATATGTTAAAGATTGTTACCTTTAAAAATCGTTGAATCGATAAATTAAAAGTGGAGACATCATGTTTTGTACATTTTTTGTAGGTTATATTTGCTGAATTAAGATTGTAAAAATTGCCAAAAGACAAAATTTGTTATAGCATATTAAAATATTATTTCATTAAGCGTCTATCTTGATCGATATATCTTGTAAATACACTGTAAAATACACTGTACAGCTTAAAATACAAATGGGTCGTAAATTTTTCCAAAGATATAGTCGGAAAAAATTCCGATAGGAAATAGTTCCTACTGTTTGGTCGGAGAAATATCCAGTTTATTAGGAAAGAAAGATATATTTCATGATTTAAGTGAGAAAATATTTTTAAAAAGTGAACAAATTTCCGTTTTTGTGGAATAATTTCCGCTTTTCAAGGGAAAAATTCCCTACAACTTAGGAGATTTGTGAAATGTTTTTACCTTTCTGATATATTTCCTAATATTTCGGAAATAAGTCAGAAAATTCGGTCAATTTTCCTCAAATTTATGAAATATTTCCACTTTCTGTAGGGAAATCTATGCTTCCTAAGGATTTAGGAAAAATTTTTTAATACATAATAGGAAAATTTACCGATATTTTTTACAATGTATGTTATGGTAGAGGTTAGGTATGATGTAAATGAGGTTTTATCTATAAAAAGAAACAATGTTTTTATTATATTCCAGAATGTTAGAACATGCACGATTGACTAAAAATTATAAATCAAACACTACAGTTTTAGTTCAACACGCACACAACTTTAAACAAAATTTTGATTTCAAAGAAGTAAAACTTTTAAAACAGAAATAAATTTTAAAATAAAGACTTTGCCCTGAAATGATTCATATACAAAAAACTAATAATTCTATTAATTTTAGAACACATATTGAAAATTTAAGTGACATATATTTTAATATTATTCAATTATCAAAATAATATAAACATTTTTAAATAGAATTTAAAAAATTTTTCCCGCATCGTATTTTCATAATCGATCTTCACCTAACATCTGTCTTATAAATCTGATGAGTTATCATGTGTACTCTGTAACGTTATTTTACAAAATTTGTATTAATTCTTTTCTAAAATAAAACTGGTGAGTTCACAATAACTTTTTGAATAATATTTTATTTAATTAATATATGTATATATAAATTAAATATACAAACTATAATCATTTTTTTGCTGAATAATATTGTTTCTTTTCATAGATAAAATCTCATTTACATCATACCTAACCTCTACCATGGCATATTTACATCAAGATATATCGATCAAGATAGAAGTTTAATGAAATAATATTTTAATAAGCTATAAAAAATTTTGTCTTTTGGCAATTTTTACAATCTTAATTCAATAAATACAACCTACAAAAAATGTGCGAAACATGATGTCTCCACTTTTAATTTATCGATTCAACGATTTTTAAAGGTAACAATCTTTAACATATTTCTTCTATTTCTTCTTCATTTTCGGACTGTATTGTTTCATTTGCATTATATAATTCACTTTTATGTATTTTTTAGTCTTGATAAGGACCGAAGCTTCAGTCGAAACGTTGATTAATATCGCCAAATCCCTGTTTTCCATGAACTGGAGCACATAAAATCTTAACTTTGAAGTATTATAAAATTGAATTTATATGACTAGGTAATTCTTGGGTATTTTTTATTATATCTGGTAATTTCTTAATTAAATATCGATGTGAGGGAAATCAAATTGTACAAAGAGCACTGAAGTGTGGTCTCTATTCATTCATATGCGGTCTTCAGTCGACTTTTAAAACGGAAACATCGGAATATTGAAATTTCTAGATTTCCCTTTGCTAAATAATGAAAAATGTTGACCTCCCTTTGATAAATTTTTTGGAAGATATCTCAAAAGTGTAGGTGACGAAAAGTTAGAATTTTTAAGTTGTAAAAGTTCTTAATGAAATAGTGAAGTATCAGAATACTATATATACATATGCAATATTTTCTCTTTGCTTCGACTTGTAAATGAAATTTTCGGAGCCTTTTATTTGTATCGCATGTTTTAAAGTATAAACCTTTCATATTTCAGAGTCCAATGTTTTTGAAATTTTTAGTGGAACATTGTAATATTGAAATCCTGAAGACTTCAATATAATACTAAACATGAATACAATTTGATTAATGCTTTGGAACTAAAGTACTCGCAGTAATTACTCGTCGATTTCGATTCGTCCATTATGATATTCTGTGATAATGAATTATACCTTTTCGAGTTGCTCATCAATTGCGAATTAACTAACATGTAGCGTTTAATGCAAATGTACCTGAGCATGGAAAATCAGCAGGGAAACGACTAATCGCTCATTTCGTTTCTGAAAACAGCACGCTCGGTGCATTACCTAGCTTTGAATTATCTTCAAATATTTGTTAGGCACACAGAGATCTAATTATCCTCATGTAATTTTCGTTTCTGCAAAGCATTATATTGTAATTTATTGAAAATGACTCTAGAATTAAATGCAAAATATTTTCATTGCGTATATTGAATTCCAACATGGTGAAATTGAACGAAAAGAGATTTTAATTTAGTTTTAAGAGCAGAAAATTTTTCCAATACAATCGAATGGTTTTTTATGAACCTCTAGAAAAATAAAAATGTTGAAAAAATATTTCAGATGTTTTGAAACGTGAAATCAGGCAGAGAAAACCGAAATTGAGCCAATATTGGCTCGCCTAATTTGGAACAACCAACTCTTAAAGAATACGCATTATAATTTAAATCGAAGAGTATATAAAATTTAAGTAAAATCGTTTTAATTCTCAAATACTGTTAGTGCATGAAGTAGAAAAAAGTGGAAAATAGAAAAGTGAAAAGGAGAAAGAGAAAGAGAAAGAGAAAGGTTGCTGGTGAGAAGGATGGAAAGGGAGAGCGCCAGGACGTTGTGCGCCGCTACGATGGGATTTAATCTGTGTCCCGTTTCACGCTCAGCCAAGTGGAACCCTTTTGCCTCACTTTGCGGCACGACTCGCTTTTGCCGGTCGTCACGTAGATTAACGCGAAATTATAAATAAAGAGTGCAGTAGGAGCGTGTACGTGTGCACATGAAGCTACGACAAGTTCACCTCGCCTCCCAAAGGCATACACCGGTTTAACAAGAGACTCTTTTGCAACCACCCTGTTGCGAAGGCTGTCCACTTCAACGGTGCTTTTCTTTTCAATTCTGTTTCCGTAATATTTTTACAAATATTTTACCATTCAGATTCCCTGATAAATGACGTTCAGAAATATTTATAGGTTACATATATTATATAGATAACATTTTTATTTCAAAATATTTTTTTTCAACTAAAAGAATGAATTGTGCTCTCAGATTATAGATAATTGACAGCTTTTACAAGTAAATGCATCTTATACACAAAGAAAATGTACATTCACTGAATGTAACAATAATTTTGTGTACATTCTTCAAAAATAGTATAAGCATTGAAAACTTACATTTACAATATCATTAATGGAAATAATGAAACTTGTAAAGTTCAAAAAGACATTTGTTTTTTATTATTCGATGTTTGCATATAATAAATTTCATACTTTAAACGATACCGATACATTTCTCACCACGTATGTTTATCTGCTCGCATAAATTAAACGAGAGATTACAGAGTCACGGGATTGACTTACTTGCTCATGAATACGACCGTGAGATGAATATTCATTTCCAGACATCATGAAGTCTAAGAAAAAAGAACAAAAAATTTCTGCGGAAGACGAGAATCTCTTTGATCAATGAAAAAATTGTATTCCCGAGCCGACGTTCGAACCTATTAGTCATTGGAGAGAAGACAAATCGCCTTGAACGCTATCACTGTCGCATGAAATGCATGCGTTGAATCGCAAACAAGGAGTTAAAAATGTTGACGAAGGGATAAGGCGACGAAAGGAACAGGGAGGTCTCCAAAACACGAATATCAATGATGCCTATCTTTTAGGATGTTTTTTTTTTTTCCATTAGAATGGAGTTTTTAATATGTTCTCTAATTATCAGACGTTGTGTTATTAAAAGACCGAAAAAAAACAGCAGGAAATTTTGCACTTGGATTACTGTAAAGTATGAAAATTCGGGCTTAAGTAATATGTGTAGAACAAGCCCGAGAAAGATGCTTTGCTTAGTTGCATACAAAATGTGTTTTGCACTACAGGTGTGCGTTGAGGCGCAGCGAATACAGAAGCTATTTAAATGGCATTCTAACTATCTCTTGTCGCTTTACACGCAAATGTGGAGATTAATTTAATTCGTTAATTGCAAGATGCATTTAGCACAGTTTCCTAGTGAGTCTGTCCTTACGACGTAGAAAGTCGCTTTTCATTGGGTTGGATGCTTTTTGAATATAGATAACAAGAGAGAATGTTAGCCAACCTCAAAGAAAATATATTAACTGCGAAGCAGTTCTTTTTCACAAGATTAGAAAATAATTTAAAAACTGTGTTTTTGTCGGACATAAATTATTTAAAATAAAAAAATAAAAAATAAGTAGGTACTGAAAATTTGATGATTTGAGTATATAGCTCAGATTAAGGTTCAAAAATAAAAATGAACTTGGGTATAATGTAAATAATTTAGCGAGAAGAATAAACTGTCGAAAAATATAAGTGGGTGAAACGTAAAGAGAAGATTTTGCGCGATCTTAATAAATAGGAAATTTGGTGATGTTGTCAGGGGTGAGTTGTAGCATATGCACAAGGCGTCATGTACTATAGTATATGTTCTGGCATCGATATCACGCCTCCTACACCCATGTGCACATATAAATTCATTTGCATATATGAAGTTTAATCGTAATCAGGACTAAGGTTATTTGCGTTTCGTGGAAACTGTTTGCCGATGGACTCGGTCAAAGTTATAGAATGTATGTATGATTTGTTTTCCAGAGGAGGACTTGATGCACGGTGGTGGCGGGGGACTTGGAGGGGGCTCTATGGTTGGACAGAGCTCAATATTTGGATGCTCGGCTGCAGGACACAGCGGGGTTAACCAACTTGGCGGTGTTTACGTGAACGGAAGACCATTGCCAGATTCCACCAGGCAGAAGATTGTCGAATTAGCGCACAGTGGTGCGAGGCCTTGTGATATTTCCCGAATACTACAAGTCAGTAATGGATGTGTCTCTAAAATCCTTGGAAGGTAAGCAATTAAGATTACAATTTTTATTCTCCTCATTCTAGGCTGATGACTATTAATTGTAGTTAAAAAAAAAAAAAATTTATTTATACAGATACTATGAGACCGGTTCGATAAAGCCACGAGCTATTGGCGGGAGTAAACCACGCGTGGCGACAACACCAGTTGTCAATAAAATTGCTGACTACAAGCGCGAGTGTCCTTCGATCTTTGCTTGGGAGATTCGAGATAGATTGCTACAGGAAGGTGTCTGCAACAACGACAACATCCCAAGTGTAAGTAGGCAAATTGACATTTTTAAAATTTTCACCAAGCATTCTCATATAATATCGTGAAGATGGCACTAATCTTGAAGCTTTCACATTGATAAAATATCTTTTTCCTCAGAGCGTATGCTACAAGTATAGTGTGCTATAAGCTTATCAGGGTGGGCAACCAGCCGGCACTTAACTGTCGGATCCGGCCACTCGACCCTAATCAAAGTCTCGTCAATACGATCGGCTGGGTGGAGTAATCGGTCCATTACGCGGACCCGACATTGTCCACCCTCAACGCCAGTCGCCCTTCAATCCTAAAGAATCCTCTCCTGCGTGCATACGTCTTCCAAACATCCTCTCGATCCACCCTCGTTACACAGCAATAAAACCAATACCCCCAAAGACATTGGTTAGTACAGATACCAAAGCAACACAATTTCTTTCGGGCACAAAGTGCCGGAAAAGCAACCTAAATCCCTCGACTTGGAAAATAAATTTTGTGTATCAGCAAGAGGGATTCGTTAGAAAAGGGGATAGTTAGCTAACAGTAGTGCTGCAATTAATTACTTGATCATTCAATCATTATTTCTCGTTTACTTCAAAACGATTATGTAAATGAAAATATATGTGTATTAGCATTTCTTACAGAAAACAAATATTATTATACAATAACAAAAATGAGGTTAATGTGGGAGTTACCGAAAGTTTAAGGCGGATTCCAAATTTCAAGTGTCTCAAAATCTATATTAATTATACTAAAAACTTACTCAATAAATTTTGATGAATAAAATGGATATTCATGAATCTACTTTAACCATACATTTTTCAGTATCTAGTTAGTGTGAGATTTTTAACAAGGTTAAAATTGTAAATGCGAGAATGCTGGGGTTATCGGGAGCTCAGAAACGTGGCTGTTGGAGTGTTCGGCACTTTCGTGTCTGAGTGGTCGGCAATAGCCTTGAAGAATGGTAAAAAGAACTACTTGTATTATTTTTAAGATTAACTGAAGAAACTATGAATTCAGAGACAAAAAATTTAATTTTTTTATTAAAGTCTTAACTTAGTAAAAGTTTTAAAAGAATATTAATGAATAATAGTACAGCGACACAAAAAGAAAAAAATTTCATGTGCCAGAGACTAGACCAACGCATTTTTACATTCTCATCATGGATGAGAAGGTATTAGTTTTATGTTAAGAATGACTTTCGAAATTTTCATCAAATCTTTACGTTTTGAGACCCCCTGAGTCAGAAAAAGTGTTTTTTACGAAAGTGTCTGTCTGTCTGTCTGTCTGTCTGTAGTAGGTCGTATACTTGATAACTCTCGATAGAATTATCAGATTGAATTGAGCTTGCGGGCATACTTTATCGGAGCCGAAAAAGTAAGGACGAATTCGTTAACCAGCCATATCCAACCAAAATTCAGGAAACTAGACCATTTTTTGTATTTTTGAAAAAAACTTTTTGAATACTGGTTTTTGATAGTGCTCATAAATCTTTACAAATTATCTTAATAACAGTCTTTGATTAAACCAAAATTAGAAATGTTACAGCATCTTAAAACTTGAAAAAAATCAATATCAAAATTCCATTTTTCAGTTAAATCATGTTTTGATTATAAGAAACACTTGAAAAAATTCTATTTTTTAGTCTAAATATGTGATATTTTTATTAAAAAGTTACTGAAATGTATACAGAAAATCGAGCGCGAAGCGTGAGTGTCATGGTGAGAATGTGATCCTTAAGGCCGATAGAGCCTTATGTAAATTGAATTTCCTGTTTCACTCAAACTCAAAAACAAATTTAGTGACTTTGATGATGATTGTCAGCCCTTTACCCCGAGTGTACCTGGAAATATTCTCCACGTTTTTTCAATTCTAAAAACTATCCCTTTCAGGGGGCTGAATACTTCATAAATTATTTTCCTCTTTCTTGAGGCATTAAAAATAGTTTTCTTGCATGCGTATGGTTTGAGCCGCCCGCTTAATATTTAAAGAATTTGTCAACACCTCTCCAACCCCATTTTGAAAACCACCCTTCTGGAGGGATGAATATTTTAAAAATCCGTATCTTCATTACTTTGGAGATTGTGAAAAACATTTTCTCATGTATATGTTTCGTGCTGTCTATTATGTGATTACAGAAATCTTTAACCTTTTAGACCCTAAAAACCACCCCCTTAGGATAGGGGGTTGAAGACAATATTATTTATCCTCTTTGCGCCCTTGTAAACAGCTTTGTCGTAGGGGTCTAATGTATATATATTGTGAGTTGTCTACTGAGTATCTAATGAATTTTTCTATCCCTTTCCAACCCCTGATTAAAAACTACCCTTTTTAAGAGATGAATATTCGGAAAATCTGTATCTCCGTTATTTTAAGCATTGTGAAAAACATATTTGCATGTGTATTATTCTTGCCGACTTATGTGTTATCACAGAACTGTTCAAACTTTTTAATCCCCAAAAACCACCCCCGAAAGGCAAGGGTTGAATATAAACTTTGTATCTCCTTTGCGCCTCCGTAAACGGCTTGGTCGTTAGGATTGAAACTTTAGAAAAATTGGGATCTCAGACGTTTGAGATACTATGAAAAAATTGTCTGATGTTTATGCTGAGTGCCGTATAGAACAAAACTACATGAATTCTTGACTTATTTGAGATTACAAAAATTACTTACTTGAAGGGCTGAGTAAAAAATTGCACTTCTTAGATTCACGTATCGATAAAGAACCTGACAACCTTGGTAACTATCAACCTAGAATCTATCAGGATAAGGCGAAAGATTCCACCATCAGGACATCAAAGTGATGCAAGAAGGGAAGGTGGGATGTAAATATGATGGCCGATTACTGCTGGTCACTAAAAATTGGATAATATGATTAAACTTGGTAAATATTCTTCAGATAAATTAGACCAGCCGAATGTTATCTACAAGATTATTTGTGGACAATGCAGAAGAACATACGAGTACATAGATTAAACTGAGGGGTTACTTAGAACAAGACGAAATAAACATCGTAATAACATCAATCTTAATGAGAAGTATCATAATGTTGTTAGCAAACATAAATTAGAATATAGTTATGACTTTAATTGCGATAATTTACAAATTTTACATAAAGAAAATAACTATTTCAAAAGATGCCTAGCTGAAATGTTTTACATAAAAAAAGAAGGTAATAATAGTTTAAATGTAATTACAAATCTAAAAAATTACAAACTAGCTTATAATGTAATCTTTGACCAATTGTTAGTTTCCAGGCCTTAACTATCCCTTAAATCTTTTATAACTTTTGTAACATTTCTAACGCTTTGATATCATTCCATATTTTAAATTGTAAACTTGGCATTCTTTTTATCAATATCACCTATCATTGCCATTTTTCTATTATATTGTATTTAAACTCGTTTTAAAATTTGTTTTGATATTGTATTAATTTTTTTTTAAACAGGAATATCAACATTATAAATTTTGTATCCATAAAATGGTACTTGTTGTCTAAATTTTAGTTTATAGTGATAAAAAAATTGTAAAAAACCTAAAAGATAAATTGTAATATAATTTGTTACACATGAAAAATGTTTTAATTATAATATTCTCCACTATAATTATAGGGGAACCATTGTTTATTGACGACTCTGTTGGTAATGACTCTTTCTCTTTCCTTCTCTCTGTTTTCTCTACAGTTTTGATCGGAACATCGTCTCATACATATCAGAATGTTCTTGTTTAGTTCAACGTAAATGTTATTTATCTTAAACAAAAGTTCCTTCGAACATGCCATTGATTGACTATTGTTTGTTATTTAAAAAAAAATTTGGTCTTGACACAGGTAAAATTATTTTTCGTTTTATAAAAAAATATTAAGTTTTTGTTACAGTTCTATATAACAGCATAAAATTGACGCTAATTTAACTTTAACGAAAAACTTGTTATCTCATTATAAAGAATGAAGAAAAGAGGAATTTTTTTGCTGATGACTTGTATGTCTTCTCTGTTTTTGACCAAATATTAATATTTTTTAACTACGTCTATTCATCTCATTTCCACATGAAATATTAATAATTTGCCAATTTATTCCTGATAAGGAAACCATATTAGGTTTTGAAACGTTAAAATAAAAATATTCCCATCTTTATGTCTGAAGAATATGTCGTTTTTCATCTAAAAAACGTCTCTATCAACATTATCAAATATGGATGCTCAGACGATTTAAACATCTCTACAGAAACTTCTCGAGGTTAAAGATTTCTGTAACCACATAATAAACAGCATAAAGCATATACATGAGAAAATGTTTTTCACAATCTCCAAAGTAACGAAGATACGGATTTTTCAAATATTCATCCCTCTAAAGGGATGGTTTTCAAAATGGGGTTGGAGAGGTGTTGACAAATTCTCTAGATATTCAGTAGGCGGCTCACAACATAACCATGCAAGAAAACTATTTTCAATAACTCAAGAAAGAGAAAAATTAATTTATGAAGTATTCGACCCCCTGAAAGGGGTAGTTTTTAGGATTGAAAAAAAGTGGAGAATATTCCCAGGTATACTCGGGGTAAAGAGCTAATAATCATCAGGTAATTTGATTTTTGAGTCTTTTTTAGGAAGGGAGTCATTCACATTTTAAAACATCTGAATTTAAGGAATTTTTGCAGCCTTTTTCAAGGGTAGAAAAAAACTGTGACTTGATAGAGCAATTCTGAGGTCAGATTCGGTTTCAGCGACCCCGAAAATATAAAAATGCGTTGTTCTAGTCTCTGGCACTTGAAGTTTTTTAACATTCTCATCATGGATGAGAAGGTATTGGTTTTATGTGAAGAATCACTTCCGGAATTTTCAATATATAGTTACGTTTCGAGACCCTCTGAATCAGAAAAAACGGTTTTTACGAAAGTGTATGTCTCTAGTAGTAGGTCGTATACTTGATAACCGAAAAAGTAAGGACGAGTTCGTTAACCAGCCAAATCCGACCAAAATTTATTGTGAAAATAAGAGCATTTTTTGTGTTTTCGAAAAAAACTTTTTGAACATTATGTTTATAGAACGCCGAAAGTTGAATGGTATTTCGCAATGTTTGTTGTAAATGTAAATTATATGAAATAATTCAAGAACTTTTTAGCTGTCTAATTGAAGATAAAAACTTGCGAAATATTTTTTTATTGCCAATTAGTCATGCTATATAACAGAAATGGGTCGTCGTTCACGGCACGACGCTGCTGAAGGCCCTTTACTGTGTACACAGAGCCCAGAACGTGGGAGTTGGTGGCCCCCACTATAGATGCCTCGAGCTCATTACTTCGAATTTTAACCTCAAACTTTGGAAAAGTATTTTCGGATATGTATACTATCGATTAAGATGACTTCCAAAAAATTGATCTTTTCTACCCCTTAAATCAGGCTCTCTCCTTAAATATTGTCAAATAGACTGAGATTTTAATGAAATCATTAAAGGTGAGACCTTTTCCTGATTTTTATGATACTTTTGACTGTAAATTATAATGGATAGATGAAAAAACATCTTTTAATAATATTATAAAGCAATGATACGTGAGGCGAAATTCATCAGTTCTAAATCAGGAATTATATAATAAAATTGGAAATAAAATTTTCGGGAATAAAGATAGCACGCGCACGCATCGTTATATAATGTGTATAAGAGTTGAAACGGGCACAACAGAGTGGCTTGACCAATTAGTGTTTCTACACGCTGTGAGCATACAGAAACGCAGATCCATAGACATTGAGTGGACGGACGACTCGTTCTTTCGCCTATTTTGACTACGGTCTCCGATTCTAGAATAATGTTGGCTATGATGATGGTAGTAACGATGAACGATGCGACAGGGCAAACTGTAGGAGGGAGTTTCTGCCAGCGTGGTTGGAAGCGGGTAGAATCAGGGTGAATGGGATCAGTTAAGCGTGTTGCACAATTATTCTTGTCCGGTCGCGCGTGTAATGGTCTGCATCGATGCTGCGGCTGTTGTGCGACGACCGAAGCGAACCACTAGCCCAAGAGCATGGTCCAGACTGTGAAGAGATGGATGAGCAGGTCAGATCTATCGGTTGCTATTTGATGATACTTCATCAGGATATAGCTATTTTCTGTCCTTCAACTCTGCTTCACATCGTCCAAGTAGTGTGTATCAGTTGTAACAAGGTGAATAGCAATAGCTAAAATTGAATCTCCTTTGATCTTTGCTAATATTCGTAATTGCAAGAACTAAACTAATAATCTGAGCTGCGGAATCTCTCTCCTAGATGAACTCTTAAGAGGATGAAAGCACCTGCACTTAGCATCTTTTCAACTTCTCCTGAGGATAACTAGAAAGTTCATTCGCCAATTGGTAAAGTTCTTCGTTCATGCCTGGCGATTGAATCACTCCATCTTCTCACCCCAGCCCTTCTCTTTCATCGAACATTTCAGTGAATCGTAATTAAGAAGTTCTCGTTCGATATTCTCATCCACCGAGGAGGGTCTCTACGGCAGTTGTGGGTCGTTTGTTGGTCGGTGCTCGCTATTATGTCGGCAAATATGCATGTATTTGCGCAAAAGTCTATTATGAGTCGAGTGGAACCGCGTGCTCGTTATAATTGTTGAGTTAGCCCTTGGTTATGGCTCTAAGGTGAAGACGACTGAAGATCAAGAGAGAAAGGGGGAAGGAAGAAGCAGCCGGGAAATCGCTTTATGTAACAATAATTGGATGGCGGTATCCCTTTATCTTAAACTTCTTCAACTTATCTATTCAAGTAATTGTCATTAGAAATGAATTTTACACTCACATATTTTGATCCAGGTTTCATTGAAAATTCTTTTTTTTTTTTACAGGTGTCATCTATAAACAGGGTATTGAGAAATTTGGCTTCTCAGAAAGAGCAACAGGCAGCAGTACAGGCACATCAAGGCACAGAAAGTGTTTATGACAAGCTGAGAATGTTTAATGGACAAGCTGCTGGTTGGCCGCCCGCATGGTACTCCGCAACGCCTTCTCATCATCCCCTTGCTACCGGGATTCCGACGGCAGCCACTCCTGGTTCCGGTCAGTCTCTTCTACCTGGTGGTCAGCTTCATGGACGCGACGACTCCCTCCTCAAAAGGAGTGGTATGTTTAAATTATCAATTTTTATTTTTTTTTTTTATCAATGTTTAAGCTTTTCCATTTTATGTAATTACATATAGCCTATCCAGTTGTAAAATTCGATACCACAATTTTAAGTTCGATTTCCAAAACCATTCATTATTTTACTTTGACTTTAGATTATAAAGTAGGATAGCAACGTTTCAGAGTTCTTTCTTGATTTTAAATTAAAATTTTTTTTTGTCATAAATCGAGACGATTTATTCACTTGAAAACAGTTTGTGTTCTATACAATTTTTTTACTATAACATATAAGTGCAATTGACATTGATTGGTGTACAATTAAAGTCACAAGGTATCAAAGTCTTTTGTGAGCACTTTTCGTGACACCTTAGATTCCCTTTAGAACTGGCTAGCTCACTGGCCAATAAGACTAATCTTGCGTATATATTCTCCCCCGATACCAAAGCACAGAAAATACCTGCGATCGTCAAATAGCCCCCGCCTAATAGGATCACAAAAATCAGTCAAGCGGCTCAGATTGCGGCCCAGATTGGCCCGCAGATGACAATTCCAGATGCGGAGAACTTCAATGGGCAGATTATGAAACCGGGTAGACCAACAGGGAAGTTTGAACGTTCAGTTCTCACCGCCTTTCTTTCGGTATCCAAGTTACGAAAGAATGAATTTCATTATCTTGAAAATAGAAAAATTTAATCTGTTTTTCCCTCAAGTCAACTATGTCAAGTTCCTTGTGGCTTTTATTGATGCAGGTTGATTTCATAACAAGTCTCTCTAAAATAGACCGCCGCGCCGTGCGTTCTTGTTTACCAGGAAATGTCTATTCGAGGCTTTCGATCGGCGTGGTTGTTACGTCTAACTAGAGATTTAGGGTGCTGGTATTTTATCGAAGACTTTTCAGGAGGGCAACTGAGTCCAATTGCGTTGTAGAGACGATCGAGCCAGTGAGCGAGAAACCGAGCAGCTGACGAACGGGCAGAAGATCAGAGGGACGGAGGAATGAAGGGGTGCCGAAAGCCCGAAAGGGGAACGGAAAGAGGGATGCGAGAGCGAAAGCGAGGGTTCGGTGCGCGGAGGTGGAAAGTAATCGGAACGGCCGGGAATTGACAGCCTCTTGTCGTACCCAACGTGTATACTATACAGTATAACTCACTAATGCCGAAAAACTGAATCGATACTTCCACTCATCTTCTTTCAGTTTATAAAAATCCATCAACTAAATAAACATTCAAAGATCAATAAAGGCTGACAATTTTGAGTATTATATTTGAAATTTTTAATTTGAGTTCTCTTAATTTTATTGAAGCTAATTTTATAATTAATTAGTTGAGTTTGAAATTTTTGTTACTGCCTACATTATTGGAGGATCACTAGTCGCGTATCAGAAAGGATACGTTGTCGACAAGTGTCCTCGTAGACAATTTCGATTCCTAGGCTCGAATCCCAGTACAGCTAAAAGCGTCTTTTTTTTCCACAGAAAGATTTCCAATTCTTTAAATTTTAATTTTATAATGCTTCCTTCTGGATTCAGGGTTGTATTTTTCATATAAATTATTTTTTAAGTCGTATTATCTTCAACCGGACCACGAGACTTCGCAAATTGGAATTAGAGTCTGTAAAATTATTTAAAAAGTTATAAATTAATTAATTTTCGCTATGAGACAGAGCATTATTGCTTTTTCAAATACGTTCGTTTGGTAAAGAAAGATTATTTGAAATATTGATTTTTGATCAACCTTATAGACTGTGATTGCAATCATCAACGACATCACATGACCTAATTGATCTATGCCTTTGAGGAGAAAATTCTGAATGACGGGACACTTTACATAAATTCTCGATTTGCAATTAACAATTTGACAATTAAATAGTCAGAAATCTAGTCATAACGGTTGTTTTTACAATTAATACTCTAGATACGGGTTCCTTGCTGTCTCATCAACAAGAAACTACCTCCGATGGTAACTCCGAGCACAATTCTTCCGGTGATGAAGATTCGCAAGTGAGATTAAGGTTAAAACGAAAACTTCAACGCAATCGGACATCGTTCTCTAACGAGCAGATCGACAGTCTCGAAAAAGGTTGGTAAAGAAAACTTATTATTAAGAACCTATTTATTCCTAAACCCGGTAAGAATAAAGCTTTCGTTGAAATAAATTGAAGATTTATTATTATGATTTGAATAAAGCAATTATTCAATGCACATCAATCCTTGATTGTGAATTTTCTCTTCAATTTATGAAGTAAGATATTGAATGACAGAAGTTTAATCTATTTCAATCCATAATGTTTACGAAATTTTTCTGAATATTTTTTGATACTTTCTAAAACAATTGGAAATTACAACGCTCAATTACATCCAATAACATTCTTTTTGAAATTTCTATTTCACGTTTATTGAATAATTAATAACTAAAAGTCATTTCAAGAAACTGGAGTTGCCACTCTATGCTATATTAAGATTTATTTGCCGCATGAATTTTCAATTGTTTTTTAACGTATAAATTGTGTAATTTTTTTATTTTTTTCTTTAAGACTATGATCCAACACACTGAGAGAAATTGTAAAGAAGAAAGTACCATCTTTTCTATTAAAACCAACCTTTATGTAACGTATCTTATAATTTAACATCATGTATATTGAAAATGTCTCTTACAGAAAAGTAACATACAGGATGCCAAAATGAACAAGAGTTGATCGAAACAATACTACACAGATGGTACTTTTCTGTAACTGGCGTATACCAGAAATTCTGATTATCACCTGCTGGAAACACCGATAGTATTCTACTAGATATTCCCAAAATAGGATATTGAAAATGAACAAAAAAAAGTAGTAACTTGCACCGTGTCACAACATTATCATTAGAATTTTTGTTAATTTCTCGTTATTTTGGCATAGGGTCAGTTTCTTCTTATTTTCATTGATTAAAATTATCACTATTAGATTTAAAATTGCGAAAAAGAAAAGAAAGGCAAACGTTTCAGCCGCATATGGGGGCCCACTTCAGTGCCATAAATTCAAAAATTAATTCAAAATTTCTGTAAAACATTAGAATATAGGAGATAATTAAAATAAGGATTATCATAGAAATCAAAAACTTATCTCATAGCTTGCAATTTAAAATGAAGTAATCCAGTATGCAGCATCACGAATTGAAAAAATATTTAGTGTTCACTGTGAATAAAAAACCGAATAAAATTAAAAAAACATTAAAAAATTTGCATACGAACTGAGCGGGAATTTTTTAAAATTTTATTATTAAAGAAGGATGCGCAATTGGTTATTAATGACAAAACGCGAACAAGGTTCACATTTTTGAAAACTTTGTTTGTGGACTTTGTTACCGGAGTCTCTCACAGAATGATCTGAACTGTTTTAAAAACCGACTCGGGACATGTGGCTTTGCTGACTGACAATTTTTTTTTTATAAGCAATTCTGAGAGGTTCTTTTCCTCTTTGGAAAAGACTATTGTCCTATACCTAGTTAAAAAATTCAAGACGTTTATGGTGATTTTCACGAGTGGACGAAGGCGTATATTTTTCAAGAAACGAATTTGTATATCAGCTTCACGGACAATCCATTTAACATTGAATTTGCAAGCAAGGCATTACAGAAACATAAATTATTATAATATTTATATATGTAGTTTTACTCAATATTATTTGAGTATGTTCAGAAATAAAAAAAAATTGAAAGTTTTTTATTTCTGCATTCAGATTTATTCTGAGATGATTTGAAAAAATAATAAATTTATCTTTAAAAAATAATAAAAATGCAATTTTAGTATTCGTGATATTAAGTATCACATTTGCAAAGTATTATTAAATTTAATTAGTTCTGAAAATGGTCAGAACTATGAGATATTCCACCTTTATACTGAATGTGCCATTTTGTGACATTTTGTGACATTTTGTGACATTTTGTGAAAGTGATATGTTTGATAACATGTCTCCTATTATATTGACCCAAAATTCATAGAATTTTTGTTCATTTCTTGTTATTTTGGCATAGGGTCAGATTTTTTTTTATTTTCTTCGATTAAAATTATTACTATTAGATATAAGCAAGCTATGGGATAAGTTTTTGATTTCTATGATAATCCTTATTTGAATTATCTCCTATATTCTAATCTTTGACACAAATTTTGAATTAATCTTTGAATTTATGGCACTGGAGAGGGCCCCCATATGTGGCCGAAACGTTTGCCTTTCTTTTTTTTTGCGTATTTTTATATCTAATAGTGATAATTTTAATCCAAGAAAATAAAAAGGATCTGACACTATGCCAAAATAACGAGAAATAGACAAAAATTCTATGAATTTTGGGTCAATATAATAGCAGACATGGTATCAAAAATGTCACTTTAAAATTATTATTAGAATTGATCATTCAAAATACAACCGTCGTATATTGAACATTTCGTAGACGCCTTTCTAATTGGTTCAGACAAGAAAGCAAACATTCCTTATTCTAAACGCAACCTAACAGATAATAAACATTGTGTATACGATATTTCATAACGATGTGTTTATACATATTGACATGTTGGTAATAATTGAATATATCTTTATTCGAAAAAGTAAGATTGTACCCCTATGGATTGACTTCAATGTCAAAGATCGAACTTTTTACTACACTTTGCCTCTCAGTGCATATTTAAGATTTTAGAAGTGGATTAAAACAAATTCAATTCTTCTTATTTCATATCTCATTTTATTTAATGAAATCACAAAAATGAAGAATTAAGAATTGGAAACGATTGAACTTTACAATTTTTTTCAATGCAAGACTTCTTGTTGTCGGGAAGGTGATAAAAATATTCAATGACTTGGGCAGTACTTAGTATGCATTTCTGCACCATCTTATTTATCACACAAGGGATATGTATATCACATCGCCCTCAAATTCCAAATGGTTCCTAAAGCAGCATAGAATTTCACTCTGAAGTTTTGGGAATCAGATTTAGAAGTACAAGTCTGGCGTGCATGTGAATAATAGATCAAGCAATAATGAGCACTTGTTGCGACCTTGTTTCGTTTCAGAATTCGAGCGCACACATTATCCGGACGTGTTTGCACGGGAGCGTCTCGCCGAGAAGATTGGATTGCCTGAGGCACGTATCCAGGTAAGTGTGAATGTGCGCGCGAATGTGATGTATTCCCTCCCACTTGTCCTCAGTATTCTTATACTTTACTCATTCTTTTTCCTTTTGTTGCACCTCATACTAGCCTCACCACTCGTTCTTTCTACACTTGAAAGTAAAGCAAACCAAGTGAACGTTAAACTTGACAGCATTCTTCCATTAAGGCTGTTTATTGACCTATCTGACAGTTCTACGAAATATCAACCCTAGTTTGATACTAGGATTACTACTACTTGACAATATAATGAAACAATAATTTCAACAGAATTGAAGATTAATTTAAAACTCACATCCAAAGCCTTTTCTACATGAAAGTGATTGGTTAATTATTATGTAGAGAACTCAGCAATGAAAATGTCGGAAGATTAGGGTATATTCAGAAATGAAATTCACCTAGCATATTTTTAATCAATAATATTTACACATATAAGGGTCATAAGACACTATTTTGATATAGCTATTGGATCCGAATAATGAACAATGAACATTAGTTTTTTTCCGCAGAGAAATATGTCTTCCTCAGAATGATGTCTTTTTTCATGGGACCTTTTATTACTTATCGTAGTTAAGCTAGTTGAGAAGTATTTGTAAGATACACGGAGAAAAGTAGTTCGAGAAACTTTACTCAACTTTTAGCAAAGTTGGGGCATATGGACTAGTTGGAGAATATTTAATATTATTATAATAATTTCTGATGTACCAAATATTTAAGATTTCATCACAGTTAGGAAAACTTTAAAAATGTAGATTAAAGTTTCAAACTGTATGTGACAAATTATTACAATAATATTAAATAATCCCCAACTTCAAAAGCAGAAATCATGACACTCTGCCGACTATGACGATCGTTTACATGTTGGTCACATACATGGACTGTTGATTATCAATGTTAGTATAATGTTGGGAAACAATTGGCCCAACCTTATTCCAACTGTGGAGAAAATAATGCTCCAACAGTAAATGTGCAAGGTTCACCCAGTTGATTCGACACTGGTAGTCTTCTTTAAAGTACGTCTTTACCCGTAAAACATCACTGCAAAAAGAAGTGTCTTAATTTAAGATACTTGTGTAGTCATATCTAAGATGTTTCGGTAGTCACTTTTAACTTGCTTAAAACATCTTATTTGAATACACGTAAAATATCTTAAGTTGAGACATCGGTAACACAGATTACTTAAGTTACCGACAGTTTATTGTTCCTATAACCTCTACACTGTGAGAAAAAGCTTACGGCATACCGGTGTCTGCTACACATGTGGTGGCTTACATGGCTGTACGTACTTCTTTAAAAAATTAATTCAACTAAATGATCTATTGGAAAAGGAGACAAGCGACTTAGCAAACGTATCCAATACGTTAAAACAGAAGGTATACCTGATATCGAGTCACGTGTTGCTGATACGATTTACACTTTTTACATGTAGCTCCACATCCGTCATATGTAAAGTTTGAATAAAGAATCGTGTCGATGAAAATGAACAATATATTCCTCTAAATGAGTTGATATTACACCACAGAAGAAAAACATGGAACAGTCAAAACGCTCTATTTCTTGAGGTTATGAACAGTAACTATAACCCTATGAGAGCTAGATTCTATCTTTCGACCACTACTTCTTTGACACTTTACGCGTCTTAGTTTTTGCTAACTTATTGACCTGCTATATCTTACAATTCAGAAACATCTTATGCCAGAACCATCTTATGACATCCTAAACATTTTAAACTAAAACACATTATCTAACTCAATCAAGTATCTTATTTTGTAAGACGGAAATTACGTCTTTATTCGTATCAAAATACGTAAGTCGTCTTAATTTTTAATAAGATACTTCGTGAGACATCTTATTTCAAGACAGAAGATGGCAAATTCACATCTTATATCTTACATTAAGATACAAGGTAAGACACTTCTTTTTTCAGTGATGGATTTAATAATAAAAGTATATAACCAGTATTTCAGAAATGTTGACAGCCAGCGTTACCAGTATTGGTACAACGTTGGAAACCGGTGTTGTACCAATGCAGTACATTGTTATAATTTTGACTGTCCGCCGACAGTCGGAAGTTGGTATCCAGCGTTGGATCGACGTTAATTCGACTGTTAATTTCTGCTTTGTCTATATGTCTCAACTTTGTTGAAAAGTTTCTCGAAATATTTTTCTCTGTGTAGGTAGCAAATGAAATATAGTAATAAAAAACTGACAACAGTATTAGTAAATAATACTATTTTTCATTCGCCAAATATAGTCAAGTGCTTAGATGAATATTGCCGAGGTTTTCCGGAGTTTACAATCGGCTCAGTACTGGCATAGTACTATTTGACCTTCTCTCTAAATCTGAATCAGTTAAATTTATACTGATTGAATCAGTGATTTATGATTCATCAGTGAAAACAATATTTTTTACTGTTATATTTGTTGCTTTTCACTGTTTAATTAGTGAAAACAGTATTTTCCACTGTTAAATCAGTTAATTTTCACTGAAGTAATCAGTGAAATTTCACTGATTCGCAGTAACCTCTTTTTAGCTATTTGAATCAGTGAAATTTCACTGATAATCAGTAGATTTTGACTGATTCAGATTTAGAGAGTTGCTAACTTTCTGTAATTACCTAGTTTTGAAATCACTTGGCCATCAATATTACGCTACTCTAGTGAAATAGTTAGTTTTTAAAAATAAATATTTAACAATACATAAAATTTTCTTTTCAAAAGTTGGAAAATGGTGGAGAAGATCTAAACGGCCGCAGTTAGACTTCTTTTGGTTTCGAAAATGGAAAAAAGTCCAATTTTAGAAATATCTACGGAAAACATTTATTTCACTAACAAAACTGAAATTAGTCTCTATGTCCCTTTTTATCTTTTTCATCATTCCCCAAAGTCTGGAAAGAAGGTTTCTGAATTTTGGATGTGAACATGTAGAAACTGGATCAAATTTTTCACATCAACTTGCTACTTTTCTCAAGTATCATATGCCCTTAAGATTGATGAGGTATATGAGATAGGACCTACGAGCGATGTAGCACAGAGTACTAAACCACTTATACTTTTGTAATATGTACTCGTTTATTTTAATTTTATTTCATTCATTATCATACTTTTGACGTGAATTCTTTAGCATCGCCAGTTTGGTTTAATTAATGGCTAAAATATCACTTCTCAATATAAAATTGTTTGATTCCATTTTTCTTCGTGTATATGTATTTGTTGGATTGTTAGGCTAGGTTCAAGTATTCCTCAAAATAAGTTTATATTATATTATGTGTATCCAGAAATCTAATTTCGTCACGTGGTCTGGTTGCACAGTTTACTAAGAATTTTCTCTAGTGCAGAAAGAAGTAGTTTTACTGTGACAATAGCTATTAATGATAGATTATCCTGATAAAAAAGCGATATCATAAAAGCCTCAAACTTTTATTTCACCAACACGTGTGAAAAACTGATGCAGTCAACATATGATAGTGCATTTGGTTTCCACAGATCATGCGGAGATCTTTCAATAACATTATGTAAATAACAGTTCGCCAAGTTGCATGTGATACGTGTCGGTATGATTAATCATGAAGGAAGGTTTCAGGTGGTTTGCATAGCCGGGTGTCCGAGTATTATTTTAATTAATATTGGTTGTTAAGCTGCCGTTGACGTGTATGGCGGTATTGGCTAATATGTACGCAGCCTTGTAGGACATTGTTTGGCCGTTGGTAGGAAGTGACGTTGACGGTGCATGTACGCGGTGCGATGGCATCAGGGGTCGCGAAGAGGCTGGACGGGGAGTTTAGGTCGGGCGTAACGTTATGTGGACGTACAAACAGTGCAAGACCATGTTGACGCATGTTTTCAAGCCTCGTTGGCTGGTATTGATCTTGCTAAGTGCAGGAAACCGGGAGTGAGCGAGAGAGCTAGCTCTTCTCTTTCACTCTGACAAGCGTCCTCTTTCCTCTCTGTCGCTTTTGGTCGCGTAGCTGAGGGGAAAGAAGAGGAGAGGAAAGTAGTAGGACAGTATGTTGTGGCACGACTGATACACCGTGGAACCGTGGAACGCTGAGCTCAGGAGTGATGTAGCTCTAGTTTGGCTGAGTCGAGTCGAATCGAGTCGAGTCATGAGGGATCGAGTATAAGGTCTAAGAGGGAGTTCGGACGCAACCATGGCAACGTCGCGTCCCCCGGGAGGTTGCCCTCTGATTGGCCGTTTTTGCTTTTCTACCTATACACCTACTTGCTCAATTCTCTCTGTCGGTTGTTCTCGCACACCACAGCCAGATTATCATTTCGTATCTCTTATGCAATGGCCGAACACCAGTTCAACGATATACATCACTAAAATTTCAGCACCATATCAATCAAAACTTGCAGGTCTGTCGTACGTTCGACAGTTATTAGGCGATTGTGAATTCTAGAACTGTGTAGTTTTATCAGAATGAGTTGAAATAGACTGAATGGAAGTAATTCTCCTTTAATGTGATAATGCACGTTACAGATTTGTATGGTACATTAATTCGAAAACAGTAACATAAACGTAACAATGTCAACATAGCTATAAAATTGTACTTTTGCATTACAGAAATGGGTGAGAAGCAAATTTTGATAGTATTCGGTATGACATCTTTTTATTTATAAATACAACTCTTCTGGTAATTACTCTCATTAAAATATAAAATAGCATATCATGAATGAAGACCATTCCTTTTTAGTTTACATACATTATTCATTTCAATCGAAACAGGTAAACGACACTGTAAATCATATAAGCGAAGCATTTAATGTTTTTCGCTAATACCTTTCCCAGCACTCAAATCAATTGTTATTCAAATAAATTCAATTTACACGCAGATTTTCAATATTATATAACTTTCTAAACTCGACTGTAATATCAGTTAATTTTCACTGAATAATTAGTAGTTTCGAATCAACAAAATGAAAATTTTTAAAAATCTTTCGATAAAATTGGTCACTGCCGTTTAATAAATTGAATCGGTATTCAATTGTTTACCAATGATTCACTCCTTTGTTTCCAATCACTTAGATCTTACTGATAACGAGTTAATTTTAAGTGATTCAAATTTCGAAGTTATATTAAATTTCATACTACAAAATATTAATTTTAATATATAATACAAGTTTTAATGGTGTAGCCATACTATCATTCAAATATTTAATTTTTTGTATTTGTGAATTTATTTAAACATTTTCTCTGATATATAAAAGAATTTAACAAAGCAGTTTAAATGTCTGTCAGCACCTGACAGAAAACATCTTTGTAACTAATTTTTGTGCGAGAAGTGAAGCTAAATTACATTTCAAGAGTCCGCTCAACCTGAGTTTATAGAATTATATTAATTGAGGCTCCTCGCCTCGGGAGGGACAGCCTCGGAAGCACTTGTTCCTCGCTTAATTTTGTTATAGTCATCCGAGTGATAAAGACCCGAATCTCGTTGTGAATTTCTAATTCGTTTATCAAGTTTGTTGTTCAGATATGAAACTGAATTTTACATTTTTTTCTTACCACCAGCAAAATAGTGTAGGTACTTTGAAAATATAGTAAACTGGAGCTACGAAGTACGAAGTTTTACACCAGTGTCCTTCCATTACACTTTTAATGGAGTAGAACGTGGCAGACATAAAAAGAAGCAATAAACTTAGCCACATCGATTTATGGATCGGCCAGAGTGCCCGAAAAAGAAAAGGAAAAAGGATTGTACGCCACATACCGATATATTGAAACGAATTCTCTTATCGTAAGAGAAGAAATCTCAAGAATCGTGACCTTAAAAGAAAAAAAGGATTAGGAGCTTATTCTCGTTTATACTTGTATCGATTCATGAAATTCAGAATCTCCCATTGAAAGGGAGGTGAGAAGATGAGAGGGACAAAAAAGAAGTTGAAGTAGATGAGAGAAAAGGGAACGAAAGTGTGCAAGAGTAACTCGATTTCCCGTCTGACAACTGCTCAATCACAATTAACAAACTGCACGAGAAGCTCCGTGGAGTTTCTGTGAGAGGGAAATATTTTGGAGAAGTACTGAGGTAGATATATGTATGCGTAAAGCTTGGGTGTCAAAGAGAGAAATTGAGATTGAAGTAATTTGACATATGATGAAAAGGAGTAAGGGAAAAGAAGGCAAATTAAAACTGAAGAAAGCAAAGTAATGAGAAAGAGAGAGAGATATGCAAAGAAATGATAATTTTGTAAGTGAGAATGATAGAGTGAGGCAAAGTATGATATGTATAAGGAAAGATAGTTTGAATAGAGAAGGAATGAGGAATAAAGGCAGGGACGGATGTGTTGGTATAAGTGTAAGTGGGCATCCCGTTGAATTATTAATAATAATAAGAAAGGAATGAATTGTGTTAACAGGTTTGGTTCAGCAATCGCAGGGCGAAATGGCGCCGGGAAGAAAAGTTACGGACTCAAAGAAGGGTAGCAGTAGGTCAGATCGATGGTGGGGGTACCGGTGGCAGTAGTACAGGTTCAGCGCCCCCTGCTGCTACCCCCGCTACGCCTAGATTGCCCCTGAATGCTGGATTCAATACCATGTACTCCTCCATTCCACAGCCTATTGCTACCATGCCCGACACCTTCAGGTAACTTTTAAATACTAAAAATCTATTAAAAGAAAAAAAAAAGACAATGGGGTCTTTTCTTTTCTTCTGGATTGGTAAAGTTTTGATCTAGATTTCGATTTGATTTCGTTAGGTACTCCTCCATTCCACAGCCGATTGCTACCCTGCCCGGTGACTCTTACAGGTAACACAATAACAAAAAAAATTAAAACAGTCAACGTTTTTTCATTTCATACAAACTACAAATTTATTTGCAGAATAATCACAATATTTACACCAGTATTGATACAAACGAAAACATTGTTTAGTTCTTCAATTTTTTAAGAAAAAATTCAATATATATATAATGTAATTAAATTATTCACTCAATCTTTCAATCTGAATAATTGAAAAGTTAAAAATGAAGAAATGGCATTTTGTGAGCATTTCCATAATATAAATCTTTCATAGCAAACTGCTAGCTCACATTTGAATTTTCAATAATTTGCTTTTATGTGGAAATATTTTTACTCAAGAGGATTAAGAAAAATGTTAATTTGTGATGTGCCATTGGTAAATAATTAGCGGAAATGCTGACTAAAATAGTTAGTAAATGACTGGGCACTATTTCATTAGTCATTTCTTAATAATTCTGATTTGGAAGGTATTGGTCTAAAATGCGTGTACTTGCTATTCATCATCAGCTACATGAAAAAAAATAGTTCAGCGAAGTTTATAGAACTGTTCAAGAGTTGGGATACAGGCATTTACGGAGCAGATTTCTAGAAAATTTACAGAACTTTTCAGAATAAAATGTGGAACATTGAGAAAAAAATATTGAAAGTTCTGCATTTTATTCTGAAAAGTTCTGTACATTTTTCAGAACTCTGTTCCGTAAATCACTGTATTCCCAATTCTTGAACAGTTCCATAAACTTTATTGAAATATTTTTTTCTATGTAGATACAAGTACTGCTAATTGGAATAATTGGTAACTTATAATTTTATGTTGCAAGTCATCATCAAAATTAGAGGAACTTGGGAAACTGATGTAAATAAATGCAACATAGTCTTAAAATTCTGATCTCTAATGTACCGGTCAGTCATAAATGTTCACTTTTGTCAAATTATTTTCATCATATACATATAAAAAATGTTTTTGAGAGTGGTTTTTTTAACAATCTAGTTTAAGTGGTAAATAGCATGTTTGTAAAAGGTTTGCTCTAAATTTCTTGTTACAGTTCAATGTCGAGCAGTTTGGGCGGGTCAATGGGTGGCAGTTGTCTTCAACAACGTGCTGAGGGCTATCCAGCATACGTATTTCACGAGCCTCTACATTCCCTTACACAATCTTACTCGCATGCTCATAGTAGTGGCGCGCATTCGCAACCCCATCGTGGAATACCAAGCTCCCATGGTGGAACCCCCACCACGCCAGGGGGTCAGTCTGCAGGACCAGGCGGAGCGCCTTATCAACCCACGACCTCAACCGCAACCGGTGAGTCCACATACACAGTTATTTCTGGAATTCCTCTTTCTTCGACACCCTTTATAGCTTGTAATCCAACCCCCAGTGCTGCTCAATTAATATTTAATTCGACATAACAATACAGCCGGCATGCGTTCTTCCAACGCGCAGTAAACCCTACCTTTTTCAGCATCCATAGTAAAAAGAAAATCTTAAGGGCATATGATATTTAGGAAATTTTATTTATTTTACGTCTCTAGATGTTCGTGTACAAAATATATAAAATTTTGAAAATTTATTTTCATCGTCAAAACCAAAAGTAGTCTATCTACGTCTCTTTTTATCTTTTCTACCATTTCCCACAGTCTGCGAACAAAATTTTATAAATTTTAGACGTAAGCATGTAGGAACTGGACCAAGTTGAATGACGGTGCAATTAATTTGATTTAAAACTTGCATTACTTTTTCGAAAGTAAGATTGCTGGTACATTTTCATCGTCTGATGATGATACATTCATTTCTGCACGAAAATAAATAATTCGATGAAATTTATAGAATATGTGTAGCTCAAGAGTTAGTGATACAGTTCTACAAACTTTACTGAACTATTTTTTTCTGTGTGCTTCTTTCAACACGAAATAAAAAAAGCGAGTAAAATTTGATCAATTACATTCAGAGTTACCATATAAGATGTTTGAAATTGAAAATTTTAACGTAACTTCATAGTAACTTCTTGTACTTTAAAAATTTTATTTCCGTGTTCTGAGTAGATTTAATATTCAAAATATTTCAAATGAGGTGGTTGAATTCGAAATTTTTGCCACTGCCTACATTATCGGGGGCTCATTAGTTGTATATCAGATAGGATACGCTTTCGATTGCGTTGGGATTCGAGCCCGGGTCTTTCGATTGCCGGCCGGTCGACTACTCTAACTAACTGAACTACACATTCAAATTAGAATTTCGAACTCAACCGCACACGGAGAAACCCAAGTTTACAATTTTTGCTAAACTACGTTTCAATTTAGGGAAAAACGTGTCATAGCGAGAATTTTCCGCAGCGAAATACCAAACTTCAGATAATTATATTATAATTGATTAGAGATTGTATCAACCTTTACTACACGGAGAAAAATAGTTGAAGTAATTTTACTCAACTCTGTCGATTAAACTTGGGACATTTGAACATCTATTAAATCCTAGTCGGGTAAAATCAATTTGATATGTACCTAATTCACCCAAATTGAATAACAATAAGCGTTACATAGGAAATAGTAAGGAGTTGAGTAAAACGGTATCGACGACAGGGCATCAACATGCATCAGAGTGGGTTAACATGAAATGTACAAGTATATCATCGACGCTTGAGGAGCTTCAAACCGTAATTGAGTAAAATGAGCATCGGGCGTATTATTTGAACTGGCAATGGTATGGTTCTCTTAAATAAAAAAAAAATCTTACCTCGAGCCTGCCATTAGTCATCCGATACATACATACATACATACATACATACATATATACGTCCACACCATTCAGACGTAGCCAATTATATTTTAAATTACAAATACACTTAAGCATATAACCTTACATATATGTAAACCTAATAAACTACACTTATTATTATTACAATGCTGAGACATAAAATTTGGAACATTCATATATATACTGACTGCAAGGGTTATTCAGAGCTTGTGAGAGTAAGTGTCGTCAATAAAGTTTTTGAGCCTTACTCAAGTAAAAATAAATCAACCTTTTTCATAAATTATGCATAAAATATTTTTTTAAATTAATATAATTGATTAATTATTATAATTATGATTGTTGATATATATAATATAATTATTAATTAATATTTAGTACACATTTTTGTTATAACTACCTATGAAACTTAATGAAACTAAAGTTTGAAATGTTTCATCTTTTTTTATTTGATTAAAAATATCACTATTTTTCAAAAATGTAAAATATGTTCGCGTTTTGCCATTGATAACCAATTTGGCTTAATAATAAAATTTTCTAAAAAATTCCGGTCGGTTCGTGTGCAAAATTTGTTATGTTTTTTTCATTTATCCGGTTTTTTATTCACAGTGAACTCTAGATATTTTTTCAATTCATGATGCTGCATACTGGACTACTTCATTTTGAATTTCAAGCTATAAGATAAGTTTTTGAATTCCGTGATAATTCCTAATTTAATTATTTCCTATATTCTAATGTTCTACAGAAATTTTGAATTAATCTTTGAATTTATGGCACTGAAGAGGGCCCCC
Organism: Diplolepis rosae; assembly: GCA_030998225.1. Classification (NCBI taxonomy): domain Eukaryota; kingdom Metazoa; phylum Arthropoda; class Insecta; order Hymenoptera; family Diplolepididae; genus Diplolepis; species Diplolepis rosae. The sequence goes on from JAPYXD010000466.1 coordinate 5,186,654, forward strand.
ATATGTGGCCGAAACGTTTGCCTTTCTTTCTTTTTGCGCATTTTCACATCTGATAGTGATATTTTTAATCAAATAAAAAAAGATGAAACTGACCCTATGCCAAAATAACAAGAAATTAACAAAAATTTAAAAGAAGGTTTTTTTATTTTTTGTGTTGTATATTTTCGAAATGTGGATTTTACAATTGCGAATTCCAAATTATTATTGTGCTTAAGAAATTTATGTGAAATCTAAATCCTGTATTAAACTTACAGAATCTATATAACTAGATAATGTGAAACTTTTAAATAAATAAATTATATTAACTAGTGGATAATCGTTGAAAGAAATAGTGGTTAACACTGCGGAGCATGTACAAAAGCTTTGTGACAAACAGACAAAACACGATCAAACACCAATGCAGTACGATGAATTTTTAAAATCACTAGTTTATAAGTATGTAGAATCCATTATTGAGTAAGTAGTCTATTACGCACCAGATAAAACAGTTGCTATTCCACTATTTTGGATTTAGAGAGTATTAAAATAAACTGTAATTGTATTTTGTATATTTTTAATTGACTTTGATTATTGAATATAATAACGCGGAACATCAGTATGCTGGAAATTCAACACGTTTTTAAAATTAAAAATTTTTTATGTGTGACCAAGGCGTAGATTACTTTTATTCGTTCCAACGTGAATATATAGATATAGCTGGTGGAATAAATCTTGCGATTCACGGTTTACTCAACTCTCGATTGAAGCGTGTAGAGTAGAATGAACGGAAAGCTCTACTATTTTTGTGATTTAATAAAATATTGGTTTTTTATAATTATACTACGAGTAATAATATATATATTTAGAAATTTTTAATGCACGCTTTCAAACTTCACCCTACACTTCTGAATTTTACTCAACTTTGATCCATTTTTGAACATTTAATATATCACAAATAATTACAGTGATACTAAATAACTTCTAACTTGTCCATATGTCCCAAATTTGATCGGAAGTTGAGTAAAATTACTTGAACTATTTTTCTCCGTGTATATAACCTATATACTAAAGTTTCATACCATTTTTCGAATCTTTAGTATTTTGACTGAGAAAAATTTCCATTTTGCTAGGAATAATTAGCATTGCACCTTGACTTTTCCTAAATTTCTAATATTTTTTAGAATCATTATTGTAAAATAAAACATATATTGCTATACAAAGTTTCTCCGTGCACTTAATTTGAAATCATTACAGACGGAAGGCAATGCCGTTAGGCGATATGAAAAGGTCTTTCTGTAGAGAAGGAGATGTCGGACGCCTGTGTAGCTCAGTTGGTTAGAGCAATCGACCGGTCGGCAATCGAAAGACCCGGGTTCGAATCCCGGCACAGTCGAAAACGTCTCTTTTTCCACAGACAGATTTCAAATTCTTTAAAATACAAAAAATATTTATTTTTCCTTAAATCTGAATTAATTTAGTTGCTATCGCTCAATCATAAAGATTAGCTTGATTAATTGAGAAAATTCAAATTTAAGAAAGAAGAAAAATTAATAATTTTGATACATTTATCATAATAGTCACGCTAGACTTACTTGAATTAAATTCGACTAGTAATGTATTGGAGCTCTTTTCCTGGAGTGAAATTTTACTTTCTAAACAATTACTCCCTTTATTTTTTACTCCAAAAGGTGGAACTTTTATAAGCTATGCAATAAATAATTTGATATTAATTTAGTGTAATCATATATGTCATTACATTTCATTTTCCCTTTTACGAAACATGACAATGTATTATATGCTTTGGAATCCAGCAAATATCAACATGTAGAACTAATTTTGTATTGATTAATTTATATAATAATTTTATTTGTACAGTTTGATACTTTACAGTTTTAAATTTTACCGAGCTGTGACGCATTTTTTAATATTTGGTATACCACAAATTATTACAATAATATTAATTATTCTCCAACCTGTCTCTATATCCATATTTAGTTTAATCAACCAAAACATTGGTTGACTGTTTATCAATGCATTTATTTTGTCGATGGAATAAAATTTTTGTTTATGCAACCTTACTCTTCTCGGAGTGTATATTCAAAGTTCTCAATGTCATAAAAAAGTAGAGTTACATTCAAAAAATAGTTTTCTTCGTCAAAGAAAAAAATTCTTTCAACTAGAAAAAGTTTTTTGATACCAAAAAAGTCAACTCTGCACGGAGAAACTTTTCATAGTAAAATATATTTTATTTTATATGATAATTTCGCTACGAAAAATTCTTATTATTACACGTTTCCTTCAAATTGAATCATAGTTTAGCAAAAATTATAAACTTGGGTTTCTCCATGTGGATTTCGGACCGTATAAAAGTCCAGGCCGTTCGTTTAGTCTGCAATCTTTGAACAATTAAAAAACTCCATTTCACGTGAATTTATTAGATGAAATTCCCAATATTAAAAGGAAGGCGCATAAATGCCATGTAATATACATACATGCGGTTGGCACAGTGCTCATAGAAAAGCGCATTTTGTCTGCAATATATAGATGAGGGAAAAAACAGGTGGGTAATTATCAACTTACTGCCTGAACAGAGAGAAGTAGTGAAGAATAGAGAAAAATTAGGAATTATGGTGGAAACGAGTCTAAAAGAGAGATTAAACGTAGCCAATGAGAAATAAAAATTGTGTAGTTCAAAGTTTGTTTCTGCAAAATAAAAGTTGTACAAAAATACTAGATGCATTTGTACGATAAAGTCTGTGTGTCAGTTAGAATCAACGTGTTTTTCCAACTCAACACTGCGCGTCGGGGTTGAACAAAACTTCATTTCCTCCGTGAATCAGTATTCACGAATGCATAGGGGAGTAAAGATTAAAGAGAATTGAAGCACTTCGAGAGAACAAAAAAATAAAGGCACCGATTCAATGTAAATTACTATGGGGGGAAATGCATTAAATTATATGCCATTCCAAAGTTTCAAATATTAACTTGAATCCAACTTTAGTAAGAATAAAGCTTTCTCCCTTTCAGTTATAAATAGCATTAACAACTATTTAAAACCAACAAGAATACTGTTTTACACAAGATTCCTGAATGTTACATAAAAATGGCGAGCTCTCATCGTCCTCCATTGCTGACGATAAGAGATGCGTAAATAGAAAAATAAAAAGGCTGAAAAAAAACGAGGAGAAAGATTAGAGTAACGAGCCGCTTTGCACACAATCTACATAGGAACGGACTATGCGAGAGGGGTATTAGGATAGTTGGGGGTTGAATTGTAAAAGGATTTTAAAACAAATCTCGCATGGTGCCGTAGGCTGGATCGAAGAACAACGCAACCAAAGTTCAAGGGCAGGCTACAATGTTCGGTGGTTTTCTCTATCCCACTGATTCGATGTAGAGTCCGCTGAATTTTCCATTTCCTCAATTCTTACACCCTCTTTCTACTATCTCTGTCTTTCTCTCACCTACCGTTCCTCCCGCTCGACAGGGCTGTAAGCAGATTCCCTAAAAAAGGTGATCTCTAAACGTCCTGAAGTTATAAAGCCAGTACCTTATCTTTATAACTCCAAGTTCCTCTCAATTTCTCGGAATCTCAACCTAAGACTTTTTTAACTTTCTAATAATGAATAATATATTTGCCAAGTATTAGAATAATTTGGTTAAATTTACGTTAATTTACGTTAATTTACGTTAATTTATTCTGCAGGGGTTAGTTTGGTGTACCCTTTCATAAGTAGCCATCCAGTGCCAGTGAGCTGAACGCGGTTGTAAAAGAATCAAAAAAACTTTGGACTATAATCTTGTAAGCAAGGGAGTGACCCTGATGATCCATGGGGGTTGAGCCACGTTCTCTCCCTCCTTCCCTCCCGAGTGAATACAGTGCTGGTCTCCCTCCAAAGCCACGGAGGGCGACCATCCTCCTTCCTCTTTCTCATCCTATCTCTTGGTACAGAGCAGGGCTGAATGGAGAATGTGGATGGGTTGGGTCTCGCCTCGGTTGGGCGAGCGCTCAATAACGTGCGAACCCAAATGGGAGGAAATGGGGGGCACACACAACCTTTACTGCGTACACATACAGCCGTTTTCTCACTGTACGTGTTATACCTTTTTGTACAAATTCCAATCATATTAAAGCACACGTACAAAAACGATTTTCTTCTTAGATTAACGTGGAGCAACGTGTCGCGTTGTTCATCATAATCCCTTTACTCTCAATAGAACTTTTACTCTCTCACTACAAGCCAAGGATTCTTTCAAATAATTAGAGTAGTGATGCATACACGGACAAAAATAGTTTAGTCAACTTTATAGAAATGTCGAAGAGTTGGAGATACAGAGATTTACGGAATAGAGTTCTGGAAAATTAACAGAACTCTGTTAATATAAACTTTATTAAACTATTTTATTTCGTGTAACGATACACTCAAGATGGGAGAGTAATTTTTTCAAAACGTGATCAGATTTTCCTATTTTTTACATTCTCATCATATGAGAAGGTACTGGTTTTATGTGACAAATCACTTTCGGAATTTTCATCAAATCTTTACGTTTTGAGACCTCCTGAGTCAGTAAAAAACAGTTTTCACGAAAGTGTCTGTCGTCTGTCTGTCCGGTGTCTGTGAACGCGATAACTCTCGATAGAATTATCGGATTGGATTACAATTTGACAAACCTCTTGAGGGCCCAAAAAGAAAGGATGAATTCATCAACCAGCCACATCCGACCAAAATTGTGAAAATAGGAGCAATTCTTGTGTTCTTCAGATTTTAAAAAAATCAAAAATTGCAATATTGGTTTCTGATAGTGCTCATAACTCTTCACTAATAAATTGAGGAGTTATATTCAATAAGGCGACAGGCGCTCGAAAACCTGTAAAAGTATTGTCCGCCTCGTGATGTCATAGTCACAAATTGAAAATCGAAATTCGAAAAACGCAAATGCGAATTAGGTTTTGACGCTCATTTTCATCGGATGCCACTCCTACTCTCTTTCTCTATCTTCCTTCGCTTCTACTCATCGGCGCGCCTGCATTGCTCGTAACAAAACCGGTAAAATCGCGTCAAAACCTAATTCGCATTTGCGTTCAACTCGTTGTATTTTAGAAAATAATTGTTCAATTGAGTTGATATTTTCCAAAAAGTTGCTCCATATCCTAATGATCAACTTGTTCGCGGGAATTTTACTGTAGCTCAAACTTCCTCGCTCACTTTTTCGGTCCGAAGCTCGAAAAACATAGTTTTTTCTTCGGATTAAAAAAAAAATCATTTAACAATGAACAAAAAAATTTTTTGCAAGCACTGTCGCCTCTGCCAGAGATTCACGAGTAGAACGCAAAAAAAATTTCGCAATCCGTTAATTAATGAATTTTTCGAGGCGAGTGGATTCAAATAAAACATGGTTTCTGTGCTTTAAAACCAACACACTTTTTCTTAATTTACTCGAAAATTTGCAACGTTATAAAAAAAACTGTAATAGGAAACTAACATTCATTTTTCACGAGCTATAAAACCGTGTTTTTGGTTTTTTCGAATTTCGATTTTCAATTTTTGACTATGACATCACGAGGCGGACAATACTTTTACAGGTTTTCGAGCGCCTGTCGCCTTATTGAATATAACTCCTCAATTATTCTAATAGGATCTTTCGATTAAACAAAAATTAGGAAAGTTACAGTATGTTAAAACTTGAAAAAAATCAATATCTAAATTCCATTTTCCAGCTAAATTGTACGAGATACTAAAAAATCGTTATATCATGTATATTTTGTTTTATTTTTAAAAAACATTATTCAAAATAAAAAATTCCATTCTACCAAAATATGTGAGATACAACACAAGCGTTGAAATGCAAAATCGTTTGCTTAAATAAAGTCTACTATTGTTTTTCCTAAGTGAGATATTTAGAAAAAAATAGATGATTTAAATCATGTAATTTATTAGAAACAGAAATTTATGTATACAGAAAATCGAGCGCGAAGCGCGAGTGTCATGATAAGAATGTGTTCGTTTAAGACCGACAGAGCTTTAAGTAAATTGAATTTCCTTTTTTATTTGAAATCAAAAACAAATTTATTAACTCAAAATTCTGTTACGCAGTTCCATAATTTTTAATTAAATTGAAGGATTTTCGTTCAATTTTTCTTAAATTTTGGATATGCTACCGGTCAGAATTGTTGGACCACCTGTTTTTCGATGATTGCTTAAATTATCTAAATTTCAATTCCATGAGTGATAAAGTTTGTACTCTTAATAATGTGAAAGCCATCAAAATTATCTTTAAAATTAGTCTGGAATGAAGTCGTTTCGCTAAATTTTGAAGAAATTATTGCAAAAAAAGTCCAAATTTCAATGTTTTCTTGAATTTTAAATAACTTCCGAAACAATAAACATTTTTAAATGTTCTTAGACTCATTTTAAAGCTAAGATTCTACAGAATCGCAGTAAATTGTCATTATAAATCTATAATTTTTTTCTTGCATAATGCAAAGAGTTGAAATTGTAACAAAAAAGTAGGGAAATCTCGAAAACATTTCATCTGTAGGTAAATCATAATAAAAATCATATGAATATATTTTTCAAGGGGATTAGATACAAAATTCATGATTATATGCTTTATATATCTTATAAAAATATTTATCTCAGCAAAAGCATTATTGGAATTTTTCAAACTTTTTTATTTGAACTTTAACCTTGAGCAGTATGTAAGAAAAAAATTATACATCAATTCCAAGAATTTTGTTCGATTTTTTTAGAAATTTAACTTCAAAATTACTCCAAGAACATTAAAAAATGTTGATTATTTCGTAAGTTATTTAAAATTTAAAAAAGCATTGAAATATTGACTTTTTTTGCAATAATTTCTTCATAAATTAACAAAACGAATTCATGCTGGGCTCATTTTATGAAGAAGTTTGATAGCTTTGAATTTAATTAAGAGAACAAATTTTTTCACTCACATAATTCAAATTAGGATAATTTAAGTAATTATCGAAAAACAGGTGGTCCTACAATTCTGACCGGTACTGTATGTTTACTTGAAAGTACCATAAATATCATGTAAGCTCCAAAACGTTTCTACCCAGGCGGAAAAGTCGGACTTATGCCGGATCTTACGAACGGCATTGTACCGCGCCAGTTGTAAATAAGGAACAATGCCAGTACTGATGATTGGTACCGCGCCGAGCGTTGGCGCGGTACTGGTATAGTGCTGCCCCAGTATGGAGGCAAATGCTGGCTAGAAGCCGACTTAGGGATTTATGCCGAGCGTTGGCGCGGTACTGGTTCAGTACTGCCCCATGATGGAGTCCAAATGCTGGCTAGAAGCCGACTTAGGGATTCATGCCGAGCGTTGGCGTGGTACTGGTGCAGTACTGCCCCAGTATGGAGTCAAATGCTGGCTAGAAGCCGACTTAGGGATTTATGCCGAGCGTTGGCGTGGTACTGGTGTAGTACTGCCCCAGTATGGAGTCAAATGCTGGCTAGAAGCCGACTTAGGGATTTATGCCGAGCGTTGGTGCGGTACTGGTTCAGTACTGCCCCAGTATGGAGTCCAAACGCTGGCTAGAAGCCGACTTAGGGATTTATGCCGAGCGTTGGCGCGGTACTGGTTCAGTACTGCCCCTGTATGGTGTCCAAATGCTGGCTAGAAACCGACTCAAGGATTTATGCCGAGCGTTGGCGCGGTACTGGTTCAGTACTGCCCCAGTACAGATATAGATAAATTGATTTATCTCACAATAATTAATAGTTTAATATATTTGACTAATTAATTATAGTAATTTTATTTTTACTAATGTTTCTGTAACGTTTTCTACTAAAAATTACTTAAATTTAACTAACAATTAGTCAGTTTTGACTAATTCGGATTTAAAGAGTGTAATTTAAGAATTAAATTTATTTATTATCAAAATATTGGAAATATACAAAGTTCATCTTGAGCTGCTTCTGCGTTTTAAAACCCGTCTTTAAGACGTTCCTTAGTTTCGACTTGATATTATTATTCTGATTTAAGTAAACGAGAGTGTACCCAGCCGGAAATGTCGGATCTTATGAACAGCATGGTACCGCGCCAGTTGTAAATGAGGAGCAATGCCAGTACTGATCATTAGTACCGCGCCGAGCGTTGGCGCGGTACTGGTATAGTACTGTCCCAGTATGGAGTCCATGTGTACTATTTTTTTTAATAGTACTTCATAAGTTGGAATAACTTATTGCGAACTTGAATGCATAATTTCGTTATGAGATAATTTTCTTGATTCCAAAGTTTCATCATATTTTTGGAATTGAATAAACTCAAAATTTTTAGATTCAGAATTGATTTTACTCTTGAGAACAAAAATTAAAGGAATCATAACCTGTATAAAGTATCACTAATATACAATAATCAAAGTTAATAATTCTAAAATGTATATAAATCTTTTTATTATGTAATGCTCTTTAATAAATTTAAAAATTTGATCGCTTTCCTTCAAAAATATTTTATTTTATAGAAAATCGACTTAATAATTAAAAATCTTAAAAATTTTAATCTGAATCGTAAATTGGGATAAAATCTAAAAATTCCCGATTACACGGGGCCTATACACTTCTTACACAGCCCTGCAGTAGTTGAAGGTTATAAGCGCTATTTTCTTTCTTGTATTCCAAGCGTGCGCAGCCGAGAGGCTTAGTCGTTAGGTTAGTAATGCGTTAATTATAAGTAGAGAGGGTTCGAACCCGCAGCGTTAAGAATAATTTTTAATACTACCCAAACGAGCGTTTGTGTAGTGTAGAGGGGAATGTGTGTTTGTAGGTAGGTTTGTATATAAAAATAGTAAATTAAAGACTGCTTGAAAGTAAATAATGTTTTGAAATGTACTAAGAATATTCATCGATTCAACTACTGCTCTTATTTGATTTACCTATGTTCCTGCAGTTCACTTAACTTCAAAAATGACACTGGGGCCTTTACAAACTACGGAATGTAAGTTAAAAAGTAGTCAAACCTACTGAGCTTTTTTTTCGGTGTACGTGTAACGAAAAAGTATTGTCAATTTACTCAGAAAAAATTTTCTAGCTTGAAAACAGATTTTTTACTATGAAAACAGTAAACTTAACCTACCAAGCGAATATCCCTCCGTTGCCGTTAAAAACGGCAAATATTAGAATCTTAACTTGAATTTTTCCTGTATTTTTTCTCTCAGTGCAATACACACTTTCGGTACAGTTTCTAGTACCGCCCCAGTACTAAAAGACAAGTCCCAGCCGAATAACATTTTGTACTAATGCCAGTACCGCGCCAGTACAGTCCTTCAGTACAGGCATACTACTATTTCTTGTACAGCGCCGGTACCGATATTTGGTACAGGCATAGTACCATTTTTAATACCGCGCCAGTACCGACAAAAAATTCCCAGCAGAGTGACATTTCGGACGAATACCAGTACCCAGTCGTTTTCCACCCGGTATTATGCCAGTACAAATACAGGACCCACATCCGCCCGGCGGTACAGGCGCGGTACCCAGCCAGTTGTAAATTTCCACCTGGGATAACAGTTTTACAATTTTGATGGCAAAGTTGAAATGCCACTGTCTACCGGCAATCGAAAGACCGGGGCTCGAATCCCGGCACAGTCAAGAGCGTCTTTTTTCCACAGAAAGATTTTAAATTATATGAAAATTTCTAACAGTGTTAGAGCTTCAGTTATCTTCGTGTATTTGGCTATTTATTATGAACTGAATCCCGTACCTTTTAATCATGTTCCATTTAATTGTTTAACTTTTATTTTTCCCTGTCTTCCATTGAAACTTCTTTATTATTTGTAACTTGATTTTTTCCAGAAGCTGACAAAAAAGATTTATGAAATATCTCGAACGAAATTGAAATAATATTCAATGTTTTAATAAAAATCAAATCATTAAAATATAGCATGTAAAAATTAAAAGAATCTATAACCCTTAAGCAAATAAAAATCATAGAGGAATTAATTATTAACAAAGTTATTAGGTTAACCACAGACCCAGTGTTTTTACTTGTAATTTCCATAATATTTGCATAAATACTACTGACAATTGCCAATAACTTTTCTAAAGTTTCTTTTTGTAAATAAATGTGCAAAGCACATTGTTAAAAAGTGGATTAAAAATTAGTTGGAACAGACTGTTCAATGAAAGTCCTACTTCTTGGAGGTAAAAATAAGTCGAGAAAGCTGCGTTTAAATATAAAAATTATTTTTCACCCCAAGTTACCTAGTTTTTACCTCAAATAGAAAAAAATATATTCAGCAGGCAATATTAATGAAAAATGACATAAATAGCTTTTAACTTTTGCTTCAGGTGTGATATCGGCAGGAGTTTCTGTGCCGGTACAGATTCCATCGCAGACTCCAGACCTGACGGGTAATTATTGGCCGAGGCTTCAGTGATCGCAGCTCTTCGGGTTTCCGCCGACGAGTTTGCTCGTTGGCCAGGAGAGCCCGCCACCAGCACCTCCGGCGCCGTCGGCTGTGTCCCGGCCGCTCCTTGCATCCCTCGGGATTCCAACACAAGTAGCGCAACATCAGTCCAGCAATACTCCTTCTACAACGCCAGTGCACAATTCAGACACCAGTGAGTGAATCAACTAACGGAAATACCGATACGGTCCTTCACTACCAACTCTTTTTAGCTTCCAGGGCGATACAAAGATCTTACGTCTCACACGTTATTCCTTGCGTATAGAAATTATGTTAAGACCATGGACCATACTCGTCGCGTGAGTTTACAAAAACTATCAAATTCAGTTACCCTAATTCACTCTTAAAATTATATTAATTCTATTGTGCTGAGATTTTGGTTTGTAATAAAGAACATGTTACTCTAAAAGAAATGGATAATTGTGCCAATTATTTCATTGGTAAAAAATGTCCTACTAGTTATTTATGTTATTTATGCAATTTTCAAGTTTGAAAAATAATGGAAAATTCTATGAAATTTATGATACTTTTTAAATTACGATACAGTAGTAAAATTTTTCTACACATGTAATTGTATAAAGCTCTGGTTGCCCCGAACGCCCGAACGTTAAATTTTTTCTGTTCCAAGTTTCGGAATATTCAGACACAAGTATTGAAATAATCAGTAATTTGTAAAAGAACTAAAAATTTGGGGAAGCTTCTCAATAGGACACAATTATAAAGAAAGAGGAAAGGAGAAAACGACCTCCAATACTCTAAAATTTAAAAAATGCATGTCCTTTATTGCATACGAAAACTTTATCCGATTCGATAATATTTTCAACCTTGCGCGATGAACTTGGTACATGGTCTCAAGTGCACTGAGACAAAGCATTCCGTTTTAAAAAAGTTTTTAAGCGGTAAAATACAATATATTCAAGGAGTTTGGCAATTCAAGAAAATGTGGCTGACCTCCGCGTTCTTTAAAATCCTTTCTTGTATAAAAACTTATAATTTTGGAAGATTTTTGCTTTTTATTAGAACTTTATCCAATTGTGATACTAAGCAAGAAATCCCCAAAAGACCAAAAAACTTCTGTAGAAATCTCGTAGGCGCGCATGACAACCCGGGTCACGCAGGGTATTTCTAACTTGTCAGATACTCATTCTTAACAATAATATATTTGATCCAGTTAAAGTCTAAGATCCGTGAATAGTAAGAAAAAATTTACGAATTTAAGTCAAGGACATCAATTTTTTAATTACTCAAACCAAAGAGAAGTTGAAGAACCTTCCTCAGCGTCATACTATAAAATTTAGCATGAAACAGTCGTTATTTTGGGAGAAGATTCTAGGAAACTAAAGTCAGTAAATTTCTTCTTTTTAGTCACGTGACCAGCCTGGTACATGTCCATAAGTTCTCGATCTCAAAGGACTTCAGATGCGTTCGAGTACCATTTGTAAATTTCATTAATTTTTGAAGAGGTAACGTTTTTATGTAGTTTTAAATAAATTGTACAAAAGTTTCTAATTTTCGTTTTTTGGACATTATTTGTAGTGTTCAAAATAAGAAGAAGATATTAATAAAATGTAGATGGTGAAAATTAAATTGTATATGCCAAATTGATACAATCCATCCTTATTAGAATTTACATTCCTTATCAATTTAGGTTTTCAAATATAAGTTTTTTTTTGTCACGATGAATTGCTAGAGGTTCGTCAAAACTTTGCGGAGTAGCAACCCTCGCGATTCCAGTGTGTTTCATTCTATTCCATCATGCATATTCGATAAATTGAGGAAAAGCACAAGTCACAGTCGTCAGAGACGAAAGATCGATTCCTCCGAGTGAGTCTGGAGGAGCAGTATGGTAATTGAGGGTGATTCGTAGATACCCAAGTTTCCGTCAAGAATATTCTCGCGAGGTTTCCTGCTGTTGGGGGCGGGGGAAGAAAGGGGGGGGGGGAGAGTCTCGAAGGATGAGCCTCGCTTTCGAATGGGGAGGGACATTTGCGAATGCAGGGGGTTGATAGCATCCGTGCCGAGGGTGATTTTCTCGGCGTCGGCCATCGCGCTCCTATCTAGATATGGCGACCCATGTAATTCCCTTGCGAACTAGAGATATGAAAATATTTTATTTTAACCTTTTTTTATTAAAGAGCGTTTCAAGCCATCCTTTTTAAAAATCCGGCTTTGATTGTCAGAGGAACTTTGCTAAGATCCTTATAGTACAATATCGGAAGAATTTCTACCAATTTAAACTGTACGAAAATGACTGATGCTGCCGTTATGTAACATGTGTTTTGATTTTTACACAAGCAATCAATGTTATAGGAGGAGAAATTATTAGTGAAAATAGGCGTCACTTTTGTTTTTCCAAGAGATTGAGTATCCGAAATCGCAGACGCTCCCATGAGTTTTTTTGTGTAAAAAAAGTGTAAAATAGCGTTTGTTACTCGCGTTAATCAATAGTTTAAATTAGAAACATTGCTATTGTATATAAGAAACAACGAATGTCGGAATAAATTATATTTGGACATACTCCTGCACAAGGACTCTCTTTATTTTTCGACTTCTTAAAGTTTGAACTAAACATCGGTTAATTCATACAATATATAAGAAACGTCGTTAAATCAATCCACATGTTTTTAACTATTTGTTCATTCATATTAGCCAAGGTCTAGTTGACACTTGCGAAAGTTGCAAAATGAAGTGCAGTCTAGTCTGCATGTAGATTATATATGTATATAGATATATATACGTAAATGTGTATTTAATGTTTTCCTACCTGACAGACAAATTATGTTAGTCACTTGAGAAGCAAACGGTACCCATCGATTATCACGAATAAACGAGCCGAGCCTACATTTATACGATCGTTTCTTCGTTTCCAGTTTAGAACAGCAATGGTTTGCTTGTCGAGCTCCCAGCAGATCATTGAATCGAATGTCATAAGTTTTTTAAATTTCAAGTATATATATTAAAAGCATGTTAACACTTTTTCTTTAAGAAAATGTTCATTTAAAGAAATTATGAGTTCAAGAACCCTCGAGAAAACTAAAATTGATATTTTCCCATTAGTTCGGTTTAACATTGTTAGAAACATCCAGTTAAAGAAAAATTAAGATCTGCATTTTCAGTGTTATAACTGCAGCAATATATAGATTGACAATCGATAATTCAATCACTCTCATGTCACGCAAGTATACAGATACAGTTGCATCATAGAATCTTAATCACTTAACATAATGGTTATCCGTACGCAATCACTGTAATAAATGTAGGTGACGACTATAAGATTCGTCCTTTTGTCACAGCCGATAGAATAATTACAACAATTATTGTTATGTTGAAAAGCGCAGTACTCAAACCACCCAAGGCAATCTCAGTGAAAAATAGAAAAGATTTATTTATCTGCAATCACTATGTTTTTAATTATAATTTGGTAAGATTTCCTGAAGGAGTTTAATACAAGTTGTTTATTTATATCCTTTCCTTTGTTGCTAATTTATTATGAAATTCGTACTCATACGTTTTTCTAGCGCCTCTGAATTCGCGAGCCCAGACTGAAATTCTTCTCTCTAATTCGCTGGGTGAAAGGGAAACGTGATAAGTTCAGGTTGGAACTGTTTGGTGAAGATCTTGAGAGTGTCACATCTTGCCTTCGGCTCCTTGAGTACCTGCACACCGAGAATTCCAGATGAAGACATGTACTTTATTTAACCCTTCCCATACCGTCGTTGCGTTAACGTCTCGTTAACCGCGATAATTAGAAGGGGCTTTGTGCGACGCTCATTACGTAAATTATCCTACCGTACATTCGTCTCGAGATGCAATTGACAATTTTCTTGTTCGACTCTCTTTCTGAACGGTTCGAATTTCTGCGCTTGGAGACGTAATCGATGCATGAATTGAGATATCCTATTTAGCTCTTTTCTTTGCTCCATTATGCTGATAAATTTACTATAATTATGTGTATCATTAGAAAGTACCAAACGTAAGCGTGAAAATTTGGTGGAACTTTTTTGTAATATATTGTGAAATTGATTAAAAAATTTTACACTGAGATCCTTGAAGAAGAAGGGCGCGCTGACTTATTTCTCATACTGTAATAGCGATAAATAACAAGTACCGTGTACGACTATAAAAAGTTTATTAACACCAGACTAATATATTATTGCGGCAGTAATATGTATGTAAGTGTTGTGAATAATGAGATAATATTGTTGCTGTGATTACCTCTAAGATTGTAAGTAAAGTAGCGAATAGAGCAACTGTTAAGTGTCACTGTCTCGATTCAATAAATGTTATTTCATTTTATTCAATGTGTATTTTTCACCTATCTTGGTAAACTTAACTTCATTCAGAAATCAATTATTTTTATAAAATCCTTTCACTTTAGTCATTAAAGATTCTTCTATAATGACAAGACTATACATCTGATAGCGTTTTTTAGATAATGATATATTAATAAATTGGCATTTTTCATCACAGACGTGAAAAAATTAGGTCCATATACAGAAATGTAACAGTTTGACAACATAAAAAATACTATGAAGCTTTAAATTTGAAAATTTTCATTTTATTTTGAAATGACGTTCAAATTAATTCTGAATCACAGGTTAATAATAAAGGCGATACACTAGAGTTGTGTTATATCACAGTAAGTGATACACTCTTCTGATGATTATTAGGAAAATATTATCATAAGGCATAAATGAGACTCATTTGTTATCGAAGAAAAGAAAGAAAAAAAGCGTGTGAGAGGTCCCTCATAAACTTTTGAGACATCCATCTTTTCAATACATATACAATTTTGTTCGTGAAACTTAAATATAATTCCTACATCGGTAAGCTTTTTGTAAATTGAAAAGCAAAAAAGTTTAATTTGCGAAATAAAAGTTTCAGATCTGTAATTCCCAATGATTGTTATTCTTCATCGAGATAATAGAGAAGCATGGTCAATGGCTGATAGAATCATGTAGATATTGTTGGAAAGTGCATTTACGCGTGTAATCTAAATAGGCTCTGGACTAAATAAATATGGGGACACAATTAGGTAAATGTGAATCTTCGTAGCTGGTTAGAGAACGGTCTCTGGGAGTTTGTGTATGGGTTTCGCTCTGCATGTGTGCGGGTGGTTGGGGGTTGAGGGTTGGGGGTAGCCGCGTTATGGTGAGAAAGGCGGGAGGCACGAATGCTCGCCGCTTCTGCATGGGGGATTCGGCAGGCGAAGTTTCCACATGAGTGGACAACATTGATAGAAGCTGTGGGGGGGCTACTGACTGTGCTTCATCCCTTCACCAAACTCGAACTAACTTCGGGGCGGCGAGCTCTCATCCCCTGCTTTAAGCTGGCTTTCATTATTTTCCTATAATTCGCAACAGCCTCGATTCGCAAAGGGAGAGCTGCTTTTTTGTGTGTTCATTGCTTTATGGTTATATACCTGATATTCCATAATACATGAAACAGAATAAGACACGCGAATCAAACTATGACTACTGCATTCGTATTCTTCTCTGGATATTATCCAACGGAAAATTAATGTGCAACATCTTCGCTATCCTGTTTTTCTATTAGAGATTTAAAGTATCAAAACAAACTGTTCAGTTCTAGTATGAATGAAAATTTTGCTCCTTAATTTCTTTTTTCGTAAATCCCATAGCTTATCTGAAATAATAAGATTTTTAATTTTCAATGGTTTTCATTTTGATTAATACAAAAAAGGTACATATTATTAAAAAATGTTTCATATACCCGTTTTACTAATCGTTTTTAAGATACGTAGTTACCTCGCTGAAAAATAGTTATCAGTGAAAACTATTAAATTATAATTTCAGGATCTGCAATATTATTATTGATGATATTGTTTAAAAAAGAAAAGATTATTTTTTATAAAGGAAACATTAACATGCAGAAATTACTTATTTAAAAACTGTTATTCCTACCCGTGCGGAAATTCAATTGGGAAGCTGGTCGGGGTCCTGACTTATTGACCTCAATTAGAGTCGTGAGCTATACATGAAAACTGGTCAGTTCCCGACCAATTGTGCCACGCAACATTAGTTCAATAAGTCTGTGACTTATTGGAAGATGGTGCTGTTATCGTAAATATGTTACTACTTTGAGAGAATACCATCTAATATCAGTGCGTATACAAAGTTTGAAGATAGTACGTTGATTAGAAAAATTTTTACAGCCAGTTGAATTTCATTGTTAAAACAAAACCATGGAAAGAAGCGAGTTTCGCGTGCTTATTAAACATTATTTTCTACGAGGAAAATCAATCAAAGAAATTGAAGAAAAGCTCGCAAGATATTATAAGGAGTCTACTCCATCGCATGGCATGGTTCATAAATGGTTCATTGAATTTCGTTGCGGCCGTATTAGCACAAGTGATGCTGAGCGTCTTGGCCGTCCGAAAGAGGTGACTTCTCAAGGAATGATCGATAAAATCCACGACATCGTACTCAACGATCGTCGACTGAAAGTGCGTGAGATTAGTGAGACTGTAAACATTTCAGTGGGACGCGTATGGTACATTTTACATGAATGTTTTGGGCATGAGGAAGCTGTCTGCAAGATGGGTGCCGCGTTTGCTCATAGCCGATCACAAAAGCAGGCTTGTGTGCTTGCGTCTGAGCAATGTTTGGGCATGTTTCAACTTAATTCAAAGGAATTTTTGCAACCTTATGTAACGGTTGATGAAACGTGGATTCATTATTATACGCCAGAAATAAAAAATCAGTCGAAAATGTGCTTTGCTGTAGCTTTCACTCCTGGGTGTGAGAGTTGATACAGGCAATTGAAGGCTGCTCGTCTGAACACTTTCGTGACGAAGGGACAAGCTGTAGAAGTAGATACATCACAGTACAGATTTATGTCTATCCCTGGAATTCGTACTTGTTTAATTTGTAAGGCTGTTCATGACTGAAGTAACTATCGAATCTCTGGGTTCTTATCCTGATCCTGCAACAAATTTGTAAAGTCGATACCGGTGGCAAGTTCTTCAACCTGGAGAGTGTATCTACAACGATATTGTCACATCCGATGCATCGGCGAATAAGGCAAGCACTGCATCGGTCGCTAGATAGGCAATCAAGGCAGTATTGGCAAGATTTCTCTTCCATTTTTCAAAGGCTTGAAGAGCTTCAGAGTTCCATTGGATCAGTGCTTTTCCTTTTATGTTCCTTCGAAGCAATTCATTGCGAGGTGCCTGAAATTCGGCTACTTTTAAAATGCCATGTCAATTAAAAATTATAGTGCTAAAAAAACATCGAAGCTGCTTGGTTATCTCAGGCTGTGGGAAGTTGAAAATTGCCTCTACTTTGTCAGGAAGGGGGCTAATCCCTTAAAGCGTTCTATCGAATCCTAGGAACATAACATAAGGTGCTCCTCATATATATTTTACTGGGTTGATAAGAATGCTATACCTTTTAAATCTTTTAAGAACATTCCGAAGATGTTCCTTGTGTTCCTCTTCTTATGTTGATGCAATAAGAACGTCATCGATGTGAACCTAAAGGAAATCGAGTCCGTTGAGTACTTCGTTTATGAAACGCTGGCAGGTTTGCGTTGCATTTTTAAGACCGGAAAACATAAAGGGCAACTCGAATAGTCCGAAGGGTGTTGTGATGACTGTTATTGGAATATCTTTCTCAGTGATCGGAATCTGATTACACTGAGAAAAAAGATTTGATTAAATCAAAGAAAATAATTTGTTTGAACGACTTTCTTTGATTTAAAGAAATGATTTTTTTAAATGAAATAAAATTTGTTTGATTCAAACAAAATATCTTTGAACCAAATAAATATTTGTTTGAATCAAATTAATTTTTCTTCAAAACAAAGAAATAAATGCATTGATATATGGTCAAAGATATAATTTGTTTGATTTAAGGCAGAAATCTATTTAATTCGAACAAATATTTATTTGGTCCAAAGATATTTCGTTTGAATCAAACAAATTTTGTTTCATTTAAACAAATCATTTCTTTTAATCAAAGAAAGTCGTTCAAACAAATTATTTTCTTTGATTCAATCAAATCTTTTTTCTCAGGCTATACACTTTAAGATAGTTGATCCACGAAAATTAGACCTCAGGCAAAAATAGATAATTTTTCTTTCATGAATAGCAATATTATTATTGAAGGGCTATTTTTGAAGAGAAAAGATTAATTTCCATAAAAAAAATTTGAAATACAGAAAAGTAATTTTATTAATAAATTCTATTTTTGCCCCAACTTTTTTTCGTATCGCTTCTTACCAAATTTTAAAAAATTATGCGATTTTAATAAATTACAAATCACTTTTTCAAGAAAAAGATTCCCTGCAACTTAACCATTTCCAATTTTCGAAAATGAATAAATTATTGTCAAATTCAGCAATTGGTTTATAAAAATTTCGTTTTGGAAAATGTTTTTTTAATGGTTTCAGCCATTAAAGAATTTATTTTTGAAAATCAGAAACGGTGAAGTAGTGGGAAATCTTTTCTCTGAAAAAATGATTCATGATTTATTAGAATCGCATAATTTTTTAAAATTTGGTAAAAAGCGATAAGAAAAAAGTTGGGTCAAAAATAAAATTTATTAATAAAATTATTTTTTTGTGTTTCAAATTTTTTTCATGTGAAATAATCTTTTCTCTTTCAAAAAAGGCATTCCATAATAATATTGCTGTTCTTGAAAACAAAATTATCTATTTTTGCCTGAGGTCTAATTTTCATGGGCGAAAATTACCTTAATAAGATCAATCGTAGAGAATATTGTCTTACCATGGAGAGTAAAAACGAAGTCCTGGATATGTGGTACTGAGTATTTATTCGGTATCGTCCTCGCATTGAGTCTTCTGTAATCTCCGCGAGGTCTCCACTGACTACCTTTTTTTGGAAACATGTGAAGTGGAGATGACCAGCTGCTTATAGAAGGTTGAACGAGATTCATCTGGACCATTTGCTGAAATTCACGCTTCGCTTGTTTCAGTCGATCAGGAGAGAATCTTCTATACGGAAAGAATTCCGACGCAACGAACGCGCCATCTATAGCACAACATATGTACGCATCGGTCAAGACAACTGTTATATCAATTTTGGCACGTCCGATGCGCCAAACTAAGGAACAATCGTTGCTCCTTTTGTATAATATATGGCTCTGCAGAGCCGTATAAATTGACAGCAGTTGAGCTTGGTAGTTAACACACGGAAAAAAATAATTAGCTGCATTAGCTAAATATTCGCTACCACAGCTAAGAAAGTTACTTGATATACGGACAGCGAATGTCTTAGCTGCTAATACTAACGTCTATTCGCTACAGTACTTTAGGGATGCCAGCTAATTTACGTTAGCACTGGTAAGAACGAGTACTTCAAACACTGTTAGAACAGGAAGATAACACGATCGATAGGCTACTGCTCACAATCGTTGTTACCAGTGCTAACGTAAATTAGCTGGCATCACTAAAGTACTGTAGCGAATAGACGTTAGTATTAGCAGCTAAGACATTCGCTGTCCGTATATCAAGTAACTTTCTTAGCTGTGGTAGCGAATATTTAGCTAATGCAGCTAATTATTTTTTCCGTGATAGTACAGCACTTGCGTGGCACTAGCACGTCTGTTGCTTCAAAAAAGTATACCAGCCGTGCCAAACGAAAGTACAAGTTTCGTCCTAGCGTTTAGGACTACTAGTGTGCCAGTAGGCATGTCTGTTACGCCGAAATTCTATCCGTGTCGGTCTCTCAGAGACTGGTGAACTTGATGTGGTATAGATAAAATGTTTCGTTGAGTGCTTAGGCTGGATTCGGTTTTTGTCTGCGGTTGCTTTTGTGGTTTCTTCCGAGTGAGTTACACACGGTCGTGATATTTACATCAATCGTGGAATTTTCGTAGTGAAAATTGAAGTGAAAGTTGGATTGACGCTTTTTAGTATAATATTCTTACTGAGTTCAAACTCTTTGTGTAATAATCTGTTTAATTGGCCCTGCGTGCTTCTGGCTTCCCCTCCTGCCATATTGTGTGTGCTTATTTTACACTCTACGCATATCAACCGAGTATACTGCAAATGGATACGGATATTCTGCAGGGTTTCGGTCAGACGGAGAGTACTTTGGCCCTGGCCTTAGACCTCAAAGGAGCATTCAATGCAGTCCTTCCTGGTGTACTCATCCGTCAGCTTATTAGAATGGGTGCCCCCGGAAGGATTGTTAATTTTGTGAATTTTCTCACTACGAGAACAATGCTATACTTTTCGCCCAGCGATGACTCCCCTAGTTCATGTGGGGTGGGCATCCCCCCAAAGGGGGCGTCCTCTCTCCTGTTTTATTTAAAATACATCTTAGGAGGCTGAACAAAATCCTACCTACAGACGTTAGAGCGGCTATGTATGGTGATGACTCAATGGCTTCGGGAACTGGGACTATCTATCTCGATTCCTAAATGTGAGCTGTGCCTCTTCACCAGGGCCCGCTCCACCTTATTGGACGTTGTGATGGAAGTTGACGGCATTGAGATCCATTGACAGGACTTCCTTCAATACCTGAGTGTTGTTCTGGACTCACGCCTTTCTTGGTCACCGCATATCAAATATATTGCTGTCAGGGCTTTACGCGCGGTTGGTGTACTCAGGCCTATATCTAGAGTCACCTGAGGCGTCTAACTCTCCCTGCTCCTACTTGTTTATCGGGGACTGGTTAGGGCTTACATAGAGTGGGGTGCCCCGCTGTTTCTGAGTGCCAGTAAAACAACCTTAGGTATTCTCGACAGAGTTTAGTATGAGGCTTAGCAAGCAGTCTAGGGATGTATGCGCTCGACCACCGTGGCTGTACTTCTCTCTGAGGCAAACGAGCCGCCACTTGCTTTGAGCCGCTATCTGTTGGAAAATCGTTTAATTCTTCGGAATGTGTCCTGGAGAGGCGCGATTTTGGGTTCTGGTGCGGCTCTCTTTAGCCATATGTGTGTTTTGCAGTCAATCGTAGTGGATACTTTGATAGAGTTACCTTCAAAACCCGCAGACCATGGTGTATGGGCTACAGGTTCTAAAGGGGTTATTTCAGCCTGGTTTCATGATTTCCGAGTACTCCAGAAAAAGGCCAAACTATGGAAACGATCCTTGAATCGATCGTATTCACAGCCATGTCTCTTTGCATTCAGCAACACGGCCTTCAGCAGTAAGTGTCGTGTTAGTCTTTCCCGAGACCCAAGTCCAAGACCGTTAGAATATATGGTTCATTCATAATGTTCGAAGAATGGATTTTGAGAATTGTTTTCAGGAATTTCATTTCAAACAGTTATTTTGAAAAATGTTATGATAATAAACTACTTTTTGGAATGACGATAAACCCTTTATTTTCCCAAAAATACCCAAAAAAAACGCTATTTTTGGAGTACGGTTTTTTTTCAATCGAAATTTTCACTGTGTTACCGACACTTAAGCAACTTCTAACTCATCAGAAACTGTTCTCGAGACTTGTACTTTTAAAATATGCATGGAAATAGTTTGTTTCTCTTTGTTCTGTAATCCAAAATGACGTCTGGACGTTTAAAAATTTTGGGAATTGAGAAAATTGCTCCTATTTTATCTACTTCTATAGCATGAGTAGTAAGTTACACCACTCTCTAAATTTGAATCAGTCAAAATCTACTGATTATCAGTGAAATTTGACTATTCAAATAGCTAAAAAAAGGTTACTGTAAGGTTACATATTATTATAAGTAAGTTTCATGTATGATTCATATAAACATTATTTTATGAGATATTAGCAAAGTCTGAGACAAAAAATATAGATATATGTAAATTTTAAATGATTTCGGGAAGCCTCCTAATTTTTGAATTTTTTCACGAAAACAACTCTTGTAATAAAAAAAACATCAAGAATAATTTTGATTTTAAATTCTGTGTAGACTACGCCAGTATTTTTTTTATTTCAGGAATATCAAATTTTACATAACAAGTCCGCCATATTGGATCAGCTATTTTGAATTTCGGAAAACTCACCTAAGATTCAAATTTAGTGATGAATAAAACCTATGAGATTGCTAATTGGCAAATTTTACACCATCCTGGTTTGTAATAAAACTCGAAATATACGTATCTCTACTAGCTTCATGACAGCTGCCATCTTTAATTTCGATTTTATGGGCTAATATTGCTTCCGCCAATCAAAATAGGAGAGATAAAACTCGTAATAACTTATTTGTATGATCACACTACGAAGTAACCTGTATAATCCGAAATAGGAGCAATTTTCTCAATTTCCAAAAATTTCAAACGTCCAGACGCCATTTTGAATTAGAGAACAAAGAGAAACAAAATATTTTAATGCATATTTTATAAGTAAAAGTCTGGAGAATATGTATAATATATATATAAATATAATATAATTATTAAATTATACTTAGTATACATTTTTATTATAACTAAGTATGAAGTTTAATGAAACTAAATTTTCAAATGTATATTAAAAAATTGCATTATTATAAAAAAGTATCTTGTGCAAAAAAATTTAAAAGAAGGTTCTTTTATTTTTGTGTTGTATATTTTCAAAATATGGATTTTAAAATTTCGAATTCCAAATTATTATAAATGATATAAACTAGTGGATAATCATTAAAACAACTACACTGAGAAAAAAAAACATGACTCAGTAGCGTCCGAAAAGAAGTGGTTCATGACCGAAGACGAAAATTGAAATTAGACATCACTGTGTCCTCGCTAGACATAAACCACTCATGTCCAGAGCGTACACACTAATGTCTTAGGCATTAATAACGCGCACAGGAATCCGCCCTGTCTAGACAGTAGTCAGTCATGTCCAACACCGGAACGACAACGCGCTAAACATTACTGTATATTGTGTCAGTGTTTGAATGTGGAAAGTCTCGTCGATTGTATCTATTGATGATTAGCAGCAAAAATTTTCAAATATAAAGTGAGAAAGTGCACTAAATTTAGTGCCACGTATTTTTCATGATTATTGAGTTTCCAGAGCACAATTCAAAATCATGGAAACGAGAGGTATGTTCGAAATTCCTCCCATAACCTCACTTTTTTGACATATGCCAATTCTGCTTTGCTTATAAGTTGTTAATTATTATTTTGTAGAAGTGTCCGTCCTCGGCGAATATTCGAATGATTCTGTCATTAACGAGAATTGGCGCGTTATTAATGCCTAAGGCATTAATGTGTACGCTCTGGACATGAGTCGTTCGTGTCTAGCGAGGACACAGTGATGTCTTCTTCTTCTTCTTCTTCTTCTTGGTTGTGGCTTCTTGCTAAGTTTAGCAAATGGCCATATCTGTGCAAAATAATTACATTGTTCCGCATGAGAAATATCTAGGTCCAATCGGGGTATCGAGCAGCACACAAAATCGTCCAACGACGAAAAGCAAGCAAATTAAATCCCACATTCAGCAGTCAAGCCAGCAGTCAGTAGTCAAGCTTAAGCTGTCTATAAGGAAAGGAGAGGGGTGTAAGGATAGGGGGAATTCGATCAAATCCCAAAACAGAGGAAAGGCAGTCAAAACAGGCCTATATGACCAGATCTCCAGATCGAAAAAACTTCCCAAGCTCCCCAACAGCCTCCGGATCCGGGTCGAAGATCAAATCCCCCAGATCGACTCGCTCAGGGGGCCTCCCCGGGAACCGCTCCGCCAAAAAGCGAAAGAACCTCGGTCTGCCCTCCGATAAAATCGGGCATTCACCGATCAAGTGTGCAAGGCTCTTCAGCTCCGCACCACACCCGCAACCGATATCCATATCCCATCCCATTTTAGCAAAATGGGTGCCGGTACAAATATGCCCAGTTCTCAGACGCGTGACCAGACTGATATAGCCCCTGGGAAACCTGTGACCCGTAAACCATGGTCTAGGGGTTTTAAAAGAAATTCTGTTAAAATAGCAAGCACCAGCTATTGTATTGTATTATATTGCTATATAACCCGCGTAAGGCCACAAGACACGGCACCAGGCCCTGTTATCCTGCCCGAGTGCAGATAAGAGATCAGCCAGGGGAATCCCACAATTCACAGTAAAGGCAGTCGGGAGGCAGACCTAGCCAAATAATCAGCCTGCTCATTACCAGCGATCCCCACGTGAGACGGGATCTATACGAAGCTGACCGCGCACACCTGCTCCTGGATGATAGACAGAAGGCGGAGGATCTTGTACACATGAGGAGATGTACGGGTAGAAAAGAAGCCATCGCGTAGATGTTAAAGTGCATATAGAGAATCGGTAAACATCACTGTGGAGGAAAAACGCATCCTAAGGATGTACTTGAGGACGCAGAAGATGGAGTAGAGCTCCGCAGAGAGGATTGAGGTGAAACTCGCAAGGCGAATACCAAATCTGTAACCTGTGGAGGGGGCACAAAAGCCAACACCCACACCCCCGGTAGAGTCATCACGCGACGCATCCGAAAACACATGAACAGAATGTGAATACCGAGCATTAACCAAGCTGTCAAACTCCACAGCAGGCTCCACAGCGCCCTCCACCTCCCGACCAGTCTCAAAATCTAACGCTACAGCGATGATCAGATCGGACCAAGCATATTCAAAGTGCAAAGGACGGGTCGTGCGTAGGCACATTCCCAGCAAGCCCCGCACACTCTCATAGGCAATCAGGAGGCCACACCTAGTCGGGTTGATCCTAAATCGCCTGACCCGAGATTTCTCAAACAGCAGGGTCAGCTTGGGAACAAGCAGGCCATCCCTCGAAGCAGCATTCCTAAGAATGAAGCGGCCACCCAAAAGAGAACGTCGCAAACCAAGCGGAGGCTCGTCCGACTCAGAAAGGAGAATTGCGATAGGTGTCGAGTGCATACAGCCCAGAGCCACGCGTAGAGCCTCATATTGAGATCTATACAGAATCCCCAGGCCGACTTACCGGCACCCGCAAACAAAGGAGAGCCCCTACTCCAGGTATGCCCTAACCAGCCCTCTATAGACAAGAAGAAGCAAAGAGGGGGAAACCCCCCAGGAGACCCTAGACAGAGCCCTAAGCACTCCAACCGCGCGCATCGCCCTACCAGCAATATATTTAATGCGGGGCGTCCAGGAAAGACGCGAATCCAGGATGACCTCCAAATATTTGAGGGAATCCTGGCAGCGAATCTCGAGCCCATCAGCATCCAAGACCACGCCGCGAGAGCCAGCACGAGACCTGGTGAAAAAGCACAGCTGACACTTGGGGATGGAAATAGACAAGCCCAGGTCACGAAGCCACGGAGTCAGCAAACCCACCGCACCCTCAAGGCGCTCAAGCGCCCGGCGAGGGTCTTCATGTCTCGTGTACAGCAGCAGGTCGTCGGCATACATTGAAGCCATAACGTCCGCCGGGAGAACATCATTAAGCCTCCCAAGATGAAAGTTGAACAGAAGAGGAGAGAAGACACCCCCCTGAGGAACACCCACTCCACAAACTCTAGGGAGAACTCTGTATTTCTCGTCTGCGGATAATGCATCCACAGACGAGAAATACAGAGTTCTCCTCGTAGTTAGACAATTCACGAAATTTACGATCCTTCCGGGCACACCCAGCTCAGTGAGCCTCCGCACGAGGACGCCCGGGAGGACCGCATTGAAGGCTCCCTTGAGATCCAGAGCCAGGGCCAGGGTGCCCTCCGACCGGCCAAAGCCCTGAAGAATATCGGCAACAACGCAGGAGACACAGTCTATAGAAGAGCGGCCTCTTCTAAAGCCAAACTGGCTCCTCGGTATCCATGAGTTGCTCTCCGCAAGGAACTCCAGACGCTTTTGAATCAATCTCTCGACGGTCTTACAGAAGGTTGAGGTAACCGAGATGGGTCGAAATTTGTCGGTGCCAGCCTTTGGAACAAAAGAGACCAAGGTGTCGCCCCAAGAAGGGGAGAACCTGGGAACAGAGAACATGCGATTGTAGAGAGACAGCAAAAACTCCTTGGAACGATCAGAAAGTCCCAAGAGGGCCCCATAGCCGACACCATCCAAACCGGGAGCAGAGCGAACGTTGCAGGAGCTCAAAGCCGCAGAAAACTCGGGCCCAGAAAACGACTGATTCATGTTATCAGTATCATCCACGTCGGACAACATGGGTATCTCAACCGGCAGAATACTCGGGCAGACCAACTCCTCTCAAAGAGCCACCAAGGCCGGCGAGTCCGGGTCCGTCACGCGGTTAGTACGAGAATCGGTAACACGTGATGACAGCGACTTAACCGTTTTCCAAATCCTAGACAGACCCATCGAAGGGCCGATGGACTCGCAAAACGAGACGAAGGAGAGGTGTTTTTGTTTTCTGAGAAACCTATAACCTCCTCATCCACCCTCCTACAAGTAGCCCTACCTTCATTGGTCTGTGAGGTAGTATACATCCTAAGAGCTTCTCGTCTTCTAAGAATGGCCGCATCGCACTCCGAATTCCACCAAAGCGGCTGGGACTTCCTTCTGCCACGTAGAGAAGACGGACGGTAAGCCCCACAGCGCTCCAAAGTTCGCGTGATCAAATCAAAGAACCTGGAGTATGATACAACCGGGTCAGAACAACCGTCAGGAGCCAAGTCAATACCAGGCAGCCCATCGTCAACTAGCTCCCGAAAACGGATCCAGTCCACATTCTTGGTATTAAACCGATTCGATGTTGAACGGGCATATCGAGGCAACACCCCCAAGTCGCCCAAGACCAAAAAATGATCGGAACCCAAGGTGTCCTCAGTGACCCAAGCCGAAGCCACCCCAATCCTTGAAGACGTGAGGAAAACCAGATCCAGATTCCCATCAGAGCGCCCCGTGGCGGCCAAGAAGGTGGGCACAGAGTCATTCAGAGGAGTCAACCCATGATCAAGAACCGCAGAGCACAGCTGAGGCCCCTGGAAGTTGGAACATCTCGCCCCTCACAAAGGAGAGTGGGCATTGAAGTCGCCGCATAAGAGCAGAAGGTCACATCCCAGTGAGCACCGAATAAGCGACGACCACATATCAGTATCAACACCCGACTCCGGAGGTGCATAAACCGAAATGACCGCCAAAGAGCCCAGAACAGTAGACAACCTGATGGCCACCGCATCCAATCGATCACACCAAGCTCCATCCACGGAGAGAGGAAGGATAGATAGACTCTCACGTACCGGAATAGACGAGCCGCACCCTCCACTCCCAGGACGATCGCATCTATAAGTCAGGTAGCCAAAGAACTCAAAAGCAACGTCCTCACCAAGCCACGTCTCAGTAATACAAAGGGCATCCAACTCCCTATCATGCAAAAGATACTCAATATCAGCCCTCTTGTTGTTTGCACTATGTGCGTTCCAGACTGCAAATCTAATACCCCTATCCGTGGAGCGCATAATAGACTAGGATAACAATAACAACACAGACCAGAAAAAAGAGAAAACAAAGCTGAATAAACAAATAGAAACAAAAAAATAAATAAATAAATAAATAAAACAAAACAACCTATCCGAAGTAGTATGTACAAAGTAGAGTAAAGAAGACATTAAGAATAATTCAAAACCTAAAAACCTAAAAACTAAAAAAAAAGAACGTAAGGAATACTGGCTGGGGCAAGCTAAGGCCCAGCACGGCGTAATCCACCGGGAGGGCCAGGTCCCACTGCCAAAAAGGAGGCACCAGAAACCGCACTCGAAGAGCCAACAGAAACAGGGTCCTCAGTCACCCCCAGGCCCGGCTCCCCAGGGCGCCCAAGATCCAACAGGGACCTGGAAACCTCGAGAGCCGAGCCAGAGCCCGATGGCAACAAGACAGAGGCAGAGAAGCCCAAATCAACATTGTGTAGAGCCGAAGGGGGATCTTCCCGAGAGATACGGTCAAATCCAATCTCCAATCAGCGACCCGGGCTCAGGATGCCCACCTCCCGCAATCCCGTCTCCGCCTCGCCAAATCCACAACAATTCCAATAGCAGTACTTATTGATCTCGAACTCATACTGGTACACCGGACACTCACAAGAGGAAGCAACATGGTCGCCACAACAATTTGAACAAAAAGCTGAGCGTAGCTTATTAGGACAAGCATCCGTGCGGTGGTGCTCAGAACAGAACTCACATATGGGACGCGAGCTACGACGTTGATTAGAAATGTGGCGAAATCTCTGGCAGGTGAAGCATCGTCTAGGAGGGGGAATAACCGGAGTTAAAGGGTAAGAGTAGCCCAGCAGGCGAGCATTACGAGGCACACGAGCAACCGCCATCGTAAATTCAACCCTAGAAGAAATAGAGCCACCATCGTTCGTCCTCCTCCTCACAGCCACCGTCAAGTCTCGCAGGTCCGGGTCGAGCCTATTAGCGATATCTGAAGCCGAATATTTGGGGTCAATCGGGCCAGTGAAAGCCTTCTTCCGAATCAAAGATGAAGGGATGAACAGCTTGAAGCCTCCCTTCATAAGATCCTCCGAGCGAACAAGCGTGTTAGCATCCTCCCTAGCCTCACATTGAATCTTGACCTGATTCAGACCGTTATAGAAGATGGTTCTGCCTCCGCTAATCACCAGGTCAATACACTCCGCCAGGGCCAAACGATCGTACTTGCCCAAGTTCTTCCCAGGTCTGGTGCTCTCCATCAAAACTATATATGGAGGTGGAGAAGCATCCGAAAACACATCCTGTAAAGGATCATGTGGTTTGGACCACAAAAGATCAGAAGACGGGTCACACGGAGGCGGGTCAAAGAACTTGTCGATCCTCTTCATCAATGTCTGACTCATATCCCCACAAGACAAGTCCGCGCACGAATCAAGGTCAGACGGGAGCCAATTATTTTTATTCTGTGATGGCAACAACGAAGGCGGGCAGGAAATAGGCCTCTTGCGACCATCCATAGGGGCCAGACCAGCCCGGGCAGCGCCCGAGGAGACAGCAGTCAAACAAAAGCCGTCCGCACTCCCATCTCGTCCAGGCCTCGCCGGTGCAAAGCCACGACCGCGACCCACACCCTGAACACCGCCACGAGCGTCCGCGGTCAAACCCCCATCAGATCCAGTCAGAGACATGGCGCGAAGCTGGGCAGCAGCCAAATCCAGAGCACAGACAAAGCCACGGAATGCAAGAATTAATGTAGCAAAGATATATAAAAGCGAGAGCAGATCGCCAGGCAAAACTAAAAACTTCAGTGCAGAAAAAGTAAATTAAAAGGACAACAAGAATATAAGAATTTAGTATTAAAATAGTTCTAGAAAAATAATAAAAATAGGTAATTACCAATAAAGAAAAGAAATTAATGTACAGAACACATACGTGTCTTATGAGAGAAAGGAAGAAGTTAACAAAGATTAAATTTAAGCACATATTAGATTTGATAAAAATAGCACTCAAGTACCTAATCAATTACCCTCCCCATATAGGTGAGGTTATGCGTAAGCAAACATGCGTGTCATAGCATTGAGGATAAGACTTGATAGGTTAAGCAAATACATGCACTTTAAAGTTGAACCAAGTGAGTTCCTCAATCCTATGGTAATTAAAACTAAATACTTCAATGCAGAAAAGATAAGTTAATAAAACAACAGAAGTATGAGTATTTAATATAGAAATAGTTTTAAATAAAAAGTGAGTGCTGATAAAGAAAATGAATTAGCATACAAATCAGCTGGGCTGAGTAAGGAGCCTAGAAGCCTCTAAAACTGATAAAAACTATAAACATACCATGCGCGCATCTGTATTCGAGCCAGATAGACTGAGTAATCACCTAGTTCTCTGCCCTGTAGAAATATCACTTGGGAAGATATCTAAATATTTTGCAAATATTAAAGGAAAAAATATGAATATTAGGTAAGGTTATAATAATAATGGAGAAGGCAATAAGGTAGGATAGACAGTAAAGTGTTACCGTTCAAGTTCAGCGGCAAGCTTGAGAAAAATATTTAAGGTTATGCGTTGAGGGCATGTAGATAATCACACAATAGAAGGAAGCCTATGGCAAACGCAAAGAGAAGGCAAAGTTCCCAGCCTAGCGTCTCTTCCAATACTTAAATATTCACATTTTCAAATATTCTTCCAGGCACTCCAAAATGCATATAATTGCACAGGCGCAGGCGATCCGCAGAAAATCAGCTCCTTAGTCGAGTGCTGTAAGTTTTAGAGAACTCAGCCAAACTGAACAGATTCCAGACACCAGCAATAATGGTAGCCAAGCGCGCACCAGACACACCAGCAAAAGTCATTTCATAAAAATTCTTAACAGAACAGTAGTATATAATCAGAAAAGCAATGATCAGAAAACATCAATAGTTGCTCACACAAAACATAACAGTACCAGGCGTGATGTAGCAATCACGACTTAGTGAAACACCCACGGAAGAAGCCACAAACGAACCGCACTATACAACAGCCTGTAAAAGTATTGTCCGCCTCGTGATGTTATAGTCAAAAATTGAAAATCGAAATTCGAAAAAACCAAAAACATGGTTTTATAGCTCGTGAAAAATGAATGTTAGTTTCTTCTTACAGTTTTTTTATAACGTTGCAAATTTTCGAGTAAATTAATAAAAAGTGTGTTGGTTTTAAAGCACAGAAACCATGTTTTATTTGAATCCACTCGCCTCGAAAAATTCATTAATTAACGGATTGCGAAATTTTGTTTTGCGTTCTACTCGTGAATCTCTGGCGGAGGCGACAGTGCTTGCAAAAATTTTTTTGTTCATTGTTAAATGTTTTTTTTTCAATCCGAAGAAAAAAGTATGTTTTTCGAGCTTCGGACCGAAAAAGTGAGCGAGGAAGTTTGAGCTACAGTAAACTTCCCGCGAACAAGTTGATCATTAGTATATGGAGCAACTTTTTGGAAAATATCAACTCAATTGAACAATTACTTTCGAAAATACAACGAGTTGAACGCAAATGCGAATTAGGTTTTGACGCGATTTTACCGGTTTTGCTACGAGCAATGCAGGCGCGCCGATGAGTAGAAGCGAAGGAACACGAAGGAAGATAGAGAAAGAGAGTAGGAGTGGCATGCGATGAAAATGAGCGTCAGAAACCTGATTCGCATTTCTGTTCAACTCGTTGTATTTTCGAAAGTAATTGTTCAATTGAGTTGATATTTTCCAAAAAGTTGCTCCATATACTAATGATCAACTTGTTCGCGGGAAGTTTACTGTAGCTCAAACTTCCTCGCTCACTTTTTCGGTCCGAAGCTCGAAAAACATAGTTTTTTCTTCGGATTAAAAAAAAAATCATTTAACAATGAACAAAAAAATTTTTTGCAAGCACTGTCGCCTCTGCCAGAGATTCACGAGTAGAACGCAAAAAAAATTTCGCAATCCGTTAATTAATGAATTTTTCGAGGCGAGTGGATTCAAATAAAACATGGTTTCTGTGCTTTAAAACCAACACACTTTTTATTAATTTACTCGAAAATTTGCAACGTTATAAAAAAACTGTAAGAAGAAACTAACATTCATTTTTCACGAGCTATAAAACCATGTTTTTGGTTTTTTCGAATTTCGATTTTCAATTTTTGACTATAACATCACGAGGCGGACAATACTTTTACAGGTTTTCGAGCGCCTGTCGCCTTATTGAATATAACTCCTCAATTATAACTATTTTTTCCTTTAAATAGTCAATAAAATTTCTTGAAAAAAGAACCATATTTATAATATTTCTTTTTGCATAAAGCAAATTTTACTTCATGTTTTCTTCAGTCCTTTTCGTAATCTTTCAACTGGTTGTAACCATTTTTGAAAACAATCAAAATTTGACCTCCATTTTCAAAAATCAAAAATAAATTTTACTTTTTCTCAAATTCGGACCCATTTTATTTTTTTTTAAATCATCTAGTTAAAAAGCTGAGATTTTTCCCTATAAAATATCAAAATTTCAGAATGGCATTTTTTTTGTTTTCGAACCATTGTGCGATGAATAAGCTGAGGCCGCGCAACCGTTCGCTACCGTCTTCACGCCGAGGAACGCGTAGAGCATCCTCAAGCTAATTTTTTACATTACATAATATGATACACGTTTAGTGTAACTGCTCTCTGTGAAATACATGTGGGATGTTTAGAAACCGAACCTCAAAATTTAAATATATGATATTTCATCACGTTACATCAAAATCACGTGACAAGGTTTGTTTCTTTGTCCATTTCTTTCTTCATTTGTCTTCATTTGTTTCATTGCTTCGTCACTTCTACCACTAAAGTTCCAGTATTTTCGTTTCCCATAAGAGAAAATACTTTGACTCAGCATAATAAACCAGCATACGAGTTGGGTACATTATTTCCAGACTTTATCTGAGAAGAGTTTCTGGAAGCAGGTTTGTCTTTAGAAATAATTCAATTTCATAATATAATTTTGTTGATTCTGTTGAATTATTCTAATTTCAAAAATCAATTATATCTGTAGTCGCGATATTCCATTTTTCCTCCTTCTGTTTATCTTTCCCTTTTACTTCGTACATTACTTACTATGTAAGCTTCCTTCTTAAATTGCGAAGAAGTACTTTTCTAATGATATCTTCCAAAAGAGATCGCGAAATTTGGAAGGATAAATGCATTGATTCATTCCAAAAAAAGAAACATAAGGGAACAAACTTTCGCCGTGTTTCTAACAATTTACGCATAAATTCCAAAATTTTCGAGAAGACTCACAAATTTGCAACACATGCAGATTTGAACTTACCAACTTAAATGGAAGATCATTCTTGAATTGCGACAACACTGCAAGGATTCCTAATCAAGTTCAATCAGATATTGACACTGTTGTTGACGATGATGATGCAGATAATAATGAATGTTCTTTGTTTTCGCTTCGTAACTTTGATATAGTGAATTTTAAATTCTCGTAGGTTTTATAACAGTCCCTAAGTAGAACATATATCCACTGAGAAAAAAGATTCTTAGATCCAAAGAAATGTATTTAATTGATTCCATTTCTTTGTATCAAACAATTCGTTACCCAATTCAATTAAATATTTTTTAGAAGCATGAAACGCGTGCTTTGATTCAAAGAAATAATTTATTTGATAGGCATTTCTTTAATACAAAGAAATATTTCTTTGCTTGTGAATGTGAGCGAATTAAGTCAACCAATTCATTTCTTTGAAACTAAGTACCTAGTTTATTTGAATCTTGTTTTCGCACTCAAAGAAATATTTATTTGATTCAATAAGTCCTATTTTTTGAATTCAACAACCCAGGCGGAAATTTACAACCGGCGCAGCACCGCGCCAGCACTGCCAGCGGACTTCCAGCGCTGGCATAGTGCTGGCAGTAGATCCTCATGAAGTCTGTCGCGGTGCTGGCAAAGCTTCGAAAGGTAACACCGGCGTAGTGCTGACCAGCAGTGCTGCGTTAGCGCTGACCTTCAGTGCTGGCTTGGTGCTGGCGGAACTCCGA
Organism: Diplolepis rosae; assembly: GCA_030998225.1. Taxonomy (NCBI): domain Eukaryota; kingdom Metazoa; phylum Arthropoda; class Insecta; order Hymenoptera; family Diplolepididae; genus Diplolepis; species Diplolepis rosae. The sequence goes on from JAPYXD010000466.1 coordinate 5,220,360, forward strand.
TAGTTAACAACGGCATAGTGCTGACCAGCGGTACTGCGCTAGCGCTGGCCTTCAGTGCTGGTGCGGTGCTGGCACTAGTACAAAATGTCACTCGGCTGGGAGTTGTCTTTTAGTACTGGGGCGGTACTGGAAAATGTACCGAAAATCTTTAATGTACTTAGATAAAAAGTACAGGGAAAGTTCGAGTTGAGACTCTAATATTTACCGATTTTAACGGCAACGGAGGGATATTCGCTTGGAAGGTTAAGTTTACCGTTTTCACAGTAAAAAATCTGTTTTCAAGCTAGAAAATTTCTTCTGAGTAAATTGACAATACTTTTTTCGTTACACGTACACAGAAAAAAAAATTCAGTAGGTTTGACTACTTTTTAACTTACTTTCCGTAGTTCGTAAAGGCCCCAGTGTCGTTTTTCAATTTAAGTGAACTGCAGGAACATAGGTAAATCAAATAAGAGCAGTAATTGAATCAATGAATATTCTTAGTACATTTTAAAACTTTATTTACTTTCAAGCAGACTCTAAGTTACTATTTTTATACACAAACTTACCTACAAACACACATTCCCCTTTACACTACACAAACGCTCGTATAGGTGGTATTAAAAATTATTCTTAACCGCTGCGGGTTCGAACCCTCTCTACTTACAATTAACGCATTACTAACCTAACGACTAAGCCTCTCGGCTGCGCACGCTTGGAATACAAGAAAGAAAATAGCGCTTATAACCTTCAACTACTGCAGGGCCGTGTAAGAAGTGTATAGGCCCCGTGTAATCGGGAATTTTTAAATTTTATGCCAATTTATGATTCTGATTAAAATTTTTAATATTTTTAATTATTAAATCGATTTTCTATAAAATAAAATATTTTTGAAAGAAAGCGATCAAATTTTTGAAATAAAGAACATTACATAATAAAAAGATTTATATACATTTTAGAATTATTAACTTTTATTATTGTATAGTAGTGATACTTTATACAGGTTATACTTCCTTTAATTTTTGTTTTCAAGAGTAAAATCAACGTATGTTCAGAATCTGAAAATTTTGAGTTTTTTCAATTTTAAAAATATGATGAAACTTTGGAATCAACAAAATTACTTTGGTTTACTTCAATAAAAATGTTTTTCGATCAGCGAAATTTTACTTACCATCACACCAATGCGGGCACACAAACGAATGTGTAGAATGTAATTGATTTTTTTTAGAGTACTGCTCATAGCATTACTAATATGTTTGTCGGCAATGAAAGGCGATAGAAAGGCTTGGTATTACTCAAAAGTTGGTTGTTTGCTAACACTGGACGGTGGCACTGCGCCGGTGCTGATCCAGTGCTGTACCGATGCTTGGCAATATACAAATGTTGGTTGTTTGCCAGCACTGAAAAGCGGTACCACGCCGGTGCTGCACCGACGCTTGGCATTACTTAAAAGTTGGTTGTTTGCCAACACTGAATGTTGGTACTGCGCCGGTGCTGATCCAGTGCTGCACCGATGCTTGGCAATACACAAATGTTGGTTGTTTGCCAGCACTGAAAAGCAGTACTGCGCCGGTGTTTAGCCAGTGCCGCCCCAGCGGTGTGCCAACGCTTGGCACAGTGCTGATCGGCAGCACTGGCATTACTCACGGGTTACAACAGGAACGGTACCGCGCCGGTTGTAAGGATTGGCAGTACACCGATTTTTCCGCCTGGGAAGACGTATTTGAATCAAATAATTTCTCCATGGATGAATCAAGCTTTAGGTTTTCTTGAATCAAGGAAATATTTATTTAATTGAGGCATTAATTAATTAATTTAGGAAGATATTTATTCGATTCAAAGAGTTGATAAATGTATATCAATGTAACGTTTTTATATGAATAAAATATTGTGTTTACATAAATATATATTTCTTTAGTTGAAAGAAATGTTTTTTGTGAACAGTAGAATTAAATCTTTATTAGATTTCTCCTAGGAAATATCCGCCTACATTATCAATATAAAATAATTTAAACCAAAAAAACCAATTTTTTAAAAGAAAGAAATATTTTTTTGAAAAAACTGTAGATATTTTTCTTTTAAAAGATTTGTTTATTTAATTTAAAGGTTTGCCATATTTGTTATGATAACATATTTTTTAAACTTGAAACATATTTCATATAATTAAATGTTTATTGGATTCCTCCTAGAAAATATTCGCTTGCATTATGAATATGGAATAATTTAGACTAAACAAACCATTTTTTCAAAGAAAGAAGTATTTTTTCGGAAAAACTGTGGTATTTTTCGTTTATAAAATTTGTTTATTCCATTTAAACGTTTGGCGTAGTTGTTATGATTACATATTTTTTAAACTTGAAACATATTTTCTATAGAATTGAAAATTTATCATTCCCGTTCTAAGAAACATTCGCTCTCATTATCAACTTGAAATGTATCATTCCAAACAAATATTCGTCCCACCGTAGTATCCATTTTTTTCTATTCAACTGTTTGTCATAGTTGATATAAACATACATATAGGGTAAGTGTGCCAATTACTGCGGATCGAAAATCAAGACGGCTTTTAAAGTTAAAAAAAAAGATTTTGAGATAAAAAAGTCGTCACGAATTAATTTTTAAAGCAGTATTTGGTATTAAGTAAGTAGCATGCAGTCCTTAAACCCTGAAAAGAAACCAGATTTACTTAGAAAATGCGAATCTAAAAAAAATGTTCCATGTAGGTATTACTGCGGGTTTGCATGAATTACTGCGCACCAATTACTGTGGAAACCCCAATTTCTGCGCGCGTAATACTGCGATATTATTTTGAGTGAACTTACAATTAATTTAGGAGTGTTTAAAATTTTATTTAATCTCAATTATAAAAAGTAAACACGACGAACCATTCGTAACAAATTAAGATTAATAATTTTATTAATTTTATTTAATTTAACTTAAAATTATATCACTTGAGTTCCTCTTGCATCTTTAGCAACGATTAAGGAGTGTTGAACATTTTATTTAAACTAAATTATAAAAAGTGAACATAAAGCATTTTTAACAAATTAAGATTAAATAATATTATAACTCTTATTTAATTTACCTTAAAATTATATTACTTAAGTTCCTCTTGCCCCATTAGCAACGATTTTGGAATTTTCAACATTTTGTTTAATCTCAATTATAAAAAGTAAGCATAGCGAAGCATTTGTAATAGATTGAAAGGTTATGCAGTGCCGCCTGACAGATCGCAGTAATTCATACACCTATGAAAATCATGTACCAAATACTGTTTTGGTAAAAAAATGATTAAAAAATGTATTTTTTGTTATTTTGCATAAATATTTAGAAAAATAAAATATTTACTTTGCAGAAAGTAATATCACAATAAATATTTTATTTTCAGAAACGGAATTATAACAAGTTATTCAGAACGCGTTCATGGCCTGTCAACAAATCTAAGCATTAAAACTATGGGAATCGGGAATATGAGAGTTTCAAATTGCAATCAATTAGCTACAAATATCGTAACTATTGATAATTCGTTGATACTTATTATGCTTGGATTAGAAATTGATTGTTTTTAGTTGTTCTGTAGCGTTATATATCTTTAAAACAATGTATATCATTAGTTTTATTTGAAAGCGCAGTAACTGGGGCATCCACAGTAATACCCACACTTACCCTACATACTTTCAAATGTGAAATATATTTCATAGGGTTGAAGATTTATCAGTCTCTTCAATGGAAATATTCGTTTTGATTCACAATATCAAATATATCATTTAAAACTTAATTCAATTATAATTAATTTTTTATTTTTCACTTAGGTTTTTTAAATTCAATTGATTTTACAAAAATTCAAACAGCAAAAGTCTTGATAAATTTATAACATAAAATCTCAAAAATCTACACAAGATTTAGATTTTACATAAATTTCTTAGGAACAATAATAATTTGGAATTCACAATTGTATAATTTATATTTTGAAACTATACAACACAGAAAATAAAAGAATTTCCATTTAAATGTTTTTACACAAGATTCTTTTTTATATTAATGTAATTTTTGAATATATATTTTAAAATTTAGTTTCATTAAACTTCATACGTATAGTTATAATAAAAATGTATACTAAATATTAATTAATAGTTATATTATATATTTATCAATAATCATAATTATAATAATTTAAAAAAATGTTTTATGAATAATTTATAAAAATAGTTGATTTATTTTTACTTGAGTGAGGCTCAAAAGCTCTAGTCACGACACATTTCTCTCACAAGCTCTGAATAACTCTTGCAGTCACTATGTAAGAAAGTTCCAAATTTTACGTCTCAGGATTGTAAGCGAGCGTGTGCGTGATTTGACGAAAGCGTATCGTCCTATATATAAGTTTTAGTTATTAGGTTTATAATTGCGAAGTTGTATATTTAAGTGTATTTGTGATAGAAAATATGATTGGCTGCGACTGAATGGTGTGAATGTAATTGTATGATGTTTATATATGTATGTATCAGATGACAAATGGCAGGTTCGAGGTAAGAATTTTTTTGTTATTTAAGAGAACCATGACAACCTTTATACTTGACTCCTTACAATTCATGAAGTTTATATTACTTTAAATTTAAGAAATATTTCTTAAATTTCAAAACACGTTTATTCATATCAGTAACATCTTTTTGACACAAATCTCTAACTTACCATAGGCAACATTATCGTTCTTTGCATCCATTATTACTCAATACACTTTACTACTTGACCATTTTAAACAGTAAATCACATCTTCGGAGCAAATAATTATTTAATCCTACCAAAAATTATCTTCTCATTTCAAAGAAATATTTCTCTCAATTTACAATTCGCTCATTACAAACAAGGAATCAGATATTGGAATGGAAAACAAATTTACTTGAACCAATGCAAATTTTTTTGAATTAATGTATTGTTTCTTTGAAGATGCATCATATCATTTTACATCAAAGAATTCACTTCTCTTATCAAATAATTGCTACACAATGTTAATAACATATTTATTCAATCTAATGAATATTTAATAGTACTAGAAAAACATTTTTTTGCTTTAATTATTCATTTTTTAAAGACAATAAAAATATTTCTTTGATCTAAAAAAATATTTATTCGTCACCATCCAGCTCAACCATTTATTTGAATCAAAGAAATATTCTTTGATTCGAATATTCTTTTTTCTCAGTGTCCCATTTATTCAAACAAAAATATTAACTTCGCCGCTTGAAAACCACTATGTTAATTTCTGATATGTAGACCCGTTTGGCTCAATTTGAAACGATATCATACTAAAATATAATTCATTTTTATGATTTACTCTAACGAAAAGTCTCTCAGTGCAATGTCAACGTTTTCTTCGTTCACAGCTGATCTCGGCCGACCCGAACGTCCGTCGTTATTTAAGTCTTGCCGACCTTCTTTAAATCGTCCAAACCACTCGTAGATAGTAGGAAGGAATAAACACTCGTTACAATAAACTTTTTGCATCATTTGATGCGTCTCGGCAGCTGTTTTATCGAGTTTAAAACAAAACTTGATATTGGCTCTTTGTTCAAAATCCATTTTTCAACGCATGATTCAAACTTACTGTCATATTAGGCGCAATAACTAAGCTTCTATACATCTGAATGTCATGAAATTTTGACATAACATCCATTATGTTCAGGACATTTGGCGTCTGAGCATTGGTGAGTGATGTCCGGGCATCGGGTACTCACCGATGTCGGTTATGATGTCGCCAGTTAACTTTGGCCAAGTGCACATTAAGGTGTTAAGAGTTTTTGTTATTTTATAAAGTGTAACGAATCAATAAATTCAATTCTGTAATTTTAATTAAATACCAAAACAGATGCAAACATGAAATCAATAATAGTAACATAAAATTCATTGAAAATTCGAAATTCATAAATATTGATTTGATTAAAATTTTATAAAAAATTATTCCAAGCGTCTTTATAGCCGTATATATTAAATGCTTCATAATTTTCTTGTTGTGTTTTATGACGTAGCATCAACTAAATTTTATATTTACAAAGAAAATTATTTTAAAATCAATAGCATCGATACCACACCGAAAATTTTTTTTTCCGAGAGTCAACTATCACCCATAGTTAAGTCTAACCTAGTTAAAATAACACGGATTCCTGTTTAAGAGAATCACGTACATACAGTTAAACAAACCAATATAAACCTTGTTACAGAGAAATAAATAATTCTAGTTCTATTAACAATCAAATTCAATTAATATTGCTATGCTGTTATTACAAAACTCCGCTGTAAAAAGAATATCTTCTGTATTTCGATACCCACGTTCTAATATGTCGTATCCTACAAAATTTGAGAAATTGACTTTTTTTGAAAAATGGATTAATAATAATGTTTTACAGCTTGTATTAAAATCTTGGGAGTCAAATTGTTTATTTAATATTTTAAAATAAATATTCTAATATGTCGTATCCCACATGCCGATTTTCACGAATTCTAATATGTCGTATCCCACATCCATAGATTAAGTCAGCGCCAGCGATGTGACAGTCAATTTTTGTTTTGTAATTAGTCTTAAGTTTATTTTAAGAAATTACTTAATAAAATGAGTAAGAAGGTAATTACAAATAATATTTTTACAACTCCAATTAAATCTAGAGCATCCGCTGAAACCTTTGTTTGTAGATCGATTAAAAATAACTAAAAGTAAATGGCAACAATTACAGGCATTAAAAAAAGTGTTGCTGAGAGATACACACTGCTTCTATGATAATATAAAATATATTGATGATACTGACTCTGCTTCTGACCAATCTCCATCAATAAAAAATTTGGAAGCCGAGAGTAAAAATATAGTTAAGGTAACTGAAAAGACTAAGAGTAAGAAACGAAAAGCTATAATCAAGTTAATCTTGGTGTTAATAGCAAAGTACTGCGTACTAATAATAGATTTATAAAACCTGAAGATAATGATATTAATTATAAAAAAAATTGTGATAACACCAGACGAAAGAGGACAAGAAATTTTCAACAATCTCAGCAAGAAAATGTACCTGAAGTAAAAAAAAAAAATTAAAAGTACTTAAAATGAAAAAAAAAATGTTTTAAGCAATATTAAAGATAGTAAAAATAAAATGTATCAATAATGTTATATTATAATAATTATGAATTAAACAATACAAAATAAGAGAGAAATGTTATGTATGGGATGAAACAATATTTAATTATAAAATGATTAAATCAATTTCTTTTCTAAAATACATTTTAATTTTTTCTTCTTGCGTGACCCACATAAATATCATAAAATTTATTTAAATAATTTTTTTTGCTTTAATTATTATCATTTATGCATTTTTATGAACGTATAAAACAAAAATTTGTTTACATTTATTTATTTGTGCTAGCAAGACGTTTTTATCGTTTCCTGAAAAATTTTCCAAATGTGGGATACGACATATTAGAACGTGGGTATCGATTTATTACTTTTTCACTGTGTAAACAAAAATTTATTTTTGTCAATAATTCTTTAAGACTCACTTTTATCAATATAAATTTTGCTCTAGTAGATCATAAACGTAAAGTTGTTTTTTCGTGCTTTCTTTGTTTTTCTTATTAAACTTGAACTTTGTCATTTCAACTAGGATTGCAAAGTTGGCGCCTGTCCTAACTAGGCAAAATAGTTGATTCCTTGTACACGGGTACAAGGAATTTTTTTCGGTGCATTTTTTATTTTGGCGCATCTTACTCGTCGCGTCATAGACATCGGCAAGTAACGTTATGCGCAACTTTTACCAATGCTCGGACATCAAACACCAATGTCCAGCGCATCGTTCACTAATGCACGAAATACACGGAAAACTTCACATTGTTACGACAGCGCTACAGAAATATTAATTTTTCTAAACGCTATGTGAGAACTATGTATCTCTATTAGAATGATATTGGAGATGTAATACAGCGAAACTCCCAAAATAGCCTCCGTAACGATACAGTTTCGCTCTGGTAGCAGTATACGTATCTCTACGGCAGCCACAAAAAATGGAGCGCTCTGACGCCTATACAGTGGAGCTGTAACAGCTCTACTGTGTTGTTGCCATGCCTACACGTAATTTTGCGCTGGCTATCTGCGCAGGTGAATTCGTGTAACCTCAAAAGTTGCTTAATTTTGACATGGTGGAGTTCCAGTGAAATTGTTATTTGAGCTACCAATTTGATAAAAATTATTAAAAAATTGTCATCTAAGCTTTTTTCTTTTTACACATTGAAAATTATGCTGAAAAAATATTTTACGCGACACGTAAATGCGTATATTGTTCTCTCAACTATTTAATTATTAGAGCTGAGATCCTTATACAGTGTATCGCGGTCGTAGCAAAACGTATCGCTCTGGTAGCGACTAGCGACACCGTATTTTATAATAAGTCTATAGCGCTGTCACAGCGCTATGTGTATACTTGTGACCACGATTCTCTTTGTATCGTATTAAAAGCGATACCATAACCTTGTGACCACTCAAATATTGCTACGACAGCAATATGAAGTTTTCCGTGTATCGAAGAATCGTGCCTATAGTAAAGTGGTGAACAATGTATCGCACGTTATTAAAAAATGCGTAGATATCGCAAGCTGATCTCCGGACAGACGCCAAATTTAATGTCCTGAACATTGTGTCGCAATGCACGGGACATTGATAATCGATGTCCGGATATTGTAGACCGATGAATTGTTTTTAGTTTTTATCTGGACATCTGTCAGCAATATCCGGACACTGCCCACCAATGTTTACTTTTCTCCGTGTAGAACAATTAAACCACTTTTCTGTTAGGATACATGTTTTTTCAACAAAAATATTTGAATACTAGAATTCGTATAGTAGTTTTCAGCTATTTTTTCATAAATAATCGTTTTAAGTTTTGTATTATTACCTACTTGCATCCATCTTTTCAGTTACACTTATACATGAGTATGGTCTAGTTTTTAGCTTAGGTATTTCAAAATTTACGTGCTAGAATTCAATATTAATTCCCAAGAATTTTGAAGTGTTTTTATCAAAAAAACTTCTGTATAATTTTATTCAAATTTTCTCGTGTTTTTATTTTTTTACAATATCGAATTTTACTCTAAAATAGGTCAAATATGTGCAATATTTAATAGCTACTTTATATGTTTTAGAAGTAAAAATTACTGATGATAAAACTATTTTGTTCAGTCATCTTCACTGATATAATCAGAGAAAGTTTACTGATTTAGATTTAGAGAATAGTGGCCATTAGATACTGGAAGCGTTTACACACCTATTTATCTTACGAGCTTCAGACTGATATGTACTGTTATATCTTCTTATAGCAAACCCTTAATTTAATGTTTTATCCAATTCAGGCTTTAGGAATGGATGATATCATTTGAAAAAAAATAGATTTTCTTGACTTGACCTTGATAAATGACCCTTAAGCAATGATTATGGCCTTCATTTTATGTCTTCATCAAATCACAATAACATTAGTCATAAACATTCCATGGTGTTTAGATTTGCTTACGAGATTATTCTGTTTTATTTTAAATAATAATAATATAAAATAAAAAAACATAATTGCTATATTGGATATAAGAGATGGAAGGACCAACTTTGGTGTATGTTCTATCTAAAAAAAATTTAAATCTGAAAAATAAGATGTATTAGAAAGGAATTTGCCCTGATTTTTTCTATAAATATACATGACGATTTGAACGTCTTTTTCCACAATGAAAAACATCTCTTATTACACTCAGAGAAAGTATTAGTCGTGGTTACCTATTTTTTATTGTAAAAAAGAGTCACAAGTATGTTTTTTTAGTCTGTATCGTCTAAGCACCTTAGTTCTTACAGCAATATTAACTGAGTAGCAATGATTAAAATTTTTGGTAAAACTTACAAAACTCGATTATTCGGTCCGTTTTGTAGCCGCGACTATTTTCATGCATTCCCACATTGTATCGAGCTTATAATAGATGTTACCAATACGTTTTTGTAAAACTTACTAATTGCGTTAATTGCTTTTACTATTTGTCCAATGTCCAGTGTAGTTATTACAAAAATATATATTTTTTCGACATAACGGTGAAAAGTTGTATCAAAAACTATTCCAATATCTTAATTAGAAACTGATTAATTTTTTTCATCCATACATGATTAAAATAGTAATTGCAACATTGAAAAAAATGTTAAATTTACCATTCTATCTATTTTATTTTTGTTAATGTCGATGGGAACTTTCTTAGGTTAGAATTGTTTAGGAGAAAAACTTTTTTAATTATTGTTTTTCAAAATGTAACAAAGGATGATGATTGTTGAGAGGTTTTTCATCAAAAACTGCACAACAGTTTACAATTATACTTTAAAATTACCATTATTCAATTCTTCGCATTTTGATGAAGAACAAAAACAACATTTTAAGAAATCAATATATGTAACGATTTCAAAACGATTCAAAACAGTTGATAAGCAGGTGAAACCTAATTTGTCTGTACAATTATTTCTTGAACTTTACTATTACCAAAGAATTGCAAGTCATGTTTACACACGAAATATTGCATACGGAAATAAAATATTTACATTCCTCAAAATAAATGAATTTGATCAATTTTACAAAAAAATTAGTAGCATTTACAAAATTTTTGGTACTGCTTACTAAAAATATATAGTTGTGACCTTTTAGTCAGCACACCCAGAGAAAAAATTCTCTTGATTCAACAAAATCGCTTTATTTAAGGTGGCTTCGGCGTTTGGTGTCGTATGAAGTGAGGGGCACCGTGAGGGCACGTGTTACATGAATGCTCATTGCTACTTATTTTTTTAATAATTATATGTATTATAGTAACATCTGAGTAGAAGGGTGAGAAATCGCGGAAATGTCCCCAGAAAAAAGCGATAGTAACAATTTATTAGTTTCACCTCGAGGCAATTTTTATATTCTGTACTTTTCTCGAAATTTTCTCTTGATTGAAGTCGTCAACCCTTTGTTTTTATAATACTAATAGATTCCTCGAAATCGAAAGTACCAGTATATATTTGATTTATGGGGACTTGTGATTTATTCCGGAGTTTCGCCGATTTTGATGAGGAATCCCATAAGACTGCGTGTTAAACTGACATTTTTTCGGTAGCGATTTTTTCGGCAATGACATCGTCAACCACGGTATTTCTATTTTTCAAATGAATCTAGCATATTTTATTAAGATAATCTCTAAGTTTCAGGGCATTCTGTAATTTTTTTCAAAAACGTCGAAGCCACCTTAACCTCATTCCGTTGATTTCAGAAAACGTTTTGGTTAAGTGAACCAAATTTTTGTTCAGTTGAATTAATACAAATTTTTGTGTTGAATCATTTCGTTAATATTAGAAGATATTTTATTGATTATATTAAATTTTTTGGTTGAATTTACGAAATCTTTCAAGAGAGCATTTTATTAGAATAAACTTTGCAACATTTTAGCGAAAAACCAAGATTGACGTTCTATTGTGCTTGATTTATATTTTTAAAAGCCGTTTTCAAAATAAAAATCGGACCACCTCTGCGGCAAGCAGACATTTTACAATTAACGCATGAAATAAATTAAAGTGTCAATAGCGCGGAAACGTATTATCTTAAAGTGTTCTTTTTTTTATACATTTGAAGAGCATAAAGTCGGATACTTTTCCACCAAACCTCAACCTGAAAAGTTAAAAATTAACTGAGATATTAATTTGTTTAACAAAAGCTCAATTTTCCGAATTTTCTCCGCTTCTAATTATCCAATCAGATCGAACGGGGGCTCATTTTGTTCGCAATTCAATTTTCTACGACTTTTCAATTAATGTCATTAATATTGGGTAATTACCTTTAATGTTATAAACAAAAAACTAAAAAAGTGCGATTTTTTGGTCTTAAATGTTAATAAAAAATTTATAAATCATATTTCGTTGTCCAAAACATGACACAATTACTCTATAACCAACCTCTCTTCTGATGGCGCAGTCCGTTTTCTGAAATAAATAATGTCATGAATCATTCATAACAAATTCCCTGTTGCTTGGTCTACAATAGAATTATCGGATTGCATTGAGCTTTTGCATAATTTATCGGAGCCGAAAAAGTAACGACAAGTTCGTTAAGCAGCCACATCCGACCAAAATTGATCCCTGTGAAGCTGTACCTACACTATTAAAAAAACAACTTTTTTATTAGAGTTCTGAGCTCCTTTAGAATAGTTCTAGAGTTCCTGATAGTTTTTAAAAATATTTCCGGGGTTTACATGCCTCAAAAATCAGATTTTCAAAATGGGGGGCTAAGTTCACGCTCCCCTCCACTTTCGAAAAATATCAAATTTTTTAACAGTTCTGGGAAGATTTAACATAGTTCTAGAGTTCCTGACGCTTTACGACAATAGATCCGTGAATTTCCGGGCACAGTGAACTTTCAAAAAAAAAATTCCAACCCCCCACTTTTTACATATTCACTTTTTATTGATATATTTCTGTAGTACTCCAAGAGTTCTAGAGTTCTGTGCAACTCAAATTTTGAAAATTTTTATTCCCAAAAAAATGCGGAACATCAAAGTTGACCAAAAATTTTGAAAATCAAATTTTGAAAAGTTATAAGAGTTCTGGTCAGAGTTCTGTTCCCCCTCGGGATAGTTCAACAAAAAAGCCCTATAACATTTTTCTCTCAGGTCAAAATCCAAAAAGCTATAACACTTCAAAGTTGACCAAAAATTTTGAAAATCAAATTTTGAAAAGTTCCATGAGTTCTGGACAGAGTTCTGGACAGAGTTCTGTTCTCCCCCGGAACAGTTCTACAAAACAAACCCTATAACATTTTTCTCTCAGGTCAAAATCCAAAAAGCTATAACACTTCAAAGTTGACCAAAAATTTTGGAAACCAAATTTTGAAAAGTTCCAAGAGTTCTGTTCAGAGTTATGCCCCCTCCCCCCCGCCCCTGGAATAGTTCTACAAAAAAGCCCTATAACATTTTTCGCTCAGGTCAAAATCCAAAAAGTTGTGGGACTTCAAAGTTGACCAAAAATTTATAAAATCAAGTGTTCTGTTATGATTTAGTTTTTCCAAAGTAAACTTTATTCCTAAAAATCATCCTGTTTTATTAATTAATACCTTTTTCTTAAAGAAATTGTGATCATCACAGATATAATTTACCAGTTATACGAAATAGTAATTCAAAGTTGATCAATTGCAGAGTATTTGCTTCACTTAAATGATTGAGCCAATTTATTTATGTACCATAATTTAAGGCTTATTTAAGGCTCTCGAAATATCATGTACCGGAAGTCGTAAAATTATTTTTTTCAACATATGTGTTGTGCTAGCTTAACGTTATAAAATATTCGGAAATCAATAGAACAAAATGATTAAACAAATCCATTCTTATAGTATAATTTACGGCTCATTTTAGGCTCTCGAAATACGATAAACCGGAAGTCGTAACATTTTTTTATTTTTTTAAGATATGTGCTGTGCTATCTTAAGTTATGAAATATTTGAAAATCAATAGAACAAACTGATTAAGGCAATTTATTCTCATATCATAATTTAAGGAGGTCCGATACAGAGGAATGTAATGTAAAAATTGAACTACGCATGCGCCTATTACGATACAGCGGAGCGTAATCTTCTTATTCTTCTTCTTCTCACAGCGTTGACACCGTACTGACAAAGCCTTGTACATTTGAACTGCACATGCTCAATTACAACAAGCTACTACTACACAAGATCGATAAAATCAAAATGGCTGGGAATAGTCACGAAATGTCAAGTGAGATGGGCGATAATCACGGCAATTTCGACCTTTTTAGATTGGATTCGAGTGTACGCATAAAAACTCGTATATGCGCCAAAGTCAGATAAAATAGAATATCGATACCCACGTTCTAATATGTCGTATCCCACATTTGGAAAATTTTTCAGGAAACGATAAAAACATCTTGCTAGCACAAATAAAAACATATAAACAAATTTTTCTTTTCTACGTTCATAAAAATGCATAAATAATAATAATTGATGCAAAAAAAATTATTTAAATAAATTTTATAATATTTATGTGGGTTACGACATATTGATTTTACTGTCTATGTGGGATACGACATATTGTAATTAGGATTTGAGGTTACGCAAAAAGAAAAAATTCAAATCTATTTTAGAAAGAAAATTGATTTCATTGTTTTATAATTAAATATTGTTTCATCCCATAGATAATATTTTTCTCTCTAATTTGGTATTGTTTAATTCATAATTATTATAATATAAAATTATTGATTCATTTTACTTTTACTATATTTAACATTGCTTAAAACATTTTTTTCATTTTAAGTACTCTTGATTTTGTTTTTTTTACTTCAGGTACATTTTCTCGCTGAGATTGTTGAAGATTTCTTTTCCTTTTTCGTCTGGTATCATCACAATTTTCTTTATAATTAATATCATTATCTTCAGGTTTTTTTAATCTATTATTAGTACGCAGTACTTTGCATTTAACTTCAAGATTAACTTGACTAGCTTTTCGTTTCTTACTCTTAGTCTTGTCAGTTATCTTAACTATATTTTTACTCTCGACTTCCAAATTTTTTATTGATGGAGATTGGTCAGAAGCAGAGTCAATATTATCATTATATTTTATAGTATCATAGAAGCAGTGTGTATCTCTCGGCAACACCTGTTTTAATGCCTGTAATTGTTGCCATTTACTTTTAGTTATTTTTAATCGATCTGAAAACAGAGGTTTCAGCGGATGCTCTAGATTTAATTGGAGTTGTTTTTGTGGTAAATTTTCATACTCATCAGTATAACGAATTTTGTACATAATTTTTCCATCAGGTAAATACTTTAAGCATCGAATATCGACTACTTTTGATTTACCCGGTCGAATAGAAGTGGATTTCAGTATCTGAGAATCATCATAATTGACGAAATAATTGTAATCGAGATATTCGACGTCCAGTGGCTTTGGATTTTTCCGTGCATCTTTTACAATCTGAATGTAATCCGTGGGCATAAAAATATCTCTTCCCTTTAGTCGTCTTTCAATTAAGCTGTGAGTGGAATCACACTCCATTTGTGTGTGACCTTTTTCGAGGTATTTTTGCTCGATTGTGATGTTGAATTGAGATGACAAGCGAGATAAAGCATTAGACAAAATGTTGTTACGATTTTGATATCCGCAACCATCAGAAAATAATACGACTGGCTTTGGAGTAACTATTAATAATTTTTCGAGGTGCTTAATGATGATTGTAGTGAATACTGATGACCGTAAATCGGCTTCCGTTTCATTCCACAAATAATTTGTGCTGTCGTGAGTTGCAGTGTTGTAAATTGTAAAATTATGGACTTGTAATCTACTTTTATAGTATAAAGCACTTGCTTGTAATACAGGACATAGTTTCACTGCTTGAACGTCCATGGTGAAGCAATAAATATTATTTTCTTCAGCATTGTTTTTATCGCGTAACTTTTCTTCTTGCGCTGAATTTTGTGACAATGTGATTATTGTAAAGATCTTGATTAACTTGACCCAATTTATACGAATAACAAATATCACATTGATCCTTTCGCGGCTTAAATAGTGCCAAATTCTGCTCTTGGAATATTTCAGTAAACACAGTCATTGAGAGGGGAGATTGTATACCATCATCTGAGCATCGTTCTTTGTATAAAGAATAAATCTCAGATTTTTATTTAAAATCATATTGCAAATACAATTTCATACTTTTTTTACGACAATAGTGACTTTCCATTTTTGAAAGATCGTCTAAAAATTTTTTAGCATGCTTTTTTAGGTTATTTTGACGTTCATAAAGTACAGATGTTTTTTTTACCTCACTGCGTTGATGATTTCTTGATTCTCGACTGTCAAGTGATCCGAAACTTTTTTCTTTATTCACCCAGTGCTGAACCATTTTTTTCTTTAATTCCTAATGTGTTAAGAAATGTCTTTTTACATACTTGGTATTTTCCAGTTGGAATTTTTAGAAAATATTGATACGTGCCCTGTCTCCTGGTTATAGAAGAATTCGTATATGATCTTGTCTTCTCTTCGTATGAGACCATGCTGATGATGTAAAGTCTTTTTTTGTTCCCACTCCATTTCCCAGAATTTAGAAAAAATATTTTTTCTATCTTCTTCAACTAAAGTGTCACAAAATCGATTATTAGCTGCCTTGCAAAAATTTGACCCACACACTGTTCCGAATTTTCTTTTTTCTCTTACCGTATCGTGCTTAACTATTCCATCTTTATTTACCGAATAGCCGATATACTCTAGTCCCAACATTCTCTTTTCTTTCATTTTATTTTTTTCACACGAATATTTAGAAATTGACACGTTTTCTTGTACAGCACATAAAAAATTGTCATTAGTATTATGTTGTTCATTTTTATCAGTCTCATGTACTTCATTATCCATTAAATCAACAACAGCTTCCGAATTATCAACTTTTTCGAAGATTTGACCAATATTTTCATTTTTATCACACTCAGTAGTTGCATTACAATCAATAAGGTTTGGTACTATTATGACAATTGGATTCGCATCTTCATAAATCTCGTCTTGCTGCTGTTTAATGGTATATAAAATTTCACCCAAATCATTTATCTCAAAATTATCACAAATATTTTCAGGTTTTTCTCTTAAATTATCACTATTTAAAGCAGCTCGTCTTTGAAAGATCTATAATAAAAAAATTATTTTTTTGTCAATATAACCTATGAATTTATTTTTATATTTCGAATGAAATTCTGACATTTTTAGCAAGTACATATATCTAAATATATGTACCACCAAAAGCGGAATACAAAAAATATTATTTGTAATTACCTTCTTACTCATTTTATTAAGTAATTTCTTAAAATAAACTTAAGACTAATTACAAAACAAAAATTGACTGTCACATCGCTGGCGCTGACTTAATCTATGGATGTGGGATACGACATATTAGAATTCGTGAAAATCGGCATGTGGGATACGACATATTAGAATATTTATTTTAAAATATTAAATAAACAATTTGACTCCTAGGATTTTAATATAAGCTGTAAAACATTATTATTGATCCATTTTTAAAAAAAAGTCAATTTCTCAAATTTTGTGGGATACGACATATTAGAACGTGGGTATCGATATGTGCCAATGCACACAATTCGGGTAATTACAAGACTCGCTTAAAATGCTCGCAGGACTGATCACGCCTCGGCTTCGATCTCCTGGGAGCATTGTCGCTCGTCGCGTAATAACCCTCATTATGCGCCTGGGCACATAATATACTATTATGCCACATTTTTGGGCTAATTTTGGGCGGTAATGCCGATTTTTGGGCTCTTGTATTTTTCTCAAAAAATCAAATTTTAGGTGGAGGTGTTGACTGCCGTATCAGCTAGCACCTCCAGTAAATAAAAACCTTAAAGTTCAAAAAACTAACTATACCCGAATTTCGGGATATTTTCGGACTTTTGAAATATCCAAAAATCAATTTCGAACAAACAACCCCTATCACTGACAAGCAACCCTTAATTTTGAAAAATACTTTTTGGGCAAAATAAACTACTCCAGAACTTCGGGCTATTTTCGGGCTCTTGAAATACCCAAAAATAATTTTTGAAAAAACAATCCCCATTACTGAAAAGCAACCTTTAATTTTAAATAATACATTTTGGACAAAAAAACTACTTTAGAATATCGGTCTTTTTTCCGGCTCCTCAAGGATGTCTATCGATTTTTGAGCTGCAACCCTTAAAATAAAAATGCGCCCCTGCATGGCCATATGTAGAGACGACTTTGGATAAAAATCGTCTTCTTGGGAACTTCATGGTCTAAGAATACTCTCTGATTTTCCGGCTCTTCAAAAATGTCTTTATCGATTTTTGGGTTGCATCCGTTAACATTAAAATTCACCCCTGCATGCTCATGTAGAGACGTCTTTAAATAAAAATCATCTTTTTGCAAACTTTATGGTCTAGGAATACTCTCTGAGTTTTGGGCTCTTCGAAAATGTCTATATCGATTTTCGGGCTCCAACGTTTAACATCAAATCGCACCTCTGCATGGCCATGCAGAGATAACTTTGAATAAAAATTATCTTTTTGAAAACTTTATCGTTGTTTTCGGAAATTGGTTTTAGGTTATTGCCAGAGCCCAAAAAACCCCCAAATTCTGATGCAGTTTATTTTTATTTTATTCAAATTTTTGTTTAGCTGAGGTGCTGGCTAGATTCAAGCTAGCACCTCCACACGAAATTTTATTTTTATGGAGAAAGTATTGGAGCCCAAAAAAAGCCTAAAATTTTAATGTCGGAAAAGTTGGCACCACCATTTTTAATTTAAAAAAAAATAAAATTTTTGCTAAATTGTGCTGAATTTGTGCTACATTATGCCACATTGTGCCAGAAAAGATTTTTCGAAAAAATAAAAACTAGAGCTAAAATATCCAAAAAGCGATTTTCTTACTAACGCCGCCATTTTGGTTTTTCGAGATAAAAAAGTTGTGCCAGGTAGCCCTTAACATGTGAAAAAACGTGCCGTAAACAAAATTTGGATATCACAAACCACTTTTGAGAATAATAAAATTTTGAAAAATGTAAATTTCGAAAAAATAAATGTTGTGCTGAGTTGTGATAGGCGAGCACAATAAATGTCTCGCTGAACGATTTTGTCTCGGATGTTTATTTTCCAAAATAGGTTCATTTTTATGAACTTGGGGAATATGGTTTGGACACATAATTTTCAAATATGTCAATTTCGGAAAATTCAAAGTTGTACTTTCATGAACTTGTAAATTAGTTTGAATACAAAATTTTTGAAAATGTTTAGAAATATTTGGTGATATTTATTTCCCAACTAAGTTTACAGGGTTCGACATTGTTCAGTTTTTGTTATAAATTATTTTTGAGCTTTGTTCCCAAAATTTAAATCGAAACTGAACTTTGACGTTATTTTTATATATTCAAACATCAGTTTTTATTTAGTATTAGTGTATACCCTTCACACCTGCAAAATAATCGATGCCCAAGGACACATTGCTTCAAGAGCTAAGTAAAGTTGACAGCGCTATAATATCAAATCATGATGTCTCTTATTTTATATAATAAAAGGTTCATTTTATGGCCTATTGCCGAATTTCCGATTTATCACTTTTTTAGAAACATGTATGGTGTTTGTTACTTCAAGCCAGCAGTGTCACTCGAGGAAACGAACCAAAAATGTTTACTTCAAATTACCCCATTTACAGAATTTCAGGCTCATTTCCGGCTTGAAATAATCCTTTGAAACATTTTTTTACATTCAAAATTAAAAAAGGGTAGTTAAGGGCAAAGGGCCAGAACGTTAATTATTTTCGTTACTTCATTCATTGATGAATATACGAAATAAACGTAAAAGATAGATCAAGATACAACTTTGAAGTGCTATAGCTTTTTGGATTTTGATCTGAGAGAAAAATGTTATAGGGTTTTTTTTGTAGAACTATTCCGGGGGGAACAGAAATCTGTCCAGAACTCTTGGAACTTTTCAAAATTTGGTTTACAAAATTTTTGTCAACTTTGAAGTGCTATAGCTTTTTGGATTTTGATCTGAGAGAAAAATGTTATAGGGTTTTTTTTGTAGAACTATTCCGGGGGGAACAGAAATCTGTCCAGAACTCTTGGAACTTTTCAAAATTTGGTTTACAAAATTTTTGGTCAACTTTGAAGTGTCATAGCTTTTTGGATTTTGACCCGAGAGAAAAATGTTATAGGGTTTTTTTTGTAGAAATATTCCGGGGGAGAACAGAACTCTGTCCAGAACTCTTGGAACTTTTCAAAATTTGGTTTTCAAAATTTTTGGTCAACTTTGAAGTGTTATACCTTTTTGGATTTTGACCTGAGAGAAAAATGTTATAGGGCTTTTTCGTAGAACTATTCCAGGGGCGGGGGGGAGGGGGCATAACTCTGACCACAACTCTTGGAACTTTTCAAAATTTGGTTTACAAAATTTTTGGTCAACTTTGAAGTGTTATAGCTTTTTGGATTTTGACCTGAGAGAAAAATGTTATAGGGCTTTTTTGTTGAACTATCCCGAGGGGGAACAGAACTCTGACCAGAACTCTTATAACTTTTCAAAATTTGATTTTCAAAATTTTTGGTCAACTTTGATGTTCCGCATCTAGAACTCTTGGAGTACTACAGAAATATATCAATAAAAAGTGAATATGTAAAAAGTGGGGGGTTGGAATTTTTTTTTTGAAAGTTCACTGTGCCCGGAAATTCACGGATCTATTGTGGTAAAGCGTCAGGAACTCTAGAACTATTTTAAATCTTTCCAGAACTCTTAAAAAAATTGAAATTTTACGAAAGTGGGGGGGAGCGTGAACTTAGCCCCCCATTTTGAAAATCTGATTTTTGAGGCATGTAAACCCCGGAACTATTTTTAAAAACTATCAGGAACTCTAGAACTATTCTAAAGGAGCTCAGAACTCTAAAAAAAGTCGTTTTTTAATAGTGTGGGTACAGCTTCACAGGCATCCAAAATTGTGGAAATAAAAGCATTCTTTGTGTTTCCGAAAAAAACTTTTTGGAAAAATCCAAAATTCCAATGTTGGTTTCTGATAGTGCTTATAAATCTCTACTAATTATTCCTATAACATTTTTCGATTAAGCCAAAATTAGAGAAGTTACAGTATCTTTATTGGCACTGGAGCGCACATCCAACGATATCACTTTCACTAATATCACTCAATTTTGCCTTGCATCAACTAAACTTTTTCCATAGATCAACTAAAATGTTTTGCCGAATCAACTAAATTGCTCAACTAAAAAATATTATTCGGTCAAGAGAACATTTTTTTGTCTGTATAAAAAATAATTTTTATGGTTGAACCAAGCAAATATTTTTCTGAATATATACACTGAGAAAAAAATGCTATTGAATCAAAAGCATTTCTTTCCAAAAGCATGTATATTGTATACTATAAATTTATAAAAATATACTACAAGAACCAATAAATATGTTACTAATTCTATAGCATATTGATTTGAATCCGTGGTATACATGCTTTTGGAAAGAAATGCTATTGATTCAATAGCATTTTTGTTCTCAGTGTTCTTGGAGCCATACTAT
This sequence comes from Diplolepis rosae, assembly GCA_030998225.1. NCBI lineage: Eukaryota > Metazoa > Arthropoda > Insecta > Hymenoptera > Diplolepididae > Diplolepis > Diplolepis rosae. Next base: position 5,241,452 of record JAPYXD010000466.1, read on the forward strand.
TTTTCAAGAAATGGTATCATTAGGGTAAATAATCTTAAGCAAAAACGTCTTTATGCTAGTATTTGAATTAGAAATTAGTATTATGTTTTACAGTCGAATAAGTGTTAAAAAATCTGTCCTCTTCGCGGGCACATTCTCATCGCCCGCTTCGCGCGCAGCTCGCAAGTTTCAGCGCGCTTAGGGCGCGCGATTTGATCGTCGCGCTTCGCGCTCAATCTTGTGCTCTTCGCATACATTTAAGTTTATTTCGTATAATTTGATACTGAAGCTCAAACCAATTTTATAATAATATTACAGATGATGTAAATTACACATTTTCTCAAAGTCACTCAATTTCTTTTTCAGTTTAAGTGAAACAGGAAATTCAATTTACTTAAGGCTCTATCGGCCTTAAGGAACACATTCTCATCATGACACTCGCGCTTCGCGCTCGATTTTCTGTATACATTTCAGTAACTTCTTAATAAATTACATGATTGAAATTATTTATTTATTTTCTTCCAAATATCTCAAAAAGGAAAATCAATCGTAGACTTTATTTAAGGAAACGATTTTGCAGAACAACGCTTATTTCGTATCTCACATATTTTGGTGAAAAAAATCGAATTTTTTTAATATTAAAAATCAAAACATAAAATATACATCCTGGCCCGGAATGACTTAATGAGAATTTGTAGACTTTATTTAGGCAAACAATTTTCTATCTAAACGTTTTTATTGTATCTCATATATTTTGACTAAAAACTGGAATTTTTGAATTTTAATCGTATTTTTTGGAATTGAAACGAAAAATATATGTTTTTTCAGAAACTGTGTCGGACAAAATTTGTAGATCTTTTTGAAACGAACAACTTTGTATTCTTACGTTTTTTTCGTATTTCGAATATTATTGTTAAAAAATTGAATTTTAAATTTTTAATAGTTAATTTTTTATGAAAAAATGTTACAATTCAAATTTGGAGGTCTTTATATAGAAAATAATATTGTATCATAACGTTTTTTCGTATCTCGTATAATTTAAGTGGAAAATGCAATTTTGATATTGACTTTTTTCGAATTTGAATATGCTGTAACATTTCTAATTTTGATTTAATCAAAAAATGTTATTAGGACAATTTGTAGAGATTTATGAGCACTATCAAAAACCAGTATTGGAATTTTTGATTTTTTCAAAAAGTTATTTTCAAAAACACAAAAGTAGTGCTCAATCCCTCAAATTTGATTGGATGTGGCTAGTTAACGAACTTGTCTTTACTTTTTCGGTTTCGATAAAGTGTGCCAAAGCTCAATTCAATCTGATAATTCTATCGAGAGTTATGAGGCACACGACCTACTACAGACAGACAGACAGGCAGACAGACAGACGGACAGACAGACAGACAGACAGACAGACAGACAGACACTTTCGTAAAAACCTTTTTCTCTGACTCAGGAGGTCTCAAAACGTAAAGATTTGATAAAAATTTCGAAAGTCATTTTTCACATAAAACCAATACCTTCTCATCCATGATGAGAATGTAAAAAACGTAATACATATTTAAAAACTACCGTTTGTAATGAACACCAAAGACGTTAAAACTTAAATTATGTAAAAGTAACGAATATAAGTATGAAAAAAGGGTTTGAATATTTGAAAATATATAATTTATACTTAAATTAGCACACGAAAACTACACAACAAGCTTTCTATTCGGTATGGAATAAAATTGAAAAACATTTCTGTCAAATAAATTACATCTAGATTTTTTTTGTAAAGTACCTAACATTTTTTTGTGAGTTTAGATGAAATTGATGTATTTTTAAAATATTCAAACCCTTCATCCATATTGACATTTTCAGGTTATGTAAAAATGTTACGCATTCCAAAAAAATGTTTCCAAAGCATTTTTTTCGAAAGAAGATTTTTATCAATTTTGCTTCATACCAAAGAAATATCAAGGTGTAATTTCGTATGCAAATTTAGATATCATTTATGTATTTTTAAAATATTCAAATCCTTTATTTACACTTATGTGTATATTTAAATTTTCATGGAAAAATTTTACGGATTTCAAAATTGTTTCAAGGTATTTGATTTGAATGAAATATTTTTCAATTCTGTTTCATACAAAAGGGTTTATTTTATTTAAATTATATTATTTAGAAATATATTTTTTTCAATTTGAAAAATGTATTTATGTAATTTGCAGAGCATTTTATTTGAAATAAATATTTCTCTAGGGTAAGTGTGGGTATTACTGTGGATGCCCCAGTTACTGCGGTTTCAAATAAAACTAATGATATACAATGTTTTAAAGATATATAACGCTACGGAACAACTAAAAACAATCAATTTCTAATCCAAGCATAATAAGTATCAACGAATTATCAATAGTTACGATATTTGTAGCTAATTGATTGCAATTTGAAACTCTCATATTCCCGATTCCCATAGTTTTAATGCTTAGATTTGTTGACAGGCCATGAACACGTTCTGAAAAACTTGTTATAATTCCGTTTCTGAAAATAAAATATTTATTGTGATATTACTTTCTGCAAAGTAAATATTTTATTTTTCTAAATATTTATGCAAAATAACAAAAAATACGTTTTTTAATCATTCTTTTACCAAAACAGTATTTGGTACATGATTTTCATAGGTGTATGAATTACTGCGATCTGTCAGGCGGCACTGCATAACCTTTCAATCTATTACAAATGCTTCGTTATGCTTACTTTTTATAATTGAGATTAAACAAAATGTTGAAAACTCCAAAATCGTTGCTAATAAGGCAAGAGGAAGTCAAGTAATATAATTTTAAGGTAAATTAAATAAGTGTTATAATATTATTTAATCTTAATTTGTTAAAAAAGCTTCATGTTCACTTTTTATAATTTAGTTTAAATAAAATGTTCAACACTCCTTAATCGTTGCTAAAGATGCAAGAAGAACTCAAGTGATATAATTTTAAGTTAAATTAAATAAAATTAATAAAATTATTAATCTTAATTTGTTACGAATGCTTCGTCGTGTTTACTTTTTATAATTGAGATTAAATAAAATGTTCAACACTCCTAAATTAATTGTAAGTTCACTCAAAATAATATCGCAGTATTACGCGCGCAGAAATTTGGATTTCCGCAGTAGTTGGAGCGCAGTAATTGGGGATTCCGCAGTAATTGGTGCGCAGTAATTCATGCAAACCCGCAGTAATACCTACATGGAACATTTTTTTTAGATTCGCATTTTTTAAGTAAATCTGGTTTCTTTTAAGGGTTTAAGGACTGCATGCTACTTACTTAATACCAAATACTGCTTTAAAAATTAATTCGCGATGACTTTTTCATCTCAAAATATTTTTTTTTAACTTTAAAAGCCGTCTTGATTTTCGATCCGCAGTAATTGGCACATTTACCCTATGTTACTTCATACCAAAGGAATCCTACACTGAGAAAAAAATGCTATTGAATCAAAAGCATTTCTTTCCAAAAACATGTATATCATGGATTCAAATCAATATGCTATAGAGTTTGTAACATATTTATTGGTCTTGTAGTATATTTTTATGAATTAATAGTATACATGCTTTTGGAAAGAAATGCTTTTGATTCAATAGCATTTTTTTCTCAGTGTATTTTGTAATTTCGTGTTAAAATTATGTATACTTTTCAAATATTTAAACCATCCAGTTCATTATAGACAAATTTATTTAACAGTATTAAATGTATTTTATTCCAAGAAAATATCGATTTAGAAATTTCCCTTTCCTGTTTTTTTATATTTTAATAAAAACATTAAAAAGCATTGATGAGAGCTGCGATGAGAGATGAAACTTCTGATTAAATCAAATTCCTCACCAATGGATCCTAAAGTCAATTTTTTCCAACAAACGTACTATAGTATTGACAAAGATACTATCAAGATTTTTATTGGATTTTCAAAACGGATGTAGATAGCTGAGATATATAAAAAAAGTTTTTGAAAAACGGCATCACTTGTATTTATATTGCATGAAATATTTAAAAAATAGTTGAAATATTTTTCGTAATGTTTCGCTTGAGGGCACCACTACGAATGTTTACGTCCCTGTCACTGGAGAAAACTCTAGTACCGAAGAACATTTGGAGGCGGCGCAGCAGTCAGGTTCAAGATGGCGACGCTCGATCAATGAAATCGGAGTAATTCGTAGTAAATCGTAAAAACAGATTTGTGCAGGTGAATTTTGTGTAGTGTTTTGTGTGTAAATGGGCCATGGGCAAAGATCAGGAGCTGCTGGATGCAGCCAGGAGCGGGAACGTGACGGTGGTAGAGAAAATTTTGGGTCAACGTGCGAAGAGGAGTGGTCCCTTGGCAAGGTGGGTGTCACCAAAGTACGATTTACCTTTACCTTATCATATCGAAATGTCTTCCGCACCTACAGAAGTTTCTCTGTTAAACAATATTCATTCTCAATACACCAAAATTAAGATTCAGAGCATGATTTGATATATACATGCATTTGTAATTTATCACTATGTACACTAACCTGACACTTGTTTCTTTAAAAAATGGTCTTCATTCGTTAAAATAGATTAATAATTAATAAATTATTTAAATTGAAGTCGAGAAAAATTTAGATAATAATATAAACGACTTTGTACGGAGGATATTTGTTTTTCAAGTGTCAGAACGGGGTTAAAAATATTGAGGTTAGAGTGACACAACCCTGTCTGTCATTTATCTTAGGGGAAATTCCGTGGTTGGGTTCAACTCGATAATCCACCACTTGTTTATAGATGTACATATTTGTATTTAGATTACTGAGATGCAACCCAGTTTATTTTGATAAATGAGTTGATAGATTTGGCAATGGGAAAATTTATTTGAAAGTTCAGGTTTTAGTGATAAAATACATAAATATATAATTAAGAGTGAAATGATAAATATATTTACAGTGATATCACATTAATTTATAAAATCTTTTAAAAAATATCACAAACTTTTTGAGGTTTTTAAGAAAGTAGGTCATCGACACTTATTTATCAATATAACCTAACACTTTCGTTTTGAATTGCATAATTATTATTATTGGCTTTAAAAGCCAGCTAAGAACATCCAAAGTATTTAATATTAATACTAAGAGTCGATATAAGTCCTGTTTATTATTAATCACATATGCATAATTATTATATAAGTATTATGAATAAAGAGAGAGTTTACAGCAAACATTTTGAGAAAGTGTTTTCAAATTCCATTAATAAATAATGATTCTTCCAAACAAGATTATTTCATTCAATTCATAATTTAAAAATATTTTTAACAAATATTATTATTAAAATCTTCAGCTGTATACAAAAATGCATGTTAAACATAATTGATTCTCAATGGTGAAAACCATACGGTTTATACTTTTTTTTCGTCTTTATCGCGTTGTATATGCCTTAAGTACAAACACATGCATATAAGGGAAAATTGCAGGTCAACGTTCGTCTCATCTTCTATTCTTAGGGATAGGATAGGTCACTAATACAAATAATGACCTTTGTCACATTCCCATCGTGGAGAGTGGAAATGACATTTGCAATTAAATTATTTTTTTTTAATCACAAATTACGGAGTACAAAATTATATCGATTATTACTAGTCTTATCGTTTTGAAACTTTTTCAAATTTTGTATATTGCTGTAATCTAACATGTTCGTCATTAACACAGATTACTTTAGAAGATTAAAACGGAAGATTAATTTTTGCTTTTAATTTTATAATTTCTCGTTTGAAAGTTTGTCTGAAGAAGACACTTTTTATGTGATATATTTTAATTTAATGACCTGATTGCAAAAGAAAATCTTGTATAAAAAAATGCTCTCGAATACTTTTCTGAAGTTAATTCGTGTGTATTTGTTTTTTCAACACGTTCTATAATGAATGTCATTGCACAATCAATAACAGAGTGATTTTAGCGTGACAGTGAGTCACATGAAACATGTGTTGTTGTGTGGCGCGGTTACAATGAATCGGCTTCGTAACGAAGCGTAAAATACGTAGTTGCACTAGATAATTCCACTTATTATTCCATTTTATCTCGTTTCAAAGTATCATCTTTTCCAAAAGACTTGAATCATTATTGACTTGCTCCAATACTAGGGTCAAGTATATTTCACCTGTCATAGGCTAAATAATTGTTTTGCTTTGATCTTATTTTCTTAATTTATATATTGGATCTTAATAAATGTATTGTATTCTCCCAACGTAATGAAAACTTTTGAAGATGAAAGAAATTCGAAAACGCGCTTAGGGGCTGAATTTCAGTTTGTACTTTTTTTAAACATTAGTTCTCGTACTTTTCTATCTACGCTTTTTATAAATTCGCAGGAAAAAAAGTTGAAGAGCTCTCTAGTTGTCGTACCGAGATCGTCGTGAATCTTTGAAAGCCTGAATCAACGCATCACTGCTAACCCAAAAAGAAACTCACTGTTTCAACTTTCGCCATGAAGTGCTTCTCGCCCTCTTTATACTTGTTATGTCTCTCGACATGAAAGAACGTCTATGGACATGAAAAGTATCCCTAAACACGAACGACTTTCATAATTAGAATACAGTCTACTCTAAAAAGTCTAGCCACAATTACAATTTTTATAATTTTTACACAATCTTCAAATATAACTTTTTAAGAAATTGCTGTTCGAAATCCTTTTTTTTGTAGTTTTAATGAATAACTTGTAAGTAGGTCGAAGGTTCTTTTTAAAAAATTTGCTTAATCTTATTGAGGAAGCATATGCAGACAGCAGCTTAGTTAGCACGTATCATTTTCCTCTCGATAGGAAAAAGTTATCGATTGATGTCTCAGCAACACCCCTTAGTAGTGTTGGACGAACGTGGATATAGTTTCCACTTCATCCTTCTTCCTCTCTACTTGTCCTTTATTCTTCCTCAATATTCTCGAGTTCTCTCAGCCCAGTTTCCCTCTTTACTAAGAGTATGTTCGCACCAAGCACATTCAGTCTTGTGGAAAAGACCTCTTATACTATAAGATGTCTACATTACTTAAGGGCGAAAGAAAACAGCGCATTTTAGTTTTTAATGTTTTAATTGTTGGACCACTTATTTAATTGTAATTATAAAATATTCTCTTATCAAAAGTCTTTTTACATTTGAAAAAAAAATTCTTGAGCTTTTTATTTCTTCTGAAGATTTTGAATATGAGGAATTATTGTACATATATTGGGTTGTCCCAGAAGTAATTGCCGATTTTTTCATACAAATTAAACACATTTTTTAAATACAAGGAATGAACTTCAATCAATGATATATTTTCTATTTCTGGATATTTATCTTTCTGGTAACTTCATGATTCCGCGCTCATAGGACTTCTGGCCTTTATCGGCAAAAAACTGAACCAAGTGCGATTTCACAGCTTTATCATCATTGAAAGTTTTACCTTTCAAGGAGTTCTGTAAAAATCGAAATATATAGTAATTTGATGGTTATAAAATCAGGGCTATATGGTGGATGTAACATCACTTCCCAACCAAGCCTTAATAATTTTTGGCGAGTAGCTAAAGATGTATGTGGTGTAGCGTTGTCATGCTGAAAAATTACACCTTTACGATTGACTAATTCTGGCCGTTTTTCTTTGACCGCTGCGTTCAATTTATTCAGCTGACGACAGTAGACATTCGAATTAATCGTTTGGTTCTTTGGAAGCAGCTCAAAAAATACCACACCTTACCAATTCCACCAAACAGACAGCATAATATTTTTTGACGCAATTCAGCTTTTGATACTGTTTGTGGTGGTTCATCACGCTTGGACCATGATCGTTTTCGAACGACGCTATTGTAAACAATCCATTTTTCATTACCAGTGATAATTCGTTTAAAAAAAGGATCGAATTCATTGCGTTTAAGATGCAAATCAAAACCAAAATCATTTATAAAATGAATTTCTTTCATTTCATGTGGAATACAAATATCAAGTTTTTTAACGAGTCTAAGACGTTGTATATGACGGTCGATTTTTGATTTTGATATTTTTAACATTTCATCAATCTCTTGTACAGTTCCATGACAATCCAATTCGATTATGACTTTGATTTGGTTATCATCAAGTTCATTTGGCCGACCTAAGCGTTGCTCATCTTTTAGTGAAAAATCCCCAGAATGGAACTTATCAAACCAATGTCGACACTGTATGTCTTTTAAGGCTTCCCCGCCATACACATCACGTAACTTTTTAGAAGCCTGTGCTGCGTTCTTTCCTTTCCGAAAATAAAAAAGCAAAATATGACGAAAATGCTCGTCCTTTTTACACTCCATCTTAAAGTTGATGCCAAACTAACAACTGTAAACGAAATTACGCGCAATTTGTTTGTAAATGAAGCTAAGAGTGGCAGCTAACAAATGCCAGGAGGAAAAAATCATGACATTGAAAAAAGCCATTCAAAAATATGGTCAAAGACATCTATATGTAAACTCGGCAATTACTTCTGGGACAACCCAATAGTAAAATGCACAAATGAAAATTTCAGGTCAGGAATTAATTCTAGGTCGATTTAATTAAAAGAATTTTTAGTTGGAGCAATAAATCTTGGGGAAGAGTTTCCAGATGGTTGAGCATTTTTTAGTTCATTGGAGCTACCTATGTACAATTTATCCTTGACCCACCCCATTATTGCTGTTATCATTCTGTACAGAAGTTAATCAATCGCATGGGAAACGACGCAATCCAAGTTATTGGGTAATTTCGAGTTGGTACTGGACTAGGTCTGACTTTTGTGGTAATTTGTGTCTCTATCTGTCTAACTTTGGACGTACACTCTTAATTAAGTCTTTGCAAGAAAGCGTCCTCTGTTGACAGACGGTCGTCTGCCCTTTTCGAGGGCAAGCGATTATCGTCCCCTCGTGCACACGTCAGTACGCATAAACACACGTACATATGTGCAAATACCCACATATTCATGCGTTTAAACAAACTCATTCATTCAAAAAAAAAATTAATCAATTTTATTCCATATTATTTTAAACAATGTATTAATACAGAAAAATCTTTAGTTGTTTTAGAAATCATTTATGTTCCATATTAAAATAGCGCAAACTCAGGAATCAATTTTATTAAACTTGCACGGAGAAAAAATCTAACTATAATAGCATGAGTGATATGTATGCGAGAAAAGCTATGTTCAACATGCTACGATTGTTCGATTTTAATGCTTTTCTTATTTAGCATGAGTCATGCTCTACAATAAAAGCATGAGATTCGAGCAATCGCAGCACGGTATGAACAGTGCTTTTCTTCTACATGATAGTAATACTATTATAGTCACATTTTTCTCTTTGTGTGGTATCGTTGTCTTCTTTCCTTGCTTCATGTTCTGTAATACTTTTGTTTCTCATTATATTCTCTTCCTCACAGTGTGTCCGGCAAGAGCGTGTATTTTCTATTAAGCGGACTGTGATGACATTGAATATCTTTTATAACACTCTATAGTGAATCTGCATGCTGCGTGTTTGAAGCATACAACTAGAAATGTACGGTAAAATTGACTTTACCAGGGTATGCGCAGTTCATCAGTTTTACCCTCCAAGTATGGTAAAAATCCCCACCCCAAATATTCCCCGATTTGCTAATGTTATACCAAACACTCTCGGAATGACGCGAAAAACGCCGTCCGCTGCCGAATTTGTTGTCATCAAGTGGATGATACGATATAAAGAAAGTCAAAATATTGATCACCTGCTTGAACACGTTAAAGTGTTATAAGTTTTATAAGGATCTGTTTTATGCCAATCAAATGGCACTTGCATTTGCATTTCTTGGTCACCCTATTGGTTAAAGAGAAACAGAGAGAAAGATAACTGAACACGATTACAGGTTATTCTTGCAGCGCACCATTGAGTTTCCAACGAAACTTCATGTTTGAGAATACTTTAATAATTGTAGAGTTTGGTATTTATGTGCCTCTACAGAAAATAACTTTAATAACGTTAATAACTTTAAAAATCCAAAATTGAATTGTGAACTTGGACTGGGATTTACAGTGACCTGATTCAAATTTGGTAGACACACTGATAGAAAGGAATGGCTGTTACAACGATATTTATGATTAATTTAACCTTACCTTATTGCTGGCATAGATACAGCCATATGAGATTTGTATTTTAACCATCCGAATATAACTGAATAAATATGAACGAATCAACCATATTATTGGTTGCTATGGAAAAATGTATTGTTAGCCTTCCCATATTATATTTCTGATTCGACCAGTTTCACTTACAATATTTTGATTTCTGTATTAAACATCCTGCGTTGTTCAGAGAGACATATTATTTTATAAATACAATTATAAATTCCCAGCCTGCAACCGAATGGCTAAAACTCCCGAACCATTTCTATCAGTGCAATCTTTATAAAATTGTTCCCAGATATCACGTAGAACATATTTAAACTGCTCTTTTTCTATGGCGTTTACTTGTTTCTATTGTTTATACCCTTCTATTTTACTTAAACTTTCATCTCTGATTTTCCTATTTGTATTTCCTTAACACATATAAGTACATAAAATGCTCGCATAGGGAAAGGTAGTAAAACGAGGCGGGATTGACGATGTCCTTTTGCAGACAATCTTCAGAGTTTAATTAAGGAACTTGGCTAGTGGATGTATACGATGAATAAGAGAGTCAAACGTCCCCAATATACTTCGGGGTCCCACATGCTTGCTGAAAAAGCCGACAGTGTGTGATAGACGTACATACGATGAGAGTTTCTGTAGTTGGCTTCGAGAGTCACGACCCCCGGTTGTTTGAAACGAGAATCGGAGCGCAGAAAACAAATAGGGATAGTGATAGGGCAAACTAGAAAGTGACTGAAAAGAAAGAAGTGGTGAGGAGAAGTAAAAGAAACTTCATACTCCATCAAAAAAAATTGTAGAAATCCAAACATAATTTAAAAAAAAAAGAGAAAATCTAGTTTTAATCACGCTGATCTTTTAAACAAATAACTAGAACATTCTTTTTTATTACTCACCATGAGGAATGACTTATTATATAAAATTTATCAATATTTATATAATTTAATCCATAAAATTTGTTAAATTTGAAAGTTTAAAAGTAAATCTAGATATTTTTACAATTTTGATGGTAGAGTTAAAATGTCACTGTATATTTTATCAGGACACAAATCTCGGTATCAGATAGGATAGTTTCCCGACAGGTGTCCTCGGAGACAATTTCAACTCTTAAATCTGGGAAAGCAATTAATAATTTTCATATAATTAAAAATCTTTCTGTAGAAAAAGAGACGCTTTCGACTGTGCCGTGATTCGAGCCTGGGTCTTTCGATTGCCGGTCGACTGCTGTAATCAACTGAGCTACACAGGCGTCCGACATCAGTTGATTAGTTGGTCTTGGCGTCTCTTTTTCTACAAAAAGATTTTTAATTATTTGAAAATTATTAATTGCTTGCCAAAATTTAAGAGTTGAAATTGTTTGCGAGGACACCTGTCGGGAAAGTATCCTATCTTAAACCGAAATTTGTGTGCAGATAAAATAGACAGTGACATTTTAACTCTACCATCAAATTTGAAAATGATTAAATCTGGATACTTTCTTTCCAACCAAGAATACACTGAGAAAAAATGCTCGTGGATCAATTGTTCTCGATCAAAAGGAGATTTTTAATGATTTAAATGAGTATACAATTCTCTGAGTTGTTTCAGGCTATCCGAATTGTACGGAAAGTCTTGCGATATTCATTCTGATTCTCTGGGCTATCTAAAGAAGTTACATTTTCTCTAACCTGTTCTGATCTTCTAGATCATCCGTAAAGTTTCTCTTACTCTTTCTTGATCTTCTGTGTTCTGAGTGTTTCTTTCTCCGTCCAGATTGACTGAATTCCCACATACAGAGTTAAAATTTAGAGTTAGTTAGTCAGACGGACCTTCTACAATTTTTTTCACATTTTCAAAAAGACTCTCATTTTATGTTTAGCTCGACTTTTCGTAAGGGTCAGACTCACTATTAAAATAATGAAGTTATTTATTCATGATGGTCAAGTTGAACATCATGTTTTGAGTTATTTATGTGGTCACTCCGGGATGACTAAATCTACCGTCTACTGTAATGATAAAGTCGAACTTCTTGATTCTCAAGAAAATCACTATTTCCATCGAAATTTAAGAAGCTAAACAGTTGACATAAAACATCTTTCATCATCACACAGCTAAGCCTGTTGATGTTAATTATTTTTTAATAAGAGAGGAGTATTAATAATTGAGGACAAGTACAATTGAAACACCTTAAACTTAGGATTCACTTAAGTCATGCTTATCAACAGATACGCTTGAAGTTAGATTAGTTCTGAAGCGAACTCAATAAGAAATAAGAGAGGAATTGCCCTTAATTCTTGATTGCTTCTTTTATAAGCAAAGTTATTGTTCGATCTAGACTATTCAGAATATTACTTCAATTATTCAAACGTTTCAGGCTCAAATAGTTAGTATTTAGAAAAAAAGCTTCAGAAAAGTATCAAAATAGTGTCAAGTGCCTTCGTTGTTATTACTTTTTTTTATTTACCTAAACTTAAGAACTGTATTTCACTGAGAGAAATCGCTAAAGGTCCGAACAACCATACGCATAGAGTTGGATCGTTTTAAATTGCACAGACTAAAATCGCAATTGGATCAACTATATTTATAGTTGATAAAACTGCCTTTCACCCAACTCTATTTTATAGTTCGTTTCAGGCCCAACTACACTTTGAGAGTTGGTTTTAAAATGAGTTATAGTTGCGGAAGAAGTACTTGGAAATTAAGGACAACTTCAGAATTTGTTTCAACTCTGCCCTCGCTGTTGGGTCTAAAACGAACTACGGTTTCAGAGTTGTAACGGTCATGGAATCGTAGTTGCTTGTACCGCATTTTTTTCTCAGTGTTTGAATTAGGAGAAAACGATCCAAAATACATTTTTTTAAATGACAAACATACGCACTACTTAACGAGCATTAACTCTTAAATCTTTAAGTCAAACTTTTATCTAATCTTGTATATATGCTTGAATCTTGATTTTTATTCAATTTCGAAATAAATAATTTAATTTTAATCGAAAAAATCATAAGATAGAGAAAAAGTGAATAGAATCATTTTTGTAGGTTTTTTTAAACTGACAAACTTTGAACACTTTCTTTTTCTCCGTATCTCACATTATTTTTTTAACAGAAAAAGGAATATTTACTTTATTACATTCTCATTACGTATGAGAAGATATTGGTTTTATGTGGAATTATTTCTCAGTTATAAAAACAATACAATACAAAAAATGTACGTTTCAATAATAATGCATGTTATGAATTATAATAATACTCAATATTTTAATAATAATAAAATAAATTTGTACTTTATTTTGCAATCTCCGAATAAGCAGTCCCTGATCGAGGTTTAAAATTTAATATAATTAATTTTAATTTTTTATTACTTCATTGTTTTATATGAATGAATGATATAAATAAGTCTGAAATTTAATAAAATATTTAAGGTTATTTCTTACGTGAGTCACGAGACCAAGTTATCAACATTTTTTATTCGTCCACATAACTTTTGTTTATAATTAAAATATTACCCTACTTTGGGGAATACAGGAAAGAACAATTATCTACGTTTATCTGCCTCATTTTGGTGGAAATTAAATTTAAAAATTTGGAAGAAATTAAATATGCAGTATCTTTCCGTCTGTCGCATTTCCACGCGAAATAAAATATCGACTTGAAACTTTGAGAGATTAAATAAATGGCACTAAAGAAGGTTTATCTGGTCCTAAATATTCATAAATGTCAACAAAAATTTTCAATAAATAAACATATTTGTGGGAAAAATAGAAATTGTTTAAAAATTCTGAGGTTAGGTTCATAATTTATTTTACTTAGAAAGATTGAACAATACTTAATTTTTATAAGAAAATGAAAAAATCTGCTTTGAAAATTAATGCGCCAACGCAAACTATTCTATATTCTATATTCTAGAAATTTATTTAGAATTTGTAAAAACGTTTAGTTTTTACAAAAATTATACAGAAAAACATCGATAAAATACATAAAACTTTCTTAGGAATAACTATTGAATTCTAGGGCATAACTTTGAGATACCTTAAGGACATGTGATATTTCCAAAATCAGCAATTTATTGATTTTAGGTTTCAACAGGGTTGTCTAATTAGAGGTTTCATTTTGAATAACCCGCTATTTTGGCAGCTGTCATAATAAGAGGTGTCATTTTTTGACAGATGACAACTAAAATCTATGCCATTAATAAAAATGGAACGATACACGCTTCAACAACGCATTGAAATTCTTAAAATTAACTACAGAAATGCATGAAAATGAACCTCAATTTCACCGAAAAATCATTATGAGCGATGAGGCTCATTTTCACTTTTGAGGCTACATTAATAACCAGAATTGTCGGATTTGGAACTCGGAAAACCCAAAAATGTTTATTGAAAAGCCTCTATCTACAACGTTTAACTGTTTGGTGCAGTATTTGGGCAGGAGGGATCATTGAGCCTTATTTATTTGAAAATGAAGCTGGAGCAGCTGCTTCGGTTAATGAATTGTGCTATCGAACTATGATTAATTAATTTTTTTGGCCAGAATTGGAAGATATGGATGTGGACGATATTTATTTCCAACAAGACGGCGCTACGTGCTACACAAGTGGCGAAACCAGGTACGTTAAGCTGGCAGAACCACATTGTCGTATTCAGATTTATGATATGTCATAATTTAGTACTAATTTAGTACCGTATTGGCGAATTTAGTGCTTTTTAATTTTTCAAAATATTGAGTGGCACCGCTGGCTTAACGTTAAGCTAGCATGACCATAGTCAAAAATACATGAAGATATTAACTAAATTCATTTTTCAATATATCAGAATTTAGTGCTCAATTAGTGCTCTCAAATCACCCTACTGCGAAATTTATAACTTTATAATTTTTTAAAATAATCAGTGGTACCGCTGGCTTAACGTTAATCTAGCATGACCATAGTCAAAAATACATGAAGATATTAACTAAATTCATTTTTCAATATATCAGAATTTAGTGCTCAATTAGTGCTCTCAAATCACCCTACTGCGAAATTTATAACTTTATAATTTTTTAAAATAATCAGTGGTACCGCTGGCTTAACGTTAATCTAGCATGACCATAGTCAAAAATACATGAAGATATTAACTAAATTCACTTTTTAATCTATCAGAATTTAGTGCTCAGTTAGTGCTCTCAAAATACCCTATTGCGAAATTTAGGACACTATTATTTTTTCAATTAGTTGTACCAATAGCCTGCCCATACGCCATCACTATCTTACATGCAGTAGACAACAGCGTGTGAAATACCACATTCGTCAATGCCTTATAATTTCGTGCTCAATTAGTGTTCTCAAATCACCCTACTGCGAAATTAATAACTTTTTAATTTTTTTAAATATTCAGTGGTACCGCTGGCTTAACGTTTAGCTAGCATGACCATGGTCAAAAATACATGAAGATATTAACTAAATTCACTTTTTAATGTATCAGAATTTAGTGCTCAATTAGTTCTCTCAAATCACTCTACTGCGAAGTCTATAACTTTATAATTTTTTTAAATAATCACACTGAGAGAAATCGGCTTTGGTTCCTGTGCACATAGCACATAAATTTTTTGTACAGTAGTTGCCTTGACCAAAAAAGTTGAGAGAAGCTACTACTTTTATAGTTATCATGACAGTAATTTGGACTTTTTTGTGTATTCGGTTGTTGTGACCAAAGTTGATGATTAGAATGAGCTTTATACGTACCCCAACGGTTAGTACACGTACATTTTCTTTATGTGTACTGCCAAGCTCCTTTGGTTACTACAACCGCAGCGTTCGCTGTTGCGCTAGACAAATCAAGTATAACTTTCATTGAAAGATATGCAGCCTAAGTTGAATCCTGCCAATTCTCGTTCTCGATTCCTGGACTATATTTCACCGTGCCAAGCATTATCAGGTAAATAATTCTATTATAAATATAGTTTGACAATTCTTTCTAAATGATAAACGATTTTGTTCGGGGACAATGCAATGCGTTCCAATTTTGCTGTCTCGTCGTATTTTGTCAAAACTATAGTCAGTCAAAAAAAGTTTATGATGATGAAAAAAGTGACAATTTTTTAACTTAATCGACGAAAGTTATCATAAATATCATTATACCGGATTATTTTTCTTAGATCTTTTCGGTGAAACTTTATTTTTTCTCATCAAATTGAATTTGTATTTTGATAACTAAGAGAACCATACCTATAACCTTAAAAATAATTTTGGCTGGGTATTTACTGTCCGTAGACTTAGTCATTTTAACTAAACTCTATGCGCGGCTTTACGATGGACTTTGGTTCCTATAACCGCAGCGCTATGGTATTTCAAGTACCAGAATCGT
Organism: Diplolepis rosae; assembly: GCA_030998225.1. Taxonomy (NCBI): domain Eukaryota; kingdom Metazoa; phylum Arthropoda; class Insecta; order Hymenoptera; family Diplolepididae; genus Diplolepis; species Diplolepis rosae. The sequence continues at coordinate 5,257,862 of JAPYXD010000466.1, forward strand.
GGTCTCAGTAACGTTCCTTGCAGTTGAAGTAAACACTTTTCCAATGTATGACAGCCACTACCATGATTGTCATGAGAACTTTAACATTTTTGTAAAGACAATTTTAACAAAAAAACTTTGGTCAGTGAAACCTAAAATTTCTCTCTGTGCAGTGGTACCGCTGGCTTAACGTTAAGCTAGCATGGCCATACTCAACAATACGTGAAGATGGGAATCAAATTAACTTTTCAGTGTATCAGAATTTAGTGCTGAATTAGTGTTCTCAAATCGCCCTACTGCGAAATTTATAACTTTTTAATTTTTTAAAATAATGAGTAGTACCACTGGCTCTAATAAAGCTAACACTTCCTCTATCTCAAAACAGTATTGAACAAAAATACAAATATACCCTAATTTTTGGGCTTTGTTTGGGCTCCTCAAACCATCAAATATCGATGACAAAAAAATCGCACCCCTGCATGACCGTGTAGAGACGACTTTGACTAAAAATCATCTTACTTTAAAAATTATCGTCTAAAAAGACTCTGATTTTTGGGCTCTTTGAAAATGTCTCTATCCATTTTTGGGCATGTATTTACAGTTTTGAACGTTCATTGAATGATGACAACAAATTTTTGTTCAAAGCAAAATTAGTTATTATATCTATATACAGAGCCTTTTAAGTATACAATTTGTTATTTAATATACGCTACTTTTTAATTTAATAGGGAATAAACTAATCAGCTAGTTTGCAAAAAAAATGTTTTCCGCCGTTCAATGAACGTTCAAATACAAATGGTAAATTTAAATTAATATTTTTGTATATTATGAAAAATTAATATACGTTTTTATTTTCGAAGAGCCTAAAAATCAAATAGTATTTTTAGTCGATAAAGTTTACAAAAAGATGATTTTTAGTCAAAGTCGTCTCTACATGGCCATACAAAGGTGCATTTTGATGTTAAGGGTTGAAGCCCAAAAATCGATATAGACATTTTCGAAGAGCACAAAAAGAGTCCGAATAAAAAGTAGAACAAATTCTTCAATCTTCAAATATTATAATGAAACATGACTTATATTGACCCTTAGTATTAATATTCAAATATTGTCCGTAGTGACAAGAGTGCTGTTACAAAAATTATGTGCTTATCTTGTTCGCGACAAAAGAAAAGAAAGAAAAAAAGGAAATTTGTGATTGTGTCACTTCGATCAATTTTTTTCATCATCGTGAAATTATACTACACTATTAAACTAGTAAATGATTTATTATTTATTTATTTATTTTTTCAAAAATGACGGTTTGATCGGGGATGTACTGGATCGCTGTAAAAAAAGATGGTCGTACAGTGGGCACCCTAGCTTTGCCAATTTTCAATCAATCGGCTTAAATCTTTTTTAATAAAATGGCATGGTCTTAAAGTAAAAAATATGTATTTAGCACTAAATTTCGTTACTTAAAGTTGCATGAGAAATGAAAATATCAACTTTAAAAAATAATCCTATCTATTTCACTAGAAAAACATCTAATGATTCTATTAAAAAAAGATATAAGTCGATTGATTGAAAATTGGCAACGCTAGAGTGCCCACTGACTTTGAAAATGCAGTTTCGAGTAAAACCCGTTTAAAGTTTCGAGAATGATAGCGCGCTAATGCGTGCCTCTATACTTCTACAGTCCAAATATTGCCCTTTTATTTCCAATGTCCATTTGTAACTAACGGCATATCGTTTTTGTATATATAGAGTACTTTAAGAACAAACTAAAAAATTCGAGGTGACATAATACTTACAATATCTTTGTGCTTACAAACTTTAAAGAAAATATATGGATAAAAAGAAAAACCAAAACTCAAAAATTATTAGAGAATCTAATTTTTATTTAGAGACACTTATAATTTTTCGATTTACCAACCTTTGTTCGAAAAACTTGTGTTTATAGAGCCTGTTAATAATTCGTAAACTGTAATAAAAGTTACCTAGTTCTACATGGTTCAGTGTTCTGGCAAAGAACTCGTCAGATTTTTCAGATAAGACAATTTTTTTATGTCAATTTCGTTAAGGGTATTTCAAAGTACTAGTCGAGCTTCAAAATCATTTTTATTTTCTGAATCTATGAATTTTTTCAGCAAAGATAAAGTACAGGCAAAGTAGGATTTTTAATCCGAATTGTTAGGTGAGCATAAGAGAAGCTTATAACCAACAATTTGGGACTCCCCTTCCTTTAGCATTTTTTGCAATCCAAAATTTATTTTCAAATTATTTTATGACGAAATTTTTATTTAATACCTATTAAAAATTGAAATTCATATTGAGTTTAATATATTGGATTCATAAATAATTATAAGGCATTGTCGAATGTGCTTTTTCATTTGTTGATGTCTACTCCATGTAAGACGGTAATAGCGTATGGGTAAGCATTCAGTACAACTTATCAAAAAAAATAATAGTGTCGTAAATTTTTCAATAGGGCATTTTGAGAGCACTAATTAAGCACTAAATTCTGATACATTAAAAAGTGAATTTAGTTAATATCTTCATGTATTTTTGACTATGGTCATGCTAGCTAAACGTTAAGCCAGCGGTACCACTGATTATTTTAAAAAATTATAAAGTTATAACTTTCGCAGTAGGGTGATTGAAAAGCACTAATTGAGCACTAAATTCTGATATATTGAAAAATGAATTTAGTTAATATCTTCATGTATTTTTGACTATGGTCATGCTAGCTTAACGTTAAGCCAGCGGTGCCACTCATTATTTTGAAAAATTAAAGAGCACTAAATTCGCCAATATGGTACTAAATTAGCACTAAATTAGTACTAAATTATGACATATCAAAAATTTGAATACAACAATGCGGTTCTGCCAGCTTAACATACCTGGCAAAACCATCGGTCTTTTGCATGAAAACTTTCCAGGCCGAGTGATTTCTCGAAACAGCGATTACAATTGGCCACCGAGATCATGCCATTTAACACCTTTTGACTTTTTTCTTTGGGGTTACGTGAAAGATAAGGTTAATGCTGATGTTCCTCACTCAATTCCATAACTCAAAGAGAAGATTCGTGCCGTTATCGACGAAATAGAGCCCCAAATGTGCAAAACGTGTTTTTTTTTATAAAATCAACATTATAAAAAAATGTATACATTATGAATATTAATAATGTAATTTTATGAAAACTGAATAAATGTAACAATTTTGTATATTCGTTTTTTATAAAAAATCGCATTTCGCATAAAAAAAACGGACTCTTGTAAAAAAAAATTTTGATTTGACTTCATAAAAAGTCATGTATTTTATGAAGTTTTGTGTTTTCATAAAAAGTATCCCGTGTAGAAATTTTGATAGGGGTCTAGTGAGGCCCCGACGAGTTTGCCCTATCTCTAGTTGGGATCTAGCGTGGAAACTAGTCAGGGCCCCGTCGGTAACGTAACGCTTTTGTCGAGGTGGGCCCTACTAGTTTTTCTGGTAAGGGGTTTAGTGAGGTCAGCCCTTTCACTACCCCACCTACAAAAAAGGACACCATTAGGGCCCTGTTAGACCTCCGCATTGAATTTAAGGGCATATATCAGCAGAGTCACGTGACCAATCTTGTTCAAGTATCTCTTTGAGAAAATAATAAATAAAAATGATTTTCCACACTGAGAGAAAAAGTACAGGGGAAATTCGAGTTAAGACTCTAATATTTACTGTTTTTAACGGCAACAAAGGGATGTACGCTTGGAAGGTTAAGTTTACTGTTTTCACAGTAAAAAATCTGTTTTCAAGCTAGGAGATTTTTTTCTGAGTAAATTAAGAGTACTTTTTCATTACACGTACACCGAAAAAAAATCTCAGTAAGTTTGACTACTTTTTAACTTACTTTCCATAGTTTATAAAGGCCCCACCAATGTAATTTTTGAAGTTAAGTGAACGGCAGGAACATAGGGGTAAATCAAGTAAGAGCGGTAGTTCAATCGATGAATATTCTTAAGTAAATTTCAAAACTGTATTTTACTTTCAAATAGACTCTTCTAATTTACTATTTTTATATACACACCTACAAACACACACCCTCCATCTACACTACACAAACGCTCGTTTAGGTGGTATTAAAAATTATTCTTAACGCTGCGGGTTCGAACCCTCTCTACTTATAATTAACGCATTACTAACCTAACGACTAAGCCTCTCGGCTGCGCACGCTTGGAATACAAGAAAGAAAATAGCGCTTATAACCTGCAACTACTGTAGGGCCGTGTAGGAAGTGTATGGGCCCCGTGTAATCGGGATTTTTTTAATTTTATGCCAATTTATGATTCTGATTAAAATATTTAATTATTAAATCGATTTTCTATAAAATGAAATATTTTTGAAATAAACAGATCAAATTTTCGAATTAAAGAACATTACATAATAAAAAGATTTATATACATTTTAAAAGTATTAATTTTTATTATTGTATATTAGTGATATTTTATTCAGGTTATGATTCCTTTTATTTTTGTTTTCAAAAGTAAAGTCAACGTATGTTCAGAATTTAAAAAATTTGAGTTTTTTCAATTCCAAAAATATGATGAAACTTTTGAATCAAGAAAATTATTGCATAACGAAATTATGCATTAAAGTTTGCAATAAGTAATTCCAACTAATGAAGTACTATTAAAAAAAAATAGTACACTTATTTACTTATCATTTGTTTTTCTAACTACTCTTATATAAAGGGTTTCCCAATAGGGGTGATATGATTTTGAATGTCCCTATCGGGCTCATTTGAACTGAAATTTTTGACGTCTGCTGTCAGTTGTCATCAGTAAGGTTTGCCATTTAATCATGAGTAGTTTCACGCTTCCACAACGTTTGGAAATTGTCAAATTATTTTATCAAAATTCGAGAAGTTTTGTCGGTGTTCAAAGAGCATATCGTGCAAAATATGGTCGTCATTCTGCTCCATCCGCGCTCTCAATTCGTCGAATAATCGATAAGTTGGAGAGTGAATTTACTCTATTGGATACTAAGCCTAAAAATCGTATGCGTACCGCACGTTCTACACAGAATATAGCCGCCGTACAGGCCAGTATCGAGGAAAACCGTGAATTGTCCGTGCCACGCCGATCTCAGGAATTGGGCCTGTCCAGGATGACTACCTGGCGTATTTTGCGATTGGATCTTGGCCTGCATCCCTATAAGATGATTCTGGCCCAAGAACTGAAGCCTAATGACCATCGTTTGCGTCGGGAGTTCGCGGATTGGGCTCTGGAATCAATTGAAAATGATCCCAATTTTCATCAAAAAATCATCTTTTCTGATGAGGCGCATTTTTGGCTCAAGTCTCGGGGGACATTTGGCCGATATATTGTTTAAATCATAAATGGCATAGAATATCCAATATAATAAAAAAGATTTCGATCAATTCCGAATGAATATTCAGTGTTTTTTTTCAATTTCAAAACATATCACCCTTATTGGGAAACCCTTTAGTAACTTCTACTGCTTATGTTTATTATTAAAGCTTCAATTGATTTTACTATTCACCCCATGTTAATTGAACTACATGTTTAGTTATTGTTATTACCTCGACACAATAAGATACACACACATACACATACGTGCTCGCATATGATTATTATAATTACATGCGAACTCGAATCAAAATTATGAAAAAGTTTTCTTAAATGTTCTTGCTTCCTCTTAAATATTGATCTTATCCAAGACCGTGGTCAGAAAATCTCAATTTTTCTCAGATAAGATCAAATTTTAATGGGAATAGAGAATAAAGGTTATGTTGTATCTAATGGACCTAACATTAACCACAAATATTACAAGTAAGGATTCTCTAGTCGGGGCCCCGCCAGATACAAATAGATTTTCCATACTTAAGCGAAACAAAGAATTCCTCACTGGAACCTGACAGGGCCCCTATCAGTTTTTCTGGACTTGAAATACTAATCGGGTGCTAACAGGGCCCCTAACGTTATTTCTAGATGAGAAAATTCTAGTCCGGGCCCCACTAGAACTTAACTTGAAATAAGGAAAGATAGGGCAATTTCTACACGGGTAGCGTTTTATATAAAAAAAAGCAAAAATTAAAAAAAAATTATCAAGTTCACTTCCTCAAATAGGTACACGTGCACATGTACACTAAGTTACTTTGTGCGCCGAAAATACACCAAATAGACCATAGAGATATTATAGATAGAGGAGACATGCCAGCCTGAAGCCTGTCAGCTCGGGCGAGAGAGAGAGAGTGAATTTCGGATTAGGCTGTCTCTCGCTAACGCCGAGGCTAGCGCGGTACGCGTAGACAATGACAGAAAAAACCACTTATCGTCTCTCTCTTTCGCTCTCACCGAGTTTGCAGACTGACGTTGCCACTTACAGAGCGGCTTATGACATGTCTCCTCTATCTATAATATCTCTATGGTATAGACATGCACAGAAGTACACTGCTCACGTAAGCACGCCGCACACTAATGCACGGAGTCGTGTATAGTTGATGTCATCAGTCCGAGAAAAACCAGTAAAATCTCCCTTCAACTTGAGGTTTTTATTCCGATAATTTATCGAAAATCAGACGGACCATAGAAAGTCCCATAATTTATCGGACTTTTTTAGATTCAGTTACTGCACATATTTTCTTTAAGTAAGGTACTATTTCCGTCAAAAATTAAATAACAACTTTCCTATAAAAAAAAGTAAATACTTTCATTTTTTATCCTCTTGTTTCACTTTTGCAATAGTATATACTTCTTTTCAACTAGCAAATTTTCCTATTTTCTACCCCTTGAGGTAAAATTCCTACAAAACACAGGAAAAATTCCGATATATTTTTCTCAGTGTACAAAAGTTCAAAACGGACGTAGACAGACAGACTATATTTGGTTTTGAAAAAAGGAAAAAAGTTCAGTTTCACAAAATATTTTGGAATTTTTTTTTCTATTATCTACGTTTGTTTTCATCATCTCTACCATTTCTCAAATTTTGAAAACAAAATTTTATGTATTTTGGTCACAAACATGTAGAAACTGGACCGAATTGTTCACATAAACTTGCTACTTGTCTTTAGTATCACATGCTCTTAATTAAAAAACTAGAATATATTTATGTCTAAATATTGCTGAAGATATATATACAGGGTGAGGAACATAAAGTGTTACAGAGCGATATCACTCAAACTATTGATCACATCCAAAAATATTTCAGACAAAAGTTTCAGTGTTCGAGAAGGCCGTCATACTGGACCACCCTTTTTTTTTATCGCTGGAGGCGCTGAAGCTACGTCAAGGTCAACTCCACTTTTTTAAATGGAACCATGTATTTTTTTTCGATGACATTATTACCGATTTTAAGACGAAGTCAGCGACCTACAACACAAGGTCATTCTACACGGAAAAAATTTGTCGCTTAAAATTTAAAAGACTATCCGAAGAGTCGTGGGCAGAAAGTAAAATCGGAGAAAGTCTTGTAAGGTTTCAATGAGTATTAGGAAATAGTAGAAAAAAGTCGAATAACTTTTAAAAAACAAGGTCGAAGAAAAAAAGTCGCGTATTTATTATTATAAAAGTATTTTAAACACTAACTGATCTTTTCTAAGAAGTAATGAAAAGTTTCATAATCTTTGGATTCATTTGCCATAGATTTTAAAAGACCATCGAATAATTTGAAATGAAAGTAATTCAAGCAAATAGTTTTGTAAATTGTACTGTAAAGTCCATCAGATTTTATATGCCGTCTTCTAAAATTTTCTCGACAGTCGCAAAAAGCGATGCGCAGAAACGTAATTCGTAGCATCGCGCAGCAGACAATGCGGTTCGGCTTTTTGTTTTTGTAATTATTTTGGTTAGATTTTGAAATTACGTGTTGTTTGGTTTCGTTTGAATCTGGATTGAAGCGTACATTGAAGAATTAGTTTTTATAATTTTTATAATATTTTTTAAAATTCTATTATTATTATAATTACTATATTACTATTACTATACTATTACTATTACTATTATAGTTATTTTTTTACATTAACAAAGTTTTAACGAGTATTGAAATATAAAAAGAATTGTTTAAGTTGAAACATTTCGAAAATGTAAGGCATTTTTAAAATTTTGTTAATTGCACATTTTTCAGAATAAAGTGTATTATGTCAAATTTGAAATTTATCTATTACTTTAGTTTTGCCTTCAAACTCTGAATGTGATCCAAATATTTTACACAAGTCTCCACGACATGTATCGGCTATGCGGGTTAAGGCGTGCGATTAGAATTGGGTTAGGATGCGTGCGAGCGTGCGAGCGTTCGATTCTCGGTGCTGCGAAGTGTTTATAAAATATTGCGTTCATGTAATGTACAGTGTTAAATGTAATAGTAAGTTCATGTTAGGATTATATAGGTAATGTAAAAGTGAACAAGTATTAACTATAAGTGCAGAATCATATCACAGAAATTAATATTTTCCTTTTTACACTGTTTAACATTTTCTTCGACTGTGGCTTAGACTTTCGATGCCTGGTTTAGAGAAAATAAAACCCACGGTGTTTTAAATTTTCCGCGACTGTCACTGAAACTTTCGAATTTACGTTTTACATTTTCAGCTATTATCTATCATATTCTTCAATAAGGAGGTTCATAGTATTTAGTCGACTTTCTAACCTTTCCACGAGTATTACACAAAGTCGATGACTTTTTAAGCGACAAATTTTTTCCGTGTAGTAACGCAAAGTATGAAAATAGTCATTTCAACATCCGTGGTCCGTTAATTGTTGGTGCGGCATTATCGGCGATCACGTCATTGGTCCATATTTTTTTGAAGGTCGCTTGACTGGGCAAGTTTACGCAAACTTTCTGAAAAACGTACTGCCTCAATTAATGGAAGACGTGCCCTTGCAAGTTCGCATGAACATGTGGATGCAACACTACGGTGCACCACCCCCATTATGCTCTGTGTTCAAGACAAGTGATGAATGAGATTTTTGACGAAAAGTAGATAGGATGAGGCGGCCCTGTAGCTTGGCCACCTCGTTCACCAGATCTAACATCACCAGATAACTTTTTATGGAGTTTTGTCGAAGAACGCGTAATGGCGGTAGCACTTACCACGCCTGACGACATGAAAGAAAGAATACGCCGAGCATGTACCGAAATTACACCACAAATGTTGGCTGAACCTAGACGGTCTTTTCATCAGCGAATTAACAAGTGCTTACAAGTTGAGGGTCATCACTTCGAGCATCGTCTGTAGGTAGACCCAAACCAAGGTTAGTGGATCCTTTGAAAGTGATTATTCCAATATGTTTCGATTTTTCGACTATTTTCATACTTTGCGTGACTAGAATGACCTTGTGTTGTAGGTCGCTGAATTCGTCTTAAAATCGGTAATTATGTCATCGAAAAAAAATACATGGTTCCATTTAAAAAAGTGGAATTGACCTTGACGTAGCTTCAGCGCCTCCACCGATAAAAAATAAGGTGCTCGAGTATGACGGCCTTCTCGAACACTGAAACTTTTGTCTGAAATATTTTTGGATGTGATCAATAGTTTGAGTGATATCGCTCTGTAACACTTTATGTGCCTTACCCTGTATATGCGAGTACATAAATAGTATAAAACCTAAAAGGATTATTCATGAAAAAATAGCTAAAAATTGCTCATACGAATTTTGGTGTTAAAATATTTTTTTAATAATAAAAATATTTATTCTTAAAAAATGTAAAATGAGCTCCAAATGCGACATTTTTGCTTATTGACCTTTTGCCCAAACAATCGAAAATGTACTGAAAAATTGTGTTGGTCGAATGGGGTACTGTAAGGCCAACCGTGGCAGTCATTTGAATGATGTGTTTCTTTCTTAAATGGAAAGGTTCAATCTTTCTAATAAAACCATACTTTTGAAAAAATATCCATAAGTTTTTTTTTATAGCCGATTCAAATTCCAAATGTTAGATGGCTCACCTTGTATGTAAACTAACACAGTTATATTAAATTTAATAATATTTTGTATTAAGTTCAATGCACTGTTAATGCAAATGACTACCCTGAGAAAAAAATGCTATTGCATTTATAGCATTTCTGCCGAGAGCATTTGTAATATTGATTGAAAAAAATATGCTATAAGAACTGATACATATGCTACTAATTCTATAGCATATTGATTTGAATCAATGATATACATGCTTTTGGCAGAAATGCTATAGATTCAATAGCATTTTTTTCAGTGTATGCAATAAATATGAAATTTATTACAGTTTTTTTAGCAGTGTTTATTTCAATTTTCTTAAACTCTAATTATGGTTAGAAGAAAGCGGCGCTTTTATTAAAAGTTTACATTTAAGTCGCACCCTCTCAAATGTTTTGATTTTTTGACTTCAATACATCACAGGAAGCCGCTATTTTACTTGGCCCTCAGAATAATGTGATCTTAAAATTGCAGTAATCGACACGCGCCCAGAAGAGGCCCAACGCACTCGATAACTTTTCTTTTTATTTTCACTCTTCCCTCTCCACCTGTCTCTCTCTCTTTAAGAGCGCGCCGTAAATGCACCGTTGCGTTCGTCGTAATTGGTGGGACGTCGGTAATTGCTCTTTTAGATTTTCTTTATGATTGCTCTCTTTTGTCAATTCTTAAAACCACTTTAAACTTGAATTTCAAACGACGATTTTTAAATTTTTAAACAATAATCTGACCACCTTGCTTCGAAGCTCCGTCTTATTCTTATCTCTCGCATGTTTAAGCGCGCTTGGGATGTGCGAATCTGTCGTCGCGCTTCGCACTCAATTTTATGTTTTATCGACAAATGACATAAGATACGAAAAAGAGACAAGGCATCCACATTTTTTATCTCAAAAAGTTTTACAAACATTGGGAAAAAAATTTGATTGAATAAAAGAAAATAATTTGTTTGAAAGGCTTTTTTTGATTCAAACAAAAGATTTATTTGAATTAAATAACATTTGTTCAAGTCAAACAAAATATCTTTGGGCCAAATAAATATTTGTTTATATCAAATAAACTTTTTTTTAAAAGAATTTTGAATTTTTCTGTGGAAAAAGAGACGCATTCGACTTTACCGGAATTCGAGTCTGGGTCTTTCGAATGCCGGTCGACTGCTTTAACCAACTCAGCTACACTGGCGTCCGACATCTCCTCCACAGGAAGACCTCCTTATATCGTCTAACGGCACTGCCTTACGGCTGTGATGATTTCAAATTACATAGGTGGTTGAGTTCGAAATTTTTGCCACTGCCTAAATTATCAGCGGATCATTAGTCGCGAATCAGGTAGGATACGTTGCCGACGGGTGTCTTCGTAGACAATTTCAAATTTTTATATCGTAATAATGCAAATAAATTAAAAGGAATCCCGGCACAGTCGACTGCGTCTTTTTTTTTTCACAGAAAAATGTCAAATTCTATAAATTTAAATTTATTTGCATTATTGCCATATAAGAGTTTGAAATTGTCTACGAGGAGACCTGTCGGCAACGTATCTTATCTGAAACAAATTTTATTTAATTCAAATAATTCATTTCTTTAAATCAAGGAAAGTCTTTCAAACAAATAATTTTCTTTGATTTAATTAAATCTTTTTTCCGAGTCAAATGATATGTGGGCCCTTAAAATTGTTAGCTTTTCAAATGCTGTAGACCCAGAAACAAATTTATTTCATTTGACCAAACCATTCTGTTAATTGAACCAAGATCTTCGGTTAGGTCGAATAAAATTTGGTTGAATAAACTATCGTATAATATTTCTATCATTTAATTTTGTCAATTTTTGTCGGATTAAAGAATTTAATGGAAATAATTTGTAAAACTCTTTGAATACTAATCACGTGGTCCGGCTGGTCTATGGTCTTAAGAATTGGAAATTTTTCAAAATTATTTAAAATGATGTAATTTTTTGGATATCTGTTGAAAATGACTGGTTAATGAACTCATTTTTTGTGAGAGCCCACAAGCTTGAATTACAACATTGTTATATCAACACAGGAGCTACTTCAGAATTTAGTGCTAATTTATGCCGCATGCAATGAATTTTGTGCTGCGTAATTTTTTTTTAATGTGTAGTAATTCTAGCTTACGATGAAGGTACAACTCTACTAAGTAAAAAATACTTGCATTGAATTATGCTTTATAATTCAATGTGATTATTTTTTACTAGTGGACGTCTCCCGCTCAAACTTCATACGACTGTCAAAGAAGGTGTTACTAACCTAGAAAAAAAAACTTTTTACCGTTTCGGTTTATGCGTGCGGTTTAACTGGACTAGTCAGGGTCAAATTTGATCAGATGGTACCATACAAAAATTTAAATAAATTAAAAATAAACTGGACCAGAATTTCGGGCTTTTTTTGGGCTCTGGAAATCACCTAAAACCAATTTTCAAAAACCACCCCTATGCCCAAAAAAACAACTCTCTTTCTAAAGAATAAGCCTTCCAGAAATTAAAGTGTCCCAGAATTTTGGGCTTTTTTTGGGCTCTTCAAAAATGTCTATATCGATTTTTGGGCTCTAACCCTTAACTCTAACTCACACCCCTGCATGGCCATATAGAGACGACTTTGAATAAAATTAATCTTTTTGCAAACTTTAAGGTCCAGGAAGACTCTCTGAGTTTTTAGCACTTCAAAAATGTCTATCGATTTTTGGGCTCCAACCCTTAACACCAAAATGCATCCCTGAACAGCCATGTAAAGACAACTTTCACTAAAAACCATCTTTCCGCAAACTTTATGGTCTAGGAATACTATCTGATTTTTGGGCTTCAACCCTTAACATCAAAGTATATATACCACGGGATGACATGATCAAAAATTTTAATAAATTTTAATTAAACCGGCAGGAAAAATTTCTTTGAAAGATGTCCAAAATAATTCTTAATAACAAAAATATGAAACCAGAACCATTTTTTTAATTTTGAAAACTTTATATGAGGACTTTATTACCGGAGTCTGTTACCGATTGAGCTCTTCAGTTCTCCGTCTAGACGGAAACTGCTTAAAAATCTACCCGGGACATTTGGCTTTGCTGACTGGAAATTTTTTTTTACACTTTCATCCTGGATGAGAAGGTATTAGTTTTAAGTGAAAAATGACTTTCGAAATTTTCATCAAATCTTTACGTTTTGAGACCCCCTGAGTCAGGAAAAGTGTTTTTTTACGAATGTGTCTGTCTGTCTGTTTGTAGTGGGTCGTATACTCGATAACTCTCGATAGAATATCATCTTTCCCGACACTCCATTTTATATTGATTTTTCAAGCAAGCTTTGCAGAAATATCAATTATTATCATATCCATGTATGCTATTTTATTGTTATTAAGAATTGTTTTGGACATCTTTCAAAGAAATTTTCCCTGACAGTTTAATTGCAATTTACTAAAATTTTTGTTCGTGTCATCTTGTGGTTTATATATTTTGATGTTAAGGGTTGAGGCCCAAAAATCGATATAGACTTTTCCGAAAACCCAAAAATCAGAGTATTCCTAAACAATAAAGTTTGAAAAAAGATAATTTTTAGTGTAAGTGGTCTCTACATGGCCACGCAGGGGTGCATTTTGATGTTAAGGGTTGGAATCCGAAAATCGATATGGACATTTTTGAAGAGCCCGAAAATCAGAGAGTGCTTGCAGATGATAAAGTTCCCAAATAGATCATTTTTAGTCAAAGTTGTCTCTACATGGACATGCAGGGGTGCATTTTGATGTTAAGAGTTGGAGCCCAAAAATGGATATAGAGATTTTTGAAGAGTCCAAAAAAGCCCAAAATTCTGGGACACTTAAATTTCTGGACGGCTTATTTTTTAGAAAGAGGGTTGTTTCTTTGGGCATAGGGGTGGTTTTTATTGAATTGGTTTTAGGTGAAACTTTTTCCAAGTCTAAATTCATTTATACTGAATTTAGTGCTAAGCGTTTGCCACATTGCTTTGCACTAATTAAGTTGAATTTAATTCATTTATCATCAACTTCTTCGTTTATCTAGTTGTACTGAATCTAGGGCTAGGTTTTCAACAGTGCTTTGCACTGACTCAATCAAGCAAATACTTGTAATTTTCAACCAATTCATTGTTCAATTAAACTGCATCTAGTGCTAAGCATTCCAATTTAGCTTCTCATTGATTAAGTGAAATCAAATACTTTAGCTAGGCATTTGGGATGGGTGATAAATTTGATTTGTGAATTGACTCTTGGTCTTGAGACACATAAATCTCAAATCTACTAATAGCGTCTAAACTGTCCTCTTAACTCAATTAATTTGTCGTTTAGGCAGAAGGCGAATTTTCTTTTGATTAAGGTTGTTGCGGAAACCTCTAATCACGCTAGGTCGTTCCCTAGGTTATAGCGCGCGGGCGTTCACCTAAAAGTGAACATCATTTCACTTGATGTACACTTGTGCTTTTTCGGACGTGACGAAAGATATTTTTGGAGGCCCCGGGGGGAATAGCCGTAATGGTGATTCAGGGATTAGCAAGCCGCAACTTATATTTTATAAGATGTTTTCCTAATATTCTTAAAAGGCGTAGATCAGGTCATCAAATCTGTTGTATGTACGAAGTACCCAAATGGGCAAACGTATTTTCAACCCTATAGCATGTTGAGCGATTTAGAGGTGTCGATTTCAGAAGTAAATATTTTCGAGAATTTAAGAAAGGCTGCAGAAAGGATAACGGAATTAGAAGATTTCGATGAGGATCGGTGGTTCACTGTAGCATATTTATGCAGTACTTTACAAAAACTTGAAAAGGGTTTTAAAGATTTGGTAAAAGAAAATCAGAAACTTGAACAGGAAAATGAAAAATTAAATATACAAATCACATAATTGAACGAAAATTATCCGCGAATTATAGAAACTCAAGAAGAGATCTTAACATTATTGCATGACTTGAAGGTCTGATATAATTTTTGACACAGTTTGTTTTATTTTCAGTGGAAAGACAAGACTTTGATGTTAAGACCAAATATAAAAAACGGAAATATAATAAAAAGACTCATGAGAGGCTTAGGAGACGAAGACAGCTATTACAAGAAGAATTCGACAGGGAGGATTCAACTTGATAGCGACGTTCAGAGACGTCACCAGCTGTCCTGCCTGTAAGGAGCGGCGGGGCAAGGCCAAAGGGTGACCGAAAATTATCAGTAACGAGGTGGTCGTAAACACATATAAAATAGAAGATTTAGGGGACCAAATAAGAATATTTTAGCAAACCTCACCTGAGTTGGTGGAGTTAAAAATCGTATATAAGCCACCTTTAATATGCTTAGTCACTCCTCCTCGATCGGATGAGGAAAAAATTTGTAAAGATCCTCCGCGGACTGTTGACGAAAGCATTATTAATTTAGAAACTGCTCCCAAGCGTCAGGGGGTGCATTTCAACCCTGGTCGAAGGGTTCAAAATTTAATTTTAAATAATTCACGCCCAATATTAGTTTGTGCAATGTGTGCAGTAAAACCGAAAGACAATTTTTCTGAAGGTTGTTTCGAAAAAAATTATTTTTATATACAACACGTATCTCAATTAGGAAAAAACCCTAGGAAATATACCATAAGAAATAGGAAAGAAATAGAATTAAGAAACAAACTTAGGGATTTGTTTGGAGAATCGGACATCTTCGATTGAGTTGTAAAAGAGGAAATAAAATAAATAAGAATCATAAATTCAATTTTGCGTCCAAGTAATTTGTAGCGTTATCTACCTGAATTCATTTATATATTAAATAAGGCAATAATAGCTCTATCATTATTAATTAATTTTCTTGGTAAAAGAAAACTAATCAAATTAAACCAATTAATGAATAACTGGAGAATATCTCGGAATTCAGCAAAAGGCAACGAGGAGCCTAGCAGAGAAATTGAGGCATTTCATTCTTTTACGCCGACTAGGATCGATCCCTCGTGGCGATTCAGGAGAAGAATCCAACAAGGAAACTGAAACTGAACCAGAAATTAAATCGAAAACTAAAACGAATGCTAAGGCTCTAGACAAAACTCTAGATAGAACGTTACCAGGGACCAGTGCACCAACTTTTTGGAGAAATGGAAAATGAGTACCAATGGGATAACGAAACAGTAATTTCATTTTCAAATAGAATTCGTGATTTGGGTAGGCGTATGATTGAGGAGACACATAGGATTAATACCGGAAATGTCGAAGCACGATTCAAAGTATCAATTGAAAGTAATTTAGTAGAATGTTGCAAGCGTGGTTTAAAACCTGAAATTGAACAGAGGCTAGAAAATGCCCGGGACATAGAGCATATTGTTCAAAATGCGATTAAGGCGGAAAGATTAGTAGAAGCCAGGAGGGCATTCAGAAGAGGTGAAAGTAAATTTGATGAGTCATTTCAACATGAAGGAATGAAAAGGGGAACATATGTATCTCAAATCTTCAATGCAGAGGAGCGTGATAAGGTAAGTGACACCTTTGGTTCGCGAGTGGCAGATATTTGCCAATTTTGTGGTAAAACAGGGCACACGGCGGATAAGTGTCGCAATAAGTTTAGTAAAGTTGATTTGGCACAAATAATCTGTCAAATATGTAATAAACAAGGCCATGCAGCAAATCAATGTAGGAGTTTGATCAAATGCCAGGTATGCGGGAAACAAGGACATTCTGCAAGGCTGTGTCGATCTCAAGGCACTGGCATAGACAACTGTCAAATATGCAGCAAGGTAAGACACATCGCAAGCCGGTGTTTACAATCTAGACCCGCAACAGTCAGATCAAACCCTCAAATGGAGGCCAGATCATATTTGAATTGTCAAGTTCGTAAGAGGATAGGACATATTGCCGCTACATGTCGAATAAACATGAACGAAAATTGTAATTTTTATCAAACAAAGGGACATACCATTGAAGAATGCCGCAAACGTCAATACACCGAGAGATTGCGGGCGGGAGACGGACAGAGAATCAGAACTGCGAACTTTTACCATTAGAATAAACAAGATGTACGAGTTAATCCCGTTTATATCTTTTAGGTATCCCTGCATTCAGGGAAAAATAGATTTGATGATAGATTCTGGATCACAAGGAAACGTAATAAAATCACATGCTCTGCCACATGGCGTTAAGGTAAATCATAATGAAAGAATATGGATAAAGGGAATTTCGGTCGATCCGTTTATTACAATTGGAACAGTAAATATAAAATTGTTCAACCAGTCGATCAAATTTAATGTTATCCAGGATTCAATGCAGATCCCTTATAATAGTATTTTGGGAGTGGAGTTTATTAACAAAAACAAGGCGATTATAGACTTCGACAATAAAAATTTATGCTTCAGCAACCATAGGATACCATTTAAGCAAAATAATGGAAGTCAGAGACATAGCAACACTGATAAGATATTCAGTGTCAATCAACTTTTAAGCGAACAGACATTACCATTAATAAATGGTTTGAATTGTGAATTAAAATATATTGGACAATTTTTAATAGATACAGGGTCAGAAAGGAATTTGATCAAAATAGGGCCCCTACTGGCGGACTGTGAGATAGACATTAATAAGATTGTATTGTATATCTAACAGAGATCGGTGAAAACTTGATGCAAACATTGGGTTCAGCATAGATTACAATATTTGTCCATCATATAAATTTTCAGATAGTTTCAGAAGATTTTCCAATCCCTTGCGAAAGATTATTGGGTGTCGAATATTGTTAGAACTCATATGCTTTATTAGATTTTGAGCGTAAATTTATAAGGGTCGATGAAAAGCGATCAATATACAAGGCTAATAATTCTGAACACGACATTATGGACGAACCTCGTCTCGAAAAGTTAAACAAATTTTTAGAACTAGACCATTTAAGTGAGGTGGAACGAGAACAGATGAATAAACTAATTGAAAAACATTCGGATAGATTTCAATTAGAAGGTGACGAATTGTCTTGTACCAACGTGACTAAACATCGAATTCTTACTATTGATGATTGTCCAGTCAATACTAAACAATATCGACTTCCTCATAGTTTAAGGGAAGAAGTAGAAAAATAAGTAAACGAATTACTAGAAAAAGAAATTATAAGGCCTTTAAAATTACCTGACAACACCAGCCTATGGGTAGTCCCCAAAAAGCCAGATCAAAGCGGCAAACCTAGATGGCGCGTGGTACTAGATTTTCGACCACTAAACGAAAAAACCATCCCCATGGCATACCCGTTTCCTAACATTACTGATATTTTTGACTAAGTGGGTGATACTTAATACTTTACAGTGATAGATTGTGTCTCAGGTTTTCATCAAATTGCCTTGGACGAAGCTGATGCTCATAAAACAGCATTTTCGACTCCTAGTGGACGTTTCGAATTTGTGAGGATGTCTTTTGGCCTCCGTAATGCAGCACTGGAGTATCAAAGGTCAATGAACATAACTTTTGATGGCACGATAGGGAAAGAGGTATTCGTATACATAGACGACATTGTTATTTACGCAAAAACTCTTGAAGAACATTGAAAACTATTTGACGAAGTAATGAATCGACTACGCAGGGCTAGCTGGAAGCTAGAACTAAAGAAATGTGAATTATTACGGCGAAAAGTTACATATTTAGATCACATCATTAGTGCTGAAGGGCTTAACCACGATCCAAAGAAAATAGAAGCAGTCAAAGAATTCCCCAGACTTAAGAACGTAAAGGGAGTTAGACAGTTCCTAGGATTGGCAGGGTATTATAGACGTTTTATTAAGGATTTCGCTAGGATTGCTAAGCCACTAACCAAATTATTACAAAAAAATGAGACTTTTAACTGGTCTGAAGATGCGGAAAAAGCGTTCACAAAATTGAAGAAAGCTCTGTGTACTGCACCTTTATTACAATCTCCAGACATGAGTAAACCATTTCCAATAACAACTGATGCGTCTGGCTATGCTGTCGGCGGCATTCTATCGCAGGGGAAGATTGGAAGCGACCTGCCTGTAGTCTATACTTCACGAGTATTAAGAGGGCTAGAGTTGAAATACGATACTTATGAAAAGGAAGCACTAGCAGTAATACATGCAGTACGGACATTTCGGCCTTATGTATTCGGTAGGAAAATTACGATAGTCACGGATCACCAACCCCTAATATGGTTTAAAACAGATGATTTAAATACCAGAGTACAAAAATGGCGGTTCAAGTTATCTGAGTATGATTATGAAATTATATATTATATATGTTTAATTGTTTAATTTTTATTCCTGTTTTTTAACAATAATTTCTAATATATATAATTTGTTGCTTGAATTCACTCAGACTTACACTGACTAAATGTACAAAGATAAACCCTAAATGTATTGTATAAGAAGGTGAGTCAAATTTTACAATAATGTTTGTAAATGTGCATGGCAACATTCTTTAGTTCAAATGTTTGTAAGAAAAATAAATGAGTATTAATAAGAGATGATAGTATTTAAACTTAGGCTTTGCGCATAAGACGGTCAGTTAAGTTGGTATACGGGCATTAACAATTAAATATAATAAATTTATAATATTTAACTAGGTCTTCAGAAGTAATCTTTCTTCTTTTTCTTTTTGTAAAACAATAACTTTCCCACGCGAGAAACATCTGTTTAATCTAGTTAAAGTGCTGTACGTCAATTGGTCCTGGGACAGTTTATATTAGAAGGGTTGAAGAAATCTGGAAATCTGCTCTTCTTTCATTTTTATTACCATACATGTTTCCATTAAGTTCTTCAATTCTTCTGTATTTGTAAATTTTGTATATGCCGTCTGTCGCGGAAGAAAGCTATTGCCTTAAGGGAGTTACTCACCTACCCGCCTAGTCAAAACAGGGTTAAACACGCAGGTTGACTACAGTAGTACTTGATCTGGCAACGTCGCATCTTGTTTGTTTGTGTGCGCACAGGTGTACAGTCGCACATATGGTCACGTCAGTACCTAAGAAATGTTTCTCAGACATGAAATTATACAATGAATTAAAAAGCTGCACATCCGTCCAAATGAGGAAAAAAATGATTGCCTCTGACATCACGGTAGCTATAGTTATCGATGCATACAAAGAACATGGTTTTGACGGATTATCTCGTTTGTTTAGTGCCGATAAAAACGGGAAAAGGCGTGTGACAAATAATAGGAAGGTTAAAAATAAAATCTGTGATTATCTGAAAGCAAAATACTAATTTACTTTAGTTTAGTTGGTATATATTTATTGTATATGTATCAAATATTCTAAATAATAATTAATGAACGATTGTGATGATAATAGATATGTATTGAAAAATTTTTATATCGATTCAAGACTGTGAAAATAAGACAAATTTAGTATGTCATTGAGAAAGATTTTACGTACTACGTATTATGATATGTATGTAAATAAAGTTGTTTGTATGTACTTAATTCGTTTATTTATCATACGAATAATTAATATGTTATATTTCATTTATTAAAAACATGATTTTCATAACAAATTTTAATCACCAGTTGGTACGAGCTGCTGAACAGATATAACGCATACATTTCAAATTTCGCTCACATAACTTACGAATGCGACGTTGCCACATACCTAACCAAAGATCAAAATCACAGCAATTTCCAATCTTAATCGTATTTGTTATTACTTTTAGAACCCACCTTTGAATGTTATTAAAGTTAATAACTATTCCTGAACATGTTATTTTTCTACTGTTCAAATCCCGTTATGATCTGTTCGTCAGTTGAATAGATATCAATGATAATACACGATAAACTCCGCGATTTCTCATAAGAGCCCATGTTGAATCAACTGGAGAGGCGCAAAATAGAAATATGAATATCTCACTAAAAAAACTTACCTCAGACCTTGAAATTTCGTACGGATAATTTTTTAATTATATTCTAATGCTCTGCAAAGTTTAAGATTTTTCTGTTCGTTAATTCTTCATCCTGAGTAACTCCCTTAAGAGGGACTGATATGGCGCCAAAGTGGGGCCACGTGTACGACGCGCGGCAAAGTTTTTAAATTTGTAGATATGGTGTTGCCGATATTATAATTTTGAAAGTAAAATAGACGGCCTTTCCGGTTTTGTACAGTTGTTTATTTCTATAGAACGTCAACGTTTCGACCAATTTTTTGGTCCTTATCAAGACTATAAAAGGAAAATACAAAATGAGTGTATAAATATCAGTAAGAAGAAAATACAGATTTTAGTTGAAAATAAATTGTTTATGCAGTAAATTTTTTTTATTTTTATGATAAATATAAGAGAATAATAAAAAAAGAGAAAAAACGTACCGTGGACCATTCTTTTTTATGTTATTGTAACATTTTCCTTGGAAATTTACTTACAGAATCTTGGAAGTAAATTTAGCAATTTCTGTTTTTTTGGCTATGGTAGCGTTGTTAATGTAAAGGTTCGTTCATAGCACTATTGATATGTAATGTGTCAGATATTGGTAAAATGTAATAGTATTTTTTGAAATTTATGAAAATACGAAATCAAAAAGAAAAGAAAAAGTGAAAGTAGAGAAGTTATTATATGGATTTTATTATGTTATTATAAATGGTACTGAGATTTTCAATATCTTTTTTATAGTTAACTGAGAAATTTTCTTTTTGAATATAAATCATTTCCAAAATTAATCATTTTTTAAAAATATTTTCAGTATCTAAAATTTTTTTATTTTTGAAATCAAAAGAATGTTTATAGGAAGTAGCATGTTCTGCAAGTGCGGTTTTATTATCTTTATTTTTAACTGATCTAACATGTTCGAGTAACCTATTGTGTAGGAATCTGCAAGTTTGTCCAATATATTTTATGTGCCTCCGGCGCGGAAACTCGTTTTTCCGTTACAGCTGAGAGTAACGGAATGTTGTGTATTCCGTTACAGAGGAATATAATGTAAAAATTGAACTGCGCATGCGCATATAGTCTTACAGCGGAGCAGAATCTTCTTATTCTTCTTCTTCGTATAGCGTTAGCACCCTACTGACAAAGAGAGAGAGAAATACTGAAGAATGCACTAGCTATTGCTACACAGGCACCGGATGAGTTCGCCTACAACCTGATGAAAGGACCTGGATATATAGCAGTAACCGCAGGAGAGGTGGTCCATGTAATAAAATGCATACCGGTTGATGTTATGATTCAACACGGAGATAAGTGCTACGCAGAACTCAAAGTAATAAAAGGAAATTCAACTTATTTCCTGACACCCAGAACACACATGATTAAGGAAAGAGGCCCAACAGTTTCTTGCAATACGATCTTACCTTCTTATTACCTAGTCGAAGGTAGTTGGTATAAATTACTACCTAAACCAACTGAAGGGGTAGAACCCATCACAATACAACCCTCAGCCCAAGCAACTTGGGAATACATCAGCCCGGCATATTTAGCCACGAGTGGGATTTATACACAAAAAGACCTAGAAGAACTGCGAGATAAGATTATGTTTCCAGTCATAAAGTCTTCGTTATTGAATGACGTGGCTCGAGAGATACATGGACATACTGTAGCTAACCATGATGGAACTCTAATGAACCTGATTAATGAAGATACTATAGAGAATATAATAGAATAAACCTGGGACAGGTTATGGAAGAAATTTATGACATTTGGGACGGCCAGTGCAGAAGTCATAGCAATCTTATTAATACTCCAAGCGATCAAGATGATAATAGAAATCATCATAAACGGCTACCTATTACACCGCATTTATGGGTGGTCCATCCACATGTTCGGGTCCATTTTGAGCTCACTAACGCAATGCCTCATTATGATGAGCAAAAGATCTACTGACCAAAGACGAACCAACTCATATGACGTCCAACACAAGGTTGAATCGGTTCAAGCAGAAGACCAAACTCAACCTCTGTACAGTACAATTTCAAAAATGGAGGAGTCTGTCGAGTCAATTAGCACACAAGAATCAGAAGAAAAGGCTAATAGGAAGTTCTTCACATATATACCTTAAGGTACACGAACCTCTGATAGACAACGTGTACGCTCACTAGAATTCAAAAACTACTAGTAAGCGTTTTAGGAGGGGGAGGGGAGTGTTACATCCTGCATAAGTTTAAAATCATTAATAATTATGTAGAATAAGAAATAAATAGAGTGATTCCAAAGAATTTCGGCCACCTAGTATATACAGGAAATGAACACTTGTATGTAGTTGACCCAGACTGCAGGAGTGCAATAAACATGTCAAAGTGCAAGATAAGGGCGCTCCCTTAGTCTCAAGACACTGCACTCAGAGTACGTTCCAGATTTTTACATATTTTCACAGATTTTCTTCAGGATAACATTTTGTTAATTTTCTTTTATTTGAACTACTTTATCGATAGAGTAGCGCAAAAACAAAATAACTTCAAATTATATGTTCAAGGGTGGGATAGAATTTCACTCCAGTTATTTAAGTTTAGGTTAATAATGAGAACTTAACGTATAGAAAAGGGAGTTTTTATAAAATATAAAGCACCAGTGTTAATTTCGCGTGCAGAAAATATGCAAATATAAGGTAAATAAATAAATAAGTACAGGATATTGTTACATGATAGGTTAAATTTGTAAGTACAAAAGGGCAAACGAGAATAGGGTAAAATTCACCAATGCGAATAATTTAAATTAGCAATTCAAGTTAAAAACTCTAACACAATTTACCGGATACTACTTTAAATAAAAGTAAACTTAAGAAACTAGGCCTGTGTTTAATCAATTTTGTAAAAGGCAAAGTAAATATGAGGACACCCGGTATAAACCAAAACAGCCCTCATGCTCTCTTTGTCTTACTCAAAGGGCCTGTAGGACCGAAACCATATAAATAGGCGACAAATTTTTGAACGGTGCAGTTCGACTTGGGTTCTCGTTCCATTTTCAAATCCAGTTTAAGTCTAATTTTTCTGAAACTGTATTCTGTGAGTCGACATTATTAGAGAAGCAACTTCCACAATTCTGAAGACAACGCACTATACTTTTTCGTCTGAGCAATAAAAAAAATTTACAAGGAAGTCCAGTTTATCTAATTTCTTTAAAAAATCAAACTCAAGTTTGAGGAACTCTGAAACTTTTTCCAAGTCTAAATTCATTTATACTAAATTTGGTGCTAAGCATTCCAATATTGTTTTGCACTGATTCAATCAATATAATACATTTTTATATCAAATATTTCATTTATTCAATTATATTGAATTTAGTGCTAAGCATTCCAATATTTCTTTGCACTGATTCAATCAATATAATACATTTTTATATCAAACATTTCATTTATTCATTTATACTGGATCTAGTGCTAAGCATTCCTATATAGCTTTGCATTGATTAAATTAAATCAAATACTTTAGCCAGGCATTTTGGATGGGTGATAAATTTGATTTGTGAATTGACTCTTGGTCTTGAGACACACAAATCTCAAATCTACTAATAGCGTCTAAACTATCCTCTCAACTCATTTAATTTGTCGTTTAGGCAAAAGGCGAATTTTCTTATGATTAAGGTTGTTGCGGAAACCTCTAATCACGCTAGGTCGTTCCTTAGGTTACAGCGCGCGGGCGTTGACCTAAAAGCGAACATCATTTCACTTGATGTACACTTGTGCATTGAACCTTATGCTTAGACTCTTTAGAGTTCCTCAAAGGAGAGTTAAGAAAAAGTTTTCCATCCTTCGGCAAGACATACTGAATTTACACCAGTAACGAAGCTAGGAATCTTAAGGACATTGAATTGTTTATTTCAGGTTGGGTCAGGTAAATCCCAAATATCTGCACTCTGGGTAAAAAAATAGTGCCAAATGCATAGTACGAAACTTTGTTATTTTATTAACTTGGTACAAAAAAATTTTTCACCATGAGTATATTTGAATATTATGCATTTTCATTAATCTTTCTGAAGTAGATTATAGGCCGTACAAAAAATACATTTTCATAATTTATTGACGCATTAAAGTTTTTTTTTTTTAAAGTGCTATTGTTTCTTCTTTTAATAGGATTCTCAGTCGTCTTTAAGAACAATAAATTTGGTTTGAATTTTTTCCAACTGTTTAAACAGATAATTACGAACTGTTTGTAACTTTTCTTAGAGAAGATCTTTTCTTAGAAAAAGTCTAGGAATGCCGCTTGTCATTGGATGTACACTTTATTTTCTAATTGTTTAAACAATTCTCATTCGTTCGAACAACTTTTTGTAAAATAACTGTTAGAATTTGTGATTTTTCTGCAATTAATAAAGCAGTTAGCCAGCAACAGAAATTATGTTGTTTAACCAAAATTTTTTTTTTCGTTTTCATAAAATCACTACAATCTTAAAATCATGTAAAAATTGTTTGAACAATTAGCGTATGAAGTATATATTCAATAATAAGCGACGTAGCCTACGAAATTGAAAAAAAAACCTATCTACCTATTTCCTTGGTGAAAAGTATTTTTCTCAACAAAATGGGGAATATTCGCCACGAAACTGTATGGAAAATTCCCAATAATTTTTACGGTGTATTTTTGAAATGAATCATTGGATGGGTGCTTGAAAGACAGAAGTAAATAAATATATCCCTTTTAATAACGCGCTATATAAGCTTCTGAAGCAGAAGAAAAATATTTCATAACGTTTTCGCTGGATATTTAGGCTCGAGTGGTCTTTATTGACTGATCGGAGTTATTAACCGCGGTCAGGAAAATAAGAAAAATATTTCTATACATTAAAGCTTTTTCCGAATATTTTCTAAAAAAGAAGAATTTTCATGATGTTAAATGTATTTTTATTAACATACTTTAAATATTTTATTAAAATTTATGAATTATAAATTTATTGAGTTTTAGTTTATACGGAAAATAAAAATATTCTTTATATGTTGTATGACGTATAGCGTAAGCTTTATTTTAATAAAGAGGACAGGGTGGTAACAAGATTTTGTGAAGGAGAAACTGATCTAACGGATTTGACTTAGGTGAAAGAAAGGGTCGGAAATCGTGCGCAAATATACGTTACGCCCTTCCTTATTCCTATGGGAGTATGTTACATTTATTAGATCTACTTCTGGGGATACATGTAACAATGACCTATAATAAGAACATGTGTTAAACACGTAGGAAGCTTTATTAGTAAACCTACGCTTTCGCCTTCGTGAACTTTTGCAGCCTAACAGCTTGCCACACTCATAATCTGCATCAATCATAAATAGACATCAACTTATTATTGATACTGCTAGTAGAGCCTATAAAGAGTCGCTCTCTCTTAAATGAAAATCAACACTAAATTTTCGACGATTAAGACGATTAAGAAATCAATTAGACTTTTGTATAATTCCATCATATTGTTCAAATATTAAGAACAATTGTATAGAGAATGACGAAATGGCGTTTTGACGATGAGTAATGATAAAAATAGTGACATAACTCAGCGTGAGACAACGCAAATTCTTAATTGCGGAAGTAAACCTCTCATCATCCCACTTCACGCCTCTTTCTGTTTGAAGAATACTAACAATCAAATGTTCGAATGACAATGTCATTTGAAATTGAGATTTATTTTTGTTTATTCACTCCTTGATGCAAATATGGTATTTGATAAATTTAAAAAAATTTGTTCTAGTTTGAGACGGGGACCCGGAGCTAACGTGCAAGATGCAAGCGGATACACCGCGCTTCACCATGCAGCTTTAAATGGTCACAAGTAAATTACCATTTATTTCGCATTCAAAAACTTACGTAGAATTTTTAAAATAAATAATTTCGTTTTTATTTTTTATTTAAGGTTTAAATGTGCAATTGATGTGAAATTTTAATTATGTTAGGCAAGTTGTAAAGTTGTTGCTTCAGTATGAAGCATCAACGAACGTGGTGGACTCAAAAGGTTCATCTCCACTTCACTTAGCGGCTTGGGCAGGCGACGCTGAAATCGTGAGACTAATTTTGAGTCAGGGTCCTTCCATACCTAAAGTCAACCTCGCAGTAAGTACTTCACCGCTTAGAGCACTTGTCGTCGCCAACTTTTTACTCGAAACTTTTGTCAGCTTTTAAGCCGTTCTTACGTGCAAATTAAAACACCCTTGAGCCGCTGCTTCTGTTTTACACTAAATAACCACTTGGCACCAAATTTCAACAGAGTACCTTTTCAAAAATTTACTTGTTATCCTCATTGAGAAAAAACTTTTTGAAGTATACTGTTTACTAAAATTTTATTTAATATTAAATCCGCAAGGCGCATGAATATGCCCAAAATCCTATTTTAAAAAAAATTTATTTTACCCAAATTCATCTTAACAAATTACCCATTGCTCTAATTTATATATTTTCGAATTTGCAGTTAGTATATATACCACTCATGCAAAGTGGAGACTCCGGCTCGAATCCGGGCTGAGGCAAATTTTTTCTCATTCTTCAATAATTGACTGGAAGAGCCGTTAAAATTCGATACTTGAATTGCTATGAATTCTGAATGGCTGGTTTTCATTTTGGCACCATTATTTTTCGGCCGGATGACAAATGATGCCTTGAAAAAATAAAAATTTGGACCCAATAAATTATCCGAAAATGTAACATTAGGTTACAAGATAAATCGAAGATATAAAAATTAGAGTAATTGGTAATTCGGTTATATGGATTCAGGTAAAATAAATTTTAGGAAATATAGAATTTGAGAAATATCTATGTGCCCCAAAATTTGCTAAAGTCGTTGCAAATATTTTGTATATCAGGATAGTCAAGTTTTTGATACTTATTATACCTAATTGAGGGATCAGAAATTTTCGAGTCGCAATTCATAAGTAACGTATGCAACGTTTTTGCATGTTTTCAGACCAAAGACAATGAGACAGCTTTGCATTGTGCTGCACAGTATGGGCACACGGAAGTGGTGGCACAGCTGTTGCAGTACGGATGTGACCCCAGCATCCGCAACAGCCGAGGAGAATCTGCCCTCGACCTAGCCGCACAGTATGGAAGGTAAATAAAATTCTCCATATTTTTAAATTTATCATAAAACACAAAATTTGTACGAAAGATCTATATTTTTTATGAAAGTATGTAAGCTGTAATAAGATCAAAGTGAGCATAAAAAAACTGTCATAAGGAAGACGCTGAGCCGTCTTAAAAAAAGTTCGTCACTCAAATATGACGTTCTTTAAGATGTGTGTCTTGCATTTTGTTCACTCAGAATGTCCTACGTCTTGAATGTATTTAAGATATGAAATATCAATAAAACAATAAAAAGCGTAATATCAGATGTCCAATACATTAGTGTCCACTTGGACTTGGCATTATTTTTTCCATTATCTCTTTCTGCTTAAAATCACTTTTCTATCGTTTTCAGATTGGAGACGGTTGAGCTATTGGTTCGAACGCATCCCGAGCTTATTTCATCGTTGAGGAGCTCTTCTTCGTCTTTGATCTTTCCTCATACCCCACTGCACTTGGCGTCTCGCAATGGCCACAGGTGAGATACAAAAGAAAAAATCTGCCCGCTTCGCGGCCACATTTTCATCGCGCGCAAGTTTGAGCGCGCTTAGGGCGTGCAATTCGATCGTCGCGCACCGCGCTCGGTTTTATATTCTTCGCATACATATAGATTAATTTCTTGTAATTTTATATTAAAGCTCAAGTCAATTTTATAATATTGTAGATGTGAATTACATTTTCTCAAAGTTACTCATTTTTTTTTTTTATTTTTTTTATTTTTTTTTATTTTTTTTTTTTTTAAATGAAAAAGGAAATTTAATCTAATTAAGGCTCTATCAGCCTTAAGGAATACATTCTCATCATGATACTCGCGCTCGGTTCTCTGCATACATTCCTGTAACTTTTTAATAATTTAGATGATTGAAAAAAATCTATTTTCTTCGAAATATCTCTAAAAGGAAAAAAATTAGTAGAGCGTTTTTAACACTTATTTTGTATCTCACATATTTTGGTTAAAAAATGGAATTATTAAATTTTAATCGCATTTTTTAAAATTAAAACGAAAAATATACATTTTATCAGAAACTGTATCAGATAAAATTTGTAGACCTTATTGAAGTGAACAATTTTGCATTCTTACGTTTTTCTTTTGTATTTGACATATTATAGTTAAAAACTTGAATTTTCGATTTTCAATAGTATTTTCTTAAATTAAAAAGAAAAATATACATCTTACAAAAAATGGGGTAATTCAAATTTGTAAATTTTTTTGTAATAAACAATTTTGTATGATAATGTTTTGTCGTATCGTATAATTCAACTGGAATTTAGATATTGAATTTTTTCAAGTTTTAACATGCTGTAACATTTCTAATTTTGGTTTAATCGAAAAATGTTATTAAGATAACTAGTAGAGATTTATGAGCACTATCAAAAACCAGTACTGGAATTTTTGATTTTTTCAAAGAAACAAAAAATGCTCTTATTTCCACAATTTTTGTTGTATGTGGCTGATTAACGAGCTCGTCCTTACTTTTTCGGCTCCGATAATGGTATGCCAAAGCTCAACTCAATCTGATTATTCTGTCGAGAGTTATCAAGTATACATACTACTACTGACAGACACTTTCGTGCATACAGTATAGTAATTTATAAGTGTAGTAAAATGTAATAATTTAAAAATCTAATTCATAAAAACCATTGCTTAAAATAAATAGTATATATTTTGAATATTTTATAAATAGTGAGTGATTTAGAAAAAGGGGACCAAATTTGTAAGTTTTTGATACCTCACGAGTATTTTTGACGTGTTTAATATTGGACTTTTTGAACGAAATTTTACAGCTCTAACGTGGAAAGTTGTTCGTAGATTTTTTCAAATTATTGTATAAATTGTTAATTTATGTGGAATTCCACGTGATTTCAAAAAATTTTTATTCTGTCAGTTAACCTCGCAAATATTCAAAATGAGGTTTGGTAATTGGAGAGTAGCTAGAAACTCACGTAGACTTTATTTGGTTAAACTAATCCAATGATCGGTAGCAACACGTTGATCGCACATTCGAGCTTCGGTCCACACGTTCATGTAGCATCCACCGCCAATTTCGTTTTATATTGTGTTACAAATATCAATGTAGCTGGTAAATTAGCCCCAATTTGTATAGCGTACGGTTTATCTCGCGTGCTGACGCGCCGATACATCGTAACAAATTAAACATTAACAATAAACAAACACCTGCCTGCTCCATCGACGTTTTAGAATTCACAATTTATTACTTCCGATTTTTGTGATCTCACTATTACATATGGAGCAACGCTGATTGAAAAGAGGATGTTAATAATTTTGTTTATTGGTTCAATTTGAAAGATATGAATTAAGAAATAAAAAGCTGAAGACTTGCTTAAATTATTATACTCTCTGTTTTGTAGCCATTCTCTTGCGCAATTTTTAGAATATACACTGAAGAAAAAACTGTATTTAATAATTAAATTGTAGTAAAATTAACAAAAAAAGTAGTAAAATCAACTAAGAAATTGGTTAATTTTACTAGTTACCTCAGTTTTCAAGGCAAATGCTAAATAAATTTCGGATTCCCTTAATCTACTTTTAAAATGCGTCGTCTTGATTATTAATTAGTTTCTCATCTCACAGTAAAATATTTTATTAAAAAATATTTCAAGGACTCTAACAGTCGAATCCCCAAAACACAAAAAAACATAGCCAAATTTGGACAAAAGTACCACACCTCAACAGAAAACAAATCGTGAGAAAAACAAACAAAAAAGGAGGAAAGAAAAAAGAAGGCAACCTTCCAAAACCCTTTCCTTCTTTTTCTTTCTTTCGTCCTCTTTTGGTTTTATTGCCCACCACCATTTACATAAAATATGTGGTAATATGTGGTAATAAAAACAAAAGAGGACGAAAGAAAGAAAAAGAAGGAAGGGGTTTTGGAAGGTTGCCTTCTTTTTTCTTTCCTCCTTTTTTGTTTGTTTTTCTCACGATTTGTTTTCTGTTGAGGTGTGGTGCTTTTGTTCAAATTTGGTTGTGTTTTTTTGTGTTTTGGGGATTCGACTGTTAGAGTCCTTGAAATATTTTTTAATTGTGCTTTTGTTTGGACGTTGAGAGGAGTCCGGGTCAGTGGTGATACGGGTTCAGGTTTGAAAAATATTTTGTGTCACTTTCCCCCGTTTCGGGAGTTGTGAGGTCGCGATAAGATGTATTGTGCTTTCAGTAATAGATATCTCCAGCTTGGTTAAAGAAAATGTGCTGCCTATTGATAACATCAGTTATTAAACTCTTGCGAAAACAAGACAAAAATTTACAGATCTGGATTGGGTTAAAGGAGGGCAGATGACGATTACATAAACCAGTCTGCTGATACACATCCGCCTCGCAGTTCCAATATAACCCTTATCTATTAGTATTCTGTTGAATCGCTTCCACGCTGAAATCACGTAATGCATCCAATCGCATCAGGTTTGTCAGAACTTCTGTTCACGGATCGTTGATCGCCTTCCGTTTAGTAAAATCGTATCAACCACCAACGACCACCAAGATTTCAATACTAGAACGCAAAGCCAATCGGGATCGGGATTAGTATTGATTAATAGTATAATATATAATACTCCTTTGATATTCTTAAAGGTAAATGTACTTAAGTCTTATTGCGATGCTTCTTTAAATTGTTAATAATTATTTTGGATGATGCGCATCCGTATTAACCCTGCACCGGCAGCAGTAATAGCAGCTGTGGTGTATGGAATTGGATTCACGATCGGATTCAGATATGCCTATGTTGTTATTACTGTGCCATAGGGGTATTTGTATTGGCTTACCGAGAACAGCAATATTTAATCCAATAATATTCCTGATATTACTTTTCTCTCCGTCAGCCAATGCGGCGAGCCCCTATGTATCCTCACAGTCAAATCCTCACATGTCTCTGAAACTATCTGGGTGTTATTTAACCAAAATTCATGTGATAAAATGTCAGCTACCAACATTGCAGAAAACAATGGGAATGGGGTGAGAGATTCACAATGCCCAAAATCCACTGGTATCCAGTCAACTGTATGCCGATGCCATCGCATTATAAGCGAGCCGTTGTTAAAACGATTATCCAACTGTAGTAGGCCGGCGCATAAAAACCCGACGTTATACCCGCTTACAACCTAACCCAGAGTTTCGCGGCAATTTCAATTTGCCCCGTTTCAATTGAGAGTTCGATTATTTAAAAGGCTTACCATACGATTGCGGATAACTCATCCCGCCCAACAGGACACTGATGCTAAAATCTATAAATAATCGAGAGTTTATTGTTTATTATGGAATTAACTGAACTGTAATCAGATTTTTATCCCTTTATAACTCCTTTCTGCCAATAACTTGTTGAGAGAGTTGATATAAATATAAGACAAAATTACTAATAAAAACAATATGTACTCGGAATCATTAATGTCTTTTTGATTAGAGTAGAAATTAAAATATTACTTCTCAAATACGCATATATCACTACCAGTGGCTAATAAATGTCTTATGACATGTTAATCTTTTTAATAATATTATGGAGAAATCAGTAGATGATTATAAAGCTGATTAACAAACTAAACTGTGATGGGAATTAAAATCTTAAACTTTGATAAAATTGTAACTTTGGATTGGTTTTCTTAAAAATTACTTTTAAGACATAAAAACAATTTCAAGTTGAGCGAATAAGCAGTGATACTAATTTAAAATAATCGTCCATGCAATTATCATTTTTCCAGAGCCGTTGTTGAAGTCCTCCTTGCGGCGGGTGTGGACGTCAATACCAGAACTTCCGCCGGTACTGCCATGCATGAAGCTGCTCTTTGTGGGAAAATGGAAGTCGTGCGAACGCTTTTGGATCGAGGAGTGGATCTTGGAATCAGAGATTCACGACAAAATACGGTGTTAGACCTACTAGGTCAATTTCCACCACATGTTACGCAGGATATTACGGCTGTGATAAAAAGTATAATTGTTTTATCTATATTTACTTATCCGACTCTTTTATTTTATTTATCAATTTGTTTGCTGTTTTTTTTTTCAATTTTCAATGATCTATAGAATCTCTTTTTAAATTATTCTCCTGAGACCTACAGTAAATATATTTGCAATCGATGCTTTATATTCGAAAAGTGAATAGGATTTCCGTTTGTGTCTAAGGACACCGTTCTTCGTCAGGGGTGGAAAGCGATGCCGACAGTCAGAACTTGCCGCCAATTCCGGTCCAGAGTGAAGATTCTTTGGGTAGCCCTTACGAGAACGTTCGCCCTGGAGATGATCTCTCCCCAGCGGAAGGGACATCGCCCACTCAATGGCAGTTTTATCACAAGCCTCGAGATGATAATCGTCGAGTTTCCGGTATTTCTGCTGCTTCTATGTAAGTACCTTTCATACTGTCCCCTACATTCTACAACTAATTGTAAGCCTCATGTACGCTGAGTGTTGTTAAATTATTTCAATGCTATAATTTATTTTCTGATATTGCTGATTAATTTTATGAATATTATATTAATCATTCGAAGGTAAGTAAATGTTTGGAAAAAACATACACGAAAAAACGTATCTTTAATCTGAAAACAATAAACACTACTTCTTTATACATGGTATGAATATATAAGGCTTGAGATATTTGATTCTTTAATCGATTTATAATAAAATTGAAGATAAGAAATTCCTTAAAAGATTGACCTAAAAGAATTGATTTTCTAAAGATCTATCTAAAAATTATATGAAATTTATTACAGTGATAAAGATGAAAATTACATTATACATTTATGGTATGAGGATAATTATTATAAATAGAAATAATTATAGTTTTAAATTTAAGAACTGTAGTCGCTCTATACCATTTGTCTGTGAAATAGACAAAACTTGATTGCTCTACTTTAATGATAACAGTTGGTTTTTTTTAGTCAAAATCAATAAAGTTGTGAATTGGATCTACTTGTAGGATGGTATTCAGGATGTCACTCGAATTCACTTGAAAATTTTTATTTTCCGGCAACTTTTGTCTTATACCCCGCCAAGTCGACAGGATAAAAATTGGACGTCGTGCTATTTTGTAAATTTAAAGTAGAGTAAATAAATATATGTGTACTCGTGTATTGCGCAGTAGTCGCATTTCAGATTCATTGCATTCGATAATATTCGCACATTTAATATCTGAAGGAGAAACATCGAGAACAAAATTTCGTGTTCAGTCACTTATACAATATTATGTTGCATCCTCTTGTTGCTCGTGTTACTCATACAATAGTGTCAAACGTTCAGCTCTTATAAAAAATAAAGTGAAGTAAATTCGCGTCATATTTTGTAAAATTCTTAATATCACATTCATAAAAACCTTGGCGTAAGTGTGTATTCGATATTTCCTTGAAACATAAAAAGGATTTTATCATCTTTTATCATACAAAAGCTAGCTTTTTAGATCACTCTATGTGGTCAGATATAAGCAGCAGCATGTCGGCAGCTTCGAGTAGGGTTTAATATAGAAGATGTGGGCAAACAAAAGTGTAGATGTGGACTAGCAGAGTGAATGAACGAGAGAGAGTGTTGGCGGGGGTGGTTTGGACCGCGGCAGGCTGCAAAAAGGGCGGAGGTGGAGAAGGCAGAGGTGGTGTGGAGAGACCTCGCGTGTAGCCCCAGCGCGTTAAGCACCGCTTGGCTTGGTTTAATTTTCCTGATGTAGGCAGGCGATGGTGGTTCTGACCGCCCCCTCGACTCCGGATCACCCTCACAACCCCATTGGTACTCCAACTGCTGTTGCTGGCGGTGCACTCACTATTTCAGACTTAGCAACCCAAGCGATGTTTGACGTTGGTTGCCCCAACGGCCATCGCGAGATGAATCCATCACGTTAAACAATGTAAATGTTAGCCCGTCTCGACATAAAACTAATAACCATCTCACTCCAACCAACTCGCTCCCATCGACCACCGACATCGTGTTCGTCAACTTCGACTCCACCTATATTACTTACTCCTTTCCTCTTTTTATTTTCCTTTTTCTCTCCTTTCTTCCTATTTTCTTTCTCAATCAAAACTGCACTTCTTTGTTATACACCTCATCCTCATTCTTAGTCTGAGGCTTGGCCTTATTAAAAAGTCGAGACCTGTTTTTAGCTCGGTTTCCGAGTCTCCCCTTGGAGCTTTGTTTATGTATCACAAGTGGTACAATTATTATCTCCTCTTTATAGCATGTATTTATATTTTCTAGACAGTATAGGGGTCTATATATTAAAGCCAGGTATATCTTATTTTAGAAGTTTTAGATTATTTACATTAGCACAAGCAGATGAAATTAAACTCTGAGCTTATTCGGTATCTGTACTTTTTACTTACGTGAACAGCTTTCGCGCATTGGCGAGTCGCGTGCTCTTAATGTGGCTTTATAGAAACTGGTGGAATATAGAGTACTTGACGTGTTGATTGGTTGGGGATTTCAGCGAAGGCGAGGAGTTTGGGAAGTTCATAGAGACAGCAAGGAGGAACCTCCAGCTAACAGAGGACTCCGACCCCAGCTCCGTCTTTGACAGTGTCTTTATGTCTATGTCCGACACTCTGAACTCTATTAACACCCTTCCAAGTTCAGATCAAACACCTGAAGACAGACCATTAAACATTACCACCATTACAACACCATCATGCGACACTATACGGTATGACAGAGAAACATTCCACGCTACTAGTTCAATTTATTTACAGTTTTTAGTTCCTATGCTGTGTTTGAACTAGTATTAACTTAGATTTAGTTCATCTACTGCTTTTTAGAAATCTATTTTGTGGATCAAAGAAACTATAGAAGGTGACTGTGTCTTGATTATGAAAACATTGTTTTTCTTGAAAGTGGATAATTCTGTTTGCTCAGGGGTTCTGATAGCGGCCTGTACCAAACACCACCAATTCCACGAGGGATGATGGATAGTAGTTTTGTAGCGGAGGACCTGTCCTGGACATTGCCGCCGGGTTATGGAGGAGGTCGGGAATCGGACCAATTGAGCGTCTCTTCATCGTCAAGCGTTGGCGGACCGAGCCCACGAGACCGACGATGTTTGCCGAACGATTCCAATACTTCAGGGATTTACTTGCCAATGGCACCTCTGTCCAGCTCATCGCACAGTCCTGCCTCCAATAGTAAGGTCTCGGTAAGTTCAGCCTACTCTAAAACTATCTCTGAAATGAAAACACTTCAACAATGGAAGAAAGAAGAAGAACGAACCCCTTCCTTGTACGAAGAAAGAAACTCCAATAATAAAACAAAAACCTCTCGAATTCTCTAGCTTGTTTGCTGTGATATTTCGTTCTGAGTTTAATCTTTCCTGGTGGGATTCACGAAAGATTCGACGTTAGCTCAAAAAGCGGTTTCATAATTTGAAATTTGATACTGTAGAATGAAACTAGATAATTTATATATTTTCAAGAATTTAAAATATACTAATTATCAAAGTATTACTTAAGTGTTAAATTTGATTTGATTAATTCAATGTATACTGTTTTTTTTCAGCCAACACCCCCAAAGAAACCGCCACGTAGGAACCTTTCTGTGTCACCAACTCACCTGCAGACCCAGATGTCACTTTCTGCAGACTGCACCTTGGGACCAAGCAATTATGAGTACTTGTTTCTGGCCCGAAGTGGTGCCCGTAGTCACATTGATCTTGAACAACTGCAGATGCGTCGAGAACAGCTAAGGCACGTGAGTAGAAGTGTGGATCAGTATGTGGATATGAAAGCTCGCTACGATCTCCAGAGAATTGAGTCTGGCGTTGAACCTGTTGCCATTACCTCTATCGTCGAAAACCGGCCAATTAAGATGCAGAATCCTAGGCGGAAATTGCGGCGACATTGTGAACGCGCCTACGAGAATTACGATCTCGACAGCAGTCCAACCAACGCCAACAAATCGCCCTGTAGTGAGAGTGGAACGTCGCAGGAACGAACTTTTGTTTCAAATGCTTTCCTAACTTTAAAGTCTTCCCAAGAAAGTTTACTTGATGATAAACGCGATGAAAACGACGTTCAGGCACAAGAAGGTCATGAAGTGACTGATAAGAGACTGAAGCGTGTACAAATGATGCTACCGACCAGCCCAACTCATTACGTCCAGCCACCTACACCTGATCATCCACCACCGTCCGCTTTACAAGCGGAGAGGTCCATTCATGAAAGAATTCGTCCCTTAAGTCAGGTGAGTCAAAGCATCCTGTTATTACCTGAGATACCTAAACCTCGCATTCACCCTTAACATCGATTGTATAGGGTTTAGAGGGCCACAAGAAATTTTGAGACATTTCACTTTAAAATGCAATACGAAAATCTACTAGCATAAAAATTATTAAAATTACGTAATAAAAACAAATTTAAAAATTACTAAAATAACTCGTTTTGATTCTCCAAAGAAATAATGTTTTTGAAGAAAATATCGGAAATTGTAAAAATTATGATTGTTTACATAAAGTAACTCTGGTGAAGTGTGAATATTTAGGCTTAAAACTATTTAAAAATGATGCTAGAAATTTAGAACAGATCACAAATGACACCTTGAAAGTTTTTTTTCGTTTCAAGAGAACAAAAACTTAATTAAAATTTTTTTTAAATTTATCTATAGAATGAAATAAATGGCCATAATAAAACTCTAAAGTAAATCAGCCAAATACGCTAGTCCATGTAAAATATTGGATGAATGAAATCATTAAAATATCATCATTATCATTATCATAAAAGTCTAACAGTGTAATATAAAAGAAGAAAGATTTCTAACTCCAAGTGGTTGTTTGCATGTCGATCGTATTGCGTAATAATTGACCTTAGTAAACGAACTTCTTCAGTCAAGAGATGTTCAAGGTTGCGGTTCATTTCTTGATTATTGAAACAGCTGAAAATCTTTTTGAGAAGACGATTAAGAATAAGAACGTGAAATTTCGAGATTCCTAAAGTGCGACGGAATGGACAGAAGATAAGCAACCAGAAGAGCTTTACGCTAGATCGCGTTTAATATACAAGCGGTGTTTGATCTGTGATGCGATTTACAAGGAGACATCGCCGTTTGCTGCGTCTTCCTGTGATCGTTCTGCTGTGAGACTGACTGTGTTCAGTTCTATCTCCTCCGGCGAATATCCATAACACATCCCCCAGCTTTTCCCTTACTGATCCTTCAACTTACCTCGTGTCTCTGTCACTCTCCTCAATTCGCGTACCTAATACACGCTTGACGAAACATTATGTGGCAAACGCGTGTGTCATACGAGCGACGAGTCAAGGCATAGGCTGGGAAAGATCATCGCTTGTATTTACATCCCAAGATCCACTGTGATGGTTCTTTGGTTCAAAGCCAGTCGGTAGAGTAAAGCTTCGTGGTTGTGCGGATGAAGGACGCGCTACCAAAGAGCTAAAAGAAGCCAGTCAGGCTGCAAGTGATTAGAGCAATAGTTTCAAAGGACCCCGCTTGGAGAAAGATTTGAAAGCTTGCGAAGGTCTCAATTCAAACCGAGGAACAAAACTTTTTTCATTGAGATTTAAAGCTTGTATCTTATCACAAAACGACGGCTGATGAAAAGTTGACTAGAGATAGTGCAGGTATTTATTTTTCAAACATACTTTTTGAGCAGTCTCTCTTGCAATACCTTTCTGAATTCTCCTGATTTTTTTCTCTTTAAATTAATATTTTTAATCAGTTAATTTTTTTTTCAATGAAAAAAACTCATCCAATGTAAAGTTGTAAAATTGTCGCTCTTGTAGAAATTCGAACAATTCACTGTGTGGTAGAGAAGCGACTTCACGTTCCTACTGAAAAAGGAGTACACGAACAATGAATCAATTAATTCACTCATTTGCACTGTTATTTCCCCATAAAAGCAGGTTGTCTGGTGTCAATAACATTTTTTACTATTTTTTTAATGACCAATTTTAATATATTATTTCCCCCAATTATTTTAAGTTGACTTCTTATATGGCGTGAAGTTATTGTGAAGCGATAATGATCAAGGCCATGGATCAACCAGTATAGCTGACCAAATCAATTAAATCAGTTTCCCCCAAGATTTTTCAACAATAATGCAATTTTTAAGCTAAAACTTCAGGACATTATAAAAGACATATTAGCAGGTGTTTGTAGACTTTAATTAGTCCTAAACAATAAAAAATAATAATTCCAGTTTCACCGACACTACATTTTTTTTAATTGTTAAAAACTAAGTAAAGTCTAGAGCCATCCGCTAATATGTCCTTTATTATGTCCTGACTTTCAGCTAAAAAAAATGCATTATTGTGAAAAAATCTTGGCGGAAACTGATTTTTTTTTATTTAGTCAGCTGTACTGGTTAATCCATGCCCTTAAATTGTACAAGGGGCGACAAAAAGTGCGCTTGAATGTAAAATAGTTCAAACAAAGCCCTAATAGCCTCAACCTAACTCTTTCAATTCAGCTTTGCACCAAAGAATTTATTTGGGTTCAAACTTAAGTATATAATTTTATGGTTTCTCAAGGAATCCCTGCAAATTATTCTAAGAAATGTAGCCCATCTATGTAAAGTGTTTTAATAGGGAAGATCAAAGTTAACAATTCTTGTCTTGATCGAATGTCCAAACCTTCCATTTTCAATTATAAATTTAATTTAACACATCAAGTACTCCTTTTTGTATCATATGTCAAGTACTCTAGTTATTCCAAAAAAATGTGAAATTATCGACACCATCCTTTTTGTATTTTGTAGATTTCAATAAATATCACTGATGAAGGCTCCGATCAGAGCCAAAACGTCTGATTAAAAAGACTTCTCCATTTATGGACCCTAAAGCCAATGCAAACGTACTAATTATTATAACGTTAATCCAATAATTAGAAATCCATATTCTTATTCTTTGAAATGACACGCCATTAAACGAAATCAGTCGAGTAGTTTGAAAAAAAACAAAAATTCCTCAGCTGAGGGTACACATATGTATCTGTATTTGTCAAAATGTTAAAAATATCAAACACAATGGATTTTAAAATCAGCCATAAGACAATCACGAATAATAAGAATCCAAGACTAATTGAGAAAAAGCAAGATCTGAATACTTTGTAAATATATATTTAAGTATTTCGTCAGTAAGATGAATATGAGCAGTACATGTCAATATCTATGACATTTGCTATCATAGAGATATAGTCTAAATACTCGTACAATTTAGAACGTATTGAAATAGAAAAAGTCTTGGAAATAGGTGTCAGAGGAAGGATGAAATGGGTAGCAATGACGGCATCTCAGCAGTCAACTTCCGCGAATTCAACAGAGCGACAGAATCCAAGACGCTGACAACCTTTGAATAATGAAGCCCTTGGCTTCTACGCTTGTCTGAATTCTCTACCATCCTCCGCGAGAAACTCATGATTCCGTTTTGATTTTCCCGTCTTCCCACCAGACAACATACACAACATTTGCTAAACCTTTTCGCCGTGTTAAGAATATGTGAAGCTTTTCAGATACTCAGAAAGAAGAACAAATTAATGAATGTCTTGGAAAATATTTTATAGTTTATGTAACATTCATTTTTTTTAGAAATGTACTCTTAAAAAAATGTTAAAAATCTTGATTACTCTTTAGTTGGGAAAAAAGGGATTATTCGAAATATAATATATAAAAGCACTGTCCAAATGCAGTATTTATCAGTTATTATAATGTGTGTACGAAAAAATATTAATATTGACTGTTTTACAACTGTATTCAAGCTTGCTTATGGCAATTTTTAAAAAATATTTTTCTCAGAAAATGTAGGTGGTCTGAAATCACACTTTTAATCAAATGTAGGAAGCTTCTACAATTTTGTGGAGACATGAGTTTTTAATTTTGTGTCCATCAGGTATATAAACGGCGATCACGGGACATGGAAACTGAAATGGACGAAGATCTACTGCAATTTCCGGTTGGAGTTTCTTTAGATGCATCCAGTGGTTCATTGTCAAGTGTCTCCCTCTCGGATAAAAGTGTGTCAACGGACAACGTAGAAGAATTCTTTGGCGACGTACCATTCGCAGGTAAACAGCAACACACGCTTGGCTGCACCGCATGACGCTTTCTTCTCTTGTGTTCGTGCATTATCCATGTTTTTCGTCTTTCTTGATGACCACTTGCATAGTCTCATATATTTCGTTTTTTAACACCCACTCCCTCCACCTGATTTTCATTAAACTTTAAGTATACCTTTTATAAAAACTTTCAAGTCCTAACAATCAGGGAGTAGGAGTTGCCTTCGTTGTTCAATGCGAATTCGCAGAAGACAAGTCTATAAAATAATTTATCACTAAAAATTGTAAAGATATTAACCCTACTTACGATTTAATTATTTTAATTCTACATGAGGCTACATTGTGATTAAGACTGTTTACTTTAGCTAAAAAGTCATTTTTAAAAACCATTTGAATTGTGCCTTTTAAAATGTCTAGTTACAGAAAACAAAGTAGTGCTTGCTAAAGTGAATTAAGAGTAGTTGAGGGTATAAAATTGTGATAAGGAAAAAGTATTTTGTTATTTATACAAATTGTTAAATTTTTCATGTTTGAGCATTTAAAGTCACTTTTTAATCAAGCATCTTTTCTTACAGCTAATACAATTAGTCGTATTTATTCACTTCTAGATCGATTCTTACTTTGAACAGATAGCAAAAATTTAGAAAGTATTCTAAAAGGTATAACAAATAAAATTCAGTATTCAAATATGTCGTTAAGGGAATTTGGGGTTCTAGAAAATTAAGTTGTCAGTGAGGACTTAATCGCGCTTTTGTGTCTGCTCATTTATTTAACCTGGGAGCCAGGGAAAATCTAGCCAATGAGGCAAAAGTCGTGGTTTTGGCATTCCAGCTTCCTTCTTTGGAAGCGAAGCGCGAAACGTGCCATGCAAGCATAAACTTATTTCCGCTCTGATGGTTTTTTGTCAGTTCATTATCCACTATTCGTTTCTCTTCTAAAGATTCGAAAAATTTGACAAAAATCGATATTAAGATTCTATTGTACCCACAAAAAAAGCACAAAAATAATAATAATATTTTTTAAATTCAAATATCACACTCAGGTTTTCCACATAAAATATTACACGTAAGATAGGGCAATTTAAGTCTAAAAATTATACGATTAATAGTTATCTACATCTGAATTCATAAAAGACCTATAGTGCATTCCCGCGAAAAAAAAGTTGATCTTGGTAGATCTGGTCAGATCAAATTCCCAGATCTAACCAGATCTTGATTTTGTCGAGATCTGACCAGATCTACTTTGAATATGACCAGATCTACTTCAGATCTGACCAGATCTACTTTAGATCTGATCAGATCTGGTCAGATCTCGACAAAATCAAGATCTGGTTAGATCTGGGAATTTGTTCTGACCAGATTTAACAAGATCAACTTTTTTTTCGCGGGTTAAGAAAACAGAAATCAGTTCATAAAATATAATTTTGAAGGTATGTGTAGCAAATGCACTATTAACCCTCTAGAACTAGTGATGTTTCTAATCTCAAAGAAATGCGAGTGCTTGAAGGGTTTAAAATTTGGAGTTAATACTATTTGGCCATGTGACTATCATTAAAAAAAAATTCTTGAACCCGTATGCACGAAAACAATTATCCTGTCTTGTTAGTTGAGACGCCTAATTAGAATACACTCGAGATTCCCTATAATTATAATATATAATTTATAATATAAATGTTAAAATGTTGCTGTTGGTTTTCATTTATAAAAAATGCGTTTCGAAACATAGTATTACACATGTAGTATTGATCACAATAATAAACTGTGCAAAATTACACATACTGATTAATTGTAATTATATAAAATTTTCATACATATTGTTCAAAAAGGGAGAATTTTACTTATCTGCAGTAATGTGTGAAATATCAAAATTTCCAAAATAACTTATGCAATTTTAATGCAAGATAACTGACTTTACTCCAAAATATTGAAAACTCCAGATGGGTAAAATTGAATATTTAATTTTTCATTTCAAATACTGTAAAATTACACAATTAAGTAATTTTTCAATAATTGACTAATTATTTTCTCATTAATTTGTGATAAAAGCCATCAAACTCATTGATTACGGTTTCAAATTCGAGCGCGCTTTATTCCGTAGTAATGGGGGAAGAGGGTTCGATCGTCTGCTCGTTATGGGGAACCGTGACGCGCTCGTAAAAGGGAGGCCTTGTTACAGGGAATCTCATTATAGAGAATCTCGAGTGTAGAAAAGATCATTTCTGGTATTAGCAACCAGAAAAGTAAGTTGCTTTAAACAAAATGGTATCAGCTGAGCATTTTCGTGCGTAACGCACGGATGCCAAGAACATGCATTTTGCATGCCCCGTAATTTCGTTCAAAACAGCGAATTTCTATAAATCGCAATTTAACATTGGATTACTTTGTTTTATCGATAGTTATGAAAATACTTCGAAATACACATGTAATGTACGGGCATGCAAGTTTGAAATGATAATAAGATATTCAGCAATACGAAAATAATGTTTCTCTTTGATCATGTTTTCCAATTTTTCACAAATAAATTCGAAAAAAAAGAAATAGCGAAGGAAAAAGATACCCCAAATGTATTAAAATGTATAATCGAAGGCATCTGATTTGTCTTAAAGAATCCTATTCCGGAAAATCGTGCTCCTTTATAACTAAATACCTCTGTAATGTCAATTAATTGTTTATTTATAGATTTCCAGTCTTAAATCGGGATCTGCTATTGAATTATCAAATTAAACCCTTTCCTAATAACATTATGAATGAAATTTGACATTACTCTTTTAT
Organism: Diplolepis rosae; assembly: GCA_030998225.1. NCBI lineage: Eukaryota > Metazoa > Arthropoda > Insecta > Hymenoptera > Diplolepididae > Diplolepis > Diplolepis rosae. The sequence continues at coordinate 5,301,422 of JAPYXD010000466.1, forward strand.
TAAAAATTTTCTTTTCATGTCCGAATTTTTGCGAAAATGCTCGGCTATTTTTTGAGTGCGATATAGCTTAGATGCCAAACTTTGCATTATCAAGATTAAATTTATGGTCATTATAAACTTATTACTTCTGACAACTTTACACTTGTAGCATAAACTCTGTGCTTACACTGAAATGAAATTATGGCCGGGTTCGGGCCGGATACTGGCCGGGTTTCCCTGCTTGTATTCAGAATCTGGCCAGGCTACCCGGTTGGGTTTTGGTTGGTTTCGTCACGCTGCGCTGGACGGATCCCGGCCGGGTTACCCGGTCTGATCCCGGATACAAATAGGTTAACACGGTCGGGATCCGACCGGTTTTCAAATGGGCTATTCGATTGAATGCTAGTCAGGCTGCCATAAGAATAAGGGATTCAAAAAAAGGCCAAGATATAAATTAGAAAAAATATTTTTATTAAAAAAACACACTTTCGAGTTTTTAATCAATTTCTTCTTCGGGGTTATCCTCGACTCTGTGTACAGTTTTTCCTTGCCTGGATCCCTTTTTGGTCCTGGCACCTCCCCAATCCTTGGCGTTTCCCAACGCGTTTCCTAATGAGATGGCGAACGCATTTTGAGTAATTAATTTACCGTTGGAGGCATCATGATGTGTTTCTGAAAGTACTCCTGGAAAAAAATAAAATATTAATAACATACTCTGCTAACAAATATAAGATCCTGGATATCTTACCTGATAATTTTAAAATACATACCATATAAACAATCATAAAATAAGGTTTCTCTTAATAAGCACTTATTTGGCATCCTTTTGACAGCAGTAAATTGCATTGCCAAACTTGCTGTCAAATATTTTCTTAATATATTTCCCAAAATTTTATTAGGAGCAAAAGTTCTGTAAAAACTTTTCGGCAAGGACTTCATCTGATGTGGAAAAAATATTGATAATATGTTGATAAAATTCCAATTTTTTTTTAACTTCACTGATATTTATTTTTGTATATACATACGAAATCTTTTCGAAAAACTTCGTCTTGTGAAAGATTTTCATTAAATTCTTTGAATTCTGCGAGCAGAGAAAAAGGTACTTTTAAGTTATATTTAATAATAAAGTCTTCTTGTATTCCTTTATCTTTAGCATTTTCATTCTGAGTTAGTTGTGTCTGATTTTGAGTTATTTTGATCTCTTCCACATCGACCTTAATTTTTTGTAAATCAATTGTGATTAATTGCAGGTCATCGTAAATGCGCCACAATAAAGATGAGTCTAAATGGACAGAAAAATATACGTAAAATGTCTTTAGCGAAAAAGGTTTAAAATCTTATGATATTTTAATTCTTTATCAACATTTAAAAAATTACCAGTAGTTTTGTATTTTCCAGATTTACTCTTCTGATTTTTTTTCTCTTTATACTTAGTGGATTCCTTTGCGAGGTTGAAGTCTCCCTTTTGAACATCATAGGATTTACCTGGAAATTAAGCACATTAAAATTGAATAGATATTCGCGTACGTGTACGTCATAAGAATATTATATTTCATTGATAAAATTTACTACTAGACGAAGCCTGACTTGATATTCTAGATATTTGTTGTTGCTGTTGTCTGTTTTGCACAATAGGCTTTGGTTTTAGAAAAGTTGAAGCTTCAGGAAATACATTTGGAACTTGTGAATGGCTCTTTGCAGTTATTTTATTTATGTTATCATCATCGGACGAATCTGAATAAACATTGTTGTAGGATGATTTCAAATTTGGCAACGTATTCTTGTGACATTCTGTATCTTCGAGGCTTTCGTCACCTGAAATAATTGAATAATAAACTATTTGAAAGAAAATCGTGGAAATCAATATATTATATAAAACTCTTCATCTTATGAAAAGATCTCGCCTAGTAAAATAGGAAAATTGAGATTAAGTCACAGTACTTACTGAAATTGAAATCATCCTGTTCGTGTGGGAGGTTACTCGATGCTTTATAGTTTGAAGCGAAGGTAGTTTTTTTAGATACTTTGTTTTTATTCAATTCCTTTTGAGTCGCTGTTGACATCTCTGAGTCTGAATGAAGATCTTCCAGATTTTCTAAAGCAGCTTCAGTTTCACGGCTTACAACTAATCTTTTTTGTTTATAACGTTGCAAAATTTTAACAGCTTTTTGTTCTGGTGTTGTGTCACTATCTTAGGAAAACGCAAACTCTTCGGTTTCTAGTTGTTTTAGACGTTTCATAGCTTCCTCGAAAGTTCCTTGAACAAAGTATGAATTATTTTTGAAATCATAAGTATGTCAATAAATAAACAAAACTGTGTTTTAATTATTTTAACCATTGACTAATTTAATTCCCAAAATTGAGTGGGGACAAGTTTGAAATAATATTTTTTGTAACAAAATAAGTTATCATTCATTGAAATCGTATAATTTTAAAAAATTTGGTAAGCGATGAAGCAAAAAGTTCAGTAAAAAATGAAATTTGCTATTTAAATAATTACTGTATGTTTTGCATTCCTTCCATGAAAAATGATGTTTTTTCTTTTAAGTGATGCCATCAATAATAATATTATAATACTTTAAAGTAAAATTGATTTTTTTTCTCGAGGCCTGTTTTTTCGTGCTCATACTACCTCAAGTTTTCAAAATATTGATAGTTGTTAGTATCTTATATCAAATACTCCTGAAGTTTTTAGGTACATATTTTTACTTTTCAAGTAATCAAAATAAAAAATAAATTCAAAAATAAAAATTGTTTTCTTTTAATGGCCTCCCTGAAATTTAATGAAAATAATGGATGAATGCTTACTGGCAGATCCTTTAATCAGCACAGTGTAGACTGGCCATTCAGCAGAAGCGGGGACTCTCTTTTTCACCAAATCATGCAGTCGCTTAACTTTTCCAGAATCATATGGTGGCGGCATAAATTTACATTCTAATTTGCCTCCGTTATTATTATATGTTACCCAATCACTGGGAACACAATCAATACTTTTGACTGGAGCCTTTGGACCACGGCGAACGAATTGTACCAGTTGGTACAGATAAGAATTTTCACTACTCATTTTTGACTGACGAAAATTCTCAGAGTAACACGATTCTCCCTAAATTAAAAAATATTTCAGTATTAATTATTAAAAATAAATGTATACGGTTTCTCCGTGTATCTAGGTAATGATGGATATATTAACTATAAACATTAATTTATCATTAAATTACAGATTATAATTATAGAAATTAAAATATAGGTTATGATTTCTCAGGGGTCTGACGTGACCTTCTGAACTACGAAATCGGTTTAGCATATTAATTGAATTCAACGCTAAAGAATAATAATTATCGTTACTTATTATCAATAAAATTCACTTACCTTTATAAACAATCCGCTTGCAATTTCTTAACGTAACCCGGCGTCACCCGGCGTTTTACTATGTTTTAGCAGAAAAGACAATTGAAGTAAGCCCGGTCACATGACACAACACAGGACAACGTAATTCAAAACCTCTTTCCGAAAATTGTTTTTTCTTTTTTTTTTACTTTTTCTTAGTCATTTAAGAATTTATTAAATTATTTAGAATGATGAAAAATTGTATCACAAAAATCATTCAAGTATAATTTCACTGAGAACCTATATTTGACAATGAAAAAAGAGTTACTCTACGATTTCGCAGATTTCGAAGAATTGCCTCGCAACTATTTGATTTGTTTATTTTTAGGGAGGATTTTTTGAAGTGAAATATTGTTTCAGAATAGAAGTTTCAAACTCAAAGCGTAGCAAATTTGTAAATGAAGAAAAACGTTATTATTACAAATTTATCAGCAAATTTAATTTTTTTTAAATTGTTTTTCGTAAAAAACTAAATTGCTCTTCTGGTAAAGTACCACATGACCATAAGGGATTTTCACCTATAAAATATATAATAAGTTATTGATAGTTGAAAATGCGTTTTAGAAATAAAATAAATGAATTACTTGAACAAATATTTTATTCTATTAATGTGTTCATTTTATTTCATAGATTTTTGTTTATACATTCAAACGAAGCAGTTTACAAAATACTTAATGGAGCATTCCGATAGCGAAAAATTTCTCCAAGCCACTTTCTTTTTTAACGGACAGTTTGATAATCTTATTTTGAATCATAGCAACAGGGCCAGTAAAAACCCTCTCAGAGACATTGTTGTTCAGCTCCCAAGATTGCAACTTTGCTGAATCACAGGGATAGGTAAATAAAGATTTTTTTTTTCCCAAATTTTCCCTTTCACTTGCAACACGTCAGTAATTTCATTATTTCCAAAAAATTTTTTAACTTCCAAAATTCTACCATCGTCTAAAATCATGAGATTATTGGGAGAAGATGTGCTTATTAAAAATTGTTTAAATTTAATTTCTTTAATGCGACCATTTCGAGCCACCTTTGTTATATCTACTACAGGTGGTAACTTTACTTTTTCGATCCGCAAAAATCTTTTTTCGCGAAATCTACGACACAATTGAGCAAGTCTACGAAAAGGTGTACGTAGATACTTTTGAATTTGGCCAAGAAAATTCTCAAAGGGGAAAGCTGTTACCAAACTCAAATTAAATTCTAAAAAATGTACGTCGTCTACTAAATGTATAAGATGATGAGAATTCAACACTTGAGACTTTTCACCATAATAATAATTTAAAGCCACAAAAAAAGTTTTTAAGTACTGTTTTGCTTGTTTCGCATATTTAGTACAGGCTGAACTGCATACAATTCTGAAAGCAGCATGCAGGAGCAAGAAGTGGAAGTACAGTTCGTCCCTTAGAAGACCTCTTAATACTATTGGTCCGCAATAGAGTAAAAAATCTCAATTCCGTAGCTTTCCACTTTAAGTAGGATTGAATTGATCTTGTCTTTCTCTGAAACTCGCTCGGAATTTGACACTTTATGCGACAAAGGCGATTGCTGAGGATATTTCTATTTCCAATACTTAACTTGAAATTTAAGTCGCCCGACATCCAGTATTGGATAAGCAGCTTCATAATTCCTTGACAACAAAGATGCATGAAGGCGAGTACGAAGATTGCAACCATATTCAAAAGCGGAATAACGCGCAAAAAAGCCGACGGTCCATGGTGATGTTCAGGTTGTTGAAAACCTCGAAAAGAATTATCAGTTCTTTCTTCTGCATTGGTGGAAGAGTAAACTGTTGTACCCTCTACTTTTGCACCAGAAACAGAGCACCTTTCGCAAGCAAAAATGGCAGTGTGACCCACAGTGTTCTTTAAAAAAGCCCGGGCAGGTGTATCTGCAATAATGCATTTCAACATGACCTCTAACTTATTTCCGCCTATATATATTCCATCTTTTTGCAATTTATTCAATTCTCTGATAAAACGTCGTAAAAATATTTGTGCAGTTTTCGGTTTACCTTCACCATCATAAATTGCAATTTTAAAAGGTTTGTAAATATCCGGATCAAAGTGGACTTTCCCTATAAGAATCCACAAATGTTCTGTTCCAGATTTGGACACAGGCATTTCATCAGCATGGACTTGTATTCCTATTATTCCATTTTTGTGCAATTTCTCATTCACACATCTTTGAAGTCCATTTGCAATTCCAAAGTACGCAAAGGATCCTTTTCTACCTTCACTATTTTCCATTTCTTCAATTTCATATCTTGCTTGACACGTTCCAAGAAATGTTTTAGAAGATTTTGGTAAATTAGGCATAAGTCGAGATCTTAAAATATCCAACAATTTATCCAGTTGATTCTGGCATATTTTACTTTCAATAGCCCATAAACGCAACTTTTGCTCATCCGTGTCATCATCTAAGTCACTTTCTTCTTCCGCAGAATCTGAATCACTGCTTTCTTCAAGCGAACTCAAGTTGTCTTCATCAATATCGTCCGAAATCATATTTCCATATTCATATGTAGTCGACTCGGCAATGTTGCTCTGAAATTCTGCTAAAATTCAGAGAAAATTTTATTAGATGTTAGATACATTCTGATTCTTCTCTAAAAATACTATACCTATTAATATTATCTATTGTATTTGCAAATTCTGTTCTTAAAAATAAAAAATCTTAATTTTAAATTATTTTCAAAAGTGTTCAAAAATATTTAGAAAAATATCGTTGAACATCTTAGAATAAAATATAATTTCTCTCCTTATTGAAACACTGTTCAGAATTGTAAATATGTTTTCATTACAAGTAATTATTTTACAGAGATCTTTGCACAAAGTTAGCATACTGATCAGTTCTATTGGTCCAGATTAAAATTACCGAATTCGAAATTGTTTTACCTTCATGTTCATAAACTAAATTTTCAGGAATAGATAGATTTTCCCAAGTATTCTCATCGTTCTGTCGCAATACTGAAAAACATATCAGGAATCAATACTAAAATAATCACATTTCTTTTTCTCCGTAAACTTGAAAATTTCACAAAAATGCCCACCAAATTTATTAAGAAAGTTAAGAAATACAATGTCAAAACCTATAGAAACTTACCTCCAATATCGCTTAGTGATTCTGCATTTATTGCTTCAACTGTTTCGGTGTTAGAATCATGATTAGAATTATCCGAATGATCAGAATAATCATACATAATTTTAGCTTCTTCTCTCACTTTTTCAATTAGTCTGCGTTTTTTTGCTCGCAAACGATTTTGATCGCGGATTAATTTTTTTTTCTCCTGGTCCATATTCTTTCCTTATTCAAAAACTGTAAAAATTTGTAATGAATTGAAGGTTATAATACTTCTACTTCTGCATAATTTTTGTCGTCTGCTACTGGTCCACACATTTTTTTGGCGGATTTTAAATTTAGTGATGGAATTTTTTTTTTTGCACATGTATATTGGCAAAAATTCAAATTTAAATTAGCAAAAATGAGTTATTCAATATTTTCTCAAAATCAGTTTTATACTGTTATTAATTGAAGCAATTTTTCGACTGTCTCAACAAAAATAGGCAGATCTCAAATCTCCGAAAACTAAATACATCAACTCTATTCTGCTTCACTAGAATGTCAAAGTCGTTTTATTTAGTGGGACAATTTCTTTAATCTTTGCGAAACCTAGTAGATCCCGAATAGAATCTAGTTGGAAACCGGTCAACCGATTAATTGAATAGTTGACCGGGCTAAACCAGGTTCACTCCCAAGCGGAATCTGGTTGGATGCCGTCGAGATAAATAACAAATAGTAGATTGTGCTAAATTACGTTTGGCCGATTTTTCCCGACCAGATTCTGACCGAAATCTAGTCCGATACAGGCCAGGTTATAGAGAAATAGTAAACCGGGCTAAATCAGGTGTGGCCCGGTTTAGCCCGACCGGGTCTCGGTGTGAACCAGATCAGATCCCGGCCAGGCAATTAACAAAATCGTATCCCGGTTTGATCTGATCAGATTCCGGCCAGAAACCTTCTTCTGGCCGGGTCAAACCGGGCTATTTCTACACGGGCATACCCATGTAGAAATTGAAATAGGGACCTAGTCTGGAACCCGACCAGTTCACTAGGTACTTGCATGGCAGGAATACAAAGGTATTGAGGGACGATTTGCGCGATCTTGGGACAGCGATCTAGATTATTAAAATCATAATCTCTATATTAAAAAAAAACTGATAGTATCGGATAATATCTTGCATTATAAACTGAAACATGCCAGATTTTAAAATTTATAATCAACAGATATTATAGTTTACAATCCAAGATGCTAAAATTTATAATCCACTATATTAGAATTTATAATCCAAGATATTAAAATTTGTTATCCATGATTTAAAAATCTAATATCCAAGGTATTAGAGTCTATGATCCAAGCTATTAAACCCGATCATACCAAAATGTTGAAATCCCATATCAAAAGGGCTCACATGATGCCGATAATTATAATGACAAATATTCTAAAAGAATTTTCTAAAGTAAAAAGTAAAATTGAGTTTTATACCAGATAAATGGACAAGAAGAATCTAGGACCGTTTATCTGATACAAAAAATACATTATATAGTTCTTACTTTGGAGAATGTTTTTGTACGTATAATTAGAATTATCCGACGTCATGCGACTAGTCCGCCTATATTTTTTCTTTTATTTCAAATTTAAAAAAAAGAACAATTCAGTTCTATTAAGATACAATTTATTTAGCAAATCGCACGAACACTAGGTGTTTTACATAGATTTTATAACTATTAAAACAGAAGTATAAGATAAAATCAAAATCGAATCGAATAAAAGTTGTTATTAAAATATACACAATACTATGTAGAATTCACAATTCTAATAAAGTATAATAATTTCTTGATTAATCAAAACATTCGAAACTTAAAGCACGCGAGCTTCTTTCAACCATCGCAATTTAAGGCTTCTTATTGCGGAGACTTTTACCGTCCCAGAAAGCTTTTTACACAGATATAAATGAACATAAACAAAATATAATTAATTTTTGGTAAATTTGTAAAAAATATTTCCATCACAAATCTCCAAAACTTTCATTAAGGCAGGGCCGGCTGCAAAGAGATTCGCCGCGACAGTTTCTTGAGAAGGGCTGTTAATATCTTACGCTGTATGAAAATTATACACGCAACGCTGCAGAAAATTCCACACTTGTTGGCAGGAGACCGGATAATTTGCGTTGAGTATGGAAAAACTTGAATCATTAAATACATGTCCCTATTTGTGGCCATGTAAGGAGTGCTTTTCAGTCAATTAATTATTTTGTTTGTAAAATTCACGTTAGCTCAAAAATGATTCAACACGTGGAAAAATATATTCATTCAGAAATAATATAAATATTCAAACACATTTGCACTTGCCTGAGTCTATTATTTAATTACTTTTTTTAATTATTTGCAAATGCACATATTTGTGTGCATGATTTGCTGATGCTACATACATTAATTTATGTATGTATGTAGTATTTGTATATATGAATAAATACAATTTTCTATTTTGTTCTCATTTTCGCACCAAAGTATGGTATTCCTATTTTAAGCAATTAACTCACTATCCACCTGTGTATTCGTTATCGTAATTATCCGTTACTATGTATCTAAATGCACGTGTATATTAATATACATGTGCGTATACATGTATATTATATGCTTAGATTTATTTGCACTGAGAAAAAAATATGATTGAATCAGCGGACTCCGAGCCTATAAATATCAGCAATAGTCTTTCCCGTGATTTTGACGGACCAAAGGCGGTTGATTTAATGAACCTGAGTCAGTTAACCGATTAACCTTAGTGAAGTTGAAACAACTTTATACGTTATTGAATCAATACATGTCGGATTTGAAACGACAATATTAACTTTTTCAATGCAATCGCAAATATTATTGAATCAACCATTTAACCAAAAAATGACTAGAAAAATATTTTATTCTTCATAGAGATGAGAGTAAGTTTTAAGGTTAGGTAATTTTCATGGAGGCTAGAACACGAGGAGTTTTATGTTTCGATTGAACGAGGCGCCAATTTTTACATTGCAATTATACATTCTTTTCCCTAAACCTAAATCTATCTATGTCATTCGCTCGCTCGCATTTACAAACGCAAATCGCATTACCGAAATCCGCAGAGTCGTGTCGCACACAATGTTATCGGATGGAAGTTTTCACCGGGCTTATATACACAACGATATAATTTTCAGCCGCTCGCGAGAAAGCCCGAGCCCTCTAGCGGTCAACAGAAGGAGCTTGTATTTATTTGAAAGAACAATTGCATTCATTTTCTAAGTTTGATATAGAATGATGCACAAAGGTTTTAAAAAATTCAAAACTTCCATGGCAAAGGGCATAGTCGGGTTTCCATGTGAAATCGGCCTTAAAACCAAATCAAATTTCGCATAAACTATATCGAAGGGGTTGGGCAAGAGATTATTTTGTCAAATTTTCAGATCATTATCTGCCATTTTAAATGAGTAATGGCGAATTTTACCATTTTCGTTTTTTTCTTTTTTTAGCTAAACTAATCATAGGAAAATTTTGAAAAAAATCAGGGTTGTTTTTTCCAATAGAAGACACATTTGTAAATTTTTGCAGATTTTTTGATGCATATTTCGTGATGCAAAAAATTGTGAAAAGTTTTGCACACAATTTTGTTCATGTTTGAATTGCGTGACCACTTTTTTGAATTATTCTATTCATAAGTTACCTATCGATGATTGAAACAGAATTTTTGCAGATTTTTGCAAGGTGTGGACGGGGGTAAAAAAAAATAAAAACCATCAAAATACGCATTCTTCCAACATCTTACTATTAAAGCACATTTTATAATAACAGTAGACAAACGAAAAATACAATTTTATTTGGTAATCAATCTCTAACACGGTTTACTTCTGAAATTGTTGCAAAAATTTTGCAAAATATTTTTCGAATTTTTTTTGTTGCGAAAAATCGAAATTTTTACATGCATTGTGAACAAATGGTTGACTGTCGTTATTCGCAAGTCGAAATAGTGCTGCTAAAAATATCTTTTCGTATTCTTGAATGATTTTCGAATATACAGGTTAAATTAATTTCTCTTTGTTAAAAATAACATACAGTAAAACCCCGTTTATCGCAACACCTTCCAATCAAATTCCTCCCGTTTATCGCAAAAACGGAGGGGTTCCCACTTCTTCGCCACCAGCTTGAACAACTGATTATCAGCACATGCGCCTAACCGAATAGTTTCACGCGCTTTCGCTGTTTATCATTGTTTACAGTCGTGTTCCAATAACCTCGAATGCGTTTCTTTATTGTCATTATATGTGCAATTATAAATGAGTGAAAACGTGGAACCGAACGATGGTACGTAAACGACTAGTACAAATAATACATTTTAATTACTTTAAAGTTTATATATTTCTCTCATAATTTTCGAAAGCATGATTGAATTTTTTTCAGTAGAAATATTCCCGCATTTTGTAAAACAATTGATTCGCAATTGGTAATGCGATTGCTGTACCAGGCACAATTCATGCTATAATTTGTCTACTGTTATTATAAAATGTGCTTTAATAGTAAGATGTTGGAAGAATGCGTATTTTGATGGTTTTTATTTTTTTTACCCTCGTCCACACCTTGCAAAAATCTGAAAAGATTCTGTTTTAATCATCGATGGGTAACTAATGAATAGAATAATTCAAAAGAGTGGTCGCGCAATTCAAACATGAACAAAATTGCGTGCAAAAATTTCCACAATTTTTTGCATCGCGAATTATGCATCAAAAAATCTGCAAAAATTTACAAATGTGTCTTCTATTGGAAAAAACAACCCTGATTTTTTTCAAAATTTTCCTATGATTAGTTTAGCTAAAAAAAGAAAAAAACGAAAATGGTAAAATCTGCCATTACTCATTTAAAATGGCAGATAATGATCTGAAAATTTGACAAAATAATCTCTTGCCCAACCCCTTCCATAAGGTTAATGCGAAATTTGATTTGGTTTTAAGGCCGATTTCACATGGAAACCCGGCTATGCCCTTTTATTTATTCAATTGAACAACATACATACACTTGTGAATTCGACAATTTACATAAGTTATAAGAATAAAATCTATTAATCAAAGATTTAGACAATATTTGAAAATATTCAGTCGTACGCTCTACTCAGTAAGCACAAAAATGATTTGAATAATTAATTGTTTTTAATCTTTTGCATAATAAAACAACATTTTTAGAGTAATCGTTGTAATATACATGTACTATTTCCTTAAAAACAATTTCAGAATCATCTTTTTTTTTTAATGATGACCATGTTTGGAGCATAAGTTGTTCTTTTTATTGAAATCCAGGAAATTGGAACATAATCATTCTTCAAATTATCTGTTAGCTCACTTTGAAAACTCTGATAGTCTGGCAACATTTTTAACATTCTGACATAATGTAACAGGTGGTGATGTTTCGGTATCAATGCTTGTTTACTTAGTTTTTTGTAAAGTTTGTGATGAACTTCCACTTGTTTTTCCAAATTGTCAATCATACTATTAGTGAAAGAAGGCGACATAATGAAAGAAACCAATTTGCGCAACGAAATGTACAATTTCCAAGCTTTACTAGTGCATGGCACTAAATCACCGACAAAAAAGCTTAAGTTGTTAATTAAGAAAAACATTTCTGAAGCACTCATCACGAGTTTTTTGTTTGTAATGTGTTCTAATTTAATAGTAGGCGTGACATTTTTTAAAATTTTACTGTGAAAATATAACTGCTCCATTCTTTGTTTCAATTCTAAATACGTGAAACATTTTTCTACAAAAATCAAATAATACAGAATAATCGCTCTAAGAGGTCGTGCATGGGATCAAAAGAAATATGACGAAAAATGTCAAAATCAGATAAATATTTAAATTTTGCTATTAAAACTTCCATTGAATCCAAGAACATTGTGTAATTCAAGATTATCCCCAGAAAAGTTTAATAAGCCAATGTAAACCGTGTAATTTTTACCCTCAACTGTAATTTCAATGCCATTGTTTATTAAATCTAGTATTTGTTGCATTACAGGTCTATATAATTCCAAAAGACTAGTTATCTTTTTGTATGTTGATTTAAATAGTTGAAGTAAAAAAATGTTTTTCAACAAACTCGCGTACTCTGTTGGTACACCGCTGATATTACAATATATTGTATGTTCTTTATTTACGCCAGTGCGAGATCCCAACGGATTGTTTACTTCAAAATCATCTCCATATACAGTTAGAGGAAATACGATTTTTCCATTGAATTTTTTTCCATTTCTCGCCATCTGTCACTTTTATAAATAGAACACATGCACTCGCATTTTTTCATCTTCTCAATGTAATTTCTTATCACAATAAAAACATTTGTTAACCCTAAAAACTTTTTTAAAATTGCGCTCAGTTGTATCATTACCACTGTAAGTTTCATTTGTTTATATTGTCTTTTAATCTTTGATACTCGTTTAGAGTGCAAAACAGTTGCAAGGTGCACAATTTTTGGTTCTACATAATGCAAATTTTTTAAAGCTTTCAACGTTTTATGTGTAGTCTTATAATTTTGGAATACATTTGTCATTATATTCAAAGTATTTATAATACTGTTATCTGTGCACTTTTCTCTACTTAAAATTAATAGTTTATCTACGAAATTATTAATATGAAAATTCTGAAATGCCAGTATAATCGATGACAAAGTTTTCATAGGCACAAACACAATAGCGTGCAAATAGCTAACAATATCTGCAGCTTTTGATACATTTTCTTCTTCGTTATTTTCTTTATTTTCGCATGGACTTTCTATATTTTTTCCTTTTTCATGAATGTTCATTGAATCATCAAAATCATTTATAGTATGATTTAAGACTTGTATATCCACTGGCATTTCATTTTGTTGATCTAAAATCTCAATTGCTTGACTTTCGTTTTCATTATCAGAATTTGTATTTACTAAAGAGCGCTTTTTCACCGGCTTAGTATTAGTATAATCATTATGTGACTCTATGTGTTTTACAAAAGTGCATTCTTCAAAGTACAAAAATCATTCTACGACGTTGGAACCGTTGAATGAGCGGATGCCATTTTAACGACGCGGGGCTGTTGTTTTAACTAGATTTCTTGTCAATGCGATAGATTTTCCGTTTCATTCAACGGCTTCGAGGCTGTTGCTTGTATTTAATGGCGCGGGCCGTTGATTCGACTGTATTTTTTTCTCAGTGTGATAATTGCACATTTCCCATTTAAACATAAGTCTGGAATTTGAAAGTTTGATTTTGTAAACATGATATTTGACCTCTAAACAATTTTGAAAGTAATATAGATTCTGGACTCATCGAAAATAGAAATCTTACGAAATAGCACTTACAGTGTCCGTTGCGCTTATCTTAACTATACAGTTTTTATGAGTCGAAAGTCTGATATTTCGTGCTTTGAAAGGTGTTACCTTTATATACTGGGTAGCACAAAATTTTTATACCTGATGTGTTGTTTTTACATTCATAAATTGTTTTTAATCCTTAAACTATGTCTAACACGTACTGGACGCAACATCAGTTTTAGAAGAATCATTTTTAGTAACGTCAGTCGAGTAATTTTCAGAATTACGGAATTGTGTATGATCTGCACGTATTTCACTTTACAGAACATCCCTGTGTACTTTACATATCTTGCAAGGGTGATTTGAATTAAATCCCCGAGTGAAACGTTATAACTCCTGCATTCCCAAATTATCACCTAGAATCATAGAGAGGCAAAAATAAATTCGCTGTCTGTTAATTTCTATGCCATTTGTTTCTAAATTTACTTGAGGCTGCGTTAGGCAGTAGTTGTGCTTGTACGTCTATTTGTCCGAGTTCAATATCATTTTGTACTTTGTATCGTTTTGCCCGCGTAGGTTTAGTTGTTCTTCTTTTAAGCTGAATGAGACATTGAGTTAGCGAGTCTCAAACAGCTCCAACCATGTGGGTTGACCATTCGTATACACGATCTAACAGAAATCCGTTGATAATAATATCTACTACCATTTTTATAAGTTGAAGAATTATAAGAATTGCTATAATTCCTGCGCTAGCTGTGCCAAACATCATGCATTTTTCCCAAAGCCTTGTTCCAGTTGATTCTACAATCTTGGCTATGGTGTCTTCGTTCAGTAGTTTGGACAGTGTTCCCTCATTGTTAGTTGTGACATGGTCGTGCATTTCTCGTGCCACATCGTTCAATTAAGAGGGTTTCTCAACTGGGAACATAATTCGTTCCCTTAGGTCATCTAAGTCCTTTTCTTGATAGATTCCGCTTGTTGCTAGAGAGGCTGGGTTTGTATATTCCCAAGTTGATTTGGACGAAGGTTGAATTGTAATTGGTTCCACACCTTCAGTTGGTCTTGGTAGTAATTTGTACCAGCTCCCTTCGATGAGGTAGTAGGAAGGTGAAATCGTGTTACACGTAATTTTCGTTTTCCTCCCTTTAATTATGTGTGTGCTGGGTGTAAAGTAGTATGTCACATTTCTCATTGTTACTTGGAGTTCTGCTTGAGTAGCAATAGTCAGTGCGTTCTTCAATGTTTCCCTTTCTGAATTGCATCGTTATAGGAGGACATCTCTGTATAAGTTCCTAATTTGAGTTTTTATGTGTTTTTCCACGTATACAAAGTTGGAGTTGACGTATGCGAATATGTCAAGGTTGTCCATACTAAGTTTGTAATTGTCCGCGAATGAATGGCCCTTAACAGTTTTAAAAATAACTAGCTTAGGATGCTCAGTGCGCAATACAGTATACCCGCAAACGCTTACTACGTTCTTGATTATTAATGCAAAAGTCGTTTCCTCTGTCACCAATGAATATATAGTTTGTATACGACTATTAACTAAATCCTCCACCATGTTTGCTTAACCTTCATACAGGATGCTATATTGATAGAATTTACAATTAGTCGTAGGAATAGTATTCCAAAAGGTACGTCCGCCCTCAACGTCTATGCATATTGCATCTGAGAGGGTGCAAGGTGTACCGGAGCGTAAGTATATTTAATCAGTATTAAGGTTCACTCTTGCACTCTGTTTCTGTAAAGTTATTTTTAAAGTACCCTGTACAACCACAGATTCCCAATCTCCGTAAGGATCTGAATATGCCGCCCCGTTACACCTTCCATCGTTACCTAAATCACTCACATAAAACATGGGGTGAGCAGTTGTGCTATTTATTTTAATTCCACTTATTACAATTGAAATATGTGAATACATCCCGCAATGATACACTGTTCAATGTACCTCAAGTTTACATTTTATTGCTCAACTCTCTATAAATTCGTTAACCTGTAACAATTGAACATATCTTCTAGTTACATTGAGTGAATTCGATGGTACTTGACATTGCCCCACATCTAAAAGTGATATTGTTGCAATATTTAGAGTTCGAGATCCGCAGACATACCCAACTAACGCTGTTATGGATTGGATCAGCCACCATTATGGCCTACCATTTACAAAAACTCCTAATCTGATATATCAGATTCTTCGAAAATATCTCTTAGTTTATCTCTAAGCTCTTTACTTTGATTATATTTTTCTACTGACACACTTACATTACGGAAATAAAAATAATTCTCCTCAAAACATCGACGACAAAATTCATTTTTAGGTCGGATTACACATTCAGTACAAAACAACGTCGACCGTGAATCTATATTCTGAGTCGTAAGGATCCTTCTTCCGAGTGGGAAGTACAATGGGTTACTATTTCCAAAAATTTGTTTTTTATTGAAATCGTAGATTTGTGTTGTCCGGTTTTCCTCCAATTTACCAGTATTCTCAGATCCTATACCCGAGTGCGGGGCGTGATGAGGCACACTAAAGGTGGTGTAAGTAGAGATATTACAGGTGGCGCTGTAATCGATGGAGCTATAATTGAAGACGCTATTATCGACGTTGTTTTCGGCTTAATCCCAAAGTCTTCTAAATTGATTTTGTTGCGTAAATAGATGTTGCTTGCTATCTGAGGTTTTTAATTTTTTGATATTTTAAATAAGGACAGCCCGTAACGTCCTTATACGTTGCAACAAGGTTTAATCCTTCACGATCGAATTCTTTCTGCAGCTCCTGTTTCTTTTTGCGAAGCCTTTCTCGAGTCTGACGGGAATATTTGCGTTTTTTAATTTTCCGTTCTTTCTCAGATTCACGAACATTTACTTAAATTTGTAATGAGAAGACGTTATATAATTCTTACACCAAATTTAATTTTTTTACCAACTTCAAAATTTCTCCTTGATTCTCTATTGCTTTTGTATATTTTTCGTTGAGTTCTAAGAAATTCCTATTTAATATTTCATTTTTGAGGCTAAGGTCCCTATTTACCTTAATCAAATTTGTGAATTTATTTTCCAATTTTTCGATTCTGTTGCATAAATAAGCAACCGTTGACCAACGATCTCCGTATAAATTTTCCAAATCTGTCAGTCTCTGAAGTTTTTCGTAGGTTCTCGAGAATGATGGTCTCAGCAACCGTGATTTCTAAGTCATTTAAGATATCTCAACGTTAGTAACACGTGTGTCACTCAACCTAAAGGGTTTGGTGAGATTATAATCTCAAGAGTTCATACGAAATTTTGCCTAACAAATCTCCCAGACTTAACAACAAGGCGTGGAAAAGACTTCGCTATGATTCGCAACCCTTCACAATTATCTGTAGTCAAGTATCCCTCCGGGGCCTCCAAAAATTTTTACTATGTTACCTCCAAAAACGCACCATGCAAAAATATTATTTTAATAGTGATCAATGAATGTTGATCCCTTATTTCAGGTCAACGACCACGCGCTATAACCTAGGAATCAGACCTTGATGATGTGATGCGCGAAACCCATAGACCGAAATTGAAGCCGTTGATGTAAAATAGAGAGTGCATTAACCAATTTTTTAAATAGAACTTCCGTTAGGATTACCTTCCTAAAATCTCTTACAAGAATGCATACATTCGCCAATCCAAGATAACCTGAGGCAGTACATTGAAAGGTGGTATATGATCGTACTGAAAACTGATTTGATTGTCTCCCAACGTTAGAGTCGATTGTTAAATTAAAATTAACCGTTAAAATAACCAACGTGAATAAACAATTTGAGTGAACGATTCGAACAAAGAGAGCAAGAGGATAGATGATACTTGTACCGGGTGTCCTGTCATTCTCTTAGTCTTTAACAGTTCGTTTAAGCTACTCTTATTCGTGCATGATTTGCTGATGCTACATACATTCCCAAGTAAAAAAAAATTGCGGAAATTCTGCAGTATTTGTGTAGTCCGCACTCTGCAGAATTTTTTGCGGAAAATGGACAACAGAATTTCCGCAAAATTTCTGTAACAGGTAAAATTTATGCAGATTTTTCGTAAAATATCTGTAGAAGGTAAAAGCTTTTTTTAGAATTTCCAAAAGTTGATGTACAAAACAGAATTTGTGCAGAATTCCCCAAAAATGTCTGTAGAAAGCACAATTTGTGCAGGCTTTTTGTAAACAAAACGAGGACAGGGATCAGAATATATACTCTCTGAATATGAACCAGTTATATGTTGGACTGATTGGAATCAGTGAATGACTTTTTTCTATGCAATCAGTTATCTTGGTTTAAGATGACTATTGGGTCAACTATTTTGAACATAGGTAGACGCAAAATAACTGACTTATAGCAAAAAGTCAGTCACTGATTGGAATCAGTCATAATTGTAACAAACTCAAATTTATAAAGTGTAAAGACGATGGGCGATAAGCTCTTAATAAGTAATAATTGCTTCTTTTAAAGAAAATATGGAAAACTCGCAGAAAAATTGTAAGAGATTTTCAAAGGAAGAATTGTATGGGAATTGCGCTAGAATTGCACCAAAGAAAAACGAAAATACAGAAATTATGCAGAATTTCTATAGGGAAATAAACATTAGAATTTTTGAAATAATTATATTAAAAGTAAAATGTGTGCAAATTTTCTGTAAAAAGCTAGAACGTAGCAGAATTTGTGCATAGTGAAGTCAGGAGACAATAAATCTACAAAAAAAGAGGCAGAAAAATTGCGCAGAGTGCAGACTGCACAAATTCTGCATTTGCTCTCCACTTGTTTTGTATTCGGTGATTATTTGAATCAATAGCATATTACGTGCCCAGGCGCACAATGAGGGTTATTGCGTGACGAGCGGCAATGCTCGCAGGAGATGGAAGCCAAGGCGTAGCCGAGACAAAGCCGAGGCACGATCAGTCCTGCGAGCATTGTCGCGAGTCTCGAAATTTCCCGAATTGTGTGCATTGGCACGTATTCTATTTTATGTGACTTCGGTGTGTATACGAGTTTTTATGCGTACACTCGAATCTAATCTAGTATTGTAGTTATTTGCGGCCCTAGTCATTACACTTGGTATGTCACGACTAGTCCCGGCCATTTTAATTTTATCGATCTTGTGTAGTAGTAATGGATTTTAAAAGACCCATGCGCAGTTCAAATGTACAAGGCTTTGCCAGTTAGATGCTAACGCTGTACGAAGAAGAAGAAGAATAAGAAGGATTGAGCTTCGTTTCATGGCTATGGGCGCATGCGCAGTTCAATTTTTACATTTCATTCCTCTGTAGTGCAATATACTACATTGCGCTACTGTTAACTGTAGCGAAAAAACGAGTTTGCGCGCCGGTGGCACATAAAATATATCACCATCTGCGTCTAATATTATTTACGTCTACGATTAAAATATAAGAAGACATTATCATCAAAAAAGAAACAAAATTTTCCATTTTCTCCTACACCACCAAGAGTTGGTTACTATTCAGGATAGTAACATCGACCAACTGAATAGTAACACCAACCAACTCGTTGTTATGACAAAACTAATAAATTGGGTGGCGCTCCAGAGTCCAACGAATTAAGTGAGACAACCAATTTTTTTCTCACTGATATAATTTATAATATTCCATACTTAACTATTTCATCGATAGAGTAAACCATGTAATTTTTTACCTTTTTTCCCACAAATTTGGTAATAAGCATACATAATTCATTACTCGCACTACTTTTGCCTCAATAACTTCCACAGGAATAATATAAATGCAATAAGATTCGCGAATTGGTTTAATATCTTTATGTTCTATATTTGTGACAGTGTGAATAATAATGTCTTGAGGATCTCTTGTTATTACTAGCTGTTGAACTATAGCGTATAAAGAATTATTCACTGAAATGAAAAATTTGATCACACCATAAGAAGTGTTACCATTTCAAACAATAGTATGATCATCACGTTTAGTTTGCCTCGTATATAGTTCGGAAGTGAATGTTACCCTTCCAATTTTAATTCTATTGTAAATAAAGATCGTGTTACTTTCCTCATCAAATGCACGTGATAAGTTCGCATTTCATTCGCATCAATTTCATTGGGATTTAATACATGTAATTTGTATGGCCCAAGGGGTTGACATAGGATATATGTCTTGCATATATTTTAGAATCTGAAACGCATTTAATAATCTCATGGTATTGAATAATTCTACGTCGACTTTGTTTGGTCCGTGTTTAATACGTATTAGGTATCCATTACTGTCCTCGAAAGGGAAAGTTGAAAATGACCAAATTGGACCCCACAATAATACACAAGTACCTAAATGTCGCAACTGATGAACGTTAAAACTCATATACCTCTTAAAATAAAGAATTAGCATGTCCGACTGACTTGTAACAGTACTTAGATATTTTTTTAAAAGTTTTTAAATTCTTATCAATTTTAGCAGTTTGTATAATGAAATATACATTTTTATGAAAATAAAATGTGATTAATGTACTACATTCTGTAGTGATCATCCTCTCAAATTTCAAGAGAGTTCAGCTTATGTTCGATGTCTCTAATGAACTTTGCAATTACGTTATTTGTACATGATGTTCCCATTATCTCTAAGTCAAGGTACTGAAGAACATTTGAATACGCAATTGGATAATTACAGTGCCAAACATAATAGACTGCAAAAAGACATATTATTGCTTTTACAACATTAGGATCGGGTATTTTGATTCTAGCTCCATCCGATACAATAAATGATTCGGCAATTCTTCCTGCTGCTATGTATAAAACAAGTCGTGGAGCAGTGCCTTCTGCACTTAAGAGAGCTGGTGTACTTGTGCCTGATTAGGAACGAAATTTTTTTCTTAATTATAAGTACTTCAGAGATAGCTTCATTTTTATTATTGGGTACAACAATAAAGAAAGAGAGCAATTGAAAGCTGTTTTTGTGCCCAGAATATAAAAATTCTCATTTTCAAAAAAAATGTTAAGTTTCTGATCTGGACTCAAAACTATCTCTTTCGTTGACCCTCATTCTTGTGTGATATTACCTATTGAATTGTAATTAGCGGCTCATTCACTTTTCGAAATTTAGAAGGCGTCAATTTCTCAAGCAGCTTCTTTAATCCCTCGGCCTTGAACTTTTTATTACTGATATCAATTATAAAATATTTTCCAAGTTTCGCTATTAACTTTTTCATCAAATCATACAATGAAATTTCATTTTATCTTTCAGTCTACAAAACTAAAAAATAATCTGAAAATGAATAAATATTTCTGAAATGAGTAAAAAATAAAATAGTATATGGACCGATTGATGCTATCAAACAAAAAAAAAAACCATGCGTACCAATGAATAACATTTAAGTTGAGGATATTGGTCAACGATATCTTTTGTACTTTTAGCTCATTCTCAAGCCACAATCTTCGAACGGTTTGCGTTGCTTGAAGCAGTCGTCTCACGTGAGGAGAATCGTCTGTTGTGGAGCATTTTTTTAAAGCCGTCATAGCTTCATGATTATCTTTTTCAGAATCTATTCCCGAAGATCTAGTCCAATAAAGGAATTTTATTTATTAGCAAAGACTTTGACCATGAAAATTTAGTTACTAGTCCAGTTAATGTTTCAAAAGTAAGTATATGATGATTGAGGCAAATATGAAAAATAAATCTTGTCAAATTTACTGTTTAGAAAGCTGTTGAGCTAGTCGCGGTTTTTCTGCAGTCACTGAAATCATTACTTGACGTTTCTTTATCTGCGTTGATTTTTTAAATTGCAATTTAGCCTGATACCGTCGATTACGAATTGCTGTAGATACTTGAGTCTTGACAATATCCTATATAGCACGAGAAAGGGAGTGTGTAAATGTACCAATAAGGCAAAATTAGTTTTAGTGAAAAACTCTTTTAATACTTACTCAAAATGTTTTTTATCGTAATTATTTGTATTCCAATTTTTTATTCGAATATTTCAAACAAAAATATATTTTCCATTTTATCATTGTATCAAAATTACACATTCGTGCGTCATTTTCTTCATTCTCCGTAAATTGCTACTTAAAACAATTGTTACGTGTTCATATCAAAAGAAGTTTAATCAAGGATGATTATCTCCAAAGTATACAGGCAAGAAATTCTAGTTTTTAAATTTAATAATAAGCTTAGAAGCTGAAAATAAAAACTTAAACAAAAGTACTTACATGTACCGCTGGGGTGAAATCATTCAATAAGTATTTTGCCTCAGTAGCATTTAAAATGGGTACATCAAAACCCACAATCTTTTCATCACTACTATTAAACTCTAGAGCATTGGATAGTGAAGCATTGTCATTAGATATCAATACAACATTGATTGTACTATAATTTTCGATTCCGTCTTTATGCTCAATGTCACAAAGCTCATTGATCTTCAGATTTACTTGTTGCAAAACTGGCAACTTCCCATACATCATGGCTTTGAGTGCCACATCCTTTTCACAAGCTGCGAACAATGCTAACTTAATGCACTCAGAATACGGTATACCTGCGGCTTTAACGTATTGATACGTTTGCAACGTTGCTCGTCTCCTTTCCCAATAGTTCAGAAAACATTCTTGATTGTCATTTTCTTGAATTTTTTTCTTAGAAGCACGTGCAGCCATGTAAGTCACCACATGTGTAACACCTGTGTACTGCTGTAAGCTTTTTCTTACAGTGTTGAGGTTATTGTGAACAATAAACTGTCGATAACTTAACTAATCTGTGTTACCGATGGTTCAACTTGAGATATTTTACGTGTCTTCAAATAAGATGTTTTAGGCAACTTGAAAGTGACTACTCAAACATCTTAGAAATGACTACGCAAGTATCTTATATTGAGACACCTCTTTTTGTAGTGAGAGCTCTTAACCTGGATTAAAGAGGACTGAGACACGTTTTTAAGACGCTCTAATAGAGCTCTTAAAACAATTTAAAACTCATTGAATGACACTCCTCTAAAAGACGACATAAAGACGTCTTGTAGATGCTTCTTTTCGATCATCTTTTAGACGCCAAAAATAGTTGAATTAGCGGCCAATTTGAGCTCTATTAGACGTCTAATAGCACTTTCAGCAGAAAATCGGAACGTCTTCTAGAGCTCTCCCGTTTT
This sequence comes from Diplolepis rosae, assembly GCA_030998225.1. Taxonomy (NCBI): domain Eukaryota; kingdom Metazoa; phylum Arthropoda; class Insecta; order Hymenoptera; family Diplolepididae; genus Diplolepis; species Diplolepis rosae. The sequence continues at coordinate 5,324,248 of JAPYXD010000466.1, forward strand.
CCCCAAAAAAATGTTTTAGACGTCTAATAGATGATCTTGTGTTACTTGGGCAAAATCAACTTTTTTTTCGCGGGTTAATGTAACCTAAAATGTCTAACTACTTCTGGAATTTTAATTTTACTTTTTTCACATTTCACTTATAAAGCTTCGAAATTCTGGGATACGTAAATTTACATTTGTAAACGAGTAAATAAATTAAACCTACCTTTTGAAGAGAAAAACGTAGATCCAAACAATCCGAACTTTTGCGCGGCATCAAATGTCGATCCAACAACGTAGTTAACCACAAATACATCGGCATGCGAGTCTGCATGTTGCACGATCCGCGTAAGTCGAAACGCGCTTGCGCAGATGAATTTCGAATAAACACATATATGAATTTTAGTACACAGAATCTACGAAATTCATATACGTAGAAGAAACTTAGTATATACTTAAAAAATTTAGTATACATCTAACTTCACAATAGAAATTTAGTATACCTGAGTATACTAAAATTACCAAGGGTAATAAATTTAATAAACATATAGGAAATATAATATACTCCTGTATACTAAAATTGCAAACATTTTTAACAGTGCATACTTTCATGAGTTCGTAATGGATACAGGTCAACGCCGACCTCTGGATAAATATGAACAGATCCATTTTCTGTTGAAAAACTTTCCCCTGGTATTTCACAATATGAGCAACCAAATTTTCCATTATACTTTATTTTGCATTATACAGCAGCTTTAGCCGGTGCATCTAAACTAGCAACTGGAGCAATAACTTTACTCTTAAATAATAATCTTGTTGATTGTTGTCGCCACTCAATGCCGTTTTCGAAAAGATCTGACATAGAATCCGCGAAAAGGTTTAAAAATGTGTTCATGCAAGGTTTTTTTTTGATATACTGTAGTATAATCCACATACAATTTGGTAACTTCTTCTGAGATCTGGACTTATATTCAAAATTTGAGCTTGTAGAGGCCATATTTGAGCTTTTGAACTAATTGACACTGGAGCACCATCGGTGTTCCACAGAAGGAAAATATCATAATTTCCAGGAATAACTGTTTCCTTGAGCCTTTTATACTCACGATTCATCACGATTATTTATCTTTTCGCGATAATCAGCAATGAGTTCGCCAAGTCTCCTTACTTGAAAAGCATCAATTAACTGAGCACGAACACTGTATTCCAAAAACATACCGTTAACATTTAAACTCTGACAAACAATACACTCACTTACTTCTGGGTTAGCACCCCATAAGCCTAAATACTTTTGACATGAATTGCAAAATTTATGTCTCTTTAAAGCATCGCAATGAGACGGCATTATTTGATTTAATAGTTTCATCAAACGATATGTGGTTTTTGGAAGAGTTCGTCTGTGGTAAAAGGCGATACATTATCCTTAAAAGACTACCGAGACTTTTCTTTGTCCCTGTATTTTCAAAAAAGTGTTGAAGCACCTCTAGAATTGAATCACCAACAGTATTCGAAGAATTTTTATATAGAGGATCATCCAGCCAACTGGACGATCAACATCATCTTCAATGTCGGAATCTGAATTACTCTCTTCAGATGAGTTAACCATATCATATTCATTCCGAGCGAATCCGAAGTCTTTATCCGAGCCAATCCGAGTCATTTGGATCAAACGAGTTTGAAAACTTTTTTCAGATTGGCTTAGAGTTACTCGGACTGGCTCGGATTTGCTCGGAATGGGTCGGAATGAGTTTCTGTCCAATAATTTCATCAGGGAACTGCACTGTAAAAATAATAACTTATTTTCAGCTTTAAAATCGACTGATTTTAAGATGAAACATAAAGTTCTGGAAGTTCATCGAATCATAAAAAAAAACAATTCTAAATCCAAATTTTCCATAATATCTATGTTCAGGGCCCTTTGATATACAATCTTTCAGAAAATTTACGCTACAAGGAGAAAAATCGATTATAAAATTCAATATCTAGGTACAGTGACTATAGGACAGCCATTTGAATTATAAAAGCTATAATCTCGATTATAAGCGGTATATCTTTTATGCTTTCAGAGAAGTACAACTTTTTTAAACGTGACACTTACATAGGTATCTTCATTTCTTAATATTTATCACTGTATTAATTATTGTCAATTATATACCTCACTCAGATATGGAGCAATATATAATCGAAGAAACAGATAAATCTTTGGTTTGCTTGGTTGAAAAACAGTCAATTGTTGGCAGTAAGGAAAGCTGTTTAAATATAGGAGACACCGTGAAATTCAGATATCCTGATCGAGCAGTTCGCCCTACAATAGTATAATGGGAAAATAGTCTTTGCTTCAAGTAAGAATCATTTGATGTTTGATGTATAGCTGACTGTTGTAAAATTCAGAACCGCATAGAGAGAACCATACTACCTTTTTACTGGCTTCCTATACTGGGCAGCTACTGATTTCATCAGTACTGGAATAGTACGGGAAGAGTACCGGCACACTGAAAATATAATAATATAACAATATTTTCTGAAGTTAGATTGAATATAATATTTTCCCTAGGCGTCTTGAAGTTTAAGATTAATAAAAATTATAAAAGTTTCATTTTCCTAACTTTAAATTATTAGAAATGCTCAAAACTTAACTTCAACTTGAGTAACTTAAAACTTTGAAGAGAAGTACTTAAAAGGTTCAAAAATGAGATAGAAAATAATCTCAAAACTTCATAAATATTTGAATAGTTCAAAAACGTTGTTTTTGCGCGCCCTCTATAATAGCGGGAGTAAAAACGTCAATAACATCAAGCGTCAAAATTTGTCCGCTCTCTGCTAATGTTTATTAATGGCAATGAGTGGATATTATTTAGAATGTAATAGTAGTGACTGAAGTGTAACAAAAATAAAAAAAAAATGAATGACATATCATCTGATGAATCGACAGATGAAGAAGAAATTAATAAAAACTTTGAAACTGAAGCACAATTAATAGTAGAAACTGACACCTTACCCAAAAAGTCCGCTGACAGATGAAAATGAGAAAAAACACAATTTTAGAAGGGAACATGAATCTAGATAATTTAATGAAAAAAGTTCTCAACTTAGTTGACGAAACTGAATGTGTATTGCATGATTTAAAATCTCTGACAAAGGTATGTTGCTAATTTTTAGTATATATGCGCCTGAATCAGAATACTATTATATTTTTACATCCCATATATTCTACTGAATTCTCTTAATCAATGAATTCTGATAGTATTTTTTCAAAATCCTTAAATCAGAACATATTTCACTAAAATTGAAAACTTTTTGAAATAGTTTTATAGGAATTGTATAGTTGATGCTGGCAGAAAATACTGGCATTCCAGTTTTGAGTAAAGTTGAGCAACATATAAGAGAAAGGAATTCTCATTAAAAATCTCTTGATCGTCAGCCTCCAAAATTCCAGAATTCGTCTGTTGATTTATATCAGAAACTTCATTAACATATATTTCTGATGCTGCAGTTTGAACTTCATTTTCTATAGGTTGAAAATTTTCTGAAAGACGATCACTGGTTGTGGACGCGTCTAATACGTTTTGTAACGTATGTAGTAGAATATTATTTTTGTGCTGTTTTGATAAGTGACCAGTAAAAGAATGCGAATTTACGTATCTTCGCTTACAATTTCGGTATGGACATGTTTTCAATCTTAAAAAACTTGAGATATTTTTTAAAACCGCAATGAAAGCGGGACGAAATATTCCTATGGCATTGTTGGTGTTCGATATGCGAAGCCAAAGAATTTGTTTCCAATTCGCAAAACTTGCAGTAGAACATTTTTATTTTAATACATACAAAATCTCTATAATTTTAAGTTTAATATGTATGTCACGGGACTTAGGAATTAATAACAAGGATTGATTATTAATACACTTTCTTTACTTTCAAATTGGTGAGTTTTATATATTCTACATGTTCAACAGGAATTACGTAGATTCTGTTGTGAGTGACAAAGGTCTGCCGTAGCCTAGACACAGTTATACACTACTTACAGGAATGCAGGGTTGTCATGAGGGACCTTCGAAGATAGTAGACAATGGTGGTGGGGCGAAATAGCGGTATTACACTCTCTAGACTAATACAAGATACTGCGAGCGTTACACCCCCCGTCTTAGAATGAAAATAGTCTCTAATTTTAAGCCTAAGGGTTCTAGGTCTAACAATCTCTGTCTCTGGAATCGCTACGTATTCTGTTTGAACGATAGGGTTAGCTGTAGGTGTTACATGGATTTGTGGTGTCGCGTTAACAGTAGTTTTCACGCAAAATAAGTTCATGCATAAATTTTTCGGGATTAGCTTAGAGATACATTTGAAAACGCCTATCTTATAAGTTACGTATGCTGTAATTATACCTATTGAAATATAGCCTATGTATCTTAAAAAATCGCTGGCGGTTTCCCTCCAGGAATAAGTTCGTCTATCATTCCTATTAGTTCTCATCGTCGCTTCTATATTGTCTAATGTTGTTCTAAATTCGTTGATTTTAACAGGCGTCAGTGATTCTCGTTTAGCTGGATGATTATCATTCAACAATTCTAATTCGGCCGCCTCGAAGGATAGTGATACATTTTTCTTGTAAAATACATTCTTTTTTATTGATATGGAGATTGATAATTTCAGAATAGATTTAGGCGTTTGTATTATACAATTACTTCCTGCTATGTATGTAGCGGCACTTAAAGTTATTGTTTCGGTATGATCGTCGCATATAGTATTTATTTCGGTGCTTTCCTCAGGTATTAGTATGTATTGGTTGTCGACATACAATGGAATATAAACTAGTTCCTGTATTTGAAAAATGGATATTTGGCAAACCTGACTATCGAGTATTTTGACGCTTGATTTAAATAGTTCGCTTTCGCAAGAATGTATTTCGCTTAAAAGGTAACTTGGCTGTGTTCTCTTACAAATTCTGATGTTATCTAAGTGTTTACAATCTCTAATTAAATCCCATCACTTGGTACGTAAAAACTATTTTCTTGATTATCTAGTATTATTTCGTGCGTTGGAACGGCGGCTACAAATGTTTTACCGTGAGGTTTAGGTATGGGGATCATGTGTAAACTTCGCAAGGTTTCAGGTTCTAGGATGGGTACTTGTAGGCAGTAAGTTAGTCTTTTGTCAATTATCGTCACAGAGAGATCCGAGATGTTAATTATATGCTGGTAATTATATTCTACCAGTCGGACAGGATATTTTAAATTTTGTTCCTTCTCGAGTTTTTTGAGCTCTTCGATGAGTTGCTTTGGCGCCAACAATTTGGGGTGCACAATCCCGTGCTTTCCGTCGTTGATGGCATTAATCAGTAAGTTAGTGTCTTCACTGTTTTCTTCTATACTGATGGTACAACCTAGTAACTGGTTTGCTAAGTGCATATTTTGCTGATTCCTATTGGTGGCGTTTACTAACCGATTTAATTCGTCTAGACGATTTTGCGTTGCAGAATTCATTTGTTGAATATCGTGAGAGGCAGAGTTTAACAAATTGCGGATGACAATCGTTTGGTTACCTATGCTTTGGGACATCCTAGTATTATCCTTAAATAATTGGTCCATATTTTCGTTTATAAGAATGAGGTCGTTCTCATCCAAAGTACCAAATAATGCTTTCGACGCCACACCTATTCCGTTTATTAATCCTCTTTTTTGTCGGCTATAACCTAATATGTGATACAGATAAGAGTACAGTAGCTTGAGTCTATCGAGTCTTCCGGTGAGTAATTTTATCTCTGCGTTTTCGAAACAGTCTCCCTCGCATTGATCTTGGGCATATTCGAGGGCTGTGTCGACTTGGTGCAGACGATCGTATAGATTCGGATTGTCAATCACAACTATCACTTTCCATATTTGATGGTATAGTTTGGTTTCTCCCAGATTTTCTGCAAAAACGGTAACGTCTTGTAAGGGCTTTGTTGTTATTTTTGCTGTAGATGTAGCAGCCAGGAACATCATCAAGAAGGTTTTCATATTTCTTACTTCCTTTCGCAGTCAGTAAGTTGTAGAGTTGAAGTTTGAGTTTTGTTGCTGTTCTCGACCGTAGAGAGAGTAGCCACTGACACTGCAAGCTGTTAACTGCTATCCTGTATCCACAGGACTTATCGTCTCGCACGACGTGTCTTTTAATTTCTGCACAGGACTTATCGTCTCGCACGACGTGCCTTTTAATTTTTAAACAGGAATTATCGTCTAGTACGACGTGCCTTTTTATTTTAAAAAAATGCACAAAAGCACTCTACTGGTTCGTCACAATGATCACACAGCGTTTGAATCCGTAGAATCTTTTCTGTGGATCCTGGCAGGATCGCCAAAATTGTCACGGGACTTAGGAATTAATAACAAGGATTAATTATTAATACACTTTCTTTACTTTCAAATAGGTGAGTTTAATATATTCTACGTGTTCAACAGGAATCACGTAGATTCTGTTGAGAGTGACAAAGGTCTGCCGTAGCCTAGACACAGTTATACACTACTTACAGGAATGCAGGGCTGTCATGAGGGACCCTCGAAGATAGTAGACAATGGTGGTGGGGCGAAATAGTGGTATTACACTCTCTATACTAATACAAGATACTGCGAGCGTTACAAGTGTTGGCTTTTCTCAATTTCTCATTGCTACAAGAAAATCTTATCGATCACGTATCTGAGATTTATATTCCCAGTCATATCTAATCTAATCTTCAGATTAATTTCATTGTTATTGTGAACTGCGGTGCTTTGTATTTCATCAGCAGTTTTCTCACTTCTGATCTCAGATTCAGAAGATACAGTTTTTTCGTTTTTGGTTTCCAATTTCAGCAGGTACAGTAGGATTTATTTTTGCAAACAGATCTGCTTGCAACCTTAAGAAATCTCTTTGTTTTAATGCAGTGATCATTTCCTTTTGTACATCTTGAACTTCTTCATCGGAATCACATGTTAAAACTGATTCTTCTTGCTCGAGTGTTATACTTTTAGCCAGTGCTTCTTTATAATCTTTGGCTCGACCTATTATTTTTACATGAAATGAGGGCCAATCACTTGGTGCATCAGCTCTACTTTTTATCAAATCTTCCAATAATTCTCTATGTTCTCCTTCGATTTTACCATGCATATAACTAGTAAAGACTTTGTTATTGAAAACTGACAGCCAGTTAGTTGGAATAACTTCAATATCCTCTACTTTCTTTCTCCGTCCTCTGTGTACGAAAATTACCAGCGTATAATCATACAAGGCATCTATGCTTGCCTTGCCTTCTTTTAAACAAGCCATTCTAAAAATAATACTATTGATGATTAATTAGAAAATAAAAGTAAGAGCTATATGCCCACTTGATAAATTTATAATGTCCAGGTTATGTATTTTGTTTGCTGATTAAAACTATTCGATTCTGAATTTATCAACCACAATGGCAACTAGCATTTTAAAAAAATCGATAAAATGAATAATTTGATACTCTTGTTGATCTCTTTTAGCCTTTCATTGGAAAACTCAGTATTTTTTTGTTGTTTTTTACAAGACTCTCTCTGTCTCTCTGCATTGGCCACGACGTTCGATGTTCGATTGCAGGACATAAGGTTAGGTTAGCAGCGCCATGATTTGAATTCAGAATCAAAGTAGCTACATAAATGTTTAGAGATTTCACAAAACAAAAAGAGGCCAATGAATGTATTTTATACTCATTAGCGCGAGTAAAACTCAAGTAAATGATAATATCATATTTATATTTTTAATTCATAAAACTAATGTAACATTCCAACTACGAATGTTCGCTGACCTATTTCTGAAAATTGTATCCTAAATTTAACACATTTCCTTTCAATACTGGTTAAATGAATGGTTGTTGCATTTTGGGATAATTTATTCACCTCCCACATATTAACAAGAGAAGAATCACACGGTTTGGTGAATATTGAGTCTTTACTTCTGTATTTTTTTACTGTTAAATAAACTTTATCATCTTTTTTGATGATGTTTTAAATTACTGCAATTGTTTCGTCTATTAATAAAATCGTGTTATCTGGATGACTATCTGTAAAGATGAAGTTATTGTATTTCACTTTTTTAATGACTTTTTTCATTTCTTGATCTGTTGTATTTTTTTTTTCTGCACTGCTTTAACTTGACTTCTTTCAAAACCATTAATTTAGGGATTTCTTGGGCTTTTTTTCGCCCATACTTTTCGATTTTCCACTGACTTCTACAATACTGACTGACAATATTTTTAGGAGAGCGTAACCTACTACTTATTTTTCCCAAATATGATTCAAAGGTAAAAGCACTGATCTCATTCAACGAGCAATTAGAGTTTTCAGCATCATCAACTATATGACACAAGTTATGAACACTAAATGATAAAAAAGAAAGTCCATAATAAGTCTTGGCCTCGTTTACAAATTGTTTGAAAAATTTTGTAGCTTGAGTCAAATTAGCTTTCCAAAAATTTGAAAACAAATCAAGTGCTGATATGTATCATCATTCAATACATCCATCAGAACAATGGCAGAAACATACAGTAAGTAAAATGTATACTCTACAGCTTTGTATTTAGAATAAAGCACAACAGTTGATCTCATCTTTCTTGGTAATTCTAATGGTATGTCTTTATTAATATCTGCAGTTAAATTATGCAATCTACATTTTAATTCAGCACTCAATTTTTCTTTGTTTAACGATTCTGCCAATAAATAGTCCAAAACACGCTTCATTGTTACTAAAAAAATAGATGCATTGGATCAAGAATAAACTGGGTAACCATTTTTATTGGTGGAGATACTGCAGTCAGTAAAGACACACCAGTATGATTATCTGCATACTTGAACGTACGAAAGTCTTCGTCAGTTTTCAATTTAGCATCAGTTTGTAGGAAAACCATGACATTATCGGTTTCTTTATTTTTTGTCCAACGACAGTACACCTTTCACATGCTAATGCTGCTGTATGACCCAGTACGCATTTTAGATATGCCCTGGCTGGAATATCACAAATAAAGCACTTTACTTTGATGATAAACTTTTTATTATTAATAACTATACCACTTTCTAATAACTGACTCAATTCCTGAACAAAATCATATAAAAATTCGGCTGGATCTTTAGGCTTTGCACTACCATAAAACACTGCAATGAAAAACGGTTCATACACGTCAGTTTAGTGTATATTTTACCTAAAATAGAAATAACTGTAGTTGGACTAGATCTGAATGGAGAAAAGCCATCACTATTAAACATAAGTTCTAAATTTCAAAGTGACATGCTTGATAACATGTCTATTATTGTATTGACCCATATTCATAAAAGTTTTGTTCATTTCTTTGGCATAGGGTCAGTTTCTTCTTATTATCTTTGATTAAAATTATTATTATTAGATTTAAAAATGTGCAAGAAAGAAAAGAAAGGAAGGCAAACGTTTCGGCCACATATGGGGGCCCTCTTCAGTGCCATAAATTCAAAGATTCATTCAAAATTTCAGTAAAGGATTAGAATATAGAAGATAATTAAAAAAAATAATTATCATAGAAATTAAAAACGTATCTCATAGCTTGCAATTCAAAATGAAGTAGTCCAGTATGCAGCATCACGAATTGAAAAAAATTTGAACTTCACTATGAATAAAAACCGGATAAAATGAAAAAGTATAAAAGATTTTGTACACGAACCGACCGGAATTTTTTTCAAAAAATGTTTATTATTAAAGAAAGATGCCAAATTGGTTCTCAATGGCAAAACGCGAACAAGTTTGACATTTATGAAACCTTCTCGTGAAGACTTTATTACCGGCGTCTCACACAGAAGGAAATATCACTTTCATGCAACTCTGTGTTGACAATTTTTTCCAGTTGACATCCTATACCAAAATAAAAAAACTGACCAGTCGTATTATCATCAGCTTTCATGTTCTTGATGTCAAATTTAATGTCGCATTTCAGAGGAGTTTTTGTAGATTTGGGTAGCTGTGGCAAGAGTCTTACCCTCAATATTTTAAATATTTTGTTTGAAACAGTTTGTGACACGTTATCAGTCGCAAAGCATCCTTTTAATTGTTCTATCTCTTTACAGTTTTCTGAATGATTCAAAAGTTGTTCGAGGCCATGTTCATGTTCTACAATCACAGAGTTTGTACTGTCATCGCTGCTAAAACTAACGCTGCTATTTGTAGTATAATTTCTAGAGCGGGAAAAAGGATTAAATCGACTTGTTCATCCCGGAGTGTCGACACAAATAAGCAAAAACAAGATGCTTAACTTGACTATCCCAGAGGGTTCTGCAGTCTGCACTCTGCGCAATTTATCTGCCTCTTTTTTTTGCATATTTATTGTCTCCTGATTTCACTATGCACAAATTCTGCTATGTTCTAGCTTTTTTCAGAAAATGTGCACACATTTTACTTTTAATATAATTATTTCAAAAATTCTACTGTTCATTTCCCTATAGAAATTCTGCATAATTTCTGTATTTTCCTTTTCCTTTGGTGCAATTCTAGCGCAATTCCCGTACAATTCTTCCTTTGAAAATCTCTTACAATTTTTCTGCGAGTTTTCCAGATTTTCTTTAAAAAAAGCAATTATTACTTATTACGAGCTTATCTCCCATCGTCTTTACACTTTATAAATTTGAGTTTGTTACAATTATGACTAATTCCAATCAGTGACTGACTTCTTGCTATAAGTCAGTTATTTTGCGTCTACCTATGTTCAAAATAGCTGACCCAATAGTCATCTTAAACCATGATAACTGATTGCATAGAAAAAAGCCATTCACTGATTCCAATCAGTCCAACATATAACTGGTTCATATTCAGAGAGTATATATTCTGATCCCTGTCCTCGTTTTGTTTACAAAAAGCCAGCACAAATTGTGCTTTCTACAGACATTTTTGGGAAATTCTACACAAATTCTGTTTTGTACATAAATTTTTGGAAATTCTAAAAAAAAATTTTATCTTCAGATATTTTACGTAAATTCTGCATAAAGTTTACCTGCTACAGAAATTTTGCGGAAATTCTGTTGTCCATTTTTCCGCAACAAATTCTGCAGACAGCGGACTACATATATTCTACAGAATTTCCGCAATTTTTTTTTACTTGGTTTAATTTATGTATGTATGTAGTATTTGTATATATGAATAAATATAATTTTCTATTTTGTTCTTATTTTTGCACCAAAGTATGGTATTCCTATTTTAAGCAATAACGTACAATTTTCTATTTTGTTCTTATTTTCGCACCAAAGTATGGTATTCCTATTTTAAGCAATTAAGGGGTTATATACCTTTTTCTCCAGGGAAATACTGGGTTTTTATTTATTTTTTTTAATTATGTTATCATAGTTTTATTCAAATGCGATAAAAAGTACATCTCTTATTGTGTTTTTGTATAAAATGTCGATTGAAAATTCGGAAAATTAGGGAAGGTACACTCCTTGCCGCAGAACTCCTTTTGTTTGTAATGGCTTAATGTGAGCATGAAATAACGGTAACGGCTCAGCTGAAAAAAAACTACGTTAGTATATAGTGTGACCTTGTTCGTGAACGAAGGATTTTACAAAAAAAAAATTTTTACAGTTACAGCGATATTTTTTCCAAAAAACTCGATTTTTTAAGGTCGAAAAATTGAGTTTTCCGCCAAAAAAAACAGAAGGATTACTCTGAAAAAAAATTCCTTCGTTCACGAACTAGCTATTGTAAGTACAAACAACCCTTCCAAATTTCAAATTGATCGATGTAGTGGTTAGCGAGATATCGTGCTCACCGCGATGGCATTTTTTCAAAAATACGATTCCGAGATAATCGCGTTTATAAAAGTTTTAGGTGGACATTAATTAGTTCCAGAAACTGCGTGCTATGAACGGCCATATCTTAGGTTCTAGTGCCCCGATCTCGATGAAATTTTGCAGAAACATTGTTAAAAGTATGTACTTTAAAAATAAGCAATACAAATTTTTTTGATTTTTTGAGCCAGAAAAAGGTATATAACACCCCTTAACTCACTATCCACCTGTTTATTTGTTATCGTAATTATCCGTTACTATGTATGTAAATGCACGTGTAAATTTAATTATATGCTTAAATTGATTTGATAATTGCACATTTCCCATTTAAACATAAGTCTGGAATTTAAAAGTTTGATTTTGTAAACATAATATTTTACCTTTAAACAATTTCGAAAGTAATATAGATTCTGGACTCATCGAATATAGAAATCTTCCAGAATAACACTTACAGTTTCCGTTGCGCTTATCTTAACTATGCAGTTTTTGAGTCGAAAGTCTGATATTTCGGGTTTTCAAAGGTTTTACCTTTATATACTGGGTAGTACAAAATTTTTATACCTGATGTGTTGTTTTTACACTCAGAAATTGTTTTTAATCCTTAAACTACACTGTTAAAAATATCTGGTTGAATTTTCAATAAAATATCGTTGAAGTTTTTTACAATTGAGGAGTTATATTTAATAAGGCGACAGGCGCTCGAAAACCTGTAAAAGTATTGTCCGCCTCGTGATGTCATAGTCAAAAATTGAAAATCGAAATTAGAAAAAACCAAAAACATGGTTTTATAGCTCGTGAAAAATGAATGTTAGTTTCCTCTTACAGTTTTTTTATAACGTTGCAAATTTTCGAGTAAATTAATAAAAAGTGTGTTGGTTTTAAAGCATAGAAACCATGTTTTATTTCAATCCACTCTCCTCGAAAAATTCATTAATTAACGGATTGCGAAATTTTTTTTTGCGTTCTACTCGTGAATCTCTGGCGGAGGCGACAGTGCTTGCAAAAAATTTTTTTGTTAATTGTTAAATGGTTTTTTTTTAATCCGAAGAAAAACAAAAAACAAAAACAAAACCGGTAAAATCGCATCAAAACCTAATTCTCATTTGCGTTCAACTCGTTGTATTTTCGAAAGTAATAGTTCAATTGAGTTGATATTTTCCAAAAAGTTGCTCCATATACTAAGAATACTAGATTAGATTCGAGTGTACGCATAGAAACTCGTATACGCACCGAAGTCACATGAAATAAAATATGTGCCAATGCACACAATTCGGGTAATTACGAGACTCGCTTAAAATGCTCGCAGGACTGATCGCGCCTCGGCTTCGTCTCGGCTTTGCCTCAGCTACGTCTCGGCTACGACTCGACTACGCCTTGGCTTCGATCTCCTGCAAGCATTGTCGCTCGTCGCGTAATAACCCTCATTATGCGCCTAGGCACATAATATACCATTACTTGATGAATAGAGCCAAGTAAACTTTACTTGAACCATACAGTTATTCCCATTTTCCGTGTATATAGGGTGCAATTGTGAATTTCAAAGAAAATTATTTTGCAGGCTGAAGACAATGTGTTTAATTTAAGATGTTTATGATACGGAAGCCACCAGTTTAATAGTCGTATTTTTATATCACAAGTCTTCATCACAAGTGTGACGAATGACTCGATGAGCGTCCAGAACCGTTCAGACTGGAGCATGACCGAGGACCTCCCTAGCCACACCCCATTTTGCGCAGACGAAGAGTGCGTGCTCTGCGTTATCCACCGGGGAATCGCAGTAGCAACACGTCTCCTCGTCTCTCTTCTTAAAGCGCCTCAGGTACGCGTTAAAACAGCCATGGCCCGAGAGCGCTTGTGCCAAGTAAAAGCCGACTTCCCCGTGCTTTCTGTTCAGCCAGGTGGCGAGCTCCGGGATCAGGCGGTAGGTCCATCTCCCTGTCTGCTCACCATGCCATCTCAACTGCCATTTCTCGACGAGTCTGCTCCTTTCATCCTTGCGGATGGCCTCCTTCGCGCGAGCGATTTCCTGCAGGTCGGCGCAGGTAAGCTCCTTGCGAAGCTGAAAGGTTTCCTGCCTTTCCTCCGCCAATAAATCTATTGGCGGGACGCTCGCCAGGACCAGCACAGCGCTCGTCGAGATAGTTCTATATGCCGAAACTATTCTCAGCGCGACAAGTCTCTGCGCCGAGAACAGCTTCTTCTGGATAGCATGGTTTTGCAAGGCATTGGCCCAGACCGGAGCTGCATAAAGCAGCTTCGAATGGACCACGCTTGCCACCAATCTTCTTTTCGCATCCCTGGGTCCACCAATGTTTGGCATAAGCCGGGCCAAGATCGCTCCACATTGGATGGCTTTGGCAGCTGCGATCTTTAGTTGTTCGCCAAAGCTAAGCCTAGGATCCAGCTGCACCCCCAGGTACTTAATGCTTGTTATCAAAGTACGATGATATAAAATGTAATTTGAAAATTAATTACTACGATAATTTAGAAGAGAAAAAATGATAATAAATACGTAAAAAAATACTGATTTACTACATTTTCGGTAGAAGTGGAATATCTCTTTCAACATAAGTATAGGACTGAAAAACCGTAAATTTTGTTGGGAAATCATTCACCTCTTAAAATCATAATGTGATAAAAATCACGTAATCATGACTATGCTGTATTTGACCACAACTATAAGACTAGTTATCCATTGATTTCTTAGTAAAATTATTGAACGCTTAATGTCTCAATTTATTATAAATTAAATAAAGCTGTTACATAACTTTAATCACAACTATAAAACAAGACAACCTTTCTTTTTCCCGTAAAGTCATTGAACGTTTAAAATCTTAATGTGAAGAAAATCATGGAACATGTCTTTAAAAATAACTGTAAAATTATAATATTAAGGAATAAAATTATGAAATTAAATCAAATTCTTTGAAATGAAATTTACAGAAAATTATTAAATAAATTTATTATAAATAAAGTTACAGTTAATGTTGTAATTATATAGAAAATTTTATTTATTGTAATAATTATATTTATTAAGTTGTAACTATTATTATAATAATTTATTTAAACTTAAATTTATTTGTCAAGTCGTTCAAAGCTTGACCCAGTTTCTGTACGTCTATATCAAAATGCTGGGACCTTCTTTTGGCACCCGTTGCTCGCTTGTCTCCTGTTTCTCCGTCACTAACTGGATTGACTTCCAAAATGATCCTAAAAAATGTATAATTCGAAATATACAATAACAACTTTCTGTATGAAATATACTAATTCAAGACGTTTGGCTAAAAAAAGGGAATGTCTTGGGAAATTTTATCTTTTCGCGGATAATGAACTCTAACGGAGCAATTTTCTGAAACTATGAATAAAAAATACCTTTGAAGGAACTCCATGGTTTTGGCAATTTTTAGGGGATAAGCGTATCCTAGGCAATAGTAAAGGATGAAGGTTATATGCATTCCCTCGGAAACATCTTTAACTTTAATGTATTCCTTTTTCTCAATGAAGATGCTGGATGAAACATTCTCTTCATAAAGCGATGTACCTGTATAAAAGGAAATTTGAATTGGTGTTAATGATTGAATAAAAGTGATATCAGTTTTTGAGCACAAAAAATATAAGCTCTTAAAATTGGTTAAACATAATTTCATATGGAAAAAGTTTTCTTTGAAAGAAAAAGAATGCATTAAAATCTTTGACGAATTAAAAAATTAATTACTTGAAACTAATTTCTTTATATAAAAATGTTGTAAGAAAAGAACTTTATGTTTAAAACAACTTGAAATTAATTACAATATCTGTATCGGTATTTTTAAAAAATGAAATGAAAAGAGCATATCTCTGACAACCAAGAGAGGGTGTGGTGAAATCGCTTTCTTTATGTCATTGTCAGTTTCATTTACCTGAAATTCAAAACATTTTCAGTAAACTTAGACAATGTAACCATTAAGAAAAGTATGAGTAAATTATTAATTTTGACTTACATCAAAAACTATGAAGAATGAATTTTGTTCTTCGTTGAAATGAGCAATAATTAGCGGATATATTGCTAATATTTGTGGGGTTCTACAACGGACCAATGCACTCATGTCTTTTACTTTCTGTAAAATGTTTGTCAATTTTTCAACTTTTTCTTTTTCGCGTGCGAAAGATTTCTTTGCCTTAAGTTTTTCTTTTTCCAGATATGATGGTGCATACGCTACGCAACCGTACTGGTCTTGTTTTCTACAAGTTAAAAACTTATTTTCCTTCTCAGGGTCATTATCACTTTCTTCGTGTAAAACATTACTTTTTCGTTTCTTTTTATCTTCAGGAGCTAATCTATATTGAATTGCGCTGTGTATTTTGTTCTTCAGAGTATTTACTCCGTCTCCTATGATGTTATCACCAATTCTATCGCTCGCTGATTCTGGAAACATTTCAACTATGCGCGTCGCTATTGTAGTTGTAACTTTTCTAGAAGTGTCGTTTGAAACATCTATCATATATTGTGCAATGTTAGCAACTAATGTGCGCCTATCGCTTGGAAAAAGGGGGTTTTTTCATGGCCGTGTTAGATCAGTCTTTTTGGGTAAAAACTTAGCAGAGTCTTATCAACTAAAATGCAAGTTCTTGCTGGCTGAATTTGATTTTCCGTAACAAGCAGTGCGTCATCTAAAGTAACACTTTATATGTAGAAATTATCAAATATGATACAATTTTTAAAGATGACACACGTCAACATTTTATCTACTCTGAAACACCAGAAACGGATTGGATATACAAAGGTTTTTGAGGTCACTGATTACGATAGGTAATCAATATCACGCTAGGTTCAAGGTCATTTGAAGGTCATTTGAAGGTCAAATATTGAGAGATACATCTGAAAAATCTGGAAAAATTCTTACTCATGTATTTGAGGTCACTGAGTTCGAATCCAAGGTCAGTTAGTCTTGATCACGCCAAATTGAAGGTCATCTGAAGGTCAAATATAGGAAAACTATTAGAAAAATCTGGAAAAATACATACTTATTTTTCTATGGTCACTAAGTTCGACACCAAGATCAGTTAGCCTTGACTCTGCGAGGTTCAAGGTCAGTTGAAGGACAAGTGTAGAAAAATGCTTCAGAAAAATTTGAAAAATTCATACGTATATTTTTGAGGTCACTGAGTCTGAAATCGAAGTCAGTGACCTCTAACACATGAGTAAGAATTTTTCCAGATTTTTCTAATGTATCTCTCAATATTTGACCTTCAAATGACCTTGAAGCTGACGTGATGGAGGTTAACTGACGCTCTTATCGTAATCAGTGATCTCAAAAACCTTTGTATATCCAATCCGTTTCTGGTGTTCCAGAGTAGATAAAATCTTGACCTTTGTAATTAGTACCTCTCATCAACTTCATCCTTTAATTCTTCCCTGATCAGTTCATCGCCAAGTTTCTGTCGATAAAAGTCATTCAGTTTTCCCTCACTTCTATAATGGGCAATAATCATCTTTCCCTCCGGCACCGAGTTCAACAGTGACTCTAGAGACTGAAAAACAAATTTATTAAACCAACCGAATTAAAACACAATGTTTGGACGAACAAAAAAAAAGATATAAAAGCAAAAACTAGGATAAATTTTGCTTAAAAAATTGTATACAATTTAAATTTAGTTTAGATTTAGTCCAGATTTAGTTTAAATTTAGTTTTTTTTTCAAATTATACTTACAAGATCCAAACGAGGTTTCTTTATTTTTCTATCATCTACTTTGCTTCTAGACGATTCTTCTTGTCGACGTGATTGACTCTCTTTACATGATTGATTTTCTTCGCCAACTTCACTGATCACTACTGCGTTATTAAGATTACTTTATGAAAGAAAACACACTCGTCACTTCAAACGATTAGAAGCAAAAGAAATAGACAAAATGGTTTATCACCATCAGATTTATTGTATTACCGTCGAGATCCATAACGTCTAAAATATCAACAGGATTATCGTTGACATCAACAAACATCTCCCTCTTTGCGGTATTGCTACTGCTGCTTGCAATTTCATTTATCTGTTTGTAATTTTCACGTTTCAATTAGTTAATATTATTTTTTAATTCAAAGAAAAATGGTTACTTAAAATAATAAAATATTTTGCTTACATGCTTCAGTTCCTCTTTATAATTTTGAATATGGTCCAGAAAGTCTAGACGATGTCCAGTCCTAGGGGGAAACTTTTCTAAGGTATATTCCGTCATTTTTATTAAATGTCTGGCTTTTATTCCTTCGTCTATTAACAAAAAGAAGCACAAACCATATAAAAACCATATAAAGTTCTTAAATTGTCGAGAATTTAATTATTACGCATCAAACACATGATAAAATAGAGACAAAAAATAAATTCTCGATAATTCAAGAAAACTACATAGCAAAAGTATATTAGTGATCGACCTTGTGGTCGATTTAAATTTCTAAAACTTACCTTTGAATTTATTTATTACCTCCTCACCATAGCCCCATTGGTGTAATAAATTATTTACACTATCTTCGGTCGACTCACTCATTTTTGATTCCGCGATATTTTTAAATTAAATTAAATTAAAAACAACGCGACAGGTGTACACTTACCATTTACAGCACAATATCTGACTAGTCGCGCTTTGTGCGCATGAGCAGCACAGAAAACGCGAGATGTCTAAGCAGCCGTTAGCAACCGCTGCTAACTTCTTACATATCAGCGCAAAATTTTAAAAGCTACGAGTACGAATTTTGAGATTTTCTAGGAGAGTAAACTGTTTTAGCAACAACAACCAATTGATTAGCTACAACTCTTAATACGCTAAGGAGTTCAATCCAAATTTTCAACTTCGACTGCAGCTAACATTTTTTAACTTTCCCAGCAAACTGTTAACTTTCACAGCAAACTGTTAACTTTCTCAGCAAACTTTTTATCAATCACAATTAACTAGTCGACAGCTAACTGCAGTAAGCATTAGCAGACATTTCATTTTTTTCCATGTGCTTTTTTTCACCGGCTTTTGTTTCTTTGCTTCAGCTGCTACCAGTCGCTGAGTTTTCCTACCGTCCATATCTTGCTGTTTACGGAGCATTTCTCTCTTTTTATTTTCATCGTATTCCAACCATGCGTCTGAAGTTGCGACGGAAGGTACATGGGCTTTTGCTTTTTTCGTTCGGGTACTTTTTGGGCCAGCCTGGTTTGGCCAAAAAAGATACTCTTTGAACACTGCAGGAATGATAGGGCCATTGGTTTGTGATTCAGAGAGTTCTGTGGGCACGAAAAACTAATGAGCATATAATTTTTAACGTGCTTCTGCTTGAGGAGCCGTTTCAGGTTTTTCTTACTCTTTCACAGAACAGTAAAAGTTAGGGAATCAAGAAACTGAGAAAATATTGTTGCTATTACTAAATGTACCTGACAGAGTCATCTCTACTAATACTGTTGTGATACGAAGTAGTTTCAGGTTTTTCAGTGGGAGCTTCAAGATTCTGGTCCTCTTGTGATTCCATGTTTTCGCTTATGGAATTCTCGCTGTTTTGTTGCATATAAACTTGCTCAATGGATTCGTATTGAGGAAAAATGTCAGGACTGGGAGATTCAGGCACAACAAAAAGAGTGACTATTTGATCGTGATTCTCAAAATAGAAGATAGAAGCTTTGCCTTGATGAAAAAAGAAAGAAATTGAAGTCCAACAAATGATGTAAAAATCCAATTAAAGACAAATACAAGAATTTTAAAGATACAATTGACTCTCAAGAAAATCCAAAGGAGTAATAATTGAATTATATTTGACAAAGTTTAAGATATAATTTGGAATTAAGAAAATTCTTAACTTTACAAAATTTTGACAAGAAAATAGAGACGGCTTATAATCATTGAAGGTTATAGCTTTCAATGTTGATCCCTTGATACCTTTCGCTTTTTTCTATCTTTTTGATCATCCTGTACTCTGAAGGAATATAATTTTGATCGCAAATTCACAAATTCAGTCAACATTTTTCCACAATTTTTATCTTTCATCAATCCTAGTATTTTTTTGTTTGCTAGAGAAATGGCATAGACATTGTTAGGAGGATAGTCGCATGTGTCAAACTTATGGATATCATGTTTCATACAATTATAGTAATTTGAAATAGTTATGTAACATATCAAACTGTCTGTGTCGGTATAAAGTACATAAAATACGTATGAAATCACAGTTTTGGACGAAAAATTCACTCCGAAGAGTCCAAATCGTACATATCTCCCTCAGCGATTTCAACATCTTCATCTTCAATGTACTCTTCTTCGGCTGACCAATTTTCTAATCCATTATCAGAATGGTCAGACTCCTCGGCTCTTTGAGCCCATGGTTCTAATGTAAAGTCTAATCTCTTCTGTTTTTTATTTTTAGCCCTTGCTTCAAGCAATTTCAAGTTATGCGCTACGAATGTCAACTTTCCAGCTCGATTTGTGGTCAGTCGAATTCTTTTTGTAGAATGGAAATTTCCGTATGTGCTAAAGCTCTTTTCAGTTGCAGCTGACGTCGCCGGCATACTTAAGATATCTACTGCCACACAACTAAGTTCTGAATTGCAGGATGTGCCAGTCCACTAAGTGATAGGATCACAAAGCTGAGCAGTGTTTTTAACAAAACTCTCGACTTAAATTTGTGCCGTTGAATTTAGGGTTTAGCAAATTTGCGGCAAAATGGATAGGGCGTAATGTGAATGCACGTCGCTCAGCAATGAATTGTAAAAGCTTTTCATCCTCTTCTAATCCAAGAGGTGATTCTTGAAGCTGCAGTTCACAAACTTGGAGGATTTCAGAAAAAGCTACTGAAACCATGTTCAAATAGCATTCATTACTTTCAAGGATTGTTATCCATTTTACTACAAGGATCAGAATTTGGTATAAAAAATTGAGTCCATACCAGAATCCATCGTCAAGGATAGTTTTGCGAACTTCAATTGACAAATATTTCCGTATGTTTTCTGTAATTGCTAGTCTTTCTAGAGCAATTCTATTTCTCAATAAGCTTTGACAACAGAATTCAATGGACCCCCATCTGGTTTTGCCTGGCAGCTTCAAAGAAACAGGATTTTGAACTTTTTTCTCTAGATCACTTCCTTCTTATTTTCTTCTCTTCCGTTCTCTTCATCGCTTGTCCCTGTCTTTTGCTCTTGTTGCTTCTCCTTTTCTTTTTCTCTTTCCGTAGCCTTTTGTTTCTGTTCTTTATGCTTTGCTTACGCTTCCTTTTTTATTTGATTCTGAATTTGACAGAATTGTGCTCGAAGCACTTGCGATGTATTAATATTCTTTACTACACTTTTGCATTGCGATATTAATTTTTTCAAAGTTTGCATTCTTACCATATCTCCGATTAGCAAGTTCAATGCGTGAGCCGAACATCCATAAACAGATATGTGTTTATACTGATTTTTAATCAATTTCCTAGCACTGACCATTGCGGATGCGTTATCCGTTATTACAGCCAAAACTTTTTGATTACCAATTTTATCAATTACTTTCAAAATCATGTTACCCAAATACTCTGCTGTATGTCGGTTATCTTTGGAATTACGCGTCTCGATAAATACTGCTTCTAGAGTCGTAATTATGGAATTTACTATTCCTTCATTCCTAGAAATTCGAGAAATTTTTATATGTTATTTATTATCCAAAACTAGGGGGTAGCGCTCGCAAAATTCAAAGATATATATTTTTTGGGGGGACCCTAATACACATACGTATTTTGCTTAGTGGCATTTTGTCATTTCCATTTTCACATACATTATTTAGTTTCGTTTTTCAATTTTTTATAATTTATTCTTAAATATTAAAGATATTTACCTACGGTTAGACCAACCATCGCATTGGACCCCTACTACTTTTGTATCGGCGATTTTTGTGTTAACTTTGTCCTCTATTCTCAAGTATTCTGCATCCAGTAAGGGATTGCCCAATTTATAAGAAGAAGGTTTTATCCAAGTTGGGCGCAGTTTTCGAAAAAAATCTTCACAGTATACATTATCAAACATTGATAACCCAGCACTACTTGTGTACACAGCTTTTGCGAACATTTCATCCAGCTTTTTCCATATTAATCGAGATAAAAATAGTTAGGAGAAAAAGTTCTATATATTCCTTTATGGATAACAGTTTGGAATTTACAGGTGGTTCATTTGGCCCAATATCTATTGACAACATATTCACAGAATCAGAGTTAACTGGTTATAAAAAATTATAAGAAAACATACACTTGAAATATATGAGTTACTATATTTTCACATATTTTAAAAATCAATATTTATCAGTATTAAAGAAATAACTGTTAATGATCCAATTAGTGACTAAATTTTAATGCCTTCTCGAACAGCATTCGGTGTAACCGAAGCTCCTTCAACCTCTTTGGATATGTTATGCTTTGTATTAAATTTAATTCGATGTTTTATACTCTCTGGACAGGGACGACAATTTTGTAATAAATGCTTTAGTTTTTTAGTAGCATTTTTGTTTTTATATTGTTATTCTTATTTTTTTATTGATGAATAAAAGTTATTAATATTATAATAAATACTTGAAATGCGGTGATCTACATGAGAGTAGAAATGAGAAAACAGTTATTTTGATAAGGAAATGATTTAATTTTACAAATACTCATCCCAGACTGTTTTCCTTACAAAAGTGTCTTTCGTTTAATCAGCATTTATTTGATGATAGAACAGTCTGTATCTCCCGATTTCATACATCTAACTACGCCTTACTAATTTTCTAATATAACATCCGAATTCTTCTTATAATTAATTCTTTGCTTAATACTAATCCTCTCTCTTTCTTTCTATGTATCTATCTCTTTCTCTCTCTTTTTACCTTTATCTATGTCTATCTCTTTCTCCTCTTTAGCTACTCTATTTGTATCTCTGAAATGATTCTACTGAATGATAATGAATTTCCTAGAAATTATTCATAAAATCTAACATACTCGAGAATTCATTTTGGCGAGAATGTTCTCGATAATATTCTCGTTCTCGAGAATGTTCTCCATTTAAAACTTCAGTCTACTATTTAACATTTTTCTATCATTCGGGAACTTTTGATATTTTTAAAACTAATATCAAAAGAAAGCTTAACTTTTTTACAACAAATTCCTATAAAGACAAAATGGGATGGCTGATAGTATCGGAGATATGGGACTCGATTGAAGCGAACCTTTTGTTAGCGCGCTGGCATGGGGCAGGAGCTGGTGCATTTGCCTGTATGCATGATTCTCAGAGTTTGAGGTAATCTAAGTTGTTCGTCTCTTTTTTGCGTTTTTCGTGTTTTTTGAACAGCAGGCTTTACGGCTTTTTTAGGAAATAGATCGAATTTGGTTCCAAATGAAAATTTCTTTAGTTGCAGTTAACCATTTTCGCTTGGAATAAAAGCGTAGTACTTTAGGGTGCCTGGAATTGTGATAGATTTGCTGAATCTAGTTTTTAGTTCTTTCGTGATTTCTTTGTGAGCTTCCGTTGAACTGAAAAGAATGAAAATGAATTATTTAACATCAAGAAGAGATTATTTTCTGATATTTATCAGAGGAATTAAACGCTATACAGATTCTAAAGTATAGAGTATCGACTCCTTCTAAACGACCAATATAAAGTAGCGAGGAGCGAGATTTTTCTGTATCTTCTAGAACTGGCGACCTAGTGGTGAAACAATGAACTATTATTTTTGCTTTTATAGGTTTGGGAAATCGTATCTCGTATTTGCCTCTTTATAGAAGAAATTATTTCGTGCACAAGATCTCTGACATCTAAAAAAACGTTTTAGACAAAACCTCGTGGAATGGTATGTTTAGCATATAGTTTTACGATAAATTTAATCGTTAACTGATTCAAAGTATCATCCAAATCCCATTCCTGCATATCGGGCTCAAGAGGTGAATCTATCATATTAGTTCTGCGAGTCGGACTTATTGTACGAATTATTTTCCTCCCATGTTATGACGTAACAGTTTTAAATATTAAGAAGATGCTTTCTGTATTGTTTCCAATTCGAAATATTTCTGAATCAGCCCTGTTCTTTGCATCTAAATGAAGAAGTCTTCTCTACTTTATGAATTAGACTAAGATGCAGCCAGAGGGCTGTTACTGAAGAAAAAAAGTTTGGTCGCACTCCGGACACAGTGGCATGTTGATCTTTTTACAATCGGGAAAAAATAAACAATAACTCAAACACTCAATACTTTAACCAACCGGGCTACTTCCGGCAAAGTCAAAAATTTCTGAAACGATGGCTCCTTAATTTTGAATACGGCATCGGCCAAAACTACCCACATGCGTTGACTTTGTATGGGATAGTAACTACAATTCAAAGCGTGATAAACCTTGAAGGCGACTTCGACAGCACGCAAGGGAGACTCGTGTAAAATAAGACGACCATCAATTACGACGTAACTCGATGTTATCGATGATAAAAATGGTCCAACGATCAAAGGATATGGCTGCAAAGTTGCTCCTTGCAGAATGCATATCTTTCTCATGTCATCGAGCTTTTTTTCGAAATCGGCAATGACCTGTAGAAAAAATGTCATAAAATACTTGCTGGAAAAAAGAATAAGTTACTAAATGTATAAATACGGTTATATGAACCAAAAAACCTTTTTGAATCTCTGGACGACTCGCTCGCCAGGGTTTCCTTTTCGGTCCTGGAATTTTCACTGGGACGACAGGAAAAAGTAAAGGGAACGAGTAGAGAATTTCAGCATCCGAGTCTGAAAATCAAGCAACAGTTATAAATATCAGAGTCAATCTAAAGCAGCAATAAAATCTTTATTAAAAATTTCAATGTTCCCTGATTATAGAAAATAATTACAATCACACCTCTACATTTTATTTATTCCTTTTCCAGTTCTTTTTTCAAAAGCGTGCTGATGTCCTTCCAGCGAATTTTCATAGAATTGGCTGCATCTTTCTACAGTATTTGAAAGTCAATTTCGAACTGAAATATTAATCACATCTATTTCTTTCCTAACTGGATGCGAACTGTTATAATAAAAATGCTACATATGGAAAACATTTACGTATGCAAAAGTTCCTTTTTTAATTTTTTGAATTAGAAAATATCAATGCAACTCAAAATTTTTACTTATTTAATTTATTCCATTTATTCAATTGATTCCATTTCAAAATTATTTCAATGTATTTCAATTTATTCCATTTTGGAATAGTTTTTGTAGTTTTTGATTTAAAAGTTCACTAAATTTCTTACCAAAAGATGACATCCTGCCAATCCCAGACATGGATACGAAGAATGATATTCGAAAATGGTCGCGTTGTTAGTATCTTTCAAAAAATGCAAACGAAAAGCACTTGTGCTCATCCACTTTTCTTTGATTAAATCCCATTGCTCCGGATAAGTTTTTAGATACAAAAGATCAGCCTCAAATTCTTCGTCTGAAAAAGAAATTGAAGAAACCTGAAGCACCGGGCAACCTGGATATGCTCTCGGATGGGGCAGTTCACCCACCCTACCCTTAGGGTAGGCGTAGGACTCTTCATCCTTCGCCGACATCCTGATAGCGTCGCCCGACCTGGCGGCCAGAGAGCGCCTCGGCAACTTCCCCTTTGTTTTAGGTTCCTGTGCAGAGGGCACGGGAACCTCTTTCTTCTTCTCTTTCTTTTTTTTTCTTTTTCTTCTTTTCCACCATCTGCCATTCCCCATCTTTTTTTGGGGTCTGGCCTCTGATGGCCGCAGCGTAAGATGGCCATATGCCGACCTTCCCTTTCTTGGGAAGCCGATCTTCGGGGGGAGAAGGAGAAACCCTCTTCTCCCCCTTTGTCAGCTTTTTTGGGGTATCTCCCAGAGACGCAGAGCGCAGTCTCCGGAAGATACCCATCTTTTTTGAGGCGGGGCGGGATTCTAGCTTCTTCTGGATTTCCACCCCGCTTTCTAGAACGCATTTATGGGTGTTGAGCATTCCGCTCAACACCTCTGATGCCTCGTTCACACTGTCCTTTACATGCCCAGGGCTATTTCTCAGCATGCCCTGCTGGATGACACTGAGAGCCCTGGCCAACTTCTCCATTTTCGCACATCTCTCCTTCAGGAGCTGAAAGACGTCTTTCCATCCCTCAGCCCCTGGAGGAGCGTGTGAGGGCGTGTCTGGCGCCTTCACCTCTTCAACTCCATCGTTAATTAAAGAATTCATATTAATACCGTCGTGTCTTAAGACGGTTCGCCTATCATGGGAGCCCTACCGCAGTAGGGCTACTATCCCCGCCTGTATAGATTCCTAGTTATGTGCGCCGAAACTGAGAAGCGGCTTATCGGGTGGTCGATCCTATCAGCACATTAAATGAAGCTAGTAAAAAGGTTATGGGATAGGTCCGCGCCATAATGATGCTAATGGTTTAACGTCACCCCTATCGACCGAGCGGTGCCAGGTCCGCCCCGACACCTGACCCGGACTTCAGGCTTGTCGGTGTGCGATTTATCCTACGCAGCGTTGGATATAAGGAAATACTGACCAGGTAATCCTTCATTCCTGCGCCCGAGCGTCCATGATTCGACCCCTAAATTGGCTCCAGACAGTAGAAACGTGAGCGGTTTTCCCAGTTTAACATGTGGTTTCACGGTATCTTTGCCATTCGCGGCCGAACTCCGGAGGGATTTACATTTGCCCATATTACTTCCACAGAGGTAAGGTACTGACATCGCGTCCTACCCTGGTCTGGAGGCTACTACTCCTCCCTTGGTTAGTCTATCGGGAATATCCACCAGGCGCCGGCCGCAGCCCATTCACTCAGCAATCCATTTATTCTGGTATGTGTGGGTGTCAGTATTGTGCTTGTGGTTGTGATAAGACCGGGAGGGGGCATGTGGAAAGCTCAGCGTCACCGCCGCATGCGCATTTGGGGCGATACCCCTATTAAGGTGCCCCCCGCATTCATTCCGGGTCCATTCATGCGGCATCAGGGAACCTGTTCAAGGTCCCCTGATGCTTTTGCTCCGCACTGCGTCCTCACGCGCTTGAAGGTTGCGAAGAAACCGTCATAGCGCGTGCTCCCGACAGGCCCACCGCTATGGAAAAGCCTGTCTATAGGGCCCCCTTGACGGCCATCCTGACGGCGACAGCCCTGCTGCTGGTAAAGTCCTTTTAGTCGCCACCGTTGGTGAGCTGCATGACGCATCTGCTCCGTGCATGGCCTCGTACATTCATCTGGGCGAGACACTGCCGCCCCCCCCTCCCCCCCCCCCCTCAAACACTCTCTCGGCTGTTGGGTGTGTTGTGTTCAGTGTCGCTGTAAATGTGTTGTGTCATGTTGCTGTTTGAGATTGGGATTGGGATTGGGTCCCGACATAGGTTATTGTAAAATAGAATTTACTGATGCGTACATGGAGACACTATTTAAATTGCAATATACATAAATATTCACTTGAATCAACCGAAAAAAACTTTCAAATATTTTTCGTTTAAAAATATATATTTTTGATAATCAATAAATACGATTGACAATTGTTATTAAAAGAAAATAAGAATTTGTCTCAATGTTCCGTGTCAGTTAAATTTATAGTTATCAAACAAAATTCTCAAAATAATATGCCTTAATTCTACCAATTTCCATGTGCTTACAGAAAAATATTCATTTAGAATTTTTGTTTCAAAATTATTCTTATTGAAACTAATTTTGGTCTTTGTCTTACCTGGGATGCTTAATGTTTTTCTTTTTTTACCTTGTTTTTTTTTTACATAATTGTCGAATGGTATGGGTCATAAACGATTTTTAAATCATTGTTACAATAACAAAAAAAATTTTTTTTTTTATATTTATTATATTTTTTTTGTTATACACACATAAACAAAATTATAAAATATACAGAATTTTAGTAATGCAAGATTGGACAAGCCTGACTCAAACACAACATCTTGGTCAATCTTTTGCAATTAAAAATATTCTGTTAGTCAACAGAGTTGAAATAGAAGTTTCAAACGATAATGCATGAGCACTTGAATTTTGCCTTACCCAATTGATCGCAATCAAATGATGACCGTTCAACGAATCTAAAAAGGACCTATAGTCTCGTGTGCTGTTTTTTCCCGTTTTCACTCGAATTAGAACTTAGTTAACAGTTTAGAATTAAAGAAGTACCTAACATCGAATGTAGCCCCAAGTTGTCTCCAATGATGCGCTCCAATTTGAAAAAAATTTTGGATTTTCCTTGTGGCAAAGTCACTTCTATGCCCTCTTTTTCGAGATATTGTAATTCTTCAATCAGTTTTCTGAAAACTGCAAAATTGCCAAACTTCACTCGATCTTTGGAATAATAGAGAAGGGCATGATATATAGATGAGAGATTCGAATGAAATTGAGGAGGAAAACAAGGTATTGAAATATAATCGCTTATGTTCTGTATCCAAATCTTTAAAAGCTCCACAAAACAAATTCATGAGACAAATTGCCTTCAAACCAATATTTTGATCATTCGACTTTCCAGTAGACGCTTTAAGATCATCTTTTATGATTTGCAGGCCTGAAGTAACTAAATTATTCGCATAATTCATAAACATCTGAATATGCTTATTTGACAATGTGGAGCAATTATTTAATTCAACTGATTTTTCGAGTATCAGAGATTTGAATTTTTCTGAAAGAATTTTTTCTTCACTAAGAGAGTCAGAACTTGCATAAAAAATTCTTTCATTTTTGCAATCATTTGTTAACGATTGAATGTTTGTTTGACATTCTTCAGACTTATTTATATTTTCTTTATGATTTGCTAATGAAAATGAATCGTCATAAGACATTTCCAAATTTTTTACATTCGAACTGTCTGAAGATTGATTTCTTAATATCGAATCATCATTGTGATCACTGTGAGAGGTAAGCCAGTGATAGCGAAAAGAATTAAAGGAATCATACATTCGACCACAAGACTTTTCAGCGCAATTATATTTTGCAAACCTATCATGTATGAAATGCTGATTATTTAAATGTTCTTCGAAATCATTCAAAGAATATTTTTCAAGGCATAAGAAACAAAGTGGCATTTTGCGGAGTAGTGATTCAAATTACGTGCTTGAATTTTTCAAATCCGAATTCAAAGTAGCAACGCTGGAAAATTCAGAATCGGTCTCGCCTTTAATACCATAAATTCTGTGTTGAATAACCATCCAAGGGAACTGTGACTCTCTAGGGTACTGCAGCTGCAGAGCATAGAAGCTCTTAAACACCGTATCGGCAGCTTTAAGTGGCGAATCACAAAGATAACTAATACCGTTGATGAGCGCGTAACTTTCTTCGATTTGCTTGTCGCCTACAACAACGATAGCAGGCTGTACGAGCAACCCTTTGCTTTCCAAATTTTTTTTCCTTTGTTGAAGTTTTGCATCCAATTTTTCTTCATTCTAAAAAAATATTAATCAATTTTTGGTTTGAAGAATAGAAATTTTCGTATAAAACTGTATAGATAAATTCATTTTACCTCCACGTGCAAGACAAATCCAGCTTCTACCTCGCTTTTGCTTGCTCGCCAAATTAGAGTAGTTGTTTTTTCATAAATCTTTACTGAGGGCGGGCAAGGGCACAGATGTGATAATAGCTTGAACACCAGGACAGTTTGGAAATCTGAAAGTAAATAAAATGTTATTAAGTTTGAAAATCGTGAAGTCATTCGACATGTTTTTATATAATAAAATGAATAACCAGTAGAAGTTTGATCGTTGGTGGCTTGTTGCTCGATCAGGTTCAATAAATGTCGGAGACCTGGATTCCTCTTTTTTTTCTTTGATACACGTGTTATGCCGAAAGATTAAGGTGTATAATTAATGACCTCGCTTGTATGTCACCAAGTGCTTTCTTCAGGGTAATAGAGAAGAACTGTTGAGCGGGCCTCGCGCTCTACATTATATAGGCCTCTTAATGCTATAGTTATCTAGAGTAGTGGAAAACTAGTAGAAGTTTCTCGTAAACAATAACAGGAAGCTAAGGAGAGTATCTTATCATTATCATGCAACAGCAGCAGGAAGCTAAAGGGCGTATCTTGTCATTATCAAGACTTTTCCTAAGTGATCTAATATATCATCGGTCATTGGTAATGGGTAAGCATCTTGATCCGTGTCTCCGTTAATCTTTCTGTAGTCAATGACCATTCTTAATTTATTTCCTTTTTTCATTACTATCCATAAAGGTGAGTTGTATGGTGATTGGCTTTCTCTTATAATTCCCTTTTTTAATAACCTTTCTGTTTCTTCTAGGGCAAACTGTCGGTTTTTTCGGGTAATTTGTGGGATCTTAGATTAATTATTATTCCATTTTTATGTACTATTTGATGTTCGGTAACATGGAAACATATTAACATGGAAGTGAGCCTGATTCTAATGTGAAAACTTCCGAGTATCTGGCTATTACTTTTTTGATGATATCTCTCTGGTCTTTTTCTAAATGATCTGATTTTGAAGCTTTCAATAATTCATTCAGTCTAAAGGTCATTTGAGGTTCATTATTTTCATTTGTGATTATTTTTAATATTGGTTTGTAGCTAATCTGGGGATTTACTTCTTTAGGGTAATCCTCATTATTCTTCAATGGGATTTTTATTTGTCCGTTTCGTATAGTGTAGAGTCCCTCGGGGATTTCCTTATCATCTTATAATGATAATATCTTGATCTTCTGCGTCAGTAGAGATAGCACATATCTCTTTGGATTTTCCTGGTATGAAATTATTGCTTAGGTGCAAAGGTAGCTTTACCTTATTTAGCACGAAGTGACTGTTCGTGATCGCGTATCTTGGATATTTTTCAAAGAATTTAATTCCAATTATTCCTCCTTCTGGTAAGGGAAAATCGTTGGATACTATTTGGAAAACGTGTTCTTGTCCAAAAAAGTTTAATTTTGTAGAATGTTTAGAGATATGCCGATCGTTACCCATTAGGAATGTTTTTTGGGTAGATTTCCTTTCGTCTTCGTCATCCAATATTTTTTCATTAATTATACTTATAGCGGCTCCTGAGTCTGGTAATAATCTGTATCTTCCTGTTCTTCTTCTGGCATCGATTGTTCGCAATCGTCCGCATATGGAAGATATTGGGCTGATTCCTTGAAGTTCAGTTGCTCCGTTATTTCTTCCTCCGTCATCTTTTCCGCTTCTGTTTCCTCCTCTTGAATTGCTTTTATCGGAGGTGGTCGCTTAAAACCATGGCCTGGGGGAAAACTCTGCTTCACTTGGCACTGTGAAGATATATGACCTATTTTGCCGCACTTGAAGAAATTCATTTTAAATCTGTCACTCAGTGGTATGGTACTATTCTGTGCTCTAGGTGTAATATTTGCACTGGGTCGAGACGGTCCGGGTGATTTAGCCCATATTTTTACTGGTGGTTTGATAATTTGTCTAACAGGCAGGCTGTCTTTTAACCATGTTTCAGTTTCGATGGCGAATGCTTGAGCTTCGTTTACTGTGTTCGGTTTTATCAGTCGTACCTGCATTCCAATTTCTCTTTTTAAATTTAATAAGTAACGGTTAACGGCTTCTTCTTCTTCCAATTCTATTTTGAGTCTTCTTTTAGTGGGGTTTACGTGCTGGGATTGGACTAGGTAATTTATTTCATTTGTTATTTGTCGGAACCTCATCGTGAAGTTCTGAACCGTTTCTGTTAAGCCTTGCTTGCAGCTTTCTAATTTAGATTTTAATGGAATTAATGAGCTGGTTTGTCTTAAATTTTGTCTGAGTGTCGCATATAAATCTTCATAGGAGTTTATTTGCATATACCTAGTAGCTTTTTCTGCCGCGTGCGTAATTTTCTTTGCTAAAATCAGATCTAGAAGAATTTCTGTTTAATTGGCTTTATCGTTTCAATTGCTAACTTGGCTCCCATTTTCCGTTCTTCGTGTGGTGCTGTTGGGACAGTTGTTGGGAAAAATTGTGATTGAACGTGAATATTTTCCTGTCTTGGTCTAAATGTCTCTTTTCTTTCAGGTGTTTTTTCTTTGTCCGAAGAATGATAGTCTGTCGCTTCTGATCGTTGCTGGAATTCACTATCTGTGTCTACTGTCCCTGCTCCTCCTAGTTTCTTTGATATTCTTGAAATTTCATCTATCCTATTTTCGTTTTCTTTTTTCAGGGCGTTGAATGAGATTGTCAGGGTTTCCATTTGGTTGCGAACCCTTACTAGTAATTCATCAGTGGTGTGAGAGGGGGACTGGGCCCGGATGGGGGATTGTGCCCGAGACATGAGAGTGGTTATGAATGGAAAATTTAAGGAGAATGAGTCGGTATCGTAGGATGAGTCAGTTTGATAGAGCGTGCTATCTCGGTGTTTGTCAAACGCCAGTGTACTTACTTATCTATTGTTTGTGACTCGGGTGTAGAATGTTGCGTTAAAATTTTAAGTGTTTATATTTTAATACAACAAAATGCAGTATAAGTTGCTACAAACTGCTACTGATTTTGAAGTAGTGAGACTTATTTTGTTAAGGATGGCCAGTGCTTGTGAACACTCAGATTTATACTCTAAGGCCCAAGATCGATTGAAGAAATGTTTACAATATTTTCACTTCTTTAATTTCTAGAAGTAATGCTTACTGTGCTACTCGTAGCCTAATGTGAGATCCGTAGACCGCCTGCCATCCTTGACGTGTCGAAGGGATGAGTCAGCTTACTGTTGCTAACCGGTGCCTGGCTGGGCGTTGGCTACTTCCTGTTATTACGCAGATGCGTCTTCCACCTGATTGCGGGCCTCGTTCAATTGTAATGGAATCTTTCACTGATAATTTACGTAGAATAGTGGCTAGTAAATTCACCAACTAATTTTTATTATCAGCTACTTATTCCTGTTTTCGGGCGTACCATAGTGAAGTCCGGAGTTCTTCTTAATTTGAAACTTCGTAAAGTTTCTTTAGCTTCTTGGGTTCGAAGATTCCAAGTCTCGCACAGGTCCGCGTTCTATGTCAGGAAGTTTTGGTGCGTAATCCACGCAACCATACTCATCTTGAAAATTCAATAATCTCATTTCTCTCTGTTTTTCTGCAACATCTGCATCGTCACTGTCGCTGTCATTGCATCTCTCATTATTTATCTTACTTTGAGGATTCAATGAATTTCTATATAAACAAGCATTATAAATCGAAATTGTCACTGTTTTTATACCATCTTCAATAGAAGAAATGAAATAAAGAAAAAATCAGTGACCACACTTTGATATTGATAGTGCTCATAAAAAGGAGACTGACGATCTATATATATATATATATATATATCGAGTTTAGTTTGGTTAGTTTATTTTGCGTGTACAGCAGCCATCATTTGACCCCAAAAAAAATATTATTTTGAATTTATTTTTAATTTAATATGTAGAAATGAAGAATGTCTTACCTTTCTGTTGATCACTTATATCTAACACACTTGCGTATAAAAAATGTTCGAAAATTTTCCAATGTCACGAGGCTTTCTGCTCCTCAAAAATTCACGTGGTTATTACTTCGAGGCAGTGATCACAGATCTGAAACCGACGCAGTGTCTCACACTCTCAGCCTGCCTGTCCGTGTGAAGCGAGTAGGGAGAGAAGACGGGGCACGTTGCCTTTTCTCCTTCCTCGTCGCTCTTGCATGCGAGAACGACTCGTCTCACTTCTCCTTATTCTCCTCGCTTCTTCGTAACAAAGTTTGCATTGTGCGTGACCAAAAGACACATTTTTTTAGAATCGAGGAATAAAATCAACTTCTCCAAAGCAGCTTTTAATGGGATAGTGTTGACTCGAACGCTTTTAACGTAAAAGTGTAAAATTTATAAATTTTTCAATACAATTAACTTGATAACAAATTTAGCAGATAGTTTGACAATTCCAGTGTAACAATAATATAAAATACAAATTCAAAGAAGCAAAAATCTTACAATTCGTTCTGCAGTTTCTCGAGATTTCCCAAAACAAGACGTCGTTCTTCCATAGCCGCTTTTCTGCAACTGTCTTTTGCAGTTTTCTCAATAATGGGGCCAATTCTTTTGTCATAGCGTTTGAAAACTTTGTCAATGATCGGGTCAATATTTATAGTTGACATTACTTTGTTAACCGTTGTGCAGCCGATACCACCGTAAATAGCACCTACATTTTGATATGAAATAAATACAGATAAGTGCCTTGTTATATGAATTACATTAAAATACATGTAACTCTACTGTAAGTTTGACATACCGAGAGTGATCCCAGTATTTAACTCATTTTTCCGATCTCCAATGTTCTTGCTGGTTGGGACTGAGGTTATGGTTTCGCAAACGTCACATTGCACCGCAAAATCGTATGTAACCCGCGTTTAACAAGTTTTTGAGTGTTCAACATGGACAAAATTCCACCGCACTCTCTGCACTGCAAATTTGCAGCCAATTCATCAAAATCTGCGACTCGTGTTCCGAGTGATACTTTTGGCTTGGCCTTTTTTGTGTTCGCTGCAGACACAGTCGCCGCAGCTTTCAGTCGTTTTTCCATCACTGCTTTCTTTATCCATTTTGCTTTATGTCTATACGGATGCGCTGGACGAGGCATTTTTCATAATAAGCCAATACACTTTATGTTTCTTGATGATTATTATTGATATTTATCGCGCGACGTTGCCAGCTTTCGAGCAGCTGATTTCGCTAAGTGTGGGCGCTCATCCGTCTGTATAGCTTCAGCCAAAATTATTGCACTGGCAATATCGCAACAGTACTAGGATTTGCCCACATGGCAAGCGCGAAACTTTTGGCTCTCGTTAAAGGTAGTTCTCATGGATTGACCGTATTTCGAAGCGTTTTTTGGAATTTTACTGTGAGAAAACTATAATTGATTTTTTAATGCGGTTTCTTTTAAAAGTTTCATTAACCCTTAGACTACAAAATTCAGAAAACTTGTATGAAAAAATTTGCACGGTTTGGCCTCTGAACCCTTGCGAACATAGGCCTTCCAAAAAAAGTTGGTTGATGGTTCCCACCAAATCTCAAAAATGGCTGGTCTGAAACACAAGAGTACATGTTTTTCTTAATCTATGGTAGTGTAGTTATCGTCTGACGGAGGCTTTTTTTATCATAACAATTTTCAAAATGGTGTGCTACAGAAACAAAAATCGTTTTTTTCACCTTTTTTCCATCTTTCAAAATTCATTAAACATTTTTTATAAACAATAGGGGAAAAAACGTACGTCAGACAATAGCGAGTACATTTCCACACATTTAAAAAAAAATTTTATCAAAATCCGTCTACTAGTTTCTTTGAAATTGTGGGAACCAGTTTGGAAAAAGTAGTTTTGAGAAAAACGCGTTTGTAGTTTCCAATGAAAAAAAGCGACAAATTGAGTTTAACTTTCTTGACGTAATTGCCATAGTAAAACAAGTCGTACATCTTTGAATCGTTCTTAGATCTTTAATCTTTGAATAAATGAAAAAAAAATTGATTTTCTGAAACCGTTCGATGAGAACACCCCCTTAAGTGCTCAAAAGCACTTGAAATGTTGAAAGTGGCATATGGTGAGTGTACTGTAAGTCCAAAACGTGTTTAAAAGTGGTACAAGCTCTTTACAGAAGGTCGAGAAGAGGTGAATGACGACGCTCGCCCTGGACGGCCCAGCACGTCAACAACCAATGAAAACACTGAAGCAGGGGAACAAATTGTTTTCCAAAGAAATCCTCAAGGCTCATCTCTTTTCAGAGGCATCGCTTTTCAACAGACATTCCACAAATGGAGAAAATTAGGTCTTTATCTTGAAACCGTGAGCCAACCACGTTGACATAAATTGGCTTCTATAAGGCTCGGGTAGTTCTCCAGCAAATTCAGCAGCACGCAGAGATGAAAAGTCTTCACCTCTAGTTAAAATAAATGGCGCTGTCATAGTGAAATTACTGTTAATGGTATTCCTCCACCCTGGGAGAGCCGCCCCATTAGTAGTTGTTGTTGTTTCCGATCAGTTTTAAGAACTAGTGTATAGACGCTGGTATATTTTCGGTTCCCCGGAAAATTGAATGAAGTTGAAGAGGTTCCCCGCTGCTCCAGAGGGAAAAGAATTTAAACATTTACCAGTGTGAAGGTATTGGAACAAAACTCCATTTTCTTAATAGCAAGGTTTCATTATTTTTTTCATTTTCTTTCTGTATGGTTTTTTATTTTTTTTAACAATTATGTAATCGAGTTGAGACCGGACCATATTTGGACTGACAATTTGACATTTTAATTTTTATTTCTGCTTTCGTCAAAATTCAGCCTTCACCTGGCGCGGTTCGGATCTTGAGCTGCCAGGGCTCTAATTATTATGAAATTGTCGTTTTGTTTACATTTGTTGAGCGCCATTTAGTTTCCATTAAAACTATTAAAAGAAAGTTTTAAATTTATAAAATGAGATTAGGCTAGCATCATGCGAAAGAATAAAGACGAGGTTCAATTAGGAAGATCTAACAATGAAGCCAAACATGTAGTTCCAGTCATGACTGTATTAATCCAGACAAAATTTCGCTACTTACAAATTTACAAAACTGGTTTCATAGTCATAACGACGATATTTTTTTAATGATATCGGGAAACTACCTCCACGATTTTCACAACAAGAAAATGAAATAATTCCCTCACGCTAAGAGGCATCGACAAGTCGTGCCTATGACGCTTGCCTGCGTCTTCTACGCTCGTCGAGGTTTCCGTGCCTAACCTACCTCGGCTCCTTAGACCCTAAGATCGACGATCCGACTGTTGATAATGCAGAAATCTGATGAACCCACTAGTCATGAATTTAAATTCTAGCATTATGCTTCGGAACATTAAGGGGTCAGTAGGGTAATGTGGCCTGTTTTTTTGACATTTTTTTTTTATAGAAATTTTTATTTTACAATGAAACTTTTTTTACACATAATGAGGCATATGGTGGAGTGTATAAACAAATTTTGTCGAAAATTTTTGATGACATCTGTCGGAGTAATGGCTGGATGGAAAAATGCGGTTTTTTTCTGGCCGACGCGATTTCTCATGTTTGGATCATCTGAAACATAAAAACCCAACTGATTCTTAAAAAGTACATAAATGTTTATCGTCCCTACCAGAATCATGAAAAAATGTTAATAAATAAAAAAGTTATCAACATTTTTTTTTTGTCGATTTTTCCCCATGTTTTTTAACATAAATTTTGTCATAATATTGCCAATAATTAATAAAAAATCATGTCCGTGGTAGGGACGATAGCCAGGCGTTTTGTTAACATTTAAAAAAAAAATTTAAGGAAATCGGTTAAGTAGTTCGGCCGGAATCATGTCGGCCAGTTTAAAAAAGTGTGTTTTGAGAAAAACGCGTTTAAAGTTTGAGGTACTGAAAACTTATACAAAGATGGACATAAACGTCGAAAAATTGACATACCCCTAATCGGCTATGCCTGCTCCGTAGAAAACACCCTCGGTATCATCATACAGCTCATTCTCGCGCGATCGGTCCGCCCTGATGTTCAACCGGTGCTCCTTTGAGACCTCGCGGTTGCGATCATCCGCGGTACGAATACGACACTCGTCGCTACGCCTCGCGGGAGCGGCTGCTCCTGTGCCAATTGTCACACCCATTGTATCCATTATCTTCAGTAAAGTTGTGGAACCCTCGTTGAACATGCAAATCGCACAATCCGTCGCCAAATCCACGATTTTTTTGCCACTGAAGATGTGTTTGGGAGCCAGGTTCCAGACCGTTGCATAGAAACATTCATTATTGTTTTGGGTGTTTGCTCCCAAGCACCGGCTCAACAGATCGTCGGTTGTGAGGTCCTCATATATCTTCTTCAACGCAGGTTGAATATCCTCGTCCAGTGCTGGGGGATGACGGAAATCTTGAGAAGTCCCTGAAGCCTCGGCCACTTTGTATTGGCACCACGAGTTTTCTCCTGTAGGACAGAACTCGTGCTGTGGATGCGCGTCGGTGGAAATTTTGTGGTGAAAAGTTGCCAAGGCGGCGTTTCGCATTCCTTCTACGGAATCTGCATTGTCTTTGATTGCTCGTTCGTAGTATTACGACAGGTGGAGCATGACGTTATTCGTAAAGGCGGCAGTCTTTATTTTTGGGGCAGATTTCGTTGTCGTCTTTGGCCTGCTTCTCGAAGTACGTTTCGTGGCCGTTTTTTTTCTTCATCTCGTGCGACTGTTTTTTGCGACTTTTTGAGCTGCGTGAGATTTTTTTTGCCTCTTTTGCACGTTTGTACATCCTTTTTTTCACATGTAAAACGCACTCCAATTTACTAATTTCCAATTCCTCTCCATAGGGCAATGAATCTTTCAAACACTTGAATGCCTTAGTGTCACCGTCACCAATGTAATTCTTATAATAAACGTTGTACAGTTCTACGGATCTTTTAAACATTTCCAGCGCTCCATCTACCTCCATTTTTCCAGAACTGCCAGAATGAATCATAGTGCACTCAGCTTGATGATCCTCCTACCAAGCGTCATATTCAATGCCGTCCATTTTTCCAACCATACTTTCGCACGTTTTACAATGACGGGACTTCACAATCACGTCCAAAATTTTCCCCGTACATTTGCCAATCAAAGAAACAATCCCAATAAGCGAAGTAAAACCGCGCTTCGACCAAGATCCGTCACCCGACACAGAAAGATGATTTTTTACGTTACCGGCAGCCTCGTTTTTCTCCTGCTCTTCTTTGACCGCTTTTCGAAGCACTGCCTGAGCTACTGCACGCGCCGCGGTAGAAATATGTGTCAGAATGTCGTAATACGAAGTCTTCGTCAAAGAAAGTCCAAAATCCATGTATCCGCAAAAATTACTAATGCCCTGGTAGCCAATGCCAAGTAGGCGCATCACAAAAACAAATCGACGGTTTATATCGTACGTCTTCCCAATCTGAGGGCTACTCATAATATATTGTTCTTCGTCATATTCACATTGCACCACTAACTGAAAACCAAGCCCTTTTTCAGCTCTCCTCGAAAATTTTACATTTCTCTTGCACACTTTGCACAAAAAAAGATCTTGTAGAGTGAGAAAAACACCGAAGGTTATGATGAAGTAACGCAGTAAATCGTCTATGTTGACGTCGAAATTCCCATCTCTCGATGACAATTTTCTCGCTGACGTACTAGTGTTGGAAACATCTTGCTCCGCCGTGTGTTAATTTCCACGAAAATGTCTCTTTCTCGTACGATCCGGCTTCTGAGCACATCTTTTCGTCCCTTTGCGATCCATTGCAAACGGGAAAATAATACGCGCGATATACACACTGATTCAACCGTAAAAACAACAAATAATCAACACGATACTTTACGAATGATTACGTCAATGATAGCGTGTAAACAAGTGGTTAGACTTCATGCGCCAGGTGTGCGCTCCGGGCGCCCCGAACGTCGAGCGGTATTATCATTTTTGGGCCTTTTACGAAATCTTCCAATGGTAAAGTGGTTTTCTACATTAATTCTAAGGGTATAAGGAAACAGAAAATGCAAAAAAAAAAAAAAATTTGTTTGAAAAAAGATTACCCTACTGACCCCTTAAAATAAACTTTGAGATGAAGATTCTCATCTTGACGTATACGGACGGGTCCAGT
This sequence comes from Diplolepis rosae, assembly GCA_030998225.1. Lineage (NCBI taxonomy): Eukaryota > Metazoa > Arthropoda > Insecta > Hymenoptera > Diplolepididae > Diplolepis > Diplolepis rosae. The sequence goes on from JAPYXD010000466.1 coordinate 5,363,484, forward strand.
TTGTTATATTTTAATGTTTAAACAATAAATTGAGAATCACCAGCTGTCACAGAGTAGTAATGTTGACTGGTTACATCTTGATTTTGCTTTTCTGACTATTTTGATTAAGTCTTCGACTCCTATGTAATCTCGTCCGCTAATAGGTTTTATTGTACAGATAAACTCTTTAGCTGGTTTCGCACCCTCGTTTACCTGGTTCTGATGGAAATAGTTGAGGGTAATACCGGTTGATGCTATGTCCCCCAGTATAGTTAAGGTTTTCTTAAGTCTGGCAGGTTAGACGTCTTGCGTTAGTTGCTTGTTTGTTTTCGGGTGCTTCGTCGTTATCATCATCTCTTATCATTTTCACGCCTTAATGTGGAAACACTGAGTTCTAATCCCGACAATTTATTGAGGATGGTTTGAAGAGTTTTTGTCGTGGTTTGAGAAGATGAAGAGGATGCTTTTGGGGTCGTCATCGCGGTAAAGAAAAGGTTGTTGATTTCTTCAACTACGTCGGTATCGTCTGTGTCACTAGTTTGAGTATCGTACTCTGTTAAGTTTAGATGCCTGTACAAGGTTAATCGGAATAGGTTTTACTTTTTATTTAGGGAACCAGAGCTGGCGAGCACGCTCATTATAGTTACCGCTATGCTAATTAATAAATCAACTTTGCTCAACCTGTTTCCTCGTTAGGAACAATAGCCGTTCAATTAACGTAAATGAGACATACATTGATCTATTTCACAATTTTTCCCTGTTCTACTTAATTTTCTAATTTTACTTTGCTTTCTTTGCTGTTGTTGACACATTAGATTGAAGATTAAAGACTGTAAACACCATTCCAGAGTAAGATAATGGCAGCTTGCTGGCTAAGTGACATATTATTTGTTTGCTGAGATTTTTCTCTTCTGGGTTTTTACTGCCGGTTTATGTACTCAAAGGCTTATCGTCCCTTCGACGTGCCTTTCGTTGTTCTTGATTGGAGTTTTAAGTGAACTAGTTTACGTAGGATAGTGCTTACTAATTTCAGCAACTAACTTTACCAGTTCACTTACTAATTTATATTTTTATATTTTTAACATCGTCGGCTTAAGAAACAACCAACACCTGACCCTGATGTCATCCTTTCAAGATCCACCTAAACTCTTTGAAATAAACGTTTCCCCAAAGAGATGACTCCACAGCCACCCTCCTTCTTTGTGCATTAATAGACAATTTATAAATTAATCAAAGGTATAGTGTGACGTAATATTCTTCGAACTCCTTGAAACTTCCAGACTTAGCTTGGAACGCAACCAATCGAAGCTTCTTGAGGTCGGTAAATGTCAGTTATAGGAATTTGTATCTAGAACCGGCCCTATATAACTACTATCATATCCTCCAGTATCAAACTATATAGATATTAATATTGATACACGCAGAAAAAAGAAAGGCAAAATTTACTAACCAGGAACAGTAAATGATTTTAAGTACGTGTAACAGTAAAAACTGTTAACATAGCTGAAAAGAAATGTCGGAATTACTGAGCGTTTCGTAAATCTCATAGTAAAATCAAAGTAAATCTAACTCTGTCACTTGTGAGTTAAAAATACCTTTATCATATGTATTAAATACAGGATGATAAGTACCATTCACTGGAACTGAATTACAATACTAGTATAGTACACATTAACGAAAGATCAGTAGATTTTACCGATCTGGATGTTTCGCTTAACTCGCGCACATGTAACGAAAACATAACCTTCATGTGTAAATCACGTGTGCCGGCAGCGCTGGGTGTAAACAAAGGAATTTCCAACTGCAGTGAGAAAACGGATCATAAAACCTGGATGTTAAAAGTAAGGATAGTATTTAGTAAAATCAAAACATTCATTCTCGGTTTTTCATATAATTCGTTTCAGAATGTCGTCCGAGTGCTTCCGACGTTATCCGAATAGCTTCGTAGACTCGAATCCAAGTCTGGCCAACTCAGTAGTGGCTTATAAGCGACATTTATTTCGGAATATGGCAAGCGAGAATAGCCGAGAGGCTTTAGGCGTTAGGAATGCGTTTAGTTAATGTAGATATAGGTAGAGTTAGAGGGTTCGAACCCAAAAGCGATTCTGAAATTTAATTTCAAGCGTATGCGATTATAAATAGTGTAGTATTATGTACTTAAATATGTGAACATAAATGAGGTATGATAATAATATTTGTGTATGTATTCCCACTGAAACCTCCCCTCTTCTGAGTGCTAAAGCTCTCCCCTCTATCTTTCTTTTTTTTGCACGCGTTAAATCTGTTATGTTTTAGTTTATAATCCAACATATTATCCGATACTATCTTTTTTTTAACATCTACAGATTATGGTTTTAATAATTTTATATTTATTATTTATTAATTTTTCTCAGTGTGCAAAGAAAGTAGCCAAAACAAAAGAACTGTGTTATCCGAAACGAATATGTTACTTTCACTAAGAAAAATCGGTAAAGCTACTGTCTTATAAGTAATTGTGACATTCGACAAACGTAAAGAGCAGTAACATTTCGGTAAACTATACCGTTACAGTAAGTTACATTCTCTTACACGCTATGGAAATGTAACAGAATAATAAGCATTTGTAGCATTTAGAAACAGTATAGGATAGCAATTGGCTCGGTGAAATTTACTGATCCGCAAGTCAGTACCACTTATGTATTCGTATTTCGACCTACCAAATCTGATAACAGTTACTTGTTCAGCCTAGTAACATTCAGTTAACTGGCCAGTTGTCCATATAAGTACTTGGAAATTAAGTAAAATTTACCGGATTTTCAGTATATTATACGGAACTTTTTTCTGCGTGTAGGTGCCTCAACTTAACTAACAATTTCCAATGTTTGCTATCTGCGGGAACGAAACGTCCAACCATTATCGGGGCATATGTACAAAAAGTTAACATTCCAGCTGACGAAATTTCAATGTATTTGTTTTTCAACTAAAAAGCCCATTTCGAGTGGTAAAATCCCTTCGGCAAAGTCATGCATTACGCCAGCAATGTGAATTCGAATACAGTGCTAGAAAATCACGTCATTGAAAACAGACCTCTTATTTATTTCACCTGATCTAAAATCATATTCCACAACATCAGCATCATGATTTCATGACTTTATTTTATAATACTTTCATGGGAACTGTAATCATAAAAATTATTTTCATATTTAGTAGCATAAGTATTTTGTATGAGGAAACCAAGCAACCGAAGATTTTTATCATTCAATATTATGCAAGGAGAAGTATTCACATGTTCTACGTTGCTGTTTCTTTCAACATATACATTGGACGTTTCATTAATAGAATTTTCAATCGCAAAATCTACCAGGAATTTTTTATGGGTCTTTATTATTACAATTTAATTACCAGTATATAAGAATTTAATATCCCCGGATCATATTAAGCAATATCTTTCTCTATTAGAAAAATATTATAGATTATAAGCGCTAGTATATTTCTCATTACGGAGTAATATCCTCTTATTTATTATGCAGTTTTCACAATCCATTTTTCTTAGTGTATTGTCATTTCAAATTGGAATCCTTAACATTCCAAATATATTAATACTGACTACAGCGAAATAGTTACACAGGGTTGACGAACGGTGACTAGATACGTTACAACTGTCAAAAAAATATAACGATGTTAATACGAAACAGTTACTCTGTCTCTAAAAAGTAAAAATTTATATTCAATGAAAGTCACTGAAATTTTCTTCGACTGTGTCTTATAAAACTCTATATCCAAGAGTCTTCAAAATTAACTTAAATTTTAAGCAAGTAAATTTTTCTATTTGGGCAAATTCATTTGGATCATTGTCACTTTCCTCCTGCAACCCTGAAGATAGCTTTGTTTTAGTACATTAGTACATACTTTATTCACAAAAATATTATTTATAAAACTTATAATTTGTCACGTGCAGCTCAGTTGCTAAATGCTTTTAGAACAATACTTTATAAAGTAAATCGGGAAAGAGACTGCAATGCACAATCCGCATTATATGGTCTATGTAATTACGTACCATAATACACTCAGAAAAAAGTCTGGTTAAAACAACCAGAATTCCGGTTATTTCAACCGGAAAAAAATGTTACGGAGAGCCGTACTTGTAATTCCGGTTAAAAATGTTATAAATTCTAGTAAACACTTTTCGGTTGTTTTGATCTTTTATTCCAGTTAATGTAATAAAATTTTCTAGTTGATATCACCGTAATTTTTCTACTAAAAAATGTCTTGTTGCATTCATGGTTATATTCCGGTAAATTTAACTAATTTAATCCATTTAACGTTACCATATATCCAGTTAAATTTACTCAAATTTCCCGGTTGAATGCTAACATAACCTTAAAAATAAATAATGATTTAAAGACAACTTGGTCACCATTTCTTAGACCAAGTTCTTTAACTAGCCTTGGTGTCAGTAAAAAGAGCCAATCCCAGTCAATCCTTTCGTCTGGGGAAAATGCAATGATTGTAAAACAATTGATACCTTTCCATCCATACATATATAAATCCATAATCTACAAATTTTTTTATCCTTGAATTTTTTCTTTAAGTTAACTAACTTCCACTCACTTAACACCTTGTACACTTTATTCTCCATTTATTTGAAACTTTGTAAAAATAATTCGAGACAAGACGCGAGATCTTTAAAATTATTTTGGACTCTACCTTGTTTTCGTTTTCACTTGTTTTTGCAAACGGCCTAATACATAACGTAACTAACTAGAATAATAATACCGGAATATATATAACCAGAAATTTTAAGCCATTATAAGTAAACAATTTTCCTGGTGAAATTAACTAAAAGTTTAATAATAATTTTAACCGGAAATTTTTTAACAGATTACTTTTAGTAAATTAAAATGAACCTTTTTTCTGACTGTATTTCATATGATAGATTACATTGAAAGAAAATTTATAGGTGCTTCAACTAGGATTACTATTATTTTATTCAGTATTTCTAGTTGAACTAATCATGATTTTATAGTTTGCATCTTTTTCAACTAGACGTACAATAGAATTGCATATCGATTTTTGTGTGAGCTGGGATCAAGAATTGGTTGCTATATTAAATATAAAGTTCGGTTGTTTAAGAAAATAAAAATATAGGTATTTATATTGCGAGAAGTATTATTATTTCAAAAATTGTTAATGTCGTTGCCACAAATATAAAAGACTGAGATCGAAAGTTTCATTTTCAGAAAAATCTCCTTAAGGACATGTGATACTTACGGAATTAGAAAATCTTATGGATTTTAAGTTTCTACATGTTTGCGTCCAAAATACATAAAATTTTATTTCTCAAATTTTCAAAAACAAAATTTAATGTTTTTTGGACGTAAACATGTAGAAACTGATCCAAGTTGTTCGCATAAACTTGCTATTTTTCTCAAGTATCACATGCCCTTAAAATGTTTAAACCTAAGTTTTGAGGCCATGTCACGGACATGACTTTATCCAATATTTTTCGCCTTTCTCATTCTTAAATCAATAAGTCTAATGAATTTTTTACAGCAGATAAATTTCAATTTCTTATGGAATACCTAACCTTATGAAAAGTGTCAATCCTGCAGTTTTAAGTGACTTCAATATTTTGCATAAAGTAATTTAGATTTTAAAATTATTTGCTAATCATATTGATATGGGTTTTAACTGTTTTACACTTAAAACTATAAACTCAAATAAACCTTAAATCTATGGTTCCTACTCGATGTTAGTTTATAAGCTTCAAATGTAAGCACACAATTATGAAAATTTCTCTCAGTGTTCAGTATCTTAAAGATAAATTTGATCTTTTATTCCCAGTGCAATCAACTTTGTCCTCAGTGCTGCGAAATTTGTGAGATAATATTTTAAGTTGCAGTACCTGATCCAGACTATACTATAATGATGGTTTTCATAAATAAAATTTAAAAATATTAATAGCAAATGAATTTATTTTTATTGCCTTAATACATTACAAGGTTTTGATCAAGAGTATTCTACGCTTCATCCGAAGGTCATTGTTTCATTCTTTCGAAAGCAAGAAATAAGAATTTGATTTCTCGGATGAAAACCGAGCAATTATTAAGACAAATTTTAGAGCAAGCTCTTTTATCCCTGTCAATAGCAAATCCTTTCCTACCCCTTGTAGAATAAGAAGATTGAGCTTTTGAACCATAAATGTCAGTAGGTTCTCTTTCATATAATTTAAACTTTGACTCTTCAATTAGTCCTGAGCACCTATTAATTAACTTCACATTTACTGGAAGATTACCGATGTTTTGGACGCCAAATCTATTATTTCTAAAACCATCAGGTTCAAGTGATCTTCTTACTTTTACTTACTTCTTCTTTCGGTGTATCTCCAACCAAGCAAATTTGCGTTAGGCTGACCATTAATGAATTCGTCTTCCTCAGGCTCTTCATCTTCATCGCTTAGTTGGTCTTCAACTTGCGGCTCTTGTTGTATAGGCTGCTGTATCGTTTGAGCTTGTGGCTCAAGCAGCGCTGCAGCAGTTTCCTCCATCGCAAGATCCACAGGATGGGGTTCGCGGGGAAGTAATTCCCGGGGAAGATCCCAATCTGAAGGTCCATTGCTGAAAGAATAATCACAATCGGCCTTGATCTTCAACAAAGAGATAAGAGGTGAAGGCATGGTCTCGTGTAAAATACGAGTACTTTCGTCCAATCTATCAAAGGAACCTTTAGCTCCATGGATTTCAATATCATGCAATTCTCCTCTGAGTTCAAGGTGACACCTTCTGTTCTCAATGTCATTGAAATCACCAACACTAGACAAGTAGGCACAGACATCCTTGAAACAGCGCATTCCTAGATAGGTTGACCAGTGATCCCAGAACGTGGGAGCTGGCGGCCCCCACCATAGACCCCACCAGCTCATGGCTTCTTCCTCGCTCGACTGCCATAGGTTGGTTGAGTGAGGAAGACACAATGAGCTCGAGGCATCTATGGTGGGGGCAGCCAGCTCTCACGTTCTAGGATCATTGAAGTTGACATAACTCATTACACTCTCGTTCTTATAAGTGACGCACTGATAAAATTCTAAAGATGCGCTTCAGCAGCAAAATGATACAATAACAAGTAAACATTGATCGACTAAGTTGTTTTGCTAGTCCTCTATCCTTAGAAATTTGTTGCGCGTATGATGTTTCAACAACTTCCAGATATTGAGAGAAGTTGAGAGAGAAATGTTTTGACATATTGAGTTGTGTTGCACCGCATAAACCTTCAACAAGTGATCCATCGTTTAACATTGGTTCATTCCTCAATAGACTCGATGTTGTACTCAAACATTTCGGTTGTAAATCCTTCATATAAATGTTTTTTCCTTTCATTTTAGCCTCCCGTTTAAAGTTAACTTGTTTAGGTCTGTTTGGTTTTGTCTTTGCCAAAGTCAAAGAACCAACTTGGTCCGTGGTCTTCTTGATCCCTACCTCTGAGCCAGGCTCCTTAAATTTAATTTCTGCTCTAATATTCTTAGCACTCATATTGAATGTAAAGAAAATACATTTTAAGAAAATGTTGGTTTGAGCAATTATTAAGCAAATGACAAACGGTAAATTCAAAGTGATTCAAGACATCACGTGATGTAAAAAATAATTTGTTTATGAGATAAAAATATATTATGCCTTGAATGTCTTGAATTTATAGTTTCTATCATTTTCTTTTCCGTTACTCAATTTGTATACAAAAAAAAATTGAGTAACGGGAAAATTCTTATGTCTCCTTTTCAAAAGTAAAAAATTACACATATATAAGGTGCGGAACGTTTTTATAATAACAAACATTAATATTGAATGCGTGAATGCTTTTAGTTCAAAAACTTGAATATTTGATTTCTTTCACACTGAATCACTAGAATTATATTTATTTGAAATTTATTTAATGAAAACCAGAAGACTTTTATTTTTAATAAGGATCAAGCACTTATAAATAAAAAAAATGATGCACCAAGTAAACAGTTTTACATTTATCAAGCTCTATTTAATTATTTTCTTAAATATTTCAAATATATTTAAAACATATTTAAGAACTTCACGAAGTGTTTTTTTTACATTATAATTAGTTTCTTCTTGCTGATATAAAAACTGCCCCTTCCGCTTTTATTCCCTTAAAGCTATTTAAAAAATAGAAAATTTCACCGATCTTTTATTATTTGTAGTGACAGTGTATTTTTTACTAAAAATGTATTATATTATATTTTGTTATCGTATTCTCGCTTCGATTAGCTGTTAGTACGTAATCGCCTGAAAAATATGATATATATACCATAAGAAATATTTTTATACAAAGTATAGAAAAGTAGTTAAAGGAGAGATAGAGAAATGTATTTACCTTAATGTTTAAGATATTATTAATGCATTATTTTGTTGACGTTCCAATAAATATTATGCTACGTATGCAATGTCTTCATTTATTTTGTTGCTTTTGTTCGCTCTTTGACGCTGACATAGTTTGACTTTTTTACATCCTCTAGGGACTTTGATATTTAAATAAAGCTAGAAGCTTATTCAAAAAATTGTTTTTTACTCAAGGTTAGTCAATTAAAGACATTTTTTTCTGAAAAATATAAAAATGATTTTAGAATTTTGCATTGTTTATCTTCAAAGTTTATTTCGTAAGGAATATTGTCAAATATATCAAAGTGCTTATTTCCACAATGAGAGTTGTGTTTTGTCAACACATTTATTCTATAAGTTTATGTACTTTGTATCAGTTTTTACAGTTTTCTAGACTGGGTTAACATTTTGCACATTTGTCAAGGCATTATGCTTAAGCGACTGGAACACTAAACATAGTGCAACTGTCTGTTTCGCATGCTGGAGTTTTTCTTATTTTAGTTTCGAGTAATGAAAAGCCGAACAGTGGACAAGGCAAACTTGATACTTTTGCCAAGGATTGTAAAAATGGTAAGTCTTTCTCGAAATATTAAGAAAAGGTGAGCTATTTGAGAATATTATAGAAACCGAATTTCTTGATATTCGAACATTTTTTTAATCATTTAAAAGCATGGAATTCTGTGTTGCTTCTAATCCACACGGAGAAAAGAGCGCATTGCTGACGCGTGCACGGGACACGATTCAGCCGTGTTCCTTATTAAATATGGCGTTGGACCCGTTAGTGTTAGTAGTGCTAGTTTTTGTTAGTTTCTGTAGAGATTTCCAAATTTATGTCGGAAACATCTAAATATAGACTATTAGAAATTTCCCGAAAGTCGTAACTGAAGTTTTATCCAGTTACAGTTCCGTCTAATTAGAATAGAATTTCAGAGAATTCAGTTACTTTTTAGTAAATTTTAGTTATAGGTAACAGAAGTTTTATGTAGTTACATGTAACTGAAAATTTTATTACAGTTTCGTAATTTTATGATCAATTTTATAAAAATTCCAGAAAATTCAGAACAATTTTCGTAATTTCAAGAGACCTTTACTCAAAAACATCATAAATATCGTCAAATTTTACGTTACCTTTGTAACATAAAAATTTTTCAAATTTCCGAACATTTCTAACAGAGCATATTCCAATGTACAACTGAACTTGGAACGCCAGTGAAAAAAATGAATCTGGTAATCAGAACAAAAACCAGCGCAAGGTCTATTTGGAAATACAAAAATATTCCAAAATGAAGAAATTCGAACAGATCCTAACAGATATTCTAATTGACACACCAAGATCAATCAATAGGACTGATGTGTCCCTACTTCCCCACGCATATCACATACTATTTTAAATGACAAATGCTTGGAAAGCTACACACTCCGCATGCAAATAGTAGAGAAAGTGAGTTTTTGTTATTTTTACATTCTCGTCATAAATGAAGAGGTATTAGTTTTATGTGAAAAATAACTTTCTAAATTTTCAACAAATTTTTACGTTTTGAGGCTCTTTGAGTCAGAAAAAACAGTTTTTACGAAAGTGTCTGTCTGCCCGCCTGTAGTCGTAGTAGGCCGTATACTCGATAACTCTCGATAGAATTACAAGGTGCGTTCTAAAATAAACGAGACTGAGCTAAAATAGAAATGACAGGAGCTTTGTTCTGATAAATTCGAGTTTATTTATTCAAAATAGTCCCCTCCGGCCACGATACACTGTTTTGCGCGATCCAAAAGCTTTTCGAAAGAGTGTTGCAGGTCATTGACCGGAATGTCCTTCAGGATGTCGGTACAAGCCTTTTGGATGGCTTCTACGGACGCAAAACGTTTTCCTTTCATGGCCAAATGCAATTTTCCGAATAGCTACAAGTCACAGGGAGCCATATCAGGCGAATACTTGGTGTAATCTCGAAACTTTCCTGACCGGGATGTTCATCGTCCTTGATGTCTTCACGACCTTCTTTGAATCGTTTAAACCACTCATGGACTCTGGCACGGAATAAACAATTGTCACCATACACTTGTTTCATTAATTCAAACCTTTCAGTAAAATTTTTACCAAGTTTCAAACAAAACTTAATATTCGCTCTTTGTCCGAAGTTCATTTTTCGACCGATTGCTATAAACACACTGTCCCTTATAAAGCAATAACTCGGTTTCTAATTGTCCGTTGGTCATGAAATTTTGACAGAACGTCAGTGAAGGATGTACCATTCCAACTCCTACTCCCATCAGACGATAGCGCCACTATAAATAGCTATTTTGAAAAAGTCTCGTTTATTTTGGAACGCGCCTTGTATCGGATTGACTTGAGCTTTGACCTACTTTATCGGATCTGAAAAAGTAAAGACAAATTCGTTAACCAGCCACAATCGACCAAAATTGTTAAAATAAGAGCATTTTTTGTGTTTTCGAAGAAATCCAAAATTGCAATACTGGTTTCTGATAGTGTTCATAAATCTCTACTAATTATCCCAATAACATTTTTCGATTAAACCAAAATTAAGAATACTTGAAAAAATACTTGAAAAAAGTCAATATTTAAATTCCATTTTCTACAAATTCTCAGTAGGCCATTTTTAACAAGATGTATTTGATTTTGAATATTGAAAATCAAAAATTCCACATTTTAACTTAAATATGTGAGATACAAAATAAACGTTGAAATGCAAAATCGTTTCCTTAAATAAAGTCTACAATTGTTTTTCCTTTTAGAGATATTTGGAAAAAAATCAAATTTTTAACCATATAAATAATTAGAAAGTTACTGGAATCTATACAAAAAGGCGAGCACAAAGCGCGAGTTTCACAATGAGGATGTGTGCCTTAAGGCTGATAGAGCCTTACGTAAATTAAATGTCCTTTTCCATTTGAAATCAGAGACAAATTTAGTAACTCTGAGAAAAAGTAATCCACATTTACAATAATATATAATTAACTTGAGTTTCAGTATCAAATCACAAGAAATAAACTTGAATGTATGCGAAGAAAAAAAAAATTGGTATGAACTTCAACGAATATTAGCATCAACTCATGCATTTTTAGCATGGAATGTTTTATACTATAAAAGAGTCAAGCGCTGGCCATTATCCCTAATGTCATATGCTGTCAGAGCAATTTTCATTACGAAAATAGCTCAACCTTCGCCTTGTTATGTTTGCAAGAAACTCATCTTATTTCAGCAAGAGTTTTCTTATAACCAAGAGAACACGATAGCCGCTACGTTCGTAGATAGGTCTGAACTAACATTTCGGTTATAAGAGACCTCTTTCTGAAATAGGATGAGTTTTTTGCAACCATAGCAAGGCGAATTTCGAGCTGTTTTGGCAAGACATGACTGCTCTAAAAGCATGAAACTTAGTACTTTTTTAGCATGAAGGGATCCCTACTTAAAATATATGAATTTTTCACCAAGATAACAAGAACGAAACCTGCTAAAAAAGCATGACCAGTCACCAGTGTTCTTGCTATTATAGTCAGATTTTTTTCTACGTACAATAGAAAAAAAATCGTGTGCAACACGGGTAAAAAATTTATTTTCCCTAGTTGCACAATATACTATTATTGCACTAAAAACATTTAGTGAATTACGCAGGCTTGCAAATTGATACTTTTGAATTGCCACTGAAATCTGAGGGCCCTTTCTACGTGATTCTTTGCGCTGATTCTGATTATAGCCATAAAAGTTGTCTACCGCATCTGGATTTTGAGATATTTTAACCTAGAAGTACAAAAAAGGCCGTTTCTCGACACTTTCAGATGGAAATTACATTAAAACGCGATGATACGCAAAGTTCAATTCGATCAGATGATTCTTTCGACAGTTTTTGTATCTAAAAATTAATACTGCAGAAAGACAGACAGACACAGTCGTAAAAAAAGTTCTTTTTATCATTTAGGGAGTCTCAAAATGTGAATATTTGGCAAAAATTCTAAAAGTTATCGTTCACATAAAATCAATACCTTCTCATTGATGATGAGAAAGTAAAAAGATAAATTTTACTTTACACTATTAAGTTTCACCTTATTTAATTTACAATGTACTAAAGAAGTCACCAATATTTGACACCATCACATTGACTCAGTGATCTCAGCGAGGTGGCCTGCTTGCCGGCTTTGCACTTAAGTGAAACAGTAAATACTTAATATGAGGGTTAACTCTATACACTTTTCCAAGCGTTTCTCCAACTTTTTTAAGCCGACCAAAACGTAGGATTTCGGAAGGTCCTCAAAATAGGCATCTGTTTAAGCGATGACCTCATTCGACGTGAACTGTTATCCGCCGAGCCATTTTTTCAAGTTCAGAAATAAAAAAGTCACTGGGGGGCAAATCCAGTGAATGTTGTAATAATTCGATTTTTAATTCCATAATTTTGGCCATCGAAACGATTGCATTTATTCTCGTCGGAGAGCAAACGCGGCACCCAACCTGCCGAGATTTTTTCCACATCCAATTTTTCGTGCAAAATTGAAAGAATTGTACCTTGCGATATGCCTATGGCCTCAACTATTTCACGCACTGAAAAAAAAGTATAGTCATGGCAAGTCCGCGTTACATAGTTGTGGCTGTCAGGCTGCGACTACGATTCGTACAGGCGCACACACCGAGGGGCCGTTCACTCAAAATCGATTCTACAGTTGCGCGCATTGAGCTACATCATTACAATTGATTCCTGTTGATTCCGCCTGAGTCCAGCTGATTATTTGTTGATCCTTAATTGATTCAAATATTACAGCCTACACTGGCGATGTGAGCTGAGAACCAATACAGCTTTACAGCTTCACGTAGGTGTAGCCTGGCCGCGAGACTGCGCATTAGACAAATTTTACGCGTTGATCTCAAGTGATCTCAAGCTAACTCGAGCTGACTCGCTCGATTCCCGGTGATTCTTCTGAATCTTGCAGATGAACGCGGCTTTCAAACGCAAAATACAACTTTTATATGGCTCACGACCATATAACATAGTGCGGACAAGCAGGATATACTGCCTGCAACCATACGTTTTTTTCAGTGCGCACTTTAATTCGTCGATCACTCAAAACCATATCGTGGATGTTGTCAATCATTTCGGGGGCAGTCACTTCCACTGGACGTTCCGAACGATACTACGAGTGCCATCTCTTGGATTGCCTAGGGACTTATTGAACGACCCTCGTAGCTTCTGTTGACGGGAGAATTCAAATAACACAATATTAGTGCGCAATTTGAATTCGCCCGCCAACAGCAGTCAATGAGTATTCACAATTTAAGGTAGTAACGCAAAAACTCACCTAGTCAAGAAAGCGAATTCACGCATTTGACTATAGTAGTGTTTAGATGTGGCAACGTTCCGTAGCAGAACGGAAGTTATATATCTATATGCAGGGTGGGTCATTTTAATCGCCCTACCTAATTTTCTCGGAATCTATACCAGATACAGAAAATTGTTTCCGACAAAAGTTGAAGGGGGCAGAGGGGGTCACCTAATGGTATCAATGACCTTGACCTTGATCTTGGCTTCAAGGTCAACGTGATTTTTTCTAATAGGAACCTCTATTTTTGACGCCGGATTTGGAAAGAGCGGAACATTTTACGTATAAGGTGTTCTATTGGTCAAGGTCGTTTCAAGGTGATATGAAGGTCAAATAGGCGAAAATGAGTTAAATTCTATTGATTCAAAATGTAAATATTCATGAATATTCGAAGTTCATGACCTTCAAAAAGCCAAGGTCGCTCATGCTTCGCCGGTTGACCGACCTTTGGAAATGTATTCGACCTCAATAATACACGATACAATATTCACATTTTGAATCAATATAATTTAACTAATTTTCTCCTATTTGACCTTCATATCACCTCGAAACAACCTTGACCAATAGAACATCTTATACGTAAAATGTTTCGCTCTTTACAAATCCGGCGTCAAAAATGGAGGTTCCCATTAGAAAAAATCACTTTGACCATGAAATCATGAAAATATGACAAGAATGATCGTCTGGAATTTCTATTTTAAATCAATGCAAAACAATAAATAAAGAACAAAACTTGAAACTTTTTTATACTGAAAAATCTATGAAACGTCAGCTGTCAAATACCATATACGGTCTGAAGTTCGCATTTACAAAAAATTTGTTGAAATATTTGAGACTGCATTAGTTACTGAAGTTGTCCTTAATTTTCAAGTACTTTTTTCGCAACTATAACTAATTTTGAAACCAACTCTCAAAGTGTAGTTGGGCCTGAAACGAACTATAAAATAGTGTTGGGTGAAAGGCAGTTTGACAAATAAAAATGTAGTTAATCCAATTGCGACGTTGGTCTGCGCAACTAAAAACGTTCTAACTATATGCGTATAGTTTCTCGGACTTTTAGCGATTTTTCTTAGTGTGGATTATAAAATTTAATATCCAGGTCCAGTGACTATAGGACAACTATTTAAATTTTAAAAACTATAATCTTGATTATATGCGGTATGATGTTAGAAGGTTGGAAAAATTATAGGTTATTTCACTTATAATCTGCATTATATTTCTCATGATCTAGATTATACTCTTCATAATCTAAATAGCTGTCCTCTAGTCACTGGACCTGGATATTAAATTTTATAATCCATTGTTCTTCGTGTAAGCTGACTAATTTTTGAAATACTTAGACATTATAAATAATTAAAAATTTAATCTGTATCTATATAAAAGAATATAAATATATAATTGCGTATTATCAAATTACTTGAATTGTGGATTTTGGTAATATATAAATTTCATATGCAAATGTCTATGAAATTTAATAATATTTTCAACAGTGTGACCATATGACAGTCAAGAAGTGAAATATATGAATTTGACGTATGACAAGTAAGCTGCTGCAGTGGTACGGCTTCCGGAACGCCTTGTCCCTCTGAATCTGGCCTCAGATTCATGACGTCTCTAGACGTAACGTCTCACCGAATCTGACCCCAAATTCGAAACGTCTCGATGACGTCCCAACTCCCTCAAAAATGGTCCAGGAGGGTTGAGAGACGTGTCGATGGAACCGTAGGGAGAACGTCTCTCAGGATTCGGCCTCCGATCCTGGACGTCCCAGTGGAGGAGCCTCAACCTTGCTGGTTCACGTTGGTCGGTGATGGTTCGTGGCCCAGGCGATTGACGGGAATCCTGTTGGTGTCGATCCAAGCGGAGGAGCCGGAAGTTCCCACCAGGTAGTCCTGTGGACCTGCCCTGGGAGACAGGACGTGTTGGCTGGGAGGCGTATCCTTGCCCCGTCAGCGGCGGACGTCCTGCGTAAGTCTGTGCACGTTGTCGGTCCCGGAGTCGTCTTCTTAGTTCTGGGGCATTCACCACGAGGTGTCCGCTACAAGGCGGTATTCCACCTTGTAACGAATCCCTACGTGTTACCTGGGGCGGTATTCCACCCCAGGGTGAAGCCCTCTTCGCCAATAAAAACGGTTGTCAAAAATGATTGACTCTTAGCAAAAATTCGGCGCTCCAATTAAAATCGCCCCTAGTCCGATTGACCGATGGAGAAAGAAGGGGCTCATATACAACCTACCCTCTCTTGAGTCCATCAGCCAATCGCGGTAACCTGACCGAACGCGCGCTTCATTTTCCTGGATTTCCGTCTGGCCAAAATTCCTGGACGTATTCCAGGAAAAATAAATCAAGGGGCGTTAAACGTGCCTAGTGGCTTACATCAACTCGCCCCAATTATGGATAGGCCCCTGATTTACTTTGAATCATAATCATGCAAAAGAGAGAAAAAAAAATAAAAATAAAATAATAATAATAATATTAATAAAAAATAAAATAGATTTATATCTTAAACTAACTTATGCTAATTCGTACATTTTCTATTTACAATGGTCGCCCTAGATAGGTAAGTGCGCGCTTCTCTATAGTTTATAGGCTGCTGCCTGCGAAACTTATAACGCCCCCTGGCGTTATCGTCTTGTATATCTTCCAAAGAAGATAGCGAAGAAATCTCGAAGTCCTTGCTGTGTGGAAGCTCCCTTTCGGTTATTATTAATTCAGGTGATTCTCCGCGGAACGTAGTTCTGGAGACAGAATGGGGTTTATTACGAATATGTCCATTTCTGGAACCGGAGGGCTGCTGTCTTCGGAATTCGTTTTGCCCATTCTTGCTGTGATCTCCTCAGTCCTTGTGCGAGGAATCTGAATCGTTGTTTGGGGCTTCTGTGCCCTTGGCAGGGGGGAACGCCTTTCCGGCGACTTTCAATGGTAAGTGCTCATTGTCTAATGAACATGGTCGACCAGGTGGCTCAGCTGTGCGTGAGTCCATTTCTGGAATATTTTTGGCTGCTATGGATTGCTGTGTTCCTAACTGCTGTTCGACGTGAGTTATTCCCTTTTCAGGTATGACTGTGGTTGAAATTTCTGCCCTGTTCTGACAGTAATTGTAGGATCCCCCATGTTG
Organism: Diplolepis rosae; assembly: GCA_030998225.1. Taxonomy (NCBI): domain Eukaryota; kingdom Metazoa; phylum Arthropoda; class Insecta; order Hymenoptera; family Diplolepididae; genus Diplolepis; species Diplolepis rosae. Next base: position 5,380,266 of record JAPYXD010000466.1, read on the forward strand.
TTTTATACCAACATGACGTGGCCGAGATTTTTCTGGTGGTTGCGCTGGCCAAAGATCCTTTCCATGGACCTTCTGTTCTCGTCCATCCTTGACAATCCAGTAAACATCACTAGAGATGTGTTCCAGGATATGGTATGGTCATATTCGCTGATGGTCTAATGCTGCATTGTAGCCCTCGACTTTATTGGACAGCTTATGGTTCTTCGTAAGAACCCAGTCACCGGCTGCGTAACGGGGATCTGTTGGCCCACCGGCATATTTCTCCTGGTATTGGTGCTGATGATAGTTTGCCTCTTCTTCTCTTCATTTGCGATTGGAATCTTGATCCGCACTTTGCAGTAACTGAATCGGGGGCATAAGTCGCCATTCCCCAGGTAGCGGTATTGTTCTTCCGAACAGTAGGTAACTTGGTGTGTTACCAGTAGCGGCGTTAAGTATTGGTCCCAGGTACGTTGGTTATCTGGCCGTAGGCGTAATCTTAATCTCTTTTTCAGCTCCTGGTTCCGTCTTTCTGTTGGATTTGCACGAGGATGGTAAACTGGCGTTGTCCATAACTCGCAGTCCCACCTCCGGCCTGCCTCTGCCCAGGTCAGACCCGTAAATTGGGTACCGTTGTCACTTAGTATTCGGCGTTTTTTTTTCAATGAGCCGTGGTGCTGTTGAATCACGCAGAGGAAATGCTTCTACCCATCTGGAAAATATGTCGGTCACCACCAGAATGATACGGTTTCCTTGCCCAGTGCGAGGATAAGGACCCATCACATCCACAGCAATAGCCTCCCAGGCGGTGCGTGCTGATCTGGTGCGTTGATGATCTTCATGATTTCCTCGTGTTGGTTTACAGCATATGCAGAGGGGGCAACCTGCAACGTATCTGCGGATCTCCCTGCTCATCCCAGGCCAGATAAAAGTTTGGCGAATAGAAAGCAAGGTTTCTTCGGTTCCTGGGTGGTCAGAATGTGGTGCTTCATGGTATTCCCAAATAATTCGTTGTCGCAGGAGTTCAGGAGCTAACAATAGCCATCCTTTGTTGTCTCTTGATCGGCGCCAAAACCCTCGTTCGTCCAGGCGGTGATCTTGAATAAAATGTCCCTCTTCCAGGGTTAGTTCGACCTGGTCTTGTTACTCCAACCACTTTGAAATTTCGTGATTGATTTCAGGATCCTCTTGTTGAGCACTGAAAATATCCTCGGAGAGAGAGGGAACGTGAATCGTGTTTGAAGCGGGAAGTGTTCTTGTCGGAATAGCTTCAGTTTTTCGTGGTAATGGCAAAGCCATTCTTTCTGGGTCTTGTTCTATGGGTGCTGAATCTTCCGTATTTGGGAAACGCGATAGAGCATCGGGCAGTTCATTCTCTTTACCAGGACAGTGTTCTATGTCGAATGTGTACTCGCTCAGTAGTAGGTGCCACCGGGTTAGTTTGGCCCGGGTGTCCTTCTGATTTTTGATCCAAGTTAAGGTCTTGCTGTCTGCTCGTAAGATGAATCGCTGATCTTCCAGGTGTGCTCGGTATCTCTTGATAGCCCATATGATAGCCAGGCACTCTTGCTCGTTGCATCCTCGGATGCATTAGGTAGCAGCCGCAGGGTAAGTAAATATTTCTGCTGCAAAAATACAGCGGTTGGCTTCCTTTCTGCCTGTTTTCTTGAATATAGTTATGCACGGAGGCGCATCAGGGTGCTTGCGCTGGCGTACCGCTGCAGCATCACCTCTCGGAATTTGTACCATGTCAGAGAGAGTGATTTGTACATTTCCCACCATTTTGCAGCAGATTCTCCGAGTGATTTTCCTGCTAATCTTGTCCACTGTGATGGTTCGGTTGTGGACTGGGTGAAGTGCTCCTCGCACTCGCGGAGAAATGCATTAGGATCCTCATGATCCTGGCCCGAAGAAGTGGGTAATGTAGGCAGTGGAGCACGAATAGCTCTTATCAGACTGGTCCAGTCTATTGGTAGACTGTTTATTGCGTGGTTTAGTGATCCTTCCAAGTTTTCTGGGACAAGTTGAGCAGCAATTGTCTCAGGAGCGGATGCGTCGTTAGCTGAAGAACGTTGCAAAACATTTTGTTGGTTGGCGGTTTGTTGAATAACAGGGGCGATATGCGAGACCTGTTGGTGTCTGTCTTGTCCAGTAGATACTTCAGGTTGTAAGAAAACTACGTGTGCCATATTCTTATTGTTGTTAGGAGCTGAACGGCTGCGGCGGCCTGAGGGAGGTGATAAACTCCGTCTAGAAGATGCGAGGTCTTCATCTTCTTGCTGATTGTGTGTAGTGTTGGGCGCCACCGGATTTTGTTCGCCACTTCCGGAAGTGGATGCTTTTGCGCTTTGGCGTGTAGACATTGTACGAGGTGGTGGACCTCGTTTCGTGGTAGTCCCTGGCGAGTGTTGAATCATCTCAGGTGTTGTGTAGGTTCGTTTCGACTTCTGTCAAAATTTTCTGAAGAAAGATTTTTCAGAGTGCCCCACGTTTGGACCGCCAATTTGACGTAGGTTTCGGCTGTTGTCTGAGTGGAAGTGATTCAGGAGTTCTCACTCACTGCCTGAATCATCCCCGAAAAGCTGTCGGAACGCCTTGCGCTTCGTGGTTTTCCGAGATGCTGATCTCCGTGATGAGACAGCGGTCTCTATCGGGTAACAATGTATTTGGATGTCCAAGACGTCTTCGTTAGCAGTTGGCGTCTTGGAACGTTCTTTTGATATATTACAATAAAATTAGGAACTAAACTATTCGATATTCAAAATTGTAATTTTTATTGTAGAAAAAAACTATATATTCTAACTTGCCATCCAAATTTGGTAAAAATGAATATCATAATATCGGATATTATAATGAAATATTTCCCCAATTCCAATTTTGCCAAATTCCATTTTCTTTATTACCTAAAACCCAAGCGTTACAACAGACCGATTTCTTCAGAAGTATTTACCAAAGGGTTTTGCGCATCTCTGGTGACGGATTTGAAGTCAAAATTTGAAATTTTTGTGTCGCTGATTACGTCTTTAAAGTCAAAATGCTGATATTCAAAACTGCAGATATGATGTCGAGATAGAACACGATTTAGCTAAATGAGGCAAAAAGTAGGCTAATAAGCCAACCAACTAAGGCAAGATTCACTGGAAATTTCGGAAACCACGGTATGCATTTTCCCAGGTTTTTTTTAATGAGGAATCTGAATTTGATGGCCAAATCTTTAAGTATTATCTTGTTCGGAAATCTTTTGCATTTAGAAATGTTGAAAAACAGCCTTTTCCTGCACAAACTTTGACAAATGGTAAACGAATACTGTTTTTTACATTCTCATCATATGAGAAGGTACTGGTTTTATGTGAAAAATGACTTTTGAAATTTTCATAAAATCTTTACGTTTTGAGACCCCCTGAGTCAGAAAAAGTGGTTTTTACGAAAGTGTCTGTCTGTCTGTCTGTCTGTAGTAGGTCGTATACTCAATAATTCTCGATAGAATTATCAGATTGAATTGAGCTTGGTCACACTTTATCGAAGCCGAAAAAGTAAGGATAAGTTCGTTAATAAGCCATATCCAACTAAAATTGAGGAAACTAGACCATTTTCTGTGTTTTTGAAAAAATCAAAAATTCTAATACTGGTTTTTGACAGTGCTTATAAATCTCTACAAATTATCTTAATAACAGTCTTTGATTAAACCAAAATTAGAAATGTTACAGCATGTAATTATTATTAAGAAATTTCTCGACAGAATGTATATTTTATATTTTGATTATAAGAAACACTTGAAAAAATTCCATTTTTTAGTCTAAATATGTGATATGTTTATTAAAATTACGTGATTAAAATAATTTATTTATTTTCTTCCAAATATCTCCAAAAGGAAAAACAATTGTAGACTTTATTTAAGGAAACTATTTTGAAGAACAACGCTTATTTCGTATCTCACATATTTTGGTGAAAAAAATCGAATTTTTTTAATATGAAAAATCAAAACATAAAATATATATCCTGTTGAGAAATTTCTTAATAAGAATGTGTAGACCTCATTTAGGCAAATAATTTTTCACCTAAACGTTTTTTATGTATCTCATATATTTTGTCTAAAAAATGAAATTCTTGAATTTTAATCGTATTTTTTGGAATTGAAACGAAAAATATATGTTTTATCAGAAATTGTGTGAAACAAAAATTGTAGATCAAAATGGAATTTTGATATTGACTTTATTCAAGTTTTAACATGCTGTAACATTTCTAATTTTGGTTTAATCAAAAAATGCTATCAGGATAATTGGTAGAGATTTATGAGCACTATCAAAAACCAGTTTGAAATTTTTGATTTTTCAAGAAGTTATTTTCAAAAACACAAAAGTAGTGCTCAGTCCCTCAATTTTGATTGGATGTGGCTGGTTAACGAACTTGTCATTACTTTTTCGGCTCCAATAAAGTGTGCCAAAGCTCAATTCAATCTGATAATTCTATCGAGAGCTATGTCGCACACGACCTACTACAGACAGACAGACAGACACTTTCGTAAAAACCATTTTTTCTAACTCAGGGGGTCTCAAAACGTAAAGATTTGATGAAATTTTCGAAAGTCATTTTTCACATAAAACCAATACCTTCTCATATGATGAGAATGTAAAAAACAAACTAATTTTCGAAAATCTAAGTAACTGAAATTATCCAATAGATTAGGCTTTTGGTTATTTTAATTATCTGACAATTCGTATACTAATTTTGAAAGCAGTTACTATTTATAAATATAATAAAATAATCCATGCGTATACGCTTTAATTGTGCAAATGAATCAGATATAAATTATTAGATAAGAAAACTGTGGATTCAATTAAATTCAATTGAAAATTAGCCAAGTCAATGTACTAATTCCAAAATGGCCAATTTAGAATGTCGCTTACTAAATTGAAATCAATTTCAGTGTATTCTTTTTATTACAGGGCAGTTACTTAATTTAAAAAAATAGATGCATTTTGCTGTGGATTTTCATCACCCTTTTTAGATTAATTTATTAATGTCTAATTATTATAAAAAAATAGTTTAGTAAAATTTATGGAACTGTTTAAGAGTTGGGGATTCAATTGATATTTATTTTTTAGTATAATTAATTTTCAGCCTCTAATAAAAATCTAAAATCTAAAATTAGAATATAAGTTCAAACATTGAATTTATCGGTGTTTATATTTATGTGCTGATTTTTCCATAATGTAAAAGAGTTTAAAGCTATACAATAGGGATAGTTGTGAGCAGCCAGAACTGGAGCAAGGTGAGAGCTACGCCTTTTTTTCTTGCTTTTGTATTGTTAATAGAATAAAGCGCTCATGGAATTCAGCACTTGTGCTCCTATACATATAGATAAATATATATACATATAGATAAAAATAGTTTGGGTAAAATCGACTTATAATCAAAATTTGTAATCAAAACCATTAGGAAATTTTCATAAAAAGAAATGCTCCATATTCACTAATGATTTTTTCAATTTATTTTGTATACATGTTCCCAACTATTCTAAGGAATTATTTCCCACACTTATGTTATGTCAATATCTTTGGGTAAGGAAAACACTTTAGCTAAAAAAATAACTATACAAATTTTTTTTTTTATATTTTGGGATATTTTTATTTATTTTTTAATTTTATTTGTAATTTTTTTTTCAATCATGCTACCTTATTTTTCATACCGATAAATTTTCTACACATTGTAAGGAACAAAATAAAAAAAAGAATCATAACAATTAGTTACAAAGTAAAAAGTTATTTAAAGTAAAAAAATGTCAAAAAAAAATGCCCAAAAGACTCAACATTTTTAGTTTAAAAATACATAAAGGTGTTGGAATTTAAAAAAAATCCCAAAACCTTTCTAAATAGGTAAAAGTACTAAACATAAAAAAATTATATGGAAAGTCTAAGCTCAAAAAATAAAAATAAAAGTATTAAAGGTGGCTGATCCCCTTAACTGCAACAGGAACTTGTACATTTCCATACGTTTCAATAAACTTGGGTAAATCCAGAAGGCAAGCTGTTGTTTTCCTGATATCCCCGATGTACCTTCTGTTACGCTTTTAAAAAAGAATGATTTTCTTCATAAACTTGTGCCCAAGGACAAAAAATAGATATTATAAATTCCATAAGAAGAAAGCCTTTGCCAAAATATCACCATTACTGGTTACAAATATGGATCTAGAAATCAGAAAGAAACGGCTCAAAACATACATTATGGAGAATGGAATTCTATGGTTGTTAAGCATGGACTATGGGTAAATGAGAAAGAAAAAGATTAAAGGCTTTTGAAATGTGGTACTATAGAAAACTATTAAAAATAATTTGGGTAGATAAGGTGAAAAATAAGGAATTTTTAAACTTTATAAATTAGAAGAGAAGCTTATATGCTAGTATAAAAAGGCGCCGCGGTAAGTTGATAGGGCACACACTTAGACATGAGAGATTGGCAGGAAAAATTTTAGGAGGTACAGAGTGGGAAGTAAAAGGAAAGGTAGACAAAGATTAGAATAGGTGAAACCAATTATAGATGACGTAGGTTGTAGCGGATACTGCGAAATGAAAAGACTCGCTCAGGATAGACAGGGATGAAGAGCTGCATCAAACCAGTCTCAGGACTACTGAATGTAACAACAACTACAACAAGATAATCTGGAGGGCATGTGATACTTAAGGAAATTATCTAATTTTATTGATATTAGGTTTCTACACTGAGAGAAAGCATTGGTCTTGATTACCTATTTTTTTTTTAAAGTGTCATAAGTATGTTTTTTTACTCTGTTTCATCTAAACACCTTAGTCCTTACAGCTAGAAGCCGATTAGTCGGTCCGTTTTGTAGCTGAGACTATTTTCATGCACTCCCACATTATATTGATCTTATAATAAAAGTTACCATTAAGTTTTCGTAAACTTTACTAATTGCGTTAATTGCTATTACTATTTGTCCAGTTTAGTTACTACAAAAATATATATTTTTCCGACATAACGGAGAATAGTTGTATTCAAAACTATTCCAATATCTTAATTAGAAACTGATAAATTTTTTCATCCGTACATGATTAAAATATTAATTACAATTTTTAAAAAAATGTTAAATTTATTATTCAATCTATTTTATTTCGGTTAAAGTCGATAGAAACTTTCTTAAGTCAGAATTGTTTAGGAGAAAATTTTTTTAAATTATTGTCTTTCAAAATGTAACAAAGGATGATAATTGTTGACATGTTTTTCATTACAAACTACACAACAGTTTGAAATTATATTTTAAAATCACCATGATTAAATTCTTCTCATTTTGATGAAAAACAAAAGCAAAATTTTAAGAAATCAATGTATATAACTATTTCAAAACGATTCAAAACAGTTGATAAGCAGGTAAAATCTAATTCGTCCATACAATTATTTCTTGAAGTTTACGATCTATGGACTTTTGAGCATTGGTATGTTTTACAAAATATTTGGTACTGCTTACTAAAAATATATAGTTGTGACCTTTTAGTCAGCACAACTAATAGGATTTCTCTCAGTGTACATGTTTACGTCTAAAATGAATGAAATTCTGTTTTGAAAATTTGACAAGTGGTAGAGAATATAAAAATGGATGTAGACAGGCTACTTTTGGTTTGGAAAATGAAAAAAAGTTCAATTTAAACAAAATCTATTGGAAATGTTTTTTTCCAAATTTCAAAATCAAAATTCTATTTAGTCTGGACATAAACATGTAGGAACTGAATCAAAAGTTGTTCACGTAAACTTACTACTTTTCTTGGGTATCACATGCTGTTAAAAGGGAAAATTCATGGTTTTATCCGGGTAAATCATTCACCAGTATGTTAAAACCGAGTATTAATGAGGGAAAAGTTTTGTTGTATGTCAGATAGGACTTGAGAAAAAAATGCCTTTCACCGGCAGTCGAATGAGGAAGGTGATTCTGCTGCATGACAATGCGCGGCCACACACGGCAAAAGCCACCCGAGAAGTCATTTTTAACTTGGTCTGGCGAATTCTCATTCATGTGACGGATTCTCCAGAACTCTCCTCCTCTTATTATTATCTTTTTCGATCCCTGCAACATCACCTAGTTCATTTCCACTCAATGTTTATTGAGGAACTTGAAAAAAGCATCAATGAGTTTAGTGTTTCAAAACTGTAGAAATTTTTTTAAGTCAACCCCTTTTTTGTTGAATATTAATGGTCAGAAAAATTTGTTCATGCCTAAGGACACATTTTCATTCTAGGGAATTCCAACTGATACATATATTAGCGTTTATATTAATTGTTTCTTTCACATCTAGAATTCCAAACAGTATTCAAATTTGAGCATCTTTAATATCAATTTTGATGCTGAGATTTTCACATCCGCACAGAAAAAATCACAGTGCAATTTAGATCTGATTTATATGGCCAAATGGAGCTGCAACACGAAGGAACTACTGTGGTGTAAAATTCAATTTCTTGGGAAAAAGTGTTAAAAAGAACTAGATTCTTGCTATGATAAGAACTACTTCTGCCGATACAATGTCTATAAAAGAACTGAGTTTGAAAAAACCGCCTTTCATGATTTGTCACATCGAATTTATTTTACAAGTTAATAATATATCTCAATTGTTATAATGCATCTACTGAGATTCAATTAAAAAAATATTATAATTCTCAGTTAAAGCCGAAAATTCTCATTTGCATGATATACCATTTCCTTATGACAAGTTTGTTGAAAAAAAATTTTTTTTTTTCAAAACAAATAAATGACTTATGGTACAATGAGTTCTTAATACGGTTTGCGTCTAGATCAATGAAATATTTCATTTTTTACATTCTCATCATAAATGAGAAGGTATTAGTTTTGTGTGGAAAATGACTTTCGAAATTTTCATCAAATCTTTAAGTTTTGAGACCCCCGTAGTCAGAAAAAACGGTTTTTACAGTTTTTATTCTGGGTTATCACTTCGTTTTATTCTGCGCCAATTCATACATACATACACATACATAGGTTGTGCAAACGGGACAAGTTGACCTACATTTTTTACTAAAATTTGATTGTTTATAATTTTTTTTTCTTATCAATTCATGTAGAATAAAACGCTTGAAGAGATTTCGACTCTATTGTTTTGTGTGTCTACAGAATTAACAACAAATGAACCATGATTTCTTGGTCTCCAAGGTGGCCTAACCCCTTAACAGGCTACAAAACAAAGAGCAGAAGAGCTATAAAGGTCCGCACTTACATGAAACTTTCCTATTCATATGTTTGTGACATAGTTAGGTTCCTTGTATACAGGGTGAGGCATATAAAGTGTTACAGAGCGATAACACTCAAACTATTGATCATATCCAAAAATGTTTCAGACAAAATTTTCAGTGTTCGAGAAGGCCGTCATACTGGACCACCCTATTTTTTTTATCGCTGGAGGCGCTGAAGCTACGTCAAGGTCAACTCCACTTTTTTAAATGGAACCATGTATTTTTTTTCGATGACATAATTACCGATTTTAAGACGAATTCAGCGACCTACAACACAAGGTCATTCTAGTCACGCAAAGTATGAAAATAGTCGAAAAATCGAAACATATCGGAATAATCACTTTCAAAGGATCCACTAACCTTGGTTTGGGTCTACCTACAGACGATGCTCGAAGTAATGACCCTCAACTTGTAAGCACTTGTTAATTCGCTGATGAAAAGACCGCCTAACTTCAGCCAACATTTGTAGTGTATGTTCGGTACATGCTCGGCGTATTCTTTCTTTTATGTCGTCAGGCGTGGTAGGTGCTACCGTCATTACGCGTTCTTTGACAAAGCCCATAAAAAGTAATCTGGCGAACGAGGTGGCCAAGCTACAGGGCCGCCTCGTCCTATCTACTTTTCGTCAAAAATCTCATTCATCACTTGTCTTGAACACAGAGCATAATGGGGTGGCGCACCGTAGTGTTGCATCTACATGTTCATGCGAACATGCAAGGGCACGTCTTCCATTAATTGAGGCAGTATGTTTTGCAGAAAGTTTGCGAAAACTTGCCCAGTCAAGCGGCCTTTAAAAAAATATGGACCAATAACATGATCGCCGATAATGCCGCACCAACAATTAACGGACCACGGATGTTGAAATGGTACAGTTCTCATCCATCGAGGATTCTCATTTGCCCAATAATGCATATTATGCCTATTCACATTTCCCGTATTTGCGAAGTTAGCTTCATCAGAAAAAAGCACACGACTCAAAAATGACACATCTGTGCGCATTTTTCTACAAATCCATTTACAGAAATTGACGCGTTTTAGGAAATCATTGCCGTGCAAATCCTGATGTAATGACATACGATACGGATGGAACTCATGTTGATGTAAGATTCTTAATACAGATCACTAACTAATTCCACTCTTTTTTTCCATTTGCCTGCTGCTCGCATGTGGATTTAGTGTAACAAAAGCTAAGATAGCAGCCGCATTATTTTCATTAACAATTGGTCGACGTTTGAATCGTATTTGTTTCACTGTACCGAAGCTACAGAAACGATCAGCTAATCGCTTAAAAATCATGTGCCATTTTTGTTGCCTATCCGGATAACGAGCCGCATACAAATCTTGGTCGTTTCTGTAATTTTTACGGGATTCCCTCGCAGCACCATCAACATATCAAAATATTCTTAAAAATCGTTTATTTTCGCGTTCTGATGCACTCATATTAGAAGGTAATGCGTGACTAACTGATATGTCAACAGAAAGTGCTTACTTTCTGCCGATGTCAACAATACCCTATTCATGTGTATTATCATGGGTATCGTAAGAAATGAAAGGAAATGAAAATGATTATTCGACTATTTTCATACTTTGCGTGACTAGAATGACCTTGTGTTGTTGGTCGCTGAATTCGTCCTAAAATCGGTAATAATGTCATGGAAAAAAATACATGGTTCCATTTAAAAAAGTGGAGTTGACCTTGAAGTAGCTTCATGTGCCTGACTCTGTATATTTTGCCTGGCAAAAGTCTTCAAAAGCATTCTTTGTTACAAAATAGAAACTTTATTTGTATTTATTTTGAGTTTTTTGAAAGCAGTTGTCAAAACTTAAGGTCATCAATTCGGAACATTTAGTATGAAAATTATAAGAAAGTGTTAGAATTTCATGTGTTTTTGTTTTACCCGAGGGGCCGTTCACTCAAAATCGATTCTACGTGAGCATAATTATACCGTTAACTAGCTCACACTCGAGCGTGCAGTGATTCTTGGCGATCCTGAATGATTCTCGGTGATTCTTTTGAATCTCACTGATTCTGAATCGGTTATAAGTATGGAAAATCATTGATTCTTCCAGTGAACGGCCCTTCGGCTTTACCCTCTGATGTTATCTTTAATTACAGTTTTACCAAATACAAGAAAAATGTAGATTTATGTTCACGACTTCTCATTGTGTTTTTGCTTCGTAAGCGTAACCGAAAACGCATTAAAGCCTGTTATAGTGGTTGTTAATTCTACGAGAAGAAATGGCGAATTTGTTATTCAAGTTCAAATAGCCTCAATTTGACATTCTGCTGTAGTTAGCAAAACTATTTTTAAGAGCATGATTCAAGTAATCTTAAAATCGCACATCTGAGTCAAATTAGTCGGTTTACAGTCGAGCATGCAAGAAAGATAATTAACATATTACAGTGAAGCATTGTTATAGTCACGTTTTCGTCTTTGAACTATTGTTGAGTATTTTCACTATTGTTATTATAGTCTATTTCATAAAACATTAGGATTTATTCGTATTGAAAGATTTGAATTTTCTTTAAAAGGTTTTTAGAGATTTTTTGAAAAAAAGAGATGTGAGAAAATGGTAAAATAATTTATGCTATGTTTGAATTTTGAAGATTGCAAATCAAGTTCTATGAAATTAACGTCTACATACTTCCTAAGTTTCTCATTTCAAGGTATGTAATAAAATCGTTAAACTAAGTTCGCAATGTTTTATTCATTCTCTTTAGAAAGCTCATTAAATCTAGTCAAATGCACTTTTTTCTTTATCTTACATGTAAGAGTAAATAAGATAAAATAAATAAATAATTAGATTATCGTTCGTTTATCCGTTATATGGACTTCCTTAATACACAAAAGGAGAAAAACTCACGCTAAAATAGTTCATCATACACATTTCTCGTTTAATTCACAATTTTATATTGATAAAAAATAATATCCTTGATAAACTAAAAGTAAGACAATTATTTTTAATCAAATGAGGGATATGAAAGTTATGATTGAAAGGAATAAAAATATTTTTAGTGTTTTAGAAGCAATAACTTTTGAAATATAGTAATAGATCCGCATTATTAAATAATAATTGGAATAATAAGTCATAAAAAGAGAATAATTGGAATCTAAGAAAGCAGATAGGATATTATCGGCTTCGGCGCTTCTGTTCTCGTCGTTATCACACTTCAGTTAGCGACAAGACAATCTATTTCTTGCTCGTTCAAGGTTCTAATTGCTGCTCATCATTTAATTTTTTGCTTCGCTCCCACAACTCTCGCTTAGCACTACGTATCATGAAGAATAAACGACATTTTACAGTTTAATCGTTTTGCTTGTTTTGACTCTTTCTGCTGGCCTCAGCAACCCGAAGAAAACTGGCTCTCATGCTTCCCGATCGTCTCATTTTATTTAGTATGAGTGCATACCCGGCGCGGCGATATGACATCACTTTGGAATGTATGGACCCTGAGAAGTGACTCACACATTCTGGCTTCACGTATTTTACTCTAAAACAATGAAGAGAATTTTTTCGAATTTTAATTTCGTGCCACTAGATCACGTGCAAATTTCATAATATTTCTATGTGGATTTTAATATTTCAGTAGTTTGGATTCTGTCATTTTTATAGCAATTTAGAATTTAAGGTTTCCACCTAATTGTAAAGTTCACAATTTATTAAATCAAAAAAGAATACATATGTATAATATGTATAAGCTAATCATTATAAATCAATATAAATTAAAATAGATCTAATTAATCTTTCTTAGATTGAGAAAAGATATTTGCTCTACAAAAGTCTGCTCCCGGGTGGCAAAATGACCCTTAGTTCCCTCCATCGATTCGTCATCAGCCCCCCGCCCCCTGATAAGTTATCAACCTAGAGGACCCATTCGGAATTTTACATCTCAGCTCTTAGAAATTAGCCCTGCTTTGATTCTGCCGTCGTAACCGCTATCAGCAAACCCAATCTATTCAATCAGCGAAATGAAATATATTTCCACATTTTATATTTTGTACTTAAATTAATTTTCAACCCCAACGACTAATATAATTGATTCACTTGGCTATTTATTAATTGTTGTTTTTTCCAGGACAAGAAAATTAATTAAATTTGGAACGTATAGTTAAATACAACTTATTGTGTATGTTTTTGACGTTCAAAAAAAGTCATGATCACATATTTGAATTCTAGGGACGTCGGTTTCTCGACTTCTTTTCTGTAAATACTATCCGTTAATTGGAAATAAATTTCAAACAAATTACGCATTGTCAGCTGAAAATTATCACCGTAGAGGAGAATCATACAGCTGTATTTGCCTATGAGATTCTGGCATTTAACACAATTTCAGGACTGTCTTTATTACTTTATAGACCTAGCTCTTGTCAAGAATTTTTAATTTATGTTCTAATTATTTCATGACAAGCTTCGGCACATGTTTGGATTGTTTTTGTTCACTTTTCCTTCTCTTCCACTTTTTTATGCATGTTTTAGAAAATTTTCAGTTTTGTAATTCATTTATACCATCAACAATAGAAGGTAAAGCGAAAAAAACAAAAAAGCAAAGCAAGAAAAATTGAAAATAATACATTTAGCGTGCTAAACTAATTAAAATTCTGCACGCATTTCAGCTTTTGATTATTGGGTTTCAAGGTATTCTGGACACTCAACATTTTTTTTAAGAATCTTGGGCACTGAAGAGGGCCCTTTGTGGCTGAAACGTTTGCCCCTTCTAATTTTTATCTTTTTATCACCTACAAATGGTTAAAAAAACTGACACCGTGTCAAATTAATTATTACGAAATTATATCCAAATGCTTCCGAACCTCTAATTTTCCATAAAAATCTTCTGTTTATCCCAAGGAACTCTGGGAACATTCCATAAATATCATAATTTTTCGAAACAGCTCATAACATTCTTATGAAATAGAATATTTCAAGGAAACTAGAGGCTAATTTATTTTTATATAATCATGAAAAATTTGAGTTATTGACTTTTTCTGAACTGAACCTATATTTTTGGATAATGTATTACTTTTTTCAACTGAATTTTTGTAGTTCAAACAGAGAAAGTCTTCAAATTAAAAATAATATACCATGAGAAAGTAGTATATAATTATAGATAGGACTTATATCGAATATGTAGTATATAATATCTTAAAGAAATATAATTAATTTGAATTTAATTGATACAAGTTTTCATTGTACATGCTGGAAAAATATATTTTAAAAATTTTTAGTATCACAGTTTTGAAATTCTCTCGTGTTCGATTACTTATTACTTTTCTGGAGGACTTAAAAAGATTCCCTAAATTTGTTGCAGATTTGCATATATTATTTTGTAAAAGGTGAATAGTGTAAAAATAACTAGGATTACTAGTCAAATTTTAGTGAAATAAACACAAAAAGTAGCAAAATAAACTAAGAAAGTGGTCAAATCAATTAGCTTTTCGGGTATAATTTAAGGGCCCATGACACTTGAAAAAGTAGCAACTTCATGTGAGCAACTTGGTTCAGTTTCTAGATGAAGATAAAAACCGACGTAGATAAACTGCATACTTTTAGTTTCAATAATGAAAACAAATTTTTCTATAGACTTTACAAAAATTAAACATTTTTTTATATTCCAAACCACACGGAAAAAAATAGTTCAGTAAAGTTTATAGAACTGTTTAAGAGTTAGGGACACAGGCATTTACGGAACAGAGTTCTGGACAATTTATAGAACTTATCAGAATAAAATGCGTGACATTCAGGAAAAATAATTGAAAGTCTGTATCCCCAACTTTCAAACAGTTCTATAAACTATACTGAACTGTTTTTTTCCAAGCAAAAGTTGTCTATCTATGTTCGTTTTTATCACTTCATCCATTTATCAAAATTTGGAAAATTTAATGTTTTTTTTTTGTGCACAAAAATGTATATATACACCTAAAATCAATAAAATTAGCTAATTTCTTAAGTGTCACATGCTCTTAACCATGAAAAACCATTAATTCTACCAGAAACAAATCAATTAGTTAATTTAACTAGTTTTTTTCCGTGTGTCATGAAAGAAAAATGTTAAAATATGGGGATATTTTTGAAGAATTCGTTTTGAGTAAACATGAGATAACATCATCCACCTTGTGTAGATCGAATTTAGCCCATCTGGCCAATCGTTAATGGTTTGTAAGGTGAGTCCCAAATGTGATCTTTGTTACGATAAATCCCGGTAAAGTGAAAGAAAAAAAAAAGAAAGAGGAATGAGCGATGAACGTAACGTGATTGTGGAGGGAGAAGGTATTCCCCTAAGACTGGGGCCTGACTAGACTACATTGCGGGGCCCCTGGCCGTGGTAGGCCCATCTCTGGGGACATCTTTCCGCACTATTGAAAAGTGAGAGCTGCCACGACTGCCAACACGACCAACACTACCATTCGCCAGTCTTTCATATTGTCAGTTGGAACGCGGGTGGCGAGTGCCGAGGTCCGTTCTTGGGCTCTTGCTTTTTCCCTCTCCTCTCTTCTCCACTTCTCTTTTCGTCTTCTTCTTCGACAACCATAAGTCGAATTAGTCGCTTCTTACCACAAGTGTGTAGCGCTAGCGTTTGGTTTGCATAACGCACGATATACTCTTTTCATGCACGTGGCGAGACTCCCGATCTTGGCTTTTAGTCATCCTTTTCAATTTATTTATAAAACAACAAAGTCCAAGATTTATTAATGATACAATTAAGAAATTGTGATAGATGGTTTTTTGAAATCTCATTGGTTTTTTTTAAGGTGGAGTGAAATAAAAATGATCATTCAACCATTTGGTGAAAGGTGATTTAATTTGTACTTTAAGTAGTGCGCTTTGAAGAAGTTAGTGATTAATAATGTTCATGATAAAGAGGATTATAAAGATAAAGGACGGAAGAAGAGATGAATGACCGCCACGATGCAATGAGTGAGTCTTGCAATTTATTCATAAATATTTATTTTCTTAGTATAAATTGGAAAATTACTCGCGTTTTTTATACATTCTAGTAATTTATTGACTCAAATAAGAATGATAAAATTGCTAATTGGATATAAATGGGTAATAAACTTAAAAATATTTGCAGTTGAAAACGGACATAATCCAGTTTAACAAATATATATTATTTTGAAACTCACTATCAGTTCCAAGATTAGGAATGCCAATATTATTTTTTCTTCATTGTGATTCTAAACATGGACATAGTTTATCTTCTTTTAGCCTTATCAGTTAAAATTTTTTATTAAGTTGTTTCTTTTTCATTTTAGTTGTTATTAATATGGAGTAATGCAAATTTCAGCTAAAAGTTGAATAAAACGAACATAACTTTAATTAAAAATTAAAATTGTCATTTCATAAACCCATCTACGAGTCCCTTGTTGAGAAGCATACAGTTTTTTCTATGTCGTTTATTTATAAAAAATAGGCGAACACAGTAAAACATTTTATAAAATGTAGTCTGCTTTTTCTGTTGGTATTCAAAGAAAATAAAGGCTAGAAAGAGTCTCCGGGCTGTTATCGCCTCCAGGTCCTTAATTATACCCACATAGATAAATGGAGGCTTATTCAAAGAAGGTAATCGTTCGTGCTCACCCTCAATTGGTTAATTTGTGCTATTGTATTCTAGCAGAATCCATCAACATGTCTATGAAAAAGTTAGTATTGTATATGCTGGCTGTAGTATCCAAACTTAGTTTTCGTCTGGAATAATATTTCGACTCGATTCCTAACCCAGAATAGATCGTCTAAATTCTATCCTAATGCTTTCAGATTATCTAGTCTGAGATTAGATAGGCTAGTCTGGTGCTGGTCTGCTGTGAACCAGCAACGCTGGACCAAATTTTATGGACTAGAAACTAAGTGATCGTCTAATTTATAGACAACCTTAGGGAAATTATCATGACAGACAATTTAGTCTCATGTTTTCCTCATTATTCCTATATTTTTCGTATTCCTTGAATTGTTTTATTCATATCTTTAGTTTTGAAATAAAATTTTTCTGCTCTTACAAAAACCAACTGAACTCATTGTTTCTCTTAGCTTTGGTTAAGAAACTATTGCTCTGCTTCCTCATATTCTAATGTTTTTTTTTTCGTTATTTTTTTTCTTTCCTTTCCTTTATTTTGTAGATAATATTCAACAAGTGTGTTTATTTATCTTAAAAAACTTTTTAAAATAAGAAAGTTTTCTGGTATATCAGCCGCATTATTACAAGGAGGCTCCTATTAGAAAAAGAACATTATCATCAATATTTCGTTATATTTCTTTTTATTTTTAAAAATATATATCTATGCACATTATACATGGGTGTATTACAAGAGTCTTTGACTTTTATATAAAAAAAAATAAAGGAAAAAATCTTTGTAAGCACAACATTGGGAATTTTACAATATTATCTAAATTTACTACAATATTATATATTAAAAGTGTGTAATTGCACAGGAGAAAACTATTGTCTTACAATAGTTATTAATGATTAAAATTTTTTACTTATGCGAAAGAAAACGACAAATCAGATTGAACTTGTATTTAAAACATTAAAAAATCGGTTGAAAACAATTTTAAAATTAGAAAATTATAATAAAATTATCAAAATAAATTAATGAACTGGGCAATCAATCACGAAAAATTTAATCAGTCTCAAGATATACAATTAAAAATTAGTTAAGTATTATCTTCTAGCGTGGATAATCATTAGAATATAACGGTTTCCTTATGTGACGTCAATCGAGACATGTTAGTAATTAAGCATTTGTTTCCTGAGCACAATCACCGAAAGCTTAAGGACGACAGTGAGGAGGTATTTATAAACTTTTCAAAAACTTTTAATTATATTGCAAGGAGTGCCATGAGTGTTACGGTCGTTTCTAACTTTTGTAGACATACAATTTTTTTAAAATTATGATTCCTCTTATAAGAAAATGCGTGCTATGGTTTAGATTGGCCCTCATCCTCTATTATTACTTAAATTTCAAACTTGAATAAGTTTTTTTTCCCGTGCGAACTGGTCTATTTACAAAAAGTCTCCATATATAACCGTTACGGTTGAAATGTCAAAATTCGATGGACATACTTTTAAGGCCTATAACTTGGTTCGCATTAAACGAAATGCAGATTCTCATGAATAAATATGATTCCGCTATAATTATATTGAAATACATATTTTATTCCATAGCCTTATCTCTTATTTTGTCATAGAATTTACGCATAAAAAATATATGGAAATGTGGATCGGGACAAGCTGACTTCATTAAAAATTGAACATTCATTCTTCAATTACTTTCGATCTAGAGAATGAATCTATTTAAAACAAACTCTGCAGTATACTTTACACTATAATACATAGCTTAAAACCAAAATTAATTTGATATTTATCAAAATCACTAAAAAATCTTTGAGGGACATAATACTGAAAGGTTCCTGAGGTATGCCCTTACATATGTTGTTACAATCAGTAGTCTTGAGACGGGTTTGATGCAGCTCTCCATCCGTTCCTATCCTGAGGGAGTCTTTTCATTTCGCAGTATCCGCTACAGCCTGCATCATCTATAATTTGTTTCACCTATTCTAATCTTTGTCTCCCTTTCCTTTTACGTCCCTCTCTCTACCTTCTAAAATTTTTCCTGACAATCTCTCATATCTAATTGTGTGTCCTATTAATATGTCGCAGCAGCTCTTTATACTATCATAGAAGCTTCTCTTTTCTTTCACGAAGTTTAAAACTTTCTCTTTTGTCATCTTATCTACCCAAGTTATTTTTAATAGTTTCCTATAGCACCATATATTTCGAAAGCCTCTATTCTTCTTCTTTCTCATTTCCCCGTAGTCCATGCTTTGCAAGCATAGACTGCCGCGCTCCATACGTATGTTTTGAGCAGTTTCTTTCTGATTTCTAGTTCTATGTTTGAAACCAGTAATTGTGGTATTTTGGCAAAGGCTATCTTAGCTTGCTCTGGTTGAGAACGAATATCTGCACTACAACGGCCATCCCTTGTTATTTTACTCCCTAAGTAAAAAAATCTGCTAATCTGCCCTATCTTTTGATTGCCTACTTAAACATTCAATCGGTTCTTTCCTGATTTCATTTTACGTGCGATCACTTCGGTTATTCTTATGTTTATTTTCATATTATAATCGTTAAAAACTGTCTCCGTAACATTCAACGCTTCCTCTAGTTCTCTTTCGGTATTCGCTAGTGGAGCAATATCATCCGTGAAACAAAACATTTTGACTCTTTTCCCCTGAACTTTGACGCCTATATTCTTAATTTCTTTAATTTCGTTAATAGCTTCCTCTGAGTATAAATTAAACAGAGGTGGTGATAATGAGCAGCCTTGTCTTACTCCTTTCCTGATCCTTGCTCTCCCCGCTTCCCCTGCATTTTTACCTCTGCCTATTGGTCTCGGTATTGAGAGCTAATGATTCTCCTGCCCTTGTACTTTATCTCTTTGTGTTTTATTATGTTGAAGAGTTTAGGCCAGCTAACATTGTTGAATGATTTTTCTCAGTCGACAAACGCAATAAAAGTTGGTTCACTGCTCGTAATTCTTGCATTTGTCTGCCCTTACTTTTTCGGTATAGTTACAGTTTTGTTAACCTTTTAGTCGTTTGGTATGTCACCCGTTTCGTACATATCGCAAACTAATTTAAATAAAATTATCTTTTCTGCTTGTCTTAAGTCCTGTAGGAGCTTTGCTGCTATTCGATCTACTCTTGGAGCTTTATTTGGTTTCAGGCCCATCAATGCTTTCTGAAATTCCTACTTTAAAATCGAATCCTTCCGATTGAGAAAAACATCCTCATCATGACACTCACGTTTCGCGCTCGATTTTCTGTTTACACTTCTGTAGCTTTCTAATAAATTACATGATTGAAACTATGCCAGACAAAATTTGTAGACCTTATAGAAATGAACAATTTTTCATTCTTACGCTTTTTTCGTATTTCACATATTATGGTTGAAAATTTGAATGTCTGATTTTCAGTAGTATTTTATAAATTAAAAAGAATAATATACATCTTATAAAAAATGTTGCTATTCAGTATGTTTGATTTAAAATAAAAAAAATAAAACACTGAAAAAAATAGTTAAACCTACTATTTCGACTCGTATAATATACCACTGCTGCTTTATTAGTCAGCAAAACTATTTTCCTAGTTTATTTAAGGCCATTGATCAATTAGACCACGTGACTTCGGTAATTGCAATTACAGTATGTACGGTTATTCAAAAACAATAAACTAAAATGTATTTTGCTTTCTATTTGCATCATAAACGTAATGAATTCGATACTTTTTTAAAATGAATTATCACTGGTAATGAAAAATGGATTGCTTACAATAACGTCGTTCGAAAACAATCATGGTCCAAGCATAATGAACCACCACAAACAGTATCAAAAAAATATTATGCTGTCTGTTTGATGGAATTGGAAAGGCGTGCTATTTTTTGAGCTGCTTCCAAGGAACCAAACGATTAATTCGGATATCTTCTTTCGTCAGCTGAACAAATTGAACGTAGCGGTCAAAGAAAAACGGCCAGAATTGGTCAATCATAAAGGTGTAATTTTTCAGCATGACAACGCTACACCACACACATCTTTAACCACTCGTCAAAAATTAATGAGGCTTGGTTGGGAAGTGATGTTACATCCACTATATAGCCCTGACCTTACACCATCGGATTACTATTTATTTCGATCATTGCAGAACTCCTTGAATGGTAAAACTTTCAATGATGATGAAGCTGTGAAATCGCACTTGGTTCAATTTCTTACCGGTAAAGACCAGAAGTTCTATGAGCGTGGAATCATTAAGTTACCAAAAAAAGGTAAAAGGTCACTGAACAAAATAAAAAATATACCATTGATTAAAGTTCATTCCTTGTATTTAAAAAAATGTGTTTAATTTGTATGAAAAAATCGGCAATTACTTCTGGGACAACCCAATATTTTTTGTACCAGACAGACTTTAATGGCCCTTTGATCGCGTTTGAAAAGGTACCGGAAATCTATTTGAGTTTTCAATTTTTGAACAACCTTACATACTGTAATAGCAATTATCCACGTTACGTGGTTCACTTGATTTATGACCTTAGCTACCAACCGTGATAAACAATTATTACACTTAGGGGATTTGAAAAATAATTTTAACGAATTCGCTTTTAGGAATTTATTAAAATGATTATTTTATAAATAAAGCCGATATGTGTAATTATTTACGTGACTGTTATGATAGGCACCATACTAAGTATGGACTGAAGAGCGAAAAGCAGGTGGTTTCTTTCGGTGCAAGCTGCTTGTATTTATACTGAGACTGGGTGTGCCTTGTGGTATCGCATCGTGAGTCGTGAGTCGTGACGATCAGAATAACGTTCGCGAACTGTAGTGGGGGAATGAGGGGAGAACAGAAACATGAATGTGAACTTCGTAATTGCGATAGCAATAGAAAAATAGAAGGAGACGTAATACTGACGAATTATCATTTTTTATCGCTGAGTAGGGTTTAATATGTCAATTACGTTAAATATGTGAAACTTTTAGTAGTAGAGATTAGTAGAAACATCTTTGCAAAGTGCATTATACAGGGTGGACCATTTCGATCTTTCCACGCTGATAACTGAAGCTAATCGAGATATCAAAAAATGTTACTATAGTAATATTTTAATAATACATAACATTTTCTTATAGAAAAAGTTGTAGAAATATTATTTATTTGAAGGTCAACTCTTGTTTTTAAATGGTATAACCTATTTTCGAAACTAGAAATTGATGGAGCGTACAATTTTTACGTTGAAAATATAGATTCATAAGTTGGCTCACACGATCTGGCCAAACTAGTCTTTTTTTCGGGATTGATGTAGTGATGGTACCTAGAGAGTAAAACCTCGATGTTAAGGAACTTCGGACATCAAAAAGAGTCTACATCGATGTCAACGATGTATCGAAAATAAAACTTCGATGTTTTCTCGAAAAACCTCGATTGTTTTGATGTTTTAAAGAAAAAATTTAAGGTATCATAAAATAATAAGACGCATAACAAAATCAGTGCAAGCGAACAAAGGCTTTTTTGGCATGGAAAGAACCATGAAACATATACCTGTAATCTAACGCTAAATTTCACTCAATTCACTTCGAGCTGTGAGGTACCAACAGGAACAACTAATCAGTAACAGGCACCTACAGCAAAACATTTTATTATTGGTCTCGGTGGTGGCGATCGGGCGGCAGTGTCATGTAAATTACTAATGGCTTGCTTCGTAGCAGCAAGAAGTAGAAGAACATGAAAACATCAGCTTTTGAACTATCGAAAACAAGAAGATTCGGCGGCCGATTTAACCTGAACATCTATTTTCAAAACATGAACATTGAAGGCAAAACTTTAATGTTTCCAATGTCGAAGTTCCATCACTAGATTAACGAATGACCTTGCCTTGCATATTACGAAAAAATAGAAACTAGAAAGAGAATAAGGAAGTAAGAGGGAAGCTGGAGTAATAGCCATGCTATGTGCACTCGTATAAAAACTCTTGCGTGTCAGAGTTCCTCGAGTGTTTTGTAAATACGGTAAAAGTTGCTGCTCCTTGTCGCTGAACTAGCAATGATAAAGCAGGAATACTTGCAATTGGCCGTTGCGCAACGACTCGTCGATGAGTCTACCAGCGTCCTTGAAATCTAAGTAGATGTGAAACTTATTTTCAGAATGTTGAACTTTTATTATCGAATACGGAAGCGACACGAAAATCATTTTTGATTTTGACATTGCCTTTGGTTCTTCATCAGGCTAATGAAATTTTTCTTTCGCTTATCAATGGCGTCTCGATTTGACAATGTTTCCAACTAGCCAGTTAGTAGTGTCCTTATGGCCATGGATTGACCAGACTATGTGATAAAAGTATACATATATATCAATTTTTTTCTGCAAGACAAGTGTTTTGAGTAATTTTATTGTAATGGGTGTGACGTTGTTATTAAATTGCATTGTATACAACCAATTCTTGGTAAGAACAA
Source organism: Diplolepis rosae (assembly GCA_030998225.1). Taxonomy (NCBI): domain Eukaryota; kingdom Metazoa; phylum Arthropoda; class Insecta; order Hymenoptera; family Diplolepididae; genus Diplolepis; species Diplolepis rosae. Next base: position 5,403,488 of record JAPYXD010000466.1, read on the forward strand.
CCATGAGTTGGTTAGGGTTACTATTCAGTTGGTTGGTGCAGTAGTAACATGGTGAATAGTAACATCAACCACCTTGTGGTTATGCTAGAACCAAGAATTGTCTCTGTCGAACAATAACACTTTTTAGAGTCTAATATAAAGGGCCACTATAGTGGCGTCATTAATTTATCTGATCTCGAAAAATATAACGCGAGTAATTTGCCCTGAGAAAGTAGTCAAATTGGCCATTGTATTTTCCGGGTAAACATTTATAATTGTTACGTAATTATATACGTTATGCAATTACTAAATAAGTCTGCGTAACGTTTCTTATTCTGAAAATTCTACACTTATAAGACGATATTTTCATAGAACTATTCCTTTTTCTGAAAATACTTATGTGAACTTAATTCGTAAAAAGAATTAAGACAATTATACTTGTAAGCAAGTATTCAGTAAATTAGCAAGCATTTTATAATTTTTCTACTCTCTATTATCTGAAGTAGTGGGAAAGTACCGATAGAAATAGTGCTAAATCGTTTAGTAAGCGCTCTTACAAAAGAATAGTCGTTTCTACTGATCCATAGTAAAGTTTTCCTAATTCAATTAGTAATCGTGTAATTTCTACTAATTCTTATCTAAAGCAATCTTATTTAAGCAGTTGGTAAACGATTCCATACTATTCTAATTAGTAGTTTCTTAATAGTTCAGAATTAGAGAGTAAGTGTCAGCGCGACTTACGCCTTTTGAAATAAACGAGTGTATTAAATCATCACCGAATAAAACGGCTCCCCTATCCCTTTTCGCCCCGGGCTACCGCACGGTTCGCCTGTCCCTAAAGCCAGCACTGATATCAATTAAGTAACAACTATAAGTGTTTATTGAATTCTTAGAATCGAAGTAAATTTCATATATTTTAATATAGTATGTACAAAACATTTTTTCAAGTACCAATCAACACATTCAAAAGTTTAAATGCAACTTTCAGAATTTAATTTCTCACCAAATTTGTTTAAAAATTGGGTTACTTGGAGGGGTTATAACTCAAAACACGAACAAATATGTATTACATCCGGTTTATGCAAATGTGTATTTGGGAAAAATCAAGTCAGCTTGCTCAAAAAGTTACAAAGGGAATGAAATAAGAATTTATTGGGAACTCCCTAAATATGGATCAGTAAAATTCACTGGAAAACAGTGCATATACACTGGTAATAAGTGCATATGCACTGTTTTCCAGAGAATTTTACTGATTGAAATTTAGGGAGAAATAAACCATAATAAATCTGTTCGCTAATATCCGATCATGCATCTCAGTTAGTTTTGAAACCCACTAATATTATCAACATTCACAAAACACAATACAAAAACTACTTTATAATACCATACACGAAGAAAAATAAGTTCGAGAAACTTTACTGAACTTTTGAGCGAATTCGGAACATCGGAACAAGTTGGATATTATTTGATACCATTGTAATTATTTGTAAAGTACGTTTTGGAACTTTACTATACCTTTATAAAAATTACCGATCTCTGATGCGTTCTCTAACATTATTACGTGACAAATTATTACAATAATATTAAAATTTCGAACTCAACTAAATAATATTAAATAATCTCCAACTTGTCGATATGTCCCAACTTTTTTCAAAAGTTGAGTAAAGTTACTCAAATTTTTTTCTCCATGTAGCTAAACTTTTCAAGATCAAATTAGATTTTAAACTTTATAATGTGTGATAATCCATTTATCTCCAAGTAGCTTTTGAAGATAGAAGGTTCTTAGTGTTCATCAATTGTTTTAAAATTTTGTTTCTTCAAATTTTATAATGATAAATTATATCTATTGATATATATTGTCATTGACCAGTGTCGCTTCAATAGGCACCTGCATTTATTTATACTCGTATGTGGATGAAAGAGGTTTATTTTCAAAAACAAATGGATTTGTGTGTGTTGTGTGTCTCCTTCAATGATCATCATGCTATGAATGCAATTTGATGAGTAAATAGGCATGGGAAAAGTGATCAATGAGTATTACTAATTCATTTCAACTCAGTTAATTATTTTTACTCTCTTCTGTCTACTGCAGCAAATGATTCTTTGTTTTAACACTCACATTAGTAGTACCGTAGGAATTCAGAATTTTTTAACTCAATGCACAAATAAAGGAATTGGGAATATATAATATATGTGTTAAAATGTTGATATGATTATTTTTTAAATTACTATCACAAATTACTGTAGGTATTCTGTTATTTCATTCGTCATATTTAGTGTGCTGATAAAAAATCACGTGTGAACGTCCCGTGTAAGTAAGTAAAAGATAAGCCACCAGACTGCTGGGTAAGCTTTGTCACTATTCAGCAGCCTATCACTTTCTATCTTCACTGTAATAGTAAGAGAGTTCCTATAGGCAAAGTCCCTACAAAATTTATGAAAAAATGTTTATTTTATTTAATAACAAATTATTCAATTAAAAAAATAAAAAAAAGAGATTTTATTATAACTGAAATTAATGATAAGAATAATAAGACTAAAAATGCGTATTCTTGAGTTTTGAAAAATATATAGCAGATGGGAAATTTTGTTCCTATTATGGATACCTCGGTAATAACGGGTGATTATTTTTTAAGAATAGCATTCAATATTGATTTCTTTGAATTTTTCTATTTGAAATTCCAACAGTTGGTTCAATGTTTTGTAAATGAAGAAAATAACTTTTTATTTTCGAGGAGGAAAAACGTCTTTGCAAACATTTCCCCCATATCAAAATATAGAATCAAAGTACATTTTATTTTGTCTAAACAACTTCATCATAATGAGTATATACAAGAATAGAGGTTATATGCCACTTAAAACAAACTAGAATTTCCCTATGGATTTTTTCTAGTATTTCTTCTTAAGGGCTTATCACACATTATTTGTTCTTCTAAATTTCTTTGATTTAAATATTTTATTTTTTTTAAATCTACGTAGATAAACTATTTTTGGTTTTGATAATAAAAATAAATTTTCCGAGAGAAAATCAATAAAATTTGCTAATTTCCTACATATCATATGCCTTTAATAACGAGTTAGTGTTTGGATTGAAATTGGTTTATTAAATGAAATATTCTACTGTATTTCCGTTCATGGCTGTCAGTAAATTTCTCTGTCTGAAATTCCGCTATGGTCGGGACGTTAAAACCAACATTAGATTTTTCAATAGAGTTATCTTATCTCCTACTCTGCAACTTTGCATGGAGGAAAAATTTTCGACCACATAGTAAAAATACTACTTTCGAAATCTGAATCAATTAGAATTCTTAATAATTTTGATCAGTGACTGACTTTTTGTTTTACAATTAGTCATTTCTGACTAATAATCAATCATTATTATCTGAAAATAAATCACTATTAACTGATTCAGACTTAGAGTGCAAGTTTCCTAAAAATATTATATGTTGTCATATTTTTGATTGAATAACAAAACCATATTAAAAATAATAAGGACACGTCAAGGTTCCTTATTAACAGCAAATTGACTTCATTTGATATAATTAATTTTATAATACTACATTTATATATTTGTAATATATATTTTATATAATACAATTATTTTCATGCAGAAAATAAAAATATAATAATTTTTACTGGAGATCCATAAAAATGGTAATTTACATAATAACGTAAATAAAACATTTTACGTATGGGGGCGCTGCGAGTTGTGGATAACCTCTATATTCTCGCATATTTTAGGAAACGCTGAGTTGGAAACGTGACAGAAAGTTATTCGGACATTTATTGCACAGCAAATCGACTGTTTAATAATAAGAAGTTGCAATTTAATTAAATACATATATTATCAGTTTAATCTTTGAACACTCTGATTACGGTTCTTAAAAATAGTTTTCTTCGTGTGTATTTGAAAATTTATGGGATTGAATTGACTCACGTTTGTTTTCTTCCTTTAATTCATAGCTTGTTTCTGTATTCGTTGGCTGAGTGGAATTTCTGTGGTTGAATTTTTTCTCAATTATATGTTTTTAGTACAGGTAACTAGAAAAATGGTTAATTTAATCAGATTTTTGGTCACCCTGTTCTGAAAAATGTATTTGAGGACAAATTTAATCACGGAAACTGGTTGAAATACCTGAAATTCCTCTCAGTGTATAAACACATTTATAAAATGTCGCACATCCCACTTAAATTGATGAGTTTCTGGAAGGAGTTATATCAATCAGATAGTAGGGTTGGTTTAGGTTATGTGAGGCATCCTATTTCAGAATTTGCCACTTAATGGATTAATTTCAGGTATGTAGCAAACTTGTTTCAAATTAGATTCATATCTTTACGCTAAATTTCTTTTTACAGCTAGAACAAAAAGAGAACGCATATCTGCCAAAATAGTTAATTCAATAATTGAAGAGACTTAGCGAAAAGCGTTACTTATATATTAGAGATAAAAAATTTATTTTCGTCAATTTGAAGGAAGGTATCCCTTACAGTGGCCCAATGAAATAAAAGTTTGAATTATGTTTGCGACACCCCTTACTTTTTGTTAGACATCGAACAAAAATTATTATGTGCTTTTCATTTTTTTAGATATCATACAATAATAACAAGTGTCGTCCACCTTTTGAAGTTTCCTATAGAAAAGGTGATTAATCTTAATAAAATAAGACTGTTCTTTAACCATATTTTGTAAAATCTTGGAAATATAAAAAGCAATTTTTCATTTTCGATTTCTTCGAAGATATCTTCAAATATACATTTAGCTTCTTATAAGACACTTTTCACTGCCAGTTAAAAATTGGCACAATTACAACCAATTCATTGATTCAAACGTTTTGTAAGTCTTAATTTCAGAATTAGCAAAAATTGATTTAGCATGAAGCTTCTTTTGGGTTAAAACATTCAATTGAGTGAATTCATGTTCTATATAAAATATGTCTAATGTAAAGCTTCTTTCCAATTAAAAGTCGCATAACCCCAAGCAGAAATTAACAATCGGACCAACGTCGATCCAATGCTGGATACCAATTTCCGACTATCAGCGGACAGTCGAAATGATAACGATGTACTGCGTTGGTACAACACCAGTTTCCAACGTTATATTAATACTGGTAACCAACATATTTTCAACGCTGGCTGTGAACGTTTTTATAATGCTGGTTATATACTTTTATTATTAAATACTTGTACATGTTTTACGGTTAAAGATAGTTTTTAAAGAAGACTACACTCTAAAAACAACATTTTTTGTGCATAATTTGAAGTCAATCGGATATCATTCACCCGTGCCACCGAGCGGTTAAAATTTCAAATGCAAATTACATGTATTTTTTCGTGAATTTAACATTAACTTTTATAACTTCTATGCAACTCCGCAGAAAATTCTGAAACTGGGCAAAGTTTTAGTCCATAATGATAGGTATAAAAGATAATTTTTAAAAAATTTTCCCTATTTTTCATTATGACCTGCGAGCTCTTCGAAAATGCATCTCGTCCCCTGTTTCTCCATTTATCCCCATATAATCTTGAAAATAAAGAGAGAGTTAGCACGGGTTAATGATATCCGATTGATTTTAAATTGTTCCTAAAAAATTCCAACATCGCCAAAGTAAGGGCCACCCTAATATTTATAGCATAAAATACATTTTTCGATGTCAAGAATCGAATACAGTAAAACCTCATTTATCGGGACACTCATTTATCGGGATATTCACTTATCGGGATCTCGCAACCTCATTTATCGGGACATTTTGTTTCTCCTCCAGCCACCACTCCTTGTACATAGTGACATAGTTTGCAGATGTTTCATTTGCAGGAGTTTTATTATGTCAATTTTTTTACATACCTTCGTATTATATATACCTTCGTTACCATTACTAAATGTCAACATACAACAAGAGTCATGGCAACCCACCATGAGACTGTAGGTGGTAGTGGGGAGCCCCTCCAAATCCCGATAAACGAGGTGTTTACATTTCAAGGGCGTCTCGATAAATGAGGTTTTACTGTATATAAAAAACACATCGTAAGTATGATTGTCACTTGTTAAATTCTCATCATATATGAGAATGTATTAGTTTTATGTGAAAAATGACTTTCGAAATTTTCATCAAATATTTACGTTTTGAGACCCCTTGAGTCCAAAAAGATGGTTTTTACGAAAGTGTCTGTATGTCTGTCTGTCTGTAGGTTGTATACTTGATAACTCTCGATAGAATTATCGGATTGAATTGAGCTTTGGCATACTTTATTGGAGCCGAAAAGGTAAGGACGAGTTCGTTAACCAGCCACATCCAACAAAACTTGTCAGAATAGGAGCATTTTTTGTGTTTTTGGAAAGGACTTTATGAAAAGATCCAAAATTTCAATACTGGTTTCTGATAGTTCTCATAAATCTCTACCAATTATCATGATAACACTTTTCGATTAAATTAAAATTAGGAAAGTTACAGTATGCTATAACATGAAAAAAGTCAATATCTAAATTCCATTTTTAGGTTAAATTATACGAAATACGAAAAAAGTTATGATACATAATTGTTTACTACATAAAGATCTACAAGTTTGAACAGAAACATTTTTTCATAAGATGTATATTTTTCTTTTTAATTCAAAAAATCGTGATCGTGATCTTTCAACTGGTTGTAACCATTTTTAAAAACAATCAATAGCAAATTTTCAGGATAGCGTTTTTTTGTTGTTTTCAAGCAATTTTGCGATAAATAACCGGATGCTCCGACGGAGCTGAGGCAGCGCGACCGTTCGCTACCGTCTTCACGCCTGGGAACCCGTAGAGCAACCTCAAGCTAATTTTTTACATTATATAATATCATACGCGGTCAGTGTAACTACTCTCTGCATGTACAGAGTTGAGACTGTTATTTTTAAGTTACAAGTTGCAATGCCTGAATTACAGACTATAGTCTTTTGGAGATAGTGGAACCATATTTATAACTTTTCCTATCGAAAATAGGAAATAATTGCACCTTCATCATATAAAAAAATCAGTCATTCGTAAATTTTACCATAGTTCTTATTAGATTTTTTGAGCTACATAGAGAGAGTATTTATAATCATAGTTACATATTTACATACACATACACGTATATAAAGGGTTTCCCAATAAGGGTAATATGTTTTGAAATTGAAAAAAAACACTGAATATTCATTCGGAATTGATCGAAATCTTTTTTATTATATTGGATATTCTATGCCATTTATGATTTAAACAATATATCGGCCAAATGTCCCCCGAGACTTGAGCCAAAAATGCGCCTCAAAGGATCATTTTCAATTGATTCCAGAGCCCAATCCGCGAACTCCCGACGCAAACGATGGTCATTAGGCTTCAGTTCTTGGGCCAGAATCATCTTATAGGGATGCAGGCCAAGATCCAATCGCAAAATACGCCAGGTAGTCATCCTGGACAGGCCCAATTCCTGAGATCGGCGTGGCACGGACAATTCACGGTTTTCCTCGATACTGGCCTGTACGGCGGCTATATTCTGCGTAGAACGTGCGGTACGCATACGATTTTTAGGCTTAGTATCCAATAGAGTAAATTCACTCTCCAACTTATCGATTATTCGACGAATTGAGAGCGCGGATGGAGCAGAATGACGACCATATTTTGCATGATATGCTCTTTGAACACCGACAAAACTTCTCGAATTTTGATAAAATAATTGGACAATTTCCAAACGTTGTGGAAGCGTGAAACTACTCATGATTAAATGGCAAACCTTACTGATGACAACTGACAGCAGACGTCAAAAATTTCAGTTCAAATGAGCCCGATAGGGACATTCAAAATCATATCACCCCTATTGGGAAACCCTTTATATATATATATATATATATATATATATCAATATAAATAATAAACATACCAATGCCCTAGCGGACCCGTGTGAGAGAACGGTCATAGAATACTCTGACCGTTCTCTGACTGTTCTATAACCGTTCTATGACCTCGCATTATTACGGCTAAGATCGGTAAAAAATACATTAAAAGCTTTGCAATTATGATTCTGTGGCGAAATTTGGATTAGAAGGCGAAGCAATAAATATAATTATCTTATATTTCAGCGATAAAAACTAGGAATACATCATGTACCTTTCACTGAAGGCAGTGCAGTGGTTCACCATTAGCGGAACGTCTCCACCAATAGTAAACCATCACGGTGGAGACGTTCCGCCAATTGTGAACCACTGCACTGCCTTCAATGACAGGTATTATGTTTTTCTAGTTTTTATCGCTGAAATATAAGATAATTGTATTTATTGCTTCGCCTTCTAATCCAAATTTCGCCACAGAATCATAATTGCAAAGCTTTTAATGTATTTTTTACCGATCTTAGCCGTAATAATGCGAGGTCATAGAACGGTCATAGAACAGTCAGAGAACGGTCAGAGTATTCTATGACCGTTCTCTCACACGGGTCCGCTAGGGTGCACGCTCAAATACTAATTCAGCGCAACTTAACCTAACTGCACAACGCACACATTCATAAACGCATCGCAGTGATATGACAATTACAATGTAGCCTTCATTATATACTGAACTGTGGAAACTTTTACGATTTGTGAGGAAAAGCTCGGTAGTCCCTCTGCTAGAAAAAATCGTGAGTTAGAAAGGCGCTATATTTAAATGTAAAAAAATATATTACTATATCGGCTACCGACAAATAATCATAACGAGCACATGGAGCGATTTTCGGGTAATATCAGAAACGTTCGGCGTATCTGACGTCACTCGGCAGTACATTTAATATTTCCAATGGGAATTTTGACAACGTACTATTCCAATATATGATGTATTCGATTGCAAAATATTCAAGTCTTTCTCTCTTCATTCTTCATTACTATTGACAATGGTAATTTCTCTAAACTATTTTGCAATTTATATTATTCAAAAGACCAATTCTTGCATAGATAGTTTTACTTTTTATTTATATAGGTATCACTTATTTCTACTTTCAATTTGCCATCAAAGATATTAATCTTTGCAACTCTCAATCGTAATTTATAAAGTTGCACTATATTTACAATTGGTTCAGAAAATGTATTTCCTCCTACCGCTATGGTAAATAAAACTAGTTTTATTACTATATCCTCGCTTCCTATTGACTTTTAGTAAAAATAAATATAATAATACTAGATTTTACAATGAAAAGTTTCTCCGTGTGAGTTTGATGGATTTTTTTTTGGAACCATCCTTCTTTTTATACATAGCTTATTTCATAGAATTGTGTTTTTTGGCGATTTTGTTCGCTTTTGGAGGTAATTTCGCGGGCCTCTTCTGCGGTTTCTTTGTTTGGCCTTTTAGGAAGCTGTCATACTTTTCAGAAGATGAAAACTTTTTCATTAAACGTTTTCTATCCTGAGTAGAAATTAAAGCGTGGTATTGCAGTGTACCTCGAATCGTTACTGGATCGCTGCTGAAGAAAATTTCGGTTTCTTTGCAATTACTCTTTGCCCACTGGAATAAAGCTTGAGGGGTGAGTATTGATGTTTTGAAGAACGTTGTAAGCTAGAACGAGCTGCAAATATCTTTATATTCACCCCTATGCCATCACACGCACCTTTGCCATGAGCTGTACCATGGAAGTGCCATTCAAACTCACATTCAAATAATTCACCGAGTTAAGCAGAAACTTCACTTTCCTACACATTCAATGACTAGATATAAATTCAATAAATTTAATTTTCAAAACATATTCCAAATTAATCTTACACTAACTGTAATTTAAGCATTATAACTTGTAACTTAACAATGACAGTCCCAACTCTGTAAATGCTTGAGGTTGTTCTACGGGTTCTCCGGCGTGAAGACGGTAGCGAACAGTCGCGTGGCCTCAGCTCCGGCGGAGCATCCGATTATTCATCGCACAATTGCTCGAAAACAAAACAAAACAAATTTTGACATATCCAAAATGTCATGAACCAAGCTTAGACATACAGTACCGGTCAGAATTGTCCGGCCTCCTGTTTTTCGATAATTGCTTAAATTATCCTAATTGGAATTATGTAAGTGAAAAAATTTGTTCTCTTAATTAAATTTAAAGCTATCAAAATTCTTTATAAAATGAGCCCAGCATGAATTCGTTTTGTTAAATTTTGAAGATGTTATTGCTGAAATAGTCAAGATTTCAATGCTTTCTTAAATTTTAAATAACTTTCGAAGTAATCAACATGTTTTAATGTTCTTGGGCTCATTTTAGAGCTAAGATTCTACAGAATCGCATTAAATTATCATTATAAATCTATAAATTTTTTCTTGCATAATGCAAGGAGTTAAAATTGTAACAAAAAAGTAGGGAAATTTCGAAAACATTTCATCTGTAGGTAAATCATAATAAAGATAATATGAATATATATTTTAAGGGGATTTGATACAAAATTCATGATTATATATTTTATATATCTTATAAAAATGTTTTTCTAAGCAAAAGCAATATTGGAATTTTTCCAACTTTTTTATTTGAATTTTAACCTCGTGCAGTATGTAAGAAAAAAATTACACATCAATTCCAAGAATTTTGATCGATTTAGTAGAAATTTAGCTTTAAAATTAGTCCAAGAACATTAAAAATGTTGATTACTTTGAAAGTTATTTAAAATTTAAGAAAGCATTGAAATCTTGACTATTTCTGCAATAACTTCTTCAAAATTTAACAAAACGAATTCATGCTGAGCTCATTTTATAAAGAATTTTGATAGCTTTAAATTCAATTAAGAGAACAAATTTTTTCACTTACATATTCAAATTAGGATAATTTAAGCAATTATCGAAAAACAGGTGGCCGGACAATTCTGACCGGTACTGTATGATAAACAAATCGTTTTGACAAATTAGTGATTTTGTTTTGGCGTCATATACTTTTGATTGTGTGAAAATGTCTGGTTTTGTGCCAAATAATCGTGATGTACGAGAAGGCCACAAACCTTCGAAGACGCTGATGTTATTTATTATGAGCTGTTGAAACCAAACGAAACCATCACTGGGGAACGGTATCGAACACAATTGATGCGTTTGAGCCGAGTACTGCGCGAAAAACAGCCACTATACGAGCAGAGGCACGAAAAGGTTCTACAGCATGACAACGCTCGGCCTCACGTTGCCGAACCCGTTGAAACCTACCTGGAAACGTTCAAATGGGAAGTCCTACCCCACCCACCGTATTCCCCAGATATTGCGCCGTCCGATTTTTAATTTTTTCGGTCGATGGCACATGGTCTAGCTGATCAGCAGTTCCGCGAATATGAAGACATCGAAAAGTGGCTTGATTCTTGGATAGCCTCAAAAGATGAACACTTTTACTGTAACGGTATTCGAGCTCTACCAGAAAGATGGGCAAAAGTTGTAGCTAACGATGGGCAATACTTTGAATGATTCATTTGTAACCATTTTTTCACAGTAAAGTTGCATTTTCATTTAAAAAACTGCGGGAACTTAGTTGCGCACCTAATAGATAATTTAAAAAAATAAAATGGGTCCAAATTTGAGAAAAAGTCAAATTTATTTTAGATTTTCGAAAATGGAGTTTAAATTTTGACTTTTTTCAAACATGGTTACAACCAGATGAAAGATCACGGAAAGGACTGAAGAAACCATATGAAGTAAGATTTTGCTTTATGCAAAAAGAGATAAGTTATATTCGTTTGAAGAAGAGGCTTCCCATCAAAAGTCTGAAAATTGCACTCCCCCCCCCCTATTTTAGCAAATATTCGTCAAAGCCAAAAAAATTTTTTGCAGGAAGTACCATCAAATAGGACTTCAATCAGCCAAATTTTAAGCCCGATCGGACGACTTCGTTTTTTAGGGTGGTATCACTTGAGAAATGATGCCCCATATGTGGAATACGAAAAATTGTTTGTTTCAATAAGATCGACAAATTTTTTATAATCATGTAAATTATTAGAAAGTTATAGAAATGTATAAAGAAAATCGAGCGCGAAGCGCGAGTGTCATGATGAGAATGTGTTTCTTCAGGCTGATAAAGCCTTAAGTAAATTGAATTTCTTCAGTATCAAATTACAAGAAATAAACTTATTACGAAATTGTTCTCTCACTGTATATTTTAACTTAAAGTATGACATTCTTTATATCGCGAGATAAATTTTAATGTGTTATCCAGCTGCTCTTAAGCAAATTCATAAGAGGGTACGAGAATTTATGTAATTTGTACATTTTATGAGTTGAATATATTTTTACATAATATAATATATTCAACGCTGATGTCTGTGGATGAGAAAGAGTCGTGATGATGGATGAATCGTGAGAGGGGAATAAGGGGTGAGTTGCAAGGGTGCTAGCAACCGACACCCTCTGTCATGGAGTTTTAATTAAATTTACTTACATTTGCGCGTATAACGCGAGTCTCTTTATTTATGGTTTTTATGAGCTTTTCATTACGCGCAAATGTATTCCTACACTTGGACCATCTTTGAAAAGCAAACATGGCCACTACTTACTTTATTTTCAATGAATTTTCATTTGTGGAATCCGAATGAAAGAATTTTTCACAAGTCTCAATATCTATATGTATACCTGTAATCTTTAAACGAGATCTTTATCAAATAATTATATTTATTTTTCTAGCATTTATACTTTGTGTTGTTTACAATAAAGTCTCTTTACTTTTTAAAACATTTCGATTTTATGAAAAAATGTATGTTTGCATAATGATTCACTTACCAGTGAGTCACTTGATTAGTCTTTTTAATTGGAGTAAGTAAGAAACTGACGCATGACGATAAAATTAAGTGCAAACAATTAACGTATCAAAAGCATTTTTTTGAGTTGATCGATCAGCTACATAGACATTATTTTCTTAATCACATTTGCTTTGCAAAATACTATGCAATATTCGATGCCATCAATTTCATTAATTATATTTGATGATCAATTCATACTTAGGGCGTTATTTCTAAGGTGAGATGAACCAAAAATTTGAAGTTTTAGATCGGGTTAAAATTGGGTAAATTTATTATTCTATTGGACAGGCTGCCCCATACCAAAATCAGTTGATGCTGTTCGGAAGGCAATAACATTGAACAGAAGGATCACGTATAGACAATAACAATAGGAGAACTTCTACACATTCCGAAATCAACTTTACAATGGATTGTTCTGGAGCAGTTATCTCTGAGAAAGCTGTGCACATTGTGGGTATCCTATGCTCTTTCTAATGAGCAACGAGAGAATCTTGTCAAATGATGTAAAAAAATGCTGAAAAAGTTTAAATCTAGATTTGCTGCGGAGGTGAATTTCATTGTGACGGGTGATGAAACATGGTTGTCGTTGTTCCTACGAAATCTGAAAGCAAAGTTTGGGTCTTTGAAGACGAGGAGGTGCCAGTGCAAGTTCGAAAATCGAAATTTATCGGTAAGCAAATAGTCGCTGTATATTTCACTGAAGGTGGAATTCTGACAACTGTGTCGCTAGAGAAATAAAAAACAGTCACTGCTAAGTGAGTGGAGGCATCCACGTAGCGCAACGGACGCTATCACTACGCGCTAGAGAGTAAAACTTAATGGAGTAGAATAACAACATTTTTTCTTAATATATTCCTATCCTACTCGAATTCGAAAATATTCCAATTCAAAGTAATTGAAAACTTAAAAATGATAATATGTGAACAAATTTTATTTAGTTACTTTTCAAATTATACACGGAGAAAAATAGTTGAAGTAATTTTACTCAACTTCCGATCAAATTTGGGACATAAGGACAAGTTAGAAGTTATTTAGTATCATTGTATTTATTTGTGATATATTAAATGTTCAAAAATGAATCAAAATTGAGTAAAATTCAGAAGCGTAGGGTGAAGTATGAAAGAGTTCATTAACATTTTTTAAATATATATATTATTACTCGTAGTATAACTATAAAAAACCAATCTTTTATTAAATCACAAAAATAGTAGAGCTTTCCGTTCATTCTACTCTACACGCTTCAATCGAGAGTTGAGTAAACCGTGAATCGCAAGATTTATTCCAACAGCTACATCTATTCACGCAGGAACGAATGAAAGTAATCTGCGCCTTGGGCACACATAACAAATTTTTAATTTCAAAAACTTAAATTCTTAAAATTAAATTGATATTATGAAAATTTAAACAAAAAAAAGTCGACAAGTGTATTACATAAAATATGAAATATCCATAGAGATATTATAGATAAAGGAGACATGCCAGCCTGAAGCCTGTCAGCTCGGGCGAGAGAGAGAGAGTGAATTTCGGGTTAGGCTGTCTCTCGCTAACGCCGAGGCTAGCGCGGTACGCGTAGACAAAGACAGAAAAAGCCACTTATCGTCTCTCTCTTTCGCTCTCACCGAGTTTGCAGACTGACGTTGCCACTTACAGAGCGGCCTATGGCATGTCTCCTCTATCTATAATATCTCTATGGAAATATCACATAAATTACTCAGGCAGAATAATAATTTGGAATTCGCAAATGTAAAATCCATATTTTGAAAATATAAAACACAGAAAATAAAAGAACCTTCTTTTAAATGTTTTTATACAAAATACTTCTTAATAATAATGCAATTTTTTAATGTACATTTGAAAATTTAGTTTCACTAAGCTTCATATGTTGTTATAATAAAAATGTATACTAAATGTAATTTAATAATTATATTATATATATTAATCATCATAGTTATAATAATTGATTAATTATATTAATTTTTGAAAATATTTTATCAATCATTTATTAAAAAAGTTGATTTATTTTTACTTGAGTAAGGCTCAAAAATTTTATTGACGGCACTTACTCTCACAAGCTTTGAATAACTCAGGCAGTCACTATATAAGAAAGTTCCAAGTTTTATATCTCAGCATTGTAAGCAAGCGTGTGCGTGATTCGACGAAAGCGCATCGTACTATATATAAATGTGTAGTTATTAGGTTTATATACGTAAGGTTATATATTTAAGTGTATTTGTTATTTGAAATGTGATTGGCTACGTCTGGATGGTGTGAATGAATTTGTATGTTGTTTATGCATGTACCGGATGACTATTGGCAGGCTCGAGGTAAGAATTTTTTTTTATTTAAGGGAACCATACCATTGCCAGTTCAAATAATACGCCCGATGCTCATTTTACCCAACTACGGTTTGAAGCACCTCAAGCCTCGGTGATATACTTATACATTTCATGTTAACCCACTGACGCATGTTGGTGCCCTGTCGTCGATAACGTTTTACTCAACTCCTTACTATTCCCTATGTAACGCTTATTGTCATTCACTTTGGGTGAATTAGGTATATATCAAATTTCGGATTATTAAATCCGACTAGGATTTAATAGATGTTCAAATGTCCTTATGTCCCAAGTTTAATCGACAGATTTGAGTAAAATTACTTCAACTATTTTTCTCCGTGTAGTTGAAAATACGAAAGTTTATATTTCTAGTTTTGAAATTTAGAAATCCCATTGAGTCGTGTCACTTCAGAAATAATGCCCCAATTTCAATTATATAATGACTCAAAAAATGTATGCTTTTCACAAATAATGATTTACATTCTCAATCTAAATGAAAATAAGATGGGAAAAATTCTCTCTTTTAATAACAATAACCTCGTGCAACTTTAATTAAACCTGGCATACACTAACTAATTACGCCAAATGCGTCTCTGAGGATTTAATTCATAAAATGTGAATCAGTATTCAGTTCGAAAAGACTACACCCTTACCAAAACAGACAAATATTATATCCATCCACGTTAATCAGCAGAGCGAAACGTTGAAGAACGTCTGGCTGACTTTCTTTTCATTTAACAACGTGCTACTCTTGACGATGTCCAGAGAACGTCGCGACAATTTATCACAGCGGTTGATAATTCTACAAAACCGCGAAATTCATGACAAGGTTATTCTGTCGTTATTGCATGTCACCAAGTGGTAAATTAAAAAAATATATGAAGTCAGAGAAAAATAAGTGAAGAGAATAGAAAGACATGAAAAAAATGCGATATATCTTTCAACTCCCGAATAGTCCAACTTACCTGTAGTGAATGTAAAACACTAGAAATTATGTAAAGGTACAATTTATCATCCTCAGATAAAATATATATTAGTCTAAGACGCGTGGAAAATAAATATTAGTAATCTGATCACAAATTCTTCCTCTTTTTGCAAGAAGAAATCTTAATTCTATTCAACGCATGATTGTTTTTTTAGAATTCAGAAAAGATCGGTTTTTATAAAAAAATAAGAGATTGCATAACATTCTTAAAAATATCTATTATTTAGTAGAAATTCTTGGGGAAAGTTGTCAGTGTAACTAAATAAGACTTTTGGTGTTATACTTCAAATAATTACATTATTGTACAACGACTATCGTCTAATTTTTTGCTCTGTTTTTAATAAAAAATTAGCTATATTTTTTAAGATCCTCTCATGTGGAAAAAATCCATGGCAGTCTAATATGTCGGATCTTGCCCAGATCTGGTGCGGACTAACCTTCCATAATATAAAAAGTCCTAAGTATCAATGACTTAATTTTTTTTCCATTTCAAAAAATTTGACAGGGTGTTTGAAATGATCCAAAATAAGATAGAAGATTTTTCTACAGAGGGAACCCAGACTGTTTAACATTTTCGATATAAAGGCACACAACTGTGACTAGCTATACTAGTAATTATATTATTCCAATAATTAATAACAGATACTGTTGACGACCTTTATCGATTTTCTGTTGAGCTTTAATACTGATCTAATTATCAGTACAACAATGGTCTAACGATGAATTGTTATGTCGCAATTATGTCTCGAAACTTATAGAAAAAACGTGAAAGTCAACGAACAGTGGCCTAAGCAACATTCTCCAATTTCTCACCAGATAGAAACTAGGTATTCATTTGTTGCATTGTGTGTTCCGCTCTAAAAGTTAATGTATCAAAATATCCCATTTAAACTTGTTCGTGCTTAAACTTTGATAATTTCGAATCATGAGAGTATGAAAATTATTGCACGCCTGCAAGTTTACAAGTAATATCTATCCTTTTTTGCCGCAACCTCTTTTTGTTTATTAGTTCAATAATTCTCATATCCAATTTACTTCGTTAGAAAATATCTCGTTTTTAACCAGTATTAAAAGAATAAATTTTAAAAAAAGATCTTTGTTTAGAATTTGTATAAATTTACGCGAACTTTGTTTTCTGCATGTTTGTATTCAGAAAACTTAATTTTCATCTTAATAAAAATAAAATAATAAATAAAAGCGAAGGTAATTTTTAGTTTTTACATGGTGATTCAAAAATAAATAAACAATTGTTTTTCATGATTAACCTAATGTACAAGGTTTGTCGCAAAAGTTCCGAGACCAGCTGAAAATCAAGAAAATTAAATATTTTTTTGGCAAAGTTGATTTATTTTATTTAAAATTGTCCCCTTTGGACTCAATATACCGCTTTCTACGGTCGAGAAGCGAATCGAGAGATATTTTTATTTCATCAGTAGAAATTATGTTCAGGATAGTAGTCGTCGACCTTTGAATGTATTTAATGTCTGCATAACGCTTTCCTTTCATGAACAAATGTAACTTTCCGAACAAATATAAATCGGATAGAGCCAAATCAGGTGAATATTGAGGATGATTGATGGTTAAAATGTCATTTTTGGTAAAAAAATCCGTTATTAAGGTTGATCGATGAGCTGGTGCACTATCGAGCAACAAACGCCAACTTCCTTTTTTACGATATTCTGGCCGCACACGACGAATACGCGCCAGCAAATATGCTTCATAATACTAAGATAAAACATAGCATTGACCGTCTGGCCCTTTGGAACGAACTTTTTCTATGAATTCACGCACAATTTCAACATTTTCTTTGTTTACAGCTGATCTTGGCCAACCCGAACGTTTGTTGTCATTTAGGTCTTCCTGTTCTTCTTTAGATCGTTTAAACCACTCATTGATAGTGGTATTGGATAAACACTCATCACCATAAACTTTTTGCATAATTTGATGCGTCTCGGTAGCTGTTTTACCGAGTTTAAAACAAAACTTGATATTGGCTCTTTATTCAAAATTCAATTCGAATTTTTTAATAAATGAATATAAACCCTTTTCACGTCCGTTACAACTATAGAAAAATTAAATTTCTAAGAAAAAATACAATTATGGACAAAGAATAAATATTTTTGAGCGTGAAGTGCAAGACCCAAAAATGACCGAACATTCTCTACACGTAGAAACTTTCCATAGCAATATATGTTTTATTTTTCGCAGTCAAAATACTTAAGATTCGAAAAATATTATGAAACTTTAGTATAGGTTATAGTAATGTTCAATACAATCCATAGTAAATTATCATATAGTTTATCTAAAATCATGCAGGGATGTTTTCTACCAATACTTCGTTCCTGTGATTAATTTCTAATTTGTTGTTCAAATATTGTTCAATGCATCCTTTACAATTAGATGCTCTTTGTCGCGGAGTAATTAATATTTTCTGGCAACCGTAACAACAGTTCATACATACGCATTCTAATTTACAATTGGAATGCCACGAAGTAAAAAATTCACATATATTTTGAATCTCTTGCTCTAGTTTTTCGAAACAGAATTGACAATATATTCTTGTGGTTTCACGATTGTAATATTAAAATAATGTCGAGGATTCTAAATTGAAGCAATAACTATTTAACAAATATGCGTAGACTATAGGATATTCTTGTGAACATACACCGTCTACTGGTCCAATATGGATAAAAATAGGTTCTGCTGGAGTTGCTATCATTTTTTTACAAATAATTTAGAAAAAGATTAATTTTACTATGGTTGGACAAAGAGTTTGAAAATTTTTTCCTTCGTACACTATATAATCATGCAAGGTAAAATTGGGTTCTAAGATTTTACGCCTCATTAATAAATGGAGATTAAATAACATATATGTAAACATAGATAATTAGAATTTGAACAATTAAACCAGGAAATGAGAATTTGAAAAGGTTTTCAAAGATCGATTTCCAACATTGACCTTAATAAAATAAACCTACCCAAAATTTTTAAAGACAAGCAATGTTCACTGGCTGGTAAAAAATATCTGTAACAAAAACTATGCACGATGATGATGACGATAGTACATATCGTATATTCTGATTGCCTTCCTATTACGCGATTGTAAACTCCCGCAGAGCCGAATAGTAACAACTTCATACTGAATATAGTATGCAACGTACCAAGGGTGCCCTTCGTATGCACAGTATATCCATTATAGATATTTGGTATAGTGCATAGATGGTGGTTACCATTCAATCATATTTCCTCTATCAAATCTAATCCTTTCAATTATGAAGTAACCTCACAACTGCAATTTGTTTCTTTAAAATATCGATCGTTTATTTTTACAAAAACTATTTATCCAACTTTCCCAGCTTTCCATATCAACCAGGTGTCTAGATTTGAAAAAATCCAAGTTTACTAGAAGCACTTTTATTTGCATAAAATTTAAGTTCGTGGACGAAAAAAGTGCAAAAAAGTTTCCAGGTCGAATAGAGTCTTTTTATTGATAACTGAGTTTAGATGCTACACATTCAACGCATAATGTTTATGATACAATATTTAAATGATATTGTTTTTTGCTTTCAGGATTGCTAAAAGGCTCTGTGTCAGCAAAAAGACCACGAACTCTGCGACAATTACGGAATGTCTACGCTCCGACTGTTTACGGAATGGGAACTGGAGCTGACGGCGGCAGCGGCGAGCGTCTCGACGATGGCGAGATCCCTTTCCGGTTGACTGATCGCGATCGCGAGAGGGATGAGAAGTCTCTCAGTATTATGAGTCCTTTCGATGAGCAAGAAGAGTGGGCGAAAATTTCGGAAATTATGGCCTCCTTTGGCACTGGGCTCGTAAGGGAATCGGTATTCGTTAGCGAACTAGAAAAAGAATTCCAGACGAGATTAGGTGG
Source organism: Diplolepis rosae (assembly GCA_030998225.1). Taxonomy (NCBI): domain Eukaryota; kingdom Metazoa; phylum Arthropoda; class Insecta; order Hymenoptera; family Diplolepididae; genus Diplolepis; species Diplolepis rosae. The sequence continues at coordinate 5,423,394 of JAPYXD010000466.1, forward strand.
GTGCATAACTAAATTCAAGTACAAGATTCGATAAGTCAGTGACAAATTAATTGTCATTTTCCTCAAATCATCATGTTCAATACAAGAGCAATTCCATATTAAGTGATCTGAAGAATTTCACTCATTATTAGCAATTTCGATAAAATTTCGAATATCTTATGATTTTTAAAAAATTAAAAAATCTTTGGAGATATTCAAATTTGAAAGTTTCGGTTGTTTTTTTCCTAAAGATATATAACTTCAGTTCTATCAATGATATTAGGGTCTATTTTTTGGAAATACTAATAATAAGACGCAGTTACAAGAAACTATTTTTGGAAATCATAATTTTAAAAAACTTTTTTGAACTCAATTTCCCAAAAAATATAATCTCAAATTTTATCCTTATTTTTTTATGAGACAGTTCATATTGCCCTGTTCAAATATTGGTAATTGTCGATCTACCAAAATTCATTTTCAGATGTCACAGAGATATTCTGCTCGCGCAAATGCTGGATATAGATTTTCCATTGTTTTTGCAACATTCCGAACATTTTTCTTATAACTCCAGTGATTTGGTTTTTGCAATGGATTACAATAAACTTTCTTGACAATTGATTTTTTTTTTAAATTCATAAATTGAATATAATTGAAACGTAGCAGAAACAAAAGAACTTTTTAAAAAGAACACAATTATTTTTTAATTCTAAGGCTAAATCAGAAAAATAAAGGAAAACAAACAAAATAACTGAAAAATTCAGTTCTGATATTCTTAATAAAATCAATAAAATATGTCAATCAACTTCAAATATTGAAAGTACTTTCAAGCGATTGATGTAATATACTGAACCAAACAAATGAGAGTCTTTTCAAGATGATGACTAATATTCAAGAACTGAGAGTTTTTCCAGAAAAAAAGAAACGAAAATATCTGGATGAAGATCCCATTCTAGAAATTACAGGGTTTCTAGAGGACAATATAAACTGTCACGAAAAAAATAAAAAATAAATCTGAGATGACATTTCTTAGAAAATTGAGTTCAAAAATGTTTGAAAAAAAAAAAGTTTTTCAAAATTATGATTTCCAAAAATAGCTTCTTGCAAAATCGTCTTATTATTAATATTCGAAAAAATGAACCTTAATATCATCGATAGAATTGAAGTTATATATCTTTAGAAAAAAAACGACCAAAACTTTCAAATTTGAATATTTCCGAAGTTTTTTTAATTTTTTAAAAATCATTATAGGGTATTTCTCTTAACACATTAGAGAAAAGATATGCGAACTTTCATCCAAATCGCTAACGATCGGTGAAATTCTTCAGATCACTTAACATGAAATTGCTCACATACACTCCTCTCCAAATCCTTTTGCGCACTCAACGCGTTCAAGATACAAACTACAAAGTTTTTTACCACCTTTGGAATATATATTATTCAGACTTTCGGGGGTGATTTTCCAAGTTTCTTGTAATCTTTTTCGAACAGTATATATTACATATGCAATTTGTACTGATTACAATATTTTATCGAAGGATTTAAAAAAACGATTTTTTTTTCATGCGATTTTTCAGATGAATGCAGTTTTGGAAAACCTCGTCAATCGGAATTTCAATTTAAATTTAAGGCTTATTTTGAGCTCTTTAAGAAAATGTTTATTTTTTATGGAGAATCTAAAAATATATATTTTATGTCCATAAGAAAAAAAAATTTATGCACGAAATAGAATCACTTAATTTTCAACAATAAATTGTAACTTATGCAGCTCTATTCTTTTAGGAAGAATTAAAAATAATGTATGTTTTATTTTCAAAAGAACCATTCACTTTTCAGAAATAAAACAAAGGACAAAATACAACACTGTGAATTTTACAATATTATTTAAAGGTACTACAATATCTTATTATGCAGTTGGACAAGAGAAAACTATTGTCTTACAATAGTTATTAAAATCAGGAATTGTATTGACCCTCAATTATTAATAATATTTCACGCTTCTCAAGTTACCTTATTTAATTCATAACAAAAAATTGTTTACTTTACAAATTCTATTTCATACCAAAGAAATGTCGATCTACAATTTGATAAAAAAAAATTTTTGGCAGAATTTTTTACTAACATACTAAAGCAAAAGTTGTTAGCTCCTTCAAGTTTTTCAGCATCTATGATTCCGAAGCAATGTTATTTTGAATTTGCTTTCTACTAATACTTACATACTTAAGCGAAAATTATTAAATTTGTTTTTAAGGGCTTGTGATACTTGAGAAATTAGCTAATTTTATTGATTTGTGTCTAAAGTAGGGTAGCGCGGGGCGGAATGGGACACCGGGATTAGATCTTGAAACCAAGATAATTGACGTGAAAATTTACCGTCCCATCTTACCCTGGTGTCCCGTTCCGCTCCGAACTCCCATGTCCAGTCGGCATGTAAACTTTCAGAAATATTTCAGTAATCTTTCAAATGAAATCTTGCATCATTTTGAAATCTCTAAATGTCCGCGCATTCCTGACATTGTTATTTTCCTGAAAGCTTTCTGAAATGTTTCGGTAACGTTTCTTTAATGTTTCTGTGATGTTTCTGAAATGTTACAATTACATTTCGAAAATGTTTCTTTTGAATTTCTGAAATATCTCTGTTGCATTTGTGAAATTAAGAAATATAGTAAGAAAAATTCAGTTTTACGATTACAAGTTTGATTAAATTTTATGTAAACTTTGTGTAAACGTGACATGTAAACTTAATGTGAAAATAAAAAAGCAGCTTCGCATAAATTTTACGCAAACTCATGATTTTACATAGAATTTACATGTAAACAGTGTTTTCAGGGAAATGTTCAATTTAAAAAAAAGAAATGTTTTTTATATTTCTTACGATAATCACAAATGAAAGAATACAGAAAGGTTTCAATTGCTGCAATAAAACGTTTTCTTACTTTTGAAATCTTTCTCAATGTTTCACGACAACTTCACATTTAACATTGCACAAGAAATCTTGCAGTAACGTTTCAGTAACATTTCAACTGCAATCTTTCATTTGAAATTTTTCTGAAATATTTCAGAAACGTTACGATTCTTTTGAAAGCTTACATGTCGACTTGATACATACAATTTTCTTTGATAATGGTAGATAAGATAAAAACGGACGTAGATAGACTACTTTTGGTTTCGAAATTAATTTCTAAAGTTCAATTGTAGCAAAATATATCGGAAAATGTTTTTTCATTGTCAAAACCAAAAGTAGTCACTCTACGTCCGTTTGTATCTTCTGTAGCATTCCACAAATTAAAAAAAAAAATTTTTATGTATTTTGGACACAAGCATATAGAAACTAGACCAAATTGTTGAAATGAACTTGTTATTTTTCTTAAGTATCACATGCCCTTAAGTTCTTTTTCAAGTGTTTTATTCCGATGTTATGCAAAATTTACTTTATACCAAAAAAATATTTACTTTGAAGCAATTTCAAAGTTAATTTATCAACTCGTAAAAAGGAATGTTAGTTTATAAATTTTCCATCAAAGAAGACCTATGTTAGAAACCTTTTTCTGTATTTTTTAAATTCAAAATATATCACTGATGAGAGCGCCGATCAGAGCTGAAACATCTGATTGACATCCAGTTTTTTACTTATGACCCTAAAGCCAATATAGTTATCAATGATTAAAAAATGTTACTTATGCGAAAGATAACGACAAATGGGATTGACTTTTTATTTAAAAATATTAGAAGATTGGTTGACAAAAATTAAATAATTAGAAAATGAAAATAAAATTATAAAAGGAAAGTAATGAATTGGGCAATTAGTTACGAAAAATGTAATGAGTCTGGCGATATGCAATTAAAAATAAGTTAATAATATTTAAAATGCGCACAATCTTTTAGATTGGCCCTCGTCCTCTATTATAACTTAAATTTTGTTTTTAATCCTTTAATAAAATTATGAAAATAATAAAAATTGCGTATTCACTATACTCCATTCGAAAGAGCTTTAAGAAACCTTTACAAATCACCCCCGAAAGTCTTAAAAAAAATATTTCAGGTGTAATAAAAAAACTTTGAAGTTTGTATCTTGAAGACGTTGAGTGGGCAAAAATTGAATTGTTAAAATTTCCGATTGATTCAGGTTTGAGTTCCGACACCACTAGCAGTCCCATATTTTTGACATCAGTTGGCCAATGGTTATCAAGTTTGTGTTTAGCAGATTATGAATCTCTCTTCGTGAATTATGGATTTGATGATTTAGAATTCATCGTGAGTATTTTAATAATTGCTCTGTCAAAACAAAAAGAAAACCAAGAGTCAATATTGTTTCGTTTTGTTAGAACGGAGTTTTAGATGAGTCAGATTTAAAGGACATGGGCATAACGAGTGACCAGGAAAGAGCTGTGATAATGGATGCTGCAGGTCTGCTGCACAATCGTGTTGAAAATCGTGTGACCCTCCATGGTCAATCGGTAGAAGATTGGTTGAAGGACATCCACCTAGAAAGTTATACCGAAACGTTTAAAAAGCACCTATATACAGAGATGGATCGTGTCCGTCGGGTATGGGAAGTTGAGTTGGCAGCAGTCTTAGAAATTCAAAAACCTGCACACCGGAAGAGGATCCTCGCATCGGTGAGCGAACCTAGTACAAGGACGCAAATGCGGAATGGAAACGGACCCAATCTAGAGGATCTGAATAAAGATCTGAACACTCTAGTGAGTAAAACAGATCTATTATGTTATGATTTAGTATAGGTTATAGTAATGTTCAATACAATCCATAGTAAATAAAGCATCAAACACCTTGAAAAAAACTGATAAGATTAACCAGTTAATTTGTTGTCTATAGCAGGATTACTAGTTTCTTGTTAAATTAACTGAAAATCCAGTTAATTTTACTCATTTCTCAGTTGATTTTACTAGTTTTTTTAGTTCACTTTACAAGAATATAATTAGTAATCCGAGTTTATTTTTAGTATAGTAATAATTCATCATTTTCCAATATTTACGTCTATCAAAATTTATCTAACTTAATCATTATCTATTCCTCAAAAAATTTCGTTACATATTACCAGCATTAGAACCAGGTTCATAATCTTCCCTGCATCCTTTTCTTTGTGGAAATTTATCTAACGTTCTGTTTCAAACACCATCCGTAATATATTTTATTATATGTTTTAACTCTCTACCTGTTTATGATCATCGCCTCTCATATTACAGAAGTTTTGGATGCTCATTTTTTCGGTTTTGATGTTAAAAGTTTATAAATTAAACTCGTCAACCATGTATTTCCGACGTTATAATATTGGAAAGATACAAATACCATTCAGTTTTCCTAAATCTCATAATACATGTAGGGGTTTTATCATGATCAGATTCTTGAAGAAAATCCTCCAAATCGCCTGTACGTCAAGTTAAATAAAAATTTGTTCAAAAGTTTCTGAAATATGTACTGTGGACAGTAATATTTATTTTATGAACACATTGCGTGCTAAAATTGGTGCTAGAATTGGGTCATTTTCGTGTGAGGATGACAAAAAATAAATATGTATTTCTCTAGGTGCTAATTTGCGGGATAAACAAATAAATTGTTTCTACACCTTAAGACATATGTAATAAATCCTGAGAATCAACTTTTTGTATCTTTATTAGCAGAATTCGAAAAAATTCCTGAAAAAGGCCTCATTTTACAACAGGTCAAACAGTTGTAACCTCTCAAAGAAGAATATAAATCACCGCTTGCACGAATTGCGTCTGCCAATAACGGACATCAGAAAGCAATTACATCATAATTGTAATTTCAGAGGAAATCAGTTGCCTAGAAAGTAGGAGGGTGAAATCGAAAGGTGATTCTGTGAGGATGTGTCTGACAAAAGGTGTTGTACCTGCAACAAAACGTTTCGAGGGTGACAGACAGAAACTCTTACGTTGTTTCACCCCTCACCCTCTTCCTCACCAGCACCAATCGCTGTAACTGTTTACCGTTCGATCGCACTCTCCACGTAATAACGTAAATATCTCGGATAATTGGAGTCCCGCTATTGTTAATCTGCATCAGTTCATGAGGTTTTTCACCTTTTTTTTTTCATTTATACCATTCGTGCAGTAAATTATAATTTCCCTTTTTTATTTTGTCACTCGTATCATTCGCAATTCAAGTAGATCTACGGGATCTGTAATTAGATCGTTCACTTGGCACAATTGCTGGTAATTACTAGCAAAAAATGATCCTGTTAGAACAAGAATTTTTTCGCCTAGTTGCACTTTTACTAAGGACGAGACAATATTTGCATATTAATTACGAAAATTGTATTTTAGTATTTTCTTAATGATAATACACAGACGAGCACCTCGTATATTTGGGTATCAACATTCTTATTTAAATTGACCTGATTTTTTTGCGGAACAAAATCTGAATTTTTTTCAAACGATCTATAGATTGTGAAATTATGTTCACTATGTATCACTGTGTTCCCGAAAAGTTTTCCATTGTCAGCCTATTTCAGGATCAAATTACACTCGACTCAGTTTTCAAGAAAGTGATTGCCTAAAACAGTGTTCGTTCCTTGAATATCTTTTTTTGTCGAGTCGTGCGGTCGGTCAGGTCTGCAGGTATTAGATTGAGAAACGATCATTATCTCTATGGTTTGAATAATCTCGAATAATTTAACACTCTCGTCTATTCATATGATAATATGAAAGGTGTATTTTTATTCTCGATTCCTTCAGATCTGGTTATAGTACTGGGAACTGAAATATGTTCTTTATATCATAATTATTATTATCATCTCATATCCAGGAGAATTAGACATTTCATCAGGAACCATTAAGAATCATTAAAACATATAGAGAGTCTTCAAGAGAAGAAGGAAAAAGTAATACGACCTCTGAAATCTCTTTCTTTATTGCCTCTTATCTTCTCTCTGAACCTAGAATTTTATTTATTTTCTTGAATTATAATTTTTTTCAATGTTTTAATGTATTTTGAAAAGAAACAAAAATTATTTTAATAAGCAAGCAATTTTCGCAGAAAACACTGTTTGGGGAAAAATGTTACTTATATAAAAAGCTTATCACATAATTCTCATTAATATTAGAAATATCCTTGGAAATTGACATGCCTTATCTTGAGTAGTCTTTGAAGATACTTGAAAATAGTGTCGAAAAATTTATGTGTAGAAAACGAATATTCAACAGCTGAAGGAAGAAATTCGGGAAAAGTTGCCGGAAAATTCACAGAATGATGGAAATGTATCAATAACTAGTACAAACTTAGCGTGTACTGGAACTTTAAGGCATAGGAAAAACAGACCTGCACCTCAGCCTCCTCAAAGGCCAAGTTCACACAACGGAGCAGTTTCTGCGTCGGAACAGCTTGAAATCAGAGCGCCTTCTGAACTTCTCTTCGGCGTCCCATCTACCCTTAAAACCCAATGGAGGCATCATCCAAAGGATCTAGTCACTGGCTGCGTTACGTACGTCGCCAACGTGAGTGCAATATATTCTTATTTCGAAAGCGTTTATCAAAGAAAAATGATTTTTGTTCACAGAAGTCTCGAATTATTGTGATTTTTAATTTAACAGTATTTGGGTTCAACCGTGGTTAAGGAGTTAAGGGGGACAGAATCGACGAAAAAATCGATTCACAAATTGAAGAAGACTTGCCGAGATCCAAGGGTTACTCCTGACATCACTTTGGCTATTTCGTACCGTGGTGTTCGATTTCTTAATACTTTAACTAACGTAAGCAAATCATCGCTTGAGTAAAATTATTCTACTCAATAAGATAAGAAAATATTTAAAAATTCTTTTCGCAAAAATAGGAACCTATTTGCGAGCACGAGATTCGCAATATTCATTGCGCTTGTCAGGATGCAGATGACCTCACGCACTTTGCGTACATCACCAAAGATCATGCTAGCCGTACTCACTTTTGTCACGTCTTTTGCGTGCCAACAATGGTAAGAACTAACGAATTTTTATCGTATCATACCTGACATAATATTTTGTCCTCTTCCCTTATTGTAAAACTGCTCATATAAAAAAAAAGTAGCTTTGAATCTCCTGGAAAAAAATCTAAGGGAGACTATTTATAATCGTACGCTACTGCTTTACTATTTTCAATTTTTTGTTTTTACTTATGATTTCGAATTTTTAAAATATAATTTTAAATATTTTTATTACGATTAAATGAACTATTTTCACCATGTGAAACTATTTAATGTTTCAGGATCAAGCAACTGAAGTGATTCTCACCCTGGGCCAGGCTTTCGAGGTAGCCTATCAGATGGCACTACGTGACAAGCTTGGAAGTCACGCAATTCGCTCTCAGTCTGCGAATCAGCTAACAAGCCTCGCAGCTGACAACGTTACGAATTCAAACTCTTCAAAGCGGAAAGCAGATAGCAACCACGAATTGGAAAATCATTCCAGTCAGCATTCAAATCTTAATTCCGTAAATTCTAACAATTCTGAGCCAAAGCCGAGGTCAAAGTCCATTCCTAATCCAATTTTGACTTCAACCTTGATTCCAATTCCCACTGCCAATTCGAATTCGAATTCTACGACGAATGCCAATCATCATAGTCCGAATCCAGTTCTTAATTCAAGTTCAATATCAAAAACTAAATCCAATGCAACAAAGTTACTCGCGTCTCATGGTCGTTCTCATTCCGTGAATGATATCAAAATCAATGGTAATCAACTAAAATTGGCGCCAATGCCGGTCGATGATATTGGAATTGGCGTAAGGGATATGAAGGCAGGCTCTAGAGCACCAATTGCACTTTCAGAAGAACTTTAGATTTGTTGAAAATATTTGGAAATTCGCTATGAAAATCTATCGAGAAAAGTTTGAAAATCACTTTTATTGGAAATTCAAAAAGAAATGTTTCGACAATCGGTGAGAACATTTTTCCATTAGCGTAAATAATTAACAAACAATCGATTTATTTATCGATTAATAGTGGGCTAGAACTGGATAATAAATCTTATGATTAAATACAAAAAAAAAATTCTGCAAGCTACTGTGATTATATAACTGGGAAGGTTTAAATCTTTTGAAGCTCCAGAAAGTAGTTGCGGAATTTTATACTCTTGGCAGCACAACTATATTGTTAGAAACTAGCCAGCTACGTCTAACGCGGAAAATTTAAATTTTTGCAACACAGGCTTCTCGATTTTAATTATATTGAATAAAATAACTTGATGAACCTTTATTCTCGGCTTAAAAAGCTGATTTATAGAAGCAGCAAGGAATCGGAAAGGCAACCAAAAAACAATAAGAATGTTCTTCTCAACGAAAATAGAAATTTGAATCGCAGCATTTCTGTGGTGAATCCGATTTTATCGGTGTGATAATTTAGCATATTTACTAATTCATTATTTGATATACTCGATTCTTAAGATATTTTTAAGCAAGGAATATATTCAACCTCGATTTAACATTATTTAATTAAGATAATGAATTAGTCAAGAGTATTAGAATATTTAATTTTGACTGTTTGCGAAGTTCGATGGTACAAAGGTAAGTACCAACTTTTTTCACTAATCAACGACAATGTACCGTTTTCATAAAATACATGTTAGATAATATATTATCGACAAACAAAATTTTTTGAAAACTATTTCCAAAATTTAAAAGGGAGTTTTTCATTGAAATAATTTAAGGAGGGAGTCTCGTTTAGGACGGCTAAATTTACGATATTTAGAAATATTTAGAAATATTTGTATGTATGAGTACATCAGATGAATTGATTAAGTAATCTTTTAGGTATATTATGAGAGATATTAACTAACGTAAAATTTCTTCTTTATTGTCGAATAATTATGTTTCACAACACAAAAGCGTTGTTTTTTGCAGCACCTTGCTTACAGAGGGTCTCCACTGCGGGCATAATAGCGGTCGATCTTTTAATCTGAAATAAATGAACCAAAAAAATTTAGGTATTACATTAAAAGCCACATTAATAAGCTTGAAAGAAAGTCCTGAGTTGTTGAGATCCGTTGATAAAAATTATTTTTCTTATGCCCGCAGTGTGAAAAAATACTGTTTCGAGAAAATCGCCTTTAACGATCCCGAGCGAACTCACCTGCCTCGTGTACTCTCGGTGCGTCAGAGGCTGTAGCTGAGCAAGTATTTCGAATTTTTATGTGAAACTTCAGAAGAATATTTTCGGATATGCCTACTATTCATTGAGATTATCAGCAATAAATGCATTTTTCCGACCCTCTAAACGAGGCTCCCCCCCTCAACATGAAAATTCTCGGGCTCAACGATTTGTGTAACCTTTGAAGACTTTGAATCTGGTTAACCACTCGCAATTAGTATAATTCATTGTTCGATAAGATTTTTGACATTTGACTTTTTGAATTAAGTAAATTTTGAGATAAGTTCTTAAATAAGTAAATTCCTAATAATTCTACAGGCCACCAAATTTTTTATAAATCACTTGTGCTCATTAATACTTGTTCTAAAACTATTATTAATCTAGATCTAATTGCCGTTTGCGCTTCCTCGGTCGATTGTTTCTCGACCTTTCAGATTCCGTTTCAATCCAAAAATTCAGGGTGTAGCGATTCTGGTACAAAGGGCGAGATGAGGGAGAGAAAAACATTTTTCTTTTTCTCATTAAAATCGCGGGGAGTGGAGGGGGGTGGGGGGGGGGGGGTTACTCCATCGTTCTGATTAGATCAGTCACTGTTGGGATATTTTTTATTCTCAAGACTGAAGATTTATTATAAACCACGTTTCCATGCTTTGCAAATATTTTGTTTTTATATTGATTTAATACATCAACTTTTTCTTTAGATATTTTTGTAAAAACCAAACATTGGAGTTTGATAAAAATTCTCAAAAGAGTCTCTGTTTTAGTGATTCATTTAATTAGGCATTTTTATGAATAATGTTATACATTTTTTATTGGAAATTTCGTTTATATGAAATATTCTTATGGAGATGCAAACGTGGTTTTTTACCAAAATGTTTTATTATTAGTGAACACGGTAAGACACTTTTGTCCTATCGTAAAAAATGAAATGCAGATAAACTAAGTATTAAATCACACAAACCAAAATACAAATAGAAAACGTTGCATTTAATATAGATATATGCGCGTCGTCCAAAGTTTCTACGTTTAAAAAGCAGATCCTTCTAGGCAAGAATTGGACAGACAGTCGGAAAAAAGTTAGTTGAACCAATTATTTCCTTGGTTTTTTTTTATTTATAATTTTCTTTTATCGAGTTTTTGAAAATAAGTGTGTAATATTTAATCTCCAATAAAATAATTAATTAGAAATTTGAATCCGATTATCATCATTCAATAATGAGGCACTTTAGAAGGCATGCCTTTCTTGTATCGAATATTCATGAAGATGAAAAATTAAATAATATATTACACATCCTCAAACTCACTCTTTGACACAGTGACATGTGTTTCTGTCCAGTCCTGCACCAGTTTCTTAAATACAAATAATATATGACGAAACACAGCGACATATTTTTATCCGGTTGAGACTTTTCATGGATCATTTTTTCGAGACAAAATTTCCCATGCTTCCACTAAAAAGATTCGATAAAAAAATTTGCCAAATGAAACTGAGAAAATAGTCACTTTCACTAACTTATTTTCCTGATTATCTGTCTAATTCCTCCTTAAATTAAAAAATAAGGATAAAATAAGGATACAAGTGCAATACCAGAAGACAAAAGATAGCGTGTTTTGATTTAGCGTGATTTCTTTTCTTATTTTAATAAAAACTATTATTTCCAAGTATTTTTACTAACTATTATTATTTTCGAGTGTCGCATAAATCCTGTAATACAGTTAAACTTTTGAGTAATACAAGTATCTCTCCTTATTCACATTGATAGCTTCAGAAAATTGAATTTAGAAAACGTTCACATATCACGTAAAGCGTTTTTCGTTTATTTTAATAAAGATAAGAATAAAATTATAGTGTAAGAAAAGTGACAAATATATGCAGATGAACGAAAATCGCGTTACTCAATATGTGGAGTAGCCTTTAGTAGACTGTAATATTCAGTGCACAGATTGATTAAATTCAACGGTAATCTGCTCTTTTCTTTTAGTAATTAAAATTCAATTTTGTTTTGTATTTCCTTTTAACGTTTGAATTTGATTTTACAAATTACAAAATCTGGGGACAACAGCTCGTGAAGTTACCTGAAACCTTAATTCAGATGAATTCTCTTGCAATAATTAGTGCACTCACATAAAATCACGTGAAAGTCACATGAAGTAGTTCTGGTAAAAGGTTGTAACGTGAAGTCACTTGAAGTTACCTGAAATCTAGAAGTTTTTAGGAATTATTACCTTTTGTAAAAATCACAAAATTGTTACTACCACAGATAAGTCTTATCAACTAGACGAAGATTAATTGTCCAAATAGTGCTAAATTTTATTTCTGTATTTAACAACATAAACGTGAAATAGTATTGATTTCCTGCAAATCGGTGTATAGAAATTATCAGATTTTATAAGAATAAAAGCATAACTATTAAATAATTATTATATCTGGTAGGGCAAAAACTCCAATCATAAAAAATATAGACTTTGAAAGACAAATTTTTTGTGTGAGCTTTATTTAATTTCGTTGAACCGGGGAGTGTAAATAGTCGAAATGTTTTCTGTAAAAGAAGAAAACATACAATTGAATGAAGAAACAAAGATTCGATAAAATACTGCCAAATTACAACACCAGTCCTTTCGAGGCCACATGCGCACACACTTTGTACTATTTAACTTGCCTAGTCTTTGAAATTAGGCTACAGTGAATTAAGATATATAACAAGGTATAATATTTATAGATAGGATTAACGATGAAAATACATAAGTAAAGGCGATTATTACCAGAAAAAGTAAAACCAACTTATAATCGAATATAATGCAAATTTTGTGATTTCATTTTCTTTTATCGACATTTACTAACATTTGCGGTTTATTGTCAATTCTAGTACGAACATGAACCAAACGGGTAGAAATTTCATTTGGTTCTATGTCAGGTCCTGACTAGTTTGGCCCACTTTCTTAAAGCACTAGCATGAAAATTTATTTGGACTATCTCAAAAAGTAAACCAGAATTTTTAGAAAAATTATGCCTCATTACACTCTTTTGATAATCGATATAATTAACTGAAATGAATTAGAAAAATATTAATTTATAGCCGACATTTTTTTAAAGGTGCATACAATTTTGTAGAAGTTGGTGATGCGATATAAAATTTTGTAACAAAATCATAAACCAAATGATAAAATTAGTGCTTAAGTTAGGGTGCTATCTAGGAAGTCCTAATTTTAGGTAGGATAACCTATTTAAGGGCCTGTGGTAAGGTTTTTTTTGTTTATATCACCAATTACATACGAACGCTTTATTAATAAAATAATAATTTTAACCAATTTTTCGGAGAAGACAGTAAAGCTTTGCATTTTTTTGCATTGCTGCTTCCTCTGAAAAATTTATTAAACTTTTTATTTTATTAATGAAGCTGTCGTATATAATTGCTGGCGTCACTATCTAAACCTGAATAAATGAAATAGTCACTGATTATATCAGTGAAAATAAATCATATGATGAATCAGTGCCCTGCTTTGATTTATTTCACTGAGGAATCAGTGAACGCGCCACATGAACATAACTTTTGAATTCGCGAATTCAAAACTTTCATCTACATTTTACTGATTAATCGTCCCTTAAAAATAATAATAATTAAGTAATTTCATTTTAGTGTTGTTTAGCCTAAAATAAACGAGTTCATCGATCGTTAAAATATATTGCTGGTTTTATTACTCCCACCTGAAGCTTTCACTGATTCAATAAGTAAGTTCAATCTATTTCACTGATTCTCAGTGAAAGACTTATAGCTGCTGCCATCAGTGAATAGTCACTGCGAATCAGTGGCCGTTCACTGATTCAGGTTTAGAGAGCAGACCCTATCAAAGGGCCTTAAAGAGAGATTTCTTGCAACGGGGCCATTTCGACCGATTTCCACCTGGGCATGTCAAATACTTTATATAATGCAAATCAGCTTCTTATTCTGTAGCAATAGTAATTTCCGATCAGAGCAAACAGGTCGATCATCAATATTTTTACTGGAAAATTCAAATCTTTAAAATATTAGAACAAAATAAATAATCTTTTTGATCTTAATCAAAAGCATCTATGAAGGTCACTACTTTTCCTCGATTTTTAATAACTCCTAAACCACTTCCATAAAAATATGCAATAATCTGTGATATTTAAACAATTCGTAAAAATTTTCTATTATTATAATCCTTGAAGAATGAATGAGAATTGCATTAATTAACCAAATGAAACTTGAATTAGTTATAAACAGAAATCAACACATTTGCTTGAGAAGGGAGGAAAAACAAGTATGTGCACATCAAAATTTTATAATTTTGGGCCCTGATTTAAAACAAAACAATCTATAGTTTTTTTCTCAATAGGCCTTCTAGATGTTGAGATTTACATGAAAATAGCAATTGCACAAAAAAGTTGCTGTTGGACCAAGAATGTAACTTGAAAACAGAAAAGACAGATTCAATATTGGTCCAGGTTCAGGGGTACCAATGTCAGGCTTAGATGGCTAGGAATAAATGACTACAATTAAACAGATAAAAATAAAGAAATCTAAATTTAAAATACTAGAAGAAATGTCGTATGAATAAATTTTAAGAAAACACCATCTAGAGTCAGTTCAAAACATAAAAAAAGTATCAAAACTTTTCATGCTTGTGATATTTAATATTTTAGTGTAATAAATTGTATATAGTTAGATGGTTAAAGATTCACTAAATTTTTTCAAGGTTGATCATTTCACAAAGTAATATTCTATTTTAAATTTCATTTGAACTACGTGTATTATTTCGTTGCTTAAATCTTAGAAAATGTATTATTTGCCCTTTGAAAGTCTATTTTTGCAAACGTAAAATGTAATTACTTTTAATATTTAATTTATTGTCTGTTGAATATTTTTACACATATATTATAAAATAATGTAAACTTTTAAAAAATGCTACTAGAACTGACTCTTATGAAAAGATGGGTGAATTGTATACAATATGGATATTAGGACATGAGAAATGTAATGTCTTCTGTAGAAATAACTATCTTTCAAGAACGTATAAATGAAGTAAATTGGTCATTACTAATTCAGCATAAAATTGACCAATTTGGGATGAATCGTAAATTAGATTATTTTAAGCAAGTACAATATAGACCAGTCATGAATCATTTACTACAAACATTTATAAAGTGAAAATGTTTGATAAAATAGCAATGTTCTTTCTTCAAAAACGTCGTGTTGTGAATATAGTCATAAAGTTGAATCACTTCTTAATAAATATCGAGACAGCTTAGGGGTGTGAGGGTGAGCTGAACTTATGTTTAAAAATAAAATGGGTTCTACTGTGGAATCAAGTGGTGATAAATTGTAAACACACCCCCTCGCTTAAACTCAAGTAACGCAGCAACATACTGTAAGCATTAGGGTATTTATATAATATTATAATTATAGATAACGTTTATCCTCTCGGTAAATAAATATGTATCGCTTAGTGCTTGAATATTAAATGTTATTCGTTAGTAAGATAAGAAATTAGATGATTCTAATCGTGACAATATGGAAGGCCATGACCTGTTAAAATTTTTGAATAATGTTGCATTATCCTCATCATTCAATAAATCAAATTTTTGAGGGTATGAGTCAAGTGAGTCACGTGATTGAGAAAAGTATTTTATTTTAAAGTAAGATAGTCTACAGACTTATACATATAGTTACTTTATCCTTCCTTAATTTTTAAAAATTTAGCCAAAAATATTTATTTTTGTAGAAAAATCTTAAGGGAAACTGAAGTATATTTCTAGATTACATGACTCACTTGATGCATCCCTTTAAGGGGGCACTTCATGTAAATGGCTAAAATAAACGCTATCTATGTGAATTTAAGAAAAAAGTTGTTTATTATTTATGACTGAAACTTTTTGCACATATATAGACGGCGCGCAGTTCATCGGCAATAAGTGTCTGAAAAAAATTTCAGTTATATTCTTTTCATGATAAGATTTCGCATACAATGAAGTACCATGAATAAAAAATCTTAAAAATTGAGCAAATTGGCAGATTTTGAAGAAAAATAAATTATTTGTAACAAATATGCATCATTTGCAGATTTAAAAACAATTTTCATGTAATAAATTTCATGCATAATATCGCTGTCCTTGTCATGTGTTCCATGTCTTTCTTCTATGCCGAGTACAAACTGTGGACATTGTAACTGCTACAATTTTTATCCATAACTGCGACAAAAGAAATTCAGTGATCTATTAAACATCAATAACTATCAGGTATATATTTGTTATTTTTGGAAACCGTCATGACACCTGATGAAGAATATATTTATTAACATCCCATAAATATTTCAGAACAATTGTATGAAAGTTGCAAGAGTTACTACGTACACGTACACGCAGTTGAAGTTTTAGAACGCATTTTTTCTATATGAAAGCTACATACTCGCATTGATACCTTACTGTCAATCTGCAATGCCAGCTTCGTACAGTTGACCTAAGTTCTCTTGAAAATTTGTTTACATCTTTTGAAAATTCAGGAGTCGCGTAACCCCTTAAGATAAATGACACGTGCTATCCTTTATTGGAATTATTTTAAAATCAATACAATGATATTTTTGAAGTATATACGCATTGTCCCATCGAACATTTTTTGCAGGTTTTAAAGTTTTTAAGTTATTTGGTAAAAAATGCTTTGGGCCTCAAGTTTCAAAGTTAAATCTACTCCTTCAGATTTGAGACTTAACATAAACGATTGAGGGCGTTGTACATATATTCGAAGTATTTTTTCACACGCGCACGTTCATCAAAACCAGAGATTGAGAGTTGACAGTCTTTTCTTTTGTAAGTGGAATAGTTTTCTAACAGACTTGAAATTTATAAAATATCTGGGGATACATAAAACTATAGATGTTTAAGGCTGCATATAAATTCCTTAAGCTTTACAGTAATAGTAGTTGATACTTTGCAAGACTATTTTCAGTTACAGTAATAATCATAAACTGTATAAGGCTCTCTTAAAGTGCACCAATATGCAAAATATCTAGCTTTATAAACTATAAAATTAGAACTTTCCTTCTGGAAGTGAACACAAAAAATATTTAATTGAAAATTGTAGATAGCGAAGGATAAAGATTTTGTTTCATCAATGTCAATAGTGGCAAAGCGATGTATGTGTCGCACCTTACATGTGAATTGCGATTGAATAAAAAATGGGAGTAATATTATTGCGGAAAAAATGTAGTATGTAATTTAATATCTCAGGTTTGCTTTATGTATTTTTATGAAAATTGGTATTGTTCATGAACAGCATTATGTTGTGTCAACTGAAGTCAGTTGGTTAATTTTCACAATAAACGAAAAGTTCAGTTATGGTAACTATAGAACGGCATTGTAGTGAATATAATCGGAATTTCTCCATGCCCTAAACACTTTTAGTAATTACAATGAATATATTAGTTCAGCGAATGATATAAGTCATATAATTATTTAATACAATTACAAACTGTTTAAAAAAAAAGATGCAATTATTTTTGGAGTAAACAGATGTTATAAAAACGAAGAGATACATAGTAAAAAATTTATTATTTTTCATTCAAATGTGTAAAAAATAATTCATTGTACTACCTAAAAATATCAGCCATTTTTTCAGTGATGAATAATGCAATTCGATTTAGGATAAGATCGTAGTTCAGTTAATTCAACTGAAAAGTTCGTTTGTCGCGCAAACTAACTAATTATTTGTTTACCACAAGTCAATATAGTTATAAATTTAATGATTTGAAGAGTAGCCAAAAATTTTCAACTAGTATGATATCGCAAATGTTTCTCCGTGTGAAAAATTATGAACGTAAACTTATGTGATCAATTCAAAATATAGAATTATAACTGTTTCCTTTTTCACTCTGCCTTTTTCCACAAATTTCGTCTGTAATTCGCTTAGACTTGAATACAAAAATTTAAATTAAAAATAATATTATTGTATTATTGAAATGTAAAAGGAAAAAACAAATTAATGGGTACTAAAGTAGACATTTTTAGATATACAGTTTCATGGCCTTCCAAAATTATTGTATATTAAACTTTTGAGTTTTTCTTACCGTACACAACATGCAGAGAATGCGATAGATTTTGAGTCTGATGATAACTGATGATGACTCCAACGAATTAATTATAGGAACTAATTTAAATGAGTGCAATTTTTTAAGCTGTGCACCCAATCAGACTTTAACAACGGGCGCAGTACTATGCCCGTACTTCCGGATACACGCGCGGTACTGGCAATCAGTACGGGCGCTGTACCAGTGCCCTTACTCTATGATAACGCTTTAAAAGTACTGGCTTTCCAGAATTGGCTGAGTACTGTCTGCCAGTATCAGATACCAGATAATCAGTACTGGCGTAGTACTGTCACCTAGTACTAGCGCAGTACTAAATATTCATGATAGCCATTACTGCGCCAGTAATGGCAAGTCAGTAGCGGCTAACCCGTACTGGCGCCGTACTGAATTTTTTGTAAACGTCGCCACAATACGGATTGGTCTGTCTGGGCATGCGCATGTTTGTGTACGCAGGGTTGAGTAACTACGTTATATTTTCAAAGATTTTTTCCTACACTCAGAAAAAATATTTGATTAAATAAAAGAAGATAATTTGTTTGAAAGGCTTTTTTTGATTCAAACAAAAGATTTATTTGAATTAAATAACATTTATTCAATTCACACAAAACATCTTTGGGCCAGATAAACATTTGTTTAATTCAAATAAATTTTTCTTCAAAACAAACAAATCATTGCAGTCGTATATGGCCGAAGATATAATTTTCTTCAATTTAAACGAATATTTTTTTTGAGTGCAGTTCTTTCATATATTTATGAACTATTTCTCAGTATCTATTATAGAATAATAAATTATTTGACGATACCGTCATAGTGCTGAAAACTTAAGGAAAATAAAACTTCCTTTTAGTTTACAGCATTGAAATGTAACGAAAGTTTTTCAAGCTCTCTATATTTGCTAGTAAGCTTGTAATACCAAAATTATTCTTGCTCGTAACTGGCGTCGTATGATTTGAAGGGTGAGAGTGTGAGTATCAACAATGAATAATTGTAAATGACACGTGTATCCATATTTAAGAAGCAGAAGTGAGCAAACGGAAAAAGAACACAGTGTAAATAGCTGGAGCGTGTTGTAAAAGATGAATGTCATTTCACAATGTTGTAATTATTGAAATTTATCGAAAAAGGTACAGAAAGGGATGAAAAATGGAATACCTTTATTCTTTCAGAAAAATATTTATTTTTTATTTATAAATTGTAATTAAATATCAGTTAATAGCATTGTTTTCTTCTTCTGATAAAGTTATTCCACTTTCTATCCTTGATGTTAGAGTTCCTCAAGGGAGAGCTGTGTCACTGCTTACTCTGAACTTGTTTGGTGGCGTGAAACTGGAATTGGTGCGACTTTTAAATCAGATAATAGGTTTTGTGACTGTTCGAACAGAAAAAATAGGGATATTAATAATTTAGACGCTATTATTGAAAATTATTTAAATGATGATTATATTTATATTATGTTGTTGGAGAGTATTATAAAAATAGTCTAACCTCAATATTCAATTTTTCTTTATTTTAGACGTGGAATATTCAAACTAGTTATCATTTCGCTATGTAGATATATTACTTTTCTAAATATAGATTCGTCTGTAGAGAAAAAATTATGAACTTATTTAAATATATAAATTTTGATCATAAAATTTCGAATTTCCGCAAAATAAATTAAAAACAAAAAGCTTTTCTCTCTGTAGACAAATGCATGTTTCAAAAGAGGTATATATACTTATTAAAACATATATCTAATTCTACTATATACTATTCTTGAAATCAGATATAAGAAATAAAAAATATAAGTATGTTATATGATGCAAATAGACATTTATTTGTGCAAATAAAAAAGTGTATATACGTGAATGCAGTAAAGAAAGCAAAAAAGTTTTTATTGCTTGTTTACTAGAATTATATTTCAATATCTAAAATTTTTTAATCATACGGCCCCCATAGCACAATACCTTCCCTGAACGTTCTATGAACGTTCCCATGGAATGTTCGAAAGGTTCCATCGGAACGTTCAAGGAACGTTCCTAAAACTAAGAAAATGTCCGGGTTTTTTGAACGTTCCAAAGCAATGTTCTCTGAATGTTCCTGTGGAACGTTCCAGGAACGTTGAAAAGGAATATTGAGAGAACGTTCCGCAGCAATATTCAGAGAATATTCAAAGAGAACGTTCCTGGAACCTTCCATGGGAACGTTCAGAGAGCATTTGTATCGAACGTTCGTAGAACTTTTCGTGGGAACATTCAGGGAACATTCGCAGAGAATGTTTTGCAACATTCCGCGGGAACATTTGGGGAACATTTATTGAGAATGTTCCTGGAATTATTTTCTACAGCATTCAGGAAACTTTCTTTATAGATAATCCTGCAGCTTCAAACATACTAATGCAGGGAATGTTTTTTATAAATAATTTTGGGCATTAATTTATAGGTAAAATGAAAAAAATTAATTACAGATATTAATATTTGGTTTATATATTTCAAAATACTTTAAGTACAAAGAGGAAGATGCTATAACGTTTACTGAAACAGTTTTTAATCAAATATTTAAATAAATTACATTTTTTCATAAAGGTAACATTTGATTATCTATAAAGAAAGTTTCCTGAATGCCTTAGAAAATAATTCCAGGAACATTCTCAAAAAATGTTCCCGCGGAATGTTCCAAAACTTTCTCTGCGAATGTTCCCTGAATGTTCCCACGAAAAGTTCTACGAACGTTCGATACGAATTCTCTCTGAACGTTCCTATAGAAGGTTCCGGGAACGTTCTCTTTGAATATTCTCTGAATATTGATGCGGAACGTTCTCTCAATATTCCTTTTCAACGTTCCTGGAACGTTCCACAGGAACATTCAGAGAACATTGCTTTGGAGCGTTCAAAAAACCCGGACATTTTCTTAGTTCTAGGAACGTTCCTTGAACGTTCCGATGGAACCTTCCGAACATTCGACGGGAACGTTCACAGAACGTTCAGGGAAGGTATTGTGCTATGGGGGGGTGAATTACTTATTTCCGATTTCGGTTTCGCGCCGCCTAGTACAGGGGGTAATATGGCAGAACTCTCCCTTGAGGAAATCTACTTGATGTTTGTAGACATGGGAGTTTTGTCTCGCTGAGAAACGAAGAAGTGAAAATCGCATTACTGTAGTAGTGAAAACATAAGTAAAGAGTAAAAGAATGAGCAAAAGAATGTATGAGAAAGAGAGAGGTAGTGTTGGGTGTGATTAGTCTTCGACAATTTTTTTTCGTAGGTCCTTTGAGTTTTTATTGAGACCTGATAAAAAATTGCATGACATCGTTTGCAATATTAATTATCGAAGAGAAATCGTCACTCATATTTCGCAGTATACAACTAGCGGTTGAGACAAATGAAAACAATATCACTAATCAATATCACGAGAAATCAAAAATGGTGAATTAAGAGAAAATAAAAAGTCGAGAATTATGCTTGTATCGGGGATGTCATATGTAACAAATGCGCTATTTTAAACGACGCAGCCTCACTGAACGCATACTTCTTACGTTTCTTGTAAACATTATATTTATTATTGTTCATGTTTATTAGAAATATAAAAAAATAAATAATATATCAGAGATTATTCCCTGGATACCTATTGTTTGAGACGTACTAACGTCTTAGTAGTAACCCTTCGTTTTTAAGCATTGGGTACAATGTTTCGTATAAATAAAATAATTCAGCAGCATGAAGCATTGCACATTTATTGAATATTACATCGAATATGTTCTCAACGACAACTCTTGTTCAACTAACAATCTACAGAATCGAGATTATTAAGTCAAAATCAAGTGGGATTGATTGAATTTATTATTTGAGTCCCTTTTCGGTATTTCTTTATTCGATAATTCTGCGAAGTATATTCCCAAGTCGAAGTCCTTGCACTCACATCGCCCTCGCTACACTTTATATTTAAAAAATCGAGTGTTTAGCGAGTATGTAGCGAATATTATGTCCCTCAAACTCTCGAAATTTTCCTCATCGTTTTTCCGTAGTAGTAGAGGAGCGGGTCGGAATAGTTGGGAACGGGTGCACCTTCGGAAGGAAGTCCTACCGCAGTTCCCTAAAGCCCGACCTCCGCTCAACCTGTCCCGGAATACACGGACAGACCATACTCACTCGAAGCAACACAGGCTCCGATACCTGTGTTCAATACGCAATACCTGATCAAGGTCCCGAAGGGGCTGGCTCCTGATCCTGCATGGCACACCACCTCGGCAGAGCTATGCTCACATCAATAAATTTTTGTAAAAATAAGTTTTTCAAGAAAAAATTTTAAAAAATTGGTTTGACTAATTAGGTATTTGATCTTTCCATATCAGATGATATGAATGAGCTCGAAGGAATTCTTCTGAACGCTGATGGTGGAATTGTTTCTGGGAAAATATTCACCAAAGAAATACAAAGCAAACAGCAAAATTTGGCTGACCAAAAAAAGTTGCGGCTAAAGGCAAGCATGTGTACCAAAAACATACAGATAAGGATTTGCTGAATGACCCTGGGATATTTCATACTTTCATCCCACCAAATCCTCCAGTTGCGAAAAAACTGGTATCTTCATGCTCGCAAGCTTCAGGTGAAGTTCGTTGAAAAAGTTTCTACAATTTTGTCTTCATACATTAAGGGAGGTTTCTACCTTGTAAAGTCGAAAAAATTATTTTTTTTTGCATTTCCGGATAGATACATGTTTTAATTTTACTCTCCCAAAATTTTGAGTCGAATTCTCTTAAATTACGAAAGTTATCGGCCGTTTGGTGGACCGGTGTCAAGCGCGCGGGTCGTATCGAGTAAACGGAGTTAACAATCGCGATGTTCAAAACGGAAAAAATTTGTTAATACAAATTGTTTAAACAAATTAATTTTGCAAATTTGATGCCAGATTCGTAATCAGCGACCCCGAAAACATGATTACCGATGAATATTTTGATTGAGATCTTGGAAATTCGACATACATTTTTGCAACTATAGTTCAAATTTTCAAACGCATTTTTCTCGAAACCATGTTTTTCGAGTTGGTGGAAGTCCTACAGGTCGCAAAAATTGAGCAATCGTCATGAAATTTTCCACACATGTTCCTCAGGAGTATGTGCATCCGTGGTACTAGAATCATCTGAAAATATTGAAAATTGTTTATTTAAAAAAATAATGAGTAACGAAAAAATGAGGAAAAAACCGATTTTTTTTTCAAAAGCTCATAATTTTCGCATTTTTTATGTTTTTTCCTTCATTCTAGTACCACGGATGCGGAAAAGTGTACAGATTAAGGAAATATTCGTCTTTTGCGTTTCAGATATTTTTTACGGACTCTACGACTTCCACCATGAGGACGAGTTGCCGCCGACATGCCGCCATTATTGGGTACCCCCCCTCACCCCCTTCACTTGGATCACCCCCAAAAAAATTGTGTAGCTTCAATAAAATGTACTCTACAACTGGCTAAAATTTCATTCTCATACCTATCATACTTTCCAAGAAAAAAATTCCAGAAAAAACAGCAGGTTTTGGGGCCAACAAGGTAGAAACCTCCCTTAATTTCAGTATTTCTAGTATATGGGGAAATTCTCAAAATTTGATATTTTTTCAACAAATTCGTTTTAAATCAATTTATTTTTGATTAACTTGTTCAAAAATTTGTTTTTATTATAAACATTCCGATCAGAGTCTCTTCTCTCTAAATCTGAATCAACGAAATCCCGCTAATTCATATTTACAAAGTTCGGTGATATTTTTCAAAAGAGTTTCTACAATTTCGTATTCAAAAGTGGATTTTCATGCTTCTGGTGTGAATTCTCAAATTTTGTTATTTTTTAATAAATTTGTTTTCAATTTGTTTTTTTTTAGATGAATTCGGTGAAAAATTAATTTTATTTATGAAAGTTTTGATTACGCGCTCTTAATTGCTTGGAACCTAATCAAAAATTTTCTATTTTTCATTACGTAGATGAAAAACAATTAGACACTAAAATGACTGTTGCAATAGATTTATCGCGGTCGGAGAGCTCTAATTCGCAGCGTCAATATGAAAGCCTGCTTTCCTCTCCGCTAAGTAGCGCTGAAGTGCGCGAAGCTACAGAACTCAGGCAAAATGAATTCCTCAAAGCGTCTTTTTTTCTACAGAAAGATTTCAAATTCTTAAATTTAAATTAAAATTGAAATATTATTATCTACTTAAGTAATCGAAATAAATGAAAAATATCAATTATAAAAGATTCATACATTCATATTTCAAATGAATTGATAATTTTAATTAATACTTAAGTAATAAACGTTTTTTAGTAACTTATGTCCTAAGAGACGTCCATAAAATACGTCACACATTTTTTGACCCCTTTAAACGACCATTGGAGTCACCAGCACAGGAAAAAGTGCGAATTACCAAAATTTTGTGTAAAACTCTCTTGAAAGAAAAACACCCCCAAGAAACAGGACAAACATTCGAATTTTCATCATCAGTTGTAGGCAATGAAAGGAAAAATAATAATAATGAAAGGTCATTGCAAAAAAACTAAAATTATACTCATGTGTAAATGTTGATATTCGTTGATAATGAAAGCAATGGAATTCGAAGCGTCGGCATGTCAGGGTCGGGAAATGATGACTACAATTCCATGGAGTACGGTACTTTTTTCCATTATTTGGAAATCGTACAATACAATTCAGCTCATCAGTTATACTAATAATATGAATAGTAGGCTCTTTTTCCTTGAAGCGAGAGCGAAAAGAGTACTAAAAGAAGGTAAAACGAGGGCATGAGAAGATCGAGGCGAGTGTTTGACAAGGTAAGTTGACCATTGCCTCACACTTAAAAAACGGGAAAACGGTAATATGTGCAGTCTTCGATGATCAGAAGAGAGTTGACTATGAATGCTGAACATTTATAGACTCTCTTCTCACATTCTCGCAGCCATCTTTACACATTCACCTCAATCTCGACAGTAGAGATTGAGGCGATTTTCAGGATTTCGATTCGGGTTACAAGTCTATATTTACTATCACTCTACGTGATAACGGAACTCTACCATATCGACCTTACCAACCTATGATTGAGAATTAATGTAACGTCTCGCAAGACTAGATGGAATTTTTAAATATAATTATTTAGAAATTATTTAGAAATATTGATTAAATAGTTCAAGATACATCCGTAGCCGAATAGGCGTTAACAAGATTCTGTGAGAAAAGTTGTGGAACCTCCGTAGCTCAGATGACAGAGCATTCGACCGGCAATCGAAAGGACCTGGGCTCGATACCCAGCGGAGTGGAAGCGTTCCTTTTTCCACAGAAAATTTCTTCAATTATTCTTATTTCTTTTGTGATGAGCCTCGGTGACTCAGATGGTAGCACTTCGGGCTTCTGAGCAAGAGGTGTAGGGTTTGAACCATCAGTCGATACCAATAGACATTTTTCTAAATACTCTTACGGAGACTGGTGGTTCTGATTCCACATTAAACCGTAGGCCCCATCAAGAAAGTCTGGTGAAAACTTTGATAAGACTAGAAATAGATTAGAAGTCTTCTGGCGAAAGGGTATCATGTCGAGATACCTATCGTTTGCGAGTACTGGTCGATCCCGAGTATGAAAACAATAGGGAGGGTCACGCAGACGGTACCAGTTTTAGACATACTAAAACTTCTTGCGGGGTAGGAGGGGGGGGGGGGGGGGGGAATCCTGGACCTTTATGAGAAGGCAAGTGTTCGGATGTTTGTAATGACAGGCATTCCTTGCACGCTATTATCTTCTGAAAATGCAGGAACAAAATCACTATCCACTTCTTTTTCATTAACCCAAAGAGCATCTTCTGCATCAGGAGTATCCTCATTAAAAACGCACAAAAGTTCTTTGGCACGTCGAGCTGCCACTCTTTCGGGGCAAATTTTTCTTTCTATTACAGTTGGCTTTTCTTTCTTGTGCGCTAACTTCCGCAAATTTTGCAAACCCTGTTAATTATTATCAGAGTCAATAACAAAAAGGATGATTATAATTCATTTGTTTTGAATGAACAAATTTTTTAAAGAGTGTGTGTATATTCGTTATAGGCAGTGACAAAAATTTCAAACTCAACTTATTAATTTGAAATTATTTTCATATTCTTTGCATATTTGCATAGAAATTAACGTTTCTGAATCGACTTTTTATATGAATGATATAACCTTATCTGTAATGAATAAACTTTTTTGCATAAATAAATTTACATAATTGTACTCACAAAATTGGTTTTAATATATCATAACTCTGATAATATTTCATAAAAACTGAAGGGAAAATTTATGTATTCTGCTTCAAGGAGAAAGCCATCTATATCCAAAGATTTCCAAACTTCGGACAAAACACGACCGGCATGCTCGAAATTTCTTTTTTCCAATCCAACGTCAATTTTTTTATTATTAGAGTCCAAATGAGACCCAAAATGTTGATGTTCTAAAATCAATCCAGTCAGCTCTCTGCTAAGCGGTGCCATGCGTCGCTCCACCCTGTTATATGCACTTCGTCCCGGAGAATTGGTCGCGAGGTAATAAGCATCCAAATCATATTTCTGGAAATGCTCTACAGCTCCAGCTATGATTGTGGTGTAGCGAGGGTTTTCATCTGGGCCACCATCAGACGTCGAGATGAAAATTGGTTTGACTAATCCGTCTGGTGTTTTCACAAATGATTCAAAAGCGGACGAATCAATAAGTCTTTTTAAGTCAGCAGCATGAGTTTCAGCAGTTGATGAACAATGTTTCCCACTGCGTATAGCGATGTATGTTGGTCCTGAATATGAAACAGCGGAAGGTTTCCTATCTCCTTCTCTCCCAATTTCCCAACACGGAGGGAATCAGTTTATGCCGCTCCGCAACCACAAAGTCGTGGTCAGGCAAACGAACTCGATAATCAACGTACATTAAAATTGGTGCCTGCTTATTGGCCGCCGTAATTTCCAACGTAACTCTGGCTTTGTCATCTTGAGATAAATAAAACACCTGATCTGGACCCAGCACTGATGCAACGGATTCAAGAGCTCGCATAGTCGCGGTACAGAATCTCGCATCTGGATGTTTTGAATGCTGATCAGCTTCAGGTCTTGCCAGTTTCACTGGTACAGTAGTAACATGGCGTTTTCCTTCTATCGCTGTCGTACGTTTAGGAAGAAGTCTCAGGTACAATCCAGAGCGGCTTATTTGTAAACCGTATTTTTGCACTTCATTGTGTAGATCACCTAATGTGCGGCAAGTTCGAATTATTTCTGTGCGACGTCGGTCATCTGCGCCTGCTCCAAATATAGCGATTTCCGATAATACCTGTAAGCACTCGCAAATATAAGTGTTTTCTGGTAATATATTTTTTAATATATAATTGTTGTGATCGAATTAAAGTGACATTAAACTTTCTTAATCAGCTGATTTTCAGTTTTTTTAAAGCAAATTTTTTATCAAGATACCCTAGCGAACTGACTGCAATATACTATTACATTACAAGGGGCGAAACACAGCGATTGCAAACGAGTGTAGAGTCACGCGAGTTGCATTCTCTGTGTTTTATTTCGAGTAATGCATACTATTTTTCATAGCAACTGTTTTGAGAATTTGATTTTCGGTACCTGTGAAGCAGGACGAAAGTGCGGTTTGCAACCCTACCTTTAAAGTTTCGCCCCTGGGGTTGAAAATCGCAGTTTCGTCCCGCTTTACAGGTACCGAAAATCGGATTTTCAAGAGGCGCTATGAAAATACGTTTTTTTTCAATATCTCGGAAAATTTCCGGAAGTTCGAGAATAAATACACTCTCAAGCGTCAGTACAAAGTACAATGACAACAAGCGACATGAAATATATTTTCAACATTTTTTCAAATTTCGTGGGTACACATTTAATGTGTGACGTAACGCAGAGGGCAGACCCCCCTCCCAACATGTCACACCACGTCACAATTTACAGACCCCCCCCCATAAACTGTGTGACGTATTATGTGAACGGCCCCAAAGGGCAAAATGAGTTGTGGCTACCACGTCCCATTCATAGAGTTCCGCAAAACCTTCGATTTTTGCTAGCCATTCGAGATATCGTGGCTGCCCTTTACTGTTTTTTTGGTGTCAGTGGTGTTCAATAAAAAAAATTTAGTCTAACAGTCTATCAAAATTTACATCTTCTGTTTACGAAGTAATTCAATGCTACTAAAATAAACACGGTTTTGTCCACAAGCGAATCTTCCAAAGCGATCTCGAGCACGCATAAGCCCTGTACCAATGCCCATGCTCTAAACGCGTCTTTTCGATTTTTTGTCTATTTTTTACTTCTTATTACACACATCTATTATTCCATTTCTGAATCATATGATGTTATTCAGCGGTTTGAATTTAGATATGTAAGCACAATAAAAATGAAGTCAAGTGAATTCAAAGTTCAGTTAAATTAAGTTATTTAAAGTAAAAAATAAAGTTAACTTGAGCTACTTTGATAATTAAAAAACGAGTTTTTGGTTAACATTGTCGTTCATGGCTAGAAAACGGATGAGAGTAGTCTGAACATAGCGATGGAGTGTTGGGGCTCTCGCTTTGCGGAGAGCCTCTGTGGAAAAGCCAGCTATATACTTAGTAATATTATCAATGTTCTAAAGTACGCGTATCAAATCTCGTGTTTCACAATTGTGAAATCTATATCCATAGAGAATTAAAAGTTGTCCCATGAGATCCCGCGCTAGATGCAAACGTTTCATACGTAAAAAAGTATTGCTAATTCAATTCCCCTATAGAAATTTTCCCGAAATAAATATAAATATAAATAAATATAAATTACTGTTCGGTACTCGCTATTGAAATTTGACATTGAAAATGTTTTGCTTATTGAGCTAAATAGTCCAGTATATTTGGTCCGATTCCTATAGGTATTATTGCAATTCATTGGGTAAGAAAAATTTTTTTTGCCATCTTTGGGGTACCACATAGGAAGCTTAAATCCAAGTTTTCGACCATCAACCCTTTGCAGGTTGTCGGCCATCTTGAATTAAGGGGTGATTTCTTGTATCGCGAATAACAGTCGTATTTTTGATTTTATCAAGAAAACAGTTCATACCATTTTTTACGAGAAAAATGAGTTCTACAAATTAGTTCATATTATGTTTTCTCGTATTTTGCTTATTTGTTGCTTAAAAATCGATTATAAAAATTAAAAGAGAATTGAAAATTTTTTTAGATCAAATATCTTCATTTCTTTCGGTGCTATTGCAAAACTTTTCAGGCAAAAGTTGTGATTCACACGATCCTCTACAATTTTTGTCCAAAACTTTTTTTTTTAAAATCAATTGTTTACTTACCGTAGCGTCTGAAAGTTGCTCGCATCGTCGGTAGCTCATAGCACTCAATGGCGCGCGCTGTACCTGGCGCCTTGGCGCCTGGCGGAAAATGGCTCGCTTTTTTTACCTGCCTACTGTGGAATGTATGTGACCTAGCTCACGCCTAATGATCGTTTTTCATATCTAATCTAGCGCGATGAGACAAAAAAGTCTGATTTTCTCGAAAAATCAGTCTATTTTGGAACGTTTGCATGACATGCATCTCGTGCAGCCGAACAACCACGAGTGATTGTTTTATTTGTAAAAAGGCTTTAAGTTTAATTTAATTCAAATACTAAACAAATCGGCAAATTTGCGAAATCACAAGGAAAATGAGTGCTGTTTAAAGAACAAAACAGCAGTTACCATACATCGCGCGTGCTATAAAAACTACTCAAACTTGAAATTGGCAGATGTTGCAAGGTAATGTGGGCATATTCATAAATTAATGATTGTGAGGTTCGTAACATGAATTTTACAATGTCAGGAAATAAGTTTTGTTATCGAATTCCTGTAAAAATTTTCTCATTCATCATTTTTGAGAATTTCTCATTTATTCTTTCAACAAACAAGAGAAATCATATAAATAATCATATTAAATTATATTGAGCAATAGTAAGTAATTGAAATACCAATAGAAAATAACCAAAGTTAAATTTAAAAACAGGAAAAATTCAAAATAAAAATAACAAATAAAAGGTAATTGCAATATAAATCATACAAAATAAAAAGTAGTCAAAATTATTTTTAATCGAAAAAAAATAATTAAAAAAGAAAGAGAAGAAATGTTGAGCTCCGTTCACTCAACGAAACTTGGAATAATTTAGTACGGCATAGCGCTCGCAATCCAGCACTACCAACTACCGAGTGACGTGGCGCGCAACTTTCAGACGCTATGGTAAGTAAACAATTGCTCTTACAAAAAAAAGTTTTGAACGAAGATTGTACAGGATCGTGTGAATTACAACTTTTGCTCGAAAAGTTTTGCGATAGCACCGAAATAAAAAAAGATATTCGATCTAAAAAAATGTCAACCCTCTTTTTATTTTTATAATCGATTTTTAAGCAACAAATAAGCAAGATGCGAGAAAACATAAGATAAACTAATTTGTAGAACTCATTTTTCTCGTGAAAAATGAAGCAACTGTTTTCTTGATAAAATCAAAAATACGACTGTTATTCGCGATACAAGAAATCACCCCTTAATTCAAGATGGCGGACAACCTGCAAAGGGTTGATGGTCGAAAACTTAGATTTAAGCTTCCTATATGGTACCCTAAAGGTGGCAATAGTACATTGTGCAACTAGGGAAAAAAAAATTTATTTTGCGAGTGTGAAGTTTGATGCCCGAGCAAAGCGAGGGTAACAACCACACGAGTAGAATAAATGTTTTTCCCGTGTTGCACACAATTTTTTTTCTACTAGCGGGTCAGAATGTGGATTTGTTTGCCCCGCACGGGGCAATAAAGTCCACTTTATGGCCCGCTAGTAGAAAAAAAAAATTTTCTTACCCAATGAATTATTGAATGAAATATTGAAAATCTAAGCAAAATGTCCATCACTTTGTGTCAGCCACGTTGATTTTAGAATTATGTAACTCATTTCCAAAATCAGCGACCCAAAAAACTGAAATACCTTGATTTCTGAAAAAAAGGTCTTTCATTTTGTGTCGACCATATTGAATTTTTGATTTTTAGTTTCATTATTGGAATCAGCGATCCATAAAACTAAAGTACCTTGATTTATAGCAAAATCCATTGATATTTGCAAAAAACGTCCGCCATTTCCTGTCAGCCATATTGAATTTTGAATTTTTAGCTTCATTTTTGGAATCAGTGGCTTTGAAAACCCATATTCTGCGAAATAAGGCATGAGAAATCTATTCTGTTACGTCCGATAACGCACAGGTTCACATCAAGTAAAATGATGTTCGCTTTTAGGTCAACGCCCGCGCGCTATAACCTAGGGAACGACCTAGCGTGATTAGAGGTTTCTGCAACAACCTTAAATCATAAGAAACTTCGGCCTGAACGACAAATTAAGTGAGTTTGGAGGATAGTTTAGACGCTATCAGTAGATTGAGATTTGTTTGTTTCAAGACCAAGAGTCAATTCACCAATCAAATTTTCACCTATCTCAAATGCCTTGCTAAAGTACTTGATTCCTATACGGGGGTCTTTTTGACCCCATCAGGTCAAGGTCAAGGTCATTCCAAGGTCAACTTTTATTTATCAAATGGAAACGCGTTTTTGACCGCTGATTCTGAAAGAGAGCGATATTTTACGTTTGCATATGGTTTGATCTATGAATCAAAGTGACCTTTAGAGGTCTTCAGGTTGAATATTTTTTCTTTAATTCCTGTCACATTTGTCATACAGGCATAGTAGTCTTCTTCGCGTGATAGTTTAAACTTTAAACTTTAAATCTCTAGATTCCTTTTAGGAATTTCATCTTGTCATTATCATATAACAAGCACTACATATTTTGTGCGGTATCCACTTTTTAATCTTGGTTAGAAACATCAATCTCAAAACTGCTCTTTTAAATTCTCGTAATTTTCTCCGACATTTCTTTTTAATCAGCTGCAAGGTGGAGCTTGGTACGTATGCAGCAAGCACGTCAGAATTTTTGTTGCATGAATGTTCAGATGAAGAACTCCCTTCGTTTTTTCGCAATAAAGACTGAAGTATTTGTCAATGGAGCTGTTTTATGGTTGTTTTTTTTTTTCAGATACCATAGTAGATTACAAAGACCCGCGCGTTTGGATCTTGGTTTGTGAGATCAAAATTCTAGAAATTATGAAGGTTATGGGCCGTCCATGAATAGTCAAATAGTCCTATACGCCCTTATACTATCCAAAGGATCAATTTATAGAACCTGTAGAAAATAGAGATAAACTCGGGTTTGCTCTGGTAAGCATGTCAACGATGTTAGGATGTGAAAATTAGGATCAACCAGTAAAATATTTTTAGGAATTTGAAGATGTCTTCGCGATATACGAGGGTGGATCAATAAGTACTCCTGTTTGAATACAGGTGGCGTTGCTAAGGAAAGTTGGCATTACCATCGTTTACGTTATACAATCTTACATATACCATCAAACAACGTCATACAAAATTTCAGATTGATTCATAGGTTTGTTTCGAGTTGATAGACATTTGTATTGTACGTGTTGGGAGTTTTTCGATACAATGGAAAAAGAACAATATCAATCCGTAATTTGCTTTTTATTTTTGGATGGAAAAACGTGCGAAGAAATAATAGCAAAGTTGAATGCTGTCTATAAGAACCTTTCACCGTGAGATACAACCGTGATATATTGGTTCAACGAATTTAAACTTGACTGTATATCTATTTTTAATGAGGAGCGCCCAGGCGGCCCGACAGACGTCGTTACTGCGGAAATCGTTAAAAAGGTCCACGACATGGTTTTTGCTGATCGCCGAACGAATGTGCGTAAGTAGCAAAGGCGGTAGGCGTGTCGTACGGAACGTCAATTAACATTTTACATGATAAGTTAGGAATGAGAAAGATGTCGGGCCGATGGGTGCTGCGATTGCTCACAGTGGACAACAAGCGGATAAGGCTATTAACTTTGGAGCAGTATTTGGACCTCTTTAAGCGAAATTCACTGGAGTTTTTGCATCGAGTCGTCATTGCTGATGAAACCTGGATCGATTACTATACGCTAAAGACCAAGCGACAATTAAAACAGCAGATTTTTTAGGCGAATCTGCTTGAAAAAAGACAAAGACCGGCCGGAATGGTTATGGGCACTTATTTTTTGGGATTCCAAGGTAATAATCCTCATGTATAAGTAATTGTAGTTGTTACCAGTATATTATTAAAAATCCTCATAGACTCTTTGGAGAAAGGACCCATGATCACGAGGCAGTACTACAGTGAATTATTGGACCGATTCGATGAGAAATTCAAAGAGACACGGCCCCATTTGGCGAAGGAAACAGTGCTTTTCTACCACGGTAACGCATCAACTCACTAATTCGAATTGTTGCGGCCAATTGCATGAATTGCCCTACGAATTGCTGCCGCATCAAAGGAGATCATCATAGAGAAAGAAGCCTATTTTAACGAGTTTGACAAGTCATATTTTTTAGAGGGTGTCAAGAAATGGCCTGGACGTTAGGAAAAGTGTATTGCCCTGAAAGGAGGTTACGTTGAAAAATAAGAAAGTTTTTGTGAAAAACTTGCGTGTTCATTTCCAACACGGGTACTTATTTATCCACCTTTGTAATTTCATTTGGAACTAGATTTATTATATTAGGAACTAACAAAAAATGAGGTATACATTTATACTAGTTATAGAAAAATTGGAAAGTGATATAAACCATGATATACACAGTGTGTCCCAAAAATAACCGAACTTTATATTTAAATCATACAACATACAGCGCTATCTATTGAAAATTTTCAGCATTAAAAAGATACATTCATCCTCTTTAAAACGCACCTAAATTCATGTAAATCGGATGACAGATGTGAAAGTTACAGCCATTTCAATAAAAGAAAAAGTGTGCTAATGTTACAAAACAAAAATGGAACAAAGAGCAAATATAAAATTTTGTGTTAAAATTGAAAAAAAATTCGCTGAGACATACGCATTGATGAAAAAAGTTTATGGTGATAATTGTATGAGTCTTACTCAAGTTTATACGTGATTTACATGATTTAAAAATGGTCGTGAGGATTTAAATGACGACCTAAGGCCAGGTCATCCAGAAGTTAGTAATTGTGCTGAATTGGTGTAAAAAGTCCGTGAAATCATTGGTATCGTTGCAAATTTTACTACGAGAATATTGGCTGAGGAATCAAATACGAGTAAAAACATTATTTCGAGAATTTGAACTGAAGATTTGGGTAAAAGAAAGGTCTGTGCGCGTTTCGTTCCACATGAATTAAATGAAGACCAAAAAATCGCTCGTGTGGAGCATTGCAAAGACATTGTTGAAACTGCTGAAAACGATCCAGAGTTTCTTGATTCGATCATAACTAGTGATGAGTCATGGTGCTTTAAATATGACCCTGAAACTAAGCGTCAATCTGCTGAATGGAAGTCGAAAGGCGAGCCAAAACCAAAAAAATTGCGTTTTCAGAAGTCTCGAATCGAGACAATGTTGATTACTTTTTATGATTCGAAGGGTATTGTCCACAAGGAATTTGTTCCAGAAGGTCGAACTGTTAATGGAGAATACTATTTAGGCGTTTTAGATCGTTTGTGGGAAATAATTGGTCGTGTTAGACCTGAATATCCAGCAGGAAAACAGCTGTTTTTATTGCACGATAATGCACCACCTCACAAGACCTAAAAAGTGAACGAATTTTTGATGAAAAAACGGATTTCTCTTATTAACCACCCTCTGTATTCGCCTGATCTATCACTATGTGACTATTTTCTATTTCCAGAATTGAAAACCAAGATGAAAGGAGCATTTTATGATGACATCCCAGCCATTCAAGCAGCCGTAACCGAGGTGCTGAAGAACATTCCTATAAATGACATAAAAAAATCTATGCATGCGCTAGTTGATCGTTCCAAACGTTGTATTGAGTCTAATGGAACCTATTTTGAATAAATAATAACTTTCAAAGATAATATAATGTGTATCTTATTCTATATCCAAAAAGTTCGATTATTTTTGGGACACACTGTCTATACCATTCACAGTTCTTGTATGAACTGGATTAATTGTTACGAAATTAGCTTTTGGGCAAGTATGGAATGAGAGTTGTGCCTTTACTCGATTTCCCTTCATATCAAACAATAACTATCGCACCCATCATCCATTTGTATTCTACGCCCAGTTCCTACGTATAACTGGACATTGAATATAGTAGGTAGGAGTAGGGAGAATTGATATAGTTATTCATGCAGGATTTGCGATGGGATGATTCGACGTAGGAAATCACGTAGGAATTGATGTGCGGCAAGTCATAGGGCGTTCATATCAGCGACTACATCAAAACCCATATCGAATCCTTTATCATTTCCTCTCCCATCTCCAAAATAGTAAATTCGGACAGAAGCCTACATAGGATCCTACATAGATTCCCATACTATTGCCCATGTGGGTTCCCACATATATTCCTATGTAGGGATTTTCAATCGGAGTAACTCTGCTAGTTTAACTTTTAAGAACATGAGTTTCATGATATGAATAGGAATTCTGGTAGTCGCACAGAAACGATTCACTAAGCTTGCATAAACTATTGTACATTTATTGAATATGACATCGAATGTGTTCTCGACGACAACTCTTGGTCAGCTAACTGTCTACAGAGTCGAGATTATTTAGCCAGAATCAAGTGGGGATGAATTGAATTTATTATTTAATTTCCTTTGTGGTATTTTTTTGTTCGGTAATATCGCGAACGACGTACATTAAAAGTCTACATTTACCATAACAAACGGATAGCTCGCAACAAGAGAAGCGAGATAATAAGTTGAATTCAAGAGAATTTCACATAAATTAATAAATAGGCCACCAGCTAAGTTATCTCATACAAAGGAAGATTCCTACAGATATTTTCAATAAACAAATAAAAAGAATTATAGACATATCGTGCATTTATTTTTAGCACCTCTTCGAATATGCATGTAATAAAATGAATTATACGACAGGTCTGGATTATTGTTTGCTTACTTCTTTTTGCAAACTATTTCTTTTTTTATATTTATTGATCAAAAAGTATAATTAATATCAATTTGATTAATTTCACTTAGTACAAAATTTAGAAAGCTTGGATTCGTAAAAAATTTCACTCGCTGCAACGAATTCGTTGTTAATTTTGTGGAACTGAGGGAAGCTATTGCTGTGTTTGTATTTTGAACAAGTACTTCATATTTTCTCGTTTCTGCTGGTATATGACTTTTGGATTGGGGTCGGAACTCGCAAGCAAGGCAGATTGTGAAGCACTGAAGATGCTAATTAACAAAGTTTCAGTTTCCAGAAAGTTTTTTCATTAGCAGCTACATTATTATACGTTGCGGGCGATGTTCTTATTGGCTCTTGTTATGATCATCGTAATTTCTTTGGTCGACTCAGAATTTATATCCCACATACAAAAATCGTGTTTATAGAAAAAAGCGAATTAAAATGTTTATTTTACGTTTCCTGCTTTTTGGGCGCTTTTGATTATTTTTCAATTTATTTTCAATTTCGAATTATTTGAATGATTCAAATTATTTTTAAAAAAAATGGAATTTCTGATAGTGTCCAATATATACGAATCGGATGAAGCGATGCTTCTACTCTCATGATTTTCAGGGTGAGCTGCACAGAATGCATTATAATCTATTTTCTTCGCTCCTTTTTTGCACATTTCTTGTTATCTTGAACATCAGTTTTTTTATGATTTCAGAAAACAGATCATATTCAGTTGGTAATGAGGTTTTTTTCTTATTCACAGCTGCACGTTACGGGTAGAAGTTATTAGGTCGCAAGTCATTTAAAACCACCAATTCCATCGCCTGGACCTTACAGTTACTATAACATTGTGAAATTTGTTCTTTATCACTGACAAGTGCAAAAGAATCTTAATCCTCATATCAGTTGATCACTCACGCTTCTGTCCGAAGTTTGAAGGCCGTTAACTAGACAGTTCCATAACGCTTAGTCGATGAAAAAAAAAGCGTTATAGCAATATGTTGCTAGGATGCTTTCTACTTTTGACCGCAGTTCCATGATTGAGCAAGACTGCAAGCAAACTTGTTGCTGTGATGAACACTGAAAGTGATGATAACTGCCGTTCAAGAGGATGTGTAGAATGATTCGCATTTCGGTTCACCATAGTAACGAAGCCAACGAAGGCGCGCTGACTCACAAGGGACGTTAGGGTGTGAGGATGATGGCATTGTCCTCATCATAGTCAGAAAGCTCTGATACTTAGCCCTGAGGAGGTATCGGTGTTATCACTTTCAGGGCGGTAGACTCGCCTGTGATCGGGCTAGAAACCATAACGTTCAGGTTTATTTACACGATATATATCTAGGCAAGATGACTTGCTTGATGGATAGTAAGGAGGTACATTTTTAATTGAATCAAAGAGTAGCAAAGATGTGAGATCTGTGTGAACAATGTGGTGACTGTCATCTTTGTTTCGGAATTCAAGTTATAGAAAACTTAGTACATGGATAAAAATTTCACCTTCTTGCTTGCATTCAAAACATGAAAAATGACTGCCGTAACATCCCGAGTCGAAGTTTTTGCCTTCTCTTTGCCCTCGCTACACTTTCTATTTAAAAAATCGAGTGTTTGGCGAGTGTGGAGCGAATATTATGTCTCAAATTCTCGAAAAACTGAAGGTGAATAGTTTACAAGTTGAACGCAGAGAAGAACGAATACGAAGCGATAGTGAAACGAGAGCGAAGTGATATTGAAAATTACAATTCCAAGATCAGAAAATTTAGAATTCAAGAAGGTATAATTAATTATTTGGGGCAGATGTATATAGTTGCAATGAGTAATATGCATATGGGACATTCTTATATTTTTGTAGCTTCCTTTTAATAAATTAACCAACACGTATAACGGGATTTAAAAAAAAAAATTTTTGAGAGATATATTAATTTAAACTTTTGATAAAATTGGATAAAATGCTAAATTTTCTTATACTTATAATTCATTATTTCCGGTTGAAATAATCAAATCGATTTTGGGTTTGTTTCATTTTCTAGCTTGTTACGTTAGGTTTTCAGAAAAATAATTTTATAAATTTTATTTTGTTAATTAACTACAGATATAGGCAATTTAATTGTTTAAACAATTTTTTCATGTTTGCCCCCTCATTAGAAAAATTTGAAAAAATAGTATCGTATGCGCTATTTCTCAATATAACTAGCGCATATTTAATAAAAGTGGAGACTCAATTAGATCGGACGATATTAAATATTTTTAAGCGCGCGACGTGTTTAATCATGTCTGAGTCGAGCCGCAACTAGCCTTCCTCGAGACATAATGTGCTTTTGGTCGACTCAGACAGGATTAAACACGTCGCGCGCTCAAAAATCTTTAATATCTTCCGATCTAATTGAGTTTCTACTTTTATTAAATATGCTCTAGTTATATTGAGACAAAGCGCATATGGCTGTATTTTTTCCAAATTTTTCTACTGAGGGGGCAAACATGAAAAAATTGTTTGAACAAATAAATTGCCTATATCTGTAGTTAATTAACAAAATATAAATTATAAAATTATTTATCTGAAAACCTAACGTAATAAGCTAGAAAATGAAACAAAAATAAAATCGATTTGATTATTTCAACCGGAAATAATGAATTATAAGTATAAGAGAATTTAGCATTTTATCCAATTTTATCAAATGTTTAAATTAATAAATCTCTCAAAAATTTTTTTTTTTTTAAATCCCGATATACGTGTTGGTTAATTTATTAAAAAGAAGCTATAAATTTTTTTTAATACATTACATAAAATTTAAATAAAATTCATATTTTCAAAATATACAACACGGAAAATAAAAGAACCTTCTTATATATATGCCGCTAAATTCATCGTATGATTCGTTTGTTTAATTTAATTTAATGTGACTTCATTCAATTGCACGAAAAATCAATATTAATATTGTTTCGGTTTTGGGCGTACTTTCGGCTGGAGATCAAGAAAAATAGTATACAACCCACGGCCAGAATGTTTGATGCCCTAGGGTCGTAATATACTATTACACA
Organism: Diplolepis rosae; assembly: GCA_030998225.1. NCBI lineage: Eukaryota > Metazoa > Arthropoda > Insecta > Hymenoptera > Diplolepididae > Diplolepis > Diplolepis rosae. The sequence goes on from JAPYXD010000466.1 coordinate 5,462,587, forward strand.
AGATACTTTTTGATAATAAATAATGCAATTTTTTAATGTATATTTCAAACTTTAGTTTCATTAAACTTTATACGTAGTTATGATAAAACTGTATGCTAAATATCAATTAATAATTATACTATATATATCAACAATCATAATTATAAAAATTAATTAATTAATTACATTAATTTAAAAATAAATCATTATTATATGGAAAATTTGTGAAAAAAGTTGATTTATTTTTACTTGAATAACGCTAAAAAACTCTAGTTACGACACTTTCTCTCACAAGTTCTGAATAACTCTTGCAGTCACTATATAAGGAAGTTTCGAATTTTATGTTTCATCATTGTAAGCGAGCGTGAGCGTAATTCGACGAAAGCGTATCGTACTATATATAAGTGTAGTTATTAGGTTTATATATGTAAGGTTATATGTTTAAGTGTGTTTGTGATGAAAAATATGATTGGCTACGACTGAATGGTGTGAATGTATTTGTATTCTGTTTATGTATGTATGTATGTATCGGATGACCAATGGAAGGTTCGTGGTAAGAATTTTTTTGTTATTTAAGAGAACCATGACAACGTATTTCTATAGAGTTGGCCATCGCCTCACCCTCGAAAAATGGGAAAACGGTAATATGTGCAGTTTTCGATGACTAGAAGAGAGTTGACTATGAATGCTGAACATTTATAGACTCTCTTCTCACATTCTCGTAACCGTCGTCACACATTCGCCTCAATCTCGACAGTAGAGACTGAGACGAGTCTTAGGATTTCGACTCGGGATTTTACTTCAAGTACAAATTACTTGTCTGGCTTATCAGCAATACAAATTTTTACTCGAAAGCCATATTTTTTATTTGCAATTTAAATTTCATCCCTTATCAAGTTAACCGCCTCTTATAGGAATTCTAGTAGAAAGTCATTAGGATCTCTATTCCATGATATAGGCCTGCTATGAGAACAGTATCATTGAATCCGTAAATTGACTTAATTACGAACAGAATTGTCTAGAAAGTAGAACCAGAAATTAATTCAGTAATTCCGAAGAAATGGAAAATTATGGAATATAGCCCTCTATATTGGACTTTTTCAGGTGTTTCCAAAAGCGTTCTTGGATCTTTGAGTGAAATAGAAAAAAATTGAAGACCTTTTTCTTCTCTTGGTAAATGAAGCAATTTTCGTAATCGGTCTTGACATATTTTTCCTTCAATAGACCAATTTGCAAGTTTATTCCTAAAACATACAGCTTCTCTTTATTGCCAGTCTTTATCTTCTGTCTTTTATAAATTTCCTAAGCAATCACAAATTTCATGTCCTCGCACTTTTTCACAGCCAGAGCTGGGATCTAAAGTGCCAGATGGTGGCTTCTCAGGCCTGCACTCGCAACTGTTTATAATGTTTTTTGGTGGTTATTCCAATAATGCAGTAGTCGTATTAGTTTTTTGTCTTAATAATCTACGTTTCCCGGAAGACCTGATGCAGTTTCCGGTCTGGGAGCTCGAGTTGACGTACTCCCCGATCAAACTCTCGACGGCACGTAACGTTCAACGAGTAAGGCCGCAACAACGAGGCTCACCCAACATCACGATGGCTCTTCACAAAATAGAGTGGAGACAAACCTGGGCCTCGCAGTAAATCACTAGGGCCCTAAAACTGTGCCAGGACAAAGCCAAAATGGCGGATCACATTAGTCCCACCTCCTGTTGAGGACCCACAGAACAGGAGGCGCGCTATCTGGCCGTGCTAGCCACCATCAACCCACATGGCCCGCGCACGCCTGTCATTGATAGCCTAGCTAAGTCCCGGCAGCGCACAAAATAGAATTCGAGTGGCACTCAAAACAATTGAACCAACCAACGAATCAACTAAAGATAACATTACACACCCCACAAAAAATAGTGTCTTGAGCTAGAAACGAGACCTATCATTTCCTATGGATTTTAACCCGCTGATCACGAATCTGAAGGCCGTTTTATCTTGTTGTCCCTAGTTTTCACATAACCTCAAAATTTTTCCCAATTTTGAAAAAAAATTCTTTTATTTTTAATCACATGACTTTTTTGAATCAAAAATAGGCAAGAAGTATAGTTCAACGTGTTTTGTGTTGAGTTTTTTAGGATAACCATTTATTATGTTCAATAACTGCAGGAAAATTACTCAAAATGACGATATTCATGTTTTTTTTAACGTTACTGCAATATTAAACAAGTTAAATTCAGCAGCAACTTTGGAACATCTTTTTACATCGTACGTACAGTTTGAAAAAACACTATCATGATTACAATAAAACTTCAGCTGGAAAGCTTTTTTACTTTCAAAACTTCTTTTTATCGTTGCTCTTGTTCTTTTTTGTTTATTTGACGGCATATCCCGAGAAGCATCTCACTCAAAAATTCAAGGTCTAAAACGCTGAAAGTCAAAGTAAAATACGCACGAAATCTGTTAATGAAATTGAAAACGCGATAATCGCATTCTCAAAATCGACAATTTCTGTATGCGTTCGTAAGAGTTCTGAAAAGTTGGAAGAGACCGCTCTTATATGTTGTTTAACGGAGGAATTCTTTGATGATCCGCAAAACCTTAGCTATCATTACGTGAAGTCGCATGAATTCAGTGAGAATTCGAGCGAAATCAGCCGATATCGCTCAAGTTATATCAGTGAACGTCAGGCCCTTACCATACAATCAAGACTCGCACAGATGCGCAATAAATTAACGTTGCTTCTATAACATAATATAAAAAAATATGTCAAGATTTAAATATTGGTTTTTAGTGGTTTTTCGAATAAACCAATTCGAAATATTGTGAATATCGCTTATCTCTAGAGATTAGAATGAAATGTAGGTCATCAAAGTCTTTTTTTTCCAAACTTCTATCTATTCTGTTCAAAAAAATTGGAAAATATTATATTTATAATGTTTAATCGAATCTTATGACGATAATCGAGAATTTCTATAAAGAAATAGCCAACAATCGACAGTTTTTATTCAACCTAACAAGCACTAATCAAACGTAACTTAACTGATCGGAAAAAATTAATGTATGCGATAAAGAAAGGCCAATAATCAAGAACTTTAACCTTAACCTAACAAGCACTAATCTAACGTAACTTGAATGATCAGGAAAACTTCATTTATGCAAAATTATCTTTATCTTTATCAGGATTCTTTGAATCCTTATCATTCGAAAAAGAGGTATCATCAGCTTCTTTTTCACAAGGCATAAGGTTTTTAGGGATAATTACAGCTTTTTCTACAGACCAAATTTGAGCATACTGAATTGTCATATTTAAGATGTTTCCGGTCCTTGCTTTTTTCCCATCGCAAAAACATGTTATAATAAGCATTACATATTGAGTATCGATATTTTATTTTACATCAAAATGAAATATGTCAAATTTGGGTATAAAGTGCTACCAGATTGATACATTCAAATTTGTAGGTCTTTATGTATTCAATAATATTGTATCATAACGTTTTTTCGTATCTCGTATAATTTAACTGGAAAATGGAATTTTGATATTGACTTTTATCGAATTTGAATATGCTGTAACATTTCTAATTTTGATTTAATCAAAAAATATTATTAGGATAATTTGTAGAGATTTATGAGCACTATCAAAAACCAGGATTGGAATTTTTGATTTTTTCAAAAAATTATTTTCAAAAACACAAAAGTAGTGCTCCATCCCTCAATTTTGATTGGATGTGGCTGGTTAACGAACTTGTCCTTACTTTTTCGGCTCCGATAAAGTGTACCAAAGCTCAATTCAATCTGATTATTCTATCGAGAGTTATGCCGCACACGACCTACAGACAGACAGACACTTTCGTAAAAACCATTTTTTCTGACTCAGGGGGTCTCAAAACGTAAAGATTTGATGAAAATTTCGAAAGTCATTTTTCACATAAAACCAATACCTTCTCATCCATGATGAGAATGTAAAAACCGCAATGAGAGACAATGACAGAAATTTTCACGTTATGATCAAAGTATAAACATTTTTGGTTCACCCAGTATCACTGACGGTAATGTTGACTACACTCTACAAATCATGCTTAGCGAACAAAGAGGTACTGTAGTGGTTTCATTATTCATAAAAATCCTCTCATTTGGTTAAAGTATTTGAGGTAGTGAACTCGCAATTCTCGAAAATTGAAAATGGTCAAGTTGTAGAGAATCTTTTCTCTGAAAAAATGATTAGTGATTTATCAGAATCACATCATTTTCAAAAATTTGTCTCGAAGCAATAAGAAAGAAAGTTTGGGCAAAAGTAAAATTTATTAGTAAAATTATTTTTCTGTGTTTCAATTTTTTTCATAGAGTGTAATCTTTTCTCTTTCAAATGAGTCCTTCAATAATAATATTGCTACTCTTGATAGTAAAATTATCTATTCTTGCCTGAAACCGTATTTTTTGCATGCGTACTACCTTAAAAGATGTGGAAATTCTAATTACAATTTAGTCCCCATATCAGGCAAGTCGCATGTTACAAAAAAGAGTTTTAAATAAATATAAATCTAAGGAACTTAAATCATTCCGAATGTAGGATATCTAGAAATTGAAGCCTATATTTGTTAAAAATATTTCACTTGATCCATTTTATACCTTCGTTTTTTTAGAAGCTTCTCGTTTGAATAAGCCAACTACCTCAGCTACAGATTTCAACAACTCTTCAGCAGTGAAATCTAACACATCACTCAATAAGCTTCCTGCCTGACATATAGATGGCACCACTGTTGTCAAATCCATATGATTTCTCGATAGTATTGATGAAGCAAAGCAGTGGCTTGATAAGCATTATGGGGACTCTGCACCAACAAAATCAACAATCATCGGCTGATATGCCGAATTTAAACGCGGTCGTACAAACACAATGACGCTGAACGCTCTAGTCGCCCAAAATCAGCAATTGTTCCGGAGAACATAACAAAAGTCCACAAAATAATTTTGGGCAATCGTAAATCAAAAGTTTCGTCAGCTGAGTGGACAGCAGCTAGTGAAAGCCATCAAAAGCGACCATAAACTCTACAGTGGGCTGGCAAGTTTATGGCATCCGTATTTTGGGAAGCTCATGGTATTTTGTTTATTGACTATCTTGAGAAAGGTAAAACCATTAACAGCGACTATTATATGGCATTACTGGATTGATTGAGCGCAGAAATCAAGGAAAAAAGGCCCAGCATGCAGAAGAAAAAAGTGCTGTTCCACTAAGGCAATGCGCCATGCCACAAGTTCATGAAAACGATGGTCAAATTAAATGAAATAAGCTTTGAATTGTTTCCTCATCCACCATATTCTCCAGATCTGTTCCCTGGCGACTACTGGCTCTTTGCTGACCTGAAAAAAATACTCCAGAGAAGGAGATTTGGATCGAATGAAGAAGTGATTGCGAAACTAAGGCCTATTTTGAGAGCAAAGACGAATCATTCTACAAACAAGTTATCGAAAAGTTAGAGAAGCGTTGAAACGAATGTATTACGCTTTAAGGAAACTATGTTGATGAATAAAGTCAAATTTCTCGAAAAAACTGTTCTTTTCTTAGTTAGACCGGAAACTTATTGAGTGATATGTTAGATTAGTAAAAGCAAAGAGTCGGGCTGAGGCCAAGTAAATAGAGTAATTTTATTAACTTGGGAATTATTGAAAAATAATTATAATTTACATTGTTACAAATTTACTAAGCTAAAGTACATTATTTTAAATTTAATTAAAAATCTAATCTACCTAATTTAAAAGTCTAAGATACCTAATTTTGTTTCAGGAAGCAGAGAAATCTGCAATCCACTGAATCTGATCACTCAGGTACTTAGAATGATATGAATAACGCAAAAGATCAAAACACCTAATCATCTATCGCCGATTCAAGCATAAAATCATTTGATGCTTAAAGTTTGAAGTTTTCATAATGAATACGATGCGAAGCAACATATCCTTGACAAGAATTGTGCGATACATGCTACCCGCATTGCGTGATTTTCACGCTCTGTGTCCGAAAACACATGCTTCTCGTCGATACTTGTGATTTACACCTGAATGTGATCGTAATGAAACGCACTATGTCATCACGCATAATATCACGCACACTGTTAAAATTGTATGCAGATATTCCCTACGCACACATTTAATCTGAGATTATTAAACTGTTTACAATCGTTTTGTAAAGTGAAGTGTGAAATTTTACTTACCATCACACCAATGCGGGTACACAAACGAATTTGTTGAATGTAATTGATTCTTTTAGAGCAATTCTCATATACTGTTAGAAATGTTCGGAAATTTACAAAATTTTTACGTTACAAAGGTAACGTAAAATTTGACGATATTTATGATGTTTTTGAGTAAAGGTATTTCAAATTAATAAAAATTTTCTTAATCATTTCAGTTGATTATGTCGATCATTAGAAGAGTGTATCACTCTCTGTGATAACGGAACTCTACTATATCGACCTTATTAACCTGTGATTTAGAATTAACGTCATTTAGACTAGATGGAGTTTTCAATATATTCTTGAAGAATTGTTTCTGTGAAAAAAGGAATGCTTCCACTCCGCTGGGTATCGAGACCAGGAACATTTGATTGCTGGTCGAATGCTCTATATCTGAGCTACGGAGGTTCCACATAATTTTTCTCACAGAATTTTTGTAAAATATATCTTAAAACTACCAAACTCTAACAGAATTTTTATCAAATTTATCATAAAATTAGAAAACTGCAACAAAATTTTCAGTTACATGCATAAAATTTTAGTAACCCAAAACGTTAAATTATTCCTGTTACAAGTTTTAGAATTTCCAGATACAAGTATCGGAATATTCAACACCCAAGCAGAAATCATGACACTCTGTCGACTGTGACGATCGGTTAAATGATGGCCCGATGTAGGAGATCGACTGTTGATTACCAACGTTGGTACAATGTTGGGAAACAATTGGCCCAACCTTATTCCGACTGTGGAAAAAGTAACTCACTGACAGTGAATGTACAAGGTCTATCCAGTGTCTATTCAGCTCCGGTAGTCGACTGTAAACTACCAGCGTTTGTACAATGTTGGATGTACAACAGGCCCAACCTTCTTCCGACTGTGGAAAAATTAAGTTTCCGATAGTAAATAATCTGTTTTTAGAGTCTAGTCTTCTTTAAAAAATGTCTTTAACCGTAAAACATGTATTTAATAATAAAAGTATATAACCAGTATTTTAGAAATGTTGAGAACCAGCGTTGAAAATATGTTGGTTACCAGTATTGATACAACCTTGGAAACTGGTGTTGTACCAAAGCAGTACATCGTTATCATTTCGACTGTCCGCCGACAGTCGGAAGTTGGCATCCAACGTTGGATCGACGTTGGCCCGATTGTTAATTTCAGCTTGGGCAATTTCTAACTCAAAAGTTGAGGAATTTTTTGTTTAATTATAATAAAAAGTAACTCAATTTTCTGAAACTCTATCCTTATGTTATGAAACTGTAACTGAATAAAACTCCAGTCACGCGTTTCGGAAAATTACACCGTGGCATTATTAACATCTTTTTCAACAATGAAATGTGATAGAAATGCTTGGCATTACTCAAAAGTTGGTTGTTTTACAAAACTGAACGGCGGTACGGCGCTGATGCTTGGCATTAGACAAATGTTGGTTGTTTTCCAACACTGAGCAGCGTTACTGCGCTGGTGCTGAGCCAGTGCTGCGCCAACGCTTGACATCGCGCAAATTCCGGTAGTTTGCCAACACTGAAAAGCAGTACTGCGCCTGTGTTTAGTCAGTGCCGTCCCAGTGCTGTTCCAACGCTTGGCAAAGTTCTGATCGGCAGCACTGGCATTACTCTCGAGTTACGACCCAAACGGTACCGCGCCAGTTGTAAAGGTTGTCAGTACATCGACTTTTCCGCCTGGGACATTAAAAATGTAATCTGACATTTCATTGCGAAAAATGATCCGAAATTTAGTGCAGGCAGATTAATCAAATTCAGTTTTTTCTGATATAGAGAATAATAAGCGTAGAGAATTATTGTATTAAACTTGATTTTACAATCTTTGGACGTTGATTCTTTTTTACGCATCAGAAACAGAGTGCCAATCCGCGAAACGGAAAATTCAGGCAGAAAGACACCCCTAGTTTTGGGGCGGAACAAAAGAAATAAACGAGGGTGCGGTGTGTGCGTGACGTTGTTATATAAGTACGCGCAAACAAGAGTTGCTGTAACTATATAACAAATGTGAATACGACGAATGGTCTCTGCGTAAAGCTGATCCGTTGAATTCGCAGGCAATACACGCCTTGAAAAAGAATTCTCTTTCGAAAGCTCTATCCGCATCCTTCTTGTCGGCGCGAGACGATTCTTCAGACAAATCGTGCTTCCTTTCTTTTTTAGTTTCCCTTTCAGCGGTTGGGAAATCCAATTTGTTTTCGAGATCCGTCATCGGTTCGAACCCCGCAACATCAGTCATATCAACGTCCCTGACACCAATTTTATCTGAACGAAAGAATTGCTTTCAACGATTTCCTGCGTCCTTTAAAGATTCTTTCAAAAATGAGTTTTTTAGAGACTTTAAGCCCAAATATGTTGGAAAATATTTTGATCATTAATGTTTAATAGTAATTACACACAGTTATAGCACTTACACTGAAATACATTTTTATAAATTTTATTAAGCTTGAATAATTCTCAAAAAGTGGTTAGAATATTATTTTTGGAAAATTGATATAATATTTTTCGGGATAAAATGACATTCAATTAAAGTTAATTCATCAAGTATGTACTTATGACAAAGTTTTATCTTCTAGCTTAAATAATTGCTAATACCTGGTTCCTTCCAGTAAATATAAGGTTCCTTGGCTTTTCAAGCACACACATCATTTTCCGAAGCAAAGTGATATTTGATGAAAAATTAGTCGTTTGGTATGTATTATATTTATTACATATCATTTAATAAAAGTCTTTGTAATTATAACACTATATTATTATGAATGTAATGTGTAATTTGTCCGGGACATGTTTTTCTCAATTTTTTTCATTTTCACCAATATGTAGTTTTTTTTTCTTTTTGTTCATTAAAGTAAAAGCACCAATAGCCGGACGTCTAGGGAAACGTCATTCAATTTTTTGTATTAATCGTTCTAAATGTGATGCGGAATCAAGAATTGCCGCGATTATTTTGATGTATGTGTCTTCCCTACTATAAAAAAAGCCCAGAGTTGTGTTAAATCTGAATAATCCATTTTAATAATTCTCTTCATTAAATAATGCTCTGGAGCCAATTGCCGGACGGGAAAAGTGAATTGATCCAATAGCCGGACAGCGCTGCACCAATACTCGGAGAAGAGAATATTATAATTTAATTGATATGGATTTGATATTTTTTAAGCATAATAAACACTGGGAAATATTTACGGAAACATTTTTTAGGTCTACGCTTATAAAAAAAAAATATTGAAAAGATTTTACAAATAGAATTGTTAATGAACTTCATTCTTTTGAGGTCTATTGAATGAGTTTAATTTATTTTGCCAATTTTTTTTCTATGAACTTTGCTTTACATTTTCATAATAAAATATTTATTTAAAACTTCTGCTTTTTCGTTTTTTGCTGGTTTTTTGTTTTATTCTTCTTTCTTTCTTTTCAAAGATTTTTTCTTTTGATCCTGCTTTTTGATTTTCCTTTAATGCGGCTTCTCTTTTTTCTTGCTGTTCCTGTTTTTTCTTTAATGCAGCTTCTTTTTTCTCTTTCTGTTCTTGTTTTTTTTAGCGTAGCTTCTTTCTTCTCTGCCTCTTCCTGTTTCTTCCTCAAAAAGCAGTGCAATGTAACGCCGGACACGCGTTCGGTTATTAGGCAAACCGAATATTCGTTAACCTAATAACCGGATTTAAAATATTTAATTGAAGGAAAATGTTTTTTAATTTTGAAAAATATTATGGTTTATATAGAGCATTTGACATCAGTGTAACACGTATTAAAATGACAAATGAAGGTAAATGTAAATTTTATTTGCTTAATAAAGACAACGCGCCAGTTAGTTTATATAGCAGATTTCGCTACATTTCGACCAGCCTTGTGCTTCAGTAGAGAAATTTTTCTTTCTTGGCGAAGTTTTAATTTCTAATTCAACAAATTTTTCACTTTTTTAAAGTGTACGTTTCGAGGTTTGTATATGGTACGCCAAAATAGCGATAAGTGATACATAAATCTCTAATTTTGAGAAAAATTCATGGCTCTGTGCGGCTATAGGGTACTATCCGACTATTGGTGCTTTTACCTTACGTAAATCATAGAGAAAGCATTGGGGAATTCTTCGTTAATACAAAAATTCTCTCAAGAAACAATTGCACCAACAAAAATGTTTCTGGACAAAATACCAAAAAGGTTTGAAAAAATAAATATTGTTCCCGAATTCTTGATCATTTTCGTATATATCATCCTAATATTCTGGATAGTGTAAACGTGGATTTCTTTTTTCCCGAAGTTACTTCGATTTTGAAAAATAAATTTTTATTATGACACTCGCACTTCGCATTTAAAATTTAATCAAAGTTTACCAATATAAAAAGTACTGAAAAAATGTTATTAAGGTCTTTCCTTCTATTTCTTATCGTTTTCGAATAAAACTGAATTTTTCATTTCTACATTGTTAAATTCGAATATTAGCAAGGGAGAAATGATTAAATAATAGTTTTATTGAAAGATGTGTGCTTTTTTTTGCGTCTAGTTAACACTTTTCTTTCTGCAAAAAACATGTACATACTATTTAACAGAACATCTAAAAGATTTATTGGATTATTGGTATGAAAGCTATTAATCATCGACACTTCATGATGTGAGTAAATGAACCAAAAAAACAGAAAAAATAAAAGGATTATATGTGAAAGTGAGGTGGAGAGAAACAATGAAATGAAAAAGGATATATGTATATCGATTCTTTCAAGAGAATCATTTCAATAAATGTAAAAGTGATGGGCAGTGATGGTGGATACATTTATCTCAGGTACTTTTGAAGATCCTTCTTGACCTCTCGATCACTCTTTCACGTGTCGTCCCAGTTCCCTGATCCCTAAAGGAAAATAGATAACGTATCATTGCTCATACTTTTAAGAGATCTCATTTGTTTCGTGACACTGTATGTGTATAGTACATGTATATAGGCACCGTGCGAAGTCATGGTAGGGAGAGTTAGATCGACGCCAGCGCACGCAGTGAATAATTTAGGCGTTAAAGGAGGCTGTTTTATATTTCCGAGCAATCAAAATACATGTGCAAATCTAAATTTTGTTTTAATTAAAAAAATATAGCTGAAATGAGCCACCGAAGTTGTTGTGTTGAGAATTGTAAAAATACAAGCAGGAAAAGTGAGTGTAAATTTTATAAATTTCCAACGTCTAAATGGAAAATAAATCAAAGGAATAAGTGGGTAGCTGCAGTAAGAAGGCAAAAGTTATTATTTCTACGGAACTCTTGGACATCTCGTACATGTTCTGCTAGAACAAGATTTTTACCTTTAATTTTCGTTTGTGGTTGAAATTCTATTGTATGTTTAATTGATTGAAAACCTGTTTTAATAATTATATCCATGATGAATTTAAATCTGAAAATAAACAATTAATATTTATTTACTCAACAAATACCTAAAACAGTCATCATGAAATTACAATTTAATTCTTTATTATTTTTCTAGTCAGTTTTGATCTGTCATTAACTTAAGGTAGTCGTGATGCCAAAAATCAGTCTCTGGAAAAAGAAGTTCTTCTATGATTTCAATACTGAGAATTATATCATCAGCCGTGTCATATGTAAGGAAAGACACTCTTTTTAATGATAAAATTTAAAAATTACGAAAAATAATTTTTTAATAATGTTTTTTGTAATAGGATTTTTCCTTACTATCGCTTCTTACCAATTTTTTAAAAATGATTGAAGTTTCTTAAATCATTGCTTATTTTTTCGGGGAAAATATTCTCTACAACTCAACCGTTTCCAATTTTTGAAAATAAATCAATTATTATCAAATACAGTAATTCGTTTATAAAAATTTTGTTTTGGAAAATTGATTTTTAATTATTTCAGCCTTTAAAGAATTTATTTTCAAAAATTGGAAACGGTCAAGTTTTAGAGAATATTTTCCCCGAAAAAATAAGCAATGATTTAAGAAACTTCAATCATTTTTAAAAAATTGGTAAGAAGCGATAGTAAGGAAAAATCCTATTACAAAAAACATTATTAAAAAATTATTTTTAGTAATTTTTAAATTTTATCATTAAAAAGAGTGTCTTTCCTTACATATGACACGGCTGATGATATAATTTCCAGTCTTGAAACCATAAAAAAACTTCTGTTTCCAGAGACTGATTTTTGGCACGACAACTAAAATTATTTGCCTAAATGAGGTCTACACATTCTTATTAAGAAATTTCTCGACAGGATGTATATTTTATGTTTTTATTTTTAATATTAAAAAATTCGATTTTTTTCACCAAAATATGTGAGATACGAAATAAGCGTTGTTCTGCAAAATCGTTTCCTTAAGGTAGTACGATCACGAAAATTAGACCTCAGACAAAAATAGGTAATTTTGCTTTCAAGAATAGCAACATTATTATTGAAGGACCAATTTGAATGAGAAAAGATTATTTTTCATGAAAAAAATTTGAAACACAAAAAAATAATGTTATTAATAAATTTTATTTTTGCCCAAACTTATTTTCTTATCGCTTCGAGTCAAATTTTTGAAAATGATGCGATTCTAATAAATTATGGTTCATTTTTTTAGAAAAAAGATTCTCTACAACTTGACCGTTTCCTATTTTTGAAATTAAATTGATTATTATCAAATACAGCAATTTGTTTATAAAAATTTTGTTTTGAAAAATTGTTTTTTTATAATTTCAGCCATTAAAGATTTCATTTTCAAAAATCGGAATCGGTCAAGTTGTAGAGAATCTTTTTCCTAAAAAAATGAACCGTGATTTATTATAATAGCATCATTTTTTAAAATTTAGCTCGAAGCGATAAGAAAATAAGTTTGGGCAAAAATGAAATTTATTAATAACATTATTTTTTTGTGTTTCAAATTTTTTTCATAAAAAATAATCTTTTCTCTTTCAAATTAGCCCTTCAAAAATAATATTGCTATTCTTGAAAGCAAAATTATCTATTTTAGCCTGAGGTCTAATTTTCGTGATCGTACTACCTTAAATAAAGTCTACGATTATTTTTTCTTTTTGAGAGATTTGGAAGAAAATATATTATTTTAATCATGTAATTTATTAAAAAGTTACTGAAATGTATACAGAAAATCGAGCGCGAAGCGCGAGTGTCATGATGAGAATGTGTTCCTTAAGGCCGATAGAGCCTTAAGTAAATTGAATTTCCTGTTTCACTTAAACTGAAAAAGAAATTTAGTGAATTTGAGAAAATGAGTAATTCACATCATCCTTAATATTATAAAATTGGTTTGAGCTTCAGTATTAAATTATAAGAAATGAACTTAAATGTATGGGAAGAGCACAAGACCGAGCGCGAAGCGCGACGATCAAATCGCGCGCCCTAGGCGCGCTCAAGCTTGCGCGCGATGAGAATGTGCCCGTGAAGCGGGCAGATTTTCTTTCTGTAATCTTTTTCCCCAGAAACTGCAAACGGCCAGAGTTAGTATAAAAATATTAATGCCTATAATGGTATTATAAATTGGCTTTTGAGAAATTTGTGTCAGTAATTGAACATTTTTTAATTCTAAGAATATTTTTGTACTTAATTTGACCTTTTGTAGCTCCAACAAAAAAAAATCAAGAAATATATTAATAAGTCACTCATATTACACGAACATTTTAACTTCCAAAATTACTTTTATGCCCATGGATGAATCAGTAGAGCTGACTAAATCAATAAAATCAGTAAAATTAGTTTTTCCCAAGATTTTTCCACATCAATAATAAATTTTACTACCTGAAATTTTAGGACATAATAAAGGGCGTGTTAGCGGATGGCTGGAGATTTCAAGGATTATTACTATCAGAGTTATCATTAATGTTTACAAACATCTTAAATTTAATTTTGTTGTGACATCACTTTATGAAATTCACATATTCCCTTTGACTTATCGTTGTTTAATAACAAAATGAACAAAAAATAATTAAGAATGTAAACGTGGTCATCCTTAATGGATAACTTGGTCTTTGTATTCTTATTGCTACCATCAGTTCTGAGTAATTAATGTAGTAACAAGTGATTTTCAAATATTAATCTGGAAATTTTGCATGATTTTCAATTTAAGCAGATTTTGGCGTTTTTTGAGGGTGTGTGTACCAGACAGACAAGGTGCATCATAGGAGATTACTGATTTTTAGAAACTATTTCTATGCCTCCTTTTTAAAACAAGGCCTTGACGAGGGTTTTATCTTAATTTTTGTGAAAGTTGAATATTTTCAAAATTACTGGTATACATATGTACCACGAATCACGAACGGGTTAAGTATAAACCTGTTTTAAAAATTCTACTTCTGAGTAATCCCTTTGAATATTCATCAATTTTCATTCTTTCTTGGTAAATTAAAATAAAAAGAATTATAAATTCAGAATCGAATTTATTAGCAATCCCAGATGTTGAATGAGTTAAATAACATCTGTCAACAATTGTAATTCGATATACACGTGGGTAAATATAGTGCTTAAAAATTAGAGTGTTTCCATCTAGAGTTGCGAGTCACAAAAAATATGAAAACGAATAATATGAGCCAGTAAGTGACTATGAAGAACGTAAAAAAGTCTGCTGAGGTTTAAGGCAAATTTTTTCTCGTTCTTCATAAATTGTCTAGAAGAATCGTAAAATTCGATACTGAATTTATTATTATTTCAAATGTTGAAAGAGTTGAATAACATCTATCAACAATGAAAATAAAAATAAAAAATTCAACCAAATTGAAATAAAAATGAACGAAATTCGAATTAAATTTGAAGTTTTATTCAAGAAGAACGGAGGTGATATTTGTTAAAAGGCTCTAAGACAATATCACGCGATTTCTTGAATATAATTGGAATATTTTCCTTCTCTATTGTGGTGAATAAAAGTTAGAAGAATCTAATTTCACGCAATTTGCAAAGGGATTTTCATGAGAAAACGTATATTATTCATGACCCCAAGTGGTGGAAAATAATTAGGTAATAGGGTATATGTATAGCAGAAAATGCATCAGGCTTTTTGAAGGAACAGATACCATCTTGATCCTTGGTTCTCCGGTCCTAAGCCTGAGTGACGTTTTTATGCAGGCGTTCATGGGTGTACTTTTGTCAACGAGACTTGCGGCGATCGGTTGCGTCAAAAACGAGGCAAAGGGGCGTTTTGTTGCTGTCGTCGTTGAGAAGCCACCCTCTACCCCCTGAACACTTACGCTTGTTCGACTCCGGATCGACACCCTACCCTTAGGGTAGCCTCGCAGACACCTATGCCACGTGGCCTCGATTCTGATTGTAACAATGCAAAGAATCATTGTCGATCGTAACAGATCCGTAGAAAGTTTATATCGTCTTTATACTCACATTCGTCTCGCTTAAGAGGGATATTGTCGAAGGAACCCACAATAAACTAAGCATTCTGTAAGAAAGGGATAATGACATTTTCATTAATCCTGATAAAGACAGAATACTCACGCAAAATGATATAGATTTTAAGAGCATTTCCTCACCCTAAGGATATAATCAAATTGCTATAATTATTTATTATACTTTCCAGAATACGAAAAACTAAAATGTATGTAAGTATGCTTAATAATATATAAAATGGGATGTCATGAGGATCTCCCATAGACAACTTTCATTTCTTGATCTTTGAGCTTTTTCCTCTCCATTTAATTTTAATTTAGTTTCTTTCATTTTCTATTCGTCCTTCTGTTTCTTTCCCACTGATCGTGATCTACGTTTCACTAGACGCAGTAAAGCAGGGCTGCTGATGCCGCTAGGCCTCGAGGCTCCTGGGTATCTATCAGATAATTAGCAAACGATTACGTCACAGTCATTCGACCGGATATCAGAGCCCTCAGCCTTAGTAAACCCTTGCATCCTAGCATCATTCCTCTGCTTAGCTCGACGTCCACTCCCTTCAGCATCCACCCGCACTTCCTGCATTTAATTACAGACGCCCAGTGCACTGCACTACACTGTTCTGCTAGAAGTCCTGTTATAGTGACTATAGTTACCACACTATCAGACATCCCTTTTCCTTCTATTGCACAGGGTGATTCTCTTCTAATGTTTGTCATCCTTAAAATTTTCTGGTACAATTTTCGGATATGAATTGAATTCAATTAATTCATGTTTCTTCTTGTACTTAATTATATAAAGAATTCATAACTCATCTTAAAGGGTTACTCTACTATATTTGCAAGTTTAAAAAATTTCGTTTTTTTCATGGAAAAATTAATTTAAAATGTTTAATCTTTTTACACATTAAAGAAGAGGTTTAACACTTGTACAACAGATTTTTTATTTTTATTTTGTGTGGAAAATCTGGCTGACCCAGCTGCCTGAAGTTGACCCTGCTGAGAACTGGTTGACACGATATCTCCACTTTCAAGAGCCTGAGAGCAAAAATTCCGCCATATTATTAAAAAGTAACCCTTCCGCTATAGCCGGTACCTCAATAAAAAAAATTCGATGAAAAATAACAAAATGACTGATACTTAAACTTTTTAATCCTTTTTTGCAACTTAAATTTTTTAAACAAACATAGTTAATATGATTAAATATTTCTAATTCTGCTACCGGATATAGCTGTATATGTGTAAAGTATTCCATGAAAATTTGAGCTTGATCGGTCAAATAGTTTTTTCTGTCATGTCAACCAGGTCGAAAAACATTGTTTCAAGAAACAACACAGCACGAATCCGTCCCCGAGACCCTCCGCTTACTCCGCCTTTTTACATCTGTTCTCGATATTTCTGACCAAAATAGTGTTTTCCATAGCATTTCTACACATGTCTACTAGAAGAATCTGTGATTTTTAAAAAATCGATTTTTTCAAAAAAAGATAATAGAGTAACCCCTTAATCAGCATCTCTCTTTAGATGCATGTGGTTTCCAGATTCAATCGGAATCAAACTGATTGGGTTTGGGGACAGATTTTGTAATAAAATTGATTGATACAAGCAGAACTGTTCCATACATAACTTTCTTGAGGGTGAAATATGAAATATTTTTATAGCTAATTAAGCGTTCCGGCAACAAAAGCTTTTTACGACAAGGAGTTCCAATGCAACGTTTAATGTCAAAATTATGGCACCCTAAAGGCGCTCGATAGTTTTAATATCTGCGTTCTGAAATGGATGAGCACCGCTGTTGCGCATTGAATAAATATTTTGTGACATTTTGAAGAAAAAGCTATCCTTGGAATTTCCTGGAAAAATTATGCTGGTATAAAAATAACAAGTTTTTTGGCCTTGTCGTTGAAGCTACTAAAATAAGTCGGATTGAGAATAGCAAAAATTGAAATAAGTCACCAAGTACGATATTCTTACCTAAAGAGGTTGCGTATCAATTTTGCATATGCTAATTGCGCGAGAAAGAAGGGATTTTAGCTGATGGCTATACTAGCGTCTTTATAATTATGCACTCAATCATTAATGTTGCATGCTTCAGAAAATTATAATACTACAACATTCAACGTTGAGTTGTTTTGACAGATCAAAGGATGAAAACAAGTAGTACGTGTTATCAAAACAAATGTATCAGGGCTGTTCAATAAGTCCGTGACTTTGAAATGAAGAACACTTTTTATAACATAAATTCCAATTTATTTTTCAGCATAGTCCCCCTTTAACTGTATACATTTATTATAGGGGTACTCAAGGTTCTTTATGCCATCTAAAAAGTCATTTTTATCAAACCTCTTAAAATACTCATTTGTCGCAGCAATGATCTCTTCGTTTGATTAAAATCTTTTACCTCCAAGCCAAGTTTTCATGTTAGGAAACAAAAAATAATCGGAAGGAACCAAATCTGGGGAATAAGGTGGATGAGGAAGTATTTCGTAGCGTAAATCAAATAATTTGTCCGTTGCAATGGCACATGCGTGATCTGGTGCATTGTCGTGGTGGAAAAGCACTTTTTTTTCGACAGATGGGACCACTTTTCCTTCAGTATGGCATCAAATCGATCTAAGAATGAGGCATAATACTCTCATGTAATAGTTTTTCCCTTATATAAATAATCGATTAATATTATACCATGTGAGTCCCAAAAAATTGTGGCCATGACCTTACCGGCTGATGGAACCGTCTTCGCCTTTTTGGGCGCAAATTCGCCAGGCCCAGTCCACATTTTCGACTGATTTTTTGTTTCTGGCGTATAATAATGAATCCGCGTTCTATCAACAGTTACATAACGTCGCAAAAATTACTTTGAATTACGTTGAAACATGACCAAACATTGCTCGGACGCAATCACACGAGCCCGCTTCTGTGATCGGCTGTGAGCAAACGCGGCACCCATCTTGCAGACAGCTTCCTCATGCCCAAACATTTATATAAAATGTACCATACGCGTCCCACTGAAATGTTTACAGTCTCACTAATCTCACGCACTTTCAATCGACGATCATTGAGTACGATGCCGTCGATTTTATTGATCATTTCTTGAGAAGTCACCTCTTTTGGACGGCCAGGACGCTCAGCATCACTTGTGCTAATAGGCCGCAACAAAATTCAGTGAACCACTATAACCCATGCCATGCGATGGTGCAGGCTCCTTGTAATATTTTGCGAGCTTTTCTTCAGTTTCTTTGATTGAATTTCCTCGTAGAAAATAATGTTTAATAAGCACGCGAAACTCGCTTTTTCCCATGGTTTTGTTTTAACAATGAAAAACTAAATTCACTGGCTGTAAGAAATTTTCTAATCAACGTACTGAATTCAAACATTGTATACGCACTGATATTAGATGGCATTCTCTTAGAGTAGTAACATATTTACGATAACAGCACCATCTTTCGAGAAGTCACAGACTTATTGAACAGCCCTCGTATGCTCAAAACGGTCGAAGTAACAATGAATGCTACTTATAACTCTCAGCCTAAATAAACACGAGCATCAAATAACACAAAGAATTTATATGGAATTTAGCAAAATAAATCTTCTTAAAATAAAATAATTTGATATTAAAGCCTTTTCTGATGCTTTTGGAATCAACTGAGAGCGAGATGTTAGACTATCTGACGGGAAGAATATTATATATAATTTGGAGCTCTAATTATTAATAGATTATTATTTCTCTGAGATAATATTTTAGGAGACTGCAACTAATATCAATGCCAACTTATGGTAAAAATATCGATCAGACCAGGCCGGAAATTAATGCCACTATTGACAACTAGTGATAGTATTAAGTAAAAATAACTTGTCCTGCTCTTACGCGGCAGCTTCTGAAAGCTTAGTTGTGTAAAAAAAGCTTTAAATAAGTAGTCTTGAAGTTTTATGAAGCATGCTCCATACAAGTTTCAATTGAAAGGCTATTGATAATTTATTTTTAAAAAATAATTATACAAATTCATAATTGTAAAATAATGGTATTTAAATTTTTGCGACTGGATTGATTTTGCTTCAGCAGTAAGTAAGTGTAATCCAACTCACAATGTTTTCATAGCCAGTGATGTTAAAGAATTTTTGTATTTATTTAAGGTAGTACTGTCGTAAATGAAAATACCGTTCAGATATTGATGAAATTGAAATAACTGGTGAACATTAAGCCAGAAATGACTCAGTTAAATTTTTTAGGACCTAGGGTACACTGGAGGGGAGTAATTAGTAATTGCATTTTCAGACGATTAACACCTAACCTTATGGGAAACCGAGTTCATTTACAAATCCTGCCATAACTACCGTGCAGATTTCAATAAAAATGACTGGAGCATTGATTGATAATATAAGCATTATTTTGCAAGTTAAAACATCTCAATTGGATACGTGTAAGCGTAGAAAAATCCAATTAAGTAAGCAAAAATATAATTTTTCTCCAGTAACCGACAATTAAATAGATGTGGCAACGTCGCAGAATAAGTGAAAGCGCCCGTCATTCACGTATCGTAAGAAGTCATCTGCTATACACACGTGTATAGTCGCTTTCTTATGCGACGTTCACAAATTTAGATACTACGTGAAGCAAATGAGAAAAAGTACTTATTTGATTAGCTACGTACCGACAGTACTACCTTAGAAAAAAACAGTTTTGAAAATCAAAAATTTGATTTTTTAACCAAAATATAGGAGATATGGAAAAAACGTTAGGATACGAAATTGTCTGCTTAAACAAGTTCTATAAATTTGCATTCTCGCATTTTTTAACAAGATGTATATTTTTTATTTAGATTAATAAAAACATTTTCGGCAATGAAAAAATTCAATTTTTTGACCAAAATATGCAAGATATGAAGGAAACGTCAGAGTTTGAAATTTTTCGCCCAAATAATTTCTACAAATTTGCATTCACACATTTTTTTAAATTATATACAGGATGGCCCAGAATTCAACGTAGATATTTTACATACAAATTCCTTATAAAAAATGCAGTCGAAAATTCTGATACAAAAACTTTGTCAGGTGTATAATAAACGAGTTATTAACAATTAATGATGACCAATCAGAAAATAGAATTCGATGGGCGGAAATACATGTAATCCGATTTTCTGATTGGTCATCTTTAATTTTTAATAACTCGTTTATTATGCACCTGACAAATTTTTTGTAATAGAATTTACGACTCCATTTTTTATTAGGAATTTCTCTGTAAAATACAATATGTACGTTGAGTTCTGGGGCACCCTGTCTAACATAAATGTGCGTTATATGCACTATGTATGGCATTCTGGAATTAGAAAGGATGGGTGTCAATAACATAGGTATATTTTCCCCTGAAGAGTTTTGGATTTTTATTCATATATTTACCAACTAAGGGTAATTGTATGTAAGAAACAAGCCAAATAAAGTCAAATATTTTATTATGTTTGAAACAAAAAATAGTCAAGTTTAATAAGATCATTAAGTTAATAATAAACTAAAAAAAGTTAGATTATCGTTAATTAGTAATGAAAATAATAAAAATAATTAACTTGAGTTTTCGCTGTCATCATCATCAGACCACTGTGACGTAGCGGCGTCTAGGATGTAGTCACTGTAAATGACCGTTTGACTTTTTTCTCTTTCTATGTACCTATTGTATCCTAAATACCAAAGAACTGCAGCTACATGTGCACAACAGCCTACCACTCGTGCACCTGCTTTACACTGACAGTACCACCCACAAATTGGCGGAGAGAAGTAGTTATTATATTGAATCCATGCGTTATATATTTTTGAAGTTGAATGTCGCGATTGTGATTGAACACGAATAACATCATGCCTTTCTTTATGGACATATAGTTCATACAATCCTGAATCATTAAAATGCTTTTCTGTATATCTCTTTGCCTGTTTTATCTGACAAACAGCAATAGTTATATTGCGCAGCTCTGCCATAGTCAATTGAGGAAAATCTTGTAAAGCACTTGCATCTATTTTTGTCCAAACTACTCGGCGTTTCATCCAGTTTTTCGATTCAATTAAGTTTTTTAACAGATTAGGTTGTGTTACTAGACTAAGCATTCTGCTAGCAATAAATACATCTTCTTGACTGTTTTCGATTCGAGGAGGTCGAAAAGCATTACATATAGAGCAAATAATACGTACATAATCACCAATGAGAGGGATCTGAGAGTTCGGAATAACCTGACCTAAAGCTTTCCATCGCTTTATTAATCCATTAACTGATTCAACGACCCATCTAATAGATGTTATCAACCTTGATTCATTTGCTTCTTCAGTTGTATGTTGGATTTTATCGCATAAAAAATGGGGCATTTTTGATATGGTCTTCGAGCAGTTGCTGGCTATCTCTGAAACCGCGATCAACGATTAATATATCGTCAGAATGAAGCCATTGTCTCAGAGATGAGCCAGAGGATGTCAATGCCGAATTCAAAATAGCAGCATCGTTATTCTTGCCATCGGTAAAATATGAGCCCAACACTTGTAAAATATATCCTGTCGTACTCACTAAAATCATGGGTTTGACAAGAGGCCTATGTTTATGCATGCTATATGTCCTGCGTTGAAACAAGTAATTGCTGCTTTTTTCAAAATATACATATGTTCCATCAGCTATAACGATAGCTACATCATTTCTGTCATTAGCGAATTATTTTTTAGCACAACTCCTAGTATGTTTTTCGATAAATTCTTGTCTACTCATATGAACTAAGCCCAAATGCAAAGGAACGAATTCTGACATAAGAGCTTTAGTAGCAGAATGTATACTTCTTCCAATTATTCTTTTTTTTAGTTTAAAAAGAACTGACAATACTAAGTGTGAAAGACCTGTACGGAGTTTAACTAAAAGTATAGCTAGACATGTTCTATAAGACCGTGAAGAAGTAGAACGAATTTTACTTTCAATGCAATTAGCCATTGTATTAAAATTATTTTTGGTAACTCCTGTCAACTGATGATAATCGTTATCTGACGTGTATGAATCGTTATCAAAGTCTAAACCTTTTTTGCTATTTTTTCGTAATTCTTGTAATAATTGTTCTAATTTGGTAGGATGTATTGTAATATTTTCAGAAAATTCTTTAATACTTTTTAAAGCCTCAATTCTTCTACAGCATCTTGCTCCAGACGGAATCATTATATTTGTTTGGATAAATGCTTGACAGCGCGCCTTTAATGTTACATCTTGAAGATTATTCTTCGACTTGCATAAAAAACAATTTAAATGACTCTCACTAGTCCTTTTTATTTTTAAAGTAACGCTTGACTCACTTTTATTAATATTAGACGATGATGTATTTAAATCCGTACTTGTTTCATTACCATTCGTTAACGGCAAACTTTCAATATCTTGATTTTCATCTACTGTGCTGAATGATCTTGCGTTTCGTCTCATTGTTACTTTTTTGTTATTATTATAGGCATCGGTAAAACATCTAGCACAAACTAAGGATTTTGGATCAAATTCGTTTTTTTTACTTCTTAAATACTTGATAGCATATCGGTTTTTAATACGCCTCACAGTTGCCTTTTTTATTCTTTTCGAACAAAAACCACAAAAAATATTTTTGCTCATATTACACAATTTATTTTCAAAACAGAATAATAAATAACTTAATATAAACCACGATGAAAGAAAAATCTTAGCGCTTAGTAACGAGTTGTTGTTTATTTGACCGTTCGAAAAGTTGTGACGTGATTATGCGGGCAGAAAGTGACGCGTGACGCTGTAGTTCGTTTTAATTCATTCGAAACAATAGAAAGAATATTTTTCTTGCCGTGCCGCTCCGCAGCCACGCAGCGCCTCTTCGTTGCAATGTCGCGCTAGTGCGGTTTGACCTTTACGTACACATATGTGTAACATACGAGCGCACTGGACCAACACTTTTTTATTTATATATGTTACTGTTTACAATATGTTAAATCATATATGTAAAGGATAAAGTGTTGGCAGATTGCGCTGATGTATAAAAAAAATGTTAAAGCTACAAAAATGATCATTTTTTGAGAAAATTCCCAAAAATATCCTATTTCAAACTATAAACAAAAACAAAAACAAAAATATTTATCAAAGGCAAGATATATTATGCAAAACGCACAAAGTCGGTAGTCTAGTATTGAAAAAATGTAGCAGTAAGGCTCTGTGCAATCATTTTATTTTTCGTGATTTATAGGGGAAATTACCTAGGTTATTGACACCCATCCTTTTAGTTTTGAAATATACAACTGCTGTATATTTATGATAGTTTGAAAATGCGAAAGAGTTTTATAAAACAACATACTTTAGAATCACCTAGCACATTTACGAACTATGATGGCAGTATTACCAGGGATCCACATTGAGGTTTTTGGTCGCTGTGCTGTTCAGTGCCTCAAAGTACTTCCATAATAATAGCAATGTAGTCGTTGTTACATTCAGGATTACTATAACAGCCCTGTTGTTGGAGCAAATGTGAATATTTCTTCTGAAGACAAACACTGGAGTATAGCTATAACCTCAGTTTGTAGGACTATAGCCTAGGACCCTATTGGAATTCTAAAGGACACTCCACTTGTTCTACGGTATATGCCGGCTCCTACCTTTTCCTTGTTCCGGAACTGTTTGCAAAACAGTTGTCCCCGTCACTATGGAGGCTTGCCTCGCGAATGGCCCATTCCTGTATTGTGGACAAGCTCACTCGGTACTTCTTTTCGGAAAGATAGCGACGAGGCGTTTTGTCCCTGATAATACCCAGGATTGGTCTGCTTGCAATGTCAGCTGGGATCTGTAATTTTGTCAGGATCCTTCCTTCGAGTTCCATGCTAATTCCTCAGGCTGCTTTCGCAGCAACGGCCTTTATGGTAAGGTGTAGGGGTTTGTAGCCCTGCTAGAGCCCCTGATGCCAGCCTGGGTGTCGACTTCAAGGCACCTTTGATGCCTCTTAGGATAAGTCCTCTGACTCATTTGAGTCATGATTTCGCTGTTAAAAATTCGACCCTGCTCTATCAGACTTGGATTGACCGTTAATTCGGTCTTTTTGCACTAGGTTTCCACTATGCCCAGTGTATTCTGCATTACCCCGAAGAGTAAATCCAGATGTTGACGTTGCGCAATCACCAGTATATCATCCATGCTGCCTATGCATGGTGTCCCTAGCTCGTGAGTTCATCCTGAGTCAACAGTTATGCATAATGTGGTGTTGTCCTTGTTCGTCGTTAAATTTCTAATTTCCAACATATGCCATGTCCATTCGACAATCACGATCGGCACGTCATGCACAATCATAGCCGCCCTGATCACCTCTCGAGAAGTTTAGTTAAAAGCTCCTTTGCTGTCCATAAAGGATCTAATCGCAAAGCCTTTTTCTCCAGTTATCCATCACTTCGGTCAATCGCTCTGCCAAGGGCCGTTTTGGTCCAGTGACAACCTTATAGGCGTATACGTCCTTGTGCAGTAGCCTACTAATGAGGACCTTGTCGCGAATGTATCTATCTACGAGTCTTTCCACCGTTTTAAATAGGAAAGATGTGAGACTGATGGAACGGAAGTTCTTGGGTGAAGTCCATCCGTTCCTACTCGCTTTTGTAATGAAGACCATTCTCTTGCCCCTCCATGCTGTCAGGACGGATCTCAGCGTCAGATGAGCCCTATCAAGTCTCATCTGTGGCCCCATGATGAATTCTTCAGCTCTTTGTTAGAGGGTCGGATAGATGCCATCCGGAGCGAAAGACTTGTATGGACTGAAATACTTTAGATTATACCTGACCCCGATAGGGGTAACAGTCTCGTGGGATAACTGTTGTTTCGGGCTCAATTGAGCCATTGGCGATTTATGATGCCCACGAGGTGTCGCTCCTTTTTCTCCAGACTTTTTGAAGCCCAAGAAATATGTCTCGATCAGGCGGGTCAGGGTTTCCTCGTCCGATTCTAAGTACCCCCGTCTGATCAGTTTTAGCGCACTGAAAATACCCCTTTTTTCGATATCTGTGCAGAAGTTAATTCAGCTTTCTTGCTGGGCTTTATGCATTGTATTTCTGTAGTTATTCCTCATCGTCTTGAATAAAGTCCATAGTTCTTCCGTTTTGCCATTGATGGCATGTCTAAACCTTTCTCTAGATTCCCTGCGGAGCTCTTCGAGTTTACCGTTATACCAGTGCGTCTCCCCTACCTTTCAGACTCTTGTAGGTCGTCGATTACTATTATATATGAGAGTTTGATAATTTTATTATTGGTATGTGACAGTAACCAAGCAGCGCTGCCTGGTGGTCATAAGACAAACAAAAGAAAAAATTATTCTATCGTTTATTGTAATAAGTAACTAATATTCTAAATAATCGTCAAAAGTAGATAAAGTAAATAGATTGACCATGATAAGAATCATTAAAAAAAATTAAAACATGTACAAATTACAAGTTCGTTATATTTAAACATTGTATAAATTTATTAAATTTGAACTTGAAAACAATCCATAAATATCAATAAGAAAAAATTATTTAGGATAAAAATGATTTCTCCTTACTGTATCGTCAAAAAAAATTGAATCCAATAAATTATATAATATGATTATTCATGCCCATACACATGTCCCGACAATGTAGATTTCAAGTCTCTGGAAAAGATTAATTCTCTTATTGCTTTCTTTATATCATCTGGAAATTCTGTTTCGCTCTGCTCGATTTGGTAACATTTGTGATGAAATAAAGGATTGGCATCATACTGTTCCAAGCAAGCTTTTTGTGGACCA
The DNA here is from genome assembly GCA_030998225.1 of Diplolepis rosae. NCBI lineage: Eukaryota > Metazoa > Arthropoda > Insecta > Hymenoptera > Diplolepididae > Diplolepis > Diplolepis rosae. Next base: position 5,488,856 of record JAPYXD010000466.1, read on the forward strand.
CTCCATAGACATCTATTATCTGTGCATGATACTGTTTTTAATTTTGACACATCATTGCTATAAACAAACAATTTGATTGCAAATTTTTAAAATTATTTTCATTGAAAAAAAACAATTATTATATTAAAATTATCGATTAAAGTTAACGTTTTATGTAAAAAAATTTTTTTATTCAATCGGTAAAATTTATACTTACCGAGTACAAAATAATAACACCGCTGTGACATGTTTACATCTCTCACTAAGTCCTGCTGTGCAACTACATTTTGATGACACTATTTTACCATTTTGATCGATTATTGTTTTAATTTCATGTGGTTTATCTCGAAAAGCTGATGACAGAATATTATGTTGATTAGCACTTTGATTGTTTAATCCAAAAAAAATTAAATGACCTGCATTAATAATTTTTTCTCCTTTTACAAAATTTCTACTGTTCGGAGTAGATTCAATAAACTCAAGTACTTGACTTAAGGATAAAAACACCTTAATTATTCGTGATAATACTATAAGCGTAATGTGTAACTCTGTACTGTAGAATAACAGCTGACCCCCCGGGAATACTTGTATTTTTGGCCACAAGATAGCGTAGCGCAAAGAACCAACTACCAATTCTACCAGTATACGTACTTCCTTTGGTTGTTGGTTTCGCTGTCATATGGAAAATAATAAAGTTTGAGAGTTTTTGTAGCTTCGTGTTTTTGGTGCTTTCTGACCGTAATTTTCCATAATTGAATAAATCCCTCAAATGAAAACAAATATATCTAAACCTTAAGAAGTCATGTGTCTTCAAAAATAAAGGAAATATGACATTAAACGCCCCTCAATGTTCAAGTGTAAATTACTTCAGTACATCAGAGCAAAAAAGGCACAGGCAAAAAGTCTGCGCTTAAAAGAAACTTGAGAGCAAAATGAATATAGGAAAACCGCGAGCGCGAAAACAAAACATAAGTTTTGTCAGAGAAAAGACAGTTATCTTTTTTCGTGGGTGCACTTGGATGAGAACCACTTGTCTGAAGTTACAAATAGCACATATTATTCGATAAAAAATCGAATTGATTGAATATTTATTTAGTTAATTCTGAGAATTCGCGCTTCCATTTAATACGAAGTATTTTAAACATTGGAAAAAAGTCAATTAGTTATTGGCGCTTTAAGACTTTATAGTTATTAGAATTTATAGTTTATTATACTGCAGTTTTATCAAAATTTGTATAAATAATGATTAAAATTACTATAATGATTAGGATTGCTTCAATTTAAATTTTTATTATTATGCAATTTTCAATGTTCATAATGATTATTATTAAGATATGAAACATAATATTAATTACTATAAATTCTTAAAACGCCAATAACCAATTAACATTTTTCCAATTTTTAAAATACTTCGTATTAAGGTAATTTTTAACCACGAAAATTAAACCTCAGGCAAAAATAGATAATTTTGCTTTCAAGAATAACAATATTATTACTGAAGGGCTATTTTGAAAGAGAAAAGATTATTTTACACAAAGAAAATTTGAAACACAGAAAAATAATTTTAATAATAAATTTTATTTTTTACCCAACTTTTTTTTTATCGCTTCTTACCAAATTTTAAAAAATTATGCGATTCTAATAAATCATGAATCATTTTTTCAGAGAAAAGATTTCCCACAACTTCACCGTTTCTGATTTTTAAAAATTAATTCTTTAATGGCTGAAACTATTAAAAAAACATTTTCCAAAACGAAATTTTTATAAACAAATTGCTCAATTTGATAATAATTTATTCATGTTCGAAAATTGGAAATAGTTAAGTTGTAGGGAATCATTTTCTTGAAAAAGTGATTTTTAATTTAATAAAATCGCATAATTTTTTAAAATTTGGTAAGAAGCGATAAGAAAAAAAGTTGGGGCAAAAATAAAATTTATTAATAACATTATTTTTCTGTATTTCAAATTTTTTTCATGGAAATTAATTTTTGCTCTTCCAAAATAGCCCTTCAATAATAATATTGCTATTCTTGAAAGCAAAATTATTTATTTTTGCCTGAGGTCTAATTTTCGTGGATCAACTACCTTAAATAGAAGCGCGAATTCTCAGAAATAACTAAATAAATATTCAATCAATTTGATTTTAATGAAATAATATGATTCATTTTTAACTTCAGACAAGCGGTTCTCATCCAAGTGCACCCACGAAAAAGATATCTGTCTTTTGCTCTGAGAAAACTTATGCTTTGTTTTCGCGCTCGCGGTTTTCCTATATTGCTATATATTGCTCCGATGTGCGCACTTGAAATTATGTCTCATTTTATTAGCACCTCTATAGTTTAAAGGATAATGAATTAAATTACTGCGTGGTTGATTGATCTTAGTATCATAAATATTGTATGTGAATCCTAAATTCTTGCTACAATTAAAATAGCCAAAAATAATAGTTAGTTGTGACACAAAGATCCTAAGCGGAAGTTTTTCGGACGAGTGTGAAGTTGCAAGACATACCGAAGGCAAGGCGAAGCTGAGGTGAAGCCGTAGCGTAACCAAGACCAAGATGACGACGAGTACTGCAACTTCACACAACTTAAAAATGCTGCTCAAGGTTGAGCGAAATGATGTTAAGACATTTAAGGCCATGGATCAATCAGACCACGTGACTAAATTATACATTTATCCGTTCATGTAAGATAACATTTTTAATTTACAATGTATCTTTCTGATAATTTGGGAAACGTAACAAAAGATAATAAAGCACGTCTCTTAACTACTTTTTAGTAAAAATTTTGAACAAAATTCGAGAACTTATCGATAATTACAGTTAACTGTAAAATTTTTTGCAAAATTTTCACTCATACAAAGTTGACAGGCGTTCTCTATCCTGTTCTGTAGTATTTTCCAAATTTTCAGGAAGATATTTTGTAAAAGAAAAAAGTTATCTTACACGAACTTTTACAGGAATTTGGTCATGTGATCTGGTTGATCCATGGCCTTAAAGACAAAAATGTGGTTGAACAAAATAATGGAAAAAAACCTTCTAAAAATGTGTATATAGCGGAAGGAAGACAGAAAAAACGTTAATAAACAAGACAAGAGTTTCTTTCAAGAAAAGTATAGAGTATTTATGAAAATCGAGGGGCCGTTCACTCAAAATCGATTCTACATAAGCATAATTATTCCGGTAACTAGCTCACGATTCATGTGATTCCACACTTGAAGCATGATCCGGTTTGATTCTGACAATAAGAAGAGAAAAAAATCGAATCAAACCTCAGAAGAAGCACAGGGATGATTCCGACAGTTGCGCGCATTGAGCAGCATTATTACGATTGATTTCTGTTGATTCCGCCTGAGTCCAGCTGATTCCTCGTTGATTCCTTGTTGATCCTTAATTGACTCCCTCAATTCTCGTCCAAACAAAAATATTACAGCTTACACCAGCGATGTCAGCTGAGAACCAATACAGCTTTACAGCTACACGCATGCGTGGCCTGCGCGCGAGACTGCGCATTAGACAAGTTTTATAGCGTTGATCTCTAGTGATCTCAAGCTAACTCAAGCTGACTCGTTCGAGCGTGCACGGAATCTTGGCGATTCCGAGCGATTCTTGGCGATTCTAAATGATTCCCGGTGATTCTTCTGAATCTTATTGATGAACGCGACTTTCAAACTTTCATAATCAATCTAAGATTTTACTGAATCAAGCTGATTCCCGACATAATTCTGAAAAATCTTTCGACGAGTCACTGATTCTGAATCGATTATAAGTATGGAAAATTATTGATTCTTCCAGTGAACGGCCCCTCGATGAAAATTGATGTTATTTAACGCCTCTTATTTCATATAATTATGTTTGTTTATAATTATATATAATTAATGCATGTAGTATTATATTGGTTTTAGGGTCATAAATAAATAACTGGATGCCAATCAAACGTTTTGGCTCTCATCGTAGCCCGCATCAGTTATTTATTCGGAATCTAAAAATAATACAGAAAAAAATTGTACAAATTTAAACAATAAATCATGAAAATAAAAATTACTTTCAAACATGATTTTCTAAATGAAAAATAATTTTGCAGTTATTGATTCTTAACCCTTTCAGCCTTAAAAAATATGAATCATGTAAAAACATCAACATCTTTGAATAGATTTCAAATAAGATAGTATATAAATACTAATTTTATTTAGATGCCCTTGTAGGAATCTACATAAGTTCTACGTACACTCTAAAAACAAGTGTGTTAATTTTACACGTGAATCACGATAGTAACTTTTTAAGCATTTGAAGTGTGTATTTTTAACACACATTTTGGGTACAAAACGTTAAAGTGTTTGAAAATTAAACGTTACGTTTGTAATGTGTATTAAAACTACACACTTCAAATGCCTAAAAAGTTACTATCGTATTTCACGTGTAGAAGTAACACACTTGTTTTTAGAGTGTATACGTAATGAAAACGGGAAATGTGGAAAGAAACTATACACGTTTAGCTGTTTAAGATTTTTGTAGGGTTTAACACATAAAGGTGAGTATAGATTTTTTAAAAAGATTCTACATAGGGCCCCACGTAGAAATTGCCAGTAGTGCCAGGAAGTTTGCACATATGGCTTGTGACAAAGCATCATGTATAGGAATTTTTAATCAAGAATAGTTTACGAAAATAAACATACTATTTTTTAAATGAAACTATCAATTTTATCTAAATATTGTTTTTCACAATTCTTGTAAGGAAAAAGTGGTTTATTTTGGGAATTGGATTTTCCTGGTTAAAAGTTGTCGTGTCAGTGATTTTGCGGGAAATACCAAAGCTGGAATTCAACGTGCGAATGGGGCTCACACTCGAGCACTCAACTCGGTGGTAAGCATCGATTTCAACAGGAACAATGCGAAACAATACGGAACAACGCTGCTCGCCGCCGTTCTGGATACGCGACGTCAAACAAGTCAAGCGTTTGGCACACAATGGATGGGGCTTAAACGGCAGTAATTATATTTGTGTGCGAGTGTTTGGTGGATTGTTTGATGGGGCGCGGGGAACGCGTGGGGGTGATGCTAGAATTTGGTTGAGACAAAGGCTGCAAAGAGGCAAAATGGCAAAAGGATGGGAGAGAGAAACGCAAATCAGTGGGAATGCCCTCTTCACATTGTACTTTTCCGATACGCAAAAATAATTAGTTGCGTTCATTTGATCATACTTAGCTCGTAATGCTCAATTATATGAGCAGTTTTGAGATACATATGTATTATTTATTCTATAATGTTTACTAAAACGACCGGAACAACGAAATATTTTGGAAGACTTGAATTTTTGCCAATAACTTTTGACAAAAAAATTGTTCAGCTCAAAATTTTCAATTCTTCGTTGAGTTACATTTGGATCTTACCAAGCTACTATAAAAAATCTGCCCGCTTCGCGGGCACATTCTCATTGCGCGCTTCGCGCGCAGCTCGCAAGTTTGAGCGCGCCTAGGGCGCGAGATTCGATCGTCGCGCTTCGCGCTCCGTTCATTCTGGACCTCGCGCTTCGCGCTCGGTCTTGTGCTCTTCACATACATTCAAGTTTATTTATTATAATTTGATAATGAAGCTCAAACCAATTTTATAATAATATTACAGATGATGTAAATTACACATTTTCTCAAAGTCACTCTATTTCTTTTTGAATTTAAGTGAAACAGGAGATTCAATTTACTTAAGGCTCTATCAGCCTTAAGGAACACATTCTCATCATGACGCTCGCGCTTCGCGCTCGATTTTCTGTATACATTTCAGTAACTTTTTAATAAATTACATGATTAAAATAATTTATTTATTTTATTCCAAATATCTCAAAAAGGAAAAACAATCGTAGACTTTATTTAAGGAAACGATTTTGCAGAACAACGCTTATTTCGTATCTCACATATTTTGGTGAAAAAAATCGAATTTATTTAATATTAAAAATCAAAACATAAAATATACATCCTGTCCCGAAATGTCTTAATGAGAATTTGTAGACCTCATTTAGGCAAACAATTTTCCATCTAAACGTTTTTTTTGTATCTCTCATATTTTGTCTAAAAAATGGAATTATTGAATTTTAATCGTATTTTTTGGAATTGAAACGAAAAATATATGTTTTTTCATAAACTGTGTGAGACAAAACTTGTAGATCTTTTTAAAACGAACAACTTTGTATTCTTACGTTTTTTTCGTATTTCACATATTATTGTTAAAAAATTGAATTTTGGATTTTCAAGAGTTTTTTTTTTAATTAAAAAGAAAAATATGCATCTTATGAAAAAATGCTACAATTCAAATTTGTAGGTCTTAACTTATTTAATAATATTGTATCATAACGTTTTTTCGTATCTCGTATAATTTAACTGGAAAATGGAATTTTGATATTGACTTTTTTCGAATTTGAATATGCTGTAACATTTCTAATTTTGATTTAATCAAGAAATGTTATCAGGAAAATTTGTAGAGATTTATGAGCACTATCAATAACCAGTATTGAAATTTTTGATTTTTTCAAAAAATTATTTTCAAAAACACAAAAATAGTGCTCAATCCCTCAATTTTGATTGGATGTGGCTGGTTAACGAACTTGTCCTTACTTTTTCGGTTCCGATAAAGTGTACCAAAGCTCAATTCAATCTGATAATTCTATCGAGAGTTATGCCGCACACGACCTACAGACAGACAGACAGACAGACAGACAGACACTTTCGTAAAAACCATTTTTTCTGACTCGGGGGTTCTCAAAACGTAAAGATTTGATGAAAATTTGGAAAGTCATTTTTCACATAAAACCAATACCTTCTCATCCATGATGAGAATGTAAAAATCGGTGTCTTCATGAAAAAATGTCTACTGAAGTCACGCAGACCCCAAGATGATTTATTGGGCCCAAAATTAAATCTTTTTATTAGCTAGTTCCAAATAAACCATGAGAGTTTTCAATTAGCCATATTCTGAATACCTGATCGTAGCGAGTAGTTAACACCGTTGAAATTGTCCTTAACTCTTAATCCTACCCAAGCAAAAATTAACAATCGGACCAACATCGATCCAACGTTGGATACCAACTTTCGACTGTCGGAATCCGACTGTTGACGGACAGTCGAAATGATAACGATGTACTGCGTTGGTACAACACCAGTTTCCAACGTTGTATCAATACTGGTAACCAACATATTTTCAACGCTGGCTGTCAACATTTCTAAAATATTGGTTATATACTTTTATTATTAAATGCATGTTTTACGGTTAAAGACATTTTTTAAAGAAGAATAGATTCTAAAAACGGACTATTGACTCTCAAAAGATTCCCTTCACTATTAAAGGATTTTCTATTCAAAATTTGCATGAGAGGAAATCCTTTAGCAGTTTACCGATTATCGTTTCAGATACTAACCTAAACCTATCTTCACTATCAATAGACTTTTTTTAGAGTGTACCAGTGTCGAATCAACTTGGTACAAACACTGGTATTTTACAGTGTTAATTATTAGAGTTGATTAGACACTGGGTGGACCTTGTACATTTACTGTCGGAAAATTACTTTTTCCACAGTCGGAAGAAGATTGGGCCTGTTGTAAATCCAACATTGTAGAAACGCTGGTATTTTGCAGTCAACTACCGGGGCTGAATAGACACTGGATATACCTTGTACATCTACTGTCGGTAAATTACTTTTTCCACAGTCGGAATAAGGTTGGGCCAATTGTTTCCCAACATTGTACCAACATTGGTAATCAAAGTCGATCTCCTATATCGGACCAACATTTAAGCGAAACGGTCACTTGAAACGTTGAGTTCCCATGGCTAGAATAATGTAGTCGTTAAATACTCGTTGAATCGGTTGTGTATTGTTTCGAGTGATGCATATTATTTTTCATAGCAACTGATAGCAACTCTTTTGAGAATTTGATTTGATATGTCGAATGGGTCGAAACTGTGATTTGAAATCCTACATTTAAAGTTTCAACCCGCTCCACAGATACCGATAATCAGATTTTCAAAAGAGGTGCTATGAAAAATACAATGTTCCACGTAGTGATTTTATGCATTTGATTTTATATATAATCTTATAGTTGATACTTACATATAGTGACTGTGACAAAATTACACAATCGCTGTGACTACCTAACTTAATCACAGCGACCACTTTTAGTACCTGCACTGACGGGTCAACCATTGCTTTAATTTAGTCACAAAAAGGAGTTAAGGACATTTTCAACTACAAATATCACGTCACTATGCCCAGAATTTTTTCACGGTGTAAGAGCCCTTTGGCCAAAAAATATTGAAACCATCCTTACCCGCCTTCTTCAACTCTAATTAATATGTATATTGAGTTCACTTAAGGCCTATAGTAGGCAGGGTAGGTTCTAACGTCACTAATTATATACGAACACTTTATAATTAAAATAATAATATTAATAATAAAAATAATTAAAATTTTATTAATAAAATGGTCGTATATAATTGCTGATGACAGACTTGATCACACGGCCTTAAACCTGCTTATTAACTTGAATGAAGAATCATATTACAAAAACATTTTTGTTTGAAGTTATTTGCAAAAATTCAATCCTTTCAGATATCTTGATGCCCCAATTTGTTTCGCACACCCTGTACATAAGATAAATTAATAATTTCAAATTTTAGTAAAGAGTGCAGTAAGAATTTTACAAATGTTGTATATAAGTAAAAATTTCCCAAGTGAGCCCACGATTTTCGACGTCGTGAGAAAAATTAAAAATAAATAATGAAATATAATCTACTAAGTAGTAGAAAGTAACGTCATACAAATTTGTTACAAAAATTAATTTGTTCATTTACAATGTGCAATTAAAAATTGAAAAATTAAAAATTAAAGAAAATCAAAAATCGCGAATTATCTATAATATGGTATATCTAAGTATCCAGATAAACATGCGATTCACGTTACCCGTATTGCGTAATTTTCACTCTATACTCTCTAAATCTGAATCAGCGAAATTCCGCTGATTATTAGCTATAAATATACCACTGATTATAATCAGTGTATATACGCTGATCAATTAGCCAAATTCAACTGATTTATCATCGTATATATGCTGATTGTAATCAGTGGTATACTTATCGCTGATTCATATTTACAGAGTGCATGCAAAAACACATGGGTTTCGCAAACATGATGTGCCGGATTATACCATATATCATTCGTGATAACAACACATAACAACGTGACAATAAGTCGGACCGTCTGCTTACACCGTGAATGTTGAATTGAATCAGTTTAAGTTATATAATTTAGTGAGTTCAGACCCTAAAGCCAATTTTTTTCCAACAACATACCATTTTATTGATATTGAGGGCCAATACAAGGTACACTACTTTTAATTATACCCTTTGAACTTGATTAAGGTATAATTACGTTTAATCTTAATTTAAAAATCAGTTTGCATTATATAAATGAAGTGTTACTCTTTACATTTGAATCAATAAAAATTACTAAGGATCAGCGACTATTCTTCAAAAATGTATCAATTTACAAAAAATATATTAATGAATGTATACATATGTTCTCTTGTCTTGTAGTTAGTGACTTGTGTCTCTATCGTTATACAAATTTAAATTGTTTCCAAACTAGTTTGAATTTAACAACCTTATGTTTATTTTATCCTGCCTTTTTAGGGCTTTATGCACGAGGCTGCATAAAGCTTTTAATAGAGTCAATCTAAGGTTGAATAAGTGAGAATTTCATTACATGTGGTTTTGAAATTAATTTATTCACAGTTGGATAAAATTTTACAATACTGCATAACCTTGCTTTGAGTCAGATGAGTTGACATGAAGCTATATGAGGTTGCATAAGTCTACATAAGCACGAATATAAAGTAATACACCAAACGTGATCCAATTTCTACATGTTTACATTCACAAAACAAAAAATTTTATTTACAGAATTTCAAAAAATAGTAGAGAAGATAAAAACGAACGTAGATAGACTATTTTTCATTATGATAATGAAAAAAATGTGTGATAGATTTTGCTAAAGTTAAATTTTTTCACTTTCCAAATTTCTAAATTTATATTCTTGCTAATTTTTTAAGTATCACGTGTCCTTATATAAGGCTGCCAAATACAATATAAGTTTACATAATAATACCTTATACACGGCAAAATCATGTGCGTAAATTTACACACTTTAAGTGTGTAAATCGCTTTGTCACAGATTTAAAACGTTTCCCGGTGTGTTAATTTTAAAACGGATAAAGAGTGTCATTTTAAACGGAAAATCCGTTTAAAATGAAACGTTTAAAGTGTGTATTCTTTCATTTCTACACGCTTATAATGTGTATTCTTGATGTATATAGGGAAAGTGTAAATGAAAATCAAATATATGACTGGTGATAACTAAATTGTCAACAGTGATGATTAAAAAGTCAATAATTTTCACTGTTGACAATTTAGTTATCACCAGTCATATATTTGATTTTCATTTACACTTTTCCTATATACATCAAGAATACACATTATAAGCGTGTAGAAATGAAAGAATACACACTTTAAACGTTTCATTTTAAACGGATTTTCCGATTAAAATGACACACTTTATCCGTTTTAAAATTAACACACCGGGAAACGTTTTAAATCTGTGACAAAGCGATTTACACACTTAAAGTGTGTAAATTTACGCACATGATTTTGCCATGATATGCATTTCATAAAGAATAAAGCGCTAGTCAAGCCAGTCAGATTTAGATTGGAAACAAAAGAATGTTGAAAAAAATTATTCAATTGACTCTATCCTCAGACCTTTTACTAAAGTGCTACTCTTGCAATGTTTTGTACACCCTAGACTTTTAGTAATTCTCTCCCTCCGGTGCGGTGACAGAAGCCAAATTTCGAATGACGCTTATCGAATCGGTTTTTAAGAGTCAAGGGTTCTTGTGAAAGAAAGAAATTGTTAAACAATCGTGGTCTGTAATCGCAGGTCGAATGCACCTGTGCTATGTGCCTCTATCAATACTGGGAACTCCCTCTCGTTAGATTTGCCACTCGAACGCCCGGAGACTTTGTTTGTTTGGGGGCGGATGCTGTTTGTCGCTGCACAAAGGTTAGAGTGTAGGAAAATAATACACCGATTAAATACTTTAGCGCTGGCTGAATCACCAAGTTCCGGAAGGCTTGCAGAGGCGATTGACAACGACAGTGGCTCGATGTAATCAGCGAAGTTAATTGAAGGTCCCCGAGGCAAGTAAATTCACCCCAGCCAGCGCCAACGCAGCGTGTGAGTCTGAAGTGTTCCCATTGGAGTAGACGCGGAATTGATGCGGAGGCGAAACGATTGAGTCATTCAGAGGAATAAAAACACAACAAACCGTCTTGGAGTGTATACCTATATATACGCGTGTAACATGACGTCACGAGCAGAAGGCATTCAGATTGAAGAGCGCTCGATGACTCTTGAGATTTGTATTGCCATTAATAACCGAAAGGGGCTGTGGAAAATGCGAAAGAGCCTTGTTTGGTCCCACTAATGCTTCTCTCCCACACTCCACATTCGATTTACATCTTTTTCCATCCTAAGTGTTGTAGAGTCCATTCTCAAAAATTTGCTCAAGTTTAGAATTGTTTTGTTCTTTTACGCAAATTACACTGTTTCCCGCGTCCAAAAATCCCATATAAGTTTCTAATCCGAGAAACTCCTGGCCAGAAACAGTTTATTCTTTAAGGACGTATTCTAGTCTTAAAATTTGAAAAACTCGATTTTTTTGTATTTTTTAAAAGTATAGACTCTCAAGAATATGTTCTCAAAAACAACACGAAAGATTCGATCTTCGCGCTTCGCGATGGTCTTATATTCTTGGCATAAATTTAAATTTTTTAAATTATGAAGAAAAATATGTACTTTATGAAAAAATGTTGTGTTTCAAATTTGTAGATCTTTATGTATTAACCAATTTAGAAAATTGAAAAAAAAATTTGAAAAAAAATTATGTACTTTGAATAAAATAAGGCGAAAAATTAACTTCTTTTCAGACAGTCGACATTTAAACTTTTTTTTTTGGTACCTTCTATAATGACATTCTTATTGATAAAGAAAATTGGTTTTATTTCTGTTTCAGATTGATGAGAGCATTAAAATAATGTCAACCACCACCTCAACCCTTTCTTTGACGGACATATTTAGAGGCACATAATTTTTTCAATTTTTATTTTCTTTGCACACTAATTTTGTTGTAAGTTCTTGAAACATTAATAAAAAAACATTTTTTTTTATTAAGCCCAAAGACGCCCCAAATTTAGGCTTCTAGACTAGAAGTCCCTCTTAAATCTGAAACAGTGATAAGTATATATCACAGATTACAACCAGCGCATATACACTGAAAAATCAGTCAATATTTACTGTGCATTACTGCAGTGAGAAAAATTTTTAGTTCGAATAACTGAGAATTGGTCATCATCCCAATTAAAAGAATGTAGTTCGTTTTGGCGTCAGCTTAGGCTTTGTAGTTGGCGCCACAATATTTTCGTCGTTAGCGCAACGAGATCTTCGTTGTTAGCATAACCATAACATGCACCTTTTTTAAATGAATAGGCTGATTATATCCAAAAACAAATTTTTTCATTTTTATAACAAAAAAAGGATTTTGATGCAAATAATTCGATTTTGATAGGGGAAATAGGTTAAAAAATTATGGTAAATGCGAAATGTAATTGAAATAGGAAAAAGTGTTTGAAAAAAGTCAGAAGTTTGAAGCAATTTTTTTATTTACAATATCCTGAAGATTTTTTATAAAAATTATACTATACATCTTAATTGTTAGTTTTAATAGGAACAAATTACGTAACACTTATTATTAATTACAGATGTAACGTAAGATTTACACGAAAAAAGAGAGTGCAAGAAAACGAACTTATGCTCCTCACTATTTTTTATCTCGTAAGCTTCGATGTGATCGTCGAATGCAGAGCGAATCATCCTAACTTTTATCACAAAGTGCTCTAATTTCGTTCCATCGAAATTTTCATTTTTATTCAGTATTTCTATCGTATCAAAAATCGGAACATCATCGGGTTGTTTTTTTTTTGGAAATTTTAACTAATTATGATATCCACACTTACATCCAAAAATTTGTGCTGATCAATCACCAGTTGCTTGCGTTTCAACAGAAATTGGTATGCGTGAACTTTGTTGTCTATTAAAACATGGATTTTAGAATCCAACAGCATGAAAAACTTTTTTTCAACATTAAAATCTGCAATTTAATTATAAAAATGAGATTAAAAATTATAAGAACGAACTCCGTTTTTTCTTGTAACGATTTGTTCTACGATTTCAAAAAGAATGATATTTCATTGTTACATCGAGTTTTGCAGAATTAAATAAAAGAAATTTATTCTAATACTGGAATCAAAATTGTTTTTGAAATACACAAAAATGATAAATCGTGGGTATACTTTTGAAAACGTCGATATAAGCTGAAAGATTGAAATTTCGAAGCATGTCTCCCACAAAATTACTCATTATAACAGACGATATCCATGTAGATCAAGCACTGTTGAAAAATAGTAAAATCATATTAAAACTTTAAAATATTTATAGACTGCATCATAGAAAATAATTTCAAAAATTCATTTGAAATTACAATTGACTTTATTCTTACTAACATCAATTTAAAAATCCTATCATGTACACTTTTTTGTATATTATTGAAGAATAAGAATTTTAATTTGAAAAACCATTGAAAAATTGCAAATGAATTATTATTTACAATATGAAACCTAATGGACCTTAAAAAGATAATATTATGCCATCTTATCTAGTCTTCATGCTTAAACTTTTAAGGAAAATTATAAGTATTTTAAAACAACTTCAATTGATTCTTATAATTTCGTCAAATAAAAAATTTATTTGAAGCCAAAACGAACTATAAAATGTTGTTTGACATAAAAAATATGTGCTCTTAGTTGGAACAAGCATAAATTGATTTGATCCAATGATAAATATAGTTTCCTCAACTAAAATTAGCCCAAATATAAAAATGTAGTCGAGACGTAGCTGAGGCAAAGCCGAGACAAAGCCGAGACTAAGCCGAGACAAAGCCGAGATGAAGCCGAGGCGCGATCAGTCCTGCGAGCATTGTCGCGAGTCTCGTAATTTCCCGAATTGTGTGCATTGGCACGTATTCTATTTTATGTGACTTCGGTGCGGATACGAGTTTTTATGCGTACACTCGAATCTAATCTAGTATTGTAGTTGTTTGCGGCGCTAGTCATTACACTTGATATTTCGCGACTAGTCCCAGCCATTTTGATTTTATGGATCTTGTGTAGTAGTAGCTTGTTGTAATAGAGCATGCGCAGTTCAAATGTACAAGGCTTTGTCAGTAGGGTGCTAACGCTCTACGAAGAAGAAGAAGAAGAAGAAGAAGAAGAAGAAGAAGAAGAAGAAGAAGAAGATTACGCTCCGCTGTATCGTAATAGGCGCATGCGCAGTTCAATTTTTACATTATATTCCTCTGTAACGGAATACACAACATTCCGTTACTCTCAGCTGTAACGGAAAATCGAGTTTCCGTGCCGGAGGCACATAAAACAACTTTATTTACTCAGTTTGGATTATTTGTATTTGCATATATTTGTGCTATGGTAAGGATTAAATTAAATGCCATGATTTGTGTTTAATCTGAAGAAACAAAGAATGACAAGTGGCCACAAGTGGGTTGCAGAGTAGGCTATGCGTGCCAGAGGGACAAACTTATGCGAAGACATATCGCTCTCACACTCACACTTATAACCCTATTCTGCAAGCCACTCGTCAAGACTCTCTTTTTATAAATATCGAGTTAAAAAAATTATAAAGATTTAAGTTGATCATATTGATCATCAATTGTACATCATAAAAGTGATCAAATTTTAGAGTACAATTATCTCAATCACAACATCAACTTCAACTCTAAATGCAGTTTCGCATAAAAAACTATTTTCATAAATTTATTTTAAGAAATAATAATTTCTCATAGGCGGTACTTATTATCTCACGTAAATATGTATGTATTATGAATCCTATTTTTTCATATGGTACTGATATGCTTTGTGCTGAATTCTGGAACGATTATTTCAGTTTTTCATATCAGTCGGCTGCTTAGGTCGCTCTTCAACTTTCATATGGTGCGTTCTAAATATTATTATGTTATCTTTTATTAAGAAAAAAATACCAATAATAAAGTTTAGTACAGTTTTGACATTTATTGAAACAAAAAATCTCTCACTGTAGATAGATTTTCACATCTACATTATTTTGAAAAATTCCAAAAATCAACAGGAGGAGGCAGTGTGTCCCGCTTGAAAAAAAGATTCAAAATAATAACTATTTACGTTTTCTTGGCAGATGACCTCAGGCTCTTGTTGTTATCTCTTCTAGTTTTCAAATCAAATAACTTTTTTCATTTTTAAAATTATTTTAAATTTCATACGCGCACTTTATTAATAATTTCAAATTAATTAGTTGAGTTTGAAATTTCTGCCACTGCCCACCGGCAATCGAAAGACCTGGGCTCGAATCCCAGCACAGTCGAAAGCGTCTTTTTTTCCACAGAAAGATTTTCAAATTCTTTAATATTTAATAATAATATGATAGTTATAATTATTATATTATTGCAACATAACTATTATTTTACTAATATAAATTGGTTTTATGTAAATGGTGACCTCAGACCCTACTGCAGAGTCTCAAAAAATTATTAGTTTACATTTCCATTCTCATCATATGAGAAGGTATTGGTTTTATGTGACAAATGTCTTTCGAAATTTTCATTAAATCTTTGTGTTTTGAGACCCCCTTAGTCAGAAAAAAACGGTTTTTACGAAAGTGTCTGTCTGTCTGTCTGTCTGTAGGTCGTGTGCGGCATAACTCTCGAGAGAATTATCAGATTGAATTGAGCTTTGGTAGACTTTATCGGAGCCGAAAAAGTAAGGACAAGATCGTTAACCAGCCACATCCGACAAAAGTTATTAAAATAGGAGTATTTATTGTGTTTTTGAAAAAAACTTTATGAGAAATCCAAAATTCCAATACAAAATTGTTTACTACATAAAGATCTACAAGTTTGAATCGCAACATTTTTTCCTAAGATGTATATTTTTCTTTTCAATTTAAAAAAATACTATTGAAAATCCAAAATTCAATTTTTTAACAATATAATGTGAAATACGAAAAGACGTAAATTTGGAAAATTGTTCGTTTCAATAAGATCTACAAATTTTGTCTGACATAGTTTCTAATAAAACGTATATTTTTCATTTTAATTTTAAATAATACGATTGAAATTCAAAAATTCCATTATTCAAACAAAATATATGACATACGAAAAAACCTTGAGATGGAAAATTATTTGCCTAAATAAGCTCTACAAATTCTCAGTAGGACAAGATGTATATTTTATGTTTTGGTTTAAAAAAAACACTATTGAAAATAAAAAATACCATTTTTTAACCTAAACAAGTGAGATACAAAATAAGCGTTAAAATAAAAAATTGTTTGCTTAATAACAGTTTTGAGATATTTATATAAAGATAAATTTTTTTTAATTATGTAAATTATTAGAAAGTTACAGAAATGTATACAGAAAATTGAACGCGAAGTGCGAGTGTCATGACGAGAATGTGCTCGCGATGCGGGTAGATTTTTATTATTAAATTCTGCAGTGAAAATTTTCTAATTTTATTTATATGTCTTTTGTCGGAAGCAACCAATTTGTTATATAAAATTATATGTTCTGATAAACTTCTATTGTTTATTTCAGATTCTTGCGTGATTAGAAAAAAGTGTCTGTTCTAATAATGTTCATAAGGAACTATATATACGCTTACTTTACAAAATTCACTAATATTTGGAAGTGCAATTATGGAAAAGCTTAGAGCGGTATTTTGTCTAGTTATTCGAAGTGGAGAAAAAGAAAACAACGACTAACCAAAAATTGCAATCTCGTGTAAGAGGAAGTGCGAGGGTTGAAGCCAGGGGATGAAGTAGAGCGAATACTGGCATCTGTTTCTATTTCCCGTTTTCTCATCCGCCTTATTGCTTTCGCCGTTTCTTGTTTTCCATTTTTTTTAAACTGCGAAACAAAAATCTCTCATCCCTCAGCTAAACTTTTCGCGAAAGCATTTACTCGTCAAATACGTGTTTCAACAATACCGGTCGACTTTTTGTTATCTAATTGAAAATCATCATACAAATAAAAAGTCAGGGATTACATTGAAACCCTCAATTGATAAATAATTATGGTTGCGTCAATTGACTTTAAAAACCACAATGGAAAAAAAAGTGTTACCATTCACATTACAACTTTTGCCATTTCGCATTGCAAGTTTTATCACTGGAATTAGGAAATTTACCATTCAACTATTAAAAAATTCTTCCTGTTTGGCGAGCACATGCTTATCGCGCGCTTTGGGCGCAGCTCGTTTTGCTCGCAAATTTGAAAGCCACTAAAGCATACGATTCGATTGTCGCGCTTCGCGCTCAGTCTTATTTGTTTTGAATACTATTTTTTGTATACATTTCTGTAACTTTCTAATAATTTACATGATTTAAAAAAATCTATTTTCTTCCAAATATCTCAATAAGGAAAAACAATCGTAGACTTTATATGAGGAAATGATTTTGCATTTCAACGCTTATTTCGTATTTCACATATTTTGGTTAAAAAATGGAATTTTTTAATTTTAATCATATTTTTTAAAATTTAAATGAAAACTACACATTGTACTAGAAACTGTGTATGACAAAATTTGTAGGCCTTATTGGAGCGAACAATTTTGCATTTATACGTTTTTTCATATTTCACACACGGAAAAAAATTAATAACTATTTCAATAAAATACATAAGAAACGAATTAGTCAAAGAAGTAAAATATTTGATTTACGTATCATATAGTTACTAAAATGACTGCAAATTCCCTTTGCATTAAGTCTATCGTAATACTGCAATTTTTTTTTGTATGTTACTAATTAAGACAAATGATTATTTGCTTAAATTATTCAAATTCATAATATCATTGAATGGAACATAGAATTTAGATAAAATAGTGCAATGTATTCATACACTGAAAAAAAAATTCGACGATACAGACATAATTGTGGTTCCTTGACCTATATTATATTGGAGATTTACCGAAAACCAAGGTTTGCTTGCATCAGTTCAGTCTGTATGTGTATTACAACCATATGAATTACTATTGCAGCAATATTTTTAGTTAACTGTCAAAAATATTTTTTTTGAATTATTTAAAAACATTCAGCTATATTCATATGGCTGATGAATCTGAAGCATTTATTTCAGTGTAATACAGCCACCTGTCTATTTAAATCAGCTACGTTTATGTCCAGATTTAGGATATTGATATCGTTGGATCAAGTATTGTCTATACTCGAAATGCCTAATGAAATAGGCAACATCGCAAATTGAAAATATCAGACGAAATGAAAGTGACATGTACAATTTTTTAATTAATAGAAATCTCTCTCTTAATTAAATTATTTCTAATTGCTGATCACAGTAGTTTATTTCTTCCTATACAATATCTATATAAAACAATTAATTAACATTAAAAGGATCAAAAATTAAATTTTTTGGAACTAATATTCTAAAAAAACTGTATTTCTTTAACATTTAAAATAATGACGTTGATTTTTTCAACTCCAATAACTAATCCTTTGTTCGTTTTTGAGGATATGCATATCACGGTTAAAAAATTAATTTTCGATTTTCAATGGTATTTTTTCAAATTGAAAAAGAAAAAAAAAATATATATATATTTTTTTTTTCTTTTGAAAAATTTGAAAAAATACCATTGAAAATCGAAAACTAATATATATATAAAATATTATATAAAAATATTAAAATTAATATATATATATGTATTTATATATATATATAAAAATATATATATATATATATATATATATATATATATATATATATATATATATATATACATCTTACACGAAATGTTGAGATTTGAATTTATAGATCTTTTTGTAGTAAACAATTTTGTATTACAAAGTATTTCGTATAATTTAACTGGAAACCGCCAGAAACGTCACGCTGGTTTGGTTATGTTCGCGACATAAAGGCTGGTAAGGAACCGGCCGGGATACCTGGCCCTTTTCTGGCTGTTTTTTAGGTGGGTTCTTAGTAGCATTAAAATAAGTTTGAAAATTATTAGAGGATGGATAATAATTAGTGATTATTACAAATTATTTTGGAATAAACTTATTAATATACTTTTTAATCGTAGTAATAATTTTAAATTGCAATTCGCTGTCAGTTTCACTTTCTCCTTAACGATGTGGCCTTGTAATGCGATTAGTTGACAGAGCTCTTCCGACAGTTCGCTTTCTTCGTTCACTCTGCCAATCTTTGGCATTGCCTAGGACAATGCTCAGAGCGCTGTCAAGACATTTAAAAACTCACTCAATCCGCTTCGAATATGCTTCGGACACTGAACACTGTTACCCACTTCGTATACAATCCACAGGGGCAAACGCGTAATCCACAAGCCTTTCTTCAGGAAGAGAAAAGTAACGGCACGTTTCACTGTCCTGTCGAGGATCCCTCTCGTTGCCAAGGGTAAAATGTGACTAAATCTTCCCATTTTAAACAAAAACCCAAAAGGAAGTCCCATAACTAAAGATCCCAACCAAACGTCCTGGGAGAGGGTAATTAATTTCGATACCTGCTCGACGTTAACCTTAAAGGTCAGCGCAGAGCCTACTAAGATAAGTAAACGAACACAAAAGAAAAAAAACGACAAAGACCGCGCTTTCGCTAAATGATTCAAAGCACCCGAACTTTTTAAACATCATATAGGTTCACCCTGGCGAAAGTTCCGGATTGAAATTCATTCCGAATCAATCCGCACTATTCCGAGCCATTCCGGAATCTGATTCCGAACTAAATCATGTTATTCCGAATGACTCCAAAGCAAATTTTCAATCCCAATCAACCCGAAGCCAATTCAAAATCAATCTGAAATTTCAATTCGAATAAATCCGGTCAATTTCGGATTCATTCGGATTGAAAGTTTGAACTGATCGGATTGCTCGGATTTATTCGGATTAATAGTTTGGATTGATTTTAAATGGGCCTCTGATTAATACGAATTGCAACTGGCTTCGGATTTTTTCGGAATAACTCGAATTGGTTCAGAAACAGATTTCTGAATGGATCGCATTGGTTTGGAATAAATTCCCAATCCGAGACTTTCGCCAAGGTACTTGACTAGTGCCCGACTAGTTCCCGGTCAGTTTCTGACAATGAACTTCATCCTGGGTTGATTCTGCCGGTTCTCGGCTTGAGCCGGTCTGGTCACGAGTCAACCCGGACGATTCCCACCCAGTTCCCGGCAATGCAATACAGCCCGAGTTTGCCCGACAGGGATCTGGCCAGAAACCTTTTTGTAATGGGGCTAACTGGGGCAATTTCCACACGGGTATGATTAGTAGATATTTATAAGCACTATTCGAAACCAATAATTCAATTTTGGATTGGCGGATGTGAACTCGTCCTTTCTTTTTGAGTTCTCAAGAAATGTTTTTCTGACTGAAGGGGTCTCTAAACGTAAAGATTTGATGAAAATTCCGAAAGTGATTTTTCACATAAAATAAATACTGTTACGTCACAAATACGTAAATACTTACTTTGATCGAAGATTCCTCGTTTTAAGTTAGGATCGAATGATCCTCGCTTAGGGATGAGGATAAGTCAATGAAAGACACAATGATTATGAATATAATACAAATTGAATTTATTTTACTGGTTAAAATTTCCGGATATACATTCGTTAAGACAATTCTTATATAATGTAGGCACAGGCTGGTTGGTACGTAGGTGAGAAAGAGACAAAGAATAAAGATAGAGAGAGAGAGAGAGGTTCGGTACCTTTATGATTCGTAAGTTGTGTTGAGGTTTAATCCACACGGCGGTGAGTTGTAAGTACTGGATCCCCACAGGTGTATTCCAAGTGTGTGAGAGAGACGGAGTTATAGGCCGCACAGGTATATTCCGTAAAGGGCGGCGATTCAAATTTACGACACTTTTCGAAGATCTTTACAAGATCTATTCAAGTCTACGATGACTTTTACGACTCCCGAACTTGGATTTTAAATTGTCCCAATCGAATTTTATTAATCTCAAACTCAGAGATTTCCGAAGTTAAATTGAAATACCGCACTGGACTATTGTCGCGAGACCGGTTATAAATCCGAAGGAAAATTTAAGTGTCGAACTAGACGAAGAATTTACTGACTGCTTTCTCTTGGTGTGGGCCTCTTTTATATTTTTCTATACAAATTGACGGTCAGCGAAAATCGTGACGTAGTCATATCTTCTTAGAGGAGAAGGGGCCCTATACTGCTCCCTACTTCCCCTACTCCCTATTCCCCTTTATCGATTCTCTCATAGATTTCTAACTCAAACCAGCCTGTGTGTATTATATACATTCAAACACGTCGCGGGACGTGACAATACCTTCTCATATGATGAGAATGTAAAGATAGTATTGAAAATAGAAATTTCAATTTTCCAACCAGAATATATGAAATACGAAGAAAACATAAGAATTAGTAACTGTTCGCTTTAAAAAGATTCACAAAATTTTATCTGATACAGTTTCTGATAAGATGTATATTTTTTGTTTCAATTTAAAAAATACGATTGAGATTCAAAAATTCCATTGTTCAAACAAAATATGCGAGATACATAAAAAAACTTTGAGATGTAAAATTATTTGCCTAAATGAGGTCTATAAATTCTTATCAGGACATTTATTGACAGGATGTATAATTTTATGTTTTCATTTTAAAAAACACTATACTGACTGGATTGAAATTTGGTACATTTCATAAGAACCCAAAAAAAGGACGAGTTCGTTAACCTTCCACATCTGACCAAAATTGTAAAAATAAGAGCACTTCTTGTTTTTTTGAAATTTTTGTTTTTGAAAAAATCAAAATTTGCAATATTGGTTTCTGATAGTGCTTATAAATCTCTACTAATCATAAAAATATATAGATTGAACAAAATAAGGAAAGTTACAGTATGTTAAATCGTGAATGAAGTCTATACCTAGATTCCATTTTCCAATTAAATTATACTAGATACGAAAAACTTTGTAATACAATAGCATATTACGTGCCTAGGCGCACAATGAGGGTTATTGCGTGACGAGCGACAATGCTCACAGGACTGATGGCGCCTCGGCTTCGATCTCCTGCGAGCATTGTCGCGAGTCTCGCAATTTCCCGAATTGTGCGCATTGGCACGTATTCTATTTCATGTGACTTTGGTGCGGATACGAGGTTCTATGCGTACACTGGAATCTAATCTAGTATTGTTGTTGTTTGCGGCGCTAGTCATTACACTTGATATGTCACGACTAGTCCCGGCCATTTTTATTTTATCGATCTTGTGTAGTAGTAATAGATTTCAATAGACGCATGCGCAGTTCAAATGTAAAAGGCTTTGCCAGTAAGGTGCTAACGCTGTACGAAGAAGAAGTGAGAAGAAGAAGAATAAGAAAAAGATTGTGTTCCGCTGTAAGACTATATGCGCATGGGCAGTTCAATTTTTACATTGTATTCCTCTGTAACGGAATACACAACATTCCGTTACTCTCAGCTGTAACGGAAAAACGAGTTTCCGTGCCTAGGCACATAAAATTGTTAAAACTCAAATATCTACAAATTTGAATCGCAAATTTTTTTTTGAGTTGTATATTTTTCTATTGAATTAAAAAAATATACTATTGAAAATCGAAAATTAAATTTTTTAACCATAATATGTGAAATACAAAAAACACGTATGAATGAAAAATTGTTAGCTTTAATAAGGTTCACAAATTTTGACAGACACAGTTTCTATTAAAATGTATACTTTTCGTTATAATTTCAAATAATACGATTAAAATCCGAAAATTCAAATTCTTTAAACAAAATATCGGAGATTCCAAAAAAAACGTTGAGATGGAAAATTATTTGTCTGAATGATGTCTACAAATTTTCTTCAGGACATTTTATGACAAGATGTATATTATTTTTGTTTTAACTCTAAAAAACACTATTGAAAATTGAAAATTTCATTTTTTTAGAGCTGCGCGCGAAGCGCGCGATGAGAATGTTTCCGCGAAGCAGGCAGATTTTTAAAATTTTAATTCTTACAATTAAGTATTCAATTTTAGTTTTTATTTGTCAATTTAATTTGTTTTAAGAATCAACGTAACAAATCTATTATCAATGAATTAACGAAACATTTACTCTCCTCTTTGATATCCAATTAAATTTACATTGTTGGCTTTGTGTTTGAGCAGTCAAGGATGAAATATAATTGACATTTCACAAGCTATTTTGATATCACTGTAAATCTACCAATCCATTTCAGAGCAAATGCGTTTCAATGTAAATACCGTCGTAGCTTCCTATTAACTTGTACCAACGTTATTAAATTACGTTATTCTGACGCAATGTATAGTAATGAAAATAATCGTCCATTGATGTCAGATCCATACTGAATTTGATAAGTCGATATTTTTAAAGTTTCTTGGAAATTTGCGACGTTCATTTGTTAGGCATGAGTTTTGTATAATACCAATAGACAAAAGCTCAATTAATAGAATAGCGTAAGATGAAATGTAATTGGGGGACGGTCAAGACAGATACATACAAAATGAGTTTGGAGTCCTGTACTGTTCAAGACACTGAACAAAAAATCCTAATTTAAATGCTTTTGGCAGAAATTATATAGATTAAAAACATTTTTTTCTCATCTGGTGTACTGTGCATTCTTTTCGATAAATCCATATTTTTTATTGTATTCAAGTACAGAAATGAATAAAAATACATGTTAAAATTGAATCAAACAAAAAAAGCCAACAAAAATATTTCTCAATATCAGAAAAGCTTTTTTTTTTATTGATATGTATGTGTGTATTGATATATATGTATGTATTGATATGTATGTATATTTTTATTTGAGCAAAAAAATTTTTTCTTTGGAAAATTTTCTTCTGAGTGCATACTTACGATATTATTATTGGAAATATCGACTTGGAGATTTAGTTACTAAATTTTCAGAGTTAATTTCTCTAACCTATAGCGATGTACCTTACTAAAAAGATATGGCGCTATATAGTCTAGAAAAAGACACACCAGGAATTAAAGAAATCTCACTTTTCATGAAAAGATGAAAATTTTGCGGTTAAAGTCCCTAAACATCTTTTAAAAAAAATAAATGGTAGTAGTTTTACCAAAAATTCACCTTTTTGAAAAGTTTAAATTTTCGTTTTTTTGTTATATGAAAAAAAGTTTTCATCAAAGTAAAAAATCCTTCGTCCACGGGCTGTGCACTGTCATGTACTGACGGAATCTTTTTGGTTTTTTGATTGCAGATGAGCTGTTTCAGAGTTATCGTGCTCACTGTACAAAAAAAATACGTTGACGGACTTCAGTTATGATTTATTTTTCAATATTTTCCCGTTAAAAAATTAATTTTTGTACTTTAAAATATGTTCTTAATAATAGTACAATAGTTATTTGAATAATATTAATGCAAGTTCAAAAAAGAATCAACCTAATTTTTTCGATTGCAACTAGGTATAACTACCTAATAAGTTTATAGAAATTTATGTATCATATATGAAAATATATGCATGAAAAATAAATAATTCTTACACAATTTAAAATGTTTGCAACGATCAACATTTTGTGAGAGAATTCCAGTGTATGATAAGAAATTGTATAAATCTGCTGTAATAAAAGGGTAATAGTTTTGTCTAAGGGCTTGTTATCTCCAGCCGAATGGCAAGAAGCAAGGCAGACGTACAGAAGAAGTTTTTTAAAATTGAATACCTGACGTTACAGTAGGCATGAAGCGGCCTCCGTACTATCCAAGTATTTACAAGTAGGTGGCTGAAGGTTGAAGTTGAAGAATGACTCGGTAGAACGAATCAAGGAGAGGAAGGAAGGAAGGAAGGAAGGAAGGAAGGAAGGATGGATGGATGGTAAAAGGGTATAGAAAGGAAGAAGCTACATCTCCTTCGAGGATATGGGTAGGAAGGTTGCTCGCTGAGTGTCATCGACTTAACATGTTTCGCGGAGCAAGAGCAGAACTTGGGTACAAATCGAGTGAAGAGCCAACCCGGAATGATAATCTTTGTGCACGACTACCAGAAGAACCTCTTCCAAAGCAAATTTAAGAGACTATCCTATTCGTCTACAGGCCAAAATAATTCTAGAATCTTCCGGAGATTTTATAATGGTTTGCATACCTGTAAAAGATCACGAAATGCAAATTATAAAATATTTTTCAAATTTCAGAACATTTAAAAATACTTTAATAGGTTTCAAAAAAATTGAAGAGATTTTTGAAGTTTTGTAGAAACTTTTAGATATTTAAAAATACGTCAAAACATTAAAAGAAATTGCAATTGATTATTTGCCAGTTTTTTATGGATTTATTATTGCAATATTACAATTTCCATTCATACTTGAATTCAACTTTGAAATTGCTAACTTTATCATCGAGATGAAAGTTGTCTATTATTAAATTATTAACTCCGTCAAATTGCTTTTCAGAATCGAGCTTGGAGGCCGAAAGAAATAATCGGATCTCCCTCCGACTAAAGCGCTACTATGAAATTCAATATAACTTTTCGTCACTGAATCCCGAAGAAATTCCTAGAGTAATTTAAATTCCAGGATGCTGATATATTGTAGCAGAAGGACCACGGAGAGAGGGGACTCCACAGGGACATTAAAATCAGCCCAATGACTGTGCGGTGTTAATCTTAGGACGACTGCCACTGCGCAAGAATCGCAATAATTTATAATCCCCGTTCCCGTTCCTTCCTGTGCATCCGCTGAATATTTCATAACACAAAACTTTTATTCCAGCCGATAATTGTTTTTCAGTGTCTGCTTAGGCAATGCGCTTCTACGAATTTACATTCTAATTTTAAATGATCTTTTTTTATTCTATAACTGAAAATTCATATAAAAGTGGGGAGACAAATAGGGAAAAGAAAGGAAGATTTTATCCCTAAACAAGTTCTCTGGAAGGGACACAGAGAAGGATGCTGATACTTAACGTTCTTGGAATTATTTTGTATAGGATGTTAGCTGATCACTATTCTACACACACTTAAAGGAAACTTTTATTTTTCTTTTTATTTATTTTTTCGGTCAGGGGAAATCGAGAATGCATCTACGCACTATGTGTGGGACTCGGCCAAAGCAATACCTACACGGAGAAAAGTTTGGTGGATCTGCTCGCCCAACACGTAAAACAGATGCGCTAAACACACGGAGAGCTGCGCGACTTCTGTTTAGTCGAACAGCTCTACCAATTTGGGCTAACCATTACCCCAAACTAGGTGAGCCGTTACGCGAAATACTTGGGCCAGCCGTTCTCTCGCAAACTTTGTCGTCAGTTTGGGGTAACCAGTACCCCAATTTTAAAGTAGATGTCACACTAAACCAAACAGGAGCGGCTTTCCTATCGCTAGTTCAACGGTTCTACTGAACTTCTCTCCGTGTACTAAACTCAAAATTCTCTACTTTCCCACCAACCCATGACATCGGGACCGCGTTAGCTTTAAACTTCAGGGTCACCTTTTATTGGTGCTCTACCCCAGCTTCGGCGTCCTTATTTACTGCCTGCTTAGCTTCATGCGTGGCATTTCGAAGGCTTCCTCTTCGGGGCTGCCACCAGGGCTGCTCTTCCGCCGCCATATGTCCGAAGCCAAGGCAGTGGTAGCACCGGTCCGCCACCGTTTTCCTGCGGACCCTGCAAGAGGCCTACCCAATCTTGATGTGGATCGCATTGAGTAATTTCAGAGGCCATGCCTCATCCAACCCGACATAAGCCTTTCTTTCATAGGGACTCCTCCAGTTCTGGGTCCGATTCATGATCGAAAAAGTCTCTTCCTGTCTCCTCGACATCCTCGGTATCCGTGCTGGGATCTATATCTGCAATTTCCACCTCGATCCTGGGGATGAGCTGGCGAACAGACCCACTGGCACCAACAACCTCTTTGAAGGCGGAATCGAGCCGCTCTCTGTCATCCTTGGAATATTTGAGCTCCACCAGGAGATCCTTGGAACGTGTCTCCCTAATTCCCTGGAAAGTTACGCCCAGTTCCTCAGGTTTAACCGGCTTCTTCAGGTTCTTCAATATAGCCGCGTAGCTCACTCTCTCAGTGGGCGCCGTGATAATATTCCTTCAATTGGAAGATTCCGAAGAAAGCAATGCTTGACCGGGGAGAAAACTTTTATTCAAAGGACCCCGCACCAATTATATGGAAAAAAGGTCTCGGTGGATTTTTCTGAAATTATGATATTTTTTAGTTTATGTCTCCCCGATAAAAATGGTGTATGATTGTGTATCAAAAAATTGACAGTTTTTTTTCCGTATCGGGTCAAAGGTCCTAATACTTGGCCCAGGGTCGAAAAATGGCAAATCTCTAGTTCTTACTGCGTAAAAGTTCCTGTTAAATGCCCTTCAGGAGAATCACTGCTAGAAACTGCTAGAGCCTTTAGTGCCATGCTGATGTATCTATTCAAAGTACCAACCCTTCATGGTGGTTTCCTGTGTAGGAATTAACGAGAAATTATACTTAGATTAGGTTTCCAGTTAGATAATTAGTAACCTCCTCCTTATCTTGGATTTTGACGTTTTTTACATTGAACTCGGTGAAGGAATCGAACCTACACGATTTTACATATGGCGCATAATTTCTCAAGTGACATCACCCCAAAAACGAAGTCGTCCGATCGGGCTTAAAGTTTGGCTGATTGGAGTCCTATTTGATGGTACTTCCTACAAAAAAAATTTTTTCATTTTGACAAATATTTGCTGAAATAGGTGGGGGGGGGGTGAAATTTTCAGACTTTTGAGGGGAAGTCTCTTCTTCAAACAAATATATATATATGCAAAATATATTTTGCATAAAGAAAAATTTTACTTCATATGTTTTCAGCAAATATTTGTCAAAATGAAAAAATTCTTTTTGTAGGAGGTACCATCAAATAGGACTCCAATCAGCCAAACTTTAAGCCCGATCAGACATTAGACAATGTGTAGATACACACAATTTTTATTACTTTGCAAATTGACATAAACTTCAGAAATGATGAAATCGTTGTATTTAATAATTTAGAATTTAGTAATTAATTTATTTAAAAATCTTATCATTTAATAATGTAGAAACATAATAATTCTTTAAACTTCATTATTGTATAAAATTGTTGGTGAAAGAAGGCAAAGAAATTTCTTACACGGCCCTGCATTTTCTATGAATAAAATGTATCCAAAATTTTTTGGGAAATATCCTAAGTGCTTCGGTAGCCGTGCGGTTTAATTTATAAGGTTAGACTGCGTTATACATGTAGATTAGGTAAAAGTTAAGGTTCGAATCCTGTCAGCGTAAGATTAATTCAAACAGTGGTAATATATTATGTTCAGCGATGTGTAATGATAATGTATTAGACGCGCAACTAAGTTCCCGCTGTTTTTTTTTATGAAAATGCAACTTTATTCTGAAAAAATGGTTACAGATAAATCATTCAACGTATTGCTCATCGTTAGCTAAAACTTTTGCCCATCTTTCTGGGCAAGCTCGAATACCTTTGCGGTAAAAGTATTCATCTTTTAAGGCTATCCACGAATCAAGCCATTTATCGATGTCTTCATATGAGCAGAACTGCTGATCAGCCAGACCATGTGACATCGACCGGAAAAAGTTTCAACGGGTTCGGCAACGTGAGGCCGAGCGTTGTCATGCTGTAGAATCACTTTTTCGTGCCTCTGCTCGTATTGTGGCCGTTTTTCGCGCAGTGCTCGGCTCAAACGCATCAATTGTGTTCGATACCGTTCCCCAGTGATGGTTTCGTTCGGTTTCAACAGCTCATAATAAATAACATCGGCGTCTTCAAAGGTTTTTGGCCTTCCTATACGCGGATGATTGTCAACATCGAAATCACCGTCTTTAAAGCGACGGAACCAATCACGGCACGTTGTTTCACTTAGAGCAGCATCTCCGTAAACTTTTTGGAGCTCTCGATGCGCTTCAGCCGCCGTTTTCTTCGAATGAAAGAAGAAAATCAACACTTCCCGTAAATTACAATTATTTGGCACAAAATCAGACATTTGCACACAACCAAAAGTATATGACGCCAAAACAAAATCACTAATGTGTCAAAACGGTCTGTTTACCATATGTCTAAGCTTGGTTCATGACGTTTCGGATATGTCAAAATCGACCAGTACTAACTGCTGGAGCCATTTATTGACAAACAGCAGGAACTTAGTTGCGCACCTAATATAATAGTATAATTTGCAATGCAAATCAATAAAAAAGTATACAAAAAAGACAGCTTACAAAAATAATTTTTTGTTCTTGTTGCCTTTGGTAGTCCATAAAAATTTAATTTACTGGCTTTGAAGTTTCCATGCATGAGTGCTGTGCGAGCTCTATCTGTCTAGTGTATATTCAGAATTTCATACTAAGTCTTAGAAATATCCAATCTTTGAACATTATTTTCTCAAATGATTCATAGAAATTATACATTTTGCGTACTCAGAATTTTCACGGACTTTCTAATGAATACTTTTGGAGAGTTCTATACTTTAGAACTGCGTTATTTTTTATTGTCTGTTATGAGGAAAAAAACATGTGCTCAAGTAATGGGCAATATCTGGCCACTTTTAATTCAAACGTGGGGGACAAAACTTGCGCCTCTTTGCGGACGCAGATCATAGCAATATTTCCGTAAATACGTGGTGCCATATAAAAGGCGCAAAAAGTCGTCAATTTCCGCCCTAAGTCATGGATAAAGATGACTTGAGCATAGTGCTCGAAATTAGGTCAATTTTTACGGAAAAACGTGGAGTCCAGTTTAATGGTCAATTTTTTAGTAAAACTTTGGTGGCTCGACAGAATTGATCATTTCTCGCGCACAAACTTTGACGACACGAAACAAGTTATTTTATTGAGCTATTTTTATTATTATTACAAATTTCTAAATGTTTCTGTTCAAAAGTTTAAGCAGTTGTATCGACAGTTCCGAGATAATAATCCGAATTTTATATTTACTAATTGATAATTATTACTCTATTTTTATGTATAAATTTTTATGTCTATTTTGATCTCGATCAAAATATTTGATGACGCGAAATTTCCATGATTCGAATGATTTTCTTCGTTCGAAATTTCAGTTACAAACATAGAATATGTCGACATTTTTAGTGTCATAAAATGTTGTTTATTTTTTGAAGAATGCTGTCGAAAGTGAGGTAATCATCGAAAGAATTCATCTTTATATGATTATTAGTAGAATTATAGTAATGAAGTATGGAAAGTCCAATTTAAAAGTTTTCTTGCTCAATGTAATGTTACAAGAAATTTCGATCGTAAGTTAAGAGAAAGATACTTTTGCGATGATTAAAATGTGTAAAAAAAATCCATTGTGTCATTAATTATATACAATTTATTCCACATTCCCTTTAATGAACGAAATAGTAAACGATCATCACACACTGAGAAAGAAAAATATTTGAAACAAAGAATATTTCTTTGTTTTGGTTGTGTTTTTTGTGTTTTGGGGATTCGATTGGTTCCGAATCCTTGAAATTTTTAAATTAACAATATACTCATTACAAACAAGGAATCATATGTTGGAATGGAAACAAAATTTACTTGAGCCAATGCAAATTTTTTTGAATTAATCCATTGTTTCTTTAAACATGCATCACATCATTTTACATCAAAGAATTTACTTCTCATATCAAATAATTTTCGTCCAAATTTGGTTGTGTTTCGAGGATTCGATTGGTTTCGAATCCTTGAAATCTTTAATTGTGCTTTTGTTTGGACGATAAGAGGAATCCAGGTTAGTGGTGATACGGGTTCAGTGTTCAATATTGGTAATTGAAAGAAATATTTCTTTGAAATAAGGAGATAATTTTTGGTAGGATTAAATAATTATTTGCTCCAAAGATGTGATTCACTGTTTAAAATGGACAAGTAGTAAAGTTTATTGAGTAATAATGGATGCAAAGAACGATAATATTGCCTATGGTAAGTTAGAAATTTGTGCCAAAAAGATATTACTGATATGAATAAATGTGTTTTGAAATTTAAGAAATATTTCTTAAATTTAAAGTAATATAAACTTCATGAATTGTAAGGAGTTAAGTAAAACGTTGTCATGGTTCTCTTAAATAACAAAAAAATTCTTACCTCGAACCTGCCATTAGTCATCCGATACATGCATACACTCAGAAAAAATATTTGATTGAATCAAAAAACATATTTGTTTGAAAGACTTTCTTTGATGTAAAGAAATGATTTGTTTGAATGAAACAAAATTTGTTTCATTCAAACAAAATATCTTTGGAAAAAATAAATTTCTGCCTTAAATCAAACAAATTGTATCTTTGACCATATATCGATGCATTAATTTCTTTGTTTTGAAGAAAAATTAATTTGATTCAAATATTTATTTGGTTCAAAGATATTTTGTTTGAATCAAACAAATTTTATTGCATTTAAACAAATCATTTCTTTAAATCAAAGAAAGTCGTTCAAACAAATTATTTTCTTTGATTCAATCAAATCTTTTTTCTCAATGTACATAAACATCATACAATTACATTCACACCATTCAGTCACAGCCGCCAATCATATTTTCTATTACAAATACACTTAAATATACAACTTCGCAAATATAACCCTAATAACTAAAACTTATATATAAGACGACACGCTTTCGTCGAATCACGCACACGCTCGCTTGCAATGCTGAGACTTAAAACTTGGAAGTAAAAGTAAAAATAAATAAACTCTTTTTATAAATTATTTGTGAAATATTATTTTTAATTAATATAATTACACTGAGAGAAATTTCGGGTTTCACAAACCAAAGTTTTTTTGTTAAAATCGTCTTTACAAAAAATGTTAAAGTTGTCATGACAATCATGGTAGTGGCTGTCATACTTTGGAAAAGTATTATACGTATACCACGATTCGGTAGACCGAGTGGCAGAAACTTGATTAATGTGTTCGGGGTAACTGCTCTTATTTACTTGAAATACCGTAAGAACTGCGGTTATAGTAACCAAAGTCCACCGTAAAGCCGCGCATAGAGTTTAGTTAAAATGACCAAGTACAGTTCTTATGAAATTGCTTTATTTATAAAATCTACATTATTTTATGAAAATTCATGTTTATTTTTTTAAGTTTTCTGCATAAAAACCAGAATCACTAGGTTATGATCATTTTCTAAGATTAATTTGTAATGAATTGTTTTATGAAATGAATTTTTATAGTTTTATAATGAATTATTTTTGAGGTTATAGATATGGTTCTCCTAGTTATCAAAATACGAATTCAATTTGATTACAAAAAATAAAGTTTCACCGAAAAGATTTAGAAAAATAATCCGGTATAATGATATTTGTGATAACTTTTCTTATACTAATTTTATAAAAAATTCTATGAATTTACATTTTCTACGTATAAAAATTCAACTTCGGCTGCATATCTTTTTGGAAGTAACTACTTATCTCGAGTGCAGTGCAAGTTAAATTGTGTGACTATTACAAGATTTAATAGTTGTCACGACAGGCTTACCTCGTTGTAAAAAATGATAGTTATACTTGATTTGTCCAGCGAAAAAGCGAACGCCGCGGTTGTAGTAACCAAAGGAGCTCTGCAGTACATATAAAGAAAATGTATGTCTACTAACCGTTGGGGTACGTATAAAGCTCATTCTAATCATCAACTTTGGTCACAACAACCGAATACACAAAAAAGTCCAAATTACTGTCATGATAACTATAAAAGTAGTAGCTTCTCTGAACTGTTTTGGTTAAGGCAACTTCTGTACAAAAAATTTATGTGCTATGTGCACAGGAACCAAAGTCGATTTCTCTCAGTGTAATTAATTATTATAATTATGATAATTGATAAATATATAATATAATTATTAATTAATGTTTAGTATAAATTAATATTATAACTATACGTATGGGGTTTAATGAAATTAAATTTTGAAATATATATTCAAAAATTGCATTAATATAAAAAAGTATCTTGTTTAAAAACATTTAAAAGAATGTTTTTTTATTTTATGCGCAGTATATTTTCAAAATATGAATTTTACAATTGTGAATTCCAAATTATTATTGTACCTAAGAAATTTGAGTAAAATCTAAATCCTGTATAGGTGTTTTATATTTTATGTTATAAACTTATCAAGACTTTTGCTGTTTGAATTTTTGTAAAATCAATTTAAGTTCAAAAACCTAACTAAAAAATAAAGAAGTAATTGTAAATGAATTAAGTTTCAAATGATACATTTGATATTGTGAATCAAAACGAATATTTCCTTTAGAAGAGACTGATAAATTTTCAATCCAATGAAATATATTCCACATATAGGGCGCGCGATTTGATCGTCGCGCTTCGCGCTCGGTCTTGTGCTCTTCGCATACATTTAAGTTTATTTATTATAATTTAATACTGAAGCTGAAACCAATTTTATAATATTAAAGATGATGTAAATTACTCATTTTCTCAAATTCACTAAATTTCTTTTTCAGTTAAAGTGAAACAGGAAATTCAATTTACTTAAGGCTCTATCGGCCTTAAGGAACACATTCTCATCATGACACTCGCGCTCGATTTTCTGTATACATTTCAGTAACTTTTTAATAAATTACATGATTAAAATAATTTATTTTCTTCCAAATATCTAAAAAAGGAAAAACAATCGTAGAATTTATTTTAGTAAACGATTTTGCAGAACAACGCTTATTTCGTATCTCACATATTTTGGTGAAAAGAATCGAATTTTTTCAATATTAAAAATCAAAACATAAAATATACATCCTGTTGAGAAATTTCTCAATAAGAATGTGTAGACCTCATTTAGGCAAATAATTATTCATCTAAACGTTTTTTATGTATCTCATATATTTTGTCTAAAAAATGGAATTCTTGAATTTTAATCGTATTTTTTGGAATTAAAACAAAAAATATATGTTTTTTCATAAACTGCGTGAGACAAAACTTTAGATCTTTTCGAAACGAACAACTTTGTATTCTTACGTTTTTTCATATTTCACATATTATTGTTAAAAAATTGAATTTTCGATTTTCAATATTTTTTTTTTAAATTACAAAGAAAAATATGCATCTTATGAAAAAATGTTTCAATTCAAATTTGTAGGTCTTTATGTAGTAAATAATATTGTATCATAAGGTTTTTTCGTATCTCGTATGATTTAACTGGAAAATGGAATTGTTTGCCTAAATAAGGTCTACAAATTCTCATTAAGACATTTTGGGACAGGATGTATATTTTATGTTTTGATTTTTAATATTAAAAAAATTCAATTTTTTTCACCAAAATATTTGAGATACGAAATAAGCGTTGTTCTGCAAAATCGTTTCCTTAAATAAAGTCTACGATTGTTTTTTCTTTTTGAGAGATTTGGAAGAAAATAAATTATTTTAACCATGTAATTTATTAAAAAGTTACTGAAATGTATACAGAAAATCGAGCGCGAAGCGCGAGCGTCACGATGAGAATGTGTTCCTTAAGGTTGATAGAGCCTTAAGTAAATTTAATTTCCTGTTTCACTTAAATTCAAAAAGAAATTGAGTGACTTTGAGAACATGTGTAATTCACATCATCTGTAATATTATTATAAAATTGGTTTGAGCTTCAGTATCAAATTATAAGAAATAAACTTAAATGTATGCGAAGAGCAAAAAACCGAGCGCGAAGCGCGACGATCAAATCGCGCGCCCTAGGCGCGCTCAAACCTGCGAGCTGCGCGCGAAGCGCGCGACGAGAATGTGCCCGCGAAGCGGTCAGATTTTTTTGGTTTAAATTATTTTATATTAATAATGTAGGCGGATATTTCCTAGGAAAAATCTATAATAAACATTTAATTCTACAAAATATGTTGCAAGTTCAAAAAAACTTACAATTGTTACAATTATGTCAAACATTTATTTATTTCAAGAAAATATCGTTTTCTTTCAAATAAATGTTCTTTTTTGAATTAATTCTTTCATTCTACTGTTCACAAAAAACATTTCTTTTAATCAAATAAATAAAGATTTATTTAAACACAATATTTTATTGATATAAAGAAACGTTACATTGATATACATGAATTAACTCTTTAGATCGAATAAATATCTTCCTAAATTATTTAATGAATGCCTCAATTAAATTAATATTATCTTGATTCAACTAAACCTAAAGCTTGATTCATCCATGGATAAATTATTTGATTCAAATGCGTCTTGTTGAATTCAAAAAATGGGACTTATTGAATCAAATAAATATTTCTTTGAGTGCGAATACAAGATTCAAATAAACTAGGTACTTAGTTTCAAAGACATGATTCGGCTGAGTTAATTCTCTCACATTCACAAGCAAAGAAATATTTCTTTGTATTAAAGAAATGCCTCTCAAATTGGGTAACGAATTGTTTGATACAAAGAAATGGGATTAATTAAATACATTTCTTTGGATCTAAGAATCTTTTTTCTCGGTGTACCCTGTAACTCTTTTTCAAATCACTCAAAGAAAGGGCACAATAATTGGGGTTTCTTTGAGTTTACGAAAAATATTTTGCTGCGTAATCTCTCCTCGATATTGCCCACAAATTGATGACTTTTTGACAAAAAATTACCTAAATAGATGTGCTGATTAATTGACCATCTATTCATTTGTCGATGCCGACTCTTTCGAACTCAAAGAAAGTGTCCATTTATTGACAACCGTTTCAGTGTTGTGCTGTTGTCAAAGCTTTTGACAAAATAACGCACAAAAATGCGGACGCAGATAACGGCAATAATTCCCCAAAGCCCCTCAATTGCGATCGGCAAATGTTGCCACCAACCTGTCCCCGAAATGTTTTCTGGGAACTTTTGAACGTATCTGAAAGTCGAGCATTTACTATAGTAAGTATGGTATACTTTCTATAAGACTTATTATAATATTTATGGAAATAAAGTTGCATTTGAAGTGAAAAAGTTCTTAGTCATTGAAACAAAATTCTATTCACTGTCATGTACTATGACGAGATTCTTTTGGGTCTCATGAAAATTAGAAGTTAATTAAGCTGAGTCCTTGAACCTTTGCATGAAAGCACATCCTTTAAATCTTGTTTTGCTAGGTTCGGGGATTTCTTTGCGCAGCCCTTTTACGTCAACGATGGTACGCTCCTGCTTGCCGGTCCTTGGCAAAAAGTGTGCTCCCCTTTTACTTCAGTGAAAAAAGCAGAGGAAAAAACAAGAGTGATAGCAAAAGAAGCAGGCGGAGAGGGAAAAAAGAGCTTTCTAGTGTCTTCCGCTCTCGTAGAATGATTACCTTTTTGTCCTTTTCCATGAAATGGTTAGTCTCTTTGACAAGAGATTGAAAAAAAGCCCTCACCACTGTAGCGTTAGGCACGACTTTTCTTTTTAAAATACGAGCTGAACGAACTTTACAGGCTAAAAGTGAATACTTTTCGCGTTTTAATGAAACTCTTCTCAAATCCGTTTTTACACTGAGGTTTGAAACTTTCAATAGTTGAAAATAACATAAAAATCAAAAAGTTTCGTTTCAGGAGGTGAAAATAAGTAAAAGAAAATAAAAGCAGCTCAAGTAGAAAAACATCGTGTCTTAGAAAAAATTCTTAAATTTACCCAGATACCCTTTCGGTCCTTTACACTGAGAAAAAAAACCATGACTCAGTAGCGTCCAGAAAGGAGTGGTTCATGTCTAGCGAGGACACAGTGATGTCTATTTTCAATTTTCGTCTTCGGACATGAACCACTCCTTTCCGGACGCTACTGAGTAATGTTTTTTTTCTCAGTGTACAGCTACTTGAAAATATTTAATAGGAAAATTCGTAATAATTAAAAATTCTATTGGATCCTAATACAATAATGATTGTGGTCGTTTTAGAAACAAAGCACTCGAGTTCCGCGAGAAATATAGGACGCAATCGAAAACGTTGCACTCGTAGCGAAATTCAACATGGGGTGAGAGTTGTCGAGGGAAGAAGCACCGTAATCCGGATAAGTTGTTA
Source organism: Diplolepis rosae (assembly GCA_030998225.1). NCBI lineage: Eukaryota > Metazoa > Arthropoda > Insecta > Hymenoptera > Diplolepididae > Diplolepis > Diplolepis rosae. The sequence goes on from JAPYXD010000466.1 coordinate 5,525,975, forward strand.
ACAGTTGACTCATTCTCAATTTCACTGCCGCTTTCGCACCCTAATATGAACAAAAATCTAAAGAGGATGTGAAAACACTTAGCGGCTATAATACTGATGGAAACGAACAACTGGAACATGTACGTAAGAGAGAAATTGAAACAGATTGAAGTCAGGTTTGTTTTATTTGTGGATAACAGATTCAAATCTTTGTAAGATTTATTACTTTATGATTTATCAAATATACATCTACAAGACTTGGAGCATATTTATATTCGAGACTTAAATACTTCATTTTATATATTGCAGTTCACATTTAATTGTAAAATTTATTGTTTTATATAAATATAATGCTGGAACATAGATTGAGCGGAAAATACTTTTTAATAATTAATAATAGACGAATTGCCGAATGCGATGTCTAGTTAACTGCACGATTCAGTTCAGCAGTCGCGGACAAAAATAGAGACCATAAGAATATGAACGATTACTAAAAAACAGGAATAATTATTGCAAGAGAAAAGAAATTATTGAATAATACAGAATTCATTCCCAAAATAAAATAACTAGTTTCTCAAAGAGTAAGGCTGCATGAACGATACTATGAAATGCTGGATTTTTTGTAATTCTATGATTAATGTTTGTTTATTTCTTTGGCATAGGGTCAGTTTCTTCTTATTTTCATTGATTAAAATTATTATTACATTTAAAAATGCGCAAAAAGAAAGAAAGGCAAACGTTTCGGCCACATGTGGGGCCCTCTTCAGTGCAATAAATTCAAAGATTAATTCAAAATTTATGTAAAGAATTACAATATAGAAGATAGTTAAAAAAGAATTATCATAAAAATTAAAAACTTATCACATAGCTTGCAATTCAAAATGAAGTAGTCCAGTATGCAGCATCACGAATTGAAAAATTACGTGAAGTTCACTATGAATAAAAAACCGGATAAAATGAAAAAATATAAAAGATTTTGCACACGAACCAACCGGAATTTTTTTCAAAAAATGTTTATTATTAATGAATGATGCCAAATTGGTTCACAATGGCAAAACGCGAACAAGTTTTACATTCATGAAAACTTCTCGTGAAGACTTTAATACCGGCGTCTCTCACAGAATGATCTGAACTGTTTTAAAAACCGACTTGGGACATGTGGCTTTGCTGACCGAAATTTTTTTTCCTATAAGCAATCCTGAGAGGTTCTTTTCCTCCTTGAAGAAGACTATTGTCCTGTACTTAGTTAAGAAATTCGAGACGTTTATGATGATTTTCACGAGTGGACGAAGGCGTTTATTTGTGCTATTGGTTGTTCAGCTATTGAAGAATGGACAGAGCGAGGGCAAAATTTCTGCTCGGGAATTACCAGGAACTGTAATTTTAGAATTTCAAATTAATAAAATAGCTCTTAATGTTTAAAATCAATTTATTTTGATTTTTAGAGAACTTCAAATAATAAAAAATGTTTAAAATTTTAAAACTTTGGAGGTTAGAGGAGTGACGTCTAATGTTACGAAGCAGCTTAATGTGGCGCACTCGTATCTAAAGAAATTAAAGCATTATAGAACAAAGGTAAACACATAATTGAGTTCATTTATGTATCCATGAAGATGGGTAAACAAATTGAACAATTTTTCAACTAATCGCTATGTTTTTATCTTGATAATCTAGTTTTAGAAATTTTATCATTATCAAAGAAACGGCACAAAGCAAGTGGAAAAATTAAGTATTTTTGATAAATTTTATCAAACTTTTTGCAAATGTCTACTTTGACATCTTGTAAACGCCACAATCTTTCATTGACTCCCGGGTGAAAATCGTTTTCGACTGCAGCAGGCCTCTTGCAGGCGTGTGATCAAATGCAGGCCTGCTACAGGCCTGTTGCAGGTCTCTAAACGAACTGCAGGCCTGCTGCAGCCGTAAACGATTTTCACTGGGGCTAGTAAAATTAATTTAAATTTGTTCAAAAAAGTGTTTATTCGTGTACTGTACAAGGCATCTAATGTGTATCACTACTATTCATAGCGAAACAAATTTGTTTATGAAAATTCCTCGTTTTTAATTCTATAAATAAATTTTTTATTCATCAAAAGAGGTAATCTATAAAGTATCACCTAGGAATTATTTAAGAGTAGCTTATTATTTATACAGCTGCATTTCTTCACTGAAAATTTATATTTTCTAGTTGGTAAATCATTTTTCATTTACTCTTGCCGGCCTTTACAATGCAAACAAGCAGTGCGCTACACTAGCAAACATGGTTGGCTAACTTGACGCAGGTGTACTCTGGGAAAACCTGAAATTAATCACTTTTTATTAATTGCAATGCAGTTTTTGTCCTACATAAAGCCAACCTGGGATATTAAAATACCTTTCTAAAAAACGTAAATAAACTTTCATCAACTTTCAAAGATGAAATGCTGTCAATTCTTTTACCAGACACTTAAAAATATTGAACTTTTATCCTTCCCGATCAGTCATTTATTCATTCAAAGACATCCGTTTCAATACTTTTTCTATACTCTCCTATATGTTTATATTGGTAGGCTATCTGGTATATTTTCGTGGAGTAATAATCTTATCTGACAGATTTATCCGTTTCAATCACTTTCTATCTTTTTTTGTGTAGGGAAGACTGGAGCAAATTTATCCGGTTAACATTCATTGCTTTCCAAAAAGTTAACAGAACATGTTAATAATGCGTTCTTTTCTCATTCCGAGTACCAAATGATCAAACAAGATATTTTTTCTACTAGCGGGCCATAAAGTGGACTTTATTGCCCCGTGCGGGGCAAACAAATCCACTTTCTGGCCCGCTAGTAGAAAAAAAATCGTGTGCAACACGGGAAAAACATTTATTTTACTCGTTTGGTTGTTACCCTCGCTTTGCTCGGGCATCAAACTTGACACTCGCAAAATAAATTTTTTTTTCCCTAGTTGCACAATCTACTATTTATTTGCAATTATTATTTCAATTATAGGCAACTCAGTAATGATTTAGTTATTTCCAACCAGTTGCGTGCAGACAACTTTGCTCCAGTTACCGCTGCAAAGTTGTTGGCAGTATTTTTATAGAAATAGTAATGTTATTTCTAAAAACAACATTGCCCCGGCGGACAACTTTAAATGGTCTATCCTGTTTCTTTTAATTTCTACACTTTTTCTTTAAATTTATCAGATACTTAATACTGGCGTATCCGTAAAATATTTAGATTCTTTCCATATGCTACAGCGGATAGAAAATATATCCATGTCTCCTGCTATTTTATTTTATTCACCACCTTTCACTAATAGAAAATTGATGCATGACAATAACTTTTCCTTCAGGTGGATCAAAACGGATAGAATAAAGATAACGAAATCAGATTGGTAAGTATTTAAAATAAGGTGAGTTCACGCATCAGAGAGATTAAAGTTTTGGTAGAGAATAGTTTCATATTAGCTCGGCTTCCACTTGAGTTTGTCGCCTGGATGTTATAGAAATAGATTATAAAATTACCTCTGAATAATCTTGGATTTGTTTGGTTTGAATAGGTGTCATCAGAACCAAAAAGATACTAGAAATCAGTTATAATTTTATTTAGATTTGAATTTGATGCGAAGTCACGTATTACAGCAGATTGAGAATATTCTCCGTAAAAATGTTGTGATAATTAATTTGTCATGGAACATATCACGAAATTCTCTGCAAACGTCTCAGGTTATTTCAAGTAGCAGTTAAGGTAGGCATCGAATTACGACTGATTGAAAGGTTGCCGCAGGCTTGTTTTAGATTCGCTTGCATTTTAATTGAGGAAGGCGCACTGATTAAGGAGAATTCAAATCACCCTCTTAAGGGCATGTGATGCTTAGGAAATTAGCAAATTTGATAGATTTTAGATTTCTACGTGTTTGTGTCTAAAATACATAAAATTTTGTTTTCCAATTTTGGGAAATAGTAGAAGAGATAAAAAACGGACATAGATAGAAAACTTTTAGTTAACAAAATTCAATGTACTACTGTGGGCAAAATAAAAAGGTGAATTTTTAATTTAAACTTCGCGGGCTAACCGATTCGGGCAAACCCTTTTATTTTTATGTTGGTCCTACAGTTACTGATATCTGTGCCAAATTTCATGTTAATGTCATAATTTGTTACATAGTTACGCTTGTGTTTTCTAAACGGCTAAAAGTGATTTTTTCGATTTTTACAATGTCTGAATTTGTTGAGCAAAAAAGTGCCATTAAATTTTGTTTGCGGAATGAAATTTTTAGTTGCGGAAACGTTCAGAATGTTGCAGAAGGCCTTCGGTGATTTGAGCATGTCGCAGAAAAATGTTTATAAGTGGTACAAAGACTTCAAAGAAGGCAGAGAACATGTTGTTGACTTGGAACGCCCTGGACGACCATCAACATCAACTGACGAGCAACACGTCAATCAAATCAAATAATTAGTGCACAAAAATTATCGATTGACAATTATAAACTTTGCTGACACTATTGGCATTTCAAGAGGATCACTCAACACCGTTTCAAAAGATATTTTGGGCAGGCAACTCGTGGTTTTTGCATCACGATAATGCGCCGTCTCACATTGCACTCGTTCTTCGTGACCATTTCACCAAAAACTCAACGCATAACGTTCCACAACCACCATATTCACCTGATTTATCTCCGCGTGACTTCTGGATATTCCCCAAACTCAAAAGACCACTCCGAGGACACGGTTTTGTCACGATTGAAAAGATACAAGCCGAATCGAAGAAGGCTTTGAAGTCAATTCCGGGAATCGAATGTAACAAGTGTTTCGACGATTGGAAAAAACGTTGGCATGAGTGCATTATATCGGGAGGGGATTACCTTGAAGGGGATGAAATTGTTTTGAATAAATAAATAGAGATTTTTCATTTTATAACAAAATTCACCTTAGTTTTTGCCCACAGTAGTATTTTGGATGTAAACGTGTAGAAACCGGACCAAATTGTTCACATGAACTTTCTAGTTTTCTCAAGTATCAAATGCGCTTAATTAATAATTGCGGATTTTAGTATTAGTTGTAAATAATATTCTTTTCCCTGGATAGAAATTTGTCCAATCTAAACTGAGTCAAACATGATATCTGACGAGTTAGTGACAAGTTTTTCTAATTTAAAAAATTTGATAAAACATTTGTTTGTTACTGGCCAATTTTAAACTTCACTTAACTCGACAGAACTGTAACCAAGTCACTGGAGATAAAAGCTAACGAAAATATAGATACTTATTACGATACAAACACTCAACCTAAAATTTGTTAACACAGAGAAAAATGGATATTTAGGATCAATATGTATATATGGTATTCAACTATGTATGTGACAAGCATCTTATATATTCAATTGAAATATCAGAGGTATTCATATTAACCTATTTCAATATTTCAGATAGTGAAGCTGAACATTTAGATATTACAGTTTAATATCTAGATATTAGAACTGAATATATACGATGCTTGTCACATAGTTGAATATCAATTTTTCTCTATAAAGAAATTAGATAATTTCAGATAATGACACTGAATTCAGGAAAAATCGAGGTGCATTGATAATTATTCCCAGTATATTGGGAATTTTTTGCCCTCATAATGACAATACAAATTTTGATTCAAGAGAGAAGATGAATATGAGAATAAATACTAGAAAACATCCATATAAGAATTTGAGTCAAGTTAACGTGAATTACAATCTCTGTTATATACTTATTATGAAGTTAATACAAAATTAAATAAAGTTTGATTTTATATTTTTTAAATATCTTCATTAATTTGTATTTGTTTTAATGACAATTATACTAACTGCATCAGTTTTTATTTCTATAAATTATAAATGAATAAGCGCATAATAACAGCAAAACTATTGACTTTTGACTAAAAATACTTTAAAATTGGCACTAATTAATAATTAATTAATTAAATAAATTGCGTGCTTTTTGCTTTTTGGCCAGTTGATTTTGCTCTTTCAGTGCGTTACAGGCATCCTGGTGTAACATTCGGGTTAGACCGGCTCTTATAACTAGCATAGTACAGCTTTCAGTCACATTACCTGTCGGAATCGCGCCGCTGGAATGCCGTTATTTTGCCTGCACTCGCCCAGTACTACGCCAGTACATAAATCCTTCTGCAGTACTAGCGCGTTACCAAGCCGGTTGTAAATTTCCACCTGAGAACTAGAAGGTGTCTAGAAATACTCGTGAGTGCTTATCTAGAAAATCTATCGTAGATACCCAAGTGGAAAAGTCGAAGGTCAGACAATATTTACGACCGACGCAGTATTGTGCCTGTTGTAACCGAGAAGTAATGCCAGTATTGCCTGTCAATACTGTAGCAAACATTGGTATATTACTGGCACAGTCCTGGTGCTGTATTATTTGGCAGTACCGGTGAAACTCTGAAGTAGGGATGTCATTGACAGTTGGCACTCTACTGGTTTACTACGTGCGCAGTACTGATTACTATTATTGGCAAAATACCGTGTTTACTTTTAAATAGTATTGTGATACTTAACGATCAATTTAGCTTATAATATAGTTATACTAGAAGTTAGAATACTTTTGAAATTACAAAATTTCATCAGATAATATCCAGTCAGTATCGGCAGCTAGTACTCGACTAGTACTACTTTAAAATACACGTCCAGTACTGACGGCGAACTCCCAATCAAGCTATCATTAGGGGTCTAGCCAATATTATGCCAGTAACGGGTGATAGTACTGGAGCAGTACTACTTTATAGTACCAGCCCAGTACTGACTGCTAACTCCCAGTCGAGTTATAATTAGGGGTCCAGCCAGTACTATTCCAGTACATACTGATAGTACTGGACTAGTACTGCTTTAAGTACCAGTCTAGTAGTGACTGCCAACTCCCAGTCAAGTCATCATTAGGGGTCTAGCCAGTACCATTCCAGTACCGGGTGGTAGTGCTACACCAGTACTACTTTAAAGTACCAGCTCAGTACTGATTGTCAACTCCCAGCCGAGTCATCATTTGCTTAGGAACTCGTTCAAATTACTTGACAGACACTTGCCTGTATTCGGAAATACTTTTTAGTACTTTACTAGCTCCTGGAATCAATTTCTATCACACCATAAAAATTTTCGAGAAATTTCCCTACAATTCCTTAGGAATTATTCCGCATTTGTCTTTGAAAAAATGATTAGGGTAAGTGTGGGTATTACTGTGGATGCCCCAGTTACTGCGGTTTCAAATAAAACTAATGATATACAATGTTTTAAAGATATATAACGTTACAGAACAATTAAAAACAATTAATTTCTAATCCAAGCATAATAAGTATTAACGAATTATCCACAGTTACGATATTTGTAGCTAATTGATTGCAATTTGAAACTCTCATGTTTCCGAATCCTATAGTTTTAATGCTTAGATTTGTTGACAGGTCATGAACACGTTCTGAAAAACTTGTTATGATTTCGTTTCTGGAAATAAAATATTCATTGTGATATTATTTTCTGCAAAGTAAATATCTTATTTTTCTAAATATTTATGCAAAATAACAAAAAATACGTTTTTTAATCATTTTTTACAAAAACAGTATTTGGTACATGATTTTCATAGGTGTATGAATTACTGCGATCTGTCAGGCGGCACTGCATAACCTCTCAATCTATTACAAATGCTTCGTTATGCTTACTTTTTATAATTGAGATTAAACAAAATGTTAAAAACTCCAAAATCGTTTCTAATGAGGCAAGAGGAATTTAAGTAATATAATTTTAAGGTAAATTAAATAAGAGTCATAATATTATTTAATCTTAATTTGTTAAAAATGCTTCATGTTCACTTTTTATAATTTAGTTTAAATAAAATGTTCAACACTCCTTAATCGTTGCTAAAGATGCAAGAGGAACTCAAGTGACATGATTTTAAGTTAAATTAAATACAATTAATAAAATTATTAATCTTAATTTGTTACGAATGCTTCTTCATGTTTACTTTTTATAATTGAGATTGAATAAAATGTTCAACACTCCTAAATTAATTGTAAGTTGATTCAAAATAATATCGCAGTATTACGCGCGCAGAAATTGGGATTTCCGCAGTAGTTGGAGCGCAGTAATTGGGGCTTCCGCAGTATTTGGTGCGCAGTAATTCATGCAAACCCGCAGTAATACCTACATGGAACATTTTTTTTAGATTCGCATTTTCTAAGTAAATCTGGTTTCTTTTCAGGGTTTAAGGACTGCATGCTACTTACTCAATACGAAATACTGCTTTAAAAATTAATTCGCGACGACTTTTTCATCTCAAAATATTTTTTTTTAACTTTAAAAGCCGCCTTGATTTTCAATTTTCTTAAAATGTCAGGAAATTAACTAAAAATTTTGGAAAAATGTCCTAAAATTTAGGGAGCTATGGGAATTTTCTCTATCAAATGTTTAAGAAAATTCCGGAAACCTTGCGGAAAATAGCGTCGCAAAATTTTAGGAAAAATTCTCGAATAAATTTTTTACAGTACAGGGTCTATCATGGAATGAGTCCTCAATCACAACTACCATCAAGGATCTTTTAGTGTAGAAGTTAATTAGTTTGAAAAAATTATCATCAGCATAAAAAAATTCCTGTACCAAGAAGATATAAGAATTTTGATGTGATTTTCTTGTGCACTAGACACTCTATAATACAAGTAGTCATATATAGCAACAACATTTTCATAGCAATTAATAGAGTGAGTTTCCAATGCGATTCGATGTTTAACGCATATTGAATTTTCACCTAAACAAGTTTACTCGAGGTACAATCTATAGTATAATTTGGTTCTTATTAAGTGAAGTATTGCCCACCATGAACTACTTAAGATTCCCTCTTGACGTAACCGAATTACAGACCCGGCTTATAACACTCACCCCTGAATTTCATTTTTTTAACAAAGACTACAGAGCCTGGAAAATGTGGAATGGCTGGCAAGGGGAATAAAGGGGTAGGGAGCTCGTTGATTTCCTGTTTTCATATTCAATATTATCTGCTCCTCTCGACATTGTGTTCATTGAAAACGAGTGAACCGCACGCAAGATGATGAGCCGCGCGCCAGAACGAGAATGGATCATGAAGCGGGATAGGTCGGCTCGGAATGGATGGGTGGTTAGTTGGTAGGTTGTCTGACTGGCTGGCTTGTTGGTTGGCGGTGCGCTGGTTCCTACTCCAACTAATGAAAGGAAACTCGGCCTGAGGTTGCCTGCCTAGTTTAAAGTCGATGCGTTCTCTTTTATAACCTATCTCACTTACGAGTACATCATCCCCCGTTCGCTTCGCTTCGCTTCACTTCGCTTCGCGTTCGCCGCACTTTTGAATCTTTCAAGACTAGCCTCTTCAATAGAGGTTCGTTCTATCTGCGTCTCAGAATCTGACAGATTCTCTGACCCTGACTATAGAACGCTCTATGCTAACAAAGTTGTTTTCATTTTCTCTTTGATCGCGACGACCGATACGTCCTTAGGATGTCAAAAGTCCTTGCAAGAGCTCGCCTTTCAAACGGCAAGCGGCGCAATCCACAAAGAGACTTCCCAAGACGAGATTAATTTAATTACCAGATGGAAACTTTACTATAGTTTCGTATTCGCAAATCACTCAAATCTCGTTTATAAGCAAATACTTCAAATATAATATTAATTTTGACTTGATCATTAAGGATGAAGTCTCGCGTTCAGGGCCGTTTCGGAAACATATTTCAGGATTTTTTTTATAACAAAATAAAATACAATTATTTCCATTTTTTACATGCTTTTATTGACATCGTAAACTGTAAAAAAAAATTTTTTTTACTTAATTTAATCGGTCGGATAGATTTTTTTTAATCATCCGCGCCGCTTACAAAAATTTTGTTTCGAGAAAAATGCGTTTGAAGTTTTGATTTCAGATTCCTTATGAGAAATTTATACTTACATTAATAAACTATGCTTGGCGCATAGAGTAAATCTTCTGTTTCTTTATAGGCATTGTTGTTAGCTGTGAAAAATGTGAAAAAAAAAAATCGATTTTTCGAAGCCCGAGCACGAGACTACATTCTTAAGTGCAAAACAGGATGTGGCCAAGGTGATGAAAAACGACTATAATTATCAAACACCTTGAATATTTACAACTTCATTCCATTTAAGTTTTTCACAATCTACAGTGTAGAAAATTACATTTATTTAAGTAATACTTTCAATTTAAAGCACGCTCTAAAAATTTTTGTTTGAAACTTCCAATAAAGCATTGGTAGTAATTAACCAATATATGTTTTGTAATTTTTATATAAATCATGTAGAAAATATTCAATGATATCAATTACATCTCATTCTCAGTGTTTTAATGTAACTCTCATGCTCATTAAAATTTTGTATATCTTCATAATTTCTGAGAAACCAGGACTAATATTTTTCCAAAGTCTAGTGTTATATATTTACTATACTATAAATTAGAAACTAAAGTCCGGTGTTACATTATTCGAGTTATTCTGACCAGTGAAGAGTTAGTGGCTGTGTTGAAATTATTATTGGATACTTGACAGATATCCTGTCTAGTGACTAGCCAGTACTTACTTAGAAATAAGTATTGGAAATTCAATATTTTTTTGCGAAAATATTACTGGATCCCATACTTACCAATACATCATTCTTATAAGGGTGTTTTTTCTGGCCAGTGATTGCATTTGAATTAGTATCTTGATTTTGGATACTTTTTTTTGTCTAGTGACTGACCAGTGCTTATATCGAAATTCTCATTTTGAATTTTATCACGCAGAAAAATATTTCCGAACTGCGATGCATTCATTAAAATTTATTACGTTACAAATTATTACAATAATATTGAATAATCTCCAACTTTTCCACGAGTACAAACTTTGTTCACAAAAGTTCAGTAAAGTTTCTCAAACTATTTTTCTCCGTGCAGTTTTCCTGGCTTTAGATTTCTCAATTCTCTGAAACAATCTAGATTGTTTGAAATTACAAAATATTTATAAATATTTAAGAAGATTCTCAAAAACTTCACATTTTCTCTTGAGAAATGTGTACTGTGAACAATTCAAAACTTTTTGAGATCTCTCAAAACTGTTTCAGGCCATTTTAAATAAGTTTTCCCAAAGGATAATTCAAAATATTCTAAAATAACTAAGGTTTCCCTATAAGCTTTTGATATTTCATCGATAATTTCAAATTTTTCTAACGCATAACAAAATGTTTATTATCCGCATGAAATTTATTGATATTTTCTTTCTCTAAGTTCCAGGCACGTAATAAAATCCTACCTCTCGATAAAAGAAACATAGCTGGAAATATTTTTTTCCTAAAGAATCAACATTTAGTTGCAAAAACTTTCAAAACTGAATATTGTAAAGAGCTTGCTCTATAAATGCCCCCCCCCCCACCCACTGTCCCCTACCCACCCCTCCGCCACCAACCTCCTGCCATCTACCATTTTACCCTTGAGTGGGATGAGAATGTGTAAAATAGGGCTACGGCAGGGGTTGAGGGGGGTAATAATGTAGATTGGGAACGCGGATGGACGGATGGACGATAGGTTGCTTGGCGGCTAAAAAAGGATGCCTCCACGCACGCCTATTGTACATACACGAGGGGGTTGCAAGTTCCTCCGGGGGTACGTGTGTGTATGTGTGCGCTTATAGAATTGCGAACGAGTAGGCTCCACAGGGTGAGTGAGAGTGGTGGCTTGGGGCGGAGCATTGCAGATGGGAAGGTTGAAACGGGCGCTTGGGGGTATTTGGTTAGGGGGTGGGTCAAAGCGCGATTTCATGCGCACTGGCTGCCATCTATATATAGTTCTCAAGTAGTTTTCTACTCATCCCTGGATATTCTACAGTATAAGTAAAGTGTACAATGTACATATAAAGAACAATAAGTAGAATTGAATATAAATGTATTAGACGTATAAATTTGTTTATAATTGTACCAAAATTAAGTACGAATAATTTTCAAAATAGTAGAAAAAACCATCTAATACCATTGAAACAATTGACTGAAAATTCCAATCGGCTCTAGTCAGTGGTAGAGAAAGTGAGAGAAATATCTTGAATTTTGATACACTTTGAAATATAAGGAGTAAATCATGAAAAATTGATATGCATTGATCTATGATAATCAAAATTATTAAATTTGAGAGCTAACAAAAACTCGTGCTGCTAATTAATTGGCTCATTATTGAATTAGCAACAAACTTTTTCCTTCTCCGTTTGTAAATTTCCATCATTTCATGTAGAGAGAGCATGTCAGAAACTGTATAAAACTGATGAATTACATGTTGAAAATAGAAAAAATGTACACTCCAAACAATTGTTTTATTTTCAAACAAAATTTATTTAAATCAAACAAATCTGTCCATTGCTATGCTATCAAAATAGTACATTGTGGTAACATACAAGTTTCCGCTTATTGAAGCATGAAACGGACATCAGATTCTGTAAAAAATGCACAAATAGTCTTCCTTTTCGTGCATGCGTGTATGTTCTCTCCTTATGCCTTCCTAAAAAGCGCTACTTTTGATACCTTCATTACTGATAAATAATATGCCGGTCTTGCAAAGCTTCAAGTGTCATCTTTTAAACGAGCGTCTAGTGTTATTGATGCGACTAGCTGTTACTGAGTTATATTTGCTTTTAAATCCATCTGTCGAAAAACACCACGAAATTTTTCGACTATCCTATAGTATATTTTGAAACAAGAGACCAGATACAATAAAAAAGAAAATTCAATTTACTTAAGGCTCTGTCAGCCTTAAGGAACACATTCTTAAAACGACATTTGCGCTTCGCGCTGCATTTTCTATATACATTTCTGTAACTTCCTAATAATTTACATGATTAAAAAAATTATTTTCTTCCAAATATCTCAAAACGTAAAAACAATCGTAGACTTTGATCAAGCACACGATTTTGCATTTTAACGCTTATTTCGAACTCACGTAGTTTGGTTAAAAAATGGAATTTTTGACCTCATTTAAGAAAATCATTTTCCATCTTAGCGTTTTTTTCGTATCTCACATATTTTGTTTTAAAAATGGAACTTTTAAATTTTAATCGTATTTTTTGAAATTGAAGAAAAAATACGTTTTATTAGAAACTATGTCAGACAAAATTTGTAGACTTTATAGATACAAACAATTTTGCATTCTTACTTTTTTTGCATTTCAATTATCATGGTTAAAAAATTGAATTTTCGATTTTCAATATTTCGAATTAAGTATTAATTATCAAGTATTAAGGATTTATTTGGTCTACGAAAAGAAAGTCAGCCGAAAACTTTGTTTGAGTTAACGTAATTTTGAATCAAGATGTTCTTTATAATTTTCAATTCGTCAAACTATTCACAAAATAATATAGGTAGCAAATTTTAGCGTATGTGAAATAAAGAAATACTCGAATAATAAGTACCCTTATACATTTGAGAAGGAGTAAGGATTATATTGTCGGTATCTAAAACTTTCCAGCCTTCATATTTGAAATTTATCAAACTTTTAAGTGCCGGTATTTTGAAACCCTTGATTCTACAAAAGTTCTATAAAACTTTTTCATCCTTACTTGGAAATAAGAATAATGGTTAGCACAGGTTATATGTGGTGGTATGAACTCGATCATGAACAATAACAAAATTTATTTGAATTTGTTGCTTAAAGATTTCAGTATACTAATAAGTAAGTATACAATATAATACAATACATTTCAAATTTATTGTAATTTATTATTTATGGTATTTTTATTTGTAACTTTTAAAACAATAATATTGATTTGCGAGGAATTTTACAAAAATTTTCCTAATTAAACTTTCGTAATTGTTTCTAAGTCGTGAACAAATGAATAACAATTTGAGTTAACATTTTTACAATAAAAAAAGGTCCCATTATTCATACTTATAAAAAAGAATACTTTACAAAAATTTTTCAGAAATATGTTTTGTAATTTCCAGTCCTAATAACCTTTTTTAATATTTGTATATTACCGCTATAAATGACCAATAACTTATAATTCAGCAAAAGCCTTTAAGAAGTACACTCGAGATTCCCTCCAATGAGAAGCTCGAGCTTCGGAGGGTTCTCCATATATCTCCATAACCCCTCCATACCCTACTTGTTGTTATGCGCGTTACTGTTTTAAATTCGAACGCGCTTTACCCCATAGTAGTGGTGGAAGAGGGGTCGATGAGCTACTCGTTGTAGGGAATGATGACGCGCTCGTATAAGGGAACCCTCGTTGGAGGGAATTTCGGGTGTGTTGATTTTATGCTGTAGGAAATTACAACCAGCCCAGATCAACTAACATACATGACTAATTTTGGGATGATATTTTACATGTTTTTCCCATTGTAACAATTTCTAATGACATAAGTCTCGGTAAACTGGTATCATCTTCTGAAAACTGTTATAATTAACGCACATAAAGTAAGCTAACCTGTAGATTAATACAGCAAGAAAAATAGAAGAGGATGGGAAAACAGGATGGAAGGGGAAGGGGGGGGGATGCGGAAGAGAAAGAAGTAGAGATAATGCTCGACGAGGGGTGAAGTAGGGATTGGATGGGTGAGGGGGGTTGGAAAGAGAGGGGTTGACGTGTAGTAGGCAGTAGTCGCGTTACTTCCGGTCGAGCGGTTGCTGCGCTTGGCAGCTGCGGAGTTTGCCGAGAAGAAGGCGGGAGGAAGGGGCACACAAGGGAATGTGGATTGTGCAGAACTGCACATCCACGCGCCCCCTTCGCGTGCTCCACCACCCACCCCACGTGACGCCCTCCTCCATTCACTGTATCGTCACATCGGTTCATTCTCTAATTCGATTAGTGTAAATGGCATTAAAACAATCCCGTTTCGAATGCATCTAGCGCGACTGTCATCTCAAAGTCTCTTCATGGAGTAGCGGATGCTGCAGCTGTCGTTTGTCTTCTTCATCTAGCCAAATAAGAGTTTTTCAATCCTACCGTATTGAACATTTTTACTAGTTGATCCTACTAATTCATCCAATATTATATTATGTTGCGTAACTGAAGTTTTATGCTGTCACAGCTTCTTGAAGTCAAGATAAAATTTACGAAATTTTAGTTACACAATAAGTTAAAAAAAGACGCAAGTAGATCGGATGATTTGTTATCGAGTTACAGCTGCAGCAAATTTGAAAAATGTAGTTTTGAGAAAAACGCGTTTAAAGATAAAAGTACTGATTTCATTGTTATAAATTTTTAAGTATCATACCTAGAGCTGATCTGCTATTCCAGGCCCATACAATTCACCTTCATTTTCTTCGAAAAGCGCCTGCTGGTCTGTTAAAAAATGTAAAAACAAAAAATTGAAATTTTCAAAATTTCAAACTAGTTGTGCCCCTTAACAGAGAAAAATAGTTTCAGTTCAAACCCAAGAGTATGCTATTTTCAAGATATTATATAAAGAAGACCGGTATGATAAAAAACTGCATGGTAGAAGTCTTAAAACAAGTGGATTATAGAATTAGAATAATGATGCTAGTTGTAGGCTAAAAACTAGTTGTGAGACAGAATGTGGGTTAAAAACAAGCCACTATATAGTTTTAAAGCAGCCGTCAATATAACTTAAATTAATCCTATATTACAACTATAATCAAGGTGCATGAACTTGCTACTTTTCACAAGTATTACATACCTTTAAGGGTTTTATGAGTTATAAAAATCTACGGATCTAAGAAAAACCGAAACTCATTTTCAACTATGTTAAAATTTAGGAAGCTTGTGAAATGTTATTTTTTGCTTTGTAAATTTTGATGCGATTTAGATACTAAAATAAATAGTTAAACTTAATTAACGGATATATTCTTCCTGATCAGCAAAGAATTTGCCATACTTTTTATGCCGGGGTTATAAATCCATCTTGAGCCTCGTCCAATTTGATTGTTTTCCCTGAAACTCAGTTTCGGAATCTCTGTAGGAGATTTCCTCGCGTAGGCTGATACGATTACCGAAAATCAGGAGAGTGGAAATCTTTCCATCTGAGAAAGCAAGTCGCGCAGGATCGCTGGGGCAGTGGTACCAACATACATTCCTCCCTTGCGTCAAACGCAATACATAGAGCTCGCCGTCTCCGTCTATGTAGACCATTAGGCTCGTGAGTTATGAGACAAGTTCTAATACCCTAATAATCTAACTGTTGATCGCTTACACTTATGATGGTCTCGCTGAGAAGGAAACTTTATTCGATCCGATCAGCCGCATGCCTCCCTTCTCTTTCGCCATCCCTTATTTTTCCCTATTTCATTTCTTAGCTCACTAGATAATTTTTTTCTCTACTATTTTATGCGGGGACCTTTTGTTTATGAATCAGATGTTCATTCAAACAAAAAATAAGTTTGAAAATAATTACACGCGTGTGATTTAGTTGAGGAATATATGGAAACAAGAAAGAATAGCACAAATTGCTATTCCGAATCGACGAATGATAAATAATGTATTATTTTTATTCCACTTTTACTATTCGCACTGTAACTTCTATCATTTGTATTATACAATTTACTATTCAAATTATTTTTATAACCCTTTTATGCCTGGCGGTATATATATGTACCACTACTTTCGAAAATTCATTACTTTTATAAAAATCAACGCAGGATGTTCGTTAAGAGAATATGTTCCTTAAGGTAGTTCGAGCGCAAACCCAGTTAGCACAAGATTTTTCTGTAATTTTGTATACTGAATTTAGGCACTATAACGGATGTCTATGCAAAAAATCAATCGTTGTTACAGCACAGTTTTTGAGACATTAAATAATGAAATTAGCTGGGCTCTTATGAGAAGAATCCTTATTTGCCGCTATTTGTCGTATAACTTGAAAACGCAGCACAAGATATAAAAAAAAAATTAACATATATAATGAAGTAATCATTAATAAACTACTTTTTCATACTTTGTCAACTTTTACAGCACCGTTTTTTTACGATTATTAATTTCGCGCGTGCTTATACGTTTGAAATTTTCAATTGAAAGATATGGCAACGTTGCAGAACACCAGAGATGATGAAGTGGCTGCAAGTGGCGGAAACCTGGATAATTCAATAATAAACGTGCGCGCGATGTTGCCGATCAAAAGTTGTAGAAACCTTATGAAGTTCTCCACTTTCTGTTGCAGACGACATTTTACACGAGATTAACTTCAGAGTGACAGTACAGATAAGCCGCAGTTATGCCAATATCTCGTGCGAAAAATGTCTTATTTTCCCTTTTCGTAAAAATAGCTAGTGTCAGATCCTGAAAAGGATGCCTGATTAACAACAGCCTTGGTCAGGTTCCAACAAGGCCCCGAAAAGCTGCCCTTTTTATTTAACCACTGCCTACCCAAATGATGGTTATCGATAATAATCTTTAAATGTGCGCTCGTGGAGAGAGAATAGCCAATGGCATCACTTACTTACATGAATACCTGTGTATTGGTGCAATTTAAATGAATTCGAAGTTAACAGTGCTGTAACACAAAACTATATGAACTGCATAAGATCCCACCCCTAGCGAACTGGCTGAACGGTAGCTTTACGCTGTAGCGTAAAGCTATCGTAAAGCTATCGTAAAGTAGCATTATAACTCATAAATGAGGTCAAATAAACATTCAAAATGTTTTTATCCTTATTCTACGTTAAAAATAACGTTGACTGGTAATTTAAATATGCAATAATTTTATTTATTTACGCTAAAAATTGAAAAAAACATAATACCTGTCATTCAAGGCAGTGCATTGGTTCATCGCTTTCCATATCTTCACCGTCAGAAATGAATATTTGTTAGAGTGAAATGAAAGTATAGTTGTGTCTCACTCCAACCAATGGTTAACTTTAACGGAGACGTTCCACAAAAGGTGAACCACTGCACTGACTTCAATGACAGGTATTACGTTTTTTTTTAATTTTTAGCGTAAATAAATAAAATTATTGCATATTTCAATTACCAGTTAACGTTATTTTCAACGTAGAATAAGAATAAAAACATTTTGAATGTTTATTTGACCTCATTTATGAGTTATAATGCTACTTTACGATAAGCGATTAGCTGACCAATTCTGTCGCTTCGGTACAATTAAACAAACACGAGTCAAACGTCGACCAATTGTTAATGAAACTAATGCGGCTGTTATCTTAGCTTTGGCTGCACTTAATCCATATGCGAACAGCAGGCAAATGGAAAAAAAGAGTGGAATTAGCAATTATTTCCTAAAACGCATGAATTTCTGTATTTGGATTCGTATAAAAATGCGCAAAGATGTCTCATTTTTGAGTCATGTGCTTTTTCTCATGAAGCTAACTTCGCAAATACGAGAAATGTGAATAGGCATAATATGCATTATTGGGCAAATGAGAATCCTTGATGGATGAGAACTGTACCATTTCAACATCCGTGGTCCGTTCAGTGTTGGTGCCGCATTGTCGTCGATCACGTCATTGGTCCATATTTTTTTGAAAACTTTCAAAACACTTTCTGGAAACTTTCTGGAAAACATACTGCCTCAATTAATGGAAGACGTGCCCTTGCATGTTCGCATGAACATGTGGATGCAACGCTCTGTGTTCAAGACAAGTGATGAATGACATTTTTGACGAAAAGTAGATAGGATGAGGCGGCCCTGTAGCTTGGCCACCTCGTTCGCCAGATCTAACATCACCAGATTACTTTTCATCGGGTTTTGTCTAAGAACGCGTAATGGCGGTAGCACCTACCACGCCTGACGACATCAAAGAAAGAATACGCCGAGCATGTACCGAAATTACACTACAAATGTTGGCTGAAGTTATACGGTCTTTTAATCAGCGAATTAACAAGTGCTTACAAGTCGAGGGTTATCACTTCGAGCATCTTCTGTAGGTAGACCCAAACCAAGGTTAGTGGATCTTTTGAAAGTGATTATTTCGATATGTTTCGATTTTTCGACTATTTTCATACTTTGCGTGACGAGAATGACCTTTTGTTGTAGGTCGCTTAATTCGTCTTAAAATCGGTAATAATTTCATCGAAAAAAATACATGGTTCCATTTAAAAAAGTGGAGTTGACCTTGACGTAGCTTCAGCGCGCCCAGCGATAAAAAAAATAGGGTAGTCCAGTATGACGGCCTTCTCGAACACTGAAACTTTTGTCTGAAACATTTTTGGATGTGATCAATAGTAGCTCTGTAACACTTTATGGTATGTGCCTCACCCTGTATGTAAGTATAGTTATTAGGTTTACATATATGTAAGGTTATATGTTTAAGTGTATTTGTGATTTAAAATATGATTGGCTACGACTGAATGGTGTGTATATATGTATGTATGTATTTATGTATGTCGATATCGTTTTACTCAACTCCTTACTATTTCCTATGTAACGCTTATTGTTATTCACTTTGGTTGAATTAGGAATTTATCAAATTAATTTTACCCGACTAAGATTTAATAAATGTTCAAATGTCCTTATGTCCCAAGTTCAATCGACAGAGTTGAGTAAAATTACTTCAACTATTTTTCTCCGTGCATTTAGTTTAAATCTGAACAAAATACTACTTAGCTCCATGTTGGACGAATAAATTCAATTCTTTGAAATTTACATTTACATTTAAATTTAATTTAAAAACTTGGATATTCATTTTTTTTTAGTTTTTTTGAGAACATTTGTTTACTTACTGTGGCTATTGTGCAACTTACAAAAACCTAACCCGTATGTATGTGAATGACTTTTACCATTTTTACACTTAAAAATTCACTCTAACTCTTCCACAAATATTTAACGAAGTAATATTCTTTGTTTCATGTATGTTCTAAGTGATATATTTAAACATTTGCTTCTAAAATATATTTCATCCAATATGACATTCCATTTCTAGGTTATGCGGCACATACTGATTTTCTTACCACATAATTCACATTTTTCATAGAATCAGCGCTTAATTGAGTTGAATTCTAATCCATTTTACTCCTGATAAATGGTTTCTACAGTATTAGAAGAGTATTGAAATTATTATTTAAAAAATTTTAATCGAGGGGTCTCAAGTTGTTGCGAATAATTACGATCCTGAACCTCTCAAATTAATACTTATGCCTATCGCGGCAGCAATATGTCCACGTGATACTACTCCCTGAGTGGGGATATGCTTGGGCAGGCAGAGGGGTTAATTAACGTATTCTGAAGTAAACCATATTCAAGGTTCTGGCTTGGCCCTGACTATATATATATATATATATATATATATATTATATATATATATATATATATATATATATATTTATTTGTGAACACATTTTTATTTCGCCCTGAAAGCAACTACCTACACTGTTATACAAAAGTTTGACTTTCCGCTCGAAAGTTGTTTGACTTTCAGATGTAACCATTTCCAGACTTCTGTTGTTCTGTGTTGAATTTAGGTGGCCTATTCAGGCGCTAGCCAGTGCTTAGAAGTGTTACAAAAATAGAAGCGTGAAATTTTCCGTTATAAAAACGGCATTAATTGTTATGTCCAATTGAAAGCCTGTTTTTTTATTCAGGACAACAATGAAATTGATCGGCTAGTTTGTAGAAGAAAGTGCTTGTTGTATAAAATTTGTAATTTTTTTCTCGATTTGAAGCATGTTCCTCAGATTGGGATCAGTTGAATTTGTCGTGCCTAGGCGGGCCAAGTCGGTGTGAAATTTGGCAGCCCTTATTAAAGCTTACACCCTTATTCGTCACTGTTTCTGTCGGTACCTATTGCTGACTCATCCTTTTGGTGTATTCCAGCCGCAACTGCAAACACCCACGGATGAAGACTCACACGAATGGAGCTTATCCATATCGCAGAGAAAGGGACGCACACATCGATGTCGTAGCCACGCGGCCGGGCTGTAACTAAATTTAAAATTTTTACTTACTTCCAGGCTACTGCTCACCCTAGCTGTCATTACCCGCTGCAATCAGCGTCGACTGTATTCTACACGCGCGTACTTACATGTCCCTTCATCACCTTGCCTATCCTTACACTCCACCTATTTCGGTACCGCGTGCGCCTGGATAGCCCGTAACCGGATTAACTGCAACTATTTGATAAACGCTCTAGAGTGAAGCACTCGAGACTTTCCTTTCGGGGCATGTTAACTTGCATTTCATTACTTCAATAAGTTATTATAATTTTCATAACGCCACCAAAAGCTTAGAAATTTTTAGATGAATATTTTCAATTCCATTTCAAATATCATGGAATTTACAAGTATATATTTGTGGAAAGTTTCACTATACAAACTATTGCGTACAGCTTTTTATTTTCTCAGATTTTGCTGAAATTAAACTTTTTTGAATTAATCAAACTAAAAATAGCCTATCTATGCCCGTTTTCATATTTGTTAATATTTTTCAGATTTTTGAGTCAAAAGTTTTTTATTTTCCTGATAAATATATAGAAACTAGAAGCCTAAAATCAATAAATTTGGCTAAATCCTCCCGTCCACATTGTCAATTTTACATGATCTGATTGGAAAACTGTATATTTTTACAACTTATTGAGGAAATCAATACCTATGTTAGGGTACGTATCTGGAATAATAACTATCCTCTACACAACATTTTTAGTGATGTATCCTTGACGATGGTCGGTACTGTCATTAAGTATTTATGTGCTACTGCACAGGGAAAATAAGATATTGTGCAACTAGGGAAAAAAAAATTTATTTTGCGAGTGTCAAGTTTGATGCCCGAGCAAAGCGAGGGTAACAACCAAACGAGTAAAATAAATGTGTCTCCTGTGTTGCATACCATTTTTTCCCACTGGAGGGTTAAAAAATGCATTCTTTTGCCCCGCAAGCTGCAAAAAAGTGCACTTTTTGACCCGCTAGTAGAAAAAATAATTGTTGTAGGCACGGGAAGTTAATCTACGCAAAAATTGTTAATTGTAAATATATAATTAACATTGGTTAGTCAGAAAAACAAAACAGAATTGTTGCAAACTGATTGTCATTAAAACCAAGTGAATTTTTTTTTTCGCGTGATACAAAGATTTGTCGTAAAGAAACTAGCTCGACAGGGCGAGTATACCCATGTAACATATGAATTGCTTGTCTTACAAATCTAACTTGTCATGAAGGAATAGTATCATTGTTCCTCTTACTACACGAAAATACATGAAGATCAAAAGAGTATGAATAATTACTGAAACAGGGATAGGAGTGTCACAAACTTAAGAATGATTTCTACACGGAGAAAAAAGGAGGGTCAATGTTAGAGAGTCCAAATTTAGAGAGGTAATCTGATTTTTTAGATATTCAGACTGATCTTTATTTTTCTCCGCTCATACTGTTCAATACTCTTTTCTCTCTATCAGTACTTTCATTTCAATTTTATAGTGATTATTTATACTCTTCAGATCACCATTTTTCTCTATGTACGAGGGTGGTTTAGAAAGTAACTTGATTTTATGTGAAAGATAACAATCTGATTTTTGCATCGTGCTTTATTTCTCGACATAATCTCCTCTAAGTTAAACGCAAAAATAAGCTGAATTCTTCATGTGGAATTCATAATGCAAAATAAAATGTACCTGGCCAATTGAAATGTCTACGGCTTCCAGTAAGTCACACACTTTCACTCGCCTGTACGCAAAGACGATATCGTGGACTTTATCAATGTTTTATGTTGTCAAAGCTGATTTTAGGGTTCCAGGACATGATGCGTCTTCGATGCTTGTCTTGTCTCAGTTGAATTCATTTACCCAAAGTCTTACTGTATTTTAGGAAGGGTATAAGTCGCTCAATGTAGGCGCAATCTTCTCATGAATTTTGTTCGCAGTTTTCTCTTTCACCAAATAGAATTGATTCACAAGACGAATTCCAATTTTGTCTATTTTTCAATTTCACTCGAAACACTTTTATCCAAGCAACAACCAAACAAAGAATTAGTATTAGAATGACATGTGGCTATAAAATATTCACCTACAGAAAGGAAACTTTATGGGCAGCTACACAAATCTCGCTGTCGCCCTCTTTTAGTGCGTCAACCAAGTCATTCATCGCATCACCCTATTAAAACGAAACGTTTACCTAAAGGTTATAAAAACGCACCTATAGGTTATGTATAATGAAAATAATTGTTTGACCTAACTTTCTTTTGTATATCACATGCTTTGACTGTAAAATGCTTCTTTATTGCAAAAATTGAAAAATAAAATCCCATTCTGTACATTCCTAATGAAAACAGTTCCCTTAGTGTTCGACTTAATGAAGTTAGCAGCCTATATGGAAGTGAAAATGCCTAATAGAATAGATCTTACTAGTCCAAGCAACAGGGAATTTGTTAGGACATTATTTATTTCAGAAAACGGACTGCGCCATCAGAAGAAAGGTTAGTCTTAGAGTAATTGTGGCATATTTTGGACAACGAAATATGATTTATAAATTTTTTATTAACATTTAAGACCAAAAAATCGCACTTTTTTTAGTTTTTTATTCATAACATTAAAGGTAATTATCCAATCTTAATAACATCAATTGGAAAGTTTTAGATGATTGAATTTTGAACGAAACAAACCCTCTCTTGATCTAATTGGATAATTAGAAGCGGAGAAAATTCGGAATAACCGGGAAATTTAGCTTTTGTTAAACAAATTAATATCTCAATTAATTTTTAACTTTTTTGCTTGAGGATTGGTGGAAAAGTTGCAGACTTCTTGCTCTTCAAATGTATAAAAAACGGACACTTTAAGATAATACGTTTCCGCGCTATTGACACATTAATTTATTTAATGGGTTAAGGGGGTCGTCTACCTTCGCGCCTGAATTTCGGGCGTATTTTTGACAATGGATTGCGAAAAAAGTACACATGATATTGACACAAAGTTTTTTTTATTTAATTAGTACATTATTAAAATTAAAAAAAAAAATATTTTTTTTTTTTTTCGTTATCTTGGCCTTGACGCGTCCTTGAATCGATCTCTGCCGGCGCGACATAGAAGACTTTGTGGCACGATTTCTCAGCTTCAGAACCTTGAAACATGAAAACAATCATATTTTTTTACTTTTTACTAATCCGACTACGATAAGACACAAGCGTTTTGAAAGATTTTAAAATTTAACAAAATGGCAGCGAGTTAAAAAAAAGTTCTAATTTCTACCCTGTTTTTCTAGCTTAAAAAAGCTGTAAAAAATTGAAAAAAAATTTTTGTTCAAAAAGCTCGTGTCTAATTGTAGTGAGACGTTTTTTGAATACGAAACGATTTACAGATTTCCAATATCTTCGATAGTTCCGTCAAAATCGTGCCAACAATTTAAAAAAATACTACTTCCGAGAAAACGCGTTTAAAGACAAATGATGAGGTCGGTAGTATTTGAACCAGCATGTTTTCGAATAAATCCTTCATATGGCATGTTCCTTATAGTGTCTAGATTCGAAATAAGCAACAAAAAAAAATTCGATTTTTTGAAACCGCGAAGGTAGACGACCCCCTTAATTGTAAAATGTCTGCTTGCCGCAGAGGTGGTCCGATTTTTATTTTGAAAACGGCTTTTAAAAATATAAATCAAGCACAACAGAACGTCAATCTTGGTTTTTCGCTAAAATGTTGAAAAGTTCATTAAAATATATCAGAAAATGATATAATTTATTATACAATATATGGAATAAAGAATAGCTTAATTATTATTTGTGTAAAGTGGAATTCTTTGCCTTTTCGAACAACCCTAGCGAATTGGCTGAACGGTAGCTTTACGCTGTAGGGTAAAGTTATTCCATATATTGTATAATAAATTATATCATTTTCTGATATATTTTAATGAACTTTTCAACATTTTAGCGAAAAACCAAGATTGACGTTCTGTTGTGCTTGATTTATATTTTTAAAAGCCGTTTTCAAAATAAAAATCGGACCACCTCTGCGGCAAGCAGACATTTTACAATTAAGGGGGTCGTCTACCTTCGCGGTTTCAAAAAATCGAATTTTTTTTTGTTTGCTTATTTCGAATCTAGACACTATAAGGAACATGCCATATGAAGGATTTATTCGAAAACATGCTGGTTCAAATACTACCAACCTCATCATTTATCTTTAAACGCGTTTTCTCGGAAGTAGTATTTTTTTAAATTGTTGGCACGATTTTGACGGAACTATCGAAGATATTGAAAATCTGTAAATTGTTTCGAATTCAAAAAACGTCTTACTACGATTAGACACGAGCTTTTTAAACAAAAATTTTTTTTCAATTTTTTACAGCTTTTTTAAGCTAGAAAAACAAGGTAGAAATTAGAACTTTTTTTTAACTCGCTGCCATTTTGTTAAATTTTAAAATCTTTCAAAACGCTTGTGTCTTATCGTAGTCGGATTAGTTCTCAATAAAATAGTGATCTTATATAGTTAAGGTTTCAAAATTTTGTTCAAACTAGCAAAAAATTGTATAAAGTATAATATTGTATAGTTGTGTACAAGATTTTAAATACTGCGTTGGCATTTTATCAAAATTTACAAAAATTTTATAGCGAAATATAAGAAATTACTAAGTAAATATTTTATATTTATTTCAAAAATAGAAATATCCGATAAAAATGTCTCTAATTTATTCACTTAACGTCTTTATAAATTTGTCAAGACTAGATAAAATTATGAGATTGTAACCTTTATGATATTATGAGTGTATTCTATAGTGTGTCTGACTACATCGAGCCTGTACTACTACAAGTTGCTCTACTGCCCACGTAGGGTTATCCGAAACTGACAATCGGAACGACATCGTTCCTATGTAGGGTCCTCAGTACTGGATTGCAGACCTGAAAACGGTGTCGACATTGGGTTTCAATTTATATTGAATATCTATAAATGATAATGAGAAAAACCCAAATTTATCAAGTATTAATGGATTTCTTATAATCACTGTTGCAAATTGTATCTCGTAGAATTTATAATTATTTTCAATCAAAAATAATGATTTTATTTACGCAATTTTATTGAATTTGATAACTGGATAAGTTATTTTTCTTTAATTTTCCAAATCAGTGGTATAGTTGTTTGTCAAGGACTTTCAAATGAAAAATAGTTTTTCTACAAATTTTTCCAAATCATTTCAGTCGATTATGTCGATAATTAGAAGAGTGTATCACTCACCATGATAACCGAACTACCATATCAACCTTATCAACCTGTGATTTAGAATTAACGTCATTTAAGACCAGATGGAATTTTCAATATATATTTGAAAAATTTATTCTGTGATAAAAGGAACGCTTCCATTCCGCTGGGTATCGAGCCCAGGACCTTTCGATTGCCGGTCGAATACCCAGCGGAGTGAAAGCGTTCCTTTTTTCACAGAATAAAATTTTCAAATAATTTTTTTCATGTATAAATGAAACAAATTGTTCCATTAAAAATTAATATGATTTTTTTTAGAATTTTTGATTTGTAAGAAAATTCTAGTTAATTTTATTTAACTAAAGTAACTTATTTATCAATTTTAATTAATTTATAAAACTAACTATATAACATTAATTAATTTTAATTCATAAAAGTAATTAATCAGTTAATTTTAATCGATTTTAAATCACTTAAATTTACATTTTTATGTCAGTAAATATAAATTTTAATAAAATGTTGTAATTTGTTAGAAAATTGTAAATTATTTTTCTTTAAACTTAAAAGGTCATACATTGAAAAAACAGTATAATTGAGAGCACTATACACAATTTTAGTTCAACGAAATATCTGTCGTGACTATACGATATTGATGTTATAGCTAAACTGAATGCGTGACATACCGAAATGCGTATTTTGCCATCGTACCATTATATTTTGTTCATGCAACAATAGAAGTATAGTTGTTAGACCTATACCAGTATACAGTGTCTCGACCCATGCGGTATAGATGAGACGACTATACTAATTTGCCGCGCGATCCATACATTGCTTCGCATGCACGCGACTCTGACCTCGAAGTGAGAATGAAGTGTCATTTGTTCGAGATTTTTCTCTTTGCTTAAAATATCCTTTATGCGTATCGCGTATCGTATTTGTTATTTGTTAATTGCAAATTGCAGCAAACATGGTGAGTGAATGACGTGGGGAGGTTTAAAGAATACAGAAAACAACAAAATATCTTAATAGGAATGGCAAGTTGGTATAGAAGGTTCATACCACCCCAAGCAGAAATTAACAATCGGAACAACGTCGATCCAACGTTGGATACCAACTTCCTACTGTCGGAATCCGACTGTCGGCGGATAGTCGAAATGATAACGATGTACTGCGTTGGTACAACACCAGTTTCCAACGTTGTATCAATACTAATAACCAACATATTTTCAACGCTGGCTGTCAGCATTTCTAAAATACTGGTTATAAACGATTATCGTTCCAAATGCTAACCTTTTGCTGTCAAAGTATTTCCTTTGGTCTTGAAATGATATCTTTTCTCGTACAAAAAAATAATAATAATAAAATAATATTAGCCAGGTGGACGTTGGAACTACTCGAGTTCGACTATGAAGTAATCTATAGAGAGGTAAATTCGAACCTAATCCCAGACGCTCCGTGACGATCCAATGAAACAACAAAATCAACCGCATTCGCATTAGCATGTAGCATAGAAAAACCAAAAGTGGAAATAAATGACGAAACAAATGCCTGGTATTCAACAAAAATGAGACAAGTCAAGAAAAGATCGGAAGACCATGAAAATTGGAGAATTAGAGACTCTCAATTATATTTCTTTAAACCAGACCCACTCAAATCTCCCCTTTTACCAGAAATAAGCCCATGGAAATTAGTTATGCCCAATGAATTAAGACCACAGGCCCTGAAAGAAAATCACGACGAATTGCAGGCAGGACATTTAGGATCCGAAAAAACATACGCGAGAATATCTGAATGCTACTACTGGCCAGGGTTGTATTCGGAGGTAATTAGGTATGTGAAAAACTGCAAAATCTGTAAAAGGACGAAAACCAACAAGCAGGAAAAAATAGGACTAATGGGTAAGAGACTCATCAAAGAGCCGTGAACCATGGTAGCAGCTGACATCATGGGACCACTTCCATTGAGTAAGAAGGGTAAAAGCCAGTATATATTAGTGTTTGTGGATCCCTTCACTAAATGGGACGAGATTACCCCCATTAAAAAAGCTAACGCAAAGACGATCGAATCCGAATTTCACAAACGAATTATATCGCGTTGGGGAACCCCGCGAATGCTTCATACGGACAATGGTACGGAATTCGTAAATAAGACCATACGAGAGCTAACGGAAAAATTCGGAATTCGACACACGAAAACACTTAAGTATTACCCCCAGGCAAATCCCACCGAGAGATACAATAGGACAATAAAACAAATAATTAGCGCATGCCTACAAGACGATCACACAACATGGGACGAGAATGTTGATCTACAATTTGCAATAAATACGAGCAAAACTACAGCAACACAGTACACCCCTGCATTTTTGAATTTGGGCCACGAATTGCAACCACTACAATCCCTTAGGAAAAGCATCGAGAGGAACGACGATGTCGAATTCCAAGATATAAATAAGTGGACTAATAGGTTAAGAAAGCTGCAAATAATAAAGGAAGAAGTCCAAAAGAATTTGGACGAAGCGAATCAAAAACAGGCTACTCGTTACAATTTGCGTAGAAGGCCAATAGAATTCAAGATAGGTGATAGGGTTTTAACAATAGAAACCAAAATATCGAATAAAGCGGATAATAAGGCAGGCAAACTTTTCAATAAACACGAAGATCCTTATATTGTTAAGAAAAAAATCTCCCCCACAATTTATGAATTGAAAAACCTTAAAGGAAAAAGCGTAGGGGAATATAATACAATATAAACGATCTTGAATTGAAAATTATAAATAGCAATAGGGAAAAATAAGCAACGGATAAATGGTTTGACTTGACAAAACGATTCAGTTTAAAAAAACGACAAAAACATGGAAAGTTATGTTGGTTTCAGGAAAATGAACACGATGAAAAAATGCTGGTGGTGCCAGAACGAGGTGGCAGAAACCACCATCCCAGAGCACGCCGAAGAGGCTCCAATGAGGATGCCTATCCTAAGCTGGTACAGTAATAAAATAATAAATGGAAAAGCGGTTCTTGGATTAAAATAAGGACAAAATACGCTAGCCCTTGTAAATGACCGTAATAAAGTAGAGTAAGGCTCGAAGTAAGTATGAACGGAACGAATTATTAGAGGTAAAGGTAAGATGTCTTCGTTGGTATCCTAGATTCAGATGAAATGAGAATAAAAATTCTTATCGTAGTCACTTGATATAGACTTTTGGATAGGATTGGAATTGTAAGCAAATTTATTGACGATTTAATGACGATAATTTCGTACACTATTTGATGAAAGCTCCTGAAACATTTGTCGAAATTCTCATTGAGTAGTCATATTCAAAAGTCGATGCCAATTAAAGAATCTTTCGACAAGTAATATTTTCCGTGCAGGATCGTTAACTTCAATCTATTAGGATCAAATTTATAACTTCCCACTAAAATAAACTGTAATTGTATATTGTATGTTTATAATTGGTTTTGATCATTAAATATAATAACGTGGAACATCAGTATGCTAAAAATTTAACACATTTCTGAAATTAGAAAACTTTCATATGTGCCCAAGGCTCAGATTACTTTTATTCGTTCCTGCGTGAATGGGTGAATATTGGAGCAAGTCTTGCGACTAACGGTTTACTAGACTCGAGTGAAGCCTAGAGTGGAATAAATGGAAGGCTTCAGTATTTTTGTGATTGAATAAAAGATTGGTTTTCTATAACTATACTACGAGTAATAATATATATTTTTAGAAATCTTTAATGCATGCTTTCATACTTTACTCTACATTTTTGAATTTTACTGAACTGTGATTAATTCTTGAACACTTGATACATTACAAATAATTACAATGATACTAAATAATTCCAACTTTTCCATATGTCTCAACTTTGATCGAAAGTTGAGTTAAATTACTTGATCTATTTTCCTCCGTGGACTTAGGCAAATAATTTTCTATCAAGGTTTTTTTGTATTTCACATATTCTGTTTAAAAAATACAATTCTTAAATTTTAATCGTATTTTTTTCAAATTGAAACGAAAAATATACATTTTGCCTCAAATTGTGTCAGACAAAATTTGCGATTCAAATTTACAAATCTTTATGAAGTACACAATTTTGTATCATACATTTTTTTTCGTCTCTTCTATAATTCAATTGAAAAATATGATTTAGGTATTGACTTCTTTCAAGTTTTAACATATTATTTATACTATACTAATACTATTTATACTAATTTTCCTCATTTTCGTTTAATCGAAAATTGTTATTGGAATAATTAGTAGAGATTTATGAGCACTATCAGAAGCCAGTATTGGAATTTTGGATTTTTCCAAAAAGTTTCTTTCAAAAAAACAAAAAATGCTCTTATTTTCACAATTTTGGTCAGATGTGGTTGGTTAACGAACCTGCCCTTACATTTTCGGCTCCGATAAGGTATGCTAAAGCTCAATCCCATCCGATAATTCTATCGAGAGTTATGCTACACACGACCTACTACTACCAAGAAAAACATGTTTCTGCCTATCAGAAACGGGCTAGATAAAGTGCTACACGAGATGCTTAGGCTCAATCGAAGCGTGGCGTGTCGGGAAAAGTTCCTTGACTATTTCGAAGGCAGCATGGGAGAGATGTTTGCCCTGAAAATCAATTAAGTAAGGTCTCCGAAGAAAGTCGTTGTTGACGAGGGCTGCCAAACTCCCCCTCAACCGGCGTCGAGGCCAACTCCGAAGCCTCATAAGCGGCAGAGGGAGTTGACAATAAGCCCGGAGGTGACCGCGATTAAGAAACCGGAGGAAAGGAGGCCAAAAACCTCAAATCATCCAGAGGAGTGGGTGAAGGTCCCTCTTAGGAAGGACCTACGATAGAAGAAACCCAAGGCAGCGCCACTGATACCAGAGTGGCTAAAAAGGGCCCGCTCTAAATCAGTTATCATTAAACCCTCGGAGCGGATTAGCTACGCGGCAATTCTGAAGAGTCAGAAGAGCCGCGTAAACCCCGAGGAGCTAGGGGTTAAGATAGGAGGTATCCGAGAGACCGGGACGAAAGACCTCCTGATCGAGGTAAAATGTGCAGCGGAAAATAGAGGGAGACTGGACTCTGCCTTCCGCTACGCAGTCGGAGAGTCTGGATCGGTCCACCACCCCGTCCCCACGGTCGAGGTGAAGATACTAGACATCGATCCGAACGTGGAGACCGAGGAGATCACAGAGGCAATCAGGAGTTGTCTTCAGAAGGAAACACCATGCGGAATCAAGGTGCACTTGAAGAAAAGGCCCGCCAGAGGAACCAGGAAGGCGTATGTGTTGCTAGAGGAGACCTGGGCCTTAAAACTACTTAAGTCGGCCCACATCAAGATCAGGTGGGTCTCCTGTAGGGTCCGCAGGAAAATGGAGTCAAATAGGTGTTACCGCTGCCTTGGTTTTGGACACATGGCGGCGGACTGCCGGGGCCGGATCGTCTTAGCAGCCTCAAATATTTTACTATTAGCTGTACAACCTTGCTACCACCGTTTTCGATAGATGGCTGCAGTGGTAAGTGCTGGTCGAAATAGGCAGATCAAAAATGTCACACAGTAAGCTTGGGCATCTGCCAATGTAACAATAGCATCACATTAGTGAATTTGTGTTTGCATCATGAATTTATTCTCGATCGAAGATGTCATTTCTCGAGCCAAGTTCTCGTCGTATGCGGAAAGTTTGAGTTTTCTGCTTTCATTTAAAGAAAACTGCGGCTGAGGCTCATTGAATGCTCTCAAGTACTTACGGTGAGGCTGTTTTTAGGGAAAGAATATGTCATGACTGGTATCAACGCTTAAAGAACTGTAATTTTGATATCGAGGGCCGGCTTGGCGATGAAAAAAAGAAAATGTTGGAAGATTCCGCATTTGAGGCATTACTTGCTGAAGACTTGTTTCAAACGCAAGAAGAATTAGCAGAATCATTGGGAGAGACTCAACGAGTCATTTCGAAACGCTTCAAAGCCATGGGAATGATTAAGAAGAAAGGAAAATGGGTTCCGTACGAGTTGAAGCCGAGAGACGGCGATTTTGCAGCATGTCAACGGTCGGTCCAATGTTGCAAACCTGATGAAAAACTAATAAAAAACGCTGAAATGGGAGGCCTTACCTCACC
Organism: Diplolepis rosae; assembly: GCA_030998225.1. Lineage (NCBI taxonomy): Eukaryota > Metazoa > Arthropoda > Insecta > Hymenoptera > Diplolepididae > Diplolepis > Diplolepis rosae. Next base: position 5,558,084 of record JAPYXD010000466.1, read on the forward strand.
CGCCGTACTCTTTCGACGTTGCTCCTTCCGACTACCATTTGTTTCGGTCGATGACACACGGCGTGGCTAATGAACCTTTCCGCCCCTAATGAAGAAGTTAAAAATGGAGTCGATTCGTGGATTAATAAAAGTCTGTGGCGGGCAAAGCGTTGGTTGGATAGCAGAGGCTTGAAAAAGGCCCCTGAAAAGACCGAGGCTATACTCGTCACGGACAGGAAATTCATTCAGTAGCCGGTGGATCCAGGGAAGCGAAAAGGAGACTGGTGGCGAGCGTGGTGAATTTGAAGCTACTTTACGCAGCTCCGGTCTAGGCTAATGCCCTACAGAACCATTGCTATCCAGAGGAAACTGTTCTAAGCGCAAAGAGGTGTTGCGCTGAGAATAGTTTCAGCATATAGAACTGTCTTGACGAGTGCTGTATTGGTCCTGGCGAGCTTTCTGACAATAGATTTACTGGCGGAGGAAAGGAAGGAGACCTGTCAGCTCCACAAGGGGCTTATCTCTATAACCGACCTACAGGAAATCGCTCGTGCGAAGGAGCCATCCGCAAGGATGGAAGGCATAGACTTGTCGAGAGATGGCAGACGAGATGGCATGGTTAGCAGACCGGGAGATGGACCTACCGCCTGATCCCGGAGCTCGCCACCTGGTTGAATAGAAAGCACGAGGAAGTGGGTTTTTACTTGGCGAAAGCACTCTCAGACCATGGCTGTTTTAACGCGTACCTGAAGCGCTTCAAGAAGAATGACGAGGAGACGTGTTGCTATTGCGATTCCCCTGTAGATAATGCACTCTTCGTCTGTGCCAAGTGGGGCGTGGTAAGGGAGACCGCTGGTCAGGCAGTGGGTGCGGAGCTCACTCCTGACACAATGGTTTCTCTGATGCTCCAGTCTGACGAGAGAGCTTGCTGAGCGTCGCGAGAGAAATAATGGGAAGGACCAGTAGAAATCGCATCGGGGCCTGCACCCTTGGTCGCAAGTCCCGGGCGGCCTGGGCTGCCACGTCGGTCAGGGCAAAGATCCTTCTCACCAAAAACATAAAAAAGTGCTACTAGTACTACTATAGACGTATAGACAGACATTTTTGTAAAAACCGTCTTTTCTGACGACATTCTGAAACGAATTATATGAAAAACCGAAAATGAATTTTTCAAGTTTTGCTGCACTTCGCAAGGCTTCTGGCAAGTTCATATTCATAATATGAATTTCTTAAATAATTTTCCCATATTATGATATTTATTGTTTGACTTCTCAAAATTCCCCCATTTAAAACAATATTATACTAAATTTTCGTTCATTTTTATCATTTACTCTAACTCTAGCACCTGGTCTGGTGATCGGCTTAACTTATAATTCCCTTAAAAAGTCTTACTTATGACTTAAGACCGCATGAAATAATATTCTACTCTTATCATGAAACTTTTAAACATTATTCTCTATCTTCATAAAGTTGCAAGTAAAGATCGGTTAACATAATACATGATTGTAATCGCTCAGCGACGTTGAACAAGTTGTGGGGTGTGGTGATTGTGAGGGGGCGAAAGAAAAAGGCGCTTGCGGGCGAAGGCAGAGAACGCTCGTTAATTATCCGCGAGCAGCTAAGTGGAACTGGATTGTGGAAATGCCACGACTACAAGGGGTTAGCTCGAAAGAAGGATAAAGGGGCGGTGGAGAGAGCGGAAAATTCATCAAGAGAATGGGGCGATGAAATTTTCTCAGGAATCTTATTTATTATCCCACGAACGAAGAACAATCGCGAGCTAATTCAGGTCGCTTAATTACCGGCAAAAGAACAGTAAGATTTAGCGCACTTTTATCTGAAGCAGAAATGAGAAATTACCAAACAGGTCAATGATTCCAAAGAACACTACTCACAAAATGACGCAATTTGTGATTTACTGGACCGAATATACATAATATGGGCGAATCTATACAACCGGTCAATTTTGGGCTACTCACGGATTTACCTCTGTAAATAGTATTTAATGAACTATTCCATGCTTTATAAGATTTAAATATCAAAATTTTGCCATGTTACTTCGCGCGAAAAACAGACAAAAGGTCACTTACTTTCAACATAAACAATTTAAAAAAAAAAAAGAAGAAAAATGTAGTTGAACGAAATAGTGGAAATAAACTTTCTAAATATTCGTATCCCCTATAGTTTAACTGGAAAATGAAATTTTGATATTAATTATTGATATGAGTTTGAACTTGCTGTAATATTTTTAATTTTGGTTTAAACGAAAAATATAATGAGGATAATTAGTAGAGATTTATGAACACTATCAGGAACCAATATTGCAATTTTTGATTTTTTCAAAAAAACAAAAATGCTTTTATTCTTACAATTTTTGTCAGATGTGTCTGATTAACGAACGTTCTCTTAATTTTTTGGTTCCAATGCATTACGACAAAGTTCAATTTGATCCGATAATTCTATTGAGAGTTATCGAGTATACGAGCGAAGTAATACCCACTAAACTCAAAACTCACCTGTTTCCTCGCCAGAGAATGACCCCGGAACCGTGTTAATATTACTTCAGGGTTATTGTCTATGGGCGCAATTCGCTGCACCTCGGTGCTCTTCTAATTAGCCTGCTTGACTCTTCTTGCTTTGACCATCCATTTTTATCCTAGTATTTAAATTTCCGTCGATGCATCAGTAACCCGATGATACGTGGCAAATTGAATATCTCAAATTCATTGATGACAGTTTATGAAATAACTTTTGGTATCTTAGCATGCAACTGAAAAAAAAGATAATACTTGTACGATATTTAATAAAACTATATTGGTAGGAAATTCTAGCCATGCACCACGAACTAGAGTTGATTTTTGGAGTAAAGGTAAACGAAACCCATCGCGGAAATTCATGCGTTTGAAGTTTACCAGCAATTCTTGAAAGTCTCGATAGGCCCAAGTTGTGTGACGAGATTCAGTTTGGCTCTATTCCAGGTTGGCTATGATTGTATATCCCTAGGGTAAAATCAAAAAGACAGTCTGGATATGCGACATCAAACAAGCTTCGTGAACTCTGCTTAGAATTCTAAATTTATCCAATATTTTAGTATCCAAAATTTTTCCAGAAGCGAAAAACTTTGCGACTTTTTAAAAGTCAAGCCTAATTATATATTGCAGGAAGAGAATCTCTTGATATCCGTATAAGAAAAATTAGTGCTTGATAAATCTTTGATATAATTTATTCAATAAATTATTGGTAAAAATGTACATTTATCAGTTTTTTCTAGAATACTTCTCCCCAATACTAATTCCTCTTGCGAATAGTTCTTACCAATTCTTACATCAATTCTTTATTACAATATATTCCAATAATTTTTCGTACTAATAATTCTTCATAATTATCACAAGAAAATTATTGAATCTACCAATTTTAATATATTAAATATTCACTTCTACAATTTTTTTTTTATAAAAGTAAAAACCAGATTGATTAAAAAAAAATAAAAAAAAAACGAGGGTATTTTCAACATTAACCGAGCGTGGAATTGCCATTGAGGGTAGGAAAGTGGCAAAGGGTCTGTTGGGGGAACGAATGATCGGCAACTTCCGCTTTGGTTCATCAACACGCGTCGCCTCGCATTAGGAATAACTATACTTTCCGCTTGTAGCGAATCTCTTTTGTTCAAAATCCCGGTTCTGTAAGCGATACTATACTAGACATCCCTTGAACTTATTCCGGATTTAAAAATCTCCTTCCTTTTATTAATAATGACACCTTATTCTATTGTAAAAATTTACTTAAGATCAATGGACTTTCAAAATTAGATTTTATCAAAATAAATATACACTAACCGTGGAAAGTTTAGTTAAATTTACTTCGGCGGTTTGAAAATTCATGATTCATTTAAGATGAGAATATCTATGGATCTATGCAGACAATAAACGAAGAACTTTAAAAAAAGAAACATTTGAGAGATTAGAAAATTTAATGTTGAATTTGTCTATATTATGAAATTATTTTGATAAATGAGTCAAAAAATATTCAACTTCAAAGTCAAAGGTTTTCATATCAAAATCATCAAATTAAAATCTTTAATTTTATTTATCGCCAAGTATGGAAGAGTATTCCTACAAATTTTTTAAAATTATATTATTCAGAATGAATTCTTCTCTTTGAATCTAGACTATAAACACAATGAAATATTAGATTATTGCCGAGTATTCATCAAAAATATTGAGTCATGGAATAGAACTTTTTGCTAAGCAAAAGTTCGGGATTCGTTGCTGACGTTCATTTGTTATCAGATTCAACATGTTTCGTTTAATCTTCACTTAAGTTTACTCAAAAATCTAACGTGATAAAAAGATTAATTAATTCAATTATGTTCATGATCCAGACTTAAAGAGAAGAATTTATTCTTGATTTTATGACTTTGAAAGTTTTCCGTATTTAGCGATAAGTTAAACTAAAGATTTAAACATATTACATGGAAAATAAAGTTTGGTTGCCGTAACCAGAAATTTTATTCTGACAACCGAGATAAGGTTGAAAGAATCCAATTTTTGGTTACGGCAACAAACCTTTTTTGTATTTTTTGTTAAGTTTCCTAATCCTTTAAATGATTCTTTTTTAAAACCATACATTTAGTTTCTGCATAGGTATTCTCATTTGAAGTAAAGCATGAATTTTCAAACGGTGGAATCAAATTTTTTTTCTAATCTTCTTGAAAGTACACAGATTTGTGATTCTAGTGGATTTCTATTGACGATACCCTGCAGAATATGCCTCTGCGACAAATATAAACACCAAGTGAACTTTTGTTTTGTTCCGGAGACAAAATGGAACTAAAACTGTATTTTTGTTGCGTCTCTTGAAAAAGAGAACAAAACGAAATCAAATCATAAACTAAGTCCTAACTTTAATCATACAACTAAGAAATAAAAAAATTAAAAAACTTGGTCTTCTGAGATAAACTATTTGAACATTTCTGAGCACAATATAATTTTTTGTTTTAATGTCAAGAATGTGACAAAAATATGACAAAGGAAAAAATTAATATGTTAGAGTGCAAATTTTAAAGGATTAAAATGATGATTTTTAGACAAGAAGACTTGTTGAATTTTGCTTCATACACTTGATACAGCACTAGAAAAAGGCAGAGCAATTTAATTCACGGGGATTCGAGAATTCTATCTAACTTCCAGCCACATATTTCATCTTTAAATAGAGAAAAATATGTTCTGGTTAGGCTCCATGCATAGGTTAGTCAGTTTACTAAGATAGAAAGTTGTTATGTATTATTCGAAGTATTCTGTTTACAAAGTTTTAAAATTTTTATTAAAAATGAAAAAAATATCGACGGCAAAATATAAATCGTTTTCATTAATAGAAAAAAATTCTTGGCTATAATTAGGCACAAATATGTAAATGATAAAAAGATATCATTATTCAAAGCTAATAAGCCTATATAAATTGTATTCAGATCACTGTCTAGAGTCTGACTAGCATTAGAACCTTTAAAAATTTGAAAAGCAATTGGGAAAGGTTGTTGAAATTAAGTAGAAAAAGTCGATGGCACACTTTAGTCAGCCATGAATTTACCCTAAATCCTTTGTCCGAAAGACCATATATATATTTACATCCCCTGACGCGTCTACGGTCATGTTGGACCAAAATTTCGATAAGAGAGGAAAATGTACTTGCTTTTCCCTCGATCCCAATTTCGGATTAAACTTTAATTGATTCAACTCAGTGGCCCGTAGTCGGCCAATCGCGTCGAAGAGACTTGCCCACTCGCTCGTTCCCATTCTCCTCTCTTTTTCAAGGCATTCGCTCCTCCATGCTTCTTTTACTTTATTTTTTATTTTATTTTTTCACTCATCCTCCTTCACCCATTACTTTTTGACTCGCAATTTCAACATTTTTCTAGATATCAAAATTGTCTAAAATAATAGACAAATTCTAGATTCTACTCCACTTATTGTTTAGATTTTTAAATTCTAAAATGAATCCTCTGCTTTCACGAATTTTTTAAAGAATTTCTTGGTTTAAATTTTACTCTTTTTCTTAATGAACCTTTCTGGTGAACGAAATCTATCCCCAACCCGAGTCGAGGCAACTTCCGTGCTTATCCTGTTATGGCCCTTACTCACTTTTACGTATTGTGACTTTACAATCCTAAATCCAGGGGTATGCAATGAGAGCCATTTTTATAAGATCACATATGGCATGATTGCTACACTGAAAAAAATGTTTAGGTGTATCTCAAAGAATTTTAGCTGTCGCAGCTAAAAGGTATCGCTGGATTTCGTAACTCCTAAATATTTAGCTGTGGTACATAATTTTTCTAGCATATCATATCGATATTCCTATTCCTAAACAAGAATGGAGTTGCCTAGGTGTCACACCTAATCAGGTTTAACTGGATATTCTAGGTGGAGAATATAGCTGCACTTGACAGACTTTCTAGGTAGGATGCTAAAAATATATAGGTGCTATATTTATATATATTTACATATTTTAATTTTTTTATTTATTTATTTATTTTAAAGCAGTGGTTCCTAAAAAAGAAAGAAACAAGTGTAGTTAGAAATTTTATTTTATTTTAATAAAATTTTTTTGTACATAAAAAAATATTTCTTTTAAATCACACTATTAAATCATTGATGAGAATAGCTTCAGTTTGCGAAGTTTGAGTTGCTACAAGATGCATGGTAATGACTAGAAAAATTAGTACTTAACAGAATATCATAGACTAAACAAACATCACCTTCAGGATTAATTAAGAAAGATTTCGCTAAACCGAATTCAGGTCCGCCATCTACATCGCTGGTCCTATACATATAGAAAACCCATTGAAAATGCACAGTTGCTGCTTAATCGTTACATAGCAGTTCTGTCAGAATGTCACCTAAGAGGCAAAATTTGCCAAGTGTACCTGCCTGAAAATTTTTTGTCTTCAATCTTTTTGAAACGCCACTGAATAGTAGTCCTAATAAAAGTAAGCACTTGGTAGGTCTTATTCTGTATTGTGTCCATTAATATTATTATAATATAATTATCTTGAATTTTGGCGAGCTGTTGAATTTTTCAGTTCCGGACTCACGTGTTCTTTATTTGTTTTTAATATCTCCACTAGAAATAAGTGAAAAATATTTATTTCAGTCTTTGCTTTACATAATTTTTAAATGAAAAAAAAACTTTAAACAATAAAAAATTTTAGAAATATATGTTTGATTCCAGTAAATATAAAATATCTATCTTCTTGATTTAAGAAAATTATCTGTTTCAGATGATTTGTTTGATTTAAACAAGTGATTTTTTGAAATTTATTAATGGAGTTGGCTTGATAATAATATATTATAAACAATAAAATTATTTGTTTGATTTAAACAAATTAAGTTTTTATTAAGTTTTTTTATTATGTTAAGGTTTTGACGGTGCAATCGAGAATAAAAACATTTCTTGATAAAATCGTATCTGTATTTTATGTATTTCACACCGAAAAAAAAAATTACTCGAATCAAAGAAATGTAGTACTGAATACGTCCTATCAAATATGCTTTTGATCCAAAAAAAATTTCCTTGCATCAAGAAATAGTGTATTTCAGATGAAATAATTATTTTGTTTCGAGAAAAAGTTCTTTTGACCTAAAAAATATTTGATAGGACAAATTCAGTACTGTATTTCTTCGACTAAAGTAATCTTTGTTTTCTGTGTATATACCTTTTTCTCTTGACCTACACCAATAAAATTTTAGCGAAATAACAAAAAAAATTCAGTTTAAAGAAAATTTTGTTTTCAATCAAACAAATGTATGGACAAAAAAACAAAAATCCAAACAAGAATTTAAGCGCTTTCAAATGAAATATTTGTTTATATCAAACAAATTTGGTCAAACAAACAATAACTTAAACAAGAAGGTTGCAAGTTTTGAATAAAATATTTGTTTGAACAAACTTAAATCGTCAAACGAAGAATTTGTTTCAATCAAACTAACAGCTGTTTATTTATTTTTTTTTAATTTTCGCTAGTTTACTATTTAAATTGAACTAATTTAGAAGTAGATAATAGATACACTAATAAGAAATTCGCTGTTAAAAAGGTTTTGTTGTATCCTGTGCCAAATTCTTTGGATATATTAACCAACAATTTATTCCAGAACTCTCCCTCCTACCCGTGTGGAAATAGAATTGTATATAATTTCCAAATTTCTTGTCTTTCTTGTAGAATAAAATTATGATAGCGCCTATACTAGAATTTCCATGGCTGTCTATTCACGCCGAACTAGCCTGGTCCTGTGCTGGTGCTATGTATACTCACAAGATGGTTTACTTAATCTTGTAATTCTATCTACGGTAGACCCATTAAGGTCCTGGCTTGGAATTTGACTTCACTTCAATATAAAAAGTCTATCTAGGCTCTAGCTTGGCTCTAGAAAGTACTACTATTTGGAATTAGACTAAAAAATCAGGAGATCTTAATTGTTCAGGATAATCAAGGGAAATAGAATTAGTATTTATCGTTTTATTTAATTTTCCGTGTTTATATGTGAACTAGTAGTTATATTTATATGTTTGCTATATGTTGGACGCGGTTGCTGAAGAAAATATTGATTTTTAGTGAAACTTAACATAAAAACGCAATGTTGAAATTAATATGTACCTTGAAAATATCACGACCATACTTGACTTCTCGATAGGACACAAAGTTTCAAGAGGTCTCGCATATCATCTACCAAGAAATTACGGTAGTCCTAGAAACAAAGTCGCTTACTCCATTTGTTAAATGAAGGAGTTGAATGAAGTGGTGCAATTTGTAATATTGTAAATTTATTTAAATTATAAATCTACTTGCCAAAAAAAAACAATATAGCGGCTAGGCGGTGAAAACATTACATTTGTGGTTAGCACTAATACAAACTGTTTATATAGCGCCAATATAACATCCAGAAAATCTAGACTGGGCCATTAGAGCGCCAGGATTATTTTCCACACGGGTACTTTCTTCTCCATTTTCCTCTCGTTTCAGGGATAAATATTATCGCTTTGATATCCGGAAGCTAGGGGTCTGGTAAATCTGTGATCGTGGGTCATTGGCTCGGTAATAGCGGTTACCCGTTGATCAAAACACGACGTGTCCTTTTTGTGGTGGGCCCGAGGCTTAATGGTCTGTGACCTGTATGCAAGCTGTTAGCCCGTAGTAGAAAAGACGATCCTCTATGGGCACAGAGAACTCAGAAACTTAGTTATTCGTTCGAAAGCGGAAGACCTAACGTCCCGACGTTGCGACGCGTCTGCCAGGCGTCTCCGGTCACGTGGCTTTATGGACTCGCATTACCACCCTTAAACTCAAAATACCGTCGACCCTTCGCTTCCGCATCTCTATTCTGCTAGTATCTCCAAAGTTTTCACCACTGAGAAAACTTTAGGCAAGATTTTTTACCTGGCAACATTTCAATACCACTTTGCTAGCTTTTACTAAGAAACCGTATAGCATGCTTCTTTTCGAGTATCACTTTTTTAAACATTACATTTAGTTTCAGACTATGACTATTATTGAAACTGTCTATAAGCATAACGGGAGAATCAAATTGTTCCATATGTATAAAGTGCCTGAAATAAAATTTCGCCGCTAAAGTGTATGCGAAACCCCTATAAAGAATGAGTGATACTCACGTTTGTGAAACTTATCATCATCTATTCCCAAACTAAAAAGGATTACATTTTTAACCCTCAATGCCTGGACCGATATTTTTGAAACATATCTTCCATTCCGCGAATTTCTTTTTATGCAATTCAAACACACAGAAAAAACAAAGTGTTATTTTAGTCCTGAATCTGCTGTTAAACAACCCTTCAATAAATTTTATCCGCGTGTTATTTTAACACTAGAATTGGTGTAGCAACACTTTAAGGGGGGAGCCTCGTTTAAGACAGAAAAATTTAGGATATTTAGAAATTTTTGTATGTATGAGTACATCGAATGAATTGATTAAGTAACCTTTTAGAAATATTATAAGAGATATTAATTAACGTGAAATTTTTTTTTAATTGTCGAATAATTATGTTCAAAGCAAAAAAGCGTTGTCGTTTGCAGCAGTTTGCTGCCAGACGGCCTTCGCTGCGGGCATAATAGCGGTCGCCTTTTTAATCTTAAACATGTGAACTAAGAAAATTTAGGTACTAGATTAAAATTCCTTTTATTCGAACTAAAAATACATGTTTAGTTATTGTTATTACCTCGACACAATAAGATACACACACATACACGTACGTGCTCACATATGATTATTATAATTACATGCGCATTCGAGTCAAAATTATGAAAAAGTTTTCTTAAATGTTCTTGCTTCCTCTGAAGTATTGATCTTATCCAAAACCGTGTTCAGAAAATCTCCATTTTTCTCAGATAAGATCAAATTTTAATGGAAATAAAAAATAAAGATTATGTTTTATCTAATGGACCTAACCTTAACCACAAATATTACAAGTAGGGATTCTCTAGTCGGGGCCCCGCCAGATACAAATAGATTTTCCATACTTAAGCGAAACAAGGAATTCCTCACTGGAACCTGACAGGGCCCCTATCAGTTTTTTCTGGACTAGAAATACTAATCGGGTGCTAACACGGCCCCTACCAGTTTTTTCTAGATGAGGAAATTCTAGTCCGGGCCCCACTAGAACCCAACTTGAAATAAGGAAAGATAGGGCAATTTCTACACGGGATAATATTATAATGTTGAAAATTTTAGTTCAAATAGAAGCCGGACTGATAAGCTTGAAATAAAGTCCTGAGTTGTTGAGATCCGTTGATAAAAATTATTTTTCTTGTGCCCGCAGTGTCAAAAAATACCGTTTCGAGTAAATTGCTTTCAAAGATTCCGAGCGCGCTCCGTGCAAGAGGTTGTAGCTGTGGAAGTATTTCGAATTTTGATCAGTAACTTCAGAAAAATATTTACGGATATGCCTACTATTGATTGAGATTATATGCAAAAAATGCATTCTTCCGACGCTCTAAACGAGGCTCCCCCCTTAACAACATGTAGAAATTTCAACAACCTGAAGTTGGGTAACACATTCTAGAAAAACTTCACACAACATATATTACACTTTGTTTTTACTGTGCACCGGTAAATAAAAATTCCAAAAGGATGTTTGACTTTTTACTTTGAGATCTTAAGGATCGTTGCTAAATACTTGTGAAAATGAAGTCTTAGTAGTTTTATGCATTTACATTATTTATCATATATTTTCCAAGAATACTTGGATAAAGTACATCGAAAACAACTTGTAAGATTAATCAGCTAACTGGTTGATTAGCGCGATTACTATTTTTTAGTGTACTTGTATTTAAGAAGTTACCCGGATTTAAGACATTACAGATATATTGTTAATTAACTTTCTTTATAAACAAATTAAAATAAGTGTTTTTTCATGCCTACTATTTTTTTCTAATATTTTGCCTTATTATATGACATAAAGTTGTCTTGCAATTGATGTCGTAAAATCAACCGTTTAAAAGTTAACCTTGAAAAAAATGGTTTTTTGCCATTGAAGTTTGGAAACTGAAAATGTTCACTTCTTTGAAAGTTTAAAAATCCATAACATGTAAACGGTTTATTTTACGAAAAAAATATTATTTTATGACAAAAATTTGTCTTACATTATTTTTCGTAAAATCAACCGTTTATAAGTTATGGATTTTTAAACTTTCAAAAAAGTGAACATTTTCAGTTTCCAAACTTCAATGGCAAAAAACCATTTTTTTCAAGGTTAACTTTCAAACGGTTGATTTCACGACATCAATTGCAAGACAACTTTATGTCATATAATAAGGCAAAATATTAGAAAAAGCATAGTAGGCATCTACTGGCATGTACTGGCACAGTACTTATCCAGGACTGCACGAACCATTGATATAACTCCTTAGTCTGCTCTTTTCTAGCACTTAAATTCTATACTGGAGCAGTACTAAACCAGTACTACGCTGACGGTTTGTGTGGTTCTAACTGTCAGTACTGGCCCCACTCCTTTCAGAGTGGCACGGTACTATACGCCATTTGTAAGATTCGGAATACGTCTAACTTTTCCACCTAGACATTGGCGTTTGACGACACGACCTCTTTCGAATAAATGATCCGTTTGTAATACATTTCATTAAAACACATCAGTGCTCACAAAAGGAAAGATGAGTTTTGTAGCTATCTATAACGATAACAAATTCTCAAAATTGAGGTATTTTAAAATTTTTTTGGGGTTGTAAAAAGAAATTATTGAACAAATTAAAATTATATTATAAATATTTATTTTAAATAGTGCTCACAAGGGGGTAAGAATTATTCCTGCTAAATTTTTGGATCAGGTCAAAATGAACAGAGCTAAAGTATTTTAAAACCTGAAAAAACCAATAATAATCAATTTCACTTAGAAAAAGTGAAAACATGGGAAAAAATCTTTCCACACAAGATAGACACCTTCTCACGCTATACATATTGAGCTTCACTGAAAGACTTTTTATAGGAATATTAGCAAAAATTGATACAATTACAGTTTATTTTAGTAGGAAATTATTATTTTGATCCTAATAGATCAAAGTTAACGCTCCAGCACAGATAATTTTACTTGTTGAAACTTTCTTTAATTGTCATCGACTTTTGGATACGACTAGTCAATGAGAATTTTGACAACTTTTTTAGAAGCTTTCATTGAAAGGTGTACGCCAACGAATCTTTTGTTACTTTTAAGATATAGTAACTAAAGTCAATTTAGTGAAAAAACGTGATTTTTCATAGTACCTCTTTTGAAAATCAAATCAGAAATAAAAAACAAACAAAAAGTTACGCTACATCTGGCACATCTAATAAACAGACATCATTGTTTTGATGTCAATGGTATTTTGTTTCAATTAATGATGTAGCATCTTCTTTCTGCTGATTCAAATTTTCCAGCAGTATTATTTCCTAAAAATTATACAGTAAAGTAGTTTAGTATTATTCAGTTTTTATGAAACTTACAATTGATAAATTTGAATAACTATGAAAATAGTGAACACAAATTTATTAACTGGTTTTTGTATTCGCATTATTGGGGTCTGAAATATTTAAATGCATATTATTTTTTATCATTAGAATGATTATCACAATGTGAAAGTTTTTTAAGATATTTATAAAACTTTTTGATTTCACAATACTTCTTACTTGAAATTATTTATCCAATTCGAAGTATTTTGCCTGATATATGTTAACTTAAAGTTTTAGTCTTCTGTTGTGACGCTTACCTCGAGATTTTCATAGCACATCGTTGACTGGTGAAACATTCTCTAGCCGTGCAAAAATCGCCAGGCGTGGCTAAGACCTGTGATAAAACATGTGACACGATTGTACCCCGGGGGGATAGATTCTGCCCATATCAGGTAGTATGTTATATCCTCAATTTGAAATTCCTGATCTGAACCCGGCCAGGACCACAGCAACATTTATGCACAGGCAAATGTAATAACCTCTGAACATTATTTTTATTAATTTATTTTCTGGTTAATATTTAAACATTATGTATAAATTAGATTATTGGCACATTCACAGCACTTATATTGATAAATAATAATTAATTAATTATAATAAATTTTGTACATTTTATTACTCATCAGTACCACTTTTTCTTAGTCGCAGCTTTTCTACAAAAAAATTTTAATATTTTTACATCAGCTCGTTCATCGTTTTTTACCTAATTATTTTTAAGACAAAATGCTTCACTAAAGGAAAAGTTTTGTTTAAATTAAATTTACTGTTTTTTAAATTGTTTTCTTTAAATTAAAGACAGTAATTCATTTGGATTGACTAAGAATTTTTTGATTTCACTAAATATAAAATGTATATCTTCTTGAACAAAAAAAATTATTTGTTTGAGATGATTTGTTTGATTCAAACAAGTGATTTTTTTTAATTGATTTGAAAAGTTGGCTTAAAAATAATTTATCATAAAAAATAAGATTATTTGTTTAATTCAAACAAATGAACTTGGCAAAGAAGTGTGCAACGCATCCATGCTAAGGCACTGACGGTATTTCTTGATTTCCTAACAGGGTTCCGGTTTCGATGTATCATTCGGAAATTCAGTGCAATTCAGTGAATCCGGTGCGCTCGAGAATAAAAAGATTTCTTGATATAAACATTTTTGTATTTTATATATTTTACACAGAGGAAAAAAATTACTTGGATTAAAAAAGTGTAGTACCGAATACGTCCTATCAAATATGCTTTCGATTCAAAAAACTTTTCCTTGCATCAAGAAATAGTGCATTTTCGATAAAAAAATCATTTTTGTTTTAAAAAAAAGTTCTTTTGACCTAAAAAATATTTGATAGGACGAATTCAGTACTGTATATCTTCGACTCAAGTAATCTTTTTTTTGTGTATATACCCATTTCTCTTGACATAAAAAAATAAAATTCTAGCTGAATAAAGAAAAAATTTAGTTTAAAGAAAATTTGGTTTGAAATCAAACAAACGCGGAAAAACAAACAATAATCTAAACAAGAATTTTAGCGCCTTCAAACAAAATGTTTGTTTATATCAAACAAACTTTATCAATCAAACAATAACTTAAGCAAGAACATTCCAGTATTGATAAAATATTTGTTTGAATCAAACAAAAATCGTCAAAGAAAGAATTTATTTCAACCAAACATGCAGTCGTTATCGTTACTTAGACTTCCCTCGATAAACGAAGCTTGATAAACGTTTCGTCCCTTGTAATGCAATATACTATTACACTGATCGAATCCATAATTCTTTATTTTTTAGCAAATGGAGTTATAACAAATTTTAATTTATAGTGCTATGACAGGGATAGTATAGAGAGTAGTTTCTCGAAATTTCAATCAAAGTCTCTAAAAAATGTAATTTTCGCAGATGATGAAGACAAAAAATCAATTAAAACCTGACTCACGAAAAAACGCCTTTTTTACATTTAATAGGAAAACTGTAAGCACTACAACATTTTTATTTGAAGAGACCAACGCCCCACCCTAATTGAGAATCTACGAGTATGTCCCTTTTTTTGCATGGAAGCCTTCACTTTCAGAAACGAACAGAATATCAAGCAATAAGTATAAGTATTTTGTTATGGGAATTCTCATACTATTTATATATTTATTTATTTATTTATTATAAATATTATCATATTTTGTTATGAGAGTTCCTTGAAGTCTGCAGAAGCTCAAATGAATCAATTTTCTTACTATTTTTAAACTATAAAATGTATGTAATTTAAGTTTTGACATGAACTTTCATTATCGTGTGCCTGTTATTGGACCCAAGCAGAAATCACGGCACTCTGACGACTGTGACGATCGGTTAAATGTTGGTCCGATGTAGGGGATCGACTGTTGATTACCAACGTTGGTACAATGTTGGGAAACAATTGCTCAAACCTTATTCCGACTGTGGAAAATGTAATTTACGGACAGTGGATGTACAAGGTCCATCCAGTGTCTATTCAGCCCCGGCAGTCGACTGTAAAATACTAGCGGCTGTACAATGTTGGCTGTATAACAAGCCCAACCTTCTCCGACTGTGGAAAAAGTTATTTTCCGACAGTAAATGTACAAGGTCCACCCAGTCTCTAATCGACTCTGATAATTAACACTGTAAAATACCAGTGCTTGTACAAAGTTGATTCGACACTGGTACACTCTAAAAGAAGTTTATTGACAGTGAAGTTAGGTTCCTTTCAGAATGCATCTATTGAAATTAAGCAAATTTCTTTTGTCTATAAACAGAATCGTTTTACTGTTATTGTAGTATTGATGATAATTGATTTAATATTGGCATTTGTCAAAGTTGAGCTTATGTACATTTCTAGTATTTATATTAGATAGGTTATATCATACTATTTGCTTTCTTTTATCCTCGAAATTATTATTTTTTTGTACGAGAAAAGATATCATTTCAAGACCAAAGGAAATACTTTGACAGCAAAAGGTTAGCATTTGAAACGATAATCGTTCAACTACTAAAGGATTTCCTCTCATACCAATTTTGAATAGAAAATCCTTTAATACTGGAGGGAATCGTTTGAGAGTTAATAGTCTGTTTTTATTGTTTAGTCTTCTTTAATAAATGTCTTTAACCGTAAAACATGGATTCAATAATAAAAGTATATAACCAGTATTTTAGAAATGTTGACAGCCAGCGTTGAAAATATGTTGGTTACCAGTATTGATACAACGTTGGAAACTGGTGTTGTACCAACGCAGTACATCGTTATCATTTCGACTGTCCGCTGACAGTCGGATTCCGACAGTCAGAAGTTGGTATCCAACGTTGGATCGACGTTGGACCGATTGTTAATTTCTACTTTGGGATAGGTTTTTTATTAATAACTTAAAGATAAAACAAAAGCAAACTTTTCGGCATAAATTTGAGCTCTTTTTAGCGCCAATTATTTTAAATTATTAATATTACTATCAATATTATATTATTAAAAAAGAACTACACAGAGAAAAATGTTGTCTAAAATTATCAAACTAATTGGAAACGCATGATAAAATTCTAAAGTGATCAGAAAATTTTATCATCTATAGTAAATGGACATTTTTATCGGTAATTTAGCGTATTCTATATTAGAAATCCTAATAGATATTAAATTTAAAATATTTTCATTTTAAGAAATACAAACTTTTATTTGAATTTTAATACACATGTGTATATATTTGAATAATGCTTGTTAATTTTAATATATTTTAACTGAAAAGTTATTAAATTTAATATGAATACATATTAACTTTTCATAATATACAAATCTATTCATTTTAATTCACCACTTGTATATTAAAGTCTATTAAAACTAATAAGATTTTTAACAGTATACGTCATTACGTAACGTAGTCCAGAATGCCTTAATGATTTTAATCAGAGTCGAAAAAAGCCGAAAATAAACAAATAATTCTTTGGTCGCCTTTTTCGATATGCTACAGAAGAATAAGGAAGAATACCAAAAATTACTTTGATAAATAGTATATGTCTGGTTCTGCATAGACTTGTAAACACTGCATTAACTTTGGCATTCTATCTTTACCAATTCGAATGTCACATGTCTTTCTTATGTTTCCTTTTCTATTATATTTTATCACAAAGTTGTTATTTTGCTTAAGACCTTATGAATTGCAAATTCAAAGTCCAGCTTGTTTCTCAGTAGAGACACGTAAGCGATAAAAGAAAGCTCCAGGAGAGTAAAACAAAATAAAAGACAAGAGGAAACAGGGGCTTGGCACTTCCAAGGATTGTTTTTTATTTGGATATAATTGGGAGGAACGGAAAACAAAAAGGCAGGGCAGTTCTCGACTTCAGTGCCTCGGTGCGGCAAATGTTTGGAACGACCACCAAGTGGGGTCGGAGGTAGAAAGCCCAGCACAACTCATGGAACATCATAGACGCACGCGGGAATTTCATTATTCGCAAGCCGCAAAATAAAGTGAGAAAGGGCGGCAGTCGGTTAACTTGATTCCTTGCTACCAACCGACAACGGCCCTTTTTATAACCTTCCATCCTTCTCGCTGCTTCCCTCTTTCTATGACCCTTACGAAAGGGGCTGCTCACCTCACCGGTTGGTTAACTGCATGCTGGATGTGTTGGTAGAAGCCACGCTGATGGAATTTATAGCTAACAAGAAAATTATATTCGAGATTGGGTAGGTAATCGTGCGGGACATCATAGGTCGCAGATCTAATATAAATACTCGATTCTCATCTCCTATCTTTCACTCTCATTCCTTTTACGATAAAATACTCTTGATACTAACTAAATAGACAAATTCTATGTCAGAAGTTTGAAAGTGTGCTTTTTATAAATTAGCTTCTTTACAAAAAGTGGAATGTATATTTCATCATTTCATGAAATAATTTTCGTTAAAATCATTGTATGTTATTGTATAATACCTTCATTGAGTCTCGTTTAAATGAGATCCCAATAATTATCTATTGATTTCTTATTTTCCCAGTTCAACTTCAGAATGTTTTAAATGTAAATAAGAATTTTTTTATCGCCTTATTAATAATTTTTCTTCATAGTGTACCTAAAGTACGTCTTTGCGCATCGTTTTTGGTATGTAAATTTGATGAAAATATGAAAAAACATAACAATTCTTAACAATGATTTTAAAAAAACGTAAAATTGTAATTTTTATTTTATCTTTTAGTAGATGGTCGATACATTTATATACGTTTATTTTTTTAACTTTATATACTACCCAAGCAGAAATTAACAATCGGACCAACGTCGATCCAACGTTGGATACCAACTTCCGACTGTCGGCGGACAGTCGAAATGATAACGATGTACTGCGTTGGTACAACACCAGTTTCCAACGTTTTATCAATACTGGTAACCAACATATTTTCAACGCTGGCTGTCAACATTTCTAAAATACTGGTTATATACTTTTATTATTAAATCCATGTTTTACGGTTAAAGAGATTTTGTAAAGAAGACTAAACAATAAAAACAGACTATTAACTCTCAAACGATTCCCTTCACTATTAGAGGATTTTCTATTTAAAATTGGCATGAGAGGAAATCCTTTAGTAGTTGAACGATTATCGTTTCAAATGCTAACCTTTTGCTGTCAAAGTATTTCCTTTGGTCTTGAAATGATATCTTTTCTCGTACAAAAAAATAATAATTTCGAGGATAAAAGAAAGCAAATAGTATGATATAAACTATCTAATATAAATACTAGAAATGTACATAAGCTCAACTTTGACAAATGCCAATATTAAATCAATTATCATCAATACTACAATAACAGTAAAACGATTCTGTTTATAGACAAAAGAAATTTGCTTAATTTCAATAGATGCATTCTGAAAGGAACCTAACTTCACTGTCAATAAACTTCTTTTAGAGTGTACCAGTGTCGAATCAACTTTGTACAAGCACTGGTATTTTACAGTGTTAATTATTAGAATTGATTAGACACTGGGTGGACCTTGTACATTTACTGTCGGAAAATTACTTTTTCCACAGTCGGAAGAAGGTTGGTCCTGTTGTACATCCAACATTGTACAAACGCTGGTATTTTACAGTCGCGACTACCGGAGCTGAATAGACACTGGATAGACCTTGTACATCCACTGTCAGTGAGTTACTTTTTCCACAGTCGGAATAAGGTTGGGCCAATTGTTTCCCAACATTGTACCAACGTTGGTAATCAACAGTCGATCTCCTACATCGGACCAACATATAAGCGATCGTCACAGTCGGCAGAGTGTCATGATTTCTGCTTGGGTATTTATACTCGTAAAATCGACTATAGTTTCTTATTGGCATGCTAGGTACTTTCGCGCATACTTTTTTAACACATTAGTTGCTTTTGGACACTGGGAAGAATTCTGTCTCCTTGCCGCTGTAATTGAAAGAAGACAAAACCCATGGTTAAAGTTGTTCATCACTCGATTATTGACAAAATAAAAAAAAAATCAAGTTAATAGGTGTAGTAGACTCCAAGATTCAGGGGCATGAAAATGACCAAATTTCATCAAGTTAGTGTTTTTTACAAAAAATAATATGTGATATTTACGAAAATAATCTAAATTTGTTGACAACTTTTATACACACATCTGACATTGGAATTTATTAATTTTTTACGATCAGAAGTTGAGAACATTTGTTTAGTTTTAATTGTAAAAATGTTGTATACTTGTGATATAAATTTCGAATTATTACATTCTCTTCATAAATGAGAAGGTTCCAAGTAGTAATTTTCAAAAGTTTTATTTGAGATACTCGAAAGTTTTCCTTACCAACTAGTGAGGCTCTCTTGAGGAAAACTTGTAAGTTATTCAAAGAAAATGTAATGCTACGCCATTTAAGTTATTAGTGAGTCTAAACTTTTGAAGTAATGTTGATGCACTCTCTAGTTATTTTTGAGGCAATAGATAAAGTTCTTTGCTAGGAATTGAAATCTCATCCTTAGAATATTACAAGTTATTCGCGAAGAACTTGTAAGTTCCCCATTAGCCACTGGAACTTGGTGAAAGTTTTATAAAAGTTCCAATGAAAACTCGTATAAAACTTTATAATTTTTTATAGCTAATAGGGTTTGAGACTGTATTGAATAGGGATTGGGATTATTAGATTTAAATTGAAGCCACACAAGTAGAAGATTATCAAATATTTATTGAAAAAATAAAACAAAAATCGCCGTTTTAATTTTTTTTTAAATCTTGCAGTCCTAACACCATCACAATCCTTCTCACTTGTTATAACGGCCGATAAGGCTGAAGCGTAGTCGTCCTTTGAGCGCGGACATAATTTGTGCGCCACTCTTTTTTTGGCGATGAAATCTGTAAAAAATAAAGATTTTAATATTTGTTTACAAACTTCCTCCACCACCGGATAAAAACAATAGACTTGCCACACGAAATCACTCGTTTGGTAAACTTACCAATTGGTTTTACAAAAATGAAATGGTTTGACCAATCAGTTATTAAACCAGAAGAAAGAAAATGACAAGTTTTCAAAAGGTGCCTAATACTTGAGAATTGTAAGAACACAGACATATTTCAGAAACTTAGAAACTATTTTATCAGTTGGTATTAAAGGGGTCTCCCGGTGTGAAGCTCGAAAAAAAGGTGATTTTTCGGAATGTTTTTTTTACGAAAAGAAAATTGCATAGACATTTTATTTTAAAGGGATATTTGATGTAACTTTTAAACAATATTAAAAAAAAAAAAAATCTTGAAAAAGATAGAAAATGGTGGAGTAATCTAAAGTGAACTGGGGCGTGTCGCTGATGAATTGGTCCGATTGTGTACAAGATAGCGTCGTGTAATTCTCAACTGGAACAGAAATAATTTTTATTTTGTAATTACCAAGTGAAAACCGAAAATAAATTAATTTTTTCACATTTTGAACTCAAAAATTAAATTTTAACTCAAAATTTTATTATTTTATTATTATTTATTATTTTATTATTATTTTAAAATATAAATGCAATTAACGTTAATATTTCGTGGTTTTAAAGATAGTTTCGTGTACTCTTTGAGACAAGCGTTGGGCAGCGAATGATTTGTTCGACAAATCTTTGTGCAAAGTTGCTTTAAAAATCGCTGTAAAATTTTTAGTGATCGAGATTCCTTGACTATTTAACTAAACAATGGAGCGCTAGCATTTACGAAATTTTTCTACGACATTTTGGCAACCGATAACTCAGAACTTCATTGAATAAATGCATGGTTTGAAAAAATGAAGGAAAAAAAAAAACTCCAACTGTTATGAAAATTTGTGAATTTTTCAAGTACTTACAAAATTGTCATTCACTTGCTCTACCGTCAAAATCCTTTCCAAATGGTCGAGAAATTCTTTGTTGATGAGAGGGAACGTATATTGTATATGAATGAATCCAAGTTGTAAACTTGATTTACATCCGCGGTAATATTTCCCGAAGCACGTACAGTGTCAATTTTGTCTGCGAGCAAGTTCATTTTCTCTTCCAGAGCGATCATGTAATTTTCGAAAAGAGCGTTAATGCCTATCAGAACAGCTAGAAGAAACAAGAAATATTCGCTGCAATGGTTTCCTAGATTTTACAAAGCGCGTCGGCAAAGGGTCAGTTAATATAATTTTCAAAATAAATTAACATGATATATATTTCACCTTCAATTAAAGGTTTGTGTTCTTCAAGAATATTCGAAGATGAAATTATTATAATTTCATCCAGTGCAGCTGAATAATTTAATACAATTTTTTTATTAAATATAAAATTGAATTACTCACTGAAAATAGCACTTTCACTAAGTTTACCTGAAGATTTAAACTGACGTTTTTTCTTTCCTGATTTATCCGCGGGCGACGAAACTATGACAAAATAGTTAAATATCTCCTTTGTAGTACATAAATTGAAACGAACGAAAAGTAAATTAAAGTTTATAAAGTGCAAAGTATATATAACTTTATTTGGCTCGGTGAAAGCTTTCTTGTTAACCTTCGCAGGATCAGAAATTTATGAATCTCGAGAGTTAAAGAAATCTTTATTTAGGGCGGAAGTTTCCGAATCTTTATTACTTCTTTTAGTTTTTAAAAGCTCAGAATAATTTTCCAATTCACGAGAAGTGCATTGGGCTTGCTCGTCTGAAAGAAAAAAATCAACAAGAATTTAACACTACTTACATCTGAAATGTTTTACTGCAATGATTGTGTTAAATTTTAACCTTCTTCGTTTGCATAAAACTGTATATGAAGAAATTCCTGTGAATCGAGAGATTCATTGTTAACCTTTTTATCAGAATGATCATCTTCGAATTTCACCAGTCCTTCCTATTTATCTTTCAGTGTTTGTCTCTTTTTTTCTTTCAACATTCTGATGATGTTTTCTGAATTTCCCTCTTCTGGCGCATCAGAATCAGTCAAAACATTCGCCTCTATTTTCAAATGTTTGAGTTTTATCATTGCCTCTTTGTAAGTTCCTATGAAAAATCATCATATTTGAAAGTAAAATGGCGGAAACTATGATACTGTTCTGATCTTCTAATATGATAATTCCAAATCATTATAAAATTGCAACGAACAAGAAGGGTTGACGAACAACGCAACGGTAATGGGATAGTATGTATATCGTCGCAGGCTAATACTGCGAGCGTAAACTTAAATTGAACAGATATCTTTATGGCAATATATTATTACACAACTTATTAGATCGACCTTTGATGTGAACATCATACATATCTCAATTCAATTTTAGTGGGTCGATATTTTCACCATTTTTACTAAAGTAGCGAATGGAAAAGGCGGATAAAAAGTTGAGATTTCGTTCGTCTCTTCGTCGATATCTGTCCATGTACAAGGTACGCAATCTATCGCTTTGTACGAATCGCTAAAATTTTCTTGGCAAAACTCAAACAAATAAAATAGATATTCGTCGTTCGGATCTCCTACGAAAACAATCAAATATGGGATTTATGAACAGTTGTGCAAAATTCGGTAATGGCGGAGGTTTCTTCATTGAACTAATAGCAATTGATGCTTGGACATAAAATCAGTGTAACTATCTTGTCAAAATCAACTCAAGTTCTTTTAAAGAAATGTTGTGTAATTTATTTAATGTTAATTACATACTGTTGAGTTAGAAATCTTCTAATGATACGTCAAAATCCACACTGTGCAAAATCGATTAAAACATTAAATGTATGTAATCAGTCATTTTTTACTTATTTACAGTAAAAATGACTGATTCTATAGTAAAAAGCCGGGAATTGATTTTAATTCAGTAAAATTTTGGTTGATTCAGGCTGAGCAAATACATTGGATAAGGATAAAATTTAAAAAAAATGGTTCAAAAACCTTAAATATTTTTGTACAATGCAAAATATTTAAGGAAGATACGTCAAATAAGTAATTATAAGGTTTATGTGAGAATCATTTGTTAATTGTTCGAATTTTAATATAAAACTCAGCTTGTTGCTTGTATGTGAGACGAATACTCCAAGAAATTACAGATTACAGTATATCTTTCGTATAATATTTGTGTACAATGCTTCCAAGTCTGTACTTTGGTAGACTGCAGTATATACTTCTACAGTATATGTTTTCGTCCTTTGGGCGACTCTTCGGTATACTCAGGTAATTGTGCATACTTATTCGAATACTCAGAAATTTTAACTCGGGAAGTTATTGAGATTCTACAGAAATTTATGTATTATTTGACTCCAAAAACATCATCAAACTTTTTCGAATTCACATGTCATTTATATTGTAATAGGGCATTGTAATTCGCATTACTTTTGCAATATTTTCTTACAAAAAATTGTGAAATTTACTTTCTCTGGCGCTCATTTTATGCAATCGTTCCCTACGGAATTTAATTCTCGTTAAAATATTGGGGTTGATTTATCGATGAAACAATCAGCTAAGATTACAAGATGTATTTCATTTTTATTACATTCGAGATTTGATGGCAGCGGTTGGGTTTCATCGTTGACGTTGGATATGTTACCAACGTTATACTTAGCCGGCTGCACGACCCAGCGGCCGGAACGCGCGCGAGTAAGCGGCTGTCGCTATAATCTGTTTATAAAACAATTTGCGGAGTAAGTGATGCGTGAGATACAATATATCTGCAAACATTGTTAGCATCGGCTCGATGAGAATTGTCGAGGAAAAGGGGCCGAAGTGGAATGGACTCGGCGACGCGATCTCGCTTGCGTTCTCTGATTCATAGCAGATTCGATAATGCCGACCTTGGTCGATAATTGAAAATTATTTTTTGATAGCTAGTGAATTTGACGAGAGTCTCTGCCCGATGAGCGGAAGAAGTACGATTTCGAGATATCGGGAAAATATGAATACTGAATTTTATTAAATGGTTTTAATCAAATTAACATTATATCTACTTCAACATGATCTTAAGATATTTCTAAATACAAAAACGGAAATTGGATTTTAGTAATTAATATCTAAATATTATATCGTAATGTATTTAATGTTCAAATAATTGTAAAGGAGGAGAAATCCAATTAGGGATTTAACTTTATTCCGTTCAATAACCCTGGTAGAAAATAGACCAGCGCAAATGCTCAGCAGGCTAAATTTTATCCAACGCGAACTAGCGAGTTTAGAGTAGAATTGCTGGCTAAGCACTACTGAACAAGCTATTAATATATTACAAAACTGAAAAGCTTTAATAATAAGAAAATTCGCCATGAACTGGCTAAAAATAGGGGAACCTTTCTACCAGGGAACTTTGTAAATTTCAAAGATTTTTTTATCTAGAAAAATGAAAATATAGTATTAGTAGTAATATAGACAAAACAATAAGATCAAAATTTGGCTGAGGTGTCCACCACACCAGGTGTCGGTTAAGATACTAAGATATTATCTCAAACTAAGCAACCCGTGCAGAAATCAAACTTGCATAGGCCAGGAGAGGTATGTAACGCTGTTGCTAAGGATTACCATACTTAGGGCAAACTTTCAAAGGCCTTTTCAGATTTTCCTAAAAATGCAATATATTTCAAAATGTACACTGAGAAAAATGGATTGTAAATGGTAATGAAAAATATGTTATCGGGTATAATCTTGGACTATTAACTATGGGACAGCGATCTAGATTATTAAAACCATAATCTGTAGATGTTAAAAAAAAAGATAGTATCGGATAATATCTTGGATCATAAACTGAAACATAGCAGATTTAACGCGTGCAAAACAAAAGAAAGATAGAGGGGAGAGCTTTGGCACTCAGAAGAGGGGAGGTTTCAGTGGGAACACACACACAAATATTATTATCATACCTTATTTATGTTCACATATTTAAGTACACAATGCTACACTATTTATAATCGCATACGATTGAAATTAAATTTCAGAATTCGCTTCTGGGTTCGAACCCTCTAACTCTACCTATATCTACATTAACTAAACGCATTCCTAACGCCTAAAGCCTCTCGGCTATTCTCGCTTGCCATATTCCCAAATAAATGTCGTTTATAAGCCACTACTGAGTTGGGCAGACTTGGATTCGAGTCTACGAAGCTATTCAGATAACGTCGGAAGCACTCGGACGACATTCTGAAATGAATTATACGAAAAACCGAGAATGAATGTTTTGATTTGTGCTGCTCGTCGCAAGGTTTCTGGCAAGTTCTTATTCATAATATGAATTTTTCAAATGTGGTTTCTAGGTTCTAATATTGAGTGTTCGACTTATTAAATTTATTTTTAGAAAACTTAGTAATCATAGTATCATTTTTTAGTACTCTTTATTTTTCGAATGGAGATTCATAATATTTGGTATTTAAAATACTAATTTTTCTTCTACACGTTTTAAAGACTGTTATGACTATATTGAATTCCCGAGTCGAACTATTGATTCTCTTTTGCTTCTCTTGATACTCTCTTGATTCTCTTTTGCTTCTCTTGATACTCCCTTGATTCTCTTTTGCTTCTCTTGATACTCTCTTGATTCTCTTTTGCTTCTCTTGATACTCTCTTCATTCTCTTTTGCTTCTCTTGTTACTCTTTTGATTTAATCATTTAAACAACATTTAAAGGGCTACGGCGCAATTACCAAGGCGATTCAGTAGCGCTGGAATCGTCGGAGAGAACAGACGTGAGTCATAATGAGTTCTGTGTACGCAAAACGTTTTGAAGCGGTCTTCTTGTGTACCCATCCAAAGGGACCACTTATTTCCTATACAGTCGCTGCTAAATGCATTAAAAAGTCGAAATCGTTCGTGAAGAAGTGGGTTGAGCGTTATAAAGCCAATAAAAAACACCCCGTGAAGGTCCATGTTTGGGAATGCTTCTCATAGCGCGGTTTTGGGTGTTTAGAGCTCTTCACCGAGAACTTGAATGCTCAGAAAATGCTCCAAATATATGAACGTGGTCTTCTAAGGCCTGCCACAAAGATGTTTGGAGCCGATACGGCCGATTGGATCTTACAAGAAAATAACGACCCGAAACATCGAAGCCGTTTCTGCACCGCCTGGAAAACAGAAAAGGGCATCACAACTTTGGACTGGCCATCACAGTCCCCCAATGCGAATCCAATCGAAAATGTCTGCAGTGTTTCAAAGAGGAAGCTTGCGGGAAAACGTGTGTTCACCCTGAAACAGCTCTCGCAACAAATCAGGACTATCTATTAGATAGTAGCGCCGTAGTCCTTCAAGAGTACTTTTATTTAAAAAAAAGCGTTTTAAAATCTCTAATAGTTTTAAAAAAATCGAGGACTCGCTCTTGTTGAACCCTTTTCATTCTAGTACTTGAGGGTATGTGATGCGTAATGACGTCATAAATGACCAACCATTTTATATTATTTATATTCATCGGGTTGATTAGGACAGAAATGTAAATATAATCATGAAATTTTAGGCAACAATGAGGAATCCATTAAAAAATCAATCTCCGGTACCATTTGGATTTTTATTTCGAAAAATAAAATTTTTCAAAATTAATGTTTTCAAAACAAAATTCGACATGTACCAGACATTGATACTTTGATACATTCCTCATTATTTTCCAAAAGTCTGCTACTATATTTTCGTTCCTCTCTTAATCAACACGATAAATATAAATAATAATAAACCGTTGCTAATTCCTGACGTCATTAGAAATTATATACTTTTAGAAATGGAGAATCATAGAGGAGGTAAGGAGAATCTTCGTTGTTAGTCTTTAAGATCCTCCAAGGTGCAGAAACGGAAATATCTGCAGGAGAAGAGCACCAACAGAGGATCAAAATTACATTGATTTAAACAGCTAATACGCCTCTTTTGATTCTCTCAAATCCTCGAAAATGGATCATCTTAGAGAATCAATAGATAATCAATAGTTCGATTCGGGTTTCGATGCCATACACTGAGAGACTTTTCGTTGTAGTAAATGATAAAGATGAATCAAAATTTAGTATAATATCGTTTCAAAATGGGGAAAGCCGAGGCTTTATTATACTTATTCACATTATGACATCGAAGTTTGATATAGTCATAACGGTCCTTAATATATGAAGAAGATAAAGTAGTATTTTAAATACTAAATATTATGAATCTCTATTCGAGAAATTGAAAGTACGAGAAAATGATATTATGATTACTAAGTTGTCTAAAAATAATTTGAATAAGATAAATAATGAATATCACATTTTGGAAAGCATGTTTGAAAAATTCATATTATGAATAAGAACTTGCCAGAAACCTTGCGACGAGCAGCACAAATCAAAACATTCATTCTCGGTTTTTCGTATAATTCATTTCAGAATGTCGTCCGAGTGCTTCCGACGTTATCTGAATAGCTTCGTAGACTCGAATCCAAGTCTGCCCAACTCAGTAGTGGCTTATAAACGACATTTATTTGGGAATATGGCAAGCGAGAATAGCCGAGAGGCTTTAGGCGTTAGGAATGCGTTTAGTTAATGTAGATATAGGTAGAGTTAGAGGGTTCGAACCCAGAAGCGAATTCTGAAATTTAATTTCAATCGTATGCGATTATAAATAGTGTAGCATTGTGTACTTAAATATGTGAACATAAATAAGGTATGATAATAATATTTGTGTGTGTGTTCCCACTGAAACCTCCCCTCTTCTGAGTGCCAAAGCTCTCCCCTCTATCTTTCTTTTGTTTTGCACGCGTTAGAAAAAGACACCACAATCCATAACCCGGAGACGTCCCTTCTGAAGGTCAAACTTTTTGGTGGAGTGAGTGATTTTTCATATATAGTGGTTTTCAGATTCACATATTCTTTGTTTCGCTTCGAAACTTTGATATAGTAAATTTCAAATTCTCGTAGGTTTTATAGCAGTTAGTAAAACATATATTCCATTTATTCAAACGAAAATATTCATTTCGCCGCTTGAAAACCACTATATTAATTTCTGATACGTAAACCTTGTTTGCCTCACTTTGAAACGATATTATACTAAAATATGATTCACTTTTACGATTTATTCTAACGAAAAGTCTCTCAGTGTAATATGAATAAATGTAATAAAACCTCGGGTTTCCTCATTTGAAAACACTATTGTACTAAACCTTCATTCAATCTTATCATTTACTCTAACAAAAAGTTTTTCAGTGTAGGTTTATTATTTGCAGATGTTATGAATTATTTTCTGAAGATTATAAGAATGTAACATCTGGAGATTATGTTTAGTAATATCTTTATATATTAGATAAAGATTATAGATCATACGTTTTAACATATTTTTTATGTTACCGAATACTATCCTTACTTTTAACATCCAGGTTTTATGATCCATTTTTCTCAGTGTATATAATACAAAAAAATGTATGGTTTTCTCAGGGGGAACCTACTGAGATCCCAGTTATGAATATTTACATCATCCTTTATATCC
This sequence comes from Diplolepis rosae, assembly GCA_030998225.1. Lineage (NCBI taxonomy): Eukaryota > Metazoa > Arthropoda > Insecta > Hymenoptera > Diplolepididae > Diplolepis > Diplolepis rosae. Next base: position 5,586,894 of record JAPYXD010000466.1, read on the forward strand.
AAATATATAATTAAAACTTACTTTTATATGGGAATAATAGAAATAAATTTATAATTTAATAACAGATAAGTTGATATGAATACCCGAATATGTCTGCATTATGATTTAATTGGGAAAATTAAAAATAGGAAATCAAGCGAGGATCATGACCGAACCCTGTTTTAAATGGGGCCAATCGGAATAATTTCTGCACGGGAATGAGCTATGAAAGAAATAAAAATTTAATTTTTACTGATAATAATATAATATAATAAGTATTATAGTACGAGTATTTTATTGGATCAAAACTACGATTTCACGAAGAAACCTTCTTTTGGAAAAATTACTGAAACAATTTTCAAACTGGGGATATTATGGTAACTGTATTGAAATTCATTATAAAAGTAGTAATTTATACTACTTTTGTATGAAATTGTTTAAATTACAATAGGAATAGCACATTTTAATATTTTTTATAGTAAATTCTGCAATACGAGGGTAGTCACAGTAGTACCCTACCAATATGAACTGTAAACTCATTGATTTTGGCCGTCGCGATAACGGATGTGTGACACTTTCTTTTTCGCCAAATGCGGACGTTTTGTATCGATTTCATCACTTGAATGCTGTAATAAGTTCGCGTAATACTCAACGTTGATTGTTTTTGCTTTTTGACGATGATGAATGAAAATTATCCCACGTGCATCCCAAAAAACTGATGCTATGACCTTACCAGCAGATGGAACTGTCTTCGCCTTCTTTGGAGTCGATTTTCCCCTTTCAGTCCATTGTTTTGACTGTTCCTTCGTCTACAGGTGTGAAGTGATGGATCCATGATTCATCCATGGTTATGGATCGACGTCTGATAGCTCGCACAATTTTAATTGACGGTCATCCAATACCATATTGTGGATTTTCTTCACTATTTCTGTCGTGATCACTTCATTTGGTTGGCCACTGCGATGTTCGTCTTGACAGCTTGTACGACCTCATTTAAGGGGCTATACCAGTGTGACACTTTCAAAAAATTGATTTTTTTTTTGGCTTATTCGACAGTTTGCACTTTTAAGAATATTTTGTGAAAATTTCAAAGTCGTATCTGTAATATTTTTTGAATGGCAGTCTTTCAAAGAGGAATCGCTCGCTAGCGCAAAATCGATAGGTAAATCTTTAAACGCGTTTTTCTCAAAATGAGATTTTTCCAATTTGCGGCCATTCTAACTCGAAGACTAATTATCCGATTGACTTGAAATTTTAACTGACTACTCTTGACTATATTTGCCATACAGTGAACTAGGATATTTTTAATCGGATGAAAATTGAAATTTTAGCAGATAAAAAACCAATCATTTTTTAATAAAAAAATAGACTGTTTTCTTCATATTGACGCCATTTTGTTCGATTTTGGAATTTTTAAAAAATCCTAGTTCACTGTATAGAAAATACCTTCTAGTTTAATGCCTTTTTTTCCATTTCAGTTACTCAATCGACCGGAATCGTGGCCACAGTGGGGGAACTTTTTTTTCGCGTTTCCGAAGACAGCGCATAACTCGCTTAATTTTCAATATTTTTTAATAAAAATGAAATGTAATATTCATCAAATATAGCTAAATACATTGTTAATTTTCAGAAATATTTAGTTTAATAGTTTTCTTTAAAAAAATTCCCAAAAATCACTTAAATTTTAAGCTGTCACACTGGTATAGCCCCTTAAATTCTGCCATAGTCCAAGCAACAGAGCATTTATTATGAATGATTTTTGACATTATTTATTTCAGAAAACGGACTGCTCCATCAGAAAAAAGGTTTGTCATAGAGTAATTGTGTCATATTTTGGACAACGAAATATGAATTATAAATTTTTTATCAACATTTAAGACCAAAAAATCGCACGCTTTTTAGTTTTTTGTTTATAACATTAAAGGTAATTATCTAATCTTGATGACATCAATTAAAAACTTGTAGACAATTGAGTTGCGAACAAAAGAAGCCGTCGCTCGATCTGATTGGATAATTAGAAGCTGAGAAAATTCGGAAAAACCGGGAAATTTAGTTTTTGTTAAACACATTAATATCTCAGTTAATTTTTAACATTTTAAGTTGAGGTTTGCTGGAAAAGTAGCAGAATTTATGCTCTCCAAATGTATAAAAAACGGACACTTTAAGATAATAAGTTTCCGCGCTATTGGCACTTTAATTTATTTAATGCGCTAGTTGTAAAATGTCTGCTTGCCGCAGAGGTGGTCCGATTTTTATTTTGAAAACGGCTTTTAAAAATATAAATCAAGCACAACAGAACGTCAATCTTGGTTTTTCGCTAAAATGTTGCAAAGTTCATTGAAAAACGGCCCAAAAATGACTTCAAACTCCTGAACGCAGCAAAGTGACAGTGGTGGGGGGAGAAGGCGAATAGGCTCACTGGGTCACTGTGCTGCGTTCAGGTGTTTGGAGCCATGTTTGGGACTTTTTTAAATAAACTTCGCAACATTTTAGGAAAAAACCAAGATTGACGTTCTGTTGTGCTTGATTTATATTTTTAAAAGCCGTTTTCAAAATAAAAATCGGACCACCTCTGCGGCAAGCAGACATTTTACAATTAACGCATTAAATAAATTAATGATCAATAGCGCGGAAACGTAAAACGGAAAAGTGTCCATTTTTTATACATTCAAAGAGCTTTATTGATACTTTATTTATTGATACTTTATTGTTGTAAACAAAGGAGCAGCCTTTCCCAGAGTAGAACCTAGCTCTGCTTTGATGTTGGTTGGACTGAGACCTGTTAAATGAAAGTATTGTATCACATAACGATGACCAATTTTTCCCATCTTTACAAATTCACTGAGAGCGTTCACTATTAATAGCTATCAAACAAATACTAAATAACGTAGTGTCTTTAAACTTTTAACTTAAGCTTTATAAAGTTGGTACCATAGTAATTTAGTTAAGTAACATAGTCGATGAAAGTCGAAGATGTTGGAAGTTGGGCGGCCAACAGTCACCGAGCGATTCATTTTGCTTTGTTTCCCGGTATTTTTTTTTCATAATTGTCGTTATGATAAAAGTAAAATTGTGAAACTTCATTGTAAAGTCGTTATATTAAAATCGTAAACTCTTAAGTATTTCACAGGTATAATTAAAAAATATATCAACTGTCTGTAAACTTTTCTTAAACAAAAAATTAATGGTGAAATGCGGTACATATATTTTAACTCGGCTCTGGCGTTTATAAAAGTAACATAAGTGACGTTTTGATATGAGATTCCAAGCGTCAGGTTAGCCGAGTGCTTAGGTCAGAGTAGTTACACTTATATTCGGTAAATGGATGGGGTTTAAATCCGGCAGCGTTTCTCCAGTTAATTATATTTGATTAAAAATACTGTAATCTTTTTTAGGGAATGATACAAAAAGTTGAACATTTTTCCCTACAGAAAGTAGTAAATGGCTGTGATCATGAGTTACCAATTTTACTATAGAGTTTCGAAAAACTTAACTAATGTTCCATAATGTTGTAGATAAACTAAAAGAATATTTTTATAATGTAAAGTAATTATTGAAATTATCTTTTTTTGGAACAAATTTTACTCAACCTAGCTGAAAAGTATAATTCTTTTATGCTACTTTATGACAAATTTTTTGCAAATGATATGCTCCTTATATCAATTATTATCACACACATAAATTTTTAATCTACGGTTTGAAAGTTTGCTAAACGGCTCGAGTATTATTTAGAATTTGTTTTTGAATTAAGACGCGACATTATTTTAAACATTTCCCAAATGTCCATATGTACTTGTTTTTCTCATTTTTTTGTTAGGTATAATGGCAGGTGTTATGAACCGCGTTGAGTTTAACGTGAGTAGGAATTATGACAACAATATTGAAGTGAAATAGGATTGCAGACGAATTTGGTTGACAAAATAATTATATTTGATTTACTAAAGTTACAAGTTTCAATTTTGTACTGAGTACACTGAGAAACTTTTGGTTAGAGTAAATCATAAAAATGAATTATATTTTAGTATGATATCGTATCAGAAATTAATATAGTGGTTTTCAAGCGGCGATGTTAATATTTTCGTTTGAATAAATGGAATATATGTTCTACTAACTGTTATAAAACCTACGATAATTTGAAATTCACTATATCAAAGTTCCGAAGCAAAACAAAGAATATGTGAATCTGAAAACCACTATATGAAAAATCACTCACTCCACCAAAAGGTTTGACCATCAGAAGTGACGGCTTCAGATTAAAATTTTTTTTTTCTTTTTCTAACGCGTGCAAAACAAAAGAAAGATAGAGGGGAGAGCTTTGGCACTGAGAAGAGTGGAGGTTTCAGTGGAAACACAAACAAAAATATTATTATCACACCTTATTAATGTTCACATATTTAAGTACGCAATAATACACTATTTTATAATAACATACTTGAATTAAATTTCAGAATCGCTTTTGGATTCGAACCCTCTAAACTCTACCTATATCTACATAACTAAACGCATTCCTAACGCCTAAAGCCTCTCGGCTATTCTCGCTTGTCATATTCCGATATAAATGTCGCTTATAAGCCACTACTGAGTTAGGCAGACTTGAATCGACTCTATGAAGCTATTCTGGTAACGTCAGAAGCACTCGGACGACATTCTGAAAAGAATTATACGAAAAACCGAGAATGAATATTTTGATTTCTGCTGCGCGTCGCTAGGTTTCTGGCAAGTTCATATTCATAATAGAAATTTCTCAAATATGCTTTGTAGGTTATGATATTCATTGTTCGGCGTATTAGAATTATTTTTAGGAAACTTAGTAATCATAATATAATTTTTTAGTACTCTTTATTTTTTGAATGGAGATTTATAATATTTGGTTTTCCTCGGTTTTCATCGACACAACAGATAATACTCGAGATTCTAGATTAGTAGGCAAACCAAGAGTGTCTTACAGTTTCTTTTTTAAATTTTACAAAAACTCTAAGGAGGAGTCGGTGATATTGGATGGTTAAAGGTTACTAGACGGGGTTAGCTCGGCGGTTAGGGCTCATTAAATGGGGTGTGCGAAAGTTTCGTCAAGAGAATTTTCCCTGGCCAAGTTTGAAAATCTGTTTAGTGACTGTGACAATAGATATCTACCTAGATATATTTATAAAGCGTTATTTACTCAAAGCGAGAACTACAGTCATAAATAAGCTGCAAAGTCTGTACAGGATTATGCTTAAGGAGGTTGGGTAGATCACTTGCGGGGCAGGCGGTGAGAGGGGTATGCCTATGCTTATACACGGGCGTTCGGTAGTGTGACCAACCTTAGATAAAAAAATTATATGATTTTTTTTACACTATTTACGTATCGATGTGCAATAAAGTGTAGTGTAAATATCTTGTTTTAGTATTAAATACCATAAAATTAATTTTTTATGTGAAATAAAGTTTATTTTTATCAACTTGAAGTTCTTTGAAATAACGAAAGACGTTTGGCAACGTTGTGTTGTTTGAACTGGTTTTTTGTATGCATATAAATAATTATTCTATTTAAATATCAGCTCCTTTTTTTAAAAATTCTACCAGAGATCGATTTTTTTACATACAACCTTAAACACTATAATCAACCGAACATTGATTAGTCTGTAAGTATTGAAAAAATGTTCTTTAGTTTATAATAAGTTATTTTTGATATTTTTTATAATGAGATTGTTTGTACAGCGTTCTAATAAATAAAAGTGATTAAGCATGTAATGTTTTATAAGTACGTTGTTTATTTACAATGAATCCTATGAATCTGTATTACTATTATAATATAGCAGATACCGCAGCGTTGCCACACTTCTTGATGACGGCTGACCGTTTGCCCCAAAATAACGAATATATTTTCTTCAAGTTCAATTATCTAAATAACTACATTGTCAGTGCACATTTTTTTTGTTTCAAAATATCCAGAAATATTCAAAGTTCATATTGCAACTGAGCTTCCAATAAGTTTATCATTTTTAACAAAAATATTGAAGGGAGATTGATGGACTTCAGTTTTCTCCCATAAGAGCCCATGTATAAGAGGACTATTTTGACATTGATTTTCTCGAAAACTGCATTGTCAATCGTTTTAAAATTTCTACGTGATTTTCCTTTAATATTAATCAGTGGATTGTGAAAGTTTCAAAAGTTTTTAATCATTTTCACTCTACTACCCAACCTCCTTAAGAAAACGTTGTCGAAGCTTGACACAAACGCGTTTTGATTTTATGCAGACAATGAATACTTAGTTTACAATTTTATTTTTTGGGGATTTGCAACATTAACAAAATATATTGAAATACATAAAGACGTTCTTGCGGAGTAACATGCCGGCCACCTTGAACAGTATGAGTTCAAATATACATAGATAAATTACATTCCGAGTGTATACAATAGACATTATTAAAATACGCAAATAGAGCTGTATATGTGTTATTATTAGGAGAGGAAACAGTCATATGGAAAATCGTTTATATTCTCCAGTAGTAGTTTTGACCGTCACAACTCAAATAATCCCATCCGATCCTAGATGAAGTGCCGGAGTTCTCCCCACGCTCCACTCCAATGGATGCATGTTATCTTCCTTAATTATGACTTAGGTTCCGATTTTTATAGCTCGTTATTAATTGGTGAAGATATACCTTTTGCCATCTTTTCCAGAAGCGTTGCCGCAATTTTAGCGCATGCTACCAATTCGATAACCAACTCGAAGGAGTCCCGGTAAAATTCATCTGTGGAAAACTTCTCAGTGGGCCACCACTTAGGGAATGACCAAGAGTAAGAGGGAGGAGGTCATTTGGATCGAAAGACATAGGTGAAATAGGTCGAGGATTAAAGATAGCTTCGATTTCAATTTTATGAGTTTCAAGCTGCTCGAAAGCTACAAAGGTATCCCCCACTGTACGCGAAAAATAAAGCTTAAAAGATTTAATTTTTTCGATTTTTACAATGTCTGAATTTGTTGAGCAAAGAAGTGCCATTAAATTTTGTTTGCGGAGTGAAATTTCAGTTGCGGAAACTTTCGGAATGTTGCAGAAGGCCTTCGGTGATTTGACCATGTCGCATAAAAATGTTTATACAGTACAGTCGGACAGTATTAAAACAAGATAATAAAAGTTGTTTTTGTCACTTTATCGTATCATTTATTAAAAAATTATTCACATATTTGCAGTAGTCTTGTACGTTCAACGTAACTTTATGATTTGAAGACATTTTTAATGCATTTTACTGAAATTTCAACCAAAATTTATAAGAAAACAGCCTATGGCCGAAAATCGTGAAAAGTGTTCAAAACTGCCGCATTGGGTTTTCAGTTGTTTTTCGCACAAAAATCGATTCGGCTGCGGTTTAAAAGGTTACATGTCAATCATTTAAACAAGAAAAGATGGTATTATCGTGTCTAGTGCATTGAAGTGTCATAAAAAACTGTAAGTCTGTTAATTTGACAGTCGTTGCGTTTATGCATAATTGTGCCCGCTTTTTCGTTGAAATATTTCGTTCAAATATATATTGAAAATTCCATCTGGTCTTAAATGACGTTAATTCTGAATCACAGGTTGATGCACAGTACGGTTCGAGAATTCGTGAGAGTCAGACGTGTTTGTCAATTGCTCTGATCCGAGCCTCGAGTGTTTACAACTGCCATACACCGCGGGCGGCCGCGGTGTTGACGTAATATATAAATATATATCTGAATCTACACAAGGCGTACGACGAAACAGTTTTTCTACACAAAATGAGTATCAATAATAACAATTCTTCTGATTTAAAAAAAAATCAAGGTCTTGGTGTATCAACAACAGTATCAAGTTCTAAAAGTAACAGTGTTAACCCAAAAACTTTAAGTGAAATGTCAAATGTTACTAGTAATCAGAGTGAAGTTACAGCTGACAATTTGCAAAGTACAAGCAAAAAAAACAAACTCGTTTTCTAAAGTGGTTAGCTACAGCATGTTTCTGAAAAAGAACCAAGCAATATTGATCGACATTGTTGACGGGATAGAGCTGAAAGCGTACATTAAAGCAATAGCAACAAAAACGTTACCAACTAACATCGTTGCCGCATCGAAAATTTCTCAGAATAGATTCTGTTGCTACCTGAATAGTGAAAAGCTTGTTGATGAGCTAACCCGAGAAGGCAATAATGAAATTGAAATTAATGGCCATAAACTTTACGTGAGACCATATGTGTCGAAGGCCAAAAGAGTAATTTTTTCAAATGTTCATCCTTGCATCCCGCACGATGAAATAATTGCTGTATTAACAGCTAAAGGTATTTCTCCAAAATCTAACATGAGCTTCATTAGGCTGGGCTTTGAAGAAGAAGGTTTCACACAGATTTTGAGCTTTAGAAGACAACCTTTCATTGACCCCAGTGATGTAAACAAGCTGCCTAGCGTAATCACTGTCAACTATGATGATACGCTGCACAATGTTTACATTTCCACGGACAAGATAGTGTTTTATTTGCAACAAAGAAGGACATATAGCCCCTTATTTCCCTACTGCCAATACACAGCAAACCATGCAAAACTCTCAGATAATCGAAAGCGAGTTAATGAAAGATAACAAGCCCGATGATTCCGAAAATAGCGCGTCCCAGATTGTAAACAGAGTTATAGAGGATAGTGAAATTGCCAAGGTATCGCAAGGTAACCACGTAGACAATTTTAAAGACAGACCTATACAATTCAACGGTATAGATTTATTCCAAAAATCCTGCAAAGCTAATACTGCCAATTTAAACAAGCGTGCGGCTCCTTCAAGCACTACATCTAATGATAGGACATTGCAGAATGTTGACAACACGGCTGTAAATGTAAAGAAACCACACAAGAAAACAAAAGTTTCAGCGCCTAGAGTAGCACCTCCCACCCTCCAGTCACAGATCGACGGAGCTGCCTCTCTCATTCCAGAGACGACAGCGGCAACTTTTCCAATAACTCCCGATGAATTTTACAAGTTTATGGCTGAAACATACAGCTGCTCCTATAATAAAGTTTCTGAATTAGCTGAAAAGTACACTACAAATAAAAATGCTATTGGTATAATGGTTGCAGAATTCCGTAAATACATTGTTGGAAAAACACTTAAAACTAGATTCACTAAAGTCACAAAGCAACTGTGCCCTGAGAGAGATGAAGTAATAGACACTGATATGGACATTGATGGAGAGGCATCGTACACGACTGCTGAAAGCCAAGAAGAAATAGAAGAGCAAATAGATTGAGCTGACCGATTATTACATATATCTTCTCTATATTAATAAACGTGATCGAGAGGCGGAGCTGTGAGTGCCTATTCGAGGTACAGGATCTGAATCACATTTTATGGCAATGTCCACTGTACGAAATGCAAAGAAAATGGTTGATAAGTGCCTTGGCCAAAAATAAAATGTACCCTCCGTTTGACATTAAATCGTTCCTAAGCTTGCCAGACATCAATGTAATGCGTTTAGTTCTTAAGTTTACCAAAAAATGTAATATAAAATTGTAATATCTATAATGTGTACGTATAGTTTTTTCATACACATACGTACTTCTCCATGTATTGATTTATTTATTTATTTATTTTTCCTTATCATCCCATGTAGCTAAATAACCTTGTAAAAAGAGTTAATAAAGCTTATATTAAAAAAAAAAGGTCGGTATGGTAGAGTTCGGTTGTCATGGTGAGTGATACACTCTTCTAATTATCGACATATTCGACTGAAATGATTTGGAAAAATTTGTATATAGTTCAGAATTGTATTTTTCCAGATTGAAAATGGTCAAGCGAATGGAAATATCCGTCGAAAAACGGGCCCAAATCATTATTTTGCAAAAAAACAGGCAAAAACTATCGAAAATAGCCAAAATATTGAAAATATCTTTGCGTTCAGTCCATACGGCCATAAGAAGATATCGGGAAACTGGACAAAATACGAATAGAGAACGATCTGGTCGATTAAGAAAGACAAATCAAACAATCGACAACAAAATATATGCAATAAGTAAGGGCAATCGACAGAAATCTGCATCAGAAATTCGTGCTGAAATCAAGAGACTTAGATTCATCAATATCGCTCACGACAGTCAAAGGCCGGCTTAATGAAAAAGGTATGATTGGACGCATTGCTGTCAACAAGCCATTTCCACGGCCAGTAAATAAACAAAAAAGACTGAAGTTCGCTCAAGAACATGTTGACTGGACGATTGATCAGTGGAAATCAGTTTTATGGACAGACGAATCAAAATTCGAACTTTTCGGTAGCCATCGGCGTCAATGTGTTCGCAGAAAAATCAATGAAAGATTCAAACCAGATTGTATTGTGCTAACTGTAAAACATGGCGGTGGCTCAGTAATGGTTTGGGGCTGTTTCAGCCACGCTGGCGTTGGTCAACTTAAAAAAATTGAAGGAATTATGAAAAAAGAGCAGTATCACAGTATACTCCAATCCCATGCAATACCATCTGCTATCAATTTAATTGGTCATGGATTCATTTTCCAACAAGATAACGATCCGATACATACATCAAAACTTTGTACTTCTTATTCGGAACGAAAAAAAGTCGCAGGTGACTTTAATATAATGGAATGGCCTCAATCCCCCGATTTAAATCTCATAAGGCTATTATGAGAAGAATTGGACCGACGTGTGAGAGATCTAAAGCCAACAAGCCTTCTATGTCTCTGGGATTGTTTGAACGAAGCGTGGAATAATATTCCACCTCAAACACTTCAAAAACTAATCGAAAGAATGCCAAAATTGTGCGCTGCAGTCATGAAAGCAAAAGGTGGCCATTTTCAAGAAAATCGCTTGAAGTAACATATTCACTGTTTCCTTATAAATTTTGATGAAAATTTCAGTAAAATGCATTGAAAATTTCTTCGAATCATGAAGCTACATTGAACGTACAAAACTACCACGAATATGTGAATAATATTTCGATAAATGATACGATAAACTGACAAAAACAACTTTTTTTATCTTGTTCTAATACTTTCCTACTGTACTGTAAGTGGTACAAAGAATTCAAAGAAGGTAGAGAACGTCGATTGGCAATTAGAGACCTTGCTGATACTATTGGAATTTCAAAAGGATCACTCAATACCGTTTCAAAAGATATTTTGGGCAGACAACTCGTGGTTTTTGCATCACGGTAATGCGCCATCTCACACTGCACTCGTTCTTCGTGACCATTTCACCAAAAACTCAACGCATATCGTTCCACAACCACCATATTCGCCTGATTTGGCTCCGTGTGACTTCTGGCTATTCCCCAAACTCAAAAGACCACTCCAAGGACACCGTTTCGACACGACAAGCCGAATCGAAGAAAGCTTTGAAGGCAATTCCGGAAATCGAATTTAACAAGTGTTTCGACGATTGGAAAAAACGTTGGCATAAGTGCATTATATCGGGAGGGGATTACTTTGAAGGAGATGAAATTGATTTGGATAAATAAATAAAGATTCTTCATTTTATAACAAAATTCACATTAGTTTTTGCCCACAGTAGTATATCAACAATCATAATTTTAATAATTAATTACATTAATTTGAAAAAATATTTTATGAATAATTTATTTGAAAAGTTGATTTATTTTTACTTGAGTAAAGTTCAAAAACTCTAGTCACGACACTTACTCTTACAAGCTCTGGATAACTCTTGCAAATACCATATAAGAAAGTTCCAAGTTTTATGTTTCAGGATTGTAAGCGAGCGTGTGCGTGATTCGATGACAGCGTATCGTCCTATACATAAGTTTTAGTTATTCGGTTTATATTTGTGAAGTTGTATATTTAAGTGTATTTGTGATAGAAAATATGATTAGCTGCGACTGAAAGATGTGAATCTATTTGAATGATGTTTATGTATGTATGTATGCATTGGATGACTAATGGCTTGTGACTAATTTTTAGTCCATAATAGGGCTATCTTCTAGTTGTATATCTGGCTAGTTTGGAGACTTTCATTCGAGACTAGTTTTTAGCGGGACTGGTTTACTTTAAATCACACCTAAAAAGAAGCCAATTTTTGGACTTTATTTAACACTTTTTTTTTCTGTGTAAACCTTGAGCTTGTTGCAGATTTAAAAAAGGACGAGTATACGATACTCTTTCTTGTGGGAGATCTCCCATTAGATATTCAATTTCTCGAGTCTCAAGTGTTCTTTTCGAATAATCAGACGAGTAATGTGATGATTTGCTGGTAACACAATTGGATGTTTTTGATTGTTTGAAAATTCTGAATGAGCAAGCCTACCATCTATTCTTAAAATACTTTGATCGTCTAAGAAAGGATTTAATGGAACGAGTTTACTTTAAGGGCTAAGGATCTCTCTTTGTTGGAAGTCGTTCATTTCAGTTTCAAACTCCGAAAATTGCGTGAACTTTATTATGGTTCGCATGGATACTTTAAGTTCGTAAAGAGTAATAACTCCAGTTTTCTTTTTATTTTTATTTTAAAAATTTTCAATAAAACGATAAATACATGCGATTATTCTTTGCCATTTTCCGATCAAGCTATATTTTTCAAACGAGTTTCTATCAATTATAGTTATTTTCATGCAAACTGATGACACGACGGTTGCACGTTTTTCTGGAATTTCCACGACTTGTTCAAATTTTAGTTGAGGCCACATGGGTTTATCTTGTGGAAGCCAGAATGGACCATATTCTCAAATATTGGAATCTAAAATTTTATGAGGCATCGTTCCCCTGAATACTAGATCTGCGGTGTTTTCTTGTGATGCAACATGCCTCCATTTACATGACTGTCAATTCTTTTGTATCTCAGCTACTCTATTCGATACAAATGTTTCGAGTTCATGTGGTTTTGTTTTGATCCATTGAATAGCGATGGTGGAATCTGACCATAAATAAGTTTTCTTAATTTCGAGTGCTAATGATTCTCTAAGTATCTCTTGACCCATGTAATTGAATGTCAAACGCTTTTGAAACTACAAAATACCGATCAAAGTGTAGCTTACTCACCAGAGACAACTGTTGTTCATACTTTATCCATATGGAATAAATATCAAGAAGAACTGATTTGTCCGACGAAATACCTGCCTTCTACAGGCGTTGAATTCATACCTTGGCTCCAACGATAACTAGTCTTAACAATCCCAATGGATCAGATAACTTGGCTATTTGTGAAAGAATCGAACGTTTTGTAACTTCTTAACCTGTTTTCGATACGCTGACAGATCAGAAAAGCGAATCTTGATGAGGTTCTGATCAAATGACATATGAGTTACGGTAGAATCAAAAGAGGTAACGACCATCAGAGAAGGCTCATTTGAAGCCTATTTCCGAAGGGTAAACGCTCCCTTTCTCAACAGCTACATCAAGTAATTTCTAAGGAATTCGGCTTCATCCCTAGTTCTTGTTTCTGTCATAAGATCTGACTCGATAAAGACCTTCTGAATTTCTATAAGTGTGATTTTGAAAGTGCTCTTCACACAATTTTTCTTCTGATGACAATATTTTTAAAGCTGGGAATTCTTCGCTTTTCCAAAACCTTTAAAAATTCTCCTCAAGTGGAGTAGTGTAAGTTATAAGATGACACTGGATCTCACTTTTTTGAGAAATGATGCTGCTTAATTCACCCGCGATAATCCATCCCAACTGAGTCTTTTCCAATATAACGTCAGGGTAATCGTTTAATGCAATTTTACCGACGCACATTATTTTAGAGAATAATTTGACTCCAATCAGAACATAAATCGGGCCAGGTAATAAAAAAATATTTTTTTGTCCGCCGTACAGTGAAAGTTAGCCTTGTCGGTGTCGTTTTGCGTACGGAAAGTTGATTTTCCCGCAAGAATGCGGTAAAATTTTAAGTGTGTGGAAAATCAACTTTCCGCACGCAAAACTACACCGACAAGGCTAACTTTCCGTGCAAGGCGAACAAAAAATATTGTTCGTATCACTCACGAAACATATTTCAACGCGCGAGCGAGTCGCGATGAGGGCCGAAGCGACTCGCTTTTGCGTTAAAATACGCCTCTCCGCACTTAACACGAAATATATTATTTTGCATTAGGTGTACAACTTTGCTTCCGCCGATTTTTGATAGGTGGCTGCAGCGGTAAGTGCTGTTCGAAATAGGCAGATCAAAAATGTTACACAGTAAGCTTGGGCATCTGTTAACATAACGACAGCACAACATTAGTAAATTTATGTTTACGTCATAAATTAATTCTCGATCGAAGATGTCAGTTTTGAAGCCAAATTCTCGTCTTTTCCCAAGTAGAAATTTTCAAAAGTTTTATTTGAGATACTCGTAAGTTTTCCTCTTTAACTAGTAAGGCCTTCTTAAGGAAAAATTGTAAGTTATATGAAAAAAATGTAATGCTACGCCATTTAAGTTATTAATGAGTCTGAGCTTTTGAAGTATTGTTGAAGCACTCTCTAGTTACTTTTGAGGCAATAGACAGTTTTTTGTTAGGAATTGCAAAGTCGTCCTTAGAACATTACAAGTTACTCGCGAGGAACTTGTAAGTTCCCCATTAGCCACTGAAACTTGTTGAAAGCTTTAATAACCTATTGTATAAAATATAGATGTATTGCGATGAATACTTACCGGACTCATACTGTTAATTTTGGCTAATTTTTCTCCTCTTGCGAAACCTCTTCACTCGGTTTCTGTTTCCGTCCCTTTTTCGGCCCATTCTTCGATATGCAAAAGCTTTTTTCCAACAAATTTTGATGTGTGTATACTCTAGTAAAAATTTATCGCCGGCTCAGTACTGACCCGATGCTGATAGTCGGTATTCATTACTGGCTTTCAGTACTGAACCGTTACTGCTATTTGACTGGCATATCACGGCATACAGTACTAGCTGTCGGTTTTGTTTATATACTTGTATGTGAGGTTGTATGTTTAAGTGTATTTGTGATGAAAAATGTGATTGGCTGCGACTAAATGGTGTGAATGCATTTGAATATGTTTATGTATGTGTGTATCGGATGACTAATGGCATGCTCGAGGTAAGAATTTTTTTTTATTTAAGAGAACCATACTATTGCTGGTTGAAGTAATATACTCCTAACTATTCCCCATGTAACGCTTGTTGTTATTTTCGTTAGGTGTATAATGTATTTATAAAATTCATTTTACTCAATTAGGATTTAATAGATGTTGAAATGTCCTTATTTCCCAAGTTTAATCTACAGAGTCGAATAAAATTACTCCAACTATTTTTCTCCGTGTAGTACTAATTATCAAATATTTAATGATAAAATGGACAATTTTGCGCTGTACTATCGAGAACTTATGAAATAATATTAAATATTCAGTTTATTTATCAACACTGTGTAAACTTATTTTTTATTTATTTTTTTTTTGAGTTCTAGAGAATAAGTAATGCAAAAAGGAGATGAGACACGTTTTCGTAACGACGTTCCTTATTACAATGTATACAATAAAGAATGGCAGAACGCGTGAAGGCAAGTTTACGTTTTAATTAATCGGATGTGCGCCATTTCGGTCGTTGTTAACACCAGTGATGATTATCTTACGTGCCGATGCGCATATTTTTTCAAACGTGTTAAATGCGAGTGCAGAGGAAAAACATCAACAAGGAGAAATGGTCTGGTGGCCAATGATGGACGAAACTCACATCACGACTGTCCTTTTCCCGTCCCTTCTCGGAAAAAGAATGAAAGGGGGACGAAATATGAAATGACAACACCGGTGGCTATTCGCGTCCTTCACCAATATGCAGTGTTCCACAAGTTTCGCATGTGACGCTACTACTCTTTACGCAACAATAATTTTGTCGTTACTTTTATAAATTGGCTGCCAGTTAACGCTTCACAGATTACAATTTTTTCAAATATTACCCTCTAGAGAGATTTTCTACTCGTTCTGTATACACATTGATGTTATTACTCTTTAGCTTATACCTGCTTCTAAGAAAAATGATTAATGTTTATGAAATTTCAAACATTTTAAATGATTCGAAATTATATTTATCATTCAAATCATTTAAATGTTCATATGTATAGGTTGATTAAAATAAAGTGAAAAAATGGCTGTTGAAAAGGTCATAAGAGTCGCGTGGCGCAATCGATTTCGATTTTAGTTTCTCCATCCTTTTCCTTCCTTATTCTGTCCTCTACTGAATATCTGTCAGAGAAAATAGCATTGTCGAATTAAGTCGTCGACGTCACACGATTATACCAAGCTCCGTATCAAATCGCGCATTATAATTGGCGCAACTCAGGCCACGTGCCGGCCAGCTATCGACAGTAAGACCTGCTCGTTTATTATTACTATGGAATCATAATCCCGATTCTGGATACCGAATCGAATTACATGGCAATCTCACGACCAGTAAGCCAACTGCTCTACATATAATTTTCGAAAGTCAACTCCAAAAATCCTATTTCTTACAAAATGTTTGTTTGATTCTATAATCATCGTAGAGTTCAGTTTTAGGTCTTCGGATAAGGAGAAAATAAAATGGATTTTCACCAAAATTAATTTATCATTCATTTTTATTTTAAGATAGTCGCATCAAAATATACCTTCCCTTTAAATATTATGGAAATAATGATCAAGTACTAAATATATAATGCATTAATATAAATATTGTAATCGAGTTGGTGGCAAAATAAATTGAAAAACATTTGTATTTGCGTGAAACAAAAATTTATGCAGAGGATGCCATTTTAGCTTTGGAGGATGACAGGCTGTGATGTTTCGGTAACATGAACGGTTCGATGGTCTTTGAATCCACTCGTCCGTTTTCAATGTTGTCAATGCAACGCACAGGTCATTACGAGATGCAAATCGGGCCTGGGCGATCGATCGGTTTGCATGGTGTCCCACGCAAAGCTCCGCGCCGCGCCGTGCGTAACGCCGTTTAACCGGTTAGACAAGAGGG
Organism: Diplolepis rosae; assembly: GCA_030998225.1. Classification (NCBI taxonomy): domain Eukaryota; kingdom Metazoa; phylum Arthropoda; class Insecta; order Hymenoptera; family Diplolepididae; genus Diplolepis; species Diplolepis rosae. The sequence goes on from JAPYXD010000466.1 coordinate 5,603,761, forward strand.
TGTCGAGGCCGAGAACGAGAATCACGCTCTACCCAGTCCGGCACGTGCTTCATTATTCACCGATCAATTTTTCTTCGACGAATTCAAATTACCTGTTTAGAGCTCAACTATTAAACAACTCAACTATTTCAAAGCCTATCTTTCAACACCTTTAAGGAGGTTTGACCGTGGCTAGGAAGCCCTTGGAAAACTTAATTAATTACCATTTTAAAAATATTAGTGCTGTTATTCAATACATAATGTTAGATAAAAATGTTCGTTATACCGGGAAAAAGTTTTAAAATGTCCTTTTCAAAGTTCAATGCACTTTTTTCAAGTTTAACTTAACTTTATAAATCGATATGATATTTTCTAATTATAGCTATTTGTCTATAAAACTTATTCAGTTTTACAACATTTATGATTACTAGTGAGAAAATTAAAGATGAATTGAAAAATCTAAGATGGTGCAGTTTTCTAAAAAAGTTTAGAGAAGAAAATGAGCCATCGCTCCATAAAACTGAATCATTGTTAAGAGGTCAGTACCGCATCACAAAGACTTTTTTTAAGAATTTTTTTTTCATAGTAAAATTAATTTTATTATTTCAAAATTTTAATACACTTAAATCTGGTTGAAGTGATAACTCAATTTTGAAGCAGGAAACACTAAATAAAAGAGTTTTTCAAAAAAAGTTCGCCATATTGGTAATTTTCAAAATTTTCAACTAAGATTAACGCAAAGTTTTGCATTTTGGTTCCAGACGACTGACGTGGGCTAAATCTTAGTAACCGTTTGTCACTGCCATTTTGACACCCACAATGAATTACGATCATAAAAAAATTACTATGTGATATTGAATAAAAAACTAATAAAATGTAAAATTTTCTGGAAAATCTTCATTACTTCTCTGACAAAAATTTCCCGGAATATGGCTCGAAATTAGTCGATCACACAAGTAGACCCTCTTAAACAATATTACTAAAAAAGAATCATCGATTTACTATTTTTGTAAGGTAAATACCCAGCTCGTAAAATAATTTGAAGATAAAGTTATTTTATAAAAGCTAGAGTATTGAGCCTGGCTCGTTCAGCCGAACGATGATAATGCGTTTCGTGCTGCCGATCGTCCGTCAATCCGTCTGCCTGTCCGTGTATGTACGTGTAAGATCAGTCGTCCGTAAGTTCGTTCCTTTATAGGGGGTTGCCTCCCGCAGTGGCACGAGCAGTCACGTGCCACCGTTACTTCCCTTTTCACTCCACCCTTGTCACCAAGCCATCCACTTTAGTCGTTCCTGAAAGAGCGGCTAAAGGTTCGACCTACCCTTCTCACCTCCGCAACGAACTTGCTCCGCTTTTATCTTTTATCTCATCGCCACTACTCCTCCTACATCTCAGCCTTGTATAAGTTCTTCTCTTTTCTCGAGTCCCCTTAACCATCGCCATCGGCTGCTTTAATAAAAAGTTCTTACATCTTTAGGCCACGTAGACGAGAAATTAATATAATGTATATAGAAAATCGAGCACCAGTGTCATGACGAGAATGTACTCCTCAAGGCTCATAGAGTTTTACATAAATTGAATTTTCATTTTAAATGAAAAACAAATTTAGTAATTCTAAGAAAAAGGAATTCACATCTACAATAAGATTATGAAATTGACTTGAGTTTCAGTATAAAATTACAATAAATAAAGTTGAATGTATGCGAAGAATATAAGAGTGAGATTTCAAAAAATAATTTTTTCTTTTTTTTTCCGTGAAAAACAAAACAGGCAAAGAATCTGACTTCGAAATTGAATTTAGCTGGAACAGCAATATTCACTTTGACGGTTTCAGGTGATCAAGTGACTACTATAAGAATATTTATTCCCATTTTATGTAAATCTTTTTTCAATTTTGAGATATTAAGCCTAAACTCAATTCAGTGAAAAAAGTTGTTTTTCTTATTCAGAAGTTTCATGAAAAATCCTGTTTTAGGCGAAAATTTTATACCTATATGATGTAGCTACCAGGGGTGTTAGTTGAAATTTGCCAGTTTTACTCATAGATGTCGCTAGAGATATGTATACATTTATATGATTTTGCATCTATGTCATATTTTTCTATGGACAATAACCTTCAAAAATACACAATTACATTCTGCCAAAATAACAGCATCATAGTTGTTTACCTCAGTGAATATGTCGAGTTTCATTCCAAGTAAATCGCATTTGCGGCATTCATTGCTTTTCTTATTTCATCAAAAGGAAAAAGCAGTTGAAGCTCATCGATTGCTGGTAGAAACTTATGGTGAACATGCTCCAGTAATTAGAACATGTGAGACATGGTTTCGTCAATTTAAAAGTGAAGATTTCGATTTAACAGACAATGGACATCCTGATGCAGCGAAAAAGTTCGAAGACGAGAAATTGCAGGCGTTAATGGATGAAGACCCAACCCAATCGCAACAACAATTGGCAAAAACACTAAATGTGACCCAAGGAGCAATTTTCCAACGTTTAAAAGCCATGGGAAAAATCCAAAAGTATGGAAAATGGGTACCACACCAACTGAACGATAGAGAAATGGAAAATCGAAAAACCATTTGTGAAATGCTGCTTCAACGGTTCGAAAGGAAATCTTTTCTGCATCGAATTGTCACGGGGGACGAAAAATGGATTTATTTCGAGAATCCGAAGCGGAAAAAATCATGGCTTTCACCTGGTGAGGTCGGCCCGTCGACTCTAAGGCCAAATCGCTTTGGCCGTGAGACAATGCTCTGTGTTTGGTGGGACCAGTGTGGTGTGGTGTACTTCGAGTTATTAAAACCTGGTGAGACGGTGAATATGGATCGCTATCGACAACAAATTATCAATTTGAATCATGCGTTAATCGAAAAACGGCCGGAATGGGCCCGAAGACATGGCAAAGTTATCCTACAACATGACAACGCACCGTCTCATACCGCTAAAGTGGTGAAGAACACATTAAAAGCATTGAATTGGGAAATATTATCGCACCCGCCTTACTCTCCAGACCTCACCCCGTCCGACTATCACCTTTTCGCAACGATGGGACACTCACTCGCAGAGCAGGGCTTCGACAATTTTGAAGAAGTCGAAAAATGGCTCGTCGAATGGTTTGCCTTGAAAGAGAAAAAGTTTTTTTGGACTGGTATCCATGATTTGCCTGAAAGATGGGCAAAATTTGTAGAATCCAATGGTCAATACTTTGAATAAACAATTTTTGAGATTCCCTTGAGAATTTAGTGTTTTCTTTATTGAAAAAACCGGCAAACTTCAACTAACACCCCTGGTAAAAGGCGTTGTGTGAAGTACATTTTTCATACTAGCGGGTCATAAAGAGCATCTCAATACCTGTTGTAATTCTTTTGGTTGAATAATTTTGTTTTCACCACTATCTTTTAACTTACTTTTCCTTTCGTCGATTCTAGGTATAATGAAGTTTTTTGAACATTATGTTGGGAACGTCCTTTCCAGCCGTTCGCGAGGCATTATGGCGTGACTAACGTAAAATCCTAAGTATAACGTGGTATGGATGCGCGAAATTTCCTGTGCACGTAGCACGTGCGAGCGATATGGAGTAGGTCGAACTGGGAACAGTGGTCTTATTGATGAATTGTCTGCACGTGCCTCATCGCGTACCTACCGCCTAATTACATGACGATCAGCGGGTGTCTATTGCATCCCTCAAAATGTGAAATTGCCCATTCTCAATTTCGTGGTCGGATCACATTATCGTGTACGCATGAAAAATCGAATCCCTTCAACATGTTTCTAATAACTGGTCGTTTAAAACTGATGCTATTACACATTTTAAACTTTCTGAACTGTGAAACCTATACAATTTTTAACACTAATATTGACTATTATTGACTCAATCGCGTTCTCATATCTGAATAAGATCTGTCTTTGTGTATGATAGTTCTCAAAATGTGAAAGTACGAACTCGAGCTTACTAACAATTACTTAACAGTTGCTCGTATTGATATTAATAATATAAGCAAATAATATCTCACGCTAAAAAATCGGTTAACTTTTCTGATATACGAGAGGATTTTGTGTATCGAGACGGGTACTTTATATCTGTTTGGCTCTCAACCAATTGAATAAAAAACTCAACAATACTTCTTACGGTTATGCAATAGAAAAAGGTAGGAATAGGTAGATATGAAGTCATCAAATTTGTCTAGGTGAATGACTCGAAGTCATTCGTTAGAATAAGAATGAAACAAGGCACAATATTTTTTATATCATTCTATTGGAGAAACTTTTCTTAGTAATTTAACAAAATCTGCGCACTATTCCAAACATCAGTAACACATATCACTCAATAAGTTTTCGGTCTAACTAAGAAAAACACACTTTTTTCGAGAAATTTGACTTTATTCATCAACATAGTCACTCTGAAAGTTCACTTTTCATTGTATAGGATATTTGCTTACGCTCTTTGTCTGGAAGCAATTGTAGAAACTTGCCAATACCTGTTGTGTCAAATTTCAATTTTCTATGCATGTTGACGATTCAAACGCTGTGGGACTGAAGATCCAGTGTCATCATTTTTTCTCCGCCCTTAAAATTCTCTAACGTGGCGTGACTCTTGGATTGATGTGCTTGCTGGATCCACTGATAAATAGAGGCGCCCGTGTTGTTGGCGCCCATCCCAACCCCTTAACATAGACAAATGCTTCCTACCCTCCTTACCCTCCCTACGTGTACTTCGCAGATTTATTATCCGAAACTACCTCTCGGATCTTGTCGTGAAACGTATTGCAGACGGAAAATTTGTCTAGAGGTCTAGAAGACTAAATTTGTTGTAGTTTAATTACAGACCAAAAAACAATTTCCGCGAATGAAACAAAAATATATTTAAGTCTTTATCTTAAAGCCATATCATTTCTTTCTTTTACTTCTAGAAATATCAAGAACGCTTTACAATGCTCTACATAATATTTCTAGAATATTCGAAACAAAAATTTTCAAGTATTTAAAAATATTCTAGAGTTTTCAGAATACTTTGGAATTTACTGAAAACTTAAAGAATACTCGAGAATATTCTACTAATAAATTTTAAGTAATTAGAAATGGACTTCTGGAAAATTATAAACGAATATTTCCAGAATTTTCTAGTATTATACAAAACACTTTGCGTGCGTGTAGGGCCGTGCCTAAACAATTCAAAGTTATTATTGTATTATATAATACTATTTGATTTCATGGTAAGATGAAAGGTAACATAAGGTTATTCGATGGAAAATCCTTCCAGGTTTTAAATGGTTGTACCTTAGTTTTTGAAATTAGATAGAGTAAAAAATTGGAAATCTGAGAGAATCGTTGCACACAGAAACGACAGAATGAGCGAATAAACGTGATACGTGTTAGTCTATCTCGTTGCATATTTGCGGCTCCGCTTTCCGGTCGTAAATAAAGTCAGAGTGAAAAAAATCGAAATAACGAACAAATGTACCCATCACTTCTGGTACATAAACCTCTCTCCCGTGTCTGACCACGCTACAATCCGACTCTGGAATGGTTACTGAATCCGTTATTCTACACACGCAAATCACATGATGGAATGAAAACATAGACAAGTTGAATACTTCCTACAGAAATCTTACGAGCATGCATTTTTAGGAAAAATACATAAAATTGTAGATTTTTATTTTTATAAAACTTTATTAATCTTTTATGTACTTTTTTAAATTTATAGTAAATTTATAAAGCTTTGAATTACCGAGAAGGGTTAACTTGCAATGTTACTTACATTTGTTATTCCGCTGTGTAGGATAGATTTGAAGAAATAAGAATGATTAAAAAGATCTAAGCAAGTTTAAACCATTAATGATATACGGAAAAAAAATTGACAAGGCCATTGAGCAAATGAAGAATGATCCCCATTTTAAAGAATTAATATCTACAAATCATATAAAAACTATAGTCAAATTGTATGAAGTGTTATGTATAACAGATAAGATTAATAAACGAACACAAAAAGTTCTTTTTTGTCTGCCGTACACCGAAAGTTAGCCTTGTCGGTGTCGTTTTGCGTGCGGAAAGTTGATTTTCCCGCACTAGTGAGTTAAACTTTTAAGTGTGCGGAAAATCAACTTTCCATACGGAAAACGACAACAACTCGGCTAACTTTTGGTATACAGCGAACACAAAATATCGTTCATATCACATGCAGAATGTAATTTAACTCAAAATTTAACTCAAAATTATTTTATTTTGTTGTCATGTTCATAAGGTTATATCTGTAGTAGCTATACTTTTCGATCGCCCTTCTCCTATAATTGTAAAATCTCGGTTCTAGCTATAAACAGTGCCTTTATCAACTATGAAATATCGCTAGAATAGCTAAAGTGGTTACGGATATTCACTTTGGCTGATTCCGAGACATCCCTTCATTCACTCGTTCGTTATCAGCTAAACATTTAACTGTCACGAAGATTAACTTTGCTGTTATGATCTACACTTTTTTTGCGCGTAGAGGGTTGGTGAAAAAGTGAGTTTTGAAAAAACTTGTTTTTGTTTTCTATGTTTGTTCACAGTTTCAGCAATATAGAATTTTTTGTCAAAAAAAATGGATCAAAGAATATGCATCAAATTTAGTGTAAAAAATGGAATTAAGTGCTCAAAAACACTTGAAATGTCGAAAGTGGCATACGGTGAGTGTACTGTAAGTCAAAAAAGTGTTTACAAGTAGTGCAAGCTCTTCGCAGAAGGTCGAGAAGAGGTGAATGATGACGCTCGCCCTGAACGGCCCAGCACGCCAACAACCAATGAAAACACTGAAGCAGTGAAGAAAATTTTTATGGAGAATCGTCAAATCACTATTAGAGAAGTTGCTGAGGATTTCGGCATATCGTTTGGCTCATGCCTTCCATTTTTTCGGATATTCTGGGTCTGAAGCGTGTGGCAGTGAAGTTCGTTCCAAAATTGCGATAACGCACCTGCTCACTCGTCATTGCTTGTTCATAATTTTTTGGTCAAAAACAACACCGTAATCATGCCTCAGCCACCGTATTCACCAGATTTAGCCCCCTGTGACTTTTTCCTGTTCCCAAGATTACTTTGAAGGAGACAACATAGAAATTCATGAATAAATTAATATTTTTCGAAAAAAATTAAAATCCACCTTATTTTTTTAACAGACCTCGTACACTGATTAGCAGTTATAAGTACAAGTATATCGTTGCATACTTCAGGTGGTACACTTATAACTGATAACCAGTGATGTGCACTTTTTCGTAGTGAATGTCACTGATTCAGATTTAGAGAGTAGAACTCGATAATTATAACACCGGATTCGAGTGTAGAAACTATATTCAATATCCAATTCCGGGTAGATGTAGCACCAAACTCTGGGTGAATATAACAACTGATTTTTTCTGAACATTCAAATGTTTAAAACACAAATACTATTCATTATCAAAGATTAGTATTGGCATTTTCAACCACTCTGCCGTTAACCATATTAGAGCAGCAATATTTAGTTTTGAATTTCTGACTTCAGATTATAAGAACACTACATAAATTCTCTATATTCCGAGTTTAATCAAAATCTGAACAATATTTTTTGAAATATTAGCGGGAAGCAGGAATATATATTTCGCATCGTCAAAAGGTTAAACAATAATCTGGGTGAGTATTTCAATGTAAGTCAAATATTACGGAATAATGATTATTTTTGCAGAAATTTTGGAATACAGTAAAGAACATAATAAAGGAACTAATCTCTTTTGCATTGGCTAGTCAAGAAAAGTCACAGGTTCCGCTTAAGAGTCTTCTTCATCATATCCTAAAATTTCATCAAGAAATAATTATTATTTTCGAAATAAACTTACGGAAACTAAAATCAATGAATTTTTCTTGATATTCTTTTGACCGATGTTGTACATGGCCTCCTCGTTAAGCTCCTTGAATAATTTTCTTTGGCAGTTTCAAGAGTGCAAAACAAATATCAATACATGTTTAGTAAAAAAAAAGACGAAACATTTTTCGGATAATTGGACAAAGATTTTGGTGGTTTATGGCATATGGATGCAGAGGGCAAAGGTTTGGGAGTGGACTGCGTAATATAATTCTGTAAGTTTATGACTTGTCCGGGGGACGATGTAGGTTTGCATATAGCGAAGGGTAAGTTTGCTGCAGGGTGAACAACATAAAAAAGAGGTAGAGGTACCCGGAGGGACAGAGATAGAGAAAGAAACGCAATGAAGAAGCGAGGGTGGGTGGTTGGTTGGGCCGTATTTCTTGTCTGGTGAGCTTTACGGTGCCGAGCAATGTTATGATCGTTGAATGAATTATTATTTCCCTGCTACCTCTAATACTTGTGTTCTTACTCTTTTCTATCTCTCAAGCAGAGAAAAGAACATCAAAAGAAGTAGAAGGTAGAAACATGTTTCTAAAATTTGTTGAGACGAATCAGGTGAATTTTCTTTCTTACAGAGGAATTTTTGATGATTTAAAAAGTATAATGAAATAGTAAACTATTTTCTGGTAGTTCAGTCGTAGTCAAGATTTGTTTTACTACTTACATAATTAGCTTATAATTCAGACTATAAAAAGAATCTGTTAAAAATATGTTTTATATATTGTGCTTAAAAATCGGCAATTCACAAATCTTTATATTTAAATTCAACATTGTTTTTCTGCCAAAATATTAATTTTTTAACTACAAAAATGTAAAATTGAAATTTATTCTAAAACTATAAGACGTAACGGAGAAACGTAATTTGAAAATCGGTGTATGTCCAATTTTCCTCGGGCTCTATATACTTATGTATTTTGACCAGAGCTGGGTAACTATTTCAAATAAATCCATTTCAAATACCTATTTGAAATGCAAAATGCCATTTTCCATTTTGTATTTTAAATAGGAAGAAGAAAACCAGTTTGCATTTTCCATTTTAAATGGGTTTTCAACCTATTTTCAACTTAATATACTATTTTCTAGTTTTTTTTTTGGTTCTGCCCTGGACAAGTAAAAGCACATGTTGGCTTCCCACCGGAGAAATGCTGCCATTGGTCAAAATTTGGCGCGTGATTTAAAACCGAATTTAAAAATTTAATTCGATATTGAGTCGCGCGCCAGTTTACAGACGATGGCAGAATTTCTTCAGCGGGAAGCCAACACGCGCTGCTCGCGCAGGCTGCCATTTTTCGAAACACTAATTTTATTTTACTATTTAGTTACGCAGGCATGATTTTGCGCCCAAAAAGAAGATCCATGGGGGACGCAATATTCGAGAAGTAATTGCTACTTAAAGCAAATGAACACATCCGCAAAGAATATTAAATATTCTTGATGTAATTTTTTGTATTATTAAAAATCCATTTTGTATTTTGTACTAACCTATTTCAAATATACATTTTGCATTTTTCATTTTAAATAGAAAATAGGAAACCATTTTCTATTTTGCATTTTAAATGAATTTTGCGAAACTATTTTGCATTTTACATTTTAAATACATTTTGAGAACCATTTCACCCAGCTCTGATTTTTACGCGCTGATTATGAATGTGATAGTGAAAATTGGCGCAAAGTGTCTAGGGAGATAAGTATGTAAAAGTTGCCTCCGCACGTATCAAGTCCAAATTTATGTCGTAAGTAGGCACCAACTAGTTATTCAATTTCCTAAAATGGTAACCTTAAAACTACAGTTTTTTGGGAGTTATGGAGGGGGAAATCAAAATGAAAAAAATTAATTTCCTCGAAAACGACTTGACCAATTTTTATGACCAAAATATATGTTATAAATACCAGCGAGACTAATTTATGAGAAAATTTAAAAAAATTTTGGACAAAAAAAGAGGTAAAAAAGTTTTTTTGGATTTTTCAAAATTTTTTTTTTAGGTTTTATTTGAGAGGGTCACCAAAGTAAATATTATAGAAATATTCCTTGGAATCTCTACTTTTAGTATATATTTTGAAAAAAAAATTTTGAGTGGTGCAACACAGCCAAAAAAAATAAAAATCGGGCATGTAAAGGAAAACCCGTAGAAGTTATGGAGAAGCGGCCATATTATTCGAAGAAATGCTGAGCTCTTTTGTTGGCTGAGATTTTAAAGTGTGATTTACAAAAAAAAAGGTCTGTGAAGTGTAAATAACAAGCGTAGAATAATGAGGAAAATGCAAAAACAATAACTTGTGTTGTAATCAATTTATCAGAAAAACTTATTCGAAATTGCATGTTAAATAGCGCACGGCTTATTTTAGCCAATCATAGTCAAGCTTCGAAACAGCCAAACAGAAAACTTTATCTAGATTGAACAATATATGGCTGTTATTTCTGAAACTGGACTCACATGTGTCGTCTTGTGTCTTGATTATATATGTAATATAAACGGGATTTTAACTGATAAAATCACATATCTATTAATATTTTCGATATATAATTAGATTTTCCCATCGTCGTACCTCCGCACATTCAAATTTTTTTTTCCTTTGCCCAATTTATTCCGCTATTGTAGTACTACCGAGTATTGCATCACATTACGTAAATATTTTATATCCTTTGTTTTTTTTGTACGAGTTTGAGCATATTTATTAATTGAAATTAATTAATCCTCATTGATATTAATTTAGTAGAATTTCGTAATTTAAAGATGCATAAAACTAGAAAAATAGATGTAAAATGTGCTGGTTGTGATACATTTTTATGAAAAACCAGAGGAAAGAAAAAAATAGTTAAAGATGAAAATGATGCTAGACCTTTATCTCTTTTGTTACAAAAAGAAATAAATATAAACGACATTTTGTGCCAGAAATGTCGTCTTTCTGCCTATAAAAGCTACAATAGCGGAATAAATTAGGCAAAGGAATGAAAATTTGAATGTGCGGAGGTACGAAGATGGGAAAATTTAATTATCTATCGAAAATATCAATAGATATGTGATTTTAACAGTTAAAATCTCGTTTATATTACATATATAATCAAGACAAAAGACGACACATGTAAGTCCAGGTTCAGAAAGAACAGCCATATATTGTTCAATCTAGATAAAGTTTTCTCATTGGCTGTTTCGAAGCTTGACTTTGATTGGCTAAAATAAGCCGCGCGCTATTTAACATGCAATTTCGAATAAGTTTTTCTGATAAATTGATTACACCACAAGATATTGTTTTTGCACTTTCCTCATTATTCTATGCTTGTTATTTAGACTTCACAGCCCTCTATTTTTTTAAATCACGCTTTAAGATCTTAGCCAAAAAAAAAGCCAAGCATTTCTTCGAATAATATTGCCGCTTCTTCATAACTTCTACCGGTTTTCCTTTACATGCCCAATTTTTATTTTTTTTGGCTGTGTTGCACCACTCAAAATTTTTTTTTCAAAATATATACTAAAAGTAGAGATTCCAAGGAATATTTCTATAATATTTACTTTGGTGACCCTCTCAAATAAAACATAAAAAAAAAATTTTTACCCCTTTTTTTTGTCCGAAATTTTTTTTAATTTTCCTATAAATTAGTCCCGCTGGTATTTATAACATATTCTTTTTTCATCAAAATCGGTCAAGTCGTTTTCGAGGAAATTAATCTTTTTCATTTTGATTTCCCCTTCCATAACTCCCAAAAAACTGTAGTTTTAAGGTTACCATTTTAGGAAATTGACCAACTAGTTGGTGCCTACTTACGACATAAATTTGAACTTGATACGTGCGGGGGCAACTTTTACATACTTATCTCCCTAGACCCTTTGAATTTAATGATGAAAACCATAAGACAACCCATAAAAGCATAGTTTTTTTCATTTATTTTCGTAAATGATGATAATTTGGAAAAATATTTCGAATAAAAGTTGTAGATCTCATCGAGGTGCACATTTTATGTTGTATTAATTTATATCATACAGGTGATACACAGAGAGAAATTTTAGGTTTCACTGACCAAATTTTTTTTGTTAAAATCGTCTTTACAAAAATTTTAAAGTTCTCATGACAATCATGGTAGTGGCTGTCATACATTGGAAAAGTGTTTACTCCAACTGCAAGGAACGTTACTGAGACCACGATTCTGGTACTTGAAATATCATAGCGCTGCGGTTATAGGAACCAAAGTCCATCGTAAAGCCGCGCATAGAGTTTAGTTAAAATTACTAAGTCTACGGACAGTAAATACCCAGCCAAAATTATTTTTGAGGTTATAGGTATGGTTCTCTTAGTTATCAAAATACGAATTCAATTTGATTAGAAAAAATAAAGTTTCACCGAAAAGATCTAAGAAAAATAATCCGGTATAATGATATTTATGATAACTTCTGTCGATTAAGTTAAAAAATTGTCACTTTTTTCATCACCATAAACTTTTTTTGACTGACTATAGTTTTGACAAAATACGACGAGACAGCAACATTGGAACGCATTACATTGTCCCCGAACAAAATCGTTTATCATTTAGAAAGAATTGTCAAACTATATTTACAATAGAATTATTTACCTGATAATGCTTGGCACGGTGAAATATAGTCCAGGAATCGAGAACGAGAATTGGCAGGATTCAACTTAGGCTGCATATCTTTTTGGAAGTAACTACTTATCTCCAGTGCAGTGCAAGTTAAATTGTGTGACTATTACAAGATTTAATACTTGTCACGACAGGCTTACCTCGTTGTAAGAAATGAAAGTTATACTTGATTTGCCTAGCGCAACAGCGAACGCTGCGGTTGTAGTAACCAAAGTAGCTTGGCAGTACACATAAAGAAAATGTACGTGTACTAACCGTTGAGGTACGTATAAAGCTCATTCTAATCACCAACTTTGGTCACAACAACCGAATACACAAAAAAGTCCAAATTACTGTCATGATAACTATAAAAGTAGTAGCTTCTCTCAACTTTTTTGGTCGAGGCAACTACTGTACAAAAAATTTATATGCTATGTGCACAGGAACCAAAGCCGATTTCTCTCAGTGTAGTTTCCCAGAAAAAGATAGACAAAGTTTAGAAGTTGTAACAGGGTGGAGCCAGTACAGAATACTTTAAGTTGACTATTCTGCTTCCTTCATCATGTGTTGAAAGTCTGTGTGTGTGTGTGTGTGTGTGGGGGGGGGGGGGGGGGGTGGCATGACTAAATACTATAGCATTGTTGTTCTTTACATGCAGAAACCTGTTATTACCAGTATATAAATGGTATTAGAGAAAAAATGTATTTTTTTATGCTCTATAATTTTTCAAAATTTTCATTATTTACAGAAATAAATGGGAAAAATCATGATTTTATGTTTTTTTTGGTTCTAATCATTAAATTCAAATTTGAGCCAAATTTCACTATCATATTCCCCTATTGAAAAACTTGACTTCAAAAACCATGTCAAAAACAACATAATAAAAGTCGTCAAAAACGTGATAAAGAATGACGTAAAAAATTACGTCAAAAACGACGTCAAAAACTGTCCCAATTCATGACAACACATGAATTGGGACAGTTTTTGACGTCGTTTTTGACATCATTTTTGACGTCGTTTTTGACATCGTTTTTGACTTCATATTTGACCCAATTTTTTATTATTCACTGATATAGTTTTTATAAAGTTCAAATATTGAATAAAATAAGTTTACAGTTAAAAGTTATGGAAGTATTTATTTTCCTCAATCACAAGTCACCTTAACATTCCTTAATATTCTACTTATAGTCATAATAAATAGTACGTTCGTGCAAAAGTGGTAAAAATGTTTACGGTCCTGTTTGTATTTAAAAAAAATTAGGTCAAAGTGAAGTCAAAAACGATGTCAAAAATGATGTCAAAAACTGTCCCAATTCATGACAACGTTTTTGATGTTCTTTTTGACGTCGTTTTTGACGTAATTTTTTACGTCATTCTTTATCACGTTTTTGACAACTTTTTTCATGTTGTTTTTGACATGGTTTTTCAAGTCAAGTTTTTCAATATGGTCGTAATTAGCGCGTCAAAATACATAAGCATACGGAGTCCGAAGACATTCGGACTTACACCCTTTTCGGAAGTTTATCCGAAGAAAAATACGATCTTAAATAAGATTTTTTTAAAAATTATTCTTTTAACTGACAGAACAGGGTTGCTGTAGAGAGTATACTCACCTAATGAAGGACACACATTGGCCACTAGTGACGCGGTGTGAAACAAGGGAGACGAACTCGTAGGTAGGAAACTCCCTTGCCAAGGGGGTTGGAGACCCTTGCAACCCTTGAAATCCACATTTGCGTTGAACAACCCTCACTTGTCACTGGCCTCCTCCACTAACATTGGTTATGAAGGTATCGTCGGTAACAAGTCATTAGAAGTGCTCGCAAACACACAACCCTCGTTGCTCTTTCAACTTTTTCTTCAATACAAAATCCTATTATTGCCGTACGAAAGGTCGCAGTTAACATATAAAAAGGGGATAGGTACCATTATGAAGAAAAGAAATTCATTTTCAGAAGAAGGTTAAATTAAGGGAGCAAAATCACAGAATATAAAGCTCCTCTCTGCCGTCTTTCATAAGATAGTAAAAATGAGATGATTTTAGGAAGCTAAAATGATAAAACCAAAGAGTTTGTACAATATTCGATATTGCTTTTAATGTGAAGCGTACGTGCTATCACGTGGCGAATCAATCCCAAATTGAGTACGCCAAACGGGTGAGGTGGTCGAAGGGATGGTAGAATTTGTATCGAGCTATCGAGCACGCAGTCGGATTCCGTTGGATTTACATCGCTATAACGCCAAGTTTCGATTCCAATTGATAATGCATACTATTGTATTTCCAATGATTACACCTGTTCTCCCATCCAGTTAACAAATACTCGCAAACGAGATTACTACTTTTTCGACATATTTGAGTAAAATTGACTTGTTTGTAGATAATTTCTAATCTCTACAATCTTTATGTGAAATCATTTATGCACGGTGAAAAATAGTTAATGTAATTTTACTCAACTCTGTCGATTAAAAATAAATTCACATTAATGACAAATCAAAATACAATAAAAATTACAAGAAATACGAAAGTTATTTATTTTTTGTTGTTATATTTCACAATTTTTGAGTCATCAAAAATATAATATAATGATTGAAATTGAAAATTTTGAAAAATTATTAACACTATTAAAAACAATTGAAGATAATCAGAATATAAATATCAATATGCAGCGCAATCCGTGGCCGTTGAACCAGTTGAACGGGGTGGACGCGGCAAGTCAGGAAAATATCGATAGGGATCGTTAAGAGAAAAATGTATCGATACTTTTCGATACGGCGGTGTATCGATATATAGTGATATTTATCGATACCTTGCCCATCACTAGTATTACTTCAACCGGCAAAAGGTATGGTTCTCTTAAATAAAAAAAAATTCTGACCTCGAGCCTGCCATTGGTCATCCGATACATACATACATAAACAACATACAGATACACTCACACCATTCAGTCGCAGTCAATCATATTTTCTATCACAAATACACATGAATATACAACTTTACAAACATTAACCTATTAACTAAAATTCTTACAATGCTCAGATATTGAATTAGAACTTTCTTATATAGTGACTGCAAAAGTTATTCAGACCTTGTGAGAGTAAGTGTCGTGACTAGAGTTTTTGAGCCTTACTCACGTAAAAATAAATCAACTTTTTTCATAAATTATTCATAAAATATTTTTTTAAATTAATATAATGAATCAATTAATTATTATAATTATAATTGTTGATATATAATATAATTATCAATTAATATTTAGTATACATTTTTATTATAACTATGTATGAAGTTTAATGGAACTAATGTTTGAAATGTACATTAAAAAATAGCATTATTATCAAAAATTATCTTGTGTAAAAACATTTAAAAGAACGTTCTTTTATTTTCTGTGCTTTTTTTTTTCAAAATATGGATTTTATAATTGCGAATTCCAAATTATTATTGTGCCTAAGAAATTTATGTGAAATCTAAATCCTATGTAGATTTTTCAAATTTTATGTAATACACTTATCAAGACTATTGGTGTTTAAATTTTCACGACATCAATTTAATTTTAAAAAACTAGTGATAACCTCCCCTCGGACTGGTACCTTGACGAAGTCCTTCTCTTGGCTATGCCAAAAAAGGACGGGTGGGGAGGCTTAGCAGACGGCCCTTGGGTCATGGGGGTTGTAGTGTCCGGATGAATCGGTGAACAAATGCAGGGGGCTCTATAGACGGGCATCTTCCCATTGCGTGAAGGGTGCCCTATAAACGGGTCTATCCCATGTTGAAAGCGGGGGACGCTATGAACGCGTCCATCCCCATGCATGAAGAAGGATGTATGCCCCAGGCAGCGGCGCTGAGAACGAGTCTGCGAGTGTCTGTGAGGAATGAGTGAACTGATTGAATGACAGCGCCGCCTGACTGTGATATGTGTTCTTCGAATGTGAGAGGAGAACCTATAGACGGTCTCCCTCTTGAAAGAGACTAAGGGCGAATTAGTGTATGGAATCTCCTGGGGGACACTACAAAAGCCTCCGCAGTCTGTGACCAAGAACAGTCCAAACGATCGTTTCCGTATTGCATCCAACTGGGAGTGCTTCGTCGCCGAGTGATGTCTTCCCCGGCCCACGAGGTGGCGAGGTTGATGTGAGCCTAGCTCTGCTGAGGTGGGGTGCCATGCGGGATCAGAAGCCAGCCCCTTCGGGACCTTGATCAGGTAGTGCGTATTGAACACAGGTGTCGGAGCCTGTGTTGCTTCGAGCGAGTCCGGTCTGTCCACGCATTCCGGGACCGGCTAAGCGGAGGTTGGGCCTCAGGGAACTGGGGTAGGACTTCGGTCCGAGGGTACACCCGTTCCCAACTTTTCCGACCCGCTCCTCTACGCACGATGCGCTGGTGAAATTGATTTATGAATTCGAAAAAAAAAACTGTGGGGAAAGTGGACTTAGGTGCTTCATCAGGAGCTGAGGGATGGAAGGACGTCCTTCAGCTCCTGAAGGAGCAAAACGAGAAAATGGAAAAGTTAGCCAGGGCCCTGAGCGTAATACAAAAGGGTATGCTCAGGAATAACCCTGGCTTTGTGAAAGACTCGGTCAACGAGGCAGCTGAGGTGTTGGGCGGTATGCTCAACATCCACAGGTGCCTACTTGAAAGCGGGGTGGAACTCCAGAAGAGGCTGGAGACCTACCCCGCCTCGAAAAAAATGGGTATCTTCCGGAGACCGCGCTCTGCGTCTCTGGGAGACACCCCACAAACGCAGACAAAAGGTGAGAACAGGGAAGCTCCCTCCCCCCCTCAGGAAAGAACTCCTAAGAGGGGGAAGGGCGGCCCGTCACCGTCGTATGCACAAGTGGCCAAGAGCCAGGCCCCAATTAAAGATGGGGACTGGCAAGTGGTCGCCAAAAAGAAAAAAAAGAAAAAGAAAAAAATGGTAACGGAGAGAAGGTCGAAGGACCCTGTGCAAGAAGCACAGGGTACAAACGACAAGGGTACCCCGAAGCGCTCCTCGCCCGCCAGGTCGGGCGACGCCATCAAGGTGTCGGCGAAGGACGGCCAGTCCTACGCCGACATCTTGAAGGAAATGAAGGCGAAGGTCGACCCCCGGAAGGCAGGACTTGAAGTCCTGTCTATCCGGAGGACCAGGAAGGAAGAAGTCCTTCTGGTCCTCAAAAAGGGGGGAGACGTTTCGGCCTTCCGAAAGGAGCTCGACTTGGCGGTCGGGGAAAGGTCGCAAATTTCAGCCCTGGTCTCGACGAGGTCCCTCGAAATTAGGGACCTCGACGAGACCGTTGAAAAAGAGGAGGTTGTGTCTGCCCTGTGCTTGGCACTGGACAGACCGGCTTTTGAGGGGTCCTGCAGGCTCTTCACCCGCTTTGGTGGGGTGAAGACTGCAGTGATCCGCCTGGCTGAGGCAGACGCCGCGCGTCTGCTTCAGCTAGGTAAACTGAGGATCGGGTGGGTCGCGTGCCGCATTCGCGGGCACGTGGAAGTTGCCCGCTGCTTCAGGTGCCTTGGGTACGGCCACGGGTCCCGGGGCTGCAGCAACCCCGACAGAAAAAACGTCTGCTGGAGATGCGGCGCCACGGGACACTTGGCCAGGAGTTGTAAGGCGCCACCAAGGTGCCTGACATGCATAGACAGGGGCGATAAAGATGTCGCCCATGTGTCAGGGAGCGGCTCCTGCCCGATCTTCCGGGAAGAGCTTCGGAGGTTGAAAGGCAGGAATTAAAGTTCCTGCAGCTCAACCTCGGAAGGGGGAGGGATGCCCAGGACCTCCTGATGCAGACTGCCAGGGAGAGAGAGCAGTACAAGTGGTCCGAAAACTCTGCTTGGTATCAGGATGCATCAAGGAGGGCCGGCATTCTTGTTTGTAACCCTGATTTGGGCGTCGGGGACTTCCTGGAGACCGACGCGGGGTTCGTTTGGGTGGAGGTGGCGGGTGTGCGTGTGTACAGCTGCTACTTCTCCCCCGGCGATCCCTTCGATGTCTTTGAGACCCAGATCCTCCTCCTTGAGGAAAGCCTCAGTGAGGCCATCGGGCGATCCCTCATAGGGGGTGACTTCAACAATAAGTCGCCCGAGTGGGGTGAGGCCCACCTAGATAGGAGGGGAATCTTGGTTGGCGAGATGGTCGCTAGGAACGACCTGATCGTCCTGAATCAGGCCGGGGATTTCACGTTCAGACGAGGAGCGGGAGGGTCAATAATTGACCTCACGATCGCCGCACCTCGCCTCGCTTCAAGGATAAGCGACTGGTCGGTCCTCGAGGTAATAACCTTGAGTGACCACCGGTGCATCGAATTTAGTCTAGAACAAGGGTGTCAAGCGGCGGAAAAGGGTAGGGGCGGCGAAGGAAGGAGCCCCTCCTGGAACACGAGACGACTCAGTAGGGAAAGACTTCGCGAACACCTTGAAGAAACCAGGCTCATCGATGAGCTTGGTTGGGTCTGCCCTGCTGGGTCGTACGAAGCTGCTGTGCGCTCGGTGAGGCAGAAGGTGGTCGCGGCTTGTGACTACTCGATGCCTCGCCGTAAGCGCAGGCAAGCCAGGGGTTCGATGTACTGGTGGAACGACCAGTTGGCAGCCCTCCGTCGAGAATGCCTCGCAGCGCGGCGAAAATTCACCTGTTCAAAGGGGGATGCTACGCTGCACGAGGCATGGAAAAGGGCAAAAACAGCTTTGAGGCGAGGCATAAAGAAAAGCCGACTTCAATGCTGGAAAGACCTGATCGGTGAGGTCGAGAAGGATCCATGGGGTCTCGCCTTCAAAATAGTCACCAAGAGATTGGTGACTAGAAGAAAGACCCCGGGCCTGGATAATCCCGATCGAGTCCAGTACATTGTGCGTAGCTTGTTTCCACACGTCGAGCCGTTCCAAAGACAGGACCGAAGTTCCTGCGTGGTCCGGCGCGAAGAACTCTTTACTCTCGAAGAACTAAAGAGAGCGGGTGGAAGGCTTAAGGCAAATACAGCGCCGGGTATCGACGGGGTGCCGAACGTGATCCTCAAAGAGGTGATCGGGGCATACCCGGAGATCCTCCTAGAAGCCTTTAACTCATGTCTTCGGGATGGGAGGTTTTTCGCAGATTGGAAGAAGCAGAGGTTGGTCCTGCTGAGGAAGGGCAACAAACCTCTAGGGGTTGCCTCGTCGTATAGACCAATATGCTTATTGGATACGATGGGGAAGCTTCTGGAGGAGTTGATTCTACAACGGCTTCAGGCTCTCTTGGTCGGGGAGAACGGGCTCTCGGAAAGCCAGTTCGGATTCAGGAAAGGCAGATCCACTGTGGACGCCATCCAAGCTGTGGTTAACATCGCCACAAATGCAAGAAAAGGAACTGGTAAGCGTAAGGGATTCTGTGCGTTGATTAGCATTGACATACGCAATGCGTTCAATACCGCGAGATGGGACATCTGCATCGAGGCGATGATGCGGAAAAATGTTCCAGACTACCTGTTGCGAATGATGGATGACTATCTGAGCGACAGGTGGGTGATATACGAGGGCGACAAATGGTCTCTCAAAGAAGAGAAGACATGTGGCGCTCCTCAAGGGTCGCGGGTGGGTCCACTCGTTTGGAACATCATGTATGATGACTTCCTGCGCATGGACCTGCCTGCTGGAACGAGCATCGTCGGCTTCGCGGATGACGCACTTGTCGTGTGCGCCGCTGACGACGTCGGAATCCTAGAGCTGAGGATCAATGAAAGTCTGTGGCGAGCAAAGCGTTGGTTGGATGGCAGAGGCCTTAAAATGGCCCCTGAGAATACCGAGGCTTTACTCGTTACGGACAGGAGATCCTTCCAATATCCGAGGATCGTTCTCGGAGAGCATGAAGTCGAGTGGAAAACAAGCATTAAGTACCTGGGGGTGCAGCTGGATCGTAGGCTTAGCTTTGGCGAACACCTAAAGATCGTAGCTGCCAAAGTCATCCAATGTGGAGCGATCTTGACCCGGCTTATGCCAAACATTGGTGGACCCAGGGAAGCGAAAAGGAGATTGGTGGCCAGCGTGGTCCATTCGAAGTTGCTTTATGCAGCTCCGGTCTGGGCCAATGCCTTGCAAAACCATGCTATCCAGAAGAAGCTGTTCTCGGCACAGAGACTTGTCGCGCTGAGAATAGTTTCGGCATATAGAACTATCTCGACGAGCGCTGTGCTGGTCCTGGCGAGCGTCCCGCCAATAGATTTATTGGCGGAGGAATGGCAGGAAACCTTTCAGCTTCGCAAGGAGCTTACCTGCGCAGACCTGCAGGAAATCGCTCGCGCGAAGGAGGCCATCCGCAAGGATGGAAGGCGCAGACTCGTCGAGAAATGGCAGATGAGATGGCATGGTGAGCAGACAGGGAGATGGACCTACCGCCTGATCCCGGAGCTCGCCACCTGGCTGAACAGAAAGCACGGGGAAGTCGGCTTTTACTTGGCGCAAGCGCTCTCAGGCCATGGCTGTTTTAACGCGTACCTGAGGCGCTTTAAGAAGATAGACGAGGAGACGTGTCGCTACTGCGATTCTCCGGTGGATAACGCGGAGCACGCACTCTTCGTCTGCGCAAAATGGGGTGTGGCTAGGGGGGTCCTCGGTCAGGCGGTGGGTTCCGAACTTACTCCTGCCACGATGGTCCCCCTCATGCTCCAGTCTGAACGGTTCTGGACGCTCATCGAGTCATTCGTCACACTTGTGATGAAGACGAGAGAACTTGATGGGCGTCGAGAGCGAAACAACGGGGAGGGCCAGTAGAAATCGCATCGGGGCCTGCACCCGCGGCCCTGCGTCTCTGGTAGACTTGGCTGTCCGCGTCGTTCGGGGGTGGAATCTGTATGTTTTCTCCCCTGGGTGGCGCGGCTAGTCGGTTTGCCTAGTGGGCGTGTGGCCGCGGATGTAGGTTTCGAGCGAACGGATGACGGAAGAGTCGGACGCGACTTTAATGGAACCATCCACCCGTGAAGTTTAAAGCCGAAAGGCGGTTCCGCGGGTGGTGTATTGGTTCGAGAGAGGGGGTTTTTTGGTTTTAAGAGGTATGCCTAGACCCGTCCTAGGAGAGTCCTGTACAACGTCTATAAAAGATTTTGCCATTTTTCCTCCTCACCAAAAAAAAAAAAAAAAAAGAAACTAGTGATAAAAAAGAAGAAATTATAAATGAATTAAGAAAAAATTATGAATCAAGAATTTATTAAACATACAGAATCTATATAACAAGATTATGTGAAACTTTGAAATAAATTATATAAATTGTTAGACTAAAACAGGATTTTTCATAAAAGTGTTAGATGAGAAAATAATATTTTTTCCCTTAATTGACTATAATTTTTATACCTCAAAAGTAACGAAAAATTCAGATGGAATGGGAATAAAAATTCTTATTGCAGTCACATGTCATCGACTTTTGGATAGTACTGAATCCGTTAAGAAATTCATTGACGAATTCAATAATTCCGTGAACCTTTCAATGAAAGCTTCTAAAAAAGTTGTTGAAACTCTCATTGACTAGTCATATCCTAAAGTCGATGACAATTAAAGAAGGTTTGAACTGCTAATATTTTCCGTGTATGAGCGTTAACTTCAATCTATTAGGATCATATTAATAACTTCCTATTCTCTAAATCCAAAATAGTGGAAAACCACTTTTTTCTAGTGGTTATCCACTATTTGACAAAATGCGAGTACGCTACCAAACGCCACTCTGGACTAGTGGATAACCACTAAAACAAGTAGTGGTTAACACTGCGGCGAGCACTGCACGGAGAACTCCATATTACTGTGACAGCGCTACAGACTTATTAATTTTTTCAAAATCCTATGTGAGGTATATGTATCACTATTAGAGCGATATCAGAAAGCTAATACAGCGAAACTCTCAAAAGAGCTCCCGTAGCAATACAGTTCCGCTCTACTAGCAATATACGTATCTCTACGGCAGCCACAAAAAGTTCATCGCTCTGACACCCATACGGTAGAGCTGCGAAAGCGTCACGGTAGCGTTGCAGCATCTATACGTAAGGTATATCTGCGCAGGTAAATTTTCGCGTAACCTCAAATCTTGCCTCATTTTGACATAGTTATGTCATTATGTCAATACTGTTTTCTGAAAACAATTGCAATCGTTGAATTTGTTACTTAAGATATCAATTTAATAACAATTATTCCAAAATTGTCATTTAAGCTTTTTTGTTCTTTTACGCATTGACAATTATGCTGAAAAAGTCGTTTACGCGACACGTAAATGCATATATCGTTCTAATAACTATTTAATTCTTATAGCTGAGATCCTTATGCAGTGTATCGCGATCGTCGCGAAGTGTGTCGCTCTGACAGCGACACAGCGTTTTATAGTAAGTAAAGCGCTGACAGAGCGCTACGTGTATACTTCCTACATGAATAGATATAGCTGGTGGAACGAGTCTTTCAACTCTCTGTTTACTCAACTCTCGAGTGAAGCGTAGAGTAGAATAAAGGAAAGCTCTACTATTTTTGTGATTGAATAAAATATTGATTTTTTATTATTATACTACGAGTAATAATATATATTTTTAGAAATCTTTAATGCACGTTTTCATACTTCACCTTACACTTCTGAATTTTACTCAACTTTTATTCATTCTTGAACATTTAATATATCTCAAATAATTACAGTGATACTAAATAACTTCTAACTTGTCCATATGTCCCAAATTTGGTCGGAAGTTGAGTAAAATTATTTCAACTATTTCTCTCCGTGGCAAGAAACGATAATTTAAGAAAATGATAAGTAATGAACGCGTATTGTTTTTTGACCAAGCCCAAGTTTAAACTGAATCAATTTGGATTTTGAAATGGCGTGGAATAGAGCTTACTAGAATAGATCACTAGGGTTAGAACAGCACATCCAGAAATAGGTCCCAAATAAGACCAAGTAAATGCTAATGTGGTGCTAATTAAATGGACTAATCTGGTGCTGATTAGAAGTGTAACGTCTTTGTATGGCTAAGGATAGGGCGAGCCAATCGGGTCCTGATATGTCTTTAAAGGGTAACTCTAAAGACAATAAAAATTATATTCTTCTTATTATTATTATTTTTAATTATCAAGAAGTAGTCATATTTTATTGATTTGATGTGACTACGTTTTATGGTGAGGGAATCTTTCATGATTCGGAAACATTGACGACATGAGATTGTAAGTTGGAATCAACAACGTTATTTAATTAATATCTAGCTAAGGAATTTTTGTCTGATCTATTGGTCATTTTTGTGAATACTTCTTAATAATTAAATTTACATTTTTAAAAGTAAACATCTATCATCTTGAATTTTAAATTATTGTTTTATTTGGTACTTTGAATAAAATCAATTTTAAGTAAAAATATTACAATGAACATCTATTAGTTTTTTTGCCACTTACAAGAATCTGCATTTTTCTTAATTTTTAGCATTGACAATTATAGTGGCATAATGTTCTAAATAGTATATTATGTAACAAGTGAGGGATGCATGCAATTACATGATGTACATGATATTTTTCATGACAATATAAGAAATATGCCAAAATAACGCAAACTTTTGAAGTTCACAATCGGGGTTTGTGGTAAATTGTAATGCAAGTGTTAAAAAAAGTGTACACAGAGAAAACTGGATGTTCAACTATGGGATAGCCATCTTATATGTTCAATTATATTATCTAGATGTTCAACTGTAATATCCAAGATATTAATCTCTGCATATTTTAACATCTTAGATATTACAGCTGAATATCTAGATATTAAAACTAAATGTATAAAATGGCTGTCCCATAGCTAAACATCTAGATGTTAATCATAAACATCAATTTTTCTCTGTGTATGTGTTTTCTGTAAGCACAATTTTTTTTTAGTATTATAATTTGATCTTGAAACATATGTAATAAACAAGAAAATCAAAAAATAGATACTATTTTTTTGAAAGTATAACTTTTGTATGCATTAATGTAAACCCGCGAAAAAAAAGTTGATCTTGTTAGATCTGGTCAGATCAAATTCCCAGATCTAACCAGATCTTGATTTTGTCGAGATCTGACCAGATCTAATCAGATCTAAAGTAGATCTGGTCATATTCAAAGTAGATCTGGTCAGATCTAAAGCAGATCTGGTTAGATCTCGACAAAATCAAGATCTGGTTAGATCTGGGAATTTGATCTAACCAGATCTAACAAGATCAACTTTTATTTCGCGGGAAAGGCTTAAGGCCGTGTGGTAGGCTCTGACGTCACAAATTATATACGGTCGATTTATAATCATATTAATAATTTCAACAAATTTTCCTTTTATTTAAATCCAATCCGAACAATAATTTTCTGTCACTTAAACCCGCATTTTAGTAGAACAGGCAATACGTCACTGTGACCGTGTGACCAACAGGCACATGTACTCAGTACATCTCTTTATACAAAGATGGTCGTCATATTGAGACCTACGATCTATGCCAGGAATGGATAATATAATCAATGTTAATAATCCTTACCATAATATCTATGCAGTAAAAAATAAGGTCATAATTCACCTCACATTAAATGTATTGACAAATAGGTGCAAATACATGTTGGTGCTTCTGAACTTACTTGCCGATGAACTTTGATACGAACAGGATGACGGAATCATATCCATTTATTACTTAGAAAAAGGACGAACGATAAATGGAGAATATTATGCGTCATTATTGGCCCAGCTGGTCAATGAAATTAAGAAAACACGCCGCCATTTGGGAGAGCAGAAAGTTCTCTTTCACCAAAATAATGAACGCGTGCACACCTGTGCTGTTGCAATTGCGAAATTGCATTAATTGAAGTTCGAATTATTGCCAGACCCACCGTATTTGACGGATTTAACCGACAGTGACGTCCAAACATAAAATAATGGCTTACCGTAAAGAGATTTGAGTAAATCGAGGACGTCATCGCCAAAACAGAGGCTTGTTTTAAAGAACTTCCAAAATCTTACAATTTAGATAGCTTGAAAAAATTAAAAAATCACTGGGCGAAGTGAATCAAACTACAAGGAGACTATGTTGAAAAATAAAAGTAATATGATTTTTTTGTGTTTGTAACCATTTATTGACCTGCCCTCGTAATATCAAGATCCGTTGAAATAGGTATATCGTCGTATTAAGTCGTGTTCTGTTACTGTTTGTGCAACGTACCTTCGAAAAGCGAACTCATCCAGTGTGTAGCAAGCGAGTTTGACTGTCTGATTTGTTTCATGTACTACTTGACTAGTACTACTTAACTACAGCCAGGACTGTGTCGTTATTTAGCTACTAAAAAGGAGACCTAAGTAATAACACTACCTCTTACCTTTTCAGTCCGAGAAGTAGCAGAAACCGCTAAGGAGGCTTTCTTAGGATTACCCCTCTAATTGGAGCTCAAAAAATGCGAACATTTTTTCGTTCTCCTGAAAAGTTTTGAATATGAGCCTTTCTCCCTTTTGATCGCTAGCCCTTTATATACTTGTATAAAGAAAAACTGCATTTTGAGTCGATTCACTACTGCTTTTGGTTTCCATGCTTTTGACATATATCCATAAACTGAATCGAAAAGAATGAAGAAATAATTTTCGATTGCGTACCCTTTGCTCGCAACAGTTGGCATATTGTAGAGGCCAATTAATTTTTTCTGCGAACAGCATAAACTGCACTCAGCAGAGCTGAATTGGGAAATCGTGTGTCTTTTTTCAATGCCTGGGAAATAAACAAAAAAAACAAACGCGGGAGAATTCCCGCGCTTATCTTTTGTTTCCCAGGCATTGAATAAAGTTTCACGATTTACTTGATGTTTTCATAAAATATATGACAAAAACTATAATTTCACGAAAAACTCTGAATTATCGACGAAATAAATTTTGAACAGTATCTTGTAAATCGTTGTTAAACAGTATATTGTACAACAAGGGAAAATTAATGGACTGTCAGACTGTCGGATTTAACGATAAAATAGTACCTGCCCTACCGTAATTTAACAACGGTCTAGTATTGGACCCATGGTAGGTTCCGCACTGCAAAAAGAAGTGTCTTAATATAAGACACTCGTGTAGTCATTCCTAAGATGTTTCGGTAGTCACTTTCAAGTTGCCTAAAACATCTTATGTCAGAATCATCTTATGACACCCTAAACATCTTAAACTAAAACATATTATCTAACTCAATGAAGTATTATCATTCCGATCAACCCTAGCGGACCCGGTTGAAAGAAAGGTCAGAGAATATTCTGACCGTTCTCTGACTGTCCTCTGACCATACTCTGACCTCGCATTATTATGTCTAAGAACGGTTTGATTTGGAAGGTGTAGGAATAAATACAATAATTTTATTTTTCAGCGATAAAAACTAGTAAAACATCGTATACCTGTCACTGAAGGCAGTGCAGTGGTTCACAATTGGCGGAACATCACCACTGTCAAGGTTAACTATTGGTTGGAGTGAGACAAAACTACTTTTTTCTACTAGCGGGTCAGAAAGTGGATTTGTTTGCCCCGCACGGGGCAAACTTTCTGACCCGCTAGTAGAAAAAAAATTGTGTGCAACACGAGAAAAACATTTATTTTACTCGTGTGGTTGTTACCCTCGTTTTGCTCAGGCATCAAACTTCACACTCGCAAAATAAATTTTTTTTTCCCTAGTTGCACAATGTACTATTATTTCACTTCTGCAAATGGTGAACCGCTGCACTGCCTTCAATGACAGGTATATGATGTTTTTCTCGTTTTTATCGCTGAATATTAAAATTATTGTATTTATTCCTACATCTTCTGAATCAAATTTTGCCACTAAATCATAATTTCAATACCTTAAATATTTTTTTTACCATTCTTAGCCATAATAATGCGACGTCAGAGAGCAGTCAGAGAACGGCCAAAGTATTATCTGACCGTTCTCTCAACCGGTCCGCTAGGGAAGATACGTAAGTCGTCTTAATTTTGAATAAGACACTTCGTGAGAAATATTATTTTAAGACAGAAAATGGCAAATTCCCATGTTATATCTTACAGTAAAATACCAGATAAGACACTTCTTTTTGCAGTGCGACGACCATTTACTAGTTTTGGACCAGTACTGGCTCAATTATTCAGCAAACTCTTGTGTTGACCTCCGACTGAAATTTTTTCATGGGCTAGGACGTAAATTTAGTATTAGGAATAACGTGATACTACACACGGAAAAAATTTGTCGCTTAAAATTTAACAGACTATTCGAAGAGTCGTGGACAGATAGTAAAATCGGAGAAAGTCTTGTAAGGTTTCAATGAGTATTAGGAAATAGTAGAAAAAAGTCGAATAACTTTTAAAAAACAAGGTCGAAGAAAAAAAGTCGCGTATTTATTGTTATAAAAGTATTTTAAACACTAACTGATCATTTCTATGAAGTAATGAAAAGTTTCATAATCTTTGGATTCATTTGTCATAGATTTTAAAAGACCATCGAATAATTTCAAATGAAAGTAATTCAAACAAATAGTTTTGTAAATTGTATTCTAAAGTCCATCAGATTTTATATGCCGTCTTCTACAATTTTCTCCACAGTCGCAAAAAGCGATGCGCAGAAACGTAATTCGTAGCATCGCGCAGCAGACAATGCGGCTCGGCTTTTTGTTTTTGTAATAATTTTGGTTAGATTTTTAAATTACGTGAAATTACTATTATAGTCATTTTTTTACATTAACAAAGTTTTAACGAGTATTGAAATATAAAAAGAATTGTTTAAGTGGAAACTTTTTGAAAATGTAAGGCATTTAAAAAATTTTGTTAATTGCACATTTTTCAGAATGTCAATGTTTTTCATGTCAAATTTGAAGTTTATCTATTATTTTAGTTTGGCCTTCAAACTCTGAATGTGATTCAAATATTTTACACAAGTCTCCACGACATGTATCAGCTATGCGGTTTAAGGCGTGCGATTAGAATTGGGTTAGGATGCGTGCGTGCGTGCTAGCGTTCGATTCTCGGTGCTGCGAAGTGTTTATAAAAAATTGCGTTTCTGTAATTTTGTTCAGTGTTAAATATAATTGTAAGTTCATATTAGGATTATATATGTAATGTAGAAGTGAAAAATAATTAACTATATAAGTGCAGGATCATATCACAGAAAATAATATTTTCCTTTTTACACTGTTCAATATTTTCTTCGACTGTCACTTAGACTTTCGATGCCTGGTTGAGAGAAAATAAAACCCACGGTGTTTTAAATTTTCCGCGACTGTCACTTAAACTCTCGAATTTACTTTTAACATTTTCAGCGATTATCTATCATATTCTTCAATAAGGAGGTTCATAATATTTAGTCGACTTTCCAACCTATCCACGAGTATTACACAAAGTCGATGACTTTTTAAGCGACAAATTTTTTCCGTGTATACGGGAACAATATTAATATTTTTAATTTGCCAGTGATTTACCGTTACTATGGAAATATTAAATACCAGCTATTAGTACTGGGTCAGTATAGCGCCAATGGTGAATTTCTACCAGAGAAAGATTTTTAGATATCCAAGATAGTCAATTAAAAATAAAATTATAAGTGATCCATTTCTTTACTAGATTCACAATACTTCTCTTATTTTATCAATTGACAGTATTTACATTGCTCTTTAACAGTCACTATAATATATTTTAGAATGAAACTCTTACTTTCTCTTAAAATAATACTTTTTTATCATAATTCATTGTCAAACTTGAGAGATAGTCAGTAAATAGAAATACTTAAGAAGATTTCGTAGCTGACGCATTTCCCACCAGGATTCCAGTCAAGAAGTTTTCCTATCTTTCTTTTCTTAAAGGCTGATAAGAAAACCAAAATAACTTAATTAAACAATTACCACGAATTAAGTAGCCACGGGAAAAAATACATATTTATGATTCGACCTCTCTTGGGTTAGAAATTTGAATCGAGTTAGAGTGTAACAAAAATATAACTCAGCCCAAGTCTTGAATCTGAGGGTTATAAAGCTCATCAGTAAACTTCAGATCTCTTCTTTACATAATAAAGTAAAACAAAGTAACTTTCAGACGAAATTATCCTACCGAATTTCCATTAATATTTATAATTTCCTTCGAATCCGTTTACGTGTGACAGGATGACATATAATAAATGTTTAATAAATTAAATATAATACCATAATATTCACCACTGTTAAAAATTTTAGTTGTAGTATTACAACAAATTATAATTGTGCATAGTAGTATATTATGCAACTAGGGTGAAAAAAGTTTACTTTGCGAGTGTGAAATTTGATGCCCGAGCAAAGCGATATTTTTTCCATTTGGGGGTTTAAAATAGTATATTGTACGACTAGGGAAAATAAAATTTATTTCACGAGTGTGAAGTTTGATGCCCAAGCAAAGCGAGTGTAACAAACACACAAGTAAAATTAATGTTTTTCTCGTGTCATACACGATTTTTTTTCTATATCAGGGGGTTAAAAAATGGATTTGTTTGACCCGCACGCGGCAATAAAATCCACTTTTTGACCCGCTAATAGAAAAGTGTATTTTCATAACGCAAACTCGAAAAATACGTGTTTTCATGGCCTCTTAGAAAAATGCAAAATGGCGCTTTTCGAGCGGTGTGTTCTCGCATTATGAGTTAAAAGTTTTTCGGAGTGGTGGGGAGCTAGCGTTACAAAAAGTACCTTTTTTGTCGATTTTCGAACATTTTCGTAATCGTTGAGACAACGCTAGTCTGACCGAGATAGAGAGAAAATATGACGGCGAGTGGCGTTGGGGAAATGAGTGATTTTTTCAGGAATGGAATATTGCATGCAGTATTGTTGACAGATTCACCGACTCGAAAAGCACCATTATGCATTGTTCTAAGGACCCATGAAACACGATTTCACGAGATTTTGTTATGAAAAGTAGTGTGCGAGATTCGTGCGAACAGAGAAGGCTTTTTGGAAGTGAGAGCGATGTTTTGGAAACAAGTAGTAGTAGTGAGATGATACCCTGATACACTCGTCTGCGAAATATCGCTCTCGCTTCCGAAAAAGCCTGCTATTCTCACTTATCACGCAATCCACTATTGCTTGACCCGCTAATAGAAAATAGTATATTATGCAATTAGGGATAATTAATGTTTTTCCCGTGTCGCACATGATTTTTTTTCTACTAGGGGGTCAAAAAATGGATTTATTTTACCAGCACGGGGCAATAAAATCCACTTTATGATCTGCTAGTAGAAAAAATCACCCCTTGTATGTATTAAAACTTCGGTCCCGATTAACACCTGTATCTTGAAGAATGAAGAAGAAATCACTTCTTATCTGGGCCGCAATCGAAAAGAAACTCTATATTTTTTCCAGTGTATACTAAATTTTTAATACTCTTTTACTGGATCTATAGCAGAATTAAAAATGTACAAGTACATAGAAATGAAGTAAGATGACGGTATTGAAATATGAGTTGAAGATTCGACAAGGAACAAGAAATAAGTGGATGAAGAAGGGTAAGAAAATAGAGGTAAAACGGAGGCATATTGAGGCAACGGACAGCAGTTGGATTTCATTTCGTTTTCTCTCTTTGATGTCTCTGATGCGTACTGCTGGCCTGCTTTTGCCTTTTAACCAAACTCATCTCGTCAACGGCCCTTAATCTCCAACCTTCGATCTCCCATTTTCTTTTTCTTGTACCCCAGTCACTCTGTATGTATATAAATGCAAATACTTGTAGCTTAACATGGCCGGCATCACGCGTTAATTATAAAGTTACAATTGGTTATTTAAAACATGGAACACCGCATTAACTAATAAATGTCAGCAAAAAAGTTCTGTATGATTTTTCATGAGTACCAACCTTCAAAAGATACCTGTCAAAATTTCATGACATTCTGATGTTTGGTCCACGAGTTACAGTGATTTAAGTGACGCTAGTCTTGATATTCTCAAAACAATGGATTCGAAACAATTTCGTGTGTTGATTTATCATTTCTTTTTGATGAAAAAAACACAGTGCAAGCTCAGCAATGGCTTGAAAAGTGCTACGGGGACTCTGCTCCATCAAAAACAACCATTTGTAGGTGGTATGTTGAGTTTAAACGTGGTCGTACAGACACTGAAGATGCTGAACGCTCCGGCCGGCCAAATGAGGTAGTTACACCGGAAATCATAAAAAAAGTCGACCAAATCGTTTTCGAAAACCGTAAATTAAAATTGCGTGAGATAGCTGACACCTTAAAGATATCATACGGCAGTGTGTACGCTATTTTGCATGAAAATTTGTCTATGAGGAAGCTGTTGTCAAAGTGGATGCCGCGTTTGCTCAACGGTGTCGTTGATTCCGAGCGCTGTTTAGAGTTGTTTTGCCGAAATAAACCGACTTTTTTGCATCGGTATGTGACAATCGACGAAACCTGGATCCATCAACACTCCGGTGTCAAAGCGGTCGTCAGCCGAGTGGACTGCAGTCGGTGAGAAGCGTCCAAAGCGGCCAAAAACCCAAATCTGGGCCGGTAAGGTTATGGCCTCAGTATTTTGGGATGCTCATGGAGTTTTGTTCATCGACTACCTTGAAAAAGGTAAGACGATCAATAGCGAACGTTACATTGGCCAATTGATGCATTTGAAGAACCGAATCGGTGAGAAACGGCTCCAAATGAAGAAGAATAAAGTGCTCTTTCACCAAGACAATGCGCCGTGTCACAAGTTGATCGCTACCATGGCGAAATTGAATGAATTGAGCTTCGAATTGCTTCCGCACCCACCATATTCACTGGATCTGGCCCCCAGCAACTACTACCTGTTTGCAGACTTAAAAAAAAATGCTCCGAGGAAAGAGATTCTACTCCAACGAGGAAGTCATCACCGAAACGAACGCTTATTTCGAGGCCAAAGATAAATCGTTCTATAAGAAAGGTATTGAAATGTTAGAGAAGCGCTGGACTAATTGTGTTGCTTTTGAAGGAGACTATATTGATGAATAAAGTCGAGTTTTTCCAAAAAAATGTGTTTTTCCTAGTTAGTCCCGGGACTTACTGATCCACGTGTTATAACTCTCGATAAATTATGCCGAGAGCAGTGCAATATCTGCCGTCATGAAACGTATAATACTTACAATTTCAAAATGTACAGAACACGGTATACACGGAAAAAAAAGTTCTTCGAAGTTTAGAGAGCTAGTTCTAGATTGGCGGATACAGAAGATCATTGCACCTAATTTTATAAAGCTTTTTATACCTTGTAGAAAGACTCTAGAAAAGTTTTTGAAGTTAAACTCGATTTAAGAAAGTTCAATAATTTGTAGAGAAAAATAAATAAATGAAAGAATTAAGAAAAGTGTCATAGGAATTAATTTGGAGGTAATGAGGAAATAAATATGCGGATTGAGTGTGTGCAATAGTAATTTAGTGTGTACCTGGAAGTAAATAAAGTGTTTAATAATAATAATAATATGAGAAATATATTTTTTTCGTTAAAAATTCATTTATAATTTTAATGAACTTTTTTCTAACGTTTCGAGGCTGCCACAATAGATTATATATTTCTTCCAGTTTTACATTTTATAGAACTATTACACCAAATTTCCATGAATTCACTCATTATATCCTACAACAGACGGTTTTAACTTTTACATGGAGAAAAATATTTCAAGAAACTTTACTTAAATTTTGAGAAAAGTTGGGACATAAGTACATGTTGGAGATTATTTAATATTATTGTCATAATTTTTGACGTACATTCTGAAACCTTACTCTACATTCTTAAACTTTACCCAACTGTGATGCATACTTTAAAATGCGGTACGTCACAAATTATTACAATAATATTAAATAATCTCCAACATGTACTTACATCCCAAATTTGCTAAAAGTTGAGTAAAATTTCTCGAATTGTTTTTCTCCGTGTATCAAATTAACCTTTGTATCCACTAATCTAGGTCTAGTTCTCTAAAATTCAAAGAACTCTTTTTTTCGTATACAGCATCACGTGATTCGCAGGATAAAGCAATTTTCATTTCTATTTGAATTTTTTCTCATAATTATCTAAAATGATTATGATATACTCAAGTAGGCTAAAAAGTCCAGAGAATTTGGTAATTCTTTCCCTAGTCACGATGATGAAACATATAACTTTTGCGTTAAAAGTTATTTCAATTTAATGAATTTTTCGTGAAAAACAGTCACTTTTTTTATGTTATTTAATTACAATTATTTGATAATATTAAGCAAATTCAGTGCCTATGCTTAGTCTCCCATCGAGTTCCTTTCTTCACAGAGAATATTTTTCAAAAAAATTAGTTGCTTCAACCAATAAAGTAGCTGTGTCATATTTTACAAACTGAAGTAATTGGGCCAACTAACCATTTTTCTCAGTGCTCATTTCCAAAATCTGATAAGTTGTTAAGTACGTTCATTATCTCTTCGAGAAAATTAGCAATACAAGTTTTAACTGCAGTAAAAACCTTTATTGCTAATTTTCTCTTGCTACTTTTTACAAATTTCTCAAATCTCATACACTATTAAAACTGTTTCTACTTTAATATACACTGGTATTTTAAATTTGCAAAATCAAGTGTATGCAGTTGCTATTAAGAGAGTGTATATTGAATTCCATATACTATACACGGAGAAAAATGGATGTTCAATTATGGGATAGCCATTTTATATGTTCAATTGTAATATCTAGATGTTCAACTGTAATATTCAAGATATTAATCTCTGCATATTTTAACATCTTAGATATTACAGCTGGATATCTAGATATTACAACTAAACATATAAAATGGCTGTCCCATAGTAAAACATCTAGATAATAATTCTAAACATCTATTTTTCTCTGTGTACTATCCATATTAATCATTCGTGAAAATAAGTCAGATTACACGTTGAAATTCTAATATTTAGAGTGAATTTGGAAAAAGTGCCATCCGTATGTTGCACTTTAATCATAAATAATATTAATAATAATTAATCATAAATTTGTGAAAACCATAAATAGTGTGGTTAAAATGCGGAATTTTCGCTTTATTACAGAACTGTTCAGTTAATACCGTAGCTTTTGTAACTTTTTAAAAACTTTTGAATACGTATTACATAATTCGAGTTTCAAAATTCTCTCTGAAATATTCAAGAAAATTTACATGAACAATATTATGTTCTATGAAATAACTGATGATATATCCTAAGTACATTTCTGTTGAATTTATGAACTGTCTCCCATAACTAGAATTCTAACCAGACATCTGTAATTTTTCTAGAACAATTTTTACCCGTGTGTTTAAATTTTGGATGGTTATGACGATTGAAACAAAAAAGGCACCAAATCATAATAATTTACGTACTACATTAATGTGTTTAGGAAGTATTGAACATTGAAACACCTATCGAACCCTCGAAGCAACCCTCTCAGAAAAACATTTTGGCCGTTATGCGCGACGGGATATTTGCACAATTATGAGCTGTAGAACGACAGGGTCGTGGACATAAGTCATCGTCATAGGAGGTGTTGTAAAGGGTGGAAGGACATGACCGGGAGGCGAGAGGGTAGAACGATGGGTGCTCGTGGGAGCCGCCGCGTGCGGCTCGTGCTATCATCGCATTATTAGCATGAAGGCGATTCGTTTCTAGGACCATCGATATGGCAATGAGGGGTTCGAAATAGCAAGAGAAAAGGGGATCGAAAACACTGACGTAACTATAAAACACCCAGAGGGAAGCTTACATCCCTTTTGAAATTTCCTCTAGAAATTCAACGATTTCTCGCGGTCTGACTGTTTACTGATCTGGAAAAATATGTTACAGGAATTTATAGCCAGAGAAAGAGATCAGTTCTGGCGTTTAGAATCAATAAATAAATATAAAATTCAATGGACTAATAATGTAAAATTTGTCATATTTTTAAAAGGGTAAATGGATTGAATTATATAAAAAATCAGACGTGTAAATATATTATTTTTAAGGTACTTACTTGGCATGAATAAGATGAATAAACTAGAAAATCTTCGAAATATTATTTTCAAACGTTTGGGAATTCTACTAAAATCAGTGATAACATAGGAAGAGAGAGAAAGTAAAAATGATCTATGATTTAAGATGCCGTAAAATAATGCATTTAACAAATTTTATTTTTACCCGAACTTTTTTTCTTATCGCTTCATACCAGATTTTAAATAATGATGTGATTCTATTAAATAACGGATCAGTTTTTTAGGAAAAAGATTCTCTACAACTTAACCGTTTCCAATTTTCTAAAATGAATATATTAATACCAAATTTATCAATTTGTTTATAAAAATGTTGTATAATATTGCTGTTCTTGAAAGCAAGAGTATCTATTTTTACCTGAGGTCTAATTTTTGTGGATGAACTACCTTAAGGTAGGAAAGTTTGTTTTTATCTCAGGTTTGGAAAACTGTCAATTCACTTTGAATTTGGCTGTAATCTAGATGTTCTGAAATTTACGTGCAAAGTAATAAAACTTTAGTTTTTGCTGAGTGAAAATGATCTTAAATATTTTTGCTTAGCATTTGCTACTTTTATTTTTGAAGAATTGAAACATACTTATACAAATAAAACTATTGTCCATAAAATTCATCCAAGTTGTAATTTATCACGAAAACTGTTCGCATGCTGGTTACAATATGTATTCCATTTCGCGATCAATATGAGCCGCAAAGCAAAACAAAATTTACGTTTTATATTATCAAATATCTGTTAAGAGAGAAATTTGGAAATATTCAAAAATGAGATATAGTGAAAAAGGATTAGTTTTAAATTTTGGTAAAATATATTGTTTTCATTTATCAAGATTTTGTTCATTGTCGTTTCGAAATTGCAATGCATTTGCATTTATCAGCCTTGGAGTAGTGGAGGCTACACTTGAACGACTTTCTCGTCCTGAACTATGCGATGACGTACTCGGCCACTGGGTTCTAGTCAAGCAGCTAATGAGCCGAGCTTCATAGACGACGACAAACTCTACTACTTCTTTTTCCCGATCGCTGCTATCGAACACTTCTACTAGATCAGCCGTGTAACTAGCCCCGTTCCAGTGATTTTTTTTTCTTTTATGAAAAAAACGAGAGAAAGAATTATTTTAAAGCAGACTACCTGCTTGTCTTGCATTATATTCACTTTAAATTTTATTCATCAAAAAATTAATTATTATAGTGCGTTTGGGATGACTCACAAGTAGACTGTAATTAAATTCTAATATATTAAACTGAATAATACATTTTATCGTTTAACTTTCTTTAAACGTCATGGAAATTCCCGCTTCATTTTTTTTGTCAGTATTGGTCAAACAATAGAGCACGAAGGATCGCCACAGCTTTTTACATCCATTTTGAATTCAGAGATGGTTTCACGTCATTCGACAAACGGCCATTCATCAAACAGAATGAGCAGCGTGCCGATGTTTTATTTGCAAATCTAAAAATGCAATACAGGAAAAAGCTGGAACGTCACAATACTGAAATACTATAGTGTTTGTAGGCGCCATACCGCACCACTGAGATTTTAATCTTATTTGTGGTGCAATATCGATCACTGAGAGATGATACCAAAACGTGTCAACGCTGAGTCGACAATTTCCAATCAAGAGAGGACAAGCAAATCGATGCTACCTAATTAAAAAATACACAACTCGTAGTGGTAAATAGAATAGACGCTACTTGCGTTAAGTTAATAATGCATAAATAACGGCTCTGCATTAAAAATAAGAAAAAAAAATCTGCCCGCTTCGCGGGCACATTCTCATCGCGCGCTTCGCTCGCAAGTTTGAGCGCGCCTAGGGCGCGCGATTTTATCGTCGCGCTCGTTCTTGTGCTCTTCACATACATTCAAGTTTATTTATTATAATTTGATATTGAAGTTCAAACCAATTTTATAATATTAAAGATGATGTAAATTACATATTTAGTCTAAAAAATGGAATTTTGATATTGACTTTTTTCGAATTTGAATATGCTGTAACATTTCTAATTTTGATTTAATCAAAAAATGTTATCAGGATAATTTTTAGAGATTTATGAGCACTATCTAAAACCAGTATTAAAATTTTTGATTTTTTCAAAAAATTATTTTCAAAAACACAAAAGTAGTGCTCAACCACTCAATTTTGATTGGATGTGGCTGGTTAACGAACTTGTCCTTACTTTTTCGGCTCTGATAAAGTGTACCAAAGCTCAATTAAATCTGATAATTCTATCGAGAGTTATGCCGCACACGACCTACAGACAGACAGACAGACAGACAGACACTTTCGTAAAAACCCTTTTTTCTGACTCAGGGGGTCTCAAAACGTAAAGATTTGATGAAAATTTCGAAAGTCATTTTTCACATAAAACCAATACCTTCTCATCCATGATGAGAATGTAACAATGAATAAATCTCTTGAAATAAAATTCTTTTAACGATAGTATATTGATGATCAGATTCAAAAAGATGATTCTAATAAAGGACTTTCACCTAGGATAGCTGGAAGCATTGGAGCGCAATATCTCCAGGATCGAATCTTCGAATCTCATATATATCCGAGTAGAGGGAGTGCGGCGATTCTGAAAGATGGGTTCGGCCGGCAAGTCAAGGACGAAGGGTCAGCTATATGGCCATTTCACTTCTCTGTATGTTCAATATCCGTATATGTGTGCCGAATCTCAGTGGCCTTCCGGATTCGGATTTTCAATCTGTAGGTATCAGAGATCCAGAAGATCCGAGTGGGATCCAAGGATCGACAGCCACGCTGATTCGCACACGCAAACATAGCGACAGCAAAGTAACAGTCGAATGGTCTATCCAAGCACATTGGTTGCTCTGCCCGGATGCTGTGGATGGCTGGCTATCGAGCGACGCCGATGCAATTCCAATTCCTAGCTGTCAGCGGCAGAGCTGCGGGAGACGCGTCCATTCGTGATCAGCCTCCCGTGAAATCCTGTGCCTCCCTGATTCACCCCAAAACGAAGCCTCACGCTCCCCCTTCACCTCCGATTTGCTATCCAGAATGCCTCCCCCACCTCACTCTTCACATTACTCCCTGATAGCCTCCACATTCTCGGCACTGAGAAGCGTCAAACGTTGAACCCTCTAGCTGCCACCTAGTGTTAATGCGTCGATGCGTGCTCTTGCGAATTCCTTAAAATCCGCATGTGCAAGTCTCCAAACCATATCCCATTTCTGGTTTAATCGATCTGAGCTGCGATTAACAATACTTATGCAATCTTTTTCGCATTTTGTTCACCTCTTTAATTCGCCTCCTCAGATTTTAGCAACAAAAACTCATTCATGTTTTTCCATTAACAGTTATTCTTTGTTATATGTTTTGAGAATTCCTAGACATTATTACAGATACATTTTTTTCCTTATTAATTACAATATAAGAAAATTATATCTATTGTATGATTCTATCTTTATTTATATTGTGCGTGAATGCTGCACATAGTTACACCGCATTTATCTAGTATGTAGCGCAATACCGAATTATAGTATTCATGGTGGCTTTTCTTTTGCGAGTATAATACACACTTGTGGTGGTTGGAAAAAGCGAAGAATCCGAGACAGATACGCGGAGATAGAAAAAATAAAGAAAAAGGAGAAAGGCAGATACATGGAGAGTAGATGCCCCTAACGCACGACACAATCCGGCAGCTTCGTCTGCTTCGATGGATTTTAAAAGATCGCCCCGAGATTATTACTTTTTTCCTTTTCTTTTCTTTTTATTCTTCTATTATTATTTGAGAGGAGCGCCGGATGGCGTCGGCCGGCATATACCACGTATCTACGTGTGGAAGAGTCTCGCATCTACACAGCCTCGGGTTATGTTAGGTAGGATGCGTGGAAACCATAGACGACTTTGGGTAGGCTGGTTGGTTTCCCGCCGTGACTATCGACACGCATTCAAGCTCACCGTTACGGAAGTAACGTCGAGACAACGGTAGAAGGCCTCAACTAGCAACGAGAAAAAGAAAGAGGGCTTTACCAGATGCTACCATTCCTACTGACACTCAAAACTTCTATAGATCCAACTTCTTGATATCTTTCCAAAATAAGTTTCTCTAAAATCATGTGCTGACCTTTTCCCATTGAGCAAACGGATGTCCACATAACAAGCCACTTGAGTGTTTAGGATATTGTTACAACGTTTCAGCTTGATATAGAGATTGTTAAAACAACCTTATGATATTAAGGCCATGGGTCAACCGGGTCACATAACCAATTTCATAGGTTAATCGAACCATGTCAGATAAATTTTTTTTTTTTCTAATATATCTACTCGAAAATTAAAAGTACGTAATAAAAGGCGGTGAGGATCGTCTGTCAACTTCGTTTTAGTAAACATTTTGCAAAAAATTTATTTTTGAGATAATGAAACTGGTAGTTATCGACAATTACAGCTCTGTAACGTCATTTCCACAGGAAATGGAATATCGCTCTGAAATTTCGAAACATGGATAAGAAAGCACTAGGACAGGTTTGTTGGGTGCCGGATATCGAAATAAATACAAAAATTATTTTATCAAAGTGATATAACATTAGAAAGTGATTACAACAAAAAAGACAGAATTTTTGGAAGCGGTATTTCTGTAGTAACTATAAAACTCTTTTTCTTTCTACACTCAACGCTTTTGTCAAAACTTTTTATTCCTACTTTCTAATCATTTTCCAAAATTTTCCCGCTTTATTTCAACTTTAAATTTTAAATGTGGGGAAAAAATCAATATGCATGAGACTTAATTCATCAGCTGATGTGATTGATCCATGACCTTAATTGCTGTCCTTTTCTAAATAACAATCACTTTCACTATGGAACCAAATTAAAACTGATAATATGTTTGAACCAGATGAAAAGCATAATAAAATCACTGAAGAACACTTTTCCTTAGGGTTTAAATCT
Organism: Diplolepis rosae; assembly: GCA_030998225.1. Lineage (NCBI taxonomy): Eukaryota > Metazoa > Arthropoda > Insecta > Hymenoptera > Diplolepididae > Diplolepis > Diplolepis rosae. Next base: position 5,643,986 of record JAPYXD010000466.1, read on the forward strand.
CGGCTTGCCTTATTCTTACGTGTGGATTCTGATTAAACGAGAAATCAATTCTTCGGTGCCGTTTGATCCGTTACATATTTGAAATCCGATCGCTGTAAAAGGGATCCTCTTCTCAGGTACTTTTCTCGGATGAGACGACACCGCTTGCAGCATCTCTGTGTCCCACATGACCGGTGATTTTTCGACCACAATAATGAGGGCTTATACCACAAAAGCAAAAGCCGAGCTCGATTATTAACTCCTCCTGATTCCACACAAAGGTGGGCTTAGCACGGGTTTCTTCCATTACCCACAGTTCGTCTCACTTGAGGTGCAGGTAAGCACAGGTGTGGGTATCGCAAAGTTAAATCCACCTCTCCCGATCGTATCATCTCAAAATAATCGATTCAACGCACTGATCTTGATATCCTATAACATTTCAGATACTTGCATCTATAAATGCATATAGCTAAAATATCCGTTCACATTTCAAGTTCTAAAAAATTAAAACTTTCTAATTTTATTCCATCGCACTGTACGATTTATAAAAATGTGCTTTCGGTAATAGTCTTAGCGTGCAGATTATTTATTCAGACTACAAAAATGATGATTGGTCTTTTAAATTGATATACACATTCTATTTGAAATTACGATTAATATAGAAAAAAATCTGCCCGCTTCGCGGGCACATTCTCATCGCGCGCTTCGCGCGGAGCTCGCTTCGCGCTCGGTCTTGTGCTCTTCGCATACATTTAAGTTTATTTCTTATATTTTGATACTGAAGCTCAAACCAATTTTATAATAATATTACAGATGATGTGAATTACACATTTTCTCAAATCCCACTCTATTTCTTTTTGAATTTAAGTGAAACAGGAAATTCAATTTACTTAAGGCACTATCGGCCTTAAGGAACACATTCTCATCATGACACTCGCGCTTCGCGCTCGATTTTCTGTATACATTTCAGTATAACTTTTTAATAAATTACATGATTAAAAGAATTTACTTTCTTCCACATATCTAAAAAGGAAAAACAATTGTAGACTTTATTTAAGGAAACGATTTTGTAGAACAACGCTTATTTCGTATTTCACATATTTTGGTGAAAAAAATCGAATTTTTTCAATATTAAAAATCAAAACATAAAATATACATCCTGTCCCGAAATTTCTTTATCAGAATTTGTAGACCTCATTTAAGCAAACAATTTTCCATCTAAATGTTTTTTTTGTATCTCACATATTTTGTCTAAAAATGGAATTTTTTCATTTTTATCGTATTTTTTGGAATTTAAACGAAAAATATATCTTTTATCAGAAACTGTGTCAGACAAAATTTGTAGATCTTTTTGAAACAAACAACTTTGTATTCTTACGTTTTTTTGGTATTTCCAATATTATTGTTAAAAAATTGAATTTTGGATTTTCAATAGTTTTTTTTTTAATTAAAAAGAAAAATATGCATCTTATGAAAAAATGTTATAATTCAAATTTGTAGGTCTTTATGTATTCAATAATATTGTATTATAACGTTTTTTCGTATCTCGTATAATTTAACTTGAAAATGGAATTTTGATATTGACTTTTTTCGAATTTGAATATGCTGTAACATTTCTAATTTTGATTTAATCAAAAAATGTTATAAGGATAATTTGTAGAGATTTATGAGCACTATCAAAAACCAGGATTGGAATTTTTGATTTTTTCAAAAAATTATTTTCAAAAACACAAAAGTAGTGCTCCATCCCTCAATTTTGATTGGATGTGGCTGGTTAACAAACTTGTCCTTACTTTTTCGGCTCCGATAAAGTGTACCAAAGCTCAATTCAATCTGATAATTCTATCGAGTTATGCCGCACACGACCTACAGACAGACAGACAGACAGACACTTTCGTAAAAACCATTTTTTCTGACTCAGGGGGTCTCAAAACGTAAAGATTTGATGAAAATTTCGAAAGTCATTTTTCACATAAAACCAATACCTTCTCATCCATGATGAGAATGTAAAAATTAGTTCAACTGATTCTGAAATATATTACTTTCTTAAAATTTTTAGTCCAAATTTCAAAATTTTTGGCAATTACTGATGAATAATAAATGATGTGTTTTTGAATGACCCTACAAGTTTGTTCCGTTTTATTGCATTTGGTTAAACTTGTTCACTGACCTCATGGCACTACGACACCTCAAATAATGCTCCAAAATGTGCAAGTTAGCAAAGAATTATCGAAGACTATCGCATCGAAAACAAATAAGTATCGCTTACTTATATGCTTACTTACACTCTAAAAACAAGTTTGTAGTGAAATGTGCAATTTTTACACACTACACACGTTGTTAAGTATGTAATTGAGCGAAGTGTGTACTTACTAAACATTGCCAACTCAATTTTTCGGGTACAAAACGTTAAAGTGTTTGAAAATTAAACGTTACGTTTGTAATGTGTATTGAAAATACACATTTCAAATGCCTAAAAAGTTACTATCGTGATTCACGTGTAGAAGTAACACACTTGTTTTTAGAGTGTATCCTAGCATGAGCAGATATTCAATCTGTCTCTGCTTTCTTATCCTCTGTGAACTGCGAACCATTAATACTTACACATCAAGAAGGTTTTGTGGTTGATGTTGCTTCTTCCAAGCCTAACTTAGGAGTAGTTCCTCTGAACACAATTTTCGAAATTTACATATTTTAATTTTTTTATTGCTTTAGCCATTCTATACATCGAACCATTCGCAGAATGAGGAAAATATTTTTACTTGGTTTTAAATTAATTCAAGTGAAACAGGAAATTTAATTTACTTAAGGCTCTATCAGCCTTAAGGAACACATTCTCATCATGACGCTCGCGCTTCGCGCTCGATTTTCTGTATACATTTTAGTCACTTTTTAATAAATTACATGGTTAAAATAATTTATTTTATTCCAAATCTCTCAAAAAGGAAAAACAATCGTAGACTTTATTTAAGAAAACGATTTTGCAGAAAAACGCTTATTTCGTATCTCATATATTTTGGTGAAAAAAATCGAATTTTTTTAATATTAAAAATCAAAACATAAAATATACCTCCTGTCCCGAAATGTCTTAATGAGAATTTGTAGACCTTATTTAGGCAAACAATTTTTCATCTAAACGTTTTTTTTTGTATCTCACATATTTTGTCTAAAAAATGGAATTTTTGAATTTTAATCGTATTTTTTGGAATTGAAACGAAAAATATATGTTTTTTCAGAAACTGTGTCAAACAAAATTTGTAGATCTTTTTGAAATGAACAACTTTGTATTCTTACGTTTTTTTCATATTTCACATATTATTGTTAAAAAATTGAATTTTGGATTTTCAATAGTTTTTTTTTTAAATTAAAAAGAAAAATATGCATCTTATGAAAAAATGTTACAATTCAAATTTGTAGGTCTTTATGTAGAAAATAATATTGTATCATAACGTTTTCTCGTATCTCGTATAATTTAAGTGGAAAATGGAATTTTGATATTGACTTTTTTCGAATTTGAATATGCTGTAACATTTATAATTTTGATTTAATCAAAAAATGTTATCGAGATAATTTGTAGAGATTTATGAGCACTATAAAAAACCACTATTGAAATTTTTGATTTTTTCAAAAACACAAAAGTAGTGGTCAATCCCTCAATTTTGATTGGATGTGACTGGTTAACGAACCTGTCCATACTTTTTCGACTCCGATAAAGTGTGCCAAAGCTCAATTCAATCTGATAATTCAATCGAGAGTTATGCCGCACACGACCTACAGACAGACAGACAGACAGACAGACACTTTCGTAAAAATCGTTTTTTCTGACTCAGGGGGTCTCAAAACGTAAAGATTTGATGAAAATTTCGAAAGTCATTTTTCACATAAAACCAATACCTTCTCATCCATGATGAGAATGTAAAAATAGGAAAATTTTATCTAACATATAGCATTTCTAAAAATTGTTATATTAATCAAAATCATTTTATGATCCTCGATGAAAAATAATAAGAAAACACCGTCGAGTCTAACGAAAATTTTAATTAAAATTTAAGAATTAATTATTAATTATTTTCTCATTTTTAAAGTTTCTATTTTAAAATGTAACAAATTCAAGTTATAAACAAGCAAAGTTCATGCTATTTTTGCCGGGTAAGAATTATAAAGACAGAAATATAGCAGGAACGAATACTTTTGTAGGAGAGTGTAATGAAAAGTTGATAAATTTACTTCTCTATTATACAGAACATAGTCAAAATACAATTTTACACGTAGTCATGTTACGAATTTGATTTTATATAACCTTAAAGGTGATTTTGTGAAATTAAAAATCTGGTACTTTTGGTACGTACACTGATGGATCAACAATTGTTTAAATTCAACCACAAAAAGTAGTTAAGGACAATTTCAATTACATATATCACGTCACAATGCTCAGGATTTTTTCTCTATGTAATATTCCTTCTCATTCAGCACTTGACTTCAAGCTTAAGAATCTAATGAAATAAATAATTTCCATTGGTTAAAGTTTTTGAATACTTTAGTTTGAAACTAGTTGCGAAAAAGGGTTTGAAAAAGCAGCCAAACTATATTAGTAGTCTCTCGATAACATAATCGACTTCTCCATAAAGTGAATACATCAACGATATCGTAAAGTAGTGGTATTCCATCTTGACGAGCATTCGAGGGTGTAACGTGAAAATAGCAGACAGGGGATTGGAAGACGAATAGACGACTCTTAACACAGCTCGACGATAGCGTAGGTGGAGTCGAAGAAGGGAGAGGTCAGCCATACGTGGTTACTCGTTCCGCGGTACCTACAATACATCATTTTCGGCTGGGATGATCTTACGGTAGATTTACCATTTGTACAGTTTATGGGCGCCGGTCTGGGTCATAAACTTGGTTGGCAAAGACGGCGACCCGACTGGGCTAGGTATGAGTTCAATTCCGACATCGCCAAACGGATAAATGACTTAAAAGGTAAAAACTAGTTTGAATACGTAAGCAACAGTACTTGTACCTATATAATATATAATGTTGTTTTCAATTTCACTTTTGATTCACGGTATCTTAATTTAGTCCGTATATTGATCCTCGCGCACTTTATTCAATTCATTACAATTTGGTACATCTTTTTTTTAAATTAACGCTTTTCAAGGCCAAGTCTTGAATTCTTATACAATAATTATAAGAAAAGTGTTTCTAAAAATAAATTTCTTTATAATTATAAATATTTACCTAATTACTCAAAGTTTCAACTCGATAGCTCAATTGAGGGGCCGGAAGCAATAAGGGTGTTAGCGTTCGGATCTCCTTAACAATGACGTCTCGGTTACCGATTTTCCGAAGTCAAGAAAATTAAATAAAAAGAATACCATCATATTCAGCATTATTTATTTTCTTGACTTCGGAAAATCGGTAACCGAGACGTTACGTTTGAGGAGATCCGAGCACTAAGCCCCTTATTGCTTCCGGCCCCTCATTTAATGTGGAATTGCGAAGAAAGAAAAAAAATTAAAGAATTGACAACTGTTTACAGACTATAACACGTCACATTAATTTTCAAAGAACAAAAACTTTCAGAAACTTGAAACAGAGAAAATCACCTAAAAAATTAACTCAAAGATTTTATCTAGAAAAGTAACGTTCAATTATGTGATTATTTTCATTTAATTTCATAGAATCTCTACAGGGAATTTAACAGAGTTTAGCATAAAATGTAATTTTCTCAGTCAGTAAATTAGTTTATATACGTTATAATAGTATTAACACTACATTCCTATACCACGTGGCCACTCTGTACATTATGTACAACGCGTGTTAGTGAAACTAAAGGTATCGTTACCATAAGGCAGCTCGGAGAAGGGGGAAATTAAATGCGCAATCGGCCGTTACCAGTTGATTGATTCGTACACTCGGATCTGTTCAACATTGTGAGAAAATGTGCTAAACTGTAGGATTTATGTTCTCCCCTAATTGCGTCGCTCCTGACGGCAATCGCCCCTGGCGCTCGCTTGAGATTAGTTTCCGCGTCGCACAAACGGAAGTCTATAATTGCCAATCATCTATGAAATTCTATATCAATGACCTTTTTAGTTTTTGTATCCTTGACACGTATATAATTATATTCGTGCAGATTTATATTTAAATTGAGGGTAGCTACTTTTTTATTTTCAATAACTTTCAATTTCTAGGCTGTGAGATGAGAAAAAGTAGATCAGAAGGAAATAATATAATAAAAATAAATAAATAAATGAATGACAAAAGAAAAAAAAACTTTCTTTAATTTTGCAACAATTTTAGCATATTAAGCTTCAGCATGCTAAAGATGTTCTTATTTGCCCAGTTCCTGTAATATTTACTTGTATTGTCATAGTGTCTATTTTGAAAATCCAGTTTTCGGTACCTGTAGAGCAGGTTAAAATTGCGTTTTCCAACCCTAGAGTTGAAATTTTGAAAGTAGGGTTAAAAATCGCAGTTTCAACCCGCTCTACAGTTACACCAAATCAAATTGTCAAAAGAGTTGCTATAAAAAATAATATGCATTACTCGAAACAAAACACAACGAATTCAACGAGTGTGATTACCTCTTGTAAAGCAATATATATACTATTGAATAATTTTAATAAGTATGAATATTGTTTTTATCTTAATGAATTTTTATTATAGGTTTTGTGTTGCCATCTATCGAAGTTTTTTAAAACTAGATTGTGATTGCCACGGTAATTCTACATTATCAATTTTAAATTTAAATGATTATTATAAATATGTGATTTGATTTCTCAAATTATATTTCGAACAATGTTATTAGTTCAGCTTACATTAAACATTTTATAATAATATTTTGTGATCAAAATGTTGTTACCGACACACGATCACATGAAAAACCAGGTGTTACACACAAAAAAAAAGTTTCTTTGATTGAAAAAAAATGTCTGAATCAAACAAATTTGTGCATTGCTATATGAACAAAGAAAAGTTTCTTTGATCTAAAGAAATTTCTTGATTATTATATTTTCTTTGAATTACAAAAATCGCCTTTATTCGAACAAAAATGTTTTTTAAAACAATAGAAATTGTTTGGTATGTTGAGCCACACATGTTTTTAAATTAAAGAAAAACATTGTTTGCCTTAAGGACGTGGACCAACCGGATCACGTGATTAGATTCCTACCTTACTAGCATTTTCAATTCGTGTAATCCCATTTCTGTAAAATATGAGATAAAAGATTACAAATTTGTGAGAGTAAATGAAATGCACTAAGGTAAGTCTGACTGGTCATGAATGTTTATAATTATAAAATTAGTTTTTTTCTGAAGAAATTTTTTTCCATAATTATAAACAATTATGAAGAGACAGACCTATATTAATGTATTTCATTTCATTCTACAAATTCTCAGGTATCTATCTTATTTTTTATAGAAATGCGGTTACACAAACTGTAATGCCGGTAAAGTAGGAATCTAGTCGAGTGACCAGGTTGGTCCATGGCCTTAATAAACAAATTATTTGACTTCAAAAAAGATAAACTTAAATATACAAAATTTTTATTTCTTCCAACCAGAAAAATTTATTAGAATTAAAGAAAAGGGTTTTTATTCCTGTTACGTCACGAGTACGTAAATACTGACTTTGATCAAAGATTCCTCGTTTTAAGTTAGAATCAAGTGATCCTCGCTTAGGGATGAGGATAAGTCAATGAAAGACACAATGATTATAAAAATAATAAAAATTGAATTTATTTAATTGCTTAAAAGGTCAGAATACACATTTGTTAAGACAATTCATATATAATGTAGGCACAGGCTGGTTGGTACGTGGGTGAGAGAGAGACAGAGAATAAGGAGAGAGAGAGAGAGAGAGAGGTTCGGTACCTTTATGTACTCACGGCGGTGAGTTGTAAGTACACAGGATCACTGATCTCTATAATACACTGGATGCACAATGCCAATGGGAAAGTCCGCAAAGTCGTGTGCCCAATTGAAGGCTGAGCCGCCATATTTACTTAGGTTGATTACAAAGAATGTTGCGGTAAATTCAAATTTAGTAAAATTAAACTAATGGAATGAAATTTATTAAATAATACTAAAATATAACTCAGTAATATTTATTATTATGGTATATAATGTTGTATATATTTAAATAGGCATATGTATTTATTTCTTAACTATAATTAAATATTATTTATTACTTTTGCATGTAGTTATAAATTAAGGTGTTGAATTAGTCACTACTTTAGTTTGACATTTAGAACTTCTTGTTTGTGATATTCTGGTGATTTTTAATTAAGTGATTTGCTGCTTGTGAAGTACTTTTGTACCTGATGTTTTGTACTATTTAGTGATAATCTTCTATATTATTACTTAGGTCTTTATAGAATTGGATTATGTTATTTAGTAACATACTAGTCACAGCATGTACATGCTTAATTTTCATGTAATATCTGCATTCAGTATTAATTATATTTTAGGGTTTGTTTCTTTTCCAATTTTATTATTTTCTGATAAATTAAAATGTTCGTAATGTTCAGAGCAGTCTGTAATTTTTTTCAAAAACGATCAAGCCACCTTAAATACAATTTTAATTAAAAATAAGTATATTTTCCTTTGACTCAATTGAAATACTTATTGAAATAAAATTAATCTTTCATTTAATTTCTCGAGACTTGATATTTATTACTTTAAAGCTTATTTAGCAATATTTTCCAACTGAATAAGTAAATTAAAAACGTTTAGCATCATCTTATTTCCGAAATGAAATGGTATGACCGCTTTTGAAAATAAGAAACTAAAAATAATAATTTATCTTCTTAAGAAATAAATGTCTGTAAACAAACTTCAAAGTAATAAACATGTATGGTTTAAAGAAATAAATCTCAATTATATATGTAAATAATATATAAGGCATTCGTTAATAATTATTTATTCTTATTCTAAAAAGTATTATATTATAAATAAAAAAAGTAACAAATGTTTTTTTGTTTTTTATTACTTTTTATTGAATATGAAACGCCACATGTAAAACAAAACAGGTATCTACACGGAGAGAAATAAGTGTTGCCATGCACATGGAACTCACAAAGTGTTACACACATATCGAATAACGATTGTGAAACACGCAAATTCAAGTGTTTGACACTAGACAACGTTCTTGCTCTACCTATTAAATATTCGTGCGTGTAGCACTAGCGACTCTGAGCTGGAACACATGAACGCTGAGTATATGATACAAGCGTTTGGTACCTTTGGCTCATCTAGTATCTATTATAAGTCGCATGAGTAGTAAATGTTCTAATATCACATACTTTTTATGCGAATACGCAGTATTTTGTCATTGTAGATTACTGTGCGCAGCTCGCATGAATTTTGAGCATTTATTACTCGAGTCTATAAGTTCAACTATTTGAACAGCCACAATTGTCAAACACTGGTCTCTTTCGAGTGCATGACACCAGTTATTTCTCTCCGTGTAAGATGAAATATATGTCATATTAAAAACATAGTTAAAGCAGCAAAAATTTTATAAATGTCATATATTATAATTAATATATCATTTAGAAATAAAGGTCTCTCATCTATATTAATATTATACTACAATACTTTCACTATTCACGTCTTTAGTTATTAAATGTCTTTTTAATCTATAAAGAAGCTTATTTTATCCTAAAATATTATCATAATTTTCTTCTTTGAACCTTTGTTTTGCTTCTCATAAATGAGTTATCTTTAAAAGTCATATTATTGACGTGACTTTATCTAATACTTTCAGTCCTTCTCATTCCTAAGCTGATAACTGAAATGGATTTTACATAGCAGATAATCATGCGTTGATCCTTCTTTTACGTTTATCTGCTATAAAAAATCCATTTTAGCTTTTAATTTAAGAATGGGAATTAAGGACGAAAAATATCGGATAAAGTCATATTAATGAACTACCCTTAAGACTTGAATCTACAACTGCGAGTTCGAAACTCGTTCTACACTCTGTCAAAAAAGTACCGGGAATTGGTCGATAATAGACAAACTATTTATTATTCATCCAAATTTATTTTATCGCCTTTAAAGTAGGCCCCTCCCGAAATAATACACTTATGTCATCGAATAATCCAATTATCGAAACATTTTTTAAAGACATTTTCCGGAATCGACTTCAGTTCTCGCCACGAATTCTCTTTTACGTCTTCTATCGACTGAAAACGGGTGCCTTGAAGTGGTAATTTGAGTTTCTGAAAGAGAAAAATGTCGGCCGGAGTCATATCAGGTGAATACGGCGGTTTTTCGATGATATTCGTTGAGTTTTTGGCCAGAAATTCGTTCACAATGATAGTCTTGTGAGATGGTTCGTTATCGTGGTGCAAAATCCATGAATTTTTTTTCCAAAAATCTGCCCTTTTTGACGAATTTGCACTCTCAAACGCTTCATAAGGCTCAAATAATATTCTTTGTGCCCAAACTGGCGGAAAAAGTCGCATTGCATGCTTGCGCGCAGAGCGGCTAGCAGCCAATTGCGCCTCGGCGACGCAATCGGGCGAAATGTTCATACCCCCGACACTTGACTGCCCGCCGTTAACTACACGCATGCACGCAATGCGACTTTTTTCCGCCAATTTGGACACAAAACGTCGTGTATACCTCGGGGGGCATGACGGCGATGCGACTTGTGTGAATACCGCCCTCGCTACGCACGGGCGGGTACACTTCGCACTCGCCACAATCGCCACCATGTCGCCCTTGGTACACAATCTACTATTATTTTTACCGTCTGACCTTCTGGCAAGAATTTCGACTGCACAACACCGTTAATTTCAGTTGAAGACGTTGATGACCGACCTTAGCAAGACAAATCTTCCAACATATCTTGACCGCTTTTAAATGCACTGTACCACTTTTATGCACGTCTTTTTGATAAAGTCGATTCACTGTAAGCCTTCCGTAACATTTTCAGCGATTCCGCACACAAAATTCCATTTGCAATGCAAATTTGAGACAAATTTTTTGTTCGATATTCTTATCCATTGGAAAAATCACAAAACACACTTGAGATAAACTGACAACATCGAGCACTGTGAACAAACTAAATAACAGATCACGCTCGAACTCCACGTCAGTATAGAGGACAGTTGTGCCAATTTAGTGTCAAAAAGGTTTTTCACAATCTCTCTAAGCGGGCTTTTTGAATGATCAATTCCCGGTACTTGTTTGACAGAGTGCATAATGCTTATGAAATTAATGACAATTAAGTCAAACAAGAACAAAAATGTTACACAGAATTCAAGTAGAAATTCGAAGGTAATTCCTCTTATACATATTTCCAATTTTTTTCAAAGGGGATTAAACTTTTATTTCATGATAATTATTAAATTATTCATTATGATAATAATGAAATAAATAACAGAAACTTCGTTCGGATTTCTTTACATAAGTACAATATCAAGAAATCTTTTAAATTCTACTATCACAACCCTTATCGAAGAAACCCTCAAATTTTTTAGGGTTAAACTCTCGATTTTTCAGGGTTTTACCCTCAAGTTAAGGATTAAACCCTCATGTTTAAGGTAAAACTCTCAACAAGTTAGGATTTTACCCTCATGACGAGGGTTAATCCTCGATTGTCTAGGGTTCAACCCTCAAGTGTCGAGGGTTGACCTTCGAGTGTTTAGGGTTCAATCCTTAAGGTAAGCTCAAGTTTACCCCCGAGTGTCAATTATAACACTCAACTGTCCTGGGTTATATTTTCCACTGGAAAGACTGCAGTTCACTGCAGTTTTTATAACATGAAATTACTGTTGGATTGTTGACGAAAAGGACCAGACATATGCTTTTTAGTTCAGTCTTATAAGTTTCTTTATTACATTTGAGTTTAGTCAAATACACATAGTCTTACTAGTCGACTTCGACTTTCTCGCTAAACAAGTTTTGTTATTCGATTTCTTGTTTGTTGGATACTCTGACAATGCAAGACACAAGTCGATATCCACGTTCTAATATGTCGTATCCCACAAAATTTGAGAAATTGACTTTTTTTTAAAAATGGATCAATAATAATGTTTTACAGCTTATATTAAAATCCTAGGAGTCAAATTGTTTATTTAATATTTTGAAATAAATATTCTAATATGTCGTATCCCACATGCCGATTTTCACGAATTCTAATATGTCGTATCCCACATCCATAGATTAAGTCAGCGCCAGCGATGTGACAGTCAATTTTTGTTTTGTAATTAGTCTTAAGTTTATTTTAAGAAATTACTTAATAAAATGAGTAAGAAGGTAATTACAAATAATATTTTTTGTATTCCGCTTTTGGTGGTACATATATTTAGATATATGTACTTGCTAAAAATGTCAGAATTTCATTCGAAATATAAAAATAAATTCATAGGTTATATTGACAAAAAAATAATTTTTTTATTATAGATCTTTCAAAGACGAGCTGCTTTAAATAGTGATAATTTAAGAGAAAAACCTGAAAATATTTGTGATAATTTTGAGATAAATGATTTGGGTGAAATTTTATATACCATTAAACAGCAGCAAGACGAGATTTATGAAGATGCGAATCCAATTGTCATAATAGTACCAAACCTTATTGATTGTAATGCAACTACTGAGTGTGATAAAAATGAAAATATTGGTCAAATCTTAGAAAAAGTTGATAATTCGAAAGCTGTTGTTGATTTAATGGATAATGAAGTACATGAGACTGATAAAAATGAACAACATAATACTAATGACAATTTTTTATGTGCTGTACAAGAAAACGTGTCAATTTCTAAATATTCGTGTGAAAAAAATAAAATGAAAGAAAAGAGAATGTTGGGACTAGAGTATATCGGCTATTCGGTAAATAAAGATGGAATAGTTAAGCACGATACGGTAAGAGAAAAAAGAAAATTCGGAACAGTGTGTGGGTCAAATTTTTGCAAGGCAGCTAATAATCGATTTTGTGACACTTTAGTTGAAGAAGATAGAAAAAATATTTTTTCTAAATTTTGGGAAATGGAGTGGGAACAAAAAAGACTTTACATCATCAGCATGGTCTCATACGAAGAGAAGACAAGATCATATACGAATTCTTCTATAACCAGGAGACAGGGCACGTATCAATATTTTCTAAAAATTCCAACTGGAAAATACCAAGTATGTAAAAAGACATTTCTTAACACATTAGGAATTAAAGAAAAAATGGTTCAGCACTGGGTGAATAAAGAAAAAAGTTTCGGATTACTTGACAGTCGAGAATCAAGAAATCATCAACGCAGTGAGGTAAAAAAAACATCTGTACTTTATGAACGTCAAAATAACCTAAAAAAGCATGCTAAAAAATTTTTAGACGATCTTTCAAAAATGGAAAGTCACTATTGTCGTAAAAAAAGTATGAAATTGTATTTGCAATATGATTTTAAATAAAAATCTGAGATTTATTCTTTATACAAAGAACGATGCTCAGATGATGGTATACAATCTCCCCTCTCAATGACTGTGTTTACTGAAATATTCCAAGAGCAGAATTTGGCACTATTTAAGCCGCGAAAGGATCAATGTGATATTTGTTATTCGTATAAATTGGGTCAAGTTAATCAAGATCTTTACAATAATCACATTGTCACAAAAAATTCAGCGCAAGAAGAAAAGTTACGCGATAAAAACAATGCTGAAGAAAATAATATTTATTGCTTCACCATGGACGTTCAAGCAGTGAAACTATGTCCTGTATTACAAGCAAGTGCTTTATACTATAAAAGTAGATTACAAGTCCATAATTTTACAATTTACAACACTGCAACTCACGACAGCACAAATTATTTGTGGAATGAAACGGAAGCCGATTTACGGTCATCAGTATTCACTACAATCATCATTAAGCACCTCGAAAAATTATTAATAGTTACTCCAAAGCCAGTCGTATTATTTTCTGATGGTTGCGGATATCAAAATCGTAACAACATTTTGTCTAATGCTTTATCTCGCTTGTCATCTCAATTCAACATCACAATCGAGCAAAAATACCTCGAAAAAGGTCACACACAAATGGAGTGTGATTCCACTCACAGCTTAATTGAAAGACGACTAAAGGGAAGAGATATTTTTATGCCCACGGATTACATTCAGATTGTAAAAGATGCACGGAAAAATCCAAAGCCACTGGACGTCGAATATCTCGATTACAATTATTTCGTCAATTATGATGATTCTCAGATACTGAAATCCACTTCTATTCGACCGGGTAAATCAAAAGTAGTTGATATTCGATGCTTAAAGTATTTACCTGATGGAAAAATTATGTACAAAATTCGTTATACTGATGAGTATGAAAATTTACCACAAAAACAACTCCAATTAAATCTAGAGCATCCGCTGAAACCTCTGTTTTCATATCGATTAAAAATAACTAAAAGTAAATGGCAACAATTGAGCACCTGGATTCTAAAACTCGCCGCGCTCTCGGAAACAGGTAAAAGTATTGTCCACTGGGTCAAAATGAAGGTTTGAAAAAAATGTTTTTTAATTTAAAAAATAAATATATATTCGAATAGAGCATGTTCAGCCCCATATTTTTCCTAAGTGAAATTTTTTTATCCGTTCATTATTTTCTGCAATAAAAAATAAAAACACAACATTTTTCCTTCGAGAAAAAGTGGTTTTTTAAACATTTAACTCGTCATTTCTCAGCAAAAAATGTATGAAATGATTTGAGACTTTCAGAAGTTATGTAAAACATACCACTGAAGCCGGTAAGATCCTTTAAATAATTGAAATATGCAATTGTTTATAGATATTTAATAACAAATTGATGCGCGCCGTATTTCGTGTTTTTCTAACTTCGCCGACAAAAAGTATCTGGGGAAATTTAACCTACAAAAAACTTTTAGCGAGAAAGTTGTTCCCATATGTACAAAGAAATTTTTCTGAAAATTTGAGATTATTCGGATGAAAACTACAGGAGTTCTATGGATTATTATTAAAAACTTCTCGGCAGCCGCATCTCGCCTCTCGGGCATCGAGCACGTGCCAATAAAGTGCAAGTTGCCGGTCGCATCTCTTTTGTTTTGATGTTTTTGTTTACATACATTCAAGGACACTTTTAAAGAAGCAGAGAGTATAAAAGCATTATTTTGAAGATTCATGTTTATTTCGGCTCCTACAAATTGTATTCGTTTCGTAGTATTTTTGCAATCATTTGTCCGGTTGTTTTAGATGTTTTATTTATAAATTATTCACGATGTGTGATAAAAATGATAAAGAGTTTTATGGTAAAAAAAGAACTAGAAATGAAAGTTCTTACAAAAAGAATATCGATACCTACGTTCTAATATGTCGTATCCCACATTTGGAAAATTTTTCAGGAAACGATAAAAACGCCTTGCTAGCACAAATAATTAAATGTAAACAAATTTTTATTTTATACGCCCATAAAAATGCATAAATAATAATAATCAAAGCAAAAAAAATTATTTAAATAAATTTTATGATATTTATGTGGGTTATGCAAGAAGAAAAAATTAAAATGTATTTTAGAAAGAAAATTGATTTAATCGTTTTATAATTAACTCGTCATTTCTCAGCAAAAAATGTATGAAATGATTTGAGACTTTCAGAAGTTATGTAAAACATACCACTGAAGCCGGTAAGATCCTTTAAATAATTGAAATATGCAATTGTTTATAGATATTTAATAACAAATTGATGCGCGCCGTATTTCGTGTTTTTCTAACTTCGCCGACAAAAAGTATCTGGGGAAATTTAACCTACAAAAAACTTTTAGCGAGAAAGTTGTTCCCATATGTACAAAGAAATTTTTCTGAAAATTTGAGATTATTCGGATGAAAACTACAGGAGTTCTATGGATTATTATTAAAAACTTCTCGGCAGCCGCATCTCGCCTCTCGGGCATCGAGCACGTGCCAATAAAGTGCAAGTTGCCGGTCGCATCTCTTTTGTTTTGATGTTTTTGTTTACATACATTCAAGGACACTTTTAAAGAAGCAGAGAGTATAAAAGCATTATTTTGAAGATTCATGTTTATTTCGGCTCCTACAAATTGTATTCGTTTCGTAGTATTTTTGCAATCATTTGTCCGGTTGTTTTAGATGTTTTATTTATAAATTATTCACGATGTGTGATAAAAATGATAAAGAGTTTTATGGTAAAAAAAGAACTAGAAATGAAAGTTCTTACAAAAAGAATATCGATACCTACGTTCTAATATGTCGTATCCCACATTTGGAAAATTTTTCAGGAAACGATAAAAACGCCTTGCTAGCACAAATAATTAAATGTAAACAAATTTTTGTTTTATACGCCCATAAAAAATGCATAAATAATAATAATCAAAGCAAAAAAAATTATTTAAATAAATTTTATGATATTTATGTGGGTTATGCAAGAAGAAAAAATTAAAATGTATTTTAGAAAGAAAATTGATTTAATCGTTTTATAATTAACTCGTCATTTCTCAGCAAAAAATGTATGAAATGATTTGAGACTTTCAGAAGTTATGTAAAACATACCACTGAAGCCGGTAAGATCCTTTAAATAATTGAAATATGCAATTGTTTATAGATATTTAATAACAAATTGATGCGCGCCGTATTTCGTGTTTTTCTAACTTCGCCGACAAAAAGTATCTGGGGAAATTTAACCTACAAAAAACTTTTAGCGAGAAAGTTGTTCCCATATGTACAAAGAAATTTTTCTGAAAATTTGAGATTATTCGGATGAAAACTACAGGAGTTCTATGGATTATTATTAAAAACTTCTCGGCAGCCGCATCTCGCCTCTCGGGCATCGAGCACGTGCCAATAAAGTGCAAGTTGCCGGTCGCATCTCTTTTGTTTTGATGTTTTTGTTTACATACATTCAAGGACACTTTTAAAGAAGCAGAGAGTATAAAAGCATTATTTTGAAGATTCATGTTTATTTCGGCTCCTACAAATTGTATTCGTTTCGTAGTATTTTTGCAATCATTTGTCCGGTTGTTTTAGATGTTTTATTTATAAATTATTCACGATGTGTGATAAAAATGATAAAGAGTTTTATGGTAAAAAAAGAACTAGAAATGAAAGTTCTTACAAAAAGAATATCGATACCTACGTTCTAATATGTCGTATCCCACATTTGGAAAATTTTTCAGGAAACGATAAAAACGCCTTGCTAGCACAAATAATTAAATGTAAACAAATTTTTATTTTATACGCCCATAAAAATGCATAAATAATAATAATCAAAGCAAAAAAAATTATTTAAATAAATTTTATGATATTTATGTGGGTTATGCAAGAAGAAAAAATTAAAATGTATTTTAGAAAGAAAATTGATTTAATCGTTTTATAATTAAATATTGTTTGATCCCATACGTAACATTTTTCTCTCTTATTTTTTATTGTTTAATTCATAATTATTATAATATAACATTATTGATACATTTTATTTTTACTATCTTCAATATTGTTTAAAACATTTTTTTTTTCATTTTAAGTACTCTTAATTTTTTTCTTTTTTTACTTCAGGTACATTTTCTTGCTAAGATTGTTGAAAATTTCTTGTCCTCTTTCGTCTGGTATTATCACAATTTTTTTTATAATTAATATCATTATCTTCAGGTTTTTTAAATCTATTATTAGTACGCAGTACTTTGCTTTTAACACCAAGATCAACTTGATTAGCTTTTCGTTTCTTACTCTTAGTATTTTCAGTTACCTTAACTATATTTTTACTCTCGGCTTCCAAATTTTTTATTGATGGAGATTGGTCAGAAGCAGAGTTAGTGAGATCAATATATTTTATATTACCATAGAAGCAGTGTGTATCTTTCAGCAACACTTTTTTTAATGCCTGCAATTGTTGCCATTTACTTTTAGTTCTTTTTAATCGATCTACAAACAGAGGTTTCAGCGGATGCTCTAGATTTAATTGGAGTTGTAAAAATATTATTTGTAATTACCTTCTTACTCATTTTATTAAATAATTTCTCAAAATAAACTTAAGACTAATCACAAAATAAAAATTGACTGTCACATCGCTGGCGCTGACTTAACCAATCGATGTGGGATACGACATATTAGAATTCGTGAAAATCGGCATGTGGGATACGACATATTAGAATATTTATTTAAAAATATTAAATAAACAATTTGACTCACAAGATTTTAATATAAGCTGTAAAACATTATTATTAATCCATTTATCAAAAAAAGTCAATTTCTCAAATTTTGTGGGATACGACATATTAGAACGTGGGTATCGATATTATTAAAAACGCCAAATGTGTTAGTATTTCAGTGATACACTAAGGAATGTTCGGATTCCAGTTTAGAAAGTAAGCATTGCAAAAAAAATTATTGTAGAAACGAGAAATAAATATATAATCCTTGTTGAATTTTGAATTAACGTTACTTTATTAATAACCCTTACAAGGTTCCATAAAAAAAGCCTTTTAGGTAGAAGGTTGCGTGCTCGATGCTCGCTGACTGCATTTTATTTTTTGTTTTATTTTTAAAAATATTTATTAATATACAAATTTTACAAAATATTACAAAATCGAAATGAATAATTTTGGTAGGAGAAAAGATTTTTTGCGAAAAGGTAATAATATAGTCGAAAAAACGAATTTAAATTAAAAAATTAGTGTTAGAAAGTATTATATTTGCATAATTCTAAAAACTTTTATCAGAGAAGTGAAGTAATAAACATTTTGATAAATAAAATTAAAAAAAAAATAATGCAGTCAACGAGTATCGAGCACGCAACTTCGAATAATTACAAAGCTGGAGTACTACCACTATCTCAACAGATCCATTGTGAATCGTTAACATAGCAAAGGATAAGAGATACCAGGATTTTTTAAAAAGATTTTCTTTTTCGAAATTGACTATGAAGCGGGTTTTACTGTTTTGTTAAATTACACGCTAGGTAACGATCCTGTAAATAGAAACATTGAAAAAAGAAGATGCGACCGGCAACTTGCATTTTGGCACGTGCTCGATGCCCAAGGCGAGATGCGGCTGCCGAGAAGTTTTTAATAATAATCCATAGAAATCCTATAGTTTTCATCCGAATAATCTCAAATTATCAGAAAAATTTCTTTGTACATATGGCAAGAACTTTCTCGCTAGAAATTTTTTGTAGGTTAAACTTCCCCAGATACTTTTTGTCGGCGAAGTTGGAAAAACACGAAATACGGCGCGTATCAATTTGTTATTAAATATCTATAAACAATTGCATATTTCAATTATTTAAAGGATCTTACCGGCTTCAGTGGTATGTTTTACATAACTTCTGAAAGTCTCAAATCATTTCATACATTTTTTGCTGAGAAATGACGAGTTAAATGTTTAAAAAACCACTTTTTCTCGAAGGAAAAATGTTGTGTTTTTATTTTTTATTGAAGAAAATAATGAATGGATAAAAAAATTTCACTTAGGAAAAATATGGGGCTGAACATGCTCTATTCGAATATATATTTATTTTTTAAATTAAAAAACATTTTTTTCAAACCTTCATTTTGACCCAGTGGACAATACTTTTACCTGTTTCCGAGAGCGCGGCGAGTTTTAGAATCCAGGTGCTCAATTACAGGCATTAAAACAGGTGTTGCCGAGAGATACATACTGCTTCTATGATACTATAAAATATAATGATAATATTGACTCTGCTTCTGACCAATCTCCATCAATAAAAAATTTGGAAGTCGA
Organism: Diplolepis rosae; assembly: GCA_030998225.1. Lineage (NCBI taxonomy): Eukaryota > Metazoa > Arthropoda > Insecta > Hymenoptera > Diplolepididae > Diplolepis > Diplolepis rosae. The sequence continues at coordinate 5,663,659 of JAPYXD010000466.1, forward strand.
GAGTAAAAATATAGTTAAGATAACTGACACGACTAAGAGTAAGAAACGAAAAGCTAGTCAAGTTGATCTTGGTGTTAAAAGCAAAGTACTGCGTACTAATAATAGATTTAAAAAACCTGAAGATAATGATATTAATTATAAAAAAAATTGTGATAATACCAGACGAAAGAGGACAAGAAATTTTCAACAATCTTAGCAAGAAAATGTACCTGAAGTAAAAAAAACAAAATCAAGAGTACTTAAAATGAAAAAAATGTTTTAAGCAATGTTAAATATAGTAAAAATAAAATGAATCAATAATTTTATATTATAATAATTATGAATTAAACAATACCAAATTAGAGAGAAAAATGTTATCTATGGGATGAAACAATATTTAATTATAAAACAATGAAAGCAATTTTCTTTCTAAAATAGATTTGAATTTTTTCTTTTTGCGTAACCTCAAATCCTAATGACAATATGTCGTATCCCACATAGACAGTAAAATCAATATGTCGTAACCCACATAAATATTATAAAATTTATTTAAATAATTTTTTTTGCTTCAATTATTATTATTTATGCATTTTTATGAACGTAGAAAAGAAAAATTTGTTTATATGTTTTTATTTGTGCTAGCAAGATGTTTTTATCGTTTCCTGAAAAATTTTCCAAATGTGGGATACGACATATTAGAACGTGGGTATCGAAGTACGTATTTATGACTTACGTGACTAAGGAGGCAAGCTATTACGTTACATGTTTTCTTGACAGAATCAAATAAACCACGCGATGAGAAACCACCGTACGAACACCAATCTAGATTGCAATCAACCGAGAAAGATTATCCTAGTGCGATGTACATTTTGGGACCAGTTATCAATTGAACACATTCAATGTTATCAATTGACATAAAAGTTCCTGCAGATGTTTTGACGATGCTATTGTTACATCTGTACATTCTTTCGTACGCACACGAATGACACACTGTTTTATTTATACTGAATTTTTTATATGCCATGGAGTTATTTTCCATATTTCTCCCTACTATTGCTTCGATAGCCAACTTCTCAACGAGATTTAGTTGAATTAAGGGGGCCTCGTTTTTCATACTGTTTTTTGAGAATGAATTGTAGGGAAACCAATAATGCAATCGAGGTGCGGTTTTTTGCATTTAACTTATTTATTTATATACTTTCAACAAAAATTTTACTGAAATTTTACTGCCTCCAATTTGAGCGTGATTTGACCTTAAAATATCCGTTACGAAAAATGTATACCAAAACGGTTGACACGATTTAGCTCATGAAAGTCGTCTGAAACAAAAAAACCAAAATGATTCAGTTTTTTATGCCTTTGTCTATCGTTTGACACAAGGAATTGGCAAAATTTGAAAATTTCAAGAAATAGTGAACAAACAAGAAAAAAAAATTTCTATGTTTTCAAGGTCAAGAACAGCTGTAAAAATTCTTGAAATGGAAAAAATCCAAAAAGCTCGTGTCAGACGATAGCGACATGTTTTTCACAAATTTTGATATATGACTAGTTAATTGATCAATTACTTTTCGAGATATCATGTCAACCAATTGCAAAAACGCAACTTTTGGGAAATCGCATTTAAAGATATTCATGCATGAATCGCGGAGCTATATTTGACGGCTCTGGAAACCCCGAAATAATAAGATTTCGGTTATACCCTTTTAAGATTATATTTCTAGCACCTTCTAGGCCACAAAAATGCAAAAAAAAATCGATTTTTTTGAACCAACAAGGTAGAAGACCCCCCTTAAATGATCATCTACATCTATCTGTCGTCCAGTTCTCTTGCTGTATTTTTCGTACATTTTCAAGTACCATATCTGACCTTGTACTGAATAATTCATGGCCTGAAAGGTTCGGAAAGATTTAAAAATTTTATATTTATGAATAAAAAGCAAGTTCAAAATTATTGATTTCTGTTATTGACTGGATTTTATTCATACAATTAAATTTGATTGTCCTCCAAAGTGTCTATTACTTGATAATAACTTCCGAATTCTCGATATCTTTTCTTATCCAATACCTCTCTACTATCAACACCTATATATTTTCAAGATTTGAAACCCCTTTGAAAAAAAATCCTAAACAATTTTTGAGTTAAACCCTTAAAATAATTCTCAACAAGTTCAAAATATTTTCGAACGATTAAACACCCAACTCGATGGTGTAATTCTCTCTTACGTCAAACAAGGCTCGAATAATCCTATTGGATAGTAATTTCAGGTCAACGCTCGTGCGTTATAACCTAGAAATCTAGGACTACTTAAACGTAAAAACGAATTAAACGAATTAAACGAAGCAAACAGTACACGGAGAAAATTTATTCCTGAAGAATTTCCGAATTGTTCAGAAATTGAGGATATGAGAAAAATTCGGCAGATTTTCAATGATTTTTCAGTGAAATAACTCGAACGGTTCCAATATAGTTATTGAACTGTACAGTAAAGCTTTTATTCGAATATTACGAATGTCTGAGAGAAAATATAAAGTAGTACGATATTTCTTACAAGACGGCTCACGAAAATTTATAGTTCTTCTAAAATAAATTTTCATAATTCTTTAACAGTGAGAATTACGGTTGTCAGTCTGTAAAAATTCGGAAAAATAATTTCGAGCAACGCAAAAATGCATTGAGTAAGTACTTTTCTATATTATATATTTATAACGACTGAAATTAAATCTAAGACTTAGAGCACTACTAGCAGTAAGAGAGGTTATGCTATCGCGTAGCAAATGTTGCTACTATCTTATCGTTTCTTTGCACACATATCATAGAGAATTTCGAAGAAGAGGTAAAAAATTACGGAAATAATTTTTAGATGTATAAGTTCAGAAGAATAAGAAGGCAACATTTACAAAACACAAGTTTTTCATGGTTATTGCATCCATCTTAGATTTTTTTCGACGTCATAAGCATGAAGGCAAACATGACTGGAACTTTTCCCAAACTCAGTGGGATTCTCACCGTATAGACCCATAAGATTTGTAACGATCACTGTAATCATTACTGAACTGAATTCTAGAAATTTTCCCGAACTACAACGGAATTCCTATTTTTGTTAAGAATGGGATTCTCCCCGTACATTAACCCGTAAGGTTTCAGAGACCACACTCTAAAAACAAGTGTGTTACTTCTACACGTGAATCACGATAGTAACTTTTTAGGCATTTGAAGTGTGTATTTTCAATACACATTACAAACGTAACGTTTAATTTCCAAACACTTTAACGTTTTGTTTGTTAAAAACGATTTCTGGTCTTACGCGAATGGAACAGTTGCAAGAACAGAAAATGCAGAAGGGGCTAAAAATAATGCAGCAATTGTAGCCTGGGATAAAACTATGTCTCCATCCGAATTGTGTCACATCAAACATTGCAGTACATCTAAGGAAGTGTGGAGAAAACTCGAGGAAGTTTATCACTCGAGAGGACCTGCTCGCAAAACAACACTATTAAAACAGCTGTTGTTTACAAAAATGCGTGACGGTGGAAGTATCCCTGACAGCTACGAAAATTTTCGATGCGCCATAGAGGCAAGAGACGAACTCCCTACGCCTGAGGGATTGAAAATCAAACTCCTTGAAGAATTCAACACAAGAAAAGAAAAAGAAATACAAAAAGAACAACACTCCCAGGGAGCATTTTATGCAAAGTTCGGAAAGAAGAACAAGCCTCAACAATCCAAAAATGATTCGCAGAGGAAAACCGGTGAACAAAGTGGCAATCCAAAAAATGGGAACGGACCTAACTTTCAACAAAAAACTACAAGTGCAACTACTGTCACAAGGTAGGACACAAAGCAGCTGACTGCTGGTGGAAGAAAGGAAATAAAAAACAAAGTTCTTCAAATGTCGAAGAAGCTTTCACAGCTGTAGTGATATCAAAAACAGATTCAGTAAAAGAAGAAATCCTGCGGAAACCAGAATATATTCGTCAAAAGAATCCAGTAGATTCTGTAGCTATCAACGAATAAGCATCAATAGCAATTGCTATGGATGCCCAGCCAACGTCAAATAATGATTGGTGTTTAGATAGCAGAGCGACATCACATATGTGCCATGACAGGGGTAAGTTTGTAAATTTCAGCTTTGTGGAAAATCAAAAAGTACGTTTAGCAGTAGATGTAACGATGGGAATTATTGGAAAAGGTTTCGTTCATCTCACTGTGCCTAATGGCTATAATAATAAACATGTAAGGTTAGAAAATACTCCTTGTATACCTTTCTTGAAAACTAACCTCTTATCAATTTTGAAGACAACTGCTAATGGATACGATGTCAATTTGAAGGACATACACGCAGTAGTGCTGAATCGGAACGGCGAAACTGTTGTGAAAGCAGAAAGAAGAGGTGATTTATACTGCGTTGAGGAGATAAGGGAATCCACAGCTGCAGCAAATTCAAAAACAAGCGAACTGGAGAAATGGCATAATCGATATGGCCATCTCAATGAAAAAGATCTCTAGAAACTGATTTCAAAGGATATGGTCAAAGGTGTTGCACCTCCATTCTTTTGCAAAAATTCCATTTTGCGTAATCTGCGTTTTGGGAAAACAAAGTGCAACACCATTTCCTCAAGTATCGCTGACAAAAAGCGATAAGTTGCTTGAGCTCGTCCATTCAGATGTATATGGTTCGATGAGGACAAGGTCAATCGGCGGCGCTGTATCTTTTGCAAGTTTCATCGATGATAAATCTAGGTACATAGACGTATTTTTTCTCAAAGCGAAAAGCGAATTCAAAGAATGCTTATTAAAATTTAATGCTTTAGCTGAAAACGAGACTGAGTGCCAAATAAAAACGGACAACGGGCTTGAATACTGTGGAGCTGAGTTAACTAAAGAAATTGAACAAGCTGGAATCAGAAGGGAAAGGTCTGTAGCGCACACGTCTCAACAGAACGGCGTAGCGGAGCGAATGAACTGCACCCTAGTCGAAATGGCTAGATGCTTACTAATTAAATCAAAACTGCCGCCGAGTTTTTGGGCTGAAGCCATCCCAACCGCCACATACATCAGAAATCGATGTCCTTCGAGAAACCTAGATGAAATTACACCCTTTGAAGCAAGATTCGGCCACAAACCAGACGTTTCTAATCTAAGAACTTTTGGTTGCAAAGCTTATGCCTTGAATAAAGAACCAGGAAGGAGCAAACTAGGACCCAAATCGAAACCATGTAATTTTATAGGCTACTCGGACGAATCAAAGGCATATCGCTTATGGGATCCTGCAACAAGAAAAATTGTCAAAAGTCGTGATGTGATTTTTAATGAAGAGTCTAAAGGTCTTCCAAATCTAAGCAAACAAGAAGATTTTTTAGAGTTTCAAGTGTATTTTTCTCTACCTCAAGTCAATCCGAGTGGAAGAGAAGATGACAACGCAGGAGTGAAAGCTGAGATTCAACAGGAACCTGAAAACCAAATTCAAGCTGAAGATAATGGACCTAAAGAGCAAGAGGAACCTTTTCATCGAGCACTTGACGAAGTTCAACCCACCCAGATTAAGAGGGGGCCTGAACGCCCTACAAAAATGAAAACAGATGGTTACGGACGACCAAGAAAAAGGTACAACATGGTACCAACTCAAGATAATCTCAAAACAAATGCAAGACACGAAGCAAATCTTGTGAGCAACGAAATATTTGACCCAACAGTTGAAGAAGCAATGGCTGGACCCCATGCAAAAGAAAAGAGGGAAGCAATGGAATCTGAATTTGATGCTGTTCAGCGAAGTAATGCTTTTGGTTGAACATCCTACAGATAAAAAGGTAATCGGCTGTTGATGGGTTCTGAGAATGAAATTCAGTGCAGACGGAAGCGTGGAACGGAGAAAAGCTCGATTGGTGGCGAGAGGTTTCTCTCAAAAACCAGGAATGGATTTTCAAGAAACTTTCACACCAGTTGCTAGGCTAACTCAAGAATTCAAAATTAAGGATCTCGGAACTTTACATTACTGTCTAGTTATAGAGTTTCAGCAAGATCAATCTACGAAAGCAGTAATAATGCATCAACGGAAGTACATCGAAAAGATTCTAGCGGATTACGCAATGGACGAATCAAAACCGATATCAACTCCTCTTGATGGGAACAGCAAGTTAATTAAGCAGATGATGCCGTCTTCAGAAGAAGAAATCATCCAGATGAAAAAAGTGCCTTACCAGTCGCTTATTGGAACGCTGATGTATTTAGCGGTATCAACGAGACCTGACATTTCTTATACAATTAGCGTATTGAGCCACTTAAACATTAATCCAGGGAAAGCACATTGGGCCGCAGCTAAACGTGCTTTGCGGTATTTACGAAATACACTTAATCATGGCTTGAAGTTCAAAAAGACTAATAGCGATACATTCAGGTATTTAAGGGAGCTCTGACAGCATATCACAGTCCCTCTAACCCTCATCATAACATCTAGCAAGCTCCTACGCGCTCTGGTAAGCACACACAGCTGGCATTTGAGAATCGAGTTAGACAGTCCCAGTTCGTGGAGTCATGGAGTCAGCAGCCCCACCGCACGCTCAAGATACTTAAGAGCCCGACGGGGGTCACTGAGTCTGGAATACAGCAGAAGGTCGTCAGCATACATAGCCGCCCTAACGTCCAAGATGAATATTGAATAGAATTGGAGAGAGGACGCCACCTGAGAGACTCCCACTCCGCATAGTTTAGGAAGATCAACACTGGACGAAAAGTAGAGCATTCTTCTCGTGGTGAGGAAATCCACAAAGTTAGCGATCCTACTGGGCGCACCCACTTCAATAAGCAGACCAGCTCCTCACTGAGAACTCTCAAAGCCGGTGTTCGAATCCGTGCTTCGTTCCGTTCTAACACCACCCGCACGAGAAGAAAGGAACTTAATAGTCTTCGAGACCCTGGTCAATCTCACCGAGGGTTCGATGAACTCATAGAAGGAGAGTTGCTTCTGCCGTCTGAGAAACGGGTCCTCGAGGTCGTAAAGAAAACCAGGTCCAAATTGCCTCGAGACTGATCCAGAGTAGGCAGGAAAGTGGGCAAGGAATCATTCAAAGGGATAAGATCCGCAACAACTCCAGTAGCAATATTCAGTGATCTCAAATCCATATCGATAAACAGGGAAGTCACGAGAAGAAGCCACAAGATCCCCGCAGCAATTAGAGCAGAGGGCAGAACGTAATTTATTTCGACAAGAGTTGGTGCAATGATTCTTCGAGTAGAATTCACAAATGGGCCGCAAGCTACGGCACTGGTTAGAAATGTGCTGAAATCTCTGGCAGGTAAAGCATTGTCTGGGAGGTGGTATGACCGGGGTTAATGGATAGGAGTAACCCAACAGACGTATATTACGGGGTAAACGGTCCACCGCTATGGTGAATTCGACTTTGGCGTAAATGGAGCCATCCTCGTTTGTTCTCCTCCTGACCACTATCATAGCATCCCGAAGATCCGGATCCAATTTTTTAGCAATATCCGCGGCCGAGTATTTAGGATCAACAGAGCTTGTACAAGCCTTCTTGCGGAGCAAGGACGCGGGTATGAATAACTTAAAGCCTTCTCGCATGAGGTCCTGCAAGCGAACCAGGGTGTTGGCAATGAATCTTGACCTGGTTGATACAGTTGTGGAATATACTTCTACCGCCACAAATAATCAGGTCAATACACGTCGCTGAAGCCAGACGATCATGCTTACCCAGGTTCATCCCGGGCTTGATAATTTCCATCAAAACAATGTATGACGGAGGGGAGCATTCTGGGGAGACATCATTTAAAGGATCATGGGGCCTGGACGCCAGAAGATCGTCGAAGTGATCACACGAAGGAGGATCAAAAAATTCGTCAATCCTTTACAAAGAGAGAGTCACCCCACTCCGATCCAGGTCAGATTGTTGGCTGGAAGCAAATGGCAGTTTGTGATTCTTAGAGTGGGGTAGAGGCTACTGAGTGAGGCGGGGAGGGAAAAGGTATTGTACGTCCCTTTAAAGGGGTCAGGCCAGCTAGGTCAGCGCCAAATGAATCAGAGGTCGGAGTGCGCGAACCTACATCCGAGCCGGACCTTCCCGAGACAAAACCGCGTCCACGTCCCACACCATGTTCGCGTTCACGACGATCTGATGTTAGACCTCCAAAAGATCCAAGCGAGGCCATGGCACGAAGCTAATCAGCACCTGAAATCAAAGTACAGACAAAAGCAAAAACCGAGAGAGAAAGTCGAGCAAGTGCAGAAAAATAAGCACAGTAGAGAAGAATGCCGGGCAGCTCGACCCAACCAGGGTTTTAAGCGCGCATATGTGAGAGTAAGAGATAAACTTAATTTACCAAGAATGCTGATACTAGTTCAATTTATATACAAATGCGTAAGAATTAAAAAGTTGAATATTTAAGCCACTTTGCAAAAATTTTAGTATCTATAAGTACGAAAAAAATAATTAAGTGATAGAAATAAGTCAATATTAATCAAATCTCAGGTCTAGAATTTGTGCATAGGTTGCGATACCGCTGTGGAGAAAAGCAAAACTTCAAAGCATGCCATAAAAAAATTCAGAACATACCGGAGTATAATCTACTCAATTCAATTGAGTTGAGTCAACAGGGCTTGAACATCACGTAACCTTGTAGTATGATCCTGTAGACATGTAGAATATAGTATCTTAAGAAAGGAGGGACACAGACAGAATATTAAAGATTGTTGTAATGAGCAAGGAAAAGATAATGAATTAAGGATAGACAGTTTGAACTATCAAGAGAGTCAGTAGCCAGCAAATCCAATCATACATACCAAACAGAGTGTGTAGAGGTCATGTAAACATTAACTCCGACTTAACCCATTAACGCCCAAAATCACAGACTTTTTTACTCATTTTTGGCCCTTGTTGACAAAGCGAAAAAGGGAATATATCATGACCAAACCTTGTATACATAATGTTTTTGGGTCTCTTCTTTCGATTTATGAAGTCAAAATTACATTAGCGTACACTGGAAAACCAATATGGCGGATTTTATTAAAAAAAGTACCGAAAATATGAAATTTTTTTTCGTATTTTATGTGAAATTTGTGATCAAAAATGTTTCCAGACATTTTTTGATTGAGAACGTTAATTCAGCGGAAAAAATTCGTAAAGTTCTGAATTTATATTTCACGATCTGCATATTATCCAACACTGGATGTATGTGGCTAAATGGAGTTGGGTGATGCATTTAGTAAATGAGTAAATTGAATCAATAGGATCTATTTTAGAGTGAATGAGTGGATTAAATCAATATGATCTATTTTAGAAAATAAAAAAAATTCTTATTTTGATCGTAATAAATATCAATTCATTTGGTTACAAAATTATATACTTTTTTTTTGTCACATTAGTCATACCAGTAGTGGAATTTTGAAGCATGAAACTTCTGTATGAAATTGAATTTGTTAAGTAGATCAAATAATCACTTTTGACCATTACGTTATGAAAACTAAGTCAAGTAGAAGTCGAATAACTTCACTCAGCCACATACATCAAGCGTTGGAGAATATGCAGATCGTGAAATATAAATATAAATATAAATTCCGCTGAAGAGGAGACCCAATAGTACATTACGTGCCCAGGCGCAGAATGAGGGTCATTGTCGCGAGTCTCGGAATTACCCGAATTGTGTGCATTGGCACGTATTCTATTTTATGTGACTTCGGTGCGTATACGAGTTTTTATGCGTACACTGGAATCTAAACTAGTATTGTAGTTGTTTGCGGCGCTAGTCATTACACTTGATATGTCACGACTAGTCCCGGCCATTTTGATTTTATCGATCTTGTGTAGTAGTAATGGATTTTAGTAGACGCATGCGCAGTTCAAATGTACAAGGCTTTGCCAGTAAGATGCTAACGCTGTACGAAGAAGAAGAAGAATAAGAAGGATTGAGCTTCGTTTCATGGCTATGGGCGCATGCGCAGTTCAGTTTTTACATTTCATTCCTTTCTGGCGAAATGTACTACATTGCGCTACTGTAAACTGTAGCGAAAAAACGAGTTTGCGCGTCGATGGCACATAAAAACATTATGTATACAAGGTTTGGTCATGATATATTCCCTTTTTCGCTTTGTCAACAAGGGCCAAAAATGAGTAAAAAAGTCTGTGATTTTGGGCGTTAATGGGTTAACTCGCATCAAATTACAGCACCAGAAACTCCAGCCAAGCGGTCCTGATTCTCTCTTCGGATGCTTCTTTTAGATTTATTCCATAAGCAATCCAGGATGTCAGCTTATGATTATATTAATTTGCTTGTATGTACTAAAGATTGTAGGCCTTGCAGGATAAGCAGGAAATATAGCTGGCATGCGTAGAGAGTAGAAGGCGCACACTCAGTATGACGGGGAGAAGGACAAAAGCACACTAAACCAATTAATCCTTTTGAATATTTGAAATAATCTCAAAGTATATTTTGACCGTTGGAGCACGTTAAAACTGTGTGAGCATCTCTGTTCCTGCTGTGCATTTTATGATTTTTAGATGTTGAGATTACCCTGCACGTAGTAATAAGCTTAACTGCCTCTTTTAAAGCACGTTTTAGAGAAAACCTTCTGCAGTTCTTTAAAACTGACCGTAGGGATTGATCTACCTGAATGTACCATGATGAATCGCACTTGCAGTGCAAGTTAGTCGTCAGCTATATTTTCTCGAATGCAGTTCAGGAGCAGAGACCTGTAACTCTAAAACTGCCAATTTTTGATTAAATAAATACATATATTCTTTAATAGCCAATTCTGCGCCAGCCGTGTCATTAGAAAAGATTGTACAGGCCAACGGCATCATCTGTCCATATTTCTCTCGGAATGAGAAAGGATCTGCCGTTACGGTGAATGTTGTGCTATATCGACACATGCTCAATAAATTTTTGTTTAAAAAAATGTAGGAGTTAAATATCGACACCTTATTGTTCCAACAGGATGCTGCTACGTGCCACACAGCCAACGAAACCATCAATTTATTGAAAGGTCAATTTGGTGACAACGTTATTTCAAGAAATAGTCACTTAGTCACGAGCGCCATCGTTTTTCACATCAAGCGATTGTGACGCTTTGTGTAAACCATCCGTCTTAATAAATAAGTTTATCTACTCTCTCCCCCCCCCCCTCTCTGGCAAAAATAGATAATTTTGCTTTCAAGCATAGCAATACACTCGAGATTCCCTATAACGAGAAGCTCGAGCATCGGAGACCTCTCTGCATCGAGCGCGAGAGGGATCCCCTCCATATCCTACTTGTTGCTACGCGCTGTTATGCGCATTATATGATGCGCGCAGTCAGTCTGTCAGTGATGCCATGTGAATAATTGTATTTACATAGTAAAAAGCGTATAAAAAAGATTTTTGCGAGTATTAAACATGGAATTGACTTATTTGACGGTATGTACTCGAAATACTAAAAATATAATAATATAATAATAAAAATATCTATGCTTATCAGGTGTATTTTTGAATATTTCCAGTAAAAAAGAAAAGTCTTGACGATTAAGGGGGGCGTCCTATCCAGCACGTCAAAAAGTGGTCATTTTTTGGGATTTTTTTTCACTCGGAAAATAAAAATACACACGAATGATTTTTTGCATATATTTAAAGACATGTTTCAACTACAAAAAAAGAATTGTTTCAAGAACTAAAATAAAAAAATGGCGGACTTATTGATGATCGCGTGTGGCGTGTCGCGGCGGACGGAATTTTCGCGGTACATCGTGGAGCCCAAAGTTTTCATCTGAAACATGCAACCCAATTTTTTTATTATTCAGCAGGCTTCCCCCGAGTGCATGAATGTCAGCAACTCCAAAAAATTTGATTTCAAAATATTGAAATCACGTCTTGAAAAAAAAGTGTTTTTTTTTCGTCATTTTTGGCTGCTAAATGTGGCTAAAAAGTGTATAAAAAAACTTTTTTTTATAATTTCAGACATTCATGCACTCGTTTATTTAATAATTTACAAAAAACATAGTTTTGAGAAAAATCGATTTAAAGTTTAATTAAGGGTTAGGTTGAATTTGTTCTCTGCCGATAAAGAGAGATAAAGTATAACGCATTTATCCTCTGTCGATAAAGAATAGCGTGAAAGGAACAATTAGAAGGGTCTGAAAAGCATAAAAAGAGCGAGAAACATTTGCTGTGCATCGCGCGCCAAATCGCACCCATAGCGGCCACAGCACGCCCGAACTGTGGGTGTCACAATATTCAGAGTTGAGTCATAAAATTTTGAGAATATACTTTCAAGATATGACCCAATCGATTGATGAAAACAAAATCGATTTTTTGAAAATGGTGGATAGGGCGCCCCCCTTAATAAAAAAATGGAAATTTTGACAAATTTAGGAAACGGGATGGAAAATTGGGAAATTTGCAAAAAATACGTTTCAAATTCGAGTGCGCTTCATTCCGTAGTAGTGGGGAAAGAGGGGTCAATCGTCTGCTCGTTATGGGGAGACGTGACGCGCTCGTAAAAGGGAGGCCTTGTTACAGGGAATTTCGTTATAGGGAATCTCGAGTGTATTATTATTGAAGGGCTATTTTGAAAGAGAAAAGATTATTTTACATGGAGAAAATTTGAAACACAGAAAAATAATTTCATTAAAAAAATTTATTTTTGACCCAACTTTTTTTCTTATGGCTTCTTACCTAATTTTAAAAAATTATGCAATTCTAATAAATCATGAATCATTTTTTCAGAGAAAAGATTTCCCACAACTTCACCGTTTCTGATTTTTAAAAATAAATTCTTTCATGGCTGGAACCATTAAAAAAACATTTTCCAAAACGAAATTTTTATAAACAAATTGTTGAATTTGATAACAATTTATTCATTTTCGAAAACTGGAAATGGTTAAGTTGTAGAGAATCTTTTTCTTGAAAAAGTGATTTGTAATTTATTAAAGTCGCATAATTTTTCTAAAATTTGGTAAGAAGCAATAAGAAAAAAAGTTGGGGCAAAAATAAGATTTATTAATAAAATTATTTTTCTGTATTTCAAATTTTTTTCATGGAAATTAATTTGTTCTCTTCCAAAATAGTTCTTCAATAATAATATTGCTATTTTTTTTATAAGGTTTATTTAACGTCGCATCTACATCTAGGTCATTAGCGACGAACGATAATTCTTAATCGTATGGAGACATATTAGTTTGCTTGAGACAAAAATAAGATAATATATTATGTTATCGAGGGAAGAGAACTTAAGATATTATAGGATATAATTATTCACTTAAGAGTTCAATAACTATTAATTAATTATATTAGGGGGAATAAGTTTGTTTCTTTGAGATACTTAAGTGTTTTTCCGATTTGCGTCGGTTGACCAAGAGTGTCTTGCAGTGAGTTGGATAGTTTTAGACTAGTTCTGATATCACTGAATTTTGTACACTCTATGATGAGGTGTTGGACACTTATTGGGACGTTGCACTGATCACACTTTGGAGGTTCCGTCTTCTCAATGAGATACTTGTGAGTGATCTTGGTGTGACCTATTCGGAGTCTGGTGAGGGCGGCTTGGTCTCTTCGGCTGAGAGTTTTCCATGTAGAGTGGTTCAGGTTCGTTCGGCAGATAGGGAAATTATCATTATGTGTATTTCCTAGAGGTATGTGATGATTTTTTGAGATTTCTTGTTCTATGAAGTTTTTTGCGTCATTTGGCGGTAGTTTGAAATTTTCTTCTTCAATTGGCAATGATGTAGCGAATTTAGCTAGTAGATCTGCTTGTTCATTTCCTTTGATGTTTTTGTGAGAAGGGATCCAGATTGTTGTTATTTTTTTGTTAGATTGTTGGCAATCATTGTAAATTTTTTGGTTAGCTTGGATTCTACTGTCGTATGAATTTCGTTTTTGAATAGCTTGAAGACTGCTTAGTGAATCACTGAAGATTACGAAATTATTATTTGTTGACTTTCTACATAGTTAGTATGCTTTTATTAGTGCGAATATTTCTGTTGAGAAGACGCTATATTGTTTGGGAAGGCCAAAGTAGAGTTCTTGGGATGTTGAATAAATAGAACAACCTGCTCCTGATTCCGTTTTTGATCCGTCGGTGAAGATATGTGTAGAGTCGCTGTATTTTTCTTCGATTTCCTTGTAAAGCTGATTCCATCGATTTTCTGGGATTTTATTTTTCTTTATGTTAGACAGGTTAAGGTCGACCTTTGGGATTTCTAGCGTCCATGGTGGATCTGGATTAAGTTTGTTGGTTTGGATAGGTGGTAAATGGATTAGAGTTTTCACTTGGTCCACTTTTTTTATGTTTTGTTGATCGAGTTGTAATCCTGGAATTTTTCCTGGTATTTTATTACGGGAAAATATTATATATTCCGTTTTAGATTGCCGAAATTTATATTCATTTGTGAGGGACCAATTCCATAGTTTATTAAGGGTTTGTTGGAGAGTTGATATTGTTGATTCGAAGTTCTTCCCTTTGCAGTAGATTGTTAAGTCGTCGGCGAAGATTGATGAACTTACTCGTTTTTTTTTATTTCTTGTATGACGTCGTTGATGGAGATAAGGGAAAGGGTAGTACTCATTACTGATCCTTGAGGAACTCCGTTTTCTAGGATGAATTTTTCGGATAGTTCACCATTGACTCTAACTTGGATATGTCTTTGACTAATGTAGTTTTTGATGAATGCGAATATATTTCCATTGATACCTTGATCTTCTAGGGTTTTTAGAATACGATGGCGCCATGTCATTTCGTAGGCTTTTTCAATGTCCATGCAGACGGCTATCAGGTGTTGTTTATTTTTGAAGGCTTCACTTATATTCGTTTGGAGGTTAATAAGTGGGTCTAAAGTGGATCTTTTTTGCCTGAATCCGCTTTGTTGGGAGGCAAAAAACTTTTTATGTTCAAGAGTCCATCGTAGACGATAATTTACTGTTTTTTCAAATAGTTTGCACATTGTGCAATTTAGCGCAATTGGACGATAGTGGGCTGGATGAGAGGGGTTCTTTCCAGCTTTTGGGATCGGGACGACTATGGCTTCTGCCCACAGAGCTGGGAAAGTATGGTTCTTCCATATGAAGTTGAAAATCGATAGGAGGTACTCTACGCCTGCTGGGGGTAGATTTTGAAAAAAGGCGTAAGGGATTCCATCTGGTCCGGGACTTCTACCTTTAGATTCTTTTATTGCGGATTTTAATTCTTCTATGGTAAGATCTTTATTGATGTAAAGATTATTATCGTTTTTGGTTGAGACTGATTTTCTTTGATTAAATTTTGATTCTTCAGTGTCCTTGAATCTCTTGAAATCTGGGTTAAAATTTTCGTTACTTGAGTTTTTTGCAAAACATTTTCCTATGAGGTTCCCCATCTCTTTAGAGTCTGTGGCAATTCCTCCGTCAGGTTTACTTAGGCCAGTTAATCTTGGAATTGTTTTTGCACACAAAATTTTTCTAACTTTGTTCCAGATGGTTGTTGTTGGAGCTTGGTTATTTAGAGATGATAAGTACTCTATCCATGATTCTCGGCTGTTTTCTAAATAGGTACGGCGAGCAGTTGCTCTCATTTTTTTAAATTGTATTTTATTTTCCAGGGTTTTTTGTTTTTGGAGTCTGTTGAAAGCATGGATTTCGTCGGTGTTTAAATTGGGAATATTTACTTCCGTATCGTCTAGTCCCGAAGGTTTCGAATTACAGTTCTTAGCAAGGTGGCCCTCCTGTTTACAAATAAAACAGGTCGTGTTTTCTGGAGCGATGAATATTCGGCATGTTGTATCCTCGAAGAAGTTTACCATTGATTCAGGTAATTTATCTATGTCTTCGGGATTGATGAAAATTTGTCGACGGAAACTAAGTACGTGCGAACAACCCTCGTCACTGATGCCTGCTCGTAGGAAACTTATTTGGAAAGCAATTTTTATTCCTTTTCTTTGAAGTTCGTTTTCTAAAATTTCGTGAGGAATGACCGGTGATACATTTGATAAGATAATTCTTTTGAGTGGATTTATAAGGGGCCGAATTTCAAGTTGTTGTTGTCCGATCATAACAGTTTTGTGTTTATCAGTTAGGTCCTTGACTATCTCCTTGCTGGATAAAAACAAGCAAATTCTACCGTTAGAGATCCTCGATGCGAATATGATATCAGCCTTATCCACAATTTTCCCAACAGCTGTAATGTAATACTTTAGTTTAATTCCGTCCACTGCGTCGATTAGAATTCCTTGGTCTTTTTTGGGGAAAATGTCAGATGTGGCTGCTGCGTAGGATTTTTTTGACGTTGAAGGCATGTTTGGTTGACTGTTTTGTGAGGGAACAACTTTGGTTTGACGGTACGGTTGCATTTTGGTGGGGAGGGGGGTGTAAGTGCACTCCTCCGATGGGATCTTTATTATGCGATTATATAATCCTGGAACACCGGCACTGTAAGAATTTTGCACAACACCAAAACTCTCGATACGCTCAAAACTATAGCCGCTAGTTGTAGGCACAACCTTTCGCGTCAGCAGTCGGGCTGGGACGAATATTGCTATTCTTGAAAGCAAAATTATCTATTTTTGCCTGAGGTATAATTTTCGTGGATCAACTATCTTAAAATTATTATTTTTTTATTTATAAATTTGAATACAAATATTAATATTGATTGCAAGTAGTTTCAAAAGGATATAATTAGTGATATACAAATAAATTATATATATTTAAGAAAAACACCGTCAAAAAAGTTTATTAAATCGTGAAAAATGATATAAATTTCAAATTTTGACATCTTTAGTATCTCTATAATTCAATACAAAGATATTTTCTTGCACTTCAGATTTATAATTACTACAATAATACCTAAAATACTAGGATTTCGAAAGTTTCGTCTACTTTGGAAATCTTCGTTGGACCATTCTATCAGAAATTTTGAAAGTATAAGTTTCTGAAGCAGCACACTTTAAGTATATAAAATAATAATTTTAACAAATTTTGCGGAAAAGACAGTAATGCGTTGCATCTTTCTGAATTAATGTTTTCTCCGGATAATTCGTTCAAATCATTATTTTATTTATAAAGCGGTCATATGCAATAAATGACGACAGGCCTCACCATACGGCCTTGAAGAATCCTCCAACTGGAGATTTGAAAGAGATGGTAAAGAAAAATATTCTCTGGAGTTTACAGAGTTCATAATTAAAGTTAAAATTATTAACAAATAATATTTAAAATCATTAAAATAACTATTAGAGTTACGAAAAATAAACTATTGGAAATAATTACTAAAATTATCGATAACAATTATTAAAATTCTTAAAATTAATTATTAAAACAATTAAAAACATATATTAAAATTATTGAACATTATTAAAATAATAAAGCTAAGGCATTATAAAAAATTACTTAGTATTTTAATTCTATAAGAAGTTCTTTGATGGAAAATTGTAGTTCAGAAAATCAATTTTCAAAGAATAAGAATGAAAATTGGGTCAATTGGGATCGGACCTGGTGGTGAGAATCGGAAGTTTTCTTAAGTGTCATTTTACATTATAAGGATTGTTACTTTATTTTTATTTCCTCCAGTTAGGTATATATTTTTCATCTAATTTTTTAATCCTGGGGATCACGCACGGGAGTAGAAATAAGAACATTTACGAATTAAAGTTTTATCCTTTTAATGATAGAATGGAAGAAGTTGCGATTTCCCTTTACAAATAATATTAGAAAGGATTCTTTTTACACAAATTGAAAAAATAGGGAAATCGTCCTAACCTACTGCTAATGATCAAAGAGTTCTCTCTCTCGTGATCCGCCTGAGAAGGCCTATGCTATCTAATTAAATTTAATATTCTTAGATTACATTAAAATATTAAATATGCCACGACTCGATATAATTCAAAGAAAAACAAATGATTCGATATAATTCGAATAAAAGAAAATGGCTTCGATATAATTCAGATACGATAATGGGCTCGATATAATTCAAACATGATACTGGGCTCGATATAATCCAAATCGATCTCCCTCTGGTCATTGATTTGCCACAAGCAGGCAGGAGCTCCATGCTCTTCACTCGTGAATGATATTCATGAGTGGAGGCGCTTAAGACCCCCTTGGGTGGATGAGAGCACCAGACTCAGATAAGGGTAGAAAACCCTTATCCTGTCCACTGCGCCTCAACCGTGAGCCGAATCAGGACTCAGCTAAGGACAGAAAATCCTTAGCCTGCCCCGAGAACGTCTCAGAGAATAAATCAGGACTCACCTAAAGGCAGAAAACCTTTAGACTGCCCCGAGAGTATTCTCAGGCTACTTGCGGCTCGATCAAGAGCCACCGGAAGCCTTTTCTCAGCCCAGCATCCCACTTTTATACTCGCGGGCCCATTCTCCCACCTTGGTTCCATTCCCCCGCCGCGGTTCCTCAGTCGCGGGTGGGAGACGCTGCATCTGCGTTTGACGACGGCGCCTGGGTGCTGGCTACACTGCTCGCCGGCCGACATGCCGGTTTTGCCGGTTGCCGTTCCGCAGGGGCATGGTTTGTCGGGTTACAGGATAGATAAATAATTGAAAAAATCATTTTATAAATATATCCGAAAGATGGAAAGCTCGAAACTGACATCTAATTCGAAAAAGAAATGCGGCTTCGTATGTGCAGTGAACAATTGTAAATCTAAGTCACTGGAAAATGCAGATTTGAGCTACCATTTCTTCCCTCCTTCGTTCGGAATTTTGTCAAAATCGACAATTATTTTAGCATTCCCGAAAAAATCGACGTGTTGGTTGTATGGAAGAAAGCAACAAAAAGAAAAGATCTGAAATCCCATTTGAACTTAGTTTCGGCCATATTGGATCATGTGACCAACGTGAATTTGGAAAGCCACGCCTCCATGTCCGATCCCAATAGGCAAAGGCCAATTGTTTTGGAAGTAGGCGCATTGAAAGAAGAAACGTAAATCGCAGCGAACAAGAAATGAAAACTTTGAGGATGACTACCGAGTTATTGTTATTGTTATCGGCTTATATGTGATATGAAAAGCAAATCTATATTAGTATTCGCAGGTTGCGTAAAAAGGAGCACGGACAGAGAGCATGTCACAGAAGATAAACTTTCTTGATCCTCGTGCCACATTTTATACGAACGTACTAGAATTAAAAAAATAAAGTCTGACCATTCTAATATATCTACACATTTTTTCAACTTAGAAAAATAATTTTAATATTTTTTAAATATTGTATATATATATTATATTTATCATAAAATCTCAGAAATATAGAAAAAAAATTTGAAATTGTTTATCTACATCAATTTTAACATATAAATATGTAATTAATAGACATTTTCATTCGAAACTTCCAATCTGTTAATAATCTATTTTAACTTTTGTGGGATATTGTAAGCAGACACTTTGAAACCCCTGCCGCATGGCAATCCCGCATGCCACGCGGCAAGCGAGGAAGCACCGTAACCAAGATTTTGCGCCACCACGGAGCGCAGGCATCACATCTCCCACCCACGACCGATGGACCAGAGTGGGAGGCAACGAAAGATTCGATATAAGAGGGATGCTGAGCAGTGTCTCCAGAACGTGGGATTTTTCGGCCCCCACCACGTTCCCATCTGGGAGAAACACATGCAAACGTGGCGTGTCAGTGTGTCGGCTCTGCTACACGCTGCGGTCACCAGCTTCGTGTAAAGCCGAAGGTGCATGAAGACGGACTTCGTTACAATGCTTGAGTTTTCAAGTTATTTTTAGATTCCACGCTTTCGTTTATCGAGTCGAAATTAAGAATTGTATTTTTCTCGAGTACGTGCAAAAGAGGCGCGAAGCAGACGACGAATTTGAATTTACGAAGTATATAGTTCAAGAAATAACACTTTTCTTCAATTTCTTGAAGAAAGTCTGCATGAAATAAATATCAGTATGATCTTGGAAAATTTCATGAGGATTTCAACACTTCAAAAATAAACTTTCAGTGAAATTTAGTGACAATAAATGTATAAAATTTGAATCAATATATAATTTTCCATTCAAATTTATATACTTCTTACTAATTTTGTATATTTAACAATTTTTTAATTAGAACAATATTTTCTATCAAGATAAAATGAACATAAAATTCAAGTTCATAATTTATATTTTCAGTTATATGTTAGAAATATTTTCATCTCACATTTTTGTAGCCTAAGCACAAACTTTTCATTCCAAAACTTAAAATCTCTACGGAAATGGAAAATTGTCTAATAGCAGTAGATAAATTAAAAAGCTAAAATATGTGTTTATTGGTATTTCCATATTAACATATAAATATCAATCAACTTTAAATTTTACATAAAAATGTTCGTTCGAAGTGTTCAAATCTTGTTACAATTTGACAAGATTTTATGGAGGAGTGCAATCTTTTGGATGAAATATTTTGCAGTTCTTAATTTGTCTGTCCGTCTGAAATCGTAGTAAGATTTGAACAGTAAACAACAAATTTTCCAATAGAATTCAGGATCAATAATAATTGATTCAGGAAATACTTCAACTCTGTAGAGCATTTTTGTATTTCGAATTCAAAATGTGTGCTTAAGCCACAAAAAAGTAAGCTGAAAATGTAGATATAAATTAATTATGTCATGTTTATGTCTTCTTAATGGAAAATACTTTGCATATAATTCTCTAATTCGATATTTTTTTAATGTATGAACATTCAAGAAATTGATAAATATTCAATCTTTTTATAGGAACTAAAAATTTCCGGATAATGATTTGATTGAGAAAGCTAAAAATTTGTCAAATATTGATATAAATTGCAATTTTACAATTGCATTATTTTTCAAATATTTTAACATCTCTTCAATCTTGATAATTCTTACAGAAGTTTATTTCATGTGAGTGACTTTTTCTTTTTCTAATGAAAGATTTCGTAATTCTAAATTCGGCCCAATTCGTAACATTGTAAAAAGATTTTAAAACTTCATAAAAATTTTTTTTTCTGTTTTATTCAAAGTCAATAAATATTCAGTGTTTGGAATCGAAATATTAAGTAAATGATTTTTAATTTCTGGGAATAAACGGCTTTAATAAGACAATCTTTCTTCTTTGTGAGAAATCTCAATTTTAAAATTAAAATTCTACGCATAGGATACAAAAACATAATATGAAAATACTTTTATTACAGAATTTTGAAATATACAAGTTGACCAATTTTTAATCGAGTAAATCGGCTACTTTGAGCAAAAAATTATGTTAAAAATATTTTATCAAAAACAAATAAGACACATTAAATTACGGTTTAAAATCCACATTCATAGATTGATGGTAAAAGCAGTTTAAAGTTTTTTAATCTTACGTTTTAGTGACGTATGCACAGACTTTTAATCAGATAAATGAAATGCTTTATATAAAGTCAAAATTTTCTTATTACTGCACTTAATTAAATTTATAAAGTAAAAATATTTTTTAATTGATGCTTTCACTCAATTCTTTAAACATTTATTAATTGAAAATTGTACTCAAAATTTAATCTTGCAGCGTTCCAATATTCCCACAATGTTACAAAATCTTATTAATCATTATTTTAGTTGAATTATTTTCAAAATATTTAAAAAATAAATGTAAATATTTTGATTAAATACTCTGTCAAATTTTGCATTTGACTGATCTTGCAAAATTGTTGAAAGTTTTGAATACCGATAGAAGAAACTTTAAATGAAATTTTATGTCCATAAATGCTTAAAGTTCTATATAGAAATATCAACTACAACATTCTCAAATTTTATAAATAAACTACTAAATTCAAAAATTTTCGGATTTTTTTAAAAACTGTACAAATTTCAAATATGAATCAGTCAAAATCTACTGATTATCAGTGAAATTTGACTGATTTAAATAACTAAAAACAGGTTACTGTGAATCAGTCAAATTTCACTGATTACTTCAGTGAAAAGTAACTGATTTAACAGTGAAAAATATTGTTTCCACTGATGATTCAGTGAAAAGGCAAATCACTGATTCAATCAGTGAAAATTTGACTGATTCAGATTTAGAGTGTATACAAATTTCAAATATAAAGTGTACTCTGTACATTAATCAAACAAATTTAGAAGACGAATATTTTAATAAATATTCCTAAATATTATTGGAATATGATACATATCGATTTAGAAAAACTTCTTCAATGTACTCAGACATTTTTCTTATTTTACGACATTTTTGCACCATGTTTGACCTTTGGGTAGGACTCAACAAAACAATTGTAGACATACTTTCATTACTTAGTAAAATACTATGAAGACTTGCTTTTTAAATTAAAGCGAAAACTTTTAAAACCTTTAACAATCGGTTGCATAGATTCTGCTCTAATCTTGGAAGCAAACATAAAAGAAAGAAAACACATTTGAAATATTAAAATAAAAAAGCTGGTTCATTCTTAGAGAATCCCAAATATTCTGAAATAAAACTCCTTTCCACACCACCACGGAGGTAGAGTTTACTAGTAATAGTTCAATAAATTTTATGTACTCTAAATAAATTTTTTCGTAATTGCAGAAAACTTATTCCAAATACAAAAATTGTATCTTTAAATATACAGGATAATTAATTATAAAAATCGTTCGAATTTGAATTTCAAGGACTTGTACACACTTTCAAGGCACATCGTTTTTCCTTTTGCAAAAATTTTTAAAACTTCTAATTTTTCAAGTAATTGGGAGAAGTACATTTAAAAAAAAAATTGTTTTCTCTACTTCCACTCGCGCTATCTTAACAAATTTTCAGAATTTTACGATTTTATTAATACTGTATTAAGTGTCTACATTTTCTGAAACAATCTACAGGAGAAAAATTTTAATACTTTAGTAAAGAAAGTTTTCTGAAAAGTTGTAGCTCAATCAGATTAATAGCCAAAAAGTTACCAATGTTTTAAATCGCAAGCGAACGGTATAGAGGTCAAATTGGAGACGAAAACAAATAATAATAGCAACCTTCTTTTGTTTTCTTCTAAGATATACTTGATTCTCGCTTTATGCGTTATTTGAGAAGGCAAGAGTGTGGATTCTTCATATTTTTATCGTAATTCCTTATTGAAAACGGCAAAAGTAAGAATATTATATTATTATTTGGTGATACGTGAGTGCTCTTACGTACGTTATTGTTTGATGCTTGTGGGTAAGTTTATTTTGTGAAACTTAATTTGTGTGCAGATTACAAATTATTCACATTCGCTCAATTTTATCGACTTTTCATCTTATTAATTCTTTTCAAATAATTCTGTTTTCCTTCGTCGTATAATTTATTGTTCACAATGAGTAATCCGGTTGACCCAAATTCGAGTGTTTTGAAGGACAGCCAGGTTCAAACGAAGGTTGACCACCGTTTGAACTCTGGTTCAAACGAATGTCAACCCGCTAGAAAAGTCATGAAAAATGCAAAAAACTTTCAGTTGGGATGGTTTGAGGAATTTCCGTCGTGGAGAGAGTGGGTGGTTACATTAGCAGATGAAACAAGATTTCATTGCAAAATTTGCAATAAAACATTGCTATGTGGCAAATCCGAAATTGAAAAGCATGAAGCATCTTTATCACACAGAAAGAAGCAAAAGTTTTCGAATAAATTAGAATGTTATGGAGTAGTAAGTAAAATTCTTCTAATGTAACTGCCAATTCTTACAGTGTTGAACCTTGTGTAGCAAGTTCTGCTGCTTCAGAATTCACAAATTCCACGATTCCGGAAAGTGTTACTTTCAAACAGAAAGTACAAGAAGCAGAGATTAGGATTAGTACATTTTTCGTAGAGCATAATTTACCATTCGCGATTTCATCAGAATTGATAGGACTTTTCCAAGATATGGAACCTTCGGTTTTAAAAGACGTTAGATTGAGCCACACTAAAATGGTCCTAGTTGTAAATAACGTCGTATGTGCTGCTGAAACTGATCGCATGGCAAATATTTTGCGTAAGCAATCATTTTCAGTATACGAAGACGAAACGACCGACAGGACTCTAGAAAAGTGGCTGTCATTAATGGTTCGATATGTGGAGCCAACGACATTTTCTGTCAGGGTGGAATTGCTCCAGCTTATTAATGTAAATGCTTCGGATTGTTCTGCCTCTAAAATTTTTGATGCGTTCGAAAAAGCATTGTCCCGGCAGAAAATCCCTTTATCTAATACCTGTGCCTTAGCTTGTGATAATGCACAGGTGATGGTCGGCAATAGGTCCTCATTTAAAACAAAATTGAAGGAAAAAAGTCCCCGTTTAATTGTTTTCCCGTGTGTCTCGCATTCGTCAGCAATTGTAGCAAAATATGCTTGTGCCACAATCCCAGATGTAGAGGATTTAATCAAAGATTTGCCAGCTTTTCTTAATGCTAGCTCCAAGCGAACGGCTATTTTTCGATCGATTGTTTTGGAATTGGGAAATGACTATCAAAAAATTCCTAGTCATTCTGAAACTCGCTGGCTTGTCCGCTATCGATGCATAGATATTATAATAAAGAATTGGGAAGTTATTCTTCAGTATCTTATGGTCCTCGTATCTGAGAAGGTAGAGAAGGCCAAAGACTTGTTAGGAAAAATGCAGAATCCTTTGACACTCGCATATTTCCTATTCTTGAAATTTACTTTGAATAGGTTCAACGTATACAATCCGAAATTTCAAAGTCGCGAAACAATGGTTCAGGAACTCCAGTCAAACTCGGCTAAATTCTTCGTATGGATTCTTAGCAGTTATTTGAAAGAGGGTCTTCTTCAACCGAATTTATTCTTTCAAATCATTAGAAATGTTAACTTTGCAGATCCTAGTAATCAAAAGCCGCTTCAAGACATTGACGTTGGTAAGGAAACGCGAGAATATTTCCAGCAGCAACTTACAAACAAGAAATTGCAAATAGTAGAAGTTGATCTATTTCTTCGTAATTGCTTGAAATTTTATGTCACAGCAAGCGAAGAAATTCGAAATCGACTTCCTTTTGATGACATCTTTTTGTCTTGCGTTGCTGTTTTCCGGCCTCAAGTAGCTTTCTATGCTGATCGAAGCGAAACTTTTCCTAGGGTCTGGAAAGTTTGTCAAGATTTAGGGTCGTTTGATAGAATAGGTGTACAAAAAGAGTGGGATTCTTTACTCAAAATCAGACAGGAACTCAAAGAAAAGTGGTCGAATTTATCTTTTGACGAAATGTGGTCTAGTATCGGTGTATCTTCGACGAGTACAGGAGAAAAACTTTTTCCAAATTTGACCTCAGTATTGAATCATGTTCGGAGTCTTCCTCATTCAAATGCTGAGGCGGAGCGAGGTTTCTCCATGCTCACGGACGCGAAAACTCCCAAAAGAAATCGCTTAGGAAACAGGACGGTCAACTCAATTTGTGTTACTCGATCAGCCCTAAAGGCGAGAGCTGAAACAGACAGAATAACGAGCATCACTTCGAAGCATTTGCAATTAATGACCGAAAATCTATATGAGATGGCAGAAAGTGATAGGGAAAGTGGTTTGTCGCTCTTCGCTCACGAAGGAGAGGATTAATTCTAATGGCCAAGGCATGGCGTTAATCAATTTCAAACCCCTTTCTTCCTCACAAAATAATGACATTTTATTTCTTATATCAGAGATACGTTCTTTATTCCTTTCTTCGCGTGCCTCGGGTATGGAAATTGTTTAGTTTTAATTATTATTTTGTGAGTAAGAAAACATACTGAAATTGAGCAATATCACGCTTTGGGCATAAGTGAGAGGCAAGGGGACTCACAAAAATCAAGCAACCCAAATCATCCCGAATTAATCAAACTTCTTCATTATTTGATTTAAAACAAAACATTTTTGTTCGACGTATACTGGCATTTGATAGAGGCAAGTCTGAAGTACGGGCTACATTTGTAGTGTTTTTTACCACTTTGCTTCATTTTTTTCCTTTTTTCTTTTTGCTTGAAAGCAAAAACCCTTTTCGTTTCGTAGGACGTGGACTAAGCCTACAGGGGATACCACGTAAAAAAAACGAGCCTTAAACTCTACCTCCGTGGTGGTGTGGAAAGGAGTTTTATTTCAGAATATTTGGGATTCTCTAAGAATGAACCAGCTTTTTTATTTTAATATTTCAAATGTGTTTTCTTTCTTTTATGTTTAAGGCAAAAACTAGATCTAAAAAAAGCAAAAAAACCTATTTCTCTAATTGCGTCCAAGATTAGAGCAGAATCTATGCAACCGATTGTTAAAGGTTTTAAAAGTTTTCGCTTTAATTTAAAAAGCAAGTCTTCATATTATTTTACTAAGTAATGAAAGTATGTCTACAATTGTTTTCTTGAATCCTACCCAAAGGTCAAACATGGTGCAAAAATGTCGTAAAATAAAAAAAATGTCTGAGTACTTTGAAGAAGTTTTTCTAAATCGATATGTATCATATTCCAATAATATTTAGGAATATTTATTAAAATATTCATCTTCTAAATTTGTTTGATTAACTGAAAGTTTATTTTTGAAGTGTTGAAATCCTCATGAAATTTTCCAAGATCATACTGATGTTTATTTCATGCAGACTTTCTTCAAGAAATTGAAGAAAAGTGTTATTTCTTGAACTATATACTTCGTAAATTCAAATTCGTCGTCTGCTTCGCGCCTCTTTTGCACGTACTCGAGAAAAATACAATTCTTAATTTCGACTCGATAAACGAAAGCGTGAAATCTAAAAATAACTTGAAAACTCAAGCATTGTAACGAAGTCCGTCTTCGTGCACCTTCGGCTCTACACGAAGCTGGTGACCGCAGCGTGTAGCAGAGCCGACACACTGACACGCCACGTTTATATGTGTTTCTCCCAGATGAGAACGTGGTGGGGGCCGAAAAATCCCACGTTCTGGAGACACTGATGCTGAGCCATGAAAAAGCATTCTGGCGGCTCGCAAGCGAGTTGCAGACAACCTGAAGAAGTGCTTTCTGGGCAGGCTAAAGGGTTACTGCCTTTTAGACGAGTCTAGATTCACTTCTGTGGTACGTTTTCGGGGCAGGCTACAAGGTTGTTGCCTTGTGGAAGAGTCCTGATTCGTTCCCAGATAACCCTGATCTAAAAAGTTTCCTTATGAGAGAAATTCCACTTTCCTTCACAAGGACTTATACGATTGAATGTCTGTGACTGCCTCTAGCTCAAAGAAGCCTCATCAAAAGGAATACGTGCCGAGATCTACTCTTGTCACGGTTACAATAATCATAACTTGAAATGTACTTCAAATCATCTGTCACGTAGGATATTTAGCTGATAAGTTTTAGGGAGATTAAGATTTCATTGTTTAGAATCTCAGAGCTCAAACCATTAGAATTATGCATCGACTTGTGTTTAACCTCGTTAAATATGGTAAATGTACAATGCGGTCATATACTTAGAATTTATTAAAGAATCGATTATATTAGAATTGAAACAATCCTCATTCTCTTCTCTCATGCCTGATCCTTAGGAATTAAGTCGAGATAAATAAAATTGGTATGTTAAAATAAAAATAAAGTTACATTGGCGCTCAACGTGGGGCACGAAGAGTTGAAAAAGAAGTGAGGATCATTAGGAAAAGAAAAAAAGGGGGAAAAATAAGATAAAAAGGAATGAAAGAAATGAGCCGCCAAGGATTACGATCAACTAAAAATGATGATAGGAACGTGACAGAAGAACCAGGCCGGAATAACCGAGAAAAAGAGGATCTGGACAACACCCTAACGGAAATGTCTAAAGATAGAGAATCCACAAACATGCCGTGGCCAAGGGGGGCCGGAGATGGAAGTAGGAAACAGCAATCAAGGGACAACAGAGCTAATTACACGCAAGCTAGAAGATTTAGAAAAAAGAGTGAAAAAGATGATAGAGGAGGAAAAAAAACGTAGAGAGAAGCTAGAACTAGACAAAGACAAAAATCTCCAAAAGAAACTAGCTATAATGGAAACAGGAGTAAATCGATCCTTGGAAATCACCGCGAGAATTACACAAACACTGGAGGAAAGGAACACCAGAATGGAAGCCCAATTTAGTAGACTAGAGGCTCAACAAACAAGGATGATTGAAAGACTAAACGCAGAAGACTCACGGAGAGATGAATCTCTAGGCGCAAATCGAATCTCCAATATAAAATACGTACTGCCAGAGTTCCGAGGAGACACTAGCCCAATTAAATACATCAATCAATTGAAACAATATTATGAAGCAGTGGAGCCTAAGGAGAGCGATACTCATTATCTTATAGAAAAATCACTAATGGGACCACCGGGAGATTGGTGGCAAATTATCAAAGACGATGTAAACAATTTCCAAATGTTTCTAAGCAAGTTCTCTCGCAGATAATGGAACGAACAATCTCAACATGAACTGAGGAGAAAGCTGGAGTTTGGCTATCACCAACCAGGGAAAATGGGTTCGAGAACAGAATACGCGATAAGAATGTATGCTGAGGCAAAAGAGTTACGTCCACCACTATCATCGATCGAAATCATACAAAAACTGTCAAGACACTTTAATGAGGAGGTCAAAGACGCCATAATGGGACGAGGAATCTCACACATCAAAGAACTAATCGAATTTCTAGAAAACTTCGACAAAATTGGACCAAGCAATACAATAAGGGGAGAAAGTAGGGAAGCAAGACAGAAAGGTATTGACGAAAAAAATTACCACCGCGCGAATGGTGTCGGTAGTATCGAACAACAAAGATGGCCGCCTCAAGGAATAAATTTGAATGATATGTGTGCGAAATTCTGTTATTCTGGAAGCAAAATGCTGTGATTGATTTAAGGAATGATAATGTTGTCATTGCGTTTGGACGTTTTATGCGATTACACAAAAGCTACGCCTTCTTCGCGCAATATGATAGATGGTCAAGGCGTAATTAATTCTGGAATGATTGTTATGTGCGGGGCAACCGTGAAAACGAATGATAAAATCGAATTATATGCTTTGTGTCTACAAACAAGTGCCTTAACGTCGGATCCTCATATTATAACGGGAACTTTAATTATCAAAAATGTTTTAAATACCGATGAAACAGAGAACTTCGTTGACATCGTGCACATGCCCTGTACTTGCAAAGCCGGATCAAGCCACAGTTGTAAACATGTTGTGGCGATTTTGTTATATTGTAACAGGTAGGAACCTTTGTTTGATGTTCTTTAGTCAAAGAAATTGTCTACTACTATCGTAACTCTAATCGTAGCTACAAAATGTTGCACAATGTATGTGTAAACTCCAGAGTTTAAAAAAAAAAATGAGAAGACAACTTATACTGCCAAATAAAATCGATAATTTATAAGACATTCGATAAGATTACATTAGATTATAGAAGATACAATTTTTATGTGTCGTTAAAATGTATTGTTATGTGAAGTTATAAATAATATACAAAAGTATTAATGCATTAAAAGTTCAAAAGTGCTTTGTACATGAGATATATAATAAAATTAACATTAACAAATTATTGACGCGTTGTTATTTAAGAGCTATCTTGACACATAATTGAATCAAAATGTCGTCATTGAGACAAAATGTCAAAATTTGTCATCAGCGAGAATCGGGCTGCCCAAATTCGCCATTCCGCAACAAACAATAAAAATGTCATCAACATAATTTATGAAGTACCAAGGCAATTTGTTATTTAAGATTTTAAATTCTTTTATACGGGCGTTCATGCGTTCGATGTGCACTCGCGCACTTGCAATATCTCGGTTTCGAACAGCATCTTGCTCGGGTAATTGCTGTTTATTTCTAACAAAAGGTGGTCTAATTAATTTTATCCGGTTTTCCATACATTCGTTATCAATTAAAAACCCTTTGTCGACCATAACTGAATCCCTTGTGGCCTCTAAATATTGTAGAATGTTGCTGTGGTTGAAAATACATTTATCTGAAGCTCGTCCCCCAAACGATTTACTGACATGAACGAGCATACCAGCTGGTGTCACTTCTGTTAAAAATTTTATCGTCAAATCACCTTTGTAGTGTGAATATAATTTGATTCGACATTTCAAACATTTCGGCTTCTGTATTTTAATTTCCGTACAGTCAAGGACTGATGTCGTTGTTTGAAATTTATCAAAACATTTTGGCATGTTTCTTTGAATTTCCTCCTTTGAAATGCAAAGTAAAGCACATTGTAAAATCGTTGAAAATTTTTTTATAGTATCGTAAAAAATATTCCTTACAGTGACGTCAGAAATCGAATTAGACAAAACTCCGAGAGCATTAAAAGGAATATCCAATTTTAACTTTGCGAGCGTTAATATAATACTGTCGCGAGTGTTGATCAATCGTTTTCTTTTTGAAGGGTAAAATTCGTCGAGTAAAGCTGTCAATTAATTTAAAATATTGAAATTTTTGACGTTGCACATTGTCACAAGGTCTTTTTCGGTTTTAATAAATGTACAAATATTCGATACGAAATCGCCACTGCTAACTTGTACAGCTTTATCGGTGACGCTATTATTAGGAATATTCGATTTTATTATTTCTTCGACATTACTATCAGGAACATCACTGTGTGAATTACAACTACAGTCTTTGTCGTCACTTGCCTCTTAATTTCTTCACAATCATTGTCATGTAACCCAGGCTCTATTTCATTTAAATCATTATTGGGAATGATCGAAGTAGGATCGTTCATTGCTGATTCGCTTGATCTCTCTACAGGTTCTTTGTCCTGCACTTTGCCACCAGATGCATCCTTTTTTATCACTTTTACTAAATCTTGCTCTCTAATCTCGTTAGAAGATCGATGTTCCTAGAACGAAATATTTAATTAATAAAAAATATGTGAGAAACATAAGTGTATGATAAAACACTTACGTATCGTCGTTTCCTAACCAAATTTGCTGCTTCTTTTTGCTTTGTAATTGTTACTGGTGAAGGGATCATAGATTTTTTCAAGATCCTCTTTTTTGCGGGTAACTCTAAATACAAAATATATTACACACAATTCAATAATTAAATAATTTAAACGAAAAATGCTAGTGCAGGAAAATTTACCTGGAAAATTGTAATCTTCTGACCGGAAATGCAACGAACATACAAGAAACTCCCGACCATCGTCTACGATATTTAACTTTCTCAGCCACTCACTACGCTTGTCCACAAATTCTTCATTCCCAAATATATTGATTCTCGACAATCGCTCACTGTCGCGCTTGGGTACTTTATGGAAACTTAAATTCAGATTTTTACTTTTATTTGAAGTACAATTTAGAACGCAGCAGCGGCCACAACTCGATTTCCGGTGTTTCGGGGAAAATTCCATACTCTTCACTCTGTGCAACGTCTTTTTAATTATTTCTGATTCGTGAATTGCTGTCAATCACCGAAATTGAAATGTAAACGCCGTACTTATCTCTGGTAAACACAAATGACAAGTATTCCTTGACGCCGCCATATTGCTTAGTCCGCCTACCGACCGCTAGTGGCGCAGAGTAATTTTAAACTCTCAATGGAAGAACAACACAACACTCGACAAGCTGGCCAATCAACACCACAAACACAACAGCCCTGGTGGAGAACGCAAGCTAGCGGAAATCATCAAAACAGAGCGGGACAAATGCAACACGCTGTCTCAGCACCGGGGCAAAGCAGGTCATATGGAAATATAGCGAATCGCACAGGCAGATTTCAGGAACAAGCGCGAGGTGGGGACCCGATACCACGTAACAGACCAGCAGATACTAGCCAATGGAGAAACAATCAAGCAAACTACAGGGTTCGCAGTTTGGAGGTAGAAGAACCACAATCTGGAAATATAGAAGAAAGAAAACACATCGCCATTGGATTCGGGAAACGAAGATATGCCGCGCCTGTAAGAAATGAAGAGGAAGAAACAGCAGACGCGGCATCAGAAATCACATTGCATACAAACAAGAGACGACCTAAATGGAAGAACCGAACGAGATAAAAACGAGCAAACGCTCAAAATGCTACGTTGCAAACATCCTCATAGGGGGCATTCTAACTAACGCCCTAATAGATACGGGAGCCGAAGTAACATGCCTGTCAGAAGAGTTTGTCAGCAACAACAAGGAACGCCTACAAGAATGCCCAACCCTACCAATTAATGGCGTAACTATAGTAGGGCCGGTGGGAGGAAAAACGATCCGACTGAACAAACAAATATATGCAGACGTTCAATTACCAGACACATTAATCCAAGTTGTATTTCTAGTAGTACCAAAACTAATGAAACCGTGTATAATAGGAATCGATCTACTAGATGAGCTCAAGAGCAAAATTGACTTAGAAAACAAAACTATATCATTTCCACTGTTGGAGGGCAAGCCTTTCCTCAAAATAATGAACGAAGAAACAGAAACATTGCAAAAAAATGAAACACGGACCATAAATCACCTAGAAAAAAACGAACAAACATGGGACATAAACTACGAGGAAATCAAACAGAAAATCGAAGGGGCAGTCCTAATAAACAAAGAAGAAAAAAAACAGCTCAGTGAAATTTTATGGAAACACAGAGCAGTGTTCGAGAAACGACCCAGCAGACTATCCTCTTATAAACATACTCTACAAATAACAAAGAATCAGACATTCATTGGACGAAGCTACCCCATACCAATGGCATATAGAGTAAAAGTTGAGGAAGAAATGCAAAAAATGATCAACATGGGGATCATTCAGCGGTCCAATAGCCCCTACATTAATCCCATCGTGCCAGTAATAAAAAAGGACGGAACAGTGCGACTGTGTTTAGATGCAAGAAAGCTGAATGAGATTCTAATCGAAGACTGGGAGTGCCCAGAGCCAGCAGAAGTACTTTTTCAGAAACGCAAAGGCACTAAGGTCATGTCGAGCCTTGATATGACGAGCAGCTTTTGGCAGATACCACGACATGAAGAATCGAAGCAATATACAGCCTTTCAATATCGAGGACGAAGCTACGAGTTCAACGTGGTACCATTCGGATTAAAAACGAGTACAGCCGCGCTGGTAAGGGGTCTGGATCAGGCATTAAACGGAATCGGAGATCATGTGATATCCTTCGTAGATGATACTCTCATCACCTCAGAATCGACAGAACAACACTTATAACACCTAGAAGAATTACTGACACGCCTTGAGAAGAGCCACCTCACTCTGAATCTAAGTAAGTCAAGTTTCTTCAGAAAAGAAACTAAATTTCTAGGATTTATCCTCACAACTGAGGGAATCAAGCCAGATCCAGAAAAAATAAAAGGAATCATGGAGTTTCCGACACCAAAAAACGAGAAGCAACTCCGCGGATTCCTGGGACTAGTAAATTTTTACTCTAAGTTTAGCAGCCGGCATGCAGCAGAAACAGTGCCTCTGCTACATCTTATAAAAAAAGGGACAACCTGGAAATGGGATGAAGAAATGCAAAACAGTTTCGATCGAGTAAAACGACTCTTTTGTGAGTCGGTCATTCTACATTTCCCAGACCCGAAGAAAGAATACTATCTAGAGACGAATGCCAGCAATTATGCACTGGGAGCAATACTATACTAGAGAAATGACAAACAAGAAAAAGAAGTTGTCACATTAGCCAGCCGGACTCTCAAAGGCCCAGAGTTATCATATTTTACCACAGAGAAAGAATTGTAGAATTGTTAGCTATTGTGTGGGCACTACAGAAGTTTAGAACCTACCTGCAAGGAGCACGCATAATTAACGGAACCGACCACATGGCATTAACGTTCCTAAAAACATGCAAATTTGTAAACGCACGCCTGACTCGTTGGATACTATCCATACAGGACTACTATATCACAGTGGAACACTGCCCAGTTAGAGAAAATATTGCAGCGGATATACTCAGCAGACAGCACCCTGATAAACAATGGGAGAAAGAGAGGGACAATATACAGATAGCCATCAATGCACTCAAATACGAATGCTCACAACAGCTTAAAAACAATCTGAAAGATCTATCAAAACTACAGAGAGAGGACACACGATTGATAAAAATAATCGAAGCCATAGAGAGAAGAAAAGAAAATACGCACAGATTTGAAATGCACAAAGGAATTCTATATCGGAAAACCACGGAAGGAAGAGTCATCTATCTACCAAGGGGAACGTTAAAAACATTAATCTGGGAATGTCACCTGGCTTATGGTCACACAGGAGCAGACAAAAATTTCAAAATAATCAAAGAACACTTCTTCTACCCACGACCGGCAAAGATCATAAGACAAACACTAAGTACCTGCGATTCATGTCAGCGAAACAAGGTCTCTACAACAGCATCTATGGTCATCCAGGAATCAGTAGAACCTGAGGAACCACTGGAAATAATATCCATCGACTCCTTTGGACCCCTAACAAAAACAAGATATGGGTATGAGTACATACTAGTAATGGTTGACACATTCACTAAATACACAAAGTTGTACCCATTAAGAAGAGCAACGTGTAATGTAACAATCAGAAAACTCGATGACTTCATAAAAAAAATAGGAAAGCCTAGAAAAGTACTTGCGGATAGGGGCACACAATTCACTAGCAAGAAATGGAAAGAGGCACTAAAGGAAAGAAACGTCAAGATGATTTTAACCTCGATTCGACACCCACAGGCAAACATGGTGGAAAGAGTGAACCGAGAATTATCTAGATTCTTTAGAACATTCTTGCCCATAGACAAACACGAGTCATGGTACAACTGGATAAAGGAAATAGAGACACTACTGAATGAATCGTACCATGACCCAATCGAAATCACACCTTATGAAGCACTATTAGGAAGAAAACCAACGAGACTCTGGGAGAAATATATTCCCCAAACACCATCAAATTACTATCAAAACCTATCAGAGATCATCAGAATAATAAGAGAAAAAATAAAAATAAAGGGAGAACGTCGAAATGCAAGAATAAACAAAAAAAGAATTGGACTTACCTTTCAGCCAGGCGAGCAAGTTCTAGTTAAAGCATGCAACGTCTCAAACACAACCACAGGAAAAGTTGCCAAATTTCTAGCACTGTACGAAGGACCATATACAGTGAAGAAGAGAATTGCACGTAACACCTACATCCTGGCCAACACGAACACTGACCAGGAGGGAGGGCAGTTCCATGTAATGGACCTTAAACTCTACCAAAGCGAAGGAGACACAGGAGAAGGAAGAATCGAAGAAGCAGAGGGAGGGGGTAAGAACAGACTAAGGAAAAGAGGGGAGGCGAATGAAAACTCGAATGAGGAGCTACCGACACAGGCTCTGTGAAAATGATGAAAAACCAAAGGATCAGTTGTCTATAAGCGTCTGAAGCCATACAAAGACAAACAATGCCGGAAACATCAACACAGACTGAGACGCGGGATACACATCGCAGTATATATACGCAATGCAACGACACAAATAAAGTGACAGTGGCAGTGATACCAGAACACCGTGAAATGAAAACCCTGACGGCACGACCACGGTTTATATCAAAACAAAAGAAGAAGGCACCGCGTAAGCCCGGAATGCGAGTCTCTGAAGTGAACAACGTGCGAGTGAAGAAAAATACACACGGGAAGTGTGTGGGCACAAGAGACCACGTGATAAAAGTAGAAGAAGAAATAACCGTGCTAAGAGTAATCAACCACATTATCATAAAGGACGCACTATCAAAACAAGTGGAGAGCGTGAAGCCTACGAGGAAAGGCACATGGAAGGAAGGCAGACCCAGACGACAAGAACTACTATACGCGGACGTCTTGGAAAATAAGGAAAACTCAGCAATAAAAAACAGACGAAGCGTCACATTAGACAAGGAAAGCCGAATAAAGAGACAACAAAAGAAGTATGCATCAGCGGAGAAAAGAAAGAAGATACAAAGGGGGAACGAAGGATGGAGTGAAAAGTTTCGAGAATGGTCCCCCACACATCAATGGCCAATAACCAAGCAATGGCGTCGCAAGGAAATAATGAAAAAGAGCAACCGGGAGACATACTTGTATCTGACATTTTGATCTCGGTGAATAAACAAAAACCATCACCAATATCAAAATGTAGGGGGTCGTTGTAAGCAGACACTTTGAAACCCCTGCAGCATGGCAATCACGCATGCCACGCGGCAAGCGAGGAAGCACCGTAACCAAGATTCAGGCGCCACCACGGAGCGCAGGCGTCACATCTTCCATCCGCGACCGATTAACCAGAGTGGGAGGCAACGGAAGATCCGATATAAGCGGGATGCTGAGCCATGAAAAAGCATTCTGGCGGCTCGCAAGCGAGTTGCAGACAACCTGAAGAAGTGCTTTCTGGGCAGGCTAAAGGGTTACTGCCTTTTAGACGAGTCTAGATTCACTTCTGTGGTACGTTTTCGGGGCAGGCTACAAGGTTGTTTGTTGCCTTGTGGAAGAGTCCTGATTCGTTCCCAGATAACCCTGATCTAAAAAGCTTCCTTATGAGAGAAATTCCACTTTCCTTCACAAGGACTTATACGATTAAATGTCTGTGACTGCCTCTAGCTCAAAGAAGCCTCATCAAAAGGAATACGTGCCGAGATCTACTCTTGTCACGGTTACAATAATCATAACTTGAAATGTACTTCAAATCATCTGTCACGTAGGATATTTAGCTGATAAGTTTTAGGGAGATTAAGATTTCATAGTTTAGAATCTCAGAGCTCAAACCATTAGAATTATGCATCGACTTGTGTATAACCTCGTTAAATATGGTAAATGTACAATGCGGTCATATATTTAGAATTTATTAAAGAATCGATTATATTAGAATTGAAACAATCCTCATTCTCTTCTCTCATGCCTGATCCTTGGGAATTAAGTCGAGATAAATAAAATTGGTAGGTTAAAATAAAAATAAAGTTACAATATACTTCAGAAAATTGCACAGATTATGAATTTTTACATTCTAATCATGGATGAGAAGGTATTGGTTTTATGTGAAAAATGACTTTCGAAATTTTCATCAAATCTTTACGTTTTGAGACCCCCTGAGTCAGAAAAAATGGTTTTTACGAAAGTGTCTGTCTGTCTGTCTGTAGTAGGTCGTGTGCGGCATAACTCTCGATAGAATTATCAGATTGAATTGAGCTTTGGTACACTTTATCGGAGCCGAAAAAGTAAGGACAAGTTCGTTAAGCAGCCAGATCCAATCAAAATTGAAGGATTGAGCACTACTTTTGTGTTTTTGAAAATAATTTCTTTTTTAAATCAAAAATTTCAATACTGGTTTTTGATAGTGCTCATGAATTTCTACAAATTATCCTTATAACATTTTTTGAGTAAATCAAAATTAGAAATGTTACAGCATATTCAAATTCGAAAAAAGTCAATATCAAAATTCCATTTTCCAGTTAAAATATACGAGATACGAAAAAACGTCATGATACAATATTATTTTCTACATAAAGACTTACATATTTTAATTGTAACATTTTTTCATAAGATGCATATTTTCCTTTTTATTTAAAAAAAAAACTATTGAAAATCCAAAATTCAATTTTTTAACAATAACATGTAAAATACGAAAAAAACGTAAGAATTCAAAGTTGTTCGTTTCAAAAAGATCTATAAATTTTGTGTGACGCAGTTTCTGATAAAACATATATTTTTCGTTTCAATTCCAAAAAATACGTTTAAAATTCAAAAATTCCATTTTTTAGACAAAATATGTGAGATACAAAAAAAACGTTTATATGGAAAATTGTTTGTCTAAATGAGTTTTACAAATTCTCATGAAGACATTTCGGGACAGGATGTATATTTTATGTTTTGGTTTTTAATATTAAAAAAATTCGATTTTTTTCACCAAAATATGTGATACGAAATAAGCGTTGTTCTGCAAAATCGTTTCCTTAAATAAAGTCTACGATTGTTTTTTCTTTTTGAGAGATTTGGAAGAAAATAAATTATTTCAATCATGTAATTTATTAAAAAGTTACTGAAATGTATACAGAAAATCGAGCGCGAAGCGCGAGCTTCATGATGAGAATGTGTTCCTTAAGGCTGATTCTCATAACAGACTCTCATAACATATGAAAAGATATTATATTTGTGTAGAATTTGTCACTCACCTTTTTCAACGAATGTTCACATTTCATGATCACCTAATTCCGAACAAAATGTTTTTTCAATCTTGTCTGACCACCTGTCACCGTCATTGTCGTCGTTATCTGTGGACACGATAACTTTCGATAATATCCTCTGATTGCAATGCGCTTTAGTACACTTCATCAAAGTGGAAAATGTAAGGACAATTTCGTCAATCAGCCATATCTGACCAAATTTCAAAAATTAGAGCATTTTTGGTATTTTTGAAAACCACTTTTTGGAAAAATCCATTATTTTAATAATACCTTCTGATATTTTTCAGAAAGCTCTACAAGTTGTTATGAAATTTTCCAATAAAACCGAAATTATAAAAGTACTAGTATTTTAAAACTGGATAAAAATCAATTTTCTAGTCAAACTATACAAGATTTGAAAAACCGATACTATACAAAATTGCTTTCTACACTGAGAAACTTTTTGTTAGAGTAAATGATAAGATTGAATGCAGATTTAGTATAGTAGTGTTTTAAAATGGAACAAGTCGAGGTTTTATAACACTTATTCATATTATGGAATCGGAATTCAATATAGTATAGCATATTTGAGAAAATCATATTATGAATATGAACTTGCCAGAAACCTGGCGACGCGCAAAAGAAATCAAAACATTCATTCTCGGTTTTTCGTATAATTTGTTTCAGAACATTTCAGAATATGACAAGCGAGAATAGCCGAGAGGCTTTAGGCGTTAAGAATGCGTTTAGTTATGTAGATATAGGTAGAGTTAAAGGGTTCGAACCCAGAAGTGATTCTGAAATTTAGTTTGATGCGTGTGCGATTATAAATACACATTGCGTACTTTAATATGTGAATATAAATAAAGTATGATAATAATATTTGCGTATGTGTTTCCACTGAAACCTCCCATCTTCTCATTGCCAAAGCTCTCCCCTCTATTTTCCTTTTGTTTTGCACGCATTAAAAAAAGACACAAGAATTCTTAATCTGAAGCCGTCACTTCTGAAGGTCAAACCTTTTGGTGGAGTAAGTGATTTTTCATATAGTGGTTTTCAGATTCACATACTCTTTGTTTTGCTTCGCAATTTTGATATAGTGAATTTCGAATTATCGTAGGTTTTATAACAGTTAGTGGAACATATATTCCATTTATTGAAACGAAAATATAACTAACAAGAAATATGAGATATGAAAAAAACTCTTCTTATTCTTCTTCTTCTTCGTACAGCGTTAGCACCCTACTGACAAAGCCTTGTACATTTGAACTGCGCATGCTCTATTACAACATGCTACTACTACACAAGATCGATAAAATCAAAATGGCCGGTACTAGTCGCGAAATATCAAGTGTAATGACTAGCATAGCGCCGCAAACAACTACAATACTAGATTAGATTCGAGTGTACGCATTAAAACACATATACGCACCGAAGTCACATAAAATAGAATACGTGCCAATGCACACAA
Organism: Diplolepis rosae; assembly: GCA_030998225.1. Classification (NCBI taxonomy): domain Eukaryota; kingdom Metazoa; phylum Arthropoda; class Insecta; order Hymenoptera; family Diplolepididae; genus Diplolepis; species Diplolepis rosae. The sequence goes on from JAPYXD010000466.1 coordinate 5,703,008, forward strand.
GTCAATTTAATCTTGAAAGCATGTAGGCCAAGATCTTTTCGCACAATACGCCACAGTGTCGTTTGAGCGATGCCCAATTCTTGAGAACGACGTGGAATCAACTGATTTGGCTCATTGTGAATCGATGCACTTACGGCTGCGATTATTACTTCGCTTCGAGCAATATGCCTTCTTTTCGGCACCGGAACGTCCAATAGTATAAATTTGGTCTCAAATTTATTTACTATAGCACGCACAGCCTGTCGGGTGGGACGATTATTACGGCCGAAAATTGGAGTTACCATGATGAAAATGTTGACTTTAACTAACGTTTTGACATTGACAGTTCATTAAAAAAGTTTAAGGGTGCGTTCATATAAAGATACGAAATTGTTATGTCCCTATTGGAAAACCCTTTATGACCCGAAGGGTGTGTGAAATAACTCTTACTCCAACCTGTGTAGTAACAGTAGATGTATTTATTATATAGTATCTTTATTGATACATGTAAAAAACCATTAACTCAATGAACGACTACTGGTTCTCTACGCACTTGGGGTTAATACAGCGATTACTTATCATACAATCCTTAATTCCGTTCTGACACCTCTTATTCGTAGGCTTGCTTGGGGCTAGCATGGCGTCTGCTTGACAATTAATAGTCTCACCCCTAATTCATGCGTAATTATCAAAGGTTACATAGGAGCCAATATGGCGATAACTTGCAATTATCAGTTTTACCTTCCATTGACAGTTTAGGCAGTGTGCATTTCTCTCTAAGGATGGAAGAATCCGTGTTTACGCCTGGGGCAGTGGACTAGAGCACGGGTGGAAACACAAGAGGAAGTAGTGGAGCCTGAATTAGCGTTCCCACCGAAGACTCTACCTAATCCTGGAGCCGAGGTGGCGTTCCCAGTGGGTTGATCTCAAATAATTTACTTAAATGTGAGTAGTCTCCCAGAGCCGAGGTGGCGTATCTGGTATCCCTGGGTATCGTGGCTCCTTGTAAATCTTCCGAACTAACATCTAGATTTGGGAGTGGAAAGTGCATACGTATCGTGTTTTTGTTTAACTTTAGATAATCAACTACGAGTCCGTCTACTTTCGTATCACTATTGTTTTGGAGCGGAAGATACGTCTCACGCCCACCTAGCTTAACTTGAACAAAATCCTTTCGTTTTATGCAATTAAACTGATCATCGTTACGATAGTAAGCGAATTTAGGTAGGTCTGTGAAGTTTATACACACTATGACATCGTAACACTGAGCATCGTCCTTGACAATTCGAAAACGTATATCATTTTCTATACATCCGTCTACATTTAAATTTTCACGTATAATTTGGACTGATATTGCCACGCCCCCTCCAAAATCTTCAATCTCATTAGGCATTTTAATTACTTTGAAACTGTTTTTGATAACCACTGACTCTTTAATTAAACAATCAGAACTTCCCGGATCTATAAACGCATCAATTTTTACATTCCCAACTTTAATTCTCTTTTCATATTTCCGGTTGGTATTCCCTGCACAATGCCAGACAATTAATTTTGTCTCGGCTTTTCACATGTTTCGTGATTTTGAACAATTTTGAGATAAATACCCGATTTCATTAAAATTGTAGCACTTTATTTGAGGCTTTACAGGACAATCGCGCGCTATATAGCCTGCCTTTTTACAACGAAAGCATTCTTGTGAATCACTCGCTCTTACCTCGCTCGGCGCTTTGTTAACATACTCGCCACGCTGCGTTTCTTTCGATCTGAACGTCGTCGTTGCCGTCGCATTTCGCTGATTCTTCATATTGCAATAGTTTCCGTTGTTCTTCCCTTGATCTCGTAAAATCGCGGTAATCCGCTGTCGTTTGGCGTTTTCGATTAATTCCAACTCCAAGATGCTCTTCAGAAGATCGTCCAAATCAAAATGCGAGCGACTCATTATGGCAGTACTCAACTCTCTCAACCAAAGCCCAATAGCAATCTGTTTCTTCGTCTCGTCCAATCCAAAATTCAGTGCTTTGCACAGTCGTAATTTTGAGACATAATACTCAGCAATGTTTTCGTTAGGTACTTGACATCTTTGCTGCATCTCTTGAAACTTATCGTTTAATAATTTATCAACCTCAATGTATTAGAGAAAGCTTTTCGAAACGACTGTCAATCCTTAATTTCATGAATATAAGCCAAATACCAATTCTTGGCTGCTTTCTCGAGATGGCTTCTGGCAGTTTCGAAAGCTATTGCCACAGTCCATCGGTGCAAGTTAGCGGTCTACTCAAGTTGGTGTAGTCACAGTTTCGCTGAAGCCGTACTAGATAATCCGTCAAATCGGAAAGAACACTGAAATGTTGCTTTCGCTGTACATGGTTACTCGACCTTTATAGAATTGGAGTGTTCAGCGCCATCAAATTGTTCATTATAACTAATGACTATGATACATCGATAGAAGATTATGGTTGTTCAGCTGAAGTAGGGAGATTCAGATATTTTTCTTTCGCCCCTGTCGCACTAGTATCCGACGGTTGAGGGTTTGTCGCGCTGTGACGCCCTTGCATATTTCCCCACGCGTGTCCAGAACAGTGCTACCAGACCTACGGAAATCCCAGCAGTGATTCCAGAACGTGGGAGCTGGCGGCCCCCACTATAGACCCCACCAGCTCATGGCTTCTGCCTCGCTCGACTGCCATAGGTTGGTTGAATGAAAAAGACACAATGAGCTCTAGGCATCTATGATGGGGGCCGCCAGCTCCCACGTTCTGGGATCACTGAATCCCAGTAGGTCTACGGATTTCTGAAGGTCCATAATAAAAATACGGATTTTCCTATGTAGAACTTGATTGGTTAAACTTATGGAAAATACAATGCTTTTAATGGAATCGACCAATTAAGTTCTTCTTTTCCGCATAAAAGTAGCGAATCAGTATTGAAGTGCCCTTATTAGTGTTTAGCGATCTCGCCCGGGATCCCACTATACCTACGAATTGAAAAATTTTATATCTTAACGTTTAAATTTTATAGCGATTACATAAAAAACAGTTATTGATGTTTCAGATATTTGAAACAACTATCAATCACACCATGACTTGGAAACCTGGATCTCTTATAATATTATAATACATGCTCACGAATCACGAAACGTTAGTTGATTAAGAGGGCAAAACACTAATACACGTATTCTATTTTACGTGACCGGTGCGGATACGAGTTTTTATGCGTACACTCGAATCTAATCTAGTATTGTAGTTGTTTGCGGCGCTAGTCATTACACTTGATATTTCGCGACTAGTCCCAGCCATTTTGATTTTATCGATCTTGTGTAGTAGTAGCTTGTTGTAATAGAGCATGGGCAGTTCAAATGTACAAGGCTTTGTCAGTAGGGTCTAGCGCTGTACGAAGAAGAAGAAGAATAGGAAGAAGTTTCTGCTCCACTGTAAGACTATATGCGCATGCGCAGTTCAATTTTTACATTATATTCCTCTGTAACGGAATACACAACATTCCGTTACTCTCACCTGTAACAGAAAAACGAGTTTCCGCGCCGGAGGCACATAAAAAAATTTTATTTTCACCAAAAGCCATTATGTCCCAACTATACTCAACGTTTGATCAAATTTTCACATCATCGAATCTTGCTGAAATCCGTACCATGTTTTATTGAAATGAATCCGAAAAAATATTTAGCCGACACTTTTCGCACAAACGAGAAGTCAAAAGTCTGCTTCTCTCTCTCTCTCTCAGGCTCGATTTTCTCGAGCGTTCCCCCACCACTTCGCCATGTTGTCTATCTCTCTAGCACATGTACATCTCGGCCATGTTCGTTTATGCTGCCCTCTCTCAGCCATAGACCTATGAAAAAATACGGATTTTCCAGGCGTTCTACCACCATTTCTACGAATTTGTGAAAAAAAATTCTGGTAGCACTAGTCCAGAATCTTGATCTTGATGTTTTCGCTGCGTCTGCCGTTTTATTAGCCATCTTATTTTTCACATGCCCACCACTCTTTCCTCTTTTCTAGATAAATACAGATCGAACTTTCTCACTACGCCATCTTGAATTTCTAAAATCTTTACACTTCTAAAATTTTCCAAACAGCCAAAGTAACTTATACTTTTTCAAGGTACAACAACTATTCACTGCACTTGCAGCCCTTGGACCCTACCGATCTCACTTCTGAGATGTTAAATCTTTTCTTTACTCTTTGATTATAGAACAGGAATAAATCCACTCACACACATGAACGTACAAGCAGATACAAAATATATTTAATTAGACAGATTTCTGAGATACACGCTGCTATCTTGCACTTATTTTCGCAGCGAATGTCCTCAACAGAGCCTTTCTTCGAATTCAATACGATTCACATATAAGAATATGCAAAAACCTAAAAATAAATTTTTTTAAAAATATGACTGCGACTAACCCCTTAATCATCTTATGATATGAAAGATTGAGACACAAAAAGTTCAGTCCATTGGAATATGATGTACTACACTTTTAGTTTAATTAATGAACGAATATAATTTGTTAATTTTGAAGAAATAAATTAAAAGCAGACACCGCATATAATAAATAAGCATACATTGAAAAAACAACAATAAGATTAAAAACTCTAATTTAACTTTGAACATATCATTCTTGATTGATATTTGATTTCATTGATAAGAATTGTAAAGCTTCAGGTATAACAGTATAGTATGTGCCTAGGCGCATAATGAGGGTTATTACGCGACAAGCGACAATGCTCGCAGAAGATCGAAGCCAAGGCGTAGTCGAGACGTAGCTGAGGCAAAGCCGAGACGAAGCCGAGGCGAAATCAGTCCTGCAAGCATTTTAAGCGAGTCTCGTAATTACCCGAATTGTGTGCATTGGCACATATTCTATTTTATGTGACTTTGGCGCATATACGAGTTTTTATGCGTACACTCGAATCCAATCTGAAAAGATCGAAATAGCCGTGATTATCGCGCATCTCACTTGATATTTCGCGAATACTTTCGGCGATTTTGATTTTCTCGATCTTATGTAATAGTAGCGTATTGTAATATACGCATGCGCAGTTCAAACGTACAAGGCTTTGTCTGTACGGTGCCAACGCTGTACGAAGAAGAAGAAGATTACGCTCTGCTGTATCGTAATAGATGCATGCGCAGTTCAATTTTTTCATTATGTTCCTCTGTGTCATAATACACAACATTACGCTACTCTCAACTGTAGCGGAAAAACGCGTTTAGTTAGTTATTTTTAACGTTTTCGAAGAAGATCAAAATTTGAGGTTTTCTGTAATATATTTTTATAAAATTAAAATTTTGCCTGCAGCTTGGGATCATTAGATGCAAATTTTTTTTGAAATTCATGCTATTACCAAAAGATAATTTTAATTTGTTTTTATAAAAATTAAGGGGGTAGACCTGTGTGTCACTTTCGAAAAATCGATTTTTTTATTGCTTATTCCTAATCTAAAACATTTTAAAAAGACTTTTCTAAAACGGTTTGTTCGAAACCAGCTTAGTTTTTGAGCTGCAGGACCTAAAGGCTCCTGCGTCTGGTTGATCAAAACAATGATTCATCCCGTTTTCAAACTTTGAGCTCGTTTTTCTCAAAACCGTGTTTTTCAAGTTGATGTGCAGGATTGCGCAAAATCTATTCAATCGATTTGGCTCAAATTTTGTGTAATTAATTTGTATGCATAATGCGAGGTACTAACGTAGGTATTTCTAAAAAAAAAATTTTTCCCATTTTTTACGGCTCATTAAGCTCGAAAAAAGAGGACTCGTCGAGAAATGGCAGACGAGATGGCATGGTGACCAAACCGGGATATTGACACACCGTCTGATCCCGGAGCTCGCCACCTGGCTGGATAGAAAGCACGGTCAAGTCGGCTTTTACTTGGCGCAAGCGCTTTCGGGCCATGTTTGCTTTAATGCGTACCTGAAGCGCTTCAAGAAAAGAGACGATGAGTCGTGCCGCTACTGCGGTTCCCTTGTGGAAAATGAAGAGCACACACTCTTTGTCTGTGCCAGGTGGGGCGCGGAAAGGGAGGCTGTCGGTCGGACAGTGGGCGCTCAACTCACTCCTGATACGATGGTCTCTCTCATGCTCCAGTCTGAACAGATATGGATGCTTATCGAGTCATTCGTCACCCTGGTCTTTTTTATTTATATCTACCACATTAGATCTGCCGCATTTTAGAATAAACCAGTTAAATGCAAAATGAACAAAGTCTAGAACATCGACGAAAACATTTATACTGTATGAAAGATGTCGATACTTCCATGTCGATTCTTTGATATCGATACTTTTTCATTCAGATCGGTACTTGGATCAGAATCGAAGTTTTTAAAGTATCGATACTTCGGCATCGATACTTTTTCTGAGTATCGCCCATCCCTAGAATTAACTGACTAACTGCTGGCTCTTGATGTGGGCCTCTTTTATATTTTTCTTCACAAATTGACGGTCAGCGTAAATCGTGACCATGGAGACTAGATATAAGGAGACCAATCTCTTATGGCCGTACTTCACAGAACACGAAATGATGTTCTGCCAAGTACTTAGTTACCAAACTTCCCGATGAGGGCATATGTGTTCCCTGGGTGCAAAATGGCGGCATCAATGGGTTTATCATGGAGACTAGATATAAGGAGACCAATCTCTTATGGTCGTACTTCACAAAACACGAAATGAAGTTCTGCCAAGTACTTAGTTAGGAAACTTCCCGATGAGGGCACGTGTGTTCCCTAGGTGCAAAATGGCGGCATCCACGGTCTATAAGAATCGTGTATTAGACGTCGCCATTTTGCACCCAGGGAACACACATGCCCTCATCGGGAAGTTTTGTAACCATGTACTTGGCAGAACTTCATTTCGGGAAGGGATATATGGAGATTGGCCTCCTTATATCTAGTCTCCATTGGGTTTATAATAATATTACACTAACCTTCAAATTAAAGGTTTCAAAAACTAAAAATTATTATATTCAATAAATTCTTGAAGTAACAAAAAATAATTATGTAAATTTGTTAAAAGCGAGCTCTACCAAAGTGTAATTTTAGTTGATGTTTCTTGGATTTTAATTTGTTAGAAAACTGTATTTATAGGTATGTTGTAATATTAAATTTACAATAAAGTTATATTCAACTATAATTTCCTTTTTAATTCTTCAAAGTCATTATAAAAAACCAGTCTTTTTCAATATTTTCACTTTTCTCTTGGCAATTGAAATTTGTTTTATTATTTGCTTTTATAAACATGGAAAATGATATTATTAAACAAAAAGTAATATTCAGAGAAAATTTAAGTGTGGAGATTTACGTGCGAGAAGAAAGTGGTTCTTGGTTGCACGTTAGAAAGCCGAAAAATATTAATGATATTAATAAAATTTTGTATTTAACGAGTCAAATTGAGTGGTGAAATTTCTCATAATTCGAAACTGTGTAATGTCATGCAATTCGAATAGATAAGCTCTTTTTACCATGTACCTATTATGTCTAATAGTAGTTGAAAATTGTGTGTAATTGGAAGTATTATTGTACTTATTAAAATTACTATTTTAGCAATGCTGCCAATGATTTGGTAGCTAATATTCATAATTATAAATTGTGTATAGTTTTATATTATTTTATATATTTTAACATTAAATATTATTTTACTCATTTAAATTACTGTAATAAGATAATTTTATTCTTCGTGTACAAACGATTGGGATTGATATTTACTTCCTGCTGCGTACTGTATTATAACCAGTGAACGCATGGGATAACATCATCTTTCAAACAGCTATATTTGTTCAATTAATCTTTTCCAAATGGCACATTTTTTCAAGATGTTATAAAGACGCGGGCCACTCATCAAAGATCAATTGACAGACGCGGGCGTTCTAAAATAATATTTTAGTTGTTCTTAAGGTAACTATGTCACCGTGCCCACAAGATATTTTATAACGGGTGACCTCCGCTGAAACGTCAAAAGGAAATTGAACTTATCAAAGCGGACCCGAGGACTCGGGATTACCCTCGGTGTCACCTGCGTTACTAAGGCGGCTTCTAATATGAGCGCCTGGCGTCTCTCGACGCCATATTTATAAAAGCAATGACCCTGAAAATAAGAGAACTTAGCATGCAACAAAAGCGAAGCCAAGCAAGGGTTCCGGCTAGGGTGGATGTGAATTCGGGAGTCCGGATCAGGTAGGGGTTGGAAGGTTAAGGAAAGGAACCTTAACCTAAAAACAGAAGCTCTTGTGCAAGAAAAAAAAAAATTAAAATAAATCAAGCAGCGTATAACATTAATTTGTGCTACAATTTATTTATTCATTGGGCAAAGGCCCTGGCTCGATATAAATTCAAACAGCGAAAATAAGTTCGATACAAAAGGAAAAAGAATTGCAGAGCTCTGAGAGCCTGAGAGCCACGGTTTACCAGAATAAAAGTTTCAATTTAGCCCGGAATGAAGTCTCAAAAACTCACCGCTGATCTGGCCGCGATCTCGCGCCTTACTTCGTCCAAATCGAAGTCCTTCACGTCCATTACGGGGAAAGATAAGGCTTAATAAATTGTTTTGCCGTTTTGGCTGGTTCTCACCCGGATCGCAACGACAGAATAAAGCTGCGCGCCAAAGGTGTCGCGCAGTTTTATTACATCAGCTGGAAAGGCTAGCGCACGCGCGTGAAGCTCAGGTTTGCGCGGGCGACTCGTCTTGTGAGGACGACGGCGCCAGGCAACCAATGAGCTGAAGCGTCTATCGGTCAGCTTGCCCCATTGGCTTAAAACGTAGAGGGGTGCGTTTAAACTACGTAGAGTTAGTACTGCACAAAAAAGCAGTTACAAGTAGACAAGGCTTACACATAATTTATAATATAATTTCTAATTGTTCCATCTCGCCATGCCCATCCTTATTTTATTTATAATTATGATGGTGCGACGTTGTTGGAAACTATGGCCTGCAGCACGTGGTCGTTTCAGATGCCATGCCTGCTGGGTGATGCCCTCTGTGGCTTGCCTGTGAACCCCTCTGCGTGCGATGGTAACACAGCGATCTCTTTGGCGGCGCCTTTCAAACTGGTGTTTTTCAATGAAACAAAATAAAAAAAGAAAACGGCCAGAAAAACAGTAAAAAAAATAAAAGAATTTTATAAGCAGCTCTCAGACTATCCCTGACAGTTTTGAGTTTTAATTAAAAGGTGGCTTGGGCTCGATCCTGTCGTTGCCGGTCGAGGTAAAAAAAGTTAACGTAATTTACCACGTTACAACACCCCCGGCCAGACCGGAAACGACCCCCCCAAGTCTCCAAGACCACACTCCGGGCCGACCGACCAATTATTATGTCCAGAAAAACAAAAGGATAGGCAAACCCGTGCCCCAGGCTGTCTGAGAGCGTGCTTTAATACTTAAAATTAGTGCAAACTTACGAGCTAGGAATACCAAAAAAAGGCATAAAGAAAGATAAAAAAAAGTTAGAAAAGAAGAGAGAAAATAAATATAAGGCAGATCGCTGTTTGCGATGCCGAGGACGAGCCTCAATAACTAGGTTAAGAGCTACTATCTTATGGGTTCTAGGGATAGGCCAAGGAATCAAACTCTCCATATACCATAATTTTCAGGTTTTAATATGGCGCCTTGCGCCTATGGGCCATGCACCCTGTACAAAGGAGTAGGCAAACACAAAAAAAAAGGTCTACTAGTGGCGCCTAGACAGGACGCCAGCGCTGGATGAGTGCCGCAATTCGGCGCTCACGGACCTTCCGTCCAGACCTCCGCCCGCGGCGTCGTCTCCTAGGGGCCGGCTGAGCCTCCTCTGGCTCCTCCGGTTCCTCCGGTTCCTCCAGCTCCTCCTGGCTCTGTGATGGGGGCTCCTCCTCTGAGAAAGGTGGCCAATCGAGGACCTCGTCCTGGAATGAGGACAGCCACCTGGCGAGTCGGTCCTCTGGGTCGCCTTCCTCCAGGTAGGTAGGTAGGTTCAGACGGGCCCACCACCCTGTCCCACCATGGTAGGCTTGACCACTCCCAGATGTCCCGGGGGACTACGGTCGGCCGGGGCCGAAACCAGAGCAGGGGATCAACCCCGACCACCCGCAGCGCCCCAGTCACCGGGTCGGTGATGAGGTCCACTGCCCCCTCATCGTTGGGGACGAAAATCCCTCTGGAGGCGTCTATTGGCTGTGGGTGAGAAAATAAAGGAAAATCAGCCGATTATCAGGCGATTCGTGCTCGCATGCAGGACAACAACAATACAATTCAACTCACATGGACGGACAAGGACGAACAGTTCCCCTTGGACAACATCCACCGCCTCATTAAAACAACTATAAGGTATCCGAGGACGCTAATCGGAAGCAGCGGCCTCTAGATACGGCTTGAGGTCTTTGGTGTCCGCGCGGCCGACCGATTCGCCTCTAACATTCACGAGTTCGTAAATGTTTCGCGAGATCACCTTCGATACCGTGAATACGCCGTCAAATTTATTGGTGAGCGACGCGGTTATCCCTTTATTCGCGGAAGAAAGTGTACGGTCTCGCCGAAGAACGCGGTCACCGACTTGGTAGGTGCGCGGGCGTACTCGGAGATTATACGCGTGCGCCTGCTTATTATGGGCAGCATCTAAGTGTCTCTTCATGAGGTCTCTTAAGGCTTCGAGCCTTTTGACTCTCTCGGACCAGTTGTCGACATTCCCGGGACGAGGGGGTTCCGATGAAACAGACTCGAGTTTTTCATGAAGAGTGCCCTGGGGCAGTGGATCTCGGCCGAAATTTAAGAACGAGGGCGAGGTTTTTAAGGACGAATGATGCGCGGTGTTAAACGCGAAGCGGAAGTCGTTTAGGTGGACATCCCATTTGCGCTGTGTCTCCTTGATAAACGAGATTATCATCGTCTTTAATACTCGGTTGATTCGTTCGACCGGGTTCGCTTGCGGGTGGTATGGCGGCGTCTTAACGCGCTTGATCGCGTACTCGTGACAAATTTGGTCCACGACTTTGTTGCAAAATTCGGTGCCGTTGTCCGTAAATAAAAACTTCGGCGTACCCCAGCGAGTTATAACCAGGTCTTTAAATGCCCTGGTAATTGTCGCGCCATTCGCGTTTCTCAGTGGCAGGACTTCTATCCACCGCGTGAAAAAGTCCTGGAAAACAAGGACATAGCGGTGCTGAGCGGATGAGGGCGTATAAGGGCCCATAATATCCGCGCCAACCATAAGCCATGGCTCTTCGATCACCCTGTGGCCCATCTCACCAGCAGGTTTCGCCTGCTCTACCTTGCAGCGTTGGCAAATATCGCAGACTCTAACGTACTGCGCAACGTCGTGGTAGAAACCCGGCCAGTAGTAACGGGTGGCGAGACGATGGTAGGTTTTATCCACCCCTAAATGTCCCGCTTGAGGCTGATCATGCGCCTCAGCCAGAGCTGCAGCATGATGCTCTCTAGGGAGGACCATCTTCCACGAATCTAAATCTGGGAGGATGGGATCGAGCCATTTGTTCGCGCGGTGGTGGTATAAGAGTCCGTTCTCTATTTTCCACGTGGGGAACGCGCTCGGATTCTTCTGAACATCCGAGAGGCGCTTGAGATACCAAGCGTCCTCGGTTTTGTCCATTGTGGCGACCTCTTCGGGACCATCTAAGTCCTGGTCGAGCCGTGATAGGAAGTCCGGCACGACATTTAAGGCCCCCTTTCTGTACTGAACCTCGAAGTCGTACTCTAGGAGACTTAATGCCCAACGGGCTAATCGCCCAGTCGGGTCTTTTAGTGACCTGAGCCATCGAAGGCTACTATGGTCCGTTACGACCGTGAAACGGAATCCTTCCAGGTATTCACGGAACTTTTTGATTGCCCAGACGACGGCTAAGCATTCCTTCTCGGTCACCGAGTAGTTACGCTCGGCGGCTGAAAGGGAACGGCTGGCGTAAGCGATTACACGCTCTGCGCCTTCTATCGTCTGGGTCAGTACTGCTCCAACTCCAGTGGAGCTTGCGTCCGTTTGTAAGGTGAACGGGCGCGTGAAGTCGGGGCGAGCAACTACTGGCGCTGTAGTTAAGGCGGTTTTAATTGCCTCAAATGCAGCCTCCTGCTCTTCCTGCCAATCAAAGGGCTGCGCTTTCTTTAATAAACGGAAAAGGGGCTCTGCTACTGTCGCAAAGTTCGGTATAAAGCGCCGATACCAACCAGCCGAACCTAGAAAACTCCGAAGTTTGCGGATGTTTCGCGGCGCTGGCAAGTCCAAAATAGGGGCCAGCTTGCTTGGATCAACCTTGACGCCCTCGTTGTTAATGAGGAACCCAAGGTACCTGATCTCACTTCGGAAGAATAGGCATTTATCGGGGTTTACTGAGAGACCAGCAGCAGCGAGTCGATCTAATACCTCTTTTAACCATTTGAGGTGATCTTCGAAGGTTTCGCTCACTACTATGACGTCGTCTAAATAGGCGAACGCATGAGGTTCCAATTCCGGGCCAATGACTTTGTCGATTAGACGCTGGAACGTCGCAGGGGCGTTGGTAAGTCCAAAAGGCATGCGAGTAAATTGGAAAAGACCGCGCCCTGGTACCGTGAACGCGGTGAGTTCCTTACTCCTCTCATCTAGTGGTACCTGATGGAAGGCCTGGTCCAGGTCAATCGTGCTAATATAATTAGCTTTCTGGAGTTTGTCCAGGATGTTTGTCATTGGCGGAAGAGGATAAGCGTCCTTCTTTGTGACTCGATTTATTTCCCTGAAGTCGATGCACAGACGATAAGTGCCATTCGACTTCCTTGCCATAACAACCGGTGAGGACCAAGCGCTATTAGATGGCTCAACTAATTTTTGTTCAATTAGCTTGTCCATCAGCTTGTTCATCTCGTCCATCACAGCGGGAGACCGAACATGGTACTTCTGCTTGATGGGCGGATGGTCACCCACATCAATGGTATGCTTGGCAAGGTGGGTAGCACCCAGTTCCTTTTTTGAAACCTTTAACTCGCGCTTAAGGAAATCCTCTACCAGGGCCATTTGTGTCTTGGTGAGTTCCTTAATCGCGGCGCACCCATCGTCGTCTATCCGCGCCAAGTTAGACAATAAGTCTATAGTGGCTGTGCGGTAAACTTCGTCGTCGTAAGCCATACGAATAACGTTGGCGTTGCCATCCACAATTAATCTAAATTGTCGAATGGCATCCATGCCCAGAACACATTGGTACTTAAAATTCGGTACCACTTTGTATTCTACGCACTTTTGGACGACATCTAGGGTGCTAGGTAGCGCCACTTGCCCTAAAACTGACTCTATGCTACCATTCGGGAATAGGATAGCTTTAACTTCAGAGGGTTTAATCTCTTGGTTAAATTCTGCGGCTAATTCTATCCCCTCTTTACCCAGAATGGATTTCGTGGAACCCGAGTCCACTAGCGCGTCGAGTTCTCTGTTGGCGATTTTTAATTTCACGAAAAATCGTGTGCCTTGTTCATAAAATTTTAAGGCTGCGCAATCGTTTTCCGAGAACTTATCGGAATCGAGATATACGCGTGATTCGCCAGGCGACATACGCGCCCCCTCCCCGCCAGAATACGATAAGGGCGAGAAAAATGGAGTAACAGAGTACTCATTAGAGACGCTGGTAGCAAGGTCTAATAAAATTGGGCTAGTTTCAGCGCTGACCTTTAGCGCTGAGCCCATTTCGCGTTTCCCGGAGGCTTTTTGGAAGCTTTACACTCCGGTGTAGGGCAATCCGGGGTTCTATATCCTGTACGACCACATTTGTAGCAAAATATTTGCTGTTTCTTTGTACATTGCATTGTACTGTGGTCGTGAGGTGCAGGTATGCTATAAGAAAGGCAATTCCTGCATATAATTGTCGCCGAAGTAGATGGCACTTGAGAAATTGCATCTACATTTATTTTTGCCGCGTTTTCTTCACGCTTGTTTGCCGAGGAAAGTCTTTGTGCGTAGTTTTTGTTAGTCTTTTTACCCGGCCTAGGGCTTTTTTGCCTAGGTGGGCTATGTGACATTGCGTCGCATCTCACTGTCCGAGGGGGTGAATGTTTTTTTTCACTAGGAATATTTTCCTCTTCGAAATTTGCGTCCATCGCTGCCAAACTCGCCTTCGTGTTCCGAATTTCTTCGCCCTTATACGCGAATTCTGGTAAGAATGACGTTTCCGGCGCAGGGGGTGGTTTGTAATCGCGGATGGTTGCCCATTCCGCTTCCCAATCTTTACCCAGCTGCGCGAGTTCCTCGAAATCGGCGATATCCTTGCGCTTTATTACGCGCCTAAATTCTGGTCTCAACCTCCTGTGAGCATTATCAAGTTGCTCTTCGACCGAGTATGAACCGTCTAACTTGTCGTATAAACCTAACAGGCAAGTTAGATAGTCTTCAATTTTTTCTTTCGCGCCTTGAGTGCGCGCGCGGATTTGATCTCTTACACGGCGGTCAAAATTATCGTCGCCAAATCGACTTCTGAAAGCTGCTCTAAATGTGGACCATGATGTCCATTGCGACTTCTTCAGCCGATACCATTGTAGAGCGACACCTGTCAGCAGCAATGGTAGTGCGCTTATTAATTCAATATCCGTGAGTGGAGAAAAAATTCTGCACTCGTCTACTCGCGTTAAAAAATCTTCCGCGCTTGCCTTAGATGAGCCATTATATTTTAAATTCCATTGGCGCACTACTTTACCGACGTCCCTATTTAATTCAACACGAGTGTTGGTACCTCGCGAATTATGATTATAGGGGTTGGTAGGCGCGGAATTAAAATTTTGCTCCTCATCTGACGTTATTTGCGGAATTCGCGTCGAATTATACACATTTGCGCCACCATTATTGTGTGGCGCATAGGGGTTGAAATTACTATGAATATTAGGGGTTGACATCCCCATGTAGTCGAAACTTTGTTGCGCGATAAAAGGTATAACGCGACGTGGAACAAAAGGCGGTGATTCCGTCGTTAAGTTACTTAAAATAGTTGTGCTCGGGGCCTGGTGCGCAACAGGTACGAACCTGGATGCATTTTCGAAATGAGATGCAACGGGCCCTGGGTAGGATGCGGTGTACGCCTGTGAATATGGTGCGTATGACGCGCCTGCGCAGGTCGTAATTGTCGACGTGGTCGTCGCGGTGGAGGTAGCGTGGGCGTGGGTGGTAAACGCAGTCGTGCCTAAAATGTTCGATAAGTCCGACGGTTTTTTAGATACCGTTTGATCATCGCGTATTTGCGGTTGTGACGCGTCCAGTGTGTCATCTGCATCCCACGGTATATTAATATCGCCTGCTCTCTTTTTAATATATCGAACTACGCGATCTCTTAAAATTGGTACCACCCCCGCTGCATTTATATTAAATGCATTCGCGAGTCTACGCAGTTCTATTTCACCCAGCGTATACACCCACGATTCGGTTGCGTTAGAATCCATTTTCGAGCTAATGAAAACAATTTAAACGACGTAAAATTGTTTAATTAAATAATAATAATTTATATTTTAAATTAATATATTTGTAATAAATTTTTAATAATCTAAAGAAATTAAGAAATTCAACGAAACGTGAATTTATTACTTTATTTCCTCGCGCTCTGGTATCAAGTGACAGTTCGGCTGCTAGAAAAGGACCGCGATAATACGAAACTAGCCGAGCGCAGTCACGAAGTTCACGTGCGCGTCGACGAGTCGAGGCAAGAGGCCAAGATGGTGAAAACTGAAATTCACCGCTCCGTAATAGCGTCGGTTCCCGCGAGGCACGAACGCGAGCGAAGACGTACGGAGTTTGTCGAGCCGTCGAGCGAGGTAAGATGGCGAGAACTGCGGAAGGCTGACAGCTAGCAGGCTGAGACCGCGTCGCGCGAGTCGAACCGAGCTGTCACGAGGAGTACCGAAGGCGGTCAGGCGTCGTGCACTGTGTATGCAAGCTATGTCGAGTGACAGGTGCGAGAGAATTACTTTAATTCTCTCGAACGTTTCACTCGATTTTTATGCTTTTCAGGTTTTTCCTTATCGTCCAGATTTTTGGAATAGTCTCATAAATAGTTTTACTATTTAATGAGACTACTTAGGATATTTTTCGATCGTGATTTTAATCGAAAATTAATTAAAATCGACCGAGCTGTCAGCCGAACAACTGTATAATCGCACTCCCGGAAAAACAGAGGCAAATACTTCACTCGCGTACACGATTTTTCCTATCCGTGACGCCAGATCATCACCATTAGGGAAATGGAGTCCTTGTAGTGTATTTATCCATTCATTATTCAACCTTTCAACATTGGGTGTGTAACCTAGCAAGTTTTCTGTTGGTACTAGGTCATCGGGTGAAAGGCATGCAGGGAGTGGAGACCATGGACCATAATTATGGTTCAGGTTTTGCGCCAGTGTTTCCTCAACAAGCCGTCGAGTCACAAGGGGCGACACATAACATTCATATACGTTATGATCTTCTGCTGTTACTGGACCGAATGAACCTGGCGGTACCAAAGGTAAATTACCTGCAGCAGGAATGGGACCTTGAGGAATGCCTATTTCTGGAAAGTTAACTTTCACGACATCACCGTCTGCCGTTATGGCATCAGCCATATATTTACAATAGTCAACTATTGCAGTGGGCATATGACACTCTTCAGGTATCAGAGTCAGCGGTGTTTCCTCATTATTAAATCTTGGTTCTTTGTTGACATGTCTAATATGGTCAACAACATTTGCGTACAAATAGCTTACGCATGCATGTTGAAACATGCAAAAGGGCATTTCTCTGCGTAGCTTTGCATCAATTCCTTCCATATCTGTATAAACCCTGTCAATTATAGCAGGGTATGTGCTGAAATCCATGTTCGCACTATACGTGGAAATTTCTGGCACACATGTGGAATAAGGTCCAATATCCCACATGGGCTCATCGCGAAGCACTTCCGTGCTCGCCTTCTGTACGCCTACTGGTTTTGAAGGAACTGTAGAACTTGTTGTAGGAACATGTTCTTCTTTCGGAGGAATTCTCTCCTTTCTTCTTCTATTCCAGTTCTGTGAGCGACTTTGTTTTGCAGTCGCATTCTGGGGCAGTGATGGTTCGACGTCATCAGCCCAGTTTTGAGCAGGAGGAGCGGAATTGTATTTCCTCCAGTTAAAGTCTGTCATGCGGCGTTGTTGCCGCGATGCGGTGCTGAGATTTCTCGAAGCACTGTTTTCTTTAGCCATCTGGCCTGATTTGTTCATAGTTATTAACTGAATTGTTCGGATAAAAACGACAGAATAAAGCTGCGCGCCAAAGGTGTCGCGCAGTTTTATTACATCAGCTGGAAAGGCTAGCGCACGCGCGTGAAGCTCAGGTTTGCGCGGGCGACTCGTCTTGTGAGGACGACGGCGCCAGGCAACCAATGAGCTGGAGCGTCTATCGGTCAGCTTGCCCCATTGGCTTAAAACGTAGAGGGGTGCGTTTAAACTACGTAGAGTTAGTACTGCACAAAAAAGCAGTTACAAGTAGACAAGGCTTACACATAATTTATAATATAATTTCTAATTGTTCCATCTCGCCATGCCCATCCTTATTTTATTTATAATTATGATGGTGCGACGTTGTTGGAAACTATGGCCTGCAGCACGTGGTCGTTTCAGATGCCATGCCTGCTGGGTGATGCCCTCTGTGGCTTGCCTGTGAACCCCTCTGCGTGCGATGGTAACACAGCGATCTCTTTGGCGGCGCCTTTCAAACTGGTGTTTTTCAATGAAACAAAATAAAAAAAGAAAACGGCCAGAAAAACAGTAAAAAAAATAAAAGAATTTTATAAGCAGCTCTCAGACTATCCCTGACAGTTTTGAGTTTTAATTAAAAGGTGGCTTGGGCTCGATCCTGTCGTTGCCGGTCGAGGTAAAAAAAGTTAACGTAATTTACCACGTTACAATTTATATATTTCAGTCATATTTATGTAAAAAAATGTGCTATGAGAATGTTGTGAAATCTTACAACTTTTACGTAATTTTGATACTCCTATAAAAATGCTCTGCGGGGAATAGTTTTTTTTATGAAAAATTACTTCATATGGGAGCAATTATATTTTACTGAAATAAATATAGACACATTTATAAACCATATAAATTTCTTTTTATTAAAACGCTCTGATATAAGAAAATCTGTATTTAAACTAATGCGAAAGATTTAGAGTTTGGCATCTTTTCTACATTTCTTTGCCTTTTGATTTTTTTGTTTTATCATATTATTTGTTTTATTGAAACGTTTAGCGATGAAATGTGCTCTTGTTATTAAGTAAAAGCTTGTGATGCATCGAGTGAAAGTAAGCTGATGTTCAGTACAACCAATTTGAGGAAATTGTTTGCCATCAATACTCTCCAAGATATGCAAAAAACTGTCACGGTTGAGCGTTCCGCCAGCCATAACAGATAAAATTGTGTTTTCTAAGCTGTGTGTCAATGTATAAAGAGAATCAGACGGATATTGCAAACGTCCTCGATTACATATATTTATCATTTTAATTCGTTCCTCATCGGGCAGCTTTTGTTCGTTTTGCACTGACTGTATGCACTTTGTACATTTAGTCAATTTTTGTGCTCGAAATGCCACGTAACCAGCAACAAAGCCTTGCACAAAGTCAGGTGTACTGGACACCCGATAGTCATGTTGTTTGACTTTATCTAAAAATGTGGGAATATGCTCTGCCGCGGGGTGATTGTTGGATATTATGTTATCCAATAGTTGGCACAAAGATTCCTGCTTTTTTTCTTGAAAATCTTCAGCATGCAGCATGGTAGACAAAATATTTACACCTTCGACATTACTTCCTTTTTTCGGCTTGATCAATGAGTAAATACTCAAAAGGCGGAAAATTTGTGCGAACATTCGCGAGTCTGGATGATCATTAGAGCCACAGGCTTCTCTAACCAAACCAAAGAATCTCTGGAAAAACGAATAATAGAACTATGTATTTTCTGTTAAATACATTTTGCGCAATAAGATAATAAGTATTTTATTTCAAAAACATAATACAATTGTATTTAGGATTGTATTTATTCCTTTTATTTATTATATTTAATTTAAATACCTCTAGTGCATCTTGATTTAGCCTGCTTGTCATAAGATAGCGATAATTGTATTTTACTTTTAAAAAGTCAAATATTTCCAAAGTCGCTTTGAGCGTCACTTTTAGACCATAGCACGTACTGTGCGTTAAAAATGGCGTACCTTTTCTTTTCGCACTTTCCTTCCAGGCATTCAAATATTGCAGAAAGTTTCTTATTGCCTGCAAAGAATGAATATAAATTTGACTAGAAATCATAAATTGTCAGTTTGAACTTTATTCCTCAGTAGCAATCATTATGTTTATATTGACCAATAATATTTACCTCGTATTCGTCGGTATTTTCCTTTAAAGCATTTTTTGGTGAACGTGACATCATTGCTTGTATTAATCTAGACACTTTCATGGTGAATTGTATTGAACTTTCACAATAGGACAAATTGGTATGATGACTGGAATACAATTGCATAGCGGTAAGTATTTGCTCTGAAAAAAACTGAAAATTCTATGTTTTACAAATTATAGTATTGTATAGTAGAGTAGATGCTTTTGACGATCATACGTGTTAAATGAGAAAATTCAAATTTTACATTAAGTTTCTTCGTTTTTAAATACTATTGTAACATGAATGATAATAATATTTATATAAATAAAATAATACGTACATCGAACGCCATAGGAACGTTCATTTTTTGAGAATATTTAGGATCTGAATGATCAGGAGTCAATCTGTAAGCAACTTTCATGTTGTAAAAATTGTGATTCTCCACTTCAAGAAGAGCTCGCCAATGCTTTTTCTTAATAATGCCGTCAGGAGTCTGTGTACGTGAAAAGACATTAATATTTATAGACAACAATGGGATAATTATAATTAGTAAGATAAATCTTACCCATGTTTCCTCTCTAGACACTATGCTATTACGCAAGTTTTTAATCAAATGTGGAAAATCGGATAAAAACCACAATCGTTCCTTTTCACTGCACGGATGTCTACAAGAAACATTCTCTTCGTTAATTCCAAACTGGGACCACATCCCTCTATTCCACTGTGCCCCATCGCTTACAACTGCATCAACATACAGTCCTGAAGCATTCAGTAAATTAATACACTCAAGCACTAGATGAGCTAAGACTTGTCGAGTTGCACTCCCTTTTGACAGGAAGCAAGCCAAGACTTGGACCCATGGGCCTGCGAACGGTTGATACATTAGCACTAAAGCATGGTCTCCCAGTTCACGTGCTTGATGACCCGGAGTGTACGCACCAAGGTCAGTAAAGCCATGAAATTTAAGGCTTTTTTTATCAAAGGATATCGTTGGGGTCAGTTGCATTTCATCCTAGAGCAGTGCACCTTTAATAGAAAAACTGATGTATGACATAAAAAAGTACAATAGCTATCTAATAATAAAAAAAAAAAATATATATATATATATATATATACATATATATATACCTCGTTTTTCAGCAGTACTCATAGTTGAACATTTTTTTTTCAAAGAAGCAAATGTACTCATATTGAAGCCGTAAGAAGAATTCATTTTCTTGATATATTTATCTAACGTCTTTACTGTAGGAACAATGAGTATTTTCCTGTTGAGAATATGTTCATACAAATTCTTACTCTTAATTCTGATCAACAAACACTCATATATCCAGTGTAAATCGTAACGCCTTCCTCGCGGACATTTTAGTTTAGCTGCTGAAAAGCATGCCTTCACTGCGTTCCGTTGCTCTGAGGGCAAGAACTTATCTCTTTGTCCAAAAGTGTTTCTTTTACTCGAGCACACTTGTATTTTAAATGTAAAATTTTTTCTTGAAGTTTATTAACCTACATTTCATTAGAAAGTCAGAAAAATTAGAGATTGGTTAGACGACGTATCTGATGTCATTAAAACTTATAAACGAGTTTTGTGTACTTTGGTTTTTAGGCGTTCTATCTTTGCTTTACACGATTTTACAGCTGCCTTCATATTTTTGTATTTTGATTCTTTGCTTTTCGGTGCTTGCTTTTTCAAATTTTTTGTGCGTTGTATTCGACATGGGAAGCATCGTTCGCTTCGAGACCTTTTCGGTAGATGTCCAATACATCTGTCAGACCTGAAGAAATATATAATACATGAAAATAACAATTGCTTTCAAATGTTCTATAGTAATTGAGTATATAAATGTAAAATTATCTACCTGTTTATGTTGTCCGTTCCTAAACAGACTTTTATACCTTCTAAGATCTTGAGGTTGTGCAAAACATCTTGGAGGCACCTTACATCTCTAATACCAGATATTACTGTTTGCACGTCACGTAGGTAAATCTTGAAAATAAATGGTACATTACGTTGCTCTGAATATTCGCTGAGAAAAAAAGATTCGATTAAATGAAAGAAAATAATTTTTTTTTTTACTCGAATAAATATTTATTTGAATTAAATAGCATTCATTCATTTCAAACAAAATATCTTCAGGCCAAATAGATATTTGTTTTAATCATATAATTTTTCTTCAAAACAAATAATTTATTGCATCCGTATGTGGTCAAAGAAATAATTTGTTTAATTTAAGGCAGGAATTTATTTGATTTAAACAGATTTTTATTTAGCTCAAAAATACTTTGTTTGAATCAAACAAATTTTATTTTATTCAAATATTGAAGTAAATTAGCATTAAAGAAAGGTGGAATTCTCAATGCTGAATGAATAGTTCAGACTATTATTAATAATATATATCAGTTTATTCAAAAAATTTAACGTTTCGCGTGCCTATCTGGCACCATCTTCAGGAAAATCTATATAAAAATATTATAATTATGTTATATTGTATAATAAGAATATAAAAAATTGAACTTAAATTCATATAAAAAATATATTACAGTACCTTGGTCCAAAAGTAATAACATTTGCAAGCTTAATCAAACATTGTCACACTCAGAAGTCCATCAAAATTATTCATAATTAAAATCTGAATATAATGTCATCAAAACCTTTCTTTAATGCTAATTTACTTCATTATTTGACCTCGAACATAAAATATTATTAATAATTTTATCAATAATATTGGATTCATTCAAATAAATTATTTCTTCAAATCGAAGAAAGTTTTTCAAACAAATAATACTTTTTAATTCAATCAAATAATTTTTCTGAGTGTTTCAGACATGCAATTATCAATTTTTATAATGATATTTTCCATAAAATAAATTTAATTCACCTGTACAGACATGTCAGTGTCAATAATTAACTTCATTGAACTTGTCATCATTTTGTCCCATTTACCGATGACTACACGATAACTAGTTGTTATGTAAGAGCTCCAACTTTGAAGTACATTTTTCTGTACATCCAACTTCAAATCCTCAAAAGTGTATAAATCTTTTTCATCCTAGAAAAGCATAGGCATAATGTCTACATTTTTAAGATAATTATTAAATATACATATATAACACACATACCTTCATTATGTGATGTGAAGTCTGTGCTGTACGTTTTGATAAGATATTTTGATGACATCGTGATCCTTGTCGACTACTGCTATCTATGTTGTACTATGTATTCAAAAGTAAGAATTAAGTATCTTGCATCATACAGTACATGACATATTAATTACAATCGTAGGGAAAAACCATGGTATGAAATAAGATATTCAAGACTTGGCTAAATATACAGATTTTTATTTCGACAACTCTGCTGCATTAGAATACACTAAGGTCTTTTTCAAAGCAGCCATAGGGAAAGCATAAGTGTGGCTGAGAGAAACACGGGGAGGTATAAGAGTAACTCCGTCAAACGATTGTTTGTTGTTTGCCGTGCACATGCACAAGTATGTATTCGCACATATGTGCGCATTTATACGCTTGACAGGCACACTATTATGCCTCTTCGTGTTTTTCTCAGGTGCACTTAAGCTTTCCCTATAGATGCTTCGAAAAATACCTTACTGTAGAATCTGAAGTCGTATAACAAGCATTAAAAATTGGAGTACTCAGCAGTGGAATCGTCGATTTACGTGATTATATGTTAAAATGTGTATTATACCTCTGAGGGGTTATCTTCAGTCATGTGATGGCTTCCAGTTGTTTCACACGAAAATGAGTCGAAAGTTGACTGATTCTCACCAAACACATACTTCAAAACATTACAGATATATAGATTATTAGTATATTGGCAAGTATTCTTGAATTGAGTAGTTACACTACATAATAGAGTGAATGTAAGCATTCATAAAAATATATATTACATACCTGTTGGTGGATGTCGTCAGTCGACTGGAGGATTTCAGTTACGTCATTGCGAAATAAATGACATCTGCTCTGGTTTTCACAAATGACGTCCTTTATAATATTGTACACTAATATGAGTGTATAATTTAAAAATAAAAATATAAAAACGATATTTTAACGTACTTCCTGATTACTTTGATCTGCTGCAATTATATTTGTAGGAACTTCCTCATTTGTGATATTCAAATTGACTTCTAGCAGTGGACGTTGTGCAACTGCACGATTTGAATTGACATTAAAAGATTGACAGCTCGCGGAGTCTACGCTCTGCAAATAATTTTATTAACGATATGAATTATTTGTAATATTTAAGTATTATTTATGTACTTAGTTAGCTTTAGGGTCCAGAAAAAAATGTAACTTAAGGTTTCTTATTTTCAAACTTTCGACTCTGATTGGAGTCCTCATCAGTGAGAAATTATTTTTATAACAAATACAAATAGATTTAAATTAACATATCAATTACTCTCTTTTTTGTATCATATGTTAAGTACTTTAGTTATTCTGGAAAAAATATGTGAAATTAACGACAGAATCTTTTTTGTATTTTCATTTATGGACCCTAATGCCAATGTAAACGTACCAAGTATTATGAATTATTTGTAATACTTTATGACAAATAAAATCTTACCTTGCTTGGTACGGCATTTGGTTTCAAAGTCGTTTTACTTTTTCGTATGAGGTGCACTGTTCCATTGGGCATTTTAGTTTCGTAGAACATTTCTAGATCTTGAATCTTGAAATGGGCTTCGCATACAATATCTGTGTCAGTTAAACATATTCCCAGGCTTTCCTCCCATATTTTTCTCAAGCAGTCATTCTGGAACAATTACGTATTTAAAATATGCAAACAGGGGCAACTATTTTTTTCTTCACGAAAAAACGGCTGTTTATAATTTTTTCTCATTATAAATAATTTTTATATAAGCTTAAAATCTATTTATCAGTAATTGAAAATGTCGAACTTGGTATAAAAAATGCAGTATATTTAATGTCTATACCTTCGGAACTTTGAAGAGATGTTTTGGCACATTTTCTTTTTCTATAAAACGGTCATATTTATAATGGCATCCTTCGACTACACATTTTCGACGCCCACCGTTTTTTCTTCTTAAATTCTGAAAGCAATTATTTATTGTCTGAACATAAAAAGCTTTTCCATAAAAAGATTGGAAATTTTCAACCTCACTAAATCCTAACATGACTAAAATGTTTCTACAACTCGTTTCCACACAAAATATAAACAAAAACACTATACATACCTTATTCATTGCACTTGAAGACAATTTTATTCTATTTAATAAAAGTATCAGTCCATAAAAGTACACAGCCAGCTAAACTCTTCTTCTTTCTTAATGAATAATAAATATATGATAAATAATTTTACATCATGTATTGGGCGTCGCCATTTTGCACCCAGGGAACACATAGGCCCTCATCGGGAAGTTTGGTAACTATGTACTTGGCAGAACTTCATTTCGGGAATGGATATATGGAGATTGGTCTCCTTATATCTAGTCTCCATGATCGTGACGTAGTCACATTTTCTTAGAAGAAAAGGGCCCCTTTGCTTCTTCCTACTTCTGCCTACTCCTGATTCCCCTTCATTGATTTTCTCAAAGATTTCTACTATACCTAGCCTGTGTGTAATTAATACATTTGAATACGTCGTGGGACGTGATACTATACACGATGCGAAAAACCGTTACTATACAAAATTCTTTTCTAGTAACAGTTCTACAAATTCTCATTTACACATATTTTTGATAAGATGTATAATTTTTGTTTTGATTTAAAAAAAAAAACACTTTTGAAAATCAAAAATTCAATTTTTTTGTAAAAAAATATGCGAGAAAGGAAAAAAACATTATGACGCATAATTGTTTGCTTGGATAAGATATACAAATTTTCATTAAGAAATCTTTCAATAAAATTTATATTTCTTGTTTTGCTTTTAAATAAACACTTTTAAACCAAAATATTGGGCAAAATTCGTCAAGTGTACCCGCCTAAAAACTTTTTGTCTCCGATTTCCTTGAAAGTCCGCGAAATTATTATCCTAGTGAACCTCTTTTAATTCCCCTAAGAGAACGTCTCTAGTACGACGGGTTGTCAGTATACAGGGGCTCGAATTTTCAACCTTTTACCGCGCATGCTGATACTCAATTAACCATAACTTCTACAAAAGTTAGCAAAATTAATTTTTTTATGGAGGTCTTGGAAACGTTTTTTCATCAGCTTTACGCTGAAAGCAATGGTTTTAGATAACAACAATTATTTAAATTTATTTTTTAATTTTAAACATATTTTTGAGTTTTTCTCCAAGTGCGGCCGTTAATTTTCTTTCCAAAATTATGTTTAAAAAAAAGCTTGACTTTTTCCCTTTAAAATGAGCCATGGTCGAAAGTGCGGTGAAAGAAATTGGTGGAGATATATAACACTTCTTGCGCGCGGTTTCTGCGTCGCAGTGCAGCTAGGCGCCACGATCACGACGTACCGTCCATTGGGAACTTATTTAATTGTACTTTGTATAATTTGTTCGTAAAACTGTTATTTTTGGCTGGTACGAAATGAAAAATAAAAATTAATTTGTAATTCGGGGTGATTTTTTAGTGTGAGTCCCCTCGCCTCTCACATCGAAAATTGAGTCAAATAATTTGCTTATTACAGTGTATGTGCACTTCTCTTTCTTCTTTGCTTCACAGTTTTTTTTTTTTTGGGAAACCACATTCTAATGATGACGAATATTTTCTCAACATGAGAGTTAATTCAGCAGAGGGAACGAAAGAGTGATATTTTTGTGTACCAGGCACTTTCTTTGCTGATGCAAATCTACTCTTAAGTTCTTACCTGTGATGGCGTGATTTTCTTTGGAACTAAAGAATACTAAAGTTTCAACTAAATTTTTCATTGCCCATTGATACGAGGCATCAGCAGTCAAAATCGGATCTTTAGATGACGCTTGTGGGTAGCACACGCTGCGAGTCTTTTTAAATTTCCCCCAATACCATCACAAGGGCCTTTCTCGTGCGCCGTTCCATGGAAATGCCACTCGGCTGGAATACCAAAATCCATTTCATGGTGGAGCAAATTGATGAAGTTATATTTATTTTTAAAGTGCTAGGCGGATCCATCTGTAAAGTAAATCATTTTTCTGGGTTGAAAATTCTCTTTCAAATAGTGTGTAATAATTTTTTCGGCGGGTTTTTCAAATTCTCTCTAAAGTCTTAAAAATGAAGTATCAAAATAAAAGTGGATTTTACTTGTCCAATAAATGATAAAAGTTATTATCCGTGAAATAATTCATAACGATAATAATTATTTGCTTAAAAAATGCAGTCTGTAGTCTATTTGTAGTCGACTAGAAACCGTACATTCTGAATTTGAAACATGGGCGCTCGCGAGGAAGACGCCGCGCGCAAGAAGTGTTATATATCTCCACCAATTTCTTTCGCCCCACTTTCGACCATGGCTCATTTTAAAGGGAAGAAATCGAGCTTTTTCTTAAACATAATTTTGGAAAGAAAATTAACGATCGCACTTAGAGAAAAACTCAAAAATATGTTTAAAATTAAGAAATAAAGTTCAAATAATTTTGTAAATCTAAAACCATTGCTTTCAGCGTAAAGCTGATGAAAAAAAGTTTCCAAGACCTCCATAAAAAAATTAATTTGGATAACTTTTGTAGAAGTTATGGTTAATTGAGTATAAGCGTGCGCGGTAAAAGGTTGAAAATTCGAGCCCCTGTATACTGACAACCCGTCGTACTAGAGACGTTCTCTTAGGGGAATTAAAAGAGGTTCAATAGGACAATAATTTCGCGGACTTTCAAGGAAATCGGAGACAAAAAGTTTTTAGGCGGGTACACTTGACAAATTTTACCCCATATGCGGGATATGAAAAAAAACGTTATAATGCAGAATTGTTTGCTTAATTAAGCTCTACAAATTTTAATCCACATACTGTATGATGAGATACATATTCGTCGTCTTAGTTCTAAAAAATACTATTTAAAATAAAAAATTCTATTTTTCAACCAAAAACTTCAAGATAAAGGTTTTTCCAATAGGGACATAACAATTTCGTATCTTTATATGAACGCATCTTTAAACTTTTTCAATGAACTGTCAATGTCAAAACGTTAGTTAAAGTCAACATTTTCATCATAGTAACATTCACGAATCAGCAACGTTTGGAAATTATTAAAAATTACTACCGAAATTCTGAGTCGGTGGTCGCAACTTTAAGAGCACTTACTCCAATTTCCGCCCGTAATAATCGTCCCACCCGACAGGCTGTGCGTCCAACGTGGATAAATTCGAGACCAAATTTACACTATTGGACGTTCCAGTGCCAAAAAGACGTCGTATTGCTCGAAGCGAAAAAATAATCGCAGCCGTGAGTGTATCGATTCAAAATGAGCCAAATCAGTCAATTCCACGTCGTTCTGAAGAATTGGGCATCGCTCAAACGACACTGTAGCGTATTATGCGAAAAGATCTTGGCCTACATGCTTTCAAGATTAAATTGACTCAAGAACTAAAGCCATTTGATCATTTGAAACGCCGAAACTTTTCCAATTGGGCTCTGGCAAAGCTTGAAGAAAATGAAGAATTTCATCGAAAAATCATCTCCAGCGATGAAGCTCATTTCTGGCTCAATGGCTTTGTTAATAAGCAAAATATGCGTTATTGGTTAGCAACAAACCCAAATGTGCTTCTTGAGACACCGTTGCATCCGCAACAAGTGACTGTTTGGTGCGGTTTTCATGCCGGAGGTGTGATTAGGCCGCATTTTTTCGTGGATGAAAACGACCGTCATGTTACCGTCAATAGTGAGCGCTATCGTGCTATGTTGGAAGAACATTTGTGGCCAGAATTGGATGAACTTGACATCAACGATATGTGGTTTCAACAAGACGGTGCCACACAGCACGCGTCACAATCGATTTATTGAAAGGCAATTTCGGTGAACGTGTTATCTCGAGAAATGGTCCGGTCGAATGGCCGCCTCGTTCATGCGATCTAACGCCATTGGATTTCTTTTTATGGGGCCATATCAAGTCACTGGTCTATGCCAACAAGCCAGCAACTTTAGACGACCTCAAAGACAATATCAAACGCGAAATTGACTGCGTTACGGTCGAAATGTGTGCCAGAGTGGTGGAAAATTGGGTCCAAAGAATCGACCGCTGTAAACGAGCTCGTGGTGGTCATGTGACCGATATCTAACTTCATTCATAAAATGTAATGCTTGCACTACAACCACAATAAATTTGAACTCAATATCTCAAATATTTCTGTGTTTTATTCATAGATAAAATTGTTATGTCCTTATTGGAAAACCCTTTATATAGAAAAAAAGGCATGACGGGTGCCTAGATAAGATCTACAAATTCGCATTTACACAATTTTTTTAAATTATATATAAGATAAATGAATAGGATCCAAAAATGAAACGCAAAAAATATGATTCGAGAAAGAAAAAAATCATGAAATTATGGGAAATTTTTAACGGATATGACTAATTGCTAAGCAGCATTTCAATCTGATCTTTAATTTAAAATATATCGTGTTTTTGTAAATGATAAAAACTGCTCAGACTAATTTCATAATATTATTATCCACGTAAATTTCGTCGTATCCTATTTAGGGTGTCCCGAAGCGTGGAGATTTGATGAAAAATTTTTAAGTCAAATTTTAAATAAAACCAATATTCTCTCATTTTTAACTAGTGTATGGAAATTCAACCACTTATTGTCCATTGAATCAATAATTAAATATTGTCAAAATCATATATCTACACTGAGAAAAAAATACTACTGAATTTACAGCATTTCTGCTGAAAGCATGTATATGATTGATTCTAATCAATACGTTATAAAATTGATAGCATATGTATCAGTTTTATTGGCATGTCTTTTTGAAACAATAATATATCATATATGCTTTTGACAGAAATGCTATAGATCCAATAGCATTTTTTTCTCAATGTAGGAAGCAGCTTTAGAAAATATTTCTAATGCCATTTCTGTCAAGCATTATAAGAGAGTCGGGTAGCCCCGGCCACTTGTGACTTTTCAAATTGTACTCTATGGGATTATGAATCAACTCTTTTATCTTTTATGATTCTCCCAAAGCGTAATTTTGAAGAAATGGACTCATATCTCTGGTCAGTTTAAAACAAAAACATGTGTAATTATTTCGTCTCTAGAAAGCAAAAGCATTTTCTGAAACATGAATTAACTTCACAATCGAAGATTTGCAAAGTTACAAAAAATGTTGGCTTGGTTTTAATTGGAATAGGTATCTTAATTCACTCTCGAGCTATGTGATGTGTAATTTTTGTTTAATGACTATAGTCTAAGAGCTGGCTAGATAAAAAATTGTGTAATTTTTTTTCTAAGATGGTTCATCTAAATCGTTCACATTGTATTTGGGTGTCATGAAATTTTTATTCAGACGGGGGTTTAGAACAAGCGACGAATAATCGATGTGTCGGCGTTGCATGAAGAGCTTGGAGAATTATTTTCTAAATTATTAGCAAGATTTCACGCATTATCTGGATGCGATTACAACCCGGCATTATTTTGTAAAGAAAAGACACGGCCTTTATAAATACTGAGAAAGAGCGAAGATTTTCAAAAAGCATTCGATGAGATAGGCTATGACAATTACAACACTGATGCTGTTTTGCCCATACTTGAAAAATTCATCTGTATCTTGTACACTTTCAGAACTCTCGATTCAGAATAGATGCAATATCTGTTGACATCGTGGTTCATTGCAACAATATGGAGAAATGCGCACAAGAAAATACCAACATATTTAAAGCCAGAGAATTGCGGGTGGTTAATAGCCGATGGAAAATACATGTTTAAATGGTTTGATGGTCTGCAGTTGTCAAGTACAGTAAAGGATATGATTGGTGAAGAGATCATTGGCGGTAAAATATTGTTTACACACATCATAAAATTTACAATTACAATTTACAATCAGACAAGAAGATTTAAACTTGGCTACACAAAAGGATCCTTTTACAATAAGAATCAGCCATGTAGCGATAACAAGTTTTTTTACGTAGTCAGCTCTCCATCTATTACTTGTTTTCTCATTTAAGTTTTATTTGAACAAGTGAAAGTCGTGTAGACCTGGACAAATTTTGAATGATTTTCTAATAAATAATGATTAATTAACAATGAATTTAGAAAGGAGAATTTTTAAAGAATGCAAAATTAAAAGAGGAAAACCAGAGAAAGAAGACGAAAAATGTCATTTTCATATTTTATTACTTGTTGAATAAATGTTTCTATATTTTCAAATGTGTGAAATATTATATATCTATTAGTAGGCTGTTGGTAGAAGCCCTGCTATTATACCTAAACTGTTATCTCAATATTTTTCTCACTAACAGCCGAGTTATTGATAAAAAAGCTTAAGTATTTAGGGGAAATTTGTTTTATCTTTTTCAGTGACGCATCACGGCCCACTTAAATCTGAATCTGCACGTTTTAATTCAAAACCAATGATCTTTCAACACGATGCTATTAAATTAGTGAACAAGAACATATCAGCGTCATAAATGCGATTACATATCCAACACAATCAAGGATAGGATACATTGAGTTTTTTTACCCTGAAAAAACCCTATATTACATCAATCAATTGCCTCCGCTGAGGTTTAAACACGCATCGCCGGCATGGAACGCTCGCATCTTATCAACTACTCTAGCGCTCGCATAGTTTTAAGTCCCCGTACAAAATTATATGAATCACGAACGTCCTGAAGCTATTCTGAATTTCAGTAAGTCACTTTCTGATGATGAGAAAGATGTTTGCTGCAGTCCCTTTATAATATAGCAATATTTCTAAAAAACTGTTTTAGTATTTTTCTTAATAATCTTTATAAATTTGAAGAATTAGCGTTATATATATGAATAAAATCAAATAATTATTATTTGAGTCAACATATAATGAATTTTATTTGAAAATGTTCGAAATTTTCGTGACATTAAACGATTTTATTTTTTTAAATAAAATCCATACGAATAACAAAATTGATATGGAATACACTAAAAATAATACGTGTATATTCGAGCGTGGACAAATTTTTGAGAATTTCGTAGACATTTCTGTATTTTGATCTCATTATATAATTAAAAACATATTAGGTGTACAAATAAGTTTCCGCCGTTTTTTATCAAAAATTGGACATTTATTGTGAAAGAACGGAACCTTATGTTTTATTAGAAGTATTCTCCATCGTATTGTTCTTCTTGCGTTTGGCATGAATCTTAGTCCGATAATGCTTCCAATTCCGCGTCTTCGTACACTTTCAGCCTTCTGCTACTTTCTTTGTCTTCGAAGTCAAATTGACCGTTCTTAAACTTTTTGAACAATTTCGGCAACTTCTCTCACTTAAGGCAGCCTCACCGTATGTTTCTACAAGCAATCGATGCGCCTCTACTGCATATTTCTTCAAATTCATGGATAGTTTATTAGAATTCTCAAAAACTGTAGCAAAATTTATTATGTACACACTAAAATTTTATGTGACATTTCAACAGTAAAATTTTAAGTGAGTCTTGCATTTTAAGTGAGTTTTATAAAAATTTCAAAATATTCAAAATACATCTGTTTAAATTCACAGACGTTTATCAAATTCTATAGTACTACACATGGTAGTATAGTATATATAGTATATATACATATCTATAGAATCACAAATTTTAATGTAATTTCATAAAAGTTTTCACATTTTTTGTCATTTTTTAAAGAAAGTCAAAATTTACGATATTCCTTCCAGTTCTAAAGGGTGATCAATTTAGAGGTATAGGATTTTAAATTGAAATAAAACAACGAAAATTCAAATTGATAGGGCAATCTTTTCTATTTTTGTGTAGAACCATTCACGATATTTATTTTTTAAAGATAACCCCTTTCAAATGTTGGCCGCAACTGCGCTTTAATTCGTCCATCCGTAAACACCAATTTTGAATGACTCGCTCGAGGACTTCGGTCGGTATCTCGCTAATAACTTCAGTAATGTTGGCTTCCAATGCCTCAATAATAGCTGGTTTATCCACAAAACATTTAGACTTTACATACTCCCACAAATAAAAGTCCAAAGGTGTGGTATCACACGATATTGGAGGCCAATCCACCGGTCCGAGATGAGAGATAAATTGCTCACCGAAACGACTACGCAGTAAATCCATTGTTTCACGGGCTGTATGAAATGTAGTGCCGTCTTGTTGGAACCAAATGTCGTGGAGATTACGGGCTTCAATTTCCGGCATCAAAAATCGCCCAAGCCGTGCCATAAGATGGGCCAAGTTGTTGAGACCGGCGCCGAATCGATTCTTCCGGGTCTTCGGCAAAACTCTAAATTACAGCCGCAATATTCTCTACAGTTCGGGCTGTACGTGGTCTATTCGGTCGAGTATCATCCAATAATGTTAAATTATTCTCAAGTTTCCCGATGGTATGCCGAATAGTGCGTTCGGTAGGACGATTATGTACACCATAAATTGGCCTGAGCGCGCGATAAACACTTTTCACAGAGCGTCCATTTTCGTAATATAATTGTACGATTTGTAAACGTTGTTGAGGCGTAAGTATTTTTATGGTGAAATGTCAATAAATATTGAATAAAATTGTGTATTTAGTTTGACAGTAGTCACGCGTGACATGTCAATAAAACCCTAATGGAAAAAGTACCTCCAATTTCATCACACTTTATAAGAATAATTAATGTACAAAAATATGAACGCTTATTACTGTTTAATGACTTGAAATTGTTCTGCAATAAATTACTAAATGTTTGGCAAAAAAACAGATTTCTTGAAAAAACATGAATTTAATTATCAAAAATATCAAAAATGGTAGTAATTTTATTCAAATAACAACTATTATTGTATGAAAATTTTCAGAATTCTAAAATCACAAAATTTATAGTTTATTTAATATTTTCACCAGTCCAATTAAAATAATTTCCCGGTTTCAATACAATTGTATAATAAAAATTATTATTCCATTTTATTAAATTGATTTATTTCTTCAAGCTTTAATTCAATGTTTTACAATTGAAATTTATAACAAAATATTTAGCACAAATCTAACAAATATTAGTTTACTAATCGTTCATTTCTGCAACTCAATACAAGCTGTACTGAATACTAGAAGCCTTGATACCTGTACTCAAGTACGCGTTGAAACAGCCATGGTCTGAGAGCGCTTGCGTCAAGTAAAAGTCGACCTCCCCGTGCTTTTTGTTCAGCCAGGTGTCGAGCTCCGGGATCAGACGGTAGGTCCACTTCCCAGTCTGTTCACCATGTCATCTCGTTTGCCATCTCTCGACGAGTCTGTGCCTTCCATTCTTGCCAATGGCTACCTTTGCGCGAGCGACTTCCTCTAGGACGGTTACACAGGTAAGCTTCTTACGAAGCTCAAAGGTCTCCTGCCTTTCCATCGCCAATAAATCTATTGGCGGAACGGTCGCCAGGTCCAACACAGAACACGTCGACACAGTTCTATATGCTGAGACTGTTCTCGGCGCAACACCTTTGTGCTGAGATTTGTCTCATCAGGATAGCATGGTTTTTTAGGGCCGCAGCCCAGACTGGAGCTGCGTAAAGCAGCTTCGAATGCACCACGCTCGCCAACAGTCTTCTCTTTGCTTCCCTGGGTCCACCAATGTTGGGCATGGGCCGAGCCAAGCTTGCTCCACATTGGATGGCCTGGGCAGTTGCGATCTGAAGGTGTTCGCTGAAGCTAAGCCTTCGATCCACCTGCACCCACAGGTACTTGATGCTTGTTTTCCACTCAACCTCATGTTCTCCGAGAACAATCCTCGGGTACTGAAAGGATCCCTTGTCCATCACCAGCAAAGCCTCGGTCTTTTCAGGGGCCATTTTCACACCTCTACTATACAATTAACGCTTTTCCCGCTACAGACTTTCATTGATCCTCAGTTCAAGGATTCCGACGTCTTCAGCGGCACACACGACAAGTGCGTCATCCGCAAAACAGATGATGCTCGTTCGAGCAGGTAGTTCCACTTGCAGGAAATCGTCATACATGACGTTCCAAACAAGTAGTCCTACCGACGACCCCTGAAGAGCGCCAAATGTCATCTCTTCTTTGAGAGACCACTTGACGCCCTCATATATCATTCACCTGTTGCTTAGATAGTCATCTACCATCCCTTACGCTTACCAGTTCCTCTTCGTGGATTTGTGCGGGTGTCAACCCAGCTTGTATAGCGTCCACAGTAGACCTGCCCTGCTGACGAAAAGCTTCCAGGAGAATCTTTGGGTATCCCGCGATCACCTCTTTGAGGATCTCATTTCGAACCCCGTCGATCCTTGGCGCCGTATTTGCCTTAAGCCTCCCACCAGCTCTCCCCAGTTCTTCGAGAGAGAAGAGTTCTTCGCTTCAGACACGCAGAAACTTCGATCCTGTCTTTGGAATGGCTCTACGTGTGGAAACAAGTAGAATGTCTTCCAACGACCCAGCAGGTCCGACCCAACCAAACTCATCAATAAGCGTGGTTTCTTCAAGATGTACTCATACTCTTTCCCTGCTGAATCGTCTTGTTTTCTAGGGGGGCTCCTTCCTTTACTGCCCCTGCCCTCGTCCATTGTCTGGCTCCGTTCCTGTAAGCTAAATTTGATGCACTGGTGGTCACTCAAGGTTGTCCCCTCGAGAACAGACGAGTTGCCTATCCTTGAGGCGAGATGGGGCGCGGCAATCGTGAGGTCATTAATTGCCTCCCTCCGACCCTCGTCTGAACGTAAAATCTTTCCCTGATTCAATACGATCAGGTCATTTCTAGCGACCATCTCAACGACTAGGATTTCCCTCCTGCCTAGTTGGGCTTCTCCCAACTCGGGTGGCTCACCATTGAAGTCACCTCCTATGAGGGTCTGACCAACAGCCTCACAGAAGCTTTCCTCAAGGAGAAGGATCTGGGTCTGGAAGACTTCGAAAGGAGAAGGATCTGGGTCTGGAAGATTTCGAAAGGATCGTTAAGAGAGAAGTAGCAGCTGTACACGCGTGCACCTGCCATTTCCGTTCAAACGAACCCTGCCTCGGACTCCAGAAAATCCCTGACGCTCAAACCAGGGCTACAGACCCTTGTTTGTATGCCCTATGTGATGCATCCTGGTACCAAGCAGAGTTTTCGGACCATTTGTACTGTTGACTGACATCGGCCACTCTTTCCCTGGCAGTCTGCATCAGGAGGTCCTTGGCGTCCTTTTCCCTTCCAAGGTTGAGCTGTGGGAACTGCACTTCCCGCCTCTCAACCTCCGAAGCTCTTTCCGGAACACCGGGCAGGAACCGCTAGTGGAGACATGGGCGACATCTTTCTCAACCTTGTCTAAAGATGTCAGGCACCTAAGGGGAACCCTACAATCTTTGGCTACGCGCCCTGCAGCGCCGCACCTCCATCATGCACCATTTCTGTCGGGTGTCTGCAACTTCTGCATGTTCTCGGATGCCGCACTCTACCTATTGAATCCTCATTTTCCCGAGTTGGAGCAGTCATGCTGCGTCTGTCTCAGCCAGTTGGATCACTGCGGTCTTCACTCCATCGAAGCGAGTGAAGAGCCTGCAGGACTCGTCGAAGGCCGGTCTGCCTAGTACCAAGCACAGAGCAGCAACGACCTCTTCCTTCTCTACGGTCTCGTCGAGGTCCGTAATTTCAAGGGATCTCTTTAAGAATAGGGCGGAGATGTTCGCCCTCTTGACGACCATCTGATCAAGCACCTTTTGGAAGGCTGAAAAGTCACCCCCCTTTTTTAAAAACCAGAAGGACTTCCTCTCTTCTGGTCCTCCTGATAGACAGGACCTCGGGACCTGCCTTCTGGGGACCGACCTTCGCCTTCATCTCCCTCAAGATGTCGACGTAGGACTGGCTGTCCTTCGCCGACACCTTGATGGCGTCTCGCGACCTGGCGAGCGTGGAGCGTTTTGATGTCTTCGCAGACCTGTGTCTCTGGAAAATCACCATTTTCCTCGAGGCGGAGTGGGAAACTCGCAGTGAGTAGCGATGCGGCGCTAGTTGTCGCAAGCAAGCGATGTGCGGCAAGGCGAACTGGCTTCGTATGAGTTTGACCATTGTTATTTACAAGAAATCAATAGTATATTACACTACAAGGGCAGAAAGTTCAGATTCCTGCCCATGTAGTGTATACTATTTTTCTTGATACCCGGTCGAAAGTACGAAAACAATTGCATGTGTGCATTGGAATATATTGATGCCTGCCCCGACATTTGCGGCACGAGCGGAGCGAGTGCTGCTGGTCGGGGGGGAGGGGGGCAGGCATCAAATACATCTATAAATTAAGGTTTAGATATACCCTTAGAAAAGAAATAATGTTCATTCTATAAACATGACTATATATTTGTATCACAAGTGCAAAACTTATTTTATTATAGATGAAGTTATTTATTCTATTATAGTTTACTTAATAATAGTCATTTTTTTAAATAATAAATTTTATGTGCCTCCGGCGCGGAAACTCGTTTTTCCGTTACAGCTGAGAGTAACGGAATGTTGTGTATTCCGTTACAGAGGAATATAATGTAAAAATTGAACTGCGCATGCGCATATAGTCTTACAGCGGAGCAGAATCTTCTTCTTATTCTTCTTCTTCTTCGTACAGCATTAGCACTCTACTGACAAAGCCTTGTACATTTGAACTGCGCATGCTCTATTACAACAAGATACTACTACACAAGATCGATAAAATCGAAATGGCTGGGACCAGTCGCGAAATATCAAGTGTAATAACTAGCGCCGTAAACAACTACAATATTAGATTAGATTCGAGTGTACGCATAAAAACTCGTATCCGCGCCGAAGTGACATAAAATAGAATACGTACCAATACACACAATTCGGGAAATTACGAGAATCGCGGCAATGCTCGCAGGACTGATCGCGCCTCGGCTTCGTCTCGGCTTTGTCTCGGCTTCGTCTCGGCTTTGCCTCAGCTACGTCTCGGCTACATCTCTGCTACGTCTTGGCTACGCCTCAACTACGCCTTGGCTTCGATCTCCTGCGAGCATTGTCGCTCGTCACGCAATAACCCTCATTGTTCGCCTAGGCACGTAATATACTATTATATGCATTATAATTAAACAGAAACTTATAAAAAAACCTTATACAGGGTGGGCCATCTAGCGTTTTAAATTTAAACTATCTGTATTTCGACATTGGACACGTCAAATACCATTCGGAAAGTGACAGATATTCAGTAAATAGTCTAAAATTTACGAAATGGGTCGCTATTCGCTAGAAGAAAACTGGGAAATATTGAAAACTTTTTCCAAAGTGGTGAGTCTTCAACCCAAACTGTGAGAAATTTGGCAAAAAAATGGACAGACAAAAAGTACCATCAGTTCAATTTGTGCAACAATTTGTCAAGCGTGTGCATGAAACTGGCTCGTTGGTGGATAAACCAAAACGTCAACGTTCATTTCCTGCGCGTTCACCCGAAAATATTGCGACTGTGGCTGAAAATGTTAGTGAGAATCCATCCACCTCAATTCGCCGTCGAATATAAAATATTAAAATATTTTGATTTTGTAAAATTGTGGAAATATTTTAACGCTGTTAGATCAAATTTTTAGTAAAATTTTAAATTAATGAATGTTTGAAGGTTTAAGTGAAAACATCAATTAAAAATTGTTTTAACTTCATAAATTTGATCAATTACAGTAATAAGAAAATTTTGACCTTCTATAAAGCTTTTTTCTATAAAGAGTTTTTATCAAAAGTCTGTGCATACGCCACTATAACATTAGATTAATAAATTTTGACCTGCTTTTACCATGAACCTATGAATGTGGATTTTAAATCGTTACTTAATGTGCCTTATTTTCTGAAATAAAATATTTTTTCACGTAATGTTTTAGGGGTTTGCGAACAAGAATTTTGTAAAATGCGCTGTCGTATTAATTGCAATTAATGAATAAAAATTATACAAAAACAAAATCTCACCAAAAAAATTAAACGTTTTGCATTGTATTCATTTAGAATTATGTTTGTCCAAATATTTAAGATAATGTATCGACATATCTTGTAATTGTATAACAAGCTTCAGTGTATGCATTCTAATTACTAAATATTTAAACAATTCGAATTATAACAATTGTGTATGTTATCGGTATTAATTGTGCAAAAATATTTCTATGTATCAAAACTCAATGTATTCAATTTAATGTATTAACAAAGAACACAATTATTAACCTAATAAGTGCGTATCAATGTAAATCACGAATGATAAGAATATCTCTTGATTCATTTTGACAAAAGAAATTTTGATATTAACAAAAGTTTAATTTGAATCGATTATTTAACTTGGTTGAGAAAGTTCCAACACGGTCATTACATCCCCGTGTTTGAACTAAGGGGGGAGGTGTCACGTCCCGTGACTATCAATATTTATTTACAAAATAATATGTGTAAAATTAATAATTTGAAAACATTAAACATGTAAAAGAAACAGGTATCTCTATATATCGATCGTCGAAAAACCCTAAATGTCTAGACAAAACGAAATTGTATTCATTGGGGAACCCCATCGGAATGCGTTATAATGAGTTATGTACACAAACCATTAACCCTCCACTTCCTGCATAGTCCATTCACCTAAGAGAAATAGGGAGGCTAGAGGAACACGCAGGAAAATTTAGAAGACCTGTTACTGAGTGGGACTAAAATTAGAATCTTGTCTCTATGGATACAAATTGAAGAAAATGTTGAAATCTCCGTAGAAACAATTATGGTCTCATCTGGCTGGAAGAAGAGCTTTTAGGGAACATCTTGCAAATGTCATGTCAGTATCGATCGAAAAATGGCGGATATCAACCGAAAAAATAGTCTATAAAAGCACCTGCAAATCCGCAAATCTCCAGTGACCGTCGGACCATCTTAAACTTCAGATCTCTCTCAGAAAAGTAACAACCCCGAAATTCTCTCAGAAATGTGACTCTCGAAAAAGTGACTTCAAGTTCGGTTCTCGATACTTTTCTTAGAAAGCAAATTCAATCGTCACTCATTTCCATCAGTTTATCAGTTCATTCATCATTGTGAATATCAATTGGATTATCAGTGCTGTTGAGGAATTGAAATATTGGATCTACATAAATTATCCTCATCATAGTACCCAGGAGACATAAGGATTTGGTGGACTCGAATCACTAACATAAAGCATTTATTGTAAGTACCAAATATTTATTATGTCCCTAATTTAACTTGAATATATCTATAAATTCCCCCCTTTCATTTTCAAGCTGCTTCCCAGGAGGGATTTTTAAGGGGAATTTCTATCACATTTGTATTCAAAATATTTAATAAAAGGGTTAATAATTTGTGATATTCTTGAGTTTTATTGTTGGCTATCCTCAACCCTTGTTTTGGTTAAGAAATCCTTTCAGGTCTCTTTTCTGAACAAAAAACGAGGAAAAAATAAATAATATAATAAAAGGTGAGTAACCAAGACGTTACACTAATCCGACTACGATAAGACACAAGCTTTTTGAAAGATTTTAAAATTTAACAAAATGGCAGCGAGTTAAAAAAAAGTTATATTTTCTACCCTGTTTTTCTAGCTTAAAAAAGCTGTAAAAAATTGAAAAAAAATTTTTGTTTAAAAAGCTCGTGTCTAATCGTAGTAAGACGTTTTTTGAATACGAAACAATTTACAGATTTCCAATATCTTCGATAGTTCCGTCAAAATCGTGCCAACAATTTTAAAAAACACTACTTTCGAAAAAACGCGTTTAAATATAAATGATGAGGTCGGTAGTATTTGAACTAGCATGTTTTCGAATAAATCCTTCATAAGGCATGTTCCTTATAGTGTCTAGATTCGAAATAAGCAACAACAAAAAAATCCGATTTTTTGAAACCGCGAAGGTAGACGATTCCTTAAACCTAACAGAAAGTGACTATAGTGGTATCGGTTTGCGAGTGTGCGTATTTGTGCGCGAATTGCAAACCAGAAGAACTAGAGTTGCCCTTTTGGGCAACGATCACAACAAGAATCATCACCCGCCCATTCCCGGAAATCAGGAGGAAGCTCTCTCTCTCTTTATAGGAGTGGTAGTCATAAGTCTTAGGACAAGAGTAAGTAGGGCATTGTCCCAAAATATTTGTAATAGTAAACTTTTTAATAAATTGTTAAAATTGGGAGTTCAAATCTTAATCTTTTATTCTGCATCTGACATATACCCGGTTGATTTTCTTGTGTACAGGGTATAGCCTCCTCAGTCATTTTTGCATCGGATTGTTACTGATGATAAAAAATGGATCCATTACGACAACCCCAAGGGCAAAAAACCATATGTGAAACCCGGCCAACCAGTCAAATCAACGGCAAAGCCGAATATCCATGGCGCGAAGGTAATGCCCCGTATTTGGTGGGATCAGAAGGGTGTGCTATATTATGAGCTGATAAAACCGGGTAAAACCATCAATGGAGAACGCTACCGAACACAGTTAATCCGTTTGAAGAGAGCAATAGCCAAAAAACGCCCAGAATATGCGACCAGACACGAGGTAATAATTTCCCATCATGACAACGCTCGGCCCCATGTTGCTATTCCGGTTAAGAACTATTTGGAAAACAGTGGATGGGAAATTTTATCCCACCCGCCTTATAGCCCAGACCTTGCCACTTCTGACTACAATTGAGGAGTTATATTCAATAAGGCGACAGGCGCTCAAAAAACTGTAAAAGTATTGTCCGCCTCGTGATGTCATAGTCAAAAATTGAAAATCGAAATTCGAAAAAATCAAAATCATGGTTTTATAGTTCGTGAAAAATGAATGTTAGTTCCCTCTTACAGTTTTTTTATAACGTTGCAAATTTTCGAGTAAATTAATAAAAAGTGTGTTGGTTTTGTGCGTTATTCGACGAAAGCGTATCGTATTATATATATATATATATATATACTATATATGTAGTTATTAGGTTTATATATGTAAGGTTATATGTTTAAGTGTATTTGTGATTTAAAATATGATTGGCTACGACTGAATGGTGTGAATGCATTTGTATGTTGTTTATATATGCACCGGATGACTATTGGCAGGCTCGAGGTAAGAATTTTTTTTTATTTGAGAGAACCATACCATTTCCAGTTGAAATAATACGCCTGATGCTCATTTTACCCAACTACGGTTTGAAGCACCTCAAGCGTCGGTGATATACTTATACATTTAATGTTAACCCACTGACGCATGTTGGTGCCCTGTCGTTGATAACGTTTTACTCAACTCCTTACTATTCCTTAAGTAACGCTTATTGTTATTCACTTTGGGTGAATTAGGTATATATCAAATTGATTTTACCCGACTAGGATTTAATAGGTGTTCAAATGTCCTTATGTCCCAAGTTTAATCGACAGAGTTGAGTAAAATTACATCAACTATTTTTCTCCGTGTACAATAAACTCAAGCACCCATCAGCCTATTACCCCTTAACACCATAACCCTGTATAATGTCGTGTATGTTTCTTCCGTAACTTACAGTGATGAGTGTACTTTATATTCTGCTACATCTTTTGGCAGTCCTAGCTCACTGATCACACAATCTTATTCCACCGTGGAAATTTTGTGTGCAAAAATTTGCAAAATGTGTGGAATGATACATTTTCCTGTTCTTTAAGGCAACGAAGCCAGTGAAGGCACGCTGCCATCCAGGTGGCCGGTAGGGTGTAAGGATAAAGCCAGAGTGTGTCCGACAACGAGTTGATACTGTCCTCGTCAAAGTCGGAAAGCCCTCATACTCAGCAAGGAGAATGCTTTCATCAAGATTAGAGGTGTGCAAAAAGATTCGATTTTCGATCCGATATTGGCCTCCGTCGAATGTCGAATATTCGACATCCGAAGTGCGTCCGTCGAATGTCAAATAATCGACATCCGAAGCACGTCCGATCGAATGACGGATTTTTAACTTTCGACCGGCGCAGTATGTAGTTTGCAATTTTTAATCAGACATTACACAATATACATTGAATAGTTGTATTTTAATTTTATATCGTCATATTTAAAGAATAAAAAAATATTAATTATTTTGATTTGACACATTAATGTTACATAATTTTAACTAATTTTTTGAAAATATATAATTATTCATTTTATTAAATGTAAATATAATATTAAATTCAAAATAATTTGTAAATAAATTTTTCAAGTTATTATTAATAGTTTATCATATCGGAATCGTGAGTCGAAAAAATTCGTTTTTTTCATATATGATTTATTCATATCATTTAAGGGAATGTGTATTAAAATTGTTTGAAGAATCAGGCAACGTGATTTGTATTTAATAAAATAACTACAAAATCAAATTCTACACGGGGAAAATTTATTTGTGAAAATTTAATCAAAATTTGAGTAAAACGGGGACATAGTGGCTTTTGGGGAAAGCTTAAAATGTTTTTGCGCATTCTTTCAACAAAGAATTATAAAGATTAATCAAGCAGTTGAGTAAACTCTAAAACAGTTGACTAAAAATTAAAAAGAAAAAAGCTGCTAGATTTTCATTTGCATAATTTCAAATCTTCATCTACAGCGGATCATATAATGGAGTATAATAATATATGGAGTCATATAATAAAGTATAATGGAGCATGTAGTGATGACCCATATTAGCTACTTATGCCTAATAAAAGATCTTGTTTGTAAATTATCGAAATAGAAATAAGGTTAAGTAAGCAATCAACATATATACGCAAGGGCTTTTAAAATGCCGGGCACATTCCTGCCTTGCAAGATTTGAGAACCACGTGATCCATGATCAACGCGTCGATATTACATATCAAGGTAGTTGATCCACAAAAATTAGACTTCAGGCAAAAATAGATAATTCTGCTT
The DNA here is from genome assembly GCA_030998225.1 of Diplolepis rosae. Classification (NCBI taxonomy): domain Eukaryota; kingdom Metazoa; phylum Arthropoda; class Insecta; order Hymenoptera; family Diplolepididae; genus Diplolepis; species Diplolepis rosae. Next base: position 5,746,130 of record JAPYXD010000466.1, read on the forward strand.
TCAAGAATAGCAATATTATAATTGAAGGGCTATTTTGGAAGAGAAAAGATTAATTTCTATGAAAAAAATTTGAAATACAGAAAAATAATTTTCAAATTAATTAGGTGAGTTTGAAATTTGTGTATTCTTTAAATATTTAAAAATAATTTTATTAATAAATTTTATTTTTGCCCCAACTTTTTTTCTTATCGCTTCTTACCAAATTTTAAAAAATCATGCGATTTTAATAAATTACAAATCACTTTTTCAAGAAAAAGATTCCCTACAACTTAACCATTTCCAATTTTCAGAAAAGGAATAAATTATTATCAAATTCAGCAATTTGTTTATAAAAATTTCGTTTTGGAAAATGTTTTTTTAATGGTTTCAGCCATTAAAGAATTTATTTTTAAAAATCAGAAACTGTGAAGTTGTGGGAAATATTTTCTCTGAAAAAACGATTCATGATTTATTATAATCGCATAATTTTTTAAAATTTGGTAAGAAGCGATAAGAAAAAAAGTTGGGTTAAAAATAAAATTTATTAATAAAATTATTTTTCTGTTTCAAACTTTTTTCTTTTAAAATGATTTTTTCCCTTTTAAAATAGCCCTTCAATAATAATATTGCTATTCTTTAAAGCAAAATTATCTATATTTACCTGAGGTCTAATTTTCGTGGATGAAAACTACCTTAAATGTAACATTGGGAAAAAAAATACTGTTTCGAAGGCGAATAAGAGAAGCCAATAAATGGTCTAGGAAATACTACGTAAGTACAATTTATCCTTTTCACATAATTTTGAAAGCTGCGTTGCCCATTATTGAATTTCAGGTTATATCTGTTTTATTTGAAACAAATATTCATATATCTGTTTTGTTTTCAAAGAAATTTTAATGTCTGCAGCATATTATAAATAATACTTTTCCTGCAAGTGTATTGTATCTCTAGTAGAGTGGACCGAAAAAACACTTTTTATTTTGAGAAATTATTTAATAAAATGAGTAAGAAGGTAATTACAAATAATATTTTTACAACTCCAATTAAATCTAGAGCATCCCCTGAAACCTCTGTTTGTAGATCGATTAAAAAGAACCAAAAGTAAATGGCAACAATTACAGGCATTAAAAAAAGTGTTGCTGAGAGATACACACTGCTTCTATGATAATATAAAATATTTTGATGATACTGACTCTGCTTCTGACCAATCTCCATCAATAAAAAATTTGGAAGCCGAGATTAAAAATATAGTTAAGGTAACTGAAAAGACTAAGAGTAAGAAACAAAAAGCTAATCAAGTTAATCTTGGTGTTAAAAGCAAAGTACTGCGTACTAATCATAGATTTAAAAAACCTGAAGATAATGATATTAATTATAAAGAAAATTGTGATAATACCAGACGAAAGAGGATTAGAAATTTTCAACAATCTCAGCAAGAAAATGTACCTGAAGTAAAAAAAAAAAAAATTAAGAGTACTTAAAATGAAAAAAAAATGTTTTAAGCAATATTAAAGATAGTAAAAATAAAATGTATCAATAATGTTATATTATAATAATTATGAATTAAACCATACAAAATAAGAGAGAAAAATGTTACGTATGGGATGAAACAATATTTAATCATAAAACGATTAAATCAATTTTCTTTCTAAAATACATTTTAATTTTTTCTTCTTGCGTAACCCACATAAATATCATAAAATTTATTTAAATAATTTTTTTTGCTTTAATTATTATTATTTATGCATTTTTATGAACGTATAAAACAAAAATTTGTTTACATTTATTTATTTATGCTAGCAAGACGTTTTTATCGTTTCCTGAAAAATTTTCCAAATGTGGGATACGACATATTAGAACGTGGGTATCGATATTCTAATAGCGGGGAAAAGTTGTATGTGCCCAACAGTAGTAAGCCCTCAAAGTTTCAGTTCGATCGGATATCTTCTGTTTTTGAATTTTCGAATTTTGTTGAAAAAATATTTTTTACATATATTTTTAAAATATATTAATGTATTAGCGAAATGTTATGGTTTACCCAAAATTCACAAAATAGATTTGCCATTCCGCCCTATCATCTCGTTGATTAACAGTTTCTACACATTTTTTAGCCAAAATCATATATCAGGAACTGAAAGAGATTATAAAAGTCCCTAACTCTCATATAAATAATAGTTTCGAACTAAAAAGTAAATTAACAAATGTTAACCTTCTCGATGATCATGTTTTAAACTCACTTGATGTTAGTTCATTGTTTACTAATATACCCTGTGATTTGGTTTTGGAGAGTTTAGAGCGTAGATGTCATTATATTCATAACAATTGTAATATTCCGTTTAATGAAATTATTAATTGTACTAAATTTCTTTTTAATAACACATATTTTACTTTCGACGACAAGATTTATAAACAAATTTTTGGCACCCCCATGGGTTCTCCAATTTCACCACTTTTCGCAGACATGGTAATGAATGACTTGGAAAGTGATTGCTTACGAATTTTAAAGGATAACCATAATTGCTCTCTCCTCTTTTATTACAGGTACGTCGATGACACCATTTTGTGTGTAGAAAAAAAACATATTGAGTTAATCATCAATACCTTTAACTCCTATCATAAAAATTTACAATTTACTCACGAATTACAGACAAATAATTCAATTAATTTCTTAGATATGACTCTCATCTCTAGCGACAACCATATTATTACTAACTGGTTCCAGAAGCCAACTGCATCTGGTAGATTTATCAATTACTTTTCAAATCATCCACTACAACAGAAAAAAAATATTGTATACAACTTGATAGATAGAGCGATTTTGTTGTCCCATGAATCCTTTCATCATACCAATTTAAAAAAAGTTAAACAACTTTTAATTAACAATGATTATCCAATTAATTTCATTGGTAAGAACATTGAAAAGCGTTTGAATAAAATTAAATATCACTCTTCTGACAATTCCAATATTAGTAATAACTCTTTATGCCCACGAAAGTACCAACAAAAAGTTTGTCTTCCCTTTTCAAATAATAATTTTATAACATTATCCAAAATTTTAAAAAAATATAACATTTCTACGATTCCGTTAGTGGAAAGAAGTTTAAATTCAATTATTAAATTAGGAAAGGATTTCACAGAAAAATGGCAACAATCTAACATTGTTTATAGCTTCAAGTGTCAAAACTGTCCTGCCATATATATAGGTGAAACGAAAAGATCTCTAAAAACTCGTATTAATGAACATAAAAACAACAAAAATAGCGAATCTGTCGTATTTAAACATCGGGCTGAATTTAATCACGAGTTTGATTGGGAACATGTAAAAATTATTGATTACGAATCTGATTATAAAAAAAGATTAACATCTGAGATGGTTCATATAAAATGCAACAAATTTAGTATCAACAAAAAGGAGGACATATTTACTTTAAATAGAATTTACTTCCCATTATTAAAATTATTAGATTCGTGATTGAATTTAAGTTTGAATTTCTTACACATTGGTTCTTATTTGTGTTAGTTTCTTCGTTGTTAACTTATACTATAAACTCTCGTCGATGTATTCCCTTAGTTTACAAACTCTGTTTGCTCGTTTAACAACTATTATAATGACAGACTCAGCTTTTAATTATTAAGGTTATGTGACTTTTATAAATTATTTTAACTTATTTATTATGGTAATTATTGTCTGTTTTCGTATTATTGATTTGCTATTGGTTTCATAAGATGTGTTTTTTTCAAGTGTTTTTTGTGTTTTTCAATAAAGCTTAAGCCTGATGAGGTTGGCGTACCCATACCAACGAAACGTCGCACTTGACAACGCAACATTCTGTCTTTCGTTTCTTAATTTTATACTCTGACTGATCGACACATATCTTTCTAAGGATTTTTTTTAAAAGTTGATCACATTGAAAATTTTGTCTTTTAAGCAATTTTCAAGTATTTAGATTCGCGAATTAAATTTTCTTTCATGAAAAGAACATAAAGGCATGTTTCTTTGGCTTAAGCTGAAGAAATGGCAACACGATGTGATCAATTTTTTTTACGAAAATTTTGTACAGTTCTTCATTATTCAAAACTAAACCTTAAAAACAATTCACTATAATAATTTCTCCCAGATGAATTTTTTTTTCAAATTTCCCAATATATGAATTTTTATATTTTTGAACAGAATCTAAAAATCTAAAAATATTACTGAAGCTACGCTTACCACGGCTCACAAATTGCGCGATGGACATTATTATATACAAAAAAATAGGATGTATGTTTGAATTAATAGAAGCAATACACTGTATTTTCAATTTTTCATATTCTTTAGTCTATTCCTTTCCCAAAAATTTATTTTCGTAATATTGATTCATTTATCTAATATAATTTATTTAAAAACTTTTATTATGTTGTAAATTTATTTATAAAACATAAATTAATAATTATCTTTTAACTGTGAATAAAAAATGAATATGACATTTAATTGACACCTGAAAATCATAATAGTTTTCACTGTAACTTTAATATGAAATAATAAAATGCTCAATGTCCCAACAAAAATTATTATGAAAAATTGTAAACAAATTTCAATTTTCCTTATATTATAGAAAAATTTGTTACTTTCATTGATATTATATTAAATAAATTAGATATTGCTTAAGCAAACTTATATTATTTATATTATTGATGATTGAACTTGACTGATCAAATGAAAGTAGATTTTCATTCATATTTTTACTATGCATGAAAATTTTTCAACTAATCGATATACGGAAATAAAATAAAAATGAATTAGTTGATCCTGAAAATATGAATAATTAAAAAAAATCTGTTTTGCTACTCAATTATTTGTTTCATTTAATACTAGAAAAAATCTTACTTCACATGTAAACTTTTATTTCATTATCTTGGGGCCCTCAAAACTCTTGATCCTTCAGTGGCAGACTTTAGGGGACAGGAATTTTGAGGCCGGCACTAATATTCTCTCACAAGCGGTGATACATGCTCATAGTTAGTATATAACGAGAGTTCGAATTTTACTTGTCAGCGTGAAGCGAGCGATATATCTTATACATTGCGGTGTTATTATTAACAACGTGTATTAGTTGGCTTTATGTAAGCGTATAGAATTAATATACTTAAGAACTTCAAACATATCACCCTGTACTTAAACTGAGTCGACATCCTGGTCGCATATATGTAAGTATAGAATGTAAAAAACCGTTTAGATAGTGAATTCTGGGAGAAGTATTTTTACATTCTCATCATGGATGAGAAGATATTGGTTTTATGTGGAAAATTAATTTCGAAAATTTCATCAAATCTTTACGTTTTGAGACCCCCTGAGTCAGAAAAAACGGTTTTTACGAAAGTGTCTGTCTGTCTGTAGTAAGTCGTGTGCAGCATAACTCTCGATAGAATTATCAGATTGAATTGAGCTTTGGTACACTTTATCAGAGCCGAAAAAGTAAGGATGAGTTCGTTAACCAACCACATCCAATCAAAATTGAGGGATTGAGCACTACTTTTGTGTTTTTGAATATAACTTTTTGAAAAAATCAAAAATTTCAATACTGGTTTTTAATAGTGCTCATAAATCTCTACAAATTATCCTGATAACATTTTTTGATGAAATCAAAATTAGAAATGTTACAGCATATTCAAATTCGCAAAAAGTCAATATCAAAATTCCATTTTCCAGTTAAATTATACGAGATTCGAAAAAACGTTATGCTACAATATTATTTTCTACATAATGACCTACAAATTTGAATTGTAACATTTTTTCATAAGATGCATATTTTTCTTTTTAATTTAAAAAAAAAACTATTGAAAATCCAAAATTCAATTTTTTAACAATAATACACGGAAAAAATAAGTTCATCAAAATTTCTTTAACTAGTCAACCACTTTTGGATAGGGCACTACATCTTTTAAATTTCCAGCACTTTTAAGTAAAAAGTCATAAACTTTGTCGAAAAATCGAAAAAAGTTATAGAAATTGTCAAGAACTAGTACAATAATAGCAGTTTCCTAATTTTTATTGAATAGTTCTGGATAAAATTATAAAAAAGTATCTAATTTTCAGAAAATGTTCTCTAAATTTTAAAAGATCTGGAATGAAATAACCTCCTCACACAGAAATGAATAAGTATATGATACGAGTTAACGAAAGAGTCTTTGACTGTTCGCTAAAGTTTCTCGAACTGCTTGACGGACCACGTTGCGCAGTTGTTAATGTGTGATAGAGTTCAGGTTTTATTTTGATGAAAAACATAATTTTCGATAGCGGCCCTGGTTAGTTGCTTAGGAATAAAATGCGTTATAGGTTAGGTTAGGCGTTCAAATCCCGCAGCGGCGGATATAATTTTTAAGAAGCGTTATAAATGCGTACGTTCACATGTATATATAGTGAATATAAGTGTAGTTGTAAATGATTGTCCATAAATAAAATAAAATTAAGTTTAAGTAATAAATAAAACGGTTAGGAAATAATCCACGTAAATTTTTCTTTTTAGGAAACGCAAGTTCGCTAAATTTTCATGAACAGTTAATGAAAATTTCTTGAACTAGCTTCGAAACTTCAGTTTGCGAGTTTTATATAAACTCTAGAAATCTGCCGTCAAATTTTCTTCGAGAGTCAACGAAAGTTTCTTGAACTATCTTCGAAACTTTCATACAAGATTGTTACACGGAGAAAATTCATTTGTGAAAATTTAATCAAAAGTTGAGTAAAGCTGGGACATAGTGGCTTTTGGAGAAAATTTGAATTTTTTTTGCTTATTCATTCAATAACGAATTATAAAGTTTAATCAACTGTGTTAGAGTTAACTCAATAGTTGATTAAACTTTATAATTTGTTATTGAATGAATACGCAAAAAAATTTTAATTTTTTCAAAAAGCCACTTTGTCCCAGCTTTACTCAACTTTTGATTAAATTTTCACAAATGAATTTTCTCCGTGTATACAAATTCTAGTACTACGTTCTCAGAAATTTAATGAACACTTCAGGATTATTTCTTGAATGTCTTATACTTTTTAAAGAATTGTATATCCAATTTCCAAACGTTGAAAATTCTAAATATCAACAGACTTTCTGGCCTGTCCAAAAGTGGTTGACGAGTTAATGAAAATTTCATGAACTTTTCTTTCCGTGTATGTGAAATACGAAAAAAACGTAGGAATACAAAGTTGTTCGTTTCAAAAAGATCTACAAATTTTGTCTCACACAGTTTCTGATAAAACATATATTTTTCGTTTCAATTCCAAAAAATACGATTAAAATTCAAAAATTCCATTTTTTAGACAAAATATGTGAAATACAAAAAAAACGTTTAGATGGAAAGTTGTTTGCCTAAATGAGGTCTATAAATTCTCATTAAGACATTTCTCGACAGGATGTATATTTTATGTTTTGATTTTAAATATTGAAAAAATTCCATTTTTTTCACCAAAATATGTGAAATACGAAATAAACGTTGTTATGCAAAATCGTTTCCTTAAATAAAGTCTATGATTTTTTTTTCTTTTTGAGAGATTTGGAAGAAAATAAATTATTTTAACCATGTAATTTATTAAAAAGTTACTGAAATGTATACAGAAAATCGAGCGCGAAGCGCGAGCGTCATGATGAGAATGTGCTCCTTAAGGCTGATAGAGCCTTAAGTAAATTGAATTTCCTGTTTCATTTAAATTCAAAAAGAAATTGAGTGACTTTGAGAAAATGTGTGATTCACATCATCTGTAATATTATTATAAAATTGGTTTGAGCTTCAGTATCAAATCATAAGAAATAAACTTAAATGTATGCGAAGAGCACAAGGCCGAGCGCGAAGCGCGACGATCAAATCGCGAGCCCTAGGCGTGCTCAAATTTGCGAGCGATGAGAATGTGCCTACGAAGCGGGCAGATTTTTTTTATTGCCACTACGTCAAAGCCTCCTCGCCCCTAGCTCACATTTTCCTTAACAGTCGCTCAAAATTTCAGGCGTCGTCGATGATTCATTTCTGTGCCGTGGAGTATATCCTGATATGTTTTTATCATTCTATACTCAATTACACTTCATATTTTAGTCAACTGTAGGTTTAAATTTGACTAACAGTTTCATTATTTATTATTCAACTGTTCAAATTCTCCTACTTTCAGTTCATAAAATAGTCAATGTTTACTAAAGATTAAACAAATTGTTTTTACTTAACTGTTGGTGAAAATTTAATCAAAAGCCGCTATTGTCCCTGTTTTACTCAACTACTTGATTAAAATTTCACAAATAAATTTTCTCCGTGTATACGCCTGAAAACTCGAGAAAAATAATTATACGCACAGGTACTATACACAGCTTTATATATTTAACAATTTTAAGATTTTTAACCAACTCATCAAAATTTATCCTATACCATAAATATCTACAACTGAAACAAGACATAATAATTTTAATTTTGGAAATTTGAATAAACTTTACACAATAAAACTCTGTACGATAAAAGAGAAAGCCCTACTGAACATAATTTTATTAATAATTCTTTAAGCACAATGAAATTGTACACTAAATTATAGAAATTAAACTTTGTGAATTCAAATGAACTGTATTAGAATCTACGAGAAAATATTATGCACACGATTAAATACTTTTTTATTAGTTTGATTTCAAGGCCATGACACACTTACCCGATTACTACCTTACTTTTTTAAACCAACTTCCAGCCACACGAAATAAGATATCGATTTGAAGTTTTGAGAACTTAAATGAAAGGCACTAAGAAATGTTTATGAACAAAAAATAATTTTTTTCCAAACATTTTTATTGAAATTGTTTTTGGAATTGTAAAAATTTAGAAGTAAAAAAAGTCCCTTCGTGATTCTTATTCCAGAGCCTAAAATTTCAACTCGATATCTTAAGATAGTCGAAAAAAATGTTATATCTATACACTGCTGCTCAGCATTATTTACAAATTCCCGTAATATCCAAAAGTTTTGACAGATTCTTCACGAGTAAACGAACCATCTTTTAAGAGAAAAGAGATCTACTGCCACCCTCTTATGTAAAAGAGTATATCTATTTGTAAGAAAATTCTAAGTTCTTAAAGCAATAATAATAATGTTAAGAGTTTCTTTATGAAATTACTAGTATTTATTTTATACCTATACACTTCTATTATTAATAGACCAGCATAAAAATTACAAACTATGTTGCACTCACTTTTTCAAATAATCAGTCTGAAAGAAAGTAGAATTTAAAATAAGTATCATTAAAGAAAAATCCGACTTTAGCTTAAAGAAAACAATCTAAATTGTGCATAAGAAGTGTTTTTTGAGGTTAAAACAAAATCCTGACGTGCTGGAGTCAAACGAGTTACGGATTCGGTTTCAGCTGGAAAATTTACGTGAGAGAATAGCATAATGGTATTCTTCGCGCAGAAATTTTTTTTTGTAAGCCTGTGTTATCACATAACCGCAAAATTCAAGTTATTTCAATTGATGAATAAATTTCAATGATGAATTGTCAATTTAAAGCATAATTATTTATAATTATAGGAGTTTATAGATAATATCGACAATCTTATCCTTAGTAATGAACCGCACTACACCCTCTACCATTTTCCAGTGAAGGGACTGACTAACAAAGTCAATTTTCCAGGAGGTTCAAGTTTGAACTAATTACTTATTTTACTTTATTTAATATTTCGGGTCTTTAATGCATTTTTTTAATTGACCAAGGCAACTCTAGCACCCAAAACTTTGTTTGGTTAATTTTGAAGTTGAAAACAAGTACTATACTATGCCGTTTTTGGAAATAAAAAAATCGCTATTTTGGCTAAAATTATGCATTTATTGTGCGGAAACGTATTTTGTAAATTTGCTGAAACGGCATCGTATTGTACTAGTCTTCATCTTTAAAATTCATTTTCGATTGTCGCTGTATGATTTTTTTTAGCTAAAATATGCTAGTTTGAATTTGTAATACTGGTCATGCGTATACGCGACAATTATATATATATATAAATAAAATTATTGATTTTCATTTTTACGTTTTGTACTTCAATCTAAACAAAGAATCTTAATAAAAACATCTAAAACAATTATTTCGCGGCATCTATTCAGTTTACTGGGATGTGACCCAAGTGCTACCGAGATAAGACCCAATTTGATGACAGTTGGATTCACGCAACCCGCCAGAACTTTTAACAATATTTTGGAAGGTATAAGTGGCCTTTCCGGTGTTGTATGGATTTTATTGAGATTTAGTCGACGTTTCGACCAAATTTTTGGTCCTTATCAAGACTACTGTTACGTCACAAGTACGAAGTAAATACTTACTTTGATCGAAGATTCCTCGTTTTAAGTTAGGATCGAGTGATCCTCGCTTAGGGATGAGGATACGTCAATGAAAATACACAATGATTATTAAATAATACAAATTAAATTTATTAAAATAATAATAAATTGAAAATTATAAAAATGTTGATACAATTGGTTTATAATTGGAGGCACAGGCTGATTGGTTGGAAAAAGACAGAAGATAGAGAGAGAAGTACGGTACCTGTTGTTGACTTAGTCGAATGGTTCCCTTTTAATTAATCCGCACAGGTGTGAGGAAGACAGCAATATAATCCAATTGCTGTGGGGAAGACAGCAATATTATCCTCTTGGTGTGAGGAAGACAGCAATATTATCTCACTTAGACACTGACTCTAAAATCCTTTCAAGGATTTGAAAACGGACCACGGTAAATTTGTGACTCTCGGGTCTTCACACTGGTAAACTGTACGGTACAATTATCTCACGCTGAGAATCCTTTTTGGTTTTTAGAAATTTTCCGCACTTAAATTCTGCTCACAAGACTAGTTTTACCCTTGGCGGCGTGTCCTTTTTATATTATATTTTTTGGTGACGTCACGCATTGCGCAGTCTCCCGCTGTGTGTGACGTAGTTATACCTCTCTTTTCAATAGGTGGTTTTCTCTCTCTTTTAGTAATTTCCCCAAATTTTTCTCTAGACCTAGCCTGTGCCTATAGTACATTCTAATACGTCGCGGGACGTTACACTACAAAGGAATATTTTTTAGTAATTAATGTGTTAAAAGTTTTTTATAAAAATCCATGTTAAATTATAGAAATGTATAAAAATCCTGCTTTGTTGATATACATTTTTGTAGCATAGGATTTTTTAAATTAAGAATTCATTGAAATTAAGAGAACATACAAATTGCGTGTCAACAAAGAATTGAGGTTAAAATGATAAAATTGCGACCTGTAATATAAAAGTAGTATAAGAAGTATATGTTTAACTGAATAAAGAACAAATGTATAAAAAATATTACTCACAAGCAATTCCTTTGATGAATAATTTACATTTTCTAATATGTTTTTAAAAAATTAGGAAATATTAGAATAAATATTAATAATAAATTAATAATGAAATTAATGTCGGTTTTTCGACATTCGATCAGCCGTCCGTCGAATGTCGAATATTCGACATCCGAAGCACGTACGATCGAATGTCGGATTTTTAAGATTCGACCGGTGCAGGATGTAGTTTGCAATTTTTAATCAGACATTACACAATATTCATACATTGTATAATTGTATTTTAATTTTATATCGTCATAGTCGAAAGAATTAATTTTTTTAGTCTCATGTGATGCATTCAGAGACTGTCCATCAAATAAAAAAGTTAGTCAGTTGGATTTATTAATCAAAATTTAACAAATTTTAATTATTTGTTTATAAGAATATGTATAATAACTAGTAATGAAAATTAAAAAGCCCATTTAGAAAAATGTGATTCAACTCAAAATTTTTGAAGGGGTAGTATTCTAATGATACAAAGATATGGAAGTTGAGCATTATTAATCGAATCGTTTGAGCTGAGGATCAACAGTTTCTGGATTTAGTATACGAAAAAAATAAGAATAAAACGTTTTGAAATCAATTAATATCTTCTGTTCACATTTTTTTTTGAAAATCTTAAAAAATTCCTATTGGCTAAAAATTTTTAGCGAATAATAATAATATAATGACAATATTAGAGATTTATGAATATGAAAATTTTTGCAGAATTTAGAATTGTGCGAAAATTTGCATTCACAAAATTGTAAATGCATATTCTAGAAAATCCAGAAAATATTTTTTTGGTGTTTGAATCGTTCCAAAATGGTGAATTTTAAGGTTTTTTGAGGGAATAAGAAAATATTGTAGAAGTTTCGAATGAAGAAAATAAATAAAAGATAGTAACTGACTTCAAATTTTGTTTTTATTCTTTTTCGGATGCTTTCTTCGCCCTATTTAGTAAAGTAAATAGAAGGACTTTCAATTATAAGATTCTACAAGTCTCAATTTAGAATGTTTTCTTTCAGCTGAATTCGGATTTTTCTTTAATGATGCTTTTTTTTTAATTCTACGTTATTTGATACAGATTATTTGAGAAAGTGTGTGCAACTTAGTTTGAAATTTGTATGCTGGTCTATTAATAATCGATATATTATTTCGTGTGGCCGAAAGTTGGTTTAAAAAAGTAAGGTAAGAATCGGGTAAGTGTTTCATGGCCTTGAAATTAAACTAATAAAAAAGTATTTAATCGGGTGTAGAATATTTTCTCATACATTTTAATAGAGTTCATTTAAATGTACAAAATTAATTTTTCTATAATTAAGTGTACAGTTGTAAGGCGTACAATTTCATTGTGCTTGAAAAATTATTAATGAAATTATGTTCCGTAGGGTTTTCTCTTTTATTGTACAGAGTTTTATTGTGTAAAGTTCATTTAAATTTCCCAAATTAAAATTCTTATGTCTTGTTTCAGTTGTACAGTTTTATGATATAGGATTAACTTTGATGAGTTAGTAAAAATATTAAAATTGTTAAATATATATAACTCTGTATAGTCCCTGTGCGAATAATTATTTGTCTCGAGTTTTCAGGCGTATAAAATTTAATTTTGTAATCATTTCATTGAAGGCAAATTACGTTGCCCGATTCTTCAAACAATTTTAATACAGATTTCTGACATGTATAAATCGCATAAGACAAAAACAAATTCTTTCGACTCAACATTCCGATATGATAAACTAATAATATATATGGGTCATTTCATAAGAGATTTACAGTACAAATTTTTTTTTCGACGAAATATTTTTTTTTGCCTTTTTACTTCGAAAATAATCGACACGTTTTTTTTTTCAATGTGATACTTGAAAATTTCGAGAAATAATTTTTTTAAGTTTGGCACTCGGGAAACATTTTTTTTCCTAACAGCTCACTGTAAAAGCAGTTTTGAATATAAAATGTAACCCTTGCACTTGAAATGCGCGAAAGAGTACAAGCTTTCAAAAATGTTATAGCACACATTTCGTTGTTTTTTTTGTAATAACAATATAGTTCATTTTTATAAACAATTGAATTTTTTTAAATTTGGAACTAATTTTTTTCCGATTTTTTTGTTTCTAAATTTTTGTTGAAGTTTTTTCAATATGCAGGCAAAATTTTGGAATGGAAAAATGAAAACTGTAGTTGAAATTAATTTATAAAATGTGTCACGCGCGTTGCAGCGGGCGAGTTACTGAGCCCACTTTGATAGCATGTAATACTGTACAGAAGCAGGTAACTTCTGGACAATGTAATATACTTGCCTTTCCGGAGACTTACTGTAATAAACGAACCAAGCCAACACCACTTACAGCATTTCAAATAATTTTCGATATATTTCACTTTTAGTTTAGCTCTTTGTTTGAATGAAATTAGGACTTGAAGTGTTTGCAATCACATCCAATAGGTCACTTTAAGTCCTAATTTCATTCAAGCAAACGGCTAAACTAAAAGTGAAATATACCGAAAATTATTTGAAATGCTATAAGTGGTGTTGGCTTGGTGCGTTTATTACAGTAAGTCCCCGGAAAGGCAAGTATATTCGGAGGTTCGATTCCTCCTGACACATGCAAGATGCACGCTTTCAAATTTTTTTCGGTCTTAAAATATTTTACCATCTAAATATCATCCATTTTACATATTTCACGAACTTAAAATAACTATACAAAATCGGAAAGGCCATCTACTTTCCTCAAATAATATTGTCTGTTAACCCGTTCAAACCACTTTTTCTTCATCTTCTCGTCTTTGCGCACTTGTAAAACACTTTTTGTGGTTGGTTTTGTGACGTATTTTTGCACAATGGCACAAAAAAATATCTATAACCATGTGGCAATTTTTTCTCCATATTAAATCATTTTTTTTTTATTTCACCACGTATAAAACAATCGTTCAAGCAATTTACATGGCCCAACACGTAAACAAAACTTCGGGTGTATGTTTGCTACGTCACTCAGCATTCGGTAAGACTCAGCTGCCTTCGTCGCGTTTGAAACTAGTTATTGGGATTGTCTATTTCAATGTTTTTTTATTCAAAAATTATACAGTAAAAAAAATCAAAATTTTTTATTATTATCAAAATTGAGCAAAGAAACATTTAAAATTATAAAAAAAAATTCTGAAAAGACTCTATTCCGTTTCAACAATCGAGTTATTTTGAATGCGTTTCAGTTTCATTCAAAGAATTGCTGGGGATTCGATTTTGACTTCAAAAACGGAATTCAATTGCATTGAAACAATTCAATACTATTGAATCTACTAAGACGGTAAAGTCTTGACCAGCATGATTTTAAGAATAAAATTAATAATGAATGCTAAATAGCAGAGTGAATACTTTAGAATGCATTCACATAAAAAGATATATTAAAATCAAAGATATGTGTATGTATTTTAACATCCTCTCGATTGCTCATGATCCATAATCAATAAAAATCAACTTATACATCAAATCATGTGCAGTATATCGAGTGCCACGTTTTTGAAAAGGGGAAGCAAGCAACACGATTCCGGCTAGGGTGGTTGGATTCGTGAGGATCGGATCAGGTTTTTAGAGGTTAGGAAAACTTGACCTATAACACAAAAGGCTCTTGCATTTAAAATAAAGTTAAAATAAACAAAGCAGGTTTAAAGTACATAAACGCTGCAAATTTATTCAAAATAACGGACAAAGCCCTGACTCGACATAATAAAAAAACAAGGATTAAAAGAGAAGGGATTTAAACCCATGTGGTGTTCAACGCCTAAAACGCAATAAGACAGCTCAAAGGAAGCCAGAGAACCACGCGCTTTACGTAAGTAAAACAAAGAAATTATGGCAAGGAGCATAGTCTCAGGGACATACCGTGCTTCTGGCTGCAATCTCGCACCTCAACGCGTACAAATTGAAATCTGTGGCGTCCATAATAATAACTCACAAAGAGAAAAAAATATAGCTAAGGGACCACTCGCTGGACAATGACAGAATGAAGCTGCGCGTTGTTATTGTCGCGCATTTTTATTACATCAGCTGAAAAAGTTAGCGCACTTGTAAAAGCTGACGTTTGCGCGAGTGACTCGTCTTGTTAAGTCGACGACGCCAGAAAACCAATATGCTAAAGCGTCTCTGGATCAACCTGCCCCATTGACTTAAAACGTCGAGAGGTAAGTTCAAATTACGAAGAGTTCGTAACACGAATTTCAATAATTATGATGAAAATAATACAAATATATAGTAAATTATATTGGCATGCACATGTTTGAATATAGCCGCAATTAGCGTATGACCTTACTAAGGAATTTTCCGCAGCGATCAAAACTTCCAAGGCATCCCAGCATCGCTCAATTCACAGGCATCAGCGCGTGGTTGGGCTATGATCAGATGAACCCATGAACCCTTCTGAGGTGCCATGGTAACAAGCGGTCCTCATTTCCGGCGCCTTTCAAGCCAATAATAATGAAACAATAAAAAAAAAGCGGCTAGGAATGAAAATACAAATAAAGAGAATTTAAGAAGCAGCTCTGATACTCCCCTTTACAGTTAGTGATTTTGAATTTTTTAATATTGGAGCTCCATTCTGTCGTTGTCGGTCGAGGGAAAATATAACGCGTTTAACCACGTTACACAACTTACCTTAAAAAGTAGATTGCGGGCTTATACATGCTCATCTTTGAGCTCTTGCCTTCCTTTTAGATAGGGACTTGTGGATTTATTTTTCTTATATTCAATCGCGTTCGCGTTTGAGTTTATGAAAGGGTTACTCGTTTCTATTTTTAACTTAACAAGTTGATAATAAAGTCGAACTAGAGTGGAGATTTGTTCCTGAATGCGCAAGTCGTAAGTACTCATTAACTCCTTTTTTTGTAGAAGGGAAAAATGAGGAAAGCGACTCATAAAAAAAAAAAAAATAATAAAATAATTCTTGCGTTGGTGCCGTAGTCCAAAAGGGCAATATACCAGGCGAATATTAATTTTCCCTAATTCCATTGAGCATTGAGGGACCAATCACACTAGATTCATTTTAAATAAGGGTGGTTTCCCAGCAGGAAGGCTGACTGCTGGAGGTGTGGTGACTTAACTTATAGGGCCAAGGAGTGTAAGGTCCCTCGAGGTGCTCAACATGCACTGATAAGCATGGGGGTGAAACCCAATGGTAAATTACTGGAAACAAACATGGCTGTAAATGCATGCGATCTCCCACTTTTGCATGGAGCCTTTCAGTGCTCCCGCTGCCCTCCTGACCACTTTGCCTGAACACATTCTAAAATGAAATTTTTATACATCTAAAGCGATCAGGTGCTGAAATTGCAAAACTTTGTATTACTATGTATTAAGCAGTAAATTTGGTCTTGTTATTTCATAACTTGATCGCCTCTGGTGCCTCATTGGAGTATTCAGCATTAATTTCCTTGGCTTTAGACTAAATATCATTTCACAAGCTGCTATGACTCATCTGAACCGCGAGATCAACTGTTTTCTGGGGGATTTTTAATTGGCTGCGTGATTCCCCCACATTTACATGGACGTGTTTCTCCCCTCCCAAAGCGGGCTTCACTCTCATGGTTTTCTGGGTGATTTTTAATTGGCTGCGTGATTCCCCCACATTTGCATGGACGTGTTTCTCCCCTTCCATAGCGGGTTTCACTCCCATGCTGATAAGGTCGAAATAGATGTCGCCCATGTTTCTGGGAACGGTTCTTGCGCGGTGTTTCGAGCAGAGCTCTAGAGGTTGAGGGGTGGGGAGTAAAGTTCCTACAGCTCACCGTCGGAAAGGGGAGGGAAGCCCAAGACCTCCTAATGAAAACGGCCAGCAAGAAGGGGGCTGACGTGCTGCTTATTAATGAGCAGTACAAATGGCGCGAAAACTTTGCCTGGTACCACGATGCATCAAGGAGGGCTGGGATTGTATAAAACCCCGATTATGGCACTGGAGACTTTCCGGGGACCGACGCGGGATTCGCTTGGGTAGAGGTGACAGGTGTGCGTGTGTACAGCTGCTACTTCTCCCCGAACGATCCCTTCAAAGTCATCGAGATTCAAATTCACCTCCTTGAGTAAAGCCTCAGCGAGGCTATTGGATGAACCCATATTACGGGTGACATCTATAGCAAGTCGCCCGGTTGGGGAGAAGCTCGTATAGATAGGAGGAGAATACTGATTAGTGAGATAGTCGTCAGAAACGACCTGATTGTGCTCAACCGAGGTCGGGAAATGACATTCAGGCGAGAGACCGGGAGGCCGATTATTGACCTCGCGATTGCCGCGCCTCGTCTTGCCTGAAGGATGGGCTACTGGTGTGTTATCGAGGTGACTACCTTGAGCGACCACCGGTGCATCGAATTCAGCATACAGAAACGGAGTCACCTTGTGAACACAGGAAGATGGGCTAGGTTGGGCGAAGTCTGCTGGGTCCTTGGAGACACAGTGCGGGTGGCGAGGCGCACATTGGTCGCAGCATGTGAAACACGTGGAGTGATAGCAGACGAGATGTGATGGTGAACAATCCGGGAGATGGACATACTATCTAATCTCGGAGTTCGCCACCTGGCACAATAGAAAGCACGGTGAAGTCGGCTTTTATCTGGCACAAGCGCTTTGGGTCCATGGCTGCTTCAATGCGTACATAAAGCGCTTTACGGAGAGAGACGCTGAGTCGTGTCACTACTGCGGTTTGCCCGTGGACGATGCGAAGCACACGCTCTTTTTACTATATGTGCCAGGTGGGGTGTGGCAAAGGAGATCGTTGGTCAGGCGGTGAGTGCTGAACACGCTCCTGGAACGATAATCCATCTCATGCTCCAGTCTGAAGGTTTCTTGAAGCACATCGAGTCAAATATCATATTAGTGATAGGTCTAAGTATCTCGATGAGCACAGGGAGCGCGGCAATGGGGAGGGCCAATAAAATCGCATTGAGGTCTGTCCCACGGTCGGTCGTCTCAGGCGGACCGGGCTGCCGCGCTGGTGGAGAGAAGACTTTTTATGTTCTCCTAGCTAGTGCGGCCCCCTGGTTCGCTGAACGTGCGCGCGGGCGTGGGAGAGGAACTCCAGCGAACTGTTGACGGAAGAGTCGTTCACGAATTAAAACCAGAACCATCTGCTCGTAAAGTTTGAATCCAAATGGCGGTTCCACGATCGGTAATATGTTTCGAGAGAGGTTTCAGGTGAATAATGAAAGCTTCCAGGAACATGAGTCTTTAATACCCCTGTTTACCTAAGACACTGATGTCTGTTTAGAAATAAACTATTTGCATCACAAATTATAAAGGAAGGCGTCACATAACTTTTGGGATACGAGGTGAGTCACAATGTGGTCTGCGTAACCAGTAATAAGCCCACAAGTCAGAATAATTTGAATTTTAGAGGTAGGCACAAACCCCAAATTTGAACCGTGATAAATCTACCAAATGACGCTTGGTTCTTATGTTTGCAGAATTAGGATTAATACAGGAGGAGTAGTAATTTTGGTAAACTACCGAGTCAGGGTTTGTCTAAAAAATAACGCGGAACGTGAGTTTGGAATTTAATGGTATGGAAAAGTGAAACCTCTCAACTTGCGCCCAAACGGGGATCCGGAGGTTTTACAATAGAAAGATTTCTTGGAACGTAAAAATCGTTACTTAGAAAATTGTTAAATTTTATACCCTGTGACCGTTCTTTGCGCGAAAATTATCGTGTTGTTACATTCAAAATAATTTGCTATCGGGTGCATGAATTGTATTTCATATTCGACAGTTCACCTTAGCAAATTATTAATATCATGTTAGATAAAGGAATTTGGCCTCGCATGTAGATCCCCAGCACGTCAACAATCAGCTGGCTTTAAAATTTGATATTCGTGCTGGCACGTGTAACCGCAGGCAAAGCGCAAAGGTGAATGCCCTGTGAAATAAAAAGAGAGACGAATAGGTTTAAACTGCATCTCACAAAATACTTTAAGTGATATTTAATTGAAAATATTACGTAGAAATGAAGATGCCTTTTAAATCAATTATGGTTAGTTAATTTATTGAATCAATTTGAAAAAGGGAACAATTGGGAATGATTAATAAATAGTAGCAGCGAGGAGAATAATTATTTTCGATTATATGTTTTTAGTGAATTATTCCAACCAGGATAACTTGTCGGCACTAAATAAAGTTTTCTTTTTTTTGTTTTATTATGTATATTTATTTTGTTTCATAACACTTCTGATATTGCTATATTTTTGTTTTCATCATTTTTTGAAAATTGGCAACACAATCGAAGCACCTAGGCAAACATTGAAACAATCACAGTCTATGATGGCTAACAGTTTTAACATGATTGAATTTTTGAGAGATACGACCCAAGTATCAGCTGCTAATTATCATAGTTGTGAACAATAAAATGTAGACCTTAACTCGGCATTACCCGAAGATAATGTGACAAGCGAAACGTTAGACAATGAATCGTGTTGCTTATCTTTGTGCGCAGGAAATATGATTGATTTAGACGATGAGGATATTTCCGAGCGAATCATGCTGAATAAAATGTAAGTTATAATTATGATCGCGGGGCTGGTTTTGATGGCCAAGATTATAGGAATAATTCTAATTCTCTTTCCAGTAATACGCCAGAGGATATGAAGAACGTAACATTATTCCCTCAGTCCATCTTGGCGCAAACCAGGCGCGAGATTATAATAGGCGGGATTTTGAAGGTAGAAATTATAATCAAAAGCCGAGCCATGATGGATTCGACCAGAATAGCACGTATCATCGTCGAAAAAGTGTAAACACCCTGTATAAACGTGACAACGAATTTAGGCGTCCTCAAGGTGATGGTATCGGGACGCAGCGGGGAAATACTGGAAGCGCACCGAATTTGATAAGGCACGTAAGGTTGATATCTGAGGTGCCGAGTCAAATGAACACCTCAACAAACGAAAATTTAATAATATCTTCGAATAATGCATCGCCTAATTCGAATAATTCTATTAGTTCTGATAAAACAAGCAACCAGGGAAACTAGATAGCCCTGGCGAGTTGAATATCAATACATTAGAGGCGATCTCAAGGTCTAAAAAATTAAAAATACTTCTAAAACTAAACATTAGGAAGGATTTGTTAGATTCTCAAGATGTAAAAATTGTAAATAATGTAAAAAAGTGCCCCAACATTAACATCGAAGTTCGAGGCGTAAATATTAAAGCACTTATCGACATGTGGAGCGAAATTACTGGTATTTCAGACAACTTCTTTGAAACTAATAAAAATGATTTCTAAAATTGTAGAATCTTGCCAATATTTGTCACTAGTTTAGTATGTGCAATAAGCAATAAATCAGTGAAATTAAAGCATTAATCATATGCGAACTTCAACTATAATAATACCATGATTTAATAAAAATTGTATCCTGGGCATTGATTTGCTTAAAAAGTTCGAGAGAAGAAATAGCATGGGAAAAAAATTTATCATAAAGGGTGATCAATTTAGAGGTATAGGATTTTAAATTGAAATAAAACAACGAAAATTCAAATTGATAGGGCAATCTTTTTTATTTTTGTGTAGAACCATTCACGAAATTTATTTTTTAAAGATAACCCCTTTCAAATATTGGCCGCAACTGGGCTTTAATTCGTCCATCCGTAAACACCAATTTTGAAAGACTCGCTCGAGGACTTCGGTCGGTATCTCGCTAATAACTTCAGTAATGCTGGCTTCCAGTGCCTCAATAGTAGCTGGTTTATCCACAAAACATTTAGACTTTACATACCCCCACAAATAAAAGTCCAAAGGTGTGATATCACACGGTCTTGGAGGCCAATCCACCGGTCCGAGACGAGAGATAAATTGCTCATCGAAACGACTACGTAGTAAATCCATTGTTTCACGGTCTGTATGACATGTAGCGCCGTTTTGTTGGAACGAAATGTCGTGGAGATTACGGGCTTCAATTTCCGGCATCAAAAATCGCCCAAGTAGTGCCATAAGATAGGCCAAGTTGTTGAGATCGGCGCCGAATCGATTCTTCCGGGTCTTCGGCAAAACTCTCATTTACAGCCGCAAAATTCTCTACAGTTCGGGCTGTACGTGGTCTGATCGGTCGAGTATCATCCAATAATGTTAAATTATTCTCGAGTTTGCCGATGGTATGCCGAATAGTGCGTTCGGTAAGACGATTATGTACACCATAAATTGGCCTGAGCGCGCGATAAACACTTTTCACAGAGCGACCATTTTCGTAATATAATTGTACGATTTGTAAACGTTGTTGAGGCGTAAGTCTTCAAATGATGAAATGTCAATAAAAACTGAATAAAATTGTGTATTTAGTTTGACAGTAGTCACGCGTGACATGTCAATAAATCCCTATTGAAAAAAGTACCTCCAATTTGATCACACTTTACAAGGAAACAATGAGAAACGAATAAAAATTGATTTTTCAAATGAGGAAGAAAAATATATTAGGATTTCTTTTGAGGAGGAAAAAATGACAAAATCTTTTATAGACGTAGTACAGGACTCTCCTAGGACGGGTTTAGGCAAACCCTGTTAAAACCAGAACACCCTCTCTCGAATCATATTGCCACTCGCGGAACCACCTTTCGGCTTTAAACTTCACGAGCGGCTGGTCCCGGCTTTAAGCAGCAGTGCGACACTTTCACCATTCGTTCACCCAAAACTCACCCTCTCGGCCGCAGGCCCACAGCCGACGGACCGATGCACCGCGCCAAGCGGAAGAGGGCATGCTCTTTACCCTGGCACAGCAACCCACCCCGCTGCTACTCCTTACAGCCATCGCAATCTTTAGTCCTCATTAAATTATGTAATGAAGGACTCGATGTGTTTCCAGGACTTTTCAGACTGGAGCATTAGAAGGATCATCATGTCAAGTGCGAGTTCAGAGCCCACCGCTTGACAGACAGCCCCCTTGCCCCGCCTCACCGGTCGCAAACAAAAAGTGTGTGCTCCGCATCGTTCACAGAAGAACCGCAGTAGCGATACGTCTCTTCGTCCTTTTTCTGGAAGCGCTTCAGTCATGCGTTAAAACAGCCATGGCCTGGAAGCACTTCCCGTCAGGTAAAAGCCGACCTGACCGAGCTTTCGCTCCAACCAGGCGGCAAACTCCAGGATCAGACTGTGTGTCAAACTCGCGGTCTGCTCGCCATATTAAACAAAATAAACAGGAAATAAGTAAAGATAGTAGAAATTTATATCGGAAAAGAAAAGGGGAAAATAGAGAATTAAAACTGAATCCAAATGCTCCAGATTTTATCAGGTCAAGGGAACAAAAATATTACATTACAGCATCCGATAAACTGCTATAACTGCGGGGGCAAAGGATATTTGCGACGTGACTGTTGGTACAATCAGGGAAACGCAAACGGTAGCTATTATAGGGGCGAAGAATAGACAACGATAAAAACAAACCATATGGCCCGAATATATCGAAACAGACAGCGACACCCCGGATGAAACGAGATTTCACATGATAGTAAAATGGAAAGACGTAAAATATAAAATTTGGTGGCTACCGGAAAAGTCACAAATTAGATATAGAATAGAATCAAACCTAAAGGAAAATAGAGTGAAATGGGACGAAGAAGAAAAAGAAAGAAAACCATAGAAAGATAGGGAAGAATAGGACTCGGAAATAAAATCAAGTTGCAAAATCAATGAGAAAGAGCAGTGTACAACTTACAAGTGAGAGAAATACCCACTATGAACATAACCAACCATACCCTACCAAAAGTCGGCCAGATAACTGCCACGAATTGGTCCAAATTACCAGTGAGACAAAGGAATCTGAGTCCACCAGAAAATAAAGAACAGAGGAAGGAAGCCTCTAGTTTAAATCCTTTAGAAGAAGACAATGCAGTTCAAGCATACGTCAGAACAAACCTCAGGAGTAATGCTAAAAAGATAAAAGAAGAAATGTTGAAAAAACCTAGAGAAGAAGAGCCAAAATAAATGAAAGCTGAAAAGAGAAGAAATTGAAGAAATCAAAAATAAAAAATCATCGGCGAAAAAAGGAAAAAAGGTAAAAAAAACACATTGGGTTAAGTTCAAGAACAACGCCATAATTAAAAACAATATTGAAAAAGGGCAAGAAAACGAAAAAGCGTTTGAAGAAGCGAAAGACGAAATTTGCGAGGGAATAATAAAATTGAACGAATCCGAAGGACAACAATTGAGAAAATTGATTGAAAGAAAAATAAAGAAGACGGGAATAAAATTAGAACTCACACATTTGACAAAACACAAAATAGACGTACAAGGCCACGAGTCAATTAAACAAAGATATTATCACATCTCACCTAAAATAAGAGAATACATGTACGAAGAAATACCATAGATAAAATGCTCGAAGAAAACGTAGGGGAGAAGCGGCGAAATTGGCGCATCTAATAGAAAGTGCGAGTTTAAAAAGAAAGTATATGACTAAAAATTATGAAAAAATATTTATTTAATAGCTGGATATCTTTTCTATACTTTCCAATGGATAAAGATTGCATTGCAAATTATTAAAGCAGGTTTTTATTCAGATTTCCGAAGGACTGCACCTGCGTCAATTTACCCGCCATGTCGGCTAAATTGACGCACTAATATTATAATCTTCTCTTGCCACGTATTAGTTATATTTTCATAGATTTAGAATTACATTTCAGTAGCAAAGGTTGATGAAAAGAGGTAGTTGTAATTTGAAACTAAATTTGAGATAGTATATCAAGATATGTGAAGTTTTTTATACCTTTATTCACATAAACCAGCCAAAGTTAAAATATATTTTATATTTGTACAATAAAATACTGGCAATTGTGGATATTTAAGTGAATATTCAAATTGAAATCATTTTTATAGAGAATTATTTGAATTTGTAATCAGAAGTATATACAATTATTAACTTTAGAAGACTTATAAATAATAGAAACAATCAATCAAAAATACAAATTTTTTACTTACATTGCTTTCACATCTTAAAATCGAGAAAACTTTCAAAACACTGTCAGACTGCAAATTAATTATTAAAAGTCGCTTTTAAAATGCCTTAATACCTCAAACTTAAAAAAAAAATTTAACCACTGATTGTTCAAATGAATATAACCTTACAAAGTCGTTACATCAATTTTGCGAACCACATTACCTCCCATGTCACAAAAAATCTTAAGAAAAAGATTAGCAGAAAAGTCCAGCAACATTCAAATGTATATATCTACATATTAATAATTGTGTACTTACTATCTTCTTTATATTTTTAATCATAAACATCCGAGCACTTGACTTCAGTCACCGGTTTCCAGAAACACAACACGTGTGCCAACTTCGCCTCTGATTTGAATCTCGTATGCGCCAATTTTGCCGCAAGTGTATCGTTCATTAATTAAATACTTTTTACGTAAAATGCTTATTTTTTCATACAAATATTCTATCCTAATCGTAAGATTAAATATCAAAGATTATAAAATCGTTGCATTAATCTAATTCACCTTGAATTACTATTATTTAACGATTTAACTCAATGGCTTCGAACATAACCATTATGCCAAAAAACGATTAATCGCAATAAAACTGTATTAAGCAATTAGATTTTTATAATGTTTTCTATCAAATACATATCATACAAGAATGCACACGATAGAACTATTTTTATTTTTTGTTATGTTATCATTTTCTGAAAAATAGGGTGCGCCAATTTAGACGACGCCCCAATTTCGCCGCTTCTCCCCTAATCGAACCATCAAATAGTGATTGGTCGAATCCGGTAGTTATGATTAAGAAACCAAATGGAAAATATTGGTTGTGTTTACATTTGAGAAAAGTAAATAAAATAACGAAAAAAGACTTATACCCAATACCAATTATGGCAGAAATTTTGGAAAAAAACATATCAAAAATTTATCTCCCCTCAGCATACTATCAAATACCATTAGAAGAAGCATCTAGACCAATAACAACGTTTACAGTGCCAGGAAAAGGAATATATCAATTTAAGAGCATGCCATTTTGTTTAAGGGTACTTTTACATTCTAAATTGAAAAAAAGACAATATTTAATTATTTAAAAAAAAACTATTTTATTTATAATTATAATTTTTTTCATACATTGTCAACAATGTTTTAAGGTGTACAAAAAAATTTTTTTAGGCACTTTTAATTACTTTTTACCACTACAGAGGGCATCTCCCAAAAGATGCATTTTAATCTGCGGGACACTTTTCTGCCTTCCTGTAACAAATTTAGTTAAAATTGCAACGCGATTCAATTTATGAGACTTAAAACTAAACAATAAACCTTTAAAAACTTAATTTTTTTATATTTGTATGGCCTTTATACGCGATTTTATAAAAAGTTCGAAAAAACGCCTGTTTTGGGGATGAATTTACCCCTGTACTAAAAATATGGGGTGGTTTTTTCAATTTTTTAGAAGTTTATTTACTAGTTGTTTGTATAAAGTATCAAAAGAATTTTTGTTTACTGAGATTGGTCTAGTAGATTTTGAGAAAAACGTTTCCCAGATTTGAAAAACGTGATTTCGAGAAAAACGCGTTTAAAGTTTTTTTACAACCAGTTTTTTCTTACGTAGATACCATTATAAATAAAGCTATAACCTTCTTCCTATTTCAAATTTCTAAATAAAATTTTAGGGCAGTATTTCTATGATACTAAGGAACATTTTTACATAAAAAAAAACAATCGACTTTTTGAAAATTTAGAAAGTAAAAGTCCCCTTAACAAACGCCCCTGCTACATTCCAGCGGTTAATGGACAAAATAATAATAATAAATATAATAGTAACAGATTTAGAAAAAATAAATGAAGAAAAGTTAACAATCAGTTTGGAGAAATGCGAATTCGGATGTTCAGATGTAAAATATTTAGGATTTCTAATTAATGAAAAAGGACTAAAAATAGATGAAGATAAAATAAAACCCATACTGGAATTTCTAACACCGAAAAACCTTAAAAAACTGCAGAGAATCATAGGAATGATATCGTGGTACAGAAGATTCATGTCAAAGTTCTCTGAAATAATAGAATCCTTGCAAATACTATTGAGAAAAGGAGTAGAATGGGAATGGGGCACGCAACAAGAACAGGCAAGTGATAACGGACCACATTGCACTAAAATGGTTGCACAATTTAAACAACCCAACCGGACGACTGGCAAGATGGGCACTAGAATTGCTGGAATATGATTATGAAATCATATACAGAAAGGGTTCTGTGAACTATGCACCTGACGCTTTATCAAAAGCAAGCGAAAAATGAAATTCAATAGCGAGTCGCTATCAATAGTAGGAGAGAAAGGGAAAAAAAAGCTAGAGGAAATCAAAGATGAATGGTACAAGCACAAAATGATGCAAATCGAAAACAAACCATCGAAAAAGCTAAACTGGCGGATAAGAGACGACCAGCTGTATTTTTTCAGACTATAAACCCATTAAAATCAAGCTCAAATCTGAATAATAATTCCTGGGAATTGACAATACCAAAAGAACTAAGAAACCAAGTGTTGGAAGAAAACCATGATGATAAACAGGCAGGACACTTAGGCATGGAAAAAACATATGCGAGGATCGCAGAAAATTACTTTTGGCCAGGGATGTACTTCGAAACATTAAAATATGTAGAAGAATGCTACACATGCCAGAGAATTAAACCTAAAATTGATAATAAAATAGGACTAATGGGAAAGAGAATAATTGAAGAACGATGAACAGTCGTGGCTGCAGAAGTAATAGATTCACTGTCGAAGTCAAAATCAAAAAATCAATATATACTTGTTTTCGTAGACAAATTCACCAAATGGGTGGAAATAATCGCGATAAAAAATAAGTCAGCAACAATAGAAAAATAATTTCATAGAAAAATTATATCTAAATGGGGAACACCAAGAATCTTGTTCACAGATAACGGTAAAGAGTTCGTAAACAGAATCATGGTAAAATTAACGCAAAATTTCGGAATACGACACTCAAAAACACCGCGATATCACCCACAATCAATCCCAACCGAAAGATGTAACAGATCAATAAAAACAGCAATAAAAGCTGACTTTGAAAAGAACCACAAAGAATGTGACGGAAAATTAGACGACTTACAATTCGCGCTAAAACCAGTAAGCATGCATCAACAGGTTTGCACCAGCATTTTTAAATTTTTGAAGGGAATTAGAACCAATAGAAACATTAAAGAAAGACTTATTAAACATACAATAGAAGAAATAGAATCACAGGACGTAAGTTAATGAGTAGAAAGACTAAATAGGATAAAAATAATAAAAGAGGAGGTAAAGAAAAATTTAGAAGTAGCATACGAAAAAGAGGAAAAATATTATAACTTAAGGCGTAGACCACTTACTTATGAAATTGGGGAACAGATACTGAGAAGCGAAAAACACTATCAAATAAGGAAGACAATATGGCAAAAAAATTGAATAAAAATTTCACAGGTCTATTCTTCATCAAGGCAAAAATTTCACCAACAATATATGAGGTAAAAAACAAAAGACAACAGAAACAATTATGTTTACAAATTATGGAGCAGCAACCAGCACGTGTGGGCAGTGCTTCAGGAAACGTAAAGGAAAAATAAAATCGAAGAGAACTAGAAAAGAACGATAAAGAATGGAAAAAACATAGGGTAGATTTCAAAAGATGGGAAATGAAACAAAAGGAAGAAAGTCATCAGAAAAGTTGGAGAGAAGAAAATGAAAAAGAAGAACAGGAAATGTTCCAAAAAATAAAAGAAGAAAGAGAAATGAAGGAGAAAGAAATCCGGAGAAAAGGAATGGAAAGGAAGAAAAAGGAACTGAGAGAAAGAAGGGAGTTAGAGAAGGAGAACATAGAATTACGAAAAGTGTTTGAAGGAACTGGAAGCAATTAAACGAATGGGCGAGAAAATCAGAAGAGAAGACGACACAGACAGCGGGACGGAGACAGAGAGCAACATCGAATCGGACGGATCGACAAAAACAATTATAGTTAAGAAATAAAAAGGTATAATAAATAAATAAGAAAAGAAAATGAAAGAAATAAAACCAGAAGGCAAAGAAGAACATTATTTTTGATTTATTTAGTACTTAGAAATAAGTAGAGCTTATTTTGTTTCAAGGACAGAATGGGGGAGCACCGAGACCATAGAAGGCAGAAGAGGGGCGAAATAAACCTCAACCCAAAAAGGGAAGGGGGTTTGTAACGAAGTTACAGTGGTGCCCCATAGGGACACAGCCCTGCGGGCTAGATTGTAGGAGAAATGCGGCCTCGCATGCCTCGCGGCCGCGTGCCGTCGCCGGTTCCGTATCTTGTCCTGGCTACCGAGTTTACCAGGTGTGTTTCGGCGTGGTTAGTCGTCGGTACGTTAGGAGTGTGGTGTTCGCCATGTTTAGTAGCGGTGCCATTATTCGCCCCCACCTCTGGATTTCGCGTGCTACGCTCGTCGGATCATTGTAAGTTCTAATAAAGTGTTCACCTTCGACTTCACGTAGTTTTACTGTGTGTACCTTTCTCGGCGTCCCCTCCTTCCCACCCCTTCCCTTCCCTTAGTGAGTGGCCCAAGTTGCAGTTTAACAGCCTTAAAAGGAAGTGACTATGTACTTATTGAGGTTATAAACGAATCGGATCTAAAGAATAAAATTCTCAGAAAATGTCTACAAATTTACGAAGGAATTTACAGTTAATAGCTATTAAAATAATTATTTAAGTGACCTTTAACGGCGCTGTTTTCATGTAAATATTATATTTGTAAATCTACCATTCTATTGCCTTCATAAGGTGAATGTAACACCTCTTGCGGTTCTCAATATAATGAAAATCTGCAGGCTGAAGCGAAAAGCGCGAGGCTCGAGCGTCCTTCGGGGCTGCTCGGCTTCGTCCACCCGGCAGCCAAGGATACTCGACTCCTCTGTACGCCACGCTCCCCGCATGTACCCATCAAAGGTGGTAAGAGAGGGGATTGACGAATTGACTCATTTGCTCTGGCGCTAGACATCTCTGACAGACTACTAACACAAATAAGTTTTCTTCAAATCTCTTCCTTAAAATATTGATCAAATTTACATATATAGCTTTAAAACTTACAAAATAAGATATAATGCAGTTCTTTGAAATCTTTTTTTATTATTTAAAATAATAATTTAGAATTAAATTGAATTATGATAATAATACAATGTTATCACACGTAGGCTCTCATTAATAGGCTCTAATAATATAATACAATAAGAAGAAAAGGAGAGCAAAAGAATGAGGGGTCACTTGGATGATTCATCCCCCTCTCTCTTTCCATATTTTTTCTTTCAAGACGATTGAAAATTTAGAAGGTTTTCGTATGTAGAAAAACATTCCGGCAGACACCCTTGACCCTGAAAATCTCTATTTCAAGGTCAAATTTCATTTCTAGTATAAGCTGAGTTTTGAGAAGGTTTCCGTACGTAGTTTGATGCGCTGAATACGTAAAAAACATAACAAAATTTTCGCAGGCACTCTTATCATGTAGAACGTCTATTTAGAGGACAAAATTTCATTTCTACCACAAACGCGGCAAGCTACTGCCGCAACTCCGGAAATGACAAGAAATATTCTGACATTCACTCTCAGCATGACCCAGGATCAACGACGTGGACGTGGCAAAAAGGTGATCGCATTGGGTCGCTTGATTTTTGTGAGTCCTCTTGCCTCTCACGTTGGGGTGCTTCATTTTCGTGAGTCCCCTTGCCTTTCACGTTTTTGGGTGCATGATTTTTGTGAGTCCCCTTGCCTCTCACGTCGGAATGATTGACTTTATGGTAATGTCTCTTTTGTGTGGTACTCTTCAAAGCATGGTGCTGCGCATAGAGAAGTGTCACAACTGGGGCATTTGTATATCGTTCAGCGTACAGTCTTACGCAAAGAGCACCTTCGACTTGTACATTGCCTAGGAAAATGGCTGCCGACTAATCGACTGGGAGGATCATTGGAAGGAGAGATGCTTGATGAAGAATCAAGTTTCAATAAGGATTTAACAACCTGAAATCGAAATGAAGGAAATAGTGTAGCTCCTTTGTTTCTCATTTTATATAATGCATGGGTATTAGATAGACAAAGATCAATAAGATGAATCAAAGCTTCCGATACAATTTCATTGTTTTTGGCACTGTTTCTGTAATAGATAATTGTCTATCAACATTATCGAAACCACCCACATTTTGATTGTACTCGTGAACACACCTTGGTTTCATAACGTCTTCATTTGTTAGATAAATTTTTTTTCCAGTTGCACAGAATTCAAGTTCGTGCACACTTGTAAGCATGTGAACGCTACGTTTATCTTCCCACCTCACTGCCATCCACACATTACTGTGAAAGTGTTCTACTTCACCTCGGAGTAACTCGCTTTCAAGCTTTAGCATTTCCTTTCTATCTGCTTTCACCGTGTCACACATACCTGCATCACGATTATGTAAAAATTCTGCCAAAGTGGGAGATGTATACCAATTGTCTATAACACGTGGATCAATAAGTCCCAGGACTAACTAGGAAAAACACATTTTTTCGACAAAACTCGACTTTATTCATCAACATAGTCTCCTTTGAAAGCAACAAAATCAGTCCAGTGCTTCTCTAACATTTCAATACCTTTCTTGTAGAACTATTTATCTTTGGCCTCGAAATAAGCGTTCGTTTCGGTGATGACTTCCTCGTTGGAGTAGAATTTCTTTCCTTGGAACATTTTTCTGAGGTCTGCAAACAGGTAGTAGTCGCTGGGGGCCAGATCCGGTGAATATGGTGGGTGCGGAAGCAATTCGAAGCTCAATTCATTCCATTTCGCCATGGTAGCGAGCGACTTGTGACACGGCGCATTGTCTTGGTGAAAGAGCACTTTTTTCTTCTTCATTTGGAGCCGTTTCTCACCCATTTCGTTCTTCAAACGCATCAATTGGCCAATGTAACGTTCGCTATTGATTGTCTTGCCTTTTTCAAGGTAGTCGATGAACAAAACTCCATGAGCATCCCAAAATACTAAGGCCATAACTTTACCGGCCCACACTTGCGTTTTTCGCCGCTTTGGACATTTTTCACCGACTGCAGTCCACTCGGCTGACGTCAGCTTTGACTCCGGAGTGTAGTGATGGATCCAGGTTTCGTTCATTGTCACATACCGACGAAAAAATTTGGTTTATTTTGGCGAAACAACTCCAAACAGTGCTCGGAATCAACGACACGTTGTCGTTTTTGATCCACCGTGAGCAAACGCGGCACCCACTTTGACAACAGCTTCCTCATAGACAAATGTTCATGCAAAATAGCGTACACACTGACGTATGATATCTTTAAGGTGTCAGCTATCTCACGCAATATTAATTTACGGTTTTGAAAAACGATTTGGTGGACTTTTTTTATGGTTTCCGGTGTAACTACCTCATTTGGCCGGCCGGAGCGTTCAGAATCTTCAGTGTCTGTACGACCACGTTTAAACTCAGCATACCACCGACAAATGGTTGTTTTTGATGGAGCAGAGCTCTCGTAGCACTTTTCAAGCCATTGCTGAGCTGGCACTGTTTTTTTTTTATCAAAAAGCAATGGTAATCAACACACGAAATGGTTTCGAATCTATTGTTTTCAGAATATCAAGACTAGCGTCACTTAAATCACTGTAACTCGTGGACCAAACATCGGAATGTCATGAAATTTTGAAACGTATCTTTTGAAGGTTGGTACTCATGAAAAATCATACAGAACTGTAAGGAACGACGGAATGTATTTTGACTCACCGAGTCTCCCAACCCTGACGCTCAACCGCTACGCCGCAGCGGCAGCCATGTCAGACTACAGTCGTCACCAGGCCGTGCAAACCTAATGGAAAGGTGGTGGACCGTTAGCAACTAGCGCCGCGTACAGCACTGCGCATGAACTACCATTATGTGTGCACGTGTTAGTGCATATACATGCATACGTAGGTTCTTTAAATGTGTTACAAAGAATATATTCAAATAAAATTAAAAGGAAATTGAAGATTTAGCGCAAAATTGTGAAAATTTAATTCAAGATTGAGAAGTTATGTTGATATCAACTCACTCTTTAATTACATTTACACAATTTTGCCTTAAATCATGGTTTTCTCGTCATAAATAAAAATCAAAAATATCTGTAATTTGTATTTTTATTTTCAGAAAATATAGTTGCTTAGCACATTTTGCGTTGATTTTTGTACTACAAGATAATCGAACACTTTGTGGGGTTGAGATAGCTCTCTTCGGTGTTGTGTGAAAGTCTTCTCCAAATACATCCTTGCTGCTTCCTGCTTCTGGGATATCTTCTGATTCTTTTTTCTGGAATATAGATTAAAAGCATTTAATTTATATGAATATTTGAAATTTATTTCGTAGGTATTTTATAAAATAAAACTCCAGTCATATGTTTCGCGAAATTGTGGTGGGAATTTCTGACATTGTGGAATTTGTATTGGCAATTCTCAGCTATTTTTTCATAAATAATCCTTTGTAATTTTATACTATATATGTACTTGCATCTATATCTTCAGTAACATTTAGACAGAAGTACACTGCCGGTCGAAATTATTTGTTCACGTGTTGTTTCAGCTATTCCTAAAGTGTCTTAATTTTTATAATAACAAGTTGAAATTTTTTTCCCTATCATAAAATAAAAGTTAATAAAATTTTGCAAATAACAAATAAAACAAAATAAAAAATAATAAAATAAACTAAATAACAAAATTGAAGAAATTTTTTTTTTCACAGAAAAATTTCTTCAATTTATATTGGAAAATACCATCTAGTTTTAAATAACGTTGGATTAATTCGAAATCAGAGGTTGATAAGGTCGATATAGTAGAGTTCCGTTGTCACGTACAGTGATACACTCTTCTAATGATCGACATAATCGACTGAAATGATTTAGAAAAATCAGAAAAAATAACAAAATGTTAATTTTATAAAAAAATATTTCAGAAAACTTGAAATTTCAATCATTCTGAAAAATATTAACAACTCTGAAATTAATTAAGATTTTTAAAAGTTTTTTGTCTCATTTAAATAGTAGGTTTTCATAGTATTTTGCTAACTAATCAAGATATTTTCAGATTTTTTTCCTGGATTCTACCCGGCGTCAAAAATGATACAAAAAGGTCATAAAATTTTTAAAATGTGTAGCTACTTACAAGAAATTTTTAAAAACCAATGTGTATCATATTTTAATAAAATTTATAGATTACTGTCTTCATTTGAAAATTTTCGACATGTTTGTACCATGTTTGACCCCAGGGTAGAATCCAAAAGAAAAATTCTAAAAATATCTTGATAAGTTAACAAAATACTATGAAGAGTAACCTTCAAAATGAGACCAGAAACGTTTAAAGGTCTTCATTAATTTCAGTGTTATTAATATTTATTCAAAAAGATCGAAATTTGACGTTTTTTGCAATATATTCTTATAAAATTATCATTTTGCCTTCAACTTGGGCTCACTAGATGCAAAATTTAAATAATTATAAAAATTAAGACACTTTAAGAATAGCTAACACAGCAGGTGAATAAATAATTTTGACCGGTAGTGTATATACTACTTTTTTAGTTTGGTATCTCAAAATTACGTGCTAGAATTTTATTGTCATTCCTAAGGAAGTTTTAGATACTTCATCGAAGTTTCTTGTACTATTTTATGCAAATTTTCTTACGATTTTTACATTTTTTCACATTTTCGAAGTTTACTTCGAAATAGGGCTCATATATGTAATATTTTATTTATTGCACTTAAAATTTTAGAAATAAAGATCACTAATGAGGACTCTGATCAGAGTCGAAAAGTTTGAAATTATATACAATATCGTATGAAATTAAAAATATTGTTACTTACGTGTGCAAACTGCACGCTACTTTCTTCAAAGTCTCGTGTGCCTTCTGCAGGTTTTTCTACTTCGGGAATAAAAATTTCGAAGTCTGATGGGGAAGAAACACTCGCCGGTTTAATGTTCACATCACTTCCACTCGACACATCACTACACGACTGTAAATTTAACGACGGAAAAATGTCGATGACAAATAAAAAATTGTCTTTCTAGTACTTCGAGGTATCCTAACCTCGACAAGTAGGGATTTGAGCATGCTTCTATCCATCGTTGTCCGGCATTTTCTTTCTTCGGAAACCGATGAATTGACACATTGTTCTTCCGACCCCTTTTGGAGGTACACCCACTCACAGCACACTGAATTTCGTACTTCGAATTCATTTTAAATGATTATAAAGCGCGATCGCGTACGAGTTGTTGATACATGTATACAACAATGGCGGAACTCATACGAAGCCGTTCCCTTTGCCGCACTCCGCCCGCTTCCGACAACTAGCGCCGCGTACACCACCGCACATGAACTATCCTACGGGGACACCCAATACATTAGAGGTCGACCTGCCCTGGTCGTCACTTAGTCGTTCCACAGACAAGACGCTACGCGTCTCATAACTTATTGTTGTTGAATAAATAATTATTGTTAACTGAAGTGCAATGTCAGTTACTAAGTGACTTGGGAAGTAGGCTCCCAACTCCGATTTACCAAAAAGTCTATAATTGGTGACCCCGACGTGATTATTTCACGGCCGGCATAATGACGCTCATTTTTAAATTATGGCGTCTCTTCATTTATCGCAATTCCTGCAAGCAAATTTAGAAATTGAACGACTGGCGTAAGTCTGCAGCAATTATTATTATCAAACTCAAATATTGGACTACTCATATGGACGACGCAAATTCAAGGATTTTAAAGGAATCTTATTTTATTCACATCCTATGCTTTTGGAGCTGACAGTTTTATTACTGGATTCACAAGGATTTTAATGATTTTATTTCTTCTACGCTTTGGATCTTCAAATAATTGGAAGCTAAGTTAATACTTTATTTAAAAATGAAGAGTTTATTATATTTCATTAACCATTTATTCGACTGTATTTCGGTACTTTCACCTTATGAAAGTAACCTTTAAATTTGACTTCGTAAACAGAGCTACTAGAGTTTACGTTCTCATCCAATAATGTCAAAACTGCTTCATTTTCGTGAATTTAAATTTATATACATTCGTGATATATCTTCGACTGTTCTTGGCCAATATCAAAATTTATCATTTACAAATTTTTAACAAATGTTTAATAGCACTTTTAAATTTGTATTTATAACAATAACTTGTTCAAATTGCTGATTTCAAAACTATTTGTGAAATTATAACAACTAAATTCTGTCGACCTTCGATCAACTTTCTTCTATTCTTATACTCTAAAGATCTTATTACTGTTGTAAATTTGTATATTTTCGAATCAATTTTACGCGTCGTACCTATGTATACGCTACTGATGACCATATTTTATTTTGTATATTGACATTTTTGATTTTCGTTAAAGTTTAAAATTCGATATTTAAAATTTTATATCAACGCCCGTATTTACATGACTCGTAATTATTTATACAACTTGAATCTTATTCAACCTAGTCAACATTTTAATTAATTTAATTTTGTATTTTCAAAGGACGTTTTAAAACTATTTCGACATTTTTATGTACATTCCTAAAAATTTTAAAACTTCAAATCAAAATTATTTTTACAACGAAAACTCCCTCGAGTGAATTAATTGTAATATTGCATCAATTTGGATTTTTACATTTTATTATATATTAGATGCATTAAATTTTAATTGATATCCGTCAATTTAAATCAACTAAAATATGTTATATTTATTGTGATGTAGTCGACATTTTGTGAACTGTACAGTAGCGTTAACTATATTTGTAGCGAATTTAAAGTTATTATTTATTTTTATTTGTTGACGGTGTCGTCGACATGATATGCTGACCGACCTCATCTATTCTGTTACATGAACAAAGTTTATAGCATTTTGGCGCGCTCACGAAGTACAGATCACTTATTTCTAAAACTTTTAAACAATACTTTCGAACATTAAATTTTTAATTCAAAACTTAAAATTTTTTCATGACATCAATATTTTGACATTCTTATTGATACTACCTTTTGTATTTTTGTCAACTTTTATAATTCACTGGTATTGCCAATATTTCCAATACTCTTCAAATATGGATGACGGTGGGCCATCCTCGGAGCGGACGAATCTCTCAAGAATTGTCGAAAATTTAGCCCAAATTGAAATCTAACGAACAGACGCTTACAAAACTCCGAAAATTCCTAAATTCTTTCGGGAAGACCCTGTTTCATTCTTTGTTATTGTCGAAGCATCTTTCAGACAAGCGAACATTCGTCTCGCAACAACCAAGGCCGACTATCTCGTTGCTAATCTCGACCATGACCTGATTCCGCACATTAAACACACCCTTGAATTGGAACCGAAACCTGCAGATTTATATACACAGATTAAAAATCGTCTTATTTCTAGTTTCTCCGTTTCCGAAGAAACTCGTCTGCGCCGAGTATTGAGGGGAGAGGTTGTCTCTGAAGGGAAACCCTCTTTGCTTTTGACTCGGCTTCGCGCGCTGAATAACGGCAGCTGTTCGGATACAGTCATCAAAAGCGTTTTTCTGGAACAAACGCCCTCAAACATTCGTGCCATTTTGGCTATGTCGAATGTCGAGGACCTCCAAGAACTTGCCAACCTGGCAGACAAGGTTTCTAAGGCAGCTCAACCGTTTGATTACCGGGTGGCGTCGGCTTCAGCTGGCCAAAGTGCGCCTTTCGGTACCGCTCCTGTTTCCGCGCAATTAGACCCTTTATCATCTTTAACGGAGATTCTTATCAAACAATTTGAAAAGCTTTCCGATGAAATTAAGAATATTAAAAGTTCATCTCAATCTCGGGGCCGTTCCGATTCGAGGACATTCCGGCGCCGCAGTCGATCTCGCAGCAATAACACCTCTAGCCGCTGTTTTTATCACCAGTGTTTCGGCAAGAATGCCAAAAAGTGCACTCAGCCGTGCTCATGGAGAACCGATACGACCTCCGAAAAATAGTGCAGCCCTCTCAAGCGGAGATCATCGATACGGGCCCGTCTAGTTCCAAGCGTCTCCATATTCAGGACTTATCCAGTGGGTTAATTCATTTAATAGATACCGGTTCAGATATCTCCTTAATTCCGGCGAAGGCATCTACATTGAAACTTAACCCAAGCGATCTCGTCTTGTCCGCGGCTAACGATTCACGAGTTTTGACTTATGGCGAGCGCACCATCATGCTAAATCTTAACCTGCGCCGATGTTTTAAATGGAATTTTTGCGTAGCAGCAGTTCCTTATCCTATCATAGGGGCGGACTTTCTTGCACACTATCACCTCGTTCCATTCTTGCACGAATCGCGTTTGGCCGATACAACCACTGGCCTAAGCGCTCGCGGTTTCATTAAATCTGCATCGATTTACGGTTTAAGCGTCATTAATAATGACCATGCATTTTCCAAAATTCTGGCATGTTTCCCGAAGCGTACATCTCTTCCTCAGGGAATCATTTCTCATAAAGTCGATGTAGAACACCACATTCTGACTAACTGTCCTCCCGTTTTTGACCGTGCTCGACGCCTTTCTCCGGAAAAACTAGTCGCTGCCAAGGCAATTTTCAAACGAATGACTGAAGACGGAATTTGTCGTCCTACCAGTAGCCCATGGGCATCACCCATTCACATGGTGAAAAAGAAAAATGGCGAGTGGCGCGTCTGCAGCGATTATCGACGTTTAAATGCCATCACGGTTCCTGATAGGTATCCCGTACCACACCTTCATGATTTTGCTTCTATGCTAAGAGGTAAACAGATCTTTTCCAAATTGGATTTGCACATGGCTTACCACCAAGTACCAATAACTTCGAGCGACATACCAAAAACAGCTGTCATAACCCCTTTCGGGCTATTTGAATACGTGGTTATGACATTTAGCCCCAGAAATGCTGGTCAAACCTTCCAACGATATATCTATCGTGCTCTTGGTGATCTCAGCTTTGTCTTCGCATATATCGATGACACTCTCATCGCTTCTTCGTCCTATGAAGAGCATGAGAGTCACCTCAAAATCGTTTTCCAACGTTTAAAAGATTTTTCTTTGCGAATTAACTTGAGCAAATGCCAATTCGGCAAATCTGAGCTCAATTTCTTGGGTTACCAGATCAACCATAAAGGTTGTTTTTACTATCGTCAAAAAAATTTTGTATGCGTAGTATAAATCAATATCTCAATGTGTACAACATTTATTTTATAAAAACTAACTGTATTATTGTACATTTTACAGTATGCGTGCAATACTTAAAACAACTTTCACATGTATACTCTTTGACCGCTCTCACTCAGGGGGGAGTACTGTAGGGAACGACGGAATGTATTTTGACTCCCCGAGTCTCCCAACCCTGACGTTCAACCGCTACGCCGCAGTGGCGGCCATGTCAGACTACAGTCGTCACGTAGTCGTTCCACAGACAAGACGCTACGCGTCTCATAACTTATTGTTGTTGAATAAATAATTATTGTTAACTGAAGTGCAATGTCAGTTATTTACAAAGTTAATCCTTACTGACTTGGGAAGTAGGCTCCCAACTCCGATTCACCAAAAAGTCTATAGAACTTTTATTGGCAACGCCATCTATGTGTCAGTCCCGGGACTTATTGATCCACGTGTTATATACAACATAACCCTTATAAAAATGAGGTTGTAAAAAGTGAGCTACAGTATCGCCACTAACACCCAAATCAAACTTCTGATAATCAGTGTCTGCACCAGTGTAAACAACAAAACCCGATACGAATCCCGTATCGCATTCTACAATCATGTAGAGCTAGATGCCAAAGTGATTTCTCTTCAAAGGAATATATTGCTTGAATAGAAGCCTACCTTTGCATTATAATAGACTTCCATCTATGCACAGATTTTTCCCTGGAGTAAGAACTGCTGAAAATTTACTTTATACGTGTCCTATTACTGACCTTATTTTCACTAAAGGATGATTTACGATTTCTTCATTATCATGAAAATGTAAACATCGCAGGATGTGAATATATCTATCGCGAGACATTATTTGAACAAAATTGGAGTGTGTAGCAAAAGATCTGTCAACCAATAAATTTGTGGATCGCCTTTCTGGACATGGCCCATTAGAACGGAAAGGCCAAGAAAATTTTCCTATACTGTTTTTGCGACAGGGGACCAAGCTTGTATGTGAAAAGATTGATTGATAGGATTTTGAGTTGCATAACGATTCGTCTCCTCTACAATTTTCTGGGGCATAGAAAAATCACAAAAATAATTGAAATAACCGATTGGCCTATTTCCCGAAAAAGAGATATTCGGATGTATTTCGGAGCTACCTTCAAAATATTTGATTGATGGGTAAAAATGCGCGTCCTCAAACAATTGAGTTTCGTTATAATAAAAGTATTCCTAATCGATTCCATTTTATGGAAGATAAAAGTATGATACACTGTTCGATCAATAGTGAAGAAAAATGACAATAATAAAAATTATTTACATACTGTGAAAATCCTGGAGAATAATAAATTATGAATGTAAAGTAGCAATCTGCAACATATTATAAATTTATAGAAGTGAATGAGTAAAAAATCCATTCCTTTACAGAGAAAAACGGAGTGCTAAACCCCTTGTAGATACTGAAAATAAATCAATTTTTCGACATTCAAGTATTTTTGAAGATGAGATGAGATTCTGCGATATGTGGTGATATTTGTTTCGTACTCAGTGCACCAAGAACAAAGATATACCAACTCCCAGACCGAAATAGCAAAAAAAAATTTTCGCGTTCACGTCGTTCATCTTAGATCATGCTGAGAATGAATGCCGCAGTATTTTATGTAACCTTCAGATATGAGGTTGAAGCTCAATGCGTTTGTGCTAGAAACTAAAATTTCACCTCGAAATAGACATTTCCAAGGTCAAAGATGCTTTGAGGATTTTTTTCCACTGTTGTTCCCATTTTAGGTGCATCAATGACGCTGGAAAGACATCTCCAACTTTCGCTTATGCAAAAAATAAAATGCGACCTTGACTGTAGATTTTTAAGGTCAAGGACACCTCAGTGATTTTTTTCAGTATTTTTTTTCGTATTCAGTCCATCAAATTACGTAAGAAACATTCTGAAATCCTCACTTCTACTAGAAATGAAATTTGATCTTGAAATACCGATTTTCAAGGTCAACAATGTTTCGAGGAATTTTAAAACTATTTTTTATGTATTAAAAACATCAAATTTCACCTAACAACAATAAATAGTTTGTGCCTCTTGAGTAGTCGATATATGGACCACCTCCGCAGCTAAAAGGTTAATATCGCCTGCCGTACACTGTAAAAAAAATAGTTTGATAGAATCACAAAAGCAGTTGTAAATGTATAAAGCGATTGTGAAAGTACTACGTTGCACGGTATAAAATTATTTATATTCTGTAAAATTACAATTGAATAGTAATTTTACCACATGAAACGTTGTTTTTTTACACGGCGAAATGTAATAATGCAACGTTACACGTCGTATAATTAAATATCTTTGGCAGAATTACAATACGATTGTAAAAGTACTACGTAACAAGCTGGAAATAAATCGCTTCACGTAATACGTAGTAATTTTACAATTGTATTGTAATTCTGCAAAAGATATTTAATTCTACGACGTTTAAAGTTGCATTATTACATTTCGCCGTGTAAAAAACAACGTTTCACGTAGTATAATTACTATTCAATTGTAATGTCACAGAATATAAATAATTTTATGTGCCTCCGGCGCGTAAACTAGTTTTTACGCTACAGTTGAGAGTATCGCAATGTTTTGTATTACGATACAGAGGAATGTAATGTAAAAATTGAACTGCGCATGCGCCTATTACGATACACCGGAGTATAATCTTCTTCTTATTCTTCTTCTCCGTACAGCGTTGGCACCGTACAGACAAAGCCTTGTACATTTGAACTGCACATGCGTCAATTACAATACGCTACTACTACACAAAATCGAAAAAATCAAAATGGCCGGAAGTATTCGTGAAATGTCAAGTGAGATGGGCGATAATAACGGCAATTTCGACCTTTTCAGATTGGATTCGAGTGTACGCATAAAAACTCGTATATGCGCCGAAGTCACATAAAATAGAATATGTGCCAATGCACACAATTCGGAAAATTACGATACTCGCTTTAAATACTCGCAGGACTGATCGCGCCTCGTCTTCGATCTCCTGCGAGCATTGTCGCACGTCGCGTAATAACCCTCATTATTCGCCTAGGCACATAATATACTATAATCGTCTTAAAAATTTTAAATATGGTAAATAAAAACTGCTAGCATATTTTAAAAGTCAATAGTATATTATGTGGCCAGGCGCATAATGAGGTTTATTACGCGACGACCGACAGTGCTCGCAGGAGATCGAAGCCGAAGCGTAGTCGAGGCGTAGGTGAGGTGTAGCTGAGGCAAAGCTGAGACAAAGCCGAGACGAAGCCGAGGCACGATCAGTCCTGCGAGCATTTTAACTGAGTCTCGTAATTTCCCGAATTGTGTGCATTGGCACATATTCTATTTTATGTGATCTCGGCGCATATACGAGTTTTTATGCGTACACTCGAATCCAATCTGAAAAGGTCGAACTTGCCGTGATTATCCCCCATCTCACTTGACATTTCGCGAATACTTCCGGCCATTT
The DNA here is from genome assembly GCA_030998225.1 of Diplolepis rosae. Classification (NCBI taxonomy): domain Eukaryota; kingdom Metazoa; phylum Arthropoda; class Insecta; order Hymenoptera; family Diplolepididae; genus Diplolepis; species Diplolepis rosae. Next base: position 5,788,029 of record JAPYXD010000466.1, read on the forward strand.
TGATTTTCTCGATCTTATGTAGTAGCAGCATATTGTAATAGACGCATGCGCGGTTCAAATGTACAAGGCTTTGTCAGTACGGTGCTAACGCTGCACAAAGAAGAATAAGAAGAAAATAACGCTACGCTGTAACGTAATAGGGGCATGCGCAGTTAAATTTTTACATTTCATTCCTCTATATCGAAATCCAAAACATTACGCTACTCTCAACTGTAGCGTAAAAACGAGTTTGCGCGCCGGAGGCACATAAAATATATTATACATAATATGAGTTATCGAAATGTAATAAGACGTGTATAATGTATAAATACGTGTCTTCCAAGCCTTCAAGATTTCTTTTTCTATTAACATACTTTCAATTTATAATTCATTTACAAACGATTTATAAATTATCAATAAATATAAAATTGTTCAGTGATAAAGAAGTATTTTGCATAATATTTTATGTGCCTCAGCTGCGGAAACTCGTTTTTCCGTTACAGCTGAGAGTAAAGCAATGTTGTATATTCCGTTACAGAGGAATACAATGTAGAAATTGAACTGCGCATGTGCATTATAGCCTTACAGTGGAACGCAATCTATTTCTTATTCTTCTTCTTCTCACTTCTTCTTCGTACAGCGTTAGCACTGACTACTACACAAGACCGATAAAATCAAAATGGCCGGCATCAGTCGCCAATTTGCGCCCGCTTCGTACAACTAGCGCAGCAAACAACTACAATAAGTACTAGATTAGATTCCAATGTACGCATAAAAACTCGTATCCGCACCACAGTCACATAAAATAGAATATGTGCCAATGCACACAATTCGGGACATTGCGAGATTCGCGACAATGCTCGCAGGACTTATCGCGCCTCGGATTCGTCTCGGCTTTGTCTCGACCTACGCCTCGACTACGCCTTGGCTTCGATCTCCTGCGAGCATTGTCGCTCGTCACGCAATCACCCTCATTGTGTGCCTAGTCACAGAATATAGTATTGTAGTTAGGGGACTTGTACGAATTCTTTCTCATACTAAAGTCAAATTATAATAAAAATGAAAGAATTTCCAAATTCAGTTACCCTAAAATCATCATAGTAGTGATTTTACATTTCGGTATTGGACTCCCCAATATACGCCACGAGAGTCGACGGAGAGCGCGTATCATGAACCACCACTCCAACTCTTCGAAGCTGAGAAAGGAGTCCTAGTGGTGGAACTGACACATGAGGAATATGTGCATTTTTTTCGAAAATTACTGGAATTTCCCCTATCTGGTGAGGCCTGAATTACGGTAATAAGAAAATTTTACATTTCTGTAAAGCATTTCATTTTTTAAATTAAGTCTGTGCACACGCCACTAAAACGTGAGATTAGAAAATTTTTAATGCGAAACTCGAAAAACATGGATTTTCAGTCAGATTAAAAAGCATTAATTTATAATTAACTTTATATTAACTTTTTTCGCGCCGTTGTCTTCGCTAAAACCTTCCGAATAAAAGTGGATGAGATTTGTGTGAATACATTTAAAAATGAATTTTTTACGGGGAATTGAATATTAAAAAACATGGATATTTCAAAAACAAAATTTCACGGTTTTTATTTTTTTCCGCAAAAACTATCGACTTGATGAAAAAACGGCAAGTGTACACTAATATTCATTTCTAAAGACCTATCGACCAGTATTTTTTATTACTGGAAATTTGGACTTTTTATTTTAAAGCGTGACGTCACCACGCGGACAATACCTTTCCGTTTTTTCGAGCTTGCGACCGATTATTGCATTAGCGCGCAATTTGTTCTAAATTTCATTATGTGTTTACCAAAGAAATAACTTATGCTAGCACATCGTAAAATCTTTCACAATCTTATGACGTAATTCAAACAAACAGTTTGATTAGAGACAGCGACTCTATAACTATAGCGTGTGTGAATTTCAGAAACATTAAGTACAACATTTTCTTGCCTAGTATTTTCATTCTTTGCAAAAATGAATTGTCTGACTGCTATAATTTATTGTGTACTTGTAGCTGTCGTCGTTGGTCAAGGTATTTATTTTTTACTTTCCTTCTCTTTAAATTCCTTTCGAGAGACAAAACGTAGGTGGTAGTTGCCTCTAATAGTCGCAGGACGAGAGTGACGAAGGAAGCCGCGACGCCAGCAAAATTCTCGACCTGCCCCACGAATTAATCGCGTGACCCAATCGCGGACCCGAAAGCAGGTCACATTTCTTATTTCTGCTAAACGAGTAGGCAAGTCGTGCCTAGTACAATAATTGCCCTCAGCAAAGAATTTATATAAACACGCGGTTCTCTCTTTTACGGCGAACAGTGCGTGTAATACATTGGCACTATGTTAGACAGTGTCCAATCACATTATTTAACATAAATTTAGTTTCTCTAACGCTGATAATACTAAATATAAAGTCCTAAGGCCAGTGTGCCCCAGACTACATCTTCCGGGTTACGTGGTCGATGGCGGCGATAATCGAAGCATCGATGTATCGAAGGTCGTTGATTATCGAAGCTCGATGAAGCAGTATGGCGCCTAGTGTTTACTTCTGCTCGGGACCGGTCACATCTCTTCTTCGACGCCGCTGTCGTCTAGTGCTGCCGTCTTCATGTCGTGCATGGAACATACGGGACAGGGAGCGTAAGTGCGGGTCGTGCGTGGTAATTGTTACGGATGCTCTCGGGTGGCGACGAAGTGCGGTCTCTCGTTATACGACTTTTTCCCCCGGGACACAACCCCACCTGTCATACCGGTGAGTTTACCAAAATATCTGTTTAAGTGACGGGTAAAATTTACCACGCCACAGTCTTTATCGATTTCGAATCTTATTAACATTTGTAAGACTCTACACTGTACAAAATTCTGGGATCTCCTGCGATCATAAAAATTATACTTTTCGTTAGGTTACAACATTCACATTATCCTCCATTAAACCATTTTGAAATCGGCAGCGTGGAACAGAAAATATTTCACTTTGCACAAGTCTAATATCTTGGGGCACGAAATCCCTTTGAACTTCCCTCAAAAACGGTTAGGTTCTTGCTGTCGCGAGCTGAATACCTGAGCGTTACAAACCGGTTTTAGTGTTGCACAGGGTGTAGAAACACCTATTGTATGCAATAAAATTCATAAAAGTCAAAAAGTGAAAGTTCACTTCTTGGGTTTTGCCGCTTTTTCTGGAATCCAGCCTACTGTGAGGCATTCCCCACCATAGATGCTACCAGCTCATTGCGTCTTACTCATTCAACACATATTTCGATTGCGCATATTTTTTCCCCTTAAAAAAAGGTGGAGCCCGTTCCATTTTCGAAATAATGTCAAAAAATACGACTTGCAAAATGAAAAATCCCGTCTTTTTTCACTTCAACACGCTTTAAATCGACAAATTATTCAGAATTTTACCTTTGAATTTGGAGCAATTATGTGTAAAACTATTCTGAATTCGTTAAAGTAATTCAAATTTATTTTATTATTTATACAAAAAGTAATTTAATAATTTTTCCTGAGTAATGAAATAAATGACGTGTGAATATTTGCAATCACTCAATCTATCGACGAAACTTTAAGTAATCAAAAATTCTTGGCTAATAAATGGGATCAGAATCCGCAGAAGTTTTCTGTAAAGTTTCACGTCAATTATACTAGCCGTTAATGAACTGCAAGGGCGTTATGGTCTGGCGCAACACCGCGAATGCGATAATAAATTATTGTATTAACGTGTTTGCAAATTTGAAGTAGGTACTTAGAACTAAAATACATTGTATATTGTAATCTCATCATAATTAATCCAAATACTCACTTTGGAATTAACTAATTTATGTATTAGGTGCACAACTAAGTCCCCGCTGTTTTTTTTTTATGAAAATGCTCGTATTGTGGCCGTTTTTCGCGCAGTGCTCGGCTCAAACGCATCAATTGTGTCCGATACCGTTCCCCAGTGATGGTTTCGTTCGGTTTCAACAGCTCATAGTAAATAAGATCAGCGTCTTCGAAGGTTTTTGGCCTTCCTTCACGCGGACTGTCGTCAACATCGAAATCACCGTCTTTGAAGCGACGGAACCAATCACGACACGTTGTTCCACTTAGAGTAGCATCTCCGTAAACTTTTTGGAGATCTCGATGCGCTTCGTCCACCGTTTTCTTCGAATGAAAGAAGAAAATCAACACTACCCGCAAATGACGATTATTTGGCCCAAAATCAGACATTTTCACACAACCAGAAGTATATGACGCCAAAACAAAATCACTAATGTGTCAAAACGGTTTTTTTATCATACGTCTAAGCTTGGTTCGTGACGTTTTGGATAGGTCAAAATCGACCAGCACTTACTGCTGGAGCAATCTATTCACAAGCACCTAATACTTTTTTATATAAATAAATGAATCAATTTCTCGTGTACAGAAATGTTTTTTTTTTCTAAATAAAAAAATTCGAATTACTCTAACAAATTTAGAATAGTTTGTCACATAAGTTTTCGAAATTTTCATCAAATAAATCAAAATATTTTCTAATTTAGAACTAGTCAACGTAGAAAAGGACGAATTTTTTAATCTTGCAAAAATCGTGTTGTTTAACATTATTTTGAAAACGTAAAAAGCCACAAATTTTTTTAAGATAAGGGATTACCTGCTATGAGAATGAATTTCAAAGGCTTAACGATCTATTTTGTGACATTTCGTCTCAAATTTGCGCTTAGAAATTTCGATTTCTGGAAAGTTAGGCGAATCGATGCATCCACGAAAACAGCGACCCTAGCGAACTGGCTGAACGGTAGCTTTACGCTGTATGGTAAAGCTACCATAAAGTAGCATTATAACTCATGAATGAGGCAAAATAAACATTCAAAATGTTTTCATCCTTATTCTACGTTGAAAATAACGTTAACTGGTAATTTAAATATGCAATAATTTTATTTATTTACGCTAAAAATTTAAAAAAACATAATACCTGTCATTGAAGGCAGTGCAGTGGTTCACCTTTTGTGGAACTTCTCCGTTAAAGTTGACCATTGGTTGGAGTGAGACACAACTATACTTTCATCTCACTCTAACAAATATTCAATCCTGACGGTGAAGACATGGAAAGTGATGAACTACTGCACTGCCTTGAATGACAGGTATTATGTTTTTTTCAATTTTTAGCGTAAATAAATAAAATGATTGCATATTTAAATTACCAGTTAACGTTATTTTCAACTTAGAATAAGGATAAAAACATTTTGAATGTTTATTTTGCCTCATTCATGAGTTATAATGTTACTTTACGATAGCTTTACGATAGCTTTACGGTACAGCGTAAAGCTACCGTTCAGCCAGTTCGCTAGGGGACGTCTGGACTTTTATCATTTTCTAGATGCAGATTCAACTTTTGATGTGGAGAAGAATAGTATATTATGTGCCTAGCCACACAATGAGGGTGATTGCGTGACGAGCGACAATGTTCGCAGGAGATCGAAGCCAAGGCGTAGTAGAGGCGTAGCCGAGACGTAGCTGAGGTAAAGCTGAGACGAAGTCGATACAAAGCCGAGACGAAGTCAAGACAAAGCCGAGACGAATCCGAGGCGCGATCAGTCCTGCGAGCATTGTCGCGAGTCTCGCAATGTCCCGAATTGTGTGCATTGGCACATATTCTATTTTATGTGACTGTGGTGCGGATACGAGTTTTTATGCGTACATTGGAATCTAATCTAGTACTTATTGTAGTTGTTTGCTGCGCTAGTTGTACGAAGCGGGCGCAAATTGGCGACTTGTCCCGGCCATTTTGATTTTATCGGTCTTGTGTAGTAATCAGTGCTAACGCTGTACGAAGAAGAAGTGAGAAGAAGAAGAATAAGAAATAGATTGCGTTCCGCTGTACGAGGAAGAAGTGAGAAGAAGAAGAATAAGAAATAGATTGCGTTCCGCTGTAAGACTATAATGCGCATGCGCAGTTCAATTTCTACATTGTATTCCTCTGTAACGGAATATACAACATTGCTTTACTCTCAGCTGTAACGGAAAAACGAGTTTCCGCGGCTGAGGCACATAAAGACCCTTTTGTCATCCCTCTTCATTTCCAGAACATGTGAATTTTCGATTGAATAATCGTCTTTGTTTTCAATAAAAAAAAACAATTTCTCGTTGAGAGCGAAGTTTCTGAGTTTATTCATTCCCTTTGTAAAGCATTTATTTATCCAGTTAAAATCAAAAAGTTGATGAAAAGTTAATACGTCATGGTTTTTCTGACCGTCTGCCAAGTTGAGCCACCACTAGAGATTGGGATACTTTGTTCCACTCATAATGCTAATATCCCATTCATTTTAAAGTTTGATACAGCATCCATCCTTTTCGCAATGCATCTTTGTGGTATATCACGTTATGAGTGGAACAAAGATCGATAATATAATCTTTTTTTATCTGTAGCTGATATTTTTTATATCTATTGAATGCATCAAATAAGTATTTTGTTGTCAGTACTACTATTTCCCGGAGATTTCATATGTCGCGTGTGAATATGATTCGCTTTTTTATTACGAAATGTTTTCTATTTAAATCTCAGTTCACAACAGAAAGGTGCTTCGTGGAAGCTGTTTATGGAGGTTACATCTATTGCTTTTATTGCTGTATTCGATTACCTGTTATGAGGATGAATCGTGATGGGTCTTAAGGGTTTTCTACGTTAGTTAAGACGTATTTTCACTTTTATCGAAAGCTAGCCTAACCATGACTACTCGAATATTTTGAAGAATTGAAACACGGCCCTGCAGTATAGTTGCAGTTTATAAGCGCTATTTTCATGTTTGTACTCTAAACGTGCGTGGCCGATAGACCCAGTCCTTAGGTTAGTAATGCATTAGTTATAAGTATACACTAACTCACTATGACACACAGACACTACACATATAATTGCTTATTTAAATGGTATTAAAATTATTCTTAACGCTGCGGGTTCAAACCCTCTCTACTTGTATCAAAAGGGTTTTATCGTATAATCTTCCAAGAAGACCTTACGGCATGCTTTTTTTGTTTAGATCGAGACTCTCGCTATTAAAAGTTAATCACTGAAGGTGTAATGTGGCCAAGTTAGAAGAAGAAATTTTTGGCTTTCGAAAATTTTAAGGGGCAGTATGTCGATTCGCTGGAAAAAAGCGGAAAAATCGTGATGAACTTCAAATTCTGTGGGGAAAAAATCCCAATCTGTGTTAGAAATATTTCATGTCGTAGAAAAATATCCGATTTTTTGCAAAAACTGAATTTTCTATTTATAATTAGAAAAAGCGAAAAAAATGGTGATAAAATTTTGATTCTGTACGAAAAATATCCTTATTAATGTCACGTCCCGTGATCTATACAAATGCATTGAAACATTTCGACTCTTGGAATTTTAATTTTATTAATATTTAATTATTTTTAACACAAATTTTTGCCTATCTGAGCCAAACGTTTCGGTTTTCAAGTCAGAGTTCAAATTTTATATCTATCATTTTTAATTCAACGATTTTCTAAGTTTATGTATGGCAATTTTGCCCTATCTTAGATCAAAATTGTCCCTTTACAGTCTACGAGTGGGTCACACGAAGGGTGAAAATTTCGCGAAGCGGAATTCTTAATTTAACGAGCTAGAATGCCGAGTAAAACTCACGATTCTCGGTTCTTTTTGAGAGAAGAAAGTAAACGGGCGCGTCCTTGTGACAGTTGTCCGTGATTGCAATTCTACGATTTTGAATCTACAAAGCGTAGACAAATTTTGATTAATTTTTACGTTGATGATTTCGCGCAATCGCGCCATGAACAAAAGCACGTTCTAATTTTGGGGAATTGTCCCTACTCCTGAAAATAAAAATTGGTTGACTAAGAGGTTTCTGGTTTCGCTCGAGCGATATTATTTTATTTATCCTCATTACCTGCCCATCGTTACGTCATAATTAAGAAAAGTTTATTGCGATTTAAATACCCTCAGCATCAGATAACCAAGAAACACTGGAGACAAGGCAACCTAGTCTTGGCATAGTTCATCATTTGCCCTTCCACCCATAATTGAAAATAATGCGCTAAGCTTCCGACACTTGGCAAGGCTTCCCTCAACGGACAAGACATAGAGAGGAAAAGGAACAAGAATATTCCCAAGGCAAAGTTCCCCGGGGGGATTCGTCACCCTTCGAAGTATTCTGCTAGTATCAAATCTTTGGAGGAAGTTCCCCGTGGGGATTCGACCAGCTTTGATTCAATTCCAAAATCTTGTCAATTTTATTTAATTTCTGGAGCACTACTTTCGAGGTGTCTCCCTAGATGGAAGTTCACCCTACTGGTGGTGCGAGGTGAGCCTACCAAGCGTTTTGTTCAGTCAGAAAAACCCCTCGAGTGAATTTATTGTTGAAATCTAAACCTTCCGATATTTATTTTATCCCCCTTTTTTTTTTTACAAAATGACTTAAAAGAGTCAAAACCTCTTAATCCCTAACTAAAGGAGGGCGGAGAAGACATGTGCGACCAAGTTCTCAAGAGACAGGCGCTGTGATGCTAAAATGCACAGTACCTGTTCCGAGCATCGATCTATCCTTATGTTTTTTTTGTGATTGCCGGGAGCGATATGGCCTTACCTCTTAAAGGTGCGGCACCCGGACTGAAATTTTTAGGATCCGCAACCAAGCACGTTACCTCGGTTTTCCACCTCTTTAATAATTTCCCCCCTTAATTAATATGCGCGCGCCTCAATTAGCGACCGCGATCGAGTCTAATCAAATCAATAAATTAAGAATTCTATACATGGTCTTTTCCCCCTTTCCGCGATGGTTTTAAGGTTGGAAATCGGTATCGGAAGAAAGATAATATTCTCGCGATTATGACGATGTTTTTCAGATTTCAAAAAGTCGCATATTTCGTCCCGTGGAAGCGTTTAAAAATTGATGTGCACTCAAAAGCGAAAGCGCACCGCGCGACGATGACGAGAAAGCCTTTCCCCCATTTCACCTCCCGCTGGCGCGTGCTACCAGCGTGGGCGCAGGCTCCTATTGGACAGCAGTCTGAGAAAACTAGAACCCTGCATATAGGTTTAAAATGCTCTATGGGGAATTGAGAACATCGTTACCAAGCAATAACAAAAAAAAAATAAAGAATAAAGAAGGACACTGAATAAAATAAAATAATAAAAAAATATGATCAAATGATCGCATATTGTTAAATGATTTATAAATTAGGCATTTTGATTATTATCTAAAGAGCCTTTATATATTTAACTAATTAATATAGATTTATTATTATTGGTAACTCATGTTAATTATAATCGTTACTTATAGTATTTAATAACAATAGTATTTCCAAAGTGACAATAATTATCCTTATTCATAATATCACGATCCATAATATCTACAACGCGATGATGATTATATTTGTTTATTCATGATGCAATAATTACTATATTTCCTCATTTATATCATAATAATAACCATATTTATTTATAACATTGATATTTGTTCATTTGTTTGTTTAATTAATTATGAATTATAATTTGCTTTCATGTAATTGAATGATGCTGCATGCAATAAATAATATATAAAAAATAAAATAGAAGAGACATAAGCGTGGGACGCCCATCCATCCAGCGAACCATGCCGCAAGCTGCTTGACCTGAGTGATCGGTCGTGTGGCAGCAACCACAGCTTAGTGTGGCGCTCGCTGAGAGTACGAACGAAAATGTCTGTGAAAACCAGACTGCCTCGTTTTTGCCACATTCACTTCCGGTTTGGAAGTAAATCGTTAATTACTGGGCGAATACTTAACGAGACATCGCAATTCTTTCGTGCGAGTCTCGTGGGAACCCACTTGTTCTGAAAGTAATCCTAATTTTGTGGATTCCTCCCTCTTTTCGTCGCAAAAAGGCGGATACTGAAGGCTGGGCCGTCTCAGCATATATTGCACACAGGCTAGGTGTGGTTAAAATCTATTAGAAAATCGTAAAGGAGGAACCAGAATTTCTATTCGCGGCACCCCTATTAAAAAAAGTAAGAATAAATAAAATGTCATAGGGTGTGGTGCAAACCTTCAAGTTAAAAAATAATTTTTCGAAATGAAACTTCCTTTAGCGCGCCCCGCGAGGAAAAATTTGCGATACGGCCCACCGCATGCTATTGACTGAATATACATCAGTGTGAGAGAAAGATCACGTAGTCAACACGGTCGACACATTGGAGCACGTATGGTCGATTTGCTCTCTCACAGTCCGGAAAGAGAAAGAAAATACAATTTGTGTACTTCGGTTTTCGTCGAGAGATATAAATAATAGCAGACAATGGCATGTATTTTTTCATTTTGTCGATTTTTTATGTTAATTACTGTAAGTTCAGTTTTTTTATAAGAAGACTGGCACATCTTTGTATTAATTGCCATACTCGCATAACTATACACCATCTCAAAACAATTGGACGCGTGTCAACGACGTGCATTGGTGAAATATAATAGTATATTACGTGCCTAGGCGCACAATGAGGGTTATTGCGTGACGAGCGACAATGCTCGCAGGAGATCGAAGCCGAGGCGCGATCAGTCCTGCGAGCATTGTCGCGAGTCTCGTAATTTCCCGAATTGTGTGCATTGGCACGTATTCTATTTTATGTGACTTCGGTGCATTAGATTCGAGTCTAGTCATTACACTTGATATTTCGCGACTAGTCCCAGCCATTTTGATTTTATGGATCTTGTGTAGTAGTAGCTTGTTGTAATAGATCATGCGCAGTTCAAATGTACAAGGCTTTGTCAGTAGGGTGCTAACGCTGTACGAAGAATAAGAAGAAGATTCTGCTCCGCTGTAAGACTATATGCGCATACACAGTTCAATTTTTACATTATATTCCTCTGTAACGGAATACACAACATTCCGTTACTCTCAGCTGTAACGGAAAAACGAGTTTCCGCGCCGGAGGCACATAAAACATATTGTCGGTGCATATAAGCGAACTTGAGGAACAAAAGCAGGGATTGAGGAACAAAATCTGGTACAATATCAAATCGACGGTCGTAAATGTACGTCCTTAAAGCTGCTTTTTAAGGTACTCGAAGCATATTTTTTGTGCGTGTTATGCAAAAAATAATTTTTGTATTTCAAGGAACAAACTTAAATAAAATACAAAAATTCAAACGTTAATAAATTGAATTAGCTTGGCTATTGCGTGGTGATAAATACTGCTATGGGGATAAAGATAATATTTACTTCTGTATTTTCGCTGAAATGCTATATTACGAACATTGTAATTGTGTGACGTAATTTGTAATAAATAGGACCATTCTGCTACAATAAATAATTGATTCTTTAAATTACTTCCGCATTTCAAATAATTTTAATCACAGTGCCTGCATTACAAAAACGAACTGCCTGCTTAAGACCAAGCGTGAAAAGTGAAATTTTAATGGTGACTTGAAAGTGAATAGAAAAGGTATTGCTATTAAAAGTTGGAAAAAAATCAGAAAATGGAATTTAGACACTCCAAGCAGAAGTTTTACTTCCATTTGTATGTCAACGAACGGTTTCCAAAAGTAAAACTTCTGCTTGGAGTGATGTACTTACAGTTTTGAAAGTTCATTGAATGATGACAACAATTTTTCCCTCAAAACAAAATTGATTTTTATGTCTATATTCGAATGCTTTGAAACATACAATCTGTTATTGAATATACACTACTTTTTAATTTAATGGGGAAGAAATCAATTATTTAGTTCCCAAAAAAAATATTTTTCACCGTTCAATGAACGTTCAAACCGTAAGTACATCTTGGAGTGTCTAAATTTGATTTTTTAATTTTTTTTTTAAATTTTTTTTCAGCTTTTAATAGTATTAGCCTTTCTATTCATTTTCAATTCACCATTGAAGATTCAATTTTCACGCTTGGTCTTAAGCAGGCAGTTTTTTTGAAAACTCTAAAGATTTATTTTGAATTAAACAAAAAAAATCAACAAATTTCGTTTTATAAGGCGTTTACAGCTGATCTCGGCCAACCCAAACGTTCGTTATCATTACAGTCTTCCCGACCTTGTTTAAATTGTTTAGGGGGACGAGATAACCAGTTATCACGATAAACTTTTAAAATAATTTGATACGTCTCGGCAGCTGGTTTACTGAGTTTAAAAAATATTGTTTATTTGTTCAATATTTTAAATAAATTTTGAGGAACCCCATTTAATTATACTTAAAAGTGCAAAAGTAATCAAATAAATGCATCGCAGTTTTCTTTTATCCAGAAAAGCTTCACAAAAATAAACTTAAGCATTAATATGCATTAATTGTCATATACTACCAACAGGTAGCAGGTAAATACGTTTTATGTGCCTCCGGCGCGTAAACTCGTTTTTACGCTACAGTTGAGAGTTTTTGTTTGCTTTGAGGGCATCGCTAGACCATAGCTTTGTGTGTGTGCCAAATTTCATTCAATTTAAACGACATTTGTCCAACTTAGTTAATATAAATATTATCTAATTGCATTTATTATTATGTGGGATCGTTGATCTTCAATTCTCGGACTGAGAGAGTATTCTACGCACGCCTATGTTTACACTTCGCATTTTGAAAAAGAGGAAATGTGCTCTTGAATAAGTTTGTTACGTGCGGTTATTATTAAATTAAATTAAACATAAGAAAAGAAAAGAATCGTAGTCAATATGCTTTATTTATTCCGATAATAGGTATGTGGAGGTCATCCAAACTGCCTGAGAATGTAATCTTCCCGCGCCTACGTTTATTACTTCGAATTTTTAATAATGGAAGGATGCTTTTGAAACAAATAAAACCAGGGTAGTCAAAAATTGCAATACAGTCACAAGATTTATTTTGATTAAACAAAAACAAAACTGATGTGAGCATGCAATTTTTATATGAAGAAACTCGAACAACACGGTCTATATTATCAGTACATTACCGCATCGTAGTCCTAATCCTACCAGATCGCCAAAATGGCAAAGGCAAAAAGGAGAACGTGTCCTAATGTGCTGAAGTTCTGATGATCCGGGACAGTTTTAATTTGATGTCGTGATCCCAAAAGGGAGGAACCACTCTTATCTTTACGCGAAACACTCATACACACCTCTTCTTTTTGTTTAAGAATCCGTGGGTTAAGAAAAAATCAAGGTAAATTGCTTCGAACAAGAGACGTCAACATGCTTTTAAACGAAGCATTTTTCTTTACCAGATTTTAGTTCAATTCTAATCACGATATTTTAATGAAAATTACTCTTTTTTCGTTTTGAGATTCGAAAAAGTTTAGTTTTCAGTGTGCACAAAGCTGTTTCTTTCCCCTATTTTTGACAGTCTTTCTTTGAAAGGATTTTTTAAGTCCTTCAAATATATGGGATTGGCTTTACGTCCGCACGCACGATGTTTTGTCACCGCCGAACACAGCTATTACGGTCGAACCCGATTGTATTGAAAAGGTTGACTGTTCGACAGAGCGAGCTAAATTGCGGTAAATGGTACGTTCCAAATCACGGACGGGCGTCTAATTGCCGCGAGGTAATTTTTAAGAACGGGAAACTTGTCTCAGCAAAGTTCTTCTCCGACGGCCATTAATGTCTCAAAAATTGGTACTTATGTACTCTATTGTAAAATACGATATCATATACGATGTCGTAAATGACGTCATATACGATTTGATAATGTTTTAAATAAATATTTATTAAATAATTGAGTGTTAAAATTTGGCAAAGAAGACATTTTCTATAAAGTAAATGTTTGTACCTGCAGTTTTGAAATAAATGTTATTCTCTGAGAAGAAATGGTATTTTTTGCTATCCCTTACTTTATTTTTACATTCTCATCATGGATGAGAAGGTATTGGTTTTATGTGAAAAATGACTTTCGAAATTTTCATCAAATCTTTACGTTTTGAGACCCCCTGAGTCAGAAAAAATGGTTTTTACGAAAGTGTCTGTCTGTCTGTCTGTCTGTAGGTCGTGTGTGGCATAACTCTCGATAGAATTATCAGATTGAATTGAGCTTTGGTACACTTTATCGGAGCCGAAAAAGTAAGGACAAGTTCGTTAACCAGCCACATCCAATAAAAATTGAGGGATGGAGCACTACATTTGTGTTTTTGAAAATAATTTTTTGAAAAAATCATAAATTTCAATACTGGTTTTTGATAGTGCTCATAAATCTCTACAAATTATCCTGATAACATTTTTTGATTAAATCAAAATTAGAAATGTTACAGCATATTCAAGTTCGAAAAAAGTCAACATCAAAATTCCATTTTCCAGTTAAATTATACGAGATACGAAAAAACGTTATGATATAATATTATTTTCTACATAAAGACCTACAAATTTGAATTATAACATTTTTTCATAAGATGCATATTTTTCTTTTTAATTCAAAAAAAACTATTGAAAATCCAAAATTCAATTTTTTAACAATAATATTCGAAATACCAAAAAAACATAAGAATACAAAGTTGTTCGTTTCAAAAAGATCTACAAATTTTGTCTTACACAGTTTCTGATAAAAGATATATTTTTCGTTTCAATTCCAAAAAATACGATTAAAATTCAAAAATTCCATTTTTTAGACAAAATATGTGAGATACAAAAAAAACGTTTCGATGGAAAATTGTTTGCCTAAATGAGGTCTACAAATTCTCATTAAGACATTTCGGGACAGGATGTATATTTTATGTTTTGATTTTTAATATTAAAAAAATTCGATTTTTTTCACCAAAATATGTGAGATACGAAATAAGCATTGTTCTGCAAAATCGTTTCCTTAAATAAAATCTACGATTGTTTTTTCTTTTTAGATATGTGGAAGAAAGTAAATTATTTTAACCATGTAATTTATTAAAAAGTTACTGAAATGTATACAGAAAATCGAGCGCGAAGCGCGAGCGTCATGATGAGAATGTGTTCGTTAAGGCTGATAGAGCCTTAAGTAAATTGAATCTCCTGTTTCACTTAAATTCAAAAAGAAATAGAGTGACTTTGAGAAAATGTGTAATTCACATCATCTGTAATATTATTATAAAATTGGTTTGAGCTTCAGTATCAAATTATAAGAAATAAACTTAAATATATGCGAAGAGCACAAGACCGAGCGCGAGGTCCAGAAAGAACGGAGCGCGAATCGCGCGATGAGAATGTGCCCGCGAGGCGGGCAGATTTTTTTATTTGTTTTTTTTTTGTTTACGATGTCATTTACGACGTCACTTACGACATCGTATATAATGTCGTATTTTACAATAGGATAGACTTTAATTAGGGTAGGGATTCAAGTAATCGCTTCATTCCTTTTAGAAATTACTATTCTCCCTTTTACCTTTGCTTCCTGATTACCTTGCTTTCTGATTTTACAATAATGTGCAGTACATTCCTGTAATTAATCTTTTTATATTTTTTACTTTTTTGGAAACATTATTACAGGCTGAAATTTTGATACGTAATTTTAAAACCACTACCACTTCTCTTGTTTTCATATACATTATTTACATTATATTTAGAAGAATTTTAAGTAGAAAAACAATTATATGCTTACAACAAATAAAACATTAATATAAGACAATATCATATTACCTGTATTATTCTTATTCGGAATAAGTTTATGGCATCGACTAGTTGATGAGCTATTTGATCACACATACAACAATTTAAACATATGAATACATATATGTTGTGACGTAGTACTTTCACCACTCACAAGATTGATAGAAAATGATTTAAATATTTTAGTCATACATTTTAAGAGGAGTTAAATATTTCTAGTCACTTTGATACTCTCGTAACAAGTTCAAGTCGAAATAGGCCAAAAGTCACTGGATTAATACATTATTTATTCCTGAAGGAAGAATAAAAATTCATCTGATGTGAACATTTTTAGAAATTAACACAGAGAGAAATAAATCGAAACGATACAATGCTATGTTTTGTGCGTTACCGCATCCTAGTGTTAATTTTAGTTCTTTAGTCCTACCGGATCTCTGGGGAGCAAGAGTAATGAGGATAATACATCCTGGGATGCTAAAGTCCTCGATGATTCGGACCGAATTCAATTTGATGTCGTCATAGTCCCACAAAAAGAAACCACTCTTGTCCTTATACGCAATTCACTCGCACAAACACATCTTTTCTCTTAATTTGAACCTGAGAAGAGAAAGAGATACATGGCTTTTAACCAGAATGGAAGAAGTACTTTTAAATTTCCTGTCCTTCGCCACTTCTGTCTCACAATAACCCTATTTGTGGCCATAAAATAATATATATATATATATATATGATATATACAAAAAATATAACACCAGTTGTTCAAATGCACATGCGCATGTACACATACCCATACACAAATACGCATTCACATGTATGTATATATCAATTGACATAATGTTATATTAAGACGCGATGTAGCGTAATATTTTTGAAACATAATATATTTTACAGGGTGAGGCACATAAAGTCTTTCAGAGCGATAGCACTCAAACTATTGACCATATCCAAAAATGTTTCAGACAAAAGTTTCAGTGTTCGAGAAGGCCGTCATAATGGACCACCCTATCAGTGTCTCCAGAACGTGGGATTTTTCGGCCCCCACCAGGTTCCCATCTGGGAGAAACACATGCAAACGTGGCGTGTCAGTGTGTCGGCTCTGCTACACGCTGCGGTCACCAGCTTCGTGTAAAGCCGAAGGTGCACGAAGACGGACTTCGTTACAATGCTTGAGTTTTCAAGTTATTTTTAGATTTCTCGCTTTCGTTTATCGAGTCGAAATTAAGAATTGTATTTTTCTCGAGTACGTGCAAAAGAGGCGCGAAGCAGACGACGAATTTGAATTTACGAAGTATATAGTTCAAGAAATAACACTTTTCTTCAATTTCTTGAAGAAAGTCTGCATGAAATAAACATCAGTATGATCTTGGAAAATTTCATGAGGATTTCAACACTTCAAAAATAAACTTTCAGTGAAATTTAGTGATAATAAATGTATAAAATTTGAATCAATATATAATTTTCCATTCAAATTTATATACTTCTTACTAATTTTGTACATTTAACAATTTTTCAATTAGAACAATATTTTCTATCAAGATAAAATGAACATCAAAATCAAGTTCATAATTTATGTTTTCAGTTATATGTTAGAAATATTTTCATCTCACATTTTTGTAGCCTAAGCACAAACTTTTCATTCCAAAACTTAAAATCTCTACGGTAAGGAAAATTGTCTAATAGCAGTAGATAAATTAAAAAGCTAAAATATGTGCTTATTGGTATTTCCATATTAACATATAAATATCAATCAACTTTAAATTTTACATAAAAATGTTCGTTCGAAGTGTTCAAATCTTGTTACAATTTGACAAGATTTTATGGAGGAGTGCAATCTTTTGGATGAAATATTTTGTAGTTCTTAATTTGCCTGTCCGTCTGAAATCGTAGTAAGATTTGAACAGTAAACAACAAATTTTCCAATAGAATTCAGGATCAATAATAATTGATTCAGGACATACTTCAACTCTGTAGAGCATTTTTGTATTTCGAATTCAAAATGTGTGCTTAAGCCACAAAAAAGTAAGCTGAAAATGTAGATATAAAACTAATTATGTCATGTTTATGTCTTCTTAATGGAAAATACTTTGCATATAATTCTCTAATTCGATATTTTTCTAATGTATGAACATTCAAGAAATTGATAAATATTCCATCTTTTTATAGGAACTAAAAATTTCCGGATAATGCTTTGATTGAGAAAGCTAAAAATTTGTCAAATATTGATATAAATTGCAATTTTACAATTGCATTATTTTTCAAATATTTTAACATCTCTTCAATCTTGATAATTCTTACAGAAGTTTATTTCATGTGAGTGACTTTTTCTTTTTCCTAATGAAAGATTTTGTAATTCTAAATTCGGCCCAATTCGTAACATTGTAAAAAGATTTTAAAACTTCATAAAAATTTTTTTTCTGTTTTATTCAAAGTCAATAAATATTCAATGTTTGGAATCGAAATATTAAGTAAATGATTTTTAATTTCTGGGAATAAACTGCTTTAATAAGACAATCTTTCTTCTTTGTGAGAAATCTCAATTTTAAAATTAAAATTCTACGCATAGGATACAAAAACATAATATGAAAATACTTTTATTACAGAATTTTGAAATATACAAGTTGACCAATTTTTAATCGAGTAAATCGGCTACTTTAAGCAAAAAATTATGTTAAAAATATTTTATCAAAAAAAAATAAGACACATTAAATTACGGTTTAAAATCCACATTCATAGATTGATGGTAAAAGCAGTTTAAAGTTTTTTAATCTTACGTTTTAGTGACGTATGCACAGACTTTTAATCAGATAAATGAAATGCTTTATAGAAAGTCAAAATTTTCTTATTACTGCACTTAATCAAATTTATAAAGTAAAATTATTTTTTAATTGATGCTTTCACTCAATTCTTTAAACATTCATTAATTGAAAATTGTACTCAAAATTTAATCTTGCAGCGTTCCAATATTTCCACAATGTTACAAAATCTTATTAATCATTATTTTAGTCGAATTATTTTCAAAATATTTAAAAAATAAATGTAAATATTTTGATTAAATACTCTGTCAAATTTTGCACTTGACTGATCATGCAAAATTGTTGAAAGTTTTGAATACCGATAGAAGAAACTTTAAATGAAATTTTATGTCCATAAATGCTCAAAGTTCTATATAGAAATATCAACTACAACATTCTCAAATTTTATAAATAAACTACTAAATTCAAAAAGTTTCGGATTTTTTTAAAAACTGTACAAATTTCAGATATGAATCAGTCAAAATCTACTGATTATCAGTGAAATTTGACTGATTTAAATAACTAAAAACATGTTACTGTGAATCAGTCAAATTTCACTGATTACTTCAGTGAAAAGTAACTGATTTAACAGTGAAAAATATTGTTTCCACTGATGATTCAGTGAAAAGGCAAGTCACTGATTCAGTGAAAATTTGACTGATTCAGATTTAGAGTGTATACAAATTTCAAATATAAAGTGTACTCTGTACATTAATCAAACAAATTTAGAAGATGAATATTTTAATAAATATTCCTAAATATTATTGGAATATGATACATATCGATTTAGAAAAACTTCTTCAAAGTAGTCAGACATTTTTCTTATTTTACGACATTTTTGCACCATGTTTGACCTTTGGGTAGGATTCAAGAAAACAATTGTAGACATACTTTCATTACTTAGTAAAATACTATGAAGACTTGCTTTTTAAATTAAAGCGAAAACTTTTAAAACCTTTAACAATCGGTTGCATAGATTCTGCTCTAATCTTGGACGCAATTAGAGAAATAGGTTTTTTTGCTTTTTTTAGATCTAGTTTTTGCCTTAAACATAAAAGAAAGAAAACACATTTGAAATATTAAAATAAAAAAGCTTGTGCTTAGGCTACAAAAATGTGAGATGAAAATATTTCTAACATATAACTGAAAATATAAATTATGAACTTGAATTTGATGTTCATTTTATCTTGATAGAAAATATTGTTCTAATTGAAAAATTGTTAAATGTACAAAATTAGTAAGAAGTATATAAATTTGAATGGAAAATTATATATTGATTCAAATTTTATACATTTATTGTCACTAAATTTCACTGAAAGTTTATTTTTGAAGTGTTGAAATCCTCATGAAATTTTCCAAGATCATACTGATGTTTATTTCATGCAGACTTTCTTCAAGAAATTGAAGAAAAGTGTTATTTCTTGAACTATATACTTCGTAAATTCAAATTCGTCGTCTGCTTCGCGCCTCTTTTGCACGTACTCGAGAAAAATACAATTCTTAATTTCGACTCGATAAACGAAAGCGTGAAATCTAAAAATAACTTGAAAACTCAAGCATTGTAACGAAGTCCGTCTTCGTGCACCTTCGGCTTTACACGAAGCTGGTGACCGCAGCGTGTAGCAGAGCCGACACACTGACACGCCACGTTTGCATGTGTTTCTCCCAGATGGGAACGTGGTGGGGGCCGAAAAATCCCACGTTCTGGAGACACTGCCACCCTATTTTTTATCGGCAGAGGCGCTGAAGCTACATAAAGGTCAACTTCACTTTTTTAAATGGAGCCATGTATTTTTTTTCGATGACATTATTACCGATTTTAAGACGAATTCAGCGACCTATAACACAAGGTCATTCTGGTTACGCAAAGTATGAAAATAGTCAAAAAATCAAAACATATCGGAATAATCACTTTCAAAGGATCCACTAACCTTGGTTTGGGTCTACCTACAGATGATGCTCGAAGTGATGATCCGCGACTTGTAAGCACTTGTTAATTCGCTGATGAAAAGACCGTCTAACTTCAGCCAACATTTGTAGTGTAATTTCGGTACATGCTCGGCGTATTCTTTCTTTCATGTCGTCAGGCGTGGTAGGTGCTACCGCCATTACGCGTTCTTAGACAAAACCCGATGAAAAGTAATCTGGTGATGTTAGATCTGGCGAACGAGGTGGCCAAGCTACAGGGCCGCCTCGTCCTATCCACTTTTTGTCAAAAATCTCATTCATCACTTGTCTTGAACACAGAGCGTAATGGGGGTGGTGCACCGTAGTGTTGCATCCACATCTTCATGCCACATATTATGCCTATTCACATATCTCGTATTTGTGAAGTTAGCTTCATGAGAAAAAGGACATGACTCAAAAATGAGACATCTGTGCGCATTTTTATACGAATCCAAGTACAGAAATTGACGCGTTTTAGGAAATCATTGCTAATTCCACTCTTTTATTCCATTTGCCTGCGAATTTTGTTGGCTATCCGGGTAACGAGCCGCATAAAAATCTTGGGCGTTTCTGTAGTGTTTATGGCATTCCCCCAGCACCATAAACATATCAAAATATTTTTGAAAATCGTTGATTTTCGCGTTCCGATGTACTCACATTAGAAGGTAATGTGTGACTAACTGATATGTCAAAAGAAAATGCTTACTGTCTGCCGATGTCAACAATACCCTATCGATGTGTATTATCATGGGTATCGTAAGAAATGAAAGGAAATGAAAATGATTTTTTGACTATTTTCATACTTTGCGTGACTAGAATGACCTTGCGTTGTAGGTCGCTAAATTCGTTTAAAAATCGGTAATAATGTCACAGAAAAAAATACATTGTTCCATTAAAAAAATTTGAGTTCACCTTGACGTAGCTTCAGCGCCTCCACCGATAAAAAATAGGGTGGTCGAGTATGACGGTCTTCTCGATCACTGAAACTTTTTTCTGAAACATTTTTGGATATGATCAATAGTTTGAGTGCTATCGCTCTGAAAAACTTTATGTGCCTCACCCTGTAGAATATAATTCAAAATTTCATGAAGTTGAAACCGATCGAATCCTCAAAATACAAAAAACACGACCATATTTGGACCAAAATTTTTCTCCTTTTTTGTTTGTTTCTTCATGGTTGTTTCGTAAGATGTGGTGATTTTGGTCCAAATTCGGTCGTGTTTTTTGTATATTGAGGATTCGATCCGTTTCGAATTCTTGAAATTTTGAATTATACTTTTGCTTGGACGTTAGGAGGAATTCGGGTTAGTAGTGATACGGGTTCGAGTTCCGTTTTGAATATAGAATATATTAATACAAATAATTAATAAATATTAATAATTAATTAATAATAACAAAATAATAGAATATAATATAGTATTAATACAATCTGAAACATGTGATCATATGGATGAATATAGATACCCACTCATCAATTTCCATTATTTATATCAATGATATGATACAATATAATGTAAACCAAAATATAATAATATGCAACATATGCAATTACATGAATGCATGTAGATACTTATATACAAGTTTTTAGTATTTATATTTATAATAATCCTGCTTTTATTCTAATTCAAATTTTTCGTTTGAATTAATTTTTACTAATGGTCGTATGTGAATTTAATTTTGTACTTCATTTCCGAGTCAACCATCTATTGAAGGTTATTGACCTGAGCAGCGATAAGCAGCATTAGTGACCTTTCCAATGTACTCTGTTATGGGCCCTTCAGGTGGCAAACAAATTCATTTAATGATTTACTTTACAATTTCTGGAAAATTTTAGCCGCCTAGACGCTCATAACATTAGGAATATGATAAAACATGAGATTCAAGTTTAAAAAATAAAATATTTAAATACTTAAACAATATAAAAACCATATCCAGATTGAAAAATTTACACACGCAATTATACAGCAGGGTTTCTTTGGTATAAGAATACTTTGAAAAAAATTTCATTCGAATAAAATACTTTGAAAAGTTTTTGAATACATAATAATTTTCACATGTCAATTTCAATATATGAGTATGAATAGAAGGTATCAGTATTAAAAAAAAAAAATTATACCTATATTTGCATACGAAATTATACCTAGTGATTCCTCTAATATGAAATAAAATAAAAAAATATTACTTATGAATAAAATAATTTTAAAATTTTTTTATCATGCGTAACATATTTTATGTGCCTCCGGCGCATTAACGCCTTTTTATGCTACAGTTGAGAGTAGCGTAATGTTGTGTATTACGATACAGAGAAACATAATGTAAAAATTGAACTGCGCATGCACCTATTACGATACAGGGGAGTATAATCTTCTTCTCATTCTTCTTCTTCTTCGTACAGCGTTAGCACCGTACTAGCAAAGCCTTGTACATTTGAACCGCGCATGCGTCTATTACAATATGCTACTACTACACAAGATCGAGAAAATCAAAATGGCTGGAAGTATTCACGAAATTTCAAGTGAGATGGGCGATAATCACGGGAATTTCGATCTTTTCAGATTGGATTTGAGTGTAAGCAGAACTCGTCAATGCGCCGAAGTCACATAAAATAGAATATGCGCCAACCCAAGTGCGAAAATGGATACGGCCCAACACTGGCCCAGCATCGCCAAAAATTTGCCGAAGATCGGCTGCCAATATCGTGCCGTTGCTGGAATGATAACTCCGGTATGCACTTGGCGGCCAATGCTGGCCCAAACTCTGGCCGCCAGCACTTGTTTTCAGCACAGCAGCGGGCCAATGCTGTGCCGAACTCTGATTTTTTCACTTCCAGAATGGTTTGCCGTCGTAAACGTGACACATAGCCCAGTAATGTGCCGTCCATGAGCTGACTCTGGCTCTTCTACTTTCAGAACTGGATGCCATACTAAAAATGACAAGCGGCTTGGTATCGGGCCGACACTGGGCCAAGTTTCGGCTGAAAGTCGGTAAATTTAAACACTCGACAAAGGTCGCCGTCATCGGCCCAGCACTTGACCGATGCAAACAGTGACACTGGCCCAATAACAATGGCCGACTCTTGGCTGCCGATATTGGGCCAATATAGTGCCGTATTATCACCTTCGGCAATTCGCACTTGGGAATGCACACAATTCGGGTAATTACGAGACTCGCTTAAAATGCCGGGAAATAATATTACCGATTTTCATTGTTAAGTTTATTAGGTCAATTTCAACAAAGAATCCCACTATCAACATTTTAAGTGTTAATTTTGCGCCATTTATTCAGTTTAAGGTCTTGTTACCGAAATGATACCTAATTTGGTAACAGTTGACTTGGTTAATAGTATATTATATGCCTAGGCGCATAATGAGGGTTATTACACGACGAGCGACAATGCTCACAGGAGATCGAAGTCAAGGCATAGTCGAGGCTTAGGTGAGGCGTTGCTCAGGCGCGATCAGTCCTGCGAGCATTTTAAGCGAGTCTCGTAATTACCGGAATTGTATGCATTGGCGCATATTCTATTTTTTGTGTAGTAGTAGCGTGTTGTAATAGAGCATGCGCAGTTCAAATGTACAAGGCTTTGTCAGTAGGGTGCTAACGCTGTACGAAGAAGAAGAAGAATAGGAAGAAGATTGTGCTCCGCTGTATGGTTATAGGCGCATGCGCAGTTCAATTTTTACCTTTCATTCCTCTGTAGCGAAAAAACGAGTTTACGCGCCGGAGGCACATAAAAAATAGTAACAGATAAACTGATCCTAGTTGATCATAAATCATAAAGAGACGAGATAATGCTGGAGTGCGTACAAATATCCTTTTACATGAGTAAATTCCAACATATTCAGTCCTTTATTTACCATTCATGATTGATTTTGGTCTTGGAGCCATTCCGATAGAGACTGATCCGTCTCATTTCTTTTTAGTGTTCTTAGTAGGTGCCGATCTTTACTTGAATTGTACACGATAATCACGTTGCTTTAACAATTAAGTAATTAATTTCAATATAAAGCTCTTCTATTTGAGCGCGTTATAATGGCACAAGTTTTAAGTTGTTTGTAAATGTTTTCAGCAAATATTAATGCAACAGAGATAATACAGCTTACCGGAAGGATGGATCCATATCTATATAACGAAATACAAAATACCCAAGAGCATTGCATCGATAAGAACAAAGCATCCTATGTTTCTTTTAGAAAAAAAAATGAACATTTATGTGGTGGGACCCTAATTACAAGTCGTTTCATACTAACAGTTATCACTTGTGTCTATCTATTTGAAGATAAATCTCAAATAAAAGCTGCTGTTGGAGTTGGAGTACTCTGTCCTGAACATATTTCCTATCATGACATTGAACAAATACTTTTTGTTGACAAAGAAGGTCCACTTAGATTCGTAACTGTGAGTATAATTCCACACAAATATTTTGAAGCTTTCATTTTAGAACAGTTAACGAAATCAATTTACGTTTCAGTTGGAGCAAAATATTTTCTTAACAGAACCTATACATGAAGCTATTCTTGCAGAAGAAAGCATAACATATGCACGTTTCGAAGAAGTTGTATTACTATATTGGGATACGGTAAGAACACTATTAATACCTATTGCACAAATTTATTCAATTGTCTTCAATAGTAGACAGTCGTGAGTCAGCACTCAGTAATAAAAAAACATCTTACTTTCAAATTAATTGTATTACTCCTTAAAATATTGCAGAAAACATTTTATTCATAGCGCCTCCTTTGAAAATCCAATTTTCGGTACCTGTAGAACGGGTTGAAACTACGATTTTCAACCCTAGGGTTGAAAGTCTCTATTTCAACTCGCTCTACAGTTACAGACAATCAGATTCTCAAAAGATTTGCTATGAAAAGTAGTATACATTTCTCAAAACAAAACACAGCGAATGCAACTCGTGTTACTCGATATTTCATTTTATATGCACAAGAGCTTACAGAGAAAAAAATGTATATGAACTGCCTTTTTTTGATAGAATTTCAAGATAAAACTAATTCCCAAATTAAGTAATTCGCACTTTATCTTCTATACCAACCTTATTCCATTTTTTATTTTTAAGAAAAAAAGAATTAAATAACTTATCATTGGCAGGTATAAGGCCCCTATTAGAACTTGTTTAAAAAGTCTAGTTTTTACGTTTTTTTCCTAAAGAAGTTAAACCCACAAACCAGTAGATTCTCCTGGCAACGAATAACGTATTCCAATGTTCTGACCATTTCTCAAAAGTAGCTCATTTGTTCTTGAGAAGTTAAAAAAGGATTTGTATCCCGGTCCAGTTGCAACAAAATAAATATGATTCTATGTGAATCTTGAAAATGGTTCACTCAATATGTAATGACAAGTTTTTATAAAAACAAATTTGATAACTATTTTCTTGTAACATGACCTAACCAATAGCAAATTGCGTCTGTTTTTAACTTGTTCAATTTACCAATTCTGATGCCCAGATGATGCCTTCAGAGAGGATGTCAAAACGTTGTGACGTTATACTATATGTATTATTATATAGGGTGAGACACATAAAGTGTTACAGAGCGATAGCACTCAAATTATTGATCGTATCCAAAAATGTTTCAGACAAGAGTTTCAGTGTTCGGGAAGGCCGACATACTGGACCACCCTATTTTTTATCGGTGGAGGCGCTGAAGCTACGTCAAGGTCAACTCAAATTTTTTTAATGGAACAATGTATTTTTTTCTGTGACATTATTACCGATTTTTGAAACGAATTTAGCGACCTACAACGCAAGGTCATTCTAGTCACGCAAAGTATGAAAATAGTCAAAAAAACATTTTCATTTCTTTTCATTTCTTACGATACCCATGATAATACACATCGATAGGGTATTGTTGACATCGGCAGACAGTAAGCATTTTCTTTTGACATATCAGTTAGTCACACATTACCTTCTAATGTGAGTACATCGGAACGCGAAAATCAACGATTTTCAAAAATATTTTGATATGTTTATGGTGCTGGGGGAATGCCATAAACACTACAGAAACGCCCAAGATTTTTATGCGGCTCGTTACCCGGATAGCCAACAAAATTCGCAGGCAAATGGAATAAAAGAGTGGAATTAGCAATGATTTCCTAAAACGCGTCAATTTCTGTACTTGGATTCGTATAAAAATGCGCACAGATGTCTCATTTTTGAGTCATGTCCTTTTTCTCATGAAGCTAACTTCACAAATACGAGATATGTGAATAGGCATAATATGTGGCATGAAGATGTGGATGCAACACTACGGTGCACCACCCCCATTACGCTCTGTGTTCAAGACAAGTGATGAATGAGATTTTTGACAAAAAGTGGATAGGACGAGGCGGCCCTGTAGCTTGGCCACCTCGTTCGCCAGATCTAACATCACCAGATTACTTTTCATCGGGTTTTGTCTAAGAACGCGTAATGGCGGTAGCACCTACCACGCCTGACGACATGAAAGAAAGAATACGCCGAGCATGTACCGAAATTACACTACAAATGTTGGCTGAAGTTAGACGGTCTTTTCATCAGCGAATTAACAAGTGCTTACAAGTCGCGGATCATCACTTCGAGCATCATCTGTAGGTAGACCCAAACCAAGGTTAGTGGATCCTTTGAAAGTGATTATTCCGATATGTTTTGATTTTTTGACTATTTTCATACTTTGCGTAACCAGAATGACCTTGTGTTATAGGTCGCTGAATTCGTCTTAAAATCGGTAATAATGTCATCGAAAAAAAATACATGACTCTATTTAAAAAAGTGGAGTTGACCTTTATGTAGCTTCAGCGCCTCTACCGATAAAAAATAGGGTGGTCCAGTATGACGGCCTTCTCGAACACTGAAACTTTTTTCTGAAACATTTTTGGATATGATCAATACTTTAAATGCTATTGCTCTGTAACGCTTTATGTGCCTCAACCTGTATATGTAAAACATTATACGAGGTCTGTCCGGAAAGTATCGGGGCTACCTTTATACCTCCGCGCCATAGTATTTGAGCGACCTCTGCGGGGCATGAACTTCAACAGTAAAGTCTCACGAACCTATCGGACATCTGCCGGACGTACAGTTCATGCGCATCGTATCTTTGTTTACAAAGCTATTTTTGAGTTCGGCGTATTTTGTGATTGTTAAAAATGACTGAAGAACAAGATCAACGAATTTGCATCAAATTTTGTTTTCAACTCGGAAAAACGAGTTCGGAAACTATTCAGATGATGCAGAAGGCCTTTGGGAATGAGTGTATGAGCAAAACACGAATAAAAGAGTGGTATAGTCGTTTCAAAGGAGGCCGCACTTCTCTTGATAGTGATTCTCGTTCTGTGCCGTAGCCTGCCCCCCCCCCCTGAGGCGCGTCCACCCAAAAGTCTCGTCCGGACGTTTCGTCAGTCTGTCACTATCCGGCAGCGGTCTTTAGGGAGAGGCGTGCTCAGCAGTATCTGAGTTTGGCGCCCCACCCTCGGAGCCTTGACCATGGCGGTATTGAGGGGGCCGAGGATACTGGTGAGTCGGTCAGTAATTCCCCAGGCCGGGCGCGGTCAGCCGTATCTGACGGGACTGGGCCCTGGGTGGGGCCTCACACATGGCGGTATCCAGGGGGCCGAAGGTACTGGTGAGTCGGTCGGTTGATCGGTAATTCGGTCCGGTGAGACGGCTGGGTCAAGATGCCCCAGGGGAAACCGGGGAGGAGTATGATCAGGAGCGCCTGCTGTCGTATATCGCCTTCATATGGTAATCTCGTAACCCGGTGCGGTTCAGTAACGTCTGGTATCGCTCAACCACGATCGATAACATTTAGTGATGTTCGGTAACATTTAGTAATGTTTAGTTACATGCCGTTGTCCTCCGGGAACAATTGGTACCATTCTAGTAACGCTCAGTAACGTTCATCTGACATTAAGTTACATTCGGTAATGTTTATTTACATGTCGGCGTCTTTTGGGAATGTTCGGTAATATTTGGTAACGTTCTGTTAAAGCTCGGTAACGTTCGGTAACTTTCGAGTAATGCTCGGTAACGTTTGTACAACATTTAGTTACATTCGGTAAATTCAGTAATAATTGGTGGCGTTTGGTAATGTTCGGTTCGTGTTCGTAGTTGCTTGGTTGCGGTCAATCAGGGGCACCAGAGGCTGAGCCTCAGAGCGTGTCAAAGGCCGGTCATGGGGGTACCCATCAGTCGGCGTTCGGCGTGATGGCACCATGTCGGAATCACACGCTTCCTTCCTCGGTGGTGCGAGTATTGTTGGTGTTGGTTCCGGTGGTGATTTTGGTGCGTGCTCTGCTTCTGGTAATGCTAGTATCGGCGGTGCTGGTTTTGCTGCCAACGGTCGTTTAGGCGCTGCTGGTAGTAAGGGCGCCTCCGGTGCTGGTATGGGCGCCTGTAGTGGTGTAGGCGCTATTAACGCTGCTATCGACACCACTCGCGACCTTTCAGCTTCTGGAACTCTCATCGATAAATCAAGCACCGTTATTCGCCTGTAGTTAGTGATGCGGCTCAGGTTATTTGTTTTTGGGCCGAGTTGTCTATGGCCTGTAGCCATACAGACTGATTCTTGTCATGGCTACATCTATCTGATGTGTACATGACGGTGATATCGCCCTGCCTTGTCCTGCAGGGTGATGATTACTGGTTAGGGCTTCTTCTTTACGGTGTAGTATCTTCGATCTCTTGAACTCGCTGGATGATCTCTTCTGGAGGCAAGGCCTCGTTCATGCGTATATGATGACGCAGCTCCGGATTAATATTGTAATAGAGGATTCCCATGATCCTCTCATAATCATAGCCTCATCGTCGCCTCAAAAGGGTAAACATTGCCGTAGTGTAAGCTCGAATGGGCTTTCTGGAACCTTGTCACCGGTCATTAATCTGTTGACCTAGGTGTCTCCGTTCCACGGGTGATAGGTAGAGACTCCAATTCTTCAATAAGTTGCTCCTTGTTGAGTTAGCTAGTTAGCCTTCTAGTCCAGACCTCCTCAGAAAGCCCAGAATATCATCAACCGATAGTGACCTAGTCTCCTCTGGTTCCAGCAGCACTGATCCAAAGCTTTGAAGCCTGATCTCAGCAAGAGCCGGGCATTGACTTACAGTCTGTTCCGCAAGAAAAGGTAAGCGTTTTCTCAGAAAGTTTCAAAGATTTTTATTCCTTTCTTTTATGTCCTGACTGTTCGTTCGAAAGGCTGCGGCGCAACCACCGATTCGTTTCAGTCTCGTCCGAAGTGTCAGATATTACACAATATTAAACTATGAGTGCTATCTACACTAAACTTTACGAAGCGGTTTTTTTTTGCACCCATGCACGCGTACAAGATCTTTCATACTCAGCTGCTACCAAAGTGCGTAAAAAGTATAAGCACTTCGTGCAAATGTGACTGAAGCGGTATAGGGGCACAAAAACCGTCGATGACCTGCTAGGGAAAGGAGAGACGCGAGAAACGTCCAGTAAGGAGGATAAGCTGATGGTTGCACTGTTCAAGCGCAACCCAACCCTCCAGCAGCGTGAAGCCAAAGCTAAGTTAGCGGAAAAGGGACTACACATTAGTATAAACACCATAAGACGCAGATTAGCTGAGGCGAAAGTACAGTACCTGATACGAATCCAATAGAAAATGTGTGGAGTGTCGTGAAGAGGAAACTTGCAGGAAGGCGTGCATTCACCCTGAAGCAGCTCTCTCGACGAATTAAGGAGGTATGGCGCTATTTGCCTACGGAATATGCCGAAAGACTAGTAGTGAGCATGCTCAGAAGGTGCCAGGCCATTATCCAGAACAACGGCGGTTGGACAGTTTATTAGGTGAGTGCGCCCTAGTACTTTGTCAATTTCATCCCCTTCAAAGTACTCCCCTCCCGATTTAATGCACTTATGCCAACGTTTTTTCCAATATGATGGTTGTGGAACGATATACGTTGAGTTTTTGGCGAAATGATCACGAAGAACGAGTGCAGTGTGAGACGGCGGATTATCGTGATGTAAAAACCACGAGTTGTTTGACCAAAATATTTTTTGAAACGGTGTTGAGTGATCCTCTTGATCGTAGTGTCAGCAAAGTCTCTATTTGTCAATCGACGATTTTTGTGCACTAATTATTTGATTTGATTGACGTGTTGCTCGTCAGTTGATGTTGATGGTCGTCCGGGGCGTTCCATGTCATCAACACGTTCTCTGCCTTCTTTGAAGTCTTTGTACCACTTATAAACATTTTTCTCCGACATGGTCAAATCACCGAAGGCCTTCTGTAAAATTCTGAACGTTTCCGCAACTGAGATTTCATTCCGCAAACAAAATTTAATGGCACTTCTTTGCTCAACAAATTCAGACATTGTAAAAATCGAAAAAATCACTTTTAGTCGTTTAGAAAACACGAGCGTAACTATGTAACAAATGATGAAATTTACATGAAATTTGGCATAGATGTCAGTAACAGTAGGAACAACATAAAAATAAAAGAATTTTTCCGAATCGGTTAGCCCGAGAAATCTAAAATAAATATTCACCTTAGTTTTTGCCCACAGTAGTAAATTATCACGTTTACTTGGGATTGAATTGATTTTTGGATTCTTTTATGTTTTTACATGTAACATCAGTATATGTAAAAGGTTCAATTTTTTGTAATTGTTTTTTATGAAAAAATATTAAATTTGTTACGTATTTTGCCAAATCAAAATCGGTCAAGTCGTTCTTGCCTAAACGTTGTTGTTTTATTAGAGATCCTACGAACTTATTGAGTGATGTCTTATGCCAATCGGAAATATGTTTCTTAATCATTCCCCGCCATTGAAATGGAAATCGATAGAACTTCTCTAAATTTCAGATTGAGTTTTCGTCAACAGAGATTGGTTCGGAAACAGATTTCGGAATTAGGTGGAAATAACACGATAGAAATTTTTCCAACTGGAAACTTGCATCAGAGCAAATTCAATAATATATGAGTGAGATTAATATATTTGTTTACCCACAAAAACATATTGTTAGTTGTTTCAGTTTGATATTTCAGTTTATAAAACTCGATACCCTCAAACAGCACAACCGTTTGCAATGAACTCTCTTGAACTTTGCAATGCAAGGTTTGTAAATTTGCATTGCAAGATTTGGGACAGCTTCCGTAAATAAGAAAATGTTCGTCATAACACATCACTCAATAAGTTTCCGGTCTGACATATATATGGCACTACTGTTGTCAAATCCATATGATTTCTGGGTAGTACCAACCTTCAAACGTTAAGTGTCAAAATTTCATGACAATCTGACGATTATTACAAAAGTTACAGTAATTTTGGTGAAGCAACTTTTGTCATTTTCAAAACAGTGGATAACAAGGAGTTTCGAGTGTTAATCAAACATTGCTTTTTAATGGGAAAAAATACTCTTGAAGCAAAGCAGGTGGCTTTATAAGCGTTATAGGGACTGTGCATCAGGAAAATCAGCAATCATCGACTGGTATGCCGAATTTAAACGCGGTTGTACAAACACCGATGACTTTGAACGCTCTAGTCGCCCAAAATCAATAATTGTTCCGGAAACATAAAAGTCCATAACGAGTCTAGGATTCAGAGCGCTGTTTGGAGCTGTTCAAGCGAGGTTCAAACGATTTTCTGCGTCGGTATGTGACAATGAATGGACAGCAGCTGGTGAAAGTCATCCAAAGTGGCCAGAAACGATGCTCGAATTTTTAAGCTTTCAAAAAAAATAGGAAGGCTTATGAATAATTGAAATTAACTGTAAACATTTTTGCAAAATTCTCATTCGAACAAAGTTGCCAGGCGGTTTTAATCATTTTATGTTGTATTTTCCGAATTCTTACAAATATATTTTATAAAATTTTATAAAGAAGATATCTATTATTAAATCTTTAGGAGGTTACCTTCTTGTGACCTTGCAGTAAATGAGCGTGACGTCGTTCTTACGCCCTTGATATGTGACCATATCAGGACCTTGAAAGCAAGTAGATAATCCAGAAAGGGCCTGTTAAATACCAATTCTGATTGTCCCACTTGCTAGGAAAGGTTGTCATAAGTTACTTCCAATATGATGATGCAAGGTTCAGACAAGCTTGTTGCAAACTCTTCTCCCTGTCGGGTCGCGTAAACCAAACTGTTACCGAATTGGGTATCATTTTGGTAACGATTGGGTAACAGTTCGGTTTCATGACAGTATACTGAATAAATGGCGCAAAATTAACACTTAAAATAATGATAATGTGATTCTTTGTTGAAATCGACCTATTAAACTTAACAATGGAAGTCGATAATTTTATTTTCCGGCTGTAGAAAATAGAAAAAACATGATGTGTCCAATTTCCAAATCTGATGGAGACGGTTTCAAGTTCACTGTTGGTAGTACATATTTATTGAAAAAAAGTTCTGTGGATAATAACTTTCAAGACTCTTTTGTCGACTGCATGTCAATTTTCCAGAATTATCATTAAAATTCGACATCGTGTCTTTTCCAAAGGGTTTTCCAATAGGGACATAACAATTTTATCTATGAATAAAACACATAAATATTTGAGATATTGAGTTCAAATTTATTGTGGGTGTAGTGCAAGCATTACATTTTATGAGGGAAATTCGATATCGGTCATATGACCACCTCGAGCCCGTTTACAGCGGTCGATTCTTTGGACCCAATTTTCCACCACTCTGGCACACATTTCGACCGGAACGTTGGCAATTTCGCGTTAGATGTTGTCTTGAGGTCGTCTGAAGTTGCTGGCTTGTTGGCATAGACCAGTGGCTTGATATGGCCCCATAAAAAGAAATCCAATGACGTTAGATCGTATGAACGAGGCGGCCATTCGACCGGACCATTTCTCGAGATAACACATTCACCGAATTTGCCTCTCAATAAATCGATTGTGACGCGTGCTGTGTGGCTAGTGGCACCGTCTTGTTGAAACCACATATCGTTGATATCAATTTCATCCAACTCTGGCCACAAATAATCTTCCAACATAGCATGATAGCGCTCTCCATTGACGATAACATGGCGGTCGTTTTAATCCACGAAAAAATACGGACCAATCACACCTCCGGCATGAAAACCGCACCAAACAGTCACTTTTTGCGGATGCAACGGTGTCTCAAGAAGCACATATGGGTTTGTTGCTGACCAATAACGCATATTTTGCTTATTAACAAAGCCATTGTGCCAGAAATGAGCTTCATCGCTGGAGATGATTTTTCGATGAAATTCTGCATTTTCTTTAAGCTTTGCCAGAGCCCAATTGGAGAAGTTTCGGCGTTTCAAATGATCAAGTGGCTTTAGTTCTTGAGTCAATTTAATCTTGAAAGCATGTAGGCCAAGATCTTTTCGCATAATACGCCACAGTGTCGTTTGAGCGATGTCCAATTCTTGAGAACGACGTGGAATCGACTGATTTGGGTCGTTTTAAATCGATGCACTTACGGCTGCGATTATTTTTTCGCTTCGAGCAATACGATGTCTTTTTGGCACCGGAACGACCAATAGTATAAATTTGGTCTCAAATTTATCTACTGTAGCACGCACAGCCTGTCGGGTGGGACGATTATTACGGCCGAAAATTGGAGTAAGCGCTCTTAAAGTTGCGAACACCGACCCAGAATTTCGGTAGTAATTTTTAATAATTTCCAAACGTTGCTGGTTCGTGAACTTTACCATGATGAAAATGTTGACTTTAACTACGTTTTGACATTGACAGTTCATTAAAAAAGTTTAAGGGTGCGTTCATATAAAGATACGAAATTGTTATGTCCCTATTGGAAAACCCTTTACAGCCAGGAAATAATATTACCGATTTTTATTGTTAAGTTTATTGGGTCAATTTCAACAAAGAATCCCACCATCAACATTTCAAGTTTTAATTTTGCGCTATTTATTCCGTTTAGTGGCTTATTACCGTAATGTGGCCGAATCTTTACCAAAATAATACCCAATTCGGCAAAAGTTCAGTCCACGCGACCCGACAGGGGTGCTATCTGTGCAAAACATTCATTGATCAGAGCAACTAATTTTTTGCAAAAATGGAAAAAAGTAAATTTCTTGTGTTGATTTAACACTATATTTTGCGTAAAAAAGCCTTAATAAAAACCAAGGCCAAGCTTGATAAATATTATTCAGACTCTGCCCCGTCGTATGTAATGATTGAGAAGTGATTTACCGAAATGCGCTGTATCGTAGGAGCACAGAAACCATACCCAGTCCAGGGTCCAAATGAGATCACTACACTAAAAATGATCAATAAAATCCATGATATTGTTTTGAATGACACGAAAATGAAAGTGCGTGAGATAGCTGAGATCGTATGCATCTCGACTACGCCTGTGGTCAATATTTTGCATACACATTTGTGCATGAAGAAGCTCTGTGCAAGATGGATGCCGCGATTGCTCACAATCGACCAAAAACGCATTCATGTGACCACTTCGGAGCAAAATTTGATCTATTTAAACCGCACTCCAAAATTGCTTTTGCGTTGATTTTAATGATGGATAAAGCATGGATCCACCACTATAATCCGGAATCACGTGAAGGGTAAAAATTGTGGGTTAAACATGGAGAAAATGCACCAAAGCGTCCGAAAACACAAGAATCGGCTGAACAATTCATGGCTAGTGTTTTTTGGGATGCACATGGAGTAATCATTATCGACAACCTTGATAAAGGAAGGAAGATTACCGGAGCATATTGTACTGCATTCTTGGATTGATTGGTTGACAAAATCAGGATGTAATAACCACATTTGAAGGAGAAAAAATCCTTTCTTATGATGATAATGCACTATCTTACACATTTAAAATTGCACAGGCAAAAAAGCATGAATTCGGTTTCGAATCGTTTCCGCATCCACCGTATTCTCCACACCTGGCCCTCAGCGACTATTATTTTTTCCCCAAACTTCACGAGATGGCTTTGTGGTAGGTGTTTTTATTTGAACGAAGAAGTTGAATGGGAAGTAGAAGGGTATTTTGGGGGGTTTGACAAATCATATTATTCGGAAGGCATAGAAAAATTTAAAGATCGTTGGACTCGTTGTATAGAGCTAAAAGGAGAGTACATTGATAAATAAAACCGATTTTGGCCAGAAAAATAAATTCTTGTTCATTTTATCACGTCAATATCAAACGCCCTAGTAAATCTGTTACACAACAATCAAAATATAAACCTGTAATCGAAAATTTATTTTCAAGGAGGGACAAGCTTTGAGCACAAGCAGAACTGTTGCCGGAGAGATTGGAGAGTACATGTATGAACATGTAGATCAAATAGCTGATGAAAAAGGTTGTGTAAGTATATCGAGTTAAGTTACAATAATTTGCATAAGAGAAGTCAAAAACATTTTAATCTATAGCATATGTTATGCAGAGTGAGGTTTTATCTTGAGACATCGAGAATTCATTGCGGACATTTTTTCCGTACGATTCATACTTCTTGAAATATTTCTATGTCTTAAGATGAAACCTCACTTGTATCCTATAAATGAGAATGTTTTTGAGCCAGCAAATGTCCGCAATAAAAGTCCTCACGACACTGGTCAACAGAATATGACCTATGTGTTCATGGAATGAAACATATCATTTCCAGAGGACATTTTTGTGCGGAATACAAATCTGGCAGAGAAGTTGTCTCTTACTAGAGTTGACAGTTTGACGGTTTACAAATACCCATTGCCCATGCCAGAAATATGGAAGAGTACTATGCATACTGATTCTTCTGGGGTTGCAATCTGGCTATACAAAACATTGTTGCTTTCTGTAGACTTGGGACAGAAGAGCACAAGACCAACATTTTAATGTTAAAGCTTGGCCACACCGAAAAGCGTTAGAACCAGAAAAAATGAACGTTGCTCAAAAACCACTGGTTGGTCCTAAAAAAATCTTATAACTGCCATTGCATATAAAGCTCTGCATCATAAAAAATTTTGTCAGAGCGATGGATAAATACGGAGAAGGTTTTTGTTTCTTGAAAAAAAAAATTCCCTAAGCTTAGAGACGTTAAAGCTCCTCTGGTATTGATATATCTCATTCCATGAACACATAGGTCATATTTTGTTGACCAGTGTAGTGAGAAAGCCCCTTGCTATTTGAGAAATAAAAAATGTTGCATCTTCTGCCGTTTTCCAAATATTTTTATGAAACTAGTTTTTTCGTAAAGTCGAAAATTTCTAATCTTTTTTGTTTTTTATTCCCAAGTCTTGCAGAATGTTTTTATTTCGATTGCGCCTCCACATATTTGCAAAACAACGGTAAATTTTGCAGAAGTTGAAGAGGTGTAAGTCACGCAAGCAAACAAGTCTTGTGAATCCAATAAAATGAAGAAAAACGAAATCAGCGAAAAAGTTCACGATATGATTTTAAACGATCGACTAGTGAAATGACGAGAAATTGTTGAAACCATATTATAAGGCACGTTTATTACAATTTTGCATGAGAAATTGTCTATGAAAAAGCTGCCAGCAAGATAGGTGCCGTGTTTATTCACCGTCGAGAATAAACGCAACCGTGTGACCGTTTCGATGGCAAATTTAGCGCTTTTGCGTCGTGATCCTAGTGAATTTCCGCGTCGGTACATCACTTTTGATAAAAATTGGATTCATTTGTATACGCGTGAGTCAAAGGAACTGCTGAAACTGTGAACAGCGCCAGGGAAACCAGCCGTAAAGAAGGCGAAGGCGGTGAAATCGGCCAGCAAGATGACGGAAACGGTTTTATGGGATGCGAAGGAAATCATCTTCATTGATCACTTAGAAAAAGGACAAAGGATATATGGAAAATATTAAGCGTCATTATTGGCCAAGTTGGGCAAAGAAATCAAGAAAAAACGCCCCCATTCGGCAAAAAAGAAAGTGCTCTTTCATCAAGACAATGCACGTGTGCATATTAAAATTGACCTGTGAAAAATATTACATATTTCAAAAACTTTTCAAAGTATTTCATTCTGATGATATGTTTTTCAATGTTGCCTTATAACCAGAGAAACCCTTCTGTATACTTTCGAGTGTAAATTTAGATATAATTAATGCATTGCTAAAGTATTCAAATACTATATTCTTTAAACTGAAATCTCATGTTTTACCATTTCTTAATATAAAATATTATCTACCTTATTTTGTAATTGAAATAGTAGATTTGAAAGGCTAAAAAATATTGAAATCGATATTTTGTTTCAAAACTTTAAACATCTGTTGACATTAAATTCCACTACGAAATAATGATTTTCTAAGTGTTGAAATCATTCAAAAAAAAGATGATAGATATTCATTTTTAGTAAAATTTTTTTGAAAATATTTAAAAATGAAGTATAATTATTTTAATAATATATTTTGTCATTTTGAATTTGTCGTCTGCTTCGCGCCTTTTTTACATGCAGTTCAGAGAATTCTGCATTTTTCATTAGGCCCCTGACCGATTTTTTTTTAAATTAAAATTTTTATTCTTGAAACATGTATCCTTATAGGAAATTTTATTGCAGATCTTTTTTCCCCCTTGTAAAAAGTTGTCACGTTATTGTTGTTTTCAAAATAAATGCAAAAAATACGTTTTTCATTGTTTTTTCACTTCAACTCGCTGTAAATCCGAGAGTCTTCGGTATTTTTACTTCAAGCTTTATAGAAGTAGTTCATTAGAAAAATAGTTAAAGTAATTTTACCCAACTATGTCGATTAAACTTGGGACGTAAGGACATTTAAACATCTATTAAATCCCAGCCGGGTAAAATAAATTTGATAGATACCTAATTCATCTAAAGTGAATAACAATAAGCGTTACATAGGGAATAGTATGGAGTTGAATAAAACGTTGTCTTCGACAAGGCATCAACATGCGTTACAAAAGTAACAATCTTGACAAGGTCACTTCTCTGTGACTAGTTACAAAAAGAAGACACTT
This sequence comes from Diplolepis rosae, assembly GCA_030998225.1. Lineage (NCBI taxonomy): Eukaryota > Metazoa > Arthropoda > Insecta > Hymenoptera > Diplolepididae > Diplolepis > Diplolepis rosae. Next base: position 5,826,126 of record JAPYXD010000466.1, read on the forward strand.
TGTCCTTACTTTTAGCGTTACCCAGAAACAGCGGCGTGGACGTAGTAAGTTCTATTTCCTTTGGGGTGCTTTTTTTTCGTGACTTCCCCTTGCCTCTCACCATTGGTATCTGTGTTACAATCAGCCACAGGGTAACTGTTAGAAGTGCTCGCCATTGGCTAAGACACAAACGTAGACGTCTTTCAAAACCGTCCACAGTTTCCAGCAAAGTTTCTCTAAAAATGCTGCGCGAGCTCTCCGAATTCTTTCCATCAGATCTTCTCTTGTTGTGGGTCGCTGAGCAAAAATTACATTTTTAATATAACCTCATCACAAGAAATAAGGTGATGTTAGATCTGAAGAGCAGGGGGGCCATTCGAATGGACCTCCTCGTCCAATCTATCTCTCATTGAAATTTAAGTTTAAAAACTCACATACGATGAGTGCAAAATGTGACGGTGCACCATCTTGTTGAAGCCACATTCTTTGTCTTGTTGCTAAGTCAACGTTCTATAATAGTCCAGGTAAATGGGCCCTTAACAATTCTAAATAAGTGTGTCTGTAAAAGTTTCCATCGAAAAAGTAGGGTCCCATTAAATAGCCATTTACTATTCCGCACCACACCATAACACTCCATCGATTTTGATGATCCATCGGTCTGTACCAGTGAGGATTTTCGTCCGAACAATAATGACAGTTATGTCTGTTGAGCTGTCCGTCGCTGTAGAATTTACTTTGATCTGATAAAAGTACATATCGAAAGAAAATAGGATCATTCTGTACCATTTTCAAAGCCCATTGACAAAAATTACTACGCGCTAAAATATGATGGGGCTTTAAGGCTTGCGTTAGAGTAATGTGTTAAGCATGATAGTTTAGAGATCTTAAAATTCTTGATACTATAACCTTATAGCAATGCACAAATTAGTTTGATTCAAATAATTTTTTTTTAAACAAGTGAAAACCAAAACTGAACTATCTAAAAGTTTTTGCTCAGCGACCCACAACAAGAGAAGATCTGATGGAAAGGATTTGGAGAGATTGGGCAGCCATCTCTCGAGGAACAGTGTTGAAAACTGTGGACGGTTTTGAAAGAGGTCTACGTTTGTGTCTTCAAGCCAATGGAGAGCACTTCGAACAGTTACTCCGTGGCTGATTGTAACACTGGGAGCAATGGTAAGAGGCAAGGGTACTCACGTTAATCAGCCACCCGAAACGTGAGAGGCAAGGGGAACTCACGACAAGAAAGCATCCCAAAGGAAACAGAACTTACTACATCCACGCCGTTGTTTCTGGGCAACGCCAAAAACCAAGACAATTCAAAAAAAGGGAAAATGGTCGTTTCTCAGACATTTGACCTTAATTTTTTACCTTTTCAAGGTCACAAAAACCATTTTTCCATAGATCATTTTTTATGGGAACTTTCTGCAGGTTGGTTAAGCAGGTGAGCTCCTTACGCAGCTGAAAGGTCTCTTTCCTTTCCCCCGCCAATAAGTCAATTGGTGGAACGCTCGACAGGACCAGCACAGATCTCGTCGACACAGTTCGGTATGCTGAGACAATTCTCATCACCACACCTCTCTGTGCCGAGAACAGCTTCTTCAGGATAGCATGGTTGTTAAGGGCACTTGTCCAGATCGGAGCTGCATAAAGCAGCTTCGAATTTACCACGCTCGCCACCAGCCTTCTCTTAGCTTCCCTGGGTCCACCAATGTTGAGCATGAGCCGAGTAAGGGCGGCCCCACATAGGATGGCTTTGGCAGTCGCGATCTGCAGGTGTTCGCCGAAGCTAAGCCTTCGATCCAACTGCACTCCCAGGTACTTAATGCTCTTTTTCCACTCGATTTCATGTTCCCCGAGAGCGATCTTCGGATATTGGACGGATCTCCTGCCTGTGACCAGCAAAGCCTCGGTCCGAGTATGCCCCGATCACCTCTTTGAGGATCTCGTTCGGCAACCCATCGATCCCCGGCGCTGTGTTTGCCTTGAGCCTTCCACCCGCTTTCTTTAGTTCTTCAAGAGTGAAGAGTTCTTCGCGCTGGACCACGCAGGAACTTCGGTCCTGTCTTTGGAACGGCTATACATGCGGAAACAAGCTTCGCACGATGTACTTGACTAGATCGGGATTAGCCAGGCACGGGTCTTTCTTCTAGTCACCAATCTCTTGGTGACTATTTTGAAGTCGAGACCCCGTGGGTCCTTCTCGACCTCGCCGATCAAGTCTTTCCAGCACTGGAGTAACTGGAGTAACTTTACAAACTCTTCAATGACAATATACTTACCTTGTAAGATTCCACCCAAAATTCATCATATAATCAAATAAGCAAAGGTAATAAAAATATTTACACATGAATTTATGTGCCTCCGGCGCGTAAACGCGTTTTACGCTACAGTTGAGAATAGCGTAATGTTGTGTATTACGATACAGAGGAATGTAATGTAGAAATTGAACTGCGCATGTGCCTATAACCATACAGCAGAGCGCAATCTTCTTCTTATTCTTCTTCTTCTTCGTACAGCGTTGGCACCGTACTGACATTACTGACAAAGCCTTGTACATTTGAACTGCCCATGCGTCTATTACAATACGCTACTATTACACAAGATCGAAAAAATCAAAATGGCCGGAACTAGTCGCGAAATATCCAGTTCAATGGACGAGAATCATGATGAATACTAGATTAGATTCGAGTGTACGCATAAAAACTCGTATACGCACCGAAGTCACATAAAATAGAATATGTGCCAATGCACACAATTCGGCTAATTACGAGACTCGATTAAAATGCTCGCAGGACTGATCGCGCCTCGGCTTCGATCTCCTGCGTAATAACCGTATATATATAACCGTCTCGTAATAACCCTCATTATGCGCCTAGGCACATAATATACTATTGTTATACGCACCTTTTCAAGGAGGTAAATAGTGCAAGCCGCTCATCCTTTCAAAAACATTGAGCCGCTTCGAAACCCTCAATATTATGATGGAAAGTCATAACAAGGAAACTCCCTTCTAACGGGAGGGCTACTAGACCCAAGCACCCCTCTCTCTGCTTCCCCCTCCAACTCCGTGGTTAAAGCAGCTCAGGCTGGAAAAGTACAGGAAAAATAGGGAAAGCGGAGAAATTAAGACGCTCGCTTTCTCACCTACCGCTTCCTAAGCTAATTAGAAGCAAGTAGCCAAGAAGAGACAGAGAGAGTCTCTCTACTACGCAGCCACTACCACGCCGGCCTACTCTCTAACGCCCAAGGCGTTCCAACTAGATAACAACACTCAACCAGCCGATTTTTAGCCGTTGTTCGACGAAATTGTCGAACTCTACGCCCGTCTAGAGACCCCTGGAAAGGTCCCCGAGGAGAGGCTGTCCGGGTGGACTCTGGAAGGTCTGCTTCAATCACCCATCTGGGAGCTGGAGCTCATATGCTCCCCAATTAAGAAGACTCCGGGGAAATCCAATCCGGAGAAAAAAAAATTTTCGCGTTCACGTCGTTGATCTTAGATCATGCTGAGAATGAATGCCGCAGTATTTCATGTAACCTTCAGATATCAGGTTGAAGCTCACTGCAATTGTGCTGGAAACTAAAATTTCACCTCAAAATAGACATTTTCAAGGTCAAAGATGCTTCGAGGATTTTTTATTTACTGTTTTTCCCATTTTTAGAGGATCAATGACGCTGGAAAGCCATCTTCAACTTTCGCGTGCGCAAAAAATGAAATGTAACCTTGACTGTAAATTTTCAAAGTCAAGGATACCTCAGTGATTTTTTAAAGTATTTTTTTCGTATTCAGTCCATCAAATTGCGTAGGAAAACACTCTGAAATTATCGTTTCTACTAGAAACAAAAGTTTGACTTGGAAATACAGATTTTCAAGGTCAGCAACGTTTCGGGGAATTCTACAACTATTTTTTACGTATTCAAAACATCAAATTTTGCCTAAAATATTAAATATTTTTTGCCGCTTGAGCGGTCAATATATCGACCACCCCCGCAGATGAAAGGTTAATACATGTTACGTAATGTTTTTTATTCAGGGAAAGTATATGAATTAAAACTAAAATTTATAATCCGTACATTGCCCTTGTTAGTTTTCTAGATCCCTTGACTAGAAGTATAGCTTGTAACTAGTATAAATATTTGATTTCAAATTAAAAATAATAATTCATATTCAATTTTTTATATAATGTAAAAATAAGAAAGTATTGATGCGATAAAGTAACCTAAGTTTACTTTCCGACTGATTGTAATATGAATATTCATTGTTATAATGTAATGAAATATTTAAAAAATTGTTCTCAATTAAATTTCATTAGTTAAAAATTCTGAAAATAATTAACATTTTTAAAAGTTTGTGGTCTCATCCTAAAAGTTTTTCTTCATAGTATTTTGATGCCTGATCAAAATATTTTTAGAATTGTATCTATGGATTTTACCTCGGAGATAAACATAATACAAACAAGTCGTGAAATTTTAAAAATATGTAGATTCTTGCAAGAATTTTCTGAAAATCAAAGTATATCATTTTTTTATGAAACTTAGAGATATTTATCCAAGTATTGGTAGTTTACATTTTTAGCATTAATGTATGAATAGAAGACATTATTTAAAATTTGACGACATTTTAGTACCATGTTTGATCCTAGGGCAGAATCCAGGAAAAGAATTCTAAAGTTTCTAAAATTTTAATTATTGATAAAGTTAAAAAAATATTTTAAAAAATCGAAATTTGACGTCTTTTGTAGTCTATTATTACAAAATTAATATTTTACTTTCAACTTGAGATTATTATGAGCAAAATTGTATTCTTAATTATATTATAATTATATTATTATATCATAATTATATTAATTCTTTGGAAAGAATTTATAAAATACTTTACATTTTTGCATAACGATGTAAGTATATAGGTATAAATGTTATTCAATGTTGTCTCATACCAGAGACACCCTATTGTATATTTTCGAGTGTAAATTTAGATATAATTTATGTATTTCTCAAGTAATCAAATACTTTATTTTTTAAACTTGAACCTCGTGTGTTATTATTTCTTAATAGTGAATATTCTTTGTATAATTTTCTGATTGAATTAATTTATTTGCAAAGATAAAATGTATTGAAATTGATATTTGGGTTAGAAACATTAACCAACGCCGACGCGGCAGCTCAGTCCATCCGGGACGCGCGACTGGGGTCCCCATTGTCTCGCTGCCGACACCCATCGAGCTATCTCGTCTGACCAACGGTTTCCCTTGCCACGCCCCACTTAGCGCAAACGAAGAGTGTGTGCTCCGCATTATCCACAGGGAATTTTCAGTAGCAACACGTCTTCTCGTCTCTCTTTTTGAAACGCCTCAGGTACGCATCGAAATAGCCATGGCCAAGCGCCTGGTCGAGCGCTTTCCGGAAGGCCGAAAAGTCTCCCCCCTTTTTGAAGACCAAAAGGACTACCTGGAGTCCTGCCTTCTGGGGGTCGACTTTCGCCTTCATCTGTTTCAAGATGTCAGCGTCGGACTATCCATCCCTCGCCGACACCCTGATGGTGTCGCTCGACCTGGCGGGCGTGGTGCGTTTTGGCGTCTTCTTCTCCTTCTATGTCTCCTGCCCACCTTTCTTTCCATTCTTTCCGTTTTTTTTTTTTTTTTTCCTTTTTCTTTTCTGCCAGTTTCCATTCCCCAACCTCTTTAGGGGTCTGGCTCCTGGTGGCCTTAGCATAGAAGGGCGACATTGTAGCCTTCCCTTTCTTTGCAATCCGTTCCTCGGGGGGAGAAGGTGCTTCCATCTACTGAACTTTGGACTGCATATTGGGGATATCTCCCAGAGACGCAGACCTGTGTCTCCAGGAAATCCCCATTTTCCTCGAGGCGGGGTGGAATTCCAGTCTCTTTTGGATTTACACCCCGATTTTCAATAAACATTCATGAGTATTTAAGAGGCTATCCAAAGCCTCGGCAGCCTCTCTAACGCTCGTTTTGACGGACGTCGGGGTGTTTTGTCGCATCCCGTCTTGGATAACTTTAAGGGTCAAGCCCAGCCTCTACATCTTTTCACTTTACTCTTTCAGAAGCTGGAAAATGTCTTTCAATCCTTCATCTCCCGAAAGAGTATCACACTTTTTATTCCCCTTTTTCGGCTTTTCGGAATCCATCGACGTTTTTACTAGCGCATCGTGCGTAGAGGATCTGGTCGGAATAGTTAGGAACGGTTATACCCTCGGACCACACTCCTAACCCAGTTCCTTGCCCATTCATGGGGATGAACGCGTCTACAGCGTACCCCTCTCATAACTTGGGATAAACCCGTTTATAGGGCACCCTTCAAGCAACTGGGAAGATGCTTGTTTATAGAGCCCCCGCATTTTTTCACCGATTCATCGAGACACTACAACCTCCATGGCCCGAGGGCCGCCTGCTAAGCCTCCCCACCCATCCATTTTTAAGTGTTTCAATCATCCTAATTTTTTTTAAATGTTTAAATATTTAGTTCAATTGAATATTTTTGAACGTACCTAAAAATGATGTGCGATTATTTAAATAATATATTTATACATATACATATTTAAAACAGTTGCAATCAACGTGACTCAATTATTTATTAGATTCATAGCCAAAATACACTGAGAAAAAAAAGCTATTGAATCTATAGAATTTCTGCCGAAAGCATGCATATTATTGATTTAAAAAAATATTCTATAAGAAATGATACATATGCTACCAATTCTATAGCATTTTGATTCGAATAATCAAGAATATACGCGCTTTTGGTAAGGATGCTATAGATTCAATAGCATTTTACTTCAGTGTACTACTGTACCATTATTAGGGTGGTTTGATTTGTATATGTATTTCAGAAGGTGTAAGTTGTCCTCTATCCTTAGTTTTGCCATCGTCCCCAATGACTTCGTAATTCTTAATCAATCCTAACATTTATTGTAGGAATTGTTAATAACATGCAAAAGTTGGCATATTCCAAAAAGTAAGGGAATGATGTGTGGAAGTTTTTCTACTGCACTATTTTTTCTTTTCCGGCGAAAATGATTTGGTTTTTGGGATTAGGGATGCTCTACCAATTAATATTGTATGCCCTACCCTAGCGGTGCAGCCTGCACCTAACCTTAATATCCCTAAATGCGTGTTCCCACCAGTGGATTGATTCTTCTGTTTTCATTCTAGTACCAGATTGATATAGAATATTTTCCGATTGATGTGTTAACATTAAAAATTTACAAGAAGCTGTAGTGGCGTCCTCGTGTATTGATTATGTATTTTCGCTAATAGTACGATAGACTGTTTGCTGGCATGATTCATAGAAATCCTAAACTGCTATGAAAATTTTTCTTTCATTTTCAGTATAGGCAATATATTGTTTTCTTAATGTAAAGTATGCAGCTCGAGTATGATTCTCTAAAAGTTTTCGATATACTAGAAAGGGATACATTAAATTTTATACTGTCGCATTGCTTTTCTATTTATGAAAGGGAATATTTATCGATTTTAATAGTTTTCCACATACAAATTTAACGTCGGTATTTTCTATTTGCGATAATTCTTCTACTCTAACATGTAAAGTAGGAATTGGGAATTCGTAATCCTTCATTTTAGTGTGTATTTCTGAAATAATTTTTAGCTAATTTTTCGAAATTAATGATTGGAGGGGGTACACTGTTGCTGGAGTGGCTTTTCGCCCTCGAAAATAAAAAGTTTTTTATCGAAAAATTTTTCTCGTACGGTGGGTGCTTCTTGAGATATTTTGATGTCTCAAGATAAATAACTCACCATATATATATATGGATCGTTTCAGGCAAAGAGACCGCGATTGTATCATGATGTTGTTACGTCGGTGTGACAGTGCGTTGGTGTGGTGGGTGGTGACTAGGGTGTTTCACAAAAAAATTTTTTTTGTTTGTCCGCGGCCGTATCGCGACAATTGGTTTCTGTAGGTGAGAAAATACTTACCTAATTTTTTCAGATTAAAAAAAAATGTAGAGGTCGCGAGCATCAATTTTAAGTAGAAATTAAGATTTTTGTAGTTTTCATTTTTTAAAAGCTTAAATATTAATTATAGTGAAATACTCGATAGATGAAAATGGTCGATAGTACATAGCACGAAACTGTCATTTTACAGCTGATTGAAAAAAATAATAATTGGTCCCGGTAGTGGTCACAAAAGGCATGATTTCGTAGTAACATAAAGAGATAAAGACACAATTGTATCCCTAAACATTTTTTATAAGGATTGAAAAAATTACGGGATCTTCTCCGTAAAATAGAGACAAAACTGTTATGAAGATAAGAGGAAAAATTTTAAAACGAAGCGCAAAAAAAAAATATATATAAAAAAAAAATGATTTGATAATGCGGCTTATAATGGCTTCTTTATCATTGAACTACATCAAGTAATTAATAAACGCCCTATTAAAATGTTCTTAGAGCATTAAATAATCATAGAAAACATATAAACATTTTAAATTATCATACAATAAGTCCTTTAATTATCGCAGATTTACTAGCTGAAGGAAATTGTAAAATGAAATTGTAAAATGTTTATATGTTTTCTATGATTATTTAATGCTCTAAGAACATTTTAATAGGGCGTTTATTAATTACTTGATGTAGTTCAATGATAAAGAAGCCATTATAAGCCGCATTATCAAATAATTTTTTTTTTTTTATTTATATTTTTTTTCTTGCGCTTCGTTTTAAAATTTTTCCTCTTATGTTCATAAAAGTTTATTCCCTATTGTAAGGAGAAGATCCCGTAATTTTTTCAATCCTTATAAAAAATGTTTAGGGATACAATTGTGTCTTTATCTCTTTATATTACTACGAAATCATGCCTTTTGTGACCACTACCGGGACCAATTATTATTTTTTCCAATCAGCTGTAAAATGACAGTTTCGTGCTATGTATTATCGACCATTTTCATCTATCGAGTATTTCACTATAATTAATATTTAAGCTTTTACAAAATGAAAACTACAAAAATCTTAATTTTTACTTAAAATTGATGCTCGCGACCTCTACATTTTTTTTAATCTGAAAAAATTAGGTAAGTATTTTCTCACCTACAGAAACCAATTGTCGCGATACGGCCGCGGACAAACAAAAAAATTTTTTTTGTGAAACACCCTAGTGGTGACTGTTGTGGGTGGGTTGCGTGGTGCTAAACTGGGCAACCCAGATAGCACCTGGTTAGCGCCCACATTTCGTCGGACATGTCGCAGGGTGGTAATTCTCCGACCGCCTCTCGTCTTCTTCTTCTTCTTCTTCTTCTTCTTGATTCGGAGCGCGTGGTTGGAACATGGTTAAAGGCGAGAGTGTGGGTAAGAGCGAGTGGGTAAGAGAAATATGGAAGACCGTGAGAGGTCTTTCAGAGTAGAAGACCCGGTTGGATCTTCTGGTGTAGGTAGGAGAGAGATGAAAGGCGGCAAGAGATCTTCCAGAGTAGAAGACCCTATTGAATCTTCTAGCGTAGGTGGGAGAGAGATGAAATACCGCGAAGGATCTTCCAGGGTAGAAAACCTAGGTAGGCCTCCTGGCGAAGGGTAGTGAGTGAAGACCCGGAGGATCTTTAGGCGAGGACTCACGAGGATTAGGACGATGGTGGTGGTAGCAGAAAAGAAAATTGACACACTTATAAATTTTGATATGTACGTTTTGTTTTGTTTTCGGACGTGAGTTGGGTGGCACAAAGCCTCACGGAATGCCAAACTCTTTCCTCATCTAAAAGCGTGATCTGGGGGTTGTGTTTCTCCCCTTAGCTCCATTCATAGGAAACAGTAAGAGTCCTATGTACAAGTATTCGCCTTGTGTCCACTCTTACCGCATTTGTAGCATAGAGCGGTGCTTTGGATTCTCTCTCGTATTCTGCTGTTGATCCAATCCACCTTTATTTGACTAGATTCCAGGAGTTTTTCAGCCTCTTCCTCGTTTATGCCCACAATAGCCATAACTTGATCCCATTTATTGGCCTTGAAGATAGAAACTTTGAAGTTCCCAACGTTTTTCACGAGGTCACATCTCAAAGATGCCTCGACGTCCTCATTTATCGTGATGTAGTCAACGTCCGTAAGTTCCAGATTTATCCTGGGTGCTAAAGTCCTGACTACGCCGAGCTGTCCTTGTGTAGTCTTAATAGCACTTTCAAAGGTTTGTGCATTCTCGTGTTTTTTCCAACCCCATCAGACTATCGCCACCACGCGTTCCGCGGATAGACCGGATATCCATATTTGTTTCCTCAAGTTTTATCTTCTGGTTTTCTCGCTCAGTATTGATCAAATTGAGTTATTCTTTCAGTGCTTCAAACCCATGATCAATGTCACTGCTGATATCTTTTGGCGATCTGCAACACTTTTCGTAGTGTTGACAATCCCCTTGACTGTGTTTAGGGCATATGCTATTGCGGATTCGGAAATCTCAATCTGCTGCTTGAGAATTTCCGCTTGCTTAGATACGCCTTTCTTTCTTCTAACGCTAGTTGAGATGATTGTCGTACCCCAGTTCCTTGGGGCTCAATCATCTTTCAACCAGTCTCGATAAACACTGATGGATATCTCGGCAGTACA